>OW052245.1:78960368-83760368 GCA_932526585.2 Philonthus cognatus | reverse complement strand
AATATTTTGTGAAACGAACCAAGTGAATTTATACCTGTATATTTACGCTTTATGTTGTTATCTAGTAAACACTACAGTGCCTTGATTAAACAGAGTGGCGACAACTTTAATATTATTTTTAATTGGTTGTTAGTAATTCCGACCCAAAATGGCGGACAAACAGCGGCGTAGCTATGAGGTCTAAAGTTGGTCACAGCAATTCCGTCTAAAGGTTGTGCTTAATTTCATTTACCCCAAAGTCGTATCTTAAAAATTCGCAAAGGTAAATAGAATCAACATAAACACGTTAATTTGAGGTATTAGCAATCATATATTCCTATTTCAAAATTAAGGGAATAGCTCCTGTCCATGGGCATGGTCCATGACGCTTCAAGTGAAAGATGACAACACTCGCTGTCTCAATTGAAAATCAGATGTTTGTATCGTGTGTTCAATAAAAAAAAAACCTTTAGAGTGCCACGATTTTACCTTTTTTAAAATTTAAGTTGGCTACCCGCTTTAGGAAATGACATAAAACGCCAGACATATTAAATATAATCTATAATTTCAGAGTTGCCAACCTACAATATTTTCCATAGCACTCTCGAGGTTTCATTTTATTGAACATATGATATTATAACCTATTCTTTTAATTAATATTGCCTTATCATGGCGGATGACAGGGAGTTGTCGCCACTGTGTTTAATTAAGTCACTGTAGTAAACACTACTCTGGCCACTTTAATTTCCATTTAACCTAAAATTTCTCGTAACATCTATCAAGTCCATCATCTCGACAAATTACACGCTTAATTTAACACCAATCGAGCTATTATGTACGCTTGCAAAAATTTGCTGTCGACAGTGCATTCATTAGAAAATCTTCCAACTGTTGACTTCGAACTCCCAACAGTTTTATCTGATAAATGCGCCCAATAATGTAGTTGAAAAGGTGAATATTTGTTTAACAATAATGCTTCTATTCTAGTTTAAATATATTACCCATAACGTTGAACATTGCTGGTTTGAGTGGTGTGATGCTTTGTAGGGAAAAGTTGCCGGAGAATCCACACCAACCCCTAGGCTCGTGAAAAAGTGCGGCCGGGTAGAATCCGGATCCGGAATCGCAGACCACGCAACCGCTCCAGGGGTCGACGCTGTCGGAAACCTGTTGACACGGGGGGAGTCGTTATAAATAAAAACGGACAAGCGGAATGACGTACTTCGCATTCAGGAGACGACGCCGACGTCTCGTCCAGACGTTCGAAGCACCTGAAACCTTCCGTGCAATTCTGGAAAGGCCGTAAATACACCGAACGCGATTTTTGACGTTGATTTCTTCCTAGTATTAAACATTTTTCTGTGTGTCGAATGAAATCACCCCTAAAAGTAAAAAATATCATTATAGTAAACTGTGTTAGGAATATCCCACTGAGCAAACACATTGAAGTAATGTTTCATCAACATTAATACAACGTTTAATGTTGATATAATGTTATTTGTTTGTTTTTTGCTCAGTGGGATCATTGGCAATAGCAATATACAGAGAGTTTTATGTAACACCGACAATGCCAGAAAATATTCAATGTGAATATTCCTATGTTCGATGTTTTCTGGGATGCATCAAAGCTTGGAGTGCGATTTCATTGGCTGATTTTAGTTCTAACACAATTTTAGTTTTTAGTAGTTCTAACGCAACTTACATTTATCGTCAAAATGAAATGTGTTATTCAATAATCACCTACATCACTAATGGAATGTTAATATTAAACAGAAAAGAAAAATTAAAAAGAGGAGAACAGATTTAGCTTAATCGCAAAAATAATAGAAAAACAGATTCCTGTTATTTCCGTTTGCTAATATTTCAAGATAAGTTTATACATTGCTTCAATTTCACTGGAGATTATTAAGAACTTCGATTCAGCGTATTGTGTAAACCATTTAATCAGGACCACCCCAAGTACGTTGCTTTGGGTGTGCCAGCAAAAATGCCCTCTAAAAACTGCCTGGTCCTTTGGGGAGTGCGCATTTTTGCACTGCACTAAGGCCTCATTGTGCTAACAAAACGGCCTCGATTTCATTGGCTGATTTTAGATCTAACACAATTTTAGTTTTTAGTAGTTCTAACGCAACTTACATTTATCGTCAAAATGAAATGTGTTATTCAATAATCACCTACATCACTAATGGAATGTTAATATTAAACAGAAAAGAAAAATTAAAAAGAGGAGAACAGATTTAGCTTAATCGCAAAAATAATAGAAAAACAGATTCCTGTTATTTCCGTTTGCTAATATTTCAAGATAAGTTTATACATTGCTTCAATTTCACTGGAGATTATTAAGAACTTCGATTCAGCGTATTGTGTAAACCATTTGATCAGGACCACCCCAAGTACGTTGCTTTGGGTGTGCCAGCAAAAATGCCCTCTAAAAACTGCCTGGTCCTTTGGGGAGTGCGCATTTTTGCACTGCACTAAGGCCTCATTGTGCTAACAAAACGGCCTCGATTTCATTGGCTGATTTTAGATCTAACACAATTTTAGTTTTTAGTAGTTCTAACGCAACTTACATTTATCGTCAAAATGAAATGTGTTATTCAATAATCACCTACATCACTAATGGAATGTTAATATTAAACAGAAAAGAAAAATTAAAAAGAGGAGAACAGATTTAGCTTAATCGCAAAAATAATAGAAAAACAGATTCCTGTTATTTCCGTTTGCTAATATTTCAAGATAAGTTTATACATTGCTTCAATTTCACTGGAGATTATTAAGAACTTCGATTCAGCGTATTGTGTAAACCATTTGATCAGGACCACCCCAAGCACGTTGCTTTGGGTGTGCCAGCAAAAACGCCCTCCAAAAACTGCCTGGTCCTTTGGGTTAGCACTAAGGCCTCATTGTGCTAACAAAACGGCCTTTCGGCAGCTATAAATATAAATATTCCAAATTTGAAGAGCGTGGCGAGGCAGGTTTGCAAGTACCGCACATAGTACTGCTGCCAGCGCAGCAACACTGGGGTATTAGGTGTGCTGCTTTATTTGGCAAACATTGCAATTTTCATTTATTTGCTAACATAATACTCAATGAAGATAATGTAGGTGTATTTATTACTTCATTCACTGCGTAACTTACAAGGAATTGAAGATCCAGTGATTTTTTTTTAGGTAAACATGCATAAACTGAAAATTTTCCGACATTCGTTGTTTTTTGAAAGAGTTCAATTTGAATCTTTAAACGAGTGTTTTCCACTCCCAGACTAAGCATGAAGTAAAATTTCGAGTTCAGAAAAGCCCCGTGAAAATTTGTCGAGGGTCGCGCAGCGACCCGAGACAAATTTTCTGGGCTTTTCTAAACTCGAAATTTTACTTCATGCGCCACGCGTATAAAACACAGATTTCAAGTGACGTTCGAATATACATAAATTTCACGATATTTTAGTGTTTTCACGCGTGGCGCATGAAGTAAAATTTCGAGTTTAGAAAAGCCCAGAAAATTTGTCTCGGGTCGCTGCGCGACCCTCGACAAATTTTCACGGGGCTTTTCTAAACTCGAAATTTTACTTCATGCTTAGTCTGGGAGTGGAAAACACTCGATTTAAGATTCAAATTGGACTCATTCAAAAAACAACGAATGTCGGAAAATTTTCAGCTTATGCATGTTTTCCTAAAAAAAAAAATCACTGGATCTTTAATTCCTTGTAAGTTACGCAGTTAATAAAGTAATAAATACACCTACATTATCTTCATTGAGTATTATGTTAGCAAATAAATGAAAATTGCAATGTTTGCCAAATAAAGCAGCACACCTAACACCCCAGTGTTGTTGCGCTGGCAGCAGTACTATGTGCGGTACTTGCAAACCTGGAGTGGAAATTACTTGTTTAAAGCTTTAAAATGAACTTAAAAAAACAGGGAATATCTCAATGACTAACTAAATGTCATAACAAAATCACCAAACGTCATCAGTATCCAGGGCTAACGCTATAATACGAAATATATTAAAATTTTTACAAAATCGCAAATTTCTCAAAAACTGTTGGAAGGATATGGCAACAACCCGGTATCAATAAAAAGGAAATTTAATTTCGCATCAGATAAAGTATCTCAAGATAGATGGTTCCATTTAAAAAAATGAAGTTATACATGTTTGAAGTACTGAAGAATACCGTCGACGGACTCGGTTCAATTTAGAAAATCTGACTAATGGCAAAAACCTAAACAAATACTTCATTTCTTCCCGAATCCAAAACCGTAAGCCGCACAACTCTGACTTATTTCGTTTTGAAGATATTGTTAATGGCATCGAGCTATAAAATCGTCAAATTTGCAAAAAAAAATTAAATAACTCGAAAACGGTTCAACTGAGACCGAATGTTGTGTGCATAAACTCATGTTTATTTTAACCGAGCAATCCAAAAATGTAAAAATATATCGGGTGTTCTATTTAAAATAAGGAAGTTGGTGTTTACTTTCGGTATAACCGCAAGGCCGCCATATTTAGCAATAATTTTGGGTTATGAAAAACTTGATTCTGAACAACTTTTATTTGAAACTTTTTTTTGCTATTTTTAACGATACGCCCACTATTGACCGATTTCCGCTTAGTGACTCACCCTGTATAGTTATTTCAATAAGTGTTTGATTTTAGTCTTTGGTAAGCCGGCTCCATACATTGGCCCCACGATATGGCAAGTGTCACTTGGCCAACGTGTGAATGGAGCAGTTGGCGCTTGTGAAGGAGTTTTTAGAGGTTGGCGCTTGCACTTGCCACTTGCCGTTTTTTATCCCGCGTCAAAAGAACAAGTGATAAGTTGGTGGTTGTTAAGCCAAAGTATGGATACCTACATGTGATGTGTGAAAGAACAGCAAATGTTGAAACAAACATTAGCCTGGCCATATGGGCCAATGTGTAGAGTCGGCTCAAGACAAATTTTTTTTTGTTTTTTTTTTGTTTTGGCTTTTGCCTGGCCTTGGGAACTTGCCCATTAGCCATCATCAATCTATATATTTTTGTATCAATTAATTTATTACAATTTGTAGTATTTAACTATTCATTCGGACAATCACACACATTCATACTACACCCAGGGTCACGACGAGATATTATTTTTGAAATAAAGTCTCCCCGTGCACGGGAATCGAACCCGAATTTGTGGCTCGCCGAGCGATACAGCCCGGCGACGTAACCGCTCGGCCACCACCTGCCCCTCAAGACAAATAGATTGCAAAAAAGATCACACTTTTAATATCATTATCATGAATAATTAATTTACTCACGTTCTTTTAAAGTGTAAAGGATGCACGTATCTAGTGAACCTGAATCGTTTTTCCAACCTGAGCAACACGACTTCGCTATCCGGAACATGGGCCGCTTCCGTAACACGGACGGTCTGTTCGTGAGGTCCACCCACGTGCAAATACCCCTTGAATGCGCCCGCGAGGACCGCTACATAGTGCTGATGCAATCTGCGGAAAGAAAGAAAAACACGTAAAGCCATCCCCGCGGTATAAATAAAACATGAACCCACTTGAGAATTCCCGGAAAACAATTAACAGACGTTAGGATCCAATTCAAATTCAGAACCGTCCCAGCGCATTTATATTCCCCATCTGCATAAACGGCGGCGTTCCATGGCGGCGTGTGCAATTCACCAGCGACATTCAGACGGTCCTCCTTCCCGATTTCATGCCCAGACACGCTCACGTCCGCGCATTTGATGTAAAGTGCGCTGCATGGAGCCGATTTTTCAACCTCCCCTAGAATATCATCCTCTTTACCTATCCTCAACTTGCGATTTGGAACTTCCACCTGTAAGAACTTCTCGTAATCGGAAAAGCCTAAGGTGACGCAGGCATCAGCGGCGATCTTCCCCTCGATTCCGGTGTAGTTCATGCAAAGGGGGACCCAGTCGTTTTGTTTGTTGAAGGTGAGGAGGCCGCTTCGGAGGAGGGCTGGGCGGGAGTCGGCGTCCAAGAGGACGCGGTTGGAGTCGGCAAGGGTGACTGTAACAAAAAATGGGTAATGAATGCGCGATTCGCGGCTAATTGCGGAGACTCACAGCAGTCCCATTCGTCTTCGTTGTAGTCGCAGTCTGGTCTATTGTCGCATTTTTTCTCGATGGGGATGCATGCCTTGCTCAGACGACAATAGAAATGTTCGCCGCCACAAGAAGCTGAAACATTCAAAGTAGCCACCGGCGTTAAATATCAATGGGCTATTAATCACAGACCCTAAAATAAATTTCCAACTGAATGAAATGATATCCAAAATAATGATTTCCAAAGATATCCAAAATAATGATTACGATTAAATTCAAAGGTCTATACGTATATACAGGGTGAGCCGTGAGATATACAGAGAGTTTTATGTAACACTGAACATTTTCATAACGAGAATTTTCCTTTGAAGTATCCATATGCATACGTTGCACATTTTCCGATGCTCGGTTTATTAAAAGAATCCAATTTGAAGCTTTAAGCGAGTGTTTTCCACTCCCAGGTTAAGCATGAAGTAAAATTTCGAGTTTAGAAAAGCCTGAAAATTTGGTTTGGTCGCGTAGCGCGAAGCGCGGAGCGGCCAAACCAAATTTTCAGGCTTTTCTAAACTCGAAATTTTACTTCATGCGCCACCGGCACAAAACACTGATTCAATGTAAAGTTTAGCGGTGTGTTAAACTTCGTAATATGTCAGTGTTTTGTACCGGTGGCGCATGAAGTAAAATTTCGAGTTTAGGAAAGCCTGAAAATTTGGTTTGGCCGCTCCGCGCTTCGCGCTACGCGACCAAACCAAATTTTCAGGCTTTTCTAAACTCGAAATTTTACTTCATGCTTAGCCTGGGAGTGGAAAACACTCGCTTAGAGCTTCAAATTAAATTCTGTTAATAAACCAAGCATCGAAAAATGTGCATCGTATGATCCAAATGCAGACGATGCACATTTTTCAATGCTTGGTTTAATAAAAGAATGTAATTTGAAGCTTTGAGCGAGTGTTTTCCACTCCCAGGTTAAGCATGAAGTAAAATTTCGAGTTTAGAAAAGCCTGAAAATTTGGTTTGGTCGCGTAGCGCGAAGCGCGGAGCGACCTAATCAAATTTTCAGGCTTTTCTAAACTCGAAATTTTACTTCATGCGCCACTGCTCAAAACACTGATTCAATGTAAAGTTTAGCGGTGCGTTAAACTTCGTAATATGTCAGTGTTTTGTACCGGTGGCGCATGAAGTAAAATTTCGAGTTTAGAAAAGCCTGAAAATTTGGTTTGGTCGCTCCGCGCTTCGCGCTACGCGACCAAACCAAATTTTCAGGCTTTTCTAAACTCGAAATTTTACTTCATGCTTAGCCTGGGAGCGGAAAACACTCGCTTAAAGCTTCAAATTAAATTCTGTTAATAAACCAAGAATCAAAAAATGTGCATCGTATCATCCATATGCAGACGATGCACATTTTTCGATGCTTGGTTTATTAAAAGAATCCAATTTGAAGCTTTAAGCGAGTGTTTTCCACTCCCAGGTTAAGCATGAAGTAAAATTTCGAGTTTAGAAAAGCCTGAAAATTTGGTTTGGTCGCGTAGCGCGAAGCGCGGAGCGACCAAATCAAATTTTCAGGCTTTTCTAAACTCGAAATTTTACTTCATGCGCCACCGGTCAAAACACTGATTCAATGTAAAGTTTAGCGGTGCGTTAAACTTCGTAATATGTCAGTGTTTTGTACCAGTGGCGCATGAAGTAAAATTTCGAGTTTAGAAAAGCCTGAAAATTTGGTTTGGCCGCTCCGCGCTTCGCGCTACGCGACCAAACCAAATTTTCAGGCTTTTCTAAACTCGAAATTTTACTTCATGCTTAGCCTGGGAGTGGAAAACACTCGCTTAAAGCTTCAAATTAAATTCTTTTAATAAACCAAGCATCAAAAATGTGCAACGTATGCGTATGGATACTTCAAAGAAAAATTTTCGTTATGAAAATGTTCGATGTTACATATATATGTATATACAGGGTGAGCCGTGGAAAACAGACGTTTTTGGGACGAGTAGTAGTCAGGCGGTAAAGGTGGTGGCAGTCTGGGGTAGGGATTAGTGTCATCACCTGACCCTACAGTTTCGCAGGCTACCGTGTTTAGTTGCCATCATTCCAGAATGGATTGTGAAGCATCGCGTTTTAATAGTTGTAGAAGGTCGCGAATAATATTTTTTCAGGAGGAAATAAATAGCTCACATTATTTCTAATGTTGGTTAGAATGTCTGCGATTTGTTTGGGATTTTTTGAAAAATATAAAAAATCGTGTGAAAATCTGGATTTTTTTCTTACGAAAATTACAATTCTTTGATGGAAATTTTTCATTTTTAAAAAAACCGAAAAAAATTATAGATATTCTCCTTGATGTTAAAAATAACTTCAGCTGTTTGTTTTCCTGATACGTTTTTTTTAAAAAAAAGAGTTTTGCTTTATATGTAAAACATTTTTTTGCAAGTTTTTTCACACTTCTAAAATACTTATACTAAAAATTCTAGGCCTTAGAAAAAACGTTACGGAAGAGATAAAGCAATACCTTCTTTAACTAACCACCTAAACTCTTTAATAATAATAATAATAATAATAATGCCTTTATTAAAAAAGAGGTATGATACAGTATATATAAAAGTGTAGGCGAAGTTCAGTCAGCATTATCATTTTCATAGGTAATAAGTGAGTATTTTATAATAAAAAAAATAAAACAATATTTTACAGCTTAAAACAGAACAGTTGTTATTGAAAATGAGTGCTCAGCACTTGAAATATATATCTAACCACTAGAAAATAAAGTGTGAAGAAAGGATACAACAGTGTTAATTATTTATGATTAAAACAGAACATAAGTAATACATGTGAGTATTAGTAGAAAATAAAAACAATATTCTACAGCACATTTGGTTTCTAATTTCACCGATCACAAAGACCAACTTGCAACAGCAAACTACGCACTTGTTGTTTAAATCCTTCAATTGGTAGTGATTTCAGATTTAAGGGGAGTTTATTGTATAGTGTATAAATATCGTAACTAAAACATCTTAGAAAAATAGATGTTTTGTGCTTCGGTGGTGAGATAAGCCCTCGAAACCTGACATTAATATTGTGCAAGTCAGTTCAAAAAACAATTCTTCGGTGGAGATAGGGAGGCGTCTTAAAGTGTATTATCTTATAATATAATGTATAAGCAAGATCAATTCAAATTCAAAACTCTTTGAATTCGAGAAAATAAGCTTACGCTTCTTATAGTTTGCACACTTTAAACATAATATATAAAATTACGAAAAAACTATTCATGAAAATGCATTAATTAAGACATTGTTTGCATTTTCACGAATAGTTTTTTCGTAATTTTATATATTATAATGTATAAGAGTGTAGCGTTCTACGATTGACCATATTCAGCCAGTTTAGTTCAGAGCACTTTCCAGAGATTTGATCATACTTGCTGATTCCTAAAATTAACCGTATGCAAGAAATGCACCTTCTGTATACGATCTTTTGTCACTTTATCCAAGCAAGCACCATATACTACATCAGAAAAATTAAAATGACTTAATACTAAAGTGTCGCAGAGAACTCGTTTCGTGTTTTTATTTAAGATTTTCCTAATCGAATAAATCATTCTTAAATTATTGTAGGCTCGCGTAATAAATACATCGACTAATATGAGCTTTAAAACGTAAATCAGAGTCTAAGATTAATCCTAAGTTCCGCACGGAGTCTATAAATGGTATCATAGTGTTTTTAAGCTGAATATTAAACAGGTGTTTAGCAGATGAGACTAATTTTTTAGGACCAAATAAAATGGCTGATGTTTTGGTAGGATTTATTGTTAGGGAATGTCTTTTGGATATCAATGAAAGATTCGATAGGTCCTTATTTATATTATTATTAGCCGTGTTTAGGTTATTGAAGGGAAAGGAATATAAAAGTTGAGTGTCATCTGCATACAGATTACAAACACAAATATCAAGCGCTAAAGGAATAAATCATGAACAAATGGAGAATAATAGAAGACCAAAAATTGAACCCTGAGGGACACCTGCATTAATATTTAATTTATTAGATGTGAATTGATTAATTCTTACCTGTTGCCGGCGATCATATATAAAACTACTAAATAAATCTAGAGCATTTGAATCAAGGCCAATATAATTCAGCTAATAAGAGATCGTGATTGAGAGTATCAAATGCCTTACTATAATCTATTAAAATCAAACATGACCCTTTATCAGTAGCTTTAATTATGTCATCGGCAACATTCAATAAAGCAGTTGTGCAGCTGTATGTAGCTCTAAAACCAGATTGATTAGTGGGAAAAAGGGTATTATTCTCCACAAAGTCAGATAATTGGTGCTTCATTATACTTTCAAGGATTTTGGAAAGTACGGGTAGGATACTGATAGGTGCGCGACCCTCGACAAATTTTCACGGGGCTTTTCTAAACTGGAAATTTTACTTCATGCTTAGTCTGGGAGTGGAAATCACTTGCTTATAACTTTAAAATGAATATTAGGTAAATTAAAACACTTGTTTGGTTTCATATTTGTATATTCAGTTTCCTGACACGTGTTTCGGTCAATAACGACCATTCTCAAAGGAATTACAAGAATAACTGTTATTCTTGTAATTCCTTTGAGAATGGTCGTTATTGACCGAAACACGTGTCAGGAAACTGAATATACAAATATGAAACCAAACAAGTGTTTTAATTTACCTAATATTACAATTTCGTTTCATCAAGAGAGCAGTGAACAAAGTATTTACCATATTTTAAAATGAACTTTAAAAAAAACAGAGAATATCTCAAGATTTAGAGAAAATAGGCTGAATTTTCTAAACTCGAAATTTTACTTCATGCGCCACGCTTATAAACCACAGATTTTAAGCGATTTTAAAATATACATAAATTTTACAATATTTTAGTGATTTATACGCGTGGCGCATGAAGTAAAATTTCGAGTTTAGAAAAGCACAGAAAATTTGTCTCGGGTCGCTGCGCGACCCTCGACAAATTTTCACGGGGCTTTTCTAAACTCTAAATTTAACTTCATGCTTAGTCTGGGAGTGAAAATCACTTGTTTATAACTTTAAAATGGACTTTAAAAAAAACAGGGAATATTTCAAGATTTACAGAAAATGGGCTGAATTTGGAATACGTTATATTTTATTCACTAAAATTTCGGCTTTTTAAAATCATTTGAAAACTAATACATAAATTATAAAACCCAGATTTTAAGCGATTTTCCAATATATATACATTTTACAATATTTTAGTGATTTATACGCGTGGCGCATGAAGTAAAATTTCGAGTTTAGAAAAGCCCAGAAAATTTGTCTCGGGTCGCTGCGCGACCCTCGACAAATTTTCACGGGGCTTTTCTAAACTCGAAATTTTACTTCATGCTTAGTCTGGGAGTGGAAATCAATTGTTTATAACTTTAAAAAAAACTTAAAAAAAAACAGGGAATATCTCAAGATTTACAGAAAATAGGCTGAATGAGGAATACATTATATTTTAGTCACTAAAATATCGGCTTTTTAAAATCATTTGAAAACTAATAAATAAATCGTTTCCAATGTCGGGCGAAGCGCCCAGTTACAATTTTCAGGCTATTCTAAACTCAAAATTTTACTTCATGCGACATGTGTATAAAACACTTATGTATTGTAAAATTAAAAACATTTTTCATTACCAGTATATTTTCTTTATAATCCTGCTTTAGCAACGTATATTTAATAATATTGATTCAATAGTATATTTTAAATTTCACACTATTTTAGTGATTTATACGCGTGGCGCATGAAGTAAAATTTCGAGTTTAGAAAAGCCTGAAAATTTGGTTTGGTCGCGTAGCGCTACACGCTACACGACCAAACCAAATTTTAAGGCTTTTCTAAACTCGAAATTTTACTTCATGCTTAGCCCGGGAGTGGAAACACTCGTTCCTAGCTTTAAATTGACCGTTTTGAAAAAGGCAATGACTTCCTGAAATTTTACAGCGCATGCATCGGAATATGTACACACCTAAATGAAAATTTGCTGTATGTATAAATAATTTAAATAGGTACCCAAATTACATAACCTTTTTAAATGTTTCAGCAGATTAGTCCGGTATATATAAATATATATATATATATATATATTGAAAAATAGAAAATTCAAAAAAAAAGGTTAAAATCGGTCCATTTTTCACAAAGTTATTAGCATTTAAAAAAGGAACGTTTTTTTTTCAAAAATCGATATCAATAAAGCGGCTTCACAAATAAAATTGAAAAAAATCACGGAGGCCTCTCTCATTCGGTACTATAACATAAAAAAATATGAAAAAAATCGGAAATGCAAAAGCCAGATGGTATCCGATTTGGCCTGGAATGCGCCATATATATTATATATTCCATTTGTTTCTGGATCTCGCCTAGCTATGGAAGAGTGACAGTTTAAGTATTGTAAATGGGGCTGGTTGTGTTTTAAATCAGGGTTTTTAAATGTCACTGTCAGATGTTCGATTTTAAGGTTATAATTTCTGACTATTGTGATCTTACACTGTTGCCTGTTTTACAAATTTTCAGATATAAAAGGATAATAATATGCAGTTTTAAGATTAACAAAATTTACTACTTGGTTTTTGTACATACAAACACAGCAATAATATTGTATATAACAAATATAATGAATTCGGCTCTGCAAACTTATTTCGTCATCCATTTGTATTTCTCGCTTGGGTCTTCCCGTTAACACATTTTGATCAACTCCATCCATCCACCTTAATTTTGGTCATTCTCTCTTCTGTTGGCCCTCAGTATTTTTTTGTAGAATTGCAAATTTATTCCCACCCTCTAGTGATACTGATAATTTTCATGTCAAACAATTTTTAAGCCCTCATTCCACTTTTATTATTTAGCATTGCAACACTAGATTTATTTGATTTAATAATAAAATGCTCGAAGAAGCGACCGCGTGGCGAAATAATTGTTGCAAGATTAACAATAAACCTCTTGAAAATTAAAAAGAGGATTACTTATGATATCATAAATTATTGCAACACTGTTAAAATAAGGAATCAGGAGTGGCAACTAATAAAAAATGTAAATGTTGATACTGCAACATAACAACACGAAAGCATGGCTAGGCGAGATCCAGAAACAAATGGAACGGTGTATATATATATATATATATTAGGTATTTTATATAGGATGTTCTGTACTCTGTTTTCACTGGTTATACTGTTTTTTGGATTGATAAATTGCACCATTGTAAATCCACAGTAATATTGAGATTAATTATTTGATGCTTTTAAATAAATACTCGTATATGAATTGTATTATTATTTTAGGCATCTGTGTGGCTCTCTAACAGCCCGTCGATCATAAAAAAATTCCACGCCGCGATTGAAATTAAAACGTCGCGGTCAATAAATTACGTCGAAATAAATTACGAACGAAACGACACCGTCAGGACTGCTTCGCAATAAATAAAAGGACAATGTACAATAAATCACGTTTATAATTATTGTTTATCGACGTTACGTTCCGAATAGATTTCGCTTATTGGATTTTCTTTAAAAAGGACGCACACTTTTCCACCAACAATGACTAATTAATATCTACCGACAGGTGAGCAGGTGAGCGCGCTGCTTCAATAAATCACACCGGCCGGATGAAATACGGTGTGCATTTTTAAGACGGTGCCGGGTCATTAACGCTATAATTTATTATACATTTAGGTTAGAATAAGAAATGGGAAAGTATGTAAAGGAAAGTTTTTTTGAGCGCAGACTCACAATTACAGTCGTTTTCATCGGAGAGGTCGCTGCAATCGCTGACGCCATCGCAGATGGCTTCTGGATGCGAGTGGTTTAAGTAATCAGCGCACGCGCACGATTCCTCATCAGTGCCGTCCTGGCAGTCGACGGTCTTATCGCATTTTTTCTCCGCGGGAATCACCTCGAGCATCCTGCAAACAAGTCGGCGCCGTTTCATCTTCAAAGCTAATAAAGATAGCAAGGTACTAACTTTCTACATAAAAATCGTTCTCCTTTAAAAGGCTTCATCATAACGGTACGATTTACATCAGTTTTTGCCGGCCGCTCGCCGTCTTCTTTATTGCGTACAGTGGCCGGCGAAATGGATTCCTCAGGAGATTCATCTACTGTAGTTACGTCCACGGTTGTAACAGTCGCCGCTTCTGCGTTACTTATGAACTCGGTCCGATCTGATATCGCCGCCGGACTTGCAAATGAACTGTCATCCTTCGCAAAACCGTTCCCATTCAGGGTATCCGTTATTGGACTGTTTTCCATTTTGAACGTCGTCGAGATCGTATCGTCGGGGACGGCCTCCGTCGTCGTTGGATTTCCCGGCCTTTCCACGTTCGATCTTGATAGGCCGTCATAACTGAACATCATGTTCTTCATGGCGTGCTTGAACAGCGACGAGAAGGAATTTCCGCGCTCGCAATCGATCTCATCGTCACCGTGCAGGCAATCTATTACCCTATCGCATCTCCGTTTCTTCGGTATGCACTTGTTAATTGACCTGCACGTGTAACCGGGGCAGTGATTTAATGGCTTCCTCTGCGGTAATCTATCGTCCTCTGAAAATAAAATCACTCACAAAAAAAAACTAAAACACATTTTAATCCGACTTACTTGCATATTCATAGATCCAATCTCTGTAAATTGCTACCTTTGTGTATACACCGGGTTCGTTTGGCCTTGCACATCCTTCACCGTGACTAACTATTCCAGCAAGATACCACTGCTGTGGCATGCTAGGATTTCTGCAAAGGAAAGGCCCTCCACTATCACCCTGGCAAGCATCTTTACCACCTTCCATGAGTCCAGCGCAAATTTCATTTCCCTCCTCATCTTCCTTATGCTTACACACTGGTAAAACTGGGACATCAACTTCCCTCATGTGATCAGCTAATACAAGAAAAAAATGTTTTCAGAATATTATTTATCATTAGAAGCTTTAGAATGAAGCTTTATCCTAACAATTCTATTGTGAAGCGTAACTGAATATTGAACTCAAACTCAGGCGAGTACTAGGAAAAGTAATTAACGATATTTTTCACTACACTTTTCTCTAAACATTGAAATCAACCCATGTACGAGGTTTGTTACCGGCGCTTTACCGTAAACGCCCGGGAACTCGGCAATCAGAGATTTATTAGCTGCCGCGTAATTTCGGGAATTATAACATCGGTTCCATTTGTTTTCATTCCATATTTATATTATACCTGAACATAATCACTTATTTCACTTAGTTTCCAAATGAGTAAAGTTCGTAACATGCATTGATTATTTTAGATTAAGGATTTTAGTTCGTAAGTACCGCATAAAATGTAAATGAGTAGACCAAGTCCGAGAACAGGCTAATCCGGGGAAGTTTTGTAATCCCAAAAATTCCAAATGGAGCAATAAACCAGCGGTACTTCGAGGTACCCTTGCCCAGGTCATAAACCGTGCGCCTCGAAGTGCAACACTTACAAACGAGTGTCGTCCACTCCCAGACTAAGCATGAAGTAAAATTTCGAGTTTAGAAAAGCCCCGCGTAGAAAATTTGTCGAGGGTCGCGCAGCGACCCGAGACAAATTTTCACGGGGCTTTTCTAAACTCGAAATTTTACTTCATGCGCCACGCGTATAAAACAGTGATTTAACGGGAAATTTAAAAATATACAAAACAAATTTTTCATATTAATCCTTACGATTAATTCGTATAATTTTTGACGATTCGAATCCTTTTGTAACTATTCGAATCTTTTTATAAATATTCGAATCCTTTTATGAGGATTCGAATACTTTTACGAGGATTCGATCCTTTTTTGAGGATTCGAATCCTTTTACGAGGATTCGAATCCTTTTATGAGAATTCAAATCCCTTTATGAGGATTTGAATCACCAGCATATGGTGATTCGAATACGAATCCTTTTAAAAAAGTGTAACGAATCCGGATCACTAATCCAGTTTAACTAAAGTATTCGAATACCTCTTTTGAATCCTCTAAAAGGATTTGAATCCACGATTCGAATCCTGAATGATTCGAATCCTGCCCAGCTCTGGTTTTTAGTGAGTGCTACTGCAAACAATGTTTTTATTTTATTTTCAGCTGTAATATAACAAGTGGTATGATTATCATCGATAATATTTATGAGTGAAACCGAGCTGCAGATTCAACGAGCCCGAAGGGCGAGTTCAATGTGCTGCTCCGGTTTCACGAATAAGTATTATCGATTATTAATTATACCTCGAGTTATATTCGATGAGAGAATATAACGAATTTCACTGCATTTCCGTCTTGTAAACCTCACCCCATCGCCCGGTTGACATTTTTAATTATCGACTGCCAGATTTGACAAATAATTTTCGCAGCAACGACCAAAAGAAGGTTATAAGATTCTATTACCGCTGTGATAGAATGTATCTATGGAAATACGCGATTCTGATTGGAGGGAATGTAATCATGTGACGCTTGAGTTATATTCTAATTAAAATATACTTACGATCTGTGCCATGCTCCACTGTTGCCCCCCATCCAACAGCAGTGCATACAGTTCCAGGCGTAGGACCATTTTGATAATACTGTCCAGCAGTATACTCATTCGGCAAGCATATTGGCCTCACGTATCTATTGAACTTCACTGGATGATTCAATCGCATCATAGCCAAATCATTTTTCAAATTCTTCCTATCGTAACCAGGATGAGGCACCACATCAGTAACGTATCGAGTTTGCTGCATTGGAGAATACGAGAATCTTCGAAGCATTCCAAGTTCGACTTCATAAAAGTATAACCAATATCTAAACATTCAAATACAATTTACACATTTTGGAAAATATAGTGTACCTATTATCTGTTTACGGACACTTCTAAAAAGCTGACTCCCCTTATAAGCGGACATGTTGGCAAAGAAAACTAAAATCATATGAATTACCCACTTATATGCGGGCACTTCTTTAGAAACAAAGGGGGGGGGGGGTGTTAGGTATCGGAGCTGCGGTTAAAAGGGTTAATTGGATACCGAAATGGTCTGAACCCAAGTCTGGGATTAACGAGATGTTTTGGAGAAGGTGCTGAATATTGCTCGTACACAGTATGGCATCTGGTGTTGTCGATTGATTTTGGGACATAATAAATGTAGGGGCAGTGTTTTCAAATTTCAAATTCAAATTTCAAATTTATTCATGTCATAATATGAATTTTACATTCGTCACAGTATATAATTTAAGACTAATAATAATTAGAAAGACAATTAAATTAGATGTAATCTAGATATTATCAGGCATCATTTCGGTGCATCTTAAAAAGTGTGTCTGGGTGAATGAGATAACATAAAGGAAATAAAATAAAATAAATATAAATACACATTACTAACATATTAAAACATTGACATTTCTGCAAATCAGATCGAAATGACGCTACATTGCAGAAATTCATCAAAACTATAAAAAGCTTTATGCAGCAGATATTGTTTAACCGTTGATTTAAAGCATTTCAGTGGTAGTTCTCTGGTTTGTGTCGAAAGTTTATTAAAGAATTTCACCCCATAGTGATTTGTAACCATTTGCGATCTTGAGAGCCTCAATCTTTCTGGGAGTAAGTTTTCTTTGTGTCGCGTTGCATAACTGTGATGGCTATGTACTGGAAATTCAGCCAGGTTTGTTTTGACATAGCAGAGACATTCTAGTATCTAGAGACATGGAAATGTCAATATATCATGCTTAATGAAAGAATTACTGCAATCGGCTGTATAACCAATCCCTGCAACTATCCGCAGTGCGCGCCTTTGAAGCGAAAATATTCGATGTCGATATGATAAGTGACCCCAAACCAGAGCACCATATCGAATATGTGTTACATCCAGTGAGGCCCTTCTAGACAGATTTCTTAAACAAAATATGTTTCTCGATAGTTTCTTAGCAAGTTCATTACCGTGATTGTTCCAAGTGAGAGCAAAGTCAAGATGTTGTCCTAAAAATGTAACCGGCGTATCATTGTCTACTGTGCCACTGACAGAAAATTACAGTGTTCTTGTCTTGCTCTTATATAGCACCAGTTTATTATTAGAGCAGCAGGAACAAACGACTTCAAGGCGTTCGTTGTTCGTTTGAAGGGCTTCATCCTTCCAAAAGTTTATGCGGACACAGTTCGAATGGGATATAAAGGATGAGAGTTGTTTTCTTTTTGTGATATTTATGTTAAAGTCGCCAATTATAATTATGTGGTCGTATAAGAAAGCGTTGGTTAGGATTGTATCTTCGATTGAGGAGGAGTAATGAATGTAGGTTAGAAAGATATGGAGAGTAGCTCGATGGTACAATGCAGACATTCGTTCGTGACGATATTTAGTTTTGGCGGATTTGCTTTTCCAAGTTTAATACCAGGCCTTGCAGAGACTATCGAGCCACCACGCCTTATTTGATTGGGAGTAGAGGAGGGAATTTGTATGCAGGGCCATTAGTTAAAATTGAAGGGTTTTTCGGTTTTGGTTTCGACAAGCAGGTTAAAATCAATGAGATTATTGGAAAGGTAGTTAAATAGAAGGTGAGCTTTTTAGGAAAGGTATTAATGTTAGTGTATAGAATGTTTATTTGGTTAGCCATTGGAGGTGATTTGCGAAAATGCTGTGCTGTGGGAACTACTGGGTGGACATATTTGGGTGTAACTATAGGGAATCCCGGTTAGATATTAATAAAAGTCAAAAATAGAAAGTAATAAAAACAAAAGACGATAGCAGATTCTTAAATTTGTCTTGAAATAAAAGATCGAGGATGCGCCATCCATTTTTTTTCTCCCTCTTCTACTAACCGAGATTCCCCATAGTAACATCCAATTTTAACCATCTTGTACTTACTTTTCAGTGCAATGTGCTGCAGTTATCAACCACATATCGCTAATTAGCACTCCGCCACAATGAAAAGCACCATTTTTATAAATAGACACAACCCACGGCCAAGCACCTGGCTGGCAAGGTCTTCCACCTACAACTCTTCCATCTCCTAAAATATCCTCAGTTGTATTTAAATTAGCCATCAGCGTCGTTTTCTTATTAAATTCCACATCTTGGTCTGTTTCATTGGAGCTAGTTTTTGTGTCTTTTTCTTTATTTAACGGTTCATTATTCTTTCTAAATCGAGGGCTGAATCGTGCTGCTATTTCTTCAGCACTAGTATCAACCTCCTCTCTTCTATAGGGGTTATTGTAAACCCAACGAATCCCACAAGTCGGTTGAGGACATTCAACATAAACCGCACGTTTCTCCAAACATTTTTGAGCTAAATGTATTTCGTTATCTTCACCAGCACTAGCATAATATCCATCATATGGATGTTCTAAAGGTACTAATCTCGTAAGAGGAGGTCTGAAATACAATTACAGTTAGCTTGAAATTAAAAAAGAAGGATTTTATAAATTACATTACACTAGGTCCTGTTTCGTACTTGCAAGCATCCAACGCCCAATATTCAGGATTGCTACAAACTGGATACCATTTGCCTTCGTAATTTCTGTGCAAAAAACCAGCGTTGTTGGTTACTTTGAAAAGATCATCACTTGTTTCGATTTTTTCTAAAAGAACAGAACATTCCTGTTCGTCTGTTCCTGAAGGGCAATCTGATACCCCGTTACAGCGCAGATTAATGGGAATGCACGTGGATCCATGAGTGTCAGACCAATCATCGCAATTAAAAAATCCTTGTTCGCAACCTATAACCGAAAAAAAATATGTTTTTAAGATGCGTTGGATATGGGCTCACAACCCATCCACCAGTTACGATTATATGTTTATAGTAAAGTATTTTAAACGTCATTCATGGCGCAGGATAGAAGCGTCTATTTTTTGTTGGCGTAGGATTCTAAGTTCATTTGGCCAGAGACTGATAAACTACTACCTTCCGTAGATTTAATTATTGAATTACAAACAATTAATTTTATATTACAAAACTCATTCATGGCGCAGGATGGAATCGTCTATTTTTTGTTGGCGTAGGAATCTAAGTTCATTTGGCCAGAGGCTGATAAACTACTGACTTCCGTAGATTTAAATATTGAATTACAAACAATTAATTTTATATTACAAAACTCATTCATGGCGCAGGATGGAATCGTCTATTTTTTGTTGGCGTAGGAATCTAAGTTCATTTGGCCAGAGGCTGATAAACTACTGACTTCCGTAGATTTAATTATTGAATTACAAACAATTAATTTTATATTACAAAACTCATTCATGGCGCAGGATGGAATCGTCTATTTTTTGTTGGCGTAGGAATCTAAGTTCATTTGGCCAGAGGCTGATAAACTACTGACTTCCGTAGATTTAATTATTGAATTACAAACAATTAATTTTATATTACAAAACTCATTCATGGCGCAGGATGGAATCGTCTATTTTTTGTTGGCGTAGGAATCTAAGTTCATTTGGCCAGAGGCTGATAAACTACTGACTTCCGTAGATTTAAATATTGAATTACAAACAATTAATTTTATATTACAAAACTCATTCATGGCGCAGGATGGAATCGTCTATTTTTTGTTGGCGTAGGAATCTAAGTTCATTTGGCCAGAGGCTGATAAACTACTGACTTCCGTAGATTTAATTATTGAATTACAAACAATTAATTTTATATTACAAAACTCATTCATGGCGCAGGATGGAATCGTCTATTTTTTGTTGGCGTAGGAATCTAAGTTCATTTGGCCAGAGGCTGATAAACTACTGACTTCCGTAGATTTAATTATTGAATTACAAACAATTAATTTTATATTACAAAACTCATTCATGGCGCAGGATGGAATCGTCTATTTTTTGTTGGCGTAGGAATCTAAGTTCATTTGGCCAGAGGCTGATAAACTACTGACTTCCGTAGATTTAAATATTGAATTACAAACAATTAATTTTATATTACAAAACTCATTCATGGCGCAGGATGGAATCGTCTATTTTTTGTTGGCGTAGGAATCTAAGTTCATTTGGCCAGAGACTGATAAACTACTGACTTCCGTAGATTTAATTATTGAATTACAAACAATTAATTTTATATTACAAAACTCCGGCACCTCCAAAATCCTCTCCATAATCCGCCAAATATCCTTCTCTATCAAACAACAAAAATAATAACCATTAAAGATAGACTAAGATTCCTAGCTAAACGATTCGCACGCAATGACAATAATTATGTCTTACTCA
The DNA here is from genome assembly GCA_932526585.2 of Philonthus cognatus. Taxonomy (NCBI): domain Eukaryota; kingdom Metazoa; phylum Arthropoda; class Insecta; order Coleoptera; family Staphylinidae; genus Philonthus; species Philonthus cognatus. The sequence goes on along the minus strand of OW052245.1, from coordinate 83,739,188 downwards.
AGCAAATGTGCATCCCCAGAAATCCTGACATTCCTCCTAAATTCAAAAACCCAACCATCACCTTATTCGAATATATATCCTCACTACATTCATAAATTCCTACCCATTCATAAATCCCAACTACTATAAACGAAGGCAGAAGAAAAAAGAAAACAAGGGCAGAAAGACCTACGGTCGATAGCCCTTATTTGGGAATACATCAGAGAATATTATGTTTTAAATATTTAATTGATGAGGCGGATCCCTTTGCCCTAAGGTATACGTTGGACAAACTGGACGTAGCTTCCCAGATCGCATTTCAGAACATCAAAAATGCTTTCAATTTAAGAAAACCTCCTCAACCTACGCCATTCATTTAATCGAATACCAACATAACTTTAACCCTAAATTCAAAATTTTGCACGAATGTAACAAAAGTCGTAAATTAAACTTATTAGAAGAATTAGAAATTAATAAATATAACAAAAAAAGGTATTCTATTAAATGACCAAATAGAAGTAAACAATTCACCCTTAATCAATATTTAGTCGCTCAAAATTGTTTGTATTAGTTTCAGGCTAATTACCTCATTACCCCCCTATTAATTTAATTGCATTAGTATAAAAGCTTTTACCTGTACTTTGTCAAATCATTATTTCATCTGCCTGATGAAGCCACTGTGTAGTGAAACATGTTGCAGTGTTCAACAATAAAAGTGAAACCCTCCCAACTGTGTTGTTTTATTTCAAATAGTATTATGTTTTATTATCATTATATTACATGTAATGTATAATTTCTTAGATAATAAAGATTTACTTATATATAATTTTATAAATAACATTTAGGACATCACAACACTACACTACATCGATGGACCCGGATGGAATATTTCATTACTTATAAAAGACCCCACCGGACGGGATTTAAACTATGGGCAGAGTCTCTACCCACTAGGCCCCCGAATCGCCTATTCAAATCGGTAAATTACAATACCTAATTATTAAAAACTCACCGAAGCAGCCAACTTCATCTTCTCCATTTGGACAATCGTAGTATCCATCACACCAACGACTTTGTCCAAGCCGGTATTTACAAGAGCAATACACTTCATCACTGCCATCATCGCAATTAACCTCCCCATCACATATTCGCTCGGTTTTTATACATTTTGAATTATCTGCGCAAAGCTCGTGTCCCATTGCACATCTCTCCGATTGTCTCGTAGTCATGCTTTAAAAAAAATGTATTACCTTTCAGAGCTGGGACGAATCCTTGTAAAAAGGATTCGAATCATGAATCCGAATCACCTAATATGATTCGAATCACGACTCCTTGAATAAAGGATTCGAAAGAGATAAATATGATTCGAATCAAAGATTCGAATCTCGTTTTTTCGAATCACGAATACAAATCCTTTAAAAATAAATTTGATTTTATTATTTTTTTGCAACCATTAATACATAAATATCGTTACCAGTTGTTTTAATAAAAATATTCAAAACCTAATTATTTATTATTAACACTGAATATCGTTGATAACAGACTAAATATCTGATTCCATGTTACTCTGATTAAAGATGTTTTTATGTGTTTCTGAACTTCACTTCAAATCAGTGTTTTGTACGCGTGGCGCATGAAGTAAAATTTCGAGTTTAGAAAAGCCCGAAAATTTGTCTCGGGTCGCTGCGCGACCCTCGACAAATGTTCACGGGGCTTTTCTAAACTCGAAATTTTACTTCATGCTTAGCCTGGGAGTGGAAACACATGTTCAAAACTTCAAATTGAACTCTATTATAAAATCGACGAATGGCTGAAAATTTCGTAAATAAAAAATTCACTGAATATCATTAATACCGGGAAAGTCAGAGAAAAGTCATGGAATTATATTCAAATTGACCAAAACACTAATAAAACAGCCATATGATATTATTAGATTTGTCAAAATCAGCAGGCAAATTAAAACACGTAAACATTTATAAAATTAACTGCGTCACGCAAATATTTTAAATTTTGACTTTTTTAATGGGCCCTTTTCATTATTAAAGCGCCTTTTAAAAGATTTGTAACTTTTCTTGCTTAGTTTTAAGTTTAGTGTTTGTACATATTTGTTTTTCTCTTGTATATTGTATTTTTAATGTAAATGGCAAGCCGTTGAAATAAATAAATAAATATTGACAAAACAATGAAAACAATTTGAAAAAATTGGGATTTCCCGCAGAAGAAAATTTAATTAAAAGGCCAGGGAAAAAAAACCCTGAATCAGGAATATGTTGAGAAAAATGTAACATTTTAGATAGTTTCGTGCTTTTTCATCATTCGAAATTCCAAGCAAATACTCATCTTCAGAAATTTTGTCTGTTGTAGTTGCATAGATTAAAGTTTCTCTGTGTGCGTTTACGTTTTTCTGAAATAAATTCTCATCAACTTCTTTCAAATTATTTGTTATGTCAGTTTTACTTCAAATAATATTAAACAATGTTAAACATTTAATGTTCTTATCAAAGCAGTCAGTTTGAAGTTTCGAACAAGCGTTTCCACTCCCAGACTAAGCATGAAGTAAAATTTCGAGTTTAGAAAAGCCCCGTGAAAATTTGTCGAGGGTCGCGCAGCGACCCGAGACAAATTTTCGGGCTTTTCTAAACTCGAAATTTTACTTCATGCGCCACGCGTATAAATCAGTGATTTAACGAGAAATTTAAAAACACACAAGACACATTTTTCATGTTAATCCTCACAATCCGAATTATTTTTGACGATTCAAATCCTTATGTAAGTATTCGAATCCTTTTATAAATATTCAAATCCTTTAATAAATATTCGAATCCTTTTATAAATATTCGAATCCTTTTATAAGAATTCGAATCACCCACATTTGGATTCGAATACGAATCTTCTTAAAAAAATGTAACGAATCCGGACCACGAATCCAGTTGAACTAACGTATTCGAATGCCTCTTTTAATAATAATAATATTTATTACCCAACAGGACATCCCAATTACAGAGTAATATTACAAAAGTGAAAATTCTTAAAATAATATATATAAACAAAACAAAATAAAATCACAAAAATAAAGATGACGTGATATAAGATCATGTTCTATTTTAACAAAATAAATTAAATATTTAGAAATTATAATACTAAAATAATGACAAAATAACAAAGAAATAACAATAGTTAGTCTATGCAGCCGTTTGTTGTTATAAATATCAAGTACCAGAAATTATGTTCTTGAATTCACGTAAGTCCAAGTGAAAAATATCACAATGAGTGGTAAATGTGTTGTGATACACACAAATGCGACGCACTGGGGACAGTTCCAAGACATTAGTTTGAGCATTTTGAACATAAAAGCTGGTACAATGACGTGTCGAGAGTCTAGGTATATAAAAATGTATGTTTTGCAAAAGTTCCGAACAATCAAATGAATTATGTAGTAACTTAAACAAGAAGATTTGCCCGTGAAAATTCCTTAATGGATTCGAATCCAGGATTCGAATCCTGAATGATTCGAATACTGCCCAGCTCAGTTACCTGTGTGAGATTCAATAATTTGTTACGTAACACAATCAAACACTTTTAACTTTGTTTGTATAACACAATTTATTTTTATGTGACTGCAGTTTCGGCAAATTCAGCTTGCCATTATCAAACATGAAGTGTCTAAAACTGGAAATAAATTGTGTTATACAAACAAAGTTATAAGTGTTTTATTGTGTTAAATTAACATGTATAACGAAGTAGAAGCCTCCACAATTTGTTACGTACTTATTCAAAGCAGTTGAGACCATTTCCTCAGCATTTCGCACCTCAACTCCTGCGATTCCAGCGACTTGATTACTCGGAGCAGAAATTGGATTGCAAATATAATACTGCCCATTGGGTCCAGTTTGTTGTTGCACTACTTGAGGAGGTGGTGGTTGCCCGTTGGAAAACACCATTTGAGGTGGTGGTTGCCCGTTGGAAAACACCACTTGAGGTGGTGGTGGTTGCCCGTTAGAAAAGAACGTCCCGAATCCGTTCATAGTTTGCGGCATGTTGGGTGTTACATAAGTAATCTGAGGATTAATCACGTATGAATTTGCTTGTGGTTTGGGTAAATTCACAGGGATTAGTTGGGTGTATCTCGTGTTTGCGTCGTACTGGTAGGGAAGTTGTTGTTGGAAAACTGGTAAGGAAGAACCAACAGGTGGAGAAATCGGGAAGCACTGTTTTTGAAAATTGGGATTAAAAGAGCTGTGCTGGCTAGATTGGATGTCTTCAATGGCCGAGTTGAATTGACCCATTTTTGCTTCCGAGCTTATTCTGCGGTTTGTCAGTGATTGGGTTCCAACGTGATTTTCTTCCTTTTTAAACTCATTGTTCTCATCTCCAGCTTCATGCAAGTTAATGTTATTACTCTCAATTTTAGAATTCGCGCCCTTAAAAGTATCACCGATATTGTTGATTTGATTTTTAATATTTTCATTAGAATTTATTATTTTTTCGTGATAACTTTGTGCTTTTTCGTTATTGTTCGAAACTCCAAGCAAATACTCATCTTCAGAAATTTTGTCTGTTGTAGTTGCCGTGATTACATTTTCCCTATGTGAGTTTACATTTTTCTGAAATAAATCCTCGCTGACTTCTTTCAAATTATTTGTTACTGTTTCCATCGATCTGTCAAGTGGATTATTTAAAGGATTGTGTTGTTGACTTACAAACTCAAGTGGATTATTTAAAGGATTGTGTTGTTGACTTACAAACTCAAGTGGATTATTTAAAGGATTGTGTTGTTGACTTACAAACTCATCCTCAGGTAAAGCTGGAAGATTAAGACTAAAAGATGTTGGAGAGCCCAAATTAACATCAAATCCCTTGCTTGTACTAGATTCTTTATTTTCAAGTGTAGTTGCGTCTTGACTTTCAACATTATGAGTTCTTTCAATTTGATGTTGGTCGTATGTTATTCCAGGAGGATTGACATTATGGCCGGGTAAATAAAAATTTACATTATTAACTTGGTTTTGATTAGGAACATTGTAATCAGGATTTTTTTGATTATCAGCATGCAGTTTATATTCTTGATTATAGTTAGCACCAAAATGTTTAATATTTGCTTGAGTTTCTTGTGGATTTTGGTGATAATGAGAATTTTCTTGTGGTTGCCACTGTTGATTACTAAATGGATCCGCGTAATGTAAATTGATAGGTTGTTGATATTGTTCATGATATAAATTGGTAGGTTGTTGATGTTCTTCATTATCCTTTTGAGTAACATGCGTAGTTTGTTGATAGAAAGTATTATCCTGTAGATGTTGTTTATTTTGTGTTTCTGCAAATACCCCTTGCCTACTCGCAACATGATATGGATTTTGATGTTCATTATTTTGCGTTTCTGCAAACTGCCCTTGCTGATTCACAGCATGATATGTATTTTGGAGTTGATGATTTTGTGTTTCTTCTAATTGCCCTGCCTGATTCACATCATGATATTGACTTTGGTGTTGATTATTTTGAGTTTCTGCAAATTTCTCATGCTGATTCACATCCTGGTGTGTATTTTGTGGTTCTGCAAATTGCCTTTGCTGATTCACATCATGGTATGTATTTTGATGGTGTGTATTTTGTGGTTCTGAAAATTGCCTTAGCTGATTCACATCAAGATATTTATTTTGGTGTTGATAATCTTGCATTTCTGCAAATTGCCCTTGCTGATTCACACCATGATAATGACTTTGGTGTTGATTATTTTGCGTTTCTGCAAATTGCTCTTGTTGATTTACAGCATGGTATGTATTTTGGAGTTGATCATGTGTTTTTGCAAATTGCCCCTGCTGATTCATATTATGATATGTATTTTGATGTTGATTGTTTTCTGTCTCCGAAAATTGTCCATTCTGATTCAGATCATGATATGTATGCTCTTGACTGAATGCATCTGCTTTATCATATGCTCCATTAGTGCTCTGATAATGATTGAACTTATGAGAATCCCTGTGGTTTTCATTTTCATTAAATCCTAATCCTTCGTCTACATTCAATCCTTCGTCTTCTCCTCTGTAATCGAACTGTCCATCATGGTGAAATCTATTTTTATTTTCGTTATTTCTATACAAAGATTGATCGTGGTTTTGATGCTGGAATTGCATTGGATCTTTGTTTGTACGAGGATAATAAACAGGTGCCTGTCTTTTAAATTTAGGATTTGAGAACGTAATGTTTATGTTTGTGTCATTCAAATCTAAGTTAACGTCAGTTTTTTGTATTGAAGGAATTTCCATGCTGGATATTTTTGTAGTAACCTTAAATACAAGAATTATATATTTTCAGAATTGTAAGTTTAAAATAACAATTTAATACCGATGTGAAGATAGCCACGGATTTTACAGCCACGGATTTTGACGCCTCCACCATCACACGAATTATGTAACAGATTCCCCAGATTTTCAAAATTTCATAACTCCCAAACCACATATTTTATTTTCAAAATTTCTTAAATAATTGATTAAACAATATATATGGAGCGAGTATAAATAACCAGAATGTTGTAACTCTTAATTGTTCTTTATTTAAACAATATATTGCTGTCCCGCGTATGTCACCTTTCATACCAAATATTAAAAAAATCATATCTCTTAAAACTCCTATTTTATTTTCCAAATTTCTTCACTAATTGTTTAAACAATATATCTGGACCGAGCATAGATGGTCAAAATGTTGTCACTTTTATTTGTTAATTATTTATATAATATATTGCCTTCCCGCGTATAGCACCGTTCATACCAAATATTAAAAAAATCATATTTCTTAAAACTCCTATTCTATTTTACAATTTTTTTTATTAATTGTTTAAACAATATATATAGAACGAGCATAGGGACAGCAATATATTATTATTATTATATATTATTGTTATATAGGGACTGCAATATATTAATCCGGGACAGCAATATATTATATAAATAATTAACAAATAAGAGTGACATAATTTTGGCCATCTATGCTCGGTCTAGATATATTGTTTAAACAATTAGTGAAGAAATTTGGAAAATAAAATAGGATTTTTAAGAGATATGATTTTTTTAATATTTGGTTTGAACGGTGCTACACGCGGGACAGCAATATATTATATAAATAATTAACAAATAAGAGTGACAACATTTTGACCATCTATGCTGGGTATAGATATATTGTTTAAACAATTAGTGAAGAAATTTGGAAAATAAAATAGGATTTTTAAGAGATATGATTTTTTTAACATTTGGTATGAACGGTGCTATACGCGGGACAGCAATATATTATTTAAATAATTTACAAATGAGAGTGACAACATTTTGACCATCTATGCTTAGTCTAGATATATTGTTTAAATAATTAGTGAAGAAATTTGTAAAATAAAGTAGGATTTTTAAGAGATATGGTTTTTTTAATATTTGGTATGAACGGTGCTAACTAACAAATAAGAGTGACAACATTTTGACCATCTATGCTCGGTCTAGATATATTGTTTAAACAATTAGTGAAGAAATTTGGAAAATAAAATTGGATTTTTAAGTGATATGATTTTTTAATATTTGGTATGAACGGTGCTATACGCGGGACAGCAATATATTATATAAATAATTAACAAATAAGAGTGACAACATTTTGACCATCTATGCTGGGTCTAGATATATTGTTTAAACAATTAGTGAAGAAATTTGGAAAATAAAATAGGATTTTTAAGAGATATGATTTTTTTAACATTTGGTATGAACGGTGCTATACGCGGGACAGCAATATATTATTTGAATAATTAACAAATGAGAGTGACAACATTTTGACCATCTATGCTTAGTCTAGATATATTGTTTAAATAATTAGTGAAGAAATTTGTAAAATAAAATAGGATTTTTAAGAGATATGATTTCTTTAATATTTGGTATGAACGGTGCTATACGCGGGACAGCAATATATTATATAAATAATTAACAAATAAGAGTGACAACATTTTGACCATCTATGCTCGGTCTAGATATATTGTTTAAACAATTAGTGAAGAAATTTGGAAAATAAAATAGGAGTTTTAAGAGATATGATTTTTTTAATATTTGGTATGAACGGTGCTATACGCGGGACAGCAATATATTATATAAATAATTAACAAATAAGAGTGACAACATTTTGACCATCTATGCTCGGTCTAGATATATTGTTTAAACAATTAGTGAAGAAATTTGGAAAATAAAATAGGAGTTTTAAGAGATATGATTTTTTTAATATTTGGAATGAAAGGTGACATACGCGGGACAGCAATATATTGTTTAAATAAAGAACAATTAAGAGTTACAACATTCTGGTTATTTATACTCGCTCTATGTATATTGTTTAATCAATTATTGAAGAAATTTTGAGAATAAAATATGTGGTTTGGGAGTTATGAAATTTTGAATATCTGGGGAATCTGTTCCTTAATTCGTGTGATGGTGGAGGCGCCAAAATCCGTGGCTGGAAAATCCGTGGCTATCTTCACATCGGTCAATTTAATCAGGATCGTAAGTAAAAAAAAAACAATTTAAATATACAGAGATTTTTTCTTTTAAGTATACATACAGGAATGTTTTATTTTAACTATAAATAAGCATACACCTGTTTCAAACAGTTTAATTTGAAGCTTTAAACAAGCTTTTCCACTCCTAGGTTAAGCATGAAGTAAAATTTCGAGTTTAGAAAAGCCTGAAATTTTGGTTTGGTCGCGTAGCGCGAAGCGCGGAGCGACCAAACCAAATTTTCAGGCTTTTCTAAACTCGAAATTTTACTTCATGCGCCACGCGTATAAAGCGCTGATTTCAATTGAAGTTCGCTTCTTCACAAGATTTCAGTGTTTTCGGTGTTTAGTACGCGTGGCGCATGAAGTAAAATTTCGAGTTTAGAAAAGCCTGAAAATTTGGTTTGGACGCTCCGCGCTTCGCGCTACGCGACCAAACCAAATTTTCAGGCTTTTCTAAACTCGAAATTTTACTTCATGCTTAACCTGGGAGTGGAAAACACTCGTTTAAAGCTTCAAATTGGACTCATTATAAAAAACAACCAATATCGAAAAATGTATTGCATATAATGGGGATAGGTTTAAGTATACATACAGGAAAGTTTTATTTTAACCATAAATATACATACACCTGTGTCAAACAGTTTAATTTGAAGCTTTAAACGAGTTTTTTCCACTCCCAGGTTAAGCATGAAGTAAAATTTCGAGTTTAGAAAAGCCTGAAAATTTGGTTTGGTCGCGTAGCGCGAAGCGCGGAGCGGCCAAACCAAATTTTCAGGCTTTTCTAAACTCGAAATTTTACTTCATGCGCCACGCGTATAAAACGCTGATTTCAAGTGTAGTTCGCTTCTCCACAGGATTTCAGTGTTTTCAGTGTTTAGTACGCGTGGCGCATGAAGTAAAATTTCGAGTTTAGAAAAGCCTGAAAATTTGGTTTGGTCGCTCCGCGCTTCGCGGTACGCGACCAAACCAAATTTTCAGGCTTTTCTAAACTCGAAATTTTACTTCATGCTTAACCTGGGAGTGGAAAACACTCGTTTAAAGCTTCAAATTGGACTCGTTAAACAAAGCAGCCAATATCGAAAAATGTATTGCATATAATGGGGATAGGTTTAAGTATATATACAGGAAAGTTTTATTTTAACTATAAATGTACATACACCTGTTTCAAACAAATTAATTTGAAGCTATAAACGAGTTTTTTCCACTCCCAGGTTAAGCATGAAGTAAAATTTCGAGTTTAGAAAAGCTTGAAAATTTGGTTTGGTCGCGTAGCGCGAAGCGCGGAGCGGCCAAACCAAATTTTCAGGCTTTTCTAAACTCGAAATTTTACTTCATGCGCCACGCGTATAAGACGCTGATTTCAAGTGAAGTTCGCTTCTTCAGAGGATTTCAGTGTTTTCAGTGTTTAGTACGCGTCGCGCATGAAGTAAAATTTCGAGTTTAGAAAAGCCTGAAAATTTGGTTTGGTCGCTCCGCGCTTCGCGCTACGCGACCAAACCAAATTTTCAGGCTTTTCTAAACTCGAAATTTTACTTCATGCTTAACCTGGGAGTGGAAAACACTCGTTTAAAGCTTCAAATTGGACTCGTTAAAAAAAACAACGAACATCGAAAAATGTATTGCATATAATTGAGATAGGTATAAATAATTAACACTGTTGTATCCTTGCTTCACACTTTATTTTCAAATAGTTAGATATGTATTTCAAGTGCTAAGCACTCATTATCAATAACAACTATATATCGATGGGATAGGTATACTTAAAAGAAAAATTCCCTGTATGCTAATTAATAATATTTCATTTGATTTACCTGAAATGGTCCTGATAAGGATTCTGTTGTAATATACTCTGTAGTTTCATCTGATGAATCTGAGTACACTGAATCTTTCATGCTATTGTCATCTTCCATACTATTTTCGTCAACTTTTTCCGTTTGTTCATCTTCAGCATTACCTCTAAATCCACTTCCATTTATGATAATAGGGGACACACTATTCCGATTTTTCTGTATAATTTGTAACATCAAACCATGTTTTTGGAAATCATTATCCAAATTCTTTTTACGTTTAGTTACAGCTGAAACACTTGCAGACTCTAACCTTTTCAGACTTTCATGTTCTGCTTGAGATTCATTTTCTTGTGAGATATTATTGCCATCTTCTTCATCATCTTTTTTCTTTAGTGCATCTTCATTGCTAGATGTTTCCATTTCATCATTTTTATCTTCTTTCTTTAACGTATCTTCATTGCTAGATGTTTCCTTTTCACCTTTATCATCTTCTTTTTTAAACGTATCTTCATTGCTAGATGTTTTCGTTTCATCCTTATCATCTATTTTCAACGTATCTTCATTGTTAGATGTTATAATTTCTTCTATTTCATCTCCTTTCTTTAATTTATCTTCATTGCTGGGAGATTTTTTAATATGTGTGCTTTCACTATTTTTCTGAGCACGCAAATTCAGTAAATTAAAAGGGTTTAAATTTATATGAAAACCATTTTCGCCAATTTTTTTAACATTTGGAATTTCTTCGGGAATTACTTTTATCTCTTTTTTAATTTTCTGTAGAGTATTTCCTGTTTCTTCAACAATTTGTTTTGGAAAATCCTTTAAGACTTTCAATCTTGGCTCCAACTTTTTTTCAAGATTATTAAAATTGGAAATAATAGTTGTCTTCAAATGATTCACCGATGGGTTAATTTTTGCTTCAATTTTGTGAAATTCATCTCCCACATTTTTACCAATTTCTTGAAACGTTGTTATAATTTCACTCCCAATTTTTTTTAAGTTTTCGATGTTAATTGTCTCTTTGGAAGAATTTTCTGATACAGCCAAGTGATTTTGTACATTTTTATTATTTTCGATATTAATTTTCTCTTTGGAAGAATTTTCTAATACAGGCAAGTGATTTTGTACATATTTATTATTTTCGATATTAAAATTTTCTTTGGGAGAATTTTCTGAGACAGTCAACTGATTTTCTACATTATTATTAATTATGTTTTCAGTGGACATTTCAATGATTTTTTCGGGTGATTTAATATTATTAATTATGTTTTCAGTGGACACTTCAATGATTTTTTCAGGGGATTTAATATTATTAATTATATTTTTACTCCTTACTTTAAATAATTCTTCAGGTGATTTATTAGTTTTAATTATGTATTGAGTGGATGCTTCAATGATTTTTTCAGGTGATTTAATATTATCAATTATGTTTTCAGTGGACACTTCAATGATTTTTTCAGGGGATTTAATATTATTAATTATATTTTCACTCTTTACTTTAAATAATCCTTTAGGTGATTTATTAGTTTTAATTACGTATTGAGGGGATGCTTCAATTAATTTTTCAGGTGATTTATTATTAATTATAGTATTAGGTGAAATATTATTTACTGTAATTTTCGGCTGTTTAGCAGATTTATGATCTAAATATATCGATTCAGGAAATAATTCTTCTATCGAAATTTCTTCAAAAATATTCTTCTCTTTATTTTCAACATTTTTACCTGTGTTTTTCCAAGCATTTACATTTTTATGATCTAAATATACCGATTGAGGAAATAATTCTTCTATCAAATTTTCTTCAAAAATATTATTCTCTTTATTTTCAACGTTTGTACCTGTGTTTTTCAAAGCATTTAAATTTCTTTGAGCTAAATTTACCGATTGAGGAAATAATTCTTCTATCGAAATTTCTTCAAAAATATTCTTCTCTTTATTTTCAACATTTTCACCTGTGTTTTTCCAAGCATTTACATTTTTATGATCTAAATAATCCGATTGAGGAAATAATTCTTCTATTAAATTGTCTTCAAAAATATTATTCTCTTTATTTTCAACATTTGTACCTGTGTTTTTCAAAACATTTAAATTTCTTTGAGCTAAATTTACCGATTGAGGAAATAATTCTTCTATCAAATTTTCTTCAGCAATATTATTCTCTTTATTTTCAACATTTTCACCTGTGTTTTTCCAAGCATTTACATTTTTATGATCTAAATATACCGATTGAGGAAATAATTCTTCTATCAAATTTTCTTCAAAAATATTATTCTCTTTATTTTCAACATTTTCACCTGTGTTTTTCAAAGCATTTAAATTTCTATGATCTAAATATACCGATTGAGGAAATAATTCTTCTATCGAAATTTCTTCAAAAATATTCTTCTTTTTATGTTCAACATTTTCACCTAAGTTTTTCAAAGCATTTACATTTTCTAAGAATTGTTTATTACCATCGTTTTTTAAGTTCAAATCAAAAGGCATAAAAGCATAATTTTTAATTTTATGATTACTAATATCTTTATTATTAATATTCTTCTTTTTATGTTCAACATTTTCACCCAAGTTTTTCAAAGCATTTACATTTTCTAAGAATTGTTTTATACCACCATTTTTTAAATTCAAATCAAAAGGCATAAAAGCATAATTTTTAATTTTATGATTACTAATATCTTTATTGTTAATATTCTTCTTTTTATGTTCAACATTTTCACCCAAGTTTTTCAAAGCATTTACATTTTCTAAGAATGGTTTATTACGATCGTTTTTCAAGTACAACTCAAACGGCATAAAAGCATTATTTTTAATTTTATGATTACTAATATCTTTATTGTTAATACCGACTAAATTTTTATCAATGTTTTCAAAATAATCCGTAATCCCACCTAAGTTATCAAATTCTTGATTTAAAAAATTAATTATTTCGTAAGGGTTGTTAATATTTAGACCATTTTTATGGATATTATTTGCAATACTGTTATCAATATGGTTATTTTCAAATCTGTTATCAAGATTTATTTCAGTTAGATCTTTAATACTTCGTTCTGTTGGTACTTTATGGATATTATTTGCAATACTGTTATCAAGATGGTTATTTTCAAAACTGTTATCAAGAAGATTAATTTTAGTTTCATCTTTAATACTTCGTTCTGTTAGTACTTTATTAGGACTTAAAATCCAAAATGGATTTTTACGTTGCTGTTCACTTTGCAATGAATCCATTAAAGAATTTGTTTTTGTTACTAAATTTGGCAATGAATCCATTAGCGAATTTGTTTTTGTTAATAAATCTGGTATGTTGATAATATTTTTAGGATTTCTTGGTACCTTAAACATTTCGTTTGGATTGTTTAGTTTTATTTTATACGAATCGAAATTAAAATGAGGAGATTGAAAGTGGATTTCGTTTGGATAAAAATCAAACTTTTTCATTTCCGCTTGGTTGGTTTCTGGTAAATTCTGCGTTTCAATAAAATGTGGAAAGAATTCTAATGGATCATTAGATTTTAATAAGTTTTCAGATGATTCTAAAACTCGTTCAAAGAAATCCCTTTCGGGATTTCTTTGTGCTAGATCTAAATCAACTGCTTGTAAACCATTTGATATTTTGTTAAAATCAAAAGGATTATCCACCAGCTTTCGTAACCAATTTTCTTGTGTTTTCGAAAATTCTTCCTCGCGCCTTTTTATTTCATCCACTATAGTTTTTACATTGCAGGGAGCGGAGTTTGATTCATTTGTTTTTAGATTTATGCAGCATGCTTCGATTGTTTGCTCCAATTTGCATTTTTGTAGTTTTTCTAAATTGATTGAAACAAATTCAACTATACTATTTTCTAAAGCGTCATTTTTATTTATATTAATTTGATCATCTTCATTCGAACTAATTCCGTTATTTAAAATATCATTCGAGTTTGAATATAAGTCAGGAAGGTTTATATTATCTTCCACAGGATTTTGATTCGTTGGTGGTTTGAGGTAAAATGATTCTTTCTTTTCAATAGTTGGATTATTGGTACTACCCAATAAATCTTCAAGATTTTCATCCTTGGCGTTTGCTATGAACAATATTACTGTATTATTATCAATATTTTGATAATTGAAAATAAATAAAACTTACAATTTTCAATTTCGGATTGTTGCATGGGATTTACAGAATTTGATAAATCTTGTGATTGTCGGTTCCATTGATTCCAATATTCTTGTTTTGGATAATTTTTTATTTTATTGATTACTCGTGCATGTTTTTGTATGGGTTCTAAAAAATATCGACTTTAATGATAATTTCATAGGTGTGTTAAACTTTATTACTGGATTTGAAGTTTTAAAAAATGAATAACTAAAAATATTAAAAAAAAAATTAAGCATGGGCGTAGCCAGTATTTTGGCCTGAAAGAGGGAACAAATAAAATAATATTTTAAACTCAATTTAAAGTTAAGAAATGTCAATTACTAGTCTTGTATTTGATTTTTAAAAAGAGATGTTCACTCCTTGTTTAAGCATGAAGTAAAATTTCGAGTTTAGTAAAACCTCAAAATTTGGTTTGGTCTCTTAAGTATACATAACAAAACGTATACGCTGTAAACATTAAGGTATTTGTTGATTTGATATCTGTATTCAATTTAATGCTTCTAACGAGTGTTTCCACTCCCAGATAAAGCATGAAGTAAAATTTCGAGTGCCTTGTACGCGTGGCGCATGAAGTAAAATTTCGAGTTTAGAAAAGCCTAAAAATTTGGTTTGGTCTCTTAAGTATACATAACCAAGCGTATACGCTGTAAATGTTCAGGCATTCGTTAATATGATATTTTTTTTCAATTTAAAACTTCTAACGAATGTTTTCACTCCCAGATTAAGCATGAAGTAAAATTTCGAGTTTAGAAAAGCCTGAAAATTTGGTTTGGTCGCGTAGCGCGAAGCGCGGAGCGGCCAAACCAAATTTTCAGGCATTTCTAAACTCGAAATTTTACTTCATGCGCCACGCGTATTAAACACTGAAAGCACTGAAATATTGTAAACAAATAAACTTCGCTTGAAATCAGTGTCTTGTACGCGTGGCGCATGACGTAAAATTTCGAGTTTAGAAAAGCCTAAACATTTGGTTTGGTCTCTTAAGTATACATAACCAAGCGTATACGCTGTAAATATTCAGGCATTCGTTGATATGATATTTGTTTTCAAATTAAAGCTTCTAACGAGTGTTTCCACTCCCAGATTAAGCATGAAGTAAAATTTCGAGTTTAGAAAAGCCTGAAAATTTGGTTTGGTCGCGTAGCGCGAAGCGCGGAGCGACCAAACCAAATTTTCAGGCTTTTCTAAACTCGAAATTTTACTTCATGCGCCACGCGTAATAAACACTGAAAGCACTGAAATATTATGAACGAAAAAACTTCGCTTGAAATCAGTGTCTTGTACGCGTGGCGCATGAAGTAAAATTTCGAGTTTAGAAAAGCCTAAAAATTTGGTTTGGTCTCTTAAGTATACATAGCCAAGTGTATACGCTGTAAATATTCAGGCATTCGTTGATATGATATTTGTTTTCAATTTACAGCTTCTAACGAGTGTTTCCACTCCCAGATTAAGCATGAAGTAAAATTTCGAGTTTAGAAAAGCCTGAAAATTTGGTTTGGTCGCGTAGCGCGAAGCGCGGAGCGGCCAAACCAAATTTTCAGGCTTTTCTAAACTCGAAATTTTACTTCATGCGCCACGCGTAATAAACACTGAAAATTCTGAAATATTGTGAACGAAAAAACTTCCCTTGAAATCAGTGTCTTGTACGCGTGGCGCATGAAGTAAAATTTCGAGTTTAGAAAAGCCTGAAAATTTGGTTTGGCCGCTCCGCGCTTCGCGCTACGCGACCAAACCAAATTTTCAGGCTTTTCTAAACTCGAAATTTTACTTCATGCTTTGTCTGGGAGTGGAAACACTCGTTCGAGCCTTTAAATTAAACACATTAAACAACGACTGCCTCTAAATGCATACGCGTCGGGATATGTACACTTAACAATTTCCAGAAGTGCAGCTTCTCAGCCCTTATTTATTTTTTTATTTATTTAACGAATGTCCATTTAAATTAGTATCTTAAAGCTAAAACCAAAATGAAATAAATAAATAAAATACATAAGAAACACTGATTTAAATTGAAGATAAAACTATACTTTCCTTTTAATTGTTGTTACATATCACAAACAAAATTGCTCAAATTTTAAAAGCGCAAGATTTGGTTACATAAAATAAATGTTTGTAATATCTATTAACGTGGGATTAATTATAAACAGTATATTCTTAACTTTACTTTAAATCAGTGATTTATACGCGTGGCGCATGAAGTAAAATTTCGAGTTTAGAAAAGCCTGAAAATTTGGTTTGGTCGCGTAGCGCTACGCGCTACGCGACCAAACCAAATTTTAAGGCTTTTCTAAACTCGAAATTTTACTTCATGCTTAGTCTGGGAATGGAAACACTCGGTAGAAGCTTTAAATTGAAAACAAATATAAAATCAACGAATGCCCGAATATTTACAGCGTATACGTTTGGGTATGTATACTTAAGAGAAGAATTCCCTGTATATAAAATAATTTTTGGATTGATTGAGTTACTTGAAGATATTTATACTTTGATTAAAAAACTCTTAGAACCTTTCTTCAATACTTTATTTTGTAACCAAATGTACATTTCGGACACGAAGTGTCCATTATCAATGGTTTGATACTAATACAGTATTAGTATCAAACCATTGATAATGGACACTTCGTGTCCGAAATGTACATTTGGTTACAAAATAAAGTATTGAAGAAAGGTTCTAAGAGTTTTTCAATCAAAGTATAAAATAATTAAAATTTAAAATTTATGAAAATCTGTATTTGCAGTCTCTTGCCCTGCTTGGCTACGCCCATGGTTTTAAGTGTTTTATTACTAACCTTGTCTAAATATTAAAACAAAAACCATAGTTGCAAATCCAACCACCAAAAACACTATTAAAATTTGCAACATCGTATTCTTCACGTTCTTCGGATCAAATTTCCTGACACTAGAATCTGTTTTATATTTCACATCTCAGTATTTTCGTCTCGTTTTGATAAAGCGCGTAAAACATACCTGAAAACCCACTCATTTCCGATAATCTCCTCAAGTCAATATCCGTCATCCCTTCCGGTTCCTCGAACCTCTTCGGACTCGGCGATTTTTCCATTGATTTTTCCCGAAACGTAACATTTTTTCCGTTCACCATTGAGAGATGCGCCACGCAACAAAATTTTCGAAACTGAACTGAAACGGATATGCACACACACACACACACGCGAAAAGCGCACTGGTCGCGCGAATTACGAAAACGCATTGTTTGCATAAAAAGAAATCGCTGATTAAAGTTAATGTCGATTTTAGCAGATAACTGAATTTAATGCAATAAAATATAAAGTTACCTACTCGATTTGTATTTAATTTATTTAGAAATACAAATCTGGTAGATAACTTTATAATGTATTTGTCTAATCAAAGTAAGCCATTTATGAATACACATAATCAATTACAATAGTTTAGGTCAGTGATGGGGAAACTACGGCCCGCGGGCCAAGTCCGTCCCGCGGAAAGGTTTAATCCGGCCCGTTTAAGAGTGCCGTCGTGAGAATGTTTGAACGCGTTCTTACTTCGTAATGTGACGACCCGCATAAAAACTACCTACCTACGATTAAGCATTATTCTTTGGCCCGTTACGATTGTCTGGTTATTACAAACGGCCCGTCTTAAAAAAAGTTTCCCCACCACTGGTTTAGGTTGATTGATTGAGTTACGTGAAGATCAAATTAATTTGACAAATAAAGCACCAATAACCTTTCTTCGCACGTTTATTTGAATTACCAAATATAAAGGGTTTTCCAATAAGAGGTTTCATTCAATGGATATCAATGAATATTTATTTCATTATAAAGAGAAAGGTATGCCATTAACGATGGAAAACGATATAAGCCAAATGGCCGCCACGACTACGGTTGCAGCACCATATCCTTTTTATGATATTTTCTATGACCAATTCGCACATTTGCGGCTGTATGTCCTTGATAACTTCACGAAATCCATCTTTAAAGTCTTAAATCGATTGTGGAGCATTGGCCTAGACCTTATCTTTCACGTGGCTCCAAAGAAAAAAATCTAAAGGTGTCGTCACAAAATCTCGGGGGCCAATTGTGATCACCTCTTCGTAAAATAACACGGCTAGGAAACTTTTCTTGCAAAATTGCGATTGTTTCGTTGCTTGTATGGCACGTAGCGCCGTCTTGTTGAAAATAAACGTCGCCCACATCAATATCTTCCAATTCCGGTCATAAAAAATCATTAATCATAGCTCGATAGCGCAATCCATTTACCGTAACAGTGGCACCAGCCTCATATGAGAATAAGTAAGGTGCAATCACACCGCCAGCCCAAAAACCGCACCAAACAGTGACACGTTGAGGATGGAGAGGCTTTTCAATAAGCATTCTTGGATTTTGCGAGCCCCAAATACGGCAATTATGCTTATTCACGTAGACTCCTAGGTGAAAATGGGCCTTATCACTGAAGATGATTTTCGGATGAAAATCCGGATCATTTTGATGCATTTCAAGGACCCAATCAGCAAACATACGACGTTGCTGGTGATCGACCGACTTGAGTTCTTGTGTTAACTGAACTTTAAAAGCCTTCAAACCTAAGTCTTCATGCAAAATACGGTGTAATGACGTTTTTGGAATGTCTAATTCCAAAGATCGACGAGGAATCCACAAACTTAACACTATTGGCTACAGAAGCAATATTCTCAATTGTTCTTGAGCGTCGCACACGGTTTCGATTCTTCACATCACTAAGTTGTCCCAACAGCTCAAATTTTTTAACCAGTTTTACTATTGCAGGCCGAGAAGGTGCTTCACGACGACCCAAAAGTGCTTTAGTTTGGCGAACTGTGACTGTAAATTTTCCACCATTTCTGTAGTGAATTTTAATAATTTCAATGCGTTGTTGAAGCGTGTATCGTTGCATTTTTACTAATGGAATAGTTTTTACTTGTCAAGTGTCAAAAGATAACAGCTGCAAAAGTGACAGCTGCCCAGACAGTGGGATATTCAAAATGAAACCTCTTATTGGAAAACCCTATACATACATACATTTCGGACACAAAGTGACCATAATCAATACTGATTGTGTTAATCCTTTGATAATGGTCACTTTGTGTCCGAAATGTATGTATATTTGGTAATTCAAATAAATGTGTGAAGCAAGGTTATTAGTGCTTTATTCGTCAAATTAATAGTTTAAGTATAAAACTTAAAACTAGCTTAAATCTAATAACTAAGGGTTTAATAGGATTTTATCGCATTGTATTTAGTCATCTGTTCAAATGGACTATTTTTGATATAGATTTGGCATGAGCCGGAAATAAAAAATATAAAACAAATTAGACCGGATGTAATAAATGGGTCCTTTTTAAATTTCCATTATCGCGATGATCCGAAAATTATTGCAGTGAATAAATTATTCTTTTTTCCGGACGTCGGGCTGTGGAAATATTTGCATGTCCAGTAATAATTTTCAATATTTTATAAGCGCGCAAAAATGCATTTTAGCGGTAGTTGTGATTGACATTTTTCGATTAACTTTATATTTATGTCGGCGATGAAAATCCGCAATTTATGGCGTGTGTTTATATACATACAAAATTCGTAGGGCATTTATTGGAATTTCATGCAAATTATGAAAAAAATAAAAAACATCGCCGACACCCGACCGAATCGATCACGATTCAGGAACGATGACAATTTGTATGATAATTTCATTATAGTTATGATGGTCATCAATTGAGAAATGTGATATTATAAATATACAAACTCAACGGTTTTAAAATAAATGTTCATATTTATCTTAGCATTTTTTTTACTTTCAGTTAAGATGATATTAGGCTCGTTCGTAGTGGTTAGAGTGTTGTACTGCCACGCCACGGACCGGGGTTCAAATACCGGCCTAACAAGTTGTCTGCATTTATATAGGTTAGGATAAAAATGCCAAACACTCCGTCTTCTCGGATATGACGTTAAATGCATGTAGGACCCGTGTACTGCCTGGATGTTGCGTGCACGTTAAAGATCCCTACCGGTGGGTTGGAACTCCCACCGGGTTCGGCAAAATTCCCGGATAGCTGTAGACCTAATCTCCGGCGTCATGATTGGCCTTAGCAGCGGAAATAGATGACGTAAAACCCCAAAATAAAAAAAAAATAAAAAATTAGGCTCGTTCATCAAAATATTCAACATTCAACATGTTTGGATTTTGTTTGTGATGTATGTTGGTATCTGATGACCGATAGTCCGGCCATTTTGATTTTGTGTGTTGTTTGTTTTCGTTTTAGCTGTATTTTAAATACATTAATCGATGGATAATGCCTAATTACACTTTATTTTATTTGATGGCAGAGAAAATGTAGTTCCATTGCTTAATATAATTAGTTAAATACTCATTTACACAAACAATACTCTATTTACACAAATAAATAGTATTTACACAAACAATACTCTATTTACACAAATAAATAGTATTTGTGTAAATAGAGTATTGTTTGTGTAAATGAGTATTTAACTAATTATATTAAGCAATGGAACTACATTTTCTCTGCCATCAAATAGAATAAAGTGTTTTTTGACTTTCCAGTAATTCACGAATCTCCTTACGTTTAGTAATTTCATTATAGATATTATTAAATACATAATTTTGCACATCCATAACCTCGAATGGCTTAGAAGTTTAACCCACCAGTACCAATCGCCAACATCAATCGGTCTAAATAGCACGATTGCAAAAATGGCGACCGCTGCCCTAACATGTTCACGATTAACAGTCCGGTCATCAAAAAATTCCCCAACAGTTGGCAGTAAACTCCCAACTGTTGTCTTTGATGAACGAGCCCATTTGCTTATAGACCGAGAGCAAATATACTTGAGTACTGAGTACTCAAAACACAAAATGCATTCGAGTA
This sequence comes from Philonthus cognatus, assembly GCA_932526585.2. Lineage (NCBI taxonomy): Eukaryota > Metazoa > Arthropoda > Insecta > Coleoptera > Staphylinidae > Philonthus > Philonthus cognatus. The sequence goes on along the minus strand of OW052245.1, from coordinate 83,717,901 downwards.
CTAATACATTTTAATCTAACCTATTTAACAGTCAAATAATCTAACGTAAGCAATTGTACTTCTTAAGAATTTTTCAAAAATTTCACTTATCGTAATTTTGCACTTGTACCTTTTCAGCAACTTTTAGTTGCGCAATTTTTCAGTAGCACGTTGTATTTGAAAACAAAAAAATGTCAGTTTAAAGTCACTCAAGTCAAATCGATCTGTAAATTAACAACTTAAGGTACGATTCACGAGAGGTATGCCATGGTTTCCTTGATTTGTAGTGCTTTCAGCACCGATACATGTAATACGAACATAGTTTGATGTCATCAGATTACGTGTGTGAAAAGAGATAGAAAACTTCATAATATGTCTGCTATGGTTTTTAGATGGAACATGCGAAAACGTATGTTACGGTATGCAGCTTTAACATTTTAAGGTTAAACGTAACAATTAGACAATGTCTTCGTAAAACTAAATCTCCAAAAACCCAGCCACAAATTATTTTAATTAATGTGCACAATCGTTTTAAATGTGAGTTCAATTATTATATTTCCAATTTCCATATCTACTAAATAGTTCGGGTAATTACAGAAACAAATAATGCATTAATGTTGATTTTGTGTAAGCTCAAACGGAAATGTTAGTTGAATCGAATGCGCATTCAGTAGATTTGGCAAATAGTCATCGGATTGATCTGTTATTACAGGGAATTTTTCTTTTATGTATACATACAGGGAATTTTCTATTAGGCATATATATGCATACACTTTTCTTTAAAGAGTTAAATTTTAAGCTTAAAAAGAGTGTTTTCCACTCCCAGACTAAGCATGAAGTAAAATTTCGAGTTTAGAAAAGCCTGAAAATTTGGTTTGGTTGCGTAGCGCGAAGCGCGGAGCGGCCAAACCAAATTTTCAGGCTTTTCTAAACTCGAAATTTTACTTCATGCGCCACGCGTATTAAACACTGAAAGCACTGAAATATTGTGAACGAGTAAACTCCACTTAAAATCAGTGTCTCGTACGCGTGGCGCATGAAGTAAAATTTCGAGTTTAGAAAAGCCTGAAAATTAGGTTTGGTCGCTCCGCGCTTCGCGCTATACAACCAAACCAAATTTTCAGGCTTTTCTAAACTCGAAATATTACTTCATGCTTGATCTGGGAGTGGAAAACACTCGTTTATAGCTTCAAACTGAATACTTTCAAAAAAACAACGAGTACCTGAAGATTTGCAAAGTATGCATCAGGATATGTATACTTAAAAGCAAAATTCCCTGTATCTTTACGCTTATTTTTAAACAATGCAATTTGAAGCTAAAAACGAGTGTTTTCCACTCCCAGACTAAGCATGAAGTAAAATTTCGAGTTTAGAAAAGCCTGAAAATTTGGTTTGGTCGCGTAGCGCGAAGCGCGGAGCGGCCAAACCAAATTTTCGGGCTTTTCTAAACTCGAAATTTTACTTCATGCGCCACGCGTATTAAACACTGAAAGCACTGAAATATTGTGAACGAGTAAACTCCACTTGAAATCAGTGTCTCGTACGGGTGGCGCATGAAGTAACATTTTGAGTTTAGAAAAGCCTGAAAATTTGGTTTGGTCGTTCCGCGCTTCGCGCTACGCGACCAAACCAAATTTTCAGGTTTTTCTAAACTCGAAATTTTACTTCATGCTTAATCTGGGAGTGAAAAACACTCGATTATAGCTTCAAAATGAATACTTTCAAAAAACAACGAGTACCTGAAGATTTGCAAAGTATGCATCAGGATATGTATATTTAAAAGAAAAATTCCCTGTATCTTTACGCTTATTTTTAAAGAATGCAATTTGAAGCTTAAAACGAGTGTTTTCCACTCCCAGACAAAGCATGAAGTAAAATTTCGAGTTTAGAAAAGCCTGAAAATTTGGTTTGGTCGCGTAGCGCGAAGCGCGGAGCGTCCAAACCAAATTTTCAGGCTTTTCTAAACTCGAAATTTTACTTCATGCGCCACGCGTATTAAACACTGAAAGCACTGAAATATTGTGAACGAGTAAACTCCACTTGAAATCAGTATCTCGTACGCGTGGCGCATGAAGTAAAATTTCGAGTTTAGAAAAGCCTGAAAATTTGGTTTGGTCGCTCCGCGCTTCGCGCTACGCGACCAAACCAAATTTTCAGGCTTTTCTAAACTCGAAATTTTACTTCATGCTTAATCTGGGAGTGGAAAACACTTGTTTATAGCTTCAAACTGAATACTTTCAAAAAAAAAACGAGTACCTGAAGATTTGCAAAGTATGCATCAGGATATGTATACTTAAAAGCAAAATTCCCTGTATTTTTACGCTTATTTTTAAACAATGCAATTTGAAGCTAAAAACAAGTATTTTCCACTCCCAGACTAAGCATGAAGTAAAATTTCGAGTTTAGAAAAGCCTGAAAATTTGGTTTGGTCGCGTAGCGCGAAGCGCGGAGCGTCCAAACCAAATTTTCAGGCTTTTCTAAACTCGAAATTTTACTTCATGCGCCACGCGTATTAAACACTGAAAGCACTGAAATATTGTGAACGAGTAAACTCCACTTGAAATCAGTATCTCGTACGCGTGGCGCATGAAGTAAAATTTCGAGTTTAGAAAAGCCTGAAAATTTGGTTTGGTCGCTCCGCGCTTCGCGCTACGCGACCAAACCAAATTTTCAGGCTTTTCTAAACTCGAAATTTTACTTCATGCTTAATCTGGGAGTGGAAAACACTTGTTTATAGCTTCAAACTGAATACTTTCAAAAAAACAACGAGTACCTGAAGATTTGCAAAGTATGCATCAGGATATGTATACTTAAAAGCAAAATTCCCTGTATTTTTACGCTTATTTTTAAACAATGCAATTTGAAGCTAAAAACAAGTATTTTCCACTCCCAGACTAAGCATGAAGTAAAATTTCGAGTTTAGAAAAGCCTGAAAATTTGGTTTGGTCGCGTAGCGCGAAGCGCGGAGCGGCCAAACCAAATTTTCAGGCTTTTCTAAACTCGAAATTTTACTTCATGCGCCACGCGTATTAAACACTGAAAGCATTGAAATATTGTGAACGAGTAAACTTCACTTGAAATCAGTGTTTTATACGCGTGGCGCATGAAGTAAAATTTCGAGTTTAGAAAAGCCTGAAAATTTGGTTTGGCCGCTCCGCGCTTCGCGCTACGCGCCCAAACCAAATTTTCAGGCTTTTCTAAACTCGAAATTTTACTTCATGCTTAACCTGGGAGTGGAAAACACTCGTTTAAACTTCAAATTGACCCCTTTTAAAAAAAAAACAACGAATATTTAACAATCTACAACACGTAATTTTGGTATGTATAATCAAAAAAAAATCACAAGAAATCACGATTTAATTTTTTCTTAAAGAAAGAACACTAATGACCCAGACAGTATGACATTGTCATGTAACGTCAAAATTTGTCATAACTAGGAAAAATCGTTGCAGATACAACTGTATCATAGGACATCTCTCTTGAATTCCACTATATTTAGCCCGATTGCGTACACGAAATGTTAAATTTAACGTTCACTTCTGTGCAATAAAATTAAACACACAAAATATGTTATAGCTTAAAGTGGACATGATGAGTTTCCGAGTTACAAAAATATGTAAATATGTCAATTTCCTTAATGTCAAATTGGCGCGTTATTTAGACAACAATTCAAAAATTTTAATTCTCACTAAAATAAAAGATGTTTTTTCTATTAAACAAATTGCTCGATTGATGAACATTAGAAAAGACACTGTTTTCAGAGTTGGGAAACGCTGGGAGGAAAAAAGTGTTAGAAGAAGAGCAGGATCTGCGCGTCCCAGAGTTTCTAATAATGATGAAGACAGCATTTACAGAATATTTAAGGCAAAACACTTTTGAGTCTGCAAGAGCCGCTAAGAATGCACAAGATTTTCCTGGTTCTCAGTCAACAGTGTGCAGGAGAGTTAAATAGTCAGATTTGCAAAATAGAACAGCAGCTAAGAAACCAAACCTAGAGGAAGAAAATAAAGAGGCTCGTATCATATTTGCATTAAATTACGTGTACAGAGATCTAGCATTTTGGGAATGGGTAATATTTACAGACGAACAAGTTTTAAAATCCACCAACAACGGCCACATTCGTGTTTATAGACCACAAAATTCAGAGTTTGAGGAAAGATGCGTGAGCGCAGTCTGAAAATCAGGGAGATTCAGTATTAATGCGTGGGCATGATTAGCTGTAACGGAATGGGCGCTTCTTAGAGAGTTGATAGACGATTTAATGCGGAGTTACTTAAAATTTTTAGAAAATGTTATGATGCCTTCTGTGGGACATTTATACCTCAACAACAGTTTTATCTTTCAGCAAGACAATTGCCAGGTCTATACTGCTAATATTGTTAGAGACTGGTTTCAAACATTACCATGGGTTGCAAATAGTCCAGACATCAACCCAATTGAAAATGTATGGGGCAGAATGATACAAATGCTATATGAAAATAATTGTCACCCTGAGAACTCAGAACAATTATGGGAAGCAGTAGAAAGTCCCAGGTATTTTATACGGACAATCACAATTATCCGAGAAAATTAATTTATTCAGTTCCTCGGCGATTAAATGCAATAATTACTGGAAATGGTATCATGACCGGGTATTAAAAAGAATGGTCTTAGTTTTGCTTTTAATGAAGATATTATTTTTAGGTTATGGTGTTTTATCATTTATTGAAACTGTTGCTGGGCAAATAAAATGGACCCGAATCACACAACTAGAATATTGTGAAAAATAGTTATAAGACTTGTGCTTAATTTTATTACACAGTAGTGTACATCACAGTCTAAGCGCGTTTAGTAATTTGTATGTATGCTTAGATTGTGAGGGCAAAAATAATGGATACGTTACACGCGTGGTCAATGCAATAAAATTTCGAGTTTAGAAAAGCCTGGAACCAAATTTTCAGGATTTTCTAGACATGAAATTTTACTTCATGCTTTGTCTGGGTGTGGAAACACTCTTTTGAGACTTCAAATTAAACGCATTAAAGCACGAATGCCTCAAAATGCATACCGTCGGGATACGTATACTTAACAATTTCTCGGGCCCCTCAGCCCTTATGGACAAACCGTCACTGGTAGCTATTATTTTTTTCAAATTTTTATAAATTTTTGTCTGTGTATTAATTTTAGTTTAAATATACAGAATTATATGTTAATTGAACAATGATTTATTTATTTTACAATTTTTTTCATCAAAGAAAACTCAATATATTTTTTTTAAATTTCCCCGTTGGCCAAATAATTTTGAAAAACAACATATTTTTGTTCATTCTTGATTTGGGACAAAATTAGTTTATTTTCATATAAACTTTTTAAGTTTGATGTTGATTGAAGAAGGAATCCCTTGATTTCTTATACTTTTTAAAACTAAAAATACCCCGTTATTTAATGAACAAAATACATGCGTCTTATTAATTTTTTATTATTCTATTTTTGATTTAAGTTTTTCGAAAATCCAGCCAACAAATTTAATCTTGCATTGCAGCTGGTAAAAGCGTATTTTTGATATTATTACTTTTTTTATTTATCATTTCTCACAATTAGTGTGTTTTAAAACTTGACTGGGGTCCACTATACAGGGTGTTCTAAATTATCGGGCCACCATTGGTAACTTTGATATCTTTGGAGCTACGAAATCGGTTAAATTAGCGAACTAATAGTATTTTTACGTACATTACGATGGTGTAAACATAAAAACAGGTCAACCTCAGGTTTTTGATTTATTGGCAAAAACATTTTTTTTAAAGGGATGCCTTGTATATTTAGACATATTTTGAAAGAGGAAAAATACATAAACAAAAAAGTCTTAATATATGAATATCCTAAAGTTGAAGATAAAGGATGCCTTGCCCATCAAAATACTGCATATTTTATAGCAGGATTACTTACTCGAAATCAAAATGGCAAAGTGTGTCGGATATTGTCAAAGTATCCATGCTTATTGACGTTTAGCTAATTTTCTAGTATTATCTAATTTTTTTTTTTTGTGTTTGTTTGGCATAGGTTCTAGCCATTCAGCCACTAACGATGATTATATTAATTAATTTAACATATATTTGGACGTCACACACATTCACACCACACCCAGGGACACGACGAGAAATTATTTTTAAATAAAGTCTCCCCGTGCACGGGAATCGAACCCGCGTTTGTGGCCCGACGACGTTACCGCTCGGCCACCACCTGCCCTATCCAATTTTTGCCATGCCTTTTTGTCATAAGGTTTAAATTCTGGAAACTATATGAAGCGTAAGTTTGTTTTCTTGAATTCAAATAGTTTTGAATTTCAGGCATTAATTAACTTTCACGCTTTGATGCGCCGTTTTGTATGTTCTCTTGATTATTCATTTACGTTAGTATATTTGTATTATTATCTGTTAGGTTATTGGTAATTTTTGTTATTGTTGTATTTCTATATAATTTATTGTAATTTTTACTACATCTATATATGTAACTAATCTTTGTAGATTTATGTAAAAGGAGATTCCGTAAATAAAATAAAATAAAAAATTAAATTAAATAAAATAACGAGACATAACATGTAATATTTCTCGTTATGACAAAAAGGCATGGCAAAAATTAGAGTGTTATTTATCATGGTCAAAAAATGCATTAGTTAATTAATTTTGATATTTGAAATAAAACAACACAGTTGGGAGGGTTTCACTTTTATTGTTGAACACTGCAACATGTTTCACCACACAGTGGCTTCATCAGGCAGATGAAATAATGAAATAATAAACATGTTGCAGTGTTCAACAATAAAAGTGAAACCCTCCCAACTGTGTTGTTTTATTTCAAATAGTATTATGGAGTTTCATCATGTATCCGCCTCATCAATTAAATAATTAATTTTGAGTTCACTATTCCGGCACTAGATACCCACAGATGCGTTGCAGACTTCAAGGTCCTCTTCAGTGTGGTCCTGAACCAGTGCTGAGAAATACTGAACATTTTTGACTATATCAAGCCATTATATGAAATCTAATAAGCATTAGATGGCGTTAACTATCGAATCCATTAATATCATTAGTTAATTAATATTAAAACACTTAAAATTGTTTTACCACTTTAATTAACTTTTTACAGTGACTATAGTTTCGACTAAAAGCTAGTCATTGTCAAACTCATCAAAACAAAGTTAAGTGTTTTAATATTATTTTATAAAGAAGTACCACAAAGTGAACGCCAACCAAATCAAAGATTTCATTAGTTAATTACTTATTAATTCTATTTTTTACGTTATAATTCGAAATCGTAAACTTTTTTTATATCAGTAATTACTTTAAATACACCCAGATTAAATTTGAGTAAATTGTAGAAAACATTATTCTTAGTCACACTTTAGGATAATCATTTATTAGGCCTTTTTTGTTTGTGTATTTTTTCTCTTTCTAAATATGTAAAAATATACAGGGCATCCCATTAAAAAAAATAGATTGTTTGCGAATAAATGAAAAACCTGAGGTTTACTTATTTTTCTGTTTACACCATCGTAATGTATGTAAAAAATACTATTAGTTTGCTAATTTAACCGATTTTGTAGCTCCAAAGATAACAAATTTACCAATGGTGGCCCGATAATTTAAAACACCCTGTAGATTAAAAATGTAACTTTGAATTCTTAACGAATTTTTGCTCGTCATGAAAATATAAGCTTGAGCATTCTCAACACGTTTAATTCTAAAAAGTAAATGTGTACTAATGAAATATAAACGAAGTGATACAATTTGAACTGATACATAAATAATTTGTTCTTGATTTGATTCATGTGAACTCGAACAGAATTTAATACAATTTATCATCGGATGATACAAAGCATGTATATTTGTAATACCGTTCGTCGCAATTAAAATTGCACGAAGTAATCAAAATTATTAAAACCGCAAACTGTGCAGTGATGTAACAGCTCACATATCAAACAACCTGGCTCTTGTTTAAATGACACCATAAATAATATAATGGTGTATTGATTCATTTAATATACAGTATGTTTGCAAACACTTTTATAGATTATACATTGTACAGAACAGGAGCGTAGTTAAGGGGGCAGGTAAGGACATTAAAATTCATAAATTTTAATGTTATTGCAGATAGGGGGAATTTTTCTTATAAATATACATATCCTGATGCCTACTTTGCAAACCTTCAGGCACTCGTTGTTTTTTTAAAAGTGTTTAATTTGAAGCTATAAACGAGTGTTTTCCACTCCTAGATTAAGCATGAAGTAAAATTTCGAGTTTAGAAAAGCCTGAAAATTTGGTTTGGTCGCGTAGCGCGAAGCGCGGAGCGGCCAAACCAAATTTTCAGGCTTTTCTAAACTCGAAATTTTACTTCATGCGCCACGCGTACAAGACACTGATTTCAAGCGAAGTTTATTCGTTCACAATATTTCAGTGCTTTCAGTGTTTAATACGCGTGGCGCATGAAGTAAAATTTCGAGTTTAGAAAAGCCTGAAAATTTGGTTTGGCCGCTCCGCGCTTCGCGCTACACGACCAAACCAAATTTTCAGGCTTTTCTAAACTCGAAATTTTACTTCATGCTTAGTCTGGGAGTGGAACACACTCGTTTATAGCATTAAATTAAAATCTTTAAAAAAGCAACGGCTACCTAAAGATTTACAGCGTTTATGCTGTACTAGGAATACCTAAAAGAAAAACTCCCTGTATAAGCAGTATAACGAATGCAGCTTGTATACGAGCAGCCATTGCCTAAATTATGAAATTAAAATATCCATTTCTTGTAATATTAATTATGTCGCGATATATTCGACATTTCACATGAAATCAATTGACACTTCTTTAATTGTAACTTTATGTTTTGTCTCTTGTCCTCTGTAAAAATCCTTGCTACATCTATCATTAATAGTTTTAAGTTGATACAACTATTGATTATTTGTTTTTGTAGTTGGAGCAAAAAGTTTTGTATATTAAAGCGTCTTTAGTGATTTATGATATAATTTATATAAAGTTGGTTGTTGGCGGGCTAAAATCAGTGTCTAGCAAGAAGCCGTGAGTATGGGTATAATATAGCGGGATAAATCTCGCGGAATTCCTTATCAATTTAATCTCGATTATCACGATCCTTGTCTCTAGGAGTCGGATGATAAACGACGTACTCATAGTAATTACCTCCTAAGTTATGGTTCATGGCATGTATGAAATATGGTATCGCTCCGCACGCAATTACTGAGGGGTTATTTATCTTCGCGAGAGAGACATCGAGTGCTGAGGGAGCAGGAGTCGGGCTTTAAGCTGCTCCTTCCTCATTCATGGCCTCTTTATCGCAGGACAGGTCCTCGCCTCTGATAAACGATCCAGGGAATGGACAATAAGGAATTTGTTTGCCTGGGTTTATCATGTAAACACGCTGATAACGGAATAACGGGACGTCCTTGATTTATCGCCCACCTTCGAGCGGATGCTTTCCGTGTAGGTGCGGTTTTAATAAGCCGAAACAAGTGGCTGACAAATTCTAGTAACAAATGGCCCTAATTTAGTCATTTGTCTCGCCCGTTTGATATTTTTATTCTTCCATCTGTCATTTTTTGCGCCTCGCCCGGAAAATTTATCGCTGCAGTATTAAATATTATTTATGATGGACATTAAAATCGCACAATTCCTAAACTGTCTCCCCATAAATAACACCCCCCGGCATCGCGCCTGAAGAATGAAAGTCGAAAGTAATTTTCCAGGTTGGTCCATTTATCAAGCCGGAGGAGTGCTCTATAAGTTAGGGAAGAGCGCGCTGTCACGTATTCACACTGTATCCGGCATTGACAGCGGAAATATTGCCGAGTGATTCGCTAACGACCCTTCCGGAAACGCGACGTGACGACACATCCGGAAGTTTTCCTCCGCAAAACACACATCCAGAGAGGGCGCTGACGCGCGAATATAATCCCAACGTGTCAGAATCATAGCGACATCGGGCACGTCGAAAGATTAATAAAAAGGAAACGTTGATTGGCTCACTTTTAACATCAAATGCAAAAGCGCGCCGGCGTTTCAGATTGAAAGGTGGTAAATAAGCAAGTTTTCGACATCCAGACTGGATTTATGCCTGCATCTGATGTTGCTTTGAACGCTTTTTTTTTACTTCTCTCCACTCATATTTTACTTTGACTACATATTTTCCGGCTGTCATGTTTAAAGCCGCTTTTGACGCGTGCCATTTTAATTCTAGGTGCAACCCACCGCTCGATTTTCTTTGAATTTAAACAAAATTTGAAAACATCATGCGCGCGGAAGTGGCATGATTTATTTATACGCATTATCCACCCCGAGCTTAATCCTTATATGGAATACGACATCCTTCATATTTTATTCACCCTCTTATCGTCTATCACTTCCATCGCGGGAGACAGTTTCGTTATAGGATTCCACTGTTAGACGTCAACGTGTGTGCATGTGTGTGTCTACACGATAATGGATCGGCACTTGAAAAATCTCATCAACCTTTTGTCATCTATCTTCGTCGTCGGGAACGAGGGGGTAATTACAATATGCTTCCCTGCACACCACATCTATTTATATAAAATATCAATATTGACGCTATATTATACAGCCTTCAAATTGATATTAATGTACATTTAAATAAATGATTGATTTTTATTTAAAATAGCATTATTCAAAGTGCTTTCCCCGTCATACAATCATATAAACATATTTATAAAAATACATAAAAATGAACAGCTACCAGCGGCTGTTTGTCCATAAGGACTGCGGGGCTGCAGCCCCCCTGCAATATAAATAAATGATCAAGTGTACATATCTCTGCGTATATCTTGATGCGTGTGCAGTTTTTTTATTTTTGTTTTAATTCATTTAATTCACTGAATCAAACACTTACTATGTTTTTACCACAAAATATTTATTGTATGTATATATATTACACAAATATACACATAAATTCACGACTTAAGTTTCGACGTTTGACGGTCAGTATCAAGTTGATAATGACCGTCAAACGTCGAAACTTAAGTCGTGAATTTATGTGTATATTTGTGTAATATAATATATATACATACAATAAATATTTTGTGGTAAAAACATAGTAAGTGTTTGATTCAGTGATCATGAATTACCACGTAGTTACGGTCGCAACCATCATTATGATTTCATTTAATTCATTTTATAAAAAAATGTATGCCTATCTGGAATTTTTCAAGATATCAAGATTTTCCATAATCATACAAATCTCGACGATTTTCATAATTTTTCAAGATTTCAGTTGATTTTTAAAATGTTGACTCCATTCGTGAATTTTCAATAACAATTGATTCATGCAAGTCGCGGGCCGTAGTTTAGAGACCACTGGTGTAAATTATGATGTATAACGAAGTAGAAGCCTCCACAGTGAACAGTTTGAAAATAAAGACTTATTATTATTTTTATTATTATCCTGAAAAGGTGCACTATTCTAATAAATGTTGTATAAAAGATAACTGTGAAAAAATCTAGTAACCTAAGACCTTTGTAAGTTGTTTCGTTTTACTGTGAAAAAATCTAGTAACCTTAGACCTCTGTAAGTTGTTTCGTTTTATATAATCCATTTTCATTTGAACACTTTTTCCGCGTTTTGACTGGGGTCTCAAGGAGGGATTTACTTTTTATTTTCATCCCTCGAGCGGCAATAAAAAAGGCGAGCCCGCAAATATAAAAGTGCGACGAAATGTGGGAATACAATACATGAGACAATAAAGTAAAGCCATTTCCGCGTTTTCCTCTAGAGTTTCCCCACTTACTGGCTGCCGTGTAATATGGCGCAGAAAACGAGCAATGTGCCTTGCCGGGGTCTTAGCGGGTGGGGTCGGGGGGGACAGATGCTTTATATTACAACGGGGATTAACCTTATATAGGTGTTGACGACCGCCACGACGGTGTAATTCCTTGGTCTAGTTTATATCCTGGTCTATTGTCGCGGCGGTGGTAATCGTTCCCAGAGGTCCGCAATTAATCCAGCGGCAATCCCGGGCCAGTTAGCGGGAAGCTGGAATTGTTGGCGGTAAAGCCGGGAAAGCAGGGAACGTTTAGTGGTCGACCGTCGACCAACGGATTCCACAAGATTCCGGATCGGCCCCCTGGTAATTTTGGTGACCCACGATTAAATCGCTTAGTTTCTCTCTTGATTAATGGCTCAATTATCACAACCTGATATTATCACTAAGCTGCTGGAATATAATGAACATGGATTTCAAATAATCCACTTGTCACAAAGTATTGATTAAAAATTTGATACCTACAATTTTTTTTTTGTAATAAATTCGAGTGAAAGAAGTGGAAAGCGATTCGTCGCCCTCGTGCTCTGGGAGTGCGAGGCCTCTCTCCCGCGGAAACGGGATCCTTATAGCATCAGGAATAAAATGGGTTTTAAAGTACCTGTATATAGCCCCGACAGTGACGTGTGACATGATAGTATTAAATAACGTGTTTTATCTGTAGTCTTCGATTTCAATTCATGCAAATTGTATATCTTGTCTGCTTAGTTTCTTAACGGGTGTACCGTTTCAGAGAGCGCTTTTTGTAACGAAATATTTTCGCTCTTGCGGGAATCCCCCAGGAGATCCCTCCTGTAGGTAATTCGCCACGCAACTGCCTTCGCTCCATCAACCCGACTCCCCCCTTTTTTTGCTGAATAAGAGAAATGTTTAAGTTTACAAATAATCAATTTTTTACACGAAATAATTTAGGGAATAGAGATGTACAGAGGATTTTTCTTTAACGTACACATACACCGATGCACACTCTAGAAATGTTCAAGCATTCGTTGTTTTTGTAAAAGTGTTTAATTTGAAGTTTCGAACGAGTGTTTTCACTCCCAGATTAAGCATGAAGTAAAATTTCGAGTTTAGAAAAGCCTGAAAATTTGGTTTGGTCGCGTAGCGCGAAGCGCGGAGCGGCCAAACCAAATTTTCAGGCTTTTCTAAACTCGAAATTTTACTTCATGCGCCACGCGTCTAAAAACCTAAATTATTGTAAAAATTATGTATATTCGAACTTTACTTGAAATCTGTGTTTTATACGCGTGGCGCACGAAGTAAAATTTCGAGTTTAGAAAAGCTCCGTGAAAATTTGTCTCGGGTCGCTGCGCGACCCTCGACAAATTTTCACGGGGCTTTTCTAAACTCGAAATTTTACTTCATGCTTAGTCTGGGAGTGGAAAACACTCGTTTATAGCATTAAATTTTACTTCATGCGCCACGCGTATAATACACTGATTGAACGTGAACTTTAAAACATACTGCTTAAGTATATTTTTCTAAATTCTTTTCTAAACTCGAAATTTAAATTCGTGTTCAAATACTCTCGCGTTTCGAATAAGTTTTAATTCATTAAAGGCATGTCTTTGGTTCAATGATTTAAGTCCAAATACAGCTTACATTTTTATGTAAATCGTTGTTAATATTAAGTAAAGATATGCGTTTAATAAAAACAACCGAAAACATACTGCTTAAAATAAAAAATAAAGTGTGTGAAGAAAGGTTATTGATACTTCTTTTTATTATTATAATCTTCACGTAACTCAATCATCTATTATACTGCTGTATATTTGAAGTTTCATAATATTTCAGTGCTTTATACGCGTGGCGCATGAAGTAGAATTTAATACTATAAACTAGTGTTTTCCACTCCCAGACTAAGCATGAAGTAAAATTTCGAGTTTAGAAAAGCCTGAAAATTTGGTTTGGTCGCGTAGCGCGAAGCGCGGAGCGACCAAACCAAATTTTCAGGCTTTTCTAAACTCGAAATTTTACTTCATGCGCCACGCATATAATACACAGATTTTACGTGAAGTTATATATATATTTTATACTTTACAATATTTCAGTGTTTTATACGCGTGGCGCATGAAGTAAAATTTCGAGTTTAGAAAAGCCTGAAAATTTGGTTTGGTCGCTCCGCGCTTTGCGCTACGCGACCAAACCAAATTTTCAGGCTTTTCTAAACTCGAAATTTTACTTCATGCTTAATCTGGGATTGAAAACACTCGTTAGAAACTTCAAATCAAAAGCTCTTATAAAAGCTACGATTGTCGGAAAATTTATATCACAAAATCGTGAAATGTTCACCTTATTCTATTTTGTATAGCTGAGGCTGTTAGTTGTTGAAACTCGATAATATCACTTAAATAACACACTTAATATGTTTAGGTTTCAAATTAATGTTTATTGTACTACAACAATTCATCAGGTAGATCTACCTAATGAAGCCACTGTGTGGTGAAACAATTGTTGTAGTACAAGAAACATTATTTTGAAACCTAAACATATTAAGTGTGTTATTTAAGTTTTCTTTTATTATTATTTGCATAACACTTAGTTGTATTTTACTATAATTACAATCTGATCACAAATGGATCAATGAGTAATATTTAACTAACTTAATTTACTAAAGGTTTAATACTAAGGGTTTACTCATTAGTATCCCTTAGATTTTAATAACTTAATTACACTAATTAATGTGTACACTAGCACCATGCTCTGCTTTTGCACTAACACAATATTAAACTAACTCGAACGGTTTAGTCCGCTGTAGTCTTCTGGTCAAATTCGTGTTATCGAGGAGCTGGATGGCTTCAATGTTGACGTGTTGAAGAAGTCGCTGTTCATGACTCTTGGCAAATTTGTGTATTGTCTCATTAACATTTCCAAGTCCCTGTGGAGGTCACTGTTTCGGAAATACCAAGGAGCATTGACAATACTCCTCAGTACTTTATTTTGGTATCGCTGGATTATTTCTATATTGCTCTTTTTGGCACAACCCCACAGCTGGATGCCATATGTCCATACGGGCTTAAGAATTTGTTTATACAGCAGTAATTTATTGTAGATTGACAGGGTGGAGTTCCGATCAAGCAGCCAATACATTTTTCGAAATTTGATGTCAAGTTCTTCTTTTTTCTTTTTGACATGAGCTCTCCAGCGTAGCTTAGCGTCCAGTGTAAAACCCAAATATTTTGCTGTATCAGCATACCTGGATATCATTCATACTAACAGGGATATGTTAATTTCTTTTATTTGTGAAATTGACGTGGACCGATTTAGTCTCATTCAATTTGATTCGCCATTGCTTAGTCCAGATGTTAATTTTATTTATCGAGGTTTGCAGATTTACTGCTGCTTCTTCGTGATCTTTGCCTACAGCCAATATAGCAGTGTCGTCGGCAAATATGGCTATCGTATAATGGTCTAATTCAGGTATATCGCTGGTGTATAATAGGTAGAGGACTGGTCCTAGCACACTGCCCTGTGGCACACCTGCCTTTATTTCTTTTAGTTCAGAGTAAGCATTTTCCTGCTTAATTCTGAAAACGTTATCTGAAATGTATGATTCTAGTATTTGTGAATATAATCTGGGTAGAAGTTTTCTTAATTTGTATTTAAGTCCGTCGTGCCACACTTTGTCAAAAGCTTGCGCTACATCAAGAAAGATAGTAGAGCAAACCTTTCTTTCTTCCAGTGACTTTTCAATTACGTTATTCTGTGGACTTGATCTATAGTTGAATGACATTCTCTGAAACCAAACTGATGTTCTGGTATTATGTTTTTGCCTTCAATAATTGGTTTAAATCTTTTAAAAAGTATTTTTTCAAACATTTTTGAGATTACAGGTAATAAAGAGATTGGTCTGTACGAAGAAACTTCATTTGGTGGTTTTCCAGGTTTAGGAATCATTATCACTTCTGCTACTTTCCATATCTTAGGAACATATTTTAATCTAAACGATGCATTAATAAGATATATAAGTTTTACTATTGCTTTACGAGGTAGTTGTTTCAGAATTTCGCCAGTAATTAAGTCAAATCCTGGAGCTTTCTTAGTGTTAATGTGATCTTTAATTATCATTTCAATTTCTCTTGGGGCAGAGAGTCTGATTTCACCTTCTTCCTGGGTAATATTTTCCCAGTCCAGAATGGCTACACCCTCATTCGGTTGGAAAGTCCATTCAAGATATTCGGCAAACCTATTAGCCTTTTGATTATTGCTTTTTGCATATGTCCCATCTGCACTTCTAATTGGAGAATTCCGCAAGATTGGTTTCTTCAGTCTCTTAGTAGCTTTTCAGAGTGAATAATCAGTTTTACCGTCATTTGTTAGTCCACTTAGATATTCACTAATAGAGTCATTTTTAATTTTTTGAATCTATCTTTTGAGTTGATGTGTTGCGTTATTTACTCTAGTTTTATCTGCTGGGCATCTAGATTGGTGCCAGATTCTTCTGAGTCTTCTCATTTCGAAAATAAGAGCTCGAATTTCTTTGGGGTAAATATTACGTTTGGTTCGTGGGGTAATAATAGGGGTATTATCCCATGTAGTTTGTTGGATATTATCAACAAATTTTTCCGCTTCATAGTCTAGCTGGTTTTCGTTTCTTATTGAGGATGACAAGTTGATAGTGTCTTCAAGTTGAAGTTTAAAGCTCTGCCAATCGGTAAATTTGTTAGTCAATCTAGGAAGTATTTCCTTTTGTATAATACTATCGCTTAGAGTGAGGACAATCGGAGAATGGTCAGAATTCATATCCCAAGCCTCTTCCACGTGCATGTAGTTAACAGACACATTTCGTGTTATGAAAAAATCAATTAAATCTGGAATTTTATTAGAATCTGTAGGCCAGTATGTTGGTTTGCCACTTGAAATTGTTTCGCATTTTAGTTGGTTGACTGCCTGTAGTAGTTCCTTTCCTTTTGTAGTTGTCAGTCTATATCCCCATTGAATGTGTTTAGCATTAAAGTCGCCTCCTATGATAAATCTATATCCCTGTTTATTTAGAAAGTCTAAATATTGTTCTATTTTGAGAGCATGTCTAGGCGGACAGTAGACTGCAGAGACAGTGATATCGTATGTTTTTGTTTTAACATTTACAGAAGCGGCTTGAAATTCATCTGTTTTATATCCCATATCTTGGTTATGTTTAATTGTTTCCTTGATTATGATAGCACTACCACCTCTGGCTGTTATTTAAGTGATATTATTCTATTTTGAAATACAAGAGATTGTATTGCAAAAACTTGGATCTTAGACTATACAATCCTCAAGCATAATTTGGATGTCTGTACACTTTAAAATAGACTTTTAGATATCGCTGCTTTCCTTTGATAATGGCACAAGTTAAATTTGTTAATTGTTCAGGATGAGTCTGCAAAAGTTTACAAGACACTTTGATTAAAATATTGAAGTCTCTATCTTTAATCAATTTATCTAATATTTTGCACGTATTTTTATTTGTATCTTTTAGAGCTGTATTCATTAAATAACTGTATTGAAACAAATTCACTTTTTTTTAGGTGTGCCACTATTAAAGCAAAGCAGCGATATTAAAATAATTGACGTCTCCTAAACGTCATTGTTTGTAAATGGGTTAAAAGAAAAACTATCTTTATAATAGGACGGTAAAATCATAAAAATTCGATTAGGCTCTTTGTCGAAAATAAGGAGAGAATGAAATCACGTGCATTTTCCATGTGTGCGGTATATTAAAAAAATGTGAAACGTTCGCGATATTAAAACGTTGAATGATCAAAGGACTTTCTCGCAGGATCGACTGATCCCAACCGTCAGCAGCAGGAGTGCGCACACAGAAGGGCTGACGCCCTCCCTCGCCCCCTTCAACCTAATCAGATTTTGCTTATGGGAAAATAATTTTAATGCGCGTTTTCAATTAAGGTCCCGTTTGAGCTTTTTTAATAAATCCCGGATTGGCTGTCAGCGGCCTGGCTGCGACACAGCTATTTATTTTCTTATTTATGCACACATCGCACGGCCCTTTCTTCCCTTCAGACGGGGCTTTAATTTATAGGCGGCTTTACCTTTCATCCACCTACGTTTAATATTTCAATTAAAATTACTATAAGAAATCTCAATGCCATCAAGTTTGAAAAGAAAATTTCGTTTAAAACTCTAGTGGCATTAGTAAAAGTAAATTTACCATCTTTTTAATTTCCATTAATACTAATTAAAATTATTTATAAAATAGCATGTTTAAAATTAATTAATTAATTAATTTGAGTTGAGTTTGTTTCTGAGGCGTGAAAGTTGTGATCAGCACAAGCGCGCAAAGTCACAGTTTAATTTAATTCTATTTTTTTCTAGCTATTAAAACACCTAATGTTTTATAAGGGATTAAAAAATTGATATCTTAAATTAATTTCTCACTTAACCCGTGGTGAAATATTTTTGAATCTAATACTGGATGATTTAAATCAAATTTAAATTAAAACACTTGGTTTCTTTCACTTATTTATATTTTCTCCGACTAGTTTCGACTATTGGTCATCTTCAAGGACGAATGAATCCATGAAGATGACCAATAGTCGAAACTAGTCGGAGAAAATATAAATAAGTGAAACAAACCAAGTGTTTTAATTTAAATCATCCAGTATTAAAAAATTGTTTTCGAAGTTTAAATTCGAGCGACCGTGGCGAGCGAGAATTTAATAGACCGAGATTTTTAAATCCATAAAACACGTGTTGTCTTCAAGATTTTTTCCAACATTATTTTTGCAGCAAATATCGATAATTTCAGAAATTATTAGTCTGAAAAATTAAATGGCGTTGACGACGTCACGGTAGAGCGCGGTGGAGCGGCGATGAATTTTATTAACAAAGTGTGCGTGATGCGTAATGATATCAACAAATAATTAAATAAATGCAAATCTTTCACGAAACGGAAATGAGCGTTCCAATGGTTCCAACAAAAATTCTGGAAAAGGGAAAGCAACTGCGTGAGAATTTACTTCCTACGAAATCGAAAACAGCGTACGAAAAAGTGTATGTCATGTTTAAAGAATGGGAAGGATCATCGGAAATCACGAACCTTCTGTAATGTTTAATTTAATTCTATTAAAAATATTAAAATAATATTTTCTCTTCTTGACATGAGGGTAAGTATGAGGCAGTGTTTTGCGCAAAATGCTACTTTAATTTATTTGTAGTCGCAAACCTTATCAGCTTCTTTATGGCCAGAATATTCTATGCCAAAAGCAACTTGGAAAGATAAAGATTTTAGGGCTGAAACGAGTAAAGAAGTGATTACAACAGAATATAATAACGAACAGTTGAAGAGAAAATATAAAAAAATCAGAAGAGAAAGATTTAGAAATATCTGAAGAGAAAGCAGAATCATACTTTTATAATTGTAATTTTTATTTCTAATAATCGTCGACAGGCAATTTATTAATAAAATTTATAAATGTTGATGCGTATTTTAATCTCAATGACAAGATGTTTTATGAGAAAACCGTGTTTTAAAGGCACCATAAGATGATAGTTTATATGCACCATAGTAACAGTATAAAGTAATGGTATTGGAAAAAATAACTTTAATTCGACCTGTGTGTGTTAAGATTTTTTTATAGAGAAAATAAATACACCACGTTGTTACTAACATTCACAGAATGAATGCATGTCTTTTTTCAGATTTAGAAAAAAAAAATGTTCACTTAAAAATCGAAATTTTTGTAAGGGGTAGGTATGGAAAAAAAAAACGATTTTTGCGAGGTTTTTTGTATTTTTTAAAAAATCTTATAAAAATCATGGACATGCTTTAAAACATTAGGAACAATGTGAGTTGCTTATTTTCTCTACAAAAAAATCTATACACCAAATTTTCCCAACATTTAGTAACGCTAGAAAGTCAATAAACCCACTAAAGTTTAAGTTAAAGAGCTTGTGCGAAGCGAATTTTTTATGACCTAAAATTTATTGTACCCCCATTTAAAGCTAGTTTTATCCCAACTCAAAGGCTTTTTGCATTAATTCAATCGATTGAGAAATTTAAGCAAGTGAGGATTTTAAGAGCGTTAAGTAATAATTTTGTAAAAGTGAGTTATCTAAGAAAAATGTTAAATACGTAATACAGGGTAATACGAAATGTATTAACATTTTTACAAAATCGCAAATTTTTCAAAAACTGTTGGAAGGATATGGCAACAACCGGGTATCAATAAAAAGGAAATTTAATTTCGCATCAGAGAAAGTGTCACAAGATATATGGTTCTATTTAAAAAAATTAAGTTATGCATGTTTGAAGTACTGAAGAATACCGTCGACGGACTCGGCTCCATTTAGAAAATCTGACTAATGGCAAAAACCTAAACAAATACTACATTTCTTTCTGAATCCAAAACCGTAAGCCGCACAACTCTGACTTACTTCGTTTTGAAGATATTGTTAATGGCGTCGAGCTCTAAAATCGTCAAATTTATCAAAGAAAAATGAAATAACTCGAAAATGGTTCAACTGAGACCCAATGTTGTGTGCATAAACTCATGTTTATTTTTAACGAGCAATTCAAAGATGTAAAAAATATATAGGGTGTTCTGTTTAAAATAAGGAAGTTAGTGTTTACTTCCAATATAACGGAAGCGTCAGCTATAGAACATGGGGTACCGCAGGGTTCTGTATTAGGGCCACTATTATTCCTACTTTACATTAACGACCTACCCCGTGTAATATCAGCCTCCAAAACGATATTATATGCGGACGACACCTCCATAATTACGAAAGCGCCAAATTTGACATCTGTTACCACTTTGCACAATCAATCACTTAATGAAGTCTCAAAGTGGTTCCTAAATAACCGTCTGAAACTGAACAACAGCAAATCTGCTACGCTAACTTTCTCGCTTAAGGGTAGTGAAGGTTCTACGAAGTTTCTTGGTGTTCATGTTGATTCATCTCTAGCATGGAGTGTCCACGGGGACACACTTGCTGCAAAGTTATGTTCCAGTATATTTCTTATTCGCAGTCTAGTACCCTTGGTGTCTAAAGATGTTGTTCGGACGACATAATTTTCTCTCTTCCAAAGTAAGATAACTTACGGGGTTATTACGTGGGGACACTCCGCCATCCGACACCGTATTTTTGGTCTCCAAAGAAGAGCAATCAGAGTCATCGCTGGGATCAACTATACAGTCGACTGCAGGCAAGCATTTATTGATCTGAATATATTGACGTTCCCATCACTTTACATACTTGTTTGCCTTTTCCACATTAAACTCAACATCGATGATTACCTGACATGCAGTGATATCAACCAATATAGCACTCGACAACAATCAAATCTGTATTTAAAAACTACGAGGCTGACTAAAGCTCGGACGGGAGAACGTTTCTACGCTATTACATTTTTTAATGTCCTGCCAAAAATCATCCAGCAATTACCACACAAGAAGTTCTACCGAGTACTGAAGGATTTCTTATCAATTAATGCCTTTTACTGCTGGGAGGATTATCTTGAATTTAGTTTTGATGCAGCGTTTAAACTGTAATTGCAGTTTAAACGCTGCATTAAAATGCAGTCTTTTTTACTTTTTTATTTTTACTTTGATATGTAGTTTATTGTATTTTTGTTTTTATTATTATTTAGTTAAGAACTGACCTGTGTAAAACATGTACATTGTTGTTGCATCAATAAATATGAATAACCGCAAGGCCGCCATATTTAGCAATTATTTTATGTTATGAAAAACTTGATTCTGAACAACTTTTATTTGAAACTTTTTTTGCTATTTTCAACGATACGCCCACTATAGACCCCCTTCCGCTTAGTGACTCACCCTGTATATTTTGAACAAAATTGAAATTATTTATACAACAGCATGTTTAGAATTAAATGAGCTTTACTTTGAGTTGTGTGTGTTTCTGCGACGAAAAAATTGTGATCAGCACAAGCGCTCAAAGTTTTATTTAATTTTACTATTTTAAATAATTTTAATTTGACCTGGGTGTGAACTTTTGTGTGAGGAAAAGAAATACACCACGTTGTTACTAACGTTAATAGGAATGCATGTAATTGTTTTCAAATTAAAAAAAAAATAAAAATGTTCACTTGAAAATCGAGATTTTCGTAAGGGAGATTTTTTATATTTTTTTCAAAATCTTATGAAAGTCGTATACATACTTGAAAACATTAAAAACAATGTAAGCTGCTTATTTTCTCTTCAAAAAAATGTTTACACCAATTTTGCGCAACCTTTAGTAACGCTAGATAATCAATAAACCCACTTAAGTTTAACTTAAACAGCTTGTGCTAAGCGAAATTTTTAATCGCCTAAAATCGGTTGTACCTTAATTTAAAGCTTGTTTTATCCCGAATTAAAGGCCTTTTGTATTAATCCAATCGGTTGAGAAATTTAAGCAAGAGAGCATTTTAAGAGCGTTAAGTGAAAATTTACTAAAACTTGATTACCTAAGAAAAATATTAAAAACGTACTTTATTTTAAATACAATTGAAATTATTTATACAACTACATAACTGTATTGTTTTGAGTTTACGTGAAGTGATTAATCACAAATAGAAAGACTGTTATTCCTTACTTCACTTTTTATTTTTATGTTAGATGTACATTTCGAGACACAAGGTGCTCATTATCAATAACAAACTCTATTTGATAATGAGCACCTTGTGTCTCGAAATGTACATCTAACATAAAAATAAAAAGTGAAGTAAGGAATAACATACAACTACATGTTTAGAATTAAATGAGCTTTAATTGAGTTACGTGTGTTTGTGTGACGTACAAGTTGTGATCAGCACAAGCGCTCAAAGTCACAAGTTTAATGTAATTAAACTTTTTTAAATAATTTTAATTCGACCTGGGTGTGCTAAGAATTTTTGTATGGGGAAAAAAAACACACTACGCTGTTACTAACAATAATAGGAATGCCTGTACATTTCTTTTCGATATATTAAAAAATAAAATTGTTAAGTAAAAAATCGAGATTTTCGGAAGGGGTAGGTATGGAAAAAAAACGATTTTCGCAAGATTTTTTGTATTTTTTTAAAAAATCTTATAATAATCATAGACATACTTAAAGACATAAGAAACGGTGTGAGCTGCTTATTTCTCTACAAAAAAATGTATACACCATTTTTTTCTAACCTTTATTAACGCTAGAAAATCAATAAGCCCAGGAAAGTTTAACTTAGTGAGCTTGTGCTAAGAAAAATTTTCAATTGCCTACAATCTGTTGTACCTCAATTTAAAGCTTGTTCTATCCCGAATCAAAGGCTTTTTGTTTTAATCCAATCGGTTAAGAAATTTAAACAAGAAAGCATTTTAAGAACGTCAAGTGAACATTTTGTTAAAGTGAGTTACAGGGTTTTCTATTGCATTTCACAACTGATCAAATGAGATTCACTTATCTCAAATACCTTGTCAAATATATGCCAAAGATTTCCCGATTTACGAAAAGAAATTCACCATACACGATTTTATTTCCTTTTAATTTTTTTGCTGAACATTTCTGCAGTAACAAGAACGTTGTTTTGGAAATGTTTTATTTTTATTTATACATGCAGGGAGTTTTTCTTTCAAGTATACGTATTCCATATTTAGCCTTTCTTTAGATATTTCTTGTTTAAAGCTTTAAACGAGTGTTTTCCAGTCCCAGACTAAGCATGAAGTAAAATTTCAAGTTTAGAAAAGCCCCGTGAAAATTTGTCGAGGGTCGCGTAGCGACCCGAGACAAATTTTCTGGGCTTTTCTAAACTCGAAATTTTACTTCATGCGCCACGCGTCTAATAAACTAAAATACTGTGAAATTTATATATATTCGAACTTCACTTGAAATCCGTCTTTTATACGCGTGGCGCATGAAGTAAAATTTCGAGTTTAGAAAAGCCCAGAAAATTTGTCTCGGGTCGATGCGCGACCCTCGACAAATTTTCTAAACTCGAAATTTTACTTCATGCTTAGTCTGGGAGTGGAAAACACCCGTTTAAAGCTTCAAATTGAACTCTTAAAAAACAACGAATGCCGGAAAATTTACAGCTTGTGCATATGTTTACCAAAAAGAAAAATTCACTATATGTAACACTAGTTACGCCTGCATCCATCTCCGGATAAAGAGTCCTCTTAGTGCATTGCTAAGATGCATTTTTTACAAACTGCAGCCATTTTGCTGAGAAATGTAATGTAATTCACAAACTGTGATAAGGTTTTGACATGTAGGGAAATGTAGTGGTTTGTAGGAAAATGTTTTTGATAAATGGGAGATATATTTGAGATAAAGGGATACATATTCGACATAAAGTCGAATACAATAGAAAAACTCTGTATCTTAGGAAAATGTTAAAAACCTATCATATTGTTAAGATAATTAAAATTATTAATAGAACAGCGTGTTTAGAATTAAATTAACTTTTATTTGAGTTGTGTTTGTAATTTATAAATTATGAAAAGCACAAGCGCTTAAATTCGCAACTTGCATTTAATTCGATTATTAAAAATAATATAAATTATAGGTAAGACCGTTTAGATTTTTTTCTTGGCAAAATAAATGCACCACGTAGTTATTAACAATCATAATGAATCCATATGAATTTTTTCAGAGTTTTCAAGAAATACAAAAATTCATCAAAAAATTGGAAGTTTTATAACAAAAAAAAAAGACTCTCCTACATCTTTTTTTCATTCTTTTTACTTTCCCCCGTATGTAATACAAAGGGAAAGTATTGTTTTCGTGAAAATTTTCGAATCAAAAATTTTAGCGGAAATATCCGTTTTGAGGTCCCCTGAGTCGAATTTTTGAAAAACGTCTGTCTGTGTGTCTGTGCGCTGTACCGCAAAAACCGCTAAAGATATCGAGATGAAACTTGAATCTTAAGCTTTTTGTTACAATCGGAAGAACTGAAAAGCTTTTGGTAAAAATCGGAAAACCGGAAGTGGTACTTTACTCTTAGCGTTTTTCAGTTTTTTCAGATTTTTTCAATAAATGTTCATCAAACAAAAAATTCTTTCAAATAAAAGTTGTAGATAATAACAAAATGAAGATGTATTGTTCACTTACTTTTTGTCATAGCACCCTTAGTTTTTGAGATATTTCAAAAGTTGTGTGTTTTATCTAGTTATTGGTGTGTGACAGTGTATGTGTCGATACAATTGAAAAATGTTTCAAATAAAAGTTGTAGGAAATGAAAAATTAAAGATTTTTTGTAGATTCATTTTTTGTCATAGCACTCTTAGTTTTTGAGATATTCAATAAATAGTGTTTTTTATCTAGTCATTGGTTTGTGTCAGTATGTGTTGATCCAATTGAAAAATGTTTCAAATAAAAGTTGTAGTTATCAAAAAGTTGAAGACATTTTGAAAATAATAATGCTACAAATATTTTAAAAGTGATTTAATACGCAATTTACGGGGGAAAGTACTATGATGGACACATCACCATTTTTCGTATAAAACTTCCAATTATTAGATGAAATTTTGTATTTCTTGAAAACTCTGAAAAAATTCATATAGATTTATTATGATTTTATAAAATCTCAAAAAACCGCAGACATATTTAACTGAATTTTAAACGGTAAGCTGGTTATTTTCAACAGAAAAAAAAAATTTACATTAATCCTTCGCAACCTTTATTAATGATAGATAATCAATAAATCCATACTTAACTTTTAATACTAGTAAACGTATTTGTGACTAGTAACATAAAAGTGGTATAAAAAATGTTAATGTTATCTTTATATTAAAATTGAAAATGTATCACGAAGTGAATGCCTCCAAGATTCAACAATAAATCCATTCTTATTTAACACAGTGTGTGTAGGATTTCAATTAAGCGGGATTACGTTAATAATACCGGGGAATTCATAGTTTTAAGCTATGTTTTTTAAGTATTAATAAATGAAAAAAATAATTAAATTATGAGCTAGAATAACATTTTTCCAAGTGCAAGTAGCCTCATAAATTTTTACTGTTCATAAATTTTGAATATAAATACGGCCCCAGCGTTGTCGGCTATTTCCTGCGAAAAGGCGCAAATACTTTCCTGATAATTCAAGTTTATTGCGTATAAGGAGGAGGTTTGAAGTCATTTAACACCTCAAAGTGCTCGGCTTACAATGCGACCATCGCGGCACGTCGGATGGGGGGAGAGCGCGAAATGGAATTTGAAATTTGCGTCGGGGGCCCCGGAGTGATGTAAAAATACACTCCGGCTCCGGGTAAAAACGTCGTTTCCTTTTTATTGCATTACCGAAAATATACTGGAGGTGACAAGTGCCGCAATGAAGTTACGTGTTATGGAATTTTATATCCATTTTTATATCCGCGAAAGTGGGATTAAAATTTCTTGATGGTGACAGTGTAATTTAAATATATCAGCCCGAGACAGGAAGATTTCAGTTTTATTCGCCGTCTCCTAGGGATTATATTTGACCCAACTTGAAATAATTCCACCCTATGTCGATTTAACTTTTATTTTTTTTATTTCTAGTGTCCAATTCCGGGCGGCGTAAAGTCGTGGAATCGATCAGGGGATAATCCTGCGGGGCTTTGAGTTATATGTTTACAGCGTGCGGGAAAAGACGGCGGGGATTTCGGGGATTCTGTTTAACCGTTACGGTCACTTGACGTTTTGTTTGAGATTGGATCGCCGATTTAGGACTTGAAAATCAAAACCCATCCCCCGCTCGTGATAGATGGTATTTATTTTTAATTTGCCGCAACTGTTTGCTTCCAATAACAACTGACCGTGATGAATTATGCTTTCCGGATTGTCCTGGCCCTAATTGAATTTCGAAGCGTTCCTACATCCCCCACATAATAATAGTAATCACTTGTTTGTTTGTAAACTCAACATCCTACATCCAATACATGTTTAGAATAATAATAACTTGTTGATTTGTAAACTCAATTTAAATACACAATAATTACAAAACTTTAAGACAATAATAATAATATCACGATGGTTTTGACCGTTACTACGTGGTAATCCACATCAAAATTAAATGAAACTATTACTATGTTTTTTTACCACTTTTATTAATTTATATACAGGGTGCCCCTATTTCGACAGAATGTATAGGGATCTTAGTTATTTGAAGAGATAGAGAGTCGGTTAAATTGGGACAAAGTTGCGTAGTTTAGAGCCTAACAATAATCTGGAAACAATTTTAAAATATCTCTTTTCGGCTAATGACCATGCAGTCGAAGCCGGTAAGTGGGAGGGGTTTTTAGTCGGTAGTCCTCTAGTTTGGAGGGAGTCCGACACTTCGTCCGTAAATGGATTTTCCCCTCCCACATAACAAAAAAACAAACAAAAAATCTCTTTTTGTATTCGAGATATCAACACAAAACTTCTTTTTTTTAAAATCGTTTTTAGTTTTTTATTCAAAAACTACTGAATCTGGACATTTGGAACTTTGACAATATACACGCACTTTTTAATGAGGAATCTAGCAGCATATTTTTTCTAAGATATCTATAACATTTACCCGGGGACCACAGCCAACTTTTGTTTTTCTTCTGGGCCCCGTTTTGGATTTTCATATTTTTTTAAAGAATATGTTTTTCTAAACTCAGTGATGTAATACACCCATGATTCATTTGAGATTTGTTATATAAAATTATAATATTTTCCATTTTGAAAAGAATGCCTTGGAAACAATAACGTCATATCTATTAATCAATAAAATCTTGACAGCAGTCAATCATTGTTAGCAGTCAAAATTAATTAATAACTGTTAATCTTTTATAATAATAGTAATAAGTATCGATTATCACACAAACCATAAATAAAAAAAAATTGTTGATGTGCCCATCATAATAGCACTTTAGCCGTTAAAGAAAAGATGACCTAAATATGAAGAGTATGGAAAAATTTCACAAACTAAATGTATTCTACGTTTATTATTATTATTCGCAAAAAAAGTAATTCTTCCATTTTCACTACATCTCAATAAATATTGATCACCATCAGATTTAAGTGTTATATATTTTTAACTTTACTGTAAATCAGTGGTCTATACGCGTGGCGCATGAAGTAAAATTTCGAGTTTAGAAAAGCCCCGTGAAAATTTGTCTCGGGTCGCTGCGCGACCCTCGACAAATTTTCTACGCGGGGCTTTTCTAAACTCGAAATTTTACTTCATGCTTAGTCTGGGAGTGAAAGACACTCGTTAATTTAAAATATATCACAACTGGTGATGTATTTTAACAACAATTATGGGTCCTAAGAGTTGTCAGATGGGTGAATTACTCAATTGTTTCCAAAACACTTCGACAGTATGGTTGTCATTATCAATGAATCTGAAAATATAAAATACTTGGTCATTATCAAATATAAATAATAAGATTTACAATATTGCAATTATATTGAAATGCGTTGATAATAGCCAAAATATCTAATTTCGTTTTATTCTATTTAAAAATTATGTACTAATATGTTATTGAACTCCACTTTTATTTGTAATTTCATTTTATAAATAATTTCTAATTACGTGTGGGGAAAAATAGTGTGGATGTTTTAATAGGGTCACATTTGTATACAAATTATTTATATTGTTTATTGTTTATGTAAGGATATTCATTTAAAATAAATACATAATGCTTAGTCTAAAATAAGTTAAAAGTAATAATTAAGTTAAAATATATAAAATCACAAACAATATCCACAACAGATTAAAATCAAAATGCTCATCACTATGCTAAAAGTAATAAATAAGGTTAAAATATAAATCACAAACAATATACAAATAAAACAAACAAAACAGATTAAAATGTGAACAAAATAAAAATCTAATTTGTCTCACGGAGCATGGACTTAAGATTCTTTTTGCTTGTGGTAGCAAAGTCTTTATTTTCTGTGTTGGTTAAAGACAAAATAAAATTGATAACAGCGACTAGGGGGATGGTTCTAACTTCCCGTAACCCTTTCCTGGCTATTCCACTGCTATTAAGTAATTTATAAAAATATAAAGTAAATTTGAACGTAAATACATTTCAGTTGCATTTTTTAAGCAATGATCAAATTAATTTATGAAAGCTTCAATTTTAGATATTTATAACATCAATACTGGGTAGATAGATAATTTTAGTTTTAGTTTTGAGGCTGCTTACCGCCGCCCCATGTGTCTTAGATACTGAATTTTATCAACAGTAATTATGTTGATAAAATTCAGTATATATTTTAGTGAATTGTGAAATGAAGCTTTATTTAAACCAAATGGTTCCATTGTCCTTTTAAAAGGTCGCCAATATGTGTTACAGAAACCTATGTTTCTTGTGTATTATTTTAAGTAATGATAGTAAGATGGCACCACATTCTTTAAGAATAAGGTACATGTGATACATTTTAGCAAAATTGAACACATTTTAACTGCGTATAACATCCAGAAAAATATTTGTTGTGCATCGAGTTTTATCTTTTGTGTCATGGACAGATTGAGGTAAGAATTATTTAACCATAATAAATTAAATATGTTCTTCGTTGCATAAAATGTAATTAATATAGTTATATTTAATTAACCACAGGTTTGTGAGGTTAGATTTTCATTTTGTATTTGGAATATACGCACGAAATCATAAATGTCCTTTATAAAGGCCAGTGGCTCAATATACTGTGTTTTCAGTTATTGGAACAGACACAGACCCTTGACTCTAAGTGAATTGTTGGAGGAAGCAGAGAACATTGATGATGATGCAATACTACCAGATAGTATAGCTGTTTTTCCACCTATTAATGCAAATGAAGTTGTTACCGCTGAAGACTCCGGCGATGAGAAAAATGTTGTCATGGACAACCTTTCTGGTAGTATTTTAAATTCGATGGCTGAACCTTCTTTCAAAACTAATATTATCGATAGTGACAGTGATAGTAGCGACAGTGATAGCAGTGACGATGAAATTCCCTTATCAAATTTCATGAAATATAAGAAGAGACCAAAAAATTATGAATGGAGTCACAGCGACATTACAAATCGTTTGCCGATCTGGAACCAACCATGTGAGCCTAATAATAAATTTACAAACTTAGAATTTTTCTACCTATTCTTCGATAAGGATGTTTGGCAAATGTTAACTGATTATAGCAATCTTTACGCAGTACAAAATAACAGATGTGGAGACATAAGTGTAGAAGAAATGAAAGCTTTTTTTGGAGTCCTTATTTATAGTGGTTATACTACTGTCCCAAGAAGATCACTCTATTGGGAAAACAGTTCTGATGCTAATCACAAAATAGTATATGACGCAATTTCAAGAAACCGTTTTAATTTTATAATGCAAAATCTGCATTGTAGCGATAATACAAATTTAAATGTTTCACATAAATTTGCTAAAGTCGGCCCATTATTAGACGTTTTGAACAACAAGTTTATTTCACTTGCCCCTCTGAACGAATATCATAGTATTGATGAGTCAATGGTGCCCTACTTTGGCGGATATGGTTCCAAGCAGTTCATCAGAGGAAAACCTATTAGATGGGGTTATAAGTTTTGGATGGCTACGTCTAGAACAGGTTACATAGAATGGTTTCAACCTTATCAAGGTTCCAGCACAAAGCTGTCAGAACGATACAAGAACTTAGGATTGGGTGCGAGTGTGGTACTAACATTTGTCGATAGTATTCTTGAAGAAAAAGGTAGTTACCCGTATCATTTATACTTCGATAATTTTTTTACTTCTTGGGATTTGCTTTTGGTACTCAGAGATAGAAAAATAAAGGCTACTGGAACACTGAGAGAAAATAGAATACATGTATCTGCAATAAAAACTGCCAAAGAACTACAGAAAGAGCCAAGGGGAACCTTTGTGTATGCCTTGGAGAAACAGGAAAACATAATAGTATGTAAGTGGAATAATAACAATATAGTTACAATAGCTTCCAATTCAGATAGCGTGCTGCCGACATGTAATGTGGCTCGATTTTCCCAGAAAGAAAAGAAAAAAATTTCTGTACCTCAGCCGGATTTGATAAAAAAATACAACAAAAATATGGGAGGTGTCGACAGGGCAGACCAAAATATTAGTCTTTATAGAGTCGGAGTTAGAGGCAAAAAATGGTACTTTCCCATAATAAGTCATTGCCTTGATATGGCAATTCATAATGCATGGCAGCTTCAACGAGAATATGGTGGAAAACAGGATCAATATACCTTCCGTAGATCCCTTGCAATGAGCATTTTGGAAAACAACAAGAAAACAACGAAACGAGGACGACCTAGTGCACAACCAAATGAATATTCCCGATTCGACGGAAAGGATCATCTAATTGCATACAAAGAAACACAAATTAGATGCCGATTATGCCACAAAAAAAGTGCAATTTCAGTGCAATAAGTGCAATGTAGGTTTGCATCCAAAAAACTGTTTTGTGGAATATCATACGCTCTAATTTTATTTATCTGTAAATATATAAATTATATTTATTTTTTGTTGAATATAGATTATTTCTTTAAAATATATTTGGAATATTGCTGAGTTTATATATAGATATATTTTTACTTTCAAGATATTAACCTTCCCGTTGTCCTTTATAAAGGACGGTCTATATCTGGTAAACTATTAACTTTATAACATAAAGTGCTTATTAAAAAATATTCAAGAAATACCAATTAATCATAAAATTGCAAAAAACTTTTAATTTTCTTAAAAAAATTAATTCGGGAGTATTTGGGTTAAGTAAAATATTTATAAATGAAACTTTATTTAAGTAAGAATGTTCAATTACCTCCCCAGCTGAGGTATTCTGTGTGTAAAATAAGTGGCGGCATAAATAAAGAGGCGAAAGGCGTTGGCGCGATTGTAAATATAAATATTCCCCATCGCAGACAGGGATACAAACGAGCTGGATATATCAAAGTTTACAGCGCGTTATATTTTGAAGGTCTTTATATCTCTTTATGAAGTCAAACACAACGAAATATCACTCATTCCGCATCGGAAATTTACGATGGTGGCGGCGTCGGGCGGCGGCGCACCGTCCCGCGAACACATATCTCATAAACGTCACCGGCAGCGAGCTTATTTCCCGAGCCCGGCCATAAACATTGAGGAGCTGCCTTTTCTATGTAGCCAATATAATATCATATTTTATTCTGATGTGACGGCGTTTTGATTTAAGGACCTATAAAACCCGCCCCAGTTTTATGTGTGCTCCCATCTAGAAATGCATAATATCCCCCCCCCCCCATACACACAAGAAACAAACCCCCCGGAACGGATTATCCGAGCGGAACCGCACCCATCACATCCATAAATCACGTTTATCACTGTATCACATAAATTATGTTCTTCCGTTTAATTAAATACTTTCAATTAAATCTATATTCATTCTGGCTACCCTAGATACACAACTATTTATTATAATGCTTTTATTTATAATCTTTAGATTCCGTAGATTCGTATGTATTTTTTTAACATGTAAATACCATGTCTTATTGTACCAATTATTCATGTTTTTATTTAATACAATAACTTGCCTCACGACGCCCTCGTGTTTTTCAGTGATGAGGCCCATTTCCACCTTTCCGGCTACGTAAACAAACAAAACATGCGTTAATGGAGTGGTGCCAATCCCCGTAAACCCACTTCATTGTGAACGTGTTACTGTGTGGTGTGCATTATCGAGAGTATACGAGGTGTGGAAATTAAGTGGAGATTGGCAGCATAGCGTTCGATACGGCAACACTGGAAGCACGTGGCTTGGAGGGGTGACAGATGGACATGCGATAGGCGTTCATTACAAGTTTGAACTTGATCGAGTCATTACGCTGTGCGTAGTCATTGTTCTCGTGAAACCGTATTTTGAAGTGCGTTCTAAAAATGAGTGATATTAATTTCGAGCAACGGTGTGCTATCAGGTTTTGCTTGAGACTTGGGTACAGTGCAACAGAAACTTTTGCAAAACTTCAGCAGGCCTACGGAGACAGTGTTTTGTCAAGAGCCCAGGTTTTTCGATGGTTTAAGGCATTTTCAGAAGGAAGAGAGTCGATGGAAGATGAATCACGCAACGGAAGGCCTGCAACAGCAAGAACCGATGAAAATGTCGACAGAATCCGGGAAATTGTGCGTTCAGATCGTCGGTTAACGATCAGAATGATGGGGGAACAGTTGAATTTGAGTCACACCACCATTCATCACGTTTTGACCAATGAATTGGGGATGAGAAAGATCTGCACGAAAATGGTTCCAAAAAACCTTTCGCGGGAACAAAAGGACATTAGAAGGGAAAGGTGCCTTGACTTTTTGGAATCGATTGAAAATGATCCACATTTTTTGGAACATGTCATCACTGGTGACGAGAGTTGGGTGTTTGAATACGACCCGGAAACAAAACGCCAGAGCATGCAATGGTGCACGCCAGGCTCTCCAAGGCCCCAAAAAGCAAGAATTAGCAAATCAAAAATTAAATGCATGCTGATTTATTTCTTTGATAGCCAGAGAATCGTCCACAAAGAGTTTGTGCCTCAAGGCCAAACAGTAAATCAACACTTTTACCGCGAGGTTCTTGAAAGACTCCGAAAAAGGATCATTCGTGTGAGATCACACATCAAGAACAATTGGATCCTGCATCATGACAATGCGCCGTGTCACACAGCAATATCAATAAACCAGTTTTTGACCAATAAAAATATTCCTGTGGCTCCTCAGCCTCTTTACTCACCTGACTTGAGTCCTGCTGACTTTTTCCTCTTCCCTAAATTGAAAATTCATCTGAAGGGACGTCATTTTGGGACACTCGAAAACATTAAAACGGCTGTAACCGACCAGTTGAAGGCTATCCCAGTATTCGAGTTCCAGCACTGCTATGAGGAGTGGAAGAAACGTCTCCAACGCTGTGTGGCTTCCCAAGGGAATTACTTTGAAGGAGACAACATTCAATTGTAATTTTATTCGAATAAAACTAATTTAAAAAATCAGTCTCATCACTTAATTTCCACACCTCGTAAACTGGGGCCTTACATTTTCGAGACAGAAGAACACACTGTTACTGTGAATGCAGTTCGCTAAAGAGAAATGATTGAGGCATTTTTTCTCCCGAAACTTGAAGAAATGGAACTTAGGGACGTATGGTTCCAGCAGGACGGAGCCACGGCACACACAGCGAGAACTTTAATGGAACTTTTAAGGGAACACTTCCACGAGCGCCTAATCTCCTTGAGGGGTGACGTACTGTGGCCGGGGCGCTCCTCCGAGTTTGCTCCCTGTGACTTTTTTTTATAGGGATATCTCAAATCCATTGTTTACAATAACAAACCACGGACCCTGCAATACCTGAAGGATAAAATTCGCCAAGCCATCGCCAAGCCATCGCTAACATTCCCGTCCATATGCTCGAAAGAGTGGACCAAAACTTCATAAAGCGGTTGGATCAGTGTATCGCTAATGAGGGCCGCCATTTGTCCGATGTCATTTTTGAAACCACTTGAAACAAAAATTCAGGATGTGTACAATACGATAAAAAAAGAATTAAATTGATATGTGAAATACTTTTTCTTTTATTTACCATTCAAATCAGCAAGTTTCCCTGTAGTTCTAAAAGTTGACAAACCCAAAATAATATATAAAATTACAGAAATGTTATTCGTGAAAATGTGCAAACTATAAGAATTTTCTCGAATTCAAATAGTTTTGAATTTGAATTTATCTTGTTTAAACCCACAATATGTTCTGTGGCAATAAAAGATTTGATTTGATTTGGTTTGATTAATTGCTCGTAAGATTTATTTCTACATACGTTATGTTCTGGGTTATTAAATTTTATTGTTAATTAATGCTGATTATCATATACTAATAACGAAGGATCTTAGGTAATGGGCAGTGGAGAAGAATCAAGTGGATTTTCCATTCTGATAAGTGCGCGGTTAGATAGTAATTACAGCCAATTTTCCCTCGGCCGTTTTAATAATGGCGAAAGAGGAAGGCGGTGGAAAATAAAAGAGATGTTTATTGCCACCGGACACGCATCTACAAATGTGTTTTCAAAGTAAATTTTTTTTATTGCATCAGCGACGGATGCTAGATAATCAAAATATGAACATTTATACAACTTTTGTCGTTCGTTCTTAATTTTCACTCAGTTTTGAAAATATGAATTTTCGCCCCATCTCGTTCTTTTTTTAAATAATAATAATAGAAAAGCTGAAAGACCTATTGTCGATAGCCATTTTGTAGAATTTTTGTTTAAATTAAGCAGTAAATATTAATTTGTTATTTATTATTTTATATAATGTACTATAAAATTCTATAAATAAAGATATTATATATATATATATATATATATTTATATATATATATATATATATATTTATATATATATATATATATATATATATATATATATATATATAATAATAGAATTAACAAAATCTGTCCAAAATAGTAAACATCAAAGAATAAATTTAGACAAAGAAATGTTTTAGATTAATTTTTAAAGATTTTTAAGAGAAGACTGAAAAATTGTAAAACTAATGTGCAAAAAATTGTGTTTTTTTAAGTTTAAAAAGAAAAAACTACAACTCTATTTAATGTCATAAATTTTACAATAAACGAAACTGTAAAATAAGTTTCTGATTGATCGTCTAGCGAGGGTTTCCACTTCCAGATTAAGCATGAAGTAAAATTTCGAGTTTAGAAAAGCCTGAAAATTTGGCTCGGGCGCGTAGCGAAGCGAAGCGACCGAGCCAAATTAGGCTTTTCTAAACTCGAAATTTTACTTCATGCGCCGCGCGTATAAAACACTGACATCAAGTTAAATCTTTAACTAATTGGTTAGAGTGAAATAGCATAAATTTTACAATAAACGAAACTGTAAAATAAGTTTCCGATTGATCGTCTAGCGAGGGTTTCCACTCCCAGATTAAGCATGAAGTAAAATTTCGAGTTTAGAAAAGCCTGAAAATTTGGCTCGGGCGCGTAGCGAAGCGAAGCGACCGAGCCAAATTAGGCTTTTCTAAACTCGAAATTTTACTTCATGCGCCACGCGTATAAAACACTGACATCAAGTTAAATCTTTTACTAATTGGTTAAAGTGAAATAAATTTAGTACGTCAAATAGCAATTGTTTAAATGTCGGAGAAAGTGCATGATGGACCATTATTGCTTTATTTTTAACGTTTTACTAAATATGACATATTTTTTTTAAATTTCTAATGTAGTTACTGAATGTAATAAAAAATAATTTAGTAATTATTATTATATCGATCTATTATATTAAGTGAGCATATCAAAGTTTTTTAAAAACGTAGAATACTATATATCATGTGTTTTTATAGCTTTCTCCGCGAGAGTAACCAAAATATAATTTAGTGTCCCTTGCGCCCAACTTTTCCCATACTTGCGATATTAAAATAATAAATGTAGGCAATAAAAAGGAGCCTGACGTGTTTATGCGAACCGCCTCCTCCCAATCGGAAGAGCGTGTAGCGTCCCAGGGGAATAAAAATTGAAACGAGCTGCCCTTTGAGCATGATTTACGACGCGAATTACAAATTCAGATATGTATGAAGACATTAATTGCGTCCCCGGAGTAATTGCCAACAGGCTTAAGTATGCAAGGCATTTACTTAATAAGTCGGTGTGAATGTCGCGGCTGTATTAAATGCAATTAAGTCCGCGGGAGGCGATATAAATAATCAATAATTTCAATTAAGTTATAAATTGGCAGGGGAACAGGTTCAGGATAATTTTCAACACGTTTCAGCCTTAGCCAATCTGACAGCCATCTTTTCCCCGGCGCAACAATGCCGCTCTTATTACACGTTGCATGTGCATAATAGCCATAAATCAGCAGCCGGGTAAAGTTTTATATGAAGCAATGCAAAATAGCATAATAAAACGCGTTAAGCGCATATTTATAGTTCAAGTGCTGGGTGTCGTGATTAACGCTCGCTCATTATTTCAAACAACAGAATGAACTGTTGCCGACTCCCACCGCCACCGCCACCGCCGCCGTGTTTGTTTGTATATTGCCGCCGACACCGCCGTCGCTCCCCCTGAATAATTTAAAGGTGAATAATAAGAGGCGACGACGTCGACTTCTTCTGGGGCGCTAATATCGTCCCGGGAACCCCCGGAGAAATGCGCCGCAAAATTGGATGATCCTGTGTGAACGACAAAAAAAGAGCGCTGAATAAATATCTAATAACCCGCGTACAATTGAAATTCGAGAGGGATGATGAGGCCAGATGCTCCAAAGCACACATAAATGTTGCTTTAATTTGAAAACATGTATTTTCAAGGGAATACATGTTGAGTATACAAAATGTTATTTGTTTATTTTTAAATCTATTGTTCATACCTGTAATTTTTATAAAAACATGTTGTGGTTCACACAGTTACAAAGCTCGATTTGGATTAGGGAATGTAACGATTTGCTGGTAAATCGTAAATTTGTCGATTTATCGGTAAATCGTAAATTTGTCGATTATTTACCGGTCTTTCAGTAAATTAATAAAATGTAACCTAATGTTTTATTTTGTTTCAAATATCTGTAATTGCTCAAATACGTTTATAAGTGTCTATTAAGTCATTCTCAAGTCTCCAGCGTCTGAAATACCTAACAGCGTCTCATTATTATTATGTTTGTTGGTTCATATTGAGTAATGTGGCATGCGCCATCTACACTGCGCCGCAAAATTAACGCAAAATTCGAAATTTCGTTTAAAAAAAATAATTTTATTGTTTTTCCTGAATTGAGCCTTCTTCTCGTTTTCTGTTTATCACAAAAACTGGAAATATGTATAAGTAGGCTAAAAACAAACCTTATTATCTGCCAAACAGGTCTTTATTTTCTTGTTAAAAAAGGCGAGTATCGTTTGATAAGTAAGTTCTTTGATTTCTGGAAGTTTATTTAGAAAATTGTAAAAACAAACAAAAATGAATCCCCCTGGACGAGTTTCAAGAAATCTTACACATGAAGAATGTGCTGTTGTAGTGGCGCTGCAAGAAGAAGGGTTTACTGCAACTTACATTGCCCAACGTTTGCATGTTGCTAATTCCACAATATCGCGAGTTCTTTCCCGCTTCAGAGAAACAGGACGTCACGAAAGACGACGCGGCCAGGGTCGAAAAAGAATGACAACGCCGAGAGAAGACAGATTTATGCAACTTCAAAGTTTAAGGCAACGATTCCTAACGAGCACTTACCTGCAACAACAATTTGTTCTAACCTATGGTCGTCGACTAAGTCAGGATACGGTCAGAAGAAGACTTGCTGAAGTTGATCTTCGACCCTATCAAGCCGCTAAAGGTCCTTTGTTAACCAGAGAGCACCGACGAGAGCGCTTAAGGTTTGCACAGGAACATCTTAATTGGAACAATGCTGATTGGGGTAGAGTAATGTTTAGTGACGAGTCCAGATTTTGTCTGTATAGTGACGACCGCCGTGGAAGAGTATATCGACGTCCTGGTGAAAGATACAACCAGGCGTGCATACGAGGAACGGTGCAATATGGTGGAGGCTATGTCATGGTATGGGCAGGCATCACGTCGCAAGCAACAACAGCGTTGGTACACATTAATGGTGGTCGGTTAAATGCACATCGATACATCGAAGAGGTGCTTGAGCATCATGTTGTACCATTTGCCCCATTTATTGGGGATAATTTCCTTTTTATGCAAGATAACGCCAGGCCGCATATCGCAGGAATTGTGAACCAGTACTTTGACCATGTGGGAATTGTTCGTATGAACTGGCCAGCACGAAGTCCCGACCTCAATCCCATAGAGCATCTGTGGGACATTGTAGGGCAGAAGATTAAAGACTTAGATTAACGCAAGTGTGGGAAGAAATTGAGCAGCAAGAAGTCAGAAGTTTTATTGACAGTATGCCACGAAGGATGCGAGCTGTCATCTATTAAGACCAACTGTACGACTGTTACACGCTATTTTGCGGATCAGAAGAATCATTATTTTTTTGTATTATTGCAGTTTGTTGTTTATTTTCTCATTTTTTGTTCACAAATAAGCAAATTAGTTTTAATAAGTATCTATTAGGAACCACTACGGGAAAAAATGGAGAAAAAAAAAATAAAAAACAATAAAATTAATTTTTAAACGAAATTTCGAATTTTGCGTTAATTTTGCGGCGCAGTGTACTTTGAAAACTACTTTTTTTTGTTATCTTCCTGTTACTATAAGGTTTCAGATACTTTTCTACGACCAGCAAAACTTTTGCCGATTTAGGAGAATCAGCGAATTTAAATCCAATTAGGAGTAATACTTTCACGTAAACCTACCGCAAAATACAATATAGATGTCCTTTCCAGAACGAACCTCCACCTTGAGGACGGATTAGTCTGAAGAAGTTTGTGATAGTTTTGCCAAGTTGTCATCGGATCTTTCAAAAGAAGATCCAAGTCGACACCTCACAACGGGTGGCATGTTATGATTCGTTGTGAACTACTCTGAATACTACCCAACTTTCTCTCTTTTATATACTCCTGTTTGTATCATACATATTGAGAATCTCACATAGCTCCATCTATTGCTAATAGAAAACTTTCTGCTGTTTTATACCCATGTATAAATCATAGATGTTGAGAATGTTTTATGGCGCCATCTGTTGTTGAACGACAACTTTCTGTTGTTTTATACCCATGAAGCATTAGATGGCGTTAGCTATCGAAATACATTAATAGTTTTCACATATTGGCTTGAAATAGTCAGAAATGTTCAGTATTCCTCAGCACTGGGTCGGGACCACACTGAAGAGGACCTTGAAGTCCGAAACGCGTCTGTGGGTATCTGGTGCTGGAATACTGAACACAAATTCAATTTTATACCCAAGTGTCTATCATACATATTTAGAATGTCACATAGCGCCATCTGTTGCTTAATAACAAGTTTCTGTTGTTTCATACCCTTGTGTGTATCATAAAAAATTGAGAATCTTACATAGCGCCATCTGTTGCTAAATCATGCATATTTATAATCTCACATAGGGCCATCTGTTGCTAAATCATACATATTTATAATCTCACATAGCGCCATCTGTTGCTTAATAACAACTTTCTGTTGTTTTATACTCATGTTTGTATCATACAAATTGAGAATCTTACATGACGCCATCTGTTGCTAAATGACAACTTTCTGATGTTTTATACCCAAGTTTGTATCATACATATTTAGAATCTCACATAGCGCCATCTGTTGCTAAATAACAACTTTCTGTTGTCTTATACCCAAGTTGTATCATGCATATTTAGAATCTCACATAGCGCCATCTGTTGTTTAATAACAACTTTCTGTTGTTTTATACTCATGTGTGTATCATACAAATTGAGAATCATACATGGCGCCATCTGTTGCTAAATGACAACTTTCTGTTGTTTTATACCCAACTGTGTACCCAGGGTTGCCAAATCAGTGATTTTGTCACCAAATCTGGTGGTTTCAACTTTCAGATTCAGACAAATTGTTTGTGATTCAGACGTGGCTTAATTCTAGTGTTTGTTGGATGTTTTTAGTGACAATCTAGTGATTGTGTCATGAGAAAGCGATTAAAGATAAAACAGTCAAACATGCTAAAATACTGTTAACACTATTAACATTCCGAAAGATCTAATTTTACATTCATAAAAATGTCCATGTCCAAATGAATCATAAACTTACATTTCTAAGGAGCATATTTCAAACTTCACTTGAAATCATTGTTTTGTACGCGTGGCGCATGTAGTAAAATTTCGAGTTTAGAAAAGCCCAGAAAATTTGTCTCGGGTCGCTGCGCGACCCTCGACAAATTTTCACGGGGCTTTTCTAAACTCGAAATTTTACTTCATGCTTAGTCCGGGAGTGGAAATCACTTGTTTATAACTTTAAAATAAACTTAAAAAAACAGGGAATATCTCAAGATTTACAGAAAATGGGCTGAATTTAGAATACGTTATATTTTATTCACTAAAATTTCGGCTTTTTAAAATCATTTGAAAACTAATACATAAATTATAAAACACAGATTATAAGCGATTTTCCAATATACATTAATTTAACAATATTTTAGTGATTTATACGCGTGGCGCATGAAGTATAATTTCGAGTTTAGAAAAGCCCCGTGAAAATTTGTCGAGGGTCGCGCTGATTCCCTATCTAAAGAATTTATTAGTTCTTCGTACAAATTTTTAATTTTATATCCAAAGTTAACGGCTGGTTCATTAGATTGTTGCTTAAGGTTCCTTAATTCTGATTGTAATCGGTCAAATGATTTTTTGTGCGAGAAGTTATTACGTAATAACGTTTTTAATTCATCCCATGTATCTGTGACGCGACTTCTAACAAGAGCGGCAGCTTCGCCAGTTATTCAATTTTTAATAAAAATTAATAACGTTGCTTTATTATTTTCATTTACCAAAGTCATAGCGTTATTACATTGATATATGAAATCTTCTACATTTTTAAATTTATCGTTATCAAATCGACTCTCAGACAAAGTTGAAAACACCGTATTTAAGTTCTCCATTGTTATTTATTATATTTTGAACTTTAAAATTACAGAAAAAAAAAATGTAGGAATTGAAAATCTTGAAATAATATAGTAATTATAAATAATGAAATTGAATTTAAAAGACGAAATAAAATATTATAGGCTGCAAAAATTAAATGAAAATATGTATTCCTTCCTACCTGGCAATTATGATGTAAATAGCGAAAAACATGAGGACGTGGATCCCGTCTTCTTGGCTGGGGCACGCGAACTTCCTTCTGGAGTTGTCTTTTCTTTGCTGCGGCACGTGGACTTCCTTCTGGAGTTGTGGACTTGTTATCTGGTGGTACTACGGCTGTAGCGGAAAATTCTTCGTAGTGGTTCAAGGGCCGTCAGGGGTCTTCTCGGGTTGTTAATCAACCCCTTCTTAAATAAATAAAACGTTTATTTACGGCAGTGCCATTATTACAAAATAATACAATAAAGAAATCCAAAAAGCTTAAAAAAAATATAAGAAACAGAAAATAATTTAAAATATACATGCATGATTGATAACTAAAAATAAAAATTAATTTAAATAATTTAAATCGACTGAATATAAAATATAAATATTATTATAATACGCTTACGAAAAACGATTCAATCTAGCCTTAAATTGTTGAAATGACAATCCAAAGAGATCAAACCAATGGTA
Organism: Philonthus cognatus; assembly: GCA_932526585.2. Lineage (NCBI taxonomy): Eukaryota > Metazoa > Arthropoda > Insecta > Coleoptera > Staphylinidae > Philonthus > Philonthus cognatus. The sequence continues at coordinate 83,676,039 of OW052245.1, read as the reverse complement.
TTGGTTGTAGTCATTGCCGGTCTTCATTAGTCTGGTAATCGTGTTCATCAATGCTGAAACTGTGCGATGAGAGTTCAAATAAAATAATGTATTGGTCCGGGTGTTCCTTGTAGGCACATGCAAAGTTAAGGCATCTGACAGGCCGGGGGAATTAATGTGCCCATTGATTATCCGATATAAAAGGAAAATGTCGGCATTTACTCTACGATTTTGGAGAGTTGACAAATTGAGGTCTTCCATTACTTGTTTGTAATCACCGCGAGCATGGCGATGTCTGGATTTGTACTCAATACATCGCAAAAATTTCCTCTGTACTACTTCCAAACGTTCCATGTTGCAATTAGTAAATGGTGTCCAGACGGGCGACGCATATTCAAGATGAGATCTAACGAGGGAGCAGTATAAAGTTTTAAGACATTCCGTGTCCAGATTTTTAGTTATATGCCACACGAATCCTCACATTTTTAAAGCTTTCGAAATAATATTGGAGATGTGAATGTTAAAAGAGAAACTCGAATTGAATGTTACTCCAAGATTTTTAATTGTGTCAACTCTCTCAAGGTTTGTCGTATTGATGTTGTATGTATGAAATATTTGACTTTTGTTATTACAGGTGGACATAGCGAAGCACTTGGATACATTTAAATATAAACGATTATCATCGCACCATTTGTAGAGCTGGTCTAGATCGGATTGCATGCCAAGGTAGTCATTTTCAGAGCGAATAATTTTGAATAACTTTAAGTCATCCGCAAACATTAGAAATTGGCAGTTTTTGAAGATATCTTGTAGATTATTGATAAATAATAAAAATAAAATTGGCCCTAAATGCGACCTTTGAGGCACACCTGATGTTATGTGTATAGGATTTAAAATAAAATTTTTCATTTTTACAAACTGGACACGATCTTTCAAAAAGGAAGCTAGCCAAGCTAAAGTATTGTCACAGAAACCCATAGAATGCAACTTGCTCAGAAAAATGCTGGTATCAATTCTGTCAAAGGCCTTAATGAAGTCAGTGTAAATTGTATTAATTGTTTCTTGTAGATATTCCGGTCTGAATATATCGCAAATCTTGTCGAGTTGTTAAACAACTCCTTCTAGTAGATATTCCGGAGAGGAATATATCGCAATTTCACTTTCCCGCTAAACGATAGACGTATTTCTTTCCGTTTACCGACTGCGCCAATGTAATGGTCGAGCGGGGATTAGTGATGGTTTAATAACGTATATATAATATTTAAACTTTAAACGTATTATATTTATTGTCGATGATTAAATAAATTTTATAAGTACAACGAATGCGGAATTTGTATAAACGTAGAATTAAGAGTGTTTCGTATAAGATCAGAAATAGAAGTGTCTTGGAAAATAGTAATTCACAATAATGAAAGGGATGATGATATTAGATAAGTGGGGGTACGCATAAGCCGGGGTGAACTTTGTATTATTTGGAAACTAATTGATTATTTGTTCTTCCTAGGATTATCTGTGCCCTCTTGTACAAACGTAGTTCTGGTAATGATATTTTCACGAAGCTAAAGAGAATAACAAAGTAAACAAACGATTCATATCATTATCAGAAATATGAAAATAACAATATATATATATGAATTAATTAATAGGTACATTACAATGGTATGATACGATCCGTTGAGAATTACATTGATATTACGCAACTTTCTCTTTTTTATACCCCCTGTGTGTATCATACCTGTGGCTGACCGCAAAAACCTCATAACTCGTATTTTCTTGATTTCGAGATATTTGAGTTTAAAGTTTTGAAAGCTACTTTTGCTTATTGATTAAATAACATCAATTGAGCGATCAATACGTGTCCAGTGGATGACAATAAACGTAGAAATTATGTGCTGAAGGTATTTTGTCTGCAGGAAGGTCCGTGATCCAAGAAAAAATGAGTTATGTGGTTTTTACGGGAAACGCACTTAAGTGATTCTTACGGTCATGATTATAAATTATTAATATTTCTAGAATAAACTGTTTTACAGTAAGTAAATTAACCAATTAAATAATTTAATTAATCATCAACACATTATTAATTACTACTTTTAAACAGATGCATTGTTTCCGCCTTGTATGCATCATTTGTACCTATGAAGCTAACCTTACATAAGTAGGCATGAAAAAGGCGTGAAAAATACAACCAAATGACCTTAAAAATATTGAAATGGCAGTTTGAGCTATCCTCCAGGTCGATTAACGCTATTTGTTTGCTTTGTTTGTTTTTTCAAAACTAAGCATCTGCATTTTTGTAAGCATTTGGTCGAGTTAAGTGGTTTTTACGGGAAATGGTTGAGTTATGTGGTTTTTACGGGAAATGCCCACTTTGTTGCTTTTTTCTCTTGGCGATTTCTCGTCAAATAACGAGCAAATATGTGAAATAGGTATTATAAATGAAACTAGGGACCAACACAATACCGAAAATGCAACTAACTCAATTTCGACAAAAATTCGAGTTATGAGGTTTTTGCGGTCAGCCACAGATACATACACGATGCCACTATGAAGCATTATATGGCGTTAGCTATCGAAATCATTAATAGTGTATCATACATATCATATATTGAGAATCTCACATAGCGCCATCTGTTGCTAATAGAAAACTGTCTTCTGTTTTATACCCATGTGTATAAACAGTGTTCTGTTAATTTGTATTTAGTTTATTTATGTTATAACAAAACATAAAATTTGGTGATTTTTTTTTTAGACGAAATTTGAAGACATCTGACAGTCTAGAGTTGGCAACACTGGACACAACACAGCGAATGGTATGATACGATTCGTTGAGAATTACATTGATATTTCGCAACTATTTCTTTTTTATATCCCTGTGTGTATAATACATATTGAGAATCTCACATAGCGCCATCTGTTCTTAATTAGCAACTTTCGGTTGTTTTATACTCATGTATGTATCATGCATGTTAAGAAAATGCCATGGCGCCATCTGTTATTAAATGAACTCAACGTTTGTTATATATGTATTCGTGAGTTATGTGAAGATTGTTATAATAATAGTAATAAAAAGGGGTTCTTTACTGTTTTTATTTAAGTACTATTACTATATGTACATTTCAGTTAAACAGTTAACTATTGATAATAGATACTTAATGTCCGAAATGTACATATAATACTTAAATAAAAATAGTGAAGAAAGGAATTTAACCGCTATTTATTACTATTCTTTTATACTAGTGATGGGCATTAACGAATGATTTTAATAATCGAATGAACGTTATTTGAACGATGTTGATAATCGATTGATCATTCAAATTATCATTCAAATGATCTTTGAATCTGTTTTTTTTTATATGATTGTTAAGTTTTGAGGAAAAATCCGTCGATCCTGACTGTAGGTAACCCCCTTAAGTATACGATTATGTGCTGTACATTTCAAACGTTAATAATGTTTTTAAAAATGAATTAATATGAAGCTTTAAACGAGTGTTTTCCACTCCCAGACTAAGCATGAAGTAAAATTTCGAGTTTAGAAAAGCCCCGTGAAAATTTGTCGAGGGTCGCGCAGCGACCCGAGACAAATTTTCTGGGATTTTCTAAACTCGAAATTTTACTTCATGCGCCACGCGTATAAGACACTGATTTCAAGTGAGGTTCACTTGTTCACATTAGGTAACTCCTTAAAAGCAAATAAAAGAAAAACTCTTTGTATAAAAAAATGTACATCTCATTTGATTTATTTGATTACTAATAAGACTAAATCTATAAATAATTATACATGCTACAATTAAGTTTTAACATCCGGCTATTAATAACACTGCGGGAGTTCAAAAGTGCCGCATATCCAATTTCGACGGAACACGGGAAATGTTAAATGGCCGCCTTTACAAATTTAGAATTTTTGACAAGAGGGGTGGACGTAATTAAGTGGCACCTTTTTTTCCACGGAATGAAAAAAAAAGAGTGCCGGCCGTAGATCACGACGAAAATCTGCGGGCTTCCCTTCGGCGCCGATAAAGCCGCCCCATAAATAATAAGGGAGGGAGACCTCCGCTCTTGTTTTTTTTTTTTTCGGGCATAACTTCAAATATTTTCGTGACATTTAGGCAAACACCCACACGCGCACAAATTAAATATTTCCACATGTGGCGTGAAGCTGCGGACGGTGTATATCTTCATTTGGCTAGCACGGGGACGTAATTCAGGCGGCAAATGGCCGAGAAATCAGAGGGAGAAAGAGCCGGGGCGCTACGGGGGTTTTAATTTTTAACTTGAATGTGCTTCTGACATTTACTGCCGCCCGTTTCGTTCACTTTTTACGGCCGAATGAAACAAATGTGTTATGCGGCGAGGGCCTAATGTAATCACCGGCATATATCACACCACATTTCATTTCCAATTAAGGCCTCTTGCCAGCAAGGAATATTTCACGCTGTGCCTCTTCATAAGTTTACAGTTTAAGAATTATGTTTTCATTCCTTTAATTACCTATAGTAAATTAAGTTAGCTAAATATTACTCATTGATCCATTTGTGATCAGATTGTAATTATAGTAAAATACAACTAAGTGTTTTGCAAATAATAAAAAAAAAATCCTTTAATTCTAACTACCATTCAACTTTCTTCTTAGTTTTTATTCCAATAATTTTAACTACTATTGAACTATGATTTAAAAAAGAAAACACTTGATTAAATTTCACTAATAGTTTTGTTTTACTATTTAACTTTTTTTTTAACATTAAAAGTGCGATTTTTTTCGCAATCTACAACAAGTTAGTCTTACAGAAACTATAAGAAACACTCATTTAAACAACTACTTCCCGCGCTAATACCCCAACGGACGTTGAATTATACAACAAGTGTTTGCTGTTACACGCAGTAACCTACTGCAAATGTAACAATTTGGGTCAAATTATTCAGGCCATCTATAGACGCGTTTCGAGATTTATCTCTCATCAGCATAGCTTTGCCATTCCCTCTAAATAATTTGCCACCTTAGACTGGCGGTCACGTTACCGTTCAAACATAAATATAAATGAAATTGCAAATTTTTAGTTGCAGAATACTTCAAACATTAAAAGTGCGATTCTTTTCGCAATCTACAACAAGTTAGTCTTACAAAGACTATATTTTTTAATCCTCTCACATACATAGTTATTTGAATTATTGTTTTCAGTGAGAATCTGTGAGCATTAAATCCATGAAATTAATAGACTTGCATTAATCCGGGCATAATTAATGTTTCAGTCGGGGCAGCGTCCATTTGCCCGAGGATTTAGTGCACTCTGGGGAGACGTGTTTTTTCCAGCTGAAAATTCAACCGGGGCCGTGGATATTATTTTCGCGGCAATAACCGCTCGACCGAATATTAATTCATTACTGCCAATAAAACATAAATTACGGCCTTTATCGGCGCTGAATAGTTTCGACGCGGTCATAATGCGAGTGTAATTAAAATTGTTCGACTTGGAACGGGGCCGTAAATTAAAGTTTTCCACTTTTTTGTACCCCGACGTAAAAATTAGACCTCCCCTAACGTGGAGCCCCTAAATTTCTCCCGACACATAACCAGATGTGATTTGTTCCAGCCCAATTAACAACTGTCAGGATCGATTCGCTGCCGAGATAATCACATCATGCCCAACACGGATTTTATCTTGTGTTTTGGGGGGAGAAACGTTCACTTCGTTAATCTGATTTGGGGAGTTTATTTTTTCCGTTCATGGAAATGCAAATGGAACGAACGAACGTGCAATGAATCAAGTTGTTGCCTTAATAGTTTCGTGTAGTCGGATGATAATGTTATCACGCGTATGTAGGGGGCGAGGGCGACCCTTATCGGACGCATAGCACCCCCGGGCCATTCGCGTGTCCGAACCAACCCCAAGTGCCAGACAGGACTTTGATATTTCAATCCAGCTGACGGTGACAAGTGGACCGCCGCAAAAACGCGCATTTATTATTTTTCTGATACCGGCCATGAATTTATTTATTTTGCGTGTCCGCGCTCTGGGATTCTTTGTGACCGCCACTGCATTCCGATTCTCATGATAACCACTTCCATATCCAATTACAATTACCAACCTGGACTGCTCGTAAATCTCTCAAATGTCACTCATTAAACAACGCGAGCGGCTCTCTTTTTCATGCGGACACATTCCTCTTTATAAATAAATAAATAATAACGTGAGCGGGATGGGAAAATGGAAAATAGACGTGGAGTGATAGATTTCGTCACGTCTGACCGCAAACAACTAACAACCACAACATCGAATAATGTACCCACCACAAGTATCAAGTAGAAGAGTTTATTAAAAAATTTAGTACAGTATCAAACCATTTATTATGGTCACTTAGTATCCTAAATGTACATCTGGTCAGAGTTGCCAAATCAGTCATTTTGTCACCAAATCTAGTGGTTTCAACTTTCAGATTCAAAGACATTGTTTTTGATTGGGACGCGGCTTAATTCTAGTGTTTGTTGGATGTTTTTAGTGGCAATCTAGTGATTTAATGTCATCAGAAAGCGATTAAAGATAAAACAGTTGAGCATTCCAAAATACTGTCAAAACTATAACCATTAGGAAATATCTATCATTACATTCATAAAAATGTCCATGTCCAAATGAATCATAAACTTACATTTCTAAGGAGTATATTTTAAACTTCACTTGAAATCATTGTCTTGTACGCGTGGCGCATGAAGTAAAATTTCGAGTTTAGAAAAGCCCCGTGAAAATTTGTCTCGGGTCGCTGCGCGACCCTCGACAAATTTTCTACGCGGGGCTTTTCTAAACTCGAAATTTTACTTCATGCTTAATCTGGGAGTGGAAACACTCGTTAAAAGCTTTATTTGAACACTTTTATAATTTAATCTAAGTAGCTACTTGTACTTCACTAACTTGACCTAACAAATTGAGATCCAACATAACCTAAAAACGGATACATATGACATAACGTAACTTACCAGTTTCGGTTTGTTAGACCATTTTCAAAGGAATGTTTTCACATTCCTTTGAAAATGGTCTAACAAACCGAAACTAGTCGGAATAAAGTTTTAATTTGTGAAACAATACCAAGTGTTTTTATTTAAATAACTTTACACATTCTAATATGTTTCACCAAGTGCCTGATGAGAAATTAATTCAAGAAAGTAACTTACCAATCAAGCTTGTGTTAGGTTAGATCAAATTAGTTGGTGATGGGTTTAGCTGATGGTTACTTAAATAACTGGCGTTCAACTTAACCTAAGGTATTGGTAATCTCACCTAACATGAAAATAGTTACGGATAACCTATACTAATTTTTACAATGTATTATCTAACCTATGCCTAGCTTAGATGCCACTGGGGGTCATTTTTACCACTCCATTTTTACCACTCTATATTTACCACTATATTTTTGTACCACTATATTTTTTCCACCATTTTATTACCATCATATTTTATTACAAATCATATTTTTCCTGATTTACATCATAATTGGGTACATCCAAATTGGATGTTGTGACCAACGGCCCTAAGATACTTAGCAATAAATCCGTCTTCGTCTTTAGGGGTTCCATAATCGCGCACGATGTTGGAAATTCGTTCTTCCGCTTTGACGCTGGACAGATTTTCAGTCCTCTTAATTTTTCTTCCCAAGTCCAACTCTCAAAGCATCGTCTCAGTATCCCCTTGCTCCTTCTGCAACTCCGCCAAGAACGCGTAGAGGCTGGGATAATCCTTGCCGACGACTACTGCGAACCGATTGTGCCACCCCTCGCTCATGTTGTTAGTTCTTGACTTGTTCTGCAGCACGGCCTCGTACATGTTCTACAGCCTTGGTGGGTACCTGAATAAATAATCGATAAGAAATCACAGTATCATAGTATCACAGTATCATAAAATACCTAGGTGCAGTTGCACGACGTCTTCCTCTCGTGGGTCTGCCTCTTATATAATTATCCCCAAAATAATCTGCAATTTCTTGAAAAGCGTCAGGCATATCTTCTACGAAGATATCAAACGCCTCGCCCACGTCTTCCACGGGTACAAATGCTGTTGCGCACATCATTTGAGCGGCTTGTTTAATGGAACGATCTTCGGGATCGTTGTACGATTGCTGAAGACCCGCAGATTGAATTCGACGATAGACTGACTGTCGTAAGTGAAAGAAACATGCTCTCAGGGAAAGGTTCAGTTTTTTGGCAGCATTTGTGATGGCAAGCTCGAAATCTGTAAGTATCGTCGATGATATGATGTTGTGCCCATGTAGTATGCATTGTTCCTTCACTATCTCAAACACTTTTTCGTAAGTGGCTTAAGTTTTACTCTCCATTAGTGCATAAACAAGGGGAAGTGCAATTCTTTTTTCCTCGCCGTGGTGTAGCTGGACGAAGGACCGAAGGATGGCGAACAGCTGGAAGAAGATGTTTGGGACGACTTTAAAGGTACCATCCACATACCACGTTTCACTTCTTGCAAGCCTTTTAAGATTTTCTTTTGTCGTAAAAATCAACAGTCTTCCGATGGAGGCGTCTTCGTTGTCTCGAGAGTCGTATATAAGGAAATTTTCAGCAGCTAGTGTTTTCTTGTAATTTTGCGGCAAATCACCGAGATCGTCGATAGTTCTTGGGTCGGTGAGAATGTCTTTCAGCCGGGTACGCTGGATACGCTGGATACTCTTCGTCAAATTTGGTCTTTCGGGAAGTTCTGCCAGTACGCCTGATGGAATATTTTATAACTCCGTCCTCAAAAGTTGCGCAGGTGGAGCTTCAGGGTGAGCTGCCGCTCTTCTTTTCAAATTATTTTTAATTTTTAAGGCTTCAACCTCTTCGACATTTGGCGCGTGACCAGAGTGATCATCCAAAGGTGTACTCTTGATCACTTCAATCGCCTTTGATCAATTTGTAATGTTTGTAATTTTTTGTTAGTTTTGTAATTTCGCCTTTATTGTTTACCTCGCCGTGAGTCAAATGAGAGCGAGTGGTTGCTCGCCCTTTGCAGGCAGGATAATTTCTGCACCTCCAAAAAACTCTTCCCTTTCTTTCATCTTGCTTGTAATACAAAATACCATCTATATGGAGCAAGTAATTTTTGGTGGATTGAATAAGCTCCACGACCATCGTAAAAACCGTCAGTAAAAACGTTAGCAAAAATGTATAAACGTAAAAACCTTCAAACGACTAGCAAACCTCAAATGTCAAGTTTAAATTAACATTTGACAGACACATGTCAAACCAGGAAATCAAAAATAGAACCGAATGAATGTTTTATACAGACTTGTAAATACTTCAGAAATATTTGTAAGATAACTAATGGTAAAAAATTAGTAGTAAATAATATATGGTAGTAAAACCGGAGTGGTAAAAACAATTGGTGGTAAAAAATATATGGTGGTAAAAATGGAGTGGTAAAAATGTCGTACAATCCAATTACTTATATTCATTTAACCCATTAACGGCCGAGCAATTATAGAGTTAACTCTAAAAGTGGATTTTAGGTAAAATTCTACACTTCTATATATGATTTCTACGAATGACTTATTTTAATTCATTCTATGAAGTTTTCTTTTAAATATAAATAATGTATACGCTGTAAATGTAAATGTAAGGCATTCTTCGATTTTTCATAAAAACGTGCAATATAAAGTTTAGAACGTGTATTTCCACTCCCAGACTAAGCATGAAGTAAAATTTCGAGTTTAGAAAAGCCCCGCGTAGAAAATTTGTCGAGGGTCGCGCAGCGACCCGAGACAAATTTTCACGGGGCTTTTCTAAACTCGAAATTTTACTTCATGCGCCACGCGTATAAAACACTGAAATATTGTGAAGTAAGAAATACACTGAAAACATTTTATTTAAATGAGTAATTATCAAGATATTTAAATAACAAAATATTTACGTTTTTCTTCATACATTTTCAATCCAAGTTAAATAATATAATAGATCAAATTAAGTTATTTAGTAATTTAAATAATCAACATAAAATTAATAATGTTGCGTATATGCATCAATGGCACATAATGAGTTAAATAGAACTGCTACAAAAGCTGAGCCGTAAGTTAACCTATCTTTCATTAATAATTTAACCTAGCCTAAACTAACTTTACAATCTATCTTCTATACTAACCCTAGCTCAAATACCAACTACGTATATTCATTTAATTAGAATTGCTACAAAAGCTCAGCCGAAAGTTAACCTAACTTTTGTAACTGTGTTCATATCTAACTTTGGTGGTTCAGCGGCGGCTCGCGGCCTAATTTCAGGGTAGGCGATAGACCCAAGGATATGTATCCGTTATTAAAAGGTGACTTTGTTGTGCAATTCGTTCTATTTATAAAGCGCGATTCTAACCTCAAATTTTGGCGCTGTCACCTACCCTACCCTGGAGTTGGGTCGCGAGCCGCTACTGTGGTGGTTACATATTATCAAATCTATCCTAAGTAAATGCTACTTAAAATAACCTAAACAACTCCCTCCTAACTTCGATATACTGTTTTTTTTTTTCTTCCTGTGGGGGGCGTCTTCCTTGCGGATCCGGATGCACGGCAGCCTAGGTGACTTATTGTACGATAAACTGTTAAGAAAATTACAATTGTTACATTTGCAGTAAGTTACTGTATGTAACAGCAAACACTTGTATAATTCAATGTCCGTCGGGGTATTAGCCCGGGAAGTAGTTGTTTCAATGAGTGTTTGATATAGTCTTTGTAAGACTAACTTGTTGTAGATTGCGAAAAGAATCGCACTTTTAAAGCTTAGATAGTGATCGGTTACCCTAACTTATGTAACTTTTATTCAATCTAACCTAAATTTTGTAACTGGCATTCAATTTAACCTAACTTTTCACTATGTGAAATAGCAAGTTAGATTAGGTTAGATATGATAACATGCACCATATTATCATATCTAACTTAAATGTTATCATTGTCAGATAAGATATTATCAGATATCAGGTTGCGTTAGATAATTTGTTATCTAACCTAACTGTAGTCATTATGTTAGATTTGATTTTACTGGATATCATGTTGGATTAGATATATACTAAATAATCTAAATTTGTATCTATCACAATCTGGTTTAAGTTCATGAGTAAAAATATGGTTTATGCTCTTTGTGCGTACAGTTTTTTGAGGGGCATTTGGGTTTGAACAGCGACGGCTCGCAGCCTAACTTCAGGGTAGGCCACAGCGCCAAGGCACGCAAAATGTGAGGTTGGGATCGCGCTTTATAAATACAAGGAATTGCACAACGACGTCACCTTTCATTACCCGATACATATTACCTTGGGTCTCTGGCCTACCCTGAAGTTAGGCTGCGAGCCGCCGCTGGGTTTAAACATAGCGACCTTGTTGGTATTCCACTCAAATTTAGTACATGTTGTCAAACCTAACATAAATTGTCATTTAACCAAAGCAAATGCTATCCAACCTTATTTCAATACAGATTTGTTAAAGATAAACTAAATATTCATACTAGTGGTGGGAATAATCGATATACTAATTAGTAATTAGTCGATTATTGAAATATATCGATATAATCGATTATTATGCGGAAATTATTATACACTAATTTATGCTATTATTTGATCGGGTAAATTAGTAATTTCTAATTAGTAGTTACTAATTTAAGCAATTATTTATTCGGGTAAAATAGTAATACGAATTTTAGCCATTATTTGATCGGGTAAATTAGTATATACTAATTTAAGCGATTATTTTATCGGTTAAAATACTTATTTAAATGATTAAATTATTAAAAGGTTAGGATTAAGTATTTATTTTAGACTACTAACTTAATTGATTTTACAAATATATCGCTTGTGGTTTGTACTACATAATTGTTTATTTTGCACCCTCCCACTTATCACATTTTTGAACTAAAAGGTTAACTACTAATTTTGAACTACTAATTTAATCGATTATTAAAATATCTCGCTTTAAAATATTCGATTATTAAAATTTATCGATTATTCCCATCACTAGTTCATACCTATTGAGTCGAAGACATTGAGCTATATACAGAATGTCCCTTTTCTCGAAGGATATATCGGCTCACGTTAAAGATAGAAACTAAAGTTGCTTGGTGAAGACACTCAACCTAAAACCTAAGCCTAAAATATGTTCATGTATACAGGGTGTGCCATAAAGACGGTAGGTTTTTGGATTCCTTGTGAAAATTCAGGATATTTTTACTAAAAACATTCGGCATTTCAGAGTTTTATTAAAAGAGCTCTTAAATCTAAGCAGCTTCGGTCAATAAACTTTTGCTTCTTTAACGTGAGTCAAGATATCCTCCGAAACGCACTAATGAGACATCCTGTACATAACACTAAAGAGTGACTATAAACTGTCTTCGTCATCTCAGTAGGTTCTGACTTCAGAAACATACGTCGTAATTAGACTTATAATTCCATTTATTTGACGTTTCCGAGATTCACCGAATCGTATGACTTAATCTAAGATATAATAATAATAATAATAATCTTTATTTCAAATACTATTTAGTTACATGCATTTTTACACAAAAGATAATAATCGAGTATTTGGAATCTAATGGCGAAGTTCAGTCTTTGGCTGGGTCGCCGCGACTGTTTTTCAACTTAACCATTGAAAACATAAGTAATAAATAAATATCAAACAAGCGCAGAAGTTTGTTTCAGTGCGATTCAAATATCAGTAATTTAAATTATTCTATAATTAAATCAGCAATATTGAAATACAAAATATACATCTATCTGTCTTTAAGATGTTTGGCATAATGTTTACGGAAAGTTAAGACACATTTCGCTTTGCATTCTAGTGGTACCTTATTGTACACTTTAGAAATTTGGATTGAGAATGATCTTTCTGCAAAAACAGATGTATGTTGAGGCGGAGTTAGTAATCCTCTAAAGCGTACATTAAGTGTATGAACGTCAGAGCGGAATTTAATTTTGTGGTAAAGATAAGGTGGAGTCTTGTCTTTAATTATTTTGTGACAAAAAGTGGCAAAATGAAGTAAACGGCGATCACTCATTTTAAGCCAACCTAAGTCCTGAAGCTTATGACTTATATGATAAAATTTCCTAATACCGAAGATTAATCTCAAACAAGAATTTTGCATACGCTGAATTTTATCAATTGTTTTTTTATCTAAACAAAAGTTGTATACTACATCACAATAGTTGAAGTGTGACAAAACCAGGGATTCACATAATATAGTTTTCAATTTCTGCGATAAACATCGCCGATTTAAGTATATTAACCTAAGGTTTACGTATGCCTTATTGATACAACGGGAGATATGACTGTGGAATCTTAGTTCACTATCTATATAAACTCCTAGACTTCTAACACAATTGTTTATGTCAATAAAATTGGTATTGTCCAAGCTAATTGAAAGTAAGGGGAATACTCTTACTCGCGCTTTTTTTTTTGGACCAAACAGAATAACTTCAGTTTTAGAATTATTTATTAGGAGAGAGTGCTCATTTAATTTTGTAACGATTCTATTTAAATCTGATTTTCAACGCAGCCGAGATGACGACAGTTTATAGACACTCGTTATTATAATTAGGTTATAACAAAACATAATAGTCTAAAGATTGCAACGCAGCATCTGGTTTTAAATATTTATGGTTTTAGGTATTCTTTTTGTAATTAACCCAATAATTGCCCAGCAATTATAGAATTAACTCCAAAAGTTGATTTTGCATAAAATTCTTTACATGGTTTTTATAAATGACACTTTTTATATTACATACTGGGATTTTTCTTTTAAGTGTACATACATAATGTACCTACATGCTGTAAATCTTCAATAAATTCATTGACTTTAAAAAAAAGTTGAATTTGAAGTACTTAGTACCAATTTCTGTTATTTTATACCCATGTGTGTATCATACAAATTAAGAATCTAAAATGGCACCATCTGTTGTTAAATAAAAACTTTATGTTTTTTATACCCAAGTGTGTATCATATATATTTAGAATTTCACATAGCGGCATCTGTTGCCAAATGACAAATATCTGTTATTTTATACCCATGTGTGTATCGTACAAATTGAGAATCTTACATGGCGCCATCTGTTGCTAAATAAAAACTTTATGTTCTTTTATACCCAAGTGCAGTGATGGGGAAACTAAGGCCCGCGGGCCAAGTCCGGCCCGCGGAAAGGTTTAATCCGGCCCGTTTAAGAGTGCCGTCGTGAGAATGTTGAACGCGTTCTTACTTCGTAATGTGACGACCCGCATAAAAACTACCTACCTACGATTAAGCATTATTCTTTGGCCCGCTACGATTGTCTGGTTATTACAAATGGCCCGTCTTGAAAAAAGTTTCCCCACCACTGCCCAAGTGTGTATCATACATATTTAGAATCTTACATAGCGCCATCTGTTGCTAAATGACAAACTTTCTGTTATTTTATACCCATGTGTGTATCATACAAATTGAAATCTTACATGGCGCCATCTGTTGCTAAATAAAAACTTTATGTTCTTTTATGCCAAAGTGTGTATTATGCATATTTAGAATCTCACGTAGCGCCATCTGTTGCTAAATAACAACTTTCTGTTATTATATACCCATGTGTGTATCATGCATGTTGGGAAAATACCATGGCGCCATCTGTTATTACATGAACTCAACGTTCAATTTGTCGATTTTAAAAAAAAGTTCAATTTGAAGTTTCGAACAAATGTTTCCACTCCCAGACTAAGCATGCAGTAAAATTTCGAGTTTAGAAAAGCCTGAAAATTTGGTTTGGTCGCGTAGCGCGAAGCGCGGAGCGACCAAACCAAATTTTTAGGCTTTTCTAAACTCGAAATTTTACTTCATGCGCCACGCGTATACAAAACTGAAATATTGTCAAATTAGAAATACACTGAAAACCTTATTTTTCAAATGAGTAATAATCGTAATATTTAAATTACAAAATATTTAAGTTTCCTCCACATATCCTTAAGTCCGGTCAAATACGTATATTCATATCATATGTTCAATAAAAAAACCTCTAGAGTGCCATGATTTTATCTTTTTTAAAATTTAAGTTGGCTACACACTTCAGATATTGACATATGAAACGTCAGACATAATAATTATAATGTATATTTTCAGAGTTGCCAACCTAGAATATTTTCCATGGCACTCAAGAGATTTTTTTTTAATTGAACATATGATACATACATTGTATTATTATACGTATTACTTACTTTGATAATTTAATTTGCAATTAATTAATTTAATAACAAAAAATTAATAATGTTGCGTTATTGCTTAATAGGTGAAGGAATTAAGTATACAAAGAAATAACATTTGCAACATCTTTAAAGATTGTAAATAAGTGAATAGGAAATCGTGGATTTGAAACAATTTTCCTCAATTTTTACGACTGTCACAAGTAATTTAGGTAATCTAACAATTGGATAAATTCTCCCTTTGTACTGAAAGCTCTTCTATTTAGTATTGTGCTTTGTGTTTGTTGTGCAGAGGGAACGAGGCGCGTACGTGTCGCCGTCGCAATATTTCATAACCATGTGATAAAAATCAATGAGTAGCGACATCGACAAAGCTTTACGACTCGTTCAGCCATTGTTATATAAAAAGCTCATCCAGTCAGGAATTTAACGTAACGTAAACATTTATATATCGGCCGTATCGTGCAGGGAAAATATGACCGCCGTAACACGCCATGAAATGTGCAACACATAACCCCGGCGCTCTAATATCAAGGAATTTTATTGTGGATTTTATTGCGTATGCGATATCATGTCGAGGCAACCGGCCGCCCCCCGCACCCTCCGCCACTGCCATCGTTGCGGTTTTTACAACCGCGCTGCACTCTTCTTTTTTTACCCACTAGCTGCGTTTAATTACGAAAGCATGAAGCTCGGTGCTATTAATTTCTTAATATACTGCAGGAATTAAACAAGCTACTTTAGTGATAATAAAATGTAATGGATACGCTTTCTACTATAACCTAACAGAATATAAATTACATTTAAGCAATGCAACTGTTTTATTGGTACATATTATTCATTTTATTGAAGAGTTAACAAGTTAAGTATTTAAATTTATATTATACCTTTTTTGTAGACACTTAATTAAACCTCTAGTGTCCAAATAGATAAGGAGATTTTTATAATACTCGCCTTAAGGAGCAGCTAAAGGTTCAAAAAACTAATTTTTGTTGGTTATACCCGGCGCCTTCACCATTATAAATTTAATTGTCCAAGTTTTTGCTATTCGTCAATTAGTTCATATGCACTATTAAATATAAAACCGAACCGAGTTCAATTTAAAATTAAAATGGAAGTAGGTTTTTCTTTTATGTATACTTATCCCAATATACTGTTAACACTCGTTTTAAGTTTCAATTTGAATTTAAAAAAAACGACTGTATACTAAGTAAGTACTTTTTCTTCTAAGTATACCTATCCCTGTATACTGTATACGCTGTGAATCTTCAGATGTTCGTTATTTTTTAAAGTTTAAATTAAAGCATTATACGAGTGTTTTCCACTCCCAGACTAAGCATGGAGTAAAATTTCGAGTTTAGAAAAGCCCCGTGAAAATTTGTCGAGGGTCGCGCAGCGACCCGAGACAAATTTTCTGGGCTTTTCTAAACTCGAAATTTTACTTCATGCGCCACGCGTATAAAACACTAAAATATTCAAACGGGGCTTTTCTAAACTAGAAATTTTACTTTATGCTTAGTCTGGGAGTGAAAAACACTCGTTAAAAGCTTTAATTTGAATTAAAAAAAAAAAACAATGACTGTATACTAAGTAAGTAGTTTTACTTTTAAGTATACTTATCCCAATACAGGGTATAAGCTGAAAATGTTCAGATGCTCGTAATTTTTTAAAAGAGATCAAATTGATGCCTTAAACGAGTGTTTTCCACACCCAAATTAAGCATGAAGTAAAATTTCGAGTTTAGAAAAGCCCCGTGAAAATTAGTCGAGGGTCGCGCAGCGACCCGAGACAAATTTTCTGGGCTTTTCTTAACTCGAAATTTTACTTCATGCGCCACGCGTATAAAACACTAAAATATTGTGAAATTCATGTATATTTGAACTTCACTTGAAATCTGTGTTTTATACGCGTGGCGCATAAAGTAAAATTTCGAGTTTAGAAAAGCCCAGAAAATTTGTCTCGGGTCGCTGCGCGACCCTCGACAAATTTTCATGGGGCTTTTCTAAACTCGAAATTTTACTTTATGCTTAGTCTGGGAGTGAAAAACACTCGTTAAAAGCTTTAATTTGAATTTAAAAAGAAAACAACGACTGTATACTAAGTAAGTAGGTTTACTTTTAAGTATACTTATCCCAATATAGGGTATACGCTGAAAATGTTCAGATGCTCGTTGTTTTTTAAAAGAGATCAAATTGATGCCTTAAACGAGTGTTTTCCACACCCAGATTAAGCATGAAGTAAAATTTTGAGTTTAGAAAAGCCCCGTGAAAAATTGTCGAGGGTCGCGCAGCGACCCGAGACAAATTTTCTGGGCTTTTCTAAACTCGAAATTTTACTTCATGCGCCACGCGTATAAAACACTAAAATATTGTGAAATTCATGTATATTTGAACTTCACTTGAAATCTGTGTTTTATACGGGTGGCGCATAAAGTAAAATTTCGAGTTTAGAAAAGCCCAGAAAATTTGTCTCGGGTCGCTGCGCGACCCTCGACAAATTTTCACGGGGCTTTTCTAAACTCGAAATTTTACTTTATGCTTAGTCTGGGAGTGAAAAACACTCGTTAAAAGCTTTAATTTGAATTAAAAAAAAAACAACGACTGTATACTAAGTAAGTAGTTTTACTTTTAAGTATGCTTATCCCAATACAGGGTATACGCTGAAAATGTTCAGATGCTCGTTATTTTTTAAAAGAGATCAAATTGATGCCTTAAACGAGTGTTTTCCACTCCCAGATTAAGCATGAAGTAAAATTTCGAGTTTAGAAAAGCCCCGTGACAAATTTTCTGGGCTTTTCTAAACTCGAAATTTTACTTCATGCGCCACGCGTATAAAACACTAAAATATCGTGAAATTTATGTATATTTAAACTTCACTTGAAATCTGTGTTTTATGCGCATTTCGAGTTTAGAAAAGCCCAGAAAAACTACTTACTTAGTATACAGTCGTTGTTTTTTTTTTTTAATTCAAATAAAAGCGTTAAACGAGTGTTTTCCACTCCCAGACTAAGCATGAAGTAAAATTTCGAGTTTAGAAAAGCCCCGTGAAAATTTTTGGGCTTTTCTAAACTCGAAATTTTACTTCATGCGCCACGCGTATAAAACACTAAAATATTGTGAAATTCATGTATACTTAAACTTCACTTGAAATCTGTGTTTTATACGCGTGGCGCATGAAGTAAAATTTCGAGTTTAGAAAAGCCCAGAAAATTTGTCTCGGGTCGCTGCGCGACCCTCGACAAATTTTCACGGGGCTTTTCTAAACTCGAAATTTTACTTCATGCTTAGTCTGGGAGTGGAAAACACTCGTTTAACGCTTTTATTTGAATTAAAAAGAAAAAACAACGACTGTATACTTAAAAGAAAAATTCCCTGTATATTTTGAACTTCACACTAATTTACACGTCTGCCGCATGGTGAAAAATTTGGAGTTTATCCAAATATTCAGGCTTCCCTTAACTCGAAATATTACTTCATGCTTAATCGAGGAGTAAAACCATTTGTTAGAAGTTTCAATTTCGATTTGAAATATGTTATTTACAAAACCATAAAATTTCTAAAAAATATATTAAATTTCAAACAATTTGAATTGATTTATCAAACATTCTGCGTTTCAGAGGGAGGCAGTTTTAGTTTTATGGAAAGCAGTTGAAAATTAATAATTCATTTAAATAAACCAAACCCATTAAAATCGGCCAAATTTCATAAATGGTATTAATTTTCACAAATGCTTCGATTACTATTATTTTTAACAGCTCGTTAATTCAGATAATTTAGGATGAAGTAACTGTTCTTTAACTTTAGTATTAGTTGGCGTTTTACTCGCTTGGCGCATGAAGCAAATATTTTGAATTTAGAAAAGATTGAAATATTTACTTTACTTTTTAATCTAACTTATGAAGCTGATGACTTGTTGAACCTAAAGTTAGGCAAATTAAGTAATCCGCAACTAATCTAACTAGCCACATGCTGGCTGGAATTTTTGAAGTTAAATTGTGTCATGTGATCAAGTTACCTAGGTTGTGTTTATTGCCAGATATTGAAGTAATCAACAAAGAACTTAATGAAGGGTAACCCAGTATTAATCCAATTTGTTTGCGTCTCAGATAGGGTTAGGTTAGATGACAGATTGTGCAGTTGTGTAAGGTGTTGCGTAACTATTTTCAGGTGAGGTTAAGCTACCAATTTCTATGGTTAAATTGGACGCCAGTTGCTTACGTAACCATCAACTATTCGTTTAGATCCTGGGTCTCCAAACTATCTTCTTCGCGGGCCACAAATACAATTCTACATAATAAAGTCGGCCAAGATCCGATTAATTTTATAAAATTATGAAAAATTTAAGAAACAATTGTTACAATATTTCAAAATATGCGTAGGGGGACAGTTCTTCCACTCCATTTCTTCCACTCCATTTCTTCCACTTACCAATACTTCCTTTACACCTTTACTTCCACTCCATTTCTTCCACTAGTTCTTATTTCCACTAACCATCACTTCCACTAGTTCTTTTTTCCACTCCATTTCTTCCACTCCAGTTCTTCCACTTACCAATACTTCCAAAAGGAATGCATACATGCTGAGATGATTGCGCCCCACCACCACGGAGAATCGGTTGTTCTTCGTGGTGGGAAAGCTGTTGGACGACGCAAAGCAACGGAGCCTCGATATACACCAGATTTCTGGAACCAGTACAACGCCACATTACAGGACGAGTCTAGGACCAACAACGCCTCAGAAGGATGGCACAACCGATTCTCCGTGGTGGTGGGGCGCAATCATCCCAGCATGTATGCATTCCTTTTGGAAGTGCAAAAAGAGCAGGGCGATACAGAGATGATGATGCAGCAACTTGACTTTGGACAAAAAATCAAAAAAGGGCAATTACAATCAAAAATTAAAGCCGAGGAACGAATAGCAAACATTGTAAAAAAATTTAGTAAATTCGACGAAGAAAATAGGATTCTGGAGTACCTACAAGCTGTAGGCCACAATATCTCTCTGTGATTCTTATACTGTATAAAATGTGGAATAATATAATGTAATTTGAATAAATTGTACAATTATTTTGAATTGGAAAAAAGGTTTGGTGGAATTGGTGGTTAGTGGAAGTAAAGGTGTAGTGGAAGTATTGGTAAGTGGAAGAACTGGAGTGGAAGAACTGGAGTGGAAGAACTGGAGTGGAAGAAATGGAGTGGAAAAAAGAACTAGTGGAAGTGATGGTTAGTGGAAATAAGAACTAGTGGAAGTAACGGTCAGTGGAAGAAATGGAGTGGAAGTTGCGTCGCACAATCCAAAATATGACATTTACAAAAAAAATTACAAACAATGGCGGGCCGGATTCATGCAAGTCGCGGGCGTAGTTTGGAGACCAATGGTTTAGATTAAAGGCTTATCAATAACAACAAGCGTCGGACAATTTATGTCAGGATATTTAATTGTAATTGTATATTTATTAACGGAAATCCATTTTACAAATAAAAATAACAAAAAATTAACCAAAATTTGAAATAAAATAAATTTACGCAAAAATTGTTAGTAAATAAAACAATTATTTAATATTGATGTATAAAAAAAATTAAAGAAGTAAGTAAAATAGTTGGTAAACAAATGCGATAACATAAATAAATGTAATATAACAAAATAAGTTAACACTAATTTACTAATTACATAATATTTTCATTTACGACGTTAACTTTTAAGTGTGGCAATAATTCGCTTCGTGGCATCGAGAACAAATCAAAGCTGGGATTATCTTAAAAATGGTTAGCAAGACGTAAAAACCTACTAAAGCAGCTATTCATGATGTAATTAGTTCTCTGAAATGGTATTCGGAATAATAAGCGGTAGTGAGTTAATCTATTTTCTGCATTCAAATAGAAGTCTAATTGTGAGACAATATCTGGACAATCAACATCTCCATTAATTATATTATGTAACATCAACATCATCCCAGAAACTTCTATTACCTAAACTATCGAGGCTAAAGTTAGTCATAAGTGTCTGAAGATTAGAATTATCTCTATTTCCTAATTTATTATTTTAAAAATTTATATTGTATATTTTCAATATCTTCTTGGTAACACCAAATACAGGAAGCATACTCCAATTTTGAACGCACCCATGCAATATAAATAATTTTGTATGAAACTGGATTTAGATTCCGAGAGATTCTCTTTATATAACCTAACATTCTCGCTGTTGAATTGCATATATTATTAATAAATAAAAGAAAAAATCTTTGTCTTCATATGTCTGGAGCCCCACCAGAAAACATTATTATTAGCTGACACAGGTCTAAAATAATTATAAAGATAGTAACCCTATTTCTTCATACAATTCATTAGAATTTCAATATTTTTAAATATTGAAAAGACTAATGATGTTGGATTAGTTTAGGTTGTGTCATTAAGTTTCAATATTTTTAAATGTTGGAAAGACTAATGATGTTGGATTAGTTTAGGTTGTGTCACTAAGTTTTAATATTTTTAAATGTTGGAAAGATTAATGATGTTTAGGTTTTCTTGTTAAGTCAATAATGAAATTGATAATTTGGTGGGGTGGTGGCGGTGAAAGGTAAAATCGATCATAATCGATCATGAAGGTGAGCAGATGTGATGGACATAGGTGGGGATGTCCTAGTGGTCTGTTTGCAGTTGGCAAACACGTATTTGGATCTCTTGCATAACGAGAAATCGGCAATAAACCGTCCGGATGACGGATCGGATCGAAGCCGGCCTCTCGCCCCGTCTCGCTCTCCTCCACCGACGTATATATAAACAGCCAACGTAGAACGTAACATATTGGACAGTTTCATCGCACCGAGAGATTCATAAATCTGGGGCCCGCTTTGTTCGAGTGAGCGGTCCGGAGTGATTTACATTTTCTATCGAGACGAAAAGAGGAGCATAAATTGTGCAGATGTCCCATCAAATGGCTCGTATATCTTCGGCGTGCATGCCATGGGTGACCAAGTGTTGTGGCCGGCGCGGATCGTCTATCATATCCGGCTTGGGCACCCTCTCCATACAACACCGCTGACGGACATCGTTAAGGGAGGGCCGGAGCTGATAAAAGCAGTCATAAATCTCGCAGAATGCTAAAGTGCTGCTGCACACGATTTCTATACTCGGGACCCAATCATATCGTGAACGATCCACTGAACACGTCACATCCCATATCCTAAGGACATATATTAGTCGCCCCCCGGCGCTCCAAACAACCAACAATTCCCCGATCCATCACGTGTATTTCCGTTTGCTTTCAAAGGCAGAGGGCAGAACAGTGAAAGTACAAAGGGCGCGCACACCCCTCAAAAGCAAGTGCAACAATCTGAATGTGTATGTGTATTAGATATGATCCTGGAGGAATTAATTACGCTGCGCTCCCGTGGCGATCCGTTGCCAACTTCTCCGCGGGAATCCCCCTTTAATAACGCCCTGGATCTTCGGAACCATCGGACCGTACACATCGGCCAGCTGCCCATGTGGGGAAGCCCTCACCACCTACGGCCACTTTATCCACGCACCACCGACCGCAAATACGCCACGTGCAGAGTTTCCATTCGCTCTCCGTTTGTTAGCCAACAATTTAAATTGCATTAAAGCTCCTTTTTAACCTCGTCAACACATGAAAAGCCCTCATCTGAATAACAAGGGAACAACACCTAAACTCAACAACTAATACTCCAATTAGCGAGACCCTGATGTATTTACAACTGTATTTTATCTCATGTTTCATTCCACAAATGTTACTAGTACTCTAGAGTAGCATTTCCCAACCTTTTTTTATCATGCCCCATTTATTGAATTTTTCTTGTTTTCTTTCAATTGGCATGCAAGTTGTGGTATGCGTGTGTGAAGCCTATTTTTTTGTATGAGGTGTATGGTTAGGTTTTAATGGCAGCAGTTAGACCACCTAAGTGAGCGGTCTAACTGCAATCCGATGTATGAAAGGTGGCAAGTGCATGGGAGCGTTTCAGGGTACCTGACTAATATTGACTTGTCAACGAAGGATAAGATAACCCTGGCAAGAGCTAGGTGTGGTTCAGAGGAGAGAGGAAGGCAGGTTTGGATGGGAGCAAGGCATGGTAGATATATGCTGTGCGCAAGTAGAATGGATACATGGAGCCATCTGGCACAGGAATGTGAAGGGGTATGTGAGGAGTGGTTGGGGGGAAACAAGAGGGTAACCAAATGGATGAGGAAGGATGGAGCTGGTCTAAGGATTGTAGCAAGACTGGGTTGGCAGACGGAGATAAAAAAGAAAAGACCAATAGAATATGTATAGAAGTATAGAAGACTGGGTTGGCAGAGGGAGTTAAAAAAGAAAAGACCAATAGAATATGTATAGAAGTTCGATTTTTGTATGTAGACTTTATGCCAATAAAGGTTTTTTTTTGCTTTCTTCCTGGTTCTTAAAAGGTATCAACTATTCGGCTATGGCCAGTTTACTTTTGTCGTTTTAGTGGGAATCAGGGAATTGAACCCAGTTTTAAAATTGTTATCTTTTTGGGAGTATGCTTTACATATCCCTGCCGCAAAATTCTAATCGAAATCCTTTCCAGAATATTCACCTTGAAAGCGGATATCTTCTGAATTTTTGGTAGCATTTTGAGTGTCATCGGACCTTCCAAAGGAAGATCATAGTCGGCACTCAAATTGGTACCATCCGTTGCTCACTTTCTTTAAAAATGTTTTAGTTCACTTCCTGTTTCCTAAAAGGTTTCAGCCGTTTGGCTATGATCAGTTTACTTTTGAGATTGAATGGAAATCAGCGAAATCCAATTTTAAAATTGGTATCTTCTTGGGCTTGGGCTTTACATATCTCTGCTGTAAAATTCAAAATCGAGGTCTTTTTCAGAACCTCCACCTCTAAGGCGAAAATCTTCTGGGTTTTTGGTGGATTTTTGAGTATCATCGGACCTTCTAAATGAAGATCAAAGTCAACACCACGATACAATGGATGATACGATTCGTTGTAAACCTCTACTTTAAAAATGTGTATACCCGGTGTACACTGCGGTTTTCGGCGATTTCTAACAGATACGGGCCATTGCTCTCGTTCCTTAAAGTTTAATTCTTTATTTACCATTGGAGGTGTTCATAGACGATAACAATTGTAAAATCATCTCCGAGACGATTTTTCTGATCAGGGGTTCTAGGTCCGGCCCAGCGGCCGAGTTCGTGCTTGTGGATCAAGCAAAGGACTTGTTTGGTTGAATTTGTGCCTTTTCCATTTTTCTTGATTTTACCTGCAGTTTGGCTTTTTCGATACTCGTTGAGTGATATTTATATGATTTGTCGTATGTAACGTGGGGTTCGTTGCAGTTTGTACATTTTAATGTTTTCGCTTTTGCTTCCTTTTGGGGGTATTCGTAGATGGGATAGGCTTGGGCGCAGAAGGTGCAGATGTAAGAAGCGGTACACCTGAACTGCATGTGTCCATACTGTTGGCATTTGAAACATTGCTTAATAGACGTTGGTTTTCTCTTAGTTTAAATTTTAACGCTGGGGTAAAGCAGGTTCGTTAGTTGAAATATATTTGTTGCCTCCTCAGACTTGGGGGAATTTACAAGGATTAGGGAATAGATCTGGTTAGAGTGCTCATACGTTTAAGGGAATTGAATTGTATGCCTTTTTCGGTGAACAACATACAACCACAAACTTTCTCTATCACGTAACATACAGGGAGTTCTTGTTTTAAGTATACATATCCCATTTATATGCTGAAAATTGCAGATATTCGTCGTTTTTTCAAGAGCTCAATTTGAAGCTTTAAAAGAGTGTTTTCCACTCCCAGGCTAAGCATGAAGTAAAATTTCGAGTTTAGAAAAGCCGGAAAATTTGGTTTGGTCGCTCCGCGAAGCGGAGCGGCCAAACCAAATTTTCTGGCTTTTCTAAACTCGAAATTTTACTTCATGCGCCACGCGTATAAGACACTGATTTTAAGCGTGATTCACTTGTTTACAATATTTCAGTACTTTCAGTGTTTAATACGCGTGGCGCATGAAGTAAAATTTCGAGTTTAGAAAAGCCTGAAAATTTGGTTTGGCCGCTCCGCTTCGCGGAGCGACCAAACCAAATTTTCAGGCTTTTCTAAACTCGAAATTTTACTTCATGCTTGGTCTGGGAGTGGAAAACACTTGTTTAAAGCTTCAAATTGAACTCTTTAAAAAAAACAACGAATATCATACTTGGGGGAATTTACGAGGATTAGGGGACGAGATCTAGTTAGAGTGCTCATACGTTTAAGGGAATTGAATTGTATGCCTATTTCGGTGAACGCGTTAACCATCTCTTCGTTGGTAGGAATGCTTCGGTGGGGATGCCTCGGATTCAATTTTGAGTTCTTTCTCCTCAGGAGGAGGAAGTAGTGCTGTGCGATATTCATTTCCTTAGGGATGTCCACCGTTTTCTTGTAGTCGTCGCTGTTGGCTGTGAATATCTTTGTCTTATTCGATTGATGGTTTTAAGTTAATACTTAAATGTTGTTTGATTTTAGGACGTCCTGGACCGTCTTAATTTTGCTCTTGTCGACTAACACAATTGGGGGCAGCTTCTTGGGCTTAGAGGCGGGCGGCGGTTGGGGTGTACATATGTTTATTTTTCTGCTTACACATGGGATACATAAACCGAAATCGGTTATTTTGTACAGGGGGGTGAGTAGTTTTTGGTCCTGGGGCTGGGTTACAGGATGAGGTTCGCTCGTAGGGAGTGCGGGAAATTCGTCTCTTGTTTTCTCGACTCTTGTTCTTTCAGTTTTTTTAATTACTAAATTGATAAGCAATATTAATAATAATAATAATAATAATAATAATAAGTATTTATTGCCCAACATGAAATTTCCCAATTACAAGACAATGATAATACAATAAACAATGTATGTATGTACATAAATAAATTTAAATCTAAACAATATGAAGACGCTCGTGAGTGTGACAGCCATTTGACAGATTGTTCATCAACGATTTAACAGAGTCGTGCAGAATATCACAACAGGGTGGTAATTTATTACACATGCATGACATGATAACAATAGGAGATTTTAATCTCACGTTAGTCCTATGGTTTGGGATGCTAAACATAGGTTTTTGCCTGCTGCAAAAAACTGGAATATGCAGCCCAATCTGATTTAATAATTCTGGTGAATCTATTTCATTGTGTAATAATTTATGCATAAATAAGATAGATGCTTTATGCCTACGACATTCAAGAGAGTCTAAACTAAATTAAGAATATATTGCTAGCAGGGAGTGCGGAAAATTCGTCTCTTGTTCTTTCAGTTTTTTTTTAATTACTAAATTGATAAGCAATATTAAGAATATACAATTGTAGCCAAATTTATACAAAATATTTGGGGACCTTAAAGTGATTAGCTGCTCCTGACTTCACATTTTGTGTGAAAGGCACTGGGTATGATTGTTTGAATTTTCTTTTTCTTGTTGTGAACCGTTTTAACATTTAATGATACATTATGCTACTTACTTAGAGCGTAACATAAAATGTACACACTCCTGTCAACTAATTAAAGCCTGCAATTAATTTCCCTACTTAGCTCGGTGATTATTATTAATACAGCGCTAGTAAATTGTAATTTGCGTCCGAATCCATATTAATGAAAGTCAGACGGGTTTGGTGCATGTGTCCCTCGCGGAATCCGGACTTGACAAATCGGACCGGTGCTGGATGAAACGTGCCGCCGCCATCGGGCTGACACGATCGACTTATTACTCCGGGCCCGGATCGTGGCGCGTTAATTGCCGCCTCTTAATCAAATCCACTAATTATGTGATACGTTCCCCTCCGACAAACGGGACGACGCATTAATTATACCCGCGGGCCCGGCCCCGAGATTTATGGGGCCCGTGTAAATGGAATCCCGGTTAAAAATTGATTTCGCCCCGTCGCTTTGCACCGAGCGCGGGGCTAAGTGTTTTACTTCTTCGCCTTGTTGCGGACGGGATTTAAACGATCCACTTAATTAACGTGAATTTAATTAGTGCGGTGTTTTTAAGGGGATTTTCAAAATTGCTGAATAACTTAAAGCTTGGATATCCGAATTTTAATTTAATTTCATATACAAGGATTATTCGAAAATTATTTTCAACAAAAATGGTAGCCATATTTCTTTCGTTTAAGGTTTCGTTTTTTTTATAGTAACTAAATTTTATGTTAATTGGCAAATGTTTAAGTTCTTATCAATTTACGAAACCCAATATTCGCTTCAATCCATGATTTTTTTTTAACATTTCAAATTAGACTGAATAATTTAAAAAATATCGAATGTATTATTTACTTTTTCTTTGCAGTAATACAAAATTCATGTGTAAATTCGTGTGTTTAAAATTCAGTGCTATTATAAAATATGTCAGCTATATCCTAACGAGTGTCTACACTAGATATGGGAAGTTTAAATCTTTCATGTGATTCGAATCAACCGAATCATTCCTTAAACGTGATTCGTTCTTTATGAATCGTTCGTAAACGAATCACTTATAATAATAATAATTTTGAAAGAGAAGGAAAAACGAACGAAATACCTACCAAGCTAGTGATCTTACATTATCAAACTGGTTGTTGATCCACATATAATTGATATTGTCGCATTTTGCCTGTTTAGTCGTAAGTTTCGTAAAGCTGTTCTAAATAAAACTTCGATGCCTTGAATTCGTCTTGCAAATATTCTGTGATTTGTCTCATAAGTAGAGAACAAACATCTGCTGACAAAAGTATGCTGCCTTATTTGCAGTGAATAGATAAATTCACACTAAATTTAGACCCAAAAAGAACATTACTATTACATAACAGCTGATCAGATTAAATTCGTTTAAGCCTCGCGAATTCAAGCGAGCGATTTATAAAACGGCCTGACGCGTGATGGTCGAGTCGCACAAAATACAAATGAGGGCTGGTGCAGCGGATTCGTTTCCGTAAGTTGTGAGGAAGGGTTTCAACCGATTCGAGCGAACGAGTTAGTCATCCGATTCGGGCGGTATCAGATTCAGACCGCATGCCAGAGCTGGGCAGGATTCGATTCCCGGATTCGAATCCTTTTAGAGGATTCAAAAGAGGTATTCGAATACTTTAGTGAAAACGGATTCGTGATCCGGATTCGTTACATTTTTTTTAAAAGGATTCGTATTCGAATCCAGACGTAGATGATTCGAATCCTTATAAAAGGATTCGAATTCTTATAAAAGGATTCGAATCCCTATAAAAGGATTAGAATTCTTATAAAAGGATTCGAACACGGATTCAAATCCTCCTAAATAATTCGAATCATCGCTATTAAGGCTGGGATTCGAATTCGATTAATTCAAATAGTTAAATATTCTAATATGAATATTTAAATCACTAATTTATTCATATTTGAATATAAATATTTAAATTTTCGAATAATTCAAATATTTGTGAATGCATATTTTCTTACTTAACCATGAAAAATATCCAACATTAATAGTATGCTTTTAACTTCACTTGAAATCAGTGTTTTATACGCGTGGCGCATGAAGTAAAATTTCGAGTTTAGAAAAGCCCCGTGAAAATTTGTCTCGGGTCGCTGCGCGACCCTCGACAAATTTTCTACGCGGGGCTTTTCTAAACTCGAAATTTTACTTCATACTTAGTCTGGGAGTGGACAACACTCGTTCGTAGAAGTTTCAAATTAAAGGATCACTCTAGATTACTAAGTTTATTACAATATTACAAGGCTACAGCTCGAAGGACCAACCATGGTCTTCGGAGACCGAAGGACTACAGGAAATCGAAGTTTTTTTACAAGAAAACAACGAATATCTGAAGGTTTACAGCATGGATAGGAAAGAAAACATCTAATTTTGAAAAAATATCAAAGTTGGGTTGGTTTTCAGTGCATTTTTAACTTCACTTTAAATCAGTGTTTTACACGCGTGGCACATGAAGTAAAATTTCGAGTTTAGAAAAGCCCCGTGAAAATTTGTCTCGGGTCGCTGCGCGACCCTCGACAAATTTTCTATGCGGGGCTTTTCTAAACTCGAAATTTTACTTCATGCTTAGTCCGGGAGTGGACAACACTCGTTTGAATTTTAAATTTAACTCTTTTAAAAATTTCGACGTATTTAATATAATAAATCATTCATTGAAATCATAGAAAAAGATGCAAAATTTTACCTAAAATTAACTTTTAGAGTTACCTTTATAATTTAATTGGCTATTAATGGGTGAATATTCTATTCCTAAAAAAAACCGTTTTTATTTAATATTAGAGTTGCATTTAATAAAATAACAAACTGTGAATAAATCGACATAAATCTAGAAATATCGAAAATCTCGACATGTAGAAAATCTTGACGGTCCACTCCCAGACTAAGCATGAAGTAAAATTTCGAGTTTAGAAAAGCCCCGCGTAGAAAATTTGTCGAGGGTCGCGCAGCGACCCGAGACAAATTTTCACGGGGCTTTTCTAAACTCGAAATTTTACTTCATGCGCCACGCGTATAAAACAGATTTAAAATGAAGTTCAATAACACATATATCATCATTAATTTAAATCATTATATAATCAGATATTTAGTCGGTAAATGAACATTTTTGTTAATAGAACTGATGGAATAAAATATTTCTGGTTGCAAATAATAGATTCAAATTTATTTTTAAAGAATTTGTATCCGTGATTCAAAAATGAGGAATCGAATCTTTGATTCGAATCATATTTTTAACTTACGAATCCCTTATTAGCGTATTCGTGATTCGAATCATATTAGGTGATTCGGATTCGTGATTCGAATCCTGTTTTTGAGGATTCATCCCAGCTCTGCCGCATGCACAAAGCGGAGTTGTCGTTGTGCGCGGATTGGAGCAAACGAATTAGTCATCCGATTCGGGCGGATTCAGATCGCGGAGTTGAAGCTGTGCGCGGATTCGAGCGAACGAAATAGTCATCCGATTCGGGCGGATTCAGATTCAAACCGCATGTACAAAGTTGAAGAGATGCGCGAATTCGACCAAATGAATTAGTCATCCGATTCGGGAGGATTCAGATCGCATGTATAAATCCGAATCGGGAATACGATTCCGATCGGCCTTAATCATTCGGTCGGCCATCTCGAGTGAATGAATCATTAAGGAATTAATTCTTCTTGAAATTCGGAATCAGTTTATTAAAATCACCGCATAGAATCGTTCTTTCGAACGAATCATTCAGGAACGACCCATCTCTGGTCTACACTCCTTGTTTACGCATGAAGTAAATATTTTGACTAAATGTTTTGGTATGATTACGCGAAGATGAATTTAATATTAAATGAAACAAGTAAACCAATTTCTCCACTTGTTTATTTTAATCACTAGGTGTAAATTTTGTTCACCAAGTGAACATTTTCAATAGCTGTTCTAAAGTTTAGTACAACTATTGAAAATGTTCACTTGATGAATAAAATGTGCATCTAGTGATTAAAATAAACCAGTGGAGAAGAAGGATTACTTGTTTCATTTAATACTAAATATTTCGAGTTTAGAAAAGCCTGAAGGTTTGGATTATAAGTATGTTTTACTTATTATATTAAATTATAATTACTCGTTAATGTAGATTATATTCATAATTAAGGCGACATCGCTTGGAGCCACCGAGGCCCCAAAGTGTTAATTGAAATATTGAAAAGTGTTTCAATCAAGAGGGGTGATGGCGTCGATTAACATACCGATAAAAGGAGGCCAAGCGGACAATAAACAAGCTACCAACCAGCCTCTCCGTGGCCATGGCGAGGAGAGTAGCACATTTGCATCGGCGAGATATCAGGACGGGGGCTTGTTCCGATCGGTTTACGGCCCACGCCCGATATGGATAGCCTGCTCCTTACAAGACAGCCAATTAGAATACGATACTTACAGTGTCTTGCAGATAATAAGATAACGCCGCCGTCACGAGCGAACACGCGACCCATCGGCCACATCGGGAAGAAGAAAATATTCTTCATACTTCTAATGTGTCTATGAAAAATACAACCAAAAATTTTCTCTAGCACATAACATACAGGGAGTTTTTCTTTTAAGTATACATATCCCATTTATATGCTGTAAATAATAATAATAATAATTCAACAGGAGAAAATGGTCCTGTAAATGTACAGGACAATTTTATAATTAAAGAATAATATTTAAAACAAAACATGAGTATAGAACATAATAATTAATAAAATAACAATCAAACAACATATCACAACTTATCAAAAAATATGTCATCATAATGTTTCATTGCACTTCTACAGATAACTGGCACCGGCGCATGTCGCAGACAATTCGTTCGTGCTCCGGAGATGTAAAAGGAGTTGCTGTGCCTAGAACTTGATCGTGGTACATGAAAATTAATTCAAGATAGGAGAAACGGTGCATCTGTAACATTATTAACAATTTTCCAGAGAAATTTTGCAGATTGCTCTTCACTTCTAGTAGCCAGGGAGACCACGTCATGTTTTTGAAGCAGTAGATCCTGCTCTATTTCACTCATATATAATGGAAACCAGATGAGACTTCCATATTCTAGTTTGGAGAGGACGTATGCAGAATACAGTGTTTTTATGAGGTTAATATCTCTGAAGGATACACAGACTCGCATTATACATCGGAGAGTAGGAGATGCGGCCATTGCTATGTTAGTGATGTGTTTTGAAAAACTTAAATCAGTCGAAAATAAAATACCCAAATCTTTCGTCTCGCTGCAGGATTTAAGTTGTAAATCATACATTGTGTATGACAGTGAGAGTGGATTTCTTTTCCGAGTATAAGTTAACGAACAGCACTTATCAACGTTGAGTAAGAGTTTATGTTTGTCACACCATTCTGTAAGTTTTTTGATATTGTTTTGAAGGGACAGAGCATCACTCAATGTTGTTATAACTGAAAAGAGCTAAATATCATCTGCATAAGCAAGCGAATGACAGGTTAATGAATCTAATAATGAATTTATAAAAATTATAAAGAAAAGCGGTCCAAGGTGAGAGCCTTGTGGAACTACATATTTAATTGACACCGTTGACGATTGGAGTCCGTTATAGGCAATGTACGCCTGGCAGTTAGTTAAGTACGATCTTACAAGTAGCTGTACTTTTGGAGCTGCTCCTAGATCCGTTAGTTTCACAAGCAGTATATCAGTGCAGAAAATCTGCAGATAATAGTCGTAATTTTTTGTAACAGTTTAATTTGAAGCTTTAAAAGAGTGTTTTCGACTCCTAGGCTAAGCATGAAGTAAAATTTCGAGTTTAGAAAAGCCAGAAAATTTGGTTTGGTCGCTCCGCGAAGCGGAGCGGCCAAACCAAATTTTCTGGCTTTTCTAAACTCGAAATTTTACTTCATGCGCCACGCGTATGAGACACTGATTTTAAGCGCGATTCACTTGTTTACAATATTTCAGTGCTTTCAGTGTTTACTCCCCGTGGTGTATGAAGTAAATTTTTGAGTTTAGAACAGCCTGAAAATTTGGTTTGGCCGCGATCAAACCAAATTTTCTGGCTTTTCTAACGAATTACTTCATGCTTAGCAACAGGTATATAACAAAAAAAAAATTAAATGGATTACAAAACAGCTTTAAAAGCTTTTTTTATAATTTAGTGGATTTAAATGGATTAATTTAACATTAATTTTGAAGGACATGGAATTTTATAAAATATGGAATATTATATACATATGCATACGCTGTAAATATTCCGATATTCGTTGTTTTTTAGAAGAGTTCAATTTGAAGCTTTAAACGAGTGTTCTCCACTCCCAGACTAAGCATGAAGTAAAATTTCGAGTTTAGAAAAGCCTGAAAATTTGGTTTGGTCGCGTAGCGCGAAGCGCGGAGCGACCAAACCAAATTTTCAGGCTTTTCTAAACTCGAAATTTTACTTCATGCGCCACGTATATAAAACACTTATTTGATGTGCAGTAAAGAATATTCGCCAATATCATACTGCTTTAGTAGTATACTTTAAACTTCACTAGAAATAAGTGTTTTATACGCGTGGCGCATGAAGTAAAATTTCGAGTTTAGAAAAGCCTGAAAATTTGGTTTGGTCGCTCCGCGCTTCGCGCTACGCAACCAAACCAAATTTTCAGGCTTTTCTAAAAAAAACAACGAATATCTGTAGATTTACAGCATATAATTAGGATCTGTATACTTAAAAGAAAAACTCCCTGTATTATTATTAAACATAAGTATAATTGAAATTGCCAATACTTTGTTGCAGAATACTTCGAACATTAAAAGTGCGATTCTTTTCAAAATCTACAAGTTAGTACAAGGACTAAATTAAACACTCATTAAAACATCTACTTGCCGAGCTAATACTCTAACGGACATTGGATCATACAATAATTTTATAATTAAAACACTTGATAATGCTGTAAAACGCGAAACTAGTCGAGTTAATAGTAAAGTAAAAAAATTGTGAAACAAACCAAGTGTAATTTAATTTAAACCTTCATTATCAATAAAACACTTGGTTTGTTTCACTGATTCAGTGAAAGAAACCAAAACAAGCGTTTAAATCAAATTTCTACTTTTAATTGAGTGTTTCACCACGGGTTGAGTAAGAAATTAATTCATCATATTATTATTATAGTCGATTATTTCAGTAAATTAAACTTTATATAAAAAATTAACTTAGTATCAAATACTAAACATATAATTATAAAACCAAAACCAGTTTTAATTCTAGTAGTAAACACATAAATTCCCATTTTTTTATAATTCCAACTATTAATTTACATACAAAATCGCGCTTAACCATCGAAAAAGGCAATAACGAGCAATTATTTATAGAATAAAATGTATAATCAAACAATTAAACATGATTTACGTTAATGGCAGTTTGAATTCATTTTTGCTTTCAACGCCGCACCATGCTATTACCATAAGCTCGACCGATTTTTACACGGAATTATCTTTAATTAGTTCCAGCGCATTAAAAAAAAATGCCAAACATAAATATTAATAATATTACGCATAATTATGGGGGAATTAATACGTTAAAGACTGGTAGTGGACGTTATTATTGTTATTATAAGAGCGTCTGGAATTAAGTTGTATTCCGGGATGGAAAATTGGGGCCATTAAAGGTAATCACAAATGTAGATTGGGGAGGAAGTTGAAATAATTACACGTAATATTTGGGATTTGCATAACGTTGTTATGCGATAGGTGTCTGGATAGGGTGATTGAGGAACCTGCCAAAACTGTATTTATTAAAGTAAGCTTGTTCTGATTTTGCTCGCGACAATGGGGAACGGTAATTTTTGCAATTTCGATCATACATGAATTATTTATAACACTAATCTTATTATAAATTAATATAATCATAAAAATTATAATATTTAATAAATAAATTTGATTAATTCGTTTCAGGTAAAATTAATCTCTACCTGAACGTTACATTTTGCATATTCACAAATTATGTACACAGTGAGTTTTTCTTTTAAGTATACATATCCTAATTACTGCGTATATTCGGTAAACATTCGATGTTTCTTAAAAAAGTTTAAGTTGAAGCTTTAAACGAGTGTTTTCCACTCCCAGACTAAGCATGAAGTAAAATTTCGAGTTTAGAAAAGCCTGAAAATTTGGTTTGGTTGCGTAGCGCGAAGCGCGGAGCGACCAAACCAAATTTTCAGGCTTTTATAAACTCGAAATTTTACTTCATGCGCCACGCGTATAAAACACTGATTTCAAGTGAAGTTTAAAGTTCACTACTAAAACAGTATGATAAAGGCGAATATTCTTTACTGCACATCAAATAAGTGTTTTATACGCGTGGCGCATGAAGTAAAATTTCGAGTTTAGAAAAGCCTGAAAATTTGGTTTGGCCGCTCCGCGCTTCGCGCTACGCGACCAAACCAAATTTTCAGGCTTTTCTAAACTCGAAATTTTACTTCATGCTTAGTCTGGGAGTGGAAAACACTCGTTTACAGCTTCAAATTAAACTCTTCTAAAAAACAACGAATATCGGAATATTTACAGCGTATAATAATAATAATAATAATAATAATAATATTTATTTGCCCAACGGAAGACCAATACAGGGACAAAAATATAAATAAAAACTAAATAGTAATACAAAAATAGCACAAAAAGATACAACTTAGGAATATAAGTACAAAAGAATTTTTATACATATAAAACTCTATGACCTTTAAAATTAATGTTAAATTAATCGTTTCAAATGCAGTATATATTAAAATTAGCTTTTAAAGCTGTTTTGTAATCCATTTAATTCATTTTTTTATACGTACCTGTTTTGTTTCTAGTTTTATTTACAACACGTTTGATAATAGCAAGCTAAAGTTGCCAAAACTGCAGTCACGAAAAATAAATAAGTGTTATACAGGGTGCGGCAAAACAGACAGTGCAGTTTGGTACGCCCAGTACATCCCGTGTGGTGGGGGTACCTACCTGGGAGGGATATCATTGTGTCGGGGGGGTCGTGCCCTTTTTAGTCGTTACCATGGTTTGGTCTGGAGAACATCGGCGCTTCGCAGTCCGCACGTTTCTTGAAAATGGCCGTTCTGCCGTCACCACCCAGCGGGCCTTCCAGCTGCATTTCAATCTTGCGCGTCGTGATCCCGTCCCTTACCGTAATTTAATCGCGAGTTGGGTGCGTAGATTAAAAGAAACTGGTTCCACACAAAGACGAAGGGGTTTAGGAAGACCCAGAACGGTAAGAACACCCGAAAATGTAGCAAGAGTAAGAGAAGCTATCGAACGGTCACCTACGCGCTCTGCCCGGAAGCATGCAACTGCATTGGCCATTGCTGATCTCTCTCTAAGACGGATATTGCATGAAGACTCATTCCACTACTAGAAGATGATGCTTGTTCAAAAGCTAATGCCTCCTGTTTATGAAAACCGCATGAATCGCTCCCAAGAAATGTTGAACCGGATCCATGCGAGGTCAACGTTTTTCAGTAGTGACGAGGCCCACTTCGATCTCTGTGGAGGGGTGAATAAACAAAATTTTCGATACTAGGCTGTAAATAACCCAAGGCAACTTCACGAGAGACCACTTCACTCCCCAAAAGTCACCGTGTGGTGTGCGATTTCCAAATTTGGGGTGATTGGGCCTAATTTTTTTGAAGAGGACGGACGCACCGTAACTGTCACTACTCAACGTCATGCTTTCATGTTGGAAATTTTTTTCAACCTCGATTGAAAGAGCTGACAGAGGAAGCAGATCTGGGAGACATCTGGTTTCAGCAAGACGGGGCTACGGCCCATACTGCTCGAGTTTTAATGACGAAACTGCGATAGGTGTTCTCTGGGCGCCTTGTTTCTCTGAGAGGCGATGTGGAGTGGCCCGCACGCTCCCCTGATCTGAGCATTTGCGACTTCTTCCTGTGGGGCTACCTGAAGGAAAAGTTTTTTAGGCATCGACCTCACACCTTGGAAGAACTCAATAATCGAATTCGGAAGAAAATCGCCGCTATACCCATCGAGATGTGCCAAAATGCGGCCGAAAATTTCAGAAATCGCCTTCATCAATGTATCGCTGCTGGGAGTCATCATCTTTCTGATGTCATCTTCAGGACTTAATGCATAAAACGGCATGATGTACCGATTAAGATAAAATAAACCCCATTTCTTTAAATTGCGCCGTCTTTTCTTAATAGCCCTTCAAAACTGCACTGTCTGTTTTGCGGCACCCTGTATAAACAAAGTTTAAAATGTTTTATTGTTAAATTAACATGTATAACGAAGTAAAAGCCTCCACAATACAAAATATTAAAAAAAAGTATTGATAACCTTTTATCTAAGAAACAAATAAGGCACTCTGATTAAATTTACTCTAGGGCGCTAAATATGCAGCTACGCCACTGATTCCACATATATACATACTAACACAATCCTATTTGAAAATCTGTTTTAATCCATTGTGAGAGGCTAAGACCTCCTATAGAATTCCACACAAAACACTCTTTTTATTACATCTGGTAAACCGAAAGATTTATGAACCAAATTTCATTTATTCAAATCAGTTTTATGCGCTGGACATAAATTACCATCAATTTACGGCAGTTTATTAGGCCCGGGCCGTACAAAGTCGTACAATTAGAAGCGATTTGTCAGCGGGCAGGCATATTTAAATAAATAACTTCATTAAATATTCCGAAGGAGATGAAGAAAAATGAGGAGAGACGGAGAGAACGGAGAGAAGCGGCTTCTGCTGGGTGCGGCCATGTGGGACACAAACATTAAAATGAATTTATATTTCAAATGTGGGCCCCGACCGGCAGTAACGACAACACGTGTTTATAAATCTATTCAATTAATGCCATTCAGTGTCTCGCAATAGGGAATTGAGTGTTTAATATTCATGGGATAAACTTATATGTTATTATGACATTTTACATAATTTATGGGCGATTCTGAAAAGATTCCATTAGCTTTCGAGCCGTCGATGTGAAATACGCTTCTGACATAAAATAAATAAATGTTAATTTGTTTTTCTTGTAAATTAATACGTATTCGCGGTAATTGAGTTAATCAATTCGATCATTACCGGCAATAAACAAGAAAATAAATCTAAGGCGAGACCGCGATCAATCATACATGAGAAAACGTTCCATTAACTCGATACTCCGGCGATAATTAGCGCTTGCCGTACTGCACACGCATTAACCGGAATCACTCTTTATTCAATTAATCCACATAATTTATGTGCTGTAATTAATTCGCCAACCGATCGGAAGGTAATAAAAATCTACCGCTTCGACTGATTTATCGTTCTCCGATGTCAAAAGAGGAAATACTCGAGCGTAATTTCTAATGCAATAACAATTTACAAGGTAAATTAGTTTTATCAGCTTTTGATTTATAATACAAAATTAATTTGTGTACCTGTTTCGACGACACACTTCGACATTCCTGTAAGTTTCCTATTTATTTTAATATTTTTTTGGATTGAACGTCTAAAGCAGTGGTGGGGAAACTTTTTTTAAGACGGGCCATTTGTAAAACCAGACAATCGTAGCGGGCCAAAGAATAATGCTTAATCGTAGGTAGGTAGTTTTTACGAAGTAAGAACGCGTTCAAACATTCTCACGACGGCACTCTTAAACGGGCCGGATTAAACCTTTCCGCGGGCCGGACTTGGCCCGCGGGCCGTAGTTTCCCCATCACTGGTCTAAAGCATAGCTATACTGATGAGGGATAAATCTCGAAACGCGTCTATAGATGGCTTAAGACAATTAATATTCATTTCATATAATTTTTGTAATTTATTTAAATTTCCTGTTAATTTATTTAGTTTGATGAGAGAATAATTTGACCTGATGTTGCATTTTGAATATAAATTATGCATAGAACAGTAAAGCTGTCGTGTAACTCAAATATTCATTGTATAATTCAATATCTGTCGGGGTATTAGCTCGAGCAATAGTTGTTTCAATGAATATTTGGAGACTTGTCTAAATGAGACAAAAAAATGTTTGCAGAAAGTCGATATTAATTTTAATTCGTTTTTATATTTTGTAAATATTCTGCAAACTATTGAGAAACTCAATTTATCTTTATGTTAAATTTCCTTTATGTTATAATACAAAGATTTGCTAATATACAGCGAACGTAATTGATTTTAAACGAATTATTAAAAAAAAACAAATTCTAATTAATTTATAATTCCATTCAATAAACGATTCAAAATCTCCTAATCTCTATTCTAAACATTAATTCATTTTTAAGTGAAAGCTGTTGTGTTTTTAGTTTTTCGGTGAATCGCATTAACAAATGAACAATTCATCGGGTAATAATTAAACAAAAAATAACGAATTCTGGGTAATACATAACTACTGTGGCGGAGCTAATTAAATCATAATTTAATTTAGGCGAATACATTATCTATGACTAATATTTCAGTTTATATTTTCATGTTGTTAATTATTATAATTAAAACTGCATAATTAATCAGCGTAAAAAACAATTTTAGGGCAACGTGAGTGATTGCTTAAAGCAATAATTTAACATAAAATTATTTTTATTAATTTTAATAAATGAAAGTAAAAAAAAATACGATCGCAATTTTCACCTTCTATGGGATATACAAGGATTTTTTTATAATTTTTTAGGAATCCTGTTTGTAGGCGTTCACTTTGTGGTACATCTTAGATGCAAAAGAATTTTAATTCAACATAATATATAAAATTACGAAAAAACTATTCGTGAAAATGCAAACAATGTCTTAATTAATAAGACAACTTAAGACGATAAATATCCATTGAAACAACTACTTCCCGTGCAAATACACCTCCGGATATTGAATTATACAATGAAATATTAAAAATCTTATTTAATTTGTTTTGTTACAGCGCTCTATTAAAGTATATGTAACGTTTAGGTCAAATTCTTTTCAAACCAACTAACAATACAAATTCAAAATGAAAGGAGAGATAGCAACAAATTAGAAGTGAAAGGACTTGGATTAAAACTAATGTCTTAGGCCATCTATAGACGCGTTTGTCAACAAATTTATCATTACTATTTTCGATAATAATATCCGTTTCGGGTCTTAATAAGTGAAATCGGGTTTTAAGTTCCCTACCATATAATAATTTTGGTGGGCTCACCCCTGTACTGCTATACGGTAGTCAAATAATAATTTATTGAGAGCGCTGTCTAAATTTTCTTTTGACAACTGTGTCTTTTTTAACGCAAGTTTAATCATTTTAACTGTAACCTCAGCTGCACCATTACTTGCTGGATGATACGGTGGAGAATGTTTCACCACAATTCCATTCATCTTTAAATAATTTTCAAACGTCAAAGAATTGAATGGTGGACCATTATCACTCACCACAATATCAGGCAAGCCTAGCCGTGAAAATAAATTTCGTAAGCAATTTATTACATCTTCAGCAGTAGTTGTTTTTAATTTCAAAACTTCTACCCACTTAGTGTATGAATCGATTACTATTAAATATTTATTATTAAATATTGGTCCTAAAAAATCTAAATGAATTTGAGACCAAGGTTTTTTAGGTACCGTCCATGGATGAATTACATTTTTTTCAGGATTTGATCTAAACAAATTACAACTAGAACATTGACCACATAATGTTGCAATATGTTCATCCATGAAAGGCCACCAGAAAAATGATCGTGCAATTGACTTCATTTTATTTAAACCTAAATGTAAAGAATGCAAATCTTTTAAAACATTTTCCCTGTATTTTGGTGGAATTATGATTCTATAACCCCACATTAAGCAACCATGTTGAATATGTAACTGATCTTTTCGAATTAAATACAATATACAAAATCTTTACACGGATTCTGAGTACCAGAATAAGTACCAAGAGAAAATAGTAGGGGACTATCAAGGGGGATTTAGAAAAGGAAGGGGGACAACGGAGCAAATATTTAAACTGAAAATGGTTATGGATAAGAGCTATAAACAAAAACTAGAATTACACGCATTATTTATCGATTTCAAACAAGCGTATGACTCGATCCGAAGAGAGAATATACATCTTCTCTCTTCGGATCAAGTCATAGGCTTGTTTAAAATTGATGAATAATGCGTGTAATCCTAGTTTTTGTTCATAGCTCTTATTCATAACCATCTTCACATTAAATATGCTTTAATCAGCCTGGGAGTTCCTATTAAGTTAACAAATCTGATCAAAATGAGCCTAAAAAATACTTATAGTAAAGTTTTAGTAGAAGGAAACTTATCAGAAAGGTTTTCAGGAATATAGGGCCTGAGGCAAGGGGAGCCATTATCGTCACTACTCTTCAACCTAGTACTCGAGAAAATAGTGAGGGAGAGCAGAATGCAGGTGAAGGGAAGTATTTATCACCATAAACAACAAATGATCGCATATGCGGCTGATGTAGCCCTACTTACGAGATCAAAAGTGGAATTGGGAAGAGCGTTTTGTGCACTAGTGGAGACGGCAGAAAAGTATGGGTTGAAAGTAAACGAAGCGAAAACAAAGTATATGTTACTCAGGCAACCAGTAGGAGATGGAAAGAAGAATGTAGAATTCGGAAGCGAAAATACAAAATTTAAAATCGAGCAGATGGACGAATTCGAGTATCTAGGAGTGACGGTGACATATAGAAATGAAGAAGAAGTAGAGGTGCAAAAACGTGTGGGAAAAGGTAGTAGAGCGGCAGCAAGTCTCAGAAAATTACTAAGAGTAAATGATATCCCTAGACCAGCCAAAATGAGGATATACAGAACCGTGATTCGGTCTACGGTAACTTACGGGTGCAAGATTTGGATACTAACAAAAAAAAAGCGAAATGAAGCTGGAGGCCTGGGGAAGAAAAACATTAAAAACGATATTAAGAGGAATACGCACACGGGAAGACCAATGGAGGAGAACAAACAATGAGGTCAAAGAAATGTACAAAAAACCAAGCATAACTAGATACATAAAGGCGCAAAGAGCAAGATGGCTAGGCCATGTGGAAGGTATGACGGAGGAGAGACATGCAACAAGAGCACTGTTGGAATATATCTGTGTATTTGTGTGTTTTTGAACTTCACATCAAATCAGTGTTTTGTACGCGTGGCGCATGAAGTAAAATTTCGAATTTAAAAAAGCGCCGCGAAAATTTGTCTCGGGTCGCTGCGCGACCCTCGACAAATTTTCACGGCGCTTTTTTAAATTCGAAATTTTACTTCATGCTTAGCCTGGGAGTGGAAACACCCGTTTAAAACTTCAAATTGTACTCTATTATAAAATCGACGAACGCCTGAAAATTACGAAAATAAAAAATTCAAGATAAATTCAAATTCAAAACTATTTGAATTCGAGAAAATAAGCTTACGCTTCTTATAGTTTGCACACTTTAAATATAATATAAAATTACGAAAATGTTATTCGTGAAAATGCAAACAATGTCTTAATTAATAAGACAACTTAAGACGATAAATATCCATTGAAACAACTACTTCCCGTGCAAATACACCTCCGGATATTGAATTATTTAATGAAATATTTAAAATCTTATTTAATTTGATTTGTTACAATGCTCTATTAAAGTATATGTAACGTGTGCGTCAAATTCTCTTCAAACCAACTAACAAATACACATTTAAAATGAAAGGAGAATTAACAAAAAAATAGAAGTGAAAGGACTTGGAAATTCACTGAATATCAATAAAACCGGGAAAGTCAGAGGAAAGTCATGGAATTATATTCAAATTGAGCAAAACACTAACAAAAAAGCCATATGATATTATTAAATTTGTCAAAATCAGCAGGCAAATTACAAAACACATACAAATTTATAAAATTAACTTAAATATTGACAAAAACAATGAAAACAATTTAACAAAATTTAGGTTTCCTACAGAAGATAGTTGTATTTAAAGGTCAGGGATAAAAATCTTGAATCAGGGAAATTCCGGAAACATTTAACATTTCAGATTGTGGCTACCATGACAGTTTTACTTCAAATAATAATAAACAAAATTTTTAAAATTAGATTATTATCTTTAAAAACATTTTCAGTCATTTAATGTTCTTATCAAAACGTTCAGTTTGAAGTTTCGAACGAGCGTTTCCATGCCCAGACTAAGCATGAAGTAAAATTTCGAGTTTAGAAAAGCCCCGTGAAAATTTGTCGACGGTCGCGCAGCGACCCGAGACAAATTTTCTGGGCTTTTCTAAACTCGAAATTTTACTTCATGCGCCACGCGTATAAAACAGTGATTTAACGAGAAATTTAAAAACACACAAACGAAATTTTGTAAGTTAATCGTCACAATAAATTCGAATTATTTTCGACGATTCAAAACCTTTTGGAAGTATTCGAATCCTTTTATAAATATTCGAATTTTTTTATAAGGATTTCAATAACCCACATTTGGATTCGAATCCTCTTAAAAAAATGTAACGAATCCGGATCACGAATTCAGTTGAACTAAAGTATTCGAATGCTTCTTTTGAATCCTCTAAAAGGATTCGAATCCAGGATTCGAATCCTGAATGAATCGAATGCTGCCCAGCTCTGTTACGAATCAGTTATTTGAGTATTCATGATTCGAATCATACTAGGTGATTCGGATTCGTGATTCGAATCCTTTTTACGAGAATTCGTCCCTGCTCTGATAAATACTTAGTATGAAACAAACGCGTCGATTAACACAGTTTAACAGAATAACAGGGTAATTTAAATGAAAACAAGGGTTAATTAAATAATTCCACCGCTAATTTGAATAAATTCCGAACGTAAGCGCTCAGTGTTTCGATTCGAGAAATTCCCGCATAAACGCCTGCCACCCTCAACATAAAACACAGAACGATATAATTCGCATGCTCGCACGCACGCCGGCGTCTGCGGAATGCGATATGTTAATGATATAATTAAAGAGAAATTGAAACGTCAAAGCGGCCTTATCGAGGGGTCGCCGCGGCGCCCGGACCTACGTGTCACATGTGACGGAAAAGGCGGCCTTCCGTGCGGAGTTTTTCATTGTCGATCGTCGCCGATTCGGAATATATCCACTGGAACGTGCACAAAAGAGGCGGACCTATTTAGAAATATAATGATATAATAAAAAGAATCGAGCGTGTTTTATAATAAAATGTAAAATTCAGGTCGCGTGATTGTATTTACATGTATAAATGTATATGAAAGTAGAATTAATATAAACTTTAACTAAGCAGGTATAATAAATCGAATGGAAATAAAATATATATTCTAGAGTCTATAGATGGCTGGTATAATTTGACCTAAATTGTTACATTTGCAGTAGGTTACTGTAACAGCAAACACTTGTTGTATAATTCAATGCTCGTCGGGGTATTAGTTTGGGAAGTAGTTGTTTGAATGAGTGATTGATATAGTCTTTGTAAGACTAACTTGTTGTAAATTGCAAAAAAAATCGCACTTTTATTGATTGA
Source organism: Philonthus cognatus (assembly GCA_932526585.2). Taxonomy (NCBI): domain Eukaryota; kingdom Metazoa; phylum Arthropoda; class Insecta; order Coleoptera; family Staphylinidae; genus Philonthus; species Philonthus cognatus. Next base: position 83,632,033 of record OW052245.1, on the reverse strand, counting down.
AGTATTCTGCAACCAAGAATTGGCAATTTCATTTATACGTATGTTTGAACAGTAACGTGACCGCCAGTGTAAGGTGTCAAATTGTTTAGAGCGAATGGCAAAGCTATACTGATGAGAGATAAATCTCGAAACGCGTTTATACATGGCCGGAATAATTTGACCCAAATTGTTACATTTGTAGTAGGTTACTGTATGTAACAGCAACTTGTATTATTCAATGTCCGTCGGCGCATTAGCTCAGGAAGTAGTTGTTTCAGTGAGTGTTTGATATAGTCTTTGTAAGACTAACTTGTTGTAGATTGCGAAAAGAATCGCACTTTTAATGTTTGAAATATAAATTTACTAAATTGAATTTCAATAAATTCTATATTTCTATTAAACAAAACTAAAAGGTTATCCTATATATTTGAAAACATTAAAATCATCAAAAGTGGTTTTACTGGTGATGATCATGATAAGTATGAGGAGTGTGTTGAAAATATGTTTATAGCTAAAGAGAAATTCCGCATAAGCACGTAATTAAAGAAGGGCGTTTTTTATATCCTATACTTTGCGAAATTGTTGATATTTATATCCGAGTCGCAATTATGGGAAAATTGAGGGGAAATCAACGGTTTGGCGCGGTATACAACGAGTTTAACGACCATGCTCAGGAGCTTAATGCGTGGAAAGGTGCAAGTTATTTGCACCGATGCATGTTAATTAAACGTTAACGCCGTTACGGCAGGAAATTTGTTTACCATTATCTTTCGTGGGTTTTGTAATTCTTGTAATTTATGGACGTCCGATTAAATGTTGCACTTTTTTCCTTCTCCGCTGTGTGTAATAAGTGATGCGAAATTATTGCTCTGCTGGTGTTTAATAAGATGGGGTATAATTTTTTTATTTAAAGTGCTTGTTGTATAATGTTTGGTTTTGCTTGATATTAAAGACAGTTATTTTTAAATGAAGTACAGTTTTGAAAATTTCAGAAATTATTTTTAATATACGAGCATATTATTAAACTAAACATATGTGATTAATAACAGAACTAAACATGTGTGATTATTAACAGGAAAAGCTAGTCACCAAACAGCAGCGCTGGCACGAATCCTCGTAAAACGGATTTAAATCACGAATCCGAATCACCTAATATGATTCGAATCACGAATACTCGAATAAAGGATTCGTAAGAGATTAATATGATTCGAATCCTTTTTTTTCGAATCACAAATACAAATCCTTTAAGAATAAATTTGATCATTTTTTTGCAACCATTAATATATAAATTTCGGTACCAGTTGTTTTAATAAAAATATTCGAAAATGAATTATTTATTGTTAACACTAAACATCGTTGATAACAGAGTAAATATCTGATTCATTGTTACTCTGTTTAAAGATGTATTTGTGTGTTTTTGAACTTCACTTGAAATCAGTGTTTTGTACGCGTGGCGCATGAAGTAAAATTTCGAGTTTAGAAAAGCCCCGTGAAAATTTGTCTCGGGTCGCTGCGCGACCCTCGACAAATTTTCTACGCGGGGCTTTTCTAAACTCGAAATTTTACTTCATGCTTAGCCTGGGAGTGGAAACACCCGTTTAAAACTGCAAATTAAACTCAATTATAAAGTCGACGAATGCCTGAAAATTACGTAAATAAAAAATTCACTGAATATCATAAAAACCGGGAAAGTCAGAGAAAAGTCATGGAATTTTATTCAAATTGACCAAAACACTAGCAAAAAAGCTATATGATATTATTAAATTTGTCAAAATCAGCAGGCAAATTACAAAACACGTAAACATTTATAAAATTAACTTAAATATTGGGAAAAACAATGAAAACAATTTAACAAAATGGGGGTTTCCTACAGAAGAAAGTTATATTAAAAGGTCAGGGAAAAATATCTTGAATCAGCGAAATGACAGAAAAATTTAACATTTTAGATTGTGGCTACCATGTCAGGTTTACTTCAAATAATATTAAACAAAATTTTGAAAACTAGATTATTATCTTTAAAAGCATTTTCAGTCATTTAATGTTCTTATCAAAGCATTCACTTTGAAGTTTCGAACGAGCGTTTCCACTCCCAGACTAAGCATGAAGTAAAATTTCGAGTTTAGAAAAGCCCCGTGAAAATTTGTCGAGGGTCGCGCAGCGACCCGAGACAAATTTTCTGGGCTTTTCTAAACTCGAAATTTTACTTCATGCGCCACGCGTATAAAACAGTGATTTAACGAGACATTTAAAAATAAAGAAAACACATTTTTCCGCATAAGCACGTAATCCTCACAATTAATTCGAATTATTTTTGACGATTCAAAACCTTTTGTAAGTATTCGAATCCTATTGTAAGTATTCCAATTCGTTTATAAGTATTCGAATCATTTAATAAATATTCGAATCATCTCATAAATATTCGAATCCTTTTATAAATATTTGAATCCTTTTATAAATATTCGAATCCTTTTATAAGGATTCAAATCATCCGCATTTGTATTCGAATACGAATCATTTAAAAAAAAAAAACGAATCAGGATCACGAATCCAGTTGAATTAAAGTATTCGAATGCCTCTTTTGAATCCTCTAAAATGATTCGATCGAGAATTCGAATCCTGAATCATTCGAATCCTGCCCAGCTTGGCCAAAGAGTTTATGTTGCCATAGGAGCACGGGTTTTAACAGGACCTACTCATTTCCTCAAATAAAAGTCGGTATAAAATAGAACATTAGCTTGGTAGTTGATAATTAATTCTAATCATTTCTAGAACCTACTATCTGTGTTTTATTCATTAAATAAATAATATACAGGTAAATTTTGTTTTCAAGCACGCAAATTACTCGATTTTTCATTTATTGTATTTTTTCCGCTATATTTAATGAATTGTGGAAGTGATTTAATTTATTCGAAAAGCAAGCGATATTACACTAAAAGAGCTTTATTTGTTCCATAAATATATTTTGAGACTTTAAAATTGTGCCTAGCAAAAGCGCTGAAAGATACATTTTATATAATTTATTAATTTTCTGTAATTTTTAGATTGAAAAAAGTTGTTTAGAGATTTTTTTCTTAAGGAAATAAATAGCAAACATTGTTTCTAATATGGTTAAGAGTGTCTGTAATTTTTTTGAGATTTTTAAAAAAAATAAAATTTATACGTGAGAATCTGGATTTTTTTCCCTTTTGACAATGGCAAAATTAAGATGAAAATTTTAATTTTTAGAAAAATCTGAAAGAATTCTCAGATATCTTTCATGATATTATAAAAAGTCTGCGCTAATTTATTTCTTGCGAAAAAAATATTTCACTTAAATTTTAGCTAATTAAAATGGTTTGAAAATTGTTAAAAAAAAAAAAACACGAAAGTTCAACTTCTAGCATTCACCCTGAACGCAATTTTCATGATGGAAATAAACAATTGACAACTATTTAAAGCTTAGCTTATCCTAAATACGTGGACTTAAAATTACTTTCATTTGTTGTTCACATTGGACTCTACATCGCCGTTTTATTCGAAAGCGCAAATTACCCGATTACCTTCACTTATTGCATTTAATCCGCTGTATTTCATGAATTATGGAAGTGATTTAATATATTTGAAAAGTAAACGATTTTAAATTTAAGGAGCTTTATTTTTTATACAAGGATATTTTAAGACTTTAAAATTGTGCCTAGCAAATGCGCTGAAAGATACATTTTGTTTAATTTATTAATTTTCTGTAATTTTTAGATTAAAGAAAGTTGCTTAAAGATTTTTTTCTTAAGGAAATAAATAGCAAACATTGTTTTTAAAATAGTTAAGAGTGTCTGTTATTTTTCAGGGATTTTTAAAAAAATAAAAATTTGTGCGTAAAAATCTGCATTTTTTCCATACCTTATGACAATTACAAAATGACGATAAAAATTTTAATTTTTAGAAAAGTCTGAAATCAGATATCCTTCTTGATATCAGAAACAGCCTGAGCTAATTTATATCATGTGAAAAAAATATTTGAGTCAAATTTCAGCTATTTAAAATCATTTGAAAGTTGTAAAAAAAACACGCAAGTGCAACTTCTAGCCTCCACCCTGAACGCAATTTTTATGATAGAAATAAACGATTGACAACAATTTAAAGCTTAGCTTATCCTTAATACGTGGCTTTAAAACTATTTTCAATTGTATTTCAAATTTGACTCAACATCGACGTTCCATTCGAAAACGCAAATTACTCGATTTCTCACTTATTGCATTTAATCCGCTGTATTTCATGAATTATGAAAGTGATTTAATTTATTCGAAAAGTAAGCGATTTGAAATTAAAAGAGCTTTGTTTTCTCTATAAACATATTTTAAGACATTAAAATTGTGCCTTGCAATAGTGCTGAAAGATACATTTTGTTTAATTTATTAATTTTCTGCAATTTTTAGATTAAAAAAAGTTGGTTAAAGATTTTTTTTTTTAAGAAATAAATAGCAAACATTGTTTCTAATATAGCTAAGAGTGTTTGTAATTTTTCAGGGATTTTTAAAAAAATAAAAATTTGTGCGTAAAAATCTGCATTTTTTCCATACCTACCCCTTATGACAATTACAAAATAACAATAAAAATTTTAATTTTTAGAAAAATCTCAAATAATTCTCAAATATCCTTCTTGATATCAGAAACAGTCTGAGCTAATTTATTTCGTGTAAAAAATATATTTCTCTAATATTAGCTATTTAAAACCACTTGAAAATTGTAAAAAACCACGAAAGTTCAACTCCTAGCTTCCACCCTTATCCCAATTGTTATGATGGAAATAAACGATTGACTACAATTTAAAGCTTAGCTTATCCTTAATACGCGGCTTTAAATCTATTTTCATTTGTTTTTCAAATTGGACTCTAAATCGACGTTTTATTCGAAAACGCAAATAACTCGATTTCTTCACTTATTGCATTTAATCCGGTGTACTTCCTGAATTATGGAAGTGATTTAATTAATTCGAAAAGTAAGCGATTTGAAATTAAAACAGCTTTATTTCTTGTATAAAGACATTTTGAGATTTTGAAATTGTGCCTAGCAAATGCGCCGAAAGATACATGTTGTTTAATTTATTAATTTTCTGTCATTTTTAGATTAAAACAAGTTGGTTAAAGATTTTTTTCTTAAGGAAATAAATAGCAGACATTGTTTCTAATATAGTTATGAGTGTCTGTGATTTTTTAGGGATTTTTAGAAAAATAAACATTTGTGCGTAAAAATCTCTATTATTTCCATACCTACCCCTTATGACAATTACAAAATTACGATGAAAATTTTAATTTTTAGAAAAATCTGAAATAGATCCTTCTTGATATCAGAAACAGTCTGAGCTGATTTATTTTGTGTAAAAAAAATATTTGACTCAAATTTCAGCTATTTAAAATGACTTGAAAATTATAAAATAACACGAAAGTTCAACGTCTAGCAATCATCCTGAACGCAATTTTCATCATAAAAATAAACGATTGACAACAATTTAAAGCTTAGCTTATCCTTAATACGTGGCTTTAAAACTATTTTCAATTGTTTTTCAAATTAAAGTCTACATCGACGTTTCATTCAAAAACGGAAATTACTCGATTTCTCACTTACTGCATTTAATTCGCTGCATTTCTTGAGTTATGAAAGTGATTTAATTTATTCGAAAAATAAGCGATTTGAAATTAAAAGAGCTTTGTTTCATCTATAAAGTAAAATTTTGAGACATTAAAATTGTGCCTAGCAAAAGTGCTGAAAGTTACATTTTGTTTAATTTATTAATTTCCGTAATTTTTAGATTGAAAAAAGTTGGTTAAAGATTTTTTCTTAAGGAAATAAATAGCAAACATTGTTTTTAATCTAGTTGAGAGTGTCTGTGATTTATCAGGGATTTTTAAAAAAATAAAAATTTGTGCGTAAAATCTGCATTTTTTCCATACCTCAGACAATTGCAAAACTACGATGAAAATTTTAATTTTTAGAAAAATCTAAAATAATTCTCAGATATCCTTTTTGATATCAGAAATAGTCTGAGCTAATTTATTTTGTGTGAAACAAATATTTGACTTAAATTTCAGCTATTTAAAATGACTTAAAAATTGTAAAATGACAACTTCTAGCATTCATCCTGAACGCAATTTTCATGATGGAAATAAACGTTTGACAACAATTTAAAGCTTAGCTTATTCTTATACGTGGCTTTAAAATTATTTTCAATTGTTTTTCAAATTAGACTCTACATCGACGTTTCATTGGAAAACGGAAATTACTCGATTTCTCACTTACTGCATTTAATTCGCTGCATTTCATGAATTATGAAAGTGAATTAATATATTCGAAAAGTAGGCGATTTGAAATTAAAAGAGCTTTCTTTCCTTTATAAAGATGTATAAAGACTTTAAAATTGTGCCTAGCAAAAGCGCTGAAAGATAAATTTTGTTTAATTTATTAATTTTCTGTAATTTTTAGATTGAAAAAAGTTGGTTGAAGATTTTTTCTTAAGAAAGTATTGTTTCTAATATAGTTAAGAGTGTCTGTGATTTTTCAGGGATTTTAAAAAAAAAACGCGTGGCGCTTGAAGTAAAATTTCGAATTTAGAAACGCCCAGAACGGGGCTTTTCTAAACTCAAAATGTTACTTCATGCTTAGTCTAGGAGTAAAAAATACTCGTTTAAAGCTTCAACTTGAACTCCTTTAAAAAATAACAAACATCTGAAGATTTAAAGCGTATACCGGGATATTGGGATAAGTATATTTAAGGGGGAGTATTTTTATATTTTTTTCAAAAAATCGATTTTTTTTATTACATAAATCTAATACCACATGTGTGAAGAATATTTGGTTAAAATTATATGGCGGTCCGTGCATTAGTTCCGTCGCTATACGGCTTTCAATGAACCATTGTCCTGGGCGCGGACCGGCCGCTCAGGTAGCAATTCCGCCGCAGTTGTCAAACTTCAAACGCGTTTATCTCGAAACAAGATTTTTCAAATCTGCGGGAATTCTAGCTTGCGAGCCGTTCAACTAATCGACTTCTAGTTTTGACTGCCTAAAAGGAAATTGAATTTATGGGCCTCTGAACCTTTAAAATCGCAACATTTGGATTACTAACGATTTTTAACGACATGCCAAAGTTGAAAAAATCATGCGAAAATTCGTACCTTTTTTTCAAACGGCCGCCATTTTGTTTCTATAAGGAATTTTTTCATGTTTCTTGGGTTCAGATGCCTCCTTGGAGTTTAAACTTTACTTATTTTTTGGTTTCATGCTTCTAGGTGACGTATTGCGGCTTCTATCCATCCCGCAGATAACAAATATTTTCAAAACATGACTTCTCGGAGCCGCCATTATGGACGCCATTTTAAATTATTATACTTCGAAAAAATTCCATTTTGTAGACAAGAGATGAATAAACATTGTGCCAAAACCCGCAAGTGCCTAAGTCTTTTCAGTTTCCCCAAAAAAAAGCCAAACATCAGGTAGTTTTGGCACAATTATAAAAATACCCCCCCTTAAAAGAAAAACTACTTACTTATAGTCGTTGTTTTTTTTAATTTAAATTGAAGCTTTAAAAGAGTGTTATCCACTCCCAGGCTAAGCATGAAGTAAAATTTCGAGTTTAGAAAAGCCCTGTGAAAATTTGTCGAGGGTCGCGCAGCGACCCGAGACAAATTTTCGGGCTTTTCTAAACTCGAAATTTTACTTCATGCGCCCCGCGCACAAAACACTGATTTGAAGTGAAGTTCAAAAACACACAAATAGAGTAACTTGGAATCAGATATTTAGTCTGTTATCAACGATGTTCAGTGTTAATAATAAATAATTAGGTTTTGAATATTTTTGTTAATACAACTGGTAACGATATTTATATATTAATGGTTGCAAAACAACAATAAAATCAAATTTATTTTTAAAGGATTTGTATTCGTGATTCGAAAAAAACAGGATTCGAATCATATTTATTGCTTACGAATCCTTTATTCGAGTATTCGTGATTCGAATCATATTAGGTGATTCGGTTTCGTGATTCTAATCCTTTTTACGAGGATTCGTCCCAGCTTTGATACATAGGTAATAAATCTGTTATAGATCTTAGACTACTTGAGTTGTATCATCTCATGTTTGAAATAAAGTACTAACAAAAGTAGTGTATACATAAATAAAGGACAGTATTTGATATATGGTTACTTAAGCGAGATATGAGTTATAGTAGGAATACATTGTGGTTGTGGAAATTATAAATGTGATAATGTGGAGTGGTTAATGGGGTGGTGGCACCTGCAGTTTATATATTTCCTGGTGACGGATGCGGAGGAAACCCAACTGAGAAATGAAGGTGTTAGAAGTTATGAGGGCGATCTCTCTCCCGCCTGGTCCGGATATTGCCTCCCGTTTGTCTTCCGCAGTCGCAATATCGTGAACGTCTGAGCTACTGATTGTGGCGGGACCGAAATCCGTAACCCACCCGATTTGTCATGCCTCCGGTTGGGCCGCGCCGCGCCGCCCCCACGAACTGCACCACCGAACACCTCAGCAAGAACCCGGATCTTTACTGCAGCTTATACTGCCCTTGTATAATAATAGTATTCTTCCCCGGTTATAGCGGTCGTTTCCCTTATCAGCCAGAAACGAAATGACTCTTTACGCGCTAAATACTGCGCGGCGCGCCGTTTTAAAATTAGAAGCGCTTGTTTAAACCGGAGAAGTTATGACGCCTCCTTTTTTAATATTATCTCCACGGCCCCGAGTAAACCTATTACACTTAAATTTTAAAACGGTCACATTTTCTCGCCCTTATCACCACCATTATATCTGCGAATGCGTTGCAAACATCGCTGCATCTCTACAAGCGCCCGCCCGCGAACTGCGAACGGCGAACTGATGACACCGAACTTTCTTATCTCCGCATAAATTCCACCCCGAAATTTTATAATAAAACACAACCGCTGACTTATTACACTCTCCTCGGTCCTTTAACCCGCACCCGCAAATAACAACATAATACCGCCACGGGCACACCTCCCGTAATTTTCCCGCATTAACATAATAATGGGACTTATAAATTTAAAATTCCCCACTTAACTTCATGCCGTAAATTAACACTCCCGAGTTTTGCGGAATTAATGCCGTGCCTGGAACTAGCGTTAAATTTAGTAGACTCGTAGAGTTTTGTTATTCGCGCTCCCGCTTTCCACAGAACAATGATAATCTTGCTGCTATGAAAAGAAAATTTTAAATATGGCTTTAACTAACATTATATTTAATAGAATATGTCTGTCTCTTGGTAAATATAGGATTTTATTAAGTTCTACCTTAAATTATATTCAAAACATAAATTTATTTAAATATAGATCGCTTGTTGCTAACACACTCTGATTACTATTAATGATTTCGATAGCTAACGCCATCTAATGCTTCATAGTGGCATCGTCTGATTATTTATACCTGTATGTTTTTGAGTTTACGTGAAGTGATTATTACGCTAAAAAAGATTGTTATTCCTTACTTCACTTTTTATTTGTATCGTTAGATGTACATTTCGAGACACAAAGTGCTCATTATCAATAACAAACTGATTATTTATGCTTATCAAACAAATCAAGTATTTAAAAAAATAATAAAAAAACAGTCGAGAATACACAAGCTTGCATTGTGATGATGAATCAGTACAGCCGGATATTTTTTTTTAGAGATTTTATTCGACGCAAACGTCACATTTTCTCATTATTGTTTAACTTATAAAATTTAGAAGATTTTGTCTATAACTAGGATACTAAAATTGTAATCACATCCCTAATCAAATTGCATAGACAAAATATACATTTGCAAAATTTATTAACGTGAGATCAAACATACCAGAGCTGGGACGAATCCTCGTAAAAAGGATTCAAATCACGAATCCGAATCACCCAATGTGATTGGAATAACGAATACTCGAATAACGGATTCGTAAGAGATAAATATGATTCGAATCAAAGATTCAAATCCTGTTTTTTCGAATCACGAATACAAATCCTTTAAGAATAAATTTGATTTTATAATTTTTTTGCAACCATTAATATACAAATATCGTTACCAGTTGTTTTAACAAAATTATTTAAAACCTAATTATTTATTATTAACACTTAACATCATTGATAACAGACTAAATATCTGATTCCCTGTTACTCTGATTAAAGATGAATTTGTGTGTTTTTGAACTTCACTTGAAATCAGTGTTTTGTACGCGTGGCGCATGAAGTAAAATTTCGAGTTTAGAAAAGCCCGAAAATTTGTCTCTGGTCGCTGCGCGACCCTCGACAAATTTTCACGGGGCTTTTCTAAACTCGAAATTTTACTTCATGCTTAGTCTGGGAGTGGAAAACACTCGTTTAAAGATTCAAATTGAACTTTTATAAACAACAAGGAATGTCAGAAAATTTATAGCTTGTGCATGTGTTTACCTAAAAGAAAAATTCACTGTATATTCCCTTATGATACTTATTTAGCCGACTTAGCATAATTTTTTTTGTTTATACGTATTCCAAATTTAGCCTATTTTCTGTACATCTTTAGATATTCTTTGTCTTTTTTTTAATTCAATTTAAAGCTTTAAATGAGTGTTTTCCACTCCCAGACTAAGCATGAAGTAAAATTTCGAGTTTAGAAAAGCCCCGTGAAAATTTGTCGAGGGTCGCGCAGCGACCCGCGACAAATTTTCTGGGCTTTTCTAAACTCGAAATTTTACTTCATGCGCCACGCGTCTAAAAACTTAGATAATTGTGATAATTATGTATGTTCGAACTTTACTTGAAATCTGTATTTTATACGCGTGGCACATGAAGTAAAATTTCGAGTTTAGAAAAGCCCGAAAATTTGTCTCGGGTCGCTGCGCGACCCTCGACAAATTTTCATGGGGCTTTTCTAAACTCGAAATTTTACTTCATGCTTAGTCTGGGAGTGGAAAACACTCGTTTAAAGCTTCAAATTGAACTTTTATAAACAACAAGGAATGTCAGAAAATGTATAGCTTACGCACGTATTTACCTAAAAGAAAAATTCACTGTATATTCCCTTATGATACTTATTTAGCCGACTTAGCATAATTTTTTTTGTTTATACGTATTCCAAATTTAGCCTATTTTCTGTACATCTTTAGATATTCTTTGTTTCTTTTCTTTTAATTCAATTTAAAGCTTTAAATGAGTGTTTTCCACTCCCAGACTAAGCATGAAGTAAAATTTCGAGTTTAGAAAAGCCCCGTGAAAATTTGTCGAGGGTCGCGCAGCGACCCGAGACAAATTTTCTGGGCTTTTCTAAACTCGAAATTTTACTTCATGCGCCACCCGTCTAAAAACCTAGATTATTGTGAAAATTATGTATGTTCGAACTTTACTTGAAATCTGTGTTTTATACGCGTGGCGCATGAAGTAAAATTTCGAGTTTAGAAAAGCCCGAAAATTTGTCTCGGGTCGCTGCGCGACCCTCGACAAATTTTCATGGGGCTTTTCTAAACTCGAAATTTTACTTCATGCTTAGTCTGGGAGTGGAAAACACTCGTTTAAAGCTTTAAATTGAACTTTTATAAACAACAAGGAATGTCAGAAAATTTATAGCTTACGCACGTATTTACCTAAAAGAAAAATTCACTGTATATTCCCTTATGATACTTATTTAGCCGACTTAGCATAATTTTGTTTTGTTTATACGTATTCCAAATTTAGCCTATTTTCTGTACATCTTTAGATGTTTTTTTTTTTTTAATTCAATTTAAAGCTTTAAATGAGTGTTTTCCACTCCCAGACTAAGCATGAAGTAAAATTTCGAGTTTAGAAAAGCCCCGTGAAAATTTTCTGGGCTTTTCTAAACTCGAAATTTTACTTCATGCGCCACGCGTCTTAAAACCTAAATTATTGTGAAAATTATGTATATTCCAACTTTACTTGAAATCTGTGTTTTATACGCGTGGCGCATGAAGTAAAATTTCGAGTTTAGAAAAGCCCGAAAATTTGTCTCGGGTCGCTGCGCGACCCTCGACAAATTTTCACGGGGCTTTTCTAAACTCGAAATTTTACTTCATGCTTAGCCTGGGAGTGGACTAGCCGTTGAAAACTTCAAATTGAACTCTATTATAAAATCGACGAATGCCTGGAAATGACGTAAATAAAAAATTCACTGAGTATCAGTAAAACCGGGAAAGTCAGGGAAAAGTCATGGAATTATATTCAAACTGACTAAAACACTAAAAAAAAGCCATATGATATTATTAAATTTGTTAAAATCAGCAGGAAAATTACAAAACACGAAAACATTTGAAAAATTAACTTAAATATTGAAAAATATAATTAAAACAATTTAACAAAATTGGGGTTTTCCACAGAAGAACATTATATTAAAAGGTCAGAAAAAAACATCTTGAATCAAGAAAATGCCGGAAAATGTTAACATTTCAGATTGTAGCTACCATGTCAGTTTTACTTCAAATAATATTAAACGAAATTTTGAAAACTAGATTATTATCTTTAAAAATATTTTCAGTCATTTAATATTCTTATCAAAGCAAGGCTGTCTTCAGTTTGCCTATTCAAACTGCACTTTTTGACGACACATTAACAAATTATAAAATCTTATTTGCGGATTTATGCTGAGTTTAACGACACCAATTTTTTTATTGTAAAGTATAGGGAAAATAGTAAACATTGATTTTTTAAAATATGTGAAAATCATTATATTTAAAAACCATCATGTTTAAAATTGAAAACAACAGTGGTGTTCACTAACCACTATAAGCTACTTAACCCTCAACCTGTTTTAAATAATTTTTATGAGGGATTTATTGAAAAAATAATGTCTGTGCGGTTTTTTATTATGTTTGTATCTTTGTGCAATAAAACTCATCCTTTCTGTAAAAGCACGCTAATACTTATCACGATTAACTCACTGAAGTTTCGGCTAAAATGGATGAAAGTCTAAATTGTGTTGTTTGTGAACGAGATACTTCTCGTACAGCAAGAGCAGAAGTAATTCATTCTACCAACGGTGTTTATCATCGACGCTGCTACAGAGCAAGAAACATGTCCGATGGGCAGCAAACTCAAGGACCTGAGACTGAAACTGAGAGACCAGAACCAGTTGTAAATACGACTGACACAATCTCTCTGCCCATGGCGCGAATGGCCATTTCTTGCACAAGATGTGTCTTCAATTGCACTAACCAAGTAACTCCACTTAGACAAGTCAACAGGCGCGATGTCGTTGAAGTTTACTTGGCCCACGGCATCTGGTTGCCTTCAGGTGCTCGTGCATGTCAACTCCATTTTTCCGGCGATCGCTTCGCTCCTCCAACTCAACTGAAAGCGGATTTCAGCAACATAAACATGAGTGCTGAGGACATAGCAAGGAAGTTTCAAACAATGGCTCAACTTGTAATGGAAGCTCGTTTAGACCCTGGGTCTCCAAACTATCTTCTTCGCGGGCCATAAATACAATTCTACATAATAAAGTCGGCCAAGATCCGATTAATTTTATAAAATTATGAAAAATTTAAGGAACAATTGTTACAATGTTTCAAAATATGACATTTACAAAAAAAATTACAAACAATCGCGGGCCTGATTTGGCCCGCGGGCCGTAGTTTGGAGACCACTGGTTTAGACGATCGTTCGTCGATTCCGAATTTTGCTGAAATGACATCGGACGTGCTCTATCGTGAAATTGGAGTCGATCGTCAAACATTCAATCTGATGCTCAGATATCTCTGAGATTCTGAAACTTTTGAACGTATTGACGCAACGATGGCTCTTGGAATTTATCTGCATCGCTTGCGACAGAGCACAACCATTGAACAACTTTCAGTGAAGTTTAAATGATCAGTTGCGACGATTTCTTCACACATGAACTTAGTTCGAGAAGCATTGAAGACCAATTTTTACAAAGACATGATGGGCTTTGCCCTATCAAGAGCTGCATTGCGTCGACGAAGTGATCAAGTTGCAAGATCCATTTTCGATCCGCAAAATCAACAGGCGATGATTATTTTTGATGGAACCTACATTGCTGGAGAGAAGTCCAGTTTGCCAGAAAAACTTATGCGACCTACAAAGGTATCAATTGTATCAAACCTATGGTAGGCGTTACAACTGATGGTTTTATTTATGGTGTTTATGGCCCTTTTCCTGGATCGCAAGCAGATGGCGACATTTTAGCTGATCTTCTCCAACCTGAGAAAGGACCAGACAACTTCCCAAATCTTGACCGTGGTTTTAGAAACGCTGTTGCACCTGCTGAGAGCCGTGGATTCGTCGTGAAGATGCCCGACTTTGTTCCTAAAGGCAAAGGTACATTACCAACTAATCTTGCTAATAGAACAAGGCTTGTCACTAAAATACGATACACTGTAGAAGAAATTTTCTGCCGACTTAAAAAACGTTGGTTTTTTTTTGGACGCAGACAACGTAATTATGTTATTGGATCAGCTTTTCATGATTTCTGTATCATTGCTGCAATCCACAATGCATCTTTTCTACCGATTCAGTACAATTCAGAAATGCAAACGGCAATTGTTAGTCGCTTATTAAGTATGCTCGATCAAGCAAATCATTTACAGGCTGTTGTTGAAGAATACAAACTCAAAACTGTTAGAGCTGCTCGTTATTGGCGCCTTGAAGATCTTGCAGGTGATAATATTCCAGAGTTGACTCTGCAGAATATCATTGTCTACTTTTTGAAATAAAAACACTTGGTTTGTTTCACTAACGTCACTACGTTAGGGAAACAAACCAAGTGTTTTTATTTCAAATTTTATTTTAATCATGTTTCACCAAGTGATTAATGAGAACATTGTGAAAGATATTATTGTCTGCGTTGGTGGTCCTTATCAGCTAAGACTAGCTAGGTCTTACTTCCAAGATCATGCAACTCAAAGCGGTGGATTTCAATTAGTAGTTGCAACTGAGGCTATGTCGATCAACTATCAGCATCACAACATCAATGACGCTAGTGGTGATGCAGTTCTAGTTAGATGCAATGTAATGTCGAGACATCGATCGCAAATCAAATACAAAACTTTTGTATTGTTTAATACTGCTGCTCAGGGCATAGATCGTATTGCTGGTCACTATTGCACTTGCATTGTAGGCGCAAGCTCAAATAGTGCTTGTGCTTATGTTGCATTACTGTTATGGTACTTGGGATTCCAGCGTCATTCTACAATCGCAGTGCGAGGTCCAGCAAAAGATCTGATGAAAATATTCGACAGCGATGAAACTGGAGATTCTGATGATGAAGCAACCGATCCAAATGAACGCCCTGCTCTTGAATATCCTGTTGAAGACAAAACTATGACTACCGAACCTTCTCAACAGCCAACAACCATTGAACAACCATCCAGTACTGAAGAACCCCAAGATTCGGATCCATCGACTCGAAGTCCCAGTGAACGATGGCGTTCTAGTCCTATCAAGGACGAGTTGTGAACGATTTATATTTCACTTGAAGACTGCTGGATACTATCCCCTTATAAGCAATGCCTGGTTATAATTCAATTGATTTTCTTCGATTGTCTTAACGGTTAACTGATTTATTATTATATTGCCTTTAAATTGTTTTTATGCTGTCTTTATGCACTGTGTTTGTGTAATGTTTGCTTTTAAATCAATTATTTCAAGTAATTTATTATATCGAGAATAAAAGATAATTATTTGTGTGCAAATCGCTTGTCAAATATGGTTCTTTTCTATAAGGGTGTATTGAGTATAACGAATCAAAACGTGAGGCAGTTAAATGTTCAAAAAATTTGGTCCAATATAGAAAATTTAAGTAATTTATTATATCGAGAATAAAAGATAAGTATTTGTGTGCAAATCGCTTGTCAAATATGGTTCATTTCTATAAAGGTGTATTGAGTATAACAAATCAAAACGTGAGGCAGTTAAATGTTCAAAAAATTTGGTCCAATATAGAAAATTTAAGTAATTTATTATATCGAGAATAAAAGATAATTATTTGTGTGCAAATCGCTTGTCAAATATGGTTCTTTTCTATAAGGGTGTATTGAGTATAACGAATCAAAACGTGAGGCAGTTATATGTTCAAAAAATTTGGTCCAAAATAGAAAATTTAAGAAATTTTTGGGATATTCTATATATCGAGTTTGTACATTTTCCCTAATCGTCAAGGTCAAAAATTTGGTATCGTTAGAGAGCATTTAATGTCTAGTATTGATTGGCATAGGTTTTAAATGTGTCGGGAAAAAGTGCAGTTTTCTTAAGGAAACTGAAGACAGCCTTAGTTTGAAGTTTCGAACGAGCGTCTCCAGTCCCAGACTAAGCATGAAGTAAAATTTCGAGTTTAGAAAAGCCCCGTGAAAATTTGTCGAGGGTCGCGCAGCGACCCGAGACAAATTTTCTGGGCTTTTCTAAACTCGAAATTTTACTTCATGCGCCACGCGTATAAAACAGTGATTTAACGAGAAATTTAAAAACACACAAAAAAACGTCTTTCAAGTTAATCCTCACAATTAATTCGAATTATTTTTAACGATTCAAACCCTTTTGTAAGTATTCTAATTCTTATGTAAAGTTAATTAAAGGAAAGGCACTTGGTATTGTTTCACAATTAAATCTTTATTCCGACTAGTTTCGGTTTGTTAGACCATTTTCAAAGGAACACATTCCTTTGAAAATGGTCTAACAAACCGAAACTAGTCGGAATAAAGATTTAATTGTGAAACAATACCAAGTGCCTTTCCTTTAATTAACTTTACATAGTGTAATATGTTTCACCAAGTGCCAGATGAGAAATTAATTCAAGAAATTCTAATTCTTTTATAAATATTCGAATCCTTTTATAAGGATTCGAATCACCCACATTTGGATTCGAATACGAATCCTCTTAAAAAAATGTAACGAGTCCGGATCACGAATCCAATCGAACTAAAGTATTTGAATGCCTCTAAACGGATCCAAATCCTGAATGATTCGAATCCTGCCCAGCTCTGAAACATACGCAATATATTTTGAACTCCACTTGAAATCCGTGTTTTATGCGCGTGGCTCATAATGTGAAATGTCGAGTTTAGAAAAGCCTGAAAATATAGATTGATCGCTTTTCTAAACTTATGCTTAATCAAGGAGTGGTTTCTATGTCGCCGGTATATTTTCAAGAGCTAGTTCACCCCTGTTTTAAGGATTGGATTATTATACTTGTTTATGTTATTTTATCTTGTTTAAAATAAATGGGTGAATGATGTTAGTTATTAGAGCGAATATGTTTTCGTATGAATTCATAAATATAAATATAATTTATGCGGTCATAAAGTATTGAATGGTAATTTTATGATAGCCACCTGCTATAATTGGTTTGTCATTCACGATATTCTACATAAATCATTCTGTTATTGTCAGGTTATACATCAACATTAATATTTTATTATCTTTATTTACGGAGGACAGGCGTTTTAATAAAATGATTATTTATATCAGTATAATTTCACGTTTAAATGGCACCTGCGCGCAATTTAATTCCATCCATAATTACATGGTCCTACACTTCTTCGTTGATTCGCGATACCATCAGATATTGCCAGGGAGATTCTGGAAGCTGTTTTCAAAAACATATAAAATAATACTACTATTTCGAACAAGATAAATTCAAATTCAAAACTATTTGAATTCGAGAAAATAAGCTTACGCTTCTTATAGTTTGCATACTTTAAACATAATATATAAAATTACAAAAATGTTATTCGTGAAAATGCAAATAATGTCTTAATTAATAAGACAACTTAAGGAGATAAATATCCATTGAAACAACTACTTCCCGTACAAATACACCTCCGGATGTTGAATACAATGAAATATTTAAAATCTTATTTAATTTGATTGGAACTCCAATTCCATTTCTGTGTACCTGTTCATTCCACACACAACACTTTTTCCAAGTAAGTTTATTTTAATTTTATTCCTAAATTTTTTAAAACGTTATAAGAAAAGCTATACTGAAGAGAGATAAATCTCGAAACGCGTCTATAGATGGCTTAAGACATTAGTTTTAATCCAAGTCCTTTCACTTCTGATTTTTTGTTATGTCTCCTTTCATTTTAAATGTGTATTTGTTAGTTGGTTTGAAGAGAATTTGACCTAAACGTTACATATACTTTAATAGAGCGTTGTAACAAATCAAATTAAATAAGTTTTTAAATATTTCATTGTATAATTCAACATCTGAAGATTTAATTTAATTTAAACCTTCATTATCAATATTAAAAAATGTTTTACCAAGTGATAAATAAGTGAGAAAATTATTCAAGAAATATCCGAAGATGTATTTGCACGGAAAGTAGTTGTTTCAATGGATATTTATCGTCTTAAGTTGTCTTATTATTTAAGACATTGTTTGCATTTTCACGAATAACATTTTCGTAATTTTATATACTACAATTTCGTAATGATTTTGTATAATTTGGTGGGAGTTCTGCAAAAGAAGTAGTAGTATTGTTTTAACAAAGGTAATGTCTTTGTAGAACTTGGTGGGAGTTCTGCAAAAACATAAGTTTTTAAGTTATTTTTTTTTACCCTTGGTGCTATAAACAAATTTCTATAATCAGAACGCATTAAGAAACCCCCGAACGTGATAATTTCAATTTTCCCGACAAGGAAAAGTGCTCGTATAACGGAAAGCCTCCTGTGTGTGTGTGGCACAGTATATTAATGCCCCTCTATATTCGCAAGCCATGCGTGGTTCTGGGGGCAATAATGTTCCCGTTTTATGAAAGGTTAAAAAGATTACAATGTTAATATGAGTTATGAGTCCGCGAGCGGTCATAAACTAAGCGAAATGTCATTCCGTGAGACGGCTTATCGTTATCGTTGCTTTTACGTCCGCAAGCACAGCGTGAGGTGCCGCGCCAACGTCCCGACGCCCTGCGTCGACACACATACATCGAGAGTATACTTCATTTCAGATTTTATTATAAGTTTAATGGACGAAGCATTTATAATAGTAATTAAATTGCAGCTTTATGAGGGAGTTTTCATAACGTGGCAGTTATAAAATAGGTAAATATAACTCGGCTATGAGTGCAGTTCACAGATTCTAATGTTGTGTCCCGGGCCTCAAAATGCGCAACTATGACTAATTTTACAGTTTAATTTTTATAAATAGTATCAAAGTAATGGCATAGCTACAAAATGCATTATTGCCTTTTTGCTTTTAATCAAATAAAATTACTAATTACTGAAACCCCTGATTTCAATACTGATTTATTTTAATAATAATAATATATCTTTATTTTCAGAATGTACAAAACACAAAATGAAATTAGCGTCAATGGTATTAATAATAATTGCTAATCATAGTTCTTAAACTTAATAATAACGTAATCATACAAATATATACATATACACACTAAATATACCTACATATATACACACATACATGTATATCCCAATAACTATACTACATCGGTAAATTCAGCAATGGAGTATGGCTCACGCATTATAAGATAATTGTAGAGAGCAATTTTCAACTTTATCGTGTTATTTTTCAGTTCCTGAATTTCCTCTGGTAATGAATTGAATAATTTAATTGCGGAGTAATGTACTCCATTTTCAGTTCGTTTGAGACTGTGTTTGGGATATATGTGATTGTTTGTTCTTGTTGCATGCTTATGTACTTTGTTGTCTTGTTCTTTAATATTTTTATGGTAGAACATAATTGTTTCGAGTATATATATTCCAAAGAATATTAGAATATTATTGTTTTTGAAATGTCCGCGGCATGACTGCCTATAATTTAGTCCGAATGTTATGCGAATCGCCTTTTTTTGAATTATGAAAATTTTATTTGCGATAGCTTTGCCTCTCCAAAATATTATGCCGTAACGTAAAATACTTTCAAAGTTAGCAAAATATGCCGTTTTAATAACTGCACTGTCTAGGTATTTTGATAGTTGCCTTAGACAGTGAGTGACGCTGATTAATTTATTTTCGGTGTTATTGATATGATAAGACCAGTTGATTTTACTATCTATGGTAACCCCTAAGAATTTTGTAGTATTAGTTGGTATTATTATGTTGTTATCTAATTAAATTGTTTCTGGAAGTACTGCATTTTGTTTGTCAAACATTTATTTATTTATTTATTCTCTCACGGGAAACCCCTTTTACAAAGAATGTTCAATAATTGTTAGTAACCAGGGTCAGCCCTAAATAGTAAACATTTGTAAAATGTATTGAAGTGAGGATCAAACATAAGGGGTGGGTGTATTTTGATATTCATTTTAAATCAGTGTTTTATACGCGTGGCGCATGAAGTAAAATTTCGAGTTTAGAAAAGCCTGAAAATTTGGTTTGGTCGCTTCGCTTCGCGAAGCAACCAAACCAAATTTTCAGGCTTTTCTAAACTCGAAATTTTACTTCATGCTTAATCTTGGATTGGAAACACTCGTTAGAAGCTTTGAATTGAAACTATTAATAAAAACAACGAATGTCGGAAAATTTACATCGAAAAATCATGATATGTATACCTAAACGAAAAATTTTCTGTATGTAGACAAACCTAGATACAGCGAAAAATAGCTAAATTGGAATATCAACAAAAAAACGACATTTATTTAAAAAAATCAAGATTGGAAAAATCGTCAAAATTTAATGGAAAAGAAAATATTTAGGTATTTATAAATCGACGAACCTTTGGAGTTGAAAATCAAACAGTGAAATTTAAGAAAAAAGTAATCAAAATCAATTATTTTTTTCAGAATTGTCAAAAATATGAATTTTAAATGAAATCTGCAAAAGAAACACACTCAAACGCCCAATCAATAAAATTCGTAAATATTGACAAAAAGATAATGTAATTATAATTTTGTTGATTTCTGTAATTTTTCGTACAAATCAATCAAATTAAAAAATTGATTAAAAGGGCTGATAAATGTTGAAAGTTCATCTTCAGCGAATGTACAATATATAAAGTGTTTAAATTTTTTCATTTATATAAAAATCAATCAAATTAAATTTATTTATATATTTATTCAATTTTGTTAATTTAAATCGACATTATTAACTCCATAACAACCGTAATAAACAAGGTTTTATTCACTAGTGAACTAACATTTTTTTAGGTCACTAGTGATTTAAAAAATTTATTTAAAAATAAATGTAAAGTAAATTTTCTTTACAATTTCGTCAAAATTGAATAAAAACATATATACGCCACGTGAATTAAACACCTTTATTCACTCAAAGAAATGATTTCACTCGCGCCGAGGCGCTCGTGAAATCAAAAATCTTTTCGTGAATAAAATCGTGTTTAATTCACTTGATGTATAATATTTATTATCAGAACCATTTACAATATAAAATACCACAATTTTATTAAATATTAGTGTTAAGTATTAGAATTAAAAAAAAGTATAAAATTAGTGTAGAAATGTAGAAATCAATAAAATGAAACAATAAATACTGGGCATTCGTCTTTTAAGTATACATAGGAGGATTATTTAATGTAAATTTTCAGACATTCGTTGCTTTATTAAAAACTTTTAACTTGCAGCATCTAACGAGTGTTTCCAATCCCAGATTAAGCATGAAGTAAAATTTCGAGTTTAGAAAAGCCTGAAAATTTGGTTTGTTCGCACAGCGCGAAGCGCGGAGCGACCAAACCAAATTTTCAGGCTTTTCTAAACTCAAAATTTTACTTCATGCGCCACGCGTATAAAACACTGATTTTAAGTGATGTTTAAAATATACTGCTTAGATTTGATTACATGTTTATTCATTTTACAAATGTTTATATAGAATATGTAAAGGTATACTTAACAAACTTATAAAAAAAACCTGTATTTTGATATTTAACAAAAATCGGAAATTTTAAATAATTATTACAAATTAATGCAAATTAAGGAAAAATTAAACAACACGATCAGAGAGCGTATGCAACGTGCACTAACAAATGGTGTGCTAGAGAGGTTGAGTCCCTCTCTAGCACACCATTTGTTCTCTCGTCCTCTAAGACCACCCTCATCCTATTAGCACTCAGGAGGAAACTAGAGATCCTAGGAACTCTGTTTCTAAATGGTGGCAACCTTGAAATGTCAGGTATGGTGAAGTACTTAGGGGTAAACTTTGATTCCAAACTCACCTGGACCCCACACATCTAAAAAATCAGACGAGAATCGGAAATTACCCTTGGGGTAATTAGACGAATGTACGACTGGCAATGAAGGCTCAGACTAGGGTATAGATGTATTACCAAAATGACTTGCATGGTAGAACAGCATTTCTCGAACGTAGGCAAGACAATCCTGAAAACATTGGGCCGTAAATGTACCATTCCGCGCCGGCTCTCGCAGAGATAACACCATTGAAATCCTGAAGGGTCCTCGTTCGATGCACTACCTAGCATATGCGTACGAGTTCCTTTCTTTCAAATAAATGTGTGCCTAACGTAGTCAGGTTCCACTTTCTCGTGTTTTGAGCAGCGGAAACACACGAACGGCGCTCATTCTGCGCAAGAGAGTGACTAATTTGAAAAATTCCACTATATACTGGCTGTAGTGGTCAGACCCGCAATCATGTACGCTGCTTTGGTGTGGTGGCTCTAAAGTCACGCAACACAGATTCTCAGCAAGATTCAAAAGGCTTGTTTGTATCAGCATAAGGGAGGTCCAGCATAGCACCTAAACAGGAGGCCTCTGGGGCAGACCTGAGTCTTCGGACGATGGATGTTTGAAGGGGACAATTGTCCAAGTCGGAGCTGTAGACCTTCTTGAGGTAGCCTCTGTGTCCCTATCTTGGATAGTTGGATAGGGCTAACTTACACACGGCGGGGTTGACTCAGCCCTGGTGCTTGTCGCCGCTAAATGAGGAGTCGGGGGTGAGCCTTGAAAAGACCAGGGGTGCCTACTCGCCCCTCCGGTCCACACGTGGGTAGGTCTCCGGCGGGCAGTGGTTCGCAGATATGGCGGTGATCCACCAGTCCTTAGACGGACGCTCGAAAGGTATACACCAAAAGGTAAAAACCTGAGCACCACAAGTCTGTATCAACATAACGGGGGCTATGAGAACCACGCCCACTACAAATAACACAAGTGGACAAAAATTTAACCAACTACCAACTCAAGAAAAATGTAAATTTCGAAGTGGAATTTAATCTAAATTTTACAACTGTTTTTGACTAATGCTTGATATCTACTTAATTCAGTATGTCATACCAAATGATCAAACTTTGTAAACATTCAAATTAAATTAATTTATTTTCTATTAATTGGATTTCGGATTTCGTTTTTATGCCGGTGGTATCCTAAGAATTAAAGTATTTAGATTAAAAAAAGAAAAGCAAAGAAAATAATTTCGTTTGTTGTTTAAATCACAGCGCGCGGGGCGGGGCCTTCAGAAGGGCAGGGCTCTGACTAGAACTATAGATGTTGTGTGTGATGAAATTCTATCACACATTGAAAAATAAAACTAGAAGTTCAACAAGTTTTAATTTAAGTATTGAAGAAAGGTTCTAAGTGTTTTTTAATCAAAGTATAATTATTTTCAAGTAACTCAATCAATCCAAATACTGCAATAATACTAAAGTAAATTATGAAATGTCTGTAAATTTCAATACACAAGTGCAGTGTGGTGAATTGGGTCGTGATAAATTCCCAAGACACATCTTGTAAGGCAATTTGTAACCAGTGACATTAGCATGCAATGACATAGGGCGCGAGTAATTTATGAGCACTTGAAGTAATTATAATGTTGCTTCTGGGCGCGGAAACACATACCAAAACACACAAGCGAATTACACGATTTGGGGAATTCAGGTAAAGTCTTAGCAGACGCTTTCTGTATCCATAAATCATTGCAGTTACAAACCCAAACATTCAGCTCCAATCATAATAGGATAACCAGGTTAATTTCAATTTTCTTCAAAAGGGATTAGCCCAGCACTCAATTTAATCAATCGAGATATCTGTATTATTTGTAGAGCGCATTAACAATTCAATGTTTGCGTATCTGCGGGGATTTACATTTCGGGATTTCGCTTCGGTATGGGAACGGTCTGTGGGATGCGAGTAGTGCTGCACTACGGTGGGATTGATGGTGTATGTGCGGGCCCGGCATTTAATCCGTTATGAAAATGTAATAACGCCGACGCGATAATCCATTTTAAGGGAGTCTGTCGCGTCCCATTGATTCTGAATTTGAATTTGCATCGGCTGTAATAAATCCGGGGGCTTGGCGGGACAGACTGCTTCGTAACTTAACTAGTTTAATCCCGGAAGATGGAAGCGGCGACGACGGTGGCGGTGGCGGAGGAGGAAGCGGCGGCACGAGGTGGGCTTAAGAAGGACGGCCGTGATGGATGACGGAGTGACACTGATCCCTCACACGTGACTGCGCGCCCTCAGCTCAGATCTAACGTTATGGGAACTGTCACTTATATCATTTGCTAATGGCTCCGGCAGTCGCGCAGGTCGTTAAATGTGCGCCTTATTACACTCCGCGATGAATGATAAGGCCTGGCTTCCCTTCACCCGCTCAAGATTTACTCTTCATCCGGACTGGGGCGGCGAAGACTTTCCCGAGGGACTTTCCCCAGAAAAAAGGCAAACAGCTCAGTTTATCATTAATTATCACGATGGCATGGCTATTCTCTTTTTGTTTGTTTTCATGAAGACATGACGTATTCTATACCCATTTAAATTGCGTAACTATTTTGTTATTTGCTTAACCAGGGGTTCCATTTGTTTTTTTTCATTACTCTAAATCAGAGTTTCTTAGTCTGTGTGGTTCGTGAATCGCTTGTTGGTGGATCGGGGCCAAGATTTTGAATGTATATTTATCAGTGATAAGTAAGATCGAGTAAGCGATAATTGACCAGTTGAAATGACTTATGGATCTTATTTGATTGATCTTCCACGAACCCTAAATTAACCTAAGCATTTTGAACTTCAAATCAAATCAGTAGTTATTACATTTGACGCATGAAGTAAAATTTGGAGTTTAGAAAGGCCTGAAAATTTGGTTTGGTCACGTAGCACACCAGTTTGAATGGAACTACGGGAAAATCAAGAAATTTGCTTGTGCGAATAAAAAGTTGTTTGGAAAGACCAATCAAAAATCGCAACGAGTAAAAGAAAATAGGCTTTTAAAAGAATTCGTTCTATTCCTCACTCACTCTCACTTATAGTGGAAAATGAATTGTCACAATTGTTACTGAGTTTTAAAATGTTTGATTATTATGTCCAATAATAAAAAACGAATGACTGCTTCATCTTCTGAAAATCAACAAGGGAAAATAACTCAAGATGGGTAGAAGCTAATGGCCCTCTGGTTCTGGATCTGGTTGTTTGGGGAGTGCTCATTTCTGCACTGCATTTAGGCTTCATTAGGCCCATTGTGCTTCCTCCCGTCGATTACCTAGCCTCAGCTCAGCCAGCCTACCTGGTTTAGATAGTCTAGCAAACCCGAAGTGGGTAGATCCCTTATGTAGGCCATTGTAGACCATCGTTCACCCAGTAAGGAGTTGACGAGAGTGCCGGGCAATCCCTGAGAATGTGTCCGGCAGTCTCGTCTTCCATGTAACACCCTCTACAGGATAGAGAGTCAACTATCCCCATCCTGTATAGGTGTGCGTTTAGCCCGCAGTGACCAATCAGGGCGGCAGTTATCCGCCTAAGGTTCCCCGTGGTCAGCTGCGGGTACTGTTTCGCTGATCTCTCGTTGGGATACAATAGTGCTTCCTTAGAGAGCTTACAGCTTTCGATGTCATCCCAACGCTTCATGAATTTCTCCAGTGCGTTGGTTTGTACCACAGGGACAGAGGCGCAAGGCTCACTAGCGGCTCTGAAGAGTACGGTGGGTGCTGAAAAACCTGCAATTTGAGCTCATAGAGACGCTCTCTCTATTTTGTGGTTTTTGCCTTATGAGGTCGCAATTCTACTTCAAAATACGAATTGGCTTTGAAGTAGATTCTCTAGCAGAAACACCCAACTGCTAGAGAGCCTAGTTCATGCGGTGGAACTAGACTATGTTGAGGTTCTTTTCGACTGGCCTGCTCTTTTCGAGCAATTCCCAGTGCACTGTATCATCTCAGTCCCAATAAATGTTACTTTGGGTGGATATTTTGCTTAAGTTTTTGCGTTGTTGTGTTTTCTGCAGTTATTCTCTATCTTTGCTTCAAGTTGACAGGGACAGAGGCACAAGGCGCACTAGCGGCCCGGTGAGAGAATGTCCATCCCAGCCGCTACTCTTACCAGTGCTTCAGCTCTCATATTATCTGTGTTGAAGTCGTGCCCATTCACCCAGCACACCTCAATGTTGTTATACATTGCTGCTTGCCTGAGTTTTCTGTGTCACTCTAACGTTGTCTCTGAAGTTATATGTTATTTCTTCAGAGACAGTAGCGTTTGCCTGCTGTTTGTTAGGATCAATGGCTTCATTTGACACTTTGCGGCTTATGATGTTCTCAGCCGCAAGTGTAATACCCATTGCTTCTAATTGTGTGACGGTGGCATGCTTTCCGATCGGGACTTCTGTTTGGATTTTCAGGGTCCTGGAGTAGACTCCAATCCCTGATCTATCCATCCTTTTGGATCCATCTGTGTAGATCCTTATGGCCGACTCTCCCGTTTGTTTAGTGGGTTGAATGGTAAGCCTGTAGGGTGCATTCCGAATGATTGTCGGTTTACAGTAGTCAATGCCAGCCTCTAAAAGAGGTATATCTTTGCAGACACTCCTCCAGAGGTTTCCTCTGACTACCACACAGCGGTTACTGTTCCAGATCCCACTGCCTTGAAGGCGAAGTATGGTCGCCACGGTCTCCCACTCTACGTGAATATCAAATGGTGGAAGGCGTACCATGATCTTCATCGCCATCGTTGGAGTAGTGTGCTAATGGCCCTCAGCACTTATTCAAAGTATATGGGAAAACTATAAAGTGAAACTATATATCTTGCGGCTGCTGATGAGGGAATATCAATTTCATCCATGATGAAATTCTTGCTGAAATGGTATCAACATGAGAAGTTAAAACATAGCCGAAGAAGAAAGTGCATCATAATACTTATTTAAAGATGACTGAATGTGAAGAAAAATTATAAAGGAATCATTTTATAATATAGAATTTTTCTACTGCATTTTACATTTTAAATTCCGCGCCCAAAATGTGTCACCTGACTCTGCTATTTTAGCCGTATAAGCCAGGCTTCATGTTACATTAATCTTAAAATGAATAAAGTATAGAATTATTAAGGGCGATGCCACTATGAAGCATTATATGGCGTTAGCTATCGAAATCATTAATAGTTTTCACATATTGGCTTGAAATAGTCAGAAATGTTCAGTATTCCTCTGCACTGGGTCGGGACCACACTGAAGAGGACCTTGAAGTCCGAAACGCGTCTGTGGGTATCTGGTGCCGGAATACTGAACACAAATTCAAAGTATAGAATGTTGAAAATAAGAATTGTGATGGCCTGGCGCATCCACCATAACTCAAATAAAATTCAAACTGAAATGCTTTTATATAAAATGTTTTAAAAATTGTGTTAAGCGTATTCTGTGTTTGAATTGAATTTTGTTGCTTTTTAACAACTTAATTCAAAGCTATCTGGGGGAGCTGGCTCTGTCGCTTTTTAATATTGTGTTTAGTGGAGTTCGTGGAGTTGAATGCGGATGATGTCGTTACGCGAGTCGTACACGTGTATAAAGCGACAGGGAGCAAAAGAGAGAGAGGGGGTTAACGGCAAAACGGCGCGTTATACCGGAAAGTTGCGGAGAAGCGTATTGTCGGGTTGCGTTTTTGAACCGTGCAGGAAGTCGTTGGCACGAACCCACCAGCCCGTTAAGAGGCCTTAATGCGAACGCTAATTACCAGACGCGGCCTTTAACATTCGCATTGTAGGCGGCGGCGACATTGTTTGCAAAGATTCACGGGATAAATATAAATAAATCATGCTGTTTTGTATTAACCCCGTGTGTGCAATGTCCGCGTCGGGGGGTGATTTACGCGTCTGGAGAGCCATTCGCGCGCGCTCTCCGAAAATACGGGGAAAAAGCGTGTTTATGGCCGCGGAGGTGATAGAATATGTGGGGGCCTGGAAATGGCCACCATCAATCACAATTTTCGCGGGGCGGCCCCCGTGCGATCGCACCGCCGATGCCAAACGTAATTTGATCACGGCAACGACATCGAGGTGACAATTATGAAATTACATTACTCATTGAGATGTACGAGGACCGACGCCGTTCCGGGGACCGTCACTCATAAATCATAACGCCTGTCAGGTCGCTTTAACGCGCCGCCTAAAAATACGTATTTGTCTTCTGCGCTCTGCCCCACCGCGCTTTATATCTTATGACACGTGACACCGACGCTCGTTCTCAAAGCTCTCAGCTTTTATTACAATCCATGACTGATACGCAACAAACATTCCTCTAATTCCACATAAAAACACAACTTTTTTGTTTGACTAAGACAAGTTATTTCATTAGTGCCCTAGCCAGGATTTCCTCTTCGCCCCCAGCCTAATACGAATCAAATACGATCAAATTTTTAGGAAAATGAAAATGTCTTTAACTTAGTAAAATTATGCACTTGTTTACTTGAAAATTAAATCATGTTTCTATAAGCTTTTAACTTTACATCACGATGGGCTTTAAATTTAAAAAATTAAAATAATTAAGTCCATCATGCGGTATACAGGGAGTTTTTCTTTTAAGTATACATATCCTAATTACAGCGTATATACTATTATCTTGAGATATTCGTTGATTTTTAAAAGAGTTCGATTCAAAGCTCAAACCTGTGCTCTCCATTCCCAGACTAAGCATGAAGTAAATTTTCAGGTTTTTCTAAACTCGAAATTTTACTCCATGCGCCACGCGTATAAAACACTGATTTCAATTGACGTTCAAAGTATACTTGTAAAGCAGTATGCTAAAGACGAATATTCTTTCCAACATATCAAATCAGTGGTTTATACGCGTGGCGCATGAAGTAAAATTTCGAGTTTAGAAAAGCCTGAAAATTTGGTTTAGCCGCTCCGCGCTTCGCGCTACGCGACCAAACCAAATTTTCAGGCTTTTCTAAACTCGAAATTTTACTTCATGCTTAACCTAGGAGTGGAAAACCCTCGTTAAAAGCTTCAAATTAAACTCTTTTGAAAAACAACGATGTCCGAAAAATTGTAACGTATGCATACAAAGCCTACACAGTTCTGAAAAAGTAAGATTTTTAGTTTAAAAATATTTAAACTCTGTGATGAGCATTTAAAATTAATAGTATCTTTTGTATTGCATACCTTTATTTTATTTCTCATTTTTCAAATTTCAAACAGAGCCAACATATTTAGTCAAATAATTAATCATGACTAAGGATTATGTCAATCATTAGTTGATTGATTAGTCATCAATCAACAAAATAATTTCATTCCTGCTGAATAATTAGTCATGACCAACAAATGCAAAATTTGCATTAGTTTTAGTAATCAATCGACTACAATATGCCCAACCCTGTCTACAAGCACATGACATTTTGTTTTAGGTATAGATAGCCCTATAACTACAGCGTTTGTTAAATTATTAATTATTATATTATCATAATAATTAATTGTATTATTACCACATCATCTTACCTAAACAACCAATACAATTAACATATAACATTAATACAGGGAATTTTTCTTTTAAGTAAACATTCGTTGCTTTTTAACAGAATTCAAATTGAAGCTTTAAACGAGTGTTGTCCACTCCCAGACTAAGCATGAAGTAAAATTTTGAGTTTAGAAAAGCCTGAAAATTTGGTTTGGTCGCGTAGCGCGAAGCGCGGAGCGGCCAAACCAAATTTTCAGGCTTTTCTAAACTCAAAATTTTACTTCATGCGCCACGCGCATAAACCACTGATTTATTGTAAAGTTCAAAATATACATCCTTAGAATTAGTAGTGTATTTTAAACATCAAGTGAAATCAGTGACTTATACGCGTGGCGCATGAAGTAAAATTTCGAGTTTAGAAAAGCCAGAAAATTTGGATTTGCCGTCACTCGCTTCGCTCGTGACGGCAAATCCAAATTTTCAGGCTTTTCTAAACTCGAAATTTTACTTCATGCTTAGTCTGGGAGTGGAGAACACTCGCTTAAACCTTCATTTGAATTATTAAAAAAAATAACGAATAACTGAAGATTTACAGTATATACAGTATATTGGGACATGTATACTTAAAAGAAAAACTCCCGATATAATGACTACACCAAGGCGTGATTTATTATTATATTATCATAATAATTAATTGTATTATTGCCACCTCATCTTACCTAAACCACCAATACAATAAACATATAACATTAATAGAGGGAATTTTTCTTTTAAGTAAACATTTGTTGTTTTTTAACAGAATTTAAATTAAAGCTTTAAACTAGTGTTGTCCACTCCCAGACTAAGCATGAAGTAAAATTTTGAGTTTAGAATAGCCTGAAAATTTGGTTTGATCGCGTAGCGCGAAGCGCGGAGCGGCCAAACCAAATTCTAAGGCTTTTCTAAACTCAAAATTTTACTTCATGCGCCACGCGCATAAACCACTGATTTATTGTAAAGTTCAAAATATACATCCTTAGAATACTGCTTTAGTAGTGTATTTTAAACATCACTTATAATCAGTGATTTATACGCGTGGCGCATGAAGTAAAATTTCGAGTTTAGAAAAGCCTGAAAATTTGGATTTGCCGTCACTCGCTTCGCTCGTGACGGCAAATCCAAATTTTCAGGCTTTTCTAAACTCGAAATTTTACTTCATGCTTAGTCTGGGAGTGGACAACACTCGTTTAAAGCTTTAATTTGAACTATTTTAAAAAAATAACAAATATCTGAAGATTTACAGCATATCACTCGTTTAAAGCTCAAATTTAAGCTCATTTAAAGAAATTACGAATATCTGAAGATTTACCGCATAAACAGTATTTTAGGACATGTATACTTAAAAGAAAAAACTCCCGGTACAATGACTACACCAAGGCGTGGCCTTACGAGACCCCCGCTCCCTGACTACACCCCTGTATTTCATAAAGCCATGCAGTCAACAAGAATATTGTTATTAATTAAAAAACGCGTACGTAACTTCTTGCAGAACCGCCCCCCAGCGGAAAACAATGGTAAAAGAAGATTTATTATGCGGGCGGACAGTTTGGCAGCGGAAAATGGATCGCGATCCCGCATTAGTGCGGCCATGTCCGACACCGGATGGCGAGGGTACGCCGCCTCGGGCAAACACGGATCCGGTGCCGGCGAAAAGTGGAGATAAAAGTGAAAGGTGTGTTGAGTAGAATATCGATACTAATTGTCACGAAACAATTAAAACTTCTATTTCCCAAAAAAATAACGAGCGGTAGCAAAACTCCTATCATATCGAAATCTTAATGTTGCTTGTATTATGTTAAGCAGCAATTTTTTGGAAGCGGACAGTGATGGATGGTCGAAAGTGAATTAATCCCGTGAAAAATGTTCGGTAGTCGAGGGGGCAGAGCGGGGGCGAATTAAAAATTCTGAACCAGTTCCCAGAGTGATTTATAAGAGGCCCGATGTTTATGCCCGCGTTAAATCCGAAAACTGTGGAGAAAATGCGTAGAATTAACATAAATATTTACTAATACCAATAGATTTTAACAAGTAATAAATAACTAGAGGAACGCTTCCTAAAAAATCTTTATGCAAATGCCGCACGGTGATAATTAAGCGGGAAATGCTGGAAATATAAAATTTTTATGTGAGATTAACTTTATGCGCGGCTCTTTTTGAATATTTTAATGAGGACCCGGTTGCTGTAAATTGTGGGAATTCCAAGAAATAAAAATGTGTTAATTAAAATCGTTTATGCGCCTTGGATTTCCTTCGCAGCGGTTTATTGTTTTTATTCTCCTCTTCCAAGGGAAATGATAGCGCAGTTATTGCGGTGAGATATTAAAGGGCAGTTTCACTCTCCGCGTCCGGAATTCAATAAGAAACGAAATTAATTAACAAATAAAACTATTTTACGTCCGGCTGGGAGCGGGGGCAGCCGTCAGGTGAGGCGTTAATACGTGTCACCGTCGCCCCTCTGGCAATAAAACTAGCGCTATATTCGCCCCTGGCTCTTCTTTATTCTCTTAACTGGCTCGTATTTTGTATGTTGTCCCATTCTCGTGTAGTTAATGCGCTGGGAGTCGAGGGGAGCCGTTTCGCAGGACCATTAATGTAATTCATTGTCTTCTGGCGGAGGAGACGGTGCGGACTTGTAGTAATAAATGCCCGGGATCGGCTCGTAAATATGTTAATATGCTCCGAGACGGGCGTCGCCTTCCTAATCGTTCACGGCCCGTGCGCGACCCGACCACCCCCCGAGGCTCTCTTATCAAAGCGTATTTCAATTTTAAGACCCGCCGAGATTCCGCGCCCCGCTTGCTTCTTCGACGATAAAGCTGACAAATAACGGGGAATCGTTGCCAAAAGCAGATTTTTGTAGTCGGATCTAAGAAATAATACTTTTTAAGGAATAATGCTTGCCATTTAGCTCAAATTTATTAAGTTGCTAAGTTTGTAATAAGAAATAATGCTTCAATAGTTCACTCCAAATAATTTAAGTTATTAAAAAAATATTACTACAAGCAAGACGATGCGAACTTCATCCAAAGAGTTTTTTTTTATATAAGCAGTAGAATAAAAACTAATATTAATGCAGCTGGAGATATTAGCAATCTAGGATTTTTTCTGTCAACTGTAAATATCCAAGTATGCATCCATTTTAAAGCTTTCGTTGTTTTTTTTTTCCAATTTAAAATTTTGAGCGAGTTCCTGATTAGATTAGATTAGATATTTGTAGGGGTGGCCTCATTGGCCTGTACCACCGCGACCTTTTCAGATCTATTGTGGATCCCTATTATCCTAGACGACGTGCTCGAGCTTCGCCTCTTTGATTAGCCCTATTAACCCTGACAGTGAGCCTTGGGTGTAGCTCTCTCCGCTTGGTTTAGTGTTGCCCAGCTTTAGGTATCTAACCCGTGCTAAGGCCTCACATTGGCACAGGATGTGGAGATGATCCTCCTCTTCTCCCTGGCAGAATCTACATATTGTATCCTCTGCCTGGCCTATTTTGTTCATGTGTTTGTTGAGCCTACAGTGTCCTGTTAGTAGACGTACTATAGCT
The DNA here is from genome assembly GCA_932526585.2 of Philonthus cognatus. NCBI lineage: Eukaryota > Metazoa > Arthropoda > Insecta > Coleoptera > Staphylinidae > Philonthus > Philonthus cognatus. Next base: position 83,598,922 of record OW052245.1, on the reverse strand, counting down.
TTAACCGTTTTTATCTCTTGGTTGAGAAGATCGGTCGTGAAAGCCGGCGATTGTTTTTTAAGGAACTGTTTCGCCTGCCTCTGCCCTGGTGTATTCGTCCACCAGGTTTGAGTTTGTGTCTCCGTCCATTTTTCTATGGATTGTCTGACTGTGGTTTTTGCGATACCGCAGGAGGAGTTCCTGATTAAGCATGAAGTAAAATTTTTAGTGTCGCTTATCAAAAAATGTTTAACCATACTGAGTGATGTTAGTGGTAATTGACGTCGGTAATTAGCACTGGATGGAGGGAGGAGTTATACAGAGCCCTAGTAGAACTAGAAATAGATGGCAAATTACTGAAGCTAATAAAGTTAACACTGAACGAAACAACCAATAGGGTGAAGATCGGCCACAGAACATCAGAATATTTCAAAGTCAAGGAAGGAGTTAGACAGCGAGATCCATTGTCAGAATTACTTTTTAGTTGTGCCCTGGAGGTAGTGATAAAGCCAGCAAATCTCCATAGAAACGGACTGTTATACCACAAAAAAACATTAGTGCTTAGCATTTGCGGATGATTTGGCCATCATAACCAGAAACAAAAATGAGCTCCAGGCGTGTGTAACCAAACTAGAGGAAGCCTCCCGCAAAATAGGTTTACTAATAAATGAAGAGAAAACGAAGTTGATCACATGGACAGACAAGGAATACAAGGAAAATGGGAACATCAAAATAACAAATAACAAAGGCAAAACTTATACTTTTAAAGAGGTGGAACACTATACATACTTGGGCACCCAATTTTATAGAAGACCAAATATGAGAGAAGAGATACAAACGAGATTCATGAAAGGAAACAGATGCCTACAAGGACTGAGAAAAATATTCTACAATAAATATATAAGTCAAAAACTAAAAATAAAAATAGACAAGTCGATCATAAGACCTATAGCATTATTTTGAAGTGAAACATGGACGTTAGGAACAACGGAATAAAGAATGCTAGGTGTATGGGAGAGGAAAATACTAAGAAAAATATACGGGGGAAAAAAGTTCAAGGGTGGGAGAGAAGGACAAATAATGAATTAAAAGAATTATATAATGAACCAGATATTGTAGCTCTAACAAAAGGACAAAGATTAAGGTGGTTGGGCCACATAACGAGAATGGATAATGATAGGATACCCAAGAAACTGATTGAAATAAATATAGGAGGAAGAAAAAGAAGAGGAAGACCAAGGGCGAGGTGCAAAGATGAAGTAATCAAAGATATAGAAGAATGTAAAATGACCAGATAGAAAGAGAAAACCCAAGATAGGAAAACATGGAAAAGAACTGTGGAACAAGCCATAGGCCTACTAGGCCTGAAGTGCCAGGATATATATATACAGAGAGTTTTATGTAACACCGAACATTTTCATAACGAGAATTTTTCTTTTAAGTATCCATATGCATACGTTGCACATTTTCTGATTCTCGGTTTATTAAAAGAATTTAATTTGAAGCTTTAAGCGAGTGTTTTCCACTCCCAGGCTAAGCATGAAGTAAAATTTCGAGTTTAGAAAAGCCTGAAAATTTGGTTTGGTCGCGTAGCGCGAAGCGCGGAGCGGCCAAACCAAATTTTCAGGCTTTTCTAAACTCGAAATTTTACTTCATGCGCCACCGGTACAAAACACTGATTCAATGTAAAGTTTAGCGGTGTGTTTTAAACTTCGTAATATGTCAGTGATTTGTACCGGTGGCGCATGAAGTAAAATTTCGAGTTTAGAAAAGCCTGAAAATTTGGTTTGGCCGCTCCGCGCTTCGCGCTACGCGACCAAACCAAATTTTCAGGCTTTTCTAAACTCGAAATTTTACTTCATGCTTAGCCTGGGAGTGGAAAACATTCATTTAAAGTTCTAATTGGATTCTCTTAATAAACCGAGCGTCGGAAAATGTACAACAAAATGCATATGTATACTTAAAAGAAATATTCTAGTTATGAAAATGTTCTGTGTTACATAAAACTCTCTGTATATATAATTAGCACTGGTAATTTACCCTACACTACGGTGTATTACCCAGCTGTTTCGGAAACATTGGTTACGCATTGTGCGCATTTGCAAGAGAAATAAATTTTAAAAAATACTGGTTCACACGAATTTAAAGCGTTTTTAATCCTTAACACCATCCCTTTAAACTGATTTTTGATTGCTCTTCAAATTGAATTCCCAAACAATTTTTTATTCGCAAAAGCAAATTTCTCGATTTTTCCATTGTTCCATTTAAACTGCTCTATTTCGCAATAAGCCTAACTGATTTAATTTATTAGAAGAGTATGCAATCTAGAATGAAAAGAGCTTTATTATGTACTATTAACGTTTTTGAGACTTAAAAATTGTGATTAACACGAGCGCTCAAACATACAATTGGGTGGATTTATTAATTTTCTGCAACTTTTAAGTTAAGTATGTAGAAGATTGGGAATATTTTTTTTTCGGAGGAAATAAACTGTGCACATTGTTTCTATCATTCTGTCTGTCATTTTTTGGGGAACTATCGAATAATAAAAAAAAACCGTGTAAAAATCTTGACTTTTCCCCTTAACGAAAATTGCAATTTTTTGATGATTATTTTTCTTAAAAAAAAAAATCGAAAAAAATCTCACATATCCTCCGTGATTCTAGAAATAACCTGAGCTATTTTTTTTCCTTGTGGTAAAATTATGTCACTATAATTTTGGCTTTTTAAAATCAAACTAAATTTGTTACACCTACCTTTTTTATTATTTCTAAAATAAAATAATTAATTATTACTTTTAACTTATTTTAGACTAAGCATTATGTATTTATTTTAAATGGATATCCGTAAATAAATAACAACAATAAACAACAACAATATTTATAAAATCGTAATTTTTGCATTGCGAAAAAAAAATTTCCGTAGAAAATAAATTGTTTACATTGTTTCCAATGTTGGTAAAAGTATCTGTTATTTTTTGGCAATTTTTTGAAAAATAAAAAAAAATCGTGTGAAAATCTGGATTTATTCCACACCCAACCCCATACAAAAGTTGCAATTTTTCGATGAATATTTAAAAAAGAAATGAAAAAAATCTCTGATATTCTACTTGATGTTTGAAAGAGCTAGAGCTATTAGATTTTCTTGTGAAAAAATTATTTCACTAAAATTTCGGTTTTTTTAAATCACTTGAAAACTGATAAATAAATTAGTTCTAATTTGGAACATCCACCATAAGCAGCCTTTTTATGTTATCAATTAATGGTTAACAGGAATTTAAAGCTTCTTTAATCCTCAATGCCATTCTATAAAACCAATTTTTGATTGCTCTTAACATTTAATTCCAGACAACTTTTTATTCGCAAAAGCAAATTTGCCGATTTTTCCGTTGTTCCATTTAAACTACGCTATTTCGCAAAATACTCAACCGATTTAATTTATTATAAAAGTGTGCTATTACGAATAAAAAGAGCTTTATTTTGTACTATTAACATTTTTGACACTTAACAATTGTGCTTAGCATGAGCGCTCAAACAAATAATTGTGTGCATTTACTAATTTGCTGCAACTTTTAAATGTTGTAAAAGTTCGCGAATGTTTTTTTTCTGGAGAAAATAAATGGCTCACATTGTTTCTAATATAGGTATGAGTGTCTGTGATTTTTGAGGGATTTTTTTAAAAATAAAAAAATTCGTGTAAAAATCTGGATTTTTTCCATACCTACCCCTTACGAAAATTGCAATTTTACGATAAATATTTTTTTATTAGAAAAAAATCGAAATAAATCTCAGATGTTCTACTTGATGTTAGAAATAACTTGAGCTATTTTTATTTCTTGTGAAAAAATTATTTCATTCAAATTTCGGCTTTTGAAATCACTTGAAAACTGATAAATACATTATTTACAATTTGGAGCATCCACCATGAGCAGACTTTTTATGTAATCAATTAGTGGTTAACGTGAATTTAAAGCTTATTTAACCCTTAACACCAATCCTTAAAACCAATTTTTATAGCTCTTTAAAATACATTTCCAAACAACGTTTTATTCGCAGAAGCCAATTTCTCGACCTTTCCGTTGTTGCATTTAAACTGCTCTATTTCGAAAAATACCGGACTGATTTAATTTATTTAAAAAGCATGCAATTTAAAATTAAAAGAGCTTTATTTTGTACTATTCACTTTTTTGAGATTTAAAAATTGTGCTTAGCATGAGTGCTTAAAAATACAATTGGGTGGTTTTATTAATTTTCTGCAACTTTTAAAAAGTAAGTAGTAAGTAATGTTTAAAGTTGTAGAAGTTAGTGAATATTTTTTTTCCGGAGGAAATAAATTGCGCACATTATTTCTAACATTAGTAAGAAAGAGTGTCTGTAATTTTTTGAGGAATTATTGAAAAAGAAAATAAAATTGTGTGAAAATCTTGATTTTTATCCCGTTACGAAAATTGCAATTAATCGATGAATATTTTTCTTTATAAAAAAATCGAAAACAAATTCAAATATTCTCTTTAATGTTAGAAATAGCCTGAGCTATTTTGTTTTTCTTGTGGTAAAATTAATTCACTAAAATGTTGGCTTCTTATAATCAAACTAAATTTGTTGTACCTACTATTCTTATTATTAATAAATTATTCACACAATAGCAATTTTTAAATTTTTTGTACCTCCTTTCCTTATTATTTATAAAATTTTCACAAAATAGTAATTTTTGGGTTTTTTTCAGGCTTTTCTAAACTCAGAATTTTTCTTCATGCAAACAAAGAAACAAACTTCTTAAAAATTAATTATAATATTGAGACAGTTATGACACGCACTTAACAGATGTGATATATTTTAAACTAACGAGTGTCTTCCACTCCCAGATTAAGCATGAAGTAAAATTTCGAGTTTAGAAAAGCCTGAAAATTTGGTTTGGTCGCGTAGCGCGAAGCGGCCAAACCAAATTTTCAGGCTTTTCTAAACTTGAAATTTTACTTCATGCGCCACGCGTATACAACACTGATTTCATGTGAAGTTCCAAGTATACTATTGAAGCAGTTTGCTAAAAACGCGTATATTCTGAACTGCACATCAAACCAGTTTTTGTACGCGTGACACATGAAGTAAAATTTCGAGTTTAGAAAAGCCTGAAAATTTGGTTTGGCCGCTCCGCGCTTCGCGCTACGCGACCGAACCAAATTTTCAGGCTTTTCTAAACTCGAAATTTTACTTCATGCTTAGTCTGGGAGTGGAAAACACTCGTTTTAAGCTGCAAAGTAAACTCTTTAAAAAAGCGTATGTATACCTAATAGAAAATTTCCTTTATGTATACTTAAAAGAAAAATTTCCTTTATTTGATTTTTAAATATTCGTTGTTTTTTTAAAAGAGACCAATTTGAAGTTTAAACGAGTGTTTTCCACTCCCAGGTTAAGCATGAAGTAAAATTTCGAGTTTAGAAAAGCCTGATAATTTGGATTGGTCGCGTAGCGCGAAGCGCGGAGCGACCAAACCAAATTTTCAGGCTTTTCTAAACTCGAAATTTTACTTCATGCGCCACCCGTACAAGACACTGACGTATTGTGCAATTCAAACTATCCTTGTTTAGCAGTATATTTTTATTCCTGCTTTAGCAGTTTATTATTTTATTATTACTACATACACAAATACACACAATATACAATATTTTAGTGATGTATACGGGTGGCGCATGAAGTAAAATTTCGAGTTTAGAAAAGCCTGAAAATTTGGTTTGATCGCGTAGCGCTACGCGCTACGCGACCAAACCAAATTTTCAGGCTTTTCTAAACTCGAAATTTTACTTCATGCTTAGTCTGGGAATGAAAGACACTCATTAGTTTGAAATATATTATATATATTATAATATATTATAATATATTATAATATATTATATATATTATAATATATTATATATATTATAATATATTATATATATTATAATATATTATATATATTATAATATATTATATATATTTTAATATATTATATATTATATATATTTTATTTGAAATATATCATATTATAGTCAATTTTTAAGAAGTTTGTTTCTTAATTTGATTGATTTCCTCATTTATTTAAGGTACTATAAATTGTCCTTTTTATTTAGAATCTTTGCAATTTTTAGGATAACAAGTTTGTTTTTTGCTCTGCAGTAAGTTTTATGTTTAACTTTAAATTACCAATTGTTGCCATGTTTCTAGTAATATTACCGAAAATATTACCCAATTTTAAATCACTGATAATTTTACATCACTGACCATACTTTTGTCGATTATTTAGTTCAAATCTAAATAACGGTTTGTGATTGGTTGTCATCACGGTCTTTTCGTGAAAACCTTCGCTATCGCAGTGGTCTTTCCAAAATCTTCTTTCCAAATTCGTCTTACCGATTCTTTTTTTATCGCGTATGTTAATCTGTCACTTGTCATATTTAAAAATTAATTTTATAATAAATCGCTTCAGAAGTAACACAGATCAAAAAATTGATCAATTTTTGAAGATAAAAATTCCAACAAACACATAATTATGGTTTCAAACAATTCTTCATATCCTTTGGAACGTCCACAACTTCGAATTGACATTTATTAACAGATCTGGCAAGTATTTTAAAATTAAGAGCATATAACATGAGCAAGCAAGACGGTGTTTACTATTTATTTTCATTAAATAATCATTCGAATACCACTCGTTGTTTAAAATTTTTGTCGAGAAAGACTGTTTTTATACACTAAAGCTTAGTTGTCTAAGGCATTCAATTCAACTCGATGAAACTGTCAGAAAAAGTCACTCGCTCTACAAGCTCGTGTATTTTTCAGAGACAGTTTCACCTCATTCCATTGTTAAACAACTGAGCTTTCGTTAAAAACAAAGTCTTTCCGAAAATTTCAAACTAGTGGTATTACATGTGAAAGTATGGTTAACGATACGTTTAACCAAAGTATGGTTAACCATACGAGAGTATGGCTAACGAATCGAGGAAAGTATGGTTACGAAAGTGTAGTTAACTATACCTATGTAAAAAAATTATGAACCATACTTTTGTCAAAAGTATAGTTAAACATTTTTCGACAAAAGTATGGTTAATCTGCTGAAGCCCCGTAGTCCTTATGAGTAGTAGTAAGTGTATTTACATGATAATTTAAATTTATATTCATTATATAACAAATGAAGAATGGTTGTTTGCGTTTCTGATTTCAAAAGAGCGAGTGTGCGATTCAGATAGCAACAATTCTGTTGACAAAATTTCTTATGCAGTGCGTGGCCAAGTTCGAGATTGGGTGCTCAGGATGGGGCCTTCAACAACCCCATTGAATCCTCGTGTTCGTGCTCCGGCTTAAGTTCCCTCCCGCCGCCCCCCGATCGGCGAGAGTTTGCAGGAAAGAGCAAGTAAAGCCGGATAGCCGGCAAGTTGATGAGTGGAGCTCAATAACCTCCCGTGCGCGTTTCTTTATTACACATTTACTGTTATTTATGACTTCCTTTGTTATCTAAACGGGCATGTGATGAATTAATTCCCTTTATGGCCGCGATATGCAGTCCGGACTGCCGCCTGAGATTATTTAAAATGGTTTATTCATTTGGTGTAGCAACAAATTGCCGTATCTGCCCGCATAAATGCCCAATATTTTACCATAATCTGGCGACGGGGGCACGTTTATGCAGATGCGCGGATGGAAAGTTGATGATGATGATAATGACATTCGCAATTTTCACTATTCCCTAGCTAGAATAGAACATTTTAAAATAAATTTCCTTTTTCTATCTCAATATTTTCAATTCATTCATTCAATGATTCGCAAAGTTATCCTGACTTGTCAACAAAATCAGATATTGTTCGTGAAGTAGAAGAGCGACAAATGCGTCCCGAAATGTTATGGTTTTTAATGTACCAGAGCCAGTTGGATCTCGCCAAGAAATGATTACTAAGGATGTTGCTGCTATAAATGATTTGATTAAGTCACAAGTCAAAATTAATCCAATTAAAGTCATTCGCCTGGGAAGGGTTGGCGTAAAGCCACGTCCTATGAAACTTATATTTGCTATTGCTCAAGAATCACTTGATATTCTAAGGGTGACTCATGCAATTGATACTGGTAATATTATATTTAACAATGACAAAACTGAAATGCAGCGTAATCACCTGAGGACTCTCAAAGATGAGCTGGATATGCGGAAAAAGGCAGGAGAAACCGATATAACTATTAAATATGTCAACGGCCACCCTTCCATTGTTAAATCTGCTTCTAGGATGCAAAAAAACTAATAACAAAATGTGTCGCATAATAAGATATTGTAATGAACTTATGACCCCTCAAAACTTTTATATTTTTGGTAATTTATATGTATTGTATTTTGTTTATTTTTCATTATTATTATTATTAAGAATGTTCTCTAATACCTCTTTTCGTATTTTTGAAATTTGTTTTATTTATTGTATTATGAAATTATATCATTACATCTATTGTAAAATAGAGATTTCCGTAAAATAAAGAAATAAATAATTTTTTCTGTTGTATTATTTAGTTTGGTGAGAGAATAATTTGAACTGATGCTGCATTTTGCATATAAATTATACATAGAACAGTAAAACTGTCGTGTAACTCAAATATTCATTGTATAATTCAATATCTGTCGGGGTATTAGCTCGAGAAGTAGTTGTTTCAATGAATATTTGAAGACGTCCCAATTAGACAACATTTTTGCAGAAAGTCGATATTATTTTTAATTCGTTTTTTTATATACAGGGTGTCCCATTAGTGCGGTCTCGGAAGATATCTCAGCTCTCGTTAAAGATAGAAAAAAAATGTTTTTACCAAATTTGCTTGATTTTAAGAGCTGCATAACCTAAAATTATTTTCAAATATACAGGGTGTCCCATTATTCCATACTTAATACCAACTTTGTTATTTTAAATGGAACACCCTATATATTATTTTTTTATTTGATCCGCCTTTAAATAACCTACACAAAGATATATCATTATTGGCACTTTAGGTTATTTGTTACTTCAGAAAAAAATATTTTTTGAAAATTTTGGCAGTTTTAGTACTTTACTTAAAAATTCACTGTGTCCTTATTTTTTAAGATATCAGTCTGTAATTTTACACACATATGCAATAAAGAATGCTCTATCCATTGACTATAACACATTATAATATTACTTATAAAACCTAATAAAAAACTACCTTCTAATATTTAATATTTAAAATGTACATAACTTCATTTTCTTTAATGGGACACCCTATATTTCTTTACTTTATCAGATCCGCAATGAAAAATGCTTTATTTTTTGTATAACATACCCTATATCTATTTTTATTAGTTTTTGAGATATTAACATTTTCCTGTCATATATGGGAAATTAGGCCACAATCAGCATTTAATTAATCTCTAATGGACGTCTAACTTTAATGGTATTTAGATATTTCAGTTTTACTTCAAATCATTTATTTATGACATAATATAATTACATTTATAATATCAAAGTAAACAATATAACGACAATGGAAACAAGTAAACCGTATTAATATTAACAGATTAGCATATAATGAATTTGATAATTATATTAAGTGTTCGATATGGCCTCCATTTTGGTTCTGGCACACTTGAAGCCTCCGTATGAAGCTTTGATTGACACTTACTAAGTTGTCTACAGTAATGGCACGCATAACATTACTAATTCTATTTTTCATATCCTCTTGTGTTGTTGCAGGTATTTTATAAACTTCTTCCTTCACAACACCCCATAAAAAAAGTCCAGTTTTGTTAAATCGGGTGACCTCGCTGGCCATGGAATTGGTCCTCCTCTTCCAATCCATTTGTTAGGAAAAGTTTGGTCTAAATATTGTTTAACTTGTCGACTATAGTGTGGTGGTGTGCCATCTAATTGTAACCATGATTTTGTAACGTTCTTAACGGCAATTCATCCAACCAGGTTTCGAACTGATTTTGAAGAAAATTTAAAAACGTATCACCAGTAACATTTCCATTAAAGAAATACGGACCAATAATCCTATTCCCAATAATTCCAGCCCAAACATTAAGAGACCATTTATGTTGATGGTCTATACAAACAATATGGTTCGGGTTATGGTCATCGTAATAATGATAATTATGTCTATTAACGAAACCATTTCTATGGAATATCGCTTCGTCGGTAAACAAAATATTGTTAAAAAAGTTCGGTTCAACTTGATGTTTTTGTAACGCCCAATTACAAAAATCCAATCTTTTTAAAAAATCATTCTCACCTAATTCCTGCACCGACTGAACGTGATAGGGATGAAATTTGAATCTCTTTGTTATTTTGTTTATTGTTGATTTGGGAATATCAAGTTGTTTTTCTAACTGGCGGGAAGAAATTTGAGGGTTCTCAACAATGGACTGAATTACCAAATGTTCATTCTCTTCTTTCGTTGTCCTTTTCTTTCTCTTTAATTTTAGAGGGTACATGATACTTCCTGTGCTTTCAAATCGGTTCTTCAATCTCACAAACGCTGCTGCATTAGGATGCCGTTCCGCATTTGGATACTTTTGTGCATATATTCGACTTGCAAGAAAACAATTTTCTTCACTTGCACCCAAAACGTATGTCATTTTTATTAATTGTTCTTTTGAAAAATTCATTATTGCGTTATCAAAAATTCAATAATATTAATAATAGTGTTAACAGCACTTTATTTATCTGTATGTCAAATAAATACGTTTGTTTACTTTATCAATTGTTTTTCATGGCCTCCTTTATTGCATTCATGATATATTAAAAAATGACAAAATTTGTTTATATTGTTTACTTTGATATTATAAATGTAATTATAATATGTCATAAATAAATAAAGTAAAGTAAAACTGAAATATCTAAATACCATTAAAGTTAGACAACCTTTAAAGACTAATTTAATGCTGATTGTGACCTAATTTCCCATATTTGACAGAAAAATGTTAATATCTCCAAAACTAATGAAAATAGATATAGGGTATGTTATACAAGAAATAAAGCATTTTTTATTGCGGATTTGATAAAATAAAAAAATATAGGATGTCCCATTTAAAAAAATGAAGTAATGTACATTTTAAATATTAAATATTCGAGGGTAGTTTTTGACTAGGTTTTATAAGTAATATTAAAATGTGTTATAGTCAATGGATAGAGCATTCTTTACTGCATATGTGTGTAAAATTTCAGACTGGTATCTTAAAAAATACGAACACAGTGAATTTTTAAGTAAAGTACTAAAACTGCCAACATTTTCAAAAAATATTTTTTTTTTAAGTAACGAATTACCTAAAGTGCCGATAATGATATATCTTTGTGTAGGTTATTTAAAGGCGGATCAAATAAAAAAATAATATATAGGATGTTCCATTTAAAATAACAAAGTTGGTATTAAGTATGGAATAATGGGACACCCTGTATATTTGAAAATAATTTTAGGTTATGCAGCTCTTAAAATCAAGCAAATTTGGTGAAAACATTTTTTTTCTATCTTTAACGAGAGCTGAGATATCTTCCGAGACCGCACTAATGGGACACCCTGTATATATATATTGATTATGTAGTATTTTTTTAATCTATGAAATAGTTTGATTGGAACATATCAGTGTATTGTCAAAAACAATAAATACTAGTAAAACAACATGACAGCGATATAAACGACCATCATATTATTTTTGTGTGTTTATTTTATAAGGACAGCTTTGTGTTGTGTAACATTGATGTTTTCATTTGTGCATGGATTTGCTGCCCTGGAGGGAATGTGGATATGCGAATGGTGATAATGCGACGGAATTATCAGCAAAACGTAAATGAATGACTTCCGTTTGATCAGAGCACGTGTCAGATGCATTTATCCAGGCCGGAGGGTGTGTTGGCTGGCTGCTGGTCGGATGGTCGGGGGGCGCATTAGGATTGACCGATGAAAGTCCGACTAAATTGTGTGACTGTATAATTGATCGCCCCCGGCTGCCGGCGCGCCCGGAGTTGGGTCTACATGGCGGTGACGCCCGGATGATTGATCGGGTCGGGATCGATGTAGATGTCCCTGTTAATTGATTGTAATAATTACCTTGTAAGACATGGGTCGGAGGGATTTAGTCTAGCAGGGCGGGCGAATGGGGGGTGAGCGCCGGGACGCCACTAATCATGGGGGTTTAGGGAGAGGGTTAACGCGCGCGCTGACATCGGCCACTCAATTACCACGGCTTTAATTAGTCCGTGACGGCCCATTGCCAGCTCATTAATACGCCAGTGCAGCCGGCTCCCATGAGAGGGCAGGTAAATCACTCCCGACGTGTTCCCACTAAATCACTGAATTAATTTTAATTGTGTATCCTAACAGGGGTCCACCTCAAACAAATAAGATAACTTTAACTGTTCAACCATACTTTCGACAAAAGTCAAAATTTCTCACTTACACAACACGTCAACTTGACACAAGTTTGAATTGAATTATAATGATGGTCATGTTATTATTTTCCTTTGTGATACTGTGCGATCGTATAAAACATGATTTTTTTCTATATGACCAATCAAAATTGACATTTCGAAAATTTAGTGGTGTGATACAGGTTGTGTATTTTAGGTTAGAACAAGATTAATCACATGTTATGTTGTAAATCAACTTTTAATTTGTATATCGTTAACTTGTTTCTCATTGATCACTTGGTAAAACATTTCTATTAATATATAGGTATTTGATTGAAATTCACTTGGTTTGTTTTACTAATAATTATTAGTAAAACAAACCAAGTGAATTTCAATCAAATAACTATATTTTAATTTGTAGGTTATGTGTAGGAAAATTTGACATTAATATGACAATTCAATTAACTCACAAAGATTACGATTACAAATGTATTTACCAATCACCGCCTCAAATTATTTCTATCTACTACCAATTTAATAAAGTGTCTCTGAGGAACAGGTAATATTCCTTGCTCAGGAATATCTGTCTTCTTTATTATTTGCCCATTTATATGTTCAAATTTTGAAAAAGTTTTAAATACTAAATAAATATTTTCTTATAGGTATGTATTACGATTTTTCAATTCTAATTTTCAGACATTCGTGATCTTATTAGAAACTTTCAATTTAAAAACTCCAACGAGTGTTTTTCACTCCCAGACTAAGCATGAAGTAAAATTTCGAGTTTAGAAAAGCCTGAAAATTTGGCTTGGTCGCGTAGCGCAGCGGAGCGATCAAGCCAAATCAGGCTTTTCTAAACTCGAAATTTTACTTCATGCGTCACGCGTACAAAATACTGATTTAAAGTGACGATCAAAATATACTACTTAGTTCTGATCACATGTTTATTACTTTCACAAATTTTTATATGGAATATGTGAAAGTATACTTTAAAGAAAAAATCCTTGTATTTCTTGTAACGTTGCAAGTTGTAGCGTTCCCTTCTTTGAAAATCTCTGCAGCGTAACAATTTATTTGATAAATTATGACTTATTTGTCACATTGATAATCATTTACCAACAACTCAAAATTAGATGCTTAAAATACCCTACTGTTAAAGCAGGACTGCAACTGTTTGCCGTAAATACACCCTAGGTTTGGTCATATTAAAAGAAAACAGAATTTAGAGTAGACTTTGAATTTTAAATTAGATTGGTACTACTGGCTGTTAACACATAGTTTACCATAACCTCAAATTTATTCCATTATTCAATTAGCATTCTGGACAACCGCACAAAAAAAATGCATAGAACAGTAAATCTGTCGTGTAACTCAAATATTCATTGTATAATTCAATATCTGTCGGGTTATTAGCTCGAGAAGTAGTTGTATCAATGAATATTTGGAGACTTGTTTCAATGAGACAAAAATATGTTTGCAGAAAGTCGATATTAATTTTAATTCGTTTTTATATTTTGTAAATATTCTGCAAACTATTGGCAAATTCAATTTTTCTTTATGCTAACTTATTGTGTACAGGGTGTTTTTTTTTTTTTCGTTAATATTATAGGGTATAGGCTAAACGGTAAGAGATACAAAAAAAACTAAGATATGTGTCCCGTTCTCTTTTTTAGTGTTAAGTTTAATGGCGCAATCAGATCTACGCTAAGTAGATTAGTTTAGAAGATACAGGGTGATTCTCAAAATCTACTGGTACTTAATATCTCTTATGACTCGGTTATTTATTTCTTTTATCTTTTATTGTAAAAAACTTGTAAGCATAATTATGTTAATATGTCTCTTTAAAGTCAAATATTCACCTGTATATGTATTTGTTTTCTATTTCTTTACTTATTTGAAACTATTTTATGCTGTAATTTTTTAAACGTTTTATACACATATATTGTACTTAATTTTGTCCTGTAATTGGTTATCTTTTGGGCAAATAAAGTTATTATTATTATTATTATTTTTTTTTTTTACTCGCAATAGTAGCGGTAAGTATATGATGGTGTCGGCTCCAAAAAGCAAGACACCATCATTTTTTTTTTTTTTAATTTATTCAGTGGTTCATGTTTAGCACTTTACGAACCAAGTTACATGAGGCAAGTATGCAAATTTTTTGTGTTTCAATAGTAATTGATTTTGTATTTTCTAATTCTAGGCATTCCAGGCTTTCTTACAGTGAGTGAGGAATTTCCCCCGTCGCTCCAATTATGATAGGGATTATTTTTACCCGTTCGAGTCCCCACAGAGTCTTTAGTTCTTCACTCAGAGGTAGGTATTTTTGTATTTTCTCATTATACTTGTTTGATATATTTGCAGGTGCCGGAACAGCTATATCGATTAAGGTAAGTTGTTTTTCTTTTTTATTTAGTAGTGTGATGTCGGGTCTGTTGTGCTGAATGGGATGATCAGTGTAGATTGTTCGGTCCCAGTAGATTTTTGTTTGTTCGTTTTCCATAATCGTCTCAGGGTTGTAGTTGTAGTAGGGTTCATCTGCACAATCAAGGTTATATTTTCGGCATAGTTCCTTATGTATCACCTTGGCGACGCTGTTGTGCCGATTGGTGTATTCTTTTGGGGCAAGAATTTTACAGCCACTCAAGACATTTTCTATCGTCTCATGTGCTTCTTTGCACATACGGCAGTTTGTCGAAATTATTATTATTTATGGAAATAAAACAAATATTATAAATACGAAAGTTTTTTGACTTTTCAGGTAGAATCCAGAAAGTATAGATGTTTTAATTTTTGAGATATTATCGTAACTAACATTTCTTAAATGGAACACCCTGTATCTGAGTATCTCAAAAAAAATCGTTTTTTTTTTATTGCAATAATGTGTAACACTTAATATTTTCCTTTGTCCTAAATAGCTAAAATACCAAAAAACAATTATTTTCTTTTATAATAGGTACATTAAAAACCCAGTTAACAAGCATATTGAAACATTGATAAACTAAAACAACAACTTATTATAAATTTTTGTTTGTTTTTTGTAGACAAACAAAAATGTATAATAACTCAACAATTATCTCATATACCTATACAGGGAACTTTTGTTTTAAGTATACATATGTGTGCGCTGCAAATTTTCCAATATTTGTTGCTTCTTAAAAACGTTCAATTTTAAGCTTTAAATGAGTGTTATCCACTCCCAGGCTAAGCATGAAGTAAAATTTCGAGTTTAGAAAAGCCCCGTGAAAATTTGTCGAGGGTCGCGCAGCGACCCGAGACAAATTTTCTGGGCTTTTCTAAACTCGAAATTTTACTTCATGCGCCACGCGTACAAAACAATGATTTGAAGTGAAGTTTGAAATATTCTAATTTCCACTTCCAAATTAAGCATGAAGTAAAATTTCGAGTTTAGATAAAGCCTGGAAATTTTCCGACATCCGTTGTTTTTTAAAAGAGTTCAATTCGAAGCTTTAAACGAGTGTTTTCCACTCCCAGGCTAAGCATGAAGTAAAATTTTGAGTTTAGAAAAGCCCAAAAAATTTGTCGAGGGTCGCGCAGCGACCCGAGACAAATTTTCTGGGCTTTTCTAAACTCGAAATTTTACTTCATGCGCCACGCGTATAAAACACTGATTTCAAGTGAAGTTCAAATATACATAAATTTCACAATATTTAAATGTTGCGTAGGCGTGGCGCATGAAGTAAAATTACGAGTTTAGAAAAGCCCAGAAAATTTGTATCAGATCGCTGCGCGACCCTCGACAAATTTTCACGGGGCTTTTCTAAACTCGATTTTTTTTTGCCTGGGAGTGGAAAACACCCATTTAAAGCTTCAAATGGAACTCTTTTTAACAAACTACGCATATCGGAAGATTTAAGTATATGCGCTCAGTGGCTGTCCTAGCAACATGTTTCAGTGGTGCGAGATCTCATGGTGGCGCTGGTTCGGTAGGGAGCGCCCCTAGCCGTTGCCCCTGCATTGCGGGATCTTGCACCCCCTAGTTACGCCGCTGACTATACAATAAATTACGTTTTCAAAATTGATTTTCTAATACAATCAACTTGATTTATAGCGAATGGTTACAACCATCGTAACGTGTGTTCCAATCGACTTTAAAACCCAGTTTATTAATTCATTCGCGTATCTAGCAGGGGTATAATAACTAGATTTCATAGCATTCATTCCATTTAATGGCGTATTGCGTTCCGTGTTAAGGTGCAATATTGCGGCCCATTTAACGCAATTATTCATTAAAGCCTCGAAACAAATAAGAGCGTTCCGTTTTAATGCGGGGAACGGAAACCGCGTCGAATCGCGAGATTGCAAGCGGGAAGTTCAAAACCACCGGCGTCTAATTAGAAATCCAATAACAATAATTAGTCAAGGTAATTGTGTTAACGGTAATGCTGAAGTTTTCGTGCTTTGTAGGCGCGTAAAAATAATTTTGTTTATAAATACGTTTAAGGAAAATGCGCAGCTACTGCGTATTTTATTGTGTAGGTGAAACAGAGGGTACGAAAATATTAAGTGAGTTAGTTTAACGCACGTACACATATATCCAGTTACAACAAAGTAAAGTTAAATCGCGTGGTGTTTCCTTATGATGCGTAACAAATAACGTAAGTTATGAAGAAGTAAGTGTTAGTGCAATCGAACATAACTTTGTATAACTTAATGAACGTAATTCTTGAATCTTGAAAGAAACATAATTTGATCTATTTGTTTATACAAAATAGTGTACAATTATGAGCAATAAAATTAAAAACCCGACAAACTAAAGCAAATAAAGCAAGCGCAACATCATGGAGTGTATGGAAATCAATAAAAGAAAAAACACAGGACATCTTCTCAACGACTAAACAGATTTAACTAATTCGCCTCTCTTAGGTTAATTTTTTTATACCTACGCCCTCATAAACATTGTATATATCGGGTGTGTCAAAATCAACGAATATGCTTAAAGGGGTTGAATTTAGACCAGTGGTGGGGAAACTTTTTTTAAGATAATAACCAGACAATCGTAGCGGGCCAAAGAATAATGCTTAATCGTAGATAGGTAGTTTTTATGCGGGTCGTCACATTACGAAGTAAGAACGCGTTCAAACATTCTCACGATTGCACTCTTAAACGGGCCGGATTAAACCTTTCCGCGGGCCGGACTTGGCCCGCGGGCCGTAGTTTTCCCATCACTGATTTAGACTATCAACGAAACACAATAAAGAAAATATTTTTTTTGTCCCTTTATTAACCAACAGGAAGCTGTTGAATCCAAAAGAAGTAACCCTTTAAAACTAAATAATTCTATCTAAATTTTCAAAATAGTTATATATGATATCTAATAAAATGGCTAAAAATTAATATTGTCGAGTTTCTAGCACGATATTGGGGTGCATCTTCTGATTTCAGAATGTTAATTTTAATGAAGAGATCCACATATAGAATCTGGCAACGTGTGATTCGTTGCCATGGTTAACTAAGTAATGTATTTTGCATGTGTCAAATTTTGAAGGTTGATAACTTTTAACGTCTAAACATGAGTTTGTTTACGACTGAATATTGCGACATGTATCTCATCTACGGGGCAGCTGAACAGAATGCGGCATTAGCTGCAAGACTCTACGCTAGACGGTACCCTAATCGAATACACACACCCCAGCGTTCATTCATTTAGAAGGTTAGACCAAAGGCTGAGAGATAACCGAGCTTCTCTTCCAAGTTTAAAAGGAATACATCCTGGAAAGATGAGAACCAGAAGAACGGTAGGTGTAGAAGAGATCATCATTGATGCCGTGATAGATAACCCTGAGATAAGCGTACGTCAAATTGGCCGCTTGCTGGAAATACCGTATGAAACGGTAAACAGAGTACTTCGGGATAAGGAATTACATCCGTACCATTTTACAAAGATTCAAGCTTTGCTGCCACAAGACTATGGACCAAGAATGGAATTTTCAAGGTGGATTCTAGACCAACCTGAAGACTTATTAAAAAATATTCTATGGACGGACGATTCTCTGTTTACAAATAATGGTATTTTCAATAGGCATAATCGGCACTTTTATTCGATAAATGATCCACATTGTACCTTTGCAACGGGTTATCAACACAGATTTAACGTAAACGTATGGGCTGGAATAATCAACACTAAAATTATAGGTCCATACCTTCTGCCTCATCGTTTACGGGGTGAACATTATTTATTTTTTTGAGAAATGATCTGGAAAACGATCTATTGGACGATATTCCTCTTATTACCAGAAGAGACATGTGGCTACAACTTGATGGCGCTGGTGTGCACTATGCCAGAATTGTTAGAGGTTGGTTAAATGAAAATTACCCTGATCGGTGGATAGGACGAGGTGGACCTACCCCATGGCCTGCCAGATCGCCAGACTTTAACCCAATGGATTCTTTTTTCTGGGCATTCATGAAAAAAATAAAGTTTACCCAGCTATACCAGAATCAGCACAAACTCAGAGTGTATTTGTATTGTATTGTATTTGTATTGCATCGAATGCAATTGCTGCGGAAATGTTGCAAAGAATTCCGGACAATATGAGAAGACGTGCTGAGGCTTGTATTCTTTGTAATGGTCACACGTTCGTTCATATGTTGTAATTGTACTTAGTTGTTGAATTTGTTAATATTTTATTTAATTAACATTTTGAAAAAGAAAAACCGGTGTTTGCTGCTTTTAATTAATTATGAATTTTTATTTTTGTTACTACCTTGGTGTCGCTATGGTATCCTTAAGGGGTGATACCTACCTGCAATGGTTCAAAAAATCGATTTTTTGTTTATTGCGGAATTCGAAAGTGTACACACTTTTTCATTCAGGAGGCCGCCATTTTCTCAAAAAACATTTTTTTTCAAAACCCAACGATCAATGACCGCTTTTACTCATTCTCAATGCAGAGCCATTGAAAATTTTGACTTCAGATGATTTTTACACATGCAAGCGCGGTCACCGCCAAACGCCTTTTGAAAAAGGTCTTCTGCAGGGAGCTTCACCACGGGTCCCCAGGTGGTCCAAAGAGGTGGAAAAAATCGTAATTAAAGACCAATGTACAACCAATAAACTGGTATGATTGCAGTTTCCTATCTTGTTTCGTTTTCGAGAAAAAAAATCCCGAAATTCCGCATTTTTTCAGCCTCGCAAGTAGGTTTCACCCCTTAATGATTATTTTATTAAGTAAACGTATGACAGCGTTGCCATTTTATTCTTTGGTTTTTAAGAAATTACTCCTAATAGCTGACTTCAGCATAGATTTTTTTGATAAAATAATACCATAGCCAACCTTCATTAAAGAGCGTGTCCGTTGATTTTGACACACCCGATATACCCGAACCGACAAATTGTATTTATCATTTCTTCGATTGTATTTCTTTGAAGAAGCCACAGTGTGGCGAAACAATTGTAGCGTTATACAATAGATATTTTAAAGTTTTAAATTGTATTATTTATATATTTTTTTATTAAAAAAAATGTGTTGAAATTATACCTCTTTAACATCCATTAGTTCACTCACAGAGACGTTTTCTAAATGTTTATTGACAACAAAAAGACACATTTACAAAATGCAAATTCTAGCGGTTCCATTTTTTTTCTTCCAAATTGAACAATCTTCAAAAGTATTCAGAATTGTTTCTTCCTTTTGTAAAATTAAATATGCTAAACTTCCTTTTAACAATGATACATAATATGTAAAGGTGTGTCGTAAATTTCCTAAAAAAAGTAGGTTTACTATCTTCCTCTGACATCTTAAGTTTCAATATGGTTTATCCGTGAACGGCGAGGCAACAATGGGAAAAAAAGAAAGCGGGGGCGGACGCGCCGCATCGGCAACAATGGGGGCTCGTAACTCATCCGGGGGGCGCGAACTTATCGCCGTTGCGAACGTTGCATTTTCAAATTTTCTGCCACATAAAACCGCATTAAGATTTAGATATGCGGCCGCGTCTCCGGCGGAACGGGGGAGAAGAAAGGAGACGTAAAATTATGGAGTGTAAAAATAAGCGATATGTGGGCGCGCGATGCTTTTATTGCCCCCCGGGTTGTAAATTACGCTGAAACAACTGCCGAGCGACCCCCGCCGTTAAATTCGAGGAGGCGAAAGGGTGATTTATGCGAGGAATTACGGTAATTTTTTTTTTTTTTTTGTGGGAGCGTTAATGGATTTCGGTCACGTGAAATAATCTTGATTCACGTTCGGTTATTCAACGCCTCCGAAGTTCGCAGCTGTTAAATATGTCATTTGCTTTTCATGGTTAAGTTATAAGTTATTCACAATATTTCAGTGTTGTCAGTATTTAATACGCATGGCGCAAGAAATAAAAGTTTGAGTTTAGAAAATTTGGATTGGTATACATAGGTATAGATAGGTATTACATTATTCCTTATTTTGTAATTTTCGAAATATGAAACGAGCGTCCCCAAAATGTATTCCAAATTGGTTGAAATGAAACCTCTAAAAATATTTTTCGAAACAATTAATATTTAGGGTATGCTCAATGACTTTGAATTTTCTCCGTATGTGATTGTATGGCACGATCCTTCATTATTCCAAGGTGTCTCGTTTAGTTTGCATTTTGTGGATATCTGTTGAAATATGGTATGTGAAGAATACGAATGTATATGTAAT
Organism: Philonthus cognatus; assembly: GCA_932526585.2. Classification (NCBI taxonomy): domain Eukaryota; kingdom Metazoa; phylum Arthropoda; class Insecta; order Coleoptera; family Staphylinidae; genus Philonthus; species Philonthus cognatus. Next base: position 83,577,937 of record OW052245.1, on the reverse strand, counting down.
TGTTAGAATATGTAACGCCGTTGATTATCTCACTAGTAAATTTGACGTCACTAGGCTTGGTGCGGGTAAATTGTGAAATGGATATATGTAATATTATTAAATGAACTTCACTGTATGTATTCCCAATTGTAATTAATTATGTTTAAGAGTTTAGTTTAAGTATATAAAATATAAACGTTTAAGTTTAGCTTGATGTTTACTATTCGATTGGTTTAAAGAGAGTCCTCGAACTCACAAAACTCTCACAAGTTTATATAACTAAATCTAATAAAAGGGAGAAATGTGCAATAAATATTATACATCAAGTGAATTAAACACGATTTTATTCACGAAAAGATTTTTGATTTCACGAGCGCCTCGGCGCCAGTGAAATCATTTCTTTGAGTGAATAAAGGTGTTTAATTCACGTGGCGTATATATGTTTTTATTCAATTTTGACGAAATTGTAAAGAAAATGTACTTTACATTTATTTTTAAATAAATTTTTTAACTCACTAGTGACCTAAAAAAATTTTAGTTCACTAGTGAATAAAACCTTGTTTATTACGGTTATTATGGAGTTAATAATGTCGATTTAAATTAACAAAATTGAATAAAAATAATTATTTACATTGCAGCGATTGGATGCGGTTATGTACAGATATGTATAATATTTGCCCAATACGCATTCTAGTGCGCATGCTAATAATTAACTTGGTCGCGCGGCTTTTAGGAGCAGTTGACTACAAACGCAACAGGATGCAGGCGACGTGAGAACCACACGCACACAATGCCCGGCGGCGTATTAATTTAACGTATGTCAAATATACGTATTATTTATTCAAGCTCGCACAGTTGGGTGATTTATGGCATATGGCCGAAAATGTAAAGCCATAAAGGTAAGTGGCTACAAAACATAATGAATTTATATTTACATTCAAGAAATAGAAAGTTATACGGTGTAGCCGCCGATTCGCGACTTATCCGCGATTCCCAAATTAGAAGGCTCGGGACAAGCGCGGGCCGCTACCTGAAAGGGACGAGGTCCTTATTATCTGGCCACCGAGGCACCCGGGAGATTTTACAACGAGTGCATTAGGATCTTCGCTCAAATTATGCCACGGCACGTTTTAGGCAAACAAAAGAGCACGGGACATCGGCGTGGAGAATTTAGCGGCAACAGTGGAAAATATCCTTCTTCCCCCGAAAAGAAGATCACCAATCAGATGGCATCTTGACCATCTCCTTTCTTTCGAAATAAGGGAGAAGCACCACCCTAACAACTTCGCGAGAAGCGCGAGAAAAAGGGAAAATCACTCACCTTCTAGTATCAGAACCGTCAAGAGCATATTTTTATTCATTTTATTTTAGTCTACGATAGAGATCAATTTTGCTTTAAAGTCCTAAATAAATAGTGTAAAGTTAAAATTGATCTAAGTGTTTTTAATGAGCAGTTCATTAATGGTCCTTCGAAATTAATTCCCTTTGAAGCCGGTTTGTAATATTAGTGTAGTTTTCCATTTGTGCAGATAAAAAATGGCCATAGTAACTAGAAAACACACAGAAATATACTTGGTAGGTGCTGTGAATAACGAGTTCACTGGTTCCAAACTGCCCACTATCCATGATGTTCTAGCAGTTTACTTTTATGAGCTGAAGATTAGCAACAGAACGAAGCACGAGGCAGCAAAAACAACAATTGCAAAGTTGTTTATTCCCTGGAACAAAGCAAGGATTCCTGTCCGTGATGAACGAAGAGCAATCAAGAAGTTGGAAGAGCTGATAATGACTTGGGAGAATATTAAGAAAAATAAAACCAGACAGACCAGTACTCGTAAGCTGAACGAAGAAGCCTTCACAGCAAAATATGAAAATTTGTTTGATGTTGCCCACGGTGATGCTCTCGAGATAAGGGACATTTAGAAGGACCGTGAGTTCTTGCTCGCTCAACGAGAGCCAGGAAGGCGAGGGTCTATGATTGGACTTGATTGGACTTGACAAGAAACTTGGGAAGAAGGAAACAGAAAAGAGAAAGAGAGATGAACTAACTTAATTTGTTTGATGTTGCCCACGGTGATGCTCTCGAGATAATAAACATTCAGGAGGACCGTGAGTTCTTGCTCGCTCAACGAGAGCCAGGAAGGCGAGGGTGTATGATTGGACTTGACAAGAAGCTTGAGAAGAAGGAAACAGAAAAGAGAAAGAGAGATGAACTTACTTAATTTGTTTGATGTTGCCCACGGTGATGCTCTCGAGATAATAGACATTCAGGAGGACCGTGAGTTCTTGCTCGCTCAACGAGAGCCAGGAAAGCGAGGGTGTATGATTGGACTTGACAAGAAGCTTGAGAAGAAGGAAACAGAAAAGAGAAAGAGAGATAAACTAACAGAAAAAAGAAAAAAAAACAGCTGAACCATGTTTGAAAAAAATGTGTTGGAATCGACATCTTCCTCCAGTGCTTGAGAGGAATCAGATAGTCCCAACGTCATCGACATCTATCAGTACCACAATTGTGCCAAAAAGAGGCAGGAAGGTGATATTCACGCCGGAAGTTCTGTCCTCTCTTGATAGAGCGAATATAAGTGACAGACAGGCTGTTTACATAGTTGCATCATTGATTTCAGCGTTAGAACAAGTTATGCAAAAGTACTCTTTGAATCGTTCATCCTTACGACGCTATCGTATAAAGCATCGAGAAGAGTGATCGCAAGAATTAAAAACTGAGTTCCAAAGCTTAGATAGACCTATAACCATTTACTGGGATGGAAAATTGATGGCAGATCTAATAGGCGATGAGAAGGTCGACAGATTACCAATTCTTGCCTCATGTGATGGTATTGATCAACTCCTTGCTGTGCCTAAACTTACCACCGGAACAGGACGGGCCATGTGCTATGCCATCATTGAAACAATTGATGACTGGAATCTGAGAGATGTTAAGGCTTTCAGCTTTAATACCACTGCTTCCAATACTGGACGAATAAATAGAGCTTGTGTGCTTCTCGAGGCAATACTTGGCCGTGATATATTGTATTTAGCTTGTCGTCATCACATTCATGAAATTATTTATCTATTTATCAACGGAGGTCCATTTAAACTAGTACATTAATATTATAAAAACTAAAATTACTAATACATAAAATATAAATACAAGTACATAATAAATATAGGTACATAAAAGAGTAAAAAACAAACAACACATTTAGGTACAAACAACAGATTAAAATATGCAGACTATATACCCTGTCGGAAGATGTTCTTCAAAGTATTCCGGCTAATTGCACCAAAATCTGGATTAATGGCGGTCCAATTATTGGCGATTCTGGCCATATCAAATTTTTTACTATAGTCCGTCCTACAATATGGTACATGGAACAGATCGAAGGAACGCAAACTTCTAGCAAGCACATTGATTTTAAATTGGCTAAGTAAATAGGGGCAATCAATCGCTCCATTTATTAAATTGTATCCTAGCATTACGTCTGCATTCCTTCGTCTCTGCTGTAACGAATCGATATTTAAAGATTGTAGGACGTCATTGTAGGAGCCGGCGATCCCGAACTTGTAGGAGATAAATTTTGTGAATTTAACTTGGACCCTCTTAGCCATTTTTACGTCAGATTTGCTATGAGGATTCCCAATAGTGCAACAGTACTCAAGGTGAGAGCGGACAAGGGATACATACAAGGGATTATGCTCGAGGAAGTATTTGCTACATGTATGGGTCTTTCCTTAGGTCCAGAAATGCCACTGTTCAAACGATTCAAGACGTTCTGGCCAAATATAATCAAAGGTGACTTCAATCCTGGAATCACTGACGAAACTGTATTTACCGAATTGGATTCTGTCAAGAATGAAATCCTATCATTCGCCACTGAGCAGTTGAAAACTGGCGATCAGCCTAGAGATGATTATAGAGAATTATTGGAGCTTACTGTTATATTTTTAGGAAAAGGTCCTCAAAGAGGAATAAAATTTATAAAATCAGGAGCTTTGCACCGTGCAAGATTTATGGCTCGTCTTATTTACGCCATGAAGATCTCTCTTTTTCGGAATAGTGCATTTCGTTTAACTGCTCGTGAACTAAATGGGCTCAAGAAACTCTGTATTTTTGGTGTCAGGTTTTACATCAGAAGCTGGTTCTTATCACGTCTTGGAATATCTGCCCCAAAGAATGATCTCTTAGCCCGACGTTTACTTGTTTCTGGAGACAGAATTTCTCTTGATGCCCTGAAGAAGCTTAAAGGACACTTCTGGTATCCTTCAGAAGAACTGATTAGGTTATTTTTTTTTGATAACTCAATCTCCCCTAAAGAGAAGAGGAAGCTTATAACGAGTGTTTTCCACTCCCAGACTAAGCATGAAGTAAAATTTCGAGTTTAGAAAAGCCTGAAAATTTGGTTTGGTCGCGTAGCGCGAAGCGCGGAGCGGCCAAACCAAATTTTCAGGCTTTTCTAAACTCGAAATTTTACTTCATGCGCCTCGCGTATAACACACTGATTTCAAGCGAAGCTTACAAGTTTACAATATTTCATTGCTTTCAGTGTTTAATACGCGTGGCGCATGAAGTAAAATTTCGAGTTTAGAAATGCCTGAAAATTTGGTTTGGCCGCTCCGCGCTTCGCGCTACGCGACCAAACCAAATTTTCAGGCTTTTCTAAACTCGAAATTTTACTTCATGCTTAATCTGGGAGTAAAAAACACTCGTTTTAAGATTCAAATGAAACGCTTTTATACAGTTCAAGCTCGTTACATTTTGCTTAAAACTTTTCGTGCACTTAAAACTGCGTCAAAGTGGAATTTTAATGAGACAAAAAAAATGTTGAGTTTAGGCTGAAACTTGTTTGAGAAATTAAAAAAAATGAACACGTCGCTTCTTAAACTTTAAAATAACAGCGTTTGTTTGGAAATGAACGAGCTTCAACATTTAGAAGAGAAAAAGCAAATATGTCAATTGGTTTTTCTGGAAAATCGCGTCAAAGTGGAATTTTGTTGAGATGAAGAAAATGTTGAGGTTACGCTGGAATTTGTTCCATGGAATTTAAAAAAAATTAATGCGTCGCTTTTTACATTTCAGAATCACAGCTGTTGCTTGGAAATAAACGAGCTTCAGCATTTTGAAGAGGAAATGGAAATATGTCAATTGATTTTTCTGGAAAGTTGCGTCAAATTAGAATTTTGTTGAGACGAAGAGAATGTTGAGTTTATGCTGGAATTTGTTTGAGGAATTAAAAAAAAATGAACACCTCGCTTCTTAAACTTCAAAATTACAGCGTTTGCTTGGAAATGAACGAGCTTCAACATTTTGAAGAGAAAATGCAAATATGTCAATTGGTTTTTCTGGAAAATCGCGTTAAAGTGAAATTTTGTTGAGACGAAAAAAATGTTGAGGTTATGCTGGAATTTGTTCCATGGAATTTAAAAAAATAAATGCGTCGCTTTGTACATTTTAAAATCACAGCTGTTGCTTGGAAATGAAGGAGCTTCAGCATTTTGAAGAGGAAATGGAAATATGTCAATTGATTTTTCTTGAAAGTTGTGTCAAATTAGAATTTTGTTGAAACGAAGAGAATGTTGAGTTTATGCTGGAATTTGTTTGAGGAATTAAAAAAAAATGAACACCTCGCTTCTTAAACTTCAAAATTACAGCGTTTGCTTGGAAATGAACGAGCTTCAACATTTTAAAGAGAAAATGCAAATATGTCAATTGGTTTTTCTGGAAAATCGTGTTAAAGTGAAATTTTGTTGAGACGAAAAAAATGTTGAGGTTATGCTGGAATTTGTTCCATGGAATTTAAAAAAATAAATGCGTCGCTTTGTACATTTTAAAATCACAGCTGTTGCTTGGAAATTAACGAACTTTAGCATTTTGTAGAAAAAATGCATATATGTTAATTGGTTTTTCTGGAAAATCGCGTCAAAGTGGAATTTTGTCGAGATAAAGAAAATGTTGAGTTAGCGCTGCAATTTGTTTGAGGAATTTAAAAAAAAATGAACACGTCACTTCTTAAACATCAAAATAACAGCGCTTGCTCAGAAATGAACGAGCTTCAGCATTTTGAGGAGAAAATGCAAATATAACATTTAAGGCTAATTTGAAACGAATCAATTTATCCGCTATTGTTAATAATGTTTTATCTTAATTTTAATTACTTAGTTTGTGAACTCATAAAATTTTAATTCGATATTATATTATAGAATCTAGTCTTTACTGTGATATTTTGCTCATCAATTACTGATATTAATTTTAATATGTTATTTGTACAATTTATTAGTTGTTTATGTATTTGTCTTTGTACCGATTTGTTGATTTTATCTCTAAATATTGTATTCACTCTTTAGTATTTTTTATTATTATCATTTTAACTCGCGTAAAGTAAGAGTAACATGAACATGTCTAATACAATTGTTATTTTTCTGTTATCCACTCTGTATATATAAATATACTAATATTATAAATTTATGTAAAAAGAAATTCCGTAAATAAATGAAATGAAATATTAATTGGTTCTTCTGAAAAATCCCTCAAAGTGGAATTTTGTTAAGAAAACACTCGTTAGAAGCCTTAAATTGAACGCTTATAAGATTGAGGAATGCTTGAAATTTTATAGCGTATTTTACGGAAAATGTATACTTAAAAGAAAAATTTCCTGTGTTTTATTGTTGAGGAATTATTTGAAAAATTAATTGTTGGATATTTATTTACAATTTCATGGATATGTATTTATAGTGGAATTCGAGAGAGATGTCCTATGACTCATTGATGTGGAATGTGTGCTTCAATTTTTTTAGAGAGTGTCTCGACAGTTGTATCTGCACCGATTTTTCCTAGTTGTGTCAAATTTTGACGTTACATGACAATGTCATACTGTTTAGGTCGCGAGTATATTAGTGTTCTTTCTTTTAGAAAAGCTTTAAATCATAATTTCTTGTGATTTTTTTCTTTTGAGTATACATATCCCAATTACGTGTTGTAGATTTTAAAATATTCGCTGTTTTCGTAAAAGAAGTTAATTTGAAGTTTAAACGAGTGTTTTCCACTCCCAGACTAAGCATGAAGTAAAATTTCGAGTTTAGAAAAGCCTGAAAATTTGGTTTGGTCGCGTAGCGCGAAGCGCGGAGCGGCCAAACCAAATTTTCAGGCTTTTCTAAACTCGAAATTTTACTTCATGCGCCACGCGTATACGACACTGATTTCAAGCGAAGTTTACTCGTTCACAATATTTCAGTGCTTTAAGTGTTTAATACGCGTGGCGCATGAAGTAAAATTTCGAGTTTAGAAAAGCCTGAAAATTTGGTTTGGCCGCTCCGCGCTTCGCGCTACGCGTCCAAACCAAATTTTCAGGCTTTTCTAAACTCGAAATTTTACTTCATGCGCCACGCGTACAAGACACTGATTTCAAGCGAAGTTTACTCGTTCACAATATTTCAGTGCTTTAAGTGTTTAATACGCGTGGCGCATGAAGTATAATTTCGAGTTTAGAAAAGCCTGAAAATTTGGTTTGGCCGCTCCGCGCTTCGCGCTACGCGTCCAAACCAAATTTTCAGGCTTTTCTAAACTCGAAATTTTACTTCATGCTTAGTCTGGGAGTGGAAAACACTCGTTAAGGGCTTCAAAGTGAACTCTTTAAAAAAAGCGTAAGCATATGTATGCCTAATAGAAACTTCCCTGCATGTATACTTAAAAAAGATTAATCCGATGACTATTTGCCAAATCTACTGAATGCGCATTTGATTCAACTAACATTTTCGTTTGAGCTTACCCAAAATCAACATAAATCCATTACTTATTTTTGTAAATACCTGAACTATTTAGTAGATGTGGAAACTAGAATTATACCACTTAACTCACATTTAAAACGATTTTGCAAATTAATTAAAATTATTTGTGGCTGGGTTTTTGCAGATTTAGTTTTACGAAGACATTATCAAAATGTGACGTTTAACCTCAACATTTTAAAGCTGAATACCGGAACATACGTTTTCGCATGTTCCATCTAAAAACCATAGCAGACATATTATGAAGTTTTCTGTCTCTTTTCACACACGTAATCTGATGACATCAAACTATTTTCATATTACATGTATTGGTGCAGAAAGCATAACAAATCAAGGAAACCATGGAACAACTCTCGTGAATCGTAGCTTATTTTAATTAAATTTTAATTAATAAAAAATAGTGTCCTGTGTTTTTCTAATCTTTTGATAGATAATAGTAGCCCAATTAAATAAAGTAATTATTATAGTTAATTGATTCTAATTAAAATTGTATCTCAGGCAATTATTAGCTGTCTGTGTTTACTAAAGGTACCTGTTGTTGGCTTTGTGTAAAAGTGTAAAAGTTGGCCGCAACTTTGAAACCCCCTCGTGTACACACCCACGCATACAGATAGAAATACAAACACGGGGTAATGGCGGAATGAGTTTGTTCGGTGTCGCGTTAATATTTTAATGGTTTATTAATTCAGGCATTATTCAGTTTAGCCAGGTGGGCTTTTAACGTGCGCCGCTAAAACAAAATTTTACAGCGGCCATTAATTTAAATCAGTATAATATCGCGGAATCGCACACATTACAATTAAAAATGTAGTGGGGCAGTTCGTTGTAATCAAATATTCATTAAACAGCTTTCATTACATATTTATGCTGTAACGAGGAGCGCCATAAACTAGCTCGCTAATTAGAATAGTTAATAGCGTGGTTTAATAATTGTCATATTAGCGGAACCCGTACCTATGTATCGCCTATATATTTATTAACTAATAAAACATAAATATATTACGGCGATATCTGGAATGGGCGATTTCTCTCGTAAATCACTCTCAGGTATATACAATTTCAATTAAAATAACCAGTATAAATCGAGAGATTGGACTTGATAGCGGCAAAACATGACAATAAAACGCGGCGACTTGGCCGGCAATTGGAAATAAATTGCACTTTTAATTATACGATGCATGTAATATTTTACGGAGACGTGATTGGTGGAAATAATGAAGCCACTAATCATTCCGGCTCGATGCCGATTAAACTGAACCGGCTCATTTCTATAATTGCCCCATAAACATGCCAATTCTCGCAAAAAAAAACTGGACAACCGGACAAAGTCGCCGTAAGTTGTCACATAATGCCTATATCACACACACAGTCAGTCGGTGTATTACCGCATACGAGAGGGTCGCGATAAATATTAAAAAAAAAACGCCCGGGCCGGGACAAGGCGATATTTATTTAATTTAGTGTGGGGTCGCTTTTAAAAATATACGCGGAGGGACATAAAACGGCCATCTAAAGGAGAATTGATAGGGCCGTAAAGCCAATAATAACCATAAACTTAATCCGGTATATAATTTACACTTAAAATTGATGACACATAAACTAGCTGGTGTGACCCGAACGCAGCTGGTAGCCACATCACACGTAGTGGTCGTTGCTCGCTGCTTCACTTGCTTGTTGCTCGTTTCTTCTAAATATACAGCTTTGCGACTGTGAGGTCTTTTCTTCACTTACACCTGATTTAAAGAAGACATTTACGATTTCAATTTCAACGACCGTAACATAATAAAACTCAAATGAAAATAATATTAAAATAGCTTACTACATTTTGCCACTTTTATATTAACTTGACAGTCAGTACAAGCTAGTGATTATCAAACTAAATGATATCAAAGTATAAAAAACAGGATTTTATATTAAAAAAAAAACAATATTGGGCCTTTAGAAACAACATTTTAGAAGCTAAGAATTAAATATAATTAACTAAAATGCAAGAACCTTGTAAAGACTGAATAGTTTTATACCTAAGGAAGAAAATACAAGAAATTTAAATAGAAAGCGTTTGCTTAGAGATGAACGAGCTTCGGCATTTTGAAAAGAAAATGAATATATGTCAATTGGTTTCTCTGGAAAATCGCGTCAAAGTGGAATGTTATTGTCCTAATAAAGCGTCCTAAAAAGCGACCTAATTCACTTTGAATTAGGTCGCTTTTTAGGACGCTTTATTAGGACAATAACATTCCACTTTGACGCGATTTTCCAGAGAAACCAATTGACATATATTCATTTTCTTTTCAAAATGCCGAAGCTCGTTCATCTCTAAGCAAACGCTGTTATTTTGAGGTTTAAGAAGCGACGTGATCATTTTTTTTTAAATTCCTCACACAAATTCCAGCGTAAACTTAACATTTTCTTCGTCTCAAAAAAATTATTCCACCATGACGCGATTTTCCAGAAAAACCAATTGAAATATTTACATTTTCTCTTCGAAATGCTAAAGCTCGTTCATGTTCAAGCAACCGCTGTGATTTTGAAATGTAGCAACCGACGCGTTCATTTTTTTTATATCCTCGAACAAATTCCAGCGTAACCTAAAACGTTGAGGTCTCAACAAAATTCCAATTTGACGCGATTTTCCAGAAAAACCAATTCACATATTTGCATTTTCTCTTCGAAATGCTAAAGCTCGTTCTTTTCCAAGCAACCGCTGTGATTTTATAATGTACACAGCGACGCGTTCATTTTTTCTTAAATCTTTGAACAAATTTCACCGTATCGTGAACATTTTCTTCGTCTCAACAAAATTCCACTTTGACGCGATTTTTCAGAAAAACCAATTGAAATATTTGCAATTTCTCTTCGGAATGCTGAAGCTCGTTCATTTCCAAGCAACCGCAGTGATTTTGAAATATACAAAGCGACGCGTTCATTTTTTTGAAATCCTTGAACAAATTCCACCGTATCCTCAACATTTTCTTCGTCTGAACAAAATTCTACTTTGCCGCAATTTTCCAGAAAATCTAGTTGACATATTAGCATTTCTTCTTCAAAATGCTGAAGCTCGTTTATTTCCAAGCTAACGATGAGATTTTGAAGTTTAAGAAGAGACGTGTTTATTTTTTTTAATTCCTCAAACAAATTCCATCGTAAACTGAAAATTTTCTTCGTCTCAACAAAATTCTATTATGACGCGATTTCCCAGAAAAACCAATTAAAATATTTGCATTTTCTCTTCAAAATGCTGAAGCTCGTTCATTTCCAAGCAAACGCTGTTGTTTTGAAGTTTGAGAAGCAACGTGTTATTTTTTTTTAATTCCTCAAACATATTCCAGCGTAAACTCAACATTTTCTTCGTCTCAACAAAATTCCACTTTGACGCGGTTTTTGAGAAAAACCAATTCACATATTTGCATTTTCTCTTTAAAATGTTGAAGCACGTTTATTTCCAAGCAAATACTAGCCTTTTGAAGTTTAAGAAGCGACGTATTCATTTTTTTTAATTCTCCAAACAAATTCCAGCGTAAACTCAATATTTTGTTCGTCTCAACAAAATTCCACTTTGACGTGATTTTCCAGAAAAACCAATTGTCAAATTTGCATTTTCTCTTCAAAATGGTGAAGCTCGTTCATTTTCAAGCATTTTATTTTTAGTTGTACTAGAGTTAGTGTTTATTTCTAGTATAACCGGAAGCTGATAGTCTTGAAAATTTTTTCATTGAAAGAAGCTGTCTTACAATGCATTAATTAGAAGTCCATATACTATTAGTGTGCGGTTTCGCTGGAACACCCTGTATTGACATTTTCGACATTTTTCTATTTTCCTTATAAAGTGCTTGACTATCTTTGGACTACCATAGGATGTTGTCATATTATATATTTATTAACCGTGTTTTGACTATTGTGACTGTAAGTCACTTGATTGAGTGTTTTTTGACTATGCTAGGATGTTGTTTGATTTTCTCTGATTATATCACTATTTTGATGTTATGACTATAAGTCACTTAAATCACTATATAAAATACAGTCAATATAGTGGCGTAACCTCACCATTTTCTTCGTCTCAAGAAAGTTCAACTGTGACATATTTGCATTTTCTCTTCAAAATGCTGAAGCTCGTCTATTTCCAAGAAAACGCTGTTATTTTGAAGTTTTAGAAGCGACGTGTTCATTTTTTTAAATTCCTCAAACAAATTCCAGCGTAAACTCAACATTTTCTTCGTCTTAACAAAATTCCACTTTGACGCGATTTTCCAGAAGAACCAATTGACATATTTGCATTTTCTCTTAAAAATATTCAAGCTCTTTCATTTTCAAGTAAACGCTGTTATTTTGAAATTTAAGAAGCGACGAGTTCGTTTTTTTTTAAAATTCCTCATACAAAAATTCCAGAGTAAACTTAACATTTTCTTCGTCTCAACAAAATTCTACTTTGACCCGATTTTCCAGAAAACCCAATTGACATATTTGCATTTTCTCGTAAAAATGTTGAAGCTCGTTCATTTTCAAGTAAACGCTGTTGTTTTGAAGTTTAAGAAGCGACGTGTTCGTTTTTTTTAATTTCTCAAACAAATTTCAGCGTAAACTCAACTTTTTCTTCGTCTTAACAAAATTCCACTTTGACGTAATTTTCCAGAAAAACCAATTGATATATTTGCATTTTCTCTTTAAAATGCTGAAGAGCAATATTCAAGCTCTTTCATTTTCAAGTAAACGCTGTTATTTTGAAATTTAAGAAGCGACGAGTTCGTTTTTTTTTTAAATTCCTCATACAAATTCCAGAGTAAACTTAACATTTTCTTCGTCTCAACAAAATTCCACTTTGACCCGATTTTCCAGAAAACCCAATTGACATATTTGCATTTTTTCGTAAAAATGTTGAAGCTCCTTCATTTTCAAGTAAACGCTGTTGTTTTGAAGTTTAAGAAGCGACGTGTTCGTTTTTTTTAATTTCTTAAATTCCAGCGTAAACTCAACTTTTTCTTCGTCTTAACAAAATTCCACTTTGACGTAATTTTCCAGAAAAACCAATTGATATATTTGCATTTTCTCTTTAAAATGCTGAAGCTCTCATTTTTAAGCAACCGCGGTGATTTTGCAATGTACAAAACGACGCGTTCATTTTTTTAAATTCCTCGAACAAATTCCAGCGTAACCTAAACATTTTCTTCGTCTCAACAAAGTTCCACTTTGACCCGATTTTCCAGAAAAACCAATCAACATATTTGCATTTTCTCTTCAAAATACTGAAGCTCGTTCATTTCCAAGCAAACGTTGTTATTTTAAAGTTTAAGAAACGACGTGTTCATTTTGTTTAAATTCCTCAAACAAATTCCAGCGTAAATTCAACATTTTCTTCGTCTCAACATAATTCCACTTTGACGCAAATTTCCAGAAAAACCAATTGACATATTTGCATTTTTTCATCAAAATGCTGAATCTCGTTCATTTCCAAGCAAACGCTGTTATTTTGAAATGTACAAAGCACCGCGTTATTTTTTTTAAAATGCCTTGAACAAATTCCCTCGTAACCTCAACATTTTTTTCCTCTCAACAAAATTCCACTTTAGCGCGATTTTCCATAGAAACCAATAGACATATTTATATTTTATTTATTTTATTTATTTATTTATTTGGTAATAACCCAACAGACAGTAAAGTCCAATAACAGGGCTATATCATTATTACAAATTAAATACAATATAACTTATATAAATATATAACAAAAGATGCATGCAGAACAGAAATACATAAAACCATAAAGAAATAAACAATATTAAAAATTAACTCATAAACTAAGGTAACATAGATAATAATTTTAATAATTTTAATTTTAATTTTTTTCTCTTCAAAATGTTAAAGCTCGTCCATTTCCAAGCAAACGCTGTTATTTTAAAGTTTAAGAAGCGACGTGTTCATTTTTTTTAATTCCTCAAACAAATTCCAGCGTAAACTCAACATTTTCTTCGTCTCAACAAATTTCCACTCTGACGCAGTTTAAAGTGCACGAAAAATGTAAAATGTAACGAGCTCGAACTGTATAATAGCGTTCTATTTGAAGCTTAAAACGAGTGTTTTCCACTCCCAGACTAAGCATGAAGTAAAATTTCGAGTTTAGAAAAGCCCCGCGTAGAAAATTTGTCTCGGGTCGCGCAGCGACCCTTGACAAATTTTCACGGGGCTTTTCTAAACTCGAAATTTTACTTCATGCGCCACGCGTATAAACACTGAAATATTATGATGTTCAAAATATAGCGCTCATGTTTTTATTAACACTTAAAAAAAACTTTGGATTTTTTTTTTTATTGTAAATGAATCTCTTGCTCTTTTGTAACACCAATCCAGATGTTACAAAAGAGCAAGAGATTCTTTTTATCTTTCAAAAATTTCAATATAGGGTTAAAAAGTTGAACGGGTCGCTTTATAGAACTTTGGTTTTGAGTGTTCAGAAAGTTCGAAGATAAATGTAACAAGCTATAACTTTATAACAGCGTTTCATTTGAAAATTAAAACGAGTGTTTTCCACTCCCAGACAAAGCATGAAGTAAAATTTCGAGTTTAGAAAAGCCTGAAAATTTGGTTTGGTCGCGTAGCGCGAAGCGCGGAGCGGCCAAACCAAATTTTCAGGCTTTTCTAAACTCGAAATTTTACTTCATGCGCCACGCGTATAAAACACTGACATATTGTGATGTTCAAAATATACCGCGCTTATATTTTTAATTAACACTTAAATAAACTTTAAAATTGTTAATTTCATCTAAGCGGATCTCTTGCTCTTTTGTAAAACCTCTCCAGGTGTTACAAAAGGGCAAGAGATTCTTTTTATCTTTTAAGTACACGTACACATTCCAAAGTAAGTTGCACTTAACTTGCTTTGAAATGTGCACGTATACTTACAAGATAAAAACTCGCTGTATACAGAGTGTTTCATTTAAAACTTCCCAGACTAATTAATAAGAAATTAAAAATGTTATTAAAGTTAAGTTTGTTGCGATCAATAAAAGTTATTCCAGGCTTCAAATAAAGATGGAATTGATATTACACATAATTACGGTTTCGCTGTCAAAGGCGTGAGAAAATATCAGATGATCAGAGCTGGTATTTACTTAATTAAACACAGTTATATTCCTTTCTTCACTTTTATAAAAGTGAAGAAAGGAATATAACTGTGTTTAATTAAGTGACTTAACACCTTCACGTAACTCATACAACTACATTAAGAGCTGGTATTCCTGAAATTGACCGACCGATCGGTCGTCCGCCAACTGTGAAATGCACATGTTAAATTCCTATCTAAATATACAGATTTCATACAACCGAATCGTACGACCAATTTCGGGAATACCGGCCCAGAACTGTGGAAGTGACGTTTTCTTAAAGAATTACATATTTATCATATACATATCCTAATATATAAAATTACGAAAAAACTATTCGTGAAAATGCAAACAGTGTCTTAATTAATAAGACCATTTAAGACGATAAATATCCATTGAAACAACTACTTCCCGTGCAAATACACCTCCGGATATTGAATTATACAATGAAATATTTAAAATCTTATTTAATTTGATTTGTTACAACGCTCTATTAAAGTATATGTAACGTTTAGGTCAAATTCTCTTCAAACCAACTAACAATACAATTTAAAATGAAAGGAGAGATAGCAACAAATTAGAAGTGAATAGTTTTTTTTCGTAATTTTATATATTATGTTTAGAGTGTGCAAACTATAAGAAGCGTAAGCTTATTTTCTCGAATTCAAATAGTTTTGAATTTGAATTTATCTTGTTTGTACATATCCTGGTTACGCCCACTGTGTATTATATTTTTTATATTTTGATGAATGATAGGTATGCTTAAAGCAACAATTATTACAGATTTATCCCTTTCAGTTACGCCAGTAATGATTAATTATGAGTGCGCGGGTGGTTTTGGAAAGTGTCTGGGCCACGGTGAAATATGTCCCAGAAAAAAAATTATAAGTATGATAATAAATAACAGCCGTCGCATATGTTATAATTATTTGGGCTAAATGATTTATACGAAATCGTGTGTATGTGTGCGGCGAAAACGTATTATCATTTTTCATTAAAACGAACGGCTGAGTCGCGAACGAGTAGTACGAGAATAGGGCTTATATAATGCTAAATAATGGGCCGTTTCGTGCGCCCGGATAAATGGATGGAGTTCCTCCACTCGTATGCCACACATTAGCAGGCAACCGTCATTTTAAGTGTAATTTATTTCGCTTTGTTGAGATGTTACGCGTTACACATTAAGGGCGTATTATTAGTTTTTGCCCCGACGCCGTTTCAACATTTCACCATTTCCTTCCGGCCGGCAACAAAGTATTTAATTGACGCGATAAATATAAATTAGGCCCAGTTTTCAATTGTGCCGCTCCGGCTCGTAAATCACCAACATTGGGGTCACAGCCTGACATCGCGTTACATTACCGGGTGTGGGAAAGATCTGTCACAATAATAACACTCGATTCAGTCGGGGAACACAAGCATTTAATTACTCATTTAATTAAATGTCTTTTCAAAAAAAAAACAAGCCACACCATTAACCATTAAAAATGACGTTCCTTTCCTTCCGCATTGTTATTGATAACAAGACATTTCTCACGCTTTATTCCTCCCTTTCTTGCCAGAAGCTAAAACAACTCCAACAATCGAACAGACGTTTATCTGTTCTCCATGAAGCCATTTCACGACGTTTAAAGTTACGGACAATTTATCATCTCGGGAATCAAAAACATCCAAACCGGATACAGGCCCGCACTTTCAGTTATTTATCGCCCCTTTAAATACGTGTCGCTTTTTCATGATTAAAAATATGCATTGCGTATTCAAAGCAGGCGTGTCAATTTCCTTTTATTTACTATTTATGAGCACATAAAATATATTAAACTTCCTCGGGAATGACTATGAAATTTACAGGATGTAGGATATTAAATTTAAATTAATAACTACATTAAGTTTTTTATGGTCATTATCGAAACGACCATAAATCGAAACTATAATATGTTTTATCCACAACCACTCTATAATATTATAATTATACATGCTAAGAGTCAATAATAATGACGTTTATTAAAAATAGGTTATGAAACCTGTGAGTAATATTTTGACTTATCACTGCTCAACTGTGAATAATAAGAAATCACTACAAAATCAGGATACCTCATGTTAATCAATATTGACATAAACAAAAACAATTTATAAATTGAAAGCAAATTGTGTTAATTGTGTTGTGATAGTGTGGTTAATAGTTTATCGAAGGTGAAAGAAGCAACATGGAATCCGATCCTGACTTGTTGACACCCCCGGAAATAAGGGACGCGGCAGAAATCGCTTCCATCAATTTGTTGCCTAAAAAGTCTCGCAACATATACCAAAGTACATACAACAAGTTTTGTGAATGGAAAAAGGAGAAAAAAGCACATTCTTCAACTGAGTCGGTAGTTTTGGTGTATTTTACTGAATTATCAAAAAAATACAACACCTCATCGTTGTGGCAGAAGTATTCGATGCTAAAAAGTTCATTGAAAATCTTTGAAAACATCAATATTTTAAACTATGGCAAACTTCTAGCTTTTTTGAAAAGAAAAAATGAAGGGTTTACTCCGAAAAAAGCCAACACTTTTTCCCCAGAAAATGTTAACAGTTTCATTGCAAATGCACCGGATGACAAATTTCTTGCAACAAAAGTAAGTTTTAAATTATTTTAATATTTTTTAAAAATTGCAGTAATTTTTTCTTCAGGTTGCATTAATTATGGGTTTAATGGGCGCTTGTCGTTCAAATGAGCTGTATAACATGAAAATTAAAGATAAAGAAGACCTTAATTCCTGCTATATGATTAAGGTGCCAACCACAAAAACTAAAATTTCTAGGAAATTTACAGTATCTGGTAATTTTTACCACATTGTAAAAAAATATTTGTGCCTCCGAAAGCAGATAAACTGTGATTATTTCTTTCAAAATTTTCAAAATGGAAAGTGTACTAAACAGCGAATTGGTATTAATAAATTTACAAAAATGGGAAGGGATATCGCCAGTTTTTTTAAATTACCCAATCCTGAGCAATATACAGGCCATAGCTTTAGAAAAACCTCAGCCACAATTTTGGTTGATGCTGGTGGAGACATCACTGCGTTAAAACGTCATGGAGGATGGAAGTCAACTGCGGTTGCAGAAGGCTATATTAACGATTCTTTGGAAAACAAAAAGGAAACGGCCAGAAAAATTGCATCGTCAATAGAATCGACAGCAAATAATGTAACAGCTGCATCTTCCAGCACAAATTCCGTTAATTTCGATATTTTGGATCAAACCGTAAATCTTGGTGTACCCACTTCAATGCCCCCTATTGTGTTCAATAATTGTTCTAACGTTACTATTAACATTAATCCTAATAAATAGTATTATTATATGTATTTCTTAGTTATAATTAAAAGTAAATGATTTAATGAATTATGTTCTTATTCTTGAAAAGTTGCAGTAAGCAAGAATGAATATACATTTTGTGGTTGTGGATAAAGTATAGTATTCTACTCGCGCATAATGGCTATTAATCATTCGAATGATTTACTCCACTCGCCTGCGGCTCGTTCCGTAAACCTCATTCTTATGATTAATAGTTTTCATTATGCGCTTGTTGAATAATATACTATTAAGCACAAAGGTTTATTTTTTTATTCACTCACCAATTAACGGGCCCATTCCTGTTTAAATCCTCCTTAATTCATCACTCACTCATTACTAATTTCACAACGTTTTAATTACACTAAAAAGACTGTTATACCTTACTTCACTTTTTATTTACATCGTTAAATGTCAGAGCTGGGACGAATCATTGTAAAAAGGATTCGAATTACGAATCCGAATCACCTAATATGATTCGAATCACGAATCCTCGAATAAAGGATTCGTAAGAGATAATTATGATTCGAATCAAAGATTCGAATCCCGGTTTTTCGAATCACGAATACAAATACTTAAAGATAAATTTGATTTTATTATTTTTTTCCAACCATTAATATATAAATATCGTTACCAGTTGTTTTAATAAAAATATTCAAAACCTAACTATTAAATATTAACACTGAATATCGTTGATAAGAGACTAAATATCTGATTCCATGTTACTCTGATTAAAGATATATTTGTGTGTTTCTGAACTTCACTTCAAATCAGTGTTTTGTACGCGTGGCGCATGAAGTAAAATTTCGAGTTTAGAAAAGCCCGAAAATTTGTCTCGGGTCGCTGCGCGACCCGAGACAAATTTTCACGGGGCTTTTCTAAACTCGAAATTTTACTTGATGATGTATTTGTGTATTTCTGAACTTCACTTTAAATCAGTGTTTTGTACGCGTGGCGCATGAAGTAAAATTTCGAGTTTAGAAAAGCCCGAAAATTTGTCTCGGGTCGCTGCGCGACCCTCGACAAATTTTCACGGGGCTTTTCTAAACTCGAAATTTTACTTCATGCTTAGCGTGGGAGTGGAAACACATGTTTAAAACTTCAAATTGAACTCTATTATAAAATCGACGAATGGTCGAAGATTACGTAAATAAAAAAATCACTGAATATCATTAAAACCGGGAAAGTCAGAGAAAAATCATGGAATTATATTCAAATTGACCGAAACACTAACAAATAAAGCCATGTGATTTTATTAGATTTGTCAAAATCAGCAGGCAAATTACAAAACACGTATACATTTATAAAATTAACTTAAATATTGACAAAAACAATGAAGACAATTTAAAAAACGGGGATTTCCCGCAGAAGAAAGTTTAATTAAATGGCCAGGGAAAAAAATCCTGAATCAGGAAAATGTCGAAAAAAATGTAACATTTCAGATTGTGGCTGCTATGTCAGTTTTACTTCAAATAATATTAAACAATGTTAAACATTTAATGTTCTTATCAAAGCATTCAGTTTAAAGTTTCGAACGAGCGTTTCCACTCCCAGACTAAGCATGGAGTAAAATTTCGAGTTTAGAAAAGCCCCGTGAAAATTTGTCGAGGGTCGCGCAGCGACCCGAGACAAATTTTCGGGCTTTTCTAAACTCGAAATTTTACTTCATGCGCCACGCGTACAAAACAGAGATTTAACGAGAAATTTAAAAACACACAAGACACATTTTTCATGTTAATCCTCACAATCTGAATTATTTTTTGAGATTCAAATCCATATGTAAGTAATCCTTTTATAAATATTCAAATCCTTTTATAAATATTCGAATCCTTTTATAAATATTCGAATCCTTTTATAAGGATTCGAATAACCCACATTTGGATTCGAGTACGAATCTTCTTAAAAAAATGTAACGAATCCGGATCACGAATCCAGTTGAACTAAAGTATTCGAATGCCTCTTTTGAATCCTCTAAAAGGATTCGAATCCTGAAAGGATTCGAATCCTGCCCAGCTCTGTTAGATGTACATTTCGAGACACAAAGTGCTCATTATCAATAACAAGTTTGTTATTGATAATGAGCACTTTGTGTCTCGAAATGTACATCTAACGATACAAATAAAAAGTAAAGTAAGGAATAACAGTCTTTTTTAGTGTAATAATCACTTCACGTAAATTCAAATTAATTAATTAATTAATTAATTTAAAAATAGATGTTTGTTCAATCCAATTCATCACTCACTATAAAATCACTCACTATTAAATAAAATCACTGCTCGCGTTTTAATAACAAACATTGAATGACTCTTCATAATGTTTTAAACAAGTCGAAACAAAACATTATTGAGTGCAGCCGGCACCCAAAATGCCCTGCACGAGTAATCTATGACGTCACACGCAATGCGCACGCAACGTACAGTTTTGGTGCCAGGCGGCGGCTGGTACAGAAATTATTGCGCAATCTTATAAATAAGATGACTCATCCGATTGCATTGAAACGCGTACAGTGATTTAAATAATAGTGACTGGTGAATTAGTGATTTAAATAATAGTGAGTGCTGAATTAATGATTTAAATAATAGTGAGTGGTGAATTTGTGAAGATAAAACAAGCGGAATTTTTAGGAGTGGTCCACGTTATTCTCTTCCTAATTGTAATTATCCACGCGGATTGTTCTAGTGATTAGCCGTTTTTTGTAGTGTACACAGATCGATTCTTCATCTGCAGAAATGGGGTGAGTGTTTTTATAATTAAATCAATCGCCATTAATGGTCTTAGCTTTTTAAAAATAGATTGGGTTTGTAGATTAGAATCGCTGTTTTGTAGTATTTATTACAATTAATATACAGGGAATTTTTCTTAACGCAACAATATTATTGTTTTGTTGATTAATTCACTAAATAAGTTAATTTGATTTATTATATTACTTGCAATGACTTGAAAATGTATGAAGAAAAATGTAAATATTTTGTTATTTATATGTTTAAATTATTATCCATTTTAGAAAAAAATTTAGTGTGTTTCTTACTTCACAATATTTCAGTGTTTATACGCGTGGCGCATGAAGTAAAATTTCGAGTTTAGAAAAGCCTGAAAATTTGGTTTGGTCGCTCCGCGAAGCGGAGCGACCAAACCAAATTTTCAGGCTTTTCTAAACTCGAAATTTTACTTCATGCTTAGTCTGGGATTGGAAACACTCGTTCGAAACGTACTTTGCACGTTTTCATACAAAATCGACGAATGACTGAAATTTACAGCAATTGCAATTTTCCCTTTTTCACGTAAGTATTCGTAAACTCGTAAAAAAAAATATTTTCATAAAAATTCCAAAAAAAATCACAGCTATTTATTTCTTCAACACATTTCTTGTGTTGTAAAGTTTGTCACTGTCATTACTGAAAAGACTTATTTTTGAATATAAAAATTAATGATTCGTATACAAAGACTGCATATACTGTCAGTATCCTATCCTTTTTGAATATACCGCGACAGGTCTCTTTAAATTTTAGTCTAAAGATGGATCGTATGCACCTTTTTTGTAGCACAAACACTGCTATTTCCCCAAAAAATCACCCCAAATCTTAACACTGAGTCAAAACAAGCATAATAGATTGTCTTAGTCGACTCACTACCAAGATATGACTTTATGCTATTTATTATGTAGCACATTCTTGATAGTTTTGTCACCAAAACGTCGATATGCGAGCGCCAGTCTAACGAACTGTCAATCACTACCCCTAAGAATTTTATTCCTTTTTCCAAGGTTATCCTCTCATTGCCCAGAGTTATATGTTGAGGAGTTTGTGATTTGTTCTGTTTTGTTTTAAATAAAACAGCTTGTGTTTTTTCTATGTTTACCTTTAACATATTTGATGCAAACCAATCTGAAATCTTTTTGTAGAGGTAGCTCCCTTTTTCTTCTAATTCCGAAACAGTTTTAGCTGTTATTAGAAAGCTGGTATCGTCCGCATAATTTGTGATGCGATGATTATTGTTGCACTTCAGTATATGCATATCATTTATGAATACAATGAATATAATTGGCCCTAAAATACTCCCTTGAAGTATTCCTACATCTCCACATACTTTTATTTCTGATTTAAACACCTTTCCCTCACTATTTATTGCCGTTCTCTGTTTTCTATTTGATAAGTATGATTTAAACCAGTTTAGAGCATTGTTACGAATACCATACTGCTCAAGTTTTTTGAGCAGCAGGCCGTGATTTATAGTGTCATATGCTTTAGAGAGATCTAGGAATACCCCAAGTGCCAATTCTTTTTGTTCGATTGCCTGATTAATGTAACTTGTGAATTCAAATATTGCACTACTTATCGACTTCCCTCTTATGTAGGCATGCTGGGATTCGCTCAACAGATCGCAGGACTTTAAAAAGTTCATTAGTTTGTCGCACATTATGATTTCAAATATCTTTGAGAAGGAGGATAGACTTATCGGCCTGTAGTTGTCTATCAAATTACTATCTCCCTTTTTATAAATTGGTCTTATTAGCGCAAGTTTTAAATTATCAGGAAAAATTCCATGCTTAAATGAATTTTGAACTATGTATGTAAGAACATCAGCAATACAATTTATACAATCTTTAATTAGGTTGTTGGTGATTTCGTCATCCCCCCTGCTTTCTTTATTTTTCAGTTTTTTTGAGGCGCTTATTATTTCGCTTTTTAATACACTTGATATATGAAAAGATGATTCATTGTATTGAAATGGCTGGCGTTCACTATTAAATGACGTGTTTAGGTTTCCCATCTTCATGTTTTGGGCTATATTTAATAAATAATTATTGTATGAGTGTGCAACTACCGAAGGATTTCCGCCAAGTTCGTTTTTCGTTACTGCTTTATTTGTTATCTGTTTATATATACCCCACATACATTTTGTTTTATTATCTGAATTTTTTATTTTATTGACCTTGGTTTGAGAATGACTCACTGACGAGTCGAAACTAGTCACTTTAAATATAAAAAATTGAGTACAAAAATGTTTAAACTATTAATGATTTCGATAGCTAACGCCATCTAATGCTTCACAGTGGCATTGTCAGTGACACGAATGCACAAAGTGCATATACAGGTCACTGTTTCGTCCACGAGCGAGCAGAACTCTGTTTGTGAAACCAGAAAACAAATCTCAGCACTCAGCACTGGGTCGGGACCACACTGAAGGGGACCTTGAAATCCGAAACGCGTCTGTGGGTACCTGGTGCCGGAATACTGAACACAAATTCAATTTTGAAAAATGTTTAAAGTGTTATTTAATTAAATAATTTATAAACCCACTAAAATTTGATTTTGAGCGCTCGTTCTAAGCACATTTTTTAAGTCTCAAACAATGTTTGTACATCAAATGAAAGCTCTTTTAATCCAAACTTGCTTACTTAATAAATAAATCAAATCAGTTGAATACTTAATGAAATGTAGCACTTTAAACACAGTAAGTAAAAAACCGACTCATTGTTTGTTTCGAATAAAAACTGAATTTAAAATTTAATTTACTTAACGAATAATGTTTGTTTTAAAATGATGTTTTTACGAACAAAATAAGCTTAAAATAAATGTTAATTAGGTATTCGTATATTAAAAATTGCACTCATTACGGATGCTTAATTGTAGTCACATTGGTTCTAAACAATTTTAAAATTTTGTTAAATATCTGATTTTTTTAAATAATGTTTTATTTAAGAAGAAAAAAATAGTTGAAGCGATTTCTACTTTCAAAAGAAATAACAGAATTTATTTAATTTTTTCTTTTTAATAACAATGTTCAGCGTAAAATCGCAATTTTCGTAAGGGGGTTGCATGGAAAAAAACAAGATTTTTATACATGAAAAAATATTTTTATAAAAATCCCCATAAAATCCCAGACACTTTTACTAATATTTAAAATAATCTGAGCTATTTATTTTCTCAAGAAAAAAATAATTTAATATTAAAACACTTAACTTTGTTTTACAACTTTAATTAACTTTTTACAGTGACTATAGTTTCGACTAAAAGCTAGTCATTATCAAACTCAGTTTGATAATGACTAGCTTGTAGTCGAAACTATAGTCACTGTAAAAAGTTAATTAAAGTGGTAAAACAAAGTTAAGTGTTTTAATATTATTTTATAAAGATGTACCACAAAGTGAACGCCAACCAAATCAAAAAAAAAATAATTGATCAACTTTTCTCAACTATTAATATTGACGAAAAATTAACAAACCGACTAAAACTAGAATCTGAGCGCTCGTTCTAAGCACAATGTTTGTACATCAAATTAAAGCTCTTTAAATCTCAAATTGCTTACTTTTTGGATAAATCATATCAGTTGAATACTTAATGAAACGTAGCACTTTAAACACAATAAGTGAAAAATCGACTCATTGTTCGTTTCGAATGAAAACTGAATTTAAAATTTAATTTTCTTAAAGAATAATGTTGGTTATAGGATGATAGTTTTACGAAGAAAATAGGCTTAAAATAAATTTCAATTACATATTCGTATATTTAAAATTGTGCTCATTACAGATGTTTAATTGTAGTCATATTGGTTTTAAATAGTTTTAAAATGTTGTTAAATATCTAATTCTTTTTAAATAAATTTTACTGAAGAAACAAAAATAGTTAATATCAAAAAAAATAACTGAGAATTTATTTAGGTTTTTTCAAAAAATATTTTTTTGTATCCTAAAATCGCAATTTTTGTAAAGGGGTTGTATGAAAAAAATACAAGATTTATATACATAAAAAAACATTATTATAAAAATCCCGAAAAAATCACAGACGCTCTTACTAGTATTAAAAATAATCTAAGCTATTTATTTCCACAAGAAAAAAATAATTCACCGACTTTTCTCAACTTTTAATATTGGCGGAAAATTAACAAACCGACTAAAATTTAAATTTGAGCGCTCGTTCTAAGCACAATTTTTAAGTCTCAAACAATATTTGTACATCAAATGAAAGCTCGCTTATTCGCAAATTGCTTACCTTTTGAATAAACTAAATTAGTTAAATACTTTGTAAAACGTAGCACTTTAAACACAATAAGTGAAAAATCGACAAAAATCGACAAATTGACTGGGGGACATTTTTCCCCACCCGTTTTTCCCCACCTACATTTTCCCTACCATTTTTTCCCCACCTACATTTTCCCTACCATTTTTTCCCCACTAATTATTTTCCCCATCGTTTATTTCCCCATCATAATTTTCCCCAGTAAATAATAATTTCCCTGCTATGAGAATACATTTATTACAAAAGATGTAAAAGGTACAAATACATGTGTAAAATTGTAAAAATGTGTAAAACTAACAAAAATGAATGTTGTAGCCAATGGATTCCAAATATGTTAAAACGTCATCATCAGTATCATCAGTATCGTAATTTGCAGCAAGTTTTAAAATTCGATCTTCTTTCAATTGTTGAGTTTTGGGTTTTAATTTTTTAACAACGCGTCCTAGTCGAAGTTCTCTCTGCATAGCTTCAGTGTCTCCTTGCTCCTTCTGAATCTCCTTGATGAAATTGAACAAACTGGGATGCTTCTTTCCAACCACCACACGAAATCGGTTGTACCCCTCTGATAGGTTATTCGTACGGGCAAGATTCTGGATAACCGATTCATGGACGCTTCAAAGAGACGGTGGGTATCTGGGTTTCACGGCTTTGCGTCGCCCAACTGCTTTTTTCCGCGTACATAATACACCTAATTAGATACAGTAATTAGAATTAAAGTGAAATAGTGAGACTAACTTGACTAATGAGACTAACTTCGAAGTACTCTGCAATTGGTGCAAAATTTGGTGGAATATGTCGTTTGAAGATGTCAAAGCAGTGTTCTACGTCTTCGACAGGTACATATGCGAGTGCCGTCATCATTTGTACATTTTTTTTAAATGTTCTGTCTTCGGTGTTTGTGTATTCGGTAACTAAACCCTCACTTTGAACTTTACGATACACTGATTGCTTTAAGTGGAAAAAGCATCCTTTTACAGTTGCGTTAAAAGTGGCGCATGCATTAATTATTGACAATTCGAAGTCCGACATGATGTATTGAAGTTGCATGGCAAGACCAAGTTCCCGGCCTTTCGATAAAACCACGTCGAAGACTGTTGCGTACGCTGTTTCATTTTTGCTCTCTAGCAGCGCGTAGATGAAGGGTAAAGCTATTTCTTGTTCTAAGCCAGTGTTAGATACTTGAACTACGGAACCCATTATAGCAAATAATTGAACAAAAATTGAGGGTGCCGTTTCGAAAGTTCCGTCTAAAAACCAAGTGCGACATTTATCGAGTGCGTGTAAATTTTGTTGAGTGCTGAAAATCACAATTCGTTCCGAATCTTCAACTTCTTCATCCAAGTCCGCCTCCTCATAGGAGTTGTAAAGCAGAAATGCCTCGCCTATAGTTGGAAAAAGGAATTAGTGACGAATTACTGGAAATCAGATCAGTGAAAAATTACCACTCAAAGCAGTTTTGTAAATCGAAGGAATTTCGCCCAAATCGGAAAGATTGACTGGATTGGTAGGAAGATTTTTGTTTCGTTGTCTCGTGATGATTTTCTTCAAGTTGCTTCTTTCGGGGAGCTCTGCCAGAACTTCTGAAGGCACTTCGCTCAAAGCTCGCATAATCTGCACTGGAGGAGCTTCGGGATGTTCGAGAGCCTTTCTTTTCATTGCATTGATGCATTTCAGCGCGCTAACCTCTTCCGCATTTGGAATACATTTGTGAACAGACTCAAGCGGTCCCCCACGGACAATTTCGACAGTTTGGCCGCGTGCAGTTGTGGTTGCCGAGGCATAACAACGAGGTTTCTGCTTGCACTTCCACCTGACATTTCCTCCTGATGTTTCCGTATGCTTATAATAGAGGTAACCGTCGACGTGCAATAGAAATTCAGTTTTATTAGGAATCAACTCAATTACGGACATATTGATAGCACAACTGATTTTGATGACACAACTGACACAACTGACGTTTGACATTAAATTTGTTTGACATGAAGGTAGACGTGACATGAAGAAAAGAAGTTCGAAAAAAGTTCGAACAATCGAATGTTTGAAATGAGTGGGGAATAAATAATTCCGATTTTAAATAGGTGGGGAAAAAAAGGCATAGGGAAAAACAGGTGGGGAAAAATGTCCCCCCCCCCCCCGACAAATTACTTTTCGAATAAAAATTGCATTTAAAATTAAATTTACAAAACAAATGATGTGTGTTTTAAGATGATGTTTTTATGAACAAAATAAGCTTAAAATAAATATAGCTTAAATATTCGTATCTTAAAAATTGTGCTTATTATGTGTATGGATGCATAATTTATTTATTTATTTATTTATTTATTAACGGATAACACCTTTTTTACAAAATATTAACATTAGGAATTCACTAACAAACATTAAGTTACATATTTATATTATTATTAGACTAACTTAAACTTAAACCTAAATACATTCTACCAAGTACAATTAATTAGACAGTGTACTGCTCGTGAACTGAGTTTTATTTACAATATTCTTAAACATAATATGGGATAAACTAAATAAATCAAATATATCATGACTGTTCATTTGATTAGCCAATCTCATGCAGCGGTATATTGGACTGTGGTATTTATAAATCGAAGATACGGTCTGTAATTTGAAAATTGGTTTTTGTCTAGATGATCTAGTGGGAACGTGAAAGTTTAAACAATGGAGCAAATGAGTTGAAGTATGACCGGAAATAATGTTATGCAACAGAAACATTGTCGACACATTGGTTTTAAATAGTTTTAAAATGTTATTCAACAGCTGAATTATTTTAAATATTTTTTTATGAGAAAAAAATAATAGTTCAAGTGATTTCTAATACCAAGGAAAATATCTAACAATTTTTTCAGATTTTTATAAAAACGTAAATTCTGTATGGAAAAAATCAAGAAATTTATAAAAAATCACAGACGCTCTTACTAGTATTAGACAATTTAAAACGATCGAGTTAAAATGGATAGAATTATTTATGTCAAATAAAATCTAAGCTATTTAGTTCTTTGAGAAATACATAATTCGATGTAAACTAACATTTGGTCATAACTGCCTTGACATTTAGTCCATCGTGTCTTAACTTGACATGAGTTTGAATTAAACTATCATAAAGGTCATGTTATTGTTTTTCTTTGTGGCAGTTATTGCACACATTTCACAGCTGTGATATATTTTAAACTAACGAGTGTCTTATAATCCCAGACTAAGCATGAAGTAAAATTTCGAGTTTAGAAAAACCTGAAAATTTGGTTTGGTCGCTCCGCGAAGCGGAGCGACCAAACCAAATTTTCAGGTTTTTCTAAACTCGAAATTTTACTTCATGCGCCACGCGTATAAAACACTGATTAGAAAAAAAGTTAAAAATATATACTGCTGAGATGTGATAGATCAATATTTACCGAGATACAGCGAACAAACATTGTTCTTTTTTGTAAATATTTTATAAATGGTAAAAGGAAAGGTACAACAAATTTAGTATGATACACATTACGATATTCTTAATATTTCAATCATCATATTTTTACCAGGGAAAATGCTATGATGTCACATCACCATTTTTTTATTGTAAATCCTATTTAGTTCAGTCAACCCATTTTAATGTTTATTTTTATTTTAATGTTTATTTATTTTAATGTTTATTTATTTTTTTATTATTTTAAAACTGTATTTGTATCATCTATGAGTTTCTATTGTTTGGGGTTGGTGATCTCACACTTCTTCTCACATCTGACATCTGTTTTTTATTTTTTTAAATTTTTTGTCACATAGGTATAGATATTTTTTATTTTATTTCATTTATTTACGGAATCTCCTTTTACATAAATTTATAATATTAGTATATTTATGTATACAGAGTGGATAACAGAAAAATAACAATTGTATTAGACATGTTCATGTTACTCTTACTTTACGCGAGTTAAAATGATAATAATAAAAAATATTAAAGAGTGAATACATTATTTAGAGATAAAATCAATAAATCGGTACAAAGACAAATACATAAACAACTAATAAATTGTACAAATAACATATTGAAATTAATATCAGTAATTGATGAGCAAAATATCACAGTAAAGACTAGATTGTATAATATAATATCGAATTAAAATTATATGAGTTAAAATTAAGATAAAATTTTATTAACAATAGCGGATAAATTGATTCGTTTCAAATTAGCCTTAAATGTTGAAAATGAAGAATGATGTAATAAAAAATGATTGTTATTGTTTAATTCGTTACAGTAACTCATCATTCTGCATATTGGATTAAATTTTGCGTAATTAACTGCATGATAGCGCAAATAAAATAAAAATTTCGATCTATTGGGACCTCTAGCAGGCACATAAAAGTCTAATTGTTCTAATAAGCTTTGGCAGTCTATCTCGCCGTGTATAAGCTTAAATAGAAAACACAAATCATTTATTATTCTTCTATTTTCCAACGAGCTGAGACACAACATATTATGCATAGTACTATTGCTGAATTGGTATCTAGTGTTGCCTAGCCTAGCAGAAACTAAGCGCAAAAAGCGACTCTGTACTTTCTCCAGCCCTGCTGAAAGTACCCTCGTATGAGGAGACCAAACGACAGAGGCGTATTCCAAGTGAGGTCTGAACAAGGAAGTATATAATTTAAGTAAAACGGAAACATCAAAATCTTTCGAAAAGCGTCCAATAAAACCAAGGACTCCCAGTGCTTTGTTAGATATGCGTTTAATATGATGGCTAAAGTTTAAATTATAATTAAATATGACACCCAGGTCCTTGATATTATCAACGCAAAGCAATGCATGATTACATATCGCATAATTAAATTCCATTCTGTTACGGCGATAAAATAAAATTGAGTTGCATTTTTGTAAGTTAAAAAATAATTTGTTAGTTTCACACCACGTGGACAAACTATTCAGATCCAACTGTATTATTATTATTATTATTATTATTCATATTTACGATTATTATATATATTGTTACTACTATTTTTATATTATATGTATTATTGACGTGTGTAAAACAATAGTTAAAGCACTAATAAAAAAAAAACCCTATCAGAGGTCCGTCAGACAACCTAGCCTGGTCAGACAACTTGGCCTGGGGGCTCAAGTTAGGATGTGGTGGCTATGATTGACCTACAGCTAATTTTATTGCAGCAGGCGCAATTTGTAACCAGTTCACTTACTTGATAGTAATATTATCCTCATTTCGTTGTTTGTTGAGGCATTTTATTTTGAAAATCCATATTACTTTGCTTATTTTAAAGAAAAAACTCTTTGATTTTCAAAAATTGTTTACAATTTTTGAAAATCAACGAGTTTTTTTTAAATACTTCAATTGTTTCGCAAATTTATTGCTTCTTCGGGTGAAGAGAGTTATTCTCATATCGATGCTATACTCGTAGAGCTTTCGACAATTTGAAACGGTCGAGTTAAAATGGATAGAATCATTTATGGCAAATAAAATCTTCCAATCATAAACAACTTTTTCCTCCTAATAGCCACAATCCGTACCTACGTGACTGAAGCTAGTTTGTACACAGATGCATCAATAATGCAACGAGTCCCAAGTGTAACATACGAGCCAATCATCCGCTAAACAATCCCATTTATGTAGAGATTCATTCCCCCGGCGTGCGATTACCATTGTCTCCTTAATGGTGTCGGTTTTTTACGTGTACGATTTAATTGCGCGCCGAGGAGTGACTCGAAAAAGTGTTCGAAACTCGAAAGTTGATGCCCGTAAATTACTCGGCAAGTATTCCACGTCGTCCGGTGCCCCGTAATTAAATCGCGCGGCTCGCTTTATCGCTGATTGATGGATGGCGGAGCTTTGTTCGTTCCGAAGCACCTGAGTGAGGCGAGCCGCCGCTTCTCAAACGGGGCCATCTGCAATCTCCGACGTGTCCTCGTCCTCCCCGTCTTGTCGACAATGTCGCTCAAAAACTGGCCACCTTGTCTTTATGCCTAAAATGGCAAACTGTATATACAGTGATTGATTCAGCTTAACGATATATTTTTAATCACATTTTAGTCATGAATTTTGGACTAATAACAAGATTTATGAATAAATCTTCCTTTATCCTCCCCGTCTTGTTGACACTGTCGCCAAAAACTGGCCACCTTGTCTTTATACCTAAAATGGCAAACTATATACAGAAAGTTTTATGTAACACCGAACATGCCAGAAAATATTCATAGGTTAAATCCCTAGAGCTCCATATTTTGCCGGGTAATTTGAGTGAATGTGTTGCATGCCGATCGAAGAGTGCAAATTTGATAAGTATTAAAAGCCCGACAGCCGGAGGCTGGAGGGCTTTTATTATCAAATTTGCACGATTCCTCGCCATTCAACACATGCACGAAAATTACCGGATCAAAATATGGAGCTCGCGGGGTTTATGTCAAGATTATTTCCCAAATGAGCTGTAACATATTTTGAAATAAATATATTTATTTTCATATAAATTCAATAATCAAAATAACAAAGATAGTATTATCAATATCACAAGAAACAGACTTATTCTGACTTATTATTAAAATTTGAACAATTAATATAAAAAGTACAATTATTATACACCATTGGAGTAGTATTAGAGGTACTGGCTTCAGCTGATGTAATCTTCGTCCCAACAGTGGTGGTCTCATGATTGTTTCTTATTTTATTTATAATTTTTGAATGATGCTCAGTATTAAGATGGAGATATGGTTTTATTGACTGAGCGTTTGAATGCCCCGTTATTTTAATTAACTCTTGCTCTCCAACACAGTTTTGCGCTAGATTGCTGACTGCTGTTGAGCGATTTGAATGGTTAGTAAATTTAATATGTGCTGTGTCCAAACCAATTGCTTTCGCCGCATTTTTTGTCCATACTGAAATTTGGTTTCTTCCTAGAGGGCAATTTTTATACCAATATTTTTTATTGTTTGATGTCCAGTATTTGTTGCACGTCAGAAAGAGCCTTCGTGTAATTATATTTTTTGATCTTTTTGAAATTAATTTTTTAAACAATCTAACAGGGCAAATATTTTCATTGCTACTATTAGGTATCAGCCATTTGGTCTCAGCTAATTTATGTGACCCACCCTGTGAAGTTTTATTAAAAACAGTATTGTATTCAATTCTTCCTAAAAACAGAAACCACTTATAAATAATAATGTAAACTTGTATGCTTCTATTAATTTTTACCTGTTAATTCACCTTTATTGTCCCTCTCTTCTCTAAAATAATCCACAAGGCAATTGGAAGCTTCTCCGCCCCTCCAAGCTAGTTCTACTGCCGCAATGTGATAGAACTTGCGTTGTAATCCTTCAGGTTCTTCTTCGTTGAACGAATTTATTATAGAATTGTGTTCCTCTGGGGTAAATGCAACGGCACTTCTTTTTCTTTTCGAAGGATCCTGTTGTAATAGCTTTCTTTTCGCATCACGAGCACTTCTTGCTTGTTGAAATATTAAATCATTAAATGGATCAAACTTAATATTATACCTTTCGAAATAAAACTCTTGTAACTTCTTTGCTGTGATGTTCCACATGGTTTTGACTACTCCTTCTTTGTAATCGGTCCCATCGATTTTCTTCATATTAAATGCATAATCTGTTAATATCTTGTTTAAATCTGTGACAGTTTGATTTTGTGTCAACTGATATGACTTTTCATTGCAAAATGATTTAAATTGACTCCATATAGAATCGTGGGTTTTCTTCGTATTTTTGGGGGTGTGGTTTTTAATAGCCTCGATGATGCTTTCTTGTTCTGTTTTCCCAAATCGCGCCATTATATTTTGGCAATTTAAGAATAAATTTTGAGAATAAATAAATTGTTGCTAGGCAAAAAGCTAGCTGCGGTTTAATCAACCCCAATATTCAAGGGAAGCTGCATGCAGTTTAATCAAGAAAGTTGAATCGTTATTGGTTGATATTTGAATTTTCTTCAAATTTGATTGGTTTTTAAAAATTGCGGGAAATAATCAATGTAAATTGTCCTATGTTCGATGTGTTCTGGAATACATCATAGCATTGAGTGCGATTTCATTGGCTCTAATTTTAGTAGTTCTAACGCATCTTACATTTAACGTCAAAATGAAATGTGTCATTCATTAATCGCCTACATCCCTAATGGAATGTTAATATTAAACAGAAACAAAAAATAAGAAAGAAGATAAGAGATTTAGCTTTAACTGTATTGTTTCGAGTTTACGTGAAGTGATTAAATAACAAGTTGCTGGGTGGTACACGAATCTAGCATACTTTTTTGGGGCGGCTTCCTTTGAGTTGGTTAATGTGGAATTTGAACTAATTTTATGATTCCTAATTTGTTTGTTAATTAATCTATTGATTGTGCCAATGCTGTAGTTTAACGAAATGCCTATGTTCTTGATTAAACTAAATTCCTTTTCCCTATTTTCTTTGGAAAATGGTATGTTTATTGCTCTAAAAATCATGCTGTTAAAAGCTGCTAATTTGTGTTTAAAAGGAGAAGACGAAGATGAGTGGATGTAATTAAATGTGTGTGTGTTTTTTCTGTAAATGTTGAATTCTATTTTTGTATTATTGTTTTTTTATCAAAAGTAAGTCTAAAAAGGGGATTTGATTGTTTTCTTCCATTTCATAAGTAAAGTTAATACTAGGGAAAAGTTTATTTAAATTTAATGTTATGTCTTTCATATATGTATCTGTTTTAACTATTGCAATAATATCATCTACGTATCTATACCAAACCCTCGGAAAGTTAGGGATTGTTTTCTTAGCCTTATTTTTAAGATGGTTTAAAAAAATGTTTGCTAAGAAAGGTGAAAGGGGGTTGCCTATTGCTGTTCCGAAAGTCTGTTTATAGTACGTGTTGTTGAATATGAAAGTATTGCATTCCATAACAAATTTCGTAAGTTTCAAGTACTCTTCTATTTTTCGAGTTTCAACTGAGTTTTCGATCAAAATTTGTTCTAGTATTTCATATATTTTATGTAATGGAATACTGGGAAAAAGTGCTTCAACGTCGAAGGAAAGCAATTTTTCATTTTGTTCTATTTGAATATGTTTTAGTTTTTCAGTTAAGTGAAATGAGTTTTGAACTGACAAATCATTACTAATTTTAAGGTTTTTATATTCGTTTACCAACCATTTAGCTAAAAAATACGTAGGAGAATTAATATTTGAAACAATGGGTCTCCATTTATCGCCGGGTTTGTGAATTTTCGGTAAACAATACAACTTGGGGAGTGATGGGTTTTTAACTTTGAGTTTAAATTTAAGTCTATCGTCTATCAAACCTTTCGAATCCTTCAGTAAACTATTTAATTTATTGTTATAAATGTTGATTGGATTTTTTGTTTGTTTTATGTAGGGTCCGTCTTTTAAGACTTACTTTTGATAAAAAACAATAATACAAAAATAGAATTCAACATTTACAGAAAAAACACACACACATTTAATTACATCCACTCATCTTCGTCTTCTCCTTTTAAACACAAATTAGCAGCTTTTAACAGCATGATTTTTAGAGCAATAAACATACCATTATCCAAAGAAAATAGGGAAAAGGAATTTAGTTTAATCAAGAACATAGGCATTTCATTAAATTACAGCATTGGCACAATCAAATTAGGAGTCATAAAATTATTTCAAATTCCACACTAACCAACTCAAAAGAAGCTGCCCCAAAAAAGTATGCTAGATTCCTGTACCACCCAGCAACTTGTATGAAAATTGGTGGTTTATTGAATAAATTCAACCTTTCTCCTGCATTTTATGTCAACACAAAATTAAAATGATTACTTGGCAACACATTCACTAAAACAAACCACCTAGAAAAATCCGGAATTTACTCAATAAACTGCAACAATTGCAATAAAATATACGTAGGTCAAACACAACGTAACATATTAAAAAGATTTAAAGAACACCAGTATTATTTTAAAATTCAAAACCCGGACAAATCAGCAGTTGCACACCATTCAATTGAAACAGGACACACATTCTCGGTAAACAATATTAAACTTTTAAAGCAATCAAGTCATCGTAGATTAAATATGCGTGAATCCATTGAAATGTATAAAAATAAAAATGTTTTGCTGAATTTCGATCTTAGTCCCTTAGTTAATCCATTATTAGATTTGTTACCCAAAAATAATCCTGCAGTGAATGTAATCCTACCGACCAACTTCCCGATCCATAAGCCGCCCGCGCCGTCCCACCCCGCAGATAATGTAATGACACCGACACACATCTCGAACCTTTAGCCGCTAACAATAGGTTTAATTACTTTTTGGTTTTTCCGATTTCCCGTCAACTATATATACCGCGCACATAGTTTTAAGAATTTAGTTTGTTATTGATAATGAGCACCTTGTGTTTCGAAATGTACATCTAACATAAAAATAAAAAGTGAAGTAAGGAATAACAGTCTTTCTATTTGAGATTTAGCTTTGATGCAAAAATAATAGAAAAACAGACTCCTGTTACTTCTGTTTGCTAATATTTCAAAATAAGTTTATACATTGCTTCAATTTTACTCGAGATTATTAAGAACGTCGATTCAGCGTATTGTGTTAACCTTTGATCAGGACCACCCCAAGTACGTTGCTTTGGGTGTACCAGCAAAAATGCCGTCACAAAACTGCCTTGCGGCAGTTTTAAATATAAATATTTCACAAGCCTGGCGAGGCAGGTTTGCAAGTACCGCACCTAGGTCTAGGTCTAGCACAACAACACTGGGGTTACTCAATAAAGATTGAATTGAAGATACAGTGATTTTTTTTAGGTAAATATGCACAAGCTGTAAATTTTCTGACTTTTGTTGTTTTTTAACACAGTTCAATTTGAAGCTTTAAACGAGTGTTTTCCACTCCCAGACTAAGCATGAAGTAAAATTTCGAGTTTAGAAAAGCCCTGTGAAAATTTGTCTCGGGTCGCTGCGCGACCCTCGACAAATTTTCACAGGGCTTTTCTAAACTCGAAATTTTACTTCATGCGCCACGCGTATAAAACACAGATTTCAAGTGAAGTTCGAATATACATAAATTTTACAATATTATAGTGTTTTATACGCGTGGCGCATGAAGTAAAATTTCGAGTTTAGAAAAGCCCAGAAAATTTGTCTCGGGTCGCTGCGCGACCCTCGACAAATTTTCACGGGGCTTTTCTAAACTCGAAATTTTACTTCATGCTTAATCTGGGAGTGGAAAACACTCGTTTAAAGCTTCAAATTATACTACAAAAAAAAGCAAGGAGAATCTAAATATTTACAAAAAATAGGCTGTATTTGGTGTACGTATTCCAAATACAGCCTATTTTTTTGTAAATGTTTAGATTCTCCTTGTCTTTTTTTTGTAGTATAATTTTAAGCTTTAAACGAGTGTTTTCCACTCCCAGACTAAGCATGAAGTAAAATTTCGAGTTTAGAAAAGCCCCGTGAAAATTTGTCGAGGGTCGCGCAGCGACCCGAGACAAATTTTCTGGGCTTTTCTAAACTCGAAATTTTACTTCATGCGCCACGCGTATAAAACACTAAAATATTGTAAAATTTATGTATATTCGAACTTAAAAGAAAAACTCCCAGTATGTTTCACGGCAGTATTAATCTTGATTGTCTTAAAATGCCGATGTCTTGCTTTGGACAAAAAAGTATGTTCCATATTCCCACACACTGCACTTACCATAAACGCACAAGATTTATTAACTGAGATATTTAATTTTGACGTTACATGTACCCTATTTACATTAATCCTAATTTGCATTAGAACTACTAAAAATCGTAACCAATGAAATCGCACTCAGAAGAATGTAAATTGGGTTGACTATATTACCATTGGAAATCGTAGCCAATGAAATCGCACTCAATGCTTTGATGCGTCCCAGAACAAATCGAACATAGGAAAATTTACAGTGATCATTTTCTGGCATGTTCGGTGTTACATAAAACTCTCTGTATACAGTGATTGATTCAATTTCACAATATATTTTTATCACATCTTAGTCATGCATTTTGGACTAATAACAAGATTTAAGGGGGCTCCGATGGCCAAGCGGTTGAGTCGTTAGGCTGGACGAATCCTCCACTGCAGAAATGCGAGTTTAAGTCTAGCCAGAGGCGAATAATCTTTCTGACAAAAAATATTCGTCCCGGTTAATTGTGTTGTCCACGTTTTCATTAATATGAAAAATTCATATAGTAAAACTGGTCGTGACTGAATGGCTAACCGCCTAAGTCAATTCTCTAATATTTATCTTATCCCTCAACTCGATTTTCATCCATCATCCTTCCTTAAAAAAAAACAAAATTTAGGAATAAATCTTCCTTCAGCAAAGTTAATGAAAACGATCATCCCCAATTAACCACACAACTGGGCAGGATTCGAATTATTAAGAATTTAAATCATGCAATCAAATCCTTTTAGATAATTCAAAAAAAGTATTCTAATAGTTTGGTGAAATAGAATATGTGATCCAGATTCTTTACATTATTTTAGGAGGATTCGTATTCGAATCCAAATACAGGTGACTCGAATCCCTAATCCAAAATTTACTGTTCCTTTCGCTTTCTGCTGTTAAAATACAAGCATCATCAAATTCTTAGCTTCGTTGTTGATTGTCATTATTTATATCTAGATTTAAATAATCAAATCAAATCCTTATAGATAATTCAAAAGAAGTATTCTAATACTTTTGTGAAAAAGGATTCGTGATCCAGATTCGTTACATTATTTTAGGAGGATTCGTATTCGAATCCAACTGAAGGTGAATTGAATTCTTAATCCAAAATTTACTGTTCCTTTCGCGTTTTGCTGCCAAAATAAAATATCATCAAATTCTTAGCTTCGTTGTTGAGTGTCATTATTTACATCGAGATCCACCACATTCTAGACCAGTGGTCTCCAAACTACGGCCCGCGGGCCAAACCCGGCCCGCGACTTGCATGAATCCGGCCCGCGATTGTTTGTAATTTTTTTTGTAAATGTCATATTTTGAAATATTGTAACAATTGTTCCTTAAATTTTTCATAATTTTATAAAATTAATCGGATCTTGGCCGACTTTATTATGTAGAATTGTATTTGTGGCCCGCGAAGAAGATAGTTTGGAGACCCAGGTTCTAGACTGTGGATAAAAATAAGTAGTAGCAAAATTGTTATTTTATAGTTGATTTATATTATCGAGTGTGTGTATATAAATGTAATTTTGATGATGATTTGGAGAAGTGAGTCAGTAGTTGTTAGATTTACGATTATCCGGATCCATTAGGTGTTGTATAATAAACGTCGGTGCCGAGTAGTTTATGGCGGCTGTCAATCAGTAACACGATATGGGATATGGTCCGGCGGACAAGCGTTCCTTTCTATGGTAGTTTATCTTCGTATAAATTCTGACCATAAAGCAAAGATACATACTGATTACTGATTAAAAGTTGGCCGCAACATGCGACCGGACGCTGACAGTTTATGGACGTCGTAAACGCCGTAAAGACCGCGGACATTCCTGCCGTATTCCCGGCATGCACGCGTAATAAAACATCGAGGAGGCCATTCGGCCCGGTCAGGCTTACCGATGGCAGCGGCTCCTTAAGCGGATCAGAAAAAAGTATGTATTAACGGGGTGTTAATATCGCACCGCTGGAAAAACTCCGGGTTTATATTGAGCCACTAACTCTGGATCAGGGCTGACGGGCCGGGCGTCAGCTAATCAAATTTACTGGTGCTTTGTTGCGTTTTGTCAGGGCGCAGTGTCTCTTCATCTCCTCGCACATGTGTGTGTTAACGTGCTCTCCCGCTAATTTGTCTGTCAGCGGGAGCCGTATTTCTTTATTTAGGCCGCCATTTGACTCTCACCTCTGGGCCATTACGCGCGGCCCTCCAACGATGTCAGCCTGACTCCCTGATGCGATGCGGCAATTTGGTACCTCGTT
Source organism: Philonthus cognatus (assembly GCA_932526585.2). Classification (NCBI taxonomy): domain Eukaryota; kingdom Metazoa; phylum Arthropoda; class Insecta; order Coleoptera; family Staphylinidae; genus Philonthus; species Philonthus cognatus. Next base: position 83,538,836 of record OW052245.1, on the reverse strand, counting down.
CCGACACCTCCGCTACAGCCCAGAGTGCTTCCGCCTTCGACCCTGACAGCTTTACGGCCCAAACGGGCGACGCGCACATCGTTTCTCTTCATCAGCTCCGAGTTGTTTATAATGCTCCTCCGCGTGCTGAGTGCTCACCGGATGTTTCTATCCACCTTCATACGTACATGCAGATGTACGGGTGTATACGCGTATCGGCCATTACTTTATCTTCCTGTTGCTATTTCATTTCATTTTGAGAATCTTCGCATATATCCTTCTAATTCAGGGATGTCTAACCTTTCGAGCTACTTTCGCATAACAAGTTATTTGGCGATCGACATGTTATAGGTAAATTGCTTACATTTTTCTAGCAGAAGTATTGGTAAGATGAAATAACAAACTGTAGAATGTATTTAACATAAGTATATTATTATTATTTTAAGCATTACTGTGCGACTACTCGACCAAACAAAATTTTGAGGCTTTTCTAAACTCGGAATTTTACATCATGCGCTACGCGTATTAACCACTGAAAGCACTGAAATATTGTGAACACGCAAACTTCACTTGGAATTTGTGTTTTGTACGCTTGGCGCATGAAGTAAAATTTCGAGTTTAGAAAAGCCTGAACATTTGGTTTGGCCGCGTAGCGCTACGCGCTACGCGACCAAACCAAATTTCAGGCTTTTCTAAACTCGAAATTTTACTTCATGCTTAGTCTGGGAGTGGAAAACACTCGATCAAAGCTTCATATTAAACTATCTAACAACTAAGTTATATCAAATCCTGCAGAAATATCTCAAAATTTCTCTAAACTTTATGATATCCTACAGAAATATCTCAAGATTTCTCTAAACTTTATGATATCATCCTACAGAAATATTTTAACATTTCTCTAAACGTTATGACATACAGAATGGTTCTTTTAAGTATACATATCCAAATTATACGCTGTAAATCTTCAGATATTCGTTGCATTTTTAAAATGGTTTAATTTAAAGCTTTAAACGAGGGTTTTCCACTCCCAGACTAAGCATGAAGTAAAATTTCGAGTTTAGAAAAGCCTGGAAATTTGGTTTGGTCGCGTAGCGCGAAGCGCGGAGCGGCTAAACCAAATTTTCAGGCTTTTCTAAACTCGAAATTTTACTTCATGCGCCACGCGTACAAGACACTGATTTCAATCGAAGTTTACTCGTTCACATTATTTCAGTGCTTTCAGTGTTTAATATGCGTGGCGCATGAAGTAAAATTTGGAGTTAAGACCAAACAAAATTTTGAGGCTTTTCTAATCTCGGAATTTTACTTCATGCGCTACGCGTATTAACCACTGAATGCACTGAAATATTGTGAACAAGCAAACTTCACTTGAAATTTATGTTTTATACGCTTGGCGCATGAAGTAAAATTTCGAGTTTAGAAATGCCTGAAAATTTGGCTTGGCCGCGTAGCGCTACGCGCTACGCGACCAAACCAAATTTTCAGGCTTTTCTAAACTCGAAATTTTACTTCATGCTTAGTCTGGGAGTGGAAAACACTCGATCAAAGCTTCATATTGAATTATCTAACAACTAAGTTATATCAAATCCTGCAGAAATATCTCAAAATTTCTCTAAACTTTATAATATCCCACAGTAATATTTTAACATTTCTCTTAACGTTATGACATACAGAATGGTTCTATTAAGTATACATATCCAAATTATATGCTGTAAACCTTCAGATATTCGTTGCATTTTTAAAATGTGTCAATTTAAAGCTTTAAACGAGTGTTTTCCACTCCCAGACTAAGCATGAAGTAAAATTTCGAGTTTAGAAAAGCCTGGAAATTTGGTTTGGCCGCTCCGCGCTTCGCGCTACGCGACCAAACCAAATTTTCAGGCTTTTCTAAACTCGAAATTTTACTTCATGCGCCACGCGTACAAGACACTGATTTCAATCGAAGTTTACTCGTTCACAATATTTCAGTGCTTTCAGTGTTTAATATGCGTGGCGCATGAAGTAAAATTTCGAGTTAAGAAAAGCCTGAAAATTTGGTTTGGCCGCTCCGCGCTTCGCGCTACGCGACCAAACCAAATTTTCAGGCTTTTCTAAACTCGAAATTTTACTTCATGCTTAGTCTGGGACTGGAAAACACTCGTTAAAACTACAAATTGATCTCTTTAAAACGATCACGAATGTTGGAAAATTTACAGCGTATGCATATTTATACTTGAAACAAAAATTCTCTGTGTCGATTATGAATACACTAAATCGAGAAGAATTACATTGAAATTCAAACTTAAAATGATAACATCCCTTGCATAACTCATGCCTTGTAAATATTTCAAATTGCACAATTCAATCGTGCCTGTGCTGTTAATCCCACGCACAGCGCAATTTTCACCCCATGCATGGCCCTGGGAGATGCCCGAGGATGTGTTCGTCACGACGGCCGTTCGTGGCGCGGCAATTTAAATGTTAAACAACCCACAAACACCAAACGTAAAACACATTACGTACAGTTGGTATTCCGGACGTGTGCCCTATCGTTATCGCATTTTAATTTCTCAATTTATTATTATTGTGATTGTGTGCAGGCCGGCTCACTTCGTGGAATCCCTTATTATCATCGAGACAAACACCGCTTCGTGTGAAGGCAATTGTTTAATGCCGAACGGCCTCCACATATTCAAAATGTTGGAAACTTTACAATGGACATGATTATTGATAATCAGATTATTCAAATCGACAATATTTGATCAATTTGAAGCTTTAAACGAGTGTTTCCACTCCTTGATTAAGCTCGAAGTAATATTTCGAGTTTAGAAAAGCCAAATCAGGCTTTTCTAAACTCGAAATTTTACTTAATGCGCCACGCGTATAAAACACTGATTTAAAGTGAAGTTCAAAATATACATCGACTTAGTTTTGTTTAGTTCATTAATTTTACAAATGTTTATATGGATTATGTGAAAGTATACAAGAAAAAATCCCTGTATGTGTTGTAAAGTTCCAAGTTGTAGCCGTTCTCTTTTTTGAAAATCTTTGCATGACAATTTATTTGACAAATTATGATTTATTTGTCACATTTGATACTGTTAAAGCAGGACTTTCGTGATAATAAAAAAAAAAACAGAGTTTATGTAGAATGAAACATATCCTTAATTCAAAGTGTCATTCTACAAACAAAGTAAAATAGCGTTATTTTATAGATCAAAGGTTGAGACGTTCAACTCATAATGCACGCGGCTAGGTAGTCAACACTGATACGTTACTTATACTTTACAGATCCAATTTTGAAAGTATGGTCAGATATGGCCTAGTACATTATGGATGGTCAAGTGCAGCAAAACAAATATTTATCACTCAGAAACGAGCAATAAGAATCGTATTTAATATGAACTATAACGAAACTTATCGGGGAAAATTTAGAAACAACCGTTTACTTACTATCTGTGATCTCTATCTGTACGAAATCTTACTTTTTCATTTTAAATATAAACATAAATTTGAGATGTTCAATGCAATGCATACGTATAATACACGTAATCCAGAAATGTATGCATACCCTACTCACAGACTTTCTCTCTTTGAGACATCACCTATATATGCCGCGTTGAGGGTGTTCAATAAATTACCTACCTACCTAAAAATTATTAAACATGAGAATAGATTTAAAACAGATTTGAAAGATTATTTGATCGAACAGGAAAATTACTCTATTTTAGATTATATGAATAAGTGAATGAATGCATACATAAGTATATGTACATAGCTACATGTATTAATAGTTTTTCTTTTTAGTCAAGTATTATTTTAGGAATTGTATAGTTTCTTCTTTTTTGACGCATTCGATTGGCAACGGAATATGTTACTGTTGCAATTATCCTAGTAATTATTGTATGTATCATGTACTGTCTCCATTTTGAATAAAGATTATTATTATTATTAGATTAGGTAATTAGCGGAACAGGGTCGTAGTTCGGATCGTTGTACTTACTTCAGCATTATTTGGGCGCCAGTCACTAAGTGACAGAAGGGTTAGTCTGTTAATTTTGTCTAATCAACGGTTAGTAAATAGCTAACAGCACACAGAATCAAACAAATTAATATATTGAAACAAATTGCAATTAAAATTAGCTACGTGAAATATGAGTGCATGTAATGATGATCAGATTTAAATAACATAAAAAAATTACAAACTAAAGCAACCACATCAAGCAAGCTAAATGAATGATTGGCTGACTGTTTTGCTCTCTGTATCAGCAACTAAAGGTCCCGCATTGGCCCGCTTTTATGACGCAGTTTAGGGATAAATAGCCTCACCAAATCTAATCCTCCGGGTGCTAAGTTCAGCCATGCAAGATGCTAGGAGTTTTGCAGAATGCAGCAGCAATGTCCAGGATGAGTTATTGTTTCGGAGGCTTCTAATTAGTATTGGGTCCTTGCCTTCAAGACTGGTGCAACTACCCTTACTTTCCAGGCTATCTCCCTTTCTTCTAAGAATCCTTCCCTTAGAGCGGATCGAGACGAAGGTTCATCTACAGTTTAGAGCCTGGGTCTCCAAACTATCTTCTTTGCGGGCCACAAATACAATTCTACATAATAAAGTCGGCCAAGATCCGATTAATTTTATAAAATTATGAAAAATTTAAGGAACAATTGTTACAATATTTCAAAATATGACATTTACAAAAAAAAATACAAACAATCGCGGGCCGGATTCATGCAAGTCGCGGGCCGGATTTGGCCCACGGGCCGTAGTTTGGAGACCACTGGTTTAGAGCAAAAGGGAGTATCGTAGTTTTATGAGGGCCCTACGTGGCCTCTTAGCGTAACAACTCGTGTTTACTACGCACAGCGCAACATGATTAGAAGGTAATGAGGTAATAGCAAATCATATATTTAATTAAATTAGATAAGAAACTAACGTTAATGAAAGAGGAAGGCATGCAGCAATTAAACATTAAACAAACACCACGACAGACTCCATTAAATTCACACTTAACAACACACAACATACGTGTGAGCGGTGTGTGTGCCTGGGCTGTCCTTAAACTGACATAAATGCGGTCAATTCTAAATTCCATATCAATTCTCAAAAAAACTCTAATCCAATTTACTCACCCAGCACACAGATCCGCTCACGCCGATCCCTCTCCAGCCAGTCCCACTCGTACGTCATGCGCGCATTCTCCCCGTGCGCTCAGTGCGCTCTCGATATCACGAAATTTTATTACTTAAAACCATCGGCATATCAAGCAAAACTTTGCGATCCAAATAAACAGAATTGAACGTTACAAGGTAAACAATTTTAATTGAATTAACATGATTTTTTTTCTAGATCAAAGGTACACAATTGGGTCGCTTATTTCCGAAAACCCCTAAATCCCTTTCAAAACAATAGATTTAGGGGTTTTTGGAAACAGGCCACTCAATTGTAATTGAATCAGCTTGATTTTATAGTAGGGGTACAGTTTTACCACTCCAAATTTACCAATCCATTTTTACCACCGCATTTTTACCACCATACTTTTTTACCGCTATACAGTTTTACCACTAATATTTGTACCAATAATTATACAATAAAACACTTTTTTACAAATAAAATCAGTTTTATTTAAAATTGTATGTTGTGACCGATCGCCCTTAAGTATTCTGCAATTTCCCCTTCTTCTTTTCTGACATCGTAATCTCGGACTATATTTGTAATCCTATCCTCAGTTTTAATTCTGGCAAGGTTTTCCGTACGTTTAATTTTTCGCCCAAAGTCCAATTCCCGGAACATTGCCTCGGTGTCTCCCTGTTCTTTTTGAAGCTCGACGACAAAAGCATATAGGCTAGGATGATCCCGGCCGACGACTACAGAAAAACGGTTATGCCATCCTTCAGACATGTTGTTCGTGCGTGCCGTATTCTGCGGATATCGCGGGGATGTGGCACGTCGTCTTCCTCTTGCTGGTTTGCCTCGTACGTAAATGTTCTCGAAGTAGTCGGCAATATCAGCAAAGGCATCTGGAACATCCTCCAGAAATATATCAAAAGCCTCTTCGACATCTTCTACAGGCACAAAGGCTGTGGCGCACATCATCTGCGCCGCTATTTTGATTGAACGATCTTCACGATCATTATATGCCTGTTGGAGACCTTCAGCCTGTAAGCGACGAAAAATCGCTTGCCGCATATGAAAAAAGCAGGCTCTAATGTTTGCTCCAGGCACTGTTTCGGCTGCATTTATAATCGCAACTTCAAAGTCTGTTAAAATCGTCGTAACAGAAAGCCTGTAAGCATACCTGTCGCACTCCTCTCTTACAACATCAAAAACCTGGAAAGAAGTTTTAGTTATATTTATAGTTATACATTTGTACATATATTTAGTTTGATAAACACCTTTTGATATGCAGCTTCTGTTTTATTTTCCATCAGCACATAAACAACGGGTAAAGCCACTCTTTGTTCGGTTCCACGTATAACTTGATGAAATCCAGCCATCACAGCAAAAAGTTGAAAAAATATTGTCGGGACGACTTTAAAAGTCCCGTCAACGAACCAGATTGTGCTGCTTGCCATTCGTCGCAAGTTCTCTTTTGTGGCAAAGATCATGAGTCGTCCAACCGACTCAATCGCGTAGTCATTGCGAGAATCATAAATGAGGAACTCTTCTCCACCTAGAGTTTGTTTAAACTTTTGAGGCAGGTCGCCCAACTGCTCAAGGGTTGTTGGGTTTGTCGGCGTATCTTTTAATCGGCTCCGCTGAATCGATTTAGTTAAATTTTGTCGTTCCTGGAGTTGGGACAAAACGCCTGACGGAACCTGGTGAATTAAAATGTAATAAAATTTTGTGTAACTTTATTTTAAACAAAAACAAGTCGTCACGGAACCTGGTGAAGTTCAGTCCTCAACAGCAGAGCCGGTGGAGCTTCCGGATGTTCTTCCGCCCGTCTTTTTAATCGATTTTTTATTCTTACCGCTTCGACAGCTTCTAGATTCGGGGCGTGAGTTTCGTGCGGCGATTGCACAGGACCTCTAATTACTTCCACAACCTGTCCGTGCGTTTGCTGTGACCGCGTCACAGTCCTGGCTCTACATTCCGGATACTGCTTGCATCTCCAAAATATTCTTCCTTTTTTTTCTTCCGTTTTGTGATACATATATCCATCGATATGGAGGAATGGATTTTTTACGCCTTGTAATAACTCAACAGTTTGATAACTTGCCATGATTTACAGAACGATGCAAATTTTGACGAGTGACCAACGATTTAGGCGAATGACAAACCGATAATGACATTGACAGGTTACGAATTGAAGTTGTCAGTTGTTATTCTAATTCGATTTTAAATAGCGGTAAAATATTGGTGGTAAAAAGAATACGGTGGTAAATACGTTGGTGGTAAAAAGAATTGGTGGTAAAAAAGGGACGGTGGTAAAAATGGAGTGGTAAAAATGGGGGCCAGTCTGATTTTATGTTTGATCTCACGTTATAAATATTAAATATATTTCACAAATGTTTATCTCGAATAATCTTGGATGAACCCTATCACAAAACGCACTCAATGAAATAGATTTATGCAATGCAAACTATCGAATAATTTTTCCGGAATATCCAGAACACAATCTTGAACCCTTTTCTCTCGTATTGATAACAATCTGTGAATGTGCGGTTAAAACGGCCAACCACAATTCAACACCCCTTTGAAAAGGTTAATATAATAATCCCTTAACCGCTAACCGACTCTTGTCATGGAAATTCGTCGAAAACTGCAATTGTTCTCACCTAATAGCGGCGCAGCTTCATTAAAACGCCCGACCGTAAGGAAATTACACGTCGACGGATCTAATGGTACATTCAGCTCCAGTCATCATTTAGCACTCGCCTTTAGCACGACTAATTACAGCCAGACAGATGCTTTAATGTCCGATGAAAACATCCCGACACGATCCATAATTCAGCGGACACGTCGCCGTGTAGGAAATACGAAAAAGGAGTCGGCCAGACGCATCAATTAAAATTTCATCTCCTCTTCATGTGTACGCAGACACGCCGGTTATTCCAACTATCGCTAAATCAGTAAGGCTTAATCGCTTCTCCGCTGCGCTACGCGGATTTGGCATGGAATCCTTTCGTATGGATAATGGATTGCCGAGTGTACGACAATAAACCAAACGCTTACTTCCTTGATCCTTTTTGAGTTATGAATGCGTTATTGAAATAACTTTTCAAGCTTTTTACTTTATTATAACCATATTTAACAGCAACATAAAATATAATAGTAGGTATGTAATTTCCTTTGTGTTGTGCGAAAATGCATACATAAAGTGAATTTTTCTTTTTGGCTACACATATGCATAAGATATAAGTTTCCGAAATTCGTTGTTTTTTAAAAGAGTTCAACTTGAAGCTTTAAGCGAGTGTTTTCCACTCCCAGACTAAGCATGAAGTAAAATTTCGAGTTTAGAAAAGCCCCGTGAAAATTTGTCGAGGGTCGCGCAGCGACCCGAGACAAATTTTCTGGGCTTTTCTAAACTCGAAATTTTACTTCATGCGCCACGCGTATAAAACGCTGATTTCAAGTGAGGTTCAAATATACATCAAGTTCACAATATTTCAGTGTTTTATACGCGTGGCGCATGAAGTAAAATTTCGAGTTTAGAAAAGCCCAGAAAATTTGTCTCGGGTCGCTGCGCGACCCTCGACAAATTTTCACGGGGCTTTTCTAAACTCGAAATTTTACTTCATGCTTAGTCTGGGAGTGGAAAACACTCGTTTAAAGCTTCAAATTGAACTCTTGAAAGAAAAGTAAGAATTTTTAACGATTTAAACAAAATAAGCTAAATTAGGAATACGTATACTTCAAAAAAACTCTCTGTATGTATTTCTACACAATTTGTTATTCTAAGAGTTTGATGTAAAAGGATGTTTGGCAATAAAATAAATTGATTTCTTTTAATTTGAATTGTTTCCTTTTTTAAAGAGTTCAATTTAAAGCTTTAAACGGGTGTCTTCCACTAACAGACTAAGTATGAAGTAAACTTTCGAGTTTAGGAAAGCCCCGTGCAGCATAAGCTGCAAAATTTCTGAAATTCTTTGTTTTTTAAAAAAAGTTTAACTTGAAGCTATAAACGAGTGTTTTCCACTCCCAGACTAAGCATGAAGTAAAATTTCGAGTTTAGAAAAGCCCCGTGAAAATTTGTCGAGGGTCGCGCAGCGACCCGAGACAAATTTTCTGGGCTTTTCTAAACTCGAAATTTTACTTCATGCGCCACGCGTATATAACACTGATTTCAAGTGAGGTTAAAATATATATAAAGTTCATAATATTTTAGTGTTTTATACGCGTGGCGCAAGAAGTAAAATTTCGAGTTTAGAAAAGCCCAGAAAATTTGTCTCGGGTCGCTGCGCGACCCGAGACAAATTTTCTGGGCTTTTCTAAACTCGAAATTTTACTTCATGCTTAGTCTGGGAGTGGAAACCACTCGTTTAAAGCTTCAAATTGAACTCTTGAAAAAAAGGTAAGAATTTTTAACGGTTTAAACAAAATAAGCTCAATTAGGAATACGTATACTTCAAAAAAAAAAAACTCTCTGTATGTATTTCTACAGAATTTGTTATTCTAAGAGTTTGATGTAAAAGGATGTTTGGCAATAATATAAATAGATTTTTTTAAATTTTAATTGTGTTCTATTTTAAAAGAGTTCAATTTAAAGCTTTAAACGGGTGTCTTTCACTAACAGACTAAGTATGAAGTAAACTTTCGAGTTTAGGAAAGCCCCGTGCAGCATAAGCTGCAAAATTTCTGAAATTCGTTGTTTTGTAAAAAAGTTTAACTTGAAGCTATAAACGAGTGTTTTCCACTCCCATACTAAGCATGAAGTAAAATTTCGAGTTTAGAAAAGCCCCGTGAAAATTTGTCGAGGGTCGCGCAGCGACCCGAGACAAATTTTCTGGGCTTTTCTAAACTCGAAATTTTACTTCATGCGCCACGCGTATATAACACTGATTTCAAGTGAGGTTAAAATATACATAAAGTTCACAATATTTTAGTGTTTAATACGCGTGGCGCATGAAGTAAAATTTCGAGTTTAGAAAAGCCCAGAAAATTTGTCTCGGGTCGCTGCGCGACCCTCGACAAATTTTCACGGGGCTTTTCTAAACTCGAAATTTTACTTCATGCTTAGTCTGGGAGTGGAAAATACTCTAAAGAGAAATCAAATTGAATTCTAGAATAATCAGTGTTTTATTTTCAGGCTAAATATCCCCGTATATCTCGTGTTTTATCAACAAAATTCCACTTTAACGCGATGTTACAGAAAAACTACTTGATATATTTTTATTTTCTCTTCAATGATTAAATTTTACTAATCATCAAGAAAAATCTGCGATTTTGAAATTTAGGAAATGACGAATTCATTTTTTGAGATTTTTGAAACATGCATACATGTACATTTATGTATACTTAAAGGAAAAATTGCCTGTATACAACTTGTTAATCCAAAACCTTAGCCTTAAGATCTAAAATTTTTCATTTTCGAAGTCATTATAACGTAAGCTGGTAAATAAAAGAATTGAGTCTCCTTTCTTCGCTAGATTTATTTACAATCGCAAATGTACATTTCGGTCACGATGTGACCATTATCAATGCTTAACTGATTTGAGAGTTAAGCATTGATTATGGTCACATCGTGACCGAAATGTACATTTGCGATTTTAAATAAATCTTGTGAAGAAAGGAGGCTCAATTCTTTTATTTAATAACTTAGTTCACCTTCACGTAACTCAACAATAATTTAAGTATATAATAACCTAATTTTGGTAGCAATGAATAATTATTACTAAGTACTAGGCAGGAAAGTATTTCAGTAAGTTCAGCTGATTCAACAAAATATTTTATCACCAGAGCTTAAACTCATGCAGACATGAACGGCAGCATTAAAATTTCCCCAAAAATCCAATATAGTCGGCTTAGGAGAAATCTTCGACGGGTTACCATATTAGGGCCCATTTTACATCAGATAATCTCTGTCCTCACGAGGCATAAAATTCCGTCGACGAGTAATAACCGCCCGTTTCGTAGGCATTCCCGGAATTCCGGGACACTCTCGCTCCGGAATACTTTAATTGACGCCGGCGATCATGAAAGCTCCTTAAAGCACTTCAAAGCGTCCGAACTAATCGGTCCGAATCGATAGCCCTGCCACTTACACAGCCGGATCAGATCTCTCATGACGATGCTACCATGTACTCATTTTTTATATTAATCAGAAGGGGATCGCTGCATAATGACCCTTATTATTATACATCAAAAAGTGGTTTTAATGATGGTACAAGGTATATTTTTATACTTAATTGATTTTCAAATGTAGGCTAAGATATTAAAATAATCAGATGATACATAAAAAGACTTAAGAATGACTAGTTGGAGTAAAAAACAAAATATTAGTGAAATTTATCCAAGTGTTTTCTTATTTAAATCATAGTTAAATATTTTTCACTATGTGAAAGATGAGAAACTTGTTCAAGACATAAAACGACTGTTATTCCTTACTTCACTTTTTATTTGTATTGTTAGATGTACATTTTGAGACACAAGGTGCTCGTTACACTGGTCGGCATGAATCGGCCCTGACACCATTCCTGCTGATTCTTATGTAAAATGACCTCCTGAATCCGAATATGACCCCCGTTTTCCCACATCACCCACCGTTTTCGAGGGAGGCCCCCCACCTATTTTTATCACTTTTCGATAATTTGGAGGGATGAAAAGGATTATTTTAGCCTTTACATTTCTTCTGAGGAGCTAGAGAGGTGAAAAGTTCCAAAACATGAACATTTGTAGCAAGGAGGTAGATTGGGGGGGGGGGGATTTGCCCCTTTAAATTGTAAAAAAATCCTTAAAAATGATCGATTTTTCCGTTTTTTTCGCATTTTCTACATATACCAGCTTCCATCCCCCTCATCCTCCCCCAAACAATAAAAATATATGGCAACAATAATAAAAATATATAGCAACAATAATTAAAATATATAGCAACAATAATAAAAATATATAGCAACAGTTCGGAAGATTCACTGTACCACGCTGGCGCTCTCAACACCTCGCGCGCACAGGTTTGTCCAGGAATTTTCTGATGGACAACCGTTCCCCGGAACGGTTTCATCAAGACATCTCTAAGTTCAAGAGGAAATTTTCGGGGAAGTGGAATGCGAGCATGTTAGCAGAGTACTGCTGGTTTTTGATACGAGAAACTTCTACCTCAGGGTACAAAAGGAAAGCAAGCACCAAATGAAGGTACATATCTTGGTTATTTATTATTCTTTACATTTATTATTTTACAATTATTATTTTACTTTTTATTTATTATTCTTTACAGCTAAAATAATCCTTTTCACCCCTCCAATGGATGGGGGAAACGGGGGGAGTATTGAGCGCGCCAGCGTGGTACAGTGAATCTTCCGAACTGTTGCTATATATTTTTATTATTGTTGCTATATATTTTTATTATTGTTTCTATATATTGTTGCAATATATTTTTATTATTTGGGGGTGTTTGGGGGTGGATGAGGGGGAATGGAAGCTGGAATATGTAGAAAATAAGTGAAAAAACTGCGAAAAAAACGGAAAAAATTGAGAATTTTTAATGATTTTTTTACAATTTAAGGGGGCAAATCCCCCCCCAAATCTACCTCCTTGCTACAAATGTTCATGTTTTGGAACTTTTCACCTCTCTAGCCCCTCAGAAGAAATGTAAAGGCTAAAATAATCCTTTTCATCCCTCCAAATTATCGAAAAGTGATAAAAATAGGTGGGGGGGCCTCCCCCGAAAACGGTGGGTGATGGGGGAAAACGGAGGTCATATTCGGATTCAGGAGGTAATTTTACATAAAAATCAGCAGGAATGGTGTCAGGGCTCGAAAAAAAAAAATTTTTTTGCAGACCAGTGTTATCAATAACAAAACTCATCAATTACAAACTATACAAATAAAAAGTGAAGTAAGGAATAACAGTCTTTTTATGTGTAATAATCACTTCACGTAAACTCGAAAACATACATTAATCAGATGATTCTTTACAATGGAATAATAAAACAGAGGAATTGGTTAAAATATAAACATTTTAAGAATATTCTTGTATTCCTAGATAGGCATCACATCAAAGTTTCATGTATTCAATTTTAATTGGTTGATTAATGAATATGTTTTACAAAGCAAACAAGGTAGTTATTAATGTCGGTATAAACGCAAACAATGTATAATTCATCAGTTGGGAATACATTACTATTGAAACGGCTGAAACTGATTAATGATGATGAGATGAGAAAATTGTATACGAGCCGAGGCCGAGAAATATGACTTTCAAGCGCCTTTGTCACTGATTTATGTGCATGCGTTATGACAAATGATTAAATCGGACGTACACCGATTAATAACCACCTAATGACAAAGTGACGCCCACGAAAAGAACGATACCCGTGGAACACCAATTCCCCCGAATCGTGTTTACGACCATTGCCGACGAGCGATTAGCATTAATAATACATTTCGAAAAAAAATAAAATAAAAATGCTGCGCGATAATTTACTGCCGTACTTTTTTAAATATTTTAATTAAGGAACGTGACGGCTCCGTGAAAAATCCTGGCCTTCTTTCTGACAGCGCTGACATTTTGAATAATTCCACAGCGATAATAAATCAACATACACATAAATAAGTGCTAAATTATTCAATAATTTACAATGCTAAATATAATTGCATTAATTTGTATAGATATGAAACCGGTGTCAAAACAGGACATAAATTATGTACGTGATTATGTTGTGTTCCTCTATAAATTTAATTAAGTAGTACACCGAATCCATGTATATCGATTATGCTAATATTTTCAATGCATAATTTTACTACCAAACTTATTTATTTTAGATCCTTTCGTTATTGGAAAGGATAATCTAAATATAAGTTTGTGTACTCTTACTATTTCAATATCAAGTAATTAACATCAAATCACTAATAAATAAAATAAATTCGCGCAATAAAAGTTCAAATTGAAAAAAAGCATTTTGTAAATATTACAACAAATATTTGTTTATTAACGCGAAACGTCGAATAAAAAATAAAATTACAGAGTGGCCGGGTGTAAACGCGGCAATTTTCGTGTTGATTCAATGGGAACAAACATGGCCGCGTTTTATCGCGCATATATTCCACCTTATAATTGCCAGTTTCAACATGTATAATCACCACTATTTATTTTGGTTGTTCATGGCTAATTGAGGTCGGGGCTATAATTAAAAACATAAATAAAGAGAAGGTGTGATTGTAATCGCGCTCGGGGGAAAAAAAATGATGTCTGCCGGCTTTCACTTCACGCTTTATAATTAAGATTTCGAGATTGTATAATATTTGCAATAAATATTATTTAAGAGTTATCACTCTTGTAATTTAATAGTTCTAAAATTGAAAGGTATTGTTTGAACGTTTTAAATTTGAATTTGTAGTATTTTTAGGTCTGTCTCAAATGTTCAGGCGTTTCTAAACTTAAAGTTTTACTTTATGATTAACCTTTAATTAAAATACTGATTTCTTTACTAATTGTAAAACACTTTTAATGGCAATGAAAATGTTTAATTGCTCCCAGAATGAGCATGAAGTAAAATTTCGAGTTTAGAAAAGCCTCTCGTAGAAAATTTGTCGTAGATCGCGCAAATTTTCACAGGGCTTTTCTAAACTCTAAATTTTACTTCATGCGCCACGAGTATTAAACACTGATTTAAAGTGAAGTTAAAAACGCACTGAAAACCAACCTAACTTCAATATTTTTTCAAAATTGGATGTTTTCTTTCCCATCCATGCTGTAAACCTTCAGATATTCGTTGTTTTCTTATTAAAAAACTTCGATTCCCTGTAGTCCTTTGGTCTCCGAAGACCATGCTTGGTCCGTCGAGCTGTAGCCTTTATAAAATATTAATAAACTTAGTAATCAAGAGTGATACTTCAATTTGAAAGTTCTAAGAACGTGTATTGTCCACTCCCAGACTAAGCATGAAGTAAAATTTCGAGTTTAGAAAAGCCCCGCGTAGAAAATTTGTCTCGGGTCGCTGCGCGACCCGAGACAAATTTTCACGGGGCTTTTCTAAACTCGAAATTTTACTTCATGCGTCACGCGTATAAACCACTGATTTGGAGTTAAGTTGAAAATAACGATTTTTTACGGTTTTAGGTTGAGCCTTTTTACATTTTTTCGCTATATCTTAAAATGTAAACATCTCAGCAGTAGATGTTTACATTTTAAGATATAGCGAAAAAATGTAAAAAAGCTCAACCTAAAACCGTAAAAAATCGTTATTTTTTCCGGAACGAAAAAAATAACGGTTCGAATTACTGTTTAAGGGTTGCCTTCTGTAAAGACGAAATATCTGTCAGAAAATCAATATTTTCCGCTAGAATTCTGCGAAAATAAAACAATGTTTGTTTTTATGATTCATTGTAGAATTTTTCCCAGAAAAAAAAACATGTTTACATGTCCACTTTTACAAACTTAAATCTCATTATTACAAAAATGACCCTTCAGTTTAGGTATACATTCTAAATATTTAGCATTTTCCACTGCCTCCACTTAACTACACCCATGTAATCTGGATTTGCAGCTCATCCAAATCTATTAATCAAATATCTTATCGCGTTTTATTTCTCTTGGGAAAAAAAGTTTCTAAATCACTTGAAAACTGATAAATAAATTATTTCTAATTTGGAGAGCATCCGCCATGAGCACACGTTTCATGTTATAATTAGTGATTAACATGAATTTAAAGCTTATTTAATCTCAAAACCCTATCCCTTAAAACTCATCTGCCAGATGAGCCGCTGAGTTTTAAGGGATAGTGTTTTCAAATTTAATTTGCAAACAATTCTTTTTTTTTATTTATTTGTATAAGACATATGTTTCACATGTATTACAATTGTCAAAGGAGAAGAAAAACACCTATATAAAATACTTAAAATAATATATACATATATATATATATATATATATATATATATATATATATATATATATATATTTGTTCGCAAAGGCAAATTTCTCGATTTTCCGGTTGTTCTATTTAAACTGCTCTATTTCGTAAAATACCCGACTACTTTAATTTATTGGAAAAGTATGCGATTTAGAATGAAAAGAGCTTTATTTTGTACTACCCAATAATTGGGTGGATTTTTTAATTTTCTACAACTTTTAAAAGTTATAGAAGTTTGCGAATATTTTTTTCTGGAGGAAATAAATAGCGTACATTGTTTCTAATGTTAGTAAGAGTGTCTATAATTTTTTTTGAGTATTTGAAAAATAAAAAAAAAAATGGGTGGGTGTTATGGAAAAATTCAGGTTTTTGCACATTTTTTTTTATTTTTCAAATACTCAAAAAAAATTATAGACACTCTTACTAACATTAGAAACAATGTACGCTATTTATTTCCTCCAGAAAAAAATATTCGCAAACTTATTACAAAAATCCCTTACAAAAATTGTAATTTTTCCATGAATATTTTTATTTTTGAAAAGAATCGAAAAAAATCTCAGATCCTTAATGTTCGAAATAGCTTGCATATTTCTTCTTCTTGTGAAAAAATTATTTCACTAAAATATCGGCGTTTTTTAATCACATGAAAACTGATAAATAAATTATTTCGAAATTGGAACATCCACCATGAGCACACTTTTAATGTTATCAATTAGTGGTTAACACAAACTTAAAGCTTATTTAATCCTAAATACTATCCCTAAAACCGATTTTGGGTTGCTCTTCAAATTAAATTTCCAAACAGCATTTTGTTAGTAAAGGCAAATTTATCGATTTCTTCGTTATTCTATTTAAACTGCTCTACTTCGCAAAATACCTGACTGCTTTAATTTATTGGAAAAGTTTGCGATTTAGAATTGAACGAGCTTTATTTTTTATTATTAACTTGTACTGAGACTTAAAAATTGTAATTAGCACGAGCGCTAACACATATATTTGGGTGGATTTATAAATTTTCTGTAACTTTTAAAAGTTGTAGAAGTTCGCGTATAATTTTTTTTGAGTAAATAAATAGAATACATTGTTTTTAATGTTAGTTGGTGGGTCTGTATTTTTTTTACCGATGTTAAGATAGCCATAGATTTTCCAGCCACGGATGTGCCTGGCGCATCCACCATCGATCGTAAATTAAAATAAATGTTTTTCTAAATTTAAGGCATATTATTAATGAAACAAAGAAAACTAAACTAATTTCAGCCCTAAAAATATAGCTCATCCAAACTTAAACTTATTTTCGTATATAGGCTTTATCAAACACAAATATATAGTCCTCCCAAAAGCATGTAATAAAATGACCAGATTTCAAACTTAAATTTAAAGTATGTAGTTGTGATTAAAATTATTTCTTTTAACTCCGACGTGTTGCTTAAAGCCTAAATAAGCCAGTTAAGCAATAAAATTTTGGCAAAAATATTAAATGAATTTTTTATAATTCTTTTCCATCAGAACGACTCGAATAAAATGACCAGATTTCAAACTTAAATTAAAAATATGTAGTTGTGATTAAAATCATTTCTTTTAACTCTGACGTGTAGCTTAAAGCCTAACTAAGCCATTTAAGCTATAAAATTTTGGCAATAATGTTAAATGAATTTTTTATAAATTTTTTTCAACCGAACGACTCGAATAAAATGACCAGATTTCAAACTTGAATTAAAAGTATGTAGTTGTGATTAAAATTATTTCTTTTAACTCTGACGTGTAGCTTAGAGCCTAACTATACATACTTTTAATTTAAGTTTAAAATCTGGTCATTTTATTCGAGTCGTTCAGATGGAAAAACTTTATAAAAAATGTATATAACATTTTTGCGAACATTTTATTGCTTAAATGGCTTGTTAGGCTTTAAGCTACACGTCAGAGTTAAAAGAAATAATTTTAATCACAACTATATATTTTTAATTTCAGTTTGAAATCTGGTCATTTTATTGGAGTCGTTAGGATGGAAAAAATTTATAAAAAATTCATTTAACATTTTGCCAAAATTTTATAGCTTAAATGGCTTAGTTAGGCTCTAAGCTACACGTCAGAGTTAAAAGAAATAATTTTAATCACAACTACATATTTTTAATTTAAGTTTGAAATCTAGTCATTTTATTCGAGTCGTTCGGATGGAAAAAAATTATAAAAAATTCATTTAACATTTTTGCCAAAATTTTATAGCTTACATGGCTTAGTTAGGCTCTAAGCTACACGTCAGAGTTAAAAGAAATAATTTTAATCACAACTACATATTTTTAATTTAAGTTTGAAATCTAGTCATTTTATTCGAGTCGTTCGGATGGAAAAAAATTATAAAAAATTCATTTAACATTTTTGCCAAAATTTTATAGCTTACATGGCTTAGTTAGGCTCTAAGCTACACGTCAGAGTTAAAAGAAATAATTTTAATCACAACTACATATTTTTAATTTAAGTTTGAAATCTAGTCATTTTATTTGACACGTTCGGATGGAAAAAAATTATAAAAAATTCATTTAACATTTTTGCCAAAATTGTATAGCTTAAATGGCTTAGTTAGGCTTTAAGCTACACGTCAGAGTTAAAAGAAATAATTTTAATCACAACTACATATTTTTAATTTCAGTTTGAAATCTGGTCATTTTATTCGAGTCGTTCGGATGGAAAAAAATTATAAAAAATTCATTTAACATTTTTGCCAAAACGTTATAGCCTAAATGGCCTAGTTAGGCTTTAAGCTATACGTCAGAGTTAAAAGAAATAATTTTAATCACAACTACATATCTTTAATTTAAGTTTGAAATCTGGTCATTTTATTCGAGTCGTTCGGATGGAAAAAAATTATAAAAAATTCATTTAACATTTTTGCCAAAATTTTATAGCCTAAATGGCTTAGTTAGGCTTTAAGCTACACGTCAGAGTTAAAAGAAATAATTTTAATCACAACTACATATCTTTAATTTAAGTTTGAAATCTAGTCATTTTATTCGAGTCGTTCGGATGGAAAAAAATTATAAAAAATTCATTTAACATTTTTGCCAAAACGTTATAGCCTAAATGGCCTAGTTAGGCTTTAAGCTATACGTCAGAGTTAAAAGAAATAATTTTAATCACAACTACATATCTTTAATTTAAGTTTGAAATCTAGTCATTTTATTCGAGTCGTTCGGATGGAAAAAAATTATAAAAAATTCATTTAACATTTTTGCCAAAATTTTATAGCCTAAATGGCTTAGTTAGGCTTTAAGCTACACGTCAGAGTTAAAAGAAATAATTTTAATCACAACCACATATCTTTAATTTAAGTTTGAAATCTGGTCATTTTATTCGAGTCGTTCGGATGGAAAAAAATTATAAAAAATTCATTTAACATTTTTGCCAAAATTTTATGGCTTAAATGGCTTAGTTAGGCTTTAAGCTACACGTCAGAGTTAAAAGAAATAATTTGAATCACAACTACATATTTTTAATTTAAGTTTGAAATCTGGTCATTTTATTCGAGTCGTCCGGATGGAAAAAAATTATAAAAAATTCATTTAACATTTTTGCCAAAATTTTATAGCTTAAATGGCTTAGTTAGGCTTTAAGCTACACGTCAGAGTTAAAAAAAATAATTTTAATCACAACTACATATTTTTATTTTAAGTTTGAAATCTGGTCATTTTATTCGAGTTGTTCGGATGGAAAAAAATTATAAAAAATTCATTTAACATTTTTGCCAAAATTTTATAGCTTAAATGGCTTAGTTAGGCTCTAAGCTACACGTCAGAGTTAAAAGAAATAATTTTAATCACAACTAAATATTTTTAATTTAAGTTTGAAATCTAGTCATTTTATTCGAGTCGTTCGGATGGAAAAAAATTATAAAAAATTCATTCAACATTTTTGCCAAAATTGTATAGCTTAAATGGCTTAGTTAGGCTCTAAGCTACATGTCAGAGTTAAAAGAAATAATTTTAATCACAACTACATATTTTTAATTAAAGTTTGAAATCTAGTCATTTTATTTGAGACGTTCGGATGGAAAAAAATTATAAAAAATTCATTTAACATTTTTGCCAAAATTTTATAGCCTAAATGGCTTAGTTAGGCTTTAAGCTACACGTCAGAGTTAAAAGAAATAATTTTAATTACAACTACATATCTTTAATTTAAGTTTGAAATCTAGTCATTTTATTCGAGTCGTTCGGATGGAAAAAAATTATAAAAAATTCATTTAACATTTTTGCCAAAATGTTATAGCCTAAATGGCTTAGTTAGGCTTTAAGCTACACGTCAGAGTTAAAAGAAATAATTTTAATCACAACTACATATTTTTAATTTAAGTTTGAAATCTGGTCATTTTATTCGAGTCGTTCGGATGGAAAAAAATTATAAAAAATTCATTTAACATTTTTGCCAAAATGTTATAGCCTAAATGGCTTAGTTAGGCTTTAAGCTATACGTCAGAGTTAAAAGAAATAATTTTAATCACAACTACATATTTTTAATTTAAGTTTGAAATCTGGTCATTTTATTCGAGTCGTCCGGATGGAAAAAAATTATAAAAAATTCATTTAACATTTTTGCCAAAATTTTATAGCTTAAATGGCTTAGTTAGGCTTTAAGCTACACGTTAGAGTTAAAAGATATAATTTTAATCACAACTACATATTTTTAATTTCAATTTGAAATATGGTCATTTTATTCGAGTCGTTCGGATGGAAAAAAATTATAAAAAATTCATTTAACATTTTTGCCAAAATTTTATGGCTTAAGTGGCTTAGTTAGGCTTTAAGCTACACGTCAGAGTTAAAAGAAATAATTTTAATCACAACTACATATTTTTAATTTAAGTTTGAAATCTGGTCAATTTATTGGAGTAGTTAGGATGGAAAAAATTTATAAAATATGTATTAAACATTTTTGCCAAAATGTTATTGCTTAACTGGCTTAGTTAGGCTTTAAGCTACAAGTCAGAGTTAAAAGAAGTTATTTTAATCACAACCACATACTTTTAATTTAAGTTTGAAATCTGGTCATTTTATTACATGCTTTTAGGAGGACTTTCTATTTGTGTTTGATAAAGCCTATACACAAAAATAATTTTAAGTATGGATGAGCTATATTCTTAGGGCTGGAATTAGTTTAGTTTTCTTTGTTTCATTAATAATATGCCTTCTATTAAGAAAAACATTTATTTTAATTTACGATCGATGGTGGATGCGCCGGGCAAATCCGTGGTTGGAAAATCTATGGCTATCTTAACATCGGTAATTTTTTTATGAATTTTCGAAAAATAAAAAAAAATCGTGTGAAAATCTGGATTTTTTTCCATACCAACCCCTTAAGAAAATTGCGAATATTTCGATGAATATTTTTATTTTTTAAAAAAAATTCACATATTCTCCTTGATGTAAGAAATAGCTTGAGCAATTTTTTTCCCTGTGAAAAAACCATTTCACAAACATTTCGGCGTTTTTAAATCACTTGAAAACTGATAAATAAATTATTTTGAATTTGGAGCATCCACTATGAGCACACTTTTCATGTTATCAATTAGTGATTAGCATAAGTTTAAAGCTTATTAATTGCTAAATACGATCCCTTGAAACCGATTTTCGTTTGCTCTTCAAATTCAATTTCCAAACAACTTTCTGTTCGCAAAGGCAAATCTCTTGATTTTTCCGTTGTTCTATTTAAACTGCTCAATTTCGCAAAATTCCCACCTGCTTTAATATATTAGAAAAGTATGCCATTTAGAATTAAAAATGCTTTATTTTGTACTATTTAATTTTTGTGAAACTTAAAAATTGTGCTTAGCACAAGCGCGCAAACTTGTAATTGGTTGGATTTTGAAAGATACATGTTTAGGATAACTTTCAAATTTTAAACATTTTTATAATCTCAAATTTTGACTTAATCAAAGGGTTTTTTTTTAGGGGCAGGAAATCGAAGTTAGGGTTATTTTTGCCCTAGCACCGCAGCCGTGTGGCTTATTGTACTTCTTCCGTTACAGTAGTTAATCAAAAAGCTCTGTTTCCTTGGTTATTCCCAGCAGCATTTCGATCATCTTTCCCTTCGGGAGGTGGTTTGGATTCCCTTGGACAAGGTTTGCTTTCCTCCAGGTGGAGGAATAGTACATGTGAGGCGTCTTCATCTTCTTCCAGGCATAGTCTGCATATTGGATCTTCTGTGAACAGTTTCATGTTATGTAGGTGCTTCCTTAGAGTACAGTGTCCAGTTATCAGTCCTGTGACTATTCTAAGGTTGTTTCTACTGAGTCTGAGGGCCTCAGTTGCTAGTTCTTGGCAGGGTTTTTCCATCAGTAGTTTACTGTGAGTTTACAGCGCTCGGTGTGTCTTTCTAGGGTCCACTCTTTTGCGCTTGGTCTTATTGATTCTTTAATCAAAGGGTTAATTATGGTTAACTTTTTAGCTACGATTAAGTGTCTGCGGGGCAAGTAGGCATGAGCTTACAAAATTATAATATTTTATGTTGTTGCAACTTTGAGAAAATACTAGATCTAAAGTAACATCTAATTTAATCTATTCTGCTCACTTGGCAAATATTTACTTACTGGTTTTTGTATTTGTACTCGTATCCGCCAAATTTATTACTCGAATGCATGATCAGTTGGCAAAATCGTCAACGTTTGAAACTCTTGTCTTAAAATATCAATTCAGGAAAACTTTCGTTTAAGATTCACCTAATCGGATTATTCCCTGATTCGATAACTAATTTTATAGAGACTCAGTGAATTCATAACTAAAACAAAATATTTCTTTTTTGTATTTAGTTGAAAAATAAAGTTACTCGAATTCGTAATTCATGTTCTTGAATACCAAAACAATATTTGCGAAACATCCCTATTCTATACATGTTGAAATTTTTACGAACGAAAACAAACACGATTCAAGAATTACCAACGAATAATTATTTGTTTTATTTTTCTTGACTTTTGTAAAACTATGCCAAGTGTTTGGCATCAATAAATTTTCGATGAATTCAAATGCAGTGGAAAGTATGTTTGTCTATTTTCATTTGAGCTAAAAATAACATTCGGCCGAGGACTTACATTTTTTAACAAACATATGCTTTTATTTTTACAAAATTCGATGGTTTTTTTAAAAGAATTCAGTTTGAAGCTTTAAACGAGTGTTTTCCACTCCCAGGCTAAGCATGAAGTAAAATTTCGAGTTTAGAAAAGCCCCGCGTAGAAAATTTGTCGAGGGTCGCGCAGCGACCCGAGACAAATTTTCACGGGGCTTTTCTAAACTCGAAATTTTACTTCATGCGCCACGCGTATAAAACACTGAAATATTGTGAAGTTTAAATTATACTGTAAAAACAGTCTGTTAAAGTAGTATATTTTCAACTTCACAATGAATCAGTGCTTTATACGCGTGGCGCATGAAGTAAAATTTCGAGTTTAGAAAAGCCCCGTGAAAATTTGTCTCGGGTCGCTGCGCGACCCTCGACAAATTTTCTACGCGGGGCTTTTCTAAACTCGAAATTTTACTTCATGCTTAGCCTAGGAGTGGAAAACACTCCCTTAAAGCTTCAAATTGAACTCTTTTAAAAAAAACATCGATCATTTGAAAAACAAAAAAGAAAAATTCGCTGTATATGTATGTTAAGAAAAGTCCCCGGCCGAATGTTATTTTTAGCTCAAATGAAAATAGATAAACATAATTCCCACTGCATTTCAATTCATCAAAAATTTATTGATACCAAAAACTTAGCAAAGTTTTGTAAAGTCAAGTAAAATAAAACAAATAATTATTCGTTGCTAATTTTTGAATGGTGTTTAATCTTGGTTTTTAGGCTTTTTTGGTTTTCAGGCTTTTCTAAACTCAAAATTTTACATCATACTTAATCAAGGATTGGAAACACTGCTTAGAAGTTTCAAATTAAACACTTTTATAAAACAACGAATGCTGGAATATTTCCAGCGTACGAATCAGGATATGTAAACTAAAAACATAAATTCCATGTATGTGTGTGGTTGAGATTACAATAGAGAAAAGTTTCACTTCGATAAATTGAATTTAAATGTTGGGGTAAACACAATTGCCACGGTATTCGTAAAAAGTAAACACCCCTAGGTGCTCTTATTTATAAGTCGATCAACTATAATCCTTACCGGTCGTCCTTTTGAGTGTTCCCGTGTATCAGATTTATTTTGTGGTCCCGTTTATAATGTAGATTCCGAGATTACGCTGGTGAGACGAAATTCAAAGCGCTTTTGAAAGCGTCGATGCGTTTTTTTCCCTCCCTTGATGTTTGTTGTGTAGAAGCCACCTAGAAAGAGGATTAGCATCGGTGCTCATTGCAGTGTGCTAATAGGATGTCGGGCAAGAATTAAAAAAGGTACGGATGAGCGGTTTTTCACTTTTCGGCTGCCGGGCCCGGCCAATTTGCGTACCATTCATCTCCAGCTGCTCGGAAATTTTAATAAGGCGAAAGAAAAAAAAATGTGAACGCGGTGGTTGGAAAAGAGGGCACTTCACGCCGTCGCCAGGGGCGCACAATGGGTAAATTAGAAAAGGGTCGCTGGATGCTGATGTGGTAATGGGTAATCAACGCCGCGGGGTGCGCCAGTAAATAAAATGTAATTTGCCAATAACGCATTACGCATAACGAACGCAGAACGCATCGCAGCCGGGGGCTGTAATAATATACGTGAAATTAGTATGTATAATAACCATGGTTACACCACACCGCGCACGTTATAAAATGATGCATTATAGAGGCGAATTTGTCTGCATGCGCTTACCGATTAATCAAAACATTGACAGACTTTGATGATGGAATGAAAATATGATGATATGACCGCGATTAATTATCTCACATCAAAGCTGCATACGTCCGCGTGTTTTTGACATGCCGACCACTACTGCGATTGCAATGAAATCAACGCGTCAATAAACTGCATTTAAATAATGGAATTTATTAATTTAGAAATATATTATGCATGGAAAATAATAAAACGGGACGCGATCCCCGCAAATAGATCCGACCGTTCACATCCAGGACTCGCACATCAATCACCCCGGCTCTGGAAAATAACCCGCGATCAATCTACCCTTCTAACCCTTTTGTTAAGCGCGCAAACTTATGCACGTAACGGAAAACCGTTGCTCTACAAAACAACCAAATCACTTCAACATCGACAACGCCCAACAAAAAATATTACATAAATCAACTACCAGAACTATTTACAACTTAATAAGCTATCACAAACTCCTCAAAACTTATAAATTGAAAAAACACTTTTAATAAACCACAATAATAACTAATGCTCGGATTATATACAAAATGCATATTTTTTATTAAGAGGTATATCAACAAAATTGTAAGTTTTCTATGCATATCTAATGTTTCACTTATTTTAATCAAAAACGATTAGATCTGCATAAAAAACTTACAATTTTGTTGATATACCTGCTAATAACAAATATACATTTTGCATTTTAACAAAATATAACAAATTTGAACTTTCGGTTCAGCGGCGGCTCGCAGCCTAACTTCAGGGTAGGCCAGAGACCCAAGGTAGTATGTATCCGTTATTGAAAGGTGACTTTGTTGTGCAATTCCTTGTATTAATAGAGCGCGATCCTAACCTTAAATTTTGTGTGCCTGTGCCCGACCCTTAAGTTAGGCTGCGAGCCGTCGATGTTTGGGTTGATATTTTAGAAATTCTTGTCGACTTGTACCAAATTCTATAAAAACGGGCAGTGACGTGGCGAGCTAGTTTGGCGTCTGTTGCTAACATTTAAATTAGTGCCATTTTGTTTGTTTTTTACTTTTCCCGTATGCAATACAAAAGAAGGGTATTTTTTTCGTAAAAATTTGCAAATTATAATATGTAGTCGATATCAGGGGCGCATTTATATCAAGACGACTCCCAGCACTGCAGAAAATTGACATTTCACATCGATTAATGTAATGAACATATGACCGAATGTTTTCTTAACATATTTACAAAAAATCATAAATATCATGTTAAATTTTAAAGTTGTAATTTTTTTAATTTACCTATTAAACAAAACTGTTACTACTGACATTTTAACAGAATATTCGTGTTTTTGACGTAAGTTTTGACAGTTTACATGTCACGTTTGACGTGTAGCGTGTCACTTTAGACCAATTAAAGTGACACGCTACACGTCAAACGTGACACGTAAACTGTCAAAACTTACGTCAAAAATACGAATATTCTGTTAAAATGTCAGTAGTAACAGTTTTGTTTAATAGGTAAATTAAAAAAATTACAACTTTAAAATTTAACATAAGATATTTATGATTTTTTGTAAATATGTTAAGAAAACATTGCTTTTTTGTATATGTAAAAATTGAAAAATACCCCATCGATAGTTTTCCACTTATTTCCGTCTGAAAGTCAAAAAATGCGGTTATGAATCTAATTTTATAAAGTACTAAAAATGTTAAAATTATAACTTAAAAATGTTGCATGAGATCTTTATAAAATTTTGTTAGTATGTTAACAAAATATTGTTCTTTTGGAATATGTAAAAATTAAAAAATACCCCATCGATAGTTTTCGAGTAATTACAGTCTGAAAGTCAACAAGTGTGGTCATGAATCAAATTTTATGGATTTCAAAAAATGTTAAAATTATAACTTAAACATTTTGTATCAGATCTTTATGAAATTTTGTGAGTTTGTTAAGAAAATATTGCTCTTTCGAAATATTTAAAAATTGAAGAATACCCCATCGATAGTTTTTGAGTTATTTCCGTCCGAAAGCCAAAAAATGCGGTTAATAATCAAATTTTATGAATTACAAAAAATGTTGAAATTATAGCTTAAAAATGTTGTATGAGATCTTTATAAAATTTTGTGAGTATGTTGAGAAAATATTGCTCTTTCGAAATATATAAAAATTAAAAAATACCCCATCGATAGTTTTTGAGTTATTCCCGTCTGAAAGTCAAAAAGTGTGGTTATGAATACAATTTTATGGATTACAAAAAATGCTATAATCATAACTTAAAAATTTTGTATGAGATCTTCATAAAATTTTGTAAGTATATTAAGAAAATATTGCTCTTTTCAAATACGCAAAAATTTCAAAATACCCCATCGATAGTTTTTGAGTTATTCCCGTTTAAAAGTCAAAAAATGCGGTTATGAATCTAATTTTATAAAGTACTAAAAATGTTAAAATTATAACTTAAAATTGTTGCATGAGATCTTTATAAAATTTTGTTGGTATGTTAACAAAATATTGCTCTTTCGGAATATGTAAGAATTGAAAAATACCCCATCGATAGTTTTCGAGTAATCACAGTCTGAAAGTCAACAAGTGTGGTTATGAATCAAATTTATGGATTACAAAAAATGTTAAAATTATAACGTAAACACTCTTTCGAAATATTTAAAAATTGAAAAATACTCCATCGATAGTTTTCAAGTTATTCCCGTCTGAAAGTCAAAAAAATTCGGTTATTAATCAAATTTTATGAATTACAAAAAATGTTGAAATTATAGCTTAAAATTGTTATATGAGATCTTTATAAAATTTTGTGAGTGTGTTAAGAAAATATTGCTCTTTCGGAATATGTAAAAATTGAAAAATACCCCACTGATAGTTTTCGAGTTATTCCCGTCTGAAAGTCAAAAATGCGGTTAATAATCAAATTTTATGAATTACAAAAAATGTTGAAATTATAGCTTAAAAATGTTGTATGAGATCTTTATAAAATTTTGTGAGTATGTTGAGAAAACATTGCTCTTTCGGAATATATAAAAATTAAAAAATACCCCATCGATAGTTTTTGAGTTATTCCCGTCTGAAAGTCAAAAAGTGTGGTTATGAATACAATTTTATGGATTACAAAAAATGCTATAATCATAACTTAAAAATTTTGTATGAGATCTTCATAAAATTTTGTAAGTATATTAAGAAAATATTGCTCTTTCGAAATACGCAAAAATTTCAAAATACCCCATCGATAGTTTTTGAGTTATTCCCGTTTAAAAATCAAAAAATGCGTTTATGAATCTAATTTTATAAAGTACTACAAATGTTAAAATTATAACTTAAAATTGTTGCATGAGATCTTTATAAAATTTTGTTGGTATGTTAACAAAATATTGCTCTTTCGGAATATGTAAGAATTGAAAAATACCCCATCGATAGTTTTCGAGTAATCACAGTCTGAAAGTCAACAAGTGTGGTTATGAATCAAATTTATGGATTACAAAAAATGTTAAAATTATAACGTAAACACTCTTTCGAAATATTTAAAAATTGAAAAATACTCCATCGATAGTTTTCAAGTTATTCCCGTCTGAAAGTCAAAAATATTCGGTTATTAATCAAATTTTATGAATTACAAAAAATGGTGAAATTATAGCTTAAAAATGTTATATGAGATCTTTATAAAATTTTGTGAGTGTGTTAAGAAAATATTGCTCTTTCGGAATATGTAAAAATTGAAAAATACCCCACTGATAGTTTTCGAGTTATTCCCGTCTGAAAGTCAAAAAGGCGGTTAATAATCAAACTTTATGAATTACAAAAAATGTTGAAATTATAGCTTAAAAATGTTGTATGAGATCTTTATAAAATTTTGTGAGTGTGTTAAGAAAATATTGCTCTTTCAAAATATGTAAAAATTGAAAAATACCCCACCGATAGTTTTCGAGTTATTTCCGTCTGAAAGTAAAAAAATGCGGTTAATAATCAAATTTTATGAATTACAAAAAATGTTGAAATTATAGCTTAAAAATGTTGTATGAGATCTTTATAACATTTTGTGAGTGAGTTAAGAAAATATTGCTCTTTCGAAATATATAAAAATTGAAAAATACCCCACCGATAGTTTTCGAGTTATTTCCGTCTGAAAGTAAAAAAATGCGGTTAATAATCAAATTTTATGAATTACAAAAAATGTTGAAATTATAGCTTAAAAATGTTGTATGAGATCTTTATAACATTTTGTGAGTGAGTTAAGAAAATATTGCTCTTTCGAAATATATAAAAATTGAAAAATACCCCACCGATAGTTTTCGAGTTATTCCCGTCTGAAAGTCAAAAAATGCGGTTAATAATCAAATTTTATGAATTACAAAAAGTGTTGAAATTATAGCATAAAAATGTTGTATGAGATCTTTATAAAATTTTGTGAGTATGTTGAGAAAATATTGCTCTTTCGAAATATTTAAAAATTTAAGAATACCCCATCGATAGTTTTTGAGTTATTCCCGTCCGAAAGTCAAAAAATGCGGTTAATAATCAAATTTTATGAATTACAAAAAATGTTGAAATTATAGCTTAAAAATGTTGTATAAGATCTTTATAAAATTTTGTGAGTATGTTGAGAAAATATTGTTCTTTCGGAATATATAAAAATTAAAAAATATCCCATCGATAGTTTTTGAGTTATTCCCGTCTGAAGGTCAAAAAGTGTGGTTATGAATACAATTTTATGGATTACAAAAAATGTTATAATCATAACTTAAACATTTAGTATGAGATCTTTATAAAATTCTGTAAGTATGTTAAGAAAATATTGCTCTTTCGAAATACGCAAACATTTCAAAATACCCCATCGATAGTTTTTGAGTTATTCCCGTCTGAAAATCAAAAAATTCGGTTAATAATCAAATTGTATGAATTACAAAAAATGTTGAAATTATAGCTTAAAAATGTTATATGAGATCTTTATAAAATTTTGTGAGTGTGTTAAGAAAATATTGCTCTTTCGGAATATGTAAAAATTGAAAAATACCCCACTCATAGTTTTCGAGTTATTCCCGTCTAAAAGTCAAAAAATGTGGTTAATAATCAAATTTTATGAATTACAAAAAATGTTGAAATTATGGCTTAAAACTGTTGTATGAGATCTTTATAAAATTTTGTGAGTGAGTTAAGAAAATATTGCTCTTTCGAAATATGTAAAAATTGAAAAATACCCCACCGAGAGTTTTCGAGTTATTCCCGTCTGAATGTCAAAAAATGCGGGTAATAATCAAATTTTATGAATTACAAAAAATGTTGAAATTATAGCTTAAAAATGTTGTATGAGATCTTTATAAAATTTTGTGAGTATGTTGAGAAAATATTGCTCTTTCGGAATATATAAAAATTAAAAAATACCCCATCGATAGTTTTTGAGTTATTCCCGTCTGAAAGTCAAAAAGTGTGGTTATGAATACAATTTTATGGATTACAAAAAATGTTGTAATCATAACTTAAAAATTTTGTACGAGATCTCTATAAAATTTTGTGAGTATGTTAGAAAATTATTGCTCTTTAATAATAATAATAATAATAATAACGTTTATTTCTATACACCACAAGAAATATACAAAAATATACATATATGGCAACAGAAACAGGTCGGTTGGATACATAAGATATAAAAACAATAGCTAACTAATATTTACATAAAAAAATTCATTAATATTATACGGTTCCAGTTCACACATAATTCCGAAAACATTGTTTTTAAATTGAATATAATTATCTATAGCTTTTACTCTAGTAGGAAGATGATTTATTATTTTTAAGCATGAATAATAACAATAATAATAATAATAATAATAATAAATTGTCTTTATTCAATTGAAGGAAAATACAAAGTAAACAAAAAACAAAATACAGGCGAAGTTCAGCGATAGCTTAAAAAAAAACTATCCCTGCTCTTCCACTTAACCTGTGAGGAAAAAAAAAAAATATATATATATATATCGTTTAAGAGTGCTAAAAGAATTACCGGTTTTTTTTTATTTCAATGTTCGTTCTAGAAATTAACTGTTTTATAACAAAAAGAAATAAAGAGAGAAAAAAAAATATATTTATAATGACAATAATTAAACTAAGATTCTATGGGGAAAACTTATTACATAATATATAGTTTTTCATTGCTTGTTTGAAACTATTGTTTGTGAGATTTTTGAGTAGATTGGGTATGGAATTATAAATTTTGTAAATACTAAATGAAAATGATCTAAGAAAAAATTATGTTTTATGTTTAGGTGGAGAAATCCTGCCTCTAAATCTCACATTAATGGTATGAACGTCAGACCGAAATACAATTCTGTCATAAAGATAGGGAGGATGGCGCGTCTGAATAATTTTATTATAAATAATATGCCCCCTTTTCAAATTTGCTTAATCTGTGAGTTGGATAGTTATATTTAAAGTTTCTTTGCGGATAATGCGGTGTTGGTGTACACGTTTGAAAAATGTATTTGTTCTTTAACCAGAATTTAGCACATTCGTGAACATATATACCGGTCAAAGTTAGCATGTTGTTTCTTTTGAACACTCCTTTGCACGAATCTCGCGCCCGGACCTTATTTACTATTTTTAGAGCTCTTTTTTGTAGTACGAACGCACGATAAACGTCAGGGGATGTAGCCCAAAAAAGGATTCCATATCTCAGAATTTCGGAATATGAAAAATCCCCCATCGATAGTTCTCGAGTTGATCCCGTCTGAAAGTTATAAATAATATGCCCCCTTTTCAAATTTGCTTAATCTGTGAGTTGGATGGTTATATTTAAAGTTTCTTTGCGGATAATGTGGTGTTGGTGTACACGTTTGAAAAATGTATTTGTTCTTAAACCAGAATTTAGCACATTCGTGAACATATATACCGGTCAAAGTTAGCATGTTGTTTCTTTTGAACACTCCTTTGCACGAATTTCGCGCCCGGACCTTTTTTACTATTTTTAGAGCTCTTTTTTGTAGTACGAACGCACGATAAACGTCAGGGGATGTAGCCCAAAAAAGGATTCCATATCTCAGAATTTCGGAATATGAAAAATCCCCCATCGATAGTTCTCGAGTTGATCCCGTCTGAAAGTCAAAAAGTGTGGTTATGAATCAAATTTTCTGGATTGAAAAACATTTTAAAATCATAACTTAAAAATTTTTGTATGAGATCTTTATAAAATTTTGTGAGTATATTAAGAAAATATTGATAATGAAGGTTTAAATTAAATTACACTTGGTTTGTTTCACAATTATTTACTTTACTATTTACTCGACTAGTTTCGCGTTTTACAGCATTATCAGGAGTGAATACAAAAGATACCAACAAGCTTATATATGGTCAGGTAATAAGGGATTTTAAGATTGGGGAATTCCAAATATCCTCATTGTCGTTGACGAGGTGTTTTCCGTCTTTTATTGCCCTATTTATTTCTAGGCCTTCCCTGAGGTTTAAATTACGGCCCGTATTACCTGAATATAGAATTTTTAAATTATTAACATCTATAAAGTGGTTGTTAATTATACAATGTTTTGAAATCCCTGTACACTGTTTGTTATTTATAATTGATTTTTTATGTTCTGTTAGTCTTGTCTGAAAAGTTCTTCCTGTTTGTCCTATGTATAATGCATCACATTCACTGCACTTTAGTTCGTACACTCCACACTTTTTTAATTTGTCTATGGGGGGTTTATTGTTTATTAGTAGTTTTCCTAAATTTGTCTGGTTAGTGCATATGATGCGAAATTCATTACCCTTTATATTGTTTATAATTTTATTTGACAAATCCTTAACATAATTAAGTTTGGCCCATTTTATTTCATTAATTTCTTCGATATAGAAGTGTTTCATCAAAAAAATATTGCTCTTTCGGAATATGTAAACACTGAAAAATACCCCATCGATAGTTCTTGAGTTATTACCGTCTGAATGTCAAAAAGTGTGGATATCAATCAAATTTTATGAAATACAAAAAATGTTAAAATCGTAACTTACAACTTTTGTATGAGATCTTTATAAAATTTTGTAAGTATGTTGAGTAAATTTTAATCTTTCCTCGATTATAAAATTTAAAAGCATCCTAACTTTGAAATTGTTTGTCAGATCTTTATAAAATTTTGTGAGTATTTTAAGATAAGGCGGATATCTTCTGGTTTCTTGGTGGCTTTTTGAGTGTCATCGGACCTTCCGGAGAAAGATCAAAGTCGACATAAC
Source organism: Philonthus cognatus (assembly GCA_932526585.2). NCBI lineage: Eukaryota > Metazoa > Arthropoda > Insecta > Coleoptera > Staphylinidae > Philonthus > Philonthus cognatus. Next base: position 83,505,902 of record OW052245.1, on the reverse strand, counting down.
GACACAACGAATGATACGTTTCATGTCATAACATATTTGGATAGAGCTCACTTTTAGTTTTAGTTTTCCCTCATTATTTTCTGATATTTATAATTTTATGACATGTCTGACGTTTCGCTAAATACGGCATATATTTTTGATCTTGTGCACACTGAATTTGGAATACGTATACTTGAAAAAAAATTGTAGCAAGTACATCAAGCCTAACAAGGCGGCCATGGGAGTAGCCAGGATTTTTACCAGGGGGTGAGGGGGCGGAATATTTGAACATTTACAGAAAATAGGCTGAATTTGGAATACGTATACTTAAAAAAAAAAATTGTAGCAAGTACATCAAACCTAACAAGGCGGCCATGGGAGTAGCCCTGGTAAAAATCCTGGCTACTCCCATGGCCGCCTTGTTAGGCTTGATGTACTTGCTACAATTTTTTTTTAAGTATACGTATTCCAAATTCAGCCTATTTTCTGTAAATGTTTAAATTTCCTTGTTTTTTTTTAAGTTGAATTTGAAGCTTTAAATGAGTGTTTTCCACTCCCAGACTAAGCATGAAGTAAAATTTCGAGTTTAGAAAAGCCCTGTGAAAATTTTGTGGGCTTTTCTAAACTCGAAATTTTACTTCATGCGCCACGCGTATAAAACTAATATATTGTGAAATTTATATATATTCGAACTTCTCTGAACTCTGTGTTTTGTACCCGTGGCGCATGAAGTAAAATTTCGAGTTTAGAAAAGCCCAGAAAATAATATTGAAAACCACTTCGTTTAAAAGTCTAAATGAAAGTGGTAAACAAAAGTTAAGTACTTCTAAGAATATTTTGAAGATCATTTGAAATCAATGTTTTATACGCGTGGCGCATGAAGTAAAATTTCGAGTTTAGAAAAGCCCAGAAAATTTGTCTCGGGTCGCTGCGCGACCCTCGACAAATTTTCACGGGGCTTTTCTAAACTCGAAATTTTACTTCATGCTTAGTCAGGGAGTGGAAGACACCCGTTTAAAGCTTCAAATTGAACTCTTAAAAAAACAATTTATTTTATTAACGGGAACTCTTTTACATCCAACTCTTAATAATAATAATAATAATAATAATAATCTTTATTTTATACAAATACACAAAATACATTCTGGTATAATGTAAAAATAGTGTCACATAAAACAGTATTCTCTACAATTTAAAATTTAAAATTAAAGAAGTCTTCAATGCTGTATAGTTCTATCTTACAGATTAAATCATAAATTAAATGTTTATATGATACATGATTCTTTTCTTGTTGGATATGTCTAGGCAGGTGATTATAGAAACGCAAACTGGCATATTGGACTCCTTTTTGGGTAAATGAATGATTTAATTTCGGGTATCGCATGTTTAGTTTATTTCGTGTGTTAAAATTGTGTCCCATTTCATGGTTGTTAAATCTGTCTTTTTATTTCCCCAGAAATAGGAGACATTCGTAGATATAGATCCCTATGGCTGTCAAGATATTTAGTTTAGAGAATTTAGTTCTACATGATTCTCTAGGTTTTAATTGAAGAATTATTCGCAAAACACGTTTTTGGATAACCAAGACTCTATTTAATTCTGACGTGCCACCCCAGTGAATAATGCCAAACCTAATTATTGACTCAAAATTGGCAAAATATACTGTTTTTACCAATTTTGTATCCACATTTTTAGCAAGGACACGCAACATGTAACAGCTACTACTTAACCTATGACAAATAGCATCTATGTGATGTTTCCACCTTAGGCCAGCATCAACATATACCCCGAGCACTTTTGATGACGTTGTTAAGTCATAATTTGACTTGTTAATGTGCATTGTATTTGGATTTTCGTTTCGTTTATTAATGTGAAATAGGACGCATTGTGTCTTATCTTTATTTAATAGCAACCTGTTTTCGTTAAACCAATTTTCTAAGTATGCTAGGATGCTAGTTGCATTTTCTTTTAGCTCTAGATAGTCATGGCCTCGAACTGCCACATTTGTATCGTCTGCGTAGTTTATGACAGCACATTTGTTATTGGTCACTTCATTAAACAAATCATTTATAAATAATATAAATAACAACGGCCCTTAAACACTGCCTTGGGGAAGTCCTAATGTTATATTCAGAGGCGCGGATTCAAAATGTTTGTTGTCATGAGTTATTTTTACGATTTGTTGTCTGTCTGATAGGTAAGACCTAAGCAATGTATTTGCTGTACCTCGTATTCCATATGAGTTCAGCTTATCTAATAGGCGGTCATGCGATACACTGTCAAATGCTTTAGACAGGTCCAGGAAAATACCGCATGCTAGTTCATTATTATCCAGCGCATCATATATAATCTTAGTGAAATCAAAGAGTGCTGTGTTTATATTTTGCCTTTTTACGAACCCGTGTTGCTGGTTGCTCAGAATATTATGTTTTTCGATGAAACTTATCAGTCTTTTGGCTATTGCATGCTCAAAAATGTTTGAAAATGACGGAAGAAGACTGATAGGCCTATAGTAGTTACACAGAGAATTTACCTTTCCCTTTTTATAAATTGGTTTAATCAGCGCTACCTTCATTTCTTTTGGGAATACTCCTTCCTCAAATGTAGCATTTATTACATGGCACAGGGGCCCTGCAACAATATGAATAACAGTTTTTATTAGACAAACTGGGATGTCGTCTACGCCACTACTTTTTTTGTTTTTTAATGAATGCACTATATTTATTAACTCTGATTCTTCAATTGGATTTAAGAACATAGTGTGCTGGTTATTTATAATACTATTATTTTTTGTGTTATTTAGACGTTTTAATGTTTTATTGATTGTATCCTGTGCATCATTTACAAATAAATGATTAAAATTTGTTACAATTTCGATTAGATTTCCTTCCGGAAGTGTATGTTTAGGATCGTTAGCAGTTAATTCTTAGAATAACAAATTGTGTAGAAATACATAGAGGGAGTTTTTTTTAATGTATACGTATTACAAATTCAGCTTATGTTGTTTAAATCGTTAGATATTTAGGTTAGAGTTCAATTTGAAGCTATAAACGAGTGCTTTCCACTCCCAGACTAAGCATGAAGTAAAATTTCGAGTTTAGAAAAGCCCCGTGAAAATTTGTCTCGGGTCGCGCAGCGACCCGAGACAAATTTTCTGGGCTTTTCTAAACTCGAAATTTTACTTCATGCGCCACGCGTATAAAACACTGATTTCAAGTGATCTTCAAAATATTCTTAAAAGTACCTAACTTTCGTTTACCACTTTCATTGAAACTTTTAAACGAAGTGGTTTTTAATATTATTTCATATATAGATTTTTGAAACAGTCAATTTGAAGTTTTTAACGAGTGTTTTCCAATCCCAGACTAAGCATCAAGTAAAATTTCGAGTTTAGAAAAGCCTGAACGTTTGGATTTGGCGTCCAAATCCAAACTTAGAATTTTCTATACACTGAAATATTGTTACGTTAGAAATACACTTAAAAATCCTTTGTTTAAAATCAGTAATAATAAGAATGTTTAGATAACAAACAAATAACAAACATTTTTCAACACATTCTCATGTCAGGTCAAATAATACAATGTATCAAATTAACTTATTTAGTAGTTTAATTAACAAAAATTGTATTATGTTGCGTTAATGACGCCTAATGGGTTAAAAGAAAAATTCTCTGTATATCCAGATTATTCTAATTAATATTTAAAATAAAATGCTACAACCAACCGTTTTAAAGCAACTTTATTTTATGAAGCTTACATTATTGTAATTCTGAATATTCAACATGCTTCAACAGCAACTAATTTTACGTGTAATTATAGATAAACTTTAATTTACATTTAAGAAACACTTATCGTTGACGAGTTTTGCAAGTAAAATGTATTCAACACCAGCTGATAACACGTAACCTTGTCAAAAAAAAACAATTGCTTTTAGGCGTCAATTATAGTACTGTTAACAGAATAATTATTTTTCGTGAGGTTATCTACATTTAACTAAACTCGGTTTTTAATCAATTCTATTCACACGAAATAGTAGGCGAATGTAAGGAACTGGATGTAATTGGTATCAAAGGTCTTAACATCCGAAACGAATTGATACTATTCTATCGGACTGAAAGTTAACTGGACGATATATTTCAGTGGAAGAAAGGTCCTATTTGTAAAATCCGAAGAAGTTAATTCCAGGGTGCGGAATGGCCGTGTAAATCTTTCGATAGCTAAAAAATCGTTATCTTCCAGCAGTTCAACATGAGGGTTAGTGCCCTTCGGAGAGCACTTTAATCCCGCGTCATATCCTCGCCCGAAAATTAATCCCCGAAATCGTTACTTTCAGTCCAAGTGTTAAGCAGGTGTCGGTTTTCCCGCGGCTTAATTTTATTGTTTGCGCGTAATTGGGGTGGGTCTCGCCGGGAGTGACATTAAAACGTCACTTTTCACGCGGCGGATAAATTAGCGCGCGCTATCGCGATTACATTACGTGTAATTGATTTAATTATCTGTAGTGTGATAGAGTGCGGGTTGGTGTGGCTGGCGGTGGAGGAATACATTAAGGTTGGTCCCCGCGGATTAGGGGCGCGATAAGAGTGATGTATGGCGGGAAGTCGCGAAGACGTGGCGGGAGATTAGTGGGATCGCTTGTAGGAGCACGGGGTTGCTTCCGGTCGTGACAAGGGAGATAAATCACCGATCTCGTGCGTCTACCGATTAATGGCCGAACAAATGTGGAAAACCACCCCCGAACTCTACGAGGGGGCGGCACTAAAACATCGCCTCTGCCCGCTACACCGTAATTCGCACGCTGACAATATTAATGCTTTCGCCGGGAGATTTATGGATATAAGGAAGTATAATTTGCTCCGTGCTTAATGCGCCCCCTTCCACCCCTCAAATCACCCTCTCATCCGCGCTAACGTTAATGGTCGGCACCGATTAATTATCGAACACGCCCGCAACCACCCACTCCCAGAGGCACCGGCGACGAAATGCAAACGATTGTTGGAGTTGATGAAATATTCATAACATCACATCCTGTATGAATCTTTCAGCATAATCATACATCATTATTTCAATTCTACTGCATTTTGATGGAATTACTGTGGAGAGGTGTTATACTATTTTAAAAGCCGGATTGTGCTTTACAATACTAATTTTTGTTTTATACAGACTAGTCCACATTAATTTATTCAACTTGAAATTCTTAAACTTGAACTTGAAATTACTAAACTAAAAAAATAGCTGTGACCAACACAGGTACTGAGCGCCTATTAAAATATACTGCCTTTCAAAAAAATCAGAACACAAAGTATTTATTGGACGATTTTAATGATATTTACAGAATTTGATCTTGTAAATGAACTGCATCGATGATCAAAAAATCAATTGTTTTGGTTACTATTTAATGGTATTTTTCCTTGGTTTCACCATTATGAAGAGCTGCTGATTTTTTAATGTAATTGCTTCTAATATCCAAGTAGCCTCTGAGTAGTTTGACGTTTCAGTTTGTAAAACATAAAAAGATGCCCCGTGTTCGTCGGCGTGCACAATATCATCATCTAAGTGAATTTAAAAGGGGTCGCATTATTGGAATGCGAGAAGCGGGTTTTTCGGTTCGTGCTATTGCTGAAAGGGTAGGCCGTAGTGTATCGGTGATCGTACGCTGCTGGTCTAGATGGTCCGAAGCTGGGAAGAATCGACGTAGACTTGGATCAGGACGTCCAAGAAGCACCACTGAGCTCTTCGTCTTACAACTTTAAGGGACAGATTTACAACGTCGCGGGCATTGGGAAATGACTGGTTGGCTCTAAATGGCCAAAGAGTATCCAGGGCTACTGTTTACAGAAGAATCCGCAGTTTTGGTATAAGATCCTACCGTCCACAATTGTGTCTACCTCTTACTCCGCAGCATCGCAGAGCAAGACTTGATTGGTGCAGGGAAAGACAACATTGGACCCATGAATGGAATAACATTATCTTCAGCGATGAGTCTCGGCTCTGTTTATGGGCTCATGATGGTCGCAGAAGAGTGAGACGTCGACGCGGTGAACGCAGAATTTTACAATTTGCTGTTGAAAGACATACGGCTCTTACACAGGGAGTTATGGTTTGGGGGGCGATAGCATATGGTAGTCGGTCTCCTCTAGTTTTTTTAGAAGCAAGTCTTAACGCGATTCGGTATATTGACAACATTTTACGGCCAGTGTTAGTGCCCTATGTAAATGGCTTGCAGAACCCCATTTTTCAGCAAGATAATGCTCGACCTCACACAGCGGCCATTACAAGACAGTTTTTTGATAGTGCCGAAATCAATTTTTTACCTTGGCCATCTCGTTCTCCAGATCTATCGCCAATAGAACATGTTTGGGATATGATAGGTGTTAGAATAAGTAACTTACAGCGCCCCGCTAACACTGTAATGGAACTTAGAGGTCAAATTATCGAAGTTTGGAATGAAATACCCCAAGTCGATATTGACAGCTTGATTTCTAGCATGCCTCGACGTGTTAATGAGTGTTTGGGAAATCGTGGAGGACCAACACATTATTAATTTTTATTCATTTGTTTTTTTGTTTTTCAAGTTGATTTTTTGATCATCGATACAGTTCGTTTACATGATCAAATTGTGTGAATTGTATTAAAATCGTGCAATAAATACTTGGTGTTCTGATTTTTTTGAAAGGCAGTATAATATAGGATTATTTCCAATTACTTAATATTAATAATGCGTACTAAGATAGATTAATAAAATTTAAAAATTCACCATTTATAAGAAAACTAAAAGAGCTACGACAAAAAGTATAAATTCACTAAATGTTTATTTTTTGATTTTTTATAACTTTTATTTATAACATTTTTCAACAATGTTAATAATTTACCAGATACGAAGAGAAAATATACTCATTAAATGTTTATTTTTTGATACTTTACAACTTCTATTTGAAACATTTTTTAACAATGTTAATAATTTACCAGATACGAAGAAAAAGCTAAGAGTAAACATCCACTTCTGGTTTTCGGTTTTCACCCAAGAGTTGATTTCAAAATGTCGAAAACTAAAAATATAGTTTAAACAAACCGTTGAAATTAAGAAACATTTTTAATTCAATAATTATAAATGACTCCAAAAAATGAAATATTTAATAAATCAATATTTACTAATATTAAAATTGAGCAAATTTTCAAAATAAGCAAAATTACCATCACATCAATAAGGTTTTTTTTTAAGTTAACAATCAATTCAAATAAAAATTTGAAATTAAAAAAAAAGCTAATTTAATAATTATAAATTGCTCTAAATATTCGGATTTTCAATAAATCAATATTTACAAATATTAAAATTGAGCAATATTTTTAAAAAAAAGCAAAATTAACATTACATCAATAACTTGTTTTTAAGTTAACAATTTAAAATAAAAATCAATTCTAATTTTATTCAGTCTTCAGTAATATCTTGGAAAAATAAACAAACATGAAAATAACAAAAACTTTAAAATAGGAAAGAAATTAAAAATCTCAAAAAAATGATTGAAATAAAAATATTGGATATATAATTATTTCTTTCCTATTTTTTTTTGTATTTAGAAAATACCGATAATGAATACTATTGGAATTAATTTGTGATTAAAATAATGATTTTTATTTTAAATAAAATATACAAATATAAAAATTTACAGAAGAGTACTGTCCCGCCTGGGCGAATCATTCAACAAAACCACCTGTGCTCTTTTAGAAAGGATATACAACCTAAAATTAAATAGACAGAAAGGAATCAATGACACTTTCTAATAACAAAAAAAACAGGCATTGGTTGCTTTGAACTTCAACCGGATCTAAATCTCGGGGTTGAGTCCAAAGTGATGTTAGTAAAATAGAAAAAGCGATTTTGGAGAGTTTCGTAAGAGTTTTTTTTTGGCATAAATAGACCTTAAAATAAAATAGTACCAGGAAATTTTCTCTAAAGTTGTATACTTTTTATTTTACAGCGTACACTTAATGTATACGCTGTAAATTTTCCGAGATTTGTTGATCTTCTAAAAGAGTTCAATTTGAACTTTAAATGAGTGTACTCAATTAGTTTATCAATATATTTTTGTATTTGTATTCGTATCCGCCAAATTTATTACTCGAATGTATGATCAGTTGGCAAAATCGTCAACGTTTGAAATTCTTGTCTTAAAATATCAATTCAGAAAAGCTTTCGTTTAAGATTCACCTAATCGGATTATTCCCTGATTCGATAACTAATTTTATAGAGACTCAGTGAATTCATAACTAAAACAAAATATTTCTTTTTTGTATTTAGTTGAAAAATAAAGTTACTCGAATTCGTAATTCATGTTCTTGAATACCAAAACAATATTTGCAAAACATCCCTATTCTATACATGTTGAAATTGTTACGAACGAAAACAAACACGATTCAAGAATTAACAACGAATAATTATTTGTTTTATTTATCTTGACTTTTGTAAAACTATGCCAAGTTTTTGGCATCAATAAATTTTCGATGAATTCAAATGCAGTGGAAAGTATGTTTGTCTATTTTCAATTGAGCTAAAAATAACATTCGGCCGAGGACTTACATTTTTTAATAAACATATGCTTTTATTTTTACAAAATTCGATGGTTTTTTTAAAAGAATTCAGTTTGAAGCTTTAAACGAGTGTTTTCCACTCCCAGGCTAAGCATGAAGTAAAATTTCGAGTTTAGAAAAGCCCCGTGTAGAAAATTTGTCGAGGGTCGCGCAGCGACCCGAGACAAATTTTCACGGGGCTTTTCTAAACTCGAAATTTTACTTCATGCGCCACGCGTATAAAACACTGAAATATTGTGAAGTTTAAATTATACTGTAAAAACAGTCTGTTAAAGTAGTATATTTTCAACTTCACAATAAATCAGTGCTTTATACTCGTGGCGCATGAAGTAAAATTTCGAGTTTAAAAATTTTCACGGGGCTTTTCTAAACTCGAAATTTTACTTCATGCGCCACGCGTATAAAACACTGAAATATTGTAAAGTTTAAATTATACTGTAAAAACAGTCTGTTAAAGTAGTATATTTTCAACTTCACAATAAATCAGTGCTTTATACTCGTGGCGCATGAAGTAAAATTTAGAGTTTAAAAATTTTCACGGGGCTTTTCTAAACTCGAAATTTTACTTCATGCGCCACACGTATAAAACACTGAAATATTGTGAAGTTTAAATTATACTGTAAAAACAGTCTGTTAAAGTAGTATATTTTCAACTTCACAATAAATCAGTGCTTTATACGCGTGGCGCATGAAGTAAAATTTCGAGATTAGAAAAGCCCCGTGAAAAAAAGACAGAAAGGAATCAATGACACTTTCTAAAAACAAAAAAACAGGCATTGGTTGCTTTGAACTTCAACCGGATCTAAATCTCGGGGTTGAGTCCAAAGTGATGTTAGTAAAATAGAAAAAGCGATTTTGGAGAGTTTCATAAGAGTTCTTTTTTGGCATAATTAGACCTTAAAATAAAATTGTACAAGGAAATTTTCTCTAAAGTTGTATACTTTTAATTTTACAGCGTACACTTAATGTATACGTTGTAAATTTTCCGAGATTTGTTGATCTTTTAAAAGAGTTCAATTTGAACTTTAAATGAGTGTACTCAATTAGTTTATCAATATATTAGACTTGATTTCAACTAACTCAACTTGTTCTCCAAGGTATTAGACCATATTTTGAGTTACTCAATTTATTTTTTAAATTATTAGACTTGATTTAAAGTTACTCAATTTGTTTCTCAAGATACTACAATTAATTTCAAGTTAATCGATTTGTTTACTAAGATATTAGCTTTATTTCAACTTACTCAACTTGTTTTTCAAGAAATTGGACTTGATTTCAAATTACTCGATCTGTTTTTCAAGAAATTGGATATGATTTCATGTTACTCGGTTTGTTTTCATGATATTAATTTTTATTTCAAGTTACTCAATGTGTTTTTCAGGATTAGACTTGATTCATGTTACTAAGGTTGTTTTTAAATTAATTAAACTTGATTTTAAGTGATTCAATTTGTTTTTCAAGATATTAGACTTAATTTCAAGTTACTCAACTAATTTTTCAAGATATTAGACTAGATTTTAAGTTACTCAACTGGATTTTTGAACCAAGAAAAGATATTAGACTTGAATTCAAGTTACTCAATTTGTTTTATAAGATATTAGACCCTGATTTGAAGTTACTCGATTTGATTTTCAAAACAATAGACTTGATTTCAGGCTACTGAATTTTTTTATCAAGATATTAAACTTAGACTTATAAAGTTTACAGCATAGCTATACTGATGAGGAATAAATCTCGAAACGCGTCTATAGATGGCTTAAGACAATTAATATTCATTCCGAACTCGTCCGAACTGCTAAGCATGGTCCAATTTCATGTCCCTCGACTAACATCGCGATAAATAATGACTTTTTCTTTACCCATTGCATGTACCAATATTTTGCTGAGAGCGCCCATTAATCACATGAGCCGCAATGCTAATAACCTGTTTCAGGATATATTTATATAATTTACTGAATATTTGATTGTCTAATATTGTTATTGAAAATAATACTATTGATTATTCGTTTGTATTGTATTGCTTATTTACATAATATTTAATTTTTGTAAATTTTACAAATTATATCTTATTTATTTTATAAATTTGTCTGTGCGCGGAGAGGGTTTAAGTAATTGTTTTGAATAGTTTTTTGAATTAATTTTATAATTATTCCTTGAATTGCGGATAATTTTTGTAATTTCCAATTATCATTGAGGTTAATCGATTTATTTTTATTAAATGTCATACTGTTTAATTTTCATACTATATTATATTGATTTTTGTTAGTTTTACATATTATAGCATATTAATTTTGTTAATTTATATGTCCTAAATTGGTTAATTCTGTTGGACAATAAACGTATTTATTTATTTATTTATTCCCTGTAATTTTTTCAATGTTTTTCAATTTATTTCAATTTCCTGTTATTTTATTTAGTTTAGTGACAGAATAATTGGACCTGATGTTGCATTTTGCATATAAATTATGCATAGAACAGTAAAGCTGTCGTGTAACTCAAATATTCATTGTATAATTTATCTATCGGGGTATTAACTCGAGAAGTAGTTGTTTCAATAAATATTTGGAGACTTGTCTTAATGAGATAACATATTTGCAGAAAGTCGATATTAATTTTAATTCGTTTTTATATTTTGTTAATTAACTTGTTTTTCGAACCACTTGTTCTGAATTTAAACCGAACCAAATGAGAAAAGAGGTGTTAAATGTGGGTCAATTTTTGACACCTTGCATTAGGTGTTAAAAAGTAGTCTACAAGTGAACATAATTGAATATGATTAAAAGGAGCGCCGAGTAAAAAAACAACTTGAATTTTTGGGAAATTGATGAGTAAAAAAGTGCGATGTTTTCTTGTTTGAAATGCAGACAAGATCATTTTTAAATAAAGACAAGACGTTAAAGTAAAAAACAGTCCACAATTTTTCGGGAGGTTTAAATGGTAGAAATATTGTTTTTGCTCTTACTGGATTACTTATATATACAAAAATTTAACATTTTGAAAATTTTGAGTTGGGAGTTGAAACTCCACATCCTGGCTACGGAGATCATTTTTAAATAAAGACAAGACGTTAAAGTAAAAAACAGTCCACAATTTTTCGGGAGGTTTAAATGGTAGAAATATTGTTTTTGCTCTTACTGGATTACTCATACATACAAAAATTTAACATTTTGAAAATTTTGAGTTGGGAGTTGAACCTCCACATCCTGGCTACAGATTTAAGTTTAATTAGGAAAGCACGCTGAGTGGAAAACCGACTTGGGTTTTTGAAAATTGACGAAGGAAAAAGCACGACAGGAATTTGATGTTTTCATTTTTTGAAATACAGACAAGAACATTTTCAAATGAAGACAAGACGTTAGAGTAAAAACAGTCCCTTTATATTAGGTGTTTAGAAGGCAGACCACAAGTGAAGATAATTGAATTTAATTAGGAGAGAGCGCTGAGCGAGAAACCAATTTGCATTTTTCGGAAATTGATAAATGGAAAAGGCGCGTTGTTTTATTATTTGAAATACAAACAAGAACATTTAAAAAAAAGACAAGACGTTAAAGTAAAAACAATCTACAACTTTTGTAACTTTATATTAGGTGTTTAAAAGGTAGTCCTCAAATGAATATAATTGAATTTAATTACTAAAGCGCGCTGAGTCGAAAATCAACTTGAATTTTTGCAAATTGGTGAATGGAAAAAGCACAAGAGGAATTTGCTGTTTTCTTTTTTTAAATACTGACAAGACAATTTTTAAATAAAGGCAAGACGTTATAGTAAAAACTGTCTACAAGTGAAAACAATTAAATTTAATTAATTAATTAATTAAATTATTTGACGCTTTTCTACCTGATAAATAATTTTAAGTATATATAAGATTGCAATGTTAGTTTTAAGTAGTTAGTTTGAGAATGACTCGCTGTTGAGTCGAAACTAGTCACAGTACAAAATAAAAAGTGAATACAAAAAAGTAATCAGTGTTAATTATTTAAATAATTATTTAATTAAGAGAGATCGCTGGGTGGAAAACCAGCTTGCATTTTTGGAAATTGCTGAATGGAAAAAGCGTAATGTTAGCACAAATTAAAATTTACCAAATAAAAAAATTAAAATAATCTATCTATCCTCTATTTCAACTAAAGTATTGACAGAAAACTACAAATAAATAGTAAAATTATACAAGTAGCAATCATATGTATTATCAATAAGAAAACTAAACAAAAATACAAAAAAACGAGTTTATGAAATTTTATTGAATTCTTCAATATTAACAAAAGTCATTAAGTATAAATGAAATTGCTAATTCTTGGTTGCAGAATACTTCAAACATTAAAAGTGCGATTCTTTTCGCAATCTACAACAAGTTAGTCTTACAAAGACTATATCAAATTGTTTGGAGGGAGTGGCAAAGCTATACTGATGAGAGATAAATCTCGAAACGCGTCTATAGATGGCCTGAATAATTTGACCCAAATTGTTACATTTGCAGTAGGTTACTGTATGTAACAGCAAACACTTGTTGTATAATTCAATGTCCGTCGGGGTATTAGCCCGGGAAGTAGTTGTTTTAATGAGTGTTTGATATAGTCTTTGTAAGACTAACTTGTTGTAGATTGCGAAAAGAATCGCACTTTTAATGTTTAAAAGTCATTAATATATGACATAATAATTTACCATTTTTATATATCATACCCTTATGTATTCGTATACTCTGTACATTTGCGGACATTCGTTGATTTTATAAATTAGTTCAATTTAAAATTCGAACGGGTGTTTTCCACTCCCAGACTAAGCATGAAGTAAAATTAGGCTCGAAAAACACTGATTTACAAATGAAGTTTTAAAAACACACACATACAACAACGACTATAGGCAACCTAATATACGTTTGAATTATTGGGTTGCCTAAAAGCACTGTTTTAAACAATTTGTTCAGCGCCGAATTTAACTCACGTTCTATTCACATCTACATATTAAATTGCTAAAGCCGTATATTTGAAACTTTAAGATATTTCAGTGTTTTATACGCGTGGCGCATGAAGTAAAATTTCGAGTTTAGAAAAGCCTAATTTGGATTGGCCGCTCCGCTTCGCTACGCGGCCAATCCAAATTTTCAGGCTTTTCTAAACTCGAAATTTTACTTCATGCTTAGTCTGGGAGTGGAAGACCCTCGTTTGAACATTCAAATTAAACTCTTTAATTTCCCTCTATTTAATAATCACATTTATGCACACACAGTAGTGATATTTCATTGTAATAAAATGTTGTGTTTAATGTAATTTTGAAATATCTTCAACAATTTAGCTAAATATTTCTTGAATAACTTTCTCACTTATCACTTGGTGAACACTTTTGAAATAATATTAAAGGATAAATCAAAAACACTAGGTTGATTCACTATTTAAATAGTAAAACAAACCAAGTATTTTTATTTCTTGAATAATTTTCTGACTTATCACTTGGTGAAACATTTTTAAATATTGATAATGAAGGTTTAAATTAAATTACACTTGGTTTGTTTCACAATTTTTTACTTTACTATTTACTCGACTAGTTTCGCGTTTTACAGCATTATCAGGAGTGAATTACAAAAGATACCAACAAGCTTATATATGGTCAGGTAATAAGGGATTTTAAGATTGGGGAATTCCAAATATCCTCATTGTCGTTGACGAGGTGTTTTCCGTCTTTTATTGCCCTATTTATTTCTAGGTATTTTTAATTTATCCGTTAATATTAATTTAGCTAAAATTTAAAAATGTAAACAAAAAATCTTAATGAAGTAGTATAAAATATAATTTAGCAAATTCAAGATAAAAAAAAACGATTTAAACAAATTTACGTTTAAAACATGTTTTAAACAAATTTAATATTTAAAACATATTTAAAACAAAACCGTTTAGATCACGACAGCTGTTTTTACACACTGTTTTAAAACAAAAGGTTTTAAACATACCAATCCTGGTATGTACTAGTAGTGCAAATCCAGTTGTAGCTTAAGGAGAAACTTGCTAATGTTGAATTAAAATACAACAGAACAATGACCATAATTACAGCGAATGATTGATGATGCGAGGATTTGAAAACGACGCATAAGGCAACGGCGGTTGGGCAATTAGAATGTGTTTTATTGTTCGCGATATTAAAGTGTGTTTGTGTGTGTGGGATTGAATGGGAAATAATTCAGCACATCAAATTCCATACATCACCTGCGGAACGTTATTAAACACACGATAAATCCAAGCGAATTTCTAGGACATCAATTACCTCTCGCAGCAATGAAAGGAACTTGAATTATTACCTGAATCGATGCTTATGTAGAATTATCGCTGCGCACCGGTCGCATTTTTCACCGGAATATAATAAAATTCCAATCACACCGTCAGCACCTCGCGCCTGGAAATGAAAAATTATTACATATATGTAAATTATCACACAAGCGCTGGTGTGTATAATAACAAATTGATTTTTGTTTTTATTTTAATAAAAATATATATTTGTGTAATTTAATGACAAAGTCTGTTTTGTGTTGTAGGCGTTCACTTTGTGGTACATCTTAAATACAATCAACATACAGTCAATAAGATACTTTTTACTTTGTTTAATCACTGTATTTTGCACTTAATTTTTGACTGTAGTTTCGACTATCTAGTAGTCATTATTGTGATTGTAATTATTGTGATGAAATTAATATATTGTAATCGTGAGGTTTAATAATGGGATGAAAAAGAAAAGAAATAATGTAGCCGTCTATCAAGTTATAAGTCACAATTATTCTTGATTGTTTGGTATTCAGTTTGACGTGTTTGCATTGTAAATCAATAGAAAAGATTAAGCGGAGGGGAATTATATGCAATTAATAATGATTTATACGACGTTACAATATAAGAGTAAAAATATGTGATGGATAAATGCTATTCGCAATGAAAACGTTTTGATTTATACGGATCGTAATTATTTACTGCATATAAAGATTAAAATAGCATAATCCCGCTTAATATTCAGCGTTATTACCCGAATCCGTATATATCATGATAACGATATTCATAATTCAAAAATTACCATATATGAGTAATGACGCATTAAATACATTATTGATTTATAAATTTGTTATTTAGCCAGCGGAGTGTGAACCGCGTGCAATTTCCACTTGGACCGGAGGCAATTTTTCTTGTGACGGGCCGGAAAAACGCGGGTGGGACAGAGAAAGCGAACAGATGTTAAATAGCCGGGGAGAGAGCAGACACTTGAAGAATAAAGACCATCAAAACGAGGAATGAAAAATGTGTGTGTGACTGTTCGGAAGGCTGCTTTCAGCTTTCTAATTACGGACTACAAATCTTAACCGCGACACCTGTCACCCTCAAACCATGAGGGTGAAATGTGAATCTCAAATTGGATTTTTCCACCCTCGCCCTCTCTCTCTCACTCTTTCTCTCCCAGTTCCGCAATTATTTCACAGAGAATGTTTATGGTTTAATCACACACACACACACACATACACAAATTAGTAGGTATGTAAAACTTGTAACAAGTGTTTTCACTCCTGAATAAAGCATGAAGTAAAATTTCGAGTTTAGACAAGCCTGAAAATATTCAGGCTTTTCTAAACTCGAAATTTTACTTCATGCGCCAAGCGTACAAAACACTAAAATATTGCGAAATTCAAGTAATGGATTCTGTGAATCAGTAAAACCCTGAAGACATGGTTTTACTGATTCACAGAATCCATCGCATGAAGTAAAATTTTGAGTTTAGAAAAGCCTGAATATTTTCTGATTTTTCTGAACTTGAAATTTTACTTCACGCTTAACCTGGGATTGGAAACACTCGTTAACTAACTATTTTTAACTTCACTTGAAATCAGTGTTTAATCCGCGTGGCGCATAAAGTAAAATTTCGAGTTTAGAAAAGCCCAGAAAATTTGTCTCGCTCATCACTCATCATCTGTAGCTTTATTATCGATTCAATCAAAAAAAGGTTTAAACAAAAGTTGCAGACAACGAAAAAATACACAACTTTATGATAATTGAAAAATTTACGAACGAGTGTCTTCCACTCCCAGACTAAGCATGAAGTAAAATTTCGAGTTTAGAAAAGCCCCGTGAAAATTTGGCGAGGGTCGCGCAGCGACCCGAGACAAATTTTCTGGGCTTTTCTAAACTCGAAATTTTACTTTATGCGCCACGCGGATTAAACACTGATTTCAAGTGAAGTTAAAAATATGAAAAATGTTATCCAATGTCAAAAACGATATAAATATGTCTTGAAGAAAGAAAAAAAGAAATCTCAAATTTGTGTGTTCAAATAATTTTCGAATATGTTGATGAATTTGAAAAATCAATTTGATATATTTTGAATTGATTTTTGAAAATCGTTCCAAATTTAAATAAAAATATTGAAAATCTTACATAGATTACATAGGCTTATATAATTTATATAATTTCAGGATAAAAATCTCGAAATATCGAAAATTTTATAAATCGATAAAATTGCAATATATTGAAAATCTTCGATATGTTATAAATTGAACAAAAAATAGGTATGGTGTCACTTGAAGAAAGTTGACTATCGCTACTTAGACAGTTGTCATCGTATTATCAATTTGGTAAATAGAGAATTTCCTGTCGTTTACAAATATATATGGTTTGTTATACTTTACTCTCAAAATAAAAATGTTAGAAGGGGTGGTACATCAAACTGAATCACCCTGTATACGAGCCGCCATTGGTTAGAATTATATTTGATTCTCGCTTAAATTTTGTTACCCATTTGAATAAGATCTCTAGTAAAGCTCTTTCTATGCTCGGTTTCATTAATAGATTTTCGAAACACTTTGGCGTGGATACGTTCAAAACCCTTTACGTCAGTTTGGTAAGGCCACATTTGGAATATTGTTCTGCAATTTGGTCTCCTTACCGCAACTGTAACATTGAAATCATTGAAAAAGTTCAGAATAGGTTCTTACTACTAGTATCTTTTAAAATGGGGATCGCACGCATTGACTATAGTCGGTCACACATATTGAATTGTCTTAATTTAAAATCTTTAGAATATAGAAGAATATCATTTGACTTATGCTATGGGTTCAAACTGATTAATGGACATGTCAATTGTAGTTTTTTATTATCATTGTTGAACTTTAATTTTTTTTAACAACTCCAGTTCGTTGTAGGCCCTTATTTCGTTTAAACTTCCATCGAACATTGTATGGTTCCCATAATCCTGTGGCACGTATAATGCGGTATTGTAATGTCCTTATGTTGTATCCCAACTTTTACATTTTTAGTAATTCTTACAGTGTATTCAAACGCCATTTACAGTTTATTAATCTGGATATTGTGAATTAGTGTATTTTTGTTTGTTGTATTATATTTCTCACTCTATTTATATGTTTTTCAAAGTAATATTATGTTTATCTTATATCACTATTTTTAATTGTGTATTGATGTATAAAGGAGATTTCCGTTGATAAATAAAATAAAATAAAATAGAATGTTCAATTGCGTATTATAATACATGTATTAGGCAGGTGGTGGCCGAGCGGTAACGTCGCCGGGAGGTATCGCTCGGCGAGCCACAAGTTCGGGTTCGATTCCCGTGCATGGGGAGACTTTATTTGAAAAATATTGTCTCGTCGTGACCCTGGATGTGGTATGAATGTGTGTGATTGTCCGAATGAATAGTTAAATAATACATATTGTAATAAATTAATTGATACAAAAATAAACATTGATGATGGCTAATGGGCAAGTTCCCAAGGCCAGGCAAAAGCCAAAACCAAAAAAAAAAAATACATGTATTATTATTTTTTTAAATTTGTATCAATTGAATAAAAAAAAAACCCATTCAATCAGCAACTAATGAGAAGTTGTCGAGGCGTCAGTGTACTGTTGAGCTTATTAGCGTGCAGACTGTGCCGGTGGTCGTGGTCGGACTCATCGGGGCCAAAAGGCCGACAATAATTACTGGCGCTGCCACTCAAACCGCACGCCAACATTATATCGATTAGTCTATTAAACACTTAGTCCCATTTATCAAAGTCAGGATCCGCCATTGCACATAACTCACCCCCCTAACAAAATCCGGGCCCCGCAAACTATTACTTACTCCTCGGCCCCGACGTAATGTTTGCGGAGCCTTGACTCCGGAGGCAGGGCGTTTCTCCAGACGGTTAATTACGGCCCGGCATGCGAAAATAAAGCTTCGCCTAATCAAAATCGGACCCGTGTTTTTTCTTCTAATAAGATCATATATCAACCAGCTTATATGAAAAGACTGGTTAATAATTGGGACGATGGAAGAGCGTCAAGTAGCGGATTTTGTTCTTTTGCGGTGCGGCGCATAAAAATAGGGTAGCACCCCTAGGCCAGTCCTAATCCGCGTTTACAAATACTCGAGATAAATCACCCTAATCCCAGCGGGTCATTATGGGAGAGCGTGTTTATAATGCGTGGCGGATTACATGTTTTATTTGACAAAAGGCCTGTAACACAATCGGGGGCACCGACGACGACGACGGATTTGTGAGCGACGGACGGAACAGAACAGCTTGTTGAATGCGGAGTGTCAATGCGCAACACGCTGACAGGAGGACAAAAGAGCGGTTTTCCAGGGTGATGAACTAAGCACCTCGTGTAACCGCATCTCATGCTAGACTTCGCCAAGCCATCTGTCCCCCCGCAATACGAGCCATAACAAGCCGGATCCGCCACTGAACACGCAACCTTTGTTAAATGTTCACATTCACAATCGTCTCCACCGCTTCTGCTCTTTTCCTCTGGCTACCGTGCTGGAGTGAGTAATTTAATATAGGATGATCGACGCTCGAAACGGCGACAAAGGGGCAAAGGCGTCGCGGCGCCGGAGCGGCAAACCGTGCGGAAGCGAAACTATTTACGAAACCATCAGGCAAAGTGCCTTGACTTTTTTTCAAATTGTGGATACTTTAGTATCACGGTTCTGGTCAATTTTCTCAATGGTCCAATCGAGTTTGTGCTTCCAGCAATGATTGATGCAAACAATAGAACGATATGCCAATCTCTCTAATGGATACCAGATAAATTTCATACAAATGAGACTACTATTTACTACTAGTGGGATGCAGATAATTGATATCCATACTTGTTCTATTGCGGTAGAAGTTGTAGCTCTTATTGCGTTGAACGACTATTTTTACCATAGGTGCTCAACCTTATTTTGCCCACCGCACGGTGGTCTGAAACCGACCAAAATGCGGCAAAACCCCAATTTATTTTTTATTTAAAATTTTTGTAAGATATCAATTTGAAATTTGGTATGCTTATTCTAAACACAAATTCAAGTTTACAGAATTACATAATCCTTATTTGTACTTCCGGTTTTACCGGAAAAATAACATCCATTTTAAAAATGGTGATGTGTCCATCATAGCACTTTCCAAGGCCGTAGCCTGGGGGGGGGGATATGGAAGAAATGTTTATATCCCATCCCCGACATTTTTTTCTACCTACGGTTAAAGATATGATGATTTAAATATCAACAACGTGGATTTTTTTTTGTTTTTGGCTTTTGCCTGGCCTTGGGAACTTGCCCATTAGCCATCATCAATGTTTATTTTTGTATCAAGTAATTTATTACAATTGTATTAATAACTATTCATTCGGACAATCACACACAATTATACCACATCCAGGGTCACGACGAGACATTATTTTTCAAATAAAGTCTCCCCGTGCACGGGAATTGAACCCGAACTTGTGGCTCGCCGAGCGATACAGCACGGCGACGTTACCGCTCGGCCACCACCTGCCCCAACGTGGAAATCTTGCTCAAACTAGATTTATTCTATTTTTATTATTATTGTAAAATATTCACAAAAAAGTAATTATTGCATTTTTTTGCTACATCTAGCTAAATATTGATCAAAATCACATCTAAGCGTTATATATTTTTAACTTTACTGTAAATCAGTGTTTTATACGTGTGGCGCAAGAAGTAAAATTTCGAGTTTAGAAAAGCCCCGTGAAAATTTGTTGAGGGTCGCGCAGCGACCCGAGACAATTTTTCTACGCGGGGCTTTTCTAAACTCGAAATTTTACTTCATGCTTAGTCTGGGAGTGGAAAACACTCGTTACTTTAAAGGGGGGTGTCCGGACCCCCCACTAGATACCAAAAAATCATACAATTAAAATTGTTGCAGGCAACTTTTCACCAAAATTAAAATACATAAATAATTATCTAACCATTAGAAAATAAAATGTTTTTAACTAAGGAAATTATCCACTTAAAAATTGACAAAAATCTGTTAAAATTTATAAATAGAATTTGTATGTATAATTAGCTCAGCATATTCAACACAATTTGTCAACCAACCGAATAAAATAAAGGCTAGTATTTTTTCAACTTTACAATGTTTCTGTGTTTTATACGCGTGGCGCATGAAGTAAAATTTCGAGTTTAGAAAAGCCCCGTGAAAATTTGTCTCGGGTCGCTGCGCGACTCTCGACAAATTTTCTACGCGGGGCTTTTCTAAACTCGAAATTTTACTTCATGCTTAGTCTGGGAGTGGAAAACACTCTTTACTTTAAAGGGGGGTGTCCGGACCCCCCACTAGATACCAAAAAATCATACAATTAAAATTGTTGCAGGCAACTTTTCACCAAAATTAAAATACATAAATAATTATCTAACCATTAGAAAAAAAAATGTTTTTAACTAAGGAAATTATCCACTTAAAAATTGACAAAAATCTGTTAAAATTTAGAAATAGAATTTGTATGTATAATTAGCTCAGCAGATACAACACAATTTGTCAACGAACCGAATAAAATAAAGGCTAGTATTTTTTAAACTTAACAATGTTTCTGTGTTTTATACGCGTGGCGCATGAAGTAAAATTAATTTTCTACGCGGGGCTTTTCTAAACTCGAACTTTTACTTCATGCTTAGTCTGGGAGTGGAAAACACTCGTTACTTTAAAGGGGGGTGTCCGGACCCCCCACTAGATACCAAAAAATCATACAATTAAAATTGTTGCAGGCAACTTTTCACCAAAATTAAAATACATAAATAATTATCTAACCATTAGAAAATAAAATGTTTTAACTAAGGAAATTATCCACTTAAAAATTGACAAAAATCTGTTAAAATTTATAAATAGAATTTGTATGTATAATTAGCTCAGCAGATTCAACACAATTTGTCAACCAACCGAATAAAATAAAGGCTAGTATTTTTTAAACTTTACAATGTTTCTGTGTTTTATACGCGTGGCGCATGAAGTAAAATTTCGAGTTTAGAAAAGCCCCGCGAAAATTTGTCTCGGGTCGCTGCGCGACCCTCGACAAATTTTCTACGCGGGGCTTTTCTAAACTCGAAATTTTACTTCATGCTTAGTCTGGGAGTGGAAAACACTCGTTACTTTAAAGCGGGGTGTCCGGACCCCCCACTAGATACCAAAAAATCATACAATTAAAATTGTTGCAGGCAACTTTTCACCAAAATTAAAATCCATAAATAATTATCTAACCATTAGAAAATAAAATGTTTTTAACTAAGGAAATTATCCACTTAAAAATTGACAAAAATCTGTTAAAATTTATAAATAGAATTTGTATGTATAATTAGCTCAGCAGATTCAACACAATTTGTCAACCAACCGAATAAAATAAAGGCTAGTATTTTTTAAACTTTACAATGTTTCTGTGTTTTATACGCGTGGCGCATGAAGTGAAATTTCGAGTTTAGAAAAGCCCCGTGAAAATTTGTCTCGGGTCGCTGCGCGACCCTCGACAAATTTTCTACGCAGGGCTTTTCTAAACTCGAAATTTTACTTCATGCTTAGTCTGGGAGTGGAAAACACTCGTTACTCGAAATTTTACTTCATGCGCCACGCGTATGCAACACTGAAACTTTGTAAAATTTAAAAAATACTAGTCTCTATTTTGTTAGGTTGGTTGACAAATTGTGATGAATCTTCTGAGCTAGTATACGTACTAATTCTTTTTATAAATTTTAACAGCTTTTTGTCAATTTTTAAGTAGATTAGCTAAGAAGATTTTATTTTTTAATTGTTAGATAATTAATTATTTATTTTAATTTTGGTGAAAACTTGCCTGCAGCAATTTTAAATGTATGATTTTTTGGTAGAGAGGGGACCGGGCACCCTTCTTTAAAGTAACGAGGGTTTTTCAATCCCAGACTAAGCATGAAGTAAAATTTCGAGTTTAGAAAAGCCCCGCGTAGAAAATTAGTCGAGGGTCGCGCAGCGACCCGAGACAAATTTTCACGGGGCTTTTTTACTTCATGCTTAGTCTGGGAGTGGAAAACTCTCGTTAAAAGCCTTAAATTAATCGCCTTAAAACAACAAAATCCCGCAAATTTAAAAAACCTTGTAATTATCGGGATATGTATACTCAAAAGAAAAATGCACTGTATGTTCTATTTTAAACATGTTTTCAACACGTTTTAAACATGTTTTTAATCGTTAATGTTTCAAACGCTGTTTCAATGAAAAAAAACACGTTTTGTAAAAAGAACTGTTTGTTTTAATTAAAATGAAAAAAAGGTTTTTTTTTAACAACCCTGATACGCATTGATGTAATGTATACTTGAAAGAAAAATTCCCTGTATATTTATTTTATAATGAACCATAATGTATTTATATTATACATAAAATACTCATACTTGTGTCATACAATAACAAAACAATAAATTACAACACTATAATTAAATGCGTATACATATAACAATTACGGGCGCATTTGTTAATAATTCATTCATTTCATTCGGTTTGCATGCGCGCACGTATTTATTCCATTTATCAAGTCGATCTGGCAGCGCCGCGGATATTCGAATGTTTAATTCAAGGGTAACGAAACATATTTCATCGAATATTGAGGCAATAACTCAGTTCAATTAGATGGAAGCACACCGTACACATCGTTTTATTTTTTTTCAGCGGTCCGCAATCAAATGCAAAGAATGTATACTGAAATGTAACCATAAATCTAAGGTTGTATGTTTTAATTTTTTTTTTTTTTGGGTTTGGCTTTTGCCTGGCCTTAGTTACGAGACTATTAGCCATCATCAATTTTTATTGTTCGTATACATTTGTTAATTTGAACTTATTACTAATTACATATAACTATATATTTGGACGTCACAACACATTCACACACACCCATGGACTCCGGGACGAATATTTTTCATTCGAAAAATTACTCGCCCCCGCTGGGAATCGAACCCAGATCACCGCCGTGAACGATTGGCGAAACCAGCGGCTCAACCGCTCGGCCACGGCGGGCCCCCTGTTTTAATTTGATAAATTTATAACAATCCTCAATTAAAAAAAAAAAGGAAATTATGATAGATTTTGGTGCGTAATTAAATTGAACACCAAGGTAAATATAAACACGAATTTTATTTAAATTTTGATTAAGAGTAGGCGGCGTTATTGTTGTGCGGTTGCCTAGAATGCTAATTGAATGATGGATTAAATTTGAGGTTACGATGAACTATGTGTTAACAGTCAGTAGTGCTAATCTAATTTAAAATTCAAAGCCTACTCTAAATCATGTTTTAAACGATCGCACGATATTATACATGTATACACTATTTGTTTCGATTTTAATTTTGGAAAGTACACACATCACTATTTGTTATATTTCTTCTGTTTGTAAATCGTGATTGTATTTAAAAATAGTTGCTAGTAATACACAACTAACTGCTGACTCAGCGGTAGAAATGAGACGCCACCACTTTGAAGCCTCTGGCCATGCGAGGGTTGGAATTAGGAAAACCGGAACTAGCCGGGGCATTAGGCACGTCTGTGAAACTGCAGCGGCGCAATAAATCGCCCGGAGGAAGACGCAATTTTGACCAAGATTACACCCATTACACGAAGCAACCCTGTAATTTGAGCAAATTCCCAAAATCTGACCGCATTAACCTGACAATATAATAACACGGTTATAAATTCGAGCCGTTTTCTCATTTCTTATTATTACACCGAGGTAATTATTTATACAAGTAACGGCGACGTAGGGCTTTTGTGCGAACCGATACGTACGATCGCGATTACTTTACAATGGCACATATAAAATGAAATATTGTGATGCATGTATTTTATTTTGCTCACGCACCGGCTAAGTTATAATCGGGGTATCCAGCGACAGGGCCATGAATTGCGGCGGCACATGCAATTACGGCTCGTAAATCAGCCGGCACAAATGGAGTTATATTAGGACTTTTATTAGTTAACCGATATAAAGAAAGTTCTTTATGGCTTAAGTCGCAATTCTGTTATTAATCTCTCCACGTCGGGAAAGTGCTCTTGCACACACGCCGCCCCCCTTCGTTCATGATTATTTTATTGTTTCGCTTATGGAATGGAGCAAAAAGCCAACCCCCCGCCGCGTGTGTGGCCCTTTTCGCGAAACGCGACCGCCCCCAGCAACAGATTGTTACCGAATGTAAATTTATGTCGTGCAAAATCGGCTTACATGCTCTGAGGATGCTCGCGGAATCCTGCACATTGAATTCCGACACTTACACGCCGCATGCCAGTCTGAACACGTATGAATTATTAAGTTTATCAATTATATATAGCTGAGGATATCGTGTCTTACATATCAAAAACGTTTCCTAAAAAAAAACAATCATATCGAAGTAAAACATCCATGCGCTATATTATAATTGAATTACACTACAAATAAACAAAAAAAATATAAAACAAATTTAAACAGGTTGGAGCATAAGGAACTAAACCAAATATCCCTCAATACCCCCTTTGGTATTGGGATTTTTGGTTTAGTTCCTTATGCTGGGAATTAGCGCCCATAAATCCAGCGGCGAAGAAGGGAAGAAAGCTATTTTATCATTTTACAATGTAATCATTATGTAACATGTAATTAATTCTGTAATATAAAGAATACTTATTTTTTTCTATATATATATATATATATATATATATATATATATATATATATATATATATATATATATATATATATATATATATATATATGTATCATTGTTTCTTCGGGTTTGGTCCCGCGTATTTTCTTGGCTCTGGTCCATTTTATTTTTAATTCGACGTTTCGATGACGTCGCAGTCATCATCGTCAGGAATAACTATCAAAATTCCATTGCTCTAGCAACCACTTGTTTGACTTTTACGTACTACTTGATGCGTGAATTTCCTGTTTGGCTTCGTGTTACTCTTCTGTTTTGTTCTTCTAATGATGTAGTAGTGACAATTTCAATATTATTTTCGGAAGGGGTTGGATTTTGAATTTCTTGGTTGTTGTTCGGAATGGAATTTTGATAGTTATTCCTGATGATGATGACTGCGACGTCATCGAAACGTCGAATTAAAAATAAAATGGACCAGAGCCAAGAAAATACGCGGGACCAAACCCGAAGAAACAATGATACATGTTACGCCCGCGGAAATCTACGTTTTAACATATATATATATATATATATATATATATATATATATATATATATATATATATTTGTTCAGCTTAGAATTTGACTCAAATGTTATTCACATCTACATATTAGATTGCTAAAGCCGTATATTTTAAACTTTACGATATTTCAGTGTTTTATACGTGTGGCGCATAAAGTAAAATTTCGAGTTTAGAAAAGCCTAATTTGGATTGGCCGCTCCGCTTCGCTACGCGGCCAATCCAAATTTTCAGGCTTTTCTAAACTCGAAATTTTACTTCATGCTTAGTCTGGGAGTGGAAAACACTCGTTCGAAACTTCAAATTGCACTTATTAAAAAAACAACGAATGTCACAAAATCCTAAGCGTATGTATCACGTATACTTGAAAGAAAATAAGCTGTGGGTTTATGTTCTGCAGCCGCAATAAAACATACTGTAACTTACTGAGTGTATTATTTAAAATTAAGTTTAAATTGATTAAATTGTGAGAAACAAACATTTATACAAGTCTCTATCTAATGAAAAATTAGCATATTTTTTCCATCCAACATCCATTAAAAAAAAAAAAAAATGTATACAATGCAAATTCCACATACACACCACATCAATTATCGTGTCTGAATCTTCATAACTAATTGGCACTAGTACATAATTATTTCAAAAACTACATCCAATTATAATACATTAATACTAAAAAAGGCGGTGATTATGCGCATACATCAGCGTGTTCGCGCATAAAATATTTTGATTCATTTCCATGTTCTTTCTGTCCCGTTCGAAATGCATAAAATGTATTATTTATCGTTCCCCATTGTCTCCGCAACACTTTCTAAATGACATGTGTAATTTTCTAAATGGCATGTGTAATTAAATACACGAACAATTAATTATGCAAATTGTTTCCGTTTTAATTAACGGTGGTGGAGTGGGAGGGAAACGCGGAACTGATTTTTGTGTGTGTCGGTGTTTGCGCGTTTCCGGTTCGGCTTTAGTTATTTAAATATTTGTGCGGGTGCGGGAGGAGGGCGGGTTTTAGCGGGTCAATTCCCCTTTCGGCGATGATCAGTTTTAATAATTTGAGCTGGTGGTAATCCGTGTAATGCGCGGTTAATTGGATTTTTCCCGGGAGTGGATGTTTAAAGGTCCAGTTGGGCAGTTAATGAAAATTTCGTTCTATTTTAATCAGTGTGGTTTTGTTACGTTCAAAAGGCTTTCATTACTTAAGCATTGTTTGAAGTTTTTTTTTAATAAAGTTTCGAATTTCAGTATAAATATAAAATATCATTAGTTGTAATTATAGAAAAGGAAAAAAGACCTTTATTAGCATTTTTTATTACAAACAAAACTTTACATTCTATTCTAAAACTAAAGCACCTCCCTTCTACCCTTCCAACCAACGCAACCAAGAGATAAAAACGGTTAAAGCTATAGTACGTCTACTGACAGGACACTGTAGGCTCAACAAACACATGAGCAAAATAGGTCTGGCAGAGGATACAATATGTAGATTCTGCCAGGAAGAAGAGGAGGATCCTCTCCACATCCTGTGCCAATGTGCCCTAGCACGGGTTAGATACCTAAAGCTGGGCAACACTAAACCAAGCGCAGAGAGCTACACCCAGGGCTCACTGCCAGAGTTAATTGGGCTAATCAAAGAGGCGAAGCTCGAGCTAGTCGTCTAGGATAATAGGGATCCAAAATAGATCTGCAAAGGTCTCGGTGGTACAGGCTAATGAGGCCACCCCTACGAATATCTATCAATCTATCTATCTATCTACCCTCATTTCTATTTTCCCTCTCCCTCCCTAGATTCTTCAACGTTCTTCAACGTACCCCTACCTCATCCTCTTGTAATTATAGAATTGTTAGCCATCTTTCGTCCACTCAATCTTCATGGACATAAGACAAGCCAGTGGGGTTTCTAGTACAGGTTATTCAAAAAGAAGGAACAGATATCAAACATTTATTTCATCCAAACTACAAAAGGTAGAACTATAATTCCAACGTTCAACAGATAAAAGTTTAAAATTTGAACAGTCCAGGCAGAAGTTCTAACTACGGCCTCATCGGGGCTAGTGCTTGTCATGTTGATTGTCCAGACCTCACTCCTTGTAATTTTGAATCTGTGGAGTAACGTAAAAAATCTTGTTTTTATAACCCCCCCCCCCCCTCCCCTCCCATGGCTTTTTTTGTGAAGGGGGAAAATCTGGATCGCTGTCACAGCTTCAGACACCACGCCGCCAGTTGACGTGGTAGTGTGGGGATGGTCTTGGCTATTCCAGGCGACAGAATAAAAACCCCCTTCTGCCCTATAGTGTCCTACTCCGGGACCGCCTCTTGGTATTTCTTCGAAGTAGGTAGGCTGCGGCATTTGTGATGTTCGTGCCGCTGTTGGATTCTGGCGGTTGTAGTCTCAATATCCGTCTCTAACTGAGTCCGGTCTGTTCTGTTCGTTATTTGCTTGCTCTTTTTTCGTATCTGCATCTTTTTGACTCAGGACCCTTTTGGCGAAGTTGTCCATCGCCGCCCAGTTCTTCTCCAATTCAATCAATAAGTTGATTATGGTGCCTTGGTTGAATTTGCTGGTAGTCGCCTTCAGGTCAAGTCATTCTCTAGTCCATTTTGGGCAGTGGAAGAGTGTATGCTGGGCGGTGTCTTCTCCTTTCTGGCAGTAGGTGCACTGTGGCAATTCTGCTTTCCTTATGCGGTGGAGATAGCGCTGGAAGCACCCGTGTCCTGTTAGGAGCTGTGTCAGGAAATAGGACGTGGACCCATGTTTTTCCTATACCATGTTTCCACCCGTGGTATAAGGGTATTTGTCCAGGGTTCAGATCCCATCGCTCCTGAAAACCGCATCATCGCCCTCTCCTCTGTCCGCCCTATCCTCTGCGTAGACTTCGCTACTCATCTTTACTGTCAGGTCTGCCGGTATGAGGCCGGAGAGAACTTCTGCTTCTCTCTTCTGCGTCGACACTGTGCCCTGGTGATCCTCAGTGCGCCAGTCCTCGTTGCCCTTCGGAGGATGGCTCGATTTCTAGCGGTCTCTGTGCAGGATGCCCACGCCGATGCTGCGTATAGAAGCTTATCCCTGGCGGCGGAGGCGATCATTTTCCGCCTTCCCTCTCCTGGTCCTGGTCCTCTTCCAATGGCAATTCTGCTTTCCCTATGCGGTGGAGATAGTGCTGGAAGCACCCGTGTCCTGTTAGGAGCTGTCAGGAAATAGGACGTGGACCCATGTTTCCTCTTATACCATGTTTCTACCCGTGGTATAAGGGTATTTGTCCAGTGTTCAGGTCCCATCGCTCCTGTCACCGCATCATCGCCCTCTCCTCTGCCCGCCCTCTCCTCTGCGTAGACTTCGCTACTCATCTTTACTGCCAGGTCTGCCGGTATGAGGCCGGAGAGAACTTCTGCTTCTCTCTTCTGCGTCGACACTGTGTCCTGGTGATCCTCAGTGCGCCAGTCCTCGTTGCCCTTCGGAGGATCGCTCGATTTCTAGCCGTCTCTGTGCAGGATGCCCACGCCGGTGCTGCGTATAGAAGCTTGGCCCTGGCGGCGGAGGCGATCATTTTCCGCCTTCCCTCTCCTGGTCCTGGTCCTCTTCCAATATTTGGCATTATCCTAGCCACGGCCTTCTCCGTTTTGGCAGCGGAACATGCTGCTCCAGCCGCTTGTATGCTGCATCGGGGATTAGACTCTAGGATTATCCCAGGTATCTCATGGGCTTTCCGATGGTAATCTGGGTACCCCCTGGTATCGTTAGCATTTTTTCCGCTGTTTTTCCCGCTCCCCTGGTCTATAAAAAGACCGCGACCGTTTTGTTTGCTGCCACTTGCAGTCCGGTATTTTCCATCCATGAAATTGTGGTCTTGAGGGCTTCCTGCAGAATGGTCTTAAGCTGGTCGATGTCCCTGTGGGCCGCGATCAACGGTAACTCATCGGCGAACGCGACCGCTTTTGCCCCAGCTGGTAGTGGCAATTTTAGGACCCCGTCGTACGCTAAGTTCCACAGTGTCGGCACTAACACGGAACCCTGCAGTACCCCCTGGCTTAGCTTTCTGGTTGTCATGTTATCTAGCGTACTGTACAACAGCTCCCTCTCTGACAGGTACCCTCCGATCATTTTGGTGAGGTAACTAGGAAGCGATCTGCGTGCAGCTGACTTGATGTTTGTCCATGGTGTTGAACGCATTCTTTACGTCCAGTGCCACTATTACGCAGTATTTTCGTTTCCTTAATGGGCCGCTGTTAGCCTCATCGGCTATCTTTTTAATCGTCATGATGGCGTCAACGGTGGATCGGCCTTTCCTAAAACCAAATTGCATGTCTGAGAGCCCGTCGCCTTCACCCATGCGTTCCCTGATCCTCGTAGTCAGCATACTTTCGAGTATCTTCGCAACCCTAACCAGTAGGCAAATGGGGCAGTAGCTTGATACCTCCTCCCTGGGTTTGCCTGGCTGCGATATGAGTGCGAGCGTCGCCCTTTTTCAGCGCTCAGGAAAAATTTCCTCTTCCACACATTTGTTGAAGGTGGTCAGAAAAGGTTTTCCAGTGCAGCTGCCCTTACGGCTTCGTTAGGCAGGCCATCCGGTCCCGGTGCCTTTTTGTTGGATATGCGCCTGACTGCCGCAGATAGTTCCTCTAACGAAAATTCGGCATCTTCGCAGTCTTCCCAGGTTGCGTATTGGTTCCTGTCTCGGGGTCTTGGGAAAAGCGCCTCTATAACCGCCGTTGTACCTCCTTCCACGTGGTCATCTGGTGCAGCGACCGTCTTCCTCAGTTCGTTTGCTACTATTTTATACGGAAGTCCCCATGTGTGGGCTTCCAATTCGTCGCATAGCCGCCGCCATGTCCTCTCCTTGCTACAAACTGTCTCGGTTTTTAGGGCTTTGGTCGCCTGCCTTCTGGCTTCCTCCAGCTCCACAGTGACCGTTCCGTTCTTCCCAGCCCTTGTGATTTTACGCCTGGCTGCGTTTGCCTCTCTTCTGGCGCTCGCTACCTCCTCACACTACCAGTAGACTCCCCTTCTTTTTCCCATCGGTACTTTTGGGATAGCTGTCTCGCATGCTCTCCTGAGGTATGATATTAGTGTCGCTGATCCAGCAAGTGTCCATGACCTCCTTGAAGATCCCCCCATGCCTTACACTTTTGAAAATCTGCAACATAGAATTGTTGAAGTTGTGAATACACTAAAAAAAGACTGTTATTCCTTACTTTACTTTTTAGTGAGTGAAGTTGTGAATTCTGAATTCGATAACCAGAGACCAGCTGATTCGTGTGTGGCAAGAAATGAGCCACCGCTTTGATATTTGTCGTGTAACACATGGTGCTCATATTGAATGCATAAAAAATTGAACTTTTCTCTTTCCAGGAACGTTAGAATTGTGTTTCTATCTTTTGTAATTTGAAAGAAATAAATTTTTAAAATCTATTCCTTCATTTTGAATAACCGTGTATAAAAGCAAGGTTTGCCATTTTTTAAATAGTGTTTTCTTTTACTGCTACTGCTACTGCTACTACACAGGCTGATTTAGTACAAGTGTATAAATATGTGCATATGGCTCGTAGAAGGGCAGAAGTTACTTGAACATAGGTCTGATTTTCATTATTTTATTTCATGCGCCCGCGTATAAAAACTTATTTCAAGAGATGTTTAAAATATACTCCTTACGTTTAATCTCACGTTCATACATTTTTTAAAATGTTATATTCGTCTAAATCTTGTGCGTTTAGAATTCGAGCAATTTAATTAGAGAAATGTAATTATCCTTATAAAAACCCGCAGTATAATCGTTGAAAATACAAAAAAAATACAGAAGTTAAAAGTTGGCACGAGTTTTCAGACAATATTTAATGAAGGAACTGGGTCTCGCTTGATGCCTTGTGCGTGCCGGTGCGTAGCAAATTATTCACTTTCAGGACTGAAATGAATTTGTCAATCCATTACGAACGTCGCTGGGCGCTTTAATTAAAAACCCGCTCCAGTTTCCGCCGCCAAAAATGAAGACTTTCCCACCAATCAAATCCTGATTAATTCGTAAACACGCGTGAAATTTGTACCGAATGTTTTCGTGTTGATGATGGATGTTATCCTAACGTTTATCCGTCGCGTTGTTTTCTGTCTGGTAGTCAAATCGCCGATAATGGAAAGGAGAAGGACGAGGGTAATAAATTAACGGCGGTCGGTCATGACAAGGATTAATAGATTGTATTGTCAGCGAGAGCGAAGACTTTGATGTATTCTCCTTGTCCGTGTCCCCCTCTAGCCGCTCCGATGCCGTTCAATTGAAACTGTTCTCACATTTATTATTTTCCCCGACGGCTATAAAAGATGACGGGGCCGCGGCCCCCTGACCCATTTGGTTATTAACATCCTTCCCTAAATCATTAATATCACAACGCCCTTTTAATATACTAAAAAAAAATATTTTTTATAGAATGATATATAGGGAGTTTCTTTTTAAAGTATACACAGCCTAATTATTTTGCTGTAAATCTTCAGATATTTTTAAAGAATTCAATTTGCAGCTTTAAACGAGTGTTTTCCACTCCCAGGTGAAGCATGAAGTAAAGTTTCGAGTTTAGAAAAGCCTGAAAATTTGGTTTGGTCGCGTAGCGCGAAGCGCGGAGCGGCCAAACCAAATTTTCAGGCTTTTCTAAACTCGAAATTTTACTTCATGCGCCACGCATCTAAGACACTGAAATATTGCGAAGTTTGCAATATGCTACTAAGGCAGTATGCTAGAGACGTATATTTTAAACGTCGATTAAAATCAGTGTTGAGTACGCGTGGCGCATGAAGTAAAATTTCGAGTTTAGAAAAGCCTAAAAATTTGGTTTGGTCGCTCCGCGCTTCGCGCTACGCAACCAAACCAAATTTTCAGGCTTTTCTAAACTCGAAATTTTACTTCATGCTTAACCTGGGAGTGGAAAACACTCGTTTAAAGCTGCAAATTGAATTCTTAAAAAAAAACAAGGAATATCTGAGAAAAAAAAAACAAGGAATATCTGAGAAATAAAAAAGGAATATCTGAGAAAAAAAAACAAGGAATATCTGAGAAAAAAAAAAACAAGAAATATCTGAAGATATTCTTTGCTTTTTTTGAAAGAATTCAATTTGCAGCTTTAAACGAGTTTTTTCCACTCCCAGGTTAAGCATGAAGTAAAATTTCGAGTTTAGAAAAGCCTGAAAATTTGGTTTGGTCGCGTAGCGCGAAGCGCGGAGCGACCAAACCAAATTTTCAGGCTTTTCTAAACTCGAAATTTTACTTCATGCGCCACGCCTCTAAGACAGTAAAATATTGCGAAGTTTGCAATATGCTACTAAGGCAGTATGGTAAAGACGTATATTTTAAACTTCGATTAAAATCAGTGTTGAGTACGTGTGGCGCATGAAGTAAAATTTCGAGTTTAGAAAAGCCTTATTATGAATTTTTAATAACTTATTATTATCGTGTTGAGTTGTCTTATTAATTAAGACATTGTTTGCATTTTTACGAATAGTTTTTTCGTAATTTTATATATTAAACTTATTATCAATTTTTAATAACTTTTAAAATTTATCATACATTTTTCAGCATCGAATAATTAATTTAGGCGTTATATTAATCATTAACGATTAATAAACATTTTGAAGAAAGCCCTCATATTTTTTGTCAAATAAATTTCTTTGAAATTTGCGAACCCGAAAATTAACGAAATTCTTGAAAATTTTAAAATTCATCAATACCGAGATTTTTTTCTAAATTAACGAAAATCTAGGAAATACATAAAAGGCGTCAAAGTTTTAAAAAGTAACGGCAGGAGCCAATAATTTGAAAATCAGCAATAATCTTAAAAAATGCATGATTTTTTTTCAAAATTTTAAAAATTGTTATAAATCTTGGAAATTAAAAAAAAGTTTGAAAATTAGCGAACGCATTGGAACATTCACGAGTAGTCAACATTTTGAAAATAAATTAAATTCTTGGATACAATAAATAGGCGGAATTTGAAATACCTATATTTCAAATTCCGCCTATTTATTGTAAATCTCTAGATATTCGTTGTTTTTTTTTTAAGTTCAATTTGAAGCTTCAAACGGGTGTTTTCCACTCCCAGGCTAAGCATGAAGTAAAATTTCGAGTTTAGAAAAGCCCCGTGAAAATTTGTCGAGGGTCGCGCAGCGACCCGAGACAAATTTTCTGGGCTTTTCTAAACTCGAAATTTTACTTCATGCGCCACGCGTATAAAACACTGAAATATTGTGAAATTTATGTATTTTTGAACTTCACTTGAAATCAGTGTTTTATACGCGTGGCGCATGAAGTAAAATTTCGAGTTTAGAAAAGCCCAGAAAATTTGTCTCGGGTCGCTGCGCGACCCTCGACAAATTTTCACGGGGCTTTTCTAAACTCGAAATTTTACTTCATGCTTAGTCTGGGAGTGGAAAACACTCGTTTGAAGCTTTAAATTGAATAATTAATTTAGGCGTTATATTAATCATTAACGATTAATAAACATTTTGAATAAGCCCTCATATTCTTTGTCAAATAATTTTTTTTAAAATTTGCGAACCCGAAAATTAACGAAACTCTTGAAAATTTTAATATTCATCAATACCGGAATTTTTTTATAAATTAATGAAAATCTAGGAAATACATAAAAGGCGTCAAAGTTTTAAAAAGTAACGGCAGGAGCCAATAGTTTGAAAATCAAAAATAATCTAAAAAACCGCATGATTTTTTCAAAATTTTAAAAATTGTTATAAATCTTGGAAATTAAAAAAAAATTTGAAAATTAGCGAACGCATTGGAACATTCACAAGTCGTCAACATTTTGAAAATAAATTCAATTCTTGGAAACAATAAATAGGCGGAATTTGAAATACCTATATTTCAAAATCCGCCTATTTATTGTAAATCTTTAGATATTCGTTGTTTTTTTTTTAAGAGTTCAATTTGAAGCTTCAAACGGGTGTTTTCCACTCCCAGGCTAAGCATGAAGTAAAATTTCGAGTTTAGAAAAGCCCCGTGAAAATTTGTCGAGGGTCGCGCAGTGACCCGAGACAAATTTTCTGGGCTTTCCTAAACTCGAAATTTTACTTCATGCGCCACGCGTACAAAACACTGAAATATTGTGAAATTTATGTATTTTTGAACTTCACTTGAAATCAGTGTTTTATACGCGTGGCGCATGAAGTAAAATTTCGAGTTTAGAAAAGCCCAGAAAATTTGTCTCGGGTCGCTGCGCGACCCTCGACAAATTTTCACAGGGCTTTTCTAAACTCGAAATTTTACTTCATGCTTAGTCTGGGGGTGGAAAACACTCATTTGAAGCTTTAAATTGAACTCTTACAAAAACAACGAATATCTAGAAGTTTACAAAAAATACTCAGATTTTAAAATACTTATACTTTAGAGAAAAGGGATATATATTATACATATATTTATAATAATTGTAATTCATAATTGTACAATAAAAATAAGTATTGGAAATGAGACAAACAAAAAGAGTTGAAAGTTTGTCGATTGGAATTAAAATCGTGAATATTTATTTATCCAGTTCACTTGTCTACTGAAATTTAATACCCATTCATTCGCCCGGCGCTATCTAAACAAACAAACAACGCGCTCTGCACTCATAATTTTTATTATTCGTTGTGATAAAATTCGGCAGGCACTATGAACCAACACATGGTCAAAACTATTTTCAGCAATTTTGCTATCTCTGCGCCATCTCGTACTCCAGAAACACACTACCAGCAAAAATTGGCCCTCTTAACTGACTTTTTTTTAATTACCGCGAATTGTCTTCGCTTTTAATAATTTTCAAGCTAGAACTCGTGAATTAATTCCTTTACTATATTTAAATATATAAGAAATGATTTACTGCGACATAATAACATAAAATCATCAAAAATGAATTACTTACTTTGCTCGTTTTTATTATATCCTGAAATTACTGAATTTAGTCGTTTCAGTATCATGAATTACAAAAATTACATGTTATTATTTACCATAATCTTTATAGTGCGAGTATTATCAACGCGGTTTTTCCAAACCCCGCCGTAAGAGAGAATTTTCCATGGTCGGTTACCTTCAGAAGGGGCAATTTCTGAAATAACATGGTAATGATACGTCCCGGTCACAAGATAATGATATGATTGTGCTTTCGGTCCCCGGCCAGGTCGTTAAAGGCGGCGGTCCGTGTTCGACTCTGTTGTTTACGACCTATAACTAAAGATGGACCCTCGATACGTGTTCGAAATCGCGACGCTATAATTTCGTGGGCAGTGGAGCTGTGATTTGGGAAAACGGCCCCGGTGGGAAACGCCCGGGGGGCACTGAAAATAACACCCGAAAACTCTTCACGTTAAGGCCACTGGGATTTGCTTTATACCTTTAATCTCCTGCCAACTGTCTTAATCGCGGACCACGAGATTGTAAAAGTCGACAAGCTTTTTATCACGAGTTATCAAAAGGGCGTACCGCCTAAGACCCCACACAATTATTCTCTTTGCTTTTTTTTAATGGTTAACAGATAATAACGTGAATCAAACACATAAATCAGGAGTTTATGGGGCTCTAAAATGGTCACCACTTTTATTACACCGGTGCGAGCCGCCGGTGGTCATAACTTTTTTCTTTGTGGAAGGATCTAAATTGTACACAGACAACTCTTGGGAATACAATTCAATTGTATTACGATACAATTTCAAAAAATGTATACGCACTCTTATATCAGCAATTTTCAGAGATATACAGGGTGTCTACGCTAAATCGTTCGTTAAAAGTTTATGGGGTTACCGTTGCACTAAAAATTTGAAAAAAAATCCTTGTCATACGGTTGAATC
Organism: Philonthus cognatus; assembly: GCA_932526585.2. Classification (NCBI taxonomy): domain Eukaryota; kingdom Metazoa; phylum Arthropoda; class Insecta; order Coleoptera; family Staphylinidae; genus Philonthus; species Philonthus cognatus. The sequence goes on along the minus strand of OW052245.1, from coordinate 83,469,075 downwards.
AGTTCTCCTTATGTGAAATATTTTCAACTTTATATCACTTCCGGCTCCACCGGAAGAAACACCAAATTTGTTATTTTAAATGGAACGCCCTATATATTAGTAATTTTTTGGATTCCTCGTTTAAATTGGAACACATTTTATTCGAACATATGCACACTTATCTCTTATAGTTTTCAAGAAAAAAAAAATATTTCTAAAATGTTGACCTCAAAAAGGCATCTTGAAATCTATCTGTAACTTCTCTTAAGAACAAGATAAAAATAAGATTTATATTTGTACTTATACCTAGAGGATGCCTCTATGAGTAAATTTATTGGAAACTGTCACTTTCAACAATAAGTGTTCTTAAAATGTCATTATCTAAGTGCCCTCTTTAATATCTAGTAATTTAATTTTTTTAAATGTAATGGCCCATTTTTTTATCACATGGTACGATTGGGGTGAAAAGTTCCTACAAAAAAGTATTATACAACTATACTCGTAAAGCAAGTAGTTTTCCAATTATTTCGAAAGCCATAGTCGGTGAGTTGTTGAATTTTTCGAATCGGTCGATAATAACGCTACAGTTGGTGAGTGAGATTACTTAAAGAATATATCTGGGCTGGACTTTCTCGTTTCTTGATCAAAAACAAAATAGCTAAGGTAAACATTATTTGGATTGATTGAGTTACTTGAAGACTTATACTTATACTTTGATTAAAAAACACTTAGAACCTTTCTTCAATACTTTATGTTGTATTTCCGAAATATACATTTGGTTACAAAATAAAGTATTGAAGAAAGGTTCTAAGTGTTTTTTAATCAAGGTAAACATTGTTTATAAAAAAATGGTGTGTTTTTCGTTAGCTACAACTTTTATTTGAGACATATTTTGATTAGGTTAATATGTTTCTATATTTTGTACTTCACTTGAAATCAGTGGTATATATGCGTGAAGCATAAAGTAAAATTTCGAGTTTAGAAAAGCCCCGTGAAAATTTGTCTCGGGTCGCTGCGCGACCCTCGACAAATTTTCTACGCGGGGCTTTTCTAAACTCGAAATTTTACTTTATGCTTAGTCTGGGAGTGGAAGACACTCGTTCGTAAATTTTCGAATTATCATAAAGTTGTGTGTTTTTCGTTGTCTGCAAATTTTGTTTGAAGCTTTGATTGATTGAATCGATAATAAAGCTACAATTGATAAGTGAACAAAAACAAAAGAGCTGAGGTGAAAATTGTTTAGGTAAAAGTGGTTTATTTTTTCGTTGGCTACAACTTTTGTTTAAAACTTTTTTGGTAATACTAAATTGTCGTGTAATTGGGAATGTTTCCTGTTGGGCAATGACCATTATTATTAAAACAGTAAACACTGTTGCTAACTCTAAACCATCAAATGTCTAAAAAGTCTTCTGTTAAAAATCACCATAAATCATTACAGTATTCGGTTTTTTATTAAAAAAATTTCAAATATGTTAACAACAAAATACTCTGAAATAATTAGGAACTTTCTGAGATGGAAGAATTTCCAAAAATATTTTCTTTTTCTTTTTTGACATATATTTGCTAATTTAAAACTTTTTTATAAACATTTTCAAGCAATATCTTTTCATTACTTTATAGTTATTGATAATGAAGGTTTAAATTAAATTACACTTGGTTTGTTTCACAATTTTTTACTTTACTATTTACTCGACTAGTTTCGCTTATTACAGCATTATCAGCATTATCACTCCTGATATTGCTGTAAAACGCGAAACTAGTCGAGTAAATAGTAAAGTAAAAAATTGTGAAACAAACCAAGTGTAATTTAATTTAAACCTTTATTATCAATATTTAAAAAATGTTTCACCAAATGATAAGTGAGAAAATTATTCAAGAAATATTACTTTATAGTTTTTCAAAAATGTTTTGAACAAAAGTTGTAGGTAATGAAAAAAAACACACAACTTTTACCTAAACACTTTTCACCTTAACTCTTTTGTTAATGATCACTGTACGAAAAAACCTAGGGGAGATATTTATTTGATAATCACTTACAAATTGCTGCTTTATTATAGGTAACTAATCAAAAAAAGTTTCACACAAAAGATAATAAAAAAAACCCAACACAAAATTTTATATAATCACTTTTCACCTCAGTTCTTCTGTTTATAAACTAGAAACTAAAAAAACTAGTTTAGATCAACAACTCACCGACTATGGCTTTCGACGTCTCAATCGAAAAATGTTTCAAACAAAAGTTGTAGCCAACGAGAAAATAAACCACTTTTACCTTAACACTTTTTACCTTAGCTCTTTTGTTTTTGTTCAATTAACCGAGAAAGATGTATTTGATATATTTTGCTAATCACTCATTAACTGTAGCTATTTTATCGATTCAATCAACAAAAATTGCAGACTACGAAAAAATTAAAAAACAACTTTATGATAATTCGAAAATTTACGAACAAATGTCTTCCACTCCCAGATTAAGCATGAAGTAAAATTTCGAGTTTAGAAAAGCCCTGCGTAGAAAATTTGTCGAGGGTCGCGCAGCGACCTGAGACAAATTTTCACGGGGCTTTTCTAAACTCGAAATTTTACTTCATGCGCCACGCGTATTAAACACTGATTTCAAGTGAAGTTAAAAATATAGAAACACATTAACTTAATCAAAAAATATCTCAAATAAAAGTTGTACCCAACGAAAAATCCCACAAATTTTGTATAAACAATTTTCACCTCAGCTATTTTGTTTTTAATGATCTGTAGCGTTATTATCGACCGAATCGAAAATTCAACAACAATAATTCGTTTTTTTGTCGCATTTATGCAGGTTATAATGCGCGCATAAGTCGCAATTGAATTTTAGTACACAAGTAGTATGCTTTCGTTTTGTCGCGATTATATTGCGAAATGTCAAATAATAAAAAGAATTAGTACAAAGTTTTACAGAAATCAACAAAATGAGTATTAACACAAATCAACAAATTATCAATTTATTCTTTATACATGGCAACTGCCAATTGAACAAAATTTGATTTCAATCTTCTAAATCTTGTTTTATTCATCGGCGGCAAATGTGGATAAGATTCATTAAATACTCTACATGTTCAAGTAACATTGCTATCGCCGTTGCCATGTATCGTATGTTCAATATAAAAAAAAACTGTAGAGTGCCATGATTTTATCTTTTGTTTAATTTAAGTTGGCTACACGGTTTAGAAATCGACATATAAAACGTCAGACATAAAAATTATAATGTATAATTTCAGAGTTGCCAGCCTACAATATTTTCCATGGCACTCTAGAGGTTTTATTTTATTGAACATACGATATAAAGAATAAATTGACTATTTCCTTCAAAAAATGTCTACCAATCATATTACGAGAATTCATTTTCATTGCCCAATCACAATTAAATTTCAGCGAAAATTGCATAGTAGGTGAAAATTCTACGAAAAAATACAGCGAAAATTGCACTGTTGTGACGTCACATGTCAGCTATCAATCAATTTCTCTCAATCTTTCAAAATTAAAGTTTTTTGATCTAACTCGTATTTTCTTTCATCAAAGAATGTCATAAATTGTCTCCAAACGAACTCTTTACTCTTTCTTGTATTTTCGGATGAATTTTTCTCGATATTTTTCGATATATCTTTCGAAGAAAAACTTCCGAAGCGATTCATGTTGACACATTAAGTGACACTGATTGATAATTAATATTTTAAATAATACGTCAACTTGATTAGAAATCGTATTTTTCAGGAAATAGTCTATTAAATACATTTCGTGCATTAAAAATGCTCTGAAAATTTAGTACTCAAAGCTCGTTGCCTTTAAGAAACTACATTCGTTCATTTTGATTGTGATTTGACTGAAAAAGTGCCCTCGACGCTTCGCGTCTCGGGCACTTTTTGTCAAATCACAATCAAAATGGACTCATGCAGTTTCTAGGCAACGGCTTTTCGTGCAAAATTTTTGATCATTTTTAATGCACTTAATATATTACTATTGATAATTTGTTTATTTGTGTAATTATTTATTTTGTTGATTTTTGTATAACTTTTTACTAATTGTTTTTATTATTTGACATTTCACAATACAATCGCGACTAAACAAAAGCATACTACTTGTCTACTAAAATTTAATTGCGACTTATGCGCGCATTATTCCCTGCATAAATGCGACGAAAAACGAATCTTCGAAATAATTCGAAAACTACTTGCTTTAGGAGTATAGTTGTATAATACTTTTTTGTGGGAAATTTTCCTCTCAATCGTACCATGTGATAAAAAATGGGTCATTCCATTGAAAAAAATTGAATTACGAGATATTGAAGAGGGTACTTCGATATTGACATTTTAAGAACACTTATTGTCAAAATTGACAGTTTCTAATTACTTTACTCATAGAGGCATCTTCTAGGTACAAGTAGAGATATAAATTATATTTTCATCTTATTCTTAAGAGAAGTTACGGACAGATTTCAAGATGCCTTTTAGAGACCAACATTTTAGAAATATTTTTTTATCTTGAAAACTATAAGAGATAAGTGTGCATATGTTCGAATAAAATATATTGCAATTAAAACAAGAAATCCAAAAAATTACTAATAGATAGGGTGTTAAATTTAAAATAACAAATTTGGTGCTTCTTCCGGTGGAACCGGAAGTAATATAAAGTTGAAAATATTTCACATGAGGAGAACTGATTCAAACGAATGTCAAGGATTTTTTTCAAATTTTTGATGCAACGGGAACCCCATAAACTTTTAACGAACGGTTTAGCGTAGACACCCTGTATGCATGAGGTTAAAGTGTTAAAAAATATATGTGTGAGCTTGGGCGCCCGCAGATTTTTTTTAACGGGTAGATGGGGATTCAAGAGTAAAATAGGACACAAATGTAAATATTACAAATGGTTTTAATATAAGATAATGTATTACAACCATTTTAACAAAAAAATATGGAAATGGCACATTTAAAAATTTGATAGAATTTTTCTAAAAACAAATTGGAGTTTCACCATTCCAAAACTTTTGTTGCACTTTAGATTTCTAGAATTAATCGTAAAACTAATTTTATTATGAAGTAATGAACTGCAGAACTGATGATCTATAGAATTGACTTCAGTAATAATAGGTGCTATTTTGATACAAACTGTTTTACCACAGACTCCCAGCAGATATAAGCTGATGAATTATCGAATAAATAAGATGCATTACAAACTGTTGAACTCATGAATATCACAACGCCCTTTTAATATACTAAAAAAATAATTTTTCTATAGAATGATATATAGCGTGTTTCTCTTTAAAGTATACACAGCCCAATTATTTTGCTGTAAATCTTGAGATATTTTTAAAGAATTCAATTTGCAGCTTTAAACGAGTGTTTTCCACTCCCAGATTAAGCATGAAGTAAAATTTCGAGTTTAGAAAAGCCTGAAAATTTGGTTTGGTCGCGTAGCGCGAAGCGCGGAGCGACCAAACCGAATTTTCAGGCTTTTCTAAACTCGAAATTTTACTTCATGCGCCACGCGTCTAAGACATTGAAATATTGCGAAGTTTGCAATATGCTACTAAGGCAGTATGCTAGAGACGTATATTTTAAACTTCGATTAAAATCAGTGTTGTGCATGCGTGGCGCATGAAGTAAAATTTCGAGTTTAGAAAAGCCTGAAAATTTGGTTTGATCGCTCCGCGCTTCGCGCTACGCGACCAAACCAAATTTTCAGGCTTTTCTAAACTCGAAATTTTACTTCATGCTTAACCTGGGAGTGGAAAACACTCGTTTACAGCTGCAAAATGAATTCTTAAAAAAAAAACAAGGAATATCTAAAGATACACAGCAAAGTAATTGGGCTGTGTATACTTTTAAGAGAAACTCGCTGTATTTCAATCTATAAAAAAATGATTAAAAAAAATATTATTTCTGACTTTAGATTTCTAGAATTAATTGTAAAACTAATTTTATTTTGAAGTAATGAACTGCAGAACTGATGATCTAAAGAATTGACTTCAATAATAATAGGTGCTATTTTGATACATTGAACCGTAAAACTGTTTTACCATAGACTCCCAGCAGTTATAGAATAAATAAGATGCATTACAAACTGCTAAACTTATTAATATCACAACGCCCTTTTAATATACTAAAAAAATCATTTTTTATAGAATGATATATAGCGAGTTTCTCTTCAAAGTATACATAGCCCAATTATTTTGCTGTAAATCTTCAGATATTTTTAAAGAATTCAATTTGCAGCTTTAAACGGGTGTTTTCCACTCCCAGATTAAGCATGAAGTAAAATTTCGAGTTTAGAAAAGCCTGAAAATTTGGTTTGGTCGCGTAGCGCGAAGCGCGGAGCGACCAAACCAAATTTTCAGGCTTTTCTAAACTCGAAATTTTACTTCATGCGCCACGCGTCTAAGACACTGAAATATTGCGAAGTTTGCAATATGCTACTAAGGCAGTATGCTAAAGACGTATATTTTAAACTTTGATTAAAATCAGTGTTCTGTATGCGTGGCGCATGAAGTAAAATTTCGAGTTTAGAAAAGCCTGAAAATTTGGTTTGGTCGCTCCGCGCTTCGCGCTACGCGACCAAACCAAATTTTCAGGCTTTTCTAAACTCGAAATTTTACTTCATGCTTAACCTGGGAGTGGAAAACACTCGTTTACAGCTGCAAAATGAATCAGCAGTTACAAGCTGATAAATTGTAGAATAAATAAGATGCATTACAAACTGTTGAACTGCAAAATTGATTAACTGTAGATTTATTGATCAGTTTACTGCAGAGTTGATTAATAAAAAATAAATAAGTAAATAAAACAGACACAAATTATTAAGTATAGATTGAATCAGGGTAATTTAAATAAATTTTCATTTTTGTCCGAATAAATTGTGTCATTTTCATATTTTAAATTTATATGGTTAAAAAGTATTTAATTCACTACAATTTACGCAAAATTAAATATTTATTTGGTGTTTTACAAAAGCAATTGAAATATCTAATTTGAAAATGATGGCGCGCATAAAAGCTGACCTTAACTGGAAAATGATTGAATAAAATAGAGACGGATTTTAAGGCGATCGTTAGTTTAATTATGTATAATTTAAAATTGTAATAATTGGCGGTTACCGTCGACCTGGATATATATTTATCCTAAGTATACCATTAGCACCGTGGCTATTACCAAACCACTACAATTTGGTGGCGTCGCCTGGGCGGGCAGTCGCCGAGGGACGCTTGGCGCCGTTTTCTCTTATTCCACCAACTTAATCGACGACCATTATTCCTTCGCCCCGCTCCCGACTTATTAATCGCCGTTTTAAAATTTCTCTTTATTACGCCGAATTAGCGATTAATCCCTCGCCCATTCACAGCTGCTTAATCATCCAGAAGTGGATCCCCTCACCACCCCCGCTCCCCGAGAAATCATAATTGGATAAATGCAAATTTAATAGCGCAAACGAATAAGAAATTATGGCTTGCAGGGTGCAAAAAAAATAATTGAAAGGGTGGTTTTATATTCAAACAGATTTTTCCAATTAATGAATATAAAAAATAAGAAGGTTGCTCACAAGAAAAATGCTCATTGAAAATAAACTTTATGTGAGTACGCTATGAAACATTAACTTGCAGGGTTTTTTGTTTGATTTTCACTATGTATCAAATGAAATTCCCATTTTATCACTTGAATACCCCACATGTCATTTTATATATTTTATCAAATGATTTTCCCATTGTATTTCTGGCACCTTACATACCATCAGGGTTGCCAAATCAGTGATTATGTCACCAAATCTGGTGGTTTCAACTTTCAGATTCAGACAAATTGTTTATGATTCAGACGTTTCTTAATTCTAGTGTTTGTTGGATGCTTTTAGTGACAGTGGTAATTTACTGTCATGAGAAAGCGATTAAAGATAAAATAGTCGAACATGCCGAAATACTGTCAAAACCATTAACATTCGGAAATATCTATCTTTACAGTTATAAAAATGTCCATGTCCAAATGAATCATAAACTTACATTTCTAAAGAGTATATTTCAAACTTCACTTGAAATTATTGTTTTGTACGCGTGGCGCATGAAGTAAAATTTCGAGTTTAGAAAAGCCCCGTGAAAATTTGTCTCGGGTCGCTGCGCGACCCTCGACAAATTTTCTACGCGGGGCTTTTCTAAACTCGAAATTTTACTTCATGCTTAGTCTGGGATTGGAAAACACTCGTTTAAAGGTTCAAATTGAACTCTTTTAAAAATCAACGGATGTCGGAACATTTTCAGACTTTTCTAAACTAGAAATTTTACTTCATGCTTAATTTGGAAGTGGAAACACTCGTTAGAAGCTTTAATTGAACGCTTTTATAATCTAACCTAAGTAACTCTTCACTAACTTAACTTGACAAATTGAGAACCAACATAACCTAAAAATGGATATAGACGACATAACGTAACTTATCAATCAAGCTAGTATTAAGTTAGATCAAAATAATAATTAATAACTGACGTCCAATTTAACCTAAGAAATTGGTAATCTAACCTAACTTGAAAATAGTTACGAACAACCTAAACTAATTTCACGATGTATTATCTAACCTATCCCTGGTTCAAACGCCAATTACTTTATTCATTTAATTAGGACTGCTAGAAAAGCTCAGTCGTACGTTAACTTAACTTGTATAAATATCCTAATCTAACCTAACCTTTCACAATCCATCTTCTAACCTAACCCTAGCTGAAATGCGAACTACGTATATTCATTTAATTAGAATTGCTACAAAAGCTCAGCCGTAACCTAACTTTTAATCTAACTTTGCTACTTAAAACAACCTAAACAACTTTCTCTAAAGTTCGATAAACTGCTAAGAAAGTTATAATAGCTTAGACAGCTATTAGTTAACCCAACTTATGTAACTGTTTGCGAAAAATTTTTTTTCAGCGGAAATAAATTGCTTATATTGTTTCTAATATTGGTAAAAATATCTGCAATTTTTTGGGGATTTTTTTAAAAATAAAAAGAATCGTGTGAAAATCTGGATTTTTCCCATTGCAATTTTTTGGTGAATGTTTTGCTTTAAAAAAAAATCGAAAAAAATCTCAGATGTTCTACTTGATGTTAGAAATAGCTTGAGCTATTTTTTATTAGTAAATAAATTATTTCATTAAAATTTTGGCTTTTTAAAATCACTTGAAAACTGATGAATAAATTATTTCTAATTTGAAGCATGCACCATAAGCAGAATTTTTATGTTATCATCTAGAAGTTAACATCAATTTAAAGCTTATTTAATCCTTAATACTATCCCTTAAAACTGATTTTTAATTGCTTTTCAAATTTTATTTCCAAAGAACATTATATTCGCAAATCAAATTTCTTAACTTTTCCGATGTTCCATTTAAACTGCTCTATTTCACAAAATACCCGACTGTTTTAATTTATTTGAAAACTATGCGATTAGGAATAAAAAGAGCCTCGTTTAGTACTATTAACGTTTTTTAAAACTTAAACATTGTGGTTAGCATGAGCGCTCAAACATATAATTGGGTGTATTTGTTAATTTTCTGCAACGTTTAAAAGTTGTAGAAGTTCGCAAATATCTTTTTTCCGAAGGAAATAAATTGCTCACATTGTTTCTAATGTTAGTAATACTGACTGTTATTGTTTTGGGATTTTTTGAAAAATAAAAAAAATCGTGTGAAAATCTGGAATTTTTCCATACCTACCCCTTACGAAAATTTCAATTTTACGACGAACATTTTTCTTTTTTAATAAAATCGAAAAAAATCTCAGATATTCTACTTGATGCTAGAAATAACTTCAGCTATTTTGTTTTTTTGTACAAAATTTATTTCACAAAAATTTGAGATTTTTTAAATCACTTGAAAACTGATGAATAAATTATTTCTAATTTGGAGCATCCTCCATAAGCAGACATATTATGTTATCAATTAATAGTTAACATGAATTTAAAGCTTAATTATCCCTTAAACCGATTTTTCTATTGTTATTCAAATTCAATTTCCAGACAACTTTTTATTCGCAAAAGCAAATTTTTCGATTTTTCCATTGTTCCATTTAAACTGCTCTATTTTCCAAAATACGAGAATGATTTAATTAATTGTAAACGTATGCTATTTAGAATAAAAAGAGCTTTATTTTTGTACTATTATTTTTTTTATGATTTAAAAACTGTGCTTAGCACGAGCGCTCAAACATATAATTTGGTGGGTTTATTAATTTTTTGCAACTTCGAAGTTGTAGAAGTTTGCAATTATTTTTTTTTCCGGAGGAAATAAATTGCTCGCATTGTTTATAATAATGATAAGAGTATCTGTAATTATTTTGAGATTTTTCGAAAAATAAAAAATATCGTGTGAAAATATGGATTTTTTCCATTCCCCCACCCCTTACGAAAATTGCAATTTTTCGATAATTTTTTTTGTTTTTTAAAAAAATCTCAAATGTTCTACGTGATGTTAGAAACAGCTTGAGTTGTTTGTTTTTTTTTTTTGTGAAAAAATTATTTCACTAAAATGTCGGTTTTATTAAATCACTTGAAAACTGATAAATATATTATTTCTGATTTGAAGCATTCATCATGAGCTGACTTTTTTTGTTATCAATTAATGGTAAACAGGAATTTAAAGCTTATTTAATCCTTAATAGTATCTCTTAAACTGATTTTTGATTGCTCTTCAAGTTTAATGTCCAGACAACCTTTTATTCGCAAAAGCAAATTTCTTGATTTTTTCCTTGTTCCATTTAATCTGTTCTATTTTGCAAAATACACGACTGATTTAATTAATTGTAAAAGTATGCGAATTAAATGAGCTTTATTTTTGACTACTAACTGTTTTTGGGGCTTGAAAATTGTGCTTATCACGAGCACTCAACTATATAATTGGGTGGACTTATTAATTTTCTGCAACTTTTAAAAGTTGTAGAAGTTCGCGAATATTTTTTTTACAGGCGAAATAAATTTCTCACATTAATTTTAATGTTGCGAAGAGTGCCCGTAACTTTTTTGGGGATTTTTAAAAAAATAGGAAGAATCGTGTGAAAGTCTGGACTTTTTCTCTACCGAAATCGCAATTTCACGATGTTCATTTTTCGTTCAAAAAATCGAAAAAAATCTTAGTTGTTCTACTTAATGTTAGAAATTACCTGAGATATTTTTGCTTTTTCTTGTGAAAAAGTTATTTTACTAAAATTTCGGTTTTTTACATTACTTAAAAAACTGATGAATAAATTATTTCCAATTTTGGGCAGAGCAACCAATCCGAATTTTTAAGCTTTTCTTAACTCGAAATTTTACTTCATGCGTCACTGAAATATTGTGAAATTCAAAATATCCTTCTGTAGCAGTATATATTTTTTGTTAATCCTGCTTTAGCAGTGTATTTTTAATAATACTGATTTAGCCGTATATTTTTAATTTTAAAAATATGTCAGTGTTTGATACGCGTGGCGCATGAAGTAAAATTTCGAGTTTAGAAAAGCCTGAAAATTTGGTTTGGCCGCTCCGCGCTCCGCGCTTCGCGCTACGCGACTAAACCAAATTTTCAGGCTTTTCTAAACTCGAAATTTTACTTCATGCTTAATCTGGGAGTGGAAAACACTCGGATAATTTAATTTTTGTCGATGAAAGAAATGTGCTCTTGTTGATATCTACAATATCTTAAAAACCAAGTGGTATTTCTGTCTTTATTATATTTTAGAAATCAATCGAAAAATATGTTTAATTCAATCTAACAAAATGTTTAGTTTACTCAATTCAAATAATCTTCTTTCATTTTAATTGCATATAAAATTGTGCAACTTCACATTTCGTGAATCACACAACATTTTTGTGATAGTAATGGCTGATACTAACACGCAACATTAATAAATCCATCCAGCCAGTGAATAAAATCCATTAATTAATTAGAAATTGTGAAACATCTCCGGGCGTCCATTAATCACGCGTTGCAATATCCGACTCGAAAGTGAAAAAAGGAGAAGGAAAAAACCTCCGTCCGAAAATTCGATTCGTCTCGGATGATTAATGGCTCGGATCTTCATAAAACTCATGTTCACCTTTCAACAGTGGGAATTATTGATTTATGCAGTGCGACACGTGTTTAAATTAATTAAAACAGAAGTCGGGTGTCGTAATTTAATGCGTCCAGTGACTTTTGTAAAGGCGCAAATGCCAAATTGATATGTTAATGCCGTTATTAATATTTTACTGCTTCTGAATGTTTCATGTGCGGCATTAATGGGTTTATGGAAATTTTCGGGGTTATTTCGAGATGTTTGCGGCTTTAAGTGATATTTAAATATTTTATTGCTTAATATTTTCGATATATAATCATTTGGCTATTATAAAAATACTTAAACTTTGTTTAGCATTCAGTTTAAACAATAATAAAACTAATTTAATGTTTATGATTTTTGTTTGGTTGTCATATATTAAGATTTTTATATTGATAATGAAGGTTTAAATTAAATTACACTTGGTTTGTTTCACAATTTTTTACTTTACTATTTACTCGACTAGTTTCGCGTTTTACAGCATTATCAGGAGTGATAATGCTGTAAAACGCGAAACTAGTCGAGTAAATAGTAAAGTAAAAAATTGTGAAACAAACCAAGTGTAATTTAATTTAAACCTTCATTATCAATATTTAAAAATGTTTCACCAAGTGATAACTGAGGAAATTATTCAAGAAAGATTTTTATTACAAGACTTTTCAAACATCAATAATTCCAATTCAAAAATATTTAAATTCGAGATTTCTAATTTTTTGTAATGTTGTGGTTTGCTGGTAAAACACCGGGTAAACAATTGGGTTTCTTTACAAATTTACCGAATTATTGGTAACTGAAAAAGTTGGTAAATTTACAATCTCTAATGCTAACAACCAACTTGTGTGTAAATTATAAAAGTACATACGTTTTCTAAATTTACTTAACGATAAAGAATATGTAATTAAATTAGGAAATACGAGATTATAAAATTATCCACGGTTACTTTAAATGGCGCAACATATGACTCTTCAGTGCATACGAGGAAGGAAAGCAGAATTTATGGTTCATACCATCAAAATGCAAATTGAAACTTACAAATATAGACATTCCAGCAATGCATAGATCAATTAAAACATTATTTATACGTGTTTACTGTTTGCGCGCCCGTCGAGGAGAAAAAATTAAATGTGCATGAATTATAGCCGGATTGCCATAACATTAATTAAATGCCACGAGGTTATCTCTCCTCACCGTAATATTCGACGGAGAAACATATGAGTTATTAATGTCATAATAAAGTATACGTGACCCACAGCGAACTCTGGTCAGCATTAACAATAAATTAAGTTATTTTCACGATTTTTACGCTCGTAAATTATTTATTTTAATTGGCACTCTCATCGTATATTTAATAAACACGACAGTTATTATCTTATTAAAGTGTCTCGGGCCGCGTTTGTTGCCATTTCGCAACGAGCCGCAGGAAATGAAATAACAGTTCTAAAAGCACCTGCCGCGAATATTTTCAAAAATTAAGTGTACTGTTTTTAAAACAATTATAATATACACATTTATGGGTGTATAATACAGGGAATTGTTCTTTTAACTGCATACGAAGTCAATTTTCAGACATTTGTTGTTTTTTTTAGAAGTTCCATTTGAAGCTTTAAACGAGTGTTTTCCACTCCCAGGTTAAGCATGAAGTAAAATTTCGAGTTTAGAAAAGCCTGAAAATTTGGTTTGGTCGCGTAGCGCGAAGCGCGGAGCGACCAAACCAAATTTTCAGGCTTTTCTAAACTCGAAATTTTACTTCATGCGCCACGCATACAAAACACTGATTTTAATAATTAATTAAAATATACGTCTTTAGCATACTGCCTTAGTAGCATATTGCAAACTTCGCAATATTTCAGTGGCTTAGACGCGTGGCGCATAAAGTAAAATTTCGAGTTTAGTAAAGCCTGAAAATTTGGTTTCAGGCTTTCCTAAACTCGAAATTTCACTTCATGCTCAGTCTGGGAGTGGAAAGCACTCGTTTATAGCTTTAAATTTAACTCTCTTAAGAAACAAGCAATATCTGAAGATTTACAGAATTTACAGGATATACGAACATGTATACTTAAAAGAAAAACTCGTTGTATAGTTACACTCATAACTAAAGTTAAATAGTTACAAAAAAAGTATTTCGTAAAGTAAGCACTCATTCTTTCAGTTTTTGATTGTTTTAAAGTATCGTTGGTACGTATACATAACAGTTTTAATGGTCATCCGTTCTAAGAATTCGTAGTTCTGTTGTTCGACAATTATAAAGTTCGAATTGTTAGTTTGGTTGTTCGACAATTATAAAGTTCATCAGTTCACTTAGTATTTAGTTTCATAAATGTACTTTTCTAAAGATTTACTAAAACAAGTACAAAAATTGTTTCTATTTTGGCGCATCAATTATCTAAAATTTCATGAATTTAAATCAGAAATTTTAAATTATATTCGTGATCTATATTTTAAATTTTACTTTAAATCAGTGTTTGATACGCGTGGCGCATGAAGTAAAATTTCGAGTTTAGAAAAGCCTGAAAATTTGGATTTGCCGGGGAGCGACTCGCTTCGCTCGCGCTCCCCGGCAAATCCAAATTTTCAGGCTTTTCTAAACTCGAAATTTTACTTCATGCTTAATCTGGGAGTAGACACCCTCGTTAGAAGCAACAAATTGAGTACATTTATGAAAACAACAAATGCCTAAAAATGTACAGCGCATACATCGGTAAATGTATACCTAAAAAATAAAATCCCTGTATTTAACATTTAATTTAAATTCAATATTTTAACAGAGTATTTTTTAATGTGTATGTAGTAATAACATTCTATCATGAAAATAGATTATATAATTTGATTTTTATTAATTTGGTTAGTATATTTCATATCTACTAGGGATAATGTAACGTGACATTCTGACATTAACCAATTTTGTGTTTTATTAATTTGGTTAGTATATTTCATATCTACTAGGGATATTGTAACGTGACATTTTGACTTTAACCAATTTTATGTTCTTGGTTGACAGATCGTTACTAGTTCTTTACTTTATAGTTTTCCTTGGTTGATTGTGAAGAGCTTTGGGATCAACTGGAATACGATCAGTGAAACTCGGTATACGCGATTGTAATGTTAACACTTTATTCTTTGAAATATACTTTAAAGATAACTTTACAAGTTTAGGTTTGGCTGAGTTCGATGAAAAGTTGCGGTATGGAATATTATAACTTCGGATTGTTTAATGTTCGTTCACGAAGTGCTGATTAATGTCTGACCCGAAAAGTGAAGTTTGTCTCTTCAGCTCCAAACCAACCCCTCTTCTTTTCGGTGATAAGACCACGTTAAAATGTAATTAAGCACGCATAACATGGGAAAGCAAAGTCTAGAAGTTGTAGTTAAAAATATTTACTTTACAATAATGAGATTGGAATTGGTCCTTAATGGTATTTACTAGTTATGAAAGAGAAGCCTAAAAAAATATCTAAACAAGAACTAACGAGCTAATTGCTGTTCCCAATGTTTTCTATGCGACAAGATAATCTATAAACTAATGATTTTATAAAGAATAACAACTAGTGATAAATAAAGTAAGTAAATATGAAATAAGAGAAAAAACTTAATTAAATATATACATGTTATGCAATCTATGTAATAGTAATAATAATAATAGTTATTATTATTATTAATATTATGAAATGTATTGGGGTATATTACAATATCTCGGTGAAAATACAAATAATCACAAAACACAAAAGTTGTAGCTTATATTCGTAAATATTTTCTCTTCTTTCTTGATTCACATTGCAAAATGTAATTTCCAAAAAAATCTAGTAAATAATAAACACCACTAACCTATATTTATCCAAACAGAAATGCTTAATCTTCATCCACGAATAATCCTGAGTGCCTACTCTGATTGCCGGCGATTTCTCACTGAGTGAAGTCAATTTAGGAAGAAACAATAAAGGAAACTGAAGCACTTCTAACGAGAGCAGATCCTCACTGAAATTTATCACTCACTGACATTCGTTACTAAACCACAATCTTGTTTCAAATTACACATTTTGTTTTAATTCAATAACTGAAGAAAATCAATGAACGCATGTTAACACCTCTGATTTTTCACCTTAACTGAATTGATTTGCACATAATAATTGTAAAGATGTGGCTCCGCCGAGCAGATGTTGCCGCAATCCAGAGATAACAAACGCACGCGAACATAAAAATCTCAGCAAAAAAATATGTATTATTGATTCAATTTAACACACTTATTGTATTCTCAATAACAATGAAAATGCTTCAAATAATAATGATTTATTTCCACCAGACACGATATACTAATAAAACACTACTTGATTTTTTTTCTTCGCTAATTTATTTTTCACTGTTAGATGTACATTTCGAGTACCATGTACTCTTTTTCAATAACTAAAATGTACATCCAACAGTGAAAACTAAATTAGTGAAGAAATGAAATTAAACTATCTGTTTTATTAATGATAGATTACTTCACACAACTCAAAACAAACAGTAAAGACACGATATAATTGATGTCAACCTTTTCTGTGAAAAGTGATGTAATGAAAAACCAATTTGGTTTCTTACCCAATCGTTCCACAACCCTTCCCCTCATAATTCTTACCTCAAACTGCGGGACAGGTCACCTGGAGGGTAGAAAATCATCTATGCTTAGATATTAAAAAAGCCTTTGACTCCGTATGGCATCGAGGACTTTTATATAAATGCTACATTCTTAATCTGCCCAAACACCTTATTATCTTAATAGTTAACTTCCTACAAAATAGATCCCTACAAATTAGAATCAATAGCAATCTTTCCACTACCTTTACTCCAGAGCGAGGTGTCTCTCAAGGATCCCTACTTTTCCCCATCCTATATAACTCATAGTGCTACGACATCTACAACCCAAATCCTGACTACTTCAATCCTTTAGCATACCTTCTGCAATTTGCAAATGATACTGTTCTCATTGTCCGCTCTAATAATATATAAAATTCTATATCCTCCTTATAGCAATTTTCCAACAAAATTTAATCGTGGTTTAACAAAAGGAGAATTAAAATAAATCCATTAAAATCCGAACTCCTAATACCTTTCCATCGCATTGCACCTACTTCTCATTCAATTACCATCAACAATACTTGCATTACCTCATCCCCAACCTGCAAATATCTTGGAGTATTATTTGACCAAAAATTTAATTTAAAAGCATACACTGGCCATTAAAAACAAAATTCTCGCTAGAGCGAAACAGTTTAGATGCCTCAATTATAGAGGTAAAGGTATAAATATAAACACTGCCACATATATTTATAAAATGATATGTAGACCTATGCTGAACTATAGTGCCGTTCTTTTATCCCAATCCCGCCCCTCCAGGTATTGAAACATATCCAAATTTCGGAACGATCATATCTCCGCATTTTAACTAAAATACGTTATCCACATAACTCCTTATATAATCCATCAAACGTCCTACTCTACAATTGCACCGGAATTACACCTATCCAAGACCACCTTTTGACCCTTTCCCTAAAATTCTCCACTAACCCTAAAAATCTAGAGCTCCTGAATAAAGTATGTATTTCCGAAAATCCCGAAATCCCTCCTAAATACAAACACCCATCTAAAACAACATTTGAATTCATCAAACATTTCACCTCGTTAGACAATGACAGTTAGCAATTATGACGGACTAAAAATATGACAAACCAGGGTAGAAAGACCTACGGTCAATAACCCTTTGGTTAAATTTTAACTTTAAGAATGTGTTATGTTATATTTATATTGTATACAAGTAATAAAGATCTATTTATATATATGAAAAACTTGTTATTTTTCATTTCACTTTTATTTTTATTCGTTAGATGTACATTTCTAGTGCTAAGTACTTATTATCAATAACTAATCATTATTTATTGATAATGAGTGCTTAGTAATCGAAATGTAGTACTAACGAATAAAAATAAATGTGAAGTAAGGAATAAAAACTTTTTCTAATAAATATGTTTTTAATTTAAATTTACTTCTTTTTTTGTATTGTGGAGGCTTCTACTTCGTTATACATGTTAATTTATTAAAAAAAAAAACGGTTTTGTAAGTAGTTTTAGTCACTACATGTTTGATAATGGCAAGCTAAATTTGCCGAAACTGCAGTCACATAAAAATAAATTGTGTTATACAAACAAAGTTAAACCGCTTTATATTCATAAATTTACTTCGTTTGTTTTACTAATAAATTTTCCGACTAGTTTCGGTTTGATGCCATTTTCATTTCTTCTTGAAAATGACATCAAGCCGAAACTAGTCGAAAAGTAAACTTATTAGTAAAACGTACCAAGTGAATTTAAATTGAAAACCTACATATTAGTAGACATGTTTTACCAAGAGATCATTAAGGAACACGTTAACGACATAAAAAGATTTTAATTGTCATTAAATAACATAACTAAATTAAATAATTAGTGAAAAGTAAAGTAAACAAAAAATAAGAAAATTATCACACATCTTTTCAATCATCACCTTTCGTCATTACTATTCTAAAGTGTTATCTAATCTAAGATTAGTATTATTCCGTTGATAATGGGCACTTTGTATCAGCGGCGGCTACCAGCCTAACTTCAGGGTACGCCACAACGCCAAGGCACACAAAATTTGAGGTGGGGTTCGCGCTTTATTAATACAAGGAATTGCATAACAAAGTCACCTTTCAATAAAGGATGCATATTACCTTGGGTCTCTGGCCTACCCTGAATTTAGGCTGCGAGCCGTCGCTGCTTTGTGTCCTTAATGTACAAATAGAAGTAAAATAAAACTATGGAAAAAGGTTATTAGTGCTTCATTTATCAATTAATGTAAAATAATTTAATTAAAAATCTGTGGAGTAACTCACCTTTATACAAAACAAACATAAAAACAATTTGTGCAATCCTCTCAATCATCTATAAATAAAGCAAAATCGTGTACACGCCTATTCAAAAATTGATTATATCATAATTGAATGTAAAAATCAAAATCAACAACCTATTAATATTAACTTACAAATGTAATATTGTTTTATACAATAATATCAAAACAAAGCCAGAATACTGCGGAAATGTAATTGTTTATTAAACGTCATATCAATTTGGTAACCGGCGTATTCGCTTTTAAAATAACATAAACTATTTATGTTAAAACATTGTGTATTAATACGTACATAAATATGAAACAATTCAAACGGTGAAATAATTAAAGGAGGAATTGTTACTCACTCACCACTCACTCAATATTTCCAACAAAATAACAAACAATTCAATAAACTGTTGACTGAAAAACACAACACAAAATACGAAACTGTTATATTTTAAAATACACAACGGCCTATTGAATTTTATAAAAATACATTTATAAGCGAGGAATCAACAAATACTAATTCCAGTCGGCGTATTTTTTTGGGATCTAGTATGCTGACACTGCGAATTAGTGAGACATGCGCGAGAGGAGAACAATCGTTCACGCGTTGTCATCTTCAGTTGATTGAAATTATTGCAGTGCCGTGTTTCTCTTCTGATTCATTTTTTTTTAAATTAATAAAAATTACATTTATTCAATTTTGTTAATTTAAATCGACATTATTAACTCCATAACAACCGTAATAAACAAGGTTTTATTCACTAGTGAACTAAAATTTTTTTAGGTCACTAGTGAGTTAAAAAATTTATTTAAAAATAAATGTAAAGTAAATTTTCTTTACAATTTCGTCAAAATTGAATAAAAACATATATACGCCACGTGATTAAACACCTTTATTCACTCAAAGAAATGATTTCACTCGCGCCGAGGCGCTCGTGAAATCAAAAATCTTTTCGTGAATAAAATCGTGTTTAATTCACTTGATGTATAATATTTATTAATGTGAATAATAGTATAATGCAGTGTGAATAAAGGTGTGTTTGGGGAAGATCAATATTTTTGGATTGATGAAAGTTAGTGATTGCAGAGCCGCAAAGCTAATTACGCAGAAAGAAGGTTAGTAATACTAGTTTTTAAGTACATTCGTTACCAATCAGGGTTGTTAAAGAATATTTCATTTTAATTACAACAAACAGTGTTTTTAACAAAACGTGTTTTTTTCTTTAAAACAGCGTTTAAAACATTACCAATTAAAAACATGATTAAAACAGTAAAATTTCGAGTTTAGGAAAGCCTAAGAATTGGGATTGGCCGCTGCGCGACTTTCGACAAATTTTCGCGGGGCTTTTGTAAACTCGAAATTTTACTTCATGCTTACTCTGGGAGTGGAAAACACTCGTTTTAAGCTTCTAATTGAACTGTCTTAAAAATACAGCGGCTGTGAGAAAATTTACATCTTATGCATATGTTTACTTAAAAAAAACATCCTGTATTTAAACTTTGACGTGTAAGATTAATATTTTCTTTACTGATTACTGAACTCCATTCAATTTTATATAAAATGCGTTCGCTTTAAAATAATTCAAAAGGGTTTATTTATTATAATAAATAATTCTAATTAATAAATAAATAAACCCTTTTGAATTAGTTTAAAGCGAACGCATTTTATATAAAATTGAATGGAGTTTAGTAATCAGTAAAGAAAATATTAATCTTACACGTCAAAGTTTAAATACAGGATGTTTTTTTTAAGTAAACATATCGAGCAATTTTGCTAAAGAAATTTCGAATGATGATTTAATGTAGCGTTTTTTTTTTCACAAAATCTGAGGATTTCGACGTTATTTAATAACACCATAAATGTTCGCAAAATTCCAAGACAATAGTTATCAAAAATGCAATCAATTTAAGTATTAGTTTTAAACTCACATTGTTTAAAAATAATACAGTTTCATAATCTGCAAAGAAAATAGAAATATTTCTTGTTTTTTCTTGCTATAATTTTGTGTCAAATTAAACATTTGCTAAGAAATTCGCCCTATTTTTAAACAAAATTTCAAATTTAACACAAAATTATAACAAGAAAACTTTTGTTTAACTCACATAGGAGGTTTAATCAAAATAACACAAAATTATAGCAAGAAAAAAAAAAGAAATTTTTCTATTTTCTTTACAGATTATGAAACTGTATTATTATTAAACAATGTGAGTTTTATACTAATACTTAAATTGATTGCATTTTTAATATTGTCTATTGTCTTGGAATATAGGAGGTTTAATCAAAATAACGACGATATATTTCTTAAATTAAATTAAATTAACACTTTATTTTTGGACCTATACTCTTGCATATTGTCTATTTTAATCTATATGTACCTTTTTTGTTTGTTCGACACATGTTAATGTATCTTCTGTATTTTATACACTTTTTTTGTACATCTATTTATTATTTATCTATTGTAACTTGACTTGTGTAAAACTTTTGTTATAACATCAATAAATTGAAATTGAAATTGAAATTGTTTATACTCCAATTTTTACTGAGCACTCGCAATATTTGAGCATTAATTTAACTCGTAGAAACTTTTAATTGTAGACTCATCCATCACTTGGTGAAACATTTTTTAAAGCACTGGATTTAAACTTTGTTTAAAAAATTTATTTAAAAAAAACACTTGGTTATTTTTTGGTGTTGTAGGCGTTCACTTTGTGGTACATCTTAGATACACTTGTAAATAAAACACTTTTTACTTTGTTTAACCACTGGATCTTACATTTAATTGTGTGACTAGTTTTGGACAATCTGGTCGTAGAATCGAAATAAGGTTGAAAGAACACGAGCGAGCCTTTAGATTAAAACATAATAGTTCTACCTATGCTAACCATCTTTTAGAAGAGAATCACACTTTTGGCGAGGATGTACTTTCAGTAATCCATTTTGCCGAAAAAGGTCTTAAAATGGATTTACTGGAAGCACTAGAAATACACAAGGCCCGAATTAATCCCGGAATTTCCCTTCTTAATGACCAGGTTGACCTAATGTACACCCCTCTCTTCGAAGCCGTATAAATAGTTTTTAACGTGTAATTTGTATTTACTTTAGTTTGAGAATGACTACTAGATAGTCGAAACTAGTCACACAATTAAATGTAAGATCCAGTGGTTAAACAAAGTAAAAAGTGTTTTATTTACAAGTTTATTTACACTTGGTTATTGTTTCACTATTTGTATTTATTTTTGAAAAATAAAAACAAATAGTGAAACAATAACCAAGTGTTTTTTTTATATAAATTTTTTAAACAAAGTTTAAATCGTAGAGATCAAAATAAAATAAAAATACAACAAAGTAGTATGTAGGTCAAACGCTGATATACGATACCCAGTGTGACAAGAAAACCTGAAAGGTCACAGTCGGAAATCTCCAAAGCGCCGACGACGGAAAATAAATAAAATCCCCTGGCCGTTAAAAATAGAGAAAGTCGCCAATAAATTTCATTCGGAATTAAAAGCTTTGAAATAGTGGCGCGCCCGCTGGAAACTAATAGAAATGCCAACTACGATAGACATAAATTACTTTAATGTATGGTAAACATTCATATTCACCAGAGCACGATGATCATAAACATGTCACTACCGTTGTCAAGTAAACGCCGATTAATGGGTGGAGGAGGGAAAGGGGGGAAGGTTACGAAAATACAAATTAAGAAAAATAAATCAAATAACACATTTTATTTTTAAAAATTTTAACAATAAAAATAGTTCCATTTTTTTTGTTCGTTATTATTACCAATTACACGATGATATGATTATAGGAATTATTTTTTGTACAAGAGAAATTATTTTTTTTTGTTTTATGGAAAAGCTGGACAAAACACAAGTCGTATGGCGGATTTATATAAATCGCCGACCAATCACATTTGTCTATATTTTTTTTTTTAATTAGTTTCGAAAAAACGGGCTAAAACGGTAATAATGTACATAAAATAAATAATTGTGATTAGAATACGGGAAGGTATAATCTTTTTGTTCTTAATATCCTATTAGCGACACATTTTCTCGAGGCTTTTCTAAACTCGAAATTTTACTTCATGCTTAGTCAGGGATTGGAAAACACTCGTTTAAAGCTTCTAATTGAACTTTAAAAAAACAGCGGATGCCGGAAAATTTACATCTTATGCATCTTTCTAATAAAATTACAAGAAAAATACGCAAGAAATTTATTGAGGTTGTATTTTTATTTAAATAATAATTACTTACAGTTTTTGAATTTAATTTAAACAGCGATAATTCTAATTCATAGCCAATCAAGAAAGGATTTTTTTTTTTGATAAAATCGCAATTTTATAAAATTTATTGATCTTCGATTTTAGTCCCTTAAACAACCCGCTTCTAAATTTGTTACCTCCATAAACAACACGCAATAAAATTTGTTAATCCACCCAAAGGTCTTCCCTTAATCTGGGGTTTTTCCCTTTAATCCACTGTAGGTATAAAGAAACCGCGCAACAGTTGTAAGAATTAGTTGTTATTGAAAATGAGTGCTTAGCACTTGAAATATATATACATTAGAAAATAAAGTGTGAAGAAAGGATACAACAGTGTTAATTATTTATGATTATACTATTCACGAAACTCAAAAACAAATATCGTTTATAAAAGCGTTCAGTTTGAAATTTTAAGCGTTTCTGAAAGGTGTTCAATTTGAAGCTTCTAATGAGTTCTTCCACTCCCAGGCTAAGCATGAAGAAAAATTTCGAGTTTAGAAAAGCCTGAAAATTTGGTTTGGTCGTGCAGCGCGTAGCGCGGAGCGACCAAACCAAATTTTCAGGCTTTTCTAAACTCGAAATTTTTCTTTATGCGCCACGCGTATAAAACACTGATTTCAAGTGAGGCTCAAACATACATACATTTTAAAATATTATAGTGTTTTATACGCGTGGCGCATGAAGTAAAATTTCGAGTTTAGAAAAGCCCAGAAAATTTGTCTCGGGTCGCTGCGCGACCCTCGACAAATTTTCACAGGGCTTTTCTAAACTCGAAATTTTACTTCATGCTTAGTCTGGGAGTGGAAAACACTCGTTTAAAGCTTCAAATTAACCTCTTATAAAAAAACAACGAATATCTAAAGATTTAATTGTGTGCAAAAATCAAAATATAGTTGTAAGATATTTACGTGTATCATTCAGAATATAACTTCTTCGTAATTTATAAGTGGGTTACATTTTATAAATACTTTACAAATTTTGGCCTGGAGCATCTTGCTCCAATTTGAAACAGTTGGAGCGAACTATCTACAACCATTTTCAATTGAAAATAGGTTACCAAATGTATTTAAAAGATACAAATTAACTTGTGATTATGGATTGTTAACCGCTTTACCGGTAAATCGTAAAAACTGCTCTACAAAATGTATTGGCAATTTTGCGATTTTCTACCAGTATATCTGTAAATTAAATTAATCGACAAATTTTCACAGGGCTTTTCTAAACTCGAAATTTTACTTCATGCTTAGTCTGGGAGTGGAAAACACTCATTTAAAGCTTTAAATTAACCTCTTATAAAAAACAACGAATATCTAAAGATTTAATTGTGTGCGAAAATCAAAATATACTTGTAAGATATTTACGTGTATCATTCAGAATATAACTTCTTCGTAATTTATAAGTGGGTTACATTTTATAAATACTTTACAAATTTTGGCCTGGAGCATCTTGCTCCAATTTGAAACAGTTGGAGCGAACTATCTACAACCATTTTCAATTGAAAATAGGTTACCAAATGTATTTCAAAGATAAAAATTAACTTGTGATTAAGGATTGTTAACCGCTTTACCGGTAAATCGTAAAAACTGCTCTACAAAATGTATTGGCAATTTTGCGATTTTCTACCAGTATATCTGTAAATTAAATGAATTAGCTTGGTTGGTAAATATGCATTCTTTTTTGTACTTCATTGAGCCGATTTAACGTATTCAATTTTTTGTACAGAAAACTTTGATGTATCTAACATAAGTACAGTGATGGACACATTATCTTTTATTAAAAATACACATCACCAAATATTAATTATGATATTGTTCTCCAGACAAATGTGATATACCCAATATAAGTACAGTGATTGACACATCGTCATCTTTAAAAAAATAACACATCATCGAATATTAATTATGATATTTTTCTAGAGACAAATGTGATGTATCCAATATAAGTACAGTGATTGACACATCATCATCTTTAATTAAAATAACACATTATCAAATATTGATTATAACTTTTTATACAGACAAATGTGATGTATCCAACATAAATAAGTACAGTGATATACACATCATCAAATATTTAATACATTTTTTATTGCACAGAAACCTTTGATGTGTCTTTTGTAAGTGAAGATTTATGATGGACATACACAGCATCTTCTTTAATTAAAATAACACATTATTATACAGAGAGTTTTATGTAACACCGAACATTTTTATCCAATACAGTTTGATATCTTTCATTTTTAAGTTATGTGTAAATTGGGTTGCCTATCTGACCATTACAAATTGTAGCCAATCAATTGCAATTAATGCCTTAACTTGTACATACAGGGAGTTTTTCTTTCAAGTATACATGTCCCAATTACAGCGTTTATGCCGTAAATCTTTGAATAATCGTTCTTGTTTTTAAGGAGTTCAATTTGAAACTTGAAATGAGTGTTCCACTCCCAGACTAAGCATGATGTAAAATTTCGAGTTTAGAAAAGCCTGAAAATTTGGTTTGGTCGCGTAGCGCGAAGCGCGGAGTGGCCAAACCAAATTTTCAGGCTTTTCTAAACTCGAAATTTTACTTCATGCGCCACCGGTACAAAACACTGACATTACGAAGTTTGAAACACACCGCTAAACTGTACATTGCGTCAGTGTTTCGTACCGGTGGCGCATGAAGTAAAATTTCGAGTTTAGAAAAGCCTGAAAATTTGGTTTGGCCGCTCCGCGCTTCGCGCTACGCGACCAAACCAAATTTTCAGGCTTTTCTAAACTCGAAATTTTACTTCATGCTTAGCCTGGGAGTGGAAAACACTGGTTTAAAGTTTCAATTACATTCATTTAAGAAACCGAGCGTCGGCAAATGTACAACGTATGCTAATGGATACTTAAACGAGACATTCTCATGTTCGGTGTTACATAAAACTATTTTGTAACGTTACAAAAGATCTTTTAGGTCGAGGTAGCTTCGAAAGGCCCAGAGGCCATACGACCCACCGACCCCATAACATAACATAACATACATAAAACTCTCTGTATATTTATGATGATTTATTTGTACGGAAAAATGTGATGTAACTGTCATCATCAGCACAATGATTTAATTAAAATTTCACTATCATACATCTGATTTCGTTTTTAGTTAAAAATTCGTGTTAATTTAATAAAAAAATAATGTTTTCGTGTGTTTTTTAAATTCTCTTTAAATTAGTGTTTTATACGCCTGGCGCATGAAGTAAATATTTCGATTTTAAAAAAGCCTGAAAATTTGGATTTGGACGCTACGCGTCCAAATCCAAATTTTCCGGCTTTTTTAAACTCGAAATATTTACTTCATGCTTAACCTGGGAGTGGAATCCCTCGTTAAAGAAAATTAATTTAATGCTATTAATTTGCTGTGCATTTAATGACTTCTACCCCTAAAACAGCGATATTGTCATTTAAGATAAATTTACCGAATACTTGTAATTGAAAAAATCGAGTTAGTTTATAATCCCTTTCTGTTAGAATAACAAATTATTTGAGGAGCCTTTTAAGTAATTTTTTCTAAGTTTGGGATTCAAACACGAATACTAAACACAAATTCAATTATTCAAACACGAATAATTCAAATAATCGAAGATTCAAATATGAAAAGGTCAATCACTAAATTATTAAAATTGAGTATAGTAAAACACTGGTTTTGTTCCATATTTTTCATTTTCAGCTGCCTGACACGCGTTTCGATCCGTTACGATCATTTTTAAAGTTAACTAGCAATTGAAAATAAAAATACGGAACAAAACAAGTGTTTTACTGTACTCAATTTCAATAATTTAGTAAAATATGAAAATCTTCGATTATTTGAAAATTTGGTTCCATCAAGAAAGTAACAGAACAAGAATCGAATATACTAAATTATTCTCATTTTTGAATACTCGAATATCCTAATCCTTATATTTTGTATATGTTTTAGAATTAATATTTCAATACTCAATTTATAAGAATTAGCATTAGACATTTGTTCATTTTATAACCAGCAACATTGACACACTTGTAATTTTGTGCCAAATGATACAACAAAAATGCTCTATTATTTTTACATATACAGAGAGTTTTATGTAACACCGAACATTTTCATAAAAAGACATTTTTCTTTTAACTATACATATGCATACGTCGTACATTTTCCGCCGCTCGGTTTGTCAAAAGAATTTAGTTTGAAGCTTTGAACGAGTGTTTTCCACTCCCAGGCCAAGCATGAAGTAAAATTTCGAGTTTAGAAAAGCCTGAAAATTTGGTTTGGTCGCGTAGCGCGAAGCGCGGAGCGGCCAAACCAAATTTTCAGGCTTTTCTAAACTCGAAATTTTACTTCATGCGCCACCGGTACAAAACACTGACATATTACGAAGTTTAAAACACACCGCTAAACTTTACATTGAATCAGTGTTGTGTACCGGTGGCGCATGAAGTAAAATTTCGAGTTTAGAAAAGCCTGAAAATTTGGTTTGGCCGCTCCGCGCTTCGCGCTACGCGACCAAACCAAATTTTCAGGCTTTTCTAAACTCGAAATTTTACTTCATGCTTAGCCTGGGAGTGGAAAACACTCGTTTAAAGCTTAAAATTAAATTCTTTTGTGTATATTTAAAAGAAAAATTCTATCCATGAAAATGTTCGGTGTTACATAAAACTCTCTGTATGTTTTTTTTTTAACGCGGGTTGAGTGAGAAATTAATTCAACATTTAAAATATTTGAAAGTATATTATTAATATTTATTTTAATCGAAACTGCACAAGAAGAAAAATCAAATACCTTTCCATTTTCTAATATCAATGAGATCTGTACAGAAATATATATAATTTATAATATTTATAATACAACCTTTTTTTAGGATATAGTCATTAATATAATCTTAAATACACTGATCATATCAGTACCTTTTTTTGTCGTTTATGTACAAAAAAACAATATTTTTTTAGCATCTAAATTGTACAGATTAAAAATTAATATCACACAGTCACGTCCACAAAGGTAAACACTGCTGAAACTGACAGTCACTTGGGAAGGTAATTCTGAGAGAGACTAGTCGAGTCCATTTTACGTTTAACACAGCTTGATATATTTTTGGCTTTGCGAAAACGAATGCTTAAGGGTGCATCCCTGGCGCCGCACCCAGACGCGGCCCGTACAGAGAGTAGTGCGAGAGGTAAGGGGGAAGACCTGGGTGCGCTAAGGGGTAGCTGCTCAGAGAGGAGGATGTTAGAGTGGGTGGGAGTAGGGACGGTTTGCTGTAAGGGTGGTATCTAGCGGTGGCCAAGGGGCTTAGAGGGGGTGTTGGGTAGGTTCTGTGGAGGAGAGGGTGCGTGGGGGGAAATCCTGGCGCGCTCAGCATGGAGAGAGCTGAGCTGGCTTCTGATACCGAGGTTACACTAGTGTGCGTTCTGAGGTGGGTTAAAAGTTCTTCGGAGCTCGAGAAGCGCTTTCCGCAGTAAGCGGCGTCGCCTGAGATCCAGTTGCAGACGTAGGGGAGGTGCGAAGCGGCTGCAAGCGCAGCGAGTTGAGCGTGTGCGTAAGCTGCGGCTGCTGGGTTGTGTCCCAGGTAGCTAGGCGCTTTTGAAGTGACGTGATCGCATTGCGTGCACCCAGCCGGACATGAAGTCGTCTTTGGTTGCCCGGGCATGAGGTGCGAACTTAAACTACAACCCGTACAATAGGGGTCCCTGCAAAGGGGATCACCAGGGCTCTTCATCCTCGCGTAGTTCAAATAAGGACTCAGCCCTCCTTTAAGCGCGTGATGCTGCGACATTAAGCTACTAGTCATCAAATCCATGCCAAAACCTCCTGGATACCCCAAATACGCTGAAGAAACAGGAATCGACCCCGGTTTGAAAGTCCCTAGCGGCAAATCCTTAATCGCAGGATCAGAAGCTGAAGACGTAAGTATACTCTGCGTGGAATTCGACTTCGAACCCGAACTCGATGGCGTTTGCGGGCTGTTCCTATCGCTATTCTTGGACGGAGAGTGCATATCCTCGTTTCGGTGGTCCGCTGGAGTCTTCCTGTCCGACACGGCCGGGGATTCTCTGGGCGATGCGGCGCTTTGATTGCTACCACACCTGCCTGATCCGGAGTTCGAGGCTTTGGTGGCGATCGGCGTGCGGACGCGGGATCCCGATGAGGCCGACCTCTCTTCCGGGGTTTTCGATTTCTCGCGGGTCATCTCGTAAGGTTTGAAGTTTGGCTTGTGCGGCGAGTCCGGTTTGATGGTTTTTTCTTTTCCTGTATCGGACTTTCCTTTCTTATCTCCTTGCAATAGTTTGGAGTTCGGAGCGTCTGCTCCAATTTGGCTGCACGTTTGGGCTAATAGCGCCAATGGGCTTTTCTTTGCATCCAACTGAAACAACAGAACAAAATGTTATTGTAGATTATATTATCGATCTAACTTAATTAATTTCTCACTTAACCCGTTAATATTGACCTAAGGTCGAAAAACACCAAGAAATTTAATTAAAGTTCTACTACGAATCCAACTATTCTCCAAAAATGAAAACTTAGTGGAGCTTAAGTATTGACCTCTCTCTTTTTGGAGCCTATGTATTGGCCTCTTTATTTTTGGAGCTTATGTATTGGCCTCTTTTTTTTTGGAGCTTAGGTATTGGTCTCTTTCTTTTTGGAGAATATGTATTGGCCTCTTTATTTTTAGAGCTTATGTGTTGGCCTTTTTTTTGGAGCTTAGGTATTGGCCTCTTTCTTTTTATTAAAATATACTTCATGCTTAATCAAGACTAAGTGTATTCATCAAGCATGAAGTAAATTTTAGTAAAAGGAAGGAGTTTAATACTCGAGCTCCACCAGTTTTTAATTTTTGAAGTACAGTTGGATTTGTGTTGATCATATTTGGAAATCACTTAGGGCTAGTTCAGTGGTGGGGAAACTTTTTTTAAAACGGGCCATTTGTAATAACCAGACAATCGTAGCGGGCCAAAGAATAATGCTTAATCGTAGGTAGGTAGTTTTTATGCGGGTCGTCACATTACGAAGTAAGAACGCGTTCAAACATTCTCACGACGGCACTCTTAAACGGGCCGGATTAAACCTTTCCGCGGGCCGGACTTGGCCCGCGGGCCGTAGTTTCCCCATCACTAGGCTAGTTGATCAATCGCGTTGTTCAATCGTGGCTTACGTTAAGACTGGATTAAATTGCATTAGAGTTATTGTATATATTTGAAGCTAAACTTAGTTCAAGCCTCTACTGAAAAACTTGTTTGTCCCTAATAAACTTAAAATTCACTGATTCTACCTAAAAATTAATAAACGTTTCAGATCTCTTAAGAACATTGATATGCCTTCTTAAGTTTTACTGTTACTTTTAACCTACGTTAAAAATTCAATAAAAAATCGCTGAAATTACTTAACAAAATAGACATTAGAATATTAAAATGCATTAGAGTTAATGTATTTTATGCTGAACTTGGTTAAAGTCACTATTGAAAAACTTGTTTGTCAGTAACAAACTTAAAATTCACTTATTTTGCTCAAAAATAAATAAACTTTTCCGTTTTCTTTAGAAAATTGAAATGTTTCCCCTAGTTTTACTGTAATTTTTATCCTAGGTCGAGAATTCAACAAAAATTCACTAATCAGAAAGTTGTAATATCTTCTCCTGTAATTTTCATTCTATGTTGAAAATTCAAAATAAATTCACTGATTAGAAAATTGAGAAAATTGTAATGTCTCCGCCTGTAATTTTCATTCTATGTTGAAAATTGAACAAAAATTCATTGATTAGAAAATTGAGAAAATTGTAATGCCTTCTCTAGTGATTTTCACTCTATGTTGAAAATTCAACAAAAATTCACTGAAATTCTTTTAAAAATTAGACATTACACGGGGAGTATTTCTTTTACGAATACATATCCTTATATTTACTATGTAAATTTTCAGGCATTCATTGTTTAAATGGTTTAAATTAAATTGTTCAACAAGTGTTTCCGCTTTTGAGTTTAGAAAAGCGTAAACATTTGGTTGTGTCGCGATTTGAGAATAGAATGATTCAAGTTGTTTATCTATTTATTAATCCATCAGTTATTATTAAATAACGGACATTTTTTTATTTAATTATACATTCCCGATGCATAGCAAATGTTCAGGGATTCGTTGATTTTATAAAAGTGTTGAATTTAAAATTTATAACGAGTGTTTCCACTCCCAGATTAAGCATGAAGTAAAATATCGAGTTTAGAAAAGCCCCGTGAAAATTTGGTTTGATCGCGTAGCGCGAAGCGCGGAGCGGCCAAACCAAATTTTCAGGCTTTTCTAAACTCGAAATTTTACTTCATGCGCCACGCGTGTAAAACCCTGATTTCATGTGAAGTTCACTCGTTTACAATATTTCAGTATTTTTAGTGTTTAATACGCGTGGCGCATGAAGTAAAATTTCGAGTTTAGAAAAGCCTGAAAATTTGGTTTGGTCGCTCCGCGCTTCGCGCTACGCGACCAAACCAAATTTTCAGGCTTTTCTAAACTCGAAATTTTACTTCATGCTTAATCTGGGAGTGGAAAACACTCGTTTAAAGCTTTAAATTAAACAATTTAAATTGGCAAATCGAATGAGAGTCAAATTAATAACATCTAAATGTAAAAAAAATATATATATAAGTATATAAAAGATATACATAGAATTTGTCTTTTAAATATACTTATCCTGATAATAACAATAATATTCGTCTTGTGTTTATAATATTTTCAGATTTTCGTTGTTTTTTGTAAAATTGTTCAATTTAAAGCTTTAAACGGGTGTTTTCCACTCCCAGAATAAGCATGAAGTAAAATTTCGAGTTTAGAAAAGCCCGAAAATTTGGTTTGGTCGCGTAGCGCGAAGCGCGGAGCGGCCAAACCAAATTTTCAGACTTTTCTAAACTCGAAATTTTACTTCATGCGCCACGCGTATAAAACCCTGATTTCATGTGAAGTTCACTCGTTTACTATATTTCAGTATTTTTAGTGTTTAATACGCGTGGCGCATGAAGTAAAATTTCGAGTTTAGAAAAGCCTGAAAATTTGGTTTTGTCGCTCCGCGCTTCGCGCTACGCGACCAAACCAAATTTTCAGGCTTTTCTAAACTCGAAATTTTACTTCATGCTTAATCAGGGAGTGGAAACACTCATTAGAAGTATTAAATTCAACACTTTTATAAAATCAACGAATCCCTGAACATTTCTGAACATGCAACGTATTTATTTATTTATTTATCGAGAAATGTATACTTAAATGAAAAATTCCCTGTATTTGATAATATCTGATGAATTAATAAATACCAAACGCGACTAAACCAAATTTTTAGGCTTTTCCAAACTCGAAATTTTACTCCATGATTAATCTAGGAGTGGAAAACACTCGTTTAAAGCTTTAAATTGAAATCTTTCACAAAAAACAACGAAAATCTAAAAATATACAGCACATAATTAGGATAAGTATATTTAAACGAAAAATTCCCTGTATATCTTCACATTTTAACATTTAGATGTTATTAATTTGACTCTCATTCGATTTGCCAATTCAATTTCTACAAGCCAGCTTTAAAATAAAAAACAAATAAATCCCCGACTTTCAATTGAACGCTCCTGTACACACGTCCGACGTAATTTCAACACATCGCACCCGCCAGTCATAACATCATGGTTGTCTTCGGGCCCGATTCTAATTAGGTTTTCAGACAACTTTACATTAGCCTCACTTCACAGATTGTATAATTTCCAGTTCAAACGGTGTATACGCGAAACGCGGAGCGATTTCGGTCGTAAAGGCCGCGATTTATAAGCCGGGGATGTAAAACTCGCAATCAACTCACTCACTACGCGACTACTAATAAAATGCATTAGCATTTCTCGCTGCCATTGCCAATGCTCGAGTTTATGTATTTATTCATTAGCCGACAAAGTTGTTCGAGTTTTATACAATTCAATTTGAACGAAAAATCAATATATATTTATGAAAGAACAATGGTGTATTTTATTTTGTTAAAACAGAAAATTACCGAGAATGTAAAACAAGTGAACATGATAAATTCGTCGTAACCAGGTAAAACGGATACTTAGGTGAAAAGTAAGGCTGAAATTCGACTACGAATGAATAAAACATGAATATTTCAATTACTAAATTATTTACAAATTTTAACTTTCGAATATACAAATATTTGAATATGCAAATATTTGAATATGTAAATATATAAACTTTAGTAACTCCCATAAGCATTGGCTCCCCTTGGTTGTAGGTAAAATGTTTTAATATTCTAATTGAACTGTTAATTTGGAAGTAAATTAACTCCATTTCTTATTTTTTTCTTGTTGACTAACCTTTAGATTTTTAGTCATAAACAACAATTCGTGGTTGAGTATATTATAAATTTATATTATATATTTTAAATATACTTAAGCACACATTGTTGTTTATGATAGAAAAACTCAATATGTAAAGTTAATTAAAGGAAAGGCACTTGGTATTGTTTCACAATTAAATCTTTATTCCGACTAGTTTCGGTTTGTTAGACCATTTTCAAAGGAATGTACAGAAAAAAACCTCAAATTATAGAGATTATCATAATCAACAACAAAAATTGAAAAACGGAGTTAATTTACTTTTGAATAAACGGCTTAATTAGAATATTCAAACATTTTACCTACGACCAAGGGGAGCCAATGTTTATAGGAGAACTGGACATCCAGTAGAAAAAATTTACTATGGTTAGGATGTGAGGTAAGAGTCAGACAGACTACTATATACACCAATCACCGGTCTCGCTTCTGGATGCAGCATCCAAAACTGGTTACCAAATTTTATATAGAGACTGGCTAACCCGGCGCATCCACCATGACAAAATTAATGAAATCATTTATAAGCAAACAATACCAAAATAAATTGTATCTGGTGCTCAGTAAAAATAATTATTAGCAGTAATATAAAAATCCTTTCGATCTTCATATTCTGAAAGTCGCAGTTTTATGTTTAATTAGAAATACTCAAATAAAATTGATACATTGATTGTAAGTTACGTGAAGATCAAATTAATTTGACGAATAAAGCACTAATAACCTTTCTCCACACTTTTATTTGAATTACCAAATGTACATTTCGGACACAAAGTGACCATTATCAATGGATGTTATGTTATGTTATGGGGTCGGTGGGTCGTGTGGCCTCTGGGCCTTTCGAAGTTACCTCGACCTAAAAGATCTTGTAACTATTTTATTAGCAATGGATTAACACAGTGTTAATCCATTGATAATAGTCACTTTGTGTCCGAAATGTACATTTGGTAATTCAAATAAAAGTGTGAAGAAAGGTTATTAGTGCTTTATTTGTCAAATTAAAATTAATACAATATTTCTAAATGTTTGTATATGATATTTTGAAACAGAAACATTTCCTTTACATGCATATATAATAAAATTTAATTTACAATTTCAGATATACATTTTTACATTTTGTGGCTCTGTGCCTATCATAATTGAACAATCAAAAGTTGTATACATTTTTAATTTCTTGAATCGATTCAGCAATAAAAGTATTAAATTTATTTATTAATTAATAATTAATTGTTTACTTTATCACATTTTATTAAATACTAGGAATTTTTCTTTTAAGTATGCATATCCCGATGCATACTTAGCAAATGTTTGCTAATGTTGATTTTATAAATATGTTCAATTTTCAACTTCTAACTAGCGGTTCCACTTCCAGATTAAGCATGAAGTAAAGTTTCGAGTTTAGAACCAAATTTTTGGGATTTCCTGAACTCAAAATTTTAAGCTAAGAGAAGCCTGAAAATTTTGTTTGGAACTGAAAACACTCGTTTAAAGCTTCAAATTGAACTGATTAAAAAAAGCGTATGCATATATATATACTTTACCTACGCCTTATCTAGTAACCGCATCATACAACACTGTCATCTTGATAAGTATGAGTGACATTACGTACACATGCACGTAATAGCTTTGACAAGTTCTTTACGTGCTGACAGCTGAATAGCTGATTGCTTACCGTACAGGGAGTTTTTCTTTAAAGTATACGTATTCCAAATTCAGCTTATTTTCTTTAAATCTTTAGTTATTCGTTGTTTCTTTTTTAAGAGTGAAGCTTTAAAACGAGTGTTTTCCACTCCCAGACTAAGCATAAAGTAAAATTTCGAGTACAAATTTTCTGGGCTTTTCTAAACTCGAAATTTTACTTTATGCGCCACACGCATATTGCCAACTCTATGTATATTTGAATCTCACTTGAAATCAGTGTTTTATACGCGTGGCGCATGAAGTAAACTTTCGAGTTTAGAAAAGTCCAGAAAATGTTTACTACTTGATCAATATACAAGGAATAAAGTACATTTTCCGACATTTGTTATTATTTAAAAGAATTCAATTTGAAGCTTTAAACGAGTGTTTTCCACTCCCAGACTAAGCATGAAGTAAAATTTCGAGTTTAGAAAAGCCCCGTGAAAATTTGTCGAGGGTCTCGCAGCGACCCGAGACAAATTTTCTGGGCTTTTCTAAACTCGAAATTTTACTTCATGCGCCACGCGTATAAAACACTAAAAGATTGTGAACTCTATGTATATTTGAACCTCACTTAAAACCAGTGTTTTATACGCGTGGCGCATGAAGTAAAATTTCGAGTTTAGAAAAGCCCAGAAAATTTGTCTCGGGTCGCTGCGCGACCCTCGACAAATTTTCACGGGGCTTTTCTAAACTCGAAATTTTACTTCATGCTTAGTCTGGGAGTGGAAAACACTCGTTTAAAGCTTTAAATTGAACTTTTTTAAAAAACAACGAATGTCGGAAAATTTACAATTTATTGAATGTGTTTACCTAAAAAAAAATTCACTGTATATTCCTTTATGATACTAATTTAGTCGACTTAGCATGATTTTGTTTTATTTATACGTAGTATTCTAAATTCAGCTTATTTTCTGTAAATCCTTAGATATTCCTTGTTTTTTTTTTAAGATCAATTTGAAGTTTTAAACGGGTGTTTTCCACTCCCAGACTAAGCATGAAGTAAAATTTCGAGTTTAGAAAAGCCCCGTGAAAATTTGTCGAGGGTCGCGCAGCGACCCGAGACAAATTTTCTGGGCTTTTCTAAACTCGAAATTTTACTTCATGCGCCACGCGTATAAAACACTAAAATATTGTGAACTCTATGTATATTTGAACCTCACTTAAAACCAGTGTTTTATACGCGTGGCGCATGAAGTAAAATTTCGAGTTTAGAAAAGCCCAGAAAATTTGTCTCGGGTCGCTGCGCGACCCTCGACAAATTTTCACGGGGCTTTTCTAAACTCGAAATTTTACTTCATGCTTAGTCTGGGAGTGGAAAACACTCGTTTAAAGCTTCAAATTGAATTCTTTTAAAAAGCAACGAATGTCGGAAATGTACAGCTTTATTCCTTGTATATTGATCAAGTAGTAATTTAGTTTTCATCATTGTCATGGTACTATTAAAATATATTATTATAATAAATTAGTTCTTCTTTCATGCTCATTGTTTATTTTGCTAAGGCGCAGGTAAAGTATTGTACGTTTCTCGAGTGGTATGGCAATTACATACTCCCGGAATACTGCACTCGCCGCTGCGCGGCTCGTACGCATCATGTCCGCTCATATGTAATATGCTGCATACCACTCTCGTTACGTAATATACTATAACAAAAAACTGTCCAGTATTTATACTTAAAAGATAAAAAAGCGTATGCATATGTATACTTAACAGATAAATGTCTCGTATTTATACTTGAAAGAAAAATCCAAGTCCTTTCACTTCTAATTTTTTTGATATTTCTCCTTTCATTTTAAATTTGTATTTGTTATTTGGTTTGAAGAGGATTTTACCTAAACGTTACATCTAGTTTAATAGAGCGTTGTAACAAATCAAATTAAATAAGATTATAAACATTTCATTGTATAATTCAATATCCGGAGGTGTACGGGAAATAGTTGCTTCAATGAATATTTATCGTCTTAATGTGTCTTATTAATTGAGACATTGTTTGCATTTTTACGAATAGTTTTTTCGTAATTTTATATATTATCAAAAATTCTCTGTATCTTGTTTTTTTTTTACTAAATAAATACATTTTTCTGACCTGAACCGTTGAATGATGAAATACACGTACAAATGGATGGTAAATTCAGGTGATGCTAAATTTACGGAACCCAATGTACAATTTCATTTTTCCCGTCGAGAAAATAGCGCCCGCTTATTCAATTTTATTCTATCTCTGTCAATGTAAACAGTATTGTATCACTCAGAGCCGGTATCCTGGAGGTTGGTCGTACGATACGATCGTGCGAAATCTGAAATCTGTTGGCGGGCGACCGATCGTGCGATCAATTACAGGAATACCGGCCATGTTTCTTTCTTGAGTTAGCCAATTCCGAAAATGTTAGTTTACGGTCGAACCCACAGATGTCGCCACTTAGTCTGTTTGAATTTATCGTAAGGTATAAATACCGTAATGCGAAAATTACATAGAGTTGCACTTCTATGTGAATCGTCATTCAACGCCTTTAAAATATTAATACAGGGATTTTTTTCTATTTAAGTGTACATATCTGGATGTATATATACATTTTCAGGCATTTTATAGAAGCATTCAATTTGAAGCTTCTGATGAGAAAATATGACTTACTATACGAGACTGAAACAATTTCTTCTAGAAACCGAACCATATAGCCTCGACGATCTTTAAATGCTGGAGTTGATTTTCGTTATCTGTACTGCATTGTTCTTTTTTGCGTTGGTTGAATGTGTATTGTTGATATATGTTATATTTTCTATGGTTCGTTTAATTATATAGTTATGACGTTTTCATAACAGTATACATATGCGGATAAATTATAATTTATATCACTATGTTTGAATACAGTTTGATTTGATTTGATTTGAGTGTTTCCATTCTCGAATCCAGCATGAAGTAAAATTTCGAGTTAAGAAAAGCGTAAAAATTTAGATTTTCTTGCCCGAAGCGTTTTTAATAATAATAATATTTATTTACGGCAATGCCTTTTTTTACAAAAATCATAACAAAGAAAGTAAAGTCAATACCATAAAAATAAAGTAAATAATTCTACCAGTATATATTAACATTCACTAATTAACAAACATAGATTTGAAGATACGCTTATAAAAAATCGGTAATAAGAGCCGAAAAATCTATTAATTTTAGATGAAACTTAAATGTATTCAATGACGCATCAAATAATCTAAAATGAGGGGAGGAACAAAGTAAATTACATGTTCTTATCATTTGATTAATGGAGTAGTACCTGGTATAGTTTGTACGATACAAATCCTCGTTAAATATTTTGATATGTCTTGTTTTAGACGGAATATCAAAGTTTAACGTTCAAATTATACCGTGTTAATTCATTTTACAAATGTTTATTTCTTTTACCCAAATTTTGCGCTTTCAAAGTTCCAGCAATGGGATATAAAATTATTTCCTAGAACCAAATTTTGCACTTTCAAAGTTCCAACAATGGGATATACAATTATTTCCTAGAACCAAATTTTGCACTTTAAAAATGTCAGCAATGGGATTTGTAAATACGAATATACTTAACAGAACAAAAAAAAAAACGCTATATAAAGTCAAATCTTATTCAAAACGCATAAAGCGATTTATTTTATTTTTGTACCGAGAATACGTTAATTTTTTGCGATTGATTTCAGAAAATAGAATTAATTAGTTAATTTTCACCTTTAACCTTTTCAGAATTTTGACAATTATAAATTTACAAGATAAGACTAAAAACATGACTTTATGTTTCTTTTTTGTTGTTTTGTTTTTGTCGTCTGAATAACCAATTTTATTTTTATCGACTTTCAAATTTTTACGGCCAGTGTTCCTTTAAAAATCCCTTTTCAAGAAATGATTAATTTTTATTTTTGTAAAACTATTAGTCATTTCTTCACTGCGCTAACATTATGAATAAGTTCATAAAGTAAAAAATAACTAACTAACTAACTGACTGACTTTTTTACATTACAAGAAAATTATTTTTTGTTTTATTTTTCAAAACTATTTATTACAAAAATAAAACAAAATAAATTTTCTTGTAATGCAAAAATGTTAGGAGTTTTTAACGGAGCACTGGCCGCGAAACGTCCTTTTTTCATTTCAGTAAAATTGTTTTGTCATTTTTATTTATATTTGAACAAAAATAACTATTCATCAGTATACATAAATAATTACAATAATTTGAAATTGAATTGATTTTTTTTAATGGAACACTTAGCATAAGAAAACCTTAATAAAAAAAAAACAATTATCTTGAACAAGTTTCTCATCTTTCACGTGGTGAAATATATTTAACTATGATTTAAAAAAGGAAAAAACTTTGTTAAATTCCACTAATATAATATATTTTTTTTAAATCATAAAAAACAATTATATAAACTAGACAATTATATTAATAATATAATATTAAATCACTTAACTTTACTAACTTTTTACAGTGACTATAGTTTCGACTACAAGCTAGTCATTATCAAACTGAGTGTTTGATAATGACTAGCTTGTAGTCGAAAGTATAGTCACTGTAAAAAGTTAATTAAAGTGGTAAAACAAAGTTAAGTGTTTTAATATTATTTTATAAAGATGTACCACAAAGTGAACGCCAACCAAATCAAAGATATTATTATATTATTTTGACATATTTAGAAAGAGAAAAAATACACAAACAAAAAAGGCTTAATAAATGATTATCCTAAAGTGTGACTAAGAATAATGTTTTCTACAATTTACTCAAATTTAATCTGGGTGTATTTAAAGTAATTACTGATATAAAAAAAGTTTACGATTTCGAATTATAACGTATAAAAATAGAATTAATAAGTAATTAACTATTGAAATCTTTGATTTGGTTGGCGTTCACTTTGTGGTACTTCTTTATAAAATAATATTAAAACACTTAACTTTGTTTTAATGAGTTTGATAATGACTAGCTTGTAGTCGAAACTATAGTCACTGTAAAAAGTTAATTAAAGTGGTAAAACAAAGTTAAGTGTTTTAATATTATTTTATAAAGATGTACCACAAAGTGAACGCCAACCAAATCAAAGATATTAATAATAGTTGTGCTAATAACGTTAAAATACATGTAGGTATGTTTTTTTTTAGCAATTGCAACTAAATTTTGTTTGTTCAGAAGTTCGTCAACTGTTAATTTTCTACTTATGGTTTCCACATATGAAAATGGTTTTCCCATGTTAGAGACAAAGGAAGTTCGGTTCATCGTATTTCAAAAAATAAGAGTTTTTCTTAATGTTTTTTTTTTAATATTTATTTAAAATCTTTATTGACAGAAATGTGGTATAAAAACATTTAAATATTATTACTATTACAAATTTTAAAACTTAAATATGTTCCTGTCAAACGGCTATTGACCATTCGTCTTTCCGCCTATTGTTTTTTTTTTATTATCGCTATATTTTAAAACAAATCATTAAGAAAAATGCCGTCTTCTCTGAAATAAATACAATAAACCGAACTTTGGGTTTTGATAATATTTTATACACATTCTAAAAGCTTAATGGCGAGTTATTTATGACTGAATATTAAAAAATGGCTATTGACTGTAAATTGTGTAGGTGTTAGAATAATATACAGATATTTTTTCTTTAATTTTTATGTAAATAAAACAATTTAAACACTTTCAAATATATATTGTGCATTCGCTACAATTGTTTCGCCACACTGTCGCTTCTTCAGGCGAAGAAATGATCATTTCTTCGACTGAAGAAGCCACAGTGTGGCAAAACAATTGTAGCGAATGCACAATATATATTTGAAAGTGTTTAAATTGTTTTATTTATATATAAAAGTGAAGATGAACTTTCAACATTTATCAGCCTTATCAATCAATTTTTCTTTAAGGTATACATACCCTAATGTATACACTGTAAATTGTTGTAAATTGTGTAGGTGTTAGAATAATATACAGATATTTTTTCTTTAATTTTTATATAAATAAAACAATTTAAACACTTTCAGATATATATTGTGCATTCGCTACAATTGCTTCGCCACACTGTGGCTTATTCAGGCGAAGAAATGGTCATTTCTTCGACTGAAGAAGCCACAGTGTGGCGAAACAATTGTAGCAAATGCACAATATATATTTGAAAGTGTTTAAATTGTTTTATTTATATAAAAGTAAAGATGAACTTTCAACATTTATCAGCCTTATCAATCAATTTTTCTTTAAGGTATACATACCCTAATGTATACGCTGTAAATTGTCATATATTCGTTGTTTTTATAAAAATGTTAAATTTGAAGCTTCTACAAAGTGTTTCCACTCCTTGGTTAAGCATAAAGTAAAGTGGAAAGAGTATAATTGTAAAGAAATTTTCTGTAACATTCATATTTCCATTGCCGTCGCAACATTTGCGGGCCCGGGTTCACAAATTGTGCCAGGTTTATAATTATTTGTTTATATTATTCATAAAAATTAATTTAAATTGGTTTACATCTAAGTATAATAAAATTGGGTAAGCTTGGTTAAAGTGTATTTGTATTTTTTAAACATAAAAAAAGTTACGCAAAAGTTAGGCCGCTGGTATTGCACACTCTGAACCCGGCTTGCTACGGCCTTGGATAATTTCTCAAATTTTGATTATTGTTTGTAACTTACCGTAGTTGGAAGCGGTGTTAAGTACTCCGGGCGGAGATACTGGTTGCTAGAAGTGAGCATGTTCACTTCTATT
This sequence comes from Philonthus cognatus, assembly GCA_932526585.2. NCBI lineage: Eukaryota > Metazoa > Arthropoda > Insecta > Coleoptera > Staphylinidae > Philonthus > Philonthus cognatus. The sequence continues at coordinate 83,427,155 of OW052245.1, read as the reverse complement.
TAATCCGCACACTATTGTATTGTTGTTAAAGTAAGTAGTAATAATCCAAAAGTGACAATTGGGTTTCAAACACTGAATTTTCACACTATTGTATTGTTGTTAAAGTTTACTTTTACAAAATATTTATCGGTGCGAGACATCCGTTGCGCTAGTCGTGACTCGAAACACTGGGTGCCGAACTTTCGCGTGGAACTCTGAGAGCGTGACTGAGGCCGAGGAACGACGCGCGACAAGCGCGCACCGCTCTTTCGGTCGCCGTGACGTCACGCGTCTCTTCATCCCCACCGCGATGAGCTTTGACACCCTCGACCGCAGATCACCGTGTTATTGCTTCTTCTGTGCGCTTGTCGACACCCTTTACTTCAAAAACCTTCATTCACCCCACTGAATAACCGCTCCCCGTCCCAACAAATAGATACACACACATACGTACAACTCACTAATACACAAAAAAACGTAACACTACCCCTTTTTTCGGCGTATTGTTTTCGTGTTCCCTCGATGTTTATCCACTTCAGCTGTCAAAGGCTGATGAGAACTTGAATATGCAATTAATGCGATGACTGAAATTTCACTGCTATTAATTTATTGCTTTTAAAACAGTAGTGCTGTTGACTAGAATACACGAAGAACTTGAGGCTTTTACAAAGTGTAGCAGCGCTTTTACTAAAGCGATAAATATGCTGTCCATCAAGTGTTTCCACTCCCAGTTAAGCATGAAGTAAAATTTCGAGTTTCGAAAAGCCTGAAAATTTGGATTTGCCGGGCGTAGCGCAGCGGAGCCCGGAAAATCCAAATTTTCAGGCTTTTCGAAACTCGAAATTTTACTTCATGCGCCACGCGTATAAAACACTGACATTTTACGACATATACTGTTGTAATGCTGATTTCATTTAACTAGCCGAGAAATGCGGATATATAGATAAATATTTTAATGACTGTGAGGTTTATCTGTTTGATTATTTAAACAACTAGATACACACACACACACATACAACTCACTAATACACAAAAAAACGTAACACTACCCCTTTTTTTCGGCGTATTGTTTTCGTGTTTCCTCGATGTTTATCCACTTCAGCTGTCAACAGCTGATGAGAACTTGAATGTGCAATTAATGCGATGACTGAAATATCACTGCTATTAATTTATTGATCTTAAGACAGTAGTGCTGTTGACTAGAATACACGAAGAACTTGAGGCTTTTACAAAGTGTAACAGCGTTTTTACTAAAGCGATAAATATGCTGTTCATCAAGTGTTTCCACTCCCAATTAAGCATGAAGTAAAATTTCGAGTTTCGAAAAGCCTGAAAATTTGGATTTGCCGGGCGCAGCGCAGCGGAGCCCGGCAAATCCAAATTTTCAGGCTTTTCGAAACTCGAAATTTTACTTCATGCGCCACGCGTATAAAACACTGACATTTTACGACATATACTGTTGTAATGCTGATTTCATTTAACTAGCCGAGGAATGCGGATATACAGATAAATATTTTAATGACTGTGAGGTTTATCTGTTTGATTACTTAAACAAATAGATACACACACACACATACAACTCACTAATACACAAAAAACGTAACACTACTCCTTTTTTCGGCGTATTGTTTTCGTGTTTCCTAGATGTTTATCCACTTCAACTGTCAACAGCTGATGAGAAGTTAAATGTGCAATTAATGCGATGACTGAAATATCACTGCTATTAATTTATTGCTCTTAAAACAGTAGTGCTGTTGACTAGAATAAACGAAGAACTTGGGCCTTTTACAAAGTGTAGCAGCATTTTTATTAGAGCAATCAATATGTTGTTCATCAATTGTTTCCACTCCCAGATTAAGCATGAAGTAAAATTTCGAGTTTCGAAAAGCCTGAAAATTTGGATTTGCCGGGCGTAGCGCAGCGGAGCCCGGCAAATCCAAATTTTCAGGCTTTTCGAAACTCGAAATTTTACTTCATGCGCCACGCGTATAAAACACTGAAATTTTGTGAAATATATACTGTTGTATAGCTAATTTCATTTAACCAGGCGAGGAATGCGGATATCTAGAGAAATATTTTAATGACTGTGAGGTTTATCTGTGTGATTAATTAAACAATTTGCCTAAAAATAATGACTCCAAATTTTCAGGCTTTTCGAAACTCGAAATTTTACTTCATGCGCCACGCGTATAAAACACTGAAATTTTGTGAAATATATACTGTTGTATAGCTAATTTCATTTAACCAGGCGAGGAATGCGGATATCTAGAGAAATATTTTAATGACTGTGAGGTTTATCTGTGTGATTAATTAAACAATTTGCCTAAAAATAATGACTCCAAATTTTCAGGCTTTTCGAAACTCGAAATTTTACTTCATGCGCCACGCGTATAAAACACTGAAATTTTGTGAAATATATACTGTTGTATAGCTAATTTCATTTAACCAAGCGAGGAATGCGGATATCTAGAGAAATATTTTAATGACTGTGAGGTTTATCTGTGTGATTAATTAAACAATTTGCCTAAAAATAATGACTCCAAATTTTCAGGCTTTTCGAAACTCGAAATTTTACTTCATGCGCCACGCGTATATAACGCTGTAATTTTGTGAAATATATACTGTTGTAAAGCTAATTTCATTTAACCAGGCGAGGAATGCGGATATCTAGATTAATATTTTTATGACTGTGAAGTTTATATGTGTGATTAAATAAACAATTTGCCTAAAAATCATGACATTTCGGTACCGTAATTTTTCATCCGTTGCGCTAGTCGTGACTCGAAACACTGGTTTTAATAAGTTACACAAGTCGCTTCTAAGAACTTTTATTGTTATGTAGACAAATGTATTTCAAAAATATATTGGTTTATAAATTAAATTCACTTGGTTTTGTTTCGTTAGGGGTCATTTTTACCACTCCATTTTTACCACTCCATTTTTACCACTCTATATTTACCACTATATTTTTGTACCACTATATTTTTTTCCAATATTTTATTACCATCATATTTTATTACAAATCATATTTTTCCTGATTTACATCATAATTGGGTACATCAAAATTGGATGTTGTGACCAACGGCCCTAAGATACTTAGCAATAAATTCGTCTTCGTCTTTACGGGTTTCATAATCGCGCACGATGTTGGATTCTTCCGCTTTGACGCTGGACAGATTTTCAGTCCTCTTAATTTTTCTTCCCAAGTCCAACTCTCGAAGCATCGTCTCAGTATCCCCTTGCTCCTTCTGCAACTCCGCCAAGAACGCGTAGAGGCTGGGATGATCCTTGCCAACGACTACTGCGAACCGATTGTGCCACCCCTCGCCCATGTTGTTAGTTCTTGACTTGTTCTGCAGCACGGCCTCGTACATGTTCCACAGCCTTGGTGGGTACCTGAATAAATAATCGATAAGAAATCACAGTATCATAGTATCACAGTATCATAAAATACCTAGGTGCAGTTGCACGACGTCTTCCTCTCGCGGGTCTGCCTCTTATATAATTATCCTCAAAATAATCTGCAATTTCTTGGAAAGCGTCAGGCATATCTTAGGCCCGCCGTGGCCGAGCGGTTTAGCCGCTGGTTTCGCCAATCGTTCACGGCGGTGATCTGGGTTCGATTCCCAGCCGGGGCGAGTAATTTTTCTAACTAAAAATATTCGCCCCGGAGTCTATGGGTGTGTGTGAATGTGTTGTGATGTCCAAATATATAGTTATATGTACTTAGTAATAAGTTAAAAACAAACAAATGTATACAAATAATAAAAATTGATGATGGCTAATAGTCTAGTAACTAAGGCCAGGCAAAAGCCAAAAACCCAAAAAAAAAAGGCATATCTTCCACGAAGATATCAAACGCCTCGCCCACGTCTTCCACGGGTACAAATGGATAGAACCGAATGAATGTTTTATACAGACTTGTAAATACTTCAGACATATTTGTAAGATAACTAATGGTAAAAAATTAGTGGGAAATAATATATGGTAGTCAAACCGGAGTGGTAAAAAGAATTGGTGGTAAAAAATATATGGTGGTAAAAATTGAGTGGTAAAAATATCGTACAATCGTTTTGTTTCACTTATATGTATTGTATTTTCTACTAGTTTCAGCTTAACCCATTAAGCGCCATTGGTGCATACACGCAACATTATAAATTTGTTGTTAATCAAATTACTAAATGAGTTAATTTTATATATTATATTAATTGACCTGACTTGAAAATGTATGGAGAAAAATGTAAGTATTTTGTTATTAAATTTTTTCGATTAATACTTATTAAAAAAATACATTAGTGTATTTCTAACTTCACAATATTTTAGTGTTTTGTACGCGTGGCGCATGAAGTAAAATTTCGAGTTTAGAAAAGCCTCGTGAAAATTTGTCTCGGGTCGCTGCGCGACCCTCGACAAATTTTCTACGCGGGGCTTTTCTAAACTCGAAATTTTACTTCATGCTTAGCCTGGGAGTGGAAACACTTGGTAAAACATTTTCAAAAATATATTGGTTTGTAAATTAATTGATAATGGAATTAACCCATTAACGGCCGAGCACTTATAGAGTTAACTTAAAAAGTTGATTTTTGGTAAACTTCTGTAATTCTCTTTATGATTTCTATGAATAACTTATTATTAACTTTTTCGATTATTACTCATTAAAAAAATACATCAGTGCGTTTCTAACTTCACAATATTTCAGTGTTTTGTACGCGTGGCGCATGAAGTAAAATTTCGAGTTTAGAAAAGCCCCGTGAAAATTTGTCTCGGGTCGCTGCGCGACCCTCGACAAATTTTCTACGCGGGGCTTTTCTAAACTCGAAATTTTACTTCATGCTTAGCCTGGGAGTGGAAACACTTGGTAAAACATTTTCAAAAATATATTGGTTTGTAAGTTAATTGATAATGGCATTAACCCATTAACGGCCGAGCAATTATAGAGTTAACTTAAAAAGTTGATTTTTGGTAAACTTCTGCAATTCTCTTTATGATTTCTATGAATAACTTATTATTAACTTTTTCGATTATTACTCATTAAAAAAAATACATCAGTGCGTTTCTAACTTCACAATATTTCAGTGTTTTATACGCGTGGCGCATGAAGTAAAATTTCGAGTTTAGAAAAGCCCCGCGAAAATTTGTCTCCGGTCGCTGCGCGACCCTCGACAAATTTTCTACGCGGGGCTTTTCTAAACTCGAAATTTTACTACATGCTTAGCCTGGGAGTGGAAACACTTGGTAAAACATTTTCAAAAATATATTGGTTTGTAAATTAATTGATAATGGCATTAACCCATTGACGACCGAGCAATTATAGAGTTAACTTAAAAAGTTGATTTTTGGTAAACTTCTGCAATTCTCTTTATGATTTCTATAAATAACTTATTATTAACTTTTTCGATTATTACTCATAAAAAAAAAATACATCAGTGCGTTTCTAACTTCACAATATTTCAGTGTTTTGTACGCGTGGCGCATGAAGTAAAATTTCGAGTTTAGAAAAGCCCCGTGAAAATTTGTCTCGGGTCGCTGCGCGACCCTCGACAAATTTTCACGGGGCTTTTCTAAACTCGAAATTTTACTTCATGCTTAGTCTGGGAGTGGAGACACTTGTTCCAAACTTTATATCGCACGTTTTTATAAAATGCCTGAAAATTTACAGAGTATACATTTTGCATATTTAACAGAAACATTCTACATACTGTGATTTTTTCTTTTAAATATGCATAATGTTGTGATATTCTGCACGACTCTGTTAAATCGTTGATGAACAATCTGTCAAATAGCGACAACTACAGACAGACATCAAACAAATAAATATCATACAAATAATATACAAATAATATACATACATATACCTGTAATTGAAACACTGAAATAAATAAATTATTTTCTAAAAAAATAGCTGTCACACTCACGAGCGTCTTCATATTGTTTAGATTTAAATGTATTTATGTACATACATACATTGTTTATTGTATTATCATTGTCTTGTAATTGTGAAATTTCCTGTTGGGCAATAAATACTTATTATTATTATTATTATTATTATTATAATGTATACACTGTAAATGTTCAGTCATTAATCGATTTCTTTATAAAAACGTGCAATTTGAAGTTTAGAACGAGTGTTTCCACTCCCAGACTAAGCATGAAGTAAAATTTCGAGTTTAGAAAAGCCCCGCGTAGAAAATTTGTCGAGGGTCGCGCAGCGACCCGAGACAAATTTTCACGGGGCTTTTCTAAACTCGAAATTTTACTTCATTCGCCACGCGTATAATACACTGAAATATTGTGAAGTTAGAAACGCACTGATGTATTTTTTTAATGAGTAATAATCGAAAAAGTTAATAATAAGTTATTCATAGAAATCATAAAGAGAATTGCAGAATTTTACCAAAAATCAACTTTTAAAGTTAACTCTATAATTGCTCGGCCGTTAATGGGTTAATGCCATTATCAATTAATTTACAAACCAATATATTTTTGAAAATGTTTTACCAAGTCATTAATAAAAACAAAGTGTCCGATAAAATGTATTCCAATTCCTCGCCTAGCTAAATGAAATGAGTTCTGCGTTCATAAATTTTTCAAATATTTATTTCGTCATAACTAAATTTTGCTTTTTCAAAAATCGAGCAAACTGCCTTAGGATATACTTGAAAGAAATAATGCCTGTATAACTTTAGCTTTTATATGAACTATGAACGTATATACCTAAGTTACCAGCTTCATTTGCTCAATCTGATCTAATATTTTTATGCTAAGACCACCTGTGGATTTATCACTTCAGAGGCCCTAGGCACAATTCAATTTTGTTGAGGATTCTAAATATTCTCAATGCTAGTTTCCTTAAAGAAAAAAAAATACAAAATATCTAAGAAACGTCGGACGTTCGGTCAAAATTGTTGAGGACCCTAAGGCCCAGTTGCACCAAAAATGTTGAACTCAGGTTCAAGCTGAACTCAAGTTCAAAATTATTTATTTATTTCGTCATTTGGAAATCAAGTTCAGAGTATTTTTTATTTTTGTTTTATTTTGTGTTTTACGTCATCTATTTCCGCTGCTAAGGCCAATCATGACGCCGGAGATTAGGTCTACAGCTATCCGGGAATTTTGCCGAACCCGGTGGGAGTTCCAACCCACCGGTAGGGATCTTTAACGTGCACGCAACATCCAGGCAGTACACGGGTCCTACATGCATTTAACGTCATATCCGAGAAGACGGAGTGTTTGGCATTTTTATCCTAACCTATATAAATGCAGACAACTTGTTAGGCCGGTATTTGAACCCCGGTCCGTGGCGTGGCAGTACAACACTCTAACCACTACACCACCAAGCTGCCCAAAGTTCAGAGTTAAACCAATTTAACAGGTTTGGTGCAACTGGCACTAAATATTCTCAATACTAGTTTGCCTAATCAAAAAATTACAAAATGTCTAAGAAAGTCGGATTTTAATATAATTCACAGAGCTTGATAGTCATTAATCGTTGTTTTGACGCTAAAAAAAATAAAATTGACTCTTAGAAAAATCACAGTTGCGCAATGTTGACTCAGACATGCAGAAAAGTGGTAATAAAATGCTCAAAGTAATATTTCGCCACTTAATTAAACTTTATGATAGGGTAATTAAGAACGTGGCAACCATGTGGAAAACATAACCTCACATTTATTTTGAACATTAAAAGTGCGATTCTTTTCGCAATCTACAACAAGTTAATCATACAAAGACTATATCAAACCAACTACGTCCCGAGCTAATACCCCGACGGACATTGAATTATACAACAAGTGTTTGTTGTTACATACAGTAACCTACTGCAAATGTAACAATTTGGGTCAAATTATTATTCGGGGTATTAGCTCGGGAAGTAGTTGTTTCAATGAGTGTTTGATATAGTCTTTGTAAGACTAACTTATTTTAAATTGCGAAAAGAATCGCACTTTTAATGTTTGAAGTATTCTGCAACCAAGAATTGGCAATTTCATTTATATTTATATTTATTTTGAAGGCAGATGTCAGAATTACAACCAGAGGATCCAGCCAAATATCCAATGTTATAACAAAATCACCAGATCTGGTTGCTCAATAAAAAAAAAACGGAATCAGATTTACTTTTGGTGTCCTATTCTGGGAATAGGACGTTTCATCGCCGGGCTAGTTCATCGCCTGGCCAGTTCATCGCCGGGCCAGTTCATCGCCGGCTGTTTCATCGCCAGGCCAGTTCATCGCCAGGCCAATTGCGATAGGATATGTCAGGATAGATTTGGATGGGTCAGGATAGGTTAGGATACGTTAGGATAGATTAGGATAGATTAGGATAGATTAGGATAGATTAGGATAGGTTAGAACAGGTTAGGATAGGTTAGGATAGGTTAGGATAGGTTAGGATAGGTTAGGATAGGTTAGGATAGGTTAGGATAGGTTAGGATAGGTTAGGATAGGTTAGGATAGGTTAGGATAGGTTAGGATAGGTTAGGATAGGTTAGGATAGGTTAGGATAGGTTAGGATAGGTTAGGATAGGTTAGGATAGGTTAGGATAGGTTAGGATAGGTTAGGTTAGGATAGGTTAGGATAGGTTACACACCGCCAAAATTTAACACATTGGTCAGACTTACTGTTTTTGTCAAAAATATACATATGCCCTCCGTGGATAAACTTTTCTTTCCCTCTTTTGGTCAAAATTTGTGTTTCCATACTTGCGAATAGTAAACCTTAATCTGAATTGCACTCAATGACATATAACAAAAAATGACAGGATTCTCATTCGATTTTTATTAAGTTTGAGTAACGATTACTTGGTTATAAAACCTAATATTAAATTAGTGGAGAATTTCCAGAATTGGATAATATTTAAAATTATATCATTAGATATGATCTTTCTTTCAAAATTTATTTTATAAAAATATTGGCGATGAAACGTCCTAGACCGTCCTATTCTGCCCCTTTGGCTACGCCTGTAATTTTCTTTGGGCATTTCAGCAGATTTTTTTAAAGGAGCGTTTCTTTTAGAATAAAATGGAGTTGTTATATATATTTTTACTTTTTCTATAGATGTTGAATTTCGTGTGTGAGATTGTGAACAGCTGTTGCCTTTCGACGTCTATTTGTTTTTCGAAAATGCGTGACTAAAAGGCGTTTAGGTTACCCCGCGCGCTCTAGACAGAGAGAAAAAGATCGTGCCGTGGAGTTTATGTCAATCTCCATTTTAACACCATGTGGACTTCCTAGAACCGTATATCACTTGTTGTAAGCCATAAAGATACGGCTGTTTGGACATAAATTACGCCGCCTCATTTGATAGCCTCACGCTCACAGAGTGCTTTTCTAAATTCATTTAAGTGGATTATTTTTACGTTTGGGAGGGAATTATAACGAACCACCCATAAACTGCACGCACACACACAATACCCCCAAGTCGCCTTACTTAATGAGTATTTACACCTCCTGGCGGGGTTCGCTGTTTACTCTCGCCTCCTCGGCTCATCCCTTATTTTCCCCAACCTCGGGGTCTTATTAATTTTCACTTTATTAAACCAGCGCCGGCTTCAACTGCCAATTTTAAACCCGTTTCGGCGCCGGAGAGAGAACAATCATAAACGGCTTTATGTTATGAATTTTCCGTATCGAAATGAACTGCACGGGGAGTTATTATGTGTCTGGTGTTTATGTCTTCGGAGTGGCCATATATAAATTTTATCGCCCGCTTCCTTTGCTCGGCCGCTGATGGAACACGCGAGACCGGCAGAACTGGTGTTTCTTGAAAGCATTAACCAGCCACATGGTGCTTACCGTGTTTAATTGTGCGTTGATGCTGTTACCTGCTTCTTAATTATTGTTTAATTTGTTGCAATGTGTTTTGATGGGGCTAAATTAAATCGCATTTCTTAACAATTATTCAATTTAATTTACAGATCGAAGCTACTACTCGGATTTAGGTCAGGCAAAACAAATCAAAACTTGGTTTAACCGGTGGCAGATTTTCGTACAGGTAAGTAGGCCTCAAAAAAATATTTGAATTTAATTTCAATTCATATCTTTTTGGGTCCGCCGTGGCCGAGCGGTTGAGCCGCCGGTTTCGCCAAATCGGTCACGGAGGTGATCTGGGTTCGATTCCCAGCGGAGGCGAGTAATTTTTCTAACGAAAAATACTCGTCTCCGGTTCCATGGATGTGTATGAATGTGTTGTGACGTCCAAATGGTAATGGTAAAAACCTATGCCAAACAAACAAACAAACAAAAAAAAAACTCATATCTTTTTCTTTTTTTTTGTTTGTTTGGCATAGGTTCTAGCCATTCAGCCACTAATGATGATTGTATTAATTAATTTAACATACAGAGAGTTTTATGTAGCACCGAACATTTTCATAACAAGAATTTTTCTTTAAAGTATCCCTATGCATACGTTGCACATTTTCCGATGCTCGGTTTATTACATGAATGAAAATTTGGTTTGGTCGCGTAGCGCGAAGCGCGGAGTGGCCTAACCAAATTTTCAGGCTTTTCTAAACTCGAAATTTTACTTCATGCGCCACCGGTATAAAACATTGATTCAATGTAAAGTTTAGCGGTATGTTTTAAACTTCGTAATATGTCAGTGTTTTGTACCGGTGGCGCATGAAGTAAAATTTCGAGTTTAGAAAAGCCTGAAAATTTGGTTTGGCCGCTCCGCGCTTCGCGCTACGCGACCCAACCAAATTTTGAGGCTTTTCTAAACTCGAAATTTTACTTCATGCTCCACGCGTATTAAACACTGATTTCAAACGAAGTTCGCAATATACTAGTAAAACAGTATCCAAATGACGTGCATTCTTAACCTCACATCAAATCAGTGTTTTGTACGCGTGGCGCATAAAGTAAAATTTCGAGTTTAGAAAAGCCTGAAAATTTGGTTTGGCCGCTCCGCGCTTCGCGCTACGCGACCAAACCAAATTTTCAGGCTTTTCTAAACTCGAAATTTTACTTTATGCTTAGTCTGGGAGTGGAAAACACTCCTTTAAAGATTCAAATTGAACTCTTTTTAAAAACAAAGAATGTCGTAAAATGTACAGCGTATGCATTGTATACTTTAAATAATAATAATTATAATCTTGATATGGCTGTGGCGAGAGTCTATGCCAGGATCATCGATCCAAATTTAAAAAAAATGATATTAATCTTTATTGCCCAAACGGAAAAAACCAATAGAGGACAAAATCAGCCCTGTAAAGAAAGAAAGAAACATTCCCTGTATAACAATACAAAATTATCATAACAATTTATCAACTACAGGAATCATTTGACAGGCACAATCCCAGATCTGATAAATGGTTAATATTATTATTTCCTTTTCATGCACTTAGTTTCATCAATTTGACGCCCATTGTAAATCTTCATTAAATTTGATTTATGGCCACACTTTATTGTAATGTTATCTGAATCCTGTTATGTACCCATATGACATTTATCGGCTGGAACCCCTGTCTTTTATGGCTCGATTACGCCGAACGGAATTATTTTTATGGGTGCGTGTTTGCGTGCACTCACTGATATTAAAACCCGGGACGGCGACGTCTTGTATTCGATTCAAAAGTTGAGATTCGACTCTTGAAGATACGCTTTTGAACTGGCTCTATTGAATGTAGCTGTGTTTGTATGTATGTGGCTGTGTTTGTATGTACTATACTGTGTGTGTGTGTGTGTGTGTGTGTGTGTGTGTGTGTGTGGATGAATGGCGCGCCGGATTTCTGCGACACAATGGACTTACGTAACTGGTGTATGTCGGTCATTATGTTGCATTGTGTCGCATCCGATGGGTTTACCCGTGACACGGGCAATGAAGATTGATGGCGGCGTGGGTTTGGGGGCTGGGGGTGTACGTAGGGGGGCCCCGGAAAATATATCATCTTCGCCTGCCCTTGTCTGTCATCGCAAATTATTCGCGGCATGATGGATTTTCCACTATCATCAGGGCCAATATATGGCCGACGTCTCGCATAATCGATGATCTTACCGAGGTTTATTTTTACGCTCGATTTTTTATTTTTTTTTTCAAGCTGTGGAAATATAGCACAAGGTATTTTAAAAAAAACTTAACATGTGTATGTAGGTTTTTATTTTAAATGCACTTGGTTTGTCTTACTAATAATATGGGTGTTGAATTTACAATTACATTAGGTTAGAAAATAAGTTAGAGGGATTTTAAATTCGTTTTCGGACTTTAAGTTTATGCATGTACTCGTATTAGCAAAGGCAACATAACAACATAACTTTTTTAAACAAAATCCTGAAAAAACTTATTACACAAAAAAAGGCCTGGAGGTCAACGAACTTCCAGAACACCAGTTTAGCAGTTCGCTACAGAGAAATGATTGAGGCATTTTTTCTCCAAAAACTTGAAGAAATGGAACTTACGGATGTATGGTTCCAGCAGGACGAAGCCACGGCACACACAGCGAGAACTTCAATGGAACTTGAGGGAACACTTCCACGAGCGCCTAATCTCTTTTAGGCGTAACGTACTGTGGCCGGCGCGCTCCTCCGATGTTGGCTCCCTGTGACTGCTTTTTATGGGGATATCATAAATCCATTGTTTACAATGACAAACCACGGACTGTGCAACACCTAAAGGATAACATTCGCCAAGCCATCGCCAACATTCCTGTCGATATGCTCGAAAAAGTGGAGCGAAACTTCAAAAAGCGGGTGGATCAGTGTATCGGTAATGAGGGCCGCCATTTGTCCGATGTTATTTTTAGAACCACTTGAAACAAAATTTCAGGATGTGTACAATACGATAAAAAAGAATTAAATCGATATGTGAAATACTTTTTCTTTTATTAACCTTTCAAATCAGCAAGTTTCTCTACCGCACCCTGTTTTTAATAAAATTGACAAATATACGAACGAAATTTTTATTGTAACAAAATTTGTCGAAATTAATAAACATAATATAAAATAATAGAAATATTAGTAATTTAAAATTGCATGCTAAATAAATGACGTTTAATCCATTGCCTTGTCTTTAACGAGTGTCTTCCACTCCCAGATTAAGCATGAAGTAAAATTTCGAGTTTAGTAAAGCCTGAAAATTTGGTTTGGTCGCTCCGCGAAGCGGGGCGACCAAACCAAATTTTCAGACTTTTGTAAACTCGAAATTTTACTTCATGCGCCACGCGTATTTAATCACTGAATTATTGTGAAGTTAAAAATATACTGATAAAGTCGTATGCTAAAGCATCATGTTTTAAACCACCTTAAATCAGTGATTTATACGTCTGGCGCATGAAGTAAAATTTCAATTTATTCCGTTTTGAACATTTGCAGAAAATAAATAAACCTATTAAAACATACAAGAAATGTTTCTTTAAACTATACATAAGCATACACTATAAATTTTACACCATTCGTTGTTTTTTAAAAGAGTTCAGTTTGAATCGAGTGTTTTCCACTCCCAGACTAAGCATGAAGTAAAATTTCGAGTTTAGAAAAGCCTGAAAATTTGGTTTGGTCGTGTAGCGCGTAGCGCTACACGACCAAACCAAATTTTTAGGCTTTTCTGAACTCGAAATTTTACTTCATGCGCCACGAGTATAAAACGCCGATTTGATGGAAAGTTTAAAATATACTGTAATTAATTATTTGTAGTATTTTAGCGTATGTATTGTACATACCGGGTGAATATTCGTACATAGGCAATTAACATGGGAAAAACGCTTTTTGCAGATTGTAGATTGCTGCTACCTATTTTAACTTTTAACTATAAGCATTATTTGAGACTTAAAAATTGTGCTTATAACCGGCGCTCAAAATCAATTTTAGGGTATTTATTAGTTTTTTGTCGATTCTAAAAGTCGAGAAAAGTCGATGAATTATTTTTTTCTTGAGGAAATAAATAGCTCAGATTATTTCTAATGCTAGTAAGAATGTCTGTGATTTTTTTCGGATGTTTGTAAAATTTTTTTTTTGTATCAAAATCTTGATTTTCTTCCATGCGTACCTTTTACGAAAGTTGCAATTTTTTTATAAAAATTTTTGTTTTTAGAAAAATCTTTAAAAAATCTGGGTTATTCTTCTTGATATTAAAAATCACTTGAACTATTTCTTTTATAAAAAAAAATCATTTCACATTAAATCAGCTATTTATCAACATATGAAAACTGATTAAAACTAATGTGACTACAATTAAGCATCCGTAACGAGCACAATTTTTAAAATACGAACACGTAATCAACAATAATTTCAAACTTATTTTATTCGTAAGAATATCATCTTAAAACAAATAGTAATCTTTTGGTATATTTAACTTTAAATTCATTTTTTATTTGAAATGGAAAATTTGTAGATTTTTCACTTATTGTGTTTAAAAGTGCTACATTTCATCACGTATTTAACTAATTTAATTTATTAAAAAAGTAAGCAATTAAGGATTAAGAAAGCTCTCATCTGATGTATAAACATTATTTAAGACTTGTTGGAAGTGACAATCCTGACAGTTCATATTCTCCCGCCACACTGAAACAACTTGTTACTAATTTAACTCTATTAAATCTGTCACTGTTTTTTAAGTCTCTCATTGAATGTCAATATATCTAGTTGTACTTTTTCAATCTGTCTCCAGTTTTTTTAACTCGCCTAACGTAGCCACTCGACCTTGCACATATTCACAGGTTTTGATGCCCAGGAACATCCTCAGGTCTCCTAGGTCCATCACACGGAACTTTTGCTAAAGAAAAGACACGATTTGGTTAAGTGCTATCCGCAGGTTGCTTGCCATAAGTATGTCGTCGACATAGACCAGTAGAAAGACTTTCTCCTGTCCATGGACCAACTTATACAGGCATTTGTCGAGCTCGGATTGGACAAATCCTTGCGACCGCACAAACGTGTCGAACTCTTCGTTCTATGTTCTAGGCGCCTATTTCAACCCTTAGATCGTTTTGTTGAGCTTACAAACCTGACCTGTTGCACTATCGAAACCTTCGGGTAACTTCATAACCGACCGCGCGGAATCATGGAGGAACCGGGGATCAGCTGTTAACCACTACTCAACGTCTTTTAAGACAACCAGTCCCGCATCCACCTCCTGCAGAGATAGCAGCAAAACAGACTGAAGCATATCGACGTGAAGTTCAACTTCATATTCACAGATTTTAATGCCCAGAAACATCCTCAGGTCTCCTAGGTCCTTCATACGGAATTTTTGCTGAAGAAGAGACACGATTTGATTAAGTGCTGTCTGCCGGTTGCTCGCCATAAATATGTCGTCGACATAGACCAGTAGAAAGACTTTTTCCTATCCATGGACCAACTTATACCGCCATTTGTCGAGCTTGGATTGGACAAATCCTTGCTACCGCACAAACGTGTCGAACTCTTCGTTCCATGCTCTAGGCGCCTGTTTCAACCCGTAGAGCATTTTGTTGAGTTTACAAACCTGACCTGTTGAACTATCGAAACCTTCGGGTAATTTCATATATATCATATAGAAAACCGTAGTCTAAGTACGTCGCGCTTGCCACGGAATGCACGGAGCTCATCTGGCTTCCAGGAATCATGCAGGAACTGGAGATCAGCTGTTCACCACTAATCACCGTCTTTGAAGACAACCAGTCCACATCTATCTCCTGCAGAAATTTCAGCAAAACAGACTGAAGCATATCGACGTGAAGTTCAACTTCATCAGAGACCTTCAGATGACCCACCAAATGTATGTCAAGTACATCCGTACAAATAACCAAGTCGCAGACATTTTCACTAAGGGGCTACACAGAAAGAACTTTCAAGAGCTCAGATCCAGGTTGGAAGCCCAGCAGCCCTTAATCTTTAAATGCCAAAGTTGACAGAGCTTTGAACTACTAATCACCGTCTTTGAAGACAACCAGTCCTACATCCATCTCCTGCAGAAATTTCAGCAAAACAGACTGAAGCATATCGACGTGAAGTTCAACTTCATCAGAGACCTTCAGATGACCCAGCAAATGTATGTCAAGTACATCCGTACAGATAACCAAGTCGCAGACATTTTCACTAAGGGGCTACACAGAAAGAACTTTCAAGAGCTTAGATCCAGGCTGGAAGCCCAGCAGCCCTTAATCTTCAAATGCCAAAGTTGACAGAGCTTTAAACTGCCAAGATTGAGGAGGAGTGTTGGAAGTGACAATCCCAGCAGTTCATATTCTCCAGCCACACTGAAGCAACTTACTTGATACTAATTTAACTCTATTAAATCCTGTCACTGTTTTTTAAGTCTCTCAATGAATGTCAATATATCGAGTTGTACTTTTGCAATCCGTCTCCATTTTATTTAACTCGCCTAACCTAGACATTTGGGCTTGCGCACATTTACAAGACTTAAAAGTTGTGCTTAGAACAAGCGCTCAAAATTGAGTGGGTTAATTAATTATCCGTCAATTTTAAAAATTGAGTAAAGTCAAAGAATTATGTTTTTCTTGAGGAAATAAATACCTCAGATTTTGAGTTAACTAATTTTCCGTCAATTTTAAAATCTGAGAAAAGTCAAAGAATTATTGTTTTCTTGAGGAAATAAATAGCTCAGATTATATCTAATGTTAGTAAGAGTGTCTGTGAATTTGTTGAGATTTTTGTGAAAATATTTTTTTTTATATATAAAAATATTGATTTTTTCCATTCATACCGTTTATGAAAATTACGATATTTCGATCAAAATTTTTACTTTTAGAAAATCTAAAAAAAATCTGAATTATTCTTCTTGATATTAAAAATCACAAAAACAATTTTTTTATAAAAAAAAAATCATTTCACATAAAATCAGCTATTTAACAACATTTGAAAATTATTTAAAACCAATGTGAGTACAATTAAGCATCCGCAACGAGCACAATTTTTAAGATACGAATACGTAATTAACATTAATTTCATGCTTGTTTTATTCGTAAGAATATCATCTTGAAACAAATATTAATCTTTTGGTATATTTAACTCTAAATTAAGTTTTTATTCGAAACGGAAAATGTTTTGATTTTTCACTTATTATGTTTGAAGTGCTGCATTTCATTGAGTATTTAACTAATTTCATTTATTTAAAAAGTAAGCAATTGAGGATTAAGAAATGTTTCATTTGATGTACAAACATTATTTGAGACTTAAAAGTTGTGGTTAGAACGAGCGCTCAAATTCAAATTTTATTGGGTTTATTAATTTTCCGTCAATTTCAAAAGTTGGGAAAAGTCGACGAATATTTTTTTCTTAAGGAAATAAATAGCTCAGATTATTACGAATGTTAGTAAGAGTGTCTGTGAATTTTTTGGGATTTTTGTAAAAATATTTTTTTTTGTACTAAAATCTTGATTTTTTCCATGCACACCCCTTACAAAAGTCGCGATTTTTCGTTGAACATTTTTATTTTTATAAAAATCTAAAAAAAATCTTGATTGTTCTTCTTAATATTAGAAATCGCCTGAACTATATTTTTTTCTTATAGAAAAATTGTTTAAAAAAAACTCAGCTATTTAACAACATTTGAAAACTATTTAAAACCAATGTGACTACAATTAAGCATCCGTAACGAGCACAATTTTTAAGATACGAATACGTAATTAACATTAATTTCATGCTTGTTTTATTCGTAAGAATATCATCTTGAAGCAAATATTAATCTTTTAGTATATTTAACTCTAAATTAAGTTTTTATTCGAAACGGAAAATGTTTTGATTTTTCACTTATTATGTTTGAAGTGTTGCATTTTATTGAGTATTTAACTAATTTCATTTATTTAAAAAGTAAGCAATTGAGGATTAAGAAAGGTTTCATTTAATGTACAAACATTATTTGAAACTTAAAAGTTGTGGTTAGAACGCGTGCTCAAATTCAAATTTTATTGGGTTTATTAATTTTCCGTCAATTTCAAAAGTTGGGAAAAGTCGACGAATATTTTTTTTCTTGAGGCAATAAATAGCTCAGATTATTTCGAATGTTAGTAAGAGTGTCTGTGAATTTTTTGGGATTTTTGTGAAAATATTTTTTTTTGTACTAAAATCTTGATTTTTTCCATGCACACCCCTTACAAAAATTGCGATTTTTCGTTGAAAATTTTTATTTTTATAAAAATCTAAAAAAAATCTTGATTGTTCTTCTTAATATTAGAAATCGCCTGAACTATATTTTTTTCTTATAAAAAAATTGTTTAAAAAAAACTCAGCTATTTAACAACATCTGAAAACTGTTTAAAACCAATATGAAGTGTAGTCATATTGGTATTAAACAGTTTTCAGATGTTGTTAAATAGCTGAGTTTTTTTTAAACACTTTTTTTATAAGAAAATAATATAGTTCAAGCGATTTCTAATATTAAGAAGAACAATCGAGATTTTTTTTAGATTTTTATAAAAATAAAAATTTTCAACGAAAAATCGCAATTTTTGTAAGGGGTGTGCATGGAAAAAATCAATGTTTTACACGTCAATGACTTGGTACAAACTTTAAGTTAAACTTTCTTACAAACAACGAATGCCTGAAACTATACAGCATATACATCGGCTTAACGAAAAAATCGCTGTATGTGTCCGGTGCATTGATATTGCATGAAGTTCTTGGTAATATGAAATGTATACAAAGGTTGTTTTGATGTATGCTGATTATAAATAATTTGTACCCGAATAAAGCTTAATGAGTCAGCATACACACACCTGAGAGGAGTTTTCTTGTCGAGTCGACGGGGTCCCTTTTCATCGGGATTTGCATTTAAAACTGAAAGCGCTTTCTAAATGAAAAGTGAGCGATGAGGATTACAAACTTTGACAGTTGATTAGCACGGTCTATTGAGACTGAATGGCGGCGGCATTGTGCCGGTCTCCTTTTGAAAAGGTGGGCTGTCGCAATATATCATCCGCTAGAAGTGACATTGCCCATAACTAATGGCGATGTATTTTTACATTAGTTACGCGGCGGGGTCCGGTTCGTAAAGGCAAAAGTGACAAACCGGACATTAGCGGGGTGGAAACACAATGGGCAGCTGCACTTAATTTTGCGCCCCCTCTCCTAATTTTCAGGTGAAAATCGCTAGGTGTAATTCAGCAATTCCGATACCGGGGGTTTATTGTGCGGAACCGGGGGATTGATTTACGGCCGTTAAAGAATAACACAAACACAGCAGAAAGAATAATGTGGCATCTCAATAAGGCTGTAGAAGCGGAGGGCTATAAATCAGGTCCGCACGCAATACGGCGGAGCCAATTGCAGTTGAGGCTTTGTGTTCGCGTTATTGCGTGAAGACACGGCCGTTTCTAATACTCCATGATGGAGTGCTCCACTTTGTCATATGCGGCTGACACATGCTATTTTCATTGGCGGAGCAGAGCGCGCTCGCCGCCGCTGGCTAAATAATTAGCGGAAGGCAAAAATCGTTCGCGTTTAAATCAAAAAATACTGCCGAGGAACGACGGCGAGAAATTGAAGAGCCAATATAGGATGACTTATGGGGCCCACGGCTTGCCTGTTTCGAGGATATACGAGCTCTGTAAAACTCACGGCGCGCACCAGATAATAAATGCCCTCGCGTACTTTATAGCACCCCAATAAATAAGCTCGTTATTCTATTATAAACCGCACGGAGCGCTTGTCTCAGAAAAAGAATTGTCCTTCATATATAAGTTGAGTTAAGTCATCCGTATCTTTGCCCTGAAAAATTATGCTCATCCTTAAAATGGCACAAAACACTTTTAAACTTTACATCAAAAATATCATAAACATCACAAAACATAGTGAAACAAATGTATACACCTAAAATATTAAGCTATCCTATAATAGAAAATATCAATGTTGGACTTTTTGTGCGTTAACCCTTTCGTGACTAACGGGACAATCCGTCCCAAGACAGACAGTTTGTTTCTTAAACAATTTTCTTGGTTATAAATTCTCAAATATCTTCGTGTGCATCAAACGTGAGTTTTTTTTTAAGTTCTAAATATAGTACGCCCCAAAATGTTAATGACAAGTTTGTCCATGCAGTGACAAGCTATAGAATATTATATACTATGTAGATATTTTACGGAATTTTTCTCTGTATCTATTTCTACAAGAATATATTAATATTAAGTCATTTCAAATTAAAACACTTGTTTAGTTTTATGTTGTTTGTATTCAGTTTCCTGACACGTGTTTCGGTCAATGACGACCGTTCTCAAAGGAATTACAAAAATAACTGAATACAACAACATGAAACTAAACAAGTGTTTTAATTTGAAATTACTTAATATTATAATTTTGTTTCATCAAGAGTGCAGTGAACAAAGTATATAGCGTAAGAATATATTACTAAAAAGAAATAAATTATTACTATTTTGACGAATAGAGCACTAATACCTTTCTTCTCACGTTTATTTGAATTACCAAATTTCAGAGCTGGGATGAATCCTCAAAAGCAGGATTCGAATCACGAATCCGAATCACCTAATATGATTCGAATTACGAATACTCGAATAAAGGATTCGTAAGTGAAAAATATGATTCGAATCAAAGATTCGAATCCTCATTTTTGAATCACGGATACAAAATCTTTTAAAAATAAATTTGAATCTATTATTTGCAACCAGTAACATTTAATTGAATTAGTTTCTATTAACAAAAATGTTCATTTACCGACTAAATACCTGTTAAATAATGATTTTAATTAATGATGATATATGTGTTATTGAACTTCATTTTAAATTAGTGTTTTATACGCGTGGCGCATGAAGTAAAATTTCGAGTTTAGAAAAGCCCCGTGAAAATTTGTCTCGGGTCGCTGCGCGACCCTCGACAAATTTTCTACGCGGGGCTTTTCTAAACTCGAAATTTTACTTCATGCTTAGTCTGGGAGTGGACCGTCAAGATTTTCTACATGTCAAGATTTTCGATATTTCTAGATTTTTGGTCGATTGATTCACAGTTTGTTATTATATCAAATGCAACTTTGATATTAAATAAATACGGTTTTTTCTTAGGAATAGAATATTCACCTATTTAATGCCGAGCAAATTATAAAGGTAACTCTAAAAGTTAATCTTAGGTAAAATTTTGGATCTTTTTCTATGATTTCAATGAATGATTTATTATATATATATATATATATATATATATATATTTTTTTTTAAAGTGTTTATTTCGTACAATTACAACAATGGAGCCCAACAATAATCCGAAAACAGATTTGAAATATCTTTTTTTGTTTTCGAGATATTGCCAAAAAACTATTTTTGTCAAATTTCGTTTTTATTTTTTATTCAAAAACTATTGGATCTAGGAATTTGCAACTTTTATATTATACAGGCACTTTTTAATCAGGAATTTAGTAGTGTACTTACATTTAAAATAACTTTAATATCTTCTCCAGAACCATAGCCAACTTTTGTTTTTCTTATGGGCGCCATATTGGATATTCATATTTTTGGAAAGAACTTTTTTTTCTGAATTCAACGGTATATCACACTTATCATTTATTTTGCGTTTCATTTGAAACAAAGCAACCTTTTGTTTTTTTTTAAGAGTGCCTTGAAAACAGTTGCACATTTTAAAATTCCTGAGGCCTACAACTATATTTTTTTAGGGAAGGAACCAGAATAATCACTCTGCTGCTTGATGAAGTTTTTCATAATATTAAATAATAATAAACAAATTAATTAAATATCTTTTGAACTAAAATTATCACAAACTTAGAGTAAGTCTTCGAATATATCACCATTGACCTCCAAACATAATTCTAGTCTTTTCCTTTAATTTTGGACTGCCCGAAAAATGTCTCTTCTTCTTAATTGCTGAATGGTAACTATTATAATTCTTCTTAAATCGTCTTTGTCCTCTGGAATAGTTTTATAAACTTTTTCTTTTATAGCTCCCCAAAGAAAATAATCTAGAGGTGACAATTCAGGTGAGCGAGCTGGCCAACGTATATCACCATTATTTGCCATAACTTTATTTTGAAACATTTCGGACAGACAATTAGCGACAATTTGGCTGTTGTGAGGTGGTGCACCATCTTGTTGAAACCATACATTTCTTAACATATTTAAGGGGATGTTATTGTCTACGTAATCACTTAAAAATGTTCTTAAAAAATCGTGATATCTCTGTGAATTTAATGTATCTTCGTAAATGTATGGACCTACAATATTGTCTCCCAAAATACCGACCCATACATTTAGTCCGAATTGCACTTGTCGTCGTCTTTCTTCATGTTGTCTAGGATTATTTATACTCCACACATGTTCATTATGCCTATTGAATATCCCTGTGTTGGTAAAACGGCATTCGTCAGACCATACCACATTTGACAAGAAATTCGGATTTTCGTTTAATTTTCCCAATAAAATACGACAAAAGTCGTCTAGCATCTCCAGGATGGAGAGCTTGAGTAATTTTAATTTTGAATGGGCGATATTTATTTTTTTTTCCAAATTCTCCATACGTATTGAAACGTCACACCAAACTGGTTCGCAAGTTCTCTCGTTGAGGAAGAAGGGTTATCTTGAATCTAGGGGAATAAATATTATCTTATTGTAATTAAAATGAAATCATTTTACCGTTTGCAAAATTTGGTTTTCATTTTCATGGGGTTGGTGATATCCATATCTTTGTCGTGGCTTTACGAAGGAACCATATTCCAATAAATTTGTATGTAGTTTTATGAAATGACTTTCACTTGGCTGTTGCTTTTCTGGATAGCGCTGTAGATAGACTTCGGATGAAATACGTACATTTTTGGTTGAAGTATAATAAACTTCGATCATATCTCGTTTTTCTTGGTTCGAAAACACCATTTTTAACTTTATTTTATGTATTATGTATAATGATCGTATCTTATTGACACATCAATAACTGAATAACGTATCAATATTATTGTTTCCAAGGCACTCTTTACAAAAAACAAAAGGTTGCTATGTTTCAAATGAAACGCAGAATAAATTATAAGTGTGATATACCGTTTAATTCAGAAAAAAAAGTTCTTTCTAAAAATATGAAAATCCAATATGGCGCCCATAAGAAAAACAAAAGTTGGCTATGGTTCCGGGGAAGATATTAAAGTTATTTTAAATGTAAGTACACTACTAAATTCCTGATTAAAAAGTGCCTGTATAATGTAAAAGTTGTAAATTCCTAGATCCAATAGTTTTTGAATAAAAAAATAAAAACGAAATTTGAAAAAAATAGTTTTTTGGCAATATCTCGAAAACAAAAAAAGATATTTTAAATCTGTTTTCGTATTATTGTTGGGCTACAAATTTCACATATTTGCCCTAATTTAACCAACTCTCTAACTCTTCAAATAACCGAGATCCCCATGCATTTCCTCGAAATACGGACACCCTGTATATATATATATATAGAAACATAAGTTAAAATTATTTGTATTCATCTGCGCCTCATTGTAGTTGGTACCCTGGGTTTCATTCCTTCTTTCCTCGCCTCGTGATGTCTGGGTAGTACCCGATCTCGGGCTAACGGTATTGAAGGATTCTTGTGAGTTTTACATTTTCATATTTTCGGTCAGTTTATTTCGTTATTTATTAGTAGGTTTTTTATTTTTATTTTGAATGGAATAAATTTTAGAGATTTTACGTATTTTAGAAGTTTGTTGAAAATGTTTATCGTGTCTGTCGTCAAGTTTTGCGTGTACTTTTTGGTGTTGAATTTATCGGTTCTGAGGTCTGATTTTCTTCTGGTTTCATAACTGTGTATTTGTTTATTGGGTTTAATTTTGATCCTTGTTTTTATTAAGTTATGTTGTATTTTGTATATAAGTAATAGGTTATTGTAAGTTATTAGTTTTTTTTTATATCTAGTTCTTTCGTGATTACATACGTCGATTTTATAAAAGAGTTAAATTTAAAGTTCAAACGAGTGTTGTCCACTTCCAGACTAAGCATGAAGTAAAATTTCGAGTTTAGAAAAGCCCCGCGTAGAAAATTTGTCGTGGGTCGCGCAGCGACCCGAGACAAATTTTCGCGGGGCTTTTCTAAACTCGAAATTTTACTTCATGCGCCACGCGTATAAAACACTGATTTAAAGCGAAGTTAAAAATGCACTGAAAACCAACCCAACTCTGATATTTTTTCAAATTTGGATGTTTTCTTTCCTATCCATGCTGTAAACCTTCAGATATTTGTTGTATTCTTGTAAAAAAACTTCGATTTCCTGTAGTCCTTCGGTCTCCGAAGACCATGATTGGTCCTTCGAGCAGTAGCCTTTGTAAAATGGTAATAAACTTAGTAATCCAGAGTGATCCTTCAATTTGAAACTTTTAAGAACAAGTGTTGTCTACTCCCAGACTAAGCATGAAGTAAAATTTCGAGTTTAGAAAAGCCCCGCATAGAAAATTTGTCGAGGGTCGCGCAGCGACCCGAGACAAATTTTTACGGGGCTTTTCTGAACTCGAAATTTTACTTCATGCGCCACGCGTATAAAACACTGATTTAAAGCGAAGTTAAAAATGCACTAAAAACCAACCCAACTCTGATATTTTTTTCAAAATTGGATGTTTTCTTTCCTAGCCATGCTGTAAACCTTCAGATATTTGTTGTATTCTTGTAAAAAAACTTCGATTTCCTGTAGTCCTTCGGTCTCCGAAGACCATGATTGGTCCTTCGAGCTGTAGCCTTTGTAAAATGGTAATAAACTTAGTAATCTAGAGTGATCCTTCAATTTGAAACTTCTAAGAACAAGTGTTGTCCACTCCCAGACTAAGCATGAAGTAAAATTTCGAGTTTAGAAAAGCCCCGCGTAGAAAATTTGTCTCGGGTCGCGCAGCGACCCGAGACAAATTTTCACAGGGCTTTTCTAAACTCGAAATTTTACTTTATGCGCCACGCGTATAAAACACTGATATCAAGTGAAGTTAAAAATATACTTTTAAGGTTGTACATTTTTCATAGTTAAGTAATTAAATATGCATTCACAAATATTTGAATTATTCGGAAATTTAAATATTTATATTCAAATATGAATAATTTAGTGATTTAAATATTCGTATTAGAATATTTAACTATTTGAATTAATCGAATTTGAATCCCAGCCTTAATAGCGATGATTCGAATTATTTGGGAAGATTTGAATCCCTGTATGAGGATTCGAATCCTTTTATAAGGATTCGAATCCTTTTATAAGGATTCGAATCTTTTTATAAGGATTTGAATCTTTTTATAAGAATTCGAATCCATTTATAACTTTATAAGTCAATTAATGATAATAAATTGCCCTTGGTCGAGACAGTGCGTGATTTGGGTATTATATTTGATTCTCGCTTAAATTTTGTTACCCATTTGAATAAGATCTCTAGTAAAGCTCTTTCTATGCTCGGTTTCATTAATAGATTTTCGAAACACTTTGGCGTGGATACGTTCAAAACCCTTTACGTCAGTTTGGTAAGGCCACATTTGGAATATTGTTCTGCAATTTGGTCTCCTTACCACAACTGTAACATTGAAATCATTGAACAAGTTCAGAATAGGTTCTTACTACTGGTATCTTTTAAAATGGGGATCGCACGCATTGACTATAGTCGGTCACACATATTGAATTGTCTTAATTTAAAATCTTTAGAATATAGAAGAATATCATTTGACTTATGCTATGGGTTCAAACTGATTAATGGACATGTCAATTGCAGTTTTTTATTATCATTGTTGAACTTTAATTTTTTTTTAACAACTCCAGTTCGTTGTAGGCCCTTATTTCGTTTAAACTTCCAACCAACATTGTATGGTTCCCATAATCCTGTGGCACGTATAATGCGGTATTGTAATGTCCTTATGTTGTATCCCAACTTTTACATTTTTAGTAATTCTTATAGTGTATTCAAACGCCATTTACAGTTTATTTATCTGGATATTGTTAATTAGTGTATTTTTGTTTGTTGTATTATATTTCTCACTCTATTTATATTGTTTTCAAAGTAATATTATGTTTATCTTATATCACCATTTTTAATTGTGTATTGATGTATAAAGGAGATTTCCGTTGATAAATAAAATAAATAAATAAGGATTCGAATCATCTACGTCTGAATTCGAATACGAATCCTTTTAAAAAAATGTAACTAATTCGGATCACGAATCCGTTTTTACTAAAGTATTCGAATACCTCTTTTGAATTCTCTAAAAGGATTCGAATCCGCGAATCAAATCCTGAATGATTCGAATCCTGCCCAGCTTTGCCAAATATACATACAGTTCGGAAACAAAGTCACCATTATCAATGGATTAACACTGAATCCATTGATAATGGTCACTAATTGGTAATTCAAATAAACGTGTGAAGAAAGGTTATAAGTGCTTCGTCAAATTAATTTGATATTCAGGTAACTCAATTAATCAATAAATCATTACTAGTTTAAGTTTGTAAATACATTATTCATTCATCTGCCTGATGAAGCCACTGTGTTTCGAAACAATTATTCCAGTGTCAATTAATAAACCTTATCCAAGTGTGTTATTTACTAAAGGTGTTTAAATCATTACTACTACTTTCGTTATAATCTTCAGAAAGAGAACATCAAAATATTGCCATTCAAATTATAAATGCTTAAAGTTAACAATTCACAATTTGACACAAGACAACGTTGAGTCCTTAATAGCATCTTAACTAAGTCTTGTGAAAATTGGTTTATTATTATACAAATCCAGCAGATTTTCGATCCGCCTTTTAAATACAATCAACAGTCACAAAGGAAAAGTGGGCGTGACTTGAAACTTCAATCAAAGGACCCTCGACTCCCCTGCGTTGATCTCATTAAAACATCATTTTGATTATAGTCGACGCTGACAGATGAAGATGGAATGAATCAATGGAGGAGTCGCGCTCGTTATTTTCGCAAGCGTTTGCAGGAGTGGTTCCGGGGATTTAAGTCGGGGGAGTCAAGGGGCAGAGCGTGGGGGCATCTAAAGGGGATTACATGAGTGGTCCCCGGGGTGTGATCGAGAATGAGAAAACCTGGAGGCTTTATCCCAGCGTCCGCCGCGCGAGCACCTAAGGGTCATACATCTTGTCACGTCTCCACGGCCAATCAACCGTGATTTATTCAACCAGTCCGCCATGGAAAAGAATACAGGCTACTGGATACCACGATTTATTCTTATGTGGATATTATATACAGAGTGTCCCCGAATGGTCTGTACAACGCTCTACCACATATTCTCTGAAACAAAATAAGACGATTTAACTAAACTTATCTCTATCCAAAAGTGGTTCCTAAGCCATCTACGAGGTGTATAAATTGTAAGATTACAGTAAATGTAAGACTCGTGGTCGAAATTTATGTTTATTATTTTAAATTCTACTTATATTTTGTTATTGTAAAAGATTCTAAAAATAGACAAGTGTATATAAAAAAATATTTTATTACTAAAAGTTATCTACGCTTATGGTTACTTCTCGACATAATCACCTTGGAGATTAAGGCATTTGTCGTACTTGTAGACAAGCTTTCCAAGCATAAAATGTTGCCGCCAATGAATTAAAATTAGACTTGATGTTTTCTTGAAGCTCTTCGTTATTTTGGAAGCGCTGCACTCCTAGCAACTTCTCCAGATTAGGGAAAACATGTAATGTTTGCTCCTTATTATTTTGGGAGCGCTACCCTCCAGCCACTTTTTCAGTTGAGGAAAGCTAGGCTAGGACTGTATGCCGAGTGACTTCCATGATTTTCCTAAACTTTCTTTTGGAAGCACTGTCCTCCTAGCTACTTAAGTTAAGGAAAAACATGGAAGTCACTGGGCGCTAGGTTTTATTGGTGGGGTTGCAGACATAAGCATACAGGGAATTTTTCTTTCAAAGCAAGTGAACATTTATATTGGTGGGGCTACAAACAAAAGCATATAGAATATGTTTCTTTCAAAGCAAGTGAAAATTTTGAAATTTATTGAATATTTGATTTGACTGATAAATTAGTATCTATAACCAAAATAGACAATAAATTTTCTCAACTCAATTTGTGGCTAAGAGGGCAGCGCAACATTATTAATTTTTTGTTAATTAAATTACTAAATAAGTTAATTTTATATATTATATTATTTGTCCTGACTTGAAAATGTGTGAAGAAAAATGTAAATATTTGGATATTTAAATATTTCGATTATTACTCATTAAAAAAAAAATGTCAGTGCATTTCTAACTTACAATAATTCAGTGTTTTATACGCGTGGCGCATGAAGTAAAATTTCGAGTTTAGAAAAGCCCCGTGAAAATTTGTCTCGGGTCGCTACGCGACCCTCGACAAATTTTCTACGCGGGGCTTTTCTAAACTCGAAATTTTACTTCATGCTTAGTCTGGGAGTGGACGACACTCGTTTAAAACTTCAAATTGAACTCTTTACAAAAAACAACGAATATCTAAAAATTTAAAGAAAATACGTCTGAGTTCGAATACGAATCCTTTTAAAAAAATGTAACGAATCCGGATCACGAATCCGTTTTTACTAAAGTATTCGGAATACCTCTTTTGAATCTTCTAAAAGGATTCGAATCCGGGAATCAAATCCTGAATGATTCGAATCCTGCCCAGCTTTGCCAAATATACATACAGTTCGGAAACAAAGTCACCATTATCAATGGATTAACACTGAATCCATTGATAATGGTCACTAATTGGTAATACAAATAAACGTGTGAAGAAAGGTTATAAGTGCTTTATTCGTCAAATTAATTTGATATTCAGGTAACTCAATTAATCAATAAATCATTACTAGTTTAAGTTTGTAAATACATTATTCATTAAATTAGTATCTATAACCAAAATAGACAATCCATTTTCTGAACTCAATTTGTGGCTAAGAGGGCAGCGCAACATTATTAATTTTTTGTTAATTAAATTATTAAATAAGTTAATTTTATTTTTTATATTATTTGACCTGACTTGAAAATGTGTGAAGAAAAATGTAAATATTTTGTTATTTAAATATTTCGATTATTACTCATTTAAAAAAAATGTCAGTGCATTTCTAACTTCACAACAATTCAGTGTTTTATACGCGTGGCGCATGAAGTAAAATTTCGAGTTTAGAAAAGCCCCGTGAAAATTTGTCTCGGGTCGCTGCGCGACCCTCGACAAATTTTCTACGCGGGGCTTTTCTAAACTCGAAATTTTACTTCATGCTTAGTCTGGGAGTGGACGACACTCGTTTAAAACTTCAAATTGAACTCTTTACAAAAAACAACGAATATCTAAAAATTTAAAGAAAATATGCTGAATTTGGATATACGTATTCTAAATTCAGCATCCTTTAAGGAAATTGCATTGATGCCAAGAAAGTGCTACGGAGAGCACTAAGAGCGTGTAGGTAAGGGAGTGGGAAAAGGCAAAGACTAAGTTTGACGAAACATGCAAAAGAAACAAGGAAAAGTGAATGAAGGAGGAGTTGGAGGAAGTTGGGAAGATAAGATATGATAAACAGCTGTGGACATACATACAGAAAAGGACACCAAAGAAAAAACAAAATCAGGTAGCGTTCCAATTGAGAAATGGAGAAGATATTTCCAGAGGCTGGTTCGGACGGAAAAGAGTGAAAGAAGAATTCTAGATAAGAGGGGGAGGTTTAGTAGAGCAGAGGACTTTAGTGAGGAAAAGTTAGAGTGGGCGTTAAGTATGGTTAATAGAGGAAAACCGGCAGGGCCGGACAGTACAAAAACACAGGCTTGGAAGTTATGCAGCGTTGAGGGAAAAAGAAAACTGCTAGGCAAACTGAACGGCATTTGGAGAGAGGAGTTGGAGTTTCCAAAAGAATGGAGGGAGGGAGTTATGATTCCTGTACATAAGGGATGAGACGGAACGGTGCTCAGCAACTACAGAGGAATCACACTAATGGACAGTCTCTATAAGATCATGATGATGATGGCGAAAGAGAAGCTAGAGAGGGAAGTAGAACAAAAATGTATATTACCAGAGGTCCAAGCAGAGCTTAGGAAACGGTGGAGCAAATAGCTACATTGAACTGGCTTATTGAGAGAGAGTTGTTAGGTTAGGTTTATATGGAAACAGCCGAGGCTGTTCACTTAGGCCCATAGGGCCCGTTGTGATACCATGAGAGATCCTTCCCTTTGTTAAAAATAGAAAAAGTATACCTGTTGTTTGTGGACTTGAAAGCGGCGTTTGATTCGGTAGAGAGAGGGCTGTTGATTGGGTGTTTGAAAGGAATGGGTGTATCAGAACAAATTGTGAATTGGGTAAATGATGTATATAGAGAAACGTGGAGTAGATGAGGTGGTGTCTGAGTGTTTTAAAGTAGAGCGAGGAGTGAGGCAGGGGTGTCCACTTAGCCCACTACTATTCAATCTGTTCGTAGCCGATTTGGAGAGGGTTTTAGAGTTGGGGCAGGCGGGAGGAATAGTAGTGGCAAACAAAAAAGTGAGGAACTTAGCGTATGCCTATGATGTGGTTGTGATGGCTAGGACTATGAGCGAACTGAAGAAAGTGAAAGAGAGGCTTAAAGGTATTTTATGAAAAGAAGACTGTTGAAATGACAAAGTAGATGGTATGTAAGAATGGGGGTGGTAGAAGGAAGATAGAGGAGCTTGAATAGATGGAAGAGAAAGTGGAACGGGTCAAAGAATTTAAATATTTGGGATATATGTTTTCTGAAAGTAATGGTAGAGCCCGACACGTGGAATTTGTATGGAAGAAGGTGAGAGTAGCAGTGGCGCGGACGCAGAAAATATGGGCTGAGATGTTAGGGGAGAATGTTAGTATACAAATGGCATGGTACGATGCATGTATGAAGGCAATTTTATTGTATACGGCTGAGGTATGGGGAGTGAATGGGAATGAGAGGATGGAGAGAGCACAACTGCAATACATAAAACTGATTCTTGGTCTGAAGAGAACGACTCCGAATTATATAGTATTGCACAAGTGCACAAAGTAGTATAGTATTGCACAAGTGCCAAAGAATGTCAGTGGAATGGGTGGCGGGGAAGAGAGTGGTGAAGTTGGAGAGAAAAGTGAGTGAGTTAGGGGAAGAAAGACTGGTGAGGAAAGCTTGGTGTGCTTGTTACAAAAAATAGCAGGTGAAAGGAGGGGGAGTAAGGTAGATGCTAGAGAGAGAGACAGAATGAATCAGAAAGTGGGGTGGTCGGGATTGATAGTAAGAGAGAAAATAGCGCGAGGACAAAAACTGGAAGTTGAATTTGGGGAGAGGCTGAGGGAAGTTGAGCTGCAGGTTCGACAGGAGAATACACAAAAAAGCACCTATAATCCCAAGTATAAGAACATACAGGTATTTACAGGGCCGCCGCGCTATTTTAAAGTATTAAATGGGGAGGATGTGCGTTTACTAGCTCGGTACAGATGTAGAAGTGAAGAAAAAGGAAGAAAGGTATGGATGGGAGAAGAAGATGTGAAGTGTGTTTTTTGTGGAAGGGAGAAAGATGAATGGGAGCACTGGATGGATGTGTGTGCGAGGGTACAAATAAAAAGAAGTATGAAAGGTAGTACACGAGAAGAGAGTTTGTGTGAGAGCGGAAGAGGGATAGAGGTAGTAAAAGATCTAAGGAGAATGAGACCAGGGAGATGTAGCTCGTTGCTGAGATTTTTATTTAGATTTTTTCTTGTCGTTCGTTCTTCTGCTTTTGTTTTTGTCCGTTTATGTAATTTTAATGGAGGATACGAGAAAAATATGTTTTAGTTTCTATAATAGTATGTATTGTTTTATTGTGCCAATTTTTTTTTTTTTGTTTGGCATAGGTTTTTACCATTCAGCCACTAACGTTGATTTATATTAACATATATTTCGACTAATTTGGACGTCACAACACATTCACACACATCCATGGAACCGGAGACGAGTATTTTTCGTTAGAAAAATTACTCGCCTCCGCTGGGAATCGAACCCAGATCACCTCCGTGACCAATTTGGCGAAACCGGCGGCTCAACCGCTCAGCCACGGCGGGCCCGATTGTGACAATTAAGGTTAATTTCTACTACTTTAAAGAAAAACTCTCAGTACATAATTTTCCAGACAACTCAGTATATAAATAAACAAATGCTTATGTCTGCAGCCCCACCAGTAACAATTTTCAAAATTTTCATTTACTTTGAAAGAAAAATTTCCTGTATGTTAATGTCTGCAGCCCACCAATAAAAAATTTTACGAGTCGCCACCAAATCGAAAAACTTTCTGTGAGAAATGAAAGAGGCACCGTTTTCAACTTGAATACATTTTTTGTTTTTAAAATGTATCGATTTATACTATTCGAAATGTTTTAAGTAATATACGTTTATGTTATTGAAGGATTTCGAAATGTATTTGGGGAAATTGTAATGTAAGACACAGACATTGGTCTCAAGTGGCGATAAACTTATTTTTAGAAAGACCCGGCCCCAACGTTTTCTTGATGGTAGGCTGTAATTCCTCGGGAAAACGAGTGAGGATAATTTTATATACGGTACGAGGGACGTAAAATCTGAAAGGAAAGTTGAAGTGTCAACGCGAGAGGCGGTGGAAGAGGCCCCCGGGTCCTGTGCGGGGGCGTACGTCTCGCCCCCGGATGACCAACCGGGGGCCTCGGAGGCCATAAAACGGCCATGGCCACAGCACACTAAGGATTCCAACACTATACGTGACATAAGTAAACTTTTAACAAAGCCATTCCGCCGAGCCTTCGATATGACGCTTTAACGCATCTATAAAACTTTATTTACGGCTCGGGATTTTTTCGCGCGTTTAATATATCGCCGCTGTTACCATCAATCATCCCGCTAATTAGAACGACGAGATTTTATGTGCTTTCTTTTCCCTCCTCAGCAGTTGGTCTGTTTCTGTGTGTGAGAGCCGGGCAGAACGGAAATAACATAACTTACGAGTTGTTGGGCGATAACCGGGTCGAGTTAAATGTCAGTGAACATAAATTAATTTTATCACTCGCATGGACCGTCAGAGAAAGTCATAATTACTCAGAAATAAAGCTATAAAAACGTCTTGATAATTATTTATACTTGTGATGAGCTGAAACAGATTCTCTACATTCATTACATTCTGTTAATTAGAAATAATACTTTATGTTTGATAATGACAAGTTAAAGTTGTCGAAACTATACTCACAATAAAATCCTCAGTTATACAAACAAAGTTAATTGTCTTATTTGTGCTTTATCTTTTAATTCAAAATTAATTAATTCTGATGTTATACTGGAGTCGTCCATTTTATATACTTGGATTCTTCTAATCTAAGGATAAAATTTGAAAAAAAAAATGACCTTCAAGACCCGTCCTAAATCTTTAAAACCTGGTATATTTCAAATAAGCTCCGTTGCAAAAGCTCATATATTTTTTTAGTTACAAAACTCGCTAACTTTTTCATTAGTACAAATCTCACAACATTGGATGATGCAAAACTAGAGGGTTATTCACAACATCGATGCAAATGACAAATTGCATCGATGCAGGGAGATGTTGCGCAGGCAATGATTGAAATTTTTACTCTGTACGATTTGGTAATTCTTCCCTTACATACGCTGTACATTTTCAGGCACCCGTTGTTTTTGAAAAGCCTTCAATTTGAAGCTTCTAACGGGTGTTTCCAATCCCAGATTAAGCATGAAGTAAAATTTCGAGTTTAGAAAAGCCTGAAAATTTGGTTTGGTCGCGTAGCGCGAAGCGCGGAGCGACCAAACCAAATTTTCAGGCTTTTCTAAACTCGAAATTTTACTTCATGCGCCACGCGTATAAAACACAGATTTTAAGCGAAGTTCGAATATACATAAATTTCACAATATTTGTGTGATTTATACGCGTGGCGCATGAAGTAAAATTTCGAGTTTAGAAAAGCCCAGAAAATTTGTCTCGGGTCGCTGCGCGACCCTCGACAAATTTTCACGGGGCTTTTCTAAACTCGAAATTTTACTTCATGCTTAGTCTGGGAGTGGAAATCACTTGTTTAAAGCTTTAAAATGAACTTAAAATAAAACAGGGAATATCTCAATGTCTAATTAAATGTCAAAACAAAATCATCAAACATACTCAGTATCTAGGGCTAACGCGATAATACGAAATGTATTAAAATTTTTACAAAATCGCAAATTTCTCAAAAACTGTTGGAAGGATATGGCAACAACCCGGCATCAATAAAAAGGAAATTTAATTTCGCATCAGATAAAGTATCTCAAGATAGATGGTTCCATTTAAAAAAATGAAGTTATGCATGTTTGAAGTACTGAAGAATACCGTCGACGGACTCGGTTCAATTTAGAAAATCTGACTAATGGCAAAAACCTAAACAAATACTACATTTCTTCCCGAATCCAAAACCGTAAGCCGCACAACTCTGACTTATTTCGTTTTGAAAATATTGTTAATGGCGTCGAGCTCTAAAATCGTCAAATTTATCAAAGAAATGAAATAACTCGAAAACGGTTTAACTGAGACTCAATTTTGTGTGCATAAACTCATGTTTATTTTTAACGAGCAATCCAAAAATGTAATAATATATAGGGTGTTCTATTTAAAATAAGCAAGTTGGTGTTTACTTCCGGTATAACCGCAATGCCGCCATATTTAGCAATAATTTTAGGGTATGAAAAACTTGATTCTAAACAACTTTTATTTGAAACTTTTTTTGCTATTTTCAACGATACGCCCACTATAGACCGATTTCCGCTTAGTGACTCACCCTGTATTTATAAAAGAAAAACTATTAAACTCCATGATCTTGTGATAAAAATTCTGAAATAATAAATGTATTTGTGAGTGAATTATACCCAATTTAAATTAAAATATAATTTGTGTGTTCAATAAACTAACACATAACAATGTAATGTATGAGATTGTGTAATGGTGCAGAATTAATGGTAACAATTTAAATCGTTTAAATGGTCACAAAGCGTGATTTGTATATGTGTGCTGTACAAACGCAAATGTTATTAATAAGATAATCTGGCGAATTTAACGAAAGATTAACACGGAGAGACTGGCTCGTTTCCCGCAATCCGGCGTTTCCCTCCGGGCATTGTTATTAATGTTCCAGCCGGGCTATTTAACCAAGTAATCATCATGTTTTGTGATGACCTCTCATCGA
Organism: Philonthus cognatus; assembly: GCA_932526585.2. NCBI lineage: Eukaryota > Metazoa > Arthropoda > Insecta > Coleoptera > Staphylinidae > Philonthus > Philonthus cognatus. Next base: position 83,392,179 of record OW052245.1, on the reverse strand, counting down.
AATTAGTTTCCCATCCCACTGTCGGTCGGGCGCCTTTTGGCGGCGGCCGGGATTTCTCTTTAAAAGATGATTTATTGGAAGGATCACATGCAGCCACTGCGGTTATTAGTGTTTTTTCTTCTTCTTCTTCATCATCTCTGTGTGGTTTCGGCTTGTCTATAATTCAGAACAGGCGCCTCCGCGGAGTTATAATGGGGATAGACTGACTAATCACTTGTTGGGGAGAGGGCGCGGAAACTGTTCAGATAAATTTCCGGCGGACAGTTTCCAAGTGTGATTAGGTGCAATTTGAAATTTGTAAAAAGTGTGTTTACGCCTCGGGGTGATGATCTATCGGAGCTATTAACATCCTCAGTCGGATGGGGATCATTTATTTCTCCCTCTCATTTGCTCTTCGATGTATTATTATCGACCATTCAGTGTTTTTGGGAGTTTTGTGCTTCAGCCGTGGCGCCAGGATTGTTTTGCGGGGAACTTGTTATATTCTATTAAGTGCCTGTTTTTAACGGAATAAACATAATGTTCAGTGTAAACTATCAATCATCTTAATTTTATGTTTGTCTTCAGTCAGGTTGAAAACAATGTTGAGGAAATGGGAAACTGTAAACATCATTAAATTTGTTTTCATCCATTAAATGCCATTGATGCAATAATAAATCATTATTAATTTCTTTCTTAAATTACTAACTAAATAAGTTAATTTGATACATGGTATTATTTGATCTTATTTAAGAGTGTGTGAAAAAAAATTTAGATATTTTGGTATTTCAATATTTCGAATATTACTCATATAAAATAAAATAAGTATTTTTTAGTGTATTTCCAACTTCACAATATGTCGTGTTTTATACGCGTGGCGCATGAAGTAAAATTTCGAGTTTAGAAAAGCCCCGTGAAAATTTGTCTCGGGTCGCTGCGCGACCCTCGACAAATTTTCTACGCGGGGCTTTTCTAAACTCGAAATTTTACTTCACGCTTAGTCTGGGAGTGGAAACACTCGTTCGAAACTCCAAATTGAACGATTTAATAAAATGTTTCTTGTAAATATACATAATGTATACGCTTTCAATTTTCAAGTATTCGTCAATTTTATAAAATCGTTCAATTTGATGTTTCTAAAGAGTGATTCCACTCCCAGATTTAGCATGAAGTAAAATTTCGAGTTTCTCAGGCTTTTCTAAACTCGAAATTTTACTTTATGCGCCACGCTTATAAAACACTTACTATAATAAGTTACTCTTAGAAATCATAAAAAGAAGTGCAGAATTTCATATAGAGTTAACTTTATAACGAGTATTTGTTATTAAGATGTAATGGCCTACCGTTATAATAAATAAATAAATAATTTTTCTGAACATTCCAACAATTACTGAGTTAACTCTAGATAAAATTCTGCACTTCCTTTTAAATAGGTTAAAGTACGGGAAAAATATAAATTATGAGCTGTGGAGGCTTCTACGTCGTTATACATGTTAATTCAATGAAATAAAACACTTTAACTTTGTTTGTATAACACACTATTTTTATTTTCGTGACTGCAGTTTCGGCAATTCAACTTGCCATTATCAAACAGAGTAACTTAAATTACGGTATGGTACAGGTATATATACACAAAATGGTTAGTTACAAAATAGCATTAAAAATGGGGGTATACACTAGATCAGTGATGGGGAAACTACGGCCCGCGGGCCAAGTCCGGCCCGCGGAAAGGTTTAATCCGGCCCGTTTAAGAGTGCCGTCGTGAGAATGTTTGAAGGCGTTCTTACTTCGTAATGTGACGACCCGCATAAAAACTACCTACCTACGATTAAGCATTATTCTTTGGCCCGCTACGATTGTCTGGTTATTACAAATGGCCCGTCTTAAAATAAGTTTCCCCACCACTGCACTAGATCGAGCTGGTCGTTAATTAGGGGGATTCCCGGATTAGCGCGGGCTTTCTGTATCTCCAGGGATTCTAGGAGGTTCATTTTTCGGCCCTTTTCGGCATAATGGATGATCTTAAGTACATCCTCGCCAAAAGAATGGTTTTCATCGATTAGACGTTTGGCGAAATTTGATTTTTCTATTTGATTAAGCCGAAAAGAGCGCTAATGTTCTTTGAGCCTAGTGCTAAAATTACGACCAGATTGACCAATGTATACTCCTTCACAATCGGGACAAACAAGTTTATATATACCGGATTTACTAAGATTACAATGTTTTGTTTTGTTATTAAAAATGTGGTTTTCTGTTTTACAATATGTTTTAAAAGCAACGTTAACATTATGTTTTTTAAGGATGTTTTTAATTTGTAGGCTAATATTACCGAAATATGTAATTGATCGGAAAGGTGTTTTCAATGTTGATGGATTACCAGCATATAATAATTTTTCGATTTTCTTGATATTATGTTTTCTCAACATGTTGTCAATTAAATTAGAGTTGTAACCATTGTTAGTTGCAATCTGTTTTATGGTATTAATTTCTTTGTTTAACGAAACAGCTGATAAAGGGATGCTTATCAACAACTTTCACCCTAATATTAAATTCACCGCAGAAACAGAAGTTAACAATAATATTAAATATTTAGATATTTCCATTACTAGAGTCAATAACTCATTCTCTTTTGATATTTATAGAAAACCTACTTTTACAGATTCCCTCATTCCTAATAACTCTAGACATCCCCTTAAACACAAAACAGCCGCATTCAACACAATGATCCACAGAGCCTTAAGCATCCCTTTATCAGCTGTTTCGTTAAACAAAGAAATTAATACCATAAAACAGATTGCAACTAACAATGGTTACAACTCTAATTTAATTGACAACATGTTGAATTGCCGAAACTACAGTCACGAAAATAAAAATAGTGTGTTATACAAACAAAGTTAAAGTGTTTTATTACATTGAAAAATATAAGGCGTTAAAATTAAAGGATAATTCTTTTTGTGATATTAATTTAGTCTTAAAACTTTTTAACGAACAAACGGATGTCTTGTATTCACCACCATTTAATACTTTTTAGTTATAGAAACATTCCAAATTTGTGAAACTTGAAAATGACACTAAATATATCGAAACTCGAGTCGTAGAACTATTAATATAGAGTGGTATGAAACATTGAAACACTTCTCAATATTGATTAATTAAAATTGTATTCATTATTTGTATTCCACTCACTTTCCATTTCTCCGAGTTGATATTTTTGAAAATCATTTGCTAACTTTTTTTAAGTATAAGAATTAAATTTGTGTTAATATTTGTATTCACTGCTAATTTATTTTCTTCTCACTTTGATACGCGTTTCAAAGGTACAAAAAAATCGATATAACACCGGCGGCGGGGTTTTCACAAAACCCCTCGAATCCATTCGATGCGTTGAATCAATTTCACGACGTCTGTCCGCTCGACTTTTTCGGTCATTGTGCATTGACTGCTTTACGGGAACTTCATCACAGTCGATCGCCCTCAACACCTCATTACATGCTAAAAACGATCAAAGTGTAACAACGCACCGGGGAGTCCCTTTGCACGGTCATTGCCGCACAATGCTTTTAATTAAACTTTGTAAAAAGAGGGCGATTTCTAAAAATACTTTCGTTTTAATATAACACGGTTAGGAGTTAACATGATTTACATTTCTTGTCATTACTTTAGAGCAGTGGTCTCCAAACTATGGCCCGCGGGCCAAATCCGGCCCACGACTTGCATGAATCCGGCCCGCGATTGTTTGTATTTTTTTTGTAAATGTCATATTTTGAAATACTGTAACAATTGTTCCTTAAATTTTTCATAATTTTATAAAATTAATCGGATCTTGGCCGACTTTATTATGTAGAATTGTATTTGTGGCCAGCGAAGAAAATAGTTTGGAGACCCAGGCTTTAGCATTCGACTGTGTCTCCCATGACGTTTTACTGAGGAAACTTTATTACTACAATTTTGATCCTTCTAGCTGTCGTCTGTTGAACTCCTACATGACTGATCGACAGCATCGTGTTAAGGTTAATGGTGATTGGTCCGGTGAATGCGACATCTCAGCAGGGGTTCCTCAGGGTTCCATCCTAGGTCCCCTACTGTTTATTTTATATATAAATGATCTGCCGCTACAAATCGATGCGAAAACAGTACTGTACGCAGATGATACTTCTTATCTTTGTACCTGTAATGATGTATTAACAGCCCATCATTTTAGTATTGATTGTAAAGAGATAGTAGCTAAATGGTTTGTTGCCAATAAATTATCATTAAATGCAGATAAAACAGTAGGTGTTACCTTCTCTACCAAACTCGGCGTTGAGACTAATTCAACTATGTTTTTGGGTGTTCAATTAGATAGTAGGCTGAACTGGGATGTACATGAGAGGTATATTTCTGGGAAACTTTCTAAAGTTATCTTTTTACTGCGTAACCTCGACTCCTTTTTACCTCACACTGCTCTAAAATCCGCTTACTTCGGGCTTTTCCATTCTCGTCTAACCTATGGAATTCTTGCATGGGGACATTCCTCAATTATTAACAGCTTATTCGGGTTACAAAGACGAGCTGTGAGGGTTATCAATTCTATGTCGTATAGAGATGACTGCAAAGACACATTTGTAAACTTAGAAATCCTTACATTGTCTTGCGTTTATATTCTCGAGTCTCTTACGTTTGTTCGAAAAAATGTTTCATCTTACCATACATATTGCCATGAATATGGGACTAGAAATAAACACCTCATTCGCTTGCCTTTTCTACGAATTTATAAATGCAGAAATAGTATTAATTACTTTGGCCCTAAGCTATTTAATGCTTTACCAGAAAATATTAAACTCCTTCCACGTACACCCTTTAGAAGGGTAATAAAACACTATCTCTGTAAAAAAGCATTTTACAGTTTATCTGAATGCTTAGAGGATGATTTTAAAGACCAAGCATATGAATGTTCACGCTCTGGTTGCTTGTGGTATTCACTATTTGAATTTAAATAGAATTTTAATGTGTTTGTAATGATATTGTAGTACTTCCATACATTTCACTGTCTTATATTTATATTGTAAAATGCAATGTTTTCCTTTTAATCCATATATATCTATTATTATTATTGTTTATTTATTTATTTATTTTTTACGCAAATTTTATTTATTCATTATACTTTTATGTATCTTACCCATGACGAGTGTACACTTTTGTAATAACACGAAATAAAGGAAAGTTGAAAGTTTAGAGCGTACGGCTTGTAATGTTGCTGATAGGGGTGGAATCTAGTCTCCAATCGGGAACGTTAGACTTTACTTACAATACTGTTAGTGAGTTAATTTTCCTCGAAATTTTGTTTTTTCTAAAAATATTCCATGATTATGACATGGTTTTGCATCTACCCAGTTATTCAATCGTAGCTTACGCTAGCTTAGTTTAAACTGCATTATTGTAAAATGTAAATATATAATTTCTTTATCTATATTATTTGTATGTTAATATGTATAAAGCTGCTAAAACAATCCGAAGGGCGAACACTGAAGATCAGGCCTCTTCAGTTTTCGCCCTTCGGATTGTTTTAGCAGCTTTATACATACAAGGTGCGGCAGGAAAACTTGCTGATTTGAATTGGGCGCCAATGAGCGAGATGTGGTCAGAAAAGGGTAGGGAGGGTCTCATTCGATAGAAGGGGTCTTGAAGTTTTGTTACCGCTCAAGCCAGTTGTCGTCATGCGTTGGACAAAGGGGGAGCGTGCGTTCGCCGTCAAGGCCTACTTTTCCAATGGCCGTTCGGTGGTTGCCACCCAACGTGCCTTCCGAACTCAGTTCAATATTCATCCCACGGGTCCCGTTCCTGGCCAGCAATCAATCGTTTCTTGGGTGGGCGCATTCAGGGAAAGTGGCAAAAAGAGGGCCTGGAGGTCAACGGACTTCCAGAACACCAGAAAACGTCGAGAGGGTGAGGCTGTCGTTTTTGCGCTCTCCCCGGCATTGTTTCTCCCAAAACTTGAAGAGATGGAACTTGGGGACGTATGGTTCCAGGCAGGACGGAGCCACGGCACACACAGCGAGAACTTCAATGGAACTTTTAAGCGAACACTTCCACGAGCGCCTAATCTCCTTGAGGGGTGACGTACTGTGGCCGGCGCGCTCCCCCGATTTGGCTTCCTGTGACTTCTGTTTATGGGGATATCTGAAATCCATTGTTTACAATGACAAGCTACGGACCCTGCAACACCTGAAGAACAACATTCGCAGAGCCATCGCCAACATTCCCATGGATATGCTCGAAAGAGTGGAGCAAAACTTCAAAAAGCGGGTGGATCAGTGTATCGCTAATGAGAGCCGCCATTTGTCCGATGTCATTTTTAAAATCATTTGAAACAAAAATTCAGGATGTGCACAATACAATAAAAAAAGAATTAAATCATATGTGAAATACTTTTTCTTTTATTGACCTTTTAAATCAGCAAGTTTCCCTGCTAACATACAAATAATTTACAGTGAATTTTTCTTTTAGCTAAACATATTTATAAGCTGTACATTTTTCGACCTCCGTTGTTTTTTAAAAGAGTTCAATTTGAAGCTTTTACCGAGTGTTTTCCACTCCCAGATTAAGCATGAAGTAAAATTTCGAGTTTAGAAAAGCTCCGTGAAAATTTGTCTCGGGTCGCGCAGCGACCCGAGACAAATTTTCTGGGCTTTTCTAAAATCGAAATTTTACTTCATGCGCCACGCGTATAAAACACAGATTTTAAGTAAAGTTCGAATATACATAAATTTCACAATATTTTAGTGTTGTATGCGCGTGGCGCATGAAGTAAAATTTCGAGTTTAGAAAAGCCCAGAAAATTTGTCTCCGGTCGCTTCGCGCCCCTCGACAAATTTTCACGGGGCTTTTCTAAACTCGAAATTTTACTTCATGCTTAGTCTGGGAGTGAAAAACACTCGTTTAAAGCTTTAAATTGAACTTAAAAAAAAACAAGGAATTTCTAAAGATTTACAGAAAATAGGCTGAATTTGGAATACGTATACTCTAAAGAGAACCTTATATATTTAAATTTTACATTATATTTACCTAGATCATTCTCTGCATTTAGATAGTCCTTGTTATTTTTTTAAAGTTCAATTTGAAGCTTTAAACGAGTGTTTTCCACTCCCAGACTAAGCATGAAGTAAAATTTCGAGTTTAGAAAAGCCCCGTGAAAATTTGTCGAGGGTCGCGCAGCGACCCGAGACAAATTTTCTGGGCTTTTCTAAACTCGAAATTTTACTTCATGCGCCACGCGTATAAAACACAGATTTCAAGTAAAGTTCGAATATACATAAATTTCAAAATATTTTAGTGTTTTATACGCGTGGCGCATGAAGTAAAATTTCGAGTTTAGAAAAGCCCAGAAAATTTGTCTCGGGTCGCTTCGCGCCCCTCGACAAATTTTCACGGGGCTTTTCTAAACTCGAAATTTTACTTCATGCTTAGTCTGGGAGTGGAAAACACTCGTTTACAGCTTCAAATTGAACTTAAAAAAAAACAAGGAATATTTAAAGATTTACAGAAAATAGGCTGAATTTGGAATACGTATACTCTAAAGAGAACCTTATATATTTAAATTTTACATTATATTTACCTTTAGATATTCCATGTTTTTTTTTAAGTTCAATTTGAAGCTTTAAACGAGTGTTTTCCACTCCCAGACTAAGCATGAAGTAAAATTTCGAGTTTAGAAAAGCCCCGTGAAAATTTGTCGAGGGTCGCGCAGCGACCCGAGACAAATTTTCTGGGCTTTTCTAAACTCGAAATTTTACTTCATGCGCCACGCGTATAAAACACAGATTTCAAGTAAAGTTCGAATATACATAAATTTCACAATATTTTAATGTTTAATGCGCGTGGCGCATGAAGTAAAATTTCGAGTTTAGAAAAGCCCAGAAAATTTGTCTCGGGTCGCGTCGCGCCCCTCGACAAATTTTCACGGGGCTTTTCTAAACTCGAAATTTTACTTCTTGCTTAGTCTGGGAGTGGAGAACAATCGTTTAAAGCTTCGAATTGAACTTAAAAAAAAAACAAGGAATATCTAAAGATTTACAGAAAATAGGCTGAATTTGGAATACGTATACTTAAAACAGAAACTTATATATTTAAATTTTACATTATATTTACCTAGATGCCTTGAATCTCATCATTAATAACAAAAGCAACTCTTCAAGACCATGTCATTTTTTTCATATCTAATTATATAAGTTTTAGATACGTTCTTGTACTTTAGTAATTGAATTAATTTAATAAATGGGTATACTGTAATATAAATGTTCTTCAAGTAATAATAACTTCACAATAACCATAGATCAATAAGCATTTTTATCGTACGAGTTTTAAATAAATGGTTACCAGTAATACTCGTCAAGTTAAGTGCTCCCATTGTTGTCCCCTCTATAAAAGTAATTTACATGTTATTCATAGAGAGAGCGGACCGTTATCGATCTTCGGAGGCATTTGATATCATGTTACGAAGGGGTTAAACCTCGTAGCGTCTGGCGATGATGGCCGCTCGGAGGAACTTACATCTTGTCGGAGGCGATTAGATCGAGATCGAGGCGGACGATTAGAACGGGCAGACCGACACATTCCGGCTACTCATATTTAATGAACTGTCAGCGGCCGGCGGCGGCCACGGTCAGTCTTTTAGATCACTATCTGCCACAAAACAATAAAACCGGACAGCCACAACAATGGACGCACGCCGTAATGGACAATAGCTGCCGCGGATGCTTCGAATTTCTGATTTGCTACCACCTTTATATCTCTTCAACGTTTCTAGTCTTGAATTAAAAGTGCTTATCAATTATATTATGTAAAAAAATGTAATATTCCTCTGTTTCCTTTTATAAGTCTTCGACTAGTTACGATCATTTTCATATGAGTAAATACAAAAGGACCATGACGATTTCAATTTAAACATGTTGAAACAAAATGCTAGTGGTTAAAGTATTTAAATGTTGATCTGTTAAAATTGAATTTGTGTTCAGTATTCCCTCACCAGATACCCACAGAAGCGTTGCGGACTTCAAGGTCCTCGCCAGTGTGCCCCGACCCAGTGCTGAGTAATACTGAACATCTCTGACTATATCAAGCTAATATGTAAAAACTATTAATGGATTCGTTTAACTCATTCGTTGACAAAACAGTGATCTGTATATGCACTTTGTGCAATCTTGTCATTGACGATGCCACTATGGAGCATTAGATGGCATTAGCTATCGAATCCATTTATAGTTGATCTGTTAGTTGGAACCATGAAGTAACTAATAACAATAATATCTTTACTGTGTTAACAGCAGAATATACTTTACACTTGTCATATAATATAGATTAGAGACTTGGTGTGCTCAGGTTTTTACCTTTCGGTGTATACCTTTCGAGCGTCCGTCTAATGACCGGTGGATCACCGCCATATCTGCGAACCACTGCCCGCCGGAGACCAACCCACGTGTGGACCGGAGGGGCGAGTAGGCACCCCTGGGCTTTTCAAGGCCCATCTCCGACTCCTCATTTAGCGGCGTCAAGCACCAGGGCTGAGTCAACCCCGTCGTGTGTAAGTTAGCCCTATCCAAGATAGGGACACAGAGGCTATCTCAAGAAGGTCTACAGCTCCGACTTGGACAATCGTCCCCTTCAAACAACCATCGTCTGAAGACTCAGGTCTGACCCAGACGTCTCCTGTTTAGGTGCTATGCTGGACCTCCAATATAGGGTACAATAGAGATTTCCTAATATATGAGTTATAGTAATTAAATGGTTACTTTGGAATAGCTTAAAAATTCAAATTTTCCAGCACGATTAAGCAATATTTTTTAGATGAACTTCTTTAAAAAACACAGTTATGTTTTAGGCCCAGTTACACCAAAAATGTTGAATTCTGGTTCAAGCTCAATGTGAGTTCAAGATGACAATTACTATTGTTCTAATGTCACTTTGAACTTCAGTTAAGAGCTGAACCAGTTTAGTGCAAGACCCAGTTGCAACTGCAGCTTATCCCTGAACTTCGGACCAATGTCAAATATTTTACTTTCTATAACTGACAAGATTGGAATCCTTATTTACAATTACCTATTTATTTAGTTTATTACAAGGCAATCAACGACAAACATTAATCCAATTATACACTTCCTCATAATAACACCTAATGCACGGTTTAAATTCCAAAGCTTATGTAATTACAGCTCCCAATATTGATCGCGTCATCAGAGCGCACGCTGTTCTTTGATGGATTATAATTGTTGCTGTACAGCACGATTTCTGTACACAATTAATACAATGCTGGGCAAGTCATATCGGTATTGATTAATGGAATTGTATGTACTCCGGTAATTAGTCCATATTCCACATCAATGGATAGGCCACATCTGCGGTGTTCATGCCCCAAAATAGCCATCGAGGCGTTCTTTATTTCCTATGTTTGATTTTACAGTGCGTCAATGGAAACGCAGGTTGTCAAATTTTGAAATAATTTATTATTATTTAATTTACCAATATTATCAATTTTGCGGTAAAGTAGATATTTAAAACAAGGGGTCAGAACTAGTGGGATGTGTGAAGATGATGCCTGGGATTTTAGTAATGCGGTGATAAGGAATAAGGAGTTGGGATTTTTATAAACCAGAGCTCAAGAGAGGCAATGAGCTGTTGGAGTTTTTTTTTTCGAAGAGCTGTTGGAAGTGTAGGAGCATGGGTAATAAGGGCTGTGTCGTCAGTACATTGAAGGAGATACATGTATAAGTGCTGGTGATTAGATCTATATACTAATATTTAGAACCTTGGGTAAAGGAGTAGGAAAAATTAAAATTAATATAAGTTTACACTTTGAGTTGCAAATAAAAATTGGTTGGGGATAGATATGATGTGTAAACATTTAAGAGAGCTGACGGAGATGACATTTGCATAGAAACTCTAGATACCAATTGGAATCAAAACCTATGTCCAAATAGAGGAAAATTACAGGTGGTACCAGATGGAATCTAAGGACTTTTGAACATAAAGGAAGCGAATAGAAGATGATTTGCCTTCAATAAATATAGAAATAAGGATATAGAACAATGATTGAAAAAAAAATCTGTTAAATTCACAACATAATAAAATACAATTTACAAAAGAAATAGAAACAGAGGGTTCCATAAATTTTTTAGACTTAACCATAAAAAGAATTAATAATAGACATGATTTTTCAATTTTTCACAAACCAACACATACAGACACAACGATTAATTATAAATCCAACCATCCAATCTCACACAAATTAGCTGCTTACCATAGTATGGTACATAGGTTACTATCAATCCCAATGGCACAACACAATTATGATAAAGAATTAAACATTATTTTTCAAATTGCATACAAAAACGGTTTCAAAAAATCTATAATTGAAAAAATAGTAGAAACAAAACAAAGACATAAAACAATTAATTCTATTTACCCTATTATCAAAGACAAATCTATAAAAAACTATTCATCACTAACATACACAGGAGAAATAAGCAATAAAGTCGCGAAAATGTTGGAAAAAATAAATATTAAGGTAGCATTCAAAACAAATAATACAATAGGGAAAATAATTAAAAATAACAAAGATAAAACCTGTATAACTCAACAAAGTGGAGTCTATTTTCTAAATTGCAAAGACTATCCTAAGACATATGTAGGTCAAACCGGAAGGTCGTTCAAAGAAAGAATCAAAGAGCACAAAACCTCTTATGAACAAAGGAAAACCAACTCCACATACTCCAACCACCTCATCGAAGAAAACCACCACTTCGACGAAAACTTCAAAGTGCTTCACAGAGAAGAAAAAGGCCGGAAACTTAACATCTTGGAGAGCATGGAAATTAATAAAAGAAAATACACAGGACAACTTTTAAACGACCAATTAGACTTAACAAACGCACCACTCCTAAATTTAAATTTCGCTGAAAAACCCACCCCCCCCCCCCCCCCATAAACATTGTATATATACCTGTACTGACAAATGTAATTTATCATTTCTTCGCCTGAAGAAGCCACAGTGTGGCGAAACAATTGTAGCGAGTTTACAATATATATTTGAAAGTTTTAAATTATTTTATTTTATTTATATAAAAATGATTTTCCTTTAAGAGATGATATTTGTATAGTAACCATTGATGCCAGGTGGATTCTAAGTGCTTTTGGACATATAGAACGAGGATTCGCCTTGAAGAAATTACATTTTTATAGTTGCCATTGATAAATTCTAAGTGCTTTTGGACATATACGTGTAGAACAAGGATTTTCCTTCAAGAAATGACATGTATAGTAGCCCTTGATGCCAAATGGAATCTAAACGTGTTTGGACATGTCCATTTCATCTAATATAATTTTGCGTTAAGTTCATCTAACATAATTTTGCGTCTGCAAAATTCGAACAATTTTCTCCAACTGCTTCATTATATTATGAGAATCAAAAATATCTCATTATATTATGAGAATCAAGAATATCTCATTATATTATGAGAATCAAAAATATCTCATTATATTATGAAAATCAAAAATATCTCATTATATTATGAGAATCAAAAATATCAACCGTTAAAAACAGCACATTAAAAATGCTAAAATAGCAAAGTTGGACAACATTGACATTTAGTTTTTAGTATTTAATAATATTTTTTAATAATTATGTTATGCAAATAATATCTCATAATTTAAAAACATATGTCGTTAGTGCATCAAAATAGACAGAATTAAGTATATGCAAATTATATAATTAATAAAAAATGATCTCACGCTAATAAAGTTGTTCCGAATTTGAATCTCAAATTAATTAAACATTTATAACACCCATTGGATGTGAAATTTATAACAGGCTGCTTAAAATAATTAAAATTAATTGCACGTTCTACAAAATTAATTTAAGAAGCCAATTAAAAAAAAAATGAACCGAACGATGTGAAAGCAATTTTAAATATTTCCATAACACCTAATTTATGATAATCGCTCTTTATCTTAATTGCCCTTAGAAATAATTTGTGGGAAAGGACGATCGGTGAATTGACCCGGGGGTTGGTAATCTCGTGAAATACTGTGATGGCACATAATCATGCGTTGACCCTAGACTCCATTACGATTTTATTGTGGCCATAAAAGCTCTTAGTCCTAATTTATGTCATACGTATACGACACTCCACATTCTCGCATCGCCTTAAAATGTTTACGTGTAAAATATTTGACAATTCTTATTACATTCGGGGCATTCAAGTTATAGACGCCTATGTAAACCCGGCTCGGCCTTAATCTGAATATATGATCGTCCTTATTGTCCTGGCGGGGCTACCGGGAGCAGAGCTTAACGCCCGTTTGCGCTAGCTACCGTTTAACCCCACAAGACTTGAGATGGGACTATTCGTGAATTGAAAGCGGGAGAAAGACGGATAATCGTGACGTGGCCGAAGATTAAGTCGGCACCACATAAGAATATTAACTGCTCGCTTATGCTGTACGCTGTGATCACATTTAGGGATTTCATAAATATAACTGGTTGGTATCTATATGAGTCGACTTAATGTAGCTACTGGTTTATGTCCCATAATTTCGATTTTATAGTGATAAATTATAACCCTGTATAACTTTATTTCAAATGAAATTACTTTGTGCGTTATTTCGTGCTTCAGCTGCGCCGTCGTGTGCGGTTTGCTTGTTGCTGTTTGCGTAAACTTTTCTTCGCCGATGATTTACAGCAACAGAAATCTTTCATTCTCGCGCAAAGATTTATGAGTTTGGGTAGAATTCGCGTCGGCTCATTTGAAGAGGTGGCCGGACAATGGGGGGAACTTAGCGAGTTTATATTGGTGGGGCCATTGTCGGCGGGCCATCCAATAAATATTTCGCCGAAAACTTTCCTGTTCAAAGGAAGCGGCGAGCTGAATATTAAGGCGCTTTATTTTCGGCATCCGGTCCCACCAATGATTATCCAAATATGCTGTACGCAACGGGAATTTAATTTTGTGTCTTGTCGCCACACACTCGATTATAACGAACTTTCCAAATCAACGAGCCACCGAACGTGCGCGAAATGTTAAACAATTTCAACAATCTGCTTTTTTTTTCGATACAAAGATTAAACAGGGGTAAAGTTTTCCAGAAGTTCAAAACAAGAACATTTTTAAAAACAAATTATAAAGATGCCATATTCTCTCTTCATAATTTAGTAGTAATAAAACATATTTTAATTGATGAGGCGGATACATGATGAAACTCCATAATACTATTTGAAATAAAACAACGCAGTTGGGAGGGTTTCACTTTTAAAAGTGAAACCCTCCCAACTGCGTTGTTTTATTTCAAATAGTAATAAAACAATTGTTTAATAACAAATCGCCACCAGTTATTTGTTATTTAACAATTGTTTTATTACTACTAAATTATGGAGAGAGAATATGGCTCGTGAGTTTTTTTTTTTTTCGTGAGGACATTTTTCTTTGTGGTAATATATCAGATACGTATGCATTTTGAGGCATTCGTTGTGTTTTTAATGAGTTTAATTTAAAGTTTCGAACGAGTTATTATTATTATTTAACATTAATTTCTAATTCCACAATATTTCATTGTTTTACACGCGTGGCGCATGAAGTAAAATTTCGAGTTTAGAAAAGCCTGAAAATTTGGTTTGGCCGCTCCGCGCTTCGCGCTACGCGACCAAACCAAATTTTCAGGCTTTTCTAAACTCGAAATTTTACTTCATGCTTAGTCTGGGAATGGAAAACACTCGTTTAAAGCTTCAAATTTAACTATTTTAAAGAAAGAGGAATACCTGAAAATTTACAGCATACAAAGACACTAATTTAGTCCAAAATAAATATATATTTACTACAAATCACTTATTTTTGAACAATGCATTTATCTAAACTAGCAAAGAAAAAGAAATTGTTAAAAATTTATATTTTTTCTGAAACTATTAACAAAATCGGAATAAAAACCGCATATTTAAATAAAAATAAATACAGGGAAATTTTCTTTCAAGTATACATATGCATACGCTTTTTTTATGAGTTCAATTTAAAGCTTTAAACGAGTGTTTTCCACTCCCAGACTAAGCATGAAGTAAAATTTCTAGTTTAGAAAAACCTGAAAATTTGGTTTGGTCGCGTAGCGCGAAGCGCGGAGCGGCCAAACCAAATTTTCAGGTTTTTCTAAACTAGAAATTTTACTTCATGCGCCACGCGTATTAAACACTGAAACTACTGAAATATTGTGAACAAGTGAACCTTACTTGAATTCTGTGTTCTATACGCGTGGCGCACGAAGTAAAATTTCGAGTTTAGAAAAGCCTGAAAATTTGGTTTGGCCGCTCCGCGCTTCGCGCTACGCGACCAAACCATATTTTCAGACATTTCTAAACTCGAAATTTTACTTCATGCTTAGTCTGGGAGTGGAAAACACTCGTTTGAGACTTCAAATAGAAGGCTTGCAAAAAGAGCAACGAATTGTTGAAATTTCACAGCGTATGCATCGGAATATGCATTGCACACTTAAAAGAAATATTCTCTGTATACAAATAATGCTGATTAATGTATTGCTTTTATTTAAAAAAAAAACTATAGATTAATTGTTTGAAATAATAGCTTCAATATAAAATTGTTAAAAAAATATAATAATAATTCATTATGCATTGAAGCAATCTTTACAATCTCAAAACATTGTATCTAATTGAATTCTCTCATTCGAATCATTAAGTTTAATAACCATCCAATTATAGTCAAAAAGAAAACCATGAGCTATTACGCACCAATTTGAAATTATAAAAATTATACCCCAGATAACTTTCCTTTATTGCTCAAGATTTCTTGATTAACTGAGCGCGTATTACAATTTTGAAGATTTAATTAACATTATTGACAAAATACGCAAATAAATACGATTAAATGGAAAAATCTAACGCTGTTTTCATCATAGGTGAGATTTGTGAGATTTGTGTTACATGATTGTTAATGGTGAATACATCGGGACATGCAATTATATAATAATTTAAAAAAAGTTCTATGAAATAAAACAAAAAAAAATAACAAAAATTTGACTTGGTTTTCATTTCAATAAATGAAATTATTTGTTATATGTTTAATTTGCACACACTTATTATATATATATTTAATGTAAAATGGAGATTTCCGTACAAATAAATAAATAAATAAAATAAAATAAATAAAAATCATCAGTGTTTTATTTTATTTTTTAATATGCAGAGAATTTTACTTGGAAGTGTATACTCTGCAAATATTTAGAAATTAGTTGCTTGTATAAAAATGTCATTTTGAACTTCTAATGAGTGTTTTCAGTCCTTGATTAAGCATGAAGTAAAATTTCAAGTTTAGAAAAGTCTGAAAGAAGCCTCGAAATTTTACTTCATGCTTGACCAGGGAATGAAAACACTTCTTAGAAGTCTAAAACTGATCGCTATTCAAAAATGTATAATAAAATAAAAATTCTCTGTGTATTTACACTACTTAGTAAAATTTCGAACTTAGAAAAGCCTGAAAATTTATATTTACTTTAGCGCCAAACTATTTTTTTTAAATTATATATGGTAATTACTTCTATGTGTATAATTTACAATTTTATTGCAAAGCATTAATTTTCCTTGAGTATAATGTGATTTAATGTGAAGTTCAAAATATACATAACTCATTTAATTTGTTATATCTCTTAAATTAACTATAGCAATTTCTATGTGTATAATTTACAATTTTATTGCAAAGCATTAGTTTTCCTTGAGTATAATGTGATTTAATGTGAAGTTCAAAATATACATAACTCATTTAATTTGTTAGATCTCTTAAATTAACTATAGCAATTTTTTCTGTGTGTATAATTTAAAATTTTATTATCAAGCACTACTTTTCCGTAAGTATAGATTCAACATAATAAAATCACGATTAAAAATATGACATTATGGAAAACGCATGCAAAACACATCAATCGCTTCGGATTATATAGCTTAATAAACCTTTCACCTGTCGAGAGGTCTCCAATATATTACGTCGCGACCGGTAATTTTCTCCGAAATTGGTGTAATTTGGTGTTGGTCGAAATTACACTGCAGGAGGAATAAAATAAAAGTCGATTGTAAATTATGCCCCAGCTATAAAATTTTTATAGCGGAAAAAATATAAATGATAATTCGTGAAAATTTATACGTGTGCTTATGTATAATTATTCAACTGATAAAAACATTTATTAAGTCGACAGGGCAAGCCAGGGCCATTTATTTCGCAAAAGAAAGATGAAACATTTAATACTTGTAGAGGTGATTTTAGGATGATTTTTTAATTCTGTACATGTAATAAATATACAGGGTACAAACCTTAACTGGAATAAATTCGGTATTTATGAAATAAGAAGTTTCAGAAAAAAAACCCTTGGACAGGTCGATTTTTCTCCTTTATTGCGCACTTTTTTAGCGTCTTCAAGACGTCATAGGCAATTTTTTTAAATGGAGACAATTTTTTTTATTTCACTAAATTTGTAGCGCTTTTCCTTCTCTTTACGACCATGTAAAAATATTTTGTTTCTTTACAAAGTTTATGTTATAAAACCGGAAAATATTGAGGATCTGAAGGAACGTATAAGGCATGACATGAAAAATATTTTACCAGAAATGTTTCAAAATGTAAGGGATGGGTTTTATTACCCATTGGCTATTTGCCAAGAGAGAAACGATACTCATTTCGAACATGTGTTACATTAAATAAATTTATTAAAAGAAAATTGTGTTTCATTTTTGAAATAAATTAAAAAAACAAATTATTTTTACATAGTCGTAAAGAGAATGAAAAGGACTACGAATTTAGTTAAATAAAATAAAATTGTTTCCATTTAAAAAAATTGCTTATGACGTCATACGTGAAAGGCTAGTGATGTCATACTTGTTTTCAAGAAGCTAAAAATTGCGTAATATCACAAAAATCGACCTGTCCGAGGATTTGTTTCACCCTGTATATATCTAATTATAGATATATATCTAAATTCTATCAATAAATATATAAATTTATTGATAGAATGGACAGAACACCATATAATTACTTAAGAGTTAATTATTGGGTGTTCTGTCCATTCTACCAATTAATGTTTGTTATTAAATTTGTATTTTCTAAGTAAAAATATGAAACAGGCAAAAACAAACTTGCTTGTAATCTTATTTTTCAAAGTTATTAATCTAAAAGTTTACCAAATTTTCTAGTTGGGTCAAATTCAATTGTAGTTTTTGATTTCCATCATTTATGACATTCAGATCTTTTTATTGCTGTTTTTTTATATGATTTCTTTAACGAGTGCATGAAGTAAAATTTTAGATAAGCCTGAATGTTTGGATTTGGATACGTAGCATCCACATCCAAATTCAGGCTTTTCTAAACACTGATTTAGGTTAAAATAAACATTTAGGTTAAAATAAACATATATTTACTACTTATCATGTATTTTTAACAATACACACTTACCTAAACTAGCACAGAAAAAAAATTGAAAAAAATTTATAATTTTTCTTAAACTATTAACAAAATCGGAATAAAAATCGCACATATAAAGAAAAATAATTACAGGGATTTTTCTTTCAAGTATACAAATGCATGCACTTTTTTTGAGTTTAATTTAAAGCTATAAATGTAAGTTTTCCACTCCCAGACTAAGCATGAAGTAAAATTTCTAGTTTAGAAAAACCTGAAAATTTGGTTTGGTCGCGTAGCGCGAAGCGCGGAGCGGCCAAACCAAATTTTCAGGTTTTTCTAAACTAGAAATTTTACTTCATGCGCCACGCGTATTAAACACTGAAACTACTGAAATATTGTGAACAAGTGAACCTTACTTAAATTCAGTGTTCTATACGCGTGGCGCATGAAGTAAAATTTCGAGTTTAGAAAAGCCTGAAAATTTGGTTTGGCCGCTCCGCGCTTCGCGCTACGCCACCAAACCAAATTTTCAGGCTTTTCTAAACTCGAAATTTTACTTTATGCTTAATCTGGGAGTGGAAAACACTCGTTTAAAGCTTCAAATTAAACTATTTTGAAGAAAGACGAACACCTGAAAATTTACAGCATACAAAGACACTAATTTAGTCCAAAATAAATATATATTTACTACTAATTATATATTTTTGAACAATGCACTTATCTAAACTAGCAAAGAAAAAGAAATTGCTAAAAATTGATATTTTTTTCTGAAACTAATAACAAAATCGGAATAAAAACCGCATATTTAAATAAAAATAAATACAGGGAAATTTTCTTTCAAGTATACATATGCATACGCTTTTTTTTATGAGTTCAATTTAAAGCTTTAAACGAGTGTTTTCTACTCCCAGACTAAGCATGAAGTAAAATTTCTAGTTTAGAAAAACCTGAAAATTTGGTTTGGGCGCGTACTTTATCTTCGAAGCCAGTTGTCGGACTAACAGATCGGGCATTCTTCGCTTGATTTTCGATAATGTTCAAAGCTTTCAACAAAGTGTCGGAAGCGTTTCGAATAAGTGAAACTGCTTTCGTTGTTATCGAGGTATCGTCGGCAGTTGAAGCCGAACTCTGGCTTGTGTAACTGGCGTCAGTAGAAGTAGCAAGTTTTAGGTTAGGACTCGATACAGTAATCGGAGGATTTTGAAGAATAATTTTTGGCCTCAAAGATCCGAGTTCTGGTAGGCCGATATCAGCGTCTTTTCCCGATTAAAGTGTCCAAAGATCTATATCTGGTTGGCGAATCTTATTTTAATGTAATCGATAACTGAGATCTTTTTGGGGTAATATTTTGCATCAAGGAAGAACAAGGTTCGCTTCTCCGACCAGTGAATTTTATAGGGGTCGTGTTTATATCGGTAAAACTGTCAAATTTCTTTTGTCTAATCATTTGAACCAAATAATTGACCACGTGTTTCACTACTGGTGATTGTTCGTTGGACATTTGTGGGATTATATCGCATCCAGTTTCAATTAATCCCTGTGTTGCTTGTTGGGTGGTTGCAGCGACTTCCCAAATGGCATCGCTAGTGTCAGGTTTTGGCTCTGTCACGCATCTGCAATTCGCCATATTCGTGGGCTGCTCCAAGATGCACGTCTGTCCTGAATATGTGCAGGAAACCATGACTTTAGAGCCATTTTCTCCACCCCGCAAATGCGATAAAGTTTGAGTTTTTTTGTCGTCGATATTGCGGATCCGGAATCCCAAAGCTTGAAGTAAATTGACCACGTCTGGTAAATCACATGATACGGGCTCGGGTTCCAGTCCGTTCCTCACCCAATTAGCCGCCCACGTAACAAAGTGAATCTGCAATTTCTTGTATTGTCCACCCAAATTTAAATCACCGCAAGAAGCCATAGTTTTTAATATCTTAGCACTTTATTCAAACACGTGCACTTTAACACTGCGAAGTTATAATGTCGGTGGCATTCCACTAAATCAGCTATACCAAACTAAAGATCTGGGGGTTGTTCTAACCACTAATTGGTCTTTTCAGTTCATATTTCCATTATATCATCTAAAGCAAACCAAATGCTTTTATTTATTAAGAGAAACACTGCTCATTTGACTAACGTCGAAACATAAATATATCTTTATAAGACATTGGTTAGGCCACAGCTGGAGTATTGCTCTGTTAAATGGTGCCCTTTTACAACAAAAGATATCTCGGTTTTAGAGAGAACTCAGCGGAGGTTTCTAAATTATATCTCTTATAAATTTAATATTTTAGGAGCCTACGTTGTTATATTACAAACTATCGGTATGCAACCTCTCATATACCTTTAATAAGGAAGGACTATGTCAGGAACTTCGGTATATGTAGAATAGCGGCCAATTGCAATGCTTGCAGTTTTGACTTTTTTTCATAACGACATAAAGTCTGTACGTCTTTACCTTAAGCAGTAGCGTACTGTGTAGTTATTTGTGTAATGTTTTGTTAGTAATTAGATATTATTTCAATATGTATTTTAATTTAAGCTCGGTGAGAAATTACCTCCTTCGTAAATGGTGTAACCCCTATATTTGAATAAAATAAAATAAGTTGCAATGAGCACGCAAAAGTTGAAAAAATTATTTTAATATGAAAATACCTCAAAGAAAACTTGTACCATACATTTCAAATCTGTAATCATGGGACACTTTTCGTGAATTGTACTATATTTATTTTTTCAATAAAAAAATATTTGTGCCAATTTTTTCTACTTGAATAAATAAGTCATGAATGTTAATGTGAGCAAACTATAAGAAGCCTAAGCTTATTTTCTCGAATTCAAATAGTTTTGAATTTAAATTATTCTTGTTTGAATGTTTACTTTCTGTATTCTGTGTACATAAATCAAGGTGTATCGATGAACAAACATAATATTTACCGGAATGGTGAATTAAACCGATTTCCGAGAAAAGAGATTGTATTTCGTTGAAGTGGCCTGTCTGGGAATCGCTGACGTGGGGCGCCTGTTGTTTGTAAATAAATCAATCGGAGGGTGTAATGAAAGGCCGTTTCAGGGCAGGTATCGATGGGGGCTATTTGTAAAATGGGCGTAATTGTCTGCCGGCCCTTTTTGTTCCCCTGAAAAAATGGTAATCCGCGCGGCGCCAGGCGGCCCGTCAGATCCTCCTCTCCTCTTCTGTGTGTGTATACTTTTTTAGCCTGTTTAGCTTATTGGAAAACGGACAATCGCGCGGATTTATCATAGCGACTGTTTGCTCATTTGATTAAGATTAAACAAACCGCCGACGACGACAGGACTTAGCGAGTTGATACTTATTGGCTGCTCGAGGCCTGCTAATGGACCAACACATACTTGCGTCGTTGTTTACATAACAACGTGGTGTAATTGTTGGGAGTGAATCCAAATCCAAGTTGGAGGGAATAACTTAACAGAAGGCAAACAGTTATTAGTGGCCATTATTAACACCTGCTCAGTGCGTGTCCGTACGGGGCTTAAGTGATTTTATTGTTTGTTCTAAATTTATATTCTCGTCGTTTTATGGCCGTTATAGAGTGGATGCGGTTATTACTGGGCTTTAATAGTACTTGTTTGTACATGGCTTCAGCTACCACTAAATATAAATCACGAGACGCGATGCGATGCGGTATTTTAAGAAAGTGCGATTCCGCAATGATGTATACCGGCAATACGGTAACGGTATATCAAAAGCCGTCTGTATAAAATAAACGTTCCCTTTATGTTGAATCGTTTTCCGGAATTTATCGCTCCAATATATTTATATGGAAAGCAATTTTGTGAGGAGAGAAGCTTTTCCCCTAATACGCTGCCAGCAATAGTTTGCACCGATAATAGAAACATATTACCCTCTCACGACTTCAACGACTCGTTGCCATTACGGTAAGGCTGGTTTATGGTGTTAATGCGCTCTATTACCCTCGCGGTGAATTACGCAGCCTAAAACAGACACATACATTCTATTTATACTGAAACGCGTTAGTTTTACTATTTTCGGTTACTTGCGATTATACCACACATCAATTTCTTAGAAGTTATTTACATCACATCATCTCTACTAGTATAAATAAAAAAATATAATACGTCCTCGTACATACTAACTTTTAAAAATTTAAGTACTTGTAATATTTTGCAGTTTCTCCATTAAAATATGCAGTTTAAATTAAAATTAATGTTACACGAATTGTAAAACCAATCGTGTTAGTTTTGTTTGCAAAGCCCACTTTGTTAAAACAAAAAAATCAATTTTGTACAAAACGTCTCCACTCTTCAAAATGTCATTCTTGAGCATTCTTCAGATAGACTGTGTGGACGTTTTGATTATTAGTAGGAACTAATCCACACAGTCTATCTAAAGAATGACTAAGAATGAAATCAGTAAGAGATTTCATTCTTAGTCATTCTTTAGATAGACTGTGTGGATTAGTTCCTACTGATTTCATTCTTGGGCATTCTTCAGATAGACTGTGTGGATTTTTTGATTAGGTTCTACTGATTTCATTCTTAGTCATTCTTTAAATAGACTGTGTGGATCTTTTGATCGGTTTCTACTAATTTCATTTTTGGGCATTTTTCAGAGAGCCTGTGTTGATGTTTCGATCAGGTCCTACTGATTTAATTCTTGGTCATCCTTTAGATAGACTGTGTGGATGTTCTGATCGGTTCCTACTGATTTCATCCTTGGGCATTTTTCAGATCACGGTTGTTCAAAAAAACGTTTTATTTCATTTTAATTATAACAAACAGTATTTTTAACAAAACGTGTTTTCTTCATTGAAACAGCGTTTAAAACATGTCATCAACAATCTTTATTGACAACAAGCAATATTACATAGAATGTACCTATATATATAATTCAATAACATATTATTACTATTGCCAATCGGCTATCGACCCGTGGTCTTTCCGCCAAAATTGTCAATTGTCATGGTATTGTCTGTAGGTCCGTCAGTTAGTGTCTTGATGAAATGAATCGAAATATGGTAGTAGGCAGATTTTTGTATTTAGGATCGATGTCAGGATTACGTGCAAGGCACATGTGGGATAGGATGTCTAGGTTAAGAGGGTTGGTTGCGAATTTTTCGGCAAGGTATTTGAGGCGGTATTCAATAGGTATTATTTCTGTTGTTTCGTAGAGTAGGGGATTTGAAGGATTGTGTAGGGGATTGTTGGGGTGTCTCATTTTAGTTAGTGTGCGTAGGGCTGAACGTTCAGCAACTTGTAGGTGTTTTAACACGGATGGACGAGGATTGTGAAAAAGGATGGCTGCGTAGTCAAGAAGAGGGCGACAAATCATCTTGTATATGTGAACAGCGGTGTTGGTCGTAATTCCCTGTTTTATGTACGTGAGAGTTCTGAAATGACGCGATCTCTTCTTGGCTTTGTCTTTGAGGATTTGGGCATGGGATTTGAATGTAAATTTCTGGTCGATAATCACACCGAGGTATTTGCAGGTTGAGGAAGGTGTAGTTTGGTCATTGAATAGGGAGATTGAGTGGGGAATTGTTTGGGCGATGGAAAGGAATCAGGAGTTTGGACTAGTTTGGATTAATAGAAATTCTCCATTTTGCGAACCACGTTTGAATAGTGTCGATTAGGTCTTGGAGGGTGGTTAAAGTTTTTTTAAACGTGGGCGCATGTGAAATCAATGCTGTGTCGTCTGCGTATAGCAAGGGGTAAACATGAGGGTTTAGGAATTTGGGGTCGGGGTTATAAATATCTAGGACGAATAGGTTGTAAAGAA
Source organism: Philonthus cognatus (assembly GCA_932526585.2). Taxonomy (NCBI): domain Eukaryota; kingdom Metazoa; phylum Arthropoda; class Insecta; order Coleoptera; family Staphylinidae; genus Philonthus; species Philonthus cognatus. The sequence continues at coordinate 83,368,014 of OW052245.1, read as the reverse complement.
GCGGTGAGAGAGGTGAGCCTTAGGGAACACCTTGTTCGGGGCTAAAGGATCTTGAGAGGATGTTGCGGATTTTGATGTTTGATCTGTCGATCAAATTCAGGAGATAGTGTGAAATATTTAGTGAGTGGCATTTAAACAACACACCTCGATACCATACTGAGTCGAATGCTTTTTTTATAACCAAATAGAGGATGGCGGATTTTTTTCCTTCGAGGTGTGTTGTCTGGCAGTTTAAAGTCAGGATGGAAAGAGGGAGCGAGGTGGATCGGTGTTTGACAAAACCAAATTGGTATGGGGGAATACGTTTTGAAATATGGTCAAGCAATTTATCTTTAATTATGTCCTCAAACACCTTGCTCAGGACTGGGAGCAGGATAATGGGGCGATAACTAGAAGGTGCAAGAGGATCATTTTCGGGTTTAGGGATACAGATGATAGTACCCCGCTTCCATACCTGTGGCAATTCTTGCGTCTGAAAGACATAATTAAAGATATTTAAAATATGAGTGTGTATACTTTCTGGAAGGGATTTAAGGACTACACGGGAGACGTTATCATAACCGGGTGCTGTATTTTTACCTTTATGCAGTGTGGCATAGTATTGTTCTTCCTTCATTTCATCGTCATGGGAGTGGGATGCAGGGATTTGTTTAAAGGACATATACCAGTCATTTACGTGGTTTAGGAAGTCGTTGTCATATGTATCGTCATAGGTAAATTTGTATATTTTTTCGAAGTGGTCTGCAAACGTATCTGCTATTGATTGTTGGTCAGTGATGATATCGTTTATTAGAGGATGTTTTATTTTGTGGAGAGGATCGTTCTTTCTATATTTCGATAGTTTTTTGATAGCATTCCAGTAATCTTTTCCTTGCTTTTCGTTAATGTTCTTGCACGTATTTATCCACATGTCCGTCTTGTATTCTCTGATAAGTCTCTGTATATCTTTGTTTAGTTTGTTAAATGTTTGTTTTAGATTATAGTCGTCTGTTTGTCTGATGTCTCTGTAATTCTGTATTTTGTATTTGATTAATCTTAGGATGAATTTTGGGAGGGGATATTTGTAGGGTTTTTGTAGTATAAATTGGCGTATGTTTTTGTATACTATTTGCTAGTTTAGACAGGAACAGGGAAATGGATGTCTGGTTTATTTGTTGATGGGATTGTATAAAGTTTGTCATGTCTCTTGTCACTTTGTCTATGTCGCAGTCTTTATGTCTGTAAATGATTGATAAAAACATGTCTAAAACGTTTAAAACATGTTTAAAACACGTTTAAAAAGTGTTTAAAACAGAACATACAGGGCATTTTTCTTTTAAGTATACATGTTCCGATAATTACAGGGTTGTTTTAAATTTGCGGGAATTCGTTGTTTCAAACCGGTTAATTTGGGCTTTTAACGAGTGTTTTCCACTCCCAGACTAAGCATGAAGTAAAATTTCGAGTTTAGAAAAGCCTAAGAATTTGGATTGGCCGCGTAGCGAAGCGGAGCGGCCAATCCAAATTAGGCTTTTCTAAACTCGAAATTTTACTTCATGCGCCACGCTTAAAAACACTGATTTACAGTAAAGTTAAAAAAAACACACACATACAACAACGATTATAGGCAACCTAATATACGTTAGAGTTATTGGGTTGCCTATAATCACTGTTTTAAACAATTTGTTCAACGAAGAATTTGACTCATGTTTTATTCACATCTACATATTAGATTGCTAAAGCCGTGTATTTTAAACTTTACGATATTTTAGTGTTTTATACGCGTGGCGCATGAAGTAAAATTTCGAGTTTAGAAAAGCCTAATTTGGATTGGCCGCTCCGCTTTGCTACGCGGCCAATCCAAATTTTCAGGCTTTTCTAAACTCGAAATTTTACTTCATGCTTAGTCTGGGTGTGGAAAACCCTCGTTTATAGATTCAAATTATAATCTTTTAAAAAAACAACGAATGTCGTATAATTCACATTTTATGCATATGTATGTTATACCTGAAAGAAAAATTCCAGATAGACTGTGTGGATTTTTTTATCGCGTCCTACTGATTTCATTCTTGGGCATTCTTCAGATAGACTGTGTGGATGTTTTGATCGGGTCTTACTGATATTATGGACCGAAGAAAAGTATTTTCCGGGCGGCTAATGGGCTGCACATCCCTATTTAAATCACTGACTTAACCCTTTCGCGGCTAACGGGACATATATGTCCCAGTAGATGTTCAAAAATTGCTGTAAATTTGCGGGAATTCGTTGTTTCAAACCGGTTAATTTAGGCTTTTAGCGAGTGTTTTCCACTCCCAGACTAAGCATGAAGTAAAATTTCGAGTTTAGAAAAGCCTAAGAATTTGGATTGGCCGCGTAGCGAAGCGGAGCGGCCAATCCAAATTAGGCTTTTCTAAACTCGAAATTTTACTTCATGCGCCACGCTTAAAAACACTGATTTACAGTAAAGTTAAAAAAATCACACACATACAACAACGATTATAGACAACCTAATATACGTTAGAGTTATTGGGTTGCCTATAACCACTGTTTTAAACAATTTGTTCAACGCAGAATTTGACTCATGTTTTATTCACATCTACATATTAGATTGCTAAAGCCGTATATTTTAAACTTTACGATATTTCAATGTTTTATACGTGTGGCGCATGAAGTAAAATTTCGAGTTTAGAAAAGCCTAATTTGGATTGGCCGCTCCGCTTCGCTACGCGGCCAATCCAAATTTTCAGGCTTTTCTAAACTCGAAATTTTACTTCATGCTTAGTCTGGGAGTGGAAATCCCTCGTTTATAGATTCAAATTAAAATCTTTTAAAAAAACAACGTATAGTGTCCGGGTGAAGTAAAATAGAAAATGCCCGAAAAACAACTTTATTCTGATTAAACAAATTAAATATAACAATTGATACAACTCGATTAATAGGCGCGCGTGTGGTCGCATCTGCGGCTAATACAATACTGGCGCGCACAGCTCAAGATGGCACAAAAAACTCATTAGTATAAAAACATATTAAATTTAAACTGAAATACACCACAATATCTCTCCCTTAAAAAAAATATAAACCTGCCATCCCTTTACCTATTTCCGCTAAAAAAAATCATAAGTTAATCTATTAGGCCGTTTTGTTGTACGTTTTGGTCTTTCATTGTTTTCAATTTCCGGTGACTTATTTTCAGATTTATTTTCTGCATTATTATCAACATTTACTGAATTCTCTGGTACAGGTAAACTGCCTCCTAGATAACTTTCATTCACTTTAATTATTTGGTTCGCATGGCGCTTCCATGTGACATTTGATTGCGGAATCTTAACAATGTACATACTAGAACCCATTTTTTTTATAACTGTTGCTCTAATCCAAGTAGGTTTTTTAACATTGAGTCTATAATCTCTCACTCGCACCTTCTCACCAATAAAAAATTCGACTTTTCTTTTTCCCTTATAACATTGTTTTTGTTTATTTTGCTTAAGCTCGACATTTTCCCTAACATTTTCTCTTAGTAAATCAAAACGAGTTCGAACTTCCTCTCCAAACATTAATTTTGATGGTGGTACATTTGTCGTACAGTGTTTTGTGTTACGGTAATCGAACAAAAACGAATTTAATTTTAAGTTCAAGTCCAAAAAACGGTTCTCGCCCAAAGCTTTCTTAAGAGCATACTTAATTGTTTTTACTGAATTTTCGGCTGCACCGTTCGATTGTGCATGATAGGGAGCGATAGTAAGGTGACGTATACCATTTCCTTTTAAAAAAATGTCAAATTCGTTAGAAGTAAACGCCCTTCCATTATCAGAAACTAACAGCCTAGGTAAACCAAACCTAGCAAAAATACTACGTAATGCCTGTATAGTAGCGTCGGTTGTTATGTTTCTTAATGGAAAGACTTCTAACCACTTAGTATACGCATCGATAACTATTAAAAAGTAAGTATTTAAATAAGGTCCCATGAAATCAACATGCACTCTTTCCCATTTCTTATTTGGAAAGGGCCAAGGTGTCAGAGCTATTTTTGGTGGGTTAGTGCGCACCTTTGCACAATTTTCACAGTTACTTGCTAACTGTTCAATTTCTTTTGTTAGCCCCGGCCACCAAAAATACGCTCTAGCTAGGCTTTTCATTTTAACTACCCCCATATGAGTTGAATGTAGTTCTTTCAGTAATAATTCACGTAACTCCTTTGGAATACATATTTTGTTATTCCATAAAATGCACTCATTTTCAAGCGTTAACTCATATCTAATTTTAAAATAAGGTTTTAAACTGCTTTTAATATTGTTGAATCTTGGCCATCCATACTTTAAATATTTTTTTATTTCTTTAAATTCTACATCTTTAGAAGTAATTTCCTTTATTATCCTAAAATCAATTGGTGTGACCAACTTTAAATTAAAAAATTGTGAATAATCTAAATCTGAGTTATGTAAATTATTATTTTCATTTAATGGTAATCGTGATAGACAATCTGCTACATTTTTTCCTGACTTGACATACTCGATTTTGTACTGGTAATTTGAAAGAATCACCGCCCATCGTCTTAACCTGTTCGCTGAATACTGCGGAATACCCTTAGTGGGATTAAAGATAATTACCAAGGGTTTATGGTCAGTAACTAACGTGAATGTTCTACCATAAAGATACTGATTAAACTTGCTTAACCCGTAGATTATTGAAAGTCCTTCCTTTTCTATCTGTGAATAATTTTGTTCAGCCTTGCTTAACGTACGCGATGCATATGCAATCGGTTTCTCGCTACCGTCTTCCATGACATGGGACAACACAGCACCGATTCCATACGCACTGGCGTCTGTCGTCAATTTTAATTCTAATTCCGGGTTGTAATGTACTAGTACATCAGTTTTTGTTAAGACATTTTTAATTTGTTCAAATGATTTTTGACATTTTGTGCTCCATTTAAATTGTATATCTTTTTTTAATAAATTATACAGTGGAGTTAAAATAGTTGACAAATTATTTACGAACTTTCCATAATAATTGACTAATCCTAAAAATGACTTGACTTGAGTAACGTTATTGGGTATCGGAGCATTTAAAATCGCCTCCACTTTATCTTGTGCAACATGTAGCCCTTCTCTGTCAATCATATACCCTAAATATTTAATTTTACTTTGAAATAAACTACATTTTTCCAGTGACAATTTTAATCCAGCAGATTGCAAACGATCTAAAATTAAACATAACCTTGCTACATGTTCTTTACGGTTTTTTCCCGTTATCAAAATATCGTCCAGAAACATGTTACGCCATCAACACCCTGGATTAAAGTATCCATAATTTGTTGGAACTTACTGGGCGCACACGCTATCCCAAAAGGTAGTCGTGTATACTGAAAAAGCCCCTTGTGTGTTGAAATGGTAACATATTCTCTGGATTTTGACTTTAACATTATTTGCTGATAAGCCTGTGACAAATCCAGTTTAGAAAATTCAACACCCCCTTGAAGTTTACTAAACAATTCCTCGATACAGGGTAAAGGGTATTTATCTACCTTCAAAACTGGATTCACCGTCACCTTAAAATCACCACACAGTCGAACAGTGCCGTCTTTTTTTAATACTGGCACTACTGGTGTGCCCCAGTGGCTAAATTCCACTGGAATAATTATACCTAAATCAAGTAATCTATTTAGCTCGTTTTCCACCAACTGTTTCATTGCGAACGGCAACGGTCTTGCTCGAAAAAATTTCGGAGTAACATTCTCCTCTTTTAATTCTAAGGAAATTTCGCCCTTATTAAAATATCCAAGACCGGGTGCAAACAGTTCTTTGTACTTGGACTCAATAGCTTTTACATCATCTTTAATAAAATTAACAGTACTAATTCCTAACTTGGCATATTTCAAAAAATCGCGACCTAGTAATGGATCGCCGCCGTTTTTAATTACATAAACATCCAACTTAAATTCATCATTATTAAATTTAAATTTTAAATTGCAAATACCTAAAGGTTTAAGTTGCTCACCGTTGTAAAAATATAATTCATTATCGGACTGTTTAAGTTCAAAATTATTAAAATATTTTTCAAACAATTTATCTGAAATAGCCGTTACGCCTGAACCAGTGTCCACTTGACACGAAAACAAAATATTTTCAACTAGTACGTCCAACATTAATGGTTTATCCATTATTTTACTATTAATTTCGAATGTAAACAAAGCTAAATCCGATTTACGGTCGGAGCGCTCAGCCGACTGTTCAGATTGCAAAAAATGTGCGTGTTTTTTACCGTAATTCCCGCCGTGCGATGTGTGCTGTTTATCCTTACATACCGAAGCGAGATGTCCCCTTCTTCCACATTTATGACACGCGCATTCGCGATATCGGCACTTTTCGGCACTATGCGATTTTCGACCACACACTGAACACTTTTCAAATTTTCGTATATACTCCTGCTCCTTGATTGGCCCATTCCGATGACGTCGTGGAGTCACATGGTGCAACCCTGGTTCCATCTTCACCTCTACCGGAAACTCTGTGTTGGATTTCGCCGCCATTTTTGCCGATGCTATTTCAACCACTTTTGAAAATGATATTGTTAACTCTTCTTCGAACAGTCTGTCTTGTACACTGCCCTTTTCGAATCCCATGATAAACTTATCACGCATTGCTTTCTCGATTTCTCCGTCTTCGAATTTACAATGTGCCGCCAAACTTCTCACACGTGCTGACCACTCTTTCACATTTTCTGATGGACCTTTCACAGCATTATAAAACCTATATCTTGCAGCAAAAGCTGATAACTGTGGTTTAAAGTGTTCATCTAACACTTCTAATAGCTTCTTATACGCCTTCTTTTCCGGAAATTCCGGCAAACACAGGTCATAAACCAATTTGTATGCTTCTTCCGATAGTGCGTTTAAGAGAATCGCCCTTTTCCTCTCCTCTTCTTTAATACCATTCGCTGTGAAGTAGTTTTCCATCCTTCGCCTATAAATAGTCCAGTCTGCTGTCTTCGGATCATATTCACGTAAATGTCCAACGCTGCTTTCGACCTTAACGACCTCCGCTGGTTCCGCCATTGCACACGTGAATTTGCACACTCCGGGATTATTTAAAGTTTATTAAATCGATATTTTCACTTATCCTCGTCGCCAGTTATAGTGTCCGGGTGAAGTAAAATAGAAAATGCCCGAAAAACAACTTTATTCTGATTAAACAAATTAAATATAACAATTGATACAACTCGATTAATAGGCGCGCGTGTGGTCGCATCTGCGGCTAATACAATACTGGCGCGCACAGCTCAAGATGGCACAAAAAACTCATTAGTATAAAAACATATTAAATTTAAACTGAAATACACCACACAACGAATGTCGTATAATTGACATTTTATGCATATGTATGTTATACCTGAAAGAAAAATTCCAGATAGACTGTGTGGATTTTTTTATCGCGTCCTACTGATTTCATTCTTGGGCATTCTTCAGATAGACTGTGTGGATGTTTTGATCGGGTCTTACTGATATTATGGACCGAAGAAAAGTATTTTCCGGGCGGCTAATTGGCTGCACATCCCTATTTAAATCACTGACCTAACCCTTTCGCGGCTAACGGGACATATATGTCCCAGTAGATGTTCAAAAATTGCTGTAGGGAATTTAAGCAATGTAAATGCTCTGCGAGTGTGTCCCTGTCGTCTGTACGTGTGTTTACTGCCGAGTGCACGTGGTTTCGTAAAAAAGCAGAAGACGTGTTTATTTTCATTGCTGATTTGTGTGTATAACTGCATCATAACACATCATAACTAGAAGAAGATCCTTACCACACCAGCGGAGATAGTTCTGACTACAATATATCCGGTTCTGAGAGTAATTTTTCATGCGACAAATCTACAAGGAACAGGAAAAAATATCTAAAATTATTCAACAAAGAACAAGATAAATAAGTGAATCTTCAGACCGAAATGAAAACGAAACAGACGATCCAGAAACAGAAGAACTGCACAGCCAAACTAATTTAGACGCAAGACCAGAAAGAGAACATCTTTCAGAAGAAAATAAGACCCAAGCAGCACTCAATGAAAATATACTATGGTATAAAATTGACGAAACTTAAACCTAGAAAGAATGTACCATCATACAAAGCTCCAATAATACCAATCGATGTTAACCGTGCTTCTTCTAAATTAGATATATTTTTCAAAATATTTTCAAAAAGTTTATTTACGTATATAGCACAAAATACCAATATTAGACTGCAAATGCTTGAACCAAAGAAAAATAAAATACATTTAACTAATGCACACCAAATAATGATTGTCTTTGGTTATTCATTGATAATGTGCTACAACAGACTGCCTTCGTTTTATGACTACTGCTCAACAAACCAAACAATGGGTAATTAGTTTGTCAAAAAAGTCATATTCAGGGATAATAAAAAAAAAAAACCGAAAATGAGTCAAAAATATGGTACGTAGCTGATGTTTTATGTTGCCTCAAAAGGACATTCCAATTAGCTAAAACAGACAGCACTTATCAAAGCATTGATGAGTGCATGGTGAAGAGAGAGGGCAAAGTTTGTTCGAAAACGATCAAATGGTCGGCCTTTCTCGTCATCAACAAAATTATTAAATGTAGGCGAACAACCCGTCGGTGATGTTTTCGCTGTTCACAAAACAATACTGAAAAAATAACTAGAATGATGTGTACAATGTGTAACGTTTCACTATACAAGAATTCTTTTTCCATATTCCATACAAATAATATTTATACCAAATAGTATTTTTCACGAGTAGTATTTACTTTACCATTATTGTTTTGATAATATTATTTACTTTATATTTAAAGTTAGTGAAAGTGTATTTCTTATGTTTAAATTATAGAATACAATTATTTTTCGATAGTGTATTTTATGTTATGTGTAACAAAACTTTAGTATAAATGAAATTGCCAATTCTTGGTTGCAGAATACTTCAAACATTAAAAGTGCGATTCTTTTCGCAATCTACAACAAGTTAGTCTTACAAAGACTATATCAAACACTCGTTGAAACAACTACTTCCCGGGCTAATACCCCGACGGACATTGAATTATACAACAAGTGTTTGCTGTTACATACAGTAACCTACTGCAAATGTAACAATTTGGGTCATAGATGGCCTGAATAATTTGACCCAAATTGTTACATTTGCAGTAGGTTACTGTATGTAACAGCAAACACTTGTTGTATAATTCAATGTCCGTCGGGGTATTAGCCCGGAAGTAGTTGTTTCAATGAGTGTTTGATATAGTCTTTGTAAGACTAACTTGTTGTAGATTGCGAAAAGAATCGCACTTTTAATGTTTAACAAAACTTTGTACTCAAACTAGACCATAGGGACATATAATCCCATTTTAAATGACGATTGGGACATTTGTCTCACGCCCAAAATTTTAAAATCGTTGGAGGATTTTTTTTCAAAAGTTGTATTGGAAGATCACATACTTTAGAAAACTCAAAAATAAAAAAAAAAATATAAATAAGTAAAAAATGAAAAGTCGTCGCGAAAGGGTTAAAGTGAAGTTTAAACAGCATACGCCTATATTATTGTAATCTCTAGTGTGTACACGTATATGACTGTAAAATAATCATCGTAGTGTACAAATTTAGCTAATTGAAATACGTATAAGATATGTCCGGATTAGTAACACTCGGATTGTGTGTAATTGAATGCGACTGGGAAACGGAAAACAATGCCTGTGACGACAATGATGAGGACGACGACAATGACAACGAGGAATATCCTAGGTGGCGATGCGAGCATTAGTGGGTGCCAGAGCGAGACAATCGTCAATTTCCAGACGCAACTGCTTAATCCTGGCGCACACACACGCAAAGGAAATATTAACACTGCTCGTTTGTCACGGAAACAGCACTGTCATTATCAGTGAACAAGCTTAATTACCTCTTTCGTAAATTATTACCTACACGCGTAATTCTCGTAATTTACTCGCGCGGAGAAAAAAATTAATGTCGTTACGAATTTTCGGCGGAGCGGCCCTCCACTTACAATTACCGGCGACGGCAGGATATAAAAAAAAGAGCGTCCAGGGCCGAAACTGAAAAACGGGGTTTTCGTGCTCTTGTCCGTCAGATTACGATCGCCGCTTTATCAACGCGATAATTAATTAATTAATATAAACAAGCCACGGGCAGTTGGTGTACTTAATTTGATTTCCTCTATTTCGGGTAATTACCGGCCCCATTATGTCATTAGTGCTGTCATGTCACACGACCCACTCTTTCCACTTAAGTGAATTTTTGAATATTTTTTGTTAAAAGTTTACTTAATTAACACTAGGTAACGACAAAGTAGAGGTCTTAACATTTTATAAAGAGATTGAATTGATCAAAGCCAACCGTTCATAACCTGTTATATATTAGTTAACATAAATGATGAACATTGCATCAAAAACATTCAAATCAAATCAAAACATTTATTTGTGCCAAGTAGTATATATAAATACCTTACACACGTCAGAAAATAAATATACAATATAAAATGGCTAAAAATACATCATATTAAAATTAGGAATAAAATTACAAAACAAGTATAACACATTAAAATCGGTAGGTATAAAGGACAATATACAACAAATAATAATAAATTAAATTGTACCGTAATGATCAAGATAATCATTATAATTATAGGGTACTATATTTAAGAGAAATGACTTTATATGCACCCTGTATTCCCTGTACGGTTTGTTCCTAGTTGTTACGCTTAGCTTATTGTAGAGTAAAGGACCAAACTAGTTATGATTATTTTCGGTTCTTTTTAGACTGAGTGAGGCTAAATTAATGTCATCCTTGTTTCTGGTTGTGTATGCATGAGTATAGGTGGGATATTCAATAATATTATTTTTTACATGAAGTAAATACTCCAGATTATATAGTGCAGGTAATCTTAGAACACTTAATCCTTTAAAACTATCCCTGTAGACCAGCTACTATTCTAATGGCCTTTCTTTGCAGTGCAAATATTCTGTGCCTAGAAGTAGAGTGTCCCCATATCAAGATTCCATAGCATAAATGACTTTGACATAACGCATAATAAGCCGTAAGTAATACATGCAACGAGACTGAATTGCTCAAGTTGCGAAGCCAGTAAATATTTTTTGATAATTTATTTGCTATGTTGTCACCATGCATACTATTTTAAGGAGCTATCTAAGTGTAACCCAAAAAATGTTGTGGATGGTTCGAAGTCAATCTCATGTCTATTTAATGTAAATAACATGGTTACTGTTTTTGCTTTGTTAAGAGACAGCAAGTTACTTGCAAACCAATCGGATGCCTTCTTGTCTGTTAATTTGTGAAATGACATGGCTTCATTAAAACTACCGGAGTAGTTGATATAAGTAGTGTCATCCGTAAATAACACGGTTTGGCAAGGTTCTAAATGTCGTGGAAGATCGTTAATGAAAAGCAAAAACAGTAATGGGCCGAGGATGGAACCTTGGGGAACACCATACCGAACAGGCACACAACTTGACTCACACTCATGCATACAAACTTTTTGCTTTCTGTTACTTAAATATGATCGAATAAGATTACAGCTAGATTCGCTGAAATTGTATTTTGCGAGTTTAGCTATCAATAGATGACTAGGAACACAATCGAATGCTTTACTAAGATCTATGAATGTGGCTAAAGCGAACTGACCACCTTCAAAGCATTCAACAGTTTTATTTACAAACGTTTGAATGGCAAAGGTTGTTGAAATATTCTTTCTAAAATCAAATTGACTAGATGAGAACATATTGTGGATATTTAGATATTCAGTGATTTAATTTTTTTATAATTATTTCAATAATTTTGGAAAGGATAGGTAAGATGGAAATTGGTCTGTAATTGTCCATTGAACAATGATCGCCCTTTTTAAAGATTGGAATGACTCATGCTATTTTCATTTCATTTTTAAAGATTGGAATGACTCATTTCAAGAAAAAATCCCTTGCGAAAGTACATCGTTTATAAGACGCGTTAAAGGTGTCAGTATAATATCTTTTATGTATTATAATAGGTCATTCGTGAATCCAAAAACGTCCCTACTTTTAAATGTTTTTAACTATTTATTGCATCTCTAACTATTACCATCGAAAAAATTGAACTCGAAGTCAAGCTGAACTTAAGTTTAAGATGACAGTTCCTATTATTCTAATGTCACTTTAAACTAAATTTCAAATCACGGGCAGTTCGTGTACTCAATTTGATTTTCTCTATTTCAGGTAATACTGGCCCCATTATGTCATTAATGCTGTCATGCCACACGACCCACTCTTTTCACTTAAGTGAATTTTCGAATATTTTTTGTTAAAAGTTTAAATAACACCAAGTAACGACAGAGTAGAGGGGTCTTGACATTTTATAAAGAGACATTGAATTAATCAAAGCAAACCTTTCATAACCTCTCATATCTGAGATGAACATTGCACCAAAAACATTAAACTCGAAGTCAAGCTGAACTTGAGTTTAAGATGACAGTTCCCACTGTTCTAATGTCACTTTGAACTAAATTTCAAAATTGAACCAGTTACACGTTTTAGTGCAACTTTCTCTAAATGGTTTGGCATATTTTTTAACTATTGAGAATATTTTTTTCCATCTGTTTGTTTCACTTAAACTTATTTAAAATCATTATTTAGAAATAATGACTGGTAAATTTACACATTAAATTCCGATATTATCTTCTTCACATAAATGAATATTGTGTCCAATACTTTTCCACATAACATGTTTCTGTAGTGGATATCGACTTTAATGCTAGTTATCGGTATAATTAAGCGAAATTAACATCCGTAACTATCGCGCCCAGACAGAAACTGACGGCTCGGTTCGCCTGAGTTGGCAGCCCGAGAGTCGGTTGAGTAGGTCAATCCGGCGTGTTCGAGTGAAATTGAATGATTAACAAGCGAGGTGGTTGTGTACGTGTATTGCCGCAATTTATGTTACTTTATTAATAAAACGACGCCCCGGCCCACTAATTTACGGTCTTGATCGATCACTTTGATTTATTATATTAAATTGATAATTCCCCGTGTCGGGCTTTATTAATTCCATAATCCGCTGCACCGTGACAGCCGAGAGGATAAGCCCAAAGGCAGTGTAGATTATAATAGTGCTGATTTGCGTTTGAAGTAAATTATTATTATTAGCTGACTAAAATTTATATATATATACATAACGACAGAAAAGTAATATTTACAGTTTATTTACAATAATATTTAAGCATACAGAGAGTTTTACGTAACACCGAACAGTTTCATCCAAAACAATTTGACACCTTTAATTTTTAAGTTATGTGAAAATTGGGTTGCCTATATGACCATTAAAAATTGTAGCCAATCAATTGCAATTAATGCCTTAACTTGTACATACAGGGAGTTTTTCTTATAAGTATACATATCCCAATTACAGCGTAAATGTCGTTAATCTTTAGATACTCGTTGTTTTTTTAAATAGTTCAATTTGAAACTTAAAATGAGTGCATTCCACTCCCAGACTAAGCATGAAGTAAAATTTCGAGTTTAGAAAAGCCTTAGAATTTGGATTGGCCGCGTAGCGAAGCGGACCAAACCAAATTTTAGGGCTTTTCTAAACTCGAAATTTTAGTTCATGCCTAATCTGGGAGTGGAAAACACTCGTTTAAAGCTTCAAATTGAATTTTTATAAAAAAGCATTGAGTCCCTGAAACTTAAGTCAAATTTTCAGGCTTTTCTAAGCTCAAAATTTTACTTCATGCGCCACGCGTACAACACATTGATTTTAGGTGAAGTTCAAAATATTCTACTAAAGCTAAAAATGTGTGTTCTAAACACCACATTACGTCAGTGTTTAGTACACGTGGCGCATGAAGTAAAATTTCGAGTTTAGAAAAGCCTGAAAATTTGGTTTGGTCGCTCCGCTTCGCGGAGCGACCAAACCAAATTTTAAGGCTTTTCTAAACTCGAAATTTTACTTCATGCTTAATCTGGGAGTGGAAAACATTCGTTTATAGTTTCAAATTGAATTCTTATAAAAATGCATTGAATTTCTGAAATATTACAGCGCAGCATCAGAACATTTGTACATTTAAAAGAAAAATTCCCTGTTTATATAAATAGTATAAAAAGGTTCTCAAACTACTCACCCCAAAGTTTTAATGACAAGTTTCTTGATACAGTGTCAGATTTGCCGGCGCACGAGCGAATCTTTTCTAAACTCGAAAATTTACTTCATGCCTAATCAAGTAAGAATTTTATTAAAAATTATTTCAAGCAATTTATAATATTAAGAAAAGTCTTTAATTTTTTTCAGATTATTAAATAACACAATTTTTAATCAAAATTTGCAATTATTATAAGAATTGGTAGGTATGTGTTTTCAGTACACATACCTACCAAGTCCTCATAAGAATTGCAAAATTTGATTAAAAAGGGTGTTATTTTAATAATCTGAAAAAATTAAAGACTGTTCCTAATGTTATAAATTGTTTGAACTAATTTTTATTAAAATTCTTACCAACACATTCTTCAAAGTGAATTTAGTCCAACAAGTTACAACGTTTTTCTTCAACAATTCCAAGCGTATTTATATGTAAGTCATGAACATCAGTAAGTGTTTATGACCACCTATACAAGTAAGGTTTATTTATTCACCATGAACAAAACCCAAACACGTAGGCCAACAATTGGCGGCGCGCCGGCCGCACCACACACCGTTCTTATAACCACCCGAACCACGTACCAAATATCATTTCTTCCTATATAGTTAATTTATTGGCCATTGTTCCTGTTTATCACAAGTCGACACATAAAATTAAGCTCAATGCTCCAGGAATAACAATTTTACTGACCTTATCGACTTAATATCAAACCCTCACTTTCCACAAGGAGAAGATAAAGGAGTGATAGTTTATACAAGATAAATTCAAATTCTAAACTATTGGAATTCGAGAAAATAAGCTTACGCTTCTTATAGTTTGCACACTTTAAACATAATATATAAAATTACGAAAATTTCATTCGTGAAAATGCAAACAATGTGTTAATTAATTAGACAACCTAAGACGATAAATATCCATTGAAACAACTACTTCCCGTGCAAATACACCTCCGGGTATTGAATATATTCAATATCCGGAGGTGTATTTGCACGGGAAGTAGTTGTTTCAATGGATATTTATCATCTTAAGTTGTCTTATTAATTAAGATATTGTTTGCATTTTCGCGAATAACATTTTCGTAATTTTATATATTATGTTATAGTTTATAATCATTAATATTTATTAGGCCGCAGAAAAAAACAACAATGCTTAACAGACAAGAGCAAGTGGTCGTTTATTAAAGAAAGTATGCAGTGCCAAAACGAAGATAGAGCGGCTAGATAATTTTCCCTGATGATATTTTTAGAACAATGCCGGAGAGGCAACTGGGCCGAAAATTAAGATAATTAACGAGCGGCCAGTTCTTATCTTCCATTTGGCTCCGCTCAAGACGCGGCCTGCTAAACTAAAATCAAAAAGGAGGGTCGAAAAGGAGGAAATCAATGCCAAAAAGCTCCGGGAAAATGTATGTACGACACATTCCGGGCAATTTACGAACTAATCCTGCCGTATTTACGGCAGCCAGTGCCAGAAGACGGCGAGCTCGGGCAACCCTTCTCCCCGGGTTTGAAATATTCCTTAAAATTTGTTGTCCTGTCAGTGCTGGAGCGGCGGCGCGTCCAGAATTATTATCTGGGCAATTTGTTCGCGATAATTGATGGCCTCCGGGGCTTCGGAGGAGCGCGCACACATGCATATTCAATTTGGACAGATTAAAGTTCGTAATTAACGGCTCTGCCACTTGCTTGTTGCATCATCATTATAGTTCCGTCCTAAACATAGTTCATTTCCAACTGATGACTGATATTATTCTAGTTTTCATGACTACTCTTTAAATATCACACTACAATTATATAACAGATAATTGCGGTGTGGTATTTAAAGTACAGAGCAATTCATCCGAAATATGAATATCTTTAAAGAATTATAACTTATCGCTGTATAATTTTTTAGATAACTTGTTGGTTGCGCATAGGGGAGTAACCAGAAGCAGCCCATTATCAGCCTGAGAAATAGGTTTAGTCAGCCTATACACGATTATTTTATTAAAATTTTAAAGTATCAAAGGTTTCAAAATTGAATAAAAACACTTGTAAAGTTAATTAAAGGAAAGGCACTTGGTATTGTTTTACAATTAATTAACTTTACATAGTGTAATATGTTTCACCAAGTGCCAGATGAGAAATTAATTCAAGAAATTAATAACACTTGGTTTGTTTACTTAATTTGTTTTATTACTTTCCAACTAGTTTCGGTCATGGACCATTATTAAGGAATGTACATTGATGAATAAAATGTTACCTATTTATACAAAATTACAAATGTGATAACTGGATTATAGAATTAACTAATGAGGGCGGTTTATATAGGAGAATTCCAAATCTTCTCCATGTTGTTAGCGAGGGTTTTATTTTTGCTAATGGCCTTTTTAATCTTCAGGCCCTCTCTTAGATTCAACCGACCGCCCTTATTACCTGCGTATAATATATTGAAATTATATAAGCTAAAAATATGGCCGTTTTTTATGCCGTGTTGAGCAAAGCCTGATGAGCATTTTTTATTTCAGATTGACTTTTTGTGCTCATTTATTCTATTTTTAAAATTCCTGTCCGTTTGACCTATATATAGGTATATACATTTATGTACCGGGTGGGCAAATAAGCGAGGTAAGCGGCTGTATCTCAGAAACTAACGATTGTAGAGAGTTACGGTAAACAATTTTATAAGTAAAGTGGGCAAGGGAAAATGCTGGAAATTATTTTCAAGTTTCCAAGATAGCTGCCAGTGGGCGTTTCCACCATCTTGAATTACACAAAGTTGCGTTTCTCGCGATTTTCCCCAATGAATATAACAAAATAGTATTTGCGTTTTAATGTTTACTTAAAGTGGAACATTTTTTGTGAAAACAATTTTTCTCTATCTTTCGAAATAAAGTGGTGGAGGGTATTTGAATGTTGTTTTAAATAAATGCCTGTAACTTCGAAACGGCTTAATGGATTTGAATAAATTTGGTATCATTGAAAAGAGCATTTCTTGGGATTTTAGGTTTCTTGTAATTATGACAGTTGTGACCTACACGGCCGCCGATAGAGGGCGTTATTCGATGTTATAATCAAAATATTGGATTTTCTCAAAAAATTTAAATGCGATGATATGATTTTTTTTAGACTAGAAAATAGACAAATAACCTACACGGCCGTCGATAGAGGGCGTTATTCGATATTATAACCAAAATATCGGATTTTCTCAAAAAATTTAAATGCGATGATATGATTTTTTTTAGACTAGAAAAATAAGCCTGCGCAAACAGCATCTTAATATCTAATAATAATAATCTTAATAATAAAGATATTAAGATGCGGCAGCCATCTTGGAAACTTAAAAATAATTTCCAGCATTTTTCCTTGCCCACTTTACCTATAAAATTGTTTACCGTAACTCTCTACGATCGTTAGTTTCTGATATACGGCCGCTTACCTCGCTTATTTACCCACCCGGTACAATAGCTACACTGTATTTCATAAATTCTGCATTTATCCCATTTATCTACCACTGGTTTACTGTTGACTAACATTTTTCTTAAATTAATGGGATTAGTTTGGACAATATTAAATTCATACCCTTTTTGTAAAATTTTAGCTATGTTTGTGGATAGGTTATTAACAAAATCTATTTGATACCACACTCTTTGATCCGGTTTTTGTGGCGTGTAAAAATATTTATTTAATTGTTTTTTTCCTTTTCTTTGTTACGATTTAATCAATTAATGTTTCTTCATATCCATTATTCATTGCTATCGTGTTTATTGTATTTAGTTCTAAATTGAATGTTTAATCAAAGCGTATTCTAAATTGAAATTTTCTTTATTTCATGGAATATGAATTAATCTATGTATTAAAGAATGAAATGTGCTGTTTAATTTTGTAATGTGTATTTGAAGATTGTAGAATAATTGTGTCATTGAACGTATTTTTTCTGAATATTTTAAAATTGATCATATTCTTTTCTTTGGAAATTTGCAAATCTAAAAAGTTCAAACTATTATTTACCTCCAATTCAGTTGTAAATTGTATATGTTTATTTAGTGAATTTAAATAAGATGTAAACACTTCTAATTGTCTATAAGTTCCTTGTCATATGCAGAAAATGCCATCAATATAGCGTACCCAGTAAAATATGTGTTGGTATTGTTTATTAACAAATAAGTTTTTCTCAAAATTTGCCATGAAAATTTCTGTCAAAAGGGGAGACAAAGGGGAACCCATTGGCAGAGCTGGGCAGGATTCGAATCATTCAGGATTCGATTCCCGGATTCAAATCCTTTTACAGGATTCAAAAGAGGAATACTTTAGTGAAAACAGATTCGTGATCCGGATTCGTTAAATTTTTTTAAAAGGATTCGTATTCGAATCCAGACGTAGATGTTTTGAATCCTTATAAAAGGATTCGAATTCTTATAAATGGATTCGAATCCTTATAAAAGGATTCGAATCCTCATACATGAATTAAAATCCTCCCAAATAATTCGAATCATCGCTATTAAGGCTGCGATTCGAATTCGATTAATTCAAATAGTTAAATATTCTAATATTCTAATATGAATATTTAAATCAGTAAATTATTCATATTTGAATATAAATATTTAAATTTTCGAATAATTCAAATATTTGTGAATGCATATTTGGTTACTTAACCATTAAACGTTTCCAACCTTAATAGCATATTTTTAACTTCACTTGAAATCACTGTTTTATACGCGTGGCGCATGAAGTAAAATTTCGAGTTTAGAAAAGCCCCGTGAAAATTTGTCTCGGGTCGCTGCGCGACCCTCGACAAATTTTCTACGCGGGGCTTTTCTAAACTCGAAATTTTACTTCATGCTTAGTCTGGGAGTGGACAACACTCGTTTGAACTTTAAATTTAACTCTTTTATAAAATCGACGCACACTGGGCCAGATTACAAATTTACGACGACAAAAATAAAATTTTCAAATGTTTCAAAATTAACTAAAACCACTTAGTATGTATTCTATGATTATCGAGTCACAATACTACAAATAAACAATTTTGAAAAAACAATGCTATTCGTTGCGGGTACCTGTCAAACATCTCTCTTTCCACTCAGTTGACAGAAGTCGATGCAACGCTCAATATTTGACCTTCTAACTACGGCTGTTTCGCGTATGTGCTCAAAAGTTAAGACATTTTTAGGATGCAGAATTTTGCGCCAAGTATGTATTTACATGTACAATATTTTATTTGTCAAAAGTTTTAAACAATTAGGTTGTAAAATAAGTTTTGTTCAGGACTAACGTAAATGAAAAGAATCGCATAATAAACTGCTATACATTGATGTTTAAAAAAAGTTGCGCATAGTTCCGTCAAATTGTATATTTTGTAAGACACAACAAACATTGATGATTCCAGGGAAGCAATAAACCCATCCCCATATTTCCCCCCTTGTTAAAATTTAACCTTTTTTCAGGTACTCATGATGACTATAATTTTCAAGAAAGAAAATTAAATAGGAATGAACTATTTTTAGTATTAAGAGATGAACATTTCTATCAGTTTTCGTCATTCAAGTGTAATGAACGATTAGTGCAATACGTGTTGGACAAGTTTGGTGTAAATGACCCAACTGACATTTTATTATTTATTTATTTATTTATTTATTATCCAACAGATTCATAAGATCTAATAATAGGATAAATTCGAAAAATACAATTATAGCGCAATACAGTATAGTCACAATCGTTCACAATATAGCACTGCATATACTTTGAAATACAATGATTAAAACAAATAAAAGATGTCATAAAAGTGTTTGTGACCAAACTTTTGTCCAAATGGCGTAAATGTAAGTCTATGTACGAACGTTTCAACAATAACAACGTAAATTGGCTCAGTGTTGAGTTGAAAATCCCAGGCATACATTCACCTGCAATGGCACAACCTATTGTTTCGAAGATGAGCCGAGGCAGGCCAAGAAAAATGTTTGAACTCAGTTCTGATCGCAGCAAACAGAGAAAACTTAAGCCTCTTGTTTCAAATCTAAGTTTAGAAAATCTATGTTCGGCTACAAAATCAAGTTTAGTGAAATCGGGCAAAAGAAGTGCGGCGAAGGTAATGGGACTTGCATTAAGTGCAACTCCTAAACGTTTGAAAATGATGAAAAAGGCTCACGATTCATCGTCTTCTAAGGATGTAAGGCCATACAGTGCTGAAGAAGTATTAGGTCTCATAGTTGATCTTCATCTGACAAAAGAAGATTATGAAACGATGCGGCTAGGAGCAAAATCTAGAGGGGCTGATATATATCCATCATATCACGTGGTATCAGAAGCAAAACAAAAATGTTACCCATTGAATGTCAGAGTATCTGAGAACGAAGCTATGGTGCCGTTACAGGATCTTTTAGACCATACTGTGCAAAGACTTGCACAAGTTCAGTCGCAAGTTATTATCGAAAACATGGGCGGCACTAACAACACTCTTGAAATTATTTATAAGTGGGGTCTAGATGGCAGTGAAGGACACAGTATACATAAGCAAAACTTCACTAACAATACATTTTAATACTGGATATTTAATTAAAACACTTGGTTTGTTTCACTAACCAAGTATTTTAATTAAATATCCAGTATTATATTCAAAACTGTTTCACCACGGGTTAAGTGAGAAATTAACTAAAGATACAATACATTTTATGCGGATTCTAATATAATTTTATGTACAATTGTGCCCCTGGAATTATCCGAAAAGAATGAAAGTTATATAAAAAAAATATATTGGAAAAATCACACCGCTTCTTCCACTAGATACTGCCGTCCAATTTCATTTAAATTAAAAAAAGAAAATGGCGAAAATACGAAAGACGAATACGACGAAATTAAATATCAAATGAGCATAATACTGGATATTTAATTAAAACACTTAGTTTGTTTCACTAATTTAAATAAAAATAAATTAAATTAGTGAAACAAACCAAGTGTTTTAATTAAATATCCAGTATTATATTCAAAAATGTTTCACCACGGGTTAAGTGAGAAATTAATTAAAGATATCAAATGAGCAATTTGCAGCCAACGAATATCACCCTGGGAGACAAAACAATTCAGTTTAGGCATGTGCTCATTTGCACCATGTTAGACGGCAAAACAGTCAACGTCTTAACTGAAACAAAACGTACACAGGCGTGTAATGTATGCAAAGCCACGCCCACAATCATGAACGATTTCAAAAAGATTAAAGAAAGGGCCTGTGACGAAAGCTCATATAAATTCGGTCTTTCTGTTTTGCATGCGTACCTGCGATGCTTCGAATACTTTTTACACATAGCATATAAATTGGAGATAAAGCAATGGCAAGCCAGAGGAAAGGAAGCACAAGAACAAGTTAAAGAGAGAAAGAATAAAATATGTCAGGATTTTTATACAGAAATGGGTCTTGTTGTCGATTTACCAAAACAAGGTGGTGGTAACAGTAATGATGGGAACACGGCAAGAAAATTTTTCAAAAACCCTGAAGTGAGTTCCCGGATCACAGGCTTAGATAAAAATTTGATTGATAGAATGTCTAATATTCTTACTGTTATATCGTGTGGTCATTATATCAATGAAGGACTATTTAAAATATATTGTTTCAAGACCGCGGAGTTGGCGACCACACTTTATGGATGGTATAAAATGAGTGCAAGTGTCCATAAGTTATTGATGCATGGGGCTGACATAATAAAATCGCTTCCACTGCCTGTAGGTCTCCTCTCAGAAGACGTTATAGAAGCAAGCCATAAAAGTTATAAACAGCTCAGACAGTACCACTCGAGGAAAACGTCAAGATTAGATACAAATACGGACATTTTTAACTGGTTGCTTGTATCATCAGACCCTCTAATCAGTAGTTATAGAAAAATAACCAAAGAGACGAAAAAACAATTGAATGAGGTAGTATTAGGAATGCTTCGAATGCCCAACTATCTCAATGAACAAACTTCACGAGAAACTACATATGCTGTGATCCGAGATAATGACGAAGAAGATAGTGATGATATTGATTCTGACTCCTCCTAAATTTGTTATTTTGCTAAAAAAAAAACGCAATTTCATCATTTCTATAATAAATATACTTTTTCCAATATAAATTATTTTTAAATATGACGCGTAGATCTTGACCTATGAACCTGTAACACCTTATTTTCATTAAGCTACATTGAAAGAGCTTTATCGTCTACAGCGCCATCAATTGAGAACAGAAAAAAATGTTTCAGATAAAAAGTGTCTATTTTTAATGTAGAATCTGATTCTGTAAAAAACGAGGGTTCCCTTTTAAAATTCTGAAGTTGCCCCTAGCCTCCATAACAGGGGGGACTTGGAGGGATTGATATTTGAAGGGTTAGTTAGTTCAACTGCAACGATTAACTTTTTATTTAAACCTTTTTTTCATACGACGCATAGATTTTGACTTATGGATCTGCAACACTTTATGTGAAACACCCTGTATATCTAATATAGATTAATTTTAACATTAAGATCATCAGGATGGCATCCTAAGGTAATATGTGAGGTAAAAAGATGTTTTTGAACAGCATTTTATTTTTGTCGTCGTAAATTTGTAATTCGGCCCAGTGTGCGACGTATGTAATATAATAAATCATTCGTTGAAATCATAGAAATAGATGCAAAATTTTACCTAAAATTAACTTTTAAAGTTACCTTTATAATTTGCTCGGCTCTTAATGGGTGAATATTCTATTCCTAAGAAAAACCGTATTTATTTAATATTAAAGTTGTATTTAATACAATAACAGACTGTGAATAAATCGACAAAAATCTAGAAATATCGAAAATCTCGACATGTAGAAAATCTTGACGGTCCACTCCCAGACTAAGCATAAAGTAAAATTTCGAGTTTAGAAAAGCCCCGCGTAGAAAATTTGTCGAGGGTCGCGCAGCGACCCGAGACAAATTTTCACGGGGCTTTTCTAAACTCGAAATTTTACTTTATGCGCCACGCGTATAAAACACTGATTTAAAGTGAAGTTAAGAACGCACTGAAAACCAACCCAACTTTGTTATTTTTTCAAAATTTTATGTGTTCTTTCCTATCCATGCTGTAAACCTTCAGATATTCGTTGTTTTCTTGTAAAGAAACTTGGATTCCCTGTAGTCCTTCGGTCTCCGAAGACCATGATTGGTCCTTCGAGCTGTAGCCTTTGTAAAATGGTAATAAACTTAGTAATCTAGAGTGATCCTTTAATTTAAAACTTCTAAGAACGAGTATTGTCCACTCCCAGACTAAGCATGAAGTAAAATTTCGAGTTTAGAAAAGCTTCGCGTAGAAAATTTGTCGAGGGTCGCGCAGCGACCCGAGACAAATTTTCACGGGGCTTTTCTAAACTCGAAATTTTACTTTATGCGCCACCCGTATAAATCACTGATTTAAAGTGAAGTTAAGAACGCACTGAAAACCAACCCAACTTTGTTATTTTTTCAAAATTCGATGTTTTCTTTCCTATCCATGCTGTAAACCTTCAGATATTCGTTGTTTTCTTGTAAAGAAACTTCGATTCCCTGTAGTCCTTCGGTCTCCGAAGACCATGATTGGTCCTTCGAGCTGTAGCCTTTGTAAAATGATAATAAACTTAGTAATCTAGAGTGATCCTTTAATTTGAAACTTCTAAGAACGAGTATTGTCCACTCCCAGACTAAGCATGAAGTAAAATTTCGAGTTTAGAAAAGCCCCGCGTAGAAAATTTGTCGAGGGTCGCGCAGCGACCCGAGACAAATTTTCACGGGGCTTTTCTAAACTCGAAATTTTACTTTATGCGCCACCCGTATAAAACAACACACAGTTAAGAACGCAATGAAAACCAACCCACCTTTGTTATTTTTTCAAAATTTGATGTTTTCTTTTCTACCCAAGCTGTAAATCTTCAGATATTCGTTGTTTTCTTGTAAAGAAACTTCGATTCCCTGTAGTCCTTCGGTCTCCGAAGACCATGATTGGTCCTTCGAGCTGTAGCCTTTGTAAAATGGTAATAAACTTAGTAATCTAGAGTGATCCTTTAATTTGAAACTTCTAAGAACGAGTGTTGTCCACTCCCAGGCTAAGCATGAAGTAAAATTTCGAGTTTAGAAAAGCCCCGCGTAGAAAATTTGTCGAGGGTCGCGCAGCGACCCGAGACAAATTTTCACGGGGCTTTTCTAAACTCGAAATTTTACTTCATGCGCCACGCGTATAAAACACTGATTTATAATGAAGTTCAATAACACATATATCATCATTAATTAAAATCATTATTTAATCAGATATTTAGTCGGCAAATGAACATTTTTGTTAAGAGAAACTGATGGAATAAAATGTTACTGGTTACAAATAATAAATTCAAATGTATTTTTAAAGGATTTGTATCCGTGATTCAAAAATGAGGATTCGAATCTTTGATTCGAATCATATTTTTCACTTACGAATCCTTTATTCGAGTATTCGTGACTCGAATCATATTAGGTGATTCAGATTCGTGATTCGAATCCTGCTTTTGAGGATTCATCCCAGCTCTGCCCATTGGTAATCCATCATTTTGAGAATAAAATTTATTATCGAAATTAAAATAATTTTGGTCTACGCAAATGTTGATTAATTTTTTCATTTCTTCCTTTATTGCGCTTGAATGATTTGTTTCCTTTATTAATTTGTCAATTAATTAACAAACTAAGTGTTTTTATTCAATTTTGAAACCTTTAATACTTCAAAAATGTTTCACCAAGAGTTAAGTGAGAAATTAATTAAATATAAAATTTCAAATACAACAGTAATCAAATTCATTTCAATAATCTGTGCAATATATTCAAATATTACGTACATTTGTAGTTTAAAAATTCAATTTAATTTTAATTTAAAGCATCTGATAGTGAATACGCTCAATAAAAATAGATGAATGTACACCTACGACTTCCACTTGATTGATGGCACATTGTATGCATGAAACAGAAAAACGTCCCACCTGAACGGGAACGGTTTCAGGTAGCCGATGAAACATCACATTTTTTCATCCTCGTGGAAATTAAAACGAACCAAATTGAAATCGTGAGCCGACACTTTCTCACGTGATCCCATTAAACAAAAAAAATATTACTCGCGTTTCCATCGAGCCGAACTGCGTAGATCGATGACGGATGATCCTCAAAGACACCATTATATGGAAGTTTTTCGTGTGCCCCATTGTGTCGGCGGGTTTTTGCCACCGACACCGGCCCCCATTCTTCATACTTTGATAGATGTGTCAAATCTGGGACAGGTATTGTTGGGCCTTAGATAAATGACGGCAGCGCCAGAAAGCAAAACAATCCCCATTGTTGGCCTTAATTTACTCCTCTCCCCGTGGCGTCCCTTCCGCGGCCGGGGGGTCCGCAGTCTTCACATACAACACATCTCCACCGGCAGCTGCTGACTTTATTAAAACCAGCCAAGAACCTAATGGTCTGCGGTCCGTGTAAATATCGTAAAAATTTCCAGCGCCGCAATTTTCTGCGGATTTTTGCACTTTATTTTCCCGAATGAGGGGGGCAATAACCATATTTTTTATTGTACCCCTTCGGTGCCGCACTCACGGAATACGAATTATGGGGGAAATATTTATGAGACGGATTAATCACGCCGCCATTATTCTCTTCGGGACGGGATAAAGCGCTGCCCTTGAAGGAAATTATTTAGGAGAGCGCAGTAAACACGTTTAATTTATATACGGTCTGTGCGGAACCAACACTACAATAAGGCCCATAAATAAAAATTGCACGGTACGAGGGCTGCATTAACTGATGATTCAATTCTGGTACAATGGGGATAAAATATGAACGTTTTGTGGAAATGCTCTATTATATTACAAAGCATATTATGCTTCTGTTTATAACCAAAACTACTACTACTGAATTGCCCAAAGGATAACGCGCCAATAGCTATGCGTTAAGTTTGTATTAGGCTACACTATTTTCTTGTACAAAAATATTGTATAAAAAATTACCTAATAGAACATGTCCTATTTCCATTATACAAAATTGTACAAGATTCGCGTTTGGTCATATTTTGTTTATTACACCATAATAGAAAATAGTATACTATTTTCTTGTACAAGAAAATAGTACTAATTTGCCCATAGGATAAACCTTGTATTAGTTTATCCTATGGGCAAATTAGTAAATTGCCAGTGGCGGCTCGTCCATAAGGGCTGCGCGGCTGCAGCCTCTCCACCCAGTATAAATTAAAAGATAAATATTTAAGCTGCATTCTAATTTATTACCTTTTAGTAATATATTTTTGTAGAAATGAATGAATAGAAAAATTCCGTGAAATGTCTACATAGTATGCATGAAGAAGCTTGTTATTAAAACTTTTGTGTGTGTAATTTCGGTTTAGAGAATTGTTCTTTTAAATGTAACGTACTTTGATGCTGCTCTGCAAATTTCAGAGATTCGTTGCGTTTTTTTTTAATTTCAATTTGAAGTTTTGAACGAGTGTTTCCACTCCCAGGCTAAATATGAAGTAAATTTCGAGTTTAGAAAAGCCTGAAAATTAGGTTTGCTCAATCAGTATTAATTAATATTAATATACCGCTAAAGCAAGATTAAAAAGTTATCCTATGGGCAAATTAGGAAATTTTTAGTGGCGGCTCGTCCATAAGGGCTACGCGGCTACAGCCCAAATTTTGACTTTTACCCCCTCACCCCCAGCTACCCCAACATTATCATTTTGAATGGCACTCCCCATCGTATGATACTTCGTTTTAAAGGGCATACAAATTACTATTCAACAAACAAAAAATAATTAAAATTAGTTCAATTGTTTCAGAAAGAGACGGTCCTTTAAAATGAGGTCTTATACGATGGGTGGTGCAATTTAAAATTAGAAAGTTGGGGTGGCTGGGGGTGAGGGGGTGAGGGGGTTAAAGCTAAAATTAAAAAACAGTTTTTCAAGTTCCCCCTTGAAAAGAAAACAAGGAGTTTTTTTTATTAAAACCCTATCTACGTCATATCCAGAGTTATTCAGGGTGGCTCTTATTAAAGACCCTGTATATTATTATTATTATAGCTACATACTATAATCGAATTAGTCGATTAGTATATCGGTTATTGTGGACAATTTTATCCAATGTATATTCGGTTTTTCTTTATTGATCAACCAGATTTGGGAATTATTTTTCTTAGGTTCTTTGATTATTTCAGTGTCCCTACTGTTTGTCATGTAATGACTAATATATAAATGTCATGTTGAAATTGATTATTTTATTTGACTGATTGATTTTGAAAGTGGTAATAAAATGCAAAGAATAACGTTTCGCCACTTAATTAATCTTTGTGATAGGGTAACTTAGCACATGGCAACCATGTGGAAACATAACCTCAAATTTATTTTGAAAGCAAACGTCAGAATTAAAGCCAAAGTATCCAAGCAAATATCCAACATTATAAAAGAATCACCAGATCTGGTTGGCCACTAAAGAAAAAAACCGAAAATAAATGCAATTTTTCCAAACGAGTAGAAAAATGTTGCCTAAGAGGAAATAAAATCCGACTGATTCGTTTCCTGTTTATAAGCGTTAGTCTTAAAGGTTTAAAGTTTAAGGTACCGACTGATTAACTTTAATCACCCACAAATCATTGATTCTGATTAAGTCAAAATTCTAGAATATAAGAATGTTGTAAATTTGTAAAAAAAAACCTAAACATGTCTCATCACTTACATGTCTCATCACTTACATATCTCATCACCTAAACCTAAACATGTCTTCATCACTCTCCGATTGTGTAAACATAATTTTGTTTTTAACAAGTACTAATCACTGATTAAGTTAATCGACTTATGTGCAAACTTGTCTTTGAGAATTACAATGTTCACATAAAAATCAATAAACAACATTGTTGATGAAGTATGAATGAATAGATTAAAATAAAAAAGTGCTAAAGCAGAATTTATAATCCCACCTCCCCAATAAAAACAAGGCCAGTAAATTTATCCCCAGCACACTCTCGGGGGGCGCATAACATTTCCATGAAATATGCGATTTAAAGGATGCGGCCGCAATAAAGCGACCTGTTATCATCCCCCGAAAAACAAAATATCTCCGAGATAATGCTGTGGGCGGGCATTAAAGGAAATTGACGCGTTTAAGGCAAGCACAGAAGATTTCGCCGACACCAACAAAGACTAATGCCGTCGTAAACATCCTCAATAAACGGCTGTAAAACTTTAAAGGGTCGCAATGGGCTCGTGGTTTGCAATAATGCCCGGCTCCTAAAATATTTTCGTAAACGATCTTTATCCTCAATAAAAGTGGGACTGACCGCAGGGATTAGATGCCATAACAGATTCGCTTGTGTAAACGAATGTATTGTGTAACCTGATATTTTCTTGCTAATGATCATAACAGGTAATAATACCTTTCTGTTAAAATCTCTAGAAATGGTATACACGCAGGTTTATTGCTAATAAATTATCACAAACAGCAGGGCCGGCTCGAGATTAGCAAGTGTGAAATGTTCCATTTGCGACCCATACAAAATTCGTTGAGTGAGAAAATGTATGATATTTGAACATTTCAAAAATAAAGTCAACTGAATCGATAACATCCTAATAATGCATTTAAACCAACTCGTTTTTTTAATGAGCTAAATTCAAAATTTCGAACGAAAGTTTCCAGTCCTTGATTAAGCATGAAGTAAATTTTCAGGCTTTTCTAAACCCGACATTTTACTTCATGCGCTAGGCGTATACAACACTGATTTCAAGTGAAGTTTAAAATATTCTTTATAAGCAGTGTATTTTTAAACTTGCATTAGCGGTATATTAATATTCATACTAGTTAAGCAGTATATTTTTAATTTCACAATATGTCAGTGTTTTATACGCGTGGCACATGAAGTAAAATTTCGAGTTTAGAAAAGTCTGAAAAATTGAGTGCGTGTTAATAAATTGGTTGAAAGTCGGTATAAACAAGACTGAAAAAATAATTGCCTTTGACATATGCATTTTCCAAAAGCGGATAATTTCCTTATTACAACTTAATTTCCATAAAAGTCTGCGCATATTTCAGGTCACGGTGTCGATTATATCCATAGCCGGCGATCGCCTCGCCTGGATGCGTTGTATTTTTCGAAAACGGTTCGCTTAATGTCCTAAAATTATAGGGATGCCTTCTGCAGAGTTAAAACGACATGATGAATGTAATAAGTACATGATAAAATTGCGATTAACCTTGTATACGAGTCGTGAAAGTGGTATTTATTGGCGCAATTAAGTTGCCTCGCTGTAATTGCGCGCCCATGTCTTACGAATTTGGTAGTGGATTTCTTTTTAATTGATGGAATTTACAATGTATTCTTTTTTGATTTTTGATTTAATTTTCCCAAATTTAGTTATTTTGTGTATAATTTAAAAAAAGGTTATACACAATTTTATTCGTAGTTGAAGTTGGGAGCACTTATATTTTTTACAGTTACTAAAATTGCAAGCAACTCCCTTTAATCCACCAATGGGTTAGATTCAGTGAGGGCTCGTGAGATTTTTGATTAGTGGGGCTGCAGAAATAAATATATAATTTGTCCGAGAATGCATTAAAAAAATTTCTAAAAACATTTCTAAATTCGTACTGTAAACTTCACAGTTATAAGTTATCCAAAGTAATATCGTTTAAAATCAGACTATTCTAATAATAATAATAATAATATATTTATTGCATCAGGATATGAAAACATGAATTACAATAGTCAATATCTAGAAGTATACAAATACAAATATGGTGAACTAATACAAAACAGATAGTTAAAGACAAAAAGAAATACATTGAAAACAGAAAAACTCAGTAATATAAAATAAATCAAAATAAAATAATAATACAAATTTATAATAATACGATGCTGGTTTAATTCACACGCGCACTTTGCCAAATAACATAGCCTTGTTGCCTGTTATAATTAATTAGTACATTGCCTGTTATTATTAATTATTTCATTGCCTTTTATTATTAATTATTTTATTGCCTGTTATTATTAATTACTTTTAATAATTAATTACAGACTATCAAAGCTACAAACATTTCAATTGCAGCGATCGATTTTTAAAAAGCTATTTACTTATTTTTTTGTTTATTATGAAGTGATTAATGATTACAAGCATGTTTACTGTCACGACATAAAGCCTAGTGTAAATGTTATGTTAATTCAACCGTTTTTTTCCAAGATTAAACCGAGAATAAGTAAATTTATGGGATAAACGATCGTTCGACGTTTTAAACTGGCATTGTTTATTTTCGAAACGGGGCCAGATTTCCATTTGTGCCGGCTGACATTTACGCGCCGTGATTTACTGCGTAACATCAATAATGGACACCTTTTGGGAGCCATCGGCGCAATGCACACACTCACACACCCAGGTATACAACAAAAATGCACCCTTACTGCACCGACCGAAATTTATTATCCGCTCTGATTGTTAAAGGTGCGTGACATCTTTATGTTTGTTTAGCTGTCGCTGGAAATAACGATGGTAATTGAATGAGTTTTTCGGTCGAAGAAGGGGGACGGGACGTTTTGATGTTGTTTTTTTTTTTTTCGGTGTTTGTCCGGGGGATGTGAGTTAGTGCCCCCGGGCCACGGCGGGAATTATTGTTTTCCGATGTTTATGACACTGTTTCGATTTCATAACTCGCCGGAACATGGGGGGATTTGTGTGCACGTTTTTAATTTATCAGGCCCTATATCACGCTGTATGGCCCTTTGGTAGACAGGGTCCTCGCACAAATCAAGTGATAGGAAACCGGGGACGTTGTGCAGACGTCATAAGTTTTCCTTTTTTTTTGTCTGATCGGCTCATTGTGTTCATACATGTGCGATAGAATTTATTGTGACTTTCATACTATATATTTTATTTATACGAGTATTATAACTCCTATAAAATTATGGATCTGGATGAATGCATTCGAACTGGATAATGTTGAATCTAGTTTATAATTTAACGTCATACTTTTTAGATAATAATTTATATCTTATCGAATTTTCGTTTTCTGCGTTTTTAGGCGTTTTCGGCTTACTGCCCCAGTGCGCACTGCACTAGTGCTGCACTTACCGAGGTTTTGCATTTTCTGCATACGAACTTTTTTAGTGCGCTCTGTCAAAATTATATTCTGCTTGTATAAAAATGTGATTGCAAGTCGGATTAGGGCTAGAAAGCAATACTGGCCCATGTAGTAAGTGCGATCAAAACCACTTCAATGGTGAAATTGTCTAGGTCTTCGTATTCTAGGCATGTTGTCGAAGCAGTTTAATTTTAAAACTGATCAAATTAGTTGTTGAATCGTCTACTGGTATCTGGTATATCCCCCCTTATACCAGATACCAGATACCAGATACCAGATACCAGATACCAGATACCAGATACCAGATACCAGATACCAGTAGACGATTCAACAACTAAATTGATCAGTTTTAAAATGTAACTGCTTCGACAACATGCCTAGAGTATGAAGACCTAAACAATTTCACCATTAAAGTGATTTTGATCGCACTTACTACATGGTTCATTGGGCCATTGCTGCACTGCACTTAGACCTCATTAGGCCTATTGAGCTGCCTTTCATTACGGGTCACCCATCCCCAGCTCAACCATGCCACCTTGTCTAGTATTTCTGGGGTGGGCATATCTCTTATGATGTCCATCGTCTGCCATCCTTCACCCAGTATGGATCCTCTCGTAGACGAGAGTGCCGGGCATTCGCTGAGGATGTGCCTGGCAGTCTCATTTTCCATTTCACACCCTCTACAAGATGGGGAGTCAACTATTCCCATGTAGTATAAGTGTCCATTGAGTCCGCAGTGTCCGGTTAGAACAGCGGTTATTCGTCTGAGGTTCCTTCTAGTCATCTGCAGGTACTGTTTAGCTGAAATCTCGTTGGGGTACAGTAATGTCTCCTTCGAGAGTTTGCAGCTTTCCGTATCATCCCAACGCTTCCTGAATTTATCAAGTGTGTTGGAATGTAACATGTTACATAGTGACAAGGGTGTCAATCGCACTAGCGGCTCCGGTGAGATGACGTTCATCCCAGCTGCTCTGGCCAGTGCATCAGCCCTCCTGTTACTTATGTTTATATCGTGCCCTTTCACCCAGCAGATTTCAATGTTGTTATGCATTGCTGCTGCAGTAGTTTTTTATGGCACTCTAGTATTGTCTGTGAAGTAGTGTATAACTTCTTCAGAGACATCAAGGCTTGCCTAATGTCTGTTAGGATCAGTATGGCTTCGTTTGACATTTTACGGCTTAAAATGATGTCAGCCGCAAGTGCTATACCAATCGTCTCCAGTTGAGCGACGGTCGCATACTTACCCATGGGGATTTTTGTATGGGTTGTCAGGGTTTTAGAGAAAACTCCAAACCCTGACCTATCCTTTTTTTGAGCCATCGGTGTAGATTCTTATAGCTGACTCTCTCATATGTTTCGTGGGTTGGATATTAACTGTGTAGGGTGCATTCCGTATTGGTGTGAATCTTTTACTATAACGTATTTTAAAAATGAAACTGACGGATAAGATAATTTTTTTACAAAAAGAAAAAACTGTTAGAAATAAAAGGTTGCAACTTTTATCATAGTATTCTTTCTGCACATTAAACGTGCACAAAAAAATTATTGTCTAGGAATGGTTATTTCCAGGTGTTGCATTTCTAATGTCATTCAGTATATTTGAAGCAATTTAAATATCAATAATTATAGAGGCAACTACAAAATCATTCGACATTGAATGTTGCATAATTAAACAGCCTATGAAAACTAGTCGGTCTAATTTCGTATAATGGCAGAAACGTCGAAATCGCATAATACGCCGGAGTGACAATTCATTGAGGCTAATTGATTTATGAATATTTCACAGGGTGGGAATTAGGTGTAATTTAGTTGCAGCGATGATGATAAAACGTGCGAATCAATATTGGATAGATTAAATCTGGTGTAATGCATCCTTCATTCCATTTTATTGAACCCCCCCAACCCCTCGCTTGCCAGGCAACGTGTTTGCGTTATGTTGTATTATAAATAACCGCATGACATGGAATCTATTCGACGTTCATTTATTATGTATAGGAATAAATATAATCATAAAAACGTCACAGCGTGAATAATCCAACAAAGGGATATCCAGACAATACTTTTTCGCCTCTCCACATAATTCGCTACCAATCGGGGGCATTATCTCGTGAGTGAAAATAAATGACATAACAAATGATAGAACACAGTATTTGTTGCTGATTTATGTCGGAGATATTCAGTCGCTGGAAAAGGTACACCGCACACCATTAATCTAAAAGCTACAGCGGCGGAGCTTCTGTGCTTGCGCGCACGAGGGAAGGCTGACTGTGCGAGGACTGAGAGGTGCACATGTGCTACCGCTGACACATCCGATAAAATATTGCGCTTCGAAGGATAACAAATGCATTATTACTAGTGTTAATGGTTATAATAAATAAAATGCGGACAATGGATTCTTAATCCGGCAGATTTATCGTCCTCCGACGGCTCCCCGGCACAATGGATGATGAGAACCGGATAAATCACCTCAACAGCTGTACATTTTTATTAGTGTTATTTATTTTTTACACCTGTGTACCACACACAAATCTCCATCTACCAAATAATACCACACACCCACTATGTTGTATAAATTAATGGAGATTATTCATTTTTTATTATATAACTTATGGATATACCATGTTTTACATTATAATGAGCAAAGTTGACTCATTCCTTACCTTATTTATTTGAAAAGCTTAACTTTAAATAGTACTACATATAGGTGTAGGCAAGGGAGCACTTGTTTCCCTTCCTTGGACATCAGCATATGATTTATTTTAAAAAGACTGCAGATATACCAAAACATTTTCGAAATAATTTTTTTGTATCATTCTACTATACGATTTTGACATAACAAAAATCTGTTTTGCGCTTAGCGACCAAACCAAATTTTCAGGCTTTTCTAAACTCGAAATTTTACTTCATGTTTAATCAAGGAGTGGAACCACTCGTGAGTAGTTTCCAATTTAACTCAATAAAAAAACAACGAATGCCTCAACATGCATATGTATCGGGATATGTATATTTGAAAGAACATTTTCCTGAATAATAAATGTCGCAATAGTTATTCTTTATATAAGAATAAAATATTGAAGACATTCATGGGTTTCTTTGGTTAGGGGGCTTGTAATCCCTATACATTTTTTGTAAACACGAACTGGAAGTTATTACATAGTAATAATTCATGCAGAAAATGATTTGTTTGCTTATGCTTTTAACTGTAAAGGATTTCGAGGGGCAGTTTTGTTTAAGTACAACGTCGCATTGTTTCGAGTCAAGTGGACAGCCTTGGGATATTTAGGTTCCCATGGTGAGCAGCTGTAATGAACGCATGGATGACCCTTTTTCGTCCCCTTAGGAAGGAGCCCCTCGGGCGACGTAATTTCCGATTTATAAACGTGCAGTGGATGTGATTAATGCACCGGATTTCATTAGTCGGCGTTTTGCTTTTTGCGTGAAACCAGAGGAAAATTCGCGGCTGGTAATGAGCGCCGGCCATCTAGCCATCGAGGCGAGTGTTGATTGATCGCTAAACATAAGCCCTCCTGCCATGTGATCGATCACCTCTAGGTACGAGTAACTAGCAGCCGGTTCAGTTGTGTTGTGTTATGTTGTGTTGGTTGTGCAGTCTGCATGCATACCCCCGACACAGGTTATTATGAACTCTCCGTCCTTCTCACACTGCACGCTCTGACGTTGATAAATTGACGGCCGTCATTTGCGGAGTGTATCGCGGAGATCGGATGCGTCGGATGACGTGAAGAAAGAAGTAATGCGGTCCGGGGGCAGGGTAATTATGTATGGAGTAAAAGTTGGAAGAGTGTCAAAGGAGGGAATAACGATGATGAATAGTGCGCATCAATCATATTCCACTTGGCTGATAGCAGACACTAGTGAGTTCAATTTCCACTAGGCGGGTGACTTTACAGACCTGCCTCGGTGACGGCAGCCGGAAGTCGCCAGTGATTTACCGACCCGGATGTGCTTGACCCCCTGATCCCCAACACCCTCTAACACATTGTCACTTTCACTACAAAAATATACCGTCCTTTAAATTACTAAAATTCACATATTTATATTGCACTTTCGATACAGTTTTAAAAAAATATGTATCACTTAAATGCAGAGCTGAGCAGGATTCGAATCATTTAAGATTCGAATTCTGGACTCGAATCGTTTTAAAGGATTTAAAAGAGGCATTCGAATACTTTAGTTCAACTGGATTCGTGATCCTAATTCGTTACATTTTTTTAAGAGGATTTGTATTCGAATCCAAATGTGGGTCATTCGAATCTTTATAAAAGGATTTGATTATTTACAAAAGGATTCGAATATTTATAAAAAGATTCGAATATTTATAAAAGGATTCGAATATTTATAAAAGGATTCGAATATTTATAAAAGGATTCGAATATTTATAAAAGGATTCGAATATTTATAAAAGGATTGGGATATTCATAAAAGAATTCGAATACTCACAAGAGGATTTGAATCGTCAAAAATAATTCGAATTAATTGTGAAGATTAACATGAAAAATGTCTTATGTATGTTTTTAAATTTCTCGTTAAATCACTGTTTTATACGCGTGGCGCATGAAGTAAAATTTCGAGTTTAGAAAAGCCCAGAAAATTTGTCTCGGGTCGCTGCGCGACCCTCGACAAATTTTCACGGGGCTTTTCTAAACTCGAAATTTTACTTCATGCTTAGTCTGGGAGTGGAAACGCTCTTTCAAAACTTTAAACTGAATGTTTTGATAAGAACAATAAATGACTGAAAATGTTTTTAAAGATAATAATCTAGTTTTCAAAATTTTGTTTAATATTGTTTGAAGTAAAACTGACATGGTAGGTAATCTAAAATGTTAAATTTTTACGACACTTCCATGATTCAAAATTTTTTTCCCTGGCCTTTTAATAACAGAAATTATAAAACGCCATCTCGAAAAAACTTCACCAAGATAGTATGTGAAAAAATTACATCAAAACACCCCGATGTGTATTCATCATTCAAAGTAAGCGCACCAGTAGAAGATATGTCTAGGCTGAAGGATCCGGAAACATGGCCAAAAGAAATATCCATCAATTCATTTTTTCAGTGGCTCAAGCAAACAAATCCACAACGCTAACAAAAAATAACGAGTTAAAAATATTAAACTTAAACATACAATCAATGGGGAATTGTGTGAATGAACTTTCTGTCTTTACGCATGAACATGATTGTAACTTTGTATGTTTGACAGAACACTGGCAAACATCTAAACAGCTATCAATGTTAACAATTACAAACTTTAAATATGTCTCAAGTTTTTGTCGCCCTCGCTTAAAGCATGGTGGAGTAGTAATATATTGTAATGAAATGTTCACATTTTTAGAACGTGTAGATATTTGTGGCCTATCAGTAATACGAGAATTTGAATGTGCCAGTGCTAATTTTAAAATTAATACTATAAACATAACAAGTATTTACCATATCTTTAATTAATTTCTCACTTAACCCGTGGTGAAACATTTTTGAATATAATTCTGGATATTTAATTAAAACACTTGGTTTTGTTTCACTAAATAGTTGTTTAGATATTTTTTGTACATTCCTCCCCGAAGATGACCAATGGTCGAAACTAGTCGGAGAAAATATAAATTAGTGAAACAAAACCAAGTGTTTTAATTAAATATCCAGAAGTATTTACCGATCACCAGATAGTGATATCAACGTTTTTTCACTAAATTTGACCACCTGCTAACAATATTATTAAATACAAATGAGAATTTCTTTATATGTGGAGATTTCAATATAGATATTTAAAAAAATGATAAAACATCTAGTGAATTTTATGAATTAATTCAAACGTATAATTGTAAATTTCTCATAAAGGCATATTCTAGAATCACCAGCAGGAGTAAATCATGTATTGATAATTTAATTTCCAATTATGAACATATATCATCTTCAAATGTCCTGAACACAGGGTTCTCAGATTATTGCACGCAGATAGCTTCTTTTATAATAAAAGTAACAGAAGCATCTTCTGTTAAGCAAACTAAAATTATATCAAATCATAATTTACAATTACTAAGTGAAACACTAAGTGGAGAATCTTGGAACAATGTATACAGTGAAAGAAAAAAACGTTGATTATAAATTTGAGATGTTTTTAAATATATTTTTAAAATATTTCAATAATATATGTCCATTGCGGACTGTTAAAAATAGTTATAAAAAACAATTGCTAGTACTGTCAGAAAATACAACAAAATGTAAAAATGATCTTCTTTTATACGACACTCTATCAAAAATTCAGCAACAATTTTAAACCTAAACTAAAATAAGACACGACAAAAACTGCATGGGCAGTTGTAAAAGATATAACAGCTAGGAAAAAGAAGACTCATTTAGACAGCGTAAATTTTAACTGTGACGCTGACAAATTGAATAATCATTTTGTAAATGCGGCAAGAAAACTCATCACAACTACGGTATCTGAGAAACAAAGTAATATAGGATTGGACATGAATCTCCACTCAATAGTCCTAAATCCAATCACGCTTTAGGAAGTACAAATTTTAATTTCAAATATGCCAAATAAAAAATCTTTTGGAATTATTATTATTCCTAAATCCAATCACGCTTCAGGAAGTACAAATTTTAATTTCAAATATGCCAAATAAAAAATCTTTTGGAATTGATGGAATATCGATGTATGTTATAAAAAAGTGTCTAAATGAAATATGCGAATCTCTTTGTTTTATCATAAATAATTCTTTGTCAAATGGAATATTTCCGAAAATACTCAAAGTTGCTGTTGTTAAGCCATTGCTTAAGGGCGGCGATTATACTAATATTGAAAACTTTAGGCCAAAACTGTCTTCGTTTTCAAAAATACTCGAAACAATAGTTGCCCAACAATGTAAATTATTCTTCAAAAAGTATAGCCTATTTTCCAAACACCAACATGGATTCATGGAAGGTAAGAACATAAACACAGCCTTGTATGACTTTACACAATCAGTTTTAATGGGAATGGAATCCGGCGATGTGCCCTGTGGTATCTTTTTAGATCTATCTAAAGCATTCGACTGCATTGATCACCAGATGCTACTATCAAAATTATGTAACTATAGAATTCAAGGAATAGCTAATTGCTAATTGGTTCGAAACTTACTTAACTGAAAGGAAACAAATAGTGGAAGTGCCGTCTGGTGGTGATGCAGTTAGGTGTTCTGAATTAGGGGTAACTATGGGGGTACCACAGGGTAGTGTACTAGGTCCATTTTTATTTAATATATATATTAATGACATGTTCAAAATCATTGATGATGAAACAATACAAATTGTAAACTACGCTGACCATACTAATATATGTGTTCGAGGGGAGAATATTCTAGATGTATCAAATAAATCAGAGATATTGTTCGAAAACATGAAAGCGTGGTTTACGAATAACAAAGTCATATTAAACGATAACAAAACAAACTACATGTTATTTAAGAAAACTGAGGCTACAATGTATCCTTCATATTTAGTAATTAATAACATATGTGTCGGTCTAACGACTCATGCTAAGTTTTTAGGAGTATACATTGACAATATGTTAAAATGGCGGCAGCATATTGAGCACATATCTACACGACTATGTTCATTGTGTTATATGCTAAGACTTCGTAAAGCTAATGTGTCATTTTCAATATTAAAACTAGTCTACAATTCAAATTTTATGTCCATAGTCCGTTTTGGTATTATGTATTGGGGTACTTCCACTTATTTCAATAAAATATGTATAATCCAGAAACGAGCATTGAGAATAATTTTAAATTTAAAACAATCTGATTCATGTAGATCAATGTTTTCGAGTTGTGGCTTACTAACAGTAACAGCTGTGTACTAGATATAGATATGGAACCAGAAACAAAGAACTTTTAACATATCCTATACACAAATTTTCTATTACTGAGAAAGGAGTACATTATTCATGTCTACGCCTATACCGGGTGTTGACTTGGAGGACGCAACATAGGAAATCCCATATTAATTTTAAAGTGTTCAAATATTGGCTTCCCTATTTATTTTAGAGACAAAATGTCACTTTTTTGTAGAGGGAAAATTCTAAATTTATGAATGTTCACACTTAACACTTTACGTTTCTCTAAGTTGAAATAATTTGGAAAAAGTAATGTGATTTTATAAAAATAATGACACACCATGAAATTGATACAACCAGTGTAATGTAAAGCATTAAACAAGTGTTTTCCACTCCCAGACTAAGCATGAAGTCAAATTTCAAGTATAGAAAAGCCCAGAAAATTTGTCTCGGGTCGCTGCGCGACCCTCGACAAATTTTCACGGGGCTTTTCTAAACTCGAAATTTTACTTCATGCGCCACGCGTATAAATCACTGACTTCAAGTGAGGTTCACATATACATAGAGTTCACAATATTTTCTTGTTTTATACAAGTGGCGCTTGAAGTAAAATTTCGAGTTTAGAAAAGCCCAGAAAATTTTCACGGGGCTTTTTTAAACTCGAAATTTTACTTCATGCTTAGTCTGGGTGTAGAAAACACTCGTTTAAAGCTTCAAATTTAACAATTTTAAAATCAACGAATGTCAGAAAATTTACAGCTAAAATAATGAAGAAGAAGTAATGTTATTATATAAAAATAATGACATACTATGGAATTGATACAACAATTGCGGATATTCCCTGCTTTTTTTAAAGTTTAATGTAAAGCTTTAAACAAGTTTTTTTCACTCCCAGACTAAGCATGAAGTAAAATTTCGAGTTTAGAAAAGCCCCGTGAAAATTTGTCGAGGGTCGCGCAGCGACCCGAGACAAATTTTCTGGGCTTTTCTAAACTCGAAATTTTACTTCATGCGCCACGCGTATAAAACACTATAATATTGCCAAATATATGTATATTCGAACTTCGCTTAAAATCTGTGTTTTATACGCGTGGCGCATGAAGTAAAATTTCGAGTTTAGAAAAGCCCAGAAAATTTGTCTCGGGTCGCTGCGCGACCCTCGACAAATTTTCACGGGGCTTTTCTAAACTCGAAATTTTACTTCATGCTTAGTCTGGGAGTGGAAAATACTCGTTTAAAGCTTCAAATTTAACTCTTTTAAAAATCAACGGATGTACAGCAAAAATAATTAAGAAAAAGTAATGTGATTTTATAAAAATAATGAAATTTTTCTTGTATAGTTCCGAAAACATTTACTTTAATCAAGTGACTGCGATATCTTTTGCATTTTGACATCCGCAATTGTTGTTTCAATTCCATGCATGGCATGTCATTATTTTTATAAAATCACATTACTTTTTCTTAATTATTTTAACTTCGAGAAACGTTAAGTGATAAACGTTAACACGAGTGAATTCAGAATTTTTTCCTCTACAAAAAAGGTGAATACATTTTGTTTCTAAAATAAATAGGGGAGCTAAAATTTGAACATTTCAAAATTTACATGGGATTTCCTATGTTGCGTCCGCCAAGTCAAAACCCGGTATAATAAACTTCGTACTTTTATAAAAACGGAAAATAATTTTGTAAAATATAAAAAGTATATTTATTAGTAAATTATAAATATACTTTTTATATTTTTCAAATAAAACCATATTGCATTGAAGAATATTTTACTTATAAGATTGATTAGTTATTAGTCACACACACCTTTCACGTTTTTCTAATATTAAGTGTCTGTCAATATTTGTACATATTGTAATTAGCTCATTTATATTGGAATAAAGATTATTATTATTAATATAACTTTCTTCTGTGAGAAACCCCCATTTTGTTAAATTGTTTTCGTTGTTTTTGTCAATATTTGAGATAATTTTATAAATTTTTACGTGTATTGTAACTTGCCTGCTGATTTTGACAAATTTAATAATATCATATATCAACATTTTTTGTTTGTGTTTTGGTCAATTTGAATATAATTCCATGACTTTTCTCTGACTCTCCAGGTGTTAATGATATTTAGCAAATTTTTTATTTAATTTTCAGGCATTCGTCGATTTTATAATAGAGTTCAAGTTGAAGTTTTGAACGGGTATTTCCACTCCCAGGCTAAGCATGAAGTAACATTTCGAGTTTAGAAAAGCCCCGTGAAAATTTGTCGAGGGTCGCGCAGCGACCCGAGACAAATTTTCGGGCTTTTCTAAACTCGAAATGTTACTTCATGCGCCACGCGTACAAAACACTGATTTAGAGTGAAGTTCAGAAACACACAAATACATCTTTAATCAGAGTAACAGGGAGTCAGATATTTAGTCTGTTATCAACGATGTTCACTGTTAATAATAAATAATTAGGTTTTGAATATTTTTGTTAAAACAACTGGTAACGGTATATATTACTGGTTGCAAAAATATAATTAATCTAAATTAATTTTTAAAGGAATTGTATTTCTGATTTGAAAATACAGGATTCAAATCTTTGATTCGGATCATATTTATCTCTTACGAGTCCTTTATTCGAGTATTCGTGATTTGAATCATATTAGGTAATTCGGATTCGTGATTCGAATCCTTTTTTGAGGATTCGTCCTAGCTCTGCTTAAAAGTAATAAATCCAAGTCTAATAAATATGCAATTTCGTTGCATATTAAATTAAATATAAATTAAATAATGGAACACTGTCAAATGATTACATAAATCCGTGTATTACTTCCATAGGAAACATTATTTCTTCTTCATATTGCTTTAATTTATTGACTTAATTATTATAACCATGTTGTATTAAATAGATTAATCTAAAATAAATGATAAATAAAATTAATCGTTGCTTAGAAATCTCCACAAGAGCAATGTAAATTTTAATTATACTTAAACGGGACACAATTTACTGGCATCATCTTCGATTACATAAAATATAACAAAGTACTACTAATTCATGTCAACAAACTAGGATTGTAAAAACATGAAACGTCTTTCATCAGTCTATTTTCGTTTTATAGCAGTTTCACAACACGTTTCAAATAACCGAAGATTCATTAGCCTCTTAATTCCATCATCAAAAACACGTCTATTTTTATTGAATGAATTATAGGTGCAGGTGGTGTGATTTTTTTCTTAAAGGGCCTCGTTAAATATCACAATCTTTACGATGAAATCGAGACGGTAAATCACTTTTTCTAAAAAAAGCTGCCTGGTGGCCCAAGGAATTCCCTGAGAAAAATCTTAAACAATCCCCCCCGTCTGCGAGGGACTTGATGGATGACGGCTACTGGTTTTGAGTTTTCGGAAGACCGCCTCGGCCGGGTCGTAATATATTTGGAACTAATCTCAACTATTCGGACTATAAAATAAATTTTGGAATACAATACAATAAAATGGGCGAGCTTTTTTCTGCGTCGCGGCATTCCTTTGTTGGTAGACAAAATACCATTACTAGTGTTTACGGCTCGGATTCTAATTTATGCGGATGTCTAATGGTTATTTATATACTTAATGCGGTTTATTTATATTTCGATGGCAAAATATTTATGGTGTGGATTCCTGGGTATGATTTGGTATTCCCGTTCCTAAAGCGGGCTATCTGTGATCGGGCTCGTTACGGCGGGGCATTGATGGACGGACATGCCTCTTGTTCGTTGTAATTATTTTTAAATTCCTTGATAAGATATCGTTAGCATCGGATCGGACGAAATGCCGGCCTGAGAACGTTCCTCTGTTCGTTTCGAGTCTCTTTATTAGGACTTACTGATGGCGGTTGTCAATCAGCCGGACGATCGGATCGTACAGAATGACGGGTAGATAAGAGCAAGTAGGAATGGTAATCTGCGCGAAAACCATGTCCAGAACAGGTCGTGCTGTTGCAGTGGTTACGCTGAATTACATAATTCCACCATCTTGACTTTCGACGTCACAATTTCAGTCCTGCCCACTGACCTGAAAGCCCGCCTTTCGCTGCACATAAGCTGCGGCGTTTTTATTACTTAAGTCACTTCTGCGGGAGTGAGAGGGCCGCATGCGTGCTCCTTTA
Organism: Philonthus cognatus; assembly: GCA_932526585.2. Taxonomy (NCBI): domain Eukaryota; kingdom Metazoa; phylum Arthropoda; class Insecta; order Coleoptera; family Staphylinidae; genus Philonthus; species Philonthus cognatus. Next base: position 83,324,841 of record OW052245.1, on the reverse strand, counting down.
CTTCTTAAGTCACTCCCGAGCGAGCGAGAGAGCCGAGAGAGCGGCCTTCTTCAAAGGGTCCGTTTGATGGCCAAGAGTGCCTTCGGTAATAAATCGACGGAATCAGCGCCGCTATTCATAAAAGTTGCCGCTATCACATTAATTATAAACCAGCTCGGATGCATTCAAACAGTTTGCATATGGCCGTCATAAATAACTGTCAGTTATCTCCGTGTTTTGTGGCGCCCAACAGCATTGCCAGAAAATTTAAATTCACCCAATGCAGTTATTATTCATTTGCTAACTGATAGTGTTGATGAGTTAATACTTAAATCATACCATATTTGCAATTATTGAATAATGCACCAATAATAACAAAAATACGCTTTATAGACACATCTTCAGTTCTTGGAAACTAGCACTTTATTATTCCTTCAAAAGTTCTAAAAAATATATAAATCTATCATATACTTATTAAATTTTAAACTTCACAATATTTCAGTGTTTAGTACGCGTGGCGCATGAAGTAAAATTTTGAGTTTAGAAAAGCTTACAAATTTGGTTTGGTCGCTCCGCTTCGCAACGCGAACACGTTTTCAATAACTTCTATGAGGCTGAGTGGTTTTAATATATATTTTTTTTGAAATAAAAAATGGTAATTGTTTTCAAATTCCTTTGGAACAACTATGAATTTTTTGAAAATTTTTGAAAAATATTTTTTTCTTGATAAAAATCGTAATTTTTCCATACCCACCCCTTACCTAAATGTCAATTTCGCTATGAATTTTTTAATTTTTTTAAAGTTTTAAAATAATATCACACATACTTGTCGATTTAAGAAATAACGCTGGATATTTTCTTTTCCGTTAAAAAAATTATTTCCGTGATTTTTACGCTATTTTAAACCCCTTAAAAATTATTAGAACCACCCAGCCTCATAAAAGTTATTGCAAGAAACGACAGAGGCTCAAAGTCGAATTTTCATTTTTCTAACCGTATCCACGGTTAGAAAAATGAAAATTCGACTTTAAGCCTCTGTCATGGAAGCAATTTTATTGTCAAAACATGTTGTGACATCTTAAATAAAAGCTAATTTAATGCTGAATTGATTTTTTTTTAATGGATACAATTAATTTAGAATTGATAAATTTAGAACGGTTTTCATAATTCAAGTAAAAAAATTATAAAATGTCTAATATCCGCTGAAATGTAAATTATTTAATTTGATTGGTTAATCAAGTACCAGCATATTTAGACCAGTGGATTAAGGATAAAATTTGCTTGAATTAAAGCTTAGTTGTTTCACACAAACTTAAAAATTGCGCTTTGTGTGTATATTCATAGTTGAAATTTTGGGAAAATTCGTTTCTTGCAATAACTTTTATGAGGCTGGGTGGTTCTAATATTTTTTTTTAATAGAAATAAACAGTAGGAACTGTTTGTACCATCCGTTGGAACAACTATGATTTTTTTTTTAATTTAAAAAAAAATGTTTTTGATCAAAATCGTAATTTTCATACCCTTACAAAAATTTCAATTTCGCGATGATATTTTTATTTTTTTTTTAAGTTATGAAAATAATATCTAATAGAAATAAACAGTAGGAACTGTTTCTACCATCCGTTGGAACAACTATGATTTTTTTTAATTAAAAAAAATGTTTTTGATCAAAATCGTAATTTTCATACCCTTACAAAAATTTCAATTTCGCGATGATATTTTTATTTATTTTTTAAGTTATGAAAATAATATCAGACACTTATTGATAAGGGAAATAACGCCGAATATTTATTTTCGTGATAAAAAAATTATTACCGCCATTTTTACGCTTTTTTAAACCTCTTGGATACGGTTAGAAAAATGAAAATACAACTTTGAACCTCTGTCATGGAAGCAATTTTAGTGTCAGACCATGTTGTGACACATTAAATAAAAGCTTATTTATTGCTGAATTGATTTTTTTAAAACGGATAAAATTCATTTAGAATTGATTAATTTAGAAAGGTTTTCATAAATGAAGTAAAAAAATTAGAAAAAGTCCAATATCCACTGAAATGTGAATTATTTAATTTGATTGTTTAATCAAGTCAACACTTTTAGGCCAGTGGATTAAGGATTAAACTTGCTTGAATTAAAGCTCAGTTGCTTTGAACAAACTTAAAAATTGCGCTTTGTGTGTATGTTCAAAGTTGAAATGTTGTGAAAATTCGTTTTTTTCAATAACTTCTATGAGGCTGGGTGGCTCTAAAAATGTTTTTGTAGTAGAAATTAATAGTGGGAATTGTTTCTAACATCCGTTCGAATAACTATGAATTTTTTTAAAATTTAAAAAAAAATATATTTTTTTGATAAAAATCGTAATTTTTCCATACCTACCCCTTACAAAATTTTCAATTTCGCGATGATTTTTTTTATTTTTTTTAAGTTTTTAAAATAATATCACAGATACTTATTGATATGAAAAATAGCACTAGATCTTTATTTTTCTGATAAAAAAATTATTTCTGCGATTTTTACGCTTTTTGAGCCTCTCCTATAAAAGCAACTTTAATGTCCAAAAATGTTGTTTTATACCAAATAAAAGCTTATTTAGTGCTGAATTCACTTCAATTTAAATGGATAAAATTGATTAAGAATTGATTAATTTAGAATGGTTTTTCTGTAACAAATTAAAAAAGAGCAAATTTGAACTACCACAGAGAAATGTGAATTATTCGATTTTATTGTCAGATAAGGTACCATAATTTTTACATTATTGGATTAAGGATTACATTTGCTTAAGTTAAAGCCTAGGTGTTTTGCTTAAACTTAAAAAATGCGCTTTGCGTGCATGTTTAAATTTGAAATTTTGCGAAAATTAGTTTTTTTTTTTGATAAATTCTATTAGGCTGAGTGGTTTTAATAACTTTTTTCTAGTGGAAATAAATAGTGGAATTGTTTCTAACATTTCTTGAAACAACCATCATTTTTTTGAAATTCAAAAAAATATATATATTTTTTTTTTGAAAAAATCGATTTTTTTTCCTTACAAAAATATCAATTTCGCGATAAGTTTTTTTTTGTGTTTCCAAGTTTTAAAAATAATATCACAGATATTTCTCAATATAAAAAACAACGCTTAATATTTATTTTCTTGATAAAAAAATATTTCCGCTATTTTTAAGCCCCTTTATTGAATAAAATAATATAACATCGTCCGCACTAAAAATGTTGGGTTTAATAATGCGGATATCTAAACAATTCAATAATATAAATGCCATAGCATCGCTTTACTATGCGTTTGTTAGATCAAAATTAGAGTATTGCATTTGGATTGATTGAGTTACTTGAAGATAATTATACTTTGATTAAAAAACACTTAGAACCATTCTTCAATACTTTATTTTGTAACCAAATGTACCTTTCGGACACGAAGTGTCCATTATCAATGGTTTGATACTAATCATTAGTATCAAACCATTGATAATGGACACTTCGTGTCCGAAATGTACATTTGGTTACAAAATAAAGTATTGAAGAAAGGTTCTAAGTGTTTTTTAATCAAAGTAGAGTATTGTAGTTGGTCTGGTATTCGCATTATATAAATCTCTCACTGATGGTAGAAAAAGTACAGAAAAAGTTTTTGAAATATTTATCTTTTAAAAAGAATAATACATATACAGATCGAAATACTGACTATAATTCTTTACTTACTGAGTAAATAGTTTTGTTTCACTTGTTGATCGTAGGAATGAATATAGTGCTAATTTTATTAAAAAAGTGATTGACAACTCCATTGATTGTATGTATCTACTTTCAAAAATAAATTTTCATGTACCTAGAACTGCCTCGCGCTATACTAACACCTTTGTATTACCCGTATGCAAAACTAATGTTCTAGTTAAAGCGCCTTTAACACATATAATAATAATAATAATTCTTTATTAACGGACAAACCATTTACAATGTAGAGCCAAAAACATATAACTAAAATGTAAGACACAAAACATGAATCACAAATATGCACAAAGGCACATATGTTAATCTGCGTAAACCACAATAGGGTTATAACATTTAGTGCACACCATCCGCGAGACTTCTCCTAATTAAACCTAAAGATGAGTTTAAAAAGTCAATACCGCTACAAATGTCATTAGCCGTGCGCGTTAATCGAGTCATGGGGCAATATGTGTCGTAATGCGATTAAATATTTTATTGGTGTATTTTTAAGTAACTAGAAATCTGGAAATTGAAATTGTGTACTTTCAATATTAAATATTCCTATGTTAGTCATTTGGAATGAAATATTTTTGTTTATTATTATTAATGTTAGATATAATTTATAATTACAATTCTGTTACTTGTCCTGTATTGGTTTTTCCGTAGGACAATAAAGTATTATTATTATTATTATAAATAAACTTACGGAGACTTTTTTTTTTATTTGTTTGGCCTTGGTATCTAGACCATTAGCCATCAATCTATTTATATATTTAACATTATTAATGTATTTTAACCAATTCTAATTTCGATAAATAACCATTTACTCCTGAAACAACACAAACTCATTCATACTACATCCATGGACCCGGATGGAATAATTTATTATTCATAAATTATTCCACCGGACGGGATTCGAACCCGCGACCTCTTGGTCTGTGGGCAGGGTCTCTACCCACTTGGCCACCGAGGCCCCTTACGGAGACTATAAAGTGTGAAGTTTCTTAGAAGCTTAATTTAAATTACAATTTGTTTCTTTTTCATAAGTATTTCTTAACATACAAATTGCCAAACACTATTATTGAAAGACCAAGCAGCACGTAATAAATCAAGGGGATTAACCCAAAAACGTTAGGACGTGATTAATCGTGGGATTAAAACGCACTGTTCTTTCATTGTGTTCTCTCTCATGACTCAGTAGACGACATGTGTACGTAGCTGTAAATGTCGATTGTAATCGGCCCCAATTAACCGCTTGATTATATTGTTAATTACCTACAAAAATTATCATACACTGAATAGTCAATTAGCTGACGGTGCAGTTTCCACGGTGTTGTCGTCGTCGGCGAGACCGCAATAAATTCTCGAAAGATGAATGATTCGTGAGGGTCGACTCGACACCGCGATTTCTTAATGGCTAATTAGTCATACTTATCGCTTGCGGCTTGTCATAAAAAATAACGCAAGACAGGAATTGATTTGCATGTCTAATGTGCGTATCAAGGAGGCTGTCTTAATATAATTAGGTTTCTCAAAATTTGATTGATGTTAATACATTTGTTTTAGACGTTGTCATGATTGTGTAACATAGTTGGATAATTTATATGCTTTTGTATTACACCTGAACTGTGTTCAAAATTAACTCAGAACAAAAAAAAAATATGAACGGTAGAGGCTTCTACTTTGTTATATACAGAGAGTTTTATGTAACACCGAACATTTTCATAACGAGAATTTTTCTTTGAAGTGTCCATATGCATACGTTGCACATTTCTCGATGCTTGGTTTATTAAAAGAATTTAATTTGAAGCTTTAAGCAAGTGTTTTCCACTCCCAGGCTAAGCATGAAGTAAAATTTCGAGTTTAGAAAAGTCTGAAAATTTGGTTTGGTCGCGTAGCGCGAAGCGCGGAGCGGCCAAACCAAATTTTCAGGCTTTTCTAAACTCGAAATTTTACTTCATGCGCCACCGGTACAAAACACTGACATATTACGAAGTTTAAAACATACCGCTAAACTTTACATTGAATCAGCGTTTTGTACCGGTGGCGCATGAAGTAAAATTTCGAGTTTAGAAAAGCCTGAAAATTTGGTTTGGCCGCTCCGCGCTTCGCGCTACGCGACCAAACCAAATTTTCAGGCTTTTCTAAACTCGAAATTTTACTTCATGCTTGGCCTGGGAGTGGAAAACACTTGCTTAAAGCTTCAAATTAAATGAAAATGTTCGGTGTTACATAAAAATCTCTGTATATAACAAAGTAGAAGCTGAAAAGCCTGAAAAGTCTACTTCTACTTTGTTATATATATACAGAGAGTTTTATGTAACACCGAACATTTTCATAACGAGAATTTCTTTGAAGTGTCCATATGCATACGTTGCACATTTCTCGATGCTTGGTTTATTAAAAGAATTTAATTTGAAGCTTTAAGCTAGTGTTTTCCACTCCCAGGCTAAGCATGAAGTAAAATTTCGAGTTTAGAAAAGCCTGAAAATTTGGTTTGGTCGCGTAGCGCGAAGCGCGGAGCGGCCAAACCAAATTTTCAGGCTTTTCTAAACTCGAAATTTTACTTCATGCGCCACCGGTACCAAACACTGACATATTACGAAGTTTAAAACATACCGCTAAACTTTACATTGAATCAGCGTTTTGTACCGGTGGCGCATGAAGTAAAATTTCGAGTTTAGAAAAGCCTGAAAATTTGGTTTGGCCGCTCCGCGCTTCGCGCTACGCGACCAAACCAAATTTTCAGGCTTTTCTAAACTCGAAATTTTACTTCATGCTTGGCCTGGGAGTGGAAAACACTTGCTTAAAGCTTCAAATTAAATGAAAATGTTCGGTGTTACATAAAACTCTTTGTATATAACAAAGTAGAAGCTGAAAAGCCTGAAAAGTCTACTTCTACTATGTTATATATATATACAGAGAGTTTTATGTAACACCGAACATTTTCATAACGAGAATTTTTCTTTGAAGTGTCCATATGCATACGTTGCACATTTCTCGATGCTTGGTTTATTAAAAGAATTTAATTTGAAGCTTTAAGCAAGTGATTTCCACTCCCAGGCTAAGCATGAAGTAAAATTTCGAGTTTAGAAAAGCCTGAAAATTTGGTTTGGTCGCGTAGCGCGAAGCGCGGAGCGGCCAAACCAAATTTTCAGGCTTTTCTAAACTCGAAATTTTACTTCATGCGCCACCGGTACAAATCACTGACATATTACGAAGTTTAAAACATACCGCTAAACTTTACATTGAATCAGCGTTTTGTACCGGTTGCGCATGAAGTAAAATTTCGAGTTTAGAAAAGCCTGAAAATTTGGTTTGGTCGCGTAGCGCGAAGCGCGGAGCGGCCAAACCAAATTTTCAGGCTTTTCTAAACTCGAAATTTTACTTCATGCGCCACCGGTACCAAACACTGACATATTACGAAGTTTAAAACATACCGCTAAACTTTACATTGAATCAGCGTTTTGTACCGGTTGCGCATGAAGTAAAATTTCGAGTTTAGAAAAGCCTGAAAATTTGGTTTGGCCGCTCCGCGCTACGCGACCAAACCAAATTTTCAGGCTTTTCTAAACTCGAAATTTTACTTCATGCTTAGCCTGGGAGTGGAAAACACTCGCTTAAAGCTTCAAATTGGATTCTTCTAATAAACCGAGCATCGGGAAATGTGCAACATATGCATTTGGATACTTCAAAGAAAAATTTTCGTTATGAAAATGTTCAGTGTAACATAAAACTCTGTGTATGTTAATTCATTACAATAAAACACTTTAACTTTGTTTGTATAACACAATATTTTTATTTTCGCGACTGCAGCTTCGGCAACTCAACTTGCCATTATCAAACAGAGTGTTTGATAATGGCAAGTTGAGTTGCCGAAACTGCAGTTACGAAAACAAAAATATTGTGTTATACATAAAAAAAAAATAGTTCAGTTCTTACTACAGATTAAATAGAGAGTGCAGTTCTTACTATAGATTGAATGGACTGTTCATTTCTTACTATAGATTGTGGACTGCGGCGATAATTAGGGTACTTTGATTTAGGCACATTAGGATATTTGGGTGGTCTTTAATTACTACTATTATTTTAAGACTGTTATAAAAAATATAAATAATTGTAACAAAATTTAAACTCATAATATGATGCTCCATATCATATAATGAGTTTAAATTTTGTTACAATTATTTATATTTTTTATAACAGTCTTAAAATAATAGTAGTAATTAAAGACCACCCAAATATCTTAATGTGCCTAAATCAAAGTACCCTAATTATCGCCGCAGCAGCTTGAAATAACGTTAGCCGAAATTTTCTCGGATGAGTGAAGTCTTAGCGTTAATGAAAGCCTCTTGAAGTGTTTTGATTGATCGCCTTCAGTATTAACGGGGTCGTCAAGGTGGAGTAAATTTATTTCAGAAATGTATCCGTCTTTGTCATTCAACAGCTTGTCAGGGACCGCAACGAGACCAACGCACAGCACAGGAACGGCTTGTATCTGTCTGGCACACTCGGACCATTTATCATTTCGCCATATTTCTCAGACTGTCGGGGGGCTCGACCTCCCCCTACGTGCGCTCATATACGGGATCCGCTGATAGATGTGTGCGCGAGTGTTATTTTCATACAAAGACAGAAGTCACGCAGCGTTCCACTTCAATTAATATTAGAAGCAGACGGTTCCGAGCGAATATGTATTAATTAATAACCTCTGCTGCTCTGCCGCTCTCTGGCGTTGACGCGGCCATTTCATGCGCGGACACTTCTATTAACGCTGTCCTTTCATGTTCGAGTGACACACGAATTATTAAAAAAAAGGAGCTGGAAGAAGAGAGACAGCCAGCGCACGGCCACAAAGGAGCGCCCGCACAATTAAATTTTCATCGGGAAAAAAAAGCCACCCTGTGATGAAAAATTTGTAGATGCAAGGATCAACAACTGTGATAAAGGATTACTAATGTTATATGACAACTGTGACATTTTAATTAAAAACATAAAAACGAATCCTTTCACATCTATATGATGAGGATAGCTGAAAATTCGAGGAAACTTAAATTATTCTTATGTCAGTTTTAGCTAATTCCAACCACTGCACAGTGCGAAATTTTGGCAATCTATATACAGGGTGAGTCACTAAGCGGAAATCGGTCTATATTGGGCGTATCGTTGAAAATAGCAAAAAAAGTTTCAAATAAAAGTTGTTCAGAATCAAGTTTTTCATTACCCAAAATTATTGCTAAATATGGCGGCCTTGCGGTTATACCGGAAGTAAACACCAACTTCCTTATTTTAAATAGAACACCCTATATATTTTTACATTTTTGCATTGCTCGTTAAAAATAAACATTAGTTTATGCACACACCATTGGGTCTCAGTTAAACCGTTTTCGAGTTATTTCATTTTTTTTTTTGATAAATTTGCCGATTTGAGAGCTCGACGCCATTAACAATATCTTCAAAACGAAATAAGTCAGAGTTGTGCGGCTTACGGTTTTGAATTCGGGAAGAAATGTAGTATTTGTTTAGGTTTTTGCCATTAGTCAGATTTTCTAATTTGAACCGAGTCCGTCGACGGTATTCGTCAGTACTTCAAACATGCATAACTTATTTTTTTTAGATGGAACCATCTATCTTGAGAAAAAAAACTATTGGAAGGATATGGCAACAACCCGGTATCAATAAAAAGGAAATTTAATTTCGCATCAGATAAAGTTATCTGATGCGAAATTAAATTTCCTTTTTATTGATACCGGGTTGTTGCCATATCCTTCCAATAGTTTTTGAGAAATTTGCGATTTTGTAAAAATTTTAATACATTTTGTATTATCGCGTTAGCCCTAGATACTGATAACGTTTGGTGATTGTGTTTTGACATTTAGTTAGTCATTGAGATATTCCCTGTTTTTTTTTAAGTTCATTTTAAATCTTCAAACAAGTGATTTCCACTCCCAGACTAAGCATGAAGTAAAATTTCGAGTTTAGAAAAGCCCCGTGAAAATTTGTCGAGGGTCGCGCAGCGACCCGAGACAAATTTTCTGAGCTTTTCTAAACTCGAAATTTTACTTCATGCGCCACGCGTACAAAACAAAAATATTGTGCATTTATTTATATTTAAATCTCACTTGAAATCAGTGTTTTATACGCGTGGCGCATGAAGTAAAATTTCGAGTTTAGAAAAGCCCCGTGAAAATTTGTCGAGGGTCGCTCATGTACATCTCATGTAGAACCAGGGGGCTATCCCTTCTAGCCCTATCTGATAATTTTTAAACATGAGATGTCCAAATTATATTATTATTTTAGAAAGACATTTACTTGACATAAAATAATAAAATATGGTCCTCTCCATCCAAATAACATTATTACCATTGAAAAGCGTTAACACGTCACGGTTTTACTAGCGCGGAGCCGTCACCATATTTTACCAGTAGACGCTTTATGATTGCAATAAATATCTTGATAAACGATCTTTTAAATTATAACTGTGATAGATATTTGCCCACTCAACTCCAGGGAGGAGCCGGGCGTAATTTATGGCACCATTTATCAATGCTCCACACCCTCTGTTAACTGCGAGCCAATTCTAGATGTGTGCCGCGATACCGAACGTTGTTCACATCGGGATGTTGTTTCAGCTTGACTTGACCCCATTCGTTACCGTAATGTCTTCTTTCAACTTTCGCCGGCCCCGAGCATGATTAATGCCCATTTCCACCTCGGAAAATCTCTCCGCAACGCTCGCCTCCATCTGTTCACAATCTAATACTCTCTTACCGTATTAACTTTTTTTAAGATTTCACACTGATTGTATGAGGTTTATATAGAATGAAAGAAAGGTTATTCAAAAGGATAAAAATACACAATCATTATCATGGGCGTAGCCAGGATTTTTGCCAGGGATGGACACTAAGCAAATCACTATAAAAAGTAAAGTAAGGAATAACAGTCTTTTTTAGTGTAATAATCACTTCACGTAAAGTCCAAAAACTTACAGTTACTAAGCAATTTAATTAAATCTTAAGAAATATAAATAATGAGGTGTTTACACTTTAAGCTTTAGTTATTCTGACTAGTGATTACGCGCGCAATTAATTATTAGCAGAATTATAATTCTAAAGTTAATGGGAGCAGGATTAATTTGAGGATTATTAAGTAAGAATGTTTATGCTTCTATAAACGTACTTAGCTCCATATATTCAGTAGTATCTATACAGACATAATACCGAAATCCAATTTGGAACACTTCGACTCGAGGAGCAGCCCTTAATTGACTTTGTAATGGGAACGGATTTGCCGTTATCAGTTCGAGCAGCGAGCAGCCGCCAGGAAGACAGGTAGCGGAGGAGCCTCTCGCCTTTCTCGGCGAGAACGGTGCTGCGGTGCTAATTGATATTATAGCCTATACCTCGACCGGAGTGGATTGGAATATACATTAAAATATAAAATCCACTCGGTAATCTGATGACATAAACATCACCCCGGGGAAAAAGAGGCGAAATAAATGGTCGCGGTTGCACGCGTTCCTACAAGGCTATCTTCATACCTCACGCCGCACCATCAATTAAACCGTTTACTGCACTGGTTGTTCGTTAATCTCATTAGTAGTGTTATCGTGGTGTTTCTCTCGCTCGCTACCCGTTTACGAGCTAATTAATTAATCCCTAATCTCTACATACACATAGTTGGTGGGGCGCCCTCTTGCCATCCCAGACGGCGACCAGGAGGAAATCCATTAGGGTCGATATTTACAGCTTCATATATCCCGCTTTAATGAACCAAATAAAACGCGATTTTATCTCCCTGGACAGTGTACAAAAAGAAAAGAGGTCGAAACGCGCCGTTGGTGTTTACACGCATTTTGTCTTCGGATAAGATCTAACGTATTTGTTGGTGAACATGCGGACATAACTCATCCGCTCGGACCCTAGGACTCGGGCGCAAGCTAGTCCCGATTAACATAACATTAAATTACGGATCCTCTCGCTTTTAATTGAGGCGTAAGTTATTAACCGCCATAAATTAGTTTCTAGATGAGCGCCCGCGCTCATTACTTACCGCTGACAGCTTAATAACGCGCTACCTCTAAATCATCGATACATTCCCCCCCGATTACCATGCAAGCACAATACCTCGTAAACATCCGCCAATCTCACTTTACAAATTACAACTTCTTCAGGAAGTCGCGCAATGCGAGATAGCCGACCATTGTTTACTCGGGTAAATACTGTATAAATCCGCGGACAGGTCGATGGTCTTGTTTGCAGGACACAAGTGGCCGCTCGCTGCCTCTAGATATGTAAATGTTGCGGTTTTTATTAAAAGTGCAAGACGCGGAGAAAACCTATCGGTCGGAACGGACGTTCGGTAATTGGCGGCCGCGACAAACGGCTCCCGGATGACACGGCATCCGTCACCGTCACCGCACAATCTCTCGTTAAAACAGACGAAATGTCTCCTCCTGTCGAGATGCCATGCTCATAATTTCACTCCTAGGAGGAATCCTCTAGATCTACATGTGATCTTTTTATGCGTCTCTAGCATATTTATTTTCTCCACAACTATAGCGTCTTTAATACCAAAGGTAAGTTTGTAATTTAACAAGTAGGCAACTGTATACGTGGGTCGTTGAATAAGTTTAGTACATTTCTATGAAATTACTACAGAATCCATTTGGTGACGACACCTTGAAAGATCTACTCTGCAATCCCCCTCGGGCCAAATTTATGCATCTCTAGCATATTTATTTCCTCCAAAACTAAAACGTCTTTAATACCAAAGGTAAGTTTGTAATTTAACAAGTAGGCAACTGTATACGTGGGCCGTTTAATAAGTTTGGTACATTTCTATGAAATTGCTACAGAATCCATTTGGTGACGACACCTTGAAAGATCTACTCTGCAATCCCCCTTGGGCCAAATTTATGCGTCTCTAGCATATTTATTTCCTCCAAAACTAAAACGTCTTTAATACCAAGGGTAAGTTTGTAATTTAATAAGTAGGCAACTGTATACGTAGGTCGTTTAATAAGTTTGGTACATTTCTATGAAATTGCTACAGAATCCATTTGGTGACGACACCTTGAAAGATCTACTCTGCAATCCCCCTCGGGCCAAATTTATGCGTTTCTAGCGTATTTATTTCCTCCACAACTAAAACGTCTTTAATACTCAAGGTAAGTTTGTAATTTAACAAGTAGGCAACTGTATACGTGGGCCGTTTAATAAGTTTGGTACATTTCTATGAAATTGCTACAGAATCCATTTGGTGACGACACCTTGAAAGATCTACTCTGCAATCCCCCTCGGGCCAAATTTATGCGTTTCTAGCGTATTTATTTCCTCCACAACTAAAACGTCTTTAATACTCAAGGTAAGTTTGTAATTTAACAAGTAGGCAACTGTATACGTGGGTCGTTTAATAAGTTGGGTAAATTTCTATGAAATTGCTACAGAATCCTCTTGGTAACGACACCTCGAAAGATCTACTCTACAATCCCCCTTTGGGCCAAATTTCAGCCAGAAGTGACATGTAATTCACGTTTGGTAATCCTTTGAAGCGAGTGGTTTAGTTTAATAAACGAATTTAAACATGGTTAAGCCAGCACTCAAAAGGAACTGTACTTCGGATGCTTAGTTAAGGTCACCACATTGTACATCATGGATAAGGCCATGGTTGGATTATAGAAGACAGCCAAATAAAGGTGTGTTAGATTGCTGAGACTATAGGCATGTTCACAAAACAATTCCTGCATGTAAAACCGCTGTGTGGGCGAGGGGTGCCACGATTGGCCATTTTGGATCAAAAATGTTCGCGAAAGGACGCTTCAACACAATGTTTGGCGATGTTTAAGCATAATTCGCAGAACTTTTAGAATCAGTTGGTGACTGTAGATCAGAGCTGGGACGAATCTTTGTAAAAAGGATTCAAATCACGAATCCGAATCACCTAACATGATTCGAATCACGGATACTCTAATAAAGGATTCGTAAAAGATAAACATGATTCGAATCAAAGATTCGAATCCTGTTTTTCGGAATCACGAATACAAATCCTTTAAGAAGAAATTTGATTTTATTATTTTTTGTAACCATTAATATATAAATATCGCTACTAGTTGTTTTAACAAAAATATTCAAAACCTAATTATTTATTATCAACACTGAACATTGTTGATAACAGACTAAATATCTGATTTCCCGTTACTCTGATTAAAGATGTATTTATGCGTTTTTAAACTTCACTTCAAATCAGTGAAGTGACGAGTGTTCACTTTTGTAATAACACGAAATAAAGGAAAGTTGAAAGTTGAAAGTGTTTTATACGCGTGGCGCATGAAGTAAAATTTCGAGTTTAGAAAAGCCCGAAAATTTGTCTCGGGTCGCTGCGCGACCCTCGACAAATTTTCACGGGGCTTTTCCAAACTCGAAATTTTACTTCATGCTTAGCCTGGGAGTGGAATCACTTGTTCGAAACTTAGAATTGAACTCTATTATAAAATCGACGAATGCCTGAAAATTACGTAAATATTGAATTCAGTGAATATCATTAAAACCGGGAAAGTCATGGAATTTTATTAAAATTTACCAAAACACTATCAAAAGAGCCTTATGATATTATTAAATTTGTCAAAATTAGCAAGCAAATTACAAAACACGTTAAAATTAACTTAAATATTGACAAAAACAATGAATACGATCTAACAAAATGGGGTTTTCCCACAGAAGAAAGTCAGGGAAAAAATCTTGAATCAGGGAAACGCCGGAAAAATTTTACATTTCAAATTGTGGCTACGATGTCAGTTTTACTTCAAATAATAATAAACAAAATTATGAAAACTAGATTATTATCTTTAAAAACATTTTCAGTCACGTAATGGGCTTATCAAAGCATTCATATTGAAGTTTCGAACGAGCGTTTCCACTCCCAGACTAAGCATGAAGTAAAATTTCGAGTTTAGAAAAGCCCCGTGAAAATTTGTCGAGGGTCGCGCAGCGACCCGAGACAAATTTTCTGGGCTTTTCTAAACTCGAAATTTTACTTCATGCGCCACGCGCATAAAACACTGATTTAACGAGAAATTTAAAACACACAAAAGAACATTTTTCAAGTTAATCCTCATAATTAATTCGAATTATTTTTGACGATTCAAAACCTTTTGTAAGTATTTGAATCCCTTCATAAATGTTCGAATCCTATTATAAGGATTCGAATCACCCACATTTGGATTCGAATACGAATCCTTTTAAAAAAATGTAACGAATCCGGATCACGAATCCAGTTGAACTAAAGTATTCGAATACCTCTTTTGAATCCTCTAAAATGATTCGAATCCTGAATGATTCGAATCCTGCCCAGCTCTGGTCTAGATCCACCACTACACGTCTAAGGCAAAGTGGTAGAAAAAGCAGTGGATAATGCGTAGTTAAAATGATCTGAAGAAGGCGAGGACTATTTTGTCAGCTCGAAAGATGATGGCCACTTTGTTGGAGATTCTTATGCCAAGTTACATAAAAGTTTCAGTTAATGCCTAGTTGACGAACTGGACATTGGTAGCTGAAAGTAGTTTTAGTTTTTAAAAATGAGTTCTAAACGTTCAGGACATTCAAAATTTTAAAATCGGGACACCTGGGAAGCCCAGTTGGCGCTGATCTGTAATTCGTTGAAAGGTGTCCGCCTAAAATGTCTAAGTCTTATATGAAGAGCGTCCACCCATTTGAATAATCAATGTGTGTGAGTGTGTTTTTTTTTTGTACGAAGGCGTAACGAAAAGAGATACATAATAATTATCGGTATCCATCACAACTAATAACCATGGTGCGCATTCTCTAGGTGTGATTAATAGGTGGTTGCCAAAAAACAAGGTTAGGCCAATTAATTAAACATTAATCCAGACGGCGATAAATTAAATTACAACACAGAAAGTTAAGTTATTATACGGGAGGATAACGACATGAAGGAGTCACGGCTTGTCGTAGGTACGTATGTTGTTCGGTGGGGCCGCCGCGATAAATCACGCTTAAAAGGTAATATATATTGCCGGGCATTTATAATATGATGGCCGCGTCTTAGGAGGGAACCCATGGAATACACGGGTCGCATTATTATGATAAATCCCCCACGTTAAGACAACAAAAGTTCCCCGCTGAGACTTTTTCATGTAATAAGATTACGGCGATAAATCTCGCCGCGAACAACATAAATTAATTAAGGCCGCGGTGTGCGCATTATTCTTATATATTGAGTGGTGCACTCGGGCTGAGCGCCCCGAACGAACGAAAGTAATTGCTACCCAACGCCCTTAGAAGGCCCCGGCCGGCTCTATCTGATGAAGTAATAAAGTTGATAAATGGCCGCGGAAAAGAGACAATAAATAATAATTAGGTTCAAGTAGTTGAGTGTAAATGTCAGATAAGTGGTTGCTCTGAGGCCGACCGTTTCGTTTCGTAATTCATGCCATGCAAATGCAAATTAATGTGGATGAAAAAGCCAATAACATACATATTCCGGTTCTTATCTTGGCTTCTTTACGTTCATTGCCGTTCCTGGATTTGTGTCGTACTATCCAGCGCGTTCGTTAAAACAACGCGTCCTTTCACCACTTTTTATTAAATTCTAAACAAATTTTTGTTTTTAGGTACATTTTCATTTTTAATTTTTTTAAAGATTAAATAAGCTTACAGCATACTAAAAATAACATAAGAGTTGTGGAACATAATCCCAAGTTTTTCAAAATAGAAAAAATCATTTACATTTTATTCATAAATTCATTTTAATGATGGAAGGATTTTTTCCTTTAGGTATACAAATTACGATTATTCCATGTATATTTTCAGACATTTGTTGTTTTATCAAGGTTTTTAATTTAAAACTTCTAACGAGTGTTTCCAATCCCAGGTTAAGCATGAAGTAAAATTTCGAGTTTAGAAAAGCCTGAAAATTTGGATTGGCCGCGTAGCGAAGCGGAGCGGCCAATCCAAATTAGGCTTTTCTAAACTCGAAATTTTACTTCATGCGCCACGCGTATAAAACACTGATTTAAAGTAAAGTTTAGAAAATATACACAATAACGATTATAGGCAACCCAATATGCATTACAGTTCCTAGGTTGCCTATAATTACTATTTTAAACAATTGGTTCAGCGCCGTATATTTTGAACTTAACAATATTTCAGTTTTTATACTCGTGGCGCATGATTTAGCAGTCTAATATGTAGACGTGGATAACACGCAAGTCAAATTCATCGCTGAACCAATTGTTTAAAACAATAATTATAGGCAACTTAATAACTAATGTATATTGGGTTGCCTATAATCGTTATTGTACGTGTTTTTTTATCTTTACTTTAAATCAGTGTTTTATACGCGTGGCGCATGAAGTAAAATTTCGAGTTTAGAAAAGCCTAATTTGGATTGGCCGCTCCGCTTCGCTACGCGGCCAATCCAAATTTTCAGGCTTTTCTAAACTCGAAATTTTACTTCATGCGCCACGCGTACTAAACACTGAAAACACTGAAATCCTGTGAAGAAGCGAACTACACTTGAAATCAGCGTTTTATACGCGTGGCGCATGAAGTAAAATTTCGAGTTTAGAAAAGCCCCGTGAAAATTTGTCTACGCGGGGCTTTTCTAAACTCGAAATTTTACTTCATGCTTAGCCTGGGAGTGGAAACACTCGTTAAAAGCTTCGAATTGAATGCTTTTACAAAACCGCGAAGCGGAGCGACCAAATCAAATTTTCAGGCTTTTCTAAACTCGAAATTTTACTTCATGCGCCACGCGTACAAGACACTGATTTAAAGTGAAGTTCAAAATGTATTGCTTAGGTTTTAACTCATGTTAATTAATATTACAAACATTTATATGGAACATGTAAAAGTATACTTAAAAGAAAATACATCGCTATTTGTATCTAAATATAATTTTAAATTGATAGGGCCGCTTTTACAATCAATAGTTACACCTTTGGTAATGTAGACCCTCTGGTACTGTAATGCCTAGTTTAAACCATTGGTAAACGGCCTTGCCATTTTACAATTGTTCCAGTTGTAACCTACAGATTTTTCACTCAGTTGACATCACTATTTATTTGGGCGCGTGCGTCTGTCTCCTGGATTTATCCATACTAAGCTAACCTCTACTTTCAAAATTGAAAATGAATTTGTCACAACAAATCTAATAATCTATATCCATAGAAACGGCCCACCGCAGGATTAACCCAAGCTCGAAGCACGGGGCCGACTGACAGTGAGGTAACTCAACTTAAGACACAACAATGCTTTGCCTCGCAATTGTAAAATAGACACCAAAGGTTTGATCCTTGGGTTAAGTTAACAGAGGCGTAACTATGGATCGTAAAAGCGGCTCTTAGTCAACGGATTAAAGCTATGTCAATAGATTTTCATAAAAATGTCATGAAAATCTATTTATCAAAATATCCATGTTAATTTTTGGCGACATCATTCGCGTTTGTGTAATACATTTGGCAGCACTGGTAAGATGAGTTGCTTGCTTGTGTGATTACGGCTTATTTAAATCCTCCATACATCTGGAACATACATTTATTATTTTAGATGTTAATGACATATTTCTTATGCATATATGCAATCGAATATGAGACCATTTGTAATAAATTATGTCCAGTGACAGGGGACATAAATATTAGTCTGATACGTGAATAATTTACAGCAAAATCCAATCGAGCCGTCTATACATGCGGATGTAGTCATCCCCAGATTGAGTGATTGCTTAATTGGAAAGTTAGCAAGCCTGTTAGTAAACTAATTATAAATGCGCGTGTAATATATAGAGCGTTCCATTAAAGCTGTTATCAGTAGCTTAATCAGTAATGCGGGTTGTCATGTACAACATTAGTGTCGGTGGTGATTTGCCCGGCTGTCAGCGTCCGCAGATGAGCCCGCTCTATCATACATACAATTACGGGGCGCTCTATTCAATTATCCCCCCAGAATGGGGGATGAAAATAGGGGTCTGATTAGGGGGCGGTCTCGTTCCAAGGTTATAAATAAAATAACCCCCATTGTTCCACGACGTGCTCATGTATTTATACATGTGTGTATACCTGTTGAATTGCACGATGGGGGGGTGTAATTACATGCAGCTCTTTCGAAACATCTACTTTAAAAAGAGTAAACATGAAAACTCATCATTTTAATTCGTAATATTTTATTGTAACACCTGTTACCTAATCTGAAACAATTACTTAGTTGCTAATGTTTCTTGCACCAACGAGATATAATTGCAAGCCTATACTTCAAAGGTTTATGAACACTTTCTTTCCTTATAATGATCATGGGCGCAGGCACGCACCCAGAAATGTGTCTTAAGGGGTCTTAAGGGAGCTCACCTCAGTCTTATGGGGGGGCTTTTTTTGTTTTTTTTTTCCTGTGGGGGCCGTCTTCCTTGCGGATTCGGATGCACTGCAGCCTAGGTGGCCCTTTGTACTACCCCATATTGCCTTACTTACGCAACTATTCTGAACTCAATGCCCTGCACTAGCTTGTGCAGGCCCTTTAGGGGTTGCGTGTGTAAATCCTTTAGTACGTACCATTTGACTGTACCCAAATATGAGCGTCTTTTCTTATCCAGCGCATTGCTACTGCACAAAATGTGCATCATTGCTGTTTCCGGTGCCACATCGCATAGCCGACAACTCGTGTCGCCATTATATGTTCCGATTTCCTTAGGTACTCTTTAACAGTCATGTGGCCTGTTAGCAGTCCTATGGTTGTTTTTAGCTGTGCCCTACTTAACGTCAGTAGTCCTGCAGCTTGGTTAGAGTTAAGCTTTTTATGTTTTTTTCCTGTGGGGGCCGTCTTCCTTGCGGATTCGGATGCACTGAAGCCTAGGTGGCTTATTGTACTACCATATTGCCTTACTCACGCAACTATTCTGAACTCAATGCCCTGCACTAGCTTCTGCAGGCCCTTCAGGGGTTGCGTGTGGAAATCCATTAGTACGTACCATTTGACTGTTCCGAAATATGAGCTGTCTTTTGTTATCTACTGCACAGAATTGCATTGCTGTTTCCGGTGCCATATCGCATAGCCGACAACTCGTATCGCCATTATATGTTCCGATTTTCCTTAGGTGCTTTTTAACAGTCATGTGGCCTGTTAGTAGTCATTATGGCTGTTTTTAGCTGTGCCTTACTTAATGTCAGTAGTCCTGCAGCTTGGTTAGAGTTAAGTCCTTTTATTATGGCGATACTATGGTTAAGGCCTGGTCTGTTTACCCAGTATTCCTTGTGTTTGTTCTGAGTCCATTTCTTAACTTCTAGGTGACTCGACTTTTATGTTATGCCCAAGACAGGTTCAGGTCCTATAAATGATATGCTGGCTCCATGCTTTGCTAGCTTGTCAGCTTTTTCATTGCCCTTGATACCGGAGTGACCAGGCGTCCAGACAAGTGTGACCTCGTTCTGTCGGGCCAAGTCATTCAGTGCATTGAAGCAGTCAAATACCAGTTTGGATGAAATCTTCTGGCTCTGGAGAGCCTTCAGTGCCCTCTGGCTATCGAACATGATATAAATTTGCTCCCCAGGCTTCCGCATTTAAACTTATGTAGCCTGTTAGTAGTCCTATGGTTGTTTTTAGCTGTGCCTTACTTAATGTCAGTAGTCCTGCAGCTTGGTTAGAGTTAAGTCGTTTTATTATGGCGATACTATAGTTAAGGCCTGGTCTGTTTTCTAGTATTCCTTGTGTTTGTTCTGCGTCCATTTCTTGACTTTTAGGTGACTCGACTTTTATGTTATGCCCAAGACAGGTTCAGGTCCTATAAATGATATGCTGGCTCCCTGTCTTGCTAGCTTGTCAGCTTTTTCATTGCCCTCGATACCGGAGTGACCTGGCGTCCAGACATATGTGACCTCGTTCTGTCGGGCCAAGTCATTCAGTGCATTGAAGCAGTCAAATACCAGTTTGGATGAAATCTTCTGGCTCTGGAGAGCCTTCTATCGCTATCGAACATGATATAAATTTGCTCCCCAGGCTTCCGCATTTAAACTTATGTAACCTTAATTTGTTGTGAGTTCATTTCCTGACTTCTAGGTGACTCGACTTTTACGGTGACTCGACTTCTATGTTATGCCCAAGACAGGTTCAGGTCCTATAAATGAGATGCTGGCTCCCTGCCTGGTCTGTTTACCCAGTATTCCTTGTGTTTGTTCTGAGTCCATTTCCTGACTTCTAGGTAACTCGACTTTTATGTTATGCCCAAGATAGGTTCAGGTTCCGCATTTAAACTTGTGTAACCTTAATTTGTTGTGAGTTCATTTCCTGACTTCTAGGTGACTCGACTTTTATGGTGACTCGACTTCTATGTTATGCCCAAGACAGGTTCAGGTCGCATAAATGAGATGCTGGCTCCCTGCCTGGTCTGATTACCCAGTATTCCTTGTGTTTGTTCTGAGTCCATTTCCTGACTTCTAGATGACTCGACTTTTATGTTATGCCCAAGACAGGTTCAGGTTCCGCATTTAAACTTATGTAACCTTAATTTGTTGTGAGTTCATTTCCTGACTTCTAGGTGACTCGACTTTTATGGTGACTCGACTTCTATGTTATGCCCAAGACAGGTTCAGGTCCCATAAATGAGATGCTGGCTCCCTGCCTGGTCTGTTTACCCAGTATTCCTTGTGTTTGTTCTGAGTCCATTTCCTGACTTCTAGGTGACTCGACTTTTATGTTATGCCCAAGACAGGTTCAGGTCCTATTAACGATATGCTGGCTCCCTACCTTGCTAGCTTGTGAGCTTTTTCATTGCCCTCGATACCGAAGTGACCTGGCGTCTAGACAAGTGTGACCTTGTTCTGTCGGGTCAAGTCATTCAGTGCATTGAAACAGTCATATACTAGTTTGGATGAAATCTTCTGGCTCTGGAGAGCCTTCAGTGCACCCTGGCTATTGAGTATGATATTCATTTGCTCCCCAGGCTTACGCATTTAAACTTATGTCACCTTAATGGGGGCGGCAGACGAGAACACTAACCCCTCTCAGGACATCAGACATTTTCAACATTTTACTACTTATCTGATTTTGAAATCACATCCGGTCTTCATAACGGTAATCGTTTTCCTTTTTTTCTTTTACAAGTATCAAAATTCATGAGCCTATCAAATCCCCCATCAAAACAATCGCATAAATAACATGCTCACCCCTCTTTCACAACCGAAACATTTCAGATTATATGCGTGTCATTAATCTGTGTAAATCAAACGGGTGTTTTGGAAATCTAAGAGAGGATCGCATAAATCGTGACGGTGTCGCGTTATTGCGCATTAAGCAAATTAAATTTCGAGCGCGGCCAGAAGCCCCGCCGCATCCATCATCGGGCCCCGCATTTTTCCGAAAAGAGGGACGAGGGCCTCGAAAAATCGTATAAATCATTGGCCCCACTTTTTTTAATTGGAGATGAGCGGTGCTGATACGAGCCCCGATTAGGATATTAATCGTGGCCAGGATGTGTGGACGTGTCGCCTCGGAGGGTTCGTGTGGTTTTAGGGTTATAAAAATGAAATGGTAAGCCTACCGTAACTTCTTAAAAAGATCTTAACTTGGTTTTAATAGGTGTGTTTGAAGATCGTATCAAGAAAAGTACTTGTTATATTTTTTACGAGGACTTTATTATATCCATTTTATTATTCAACAATGAACTTAACATGTAAAACATTGCAATCTAAAAACTTTAATCTGGTTGACGATCATGTGTGCTTATATTAAAGAAAATTTATTAAACCTTTCCCATACGTGTATAAATACAATTGAGTCGCCTATTTATAAAAACCCCCAAATCCATTAAAAAATAGAGGTTTTTGAAAATAGGCGACTCAATTGCTTTTAACATACAGTGAATTTTTCTTTTATGTATAAATATTCCTATAACATTTGGCAGAAAGACCTCGGGTCGATAGCCTATTATAGGACAATTTCAAATACAAGATCGTATTATAATATTATTGAATAATGTATATAATCCCTAAATAAAGATATTTGTATAATATTCCTATAATTACAGCGTTTGGCAAATTTTCATGAATTCGTTGTATTTAAAATGCGTTCAATTTGAAGTTTTAAACGAGTGTTGTCCACTCCCAGATTAAGCATGAAGTAAAATTTCGAGTTTAGAAAAGCCTGAAAATTTGGATTGGCCGCGTAGCGAAGCGGAGCGGCCAATCCAAATTAGGCTTTTCTAAACTCGAAATTTTACTTCATGCACCCCGCGTAAAAAACACTGATTTAAAGTAAAGAACAAAAAAACACGTACAATAACGATTATAGGCATCCCAATATACATTAGTTATTGAGTTGCCTATAATTATTGTTTTAAACAATTGGTTCAGCAAAGAAATTGACTTGGGTGTTATTCACGTCTATATATTAGACTGTTAAATCCGTATATTTTAAACTTTAAATATTTCAGTGTTTTATACGCGTGGCGCATGAAGTAAAATTTCGAGTTTAGAAAAGCCTGAAAGTTTGGTTTGGTCGCCCCGCTTCGCGGAGCGACCAAACCAAACTTTCAGGCTTTTCTAAACTCGAAATTTTACTTCATGCTTAATCTGGGATTAGAAACACTCGTTAGAAGCTTCAAATTGAAAGATTTTATAAAAATGAATGACTGAAAATGTACATCAAGAAATCATAATTTGTATATCTAAAAGAAAAATTCTCTGTATGCATTTTAAATTTTCAGACATTTGTTGGTTTTGAAAAGCGTTCAATTTGAAGCTTCTAACGAGTGTTTCCACACCCAGGTTGTGCATAAAGTAAAATTCCGAGTTTAGAAAAGCCTGAAAATTTGGTTTAGTTGCGTAGCGAAGCGGAGCGACCAAACCAAATTTTTAGGCTTTTCTAAACTCGAAATTTTACTTCATGCACCACGCGTAAGAAACACTGACATATTGTGAAGTTTAAAATGTACTGCATGAGTAGTATTCTAAAGTAGTATCTTTTAAACTTCACTTGAAATCAGTGTTTTATACGCGTGGCGCATGAAGTAAAATTTCGAGTTTAGAAAAGCCTGAAAATTTGGTTTGGTCGCTCCGCTTCGCGGAGCGACCAAACCAAATTTTAAGGCTTTTCTAAACTCGAAATTTTACTTCATGCTTAGTCTGGGAGTGGAAACACTCGTTAATAGCTTCAAATTTAATGATTTTAGCTGACCAAGGATAGCTTGAACATTTTCAGAATATGCATTAGCAAAAAATGATTTTATTTCATTTAACTTAATTTTTGAGGTTTGAATATCTGAAGCAGTTTGCTCCATCTGCTCCATGCCAACCATACATATCTACTGACTTAAAAGTTATTCCCTATCTATAGTACATTGTTTATATTTCAGAATATCGATCAACTACTTCTGAAAACTTGTAAGTCCCGACTTTTTAAAAAATGTCCTTGGTCATTTTAATATTGGTAATTAATTTACCAATATCAGTAGAAACCATCTACTCAAAATACTAATTAAAAGTTGCTCCTGATGAAGGTATATGTACCATAAAAAGATCAGAAGGATTACTTAGCTCATAATAGTAAACTTAGTATTTTGTTTGACGAATAAAGCACTAATAACCTTTCTTCACACTTTTATTTGAATTACCAAATGTACATTTTGAACACAAAGTGACCATTATTAATGGATTTTTTTAGTATTTTGTGTTTCCTGTAAAGTTTGACATTTTGGTTCTCTAAGACCAAAATGTCAAGTTTTATAAGCAGTTGATCAAAATATATAAATGCCATGAAGTTTTAAACTGAAACATTGTATCTTAACTTATTTAACCATAATCAATTCTCCTAAAACAATTATTTACAACCAGCAATTACCTTCAGATAACCTTTCCGAAAAATTACCGAAATCCTCTCCGAAATTGCACCTTTCGAAGAACAATCTTTTCGGCTCTTAAAAATAAAACCCAACCGAAACACCGATGAAATCGCACATAAATTGAAGGGTATATCGCTTCGGTGTCCGCCCACGAGACAATAACGAGATTAACGTGCCTAGCGAGCATAAATCATAAACAAAACGTTTTTCAACCCACGAGTCCGGGCATTTTTCACCGGAACCCGCCTGGCCTCCGCGCGAATCCTCCTTCGGTCATTCTTAGAAAACTAACTACAATGAAGACATAAATCACGCGGTAATATGGTAATGCACGTAACTAATGTGCGATGATTCAGAAATATATGAGCCGTTTGAAATGGACAACAATGAAAACGTTAGTTTTTTTTATTGAAACAGAAATATTTCTCCATGAATAGGAAATATCGGGTATGAAATTTGAATTAGTATAGTTATACTCATGATTTTTCACCAGGTAAATATTTTGTACATCTAGCGGTAAAACAAACTTGTATTAGCTTAATTGTTGATGCAGTTAATAGTTGAAAGTTCATATTCACTTTGATTTTAGTTTAAATTAAACACTTATTACTTTCAAACACTTTATTGTACTCACGACAATTGTTTCGCCACACTGTGGCTTCTTCAGGCGAAGAATAATAATAATATTCTTCGCCTGAAGCAGCCACAGTATGGCGAAACAATTGTCGTGAGTACAATAAAGTGTTTGAAAGTAATTAGTGTTTTATTTAAACTAAAATCAAAGTAACAAACCTGTAAAGAAAATTAGTCCAAGCGATTTGCTTTTATTCTTGAGCTAACAAATCACGACTTTGCGTATTTCTTGGATCGATTGTGTTTTAGCTTACTTGAATTTCTTTGCAACTTTTGATTCCCATCCTTTAACATTCTATCAATCACACCCTTGTCATTGGGCCCGTTCATAGACAACAGTTAGGAGTTTACTGCCAACTGTTGGGGAGTTCTCTGATGACCAGATTGTTAATCCTGAACGTGTTTGGGATTTTTGCAATCGTACAAAATAGTCCGAACGGAGTACCGTTCTTTAGAGACCAACACACATCACAAACAAACCAATCGTTCACCAGGTGAATATTTTGTACATCTAGCGGTAAAACAAACCTGTTAAGAAAATTAGTCCAAGCGATTTGTTTTTATTCTTGAGCTAACAAATCACAACTAAACATATTTCTTGGATCGATTGTGTTTTGGCTTACTTGTATTTATTTGCAACTTATGAATCCCATCCTTTAACATTCTATCAATCACACCCTTGACATTGGGCCCGTTCATCATAGAAACAATTGGGAGTTTACTGCCAACCGTTAGGTAATTCTCTGATGACCAGATTGTTAATCCTGAACGTGTTTAGGATTTTTTCAATCGTACAAAATAGACCGACCAGAGTACCGTTCATTAGAGACCAACATACATCACAAACAAACCTAAACATGTTGAATGTTAAACATTTTGATAAACATTTCTACAAGTAGTTTTCCTAAATTAATTTCATTTTTCATTGAGGAAATTTAAAAGGAATTTCAAAGGATTATTACAAATCCATGTGTATTTCATTTTGTCTATCCCTTGGGAAAAGCACATGATGCAACAATGGCTGATAAGTCTGTCCTGCTTTTAATCCATATTTAATACTTCGTTTATCAATTTATTAACCCAGTCGATACTCCTATAAATTTACCAGCGACGGCTCGCAGCCCAAATCAGGGTAGGCCACAGCGCCAAGGCACATAAAATTTGAGGTTGGGATCGCGCTTTATAAATACAAGGAATTGCACAACAAAGTCACTGGTCTGGGTCTGGGTCTCTGGCCCACCCTGAACTTAGGCTGCGAGCCGCTGCTGAAATTTACTTGTATTTCTTTGCAACTTTTTATTTCCATCCTTTAACATTCTATCAATCACATCCTTTTCATTATTGCTAGTGCTTTTCCTACATTTATTTTCATTTCTATTGAGGAAATTCATATGGAATCTAAAAGGATAATTAAAAATTCATGGGTATTTCCTCTTTGTCTATCCCTCGGGGAGGGCACATGATGGCTGCTAAGTCTGTCCAGGTTTTAATCCACATTTAACACCTTAATCGCAAGGGTGGTCCCTAGGGACCGCTAGGAAATTTACCGCCTGCACAAGAGCGATCCTACGGCCGCAAGGTAGTCGAAAGTTAACAATATCAATACTAAAAATATAGTTCATACTGCTTTTTATAAGCATAGCACTTAATTTATCATCATACATGCATTAAAAATATTAAAATAAACTGTTATTTTTGCATCATATTCGCTAGTGGTTAACGTGTTAATGTTTGGTTCATCGATTTATTCACCTAGTCGATACTCCTATAAACTAAATAATCTTAAATTATTTATAAATACTGTTATTGGCCAAAAAGAGCTATACAGCGCAGGTAATTAAATACGCAATAAGAAGAAGCCAGTTTTGACACAAAGTAATCACTAGACAATTAAAATGTGAATCTTGAATAAGTTTATCTTCTTTCGCGTGGTGAAATATTTTTAACTATAATTTTAGAATGAATTAGAATGACTCAAAGTCGAAACTAGTTGGAATAAAAAACCAAAATATTAGTAATATTGAACCAAGTGTTTTCTCTTAAAATCAAGAACGTAAATGTTGCTTGGACTCATAATAACCAATAAATTCTTGCGAAATAAAAATATAATCCCAAAACGCAAACATCCCTCCTCTACCATACTCGATTTCATTTCAACATTTCATGACATTAGCGATCATGGCGATTAAAGAACAGTTCCACCTTGACACTACCGACGACATTAACAATCATGACCCTTTTTTACACCAAATACGACAGTGACACACAAGAGTAGATTCAGGCGGAAAGACCATTCGTCGATAGCCAATTGACAGCTGGATTTTTATTTTATTTAATGTTATAGATATTTTTACATACTTATTATTTGTTTGTTGTATCTACTGTTACTATCTGTCAATAAAGAAATATGTATATATATAACAAATAAATACATTCTACAAAAATTTTACATTAAGAAAAATTGAGTTTGAAAATTGTTTGCAGAATATTTACAAAATATTAAAATTATTATCGACTTTCTGCAAAAAATGTAATCTCATTGAGACAAGTCTCCAAATAAAAAGTAGTTGTTTCAATGAATATTTAAAATGTTAGTCTCATTGAGACAAGCTCAATGAGACTAAAATTTTTTGAAGAGAGTTGATATTATTTAAATTCGATTTTATATTTTTTAAATAAATTTTAAGTTTACATAAACTAAAGTATGGCCATTAATTTATAATACTAAAACTGAAACTTTCTATCTGAATTTCAGTACTGTAAAATAATACCCATACTGTAATAATTATATTGGATAACCTAAAATTTGTGGTAGTAAAAGTTAATGCATTAACGATTTAAGCCTTGATGAATGTATTTGAAATTGTACATGATTAGAAAGGAGAAACGGCCATCTAAACAACACACGAAATCCATTGAATTAATACTTTCCGTCTGGTTTAACAAATTCCCTACAAACACTCAATATGACTTACAGAAACGCAACTTAATTACTTTCTCCACCTTAAACACGACCAGATTTAGGTCAGCTTGATGGACGAGGCAGTTAGCGACACGAAATCTTAAAACATTCCACTACGACTAGTGATAAAATGTTAATATGTTGTAATTAGCTTTAATGGGGTATACGTTATGGTCAAGTCAAAATGTTTAGGGTTATTACATTACTGTATGTTCGTATGATTTAATATAGGCGTGATTTTAAGTGGTTGAATTATTGTTATTAGAGTTAGGTGGGGAATTAATAATAAAAATAACAATCACCTTTATTCACATTTACAAATTTATACAAAATATATAATTTTAATGTAAAACGTCACATAGATGAATTAAGAAATACTTAACACAAAACAAAGTACATAAATAGAAAAAGCAAAAAAATCACACTAACATTTTATATCTAAGAATTCAGAAAACGAGTATGGTTCCAAGTTACATAATAAATCAAAGAGGCAATGCTTTAACTTATGGTATTCCGTAATTTCTCTTATGTAGCAAGGTAAGTGATTGTATATTTGCATACATTGTGACGGTATGATTTTTAATTACTTTAATTTTTTTTCGTATATTTTTATTTGAGAAGGCCTTAGAACATCTGTTAAAAAAAATATAATTAAAAAAAATGTGTGAGCGGTAAACTGGGCACGATCACGATCACGAGCTGTACTGTTTGCTGGTATTACGACATCATAGACTATAGAAATGGTTCTTGCTAGACCTAAGTGCAAAGATTACCGTTGAATATAATGTTAATACTGCTGAAACTCTTCAACTCGTCGTCTTGCCTTCACTGCTGAAACTCTTCAACTCCTCATCTGGCCGTTAGTGCAGTGGTTTGTTTCTGCGGGTCACCGGTCCGTGCTTGAAGAGTATTGTCCAGAAAAAATCGAGAACATATCCGTGCTTGAAGAAAAAATCAAGAAATTGAACCGTAATTAATTAGTCTTCAACCGCAATTCCAAGTGGAGGATACTGCTATAGTTACTCTTGCCCAGGATACAGATTAGCCCCAAGAAACTTTTATATTGTGTTTATTTTTCAAATTGAATTATTCATATTTAATCAACTTCTTTAGTTTATGAATAATGTAATCTCCAGTGCACTCGAGAATTAGGTCATGTAGCATTGCAATTGGCTAACTTTTAATATTAACTCACAATTTGGAAAATAAAAATTAACCTAAAATTCAATTTATAACAAATTCTTATCTTAGTTGTTATTTCGTAATTTAAACAATTAAGATTACTCAGATGTTCCTGTAAATTAAGTGGCGCACAAAACATAAATAAACAAAAAAACAGAACCTACCCTTTGTACTGAGTGAGCTGGACCAGGAACAATTAGCTAAATTGAAGTTAACGTCACAACATATATAAAAACAACCCTTCTCAAACCTTGTAAGTCTGTTTAGGCAAATTATATTGATGTCCTCTTCTGTTAGGATACTTTGTAGGGTAAAAAACATTATCGAAATATGCGCGATGCTTTAGCAGAAACTTGATGCATTCAAAAACATACAACCCGTATACTGTTATTATGCCAAAGCTCTTAAATAATCCTTTATGTGATATTATTGAATTTGTTTTACTAAGTATTCTTATGGTTTTCTTTTGGTATATGAACACTTTGGTCATATCTTTTGAACTTCCCCATAAGATTAGTCCATATCGTAAATGTGATTGTATGTTTGCAAAATAGAATAATTTCCCTACTTCTATGTTCGTATTGCGCATTAAAACGCGAAGTCCGAAGCAGGCTCTGCTTACCTTCTTACACACAGAGTCAACATGGGGGACAAACGATTGTGTTTCATCCAAATATATACATAGACATTTTGCATTATTAGTAAATTGGTATTGATTGTTATTTAGTCTGATGTAATTTAGGGTAGTTAACGATTAGTTAGTCTTGAATAAGGGAGGTCTTGGATTTATTAAGAATTAAATTATTTTTTTCAAACCAGGACTCCATAACACTCATACAGGTATTACCAGTATCAATATTATCGACATATGTTTTACTTTCAATTAATACGTTAGTGTCATCAGCATAATCATTTTATTATGCTAACATCTATGCACATATTAAATATGGTATCATCTTCTGGGGCAATAACAACCAGCTATAAAAGATCTTTGTAGTGCAAAAGAGGGCAATTAGAATCTTATGTCAAATGAAACAAACAGAAACCTGTAAAGGAGTATTTAAAAAGCTAGGTATCTTAACAGTCCCGGCAATATTTTTTCCAGAATGCATCAAATTTCTACGAAGACATCGATATCTATTCTCCCAATACACCTTAAATAGCAATTATAATACCAGACACGACATCACGTACACCTACCCGACACACAAATTAAGTATGTTTGAGAGAGGGCCATTGTCCACATGTATTAAATTTTATAACCATCTTCCACAACATATAAAAAATGCACAAACGTACACAAAAATAAGGAGTATGCTAACTAATTATCTAGTAGCAGTGGAACCATACAACACAGATGATTTGTTTTATATCAGATATGTAATAACTGAATGTTAATCTCTTTTGAACTGTTTTTATGTATGTGCACTTGTATTGTATTTTGTAATTGTACACACACCGAAAATATTTTTTTTTATTATTAATATTATTAATTAACAATACTACTATCACATGGAACAATATTACCTAAATCGTTAATAAAAATGATTAATAATAGAGGCCCCAGTATGCTTCCTTGAGGGATACCATTTATTGTAGTTAAGAAGAAATTAAACTCTTGATGTTTAAAAAAATGCTCATATCTTCGCTTCGTCCGACAAATCCAAATTTTTAGACTTTACTAAACTCGAAATTTTACTTCGTGCTTATTCAAGGAACAAAACCACTTGGTCAAGTTTAATATTGTGATAAAGAAAGAACAAAGATATTCTTACCATCATAAAAATAGTTTATTCTATCCAGAGGTATAATTTATTTAATCATAATTTGAAGCTTTAAACGAGTGTTTTCCACTCCCAGACTAAGCATGAAGTAAAATTTCGAGTTTAGAAAAGCCCCGTGAAAATTTGTCTCGGGTCGCTGCGCGACCCTCGACAAATTTTCTACGCGGGGCTTTTCTAAACTCGAAATTTTACTTCATGCTTAGTCTCGGGTCGCTGCGCGACCCTCGACAAATTTTCTACGCGGGGCTTTTCTAAACTCGAAATTTTACTTCATGCTTAGTCTTCATGCTTAGTCTTCATGCTTAGTCTTCATGCTTAGTCTTCATGCTTAGTCTTCATGCTTAGTCTTCATGCTTAGTCTTCATGCTTAGTCTCGGGTCGCTGCGCGACCCTCGACAAATTCTCTACGCGGGGCTTTTCTAAACTCGAAATTTTACTTCCTGCTTAGTCTTCATGCTTAGTCTCGGGTCGCTGCGCGACCCTCGACAAATTTTCTACGCGGGGCTTCTCTAAACTCGAAATTTTACTTCATGCTTAGTCTGGGAGTGGAAAACATTCGTTTAAAGCTTCAAATTAAACCCTTTGAAAAACCACGCAGTAATTATAATTAATTTAAAATTACAAAAAATTAATAATGTTGCAATTGCCTCAAAGGTAGAAAAGTGAAGTGGATCGACAACATAAATGTTGAAAAAGTTCTTAAAATTGTGAGAAACAAGGGTCCCACCGATTTTACTTGCCTTTAACTCCACCACTGATTGTATTAATTATATGAGAAAAAACTTTACTATTTAAAATTAGTATTTCGTGATTGCATTATTCTCATTGTAGAAACTATAGAACAAAAACTTGATCAATATCTTTTAAATGGATTTTTTTTCCTATTTACAGTAACGAAGTTGCAATAAATTTCTGTGAAATACAAGGTGTAGTAGTTTATGATATGAGTTTATAATTTTAAGATAAGTTTTCCAGGAAGGTCGCACCCGAGGTGAATAATGATTAGAGGCGGATTGTAATTTCCTACCTAGAAAAATCCCCGGCGATAAATTTTCTCGGCGCAATAAAGAAAACAAGATTGTAGTTTACGATTGGATTTTCAAATGGGGCCCCCCATTAATTATTCCCCATATTTTCCTTACTAATTCGAGCTTCCGTTCACGGCGATAGAAATCTTTAGATATTAACGACAAATTGATATATGGCCGGGGATAATTCGGTTTATGAGGGCCGAAGACATATGGCCCTTGTCAAATTTTTCTAATTTACCCTCGGTGCGTAATTTATGGCCGGCCGGTGTTTCCACGTAAAGAATGGTATAATGAAAATAAGGCGCTCGCACATAAAAGGGCCCCTGTTTTCGGCCCGGTCATTAGAGATGCAATGGTTTGAAGGGCGGTGGGCGGAGGGTTTTCCATAATAACTCACCGGGAGCGCAACGACAATAGAAACGAGGATTTACAAATATAATCCAATTTCGAAGTAAGGCGTATTAAGTGGATTATGGGTATAGAGGATTATATTTTTTCCTTTTCCTGGGCGAACTGACAGGCGGTCATGTTAGCTGTCTGTGTAGCTGCTACCTAGTTCTTGGATATGTTGTACGGGTCGAGTTGTGAAGTCCGAAGGTAGGAGAGAACGAGAGACCGCAGTCATCATTAACGATAACCATCGCGCCTGCCACGGTCTTACCTAAGACAAATGAAGGTGCGAGCTGACAGCAAGTCCATTTAGTCGGGAAGTCGTAATTATAAGGCGTGGTGATGGCGCACTATGTTAGGCAAGTTGGCACCGTTAGGCAAACAAGGATAAAGACATGCGTCCGACACGCCGCATCACCATTACTGACTTTTAAATTATAGTCCAGCCCTGCGCGCACACACTTTTTCATTCGAAATTTTTACTCCTTAGTAATTTAGAAAATCTACTTTTATATTAACTACAAATAACCATCTCGGGTTACAGTCAGAGAAATATGTAAATTATAGCCTGTCTGCTGCGTGGATTTACTTCCAAACAACAACCATTAAATGTAATTATACCGCATTTAAATACACAAAAGAATGCTGAAATATTTATTCAAAATTAATTTCTACACAAACACCCATTATAATTTCCAATTATGTTTTTTTATATATTTTTGTTAAGTATACATACCTACGCTGTAAATTATTAGATATTCATTGTATTTAAAAAGAGGCAAAATTGAAGCTATAAACGAGTGTTGTCCACTCCCAGACTAAGCATGAAGTAAAATTTCGAGTTTAGATAAGCCTGAAAATTTGGTTTGGTCGCTCCGCGAAGCGGAGCGACCAAACCAAATTTTCAGGCTTTTCTAAACAGCAGTACATAATTGGGATATAAATACTTAAAAGAAAAACTCCCTGTATTGCTTTTGTATATACTTTTCTAAAAAGTGGCTTACTGATTAAATAAATGATACCTCTGGATGAAATAAACTATTCTTATGATAGAAAGAATATCTGCATTTTTTTATTATTAAATTAAAGTTGACAAAGTTAAACCAATTTTTTGTTTGTTTTGTTTTAATGAGTAATAATCAAAATATTTAAATAACAAAATATTTTATTGAAAGATTATGATTATTCCTTATTATAAACGAGTGTTGTCCACTCCCAGACTAAGCATGAAGTAAAATTTCGAGTTTAGAAAAGCCTGAAAATTTGGTTTGGTCGCTCCGCGAAGCGGAGCGGCCAAACCAAATTTTCAGGCTTTTCTAAACTCGAAATTTTACTTCATGCGCCATGCGTATTGACACTGAAAGCACTAAAATATTGTAAACGAGTAACCGTCGCTTGACATCAGTGTCTTATACTCGTGCCGCTTGAAGTAAAATTTCGAGTTTAGAAAAGCCTGAAAATGTAGATTGGCCCTCCGCGAAAATGTTAGTTGAATTCAGTAGATTTTAATTTAATTTAAAAAATATGTATTCATTTCTATAAAATATATTCCTCAATCTTTTATTTCAAGCAGTTCGATTTCCCACTATCGTTGCAAATAGTTATCTGATTAATCTGTTAATACAGGGAATTTTTCTTTTAAGTATACATACAGAGATTTTTCTATAAGGTATACATATGCCTACGCTTTTCTTAAAGAGTTCACTTTGAAGTTTAAAACGATTGTTTTCCACTCCCAGGAAAGCATAAGGTAAAATTTCGAGTTTAGAAAAGCCTGAAAATTTGGTTTGGTCGCGTAGCACAAAGCGCGGAGCGGCCAAACCAAATTTTTAGGTTTTTCTAAACTCGAAATTTTACTTCATGCGCCACGCGTGTAAACGACTGAAAAGTTGTGAAGTTAGAAATACACTCAAAAATATTTTATTTTAAATTGTGTAATAAACAAATTATTTAAATAACAAAATATTTCAATTTTTCTTTACACATTCTCACGTTGAGTCAAATAATACAATGTATCCAAATCAAATGTTCAGGCTTTTCTAAGCTCGAAATTTTACTACATGCGCCAGGCGTATAATACACTGATTTAACGTAGTTAAGACAAAATATACAAATTTTCATGCAAATCCCCACAATATAAATTATATTTGACCTTTCGAATTCGAGTCCTTTTTACGTTTTTCATATGGAACACTTTTAATTTTAGACCAAAAAAATATCTTTAAATAATTCTCATAATTCAAATTATTTTTGACGATTCCAATTCGAATACTTTCTATTTTTTTCATATGAGAAACTTTTAATTTTAGACCAAAAATAATATAATAAAATAATTCTTAAAACACTCACTAGCTTTGTATGAGATATTAGAAACAAATGCCTCTCGGTTAGTAGAAGAGAAAGAAAAAAAAAACGGATGGCGCATTATCGATCTCTTTTTTAGAGATAAACTCAATGGTGAAAACAAAAATCGGCTATCGTTTTTTGTTTTCGAGTTATAGCCGAGAACTCATTATATTCCATTTTCTATTTTGAATAATATCTCAGTTATTTATTCTTTTATGAAAATAGAAGACGCATGTTTTTTAGGCGCTTTTTTAAGGAGAATTGATTGAGATAAACAAAATAGTAATATCTTCATTAATAAACAATTTAGGTTACTTATTTTCTATAGTAAACAAATATTACATCCACCCAATGTCACTGAAGTTGAATGAAAACCTTTAATTTACATTTTTTTTTTTTTTTCATTTTGTACACACATTCGAATAACAATTTTTAAGTTCACATTAACCCATTTATGTTAATTAAATTACTAAACAAGTTACTTTGATATATTATATTTGACCTGACTTGAAAATGTAAATATTATGTTATTTAAATATTTCAATTATTGCTCATTTTAAAAAATATATATATATCAGTGTATTCCTAACTTCACAATATTTCAGTGTTTTATACGCGTGGCGCATGAAGTAAAATTTCGAGTTTAGAAAAGCCTGAAAATTTGGTTTGGCCGCTCCGCTTCGCGGAGCGACTAAACTAAATTTTCGGGCTTTTCTAAACTCGAAATTTTACTTCATGCTTAGTCTGGGAGTGAAAACACTCATTCTAAACTTCATATTGCACGTCAGGGCAGGTGGTGGTCGAGCGGTAATGTCGGGCTGTATCGCTCGGCGAGCCACAAACTCGGGTTCGATTCCCGTGCACGGGGAGACTTTATTTAAAAATAATTTCTCGTCGTGACCCTGGGTGTGGTATGAATGTGAGTGTATGTCCGTATGAAATAATAGCATACTACAAATTGTAATGTTAACAATTAATACAAAAATATATATAAATAAATGATGTTGGCTAAAGGGCAAGTTCTCAAGGCCAGGCAAAAGCCAAAAACAAAAAAAAATATTGCACGTTTTTATATGCAATTGACTAATGCCTGAAAATTAACAACGTATACATTATGTATATTTAAAAGAAAAATTCACAGTATGTAATACGATAAGTCATTCATAGAAATCATAATAATAAGTGCAGAATTTTGCTTTACATCAACTTTTAGAGTTAACTCTATATTTGTTTGGCCGTTATTGGGTTAAGAATCAAAGCTTAAATTAAAGCTAATTTAATCCCTTATCCAATGCTGTAATTATTATAATAATGAGTCAAAAAATTAATTAAATAATTTAAATTTTTCTATACTAGCAGAAATTTAGTTGTTTTAGACTTCACTCATATTCACTGTTCTAAATTATTAAATTCTTAATCGATTTTAACCATTAAAAATAACATTCAATTTAAAATTAATTATGCTTTTATTTAATGTAAAACTAAATTTCTTGACATTTAACTTGATTTCGCTGCAGAGACTCAAAGTTAAAATTTCTTGTTTCCAACAGTTTTCAAGTGATTTCAAATAGCATATAAATTAAAGAAATATTTGTATTATCATGGTTTGTTTCTGTAATAGCCCACTTTATTTCTCATACGTTGAATAATTTGTATACGTATTTTCAAATTTTTTAAAAAATAAAAAATTCTATCTCAAAATTGATATTTTCGTAAGGGGTAGGTATTCAAAAAAAATCGATTTTGATAAAAAAAATCGATTTTTTAATAGTTCTTAAAAAACTCACACACATTCTAATGAATATTAGAAAAGATTCTAGCTACTTATTTTCCCCATAATAAAAATATTACAGTCACCAACGTTAATTTAAGTCGATTAAAAAAATATGAATTTCTCAAATCTTCAACTTTGAGTGTCTTTTCAAAGAGTAATTATGAAGTCTGGATAACGCATTATAGCTTAAATTTAAGCAAATTTAATTCTCAATCCAATACTGTAATCATTATAATTATGAATCAAACGGCGAATTTAATAATTTGAATTTTGTACACCAGTACAAACTTCGTTAATTTTGACTTAACTCATATATACTGTTCTAAATGATTAAATTATGAATCGATTTTATCCTTTTGAAAAACAGCCTATTCAAAATTGAATAAGCTTTTATTTGATGTAAAATGTCACTGCTTAATATTAAATTTAGCTACGCTGCAGAGGTTGAAAGTTGGAATAACTTGTTTCTAACTATTTTCAAGTGATTTAAATAAGCATAAAAGTTAGAGAAATGTTTGTATTATAATAAATCTTATTAGTAGACGTTATTTCTCGTGTCCATAATAATCTGTGACAAATTTCAAATTAAAAAAAAATAAAATATGTCATCGCAAATTTGATAGAACAATAGGAACTGTCATCTTGAACTCGAGTTCAGAGATGAACCAGTTCAACGTTTTCTAGTGCAACTAAGCCTTCAAAAGGGTTTTAGAACCTAGAATAAACGAACTAATGTTCACACCTGTCATTGTAGGCCTAAGACTTAAGACTCATCTTTAGAACAGTAAAAGTCCAGAAAAGAATTTATAGTAGGAATGTAATCTACAATCTAGAGTTTAGGTTTAACAGCCAAGTGCTGGATACCAAAATACTAGAGATTAAGGTTCTAAAATTAATATATAGACTAACGTGAAGAATTCAGAGTCTAGAAATACAAAGTCTAGAATCCGGAGGCTAAAGACCAAAAAACTGAAAAGTTGTCTAGAGCGTAAAGACGAGGGATTATTCACAAGACTAGAATTTATAGACTACAGTTATGTCTTTAATCGAGCGTCTAAAGCCCAAAATCGATCTAGAGTCCAGAAACTAGTCTAGGTCGTAGGCGGTTAATCTAAATTAGTAGTTTATATTAAAAAGTTTAGAATCTGGAGATTATAGATCAAAAAACTAGAAAGTTGTCTAGGGGCTGAAGATGAGGGATTAGTTTCAAGACTAGAGTCCGTAGAGATTATTCACAAGACTTGAGTTTATAGACTACAGTTATTTATTTATTTATTTATTTATTTATTTATATTTATTTATTATCCAACAGTTTACAATAAACTTATTACAGGATAACATGTTAACAGTAGTTATGTCTTCAATCGAGCGTCTAAAGCCCAAAATCTAGATCTAGAGTCCAGAAACTAGTCTAGGTCGTAGGCGATTGAGCTAAATTAGTAGTTTATATTACATAGTTTAGAATCTGGAGATTAGAGACCAAAAAACTAGAAAGTTGTCTAGGGGCTGAAGACAAGGGATTAGTTTAAAGACTAGAGTCCGTAAGAGATTATTCACAAGACTAGAGTTTATAGACTACAGTTATGTATTCAATGGAGCGCCTAAAGCCCAAAATCTAGATCTAGAGTCCAGAAACTAGTCTAGGTCGTAGGCGATTGATCTAAATTAGTAGTTTATATTACAAAGTTTAGAATCTGGAGATTAGAGACTAAAAACCTAGAAAGTTGTCTAGGGAATGAATACGAGGGATTAGTTTCAAGACTAGAGTCCGTAAACTACAGATATGTCCAATCGAGCGTCTAGAACCCAGAATCTAGATCTAGGGTCCAGAAACTAGTCTAGGTCGTAGGTGATTGATCTAAATTAGTAGTTAATAATACAAAGTCTACAATCCGGAAATTAGAGAACATTAGACTAGTCCATAGACTACAGTTATGTCTTCAATCGAGCGTCTAGAGCCCAGAATTTTTTTTTTTTGAATTTCAGTACGCTTAATTACACACGTGTTCGTTCCATTTATCGTTACAGATAAATGATGTAAATCTATGGCCGCCTTTTTCTGTAACAACGACCCCAATGAATAACACTCAACCCTGCGGAGTAACGTCAACCCACAGCCCGATCAGCACCTTTGCCACGGGGATGTTCCCCATTTACTACATTCCGACCCAACCGAAATCCGTCCCCAGGAAATACACTAAATCACCTTTAGGTTCCGGATTTAATAAATACTGTTATTCTTAGAAATAGAATATTACGAGCCGAGCAAATTATAAAGTTAACTCTAAAAGTTAATTTTAGGTAAAATTTTGCATCTTTTTCTATGATTTCAATGAATAATTTATTATATTGCATACGTCGGTTTTATAAAAGAGTTAAATTTAAAGTTCGAACTAGTGTTTCCACTCCCAGACTACACATAGTCGAGTTTAGAAAACAACCCGCGTAAAAAATGTTCATATTGCTTTTCTAAACTCGAAATTTTACTTCATGCGCCACGCATATAAAACACTGAAATGTTGTGAAGTTATAAATACACTTAAACATTTTTAACTTTCTTAAAATATCGCTATTGCTGCTCACAACTGCAAGATCATTAAAGCGTTGTTCGAATTTGTTTTTTTTTTACTTGGTGAGGGCCCCTTCTTACCTCATATATACTGTTCTAAATCAATAAATTATTAATCGATTTTAACCTTTCAAAAAACAGCTAATTAAAAATTAAATAAGCTTTTATTTCATGTAAAACTACATTTCGTTACGTTAAATTTATTTACGCTGCAGAGGTTCAAAGTTGGAATTACTTGTTTCTAGCAGTTTTCAAGTGATTTAAAAAAGCATAAAAGTTAGAGAACTATTTGTATTATCATGAATCTGAATAGCACACGTTATTTCTCATATCTATAATAATATGTGACATTATTTTAATATTTTTGAAAAAATAAAAAATGTTATATCTATAAACCCAAATAAAACGCAACTCCTTATCCCCTTCCACCGCCTCTCAAATTCTCCATACCATATTTTAATAAATAACCACCCTATCTCACCATTACCCTATTGTAAATACTTAGGTATAACATTTGATCCTAAATTTACCTTTAAAACACATACCCGAAACCTAAAAGCTAGCATAAAGGGTAGGGCTCGGCATTTCAGGGCATTGACATACAAAAATGAGGGTATTTCCACAAAAACTGCTGTCCATATATACGCCATGATATGCCGTCCCCTGCTCGAATATGCTGCTATCCTGTACCACAATCCCCGTACCGCTGTCCTGAACAACATCGAAGTTGCAGAACGCTCTGCTCTTCGAGTCCTAACCAAAATCAGACACCCTAATAATCCCTTATATAACCCTTCAAATGTACTTTTGTATGAAATGTGTAACATCCCGCCAATTTACAGAAGGCATCGAACTCCTATGATCTAATCATCCGGACTTAGACAACGACGTTAACGATCATGACCTTTGAAAAACCGACATGTACCTGACAAAGACAGGCTGAAAGACCCCTGGTCGATAGCCATTTTGTGAAATTTATTTATTTATTTATTTATTAACGGAATCTCCATTTTATTACATAAGTACATATACATATTGTAATATATGATAAAAATAACAAAAAACATAAAAATCATATAAAGAATTACATTGAATTATTTGTTAATTGTTTTTTAAATATATTCTAATATTTGTTTTCAATATTTAATTATAACTATATTATGTACATAATTCGTAAATAAAGATGTTTAGTTAGTTAAAAAATGTTATCGCAAATTTGATATTTTTGTAGGTATGGAAAAATTTACGATTGTGATCAAAAATTTTGCATTTTTCAAAAAATCTCAAAAAATTCACAGACGTTCTAATGAATGTTAGAAAAGATTTCATCTACTTATTTTCTAAATAAAAAAATATTACAGCCAGCGACGCTAATTTAGGTCGATTGAAAAAATATGAATTTCCCTAATATTCAACTTTGTTTGAGTGTCTTCTCAAAGCGTAATTTTTAAGTTTGCATAACGCACGATAGCTTAAATTATAGTTCTTAAAATCCTTAACACAATGTCGGAAAGAATGTCCTAATAAATCTCAAAATTGACATTTTATAAGGGGTACAACCTGGGGATGGAAAAATTTCAAATTTTTGAAATAAATAAGTAAAATGTGTTTAATCGAGATTACCCTTTTGATATTTTGAATTTGGATCATTTCAATGAAAATGCTATGTTTGAATAATGTCAATTTATTTAAAAGAAAATAAATTGATTGTGAGTTACGTGAAGATCAAATTAATTTGACGAACAAAGCACTAATAACCTTTCTTCATTCCTTCGGCTTACCTCTTAATTTACTTTTTTCCCCTTTTTGCACTCCCACCGTTTTTGTATTATTAATCTGCCTGTCTATATATAACTGTATCGTTTCGAGTTTACGTGAAGTGATTAAGTCTATATATAGTTTAAAATTTCTGTTTTGTATTTAGTGTTAATCTATTAATAATGGTCACTTTGTGTCCGAAATGTACATTTGGTAATTCAAATAAAAGTGTGAAGAAAGGTTATTAATGCTTTATTCGTCAAATGATTTAAAAGAAGATTATCCTTTTGATATTTTGAATTTGGATCATTTAAATGAAAATGGTATGTTTGATTAATGTGAATTTATTTAAAAGAAGAAAAAGTATGATTCAATAACACATATTTCATTGGAGGAAAAAAGGTAAGTATGCGTGCGCAAAATTGCCGATAATCCTCGTCCTCGCGGTGTCTGGCTTTTCTGCGATTGTTTACAACCGGCCGTTTCCATCACTGTCACCGATCCCGTCCAATAAATCAGGCCGCGGGAATTATTTATTCCGAATCCGAAAAGATTTTTTGCAAACCGTCTCCGATCCTATCCAATTATTGTCGGTGAGCTTTGTGGGAGCCCAGCTCGAATACAAATGAGCGAATGTAAAAATTTCTCGTGTGCGCGCGGGCCCATTATAAATTACGCCCGATGAACTCGCATATCCTTATTATGCCCCCGAAGAGATCAAAGTTCCGCTATCTGCTCTAATTCGAAACGTCGTGAAGAATTACACCAATTACTAAGCGGACTGGCGCCACTTTTAGTCCTGGACACCATCCAACAAACTTTGTCATTACAAACAAAATGTACTTAACAAATAGTCTTCTAATATTAGATATGTGCCGTAAAACAGAATTACGCCCGACGTATTTCACCCTAATTTAATTATTCGCTAAGCGCCCAAAGGCAAAAACAAGATAAATATCTTTCATACATTTGATTTACATTTATATCAATGACATCGATAAAAACAAGACACATGTCTGTAGTTGGAAATACATTTAATTCGTTTTTTTTAATGAGTTCAATTTTAAGGTACTAACGAGGATTTCCACTCCCAGATTAAGCATGAAGTAAAATTTGGTCTTGGTCGATTTTGATTTTATTATTATTTTGAAACCATATTGTTACCAGTTGTTTTAACAAAAATATTCTAAAAAAAATTATTTATTATTAACACTGAACATCGCTGATAGACTAAATATCTGATTCCCTATTACTGTGATTAAAGATGTATTTGTGTGTTTTTGAACTTTACTTTAAATCAGTGTTTTGCACGCGTGGCGCATGAAGTAAAATTTCGGGTTTAGAAAAGCCCGAAAATTTTCACGGGGCTTTTCTAAACTCGAAATTTTACTTCATGCTTAGCCTGGGAGTGGAAAACTTCAAATTGAACTCTATTATGAAATCGACGAATGCCTGAAAATTACGTAAAATAATATTCACTGAATATCATTAAAACCGGGAAAGTCAGAGAAAAGTCATGGAATTATATTCAAATTAACCAAAACACTAACAAAAAAGCCATATGATATTATTAAATTTGTCAAAATCAGCAGGCAAATTGCAACACACGTAAAAATTTATAAAATTAACTTAAATATTGTCAAAAACAATGAAAACAATCTAAAAAAAATGGAGGTTTTCCATAGAAGAAAGTTATATTAAAAAATCTTGAATCAGGGAAATGCTGGAAAATTTTAACATTTCAGATTAGTAGAGGGTTACAGCCGATTCTAGAACCTCCTCCTCATTTGAGAGGAAACTCCTCAAAATGATTAAAAGAGTTAAAACCTCCTGGTAGGGAGGAGGTGTCTTTTTAGAATCTCCAAAGAACCTTCTTTCCTCCTCCTCATAAAATGAAGAGGAGGAGGAGGAGGAGGTTACTTTACGGTTTTATTGATTCTAAAGAGGCAATATACTCTTAGCAATTTTAAGATAGTTTTCACCAAATAGAAGAGGTAGGGTTCATAGAATCGGCTAAAAATATCACCCTTGAGTGCTTACAGTCCACGGTCTAACGTATTGTCTAGCATCCATTAAAGACAAATAATGTGTCTAATCAAAATCCAAAGGGGCCCTTACCCCCTTAAGATTTTCACCAGATACATTACAGCTTTTATGCGCTGTATCGCTATAGGCGGACCATGCACAAGACAAGATGTGTTCATCTCGATGGTTCAAGGGCGACTGATAAATAATACATAAGATGTCATATATGAATCTATTTATAAATATTGTCAATGCGGTTAAAGTGTTGTTAGCAACATCGATGATTGAAGGTATTGAATGCCTTCAATTGGATTCTAATCAGTGGGTAAACGACCTCCTTTAGGCGGGAAAATCATAAATTAGTTAGTCCTTTTCAGAGGAGAAGTATGTGAGGTCGTTGTGATGTAAAAATATATACAGAACCTTCCCCCAACATAATATTATGGGACTATATAAGATCTGCCGGATGGGTGTAACTTATTACAGTACACGTGTTGTTGTCAAGAATACATCTGCCAGAACTGTGTCACTAATTAGTGTTGTCAATAATAAATTGAATAATAAGTAAGTATTTGTAATTATTTTGAAAATAAATTGATTTATTGATTGAAGTGAAATTTTAGTGAAACGACAAAACCCGAGTAATAAACAAATTATTAGAGCACATATTCAAAATAATGGGCCAATTCATAATGCGAATTCAGCAAATGACTCGGGATTTTTTGAAGAGGGTGAAGAATCTTTTTCGAATATAAATCTACCGAATCATGGTGAGACTACTACTGTTGTCTTCTAATATTAGATATGTGCCGTAAAACAGAATTACGCCCGACGTATTTCACCCTAATTTAATTATTCGCTAAGCGCCCAAAGGCAAAAACAAGATAAAT
The DNA here is from genome assembly GCA_932526585.2 of Philonthus cognatus. Classification (NCBI taxonomy): domain Eukaryota; kingdom Metazoa; phylum Arthropoda; class Insecta; order Coleoptera; family Staphylinidae; genus Philonthus; species Philonthus cognatus. The sequence goes on along the minus strand of OW052245.1, from coordinate 83,280,978 downwards.
ATCTTTCATACATTTGATTTACATTTATATCAATGACATCGATAAAAACAAGACACATGTCTGTAGTTGGAAATACATTTAATTTGTTTTTTTTAATGAGTTCAATTTTAAGGTACTAACGAGGATTTCCACTCCCAGATTAAGCATGAAGTAAAATTTGGTTCCATGGAATATCAACGATACCAACGATGATTCCAACCACAACAATCAACTTGTAAAACAAAAGAAAAACGCTATGAAAAATTTGCTGTCGTCGAATACGTATTTTTTAAATAAAAGTAATTCTAAATGGGTGTCGGTAGGTTTGGACATAGATCTTAATCTTGAACCAGTTATTAGAATATTGGGTAAGGGTGGGCAAGGAATTTCTTTGAATGAACAGATGTGGACAGTATTTTTAGAACAAAAAGTGAATATCAACCAAACATTTTTTTATGTAGATACGGATCAAACAATCAGCTTTAATGGAGTAAACATTTCATTTAGTTTAATGAATAATTGTCGTAAAGTTGCAAGAATTGATATCGGTGGAAATCACGTATTTTTATCGTATGAAGGTCTTCGTGAATTGTGGAAACTGGTTGATGTTGTTTCGTCTCGTTTGGACTACCATGTCAGTTTTACTTCAAATAATATTAAACAAAATTTTGAAAACTAGATAATTATCTTTAAAAAAAAATTCAGTCATTTAATATTCTTATCAAAGCATTCAGTTTAAAGTTTCGAACGAGCGTTTCCACTCCCAGACTAAGCATGAAGTAAAATTTCGAGTTTAGAAAAGCCCCGTGAAAATTTGTCGAGGGTCGCGCAGCGACCCGAGACAAATTTTCTGGGCTTTTCTAAACTCGAAATTTTACTTCATGCGCCACGCGTATAAAACAGTGATTTACCGAGAAATTTAAAAACACACAAAAGACATTTTTCATATTAATCCTCACAATTAATTCGAATTATTTTTGACGATTCAAATCCTTTTGTAAGTATTCGAATCCTTCTATAAATATTCGAATCCTTTTATACATATTCGAACCCTTTTATAAGGATTCGAATCACCTACTTTAGATTCGAATAAGAATCCTCTTTTAAAATGTAACAAATCCGGATCACGAATCCAGTTGAACTAAAGTATTAGATCGCCTCTTTTGAATCCTCTAAAATGATTCGAATTTAGGCTTCGAATCCTGAATGATTCGAATCCTGCCCAGCTCTGTTTAGCAGTATATTTGTAAAGCTGCTCTAGACATGTATTTTAATACTAATTTAGCAGTATATTTTAAATTTCACATTATATCAGTGTTTTATACGCTTGGCGTATGAAGTAAAATTTTGAGTTTAGTAAAGTCTGCGAATTTCGATTTGCCGGCTCGCTACGCTTCGCATGAAAAATCCAAATTTTTAGGCTTTCTTTCAGGCCACGCCCATAAAACACAGTTTTTTGTGAAGTTCAAAAACATACCCTATCTGCGACGACACGAAAATATCTAAAATTTTCAGATTTCTATCTCTTTCCTAAAATGTTGGAGGGTAAGGGGAAAGAGACCGAGTACTCAGGGGGTAATCCATTATGAACACCAACCGCATTTTTTTATGTCAATGTCAATCCGATATTAGCAGGTAGTAAGAAGTCTATTTGTTTTCAGCCAGCGCGTAGCGTTATACTTTGTCCGACTTGGGGTGGTTGAATTTTTTAAAACGTATCTGACCTTTACATCTCGGTAAATATTGATCATCACATCTGAACGTTATATATTTTAACTTTACTGTAAATCAGTGGTTTATACGCGTGGCGCATGAAGTAAAATTTCGAGTTTAGAAAAGCCCCGTGAAAATTTGTCTCGGGTCGCTGCGCGACCCTCGACAAATTTTCTACACGGGGCTTTTCTAAACTCGAAATTTTACTTCATGCTTAGTCTGGGAGTGGACAACACTCGTTCTTAGAAGTTTCAAATTAAAGAATCACTTTACTAAGTTTATTACAATTTTACAAAGGTTACAGCTCGAAGGACCAATCATGGTCTTCGGAGACCGAAGGACTACAGGGAATCGAAGTTTTTTTACAAGAAAACAACGAAAATCTGAAGGTTTACTGCATGGATAGGAAAGAACACATCTAATTTTGAAAAAAATATCGAAGTTTTGTTGGTTTTCAGTGCATTTTTAACTTCACTTTAAATCAGTGTTTTATACGCGTGGCGTCTGCATAAATGTGGTTTTTAAATACAGGGATTTTTTCTTTCAGGTATACTATTGAAAAAATTAAGAACTTTAAGGAATGTCTGCATGAATATCTGTGTCAGAAAGAATTTTACTCCTTAAACGAACTCTGAAATACATCAAATAAAAAATAAAAAAAGAAATAAATAAAAAAAAACGCCTTCTCGAAATATATTCATGTTGATATGCATTTTTCTCTTACTTCTTTTTTGTTTGTTTCCCGTTTATTAACTTTATTTCTATTTATTTAATTTTATATTTTCTAACTTTGTTTCTATTTATTTAATTTTATATTTTCTAAATTGTATTTTGCTGACACATTTTCATTTATATGTATTACCTTGTAATTACTTATTTCTTGAAAATAAATTACTATTATTATTATTGTTATTATAAGCATTCACTATAAATTTTTCGACTTTCGTTGTTTTTTGTTCAAGATTTCAATTTGAATCTTTAAACGAGGGCTTTCCACTCCCAGACTAAGCATGAAGTAAAATTTCGAGTTTAGAAAAGCCTGAAAATTTGGATTGGCCGCGTAGCGAAGCGGAGCGGCCAATCCAAATTAGGCTTTTCTAAACTCGAAATTTTACTTCATGCGCCACGCGTATAAAACACTGAAATATCGTAATGTTTAAAATATACGGCTTTAGCAATCTAATATGTAAATGTGGATAAAACGTGAGTTAAATTCTGCGCAGAAAAAATTGTTTATTGCAGTGATTATAGGCAACCCATAAACTCTAACGTATATTAGGTTGCCTATAACCGTTGTTGTAAGTGTGTGTTTTTTTAACTTCACTGTAAATCAGTGTTTTTAACCGTGGCACATGAAGTAAAATTTCGAGTTTAGAAAAGCCTAATTTGGATTGGCCGCTCCGCTTCGCTACGCGGCCAATCCAAATTTTTAGGCTTTTCTAAACTCGAAATTTTACTTCATGCTTAGTCTGGGAGTGGAAAACACTCGTTTAAAGTCTCAAATTAACCGCATTAAAACAACGATTTCCCACAACTTTTAAAACGCTGTAATTATCGGGGTATGTATACTCAAAAGAAAAACGCCCTGTGTATTCTGTTTTAAACACGTTTTAAACGTGTTTTAAACATGTTTTGAACACGTTTTAACCCATATCATAACCTTATTTTGCATTTTTTTTATTGCTAGATTAGCGTGCTCTATTTAATCGATTTGATTAAAACGTAACTAAATAATACCATTGCATAACATATTGATTAATGCGTTAAATTGTTGGAGTCGTCAAATGAACATGAACGACCGTTTAAAACGCTTTAAAAAGGGCAAAAAGGGAAACTACCTGCTATTCAAACAGATAATGTCAGAAATTGTAACATCAACACACCATAAATTGTCGTTTCTTTTCTTCCATTATGCTCCTGCGCTTGTAGAGGGTGTCTCTCTTTAAAATTTGCTGGTTTAGAGATTTTGTAGAGGCAGGGAGGGCTTCTACAAAATCTCTAAACCAGCAAATTTTGAAGAGAGACACCCTCTACAAGCGCAGGAGCATAATGGAAGAAAAGAAACCACAATTTATGGTGTGTTGATGTTACAATTTCTGACATTATCTTCACTTACAATAAACTAAAGCTTTCGTTATTCTGTTTTAAAAGATTCACGATTCATTTTATAATTAGCATAAATTTTGGTATAACTAATAAAATAGCGGCAAACAGCGAGTCCCTTTCAAGGGAGGAAACGCCCCTTATTCCTGCATTATTTATAGTTACTAGCTAATCTAAACAAAGGAAATAAAAAAATTTATCACCCTACAATAATATATTTTTTTAATCTTTCTACAAATGTGTTTATTATTCTAGACGGCTTGTTTTACTATACAACAAGAAACATATAAATCTATTGTTTAATCTAGAAAATAGCCCGTAATAAAACAATAATTTCCCGTGGAGCGCACTGAGAAGGACCCGGACAGGTAATAAACAGATTTTCTAGTCTGTTCGCACAATGCCGTCGTAAATCTCCGAAACGAAATGATAAACGAGCCTCGAATGCAAACAATATGCCCCCGTAGACGTAAACAAAATAATGTTGGATATTTGTTATAAGTCGGGAGGGAATGGAAATTAGAAGCGAATGCCATTAATAACGTTCGATGGCTTATTGTTGGGCCCGTCAGTTTTCTATTATGCCGGGGGGCCGGATCATCAATCTCCGCGGAACCCGTGAACCCGCGGCTTCCGCGGCCTCTGCCTCCCCTCCTCCTCCAGACCCTGCCAAGACATGACAAACGATGACAGACTCACGCTCCTGACGTCTGCTCATCACCCACGCTCGCCTTTTTGCCTTCTTTTCATGTCGTTTATTCCACACTGACACACTTAATTTATATTAGAAACGTTATTAATACCAACCATTTATATTCCCAGCTTTTTCCCCGTCAAGATACAGCTTACACAATAAAATGAAAAATATACACTTTCTAAAAATATCAGGAAATTAATTGTAATTAAGAAGCTATTTTTTCAATATTCTTCTTTTAGTTACGTAAAGTGTTTTATTAATTATTGTAGTAATTCCTTTCTTCGCTGATTACTTTTATTATACTAAATGTATATTTCGAATACTATGTGTTTATTTTCAATAGTAATAAAATTGACAAATATATATGTATATATATATCATAAAACAAGCATCTTGAGTATAGAACAAATTGTCAAAGGTTAAAAACTAATTTCAATGGTTTGGATCGGTGTGGTCGACCGGCCATCTTTAAAAACGAATATAGTCATAAACTGTCAAATTGATATTTTTATGTGACAAGAAGAAAAACAAACGAAGAAAACTTCCCAAAAGGTAATTTCATCATCAATTTACTACCTAGATGAAGAAAATATATTCATTCTATCAAATCAAATTAAATAAGATTTTAAATATTTCATAGTATAATTCAATATCCAGAGGTGTATTTGCACGGGAAGTAGTTGTTTCAATGGATATTTATCGTCTTAAGTTGTCTTATTAATTAAGACATTGTTTGTATTTTCACGGATAGTTTTTTCGTAATTTTATATATTATATTCATTCTATATTGATTCGAATATTGATAATTTTGAGGACCCGATCAAAACTTGTCCACACAGTTTCTTGACACCCCGAAAGCGAGCCGTGTAATAAATTCAAAACAAACACTTTACACATAATTTCAACAGATTGAGTTTCCTGTATGATACAAAAAAACTGAAAAAAATATATTTATTGATTTCATAACTACTCGAAAAAAAGTATTTAAATACATCTTTTTCCCTCTTAAATCCTCTAAAAGGATTCGAACCCTGATTGATTTGTTAAGTGCAGAAATATTCGCAATTATTTAACGAAACAACAAGAAATAAAACCGGTTTCAATCAATACATCCATTCGCTTATCACCAAACACGCAAAAAAAAAAAACGCAGGCGATCATCGGATACAATTCTAGACGAATTTCAAGAGCACCTTTATTTATTCACTTATTTAACTTCAGTTCAGATTGATTATTCACACGGTGTGTTTCGTGTCTTTGGTTTTTAGAAAACGCTGATCGGTTTTCGAGTTTTATTCCAAATTTTCAAGTGCTAGTGTATACAGGATGAAAAACTTAACTGGAATAAATTCGGTATTTATTAAACGAGAAGCAAAAAATCTTTGGGCAGGTCGATTTTTGTTATTATTGCGCACTTTTTAGCGTCTTCAAAACAAGTATGACGTCACTAGCCTTTCACGTATGACTTCATAGGCAAATTTTTTAAATGGATTTTTTTTCTTATTTTACTAAATTTGTAGCCCTTTTCATTCTCTGTACGACCATGTAAAAATATTTTGTTTTTTTTATTTTTTCATTTCACAAATTAAACAAAAATTCTTTTTTAATAAATGTATTTAATGTAACAAATGTTCAAAATGAGTACCGTTTCTCTCTTGGCAAATAGCCAATCGGTGATGAAACCCATCACTTCCATTTTGAAACATTTCCGGTGAAATATTTCTCATTCCTGATACGTTCCTTCAGATCCTCCATTTTTGTTTAATTTTTGAAATAAAAAAATTTAAAAAACAAAATATTTTTACATGGTCGCAAAGAGAATGAAAAGGGCTACAAATTTAGTGTAATAAAAAATGTTTCCATTTAAAAAAATTGCCTATGACGTCATACGTGAAAGGCTAGTAACATCATACTTGTTTTGAGGACGCTAAAAAGTGCGCAATAAAGAACAAAAATCGATCTGTCCGTGGATTTTTTTCTGGAACTTCTCATTTCATAAATACAGAATTTATTCCAGACAGTGCTGTGGCTGGTCGACAGAGCTGCAAAGTTAATTACGCAAGAAGAAGTGCTTGTGATTTGATTTGTTAGTGAAGTTTTGCTTAACAGATTTTTAAAAATAATATCCAGCACCAGATATTTAGACTTATAGGATCGTCTTCCATTAATTAAGAGGTTAGTGCGATGGTTTCATATCTTACTATTTAGGGATGTTGATCGATAGGGCCTTGAAGCTAGTTTTGTTAAAGCTCCTGTTAAAATTGAAAAATAAATAGTTTCAGAAAAACTATACAGCTTTTGAAACTGAAAATTTAATAACAAAGAAAAACTGACGAGTTTTAAAAAAATTCATCAGTTTTTCTTTGTCTGTTTTGCACGCACAGAAAGAATAAATACCATTCCTTTTCACCCTTATCATTCCGTGTCATCTGTTCCCCCTTTTTTTTTCGACCATTTAGGAAATGCATGAATCTATTTTTCCACTTTTGTTGATTATTCAGGAAACCTATAAATCTATTTAAATAATGTACAAAATATTTGTTTTGAAGTGAGTACACGACCTGCTATCGGGGTGGCAAAAACTGTGTGGATATTTTCATAGGGTCTCATCATTTTATAACATTTTTGATGTTTCATATGTTTTCTCTAATGCCCCTTTATGCCTAAAATTTAGCCCTAGTCAACACAATTTGTGATCCTACCTTATTTAATTAATTTAATTAATTTAATTTTTTCTAGCCTAACCTAACCTTTCCAGCTTTAAATCAGGGTAAGGTAAGATGCCAGTTTCTAATAGACTCACTTTATGAAGTTTAACCTGACTTTTCAATTTGTTATCTAACTTAAATAACCATATCACAATATACAACCCAACTTTATAACTTGTCACCCAACCCAAGTACACTATATTGTTTAGTTGGGTTATACTAAGAATTTAGATAACTGTTAGTTACTCAGTTTTATCATCACTCATAGTTTGTTTATTTGCTAGCATAGGTAAGATGACAAATCTTAAAGTCAAGTTAGAGAAAAAATAGTGAAATTGGGTTGTTTCACTATTTTTCCTCTAACCTGACTTTAAGATTTGTCATCTTACCTATGCTAGCAAATAAACAAACTACTAGTGATGATAAAACTCAGTAACCAACAGTTATTTAAATTGTGTTAAAACTTAAAACTTTTAAAATAATTGAAATTAAAAAGTGACAGTTATTCAAAAATATAAAAATAATCTGTGAAGAGTGACAATTTTCTATACAAAAACCTATTAATCTAAAAATTCTCACGAATGTTTGCTTGATTAAGCACGGAGTAATATTTCGAGCTTAGAAAAGCCTGAAAACACTGTTGCATTTAAAAAATGATGACAGAATTTTCAAACATCAGATTTTGAAAACATTTTTAGGAAGAACAAAAGCAACAATGAAATTTATTTTTGTTTAAGAACAACATATTTCGGAGATAAGCAAAATACATAATAATCAATTTTATGTATTTTGTTTGTCAGAGAAAATGTATGTTGCTTAAAAAAAATCATTAAAATTCACCGAAAACCCTGACTTTTAATAAAAATTTACAGGAATCGAGAAAAGAAAGAATGAGCTTTACTTTTCAATAAGCAAGAGCAAACTTTCTCAAGTCAAAACAAAACTAAACTAAACTACAAACAAAGTTAAACCGTTTTTTTTATTAATAAATTAACATGTACAACGAAGTAGAAGCCTCCACAATACAAAACTAAACTAAATGTTTTTCCATTATTGAGCTGTTCTAACTTTGTTAACAATTACTTCTATACTGTATTTTTTTCCAATATTGAGCTGTTCTAATTTTGTTAACAATTACTTCTAAACTGAATTTTTTTTTCATTATTGAATTGTTTATAAGTAATTGTTATCAAAATTAGAACCGCTCAATAATGGAAAAAAAACAGTTTAGTTTTGACTTGAGAAAGTTTGCTCTTGCTTATTGAAAAGTAAAGCTCATTCTTTCTTTTCTCGATTCCTATAAATTTCTATGAAAAAGTCATAGTTTTTGGTGAATTTAAATATTTTTTTTAATGCAACAAAGGTGGATGTAGAACAATTAAATATATAACCATATATTTAATATTTAATTGATGAGGCGGATACATGATGAAACTCCATAATACTATTTGAAATAAAACAACACAGTTGGGAGGGTTTCACTTTTATTGTTGAACACTGCAACATGTTTCACCACACAGTGGCTTCATCAGGCAGATGAAATAATTATTTCATCTGCCTGATGAAGCCACTGTGTGGTGAAACATGTTGCAGTGTTCAACAATAAAAGTGAAACCCTCCCAACTGTGTTGTTTTATTTCAAATATATTTAATAATTTTGTTAACAACTTAATTGATTGTTCTAACATCGACAAATTATGAGTAGAACTTGTTAATGTTAAAACAATCAATAATGATTAAGTATTTAACTATATCTAAATACAACATCAAAATATAACTTTCAATTGTGTCTTTTTTAACAAGTTTTAAAACAAACAAATGTTAGTTTATTTAACAGTTTCTGTTAGTATTACAAAAATTTTAATTATAAAGTTTTGTAAAGCTTCAATTATAATAATAAGCTTGACAAACAAACGAAAATAAACATTTTAAAAACTGCTCATTTTTTAAATTACTTAATTATTTGTTATTCCTTCGCAATTATCTATATACCGAGTTTTTTTCTTTCAAATATACATATGTATCTGAATTAGAGCGTAAATACTGTATATATTATTCGTTGTTTTAAAAATAGTTTTTTTTAGCGCGTAGCGCTTCGCGGCCAAACCAAATTTTCAGGCTTTTCTAAACTCGAAATTTTACTTCATGCGCCACGCGTATAAAACACTGAAATATTATGAAGTTAACAATACGCCACAATAACAGTATGCTAAAATCGTATATTTTGAACTTCAATTTAGACCAGTGTTTTATACGCGTGGCGCATGAAGTAAAATTTCGAGTTTAGAAAAGCCTGAAAATTTGGTTTGGCCGCGAAGCGCTACGCGCTCCGCGGCCAAACCAAATTTTAAGGCTTTTCTAAACTCGAAATTTTACTTCATGCTTAGTCTGGGAGTGGAAAACACTCCTTTAAAGCTTCAAATTGAACTTTATAGCAAAAACGAATGTCAGAAAATGTTCAGCATATGTATATGTATACTTAAAAGTTACATCTTCTGTTAATGATTTATAGGTTTTCGTAATTTAATTTCAAAACCGCTAGAAATATTTGGATTGATTGAGTTACTTGAAGATAATTATACTTTGATTAAAAAACACTTAGAACCTTTCTTCATGAAAAAAGGTTTTAAGTGTTTTTTAATCAAAAACGCTAGAAATACATTTTTGCAGCAATTTCGATTCGAAATATGCTGGATCTTATCTATTTGCCGCTGACTCGACAACAGTGTTGGCAAGTGGGTAATAGCCATTATCCACGAGTAGAATACTAAACGTTATGAGCAAGTTTTGTAAAATATAATAATGATATTCTAAAATGTATATTATAAATTACTTGATTCAAATTTGTTCTTACATTATCCTACATTTCATTTTTAAACTTCATTGAAAGAAAAGTAAAAGATCAAAAGTGTTTAGTGTGCCACTCTATAAATAAATAAAAAGTGGGAGGGACAACGAAGACCTTCGGAATTTCCCGATATGAAATGCTTTTATTACCAATAAAAAACAAAACTGTTTATATTCCCAAACAAATCCATTTGTTCATCATTATTGATAATGGCATTAAGCTGAAACTTGTAGAAAATGAAATACACATAAGTGACTAAAAGAGACTGTTATTCCTTACTTCACTTTCAAGTGAAGTAAGGAATAACAGTCTTTTTTAGTGTAATAATCACTTCCCGTAAACTCAAAAACATACAGTTACATATAAGTGAAACAAAACCAAGTGACTTTAATATATAGGTATTTGATTGAAATTCACCTGGTTTGTTTTACTAATAAATTGTTTTATTTTCAACTAGTTTCGGCTTAATGCCATTTTCAAGAATGGTGTACAAAAGAGCAAAATTGATTATATATATATATATATATATATATATATATATATATATATATATATATATATATATATATTATATATAATCAATTTTGCTCTTTTGTACACCATTCTTGAAAATGGCATTATGCCAAAACTAGTTGAAAATAAAACAATTTATTAGTAAAACAAACCAAGTGAATTTCAATCAAATACCTATTAATTAATAGAAATGTTTTACCAACATTAACGGTTAACGATATATCAAGTGAATTTAATTTACAAACCGGGATATTCACTTTAAAATAGGGATATTTTACATTTTCCTAAGGGATATCTATATAATTTATAAACTATATAATTTTGTTCCCAACACTGCCTCCGGTGCGAATATCTTCTTGGTAATAGTCTACGATCATATTTACGTTTAGCTTTCAAGGTACTCAATAATTTCATACAAATGAATCAAACTATTACCGATCCATCTGCTGTAGTTCCCTACTTGACAAGGAATATCTCACGACTAATCCAAATATAAATAGAAACATTAAAAGTGCTTCTTCACGCAATCTACAACAAGTTAGTCTTAAAAAGACTAAATGAAACACTCATTGAACAAATTATTTCCCGAGCTAATACCCTGACGGACATTGGATCAAACAATAAGTGTTTACTTGCTTATTGCAAATGTAATAATTTGGGTATAAATAATATAAATATACCGCTCAGATTACAAAAATGTATTTGTTAAATAATAATGTGAAAACTTTGTAAATATTTGTTAATGTACATTCTTAATTTTGTATATTGAAATATTTAATCCGTGTAGAAAATAGAAGTGTATACGAAACGAGCAGGCAAATGATTTATAGCACAGCAGTGCGGTTTAGAAAGGCCGTGTAACGCGTTTCGCTGAAATGTCGCCATTTATCATTGTCTCCTAGGAGTAATTAATTGTAAACATCAGTTGACCATTTGGAGTTAATAAATGATCAGTGGCGCGCGTGTACCACCTACGGGAAAACAACAAACGAGACGAAAACGTAAAACCGGGCCAGGCCGAGAGCGCGCCTCTCGCACTAATTCATTTCATTTACGAGAGAGGTTCCATTCGGTGCGCCCGCTGAAAACTTATTTATTGCCCCGTTGAATTATAATGCCCACGCCGCAAACGCTTTCAAACAGGTAAAATATACGGACAAGTTTATAAAAGATATGACAGCCGTAACAGACGCAACTATAAAATAAATAAAGGCCGGGGCTCGATTTTACGATCGTCGTAACGTAATAACTCCATCATTGTACCCTCACTTTCATCCGGCGCTTTTTCTGAGGCTACTGATTATAAAGTCGGGTCGAGTTCAAAGGCTCTGTCATCGTCACCAGCGTCATGGGTGGTAAGAGCCGACAAGCTAGAAACGTGGCGGTATTAGCGCTTTGTCATGCTTCAAAACGCGCCAGAAGAGGGCCTAAGGGGGGTGAAGTTTCTGGGGGCTTAGGAGGGGGGGAAATCAGCGCGTGCGCGCCGCTTATGTTGCGGAGGTTGCGGTTCGGAAAAGTTGTGCGGCTCATAACGCTCGAGAACTCTGTATGAGGCGCTTCGCAGTGTGTTGAATTTTTGTGCGATATTTTGTGTGGTTTAAAAAAAAAAAACAAAAAGTTTACGTTCGTAATTCACGTCGATTATTTTTTTATCGTTGATCCAAATGGTGGTGCTTGAAGGTGGCGGAATGTTGTCTTCATCGGGAAACCAGTATTTACAGCCGGATTATTTATCTCCACTTCCAACTACGGTTAGTACATTTTAATAACAATTTTATACACTCAAATAGAAAAAAGATATCAAAAAAAAAACAATGCAACAACTAATAGTGACTGAATGGGGAAAAAATAAGTGATAAATCAAAACAAAATCTGACAACTAGATTCGTAGTTCAACGATGAATTCCAATTAAAATAGTTTTGTTTTTATGAAGCTAGCCTTCTGAATACCTACAAAAATTACTAGATGATAAATTCTGTAGGTATACAGAATTTATTATTTATTTATTTATTTATTTGTACGGAAATCTCCATTTTACATTAAATATATATATAATAATAAATGTGTGTAAATTAAACATATAACAAATAATACAATGCACATGATAGTTATAAAATTCAAGTTACAATTAGCTAATAAATACAATCTAGTCAATTTTGTAGGTATACAGAAGACTAGCTTCATTAAAAAAAATCAAATGACTAAATTAAAATTATACCAACCAATTTTCTTTCTGTATACTTACAGAGTTTACTAGATATTAAATTCCGAAAAATTTAATTTTAGAAATAGACCCGTAGTCAGAATGCGAAACTACAATTAATTCAGCTTTTGTAGTTTTCATTTATTTCTGAATCCAAGTTTTATCGTTTGAATCATCTACTTTTCAACTACTATTCAATTTTGTCATATACTTTTTTAAGTCATAACTTCTCCAACTTACGGCTAAATTTTGTAACCTAGTGCTTTTTTGAATCGTAAGTTCTCCAACTTCTGACTAGTTTAGAAAGGTATAATATGACCAAATTTTATATACAAATCACGTTTCGCTTTCTCACTAAATATACATGAGTCGTAACAGGCCACTGATTATTATAGGATTTTTGATCAAATAAAAACAGATTATTTTAAATTAAGAGCCATTTCTTTTTGTAAACTGTATTGGTAGTAATTATGAGCATTCAAGGAGTGTTTTTCCAATCCTTGGTTAAGCATGAAGTAAATATTTCGAGTTTAGAAAAGCCCGTGAAAATTTGGATTGGTCGCGTAGCGACCAATCCAAATTTTCAGGCTTTTCTAAACTCGAAATATTTACTTCATGCGCCACCCGTGTAAAACACTGATTTAGTGTTGAATTAAAAATACAGCCCATTTTTAAAAATGATAGTTTCAACATAATTAAAAGACTATATTATCGTTTTAATCAAGGCACTAATCAAAGAAAATATGTATAGAACTTTATTTTGAAGCTTTTTGAAGAACATTGATCGGTAGACATTTGCCGTCGCTTGTTGAATTTTCACTTGTGTCTAATTCTTCAAACTTTTAGTTGATGTACAAGATAGTTTTTGATTGTTTTGACCTTCATTAAGTTAATTTCGTTTTATTAAGTCGTCAGTTCTCCAACTTTCGACTTTGAAATAAATCACGATTAGCTTTCTGACCAACATAGACATGGGTCATGACATTCCACTGTCAAATTTGTATGGAGTTTTCAATCATTTCATTCTCCATACAATGAAATGATTTCAATAATTTCAACAAGATGCTTTATAAAATAAGAACTATTAATTATTGGGTAATAGAGTGATTTTTTTAATTCCACACTAAATCGGTGTTTTACTCGCCTGGCGCATGAAGTAAATATATCGAGTTTAGAAAAGCCTGATTTGGTTTGGCCGCTCCGCGCTACGCGACCAAACCAAATTTTCAGGCTTTTCTAAACTCGAAATATTTACTTCATGCTTAATCAAGGATTGGAAAACACTCGTTAATTACTTATTTATTATTCTCAATATATTGATTGTGAGTTACGTGATGATGAAATTAATTTGACGAATAAAGCACTAATAACCTTTCTTCACACTTTTAGTCAATAAACTTGAGTATTCAACGAGTGTTCTCCACTCCTGGATTAAGCATGAAGTAAATATTTCGAGTTTAAAAAAGCCTGAAAGTTTGGATTGGTCGCGTAGCGAAGCGAAGCGACCAATCCAAACTTTCAGGCTTTTTTAAACTCGAAATATTTACTTCATGCGCCAGGCGTCAAAACACTAATTTAGTGTGTAATTTAATATAACACTCTATTACCCAATAAATAATAGTTTTAGCAGAATTTAAAGGCTAATATGGTAAAGACCATAATCTAAGAAAATATCTGAATAATTTCATTTATTACATCAATTGGGTTTTCAATATAAATCAAGCTGTGTTAACAAACGGCTGTAAAAACATTGATCGCTAGACAATAGCCGTCGCTCTTCGCTTGTTTGTCATTCTTATAACTTTTAGTTGATGTATGAGATTTTTTTTATTTGGACTTACATTAAGGCCTAGTTGCATCTTGAAGATTTTTTTATTTGGACTTACATTAAGGCCTAGTTGCACCTTAAAGATTTTTTTATTTGGACTTACATTAAGGCCTAGTTGCACCTTAAAGATTTTTTTATTTGGACTTACATTAAGGCCTAGTTGCACCTTAAAGATTTTTTTTATTTGGACTTACATTAAGGCCTAGTTGCACCTTAAAGATTTTTTTATTTGGACTTACATCAAGGCTCTGTTGCACCCTAGAGTTTTTTTTTATTTGGACTTACATTAAGGCTCTGTTGCACCAAAATCGTTGAACTCAAGTTCGAGCTGAACTTGAATTCTAGATGACAGTTCCTATTGTTCTGTCAGTTTGACTTTGTCGAGTTCAGAGTTGAACTAGTTTAACGTGCTTGGCGCAATTGGCTTTAGGTTAATTTCGTTGACTTGGTTAGTTATATGATGATTTATTAATTTCTGTTTTTATTTAAATTACAGTTGGATGCTAAGAAAAGTCCATTGGCTTTACTGGCGCAAACATGCAGCCAAATTGGTGCCGATTCTCCCTCATCGAAACCTCTAATCTCCCCTATGGACAAACCAAAGAAGACTTCTTCATCGTCATCATCATCATCAGATCTGTCCCGTTCTTCACCGGCATCTAATCGGGATAAGCAAGAAAAAATGTCGGCGCGCAGCAGTCCGTCGGAAAACCGGTTGGCTTTCAAGCCGTACGAAAACAACGTGCTCTCGAAAAAAACCGAAGAAAACCGCCCTTCGTCCAAATCAGCCCTCTCCGATATTTCCGAGGAAAAGAAATCGGAATCACCGAACAGGAAATCCGCATCCCCTTCAACGGCGACGACGCCGCTTCCAGAAACAGCCACCGGGAAATCCACCCCTAGCTCAGATCGCAAATCGGCGACACCAAGAGGCGCTAGTCCAATCATCCGTTCCGGGATGGAAATCCTGCAAGGGCACTCCAAGGAGTCCCCGATGGGTAGTTACAAACCTGGGAGTTTATCCTCGGGATTATCGGGGGGATTAAGCAATTCGCTGAGTTCGCTCTGTTGCCCTCCGGGTTTGGAGCACACGAATCCAGCCTTCAGGCCGCCGTTTCCTGGAGGGCCTTTCTCCCATCACCACGCGGCCATGCTAGCCGCTGGATACCCGGGTTCGGCACCGGGACCGTACTTAAGTTATGCGCGAGTGAAAACCCCGTCGGGCGGTGAAGCTTTAGTCCCAGTGTGTAAAGATCCCTATTGTACGGGATGCCAGTTCAGTATGCACAACCAGCAGCTCCTGATGGGCGGCGGCGCCGCCGGACCATGCCCCAGTGGATGTACACAGTGCGACCACCAAAAGTACAACCTAGCCATGGCAATGTCTTTAGTGCCTCCCGGTGTACCGACCTCCTCACTAGCCTACCCCCAATTGACCCGGCCTTACGTTTGCAATTGGATCGCGGGTGATACCTACTGTGGAAAACGTTTCGTAACATCCGAAGAACTCCTCCAGCACCTCAGGACGCATACAAGCGGGGCCGATCCGGTCGTAACCTCCTCAGCCTCATCCCTCCTCAACCCGCACTTATTCTCAACCTCACCACTTCACAGACCTGGTTACCCCAACCCCCCCTTATCGCCCCTCTCAGCCGCCCGTTATCACCCCTACGGCAAACCCTCACACCCCGCCTCCCTGGCCGCCTCCCCCTACAGCGCCTTCAACCCCACGACGCTGGGCGCGTACTACTCGCCATACTCCATCTACGGACAGCGACTCGGCGCCGCTGCCGTCCATCCATAAAACGGTCTATCTCGATATTTATTTATTACCGACCGTAATCCATACCGACATGCAGACCAATACGTTTAAAACGAGCCTGCAGTTGTCCATATGCTCTACTGTGATAATATGTAAATATTTCTCTCGAAGCTGACGCTGATTAAGTGCAATCTTGGAAAATATATATATTGAATTTAAACAAAAATATGAGACTCTAAGTTTTAAGGGCAATAAATTATTAAGTCCAATTGTAAGTTATTCTTTTGTTTTTCTTTTCCCCCCAATGTTATATGAAGCGTAAATGAATTTGTATAAAATAGCATTGTAAAGAATTATAATGTTGAGTTTCGATGATGCTTTAATAAAAAAAATGTTTGTAGAATTACAATTATTATCTTTTATTTCTAAATAACCAGTAACATTATTAACATCTTTCAAAAATTATACATAGTTTTCTCTTACAAAACAAATGTTCGTTATAAGACACAATACGGTTCTTTTATTTCTGTATAAATTTTATGATTTTCATTAGGAACAATCAAATATATAAATAATAGAACTGTATTGTATTGGTGTATTTTAGTGAGTGCAGATTACGGCTTGAAATTTGAATATACAGGGAATTATTCTTTTAAGTTTACATATGAACCACCTAGAAGCAAAGGGGTATAAGTGGCTAATAAGGAGATTAAGAAATCTAGTTTTAAAGTTCAAGTTATATTAAAACTGGAAAACGAAATGGTAGAATGTTTATGTGGATTTATAGAAAATTTACTGTGTAACAATCTCTAACAATTATTAACTTGTTACAGTTTTAAATTACTTTACACAATCAATATCGATTGGTTGCATTCATTGGTTTACCTGGACCACATCGAACAATCTCTATCAATGAAAGCTCTATATCTCTAAGCTAATTAACGAAAAAACAGTTCCCCTTGCAAAATTGGACCATAAGTTTTTCAATTTTGCACTTACACCCCCTTTGCTTCCGAAAGAATCTGGAAATTTTGTTTTGTTTTCCACTCCCAGACTAAGCATGAAGTAAAATTTCGAGTTAAGAAAAGCCCCGTGAAAATTTGTCGTGGGTCGCGCAGCGACCCGAGACAAATTTTCTGGGCTTTTCTAAACTCGAAATTTTACTTCATGCGCCACTGGTACAAAACACTGATTTAATGTGAAGTTTAGCGGTGTGTTTTAATATTCGTAATTTGTCAGTGTTTTATACCGGTGGCGCATGAAGTAAAATTTCGAGTTTAGAAAAGCCTGAAAATTTGGTTTGGTCGCTCCGCGCTTCGCGCTACGCGACCAAACCAAATTTTCAGGCTTTTCTAAACTCGAAATTTTACTTCATGCTTAGTCTGGGAGTGGAAAACACTCGTTTCTAGTTTTAAATTAAACTTTAAAAAAGAAACAAGGATTATCTAAAGATCACGGCACATACTCTGTAATTTGGACATGTATACTTGAAAGAAAAACTTCCTGTATGTACAATTTGTAATGAAATACGTTGAGGCGTTGATTGCGATTGATTGGCTACAATTTGTAATGGTGATATAGGTAACCCAATTTACACATAACCTAAAAATTGTAGGTGTCAAAATTGGTTTGACCAATCAAACATACGAAAATAAACATTGGAAATCCGCATCCCCTTCAACGGCGGCGACGCCGCTTCCAGAAACAGCCACCGGGAAATCCACCCCGGTAAACGAAATAGTGGAATGTTTATGTGGATTTATTAAATATATACTAAGTAACAATCTCTATCAATGAAAGCTCTATATCTCTAAACTAATTAACAAAAAACAGTTCTGCTTGCAAAATTAGATCACAATTTTTTCAATTTTGCACTTACACCCCTTAGCTTCTGAAATAATTTCTAAATTTTGTTTTGTTTTCCACTCCCAGACTAAGCATGAAGTAAAATTTCGAGTTTAGAAAAGCCCCGTGAAAATTTGTCGAGGGTCGCGCAGCGACCCGACACAAATTTTCTGGGCTTTTCTAAACTCGAAATTTTACTTCATGCGCCACCGGTACAAAACACTGATTCAATGTGAAGTTTAGGGGTGTGTTTTAAACTTCGTAATATGTCAGTGTTTTATACCGGTGGCGCATGAAGTAAAATTTCGAGTTTAGAAAAGCCTGAAAATTTGGTTTGGCCGCTCCGCGCTTCGCGCTACGCGACCAAACCAAATTTTCAGGCTTTTCTAAACTCGAAATTTTACTTCATGCTTAGTCTGGGAGTGGGAAACACTCGTTTTTAGTTTTAAATTGAACTTTAAAAAAGAAAGAAGGATTATCTAAAGATTACGGCACATACCCTGTAATTAGGAAATGTATACTTGAAAGAAAAACTCCCTGTATGTACAATTTGTATAATTGTAATTGACTCACGTATAAACGTATAAACAAACGTATCATTCTTTTGCAAATTGAATAAATAAATAATAAATTATTTAATAAGTCTATTATATATAAATATAATCAGTTGGCCGCATAACCAATTAACATTTCAATGAGTTCAATTTTAAGCTTTAAATGAGTGTTTTCCACTCCCAGACTAAGCATGAAGTAAAATTTCGAGTTAAGAAAAGCCCCGTGAAAATTTGTCGAGGGTCGCGCAGCGACCCGAGACAAATTTTCTGGGCTTTTCTTAACTCGAAATTTTACTTCATGCGCCACCGGTACAAAACACTGATTCAATGTGAAGTTTAGCGGTGTGATTTAAACTTCGTAATATGTCAGTGTTTTATACCGGTGGCGCATGAAGTAAAATTTCGAGTTTAGAAAAGCCTGAAAATTTGGTTTGGTCGCTTCGCGCTACGCGACCAAACCAAATTTTCAGGCTTTTCTAAACTCGAAATTTTACTTCATGCTTAGTCTGGGAGTGGAGAACACTCGTTTTTAGTTTCAAATTGAACTCTTAAAAAAAACAAGGATTATCTAAAGATTACGGCACATACCCTGTAATTAGGACATATATACTCTAAAGAAAAACTCCCTGTATGTACAATTTGTACTAAAATACGTTGAGGCGTTGACTGCGATTAATTAGCTACAATTTATATTGGTGACATAGGCAACCCAGTTTACACATAACTTAAAAATTATAGGTGTCAAATCGTATTGAATGCTTTGGTTTGACCAATCAAACATACGAAAATAAAGAAAAATTGAGTTTGTCAATAGTTTGCAGAATATTTATAAAATATAAAAAAATATAAAATGCGAACATAAACATTGAAAATGTTCGGTGTTACATAAAACTCTCTGTATATTTATTTTCATCTCTTCAATACAGTTTTATAATATCATTTTTATAGACGTTTCTATTTTCTTATAACGAGATTTTAAATCTCTCAGTTTCTAAAATAGATTGATTCGACAATTATTTTATAGATTCCTCTTGTGTATCAAACAATATAAAAATCCACGTTGTTTTAATTTAAGAACGGAATCTCTAATATAATATTACAACAATACATTTACATTTTATAATACAATAAATTGACAAAAAAATATCATAATAAATAATAACCTCATACCGCTACAAAAATATTTCCAAATACAGAGTGCGGCAAAGCAAACAGTGCAGTTTTGAAGGGCTATTCGACGCAATTTAAAGAAATGGGGTTTATTTTGTCTTAATCGGTACATCATGCATTTTTATGCATTAAGTCCTGAAGATGACAGAAAGATAATGACCCCCAGCAGCGATACATTGATGAAGGCGATTTCTGAAATTTTCGGCCGCATTTTGGCACATCTCGATGGGTATAGCGGCGATTTCCACCCGAATTTGATCCGTGAGTTCTTCCAAGGTGCGAGGTCGATGCCTAAAAACCTTTTCCTTCAGGTAGCCCCACAGAAAGAAGTCGCAAATGCTCAGATCAGGGGAACGTGCGGGCCACTCTACATCACCTCTCAGAGATACAAGGCGCCCAGGGATCACCTGTCGCAGTTTCCTCATTAAAACTCGAGCAGTATGGGCCGTAGCCCCGTCCTGCTGAAACCAGATATCTCCCAGATCTGCTTCCCCCATCAGTTCTTCCAATTAAGGTTGAAAAAAAATTCCAACATGAAAGCATAACGTTGAGCAGTGACAGTTACGGTTCGTCCGTCCTCTTCAAAAAAATAAGGCCCAATCACCCCAAATTTGAAAATCTCACAACAACCGGTGACTTTTGGGGAGTGAAGTGGTCTCTCGTGAAGTTGCCTTTACGGTGAGGGACGGGATCACGACGCGCAAGATTGAAATGCAGCCGGAAAGCAGGCCTTCCGGGTGGCGACGGCAGAACGGCCATTTTCAAGAAACGTGCGAACTGCGAAGCCACGATGTTCTCCAGACCAAACCATGGTAATGACTAAAAACGGCACGACCCCCCCGACACAATGATATCCCTTCCAGGTAGGTACCCCCACCACACGGGATGTACTAGGCGTTCCAAATTGCACTGTCTGTTTTGCCGCACCCTGTAGTTGATTATTTGTAAAAAGTTTTTTTTTATTAATAAAATTACAAAGTAAAAAAATAACGCTGAAATACAGCAACAAAACCAGTTCCTTTTTTAATTTTAATTGTTGTTTTCTATAATTGTAATTGACTCACGTTTAAACGTATCATTCTTTTGCAAATTGAATTAATAAATAATAAATTATTTAATAAGTCTGTTATATATAAATATAATCAGTTAGCCGCATGACCAATTAACATTTCAATGAGTTCAATTTTAAGCTTTAAGGGCGGTCTTAGATGGACGTTTTTAGCGCGATAGCGGAGCATGTATTTAATATTTTTATAAATATAAATATTACTTACCTAAATTCCACATGCACTCCGCCCACTGCGCAAAAAACAAACAAATAACGTTATATCAACAGTGCAGCAACATTAAACGTTGTTTTAATGTTGATGAAACATTACTTAAATTGATTTGTTCCTTGGGCGGTGCCTAAATTTCTAAGATAAAACTTTCTGTATCAAACATATTTATAAAATCATGTTTTAGCGCTAGGATATAGACAATCACTTTTATTTAACCCGTAATCGGTATACAAATTTCTGTCAAAAATTTCACACACTTTGATGGGTAATTTCCCTAGTATGTTGGCCAATTGGAGAGTCAGGGAAAAGAGAAGCTGCTGCTGGTACAAAATTTACGAGCACAGAGACCGCTCTCAAAAAAATGAATATTAATTCTTTTAATTATTTTGTTCTCATCACACTATTTTTACAAGAGAGTGTTTTAAATTGTTAGCTATTTTATTTTTCGCAATTTCTAGAAAATGTCAAAGATTTTTTAAATATTAAATAAAATTATACTCATATCTTAAAGATGCAAGTTTACCTAAAAATTTATAATTTATATTTTTTGTTTATTTATTTTTTAATTTAGGACACTTATCTAAACGCAAAAATATTTATTTTTGCGTTACGACTAAATATTGTTAGGAAAATATTACGAATTTAACTCGCTTTGGCCGATTTTTTACAAAAATATTGCAAAAAACGCCCGCTTTGAAAACGCGTTTCACCCGCCCGTATAAGAAGGCGCATAAGAAACCATGTGTTAAAACTGAAAAACGCGTCCGTCCCGCTCCGCTCAAATTTAAACAAACGCGAGTGCTAGCGTTTTCTCCGCCTCGCACCCGTCCGTCTACGGACTCTCATATAAACCCATGTGTTAAAACGCAAACGCTTGCGCCCGCTCACATTCCACCTCGCGTTTAAAACGTCCATCTAAGAGGTCCCTAAATGAGTGTTTTCCACTCCCAGACTAAGCATGAAGTAATGATTCGAGTTTAGAAAAGCCCCGTGAAAATTTGTCGAGGGTCGCGCAGCGACCCGAGACAAATTTTCTGGGCTTTTCTAAACTCGAAATTTTACTTCATGCGCCACGCGTATAAAAAAATAAAATATTATAAAAGTTGTGTTTATTCGAACTTCACTTAAAATCAGTGTTTAACACGCGTGGCGCATGAAGTAAAATTTCAAGTTTAGAAAAGCTTGAAAATTTGGTTCGGTCGCGTAGCGCGTAAATTGACAAATTGAACAAAAATTCTTAGAATTTGATGAATTTAACAAATAACGATACACATTTTTAACATTTAAAATAATCTACTAAAGTTGACATAGAAAACCAAGTAGCATCGTTTTCTATGCCAATATTAGAAGTTTTTTTGAAATTGTTATTTTTGTTATGTATTTTTTAAACGAACTCCATTGACAATAAATAAATAATTGAACTCTTAAATTTATCATGATAGTATTCGGCAACAAACTTATTTTTGTTACAAAATTCCAAAAGAGTAATTGGTTAGTGGAATTTAACCTAAATTTTTAAATGGTTTTTCAAAAGATAATTGCAATAAGTACTTTCGATTTACTTTTCTGACTAGCCTTGCTAGTATTTTTATTTTTATTTTATAGCCTACTACCACAGTTTATATATATCTACTTAGCCAGTCGCTGTATAAAATTTGGTAACAGCATTTAGAGGCTGCATCCAGAAGCAAGACCGGTGATTGGCGTATATAGTCGTCTGTCTTACTCGTCCCCCCAATCTTGACCATACTCTTTTACTACTCGAGTTCCAATTCTCCCATAAGCATTGTCTCCCCTTGCTACTACTAAACAATTTTGAAAATTTAATCGCTGTCGTCAGTTTCGATTTAAAAATAAAACCTTGCTCGATACTTTATAACTTACCCATAGTTTATTTTAGAAAACATATAAATTGTATTGAAAGACTAGACAAATTTCCAACTAAGACTTTTTCTTAATCCTAAACAAACTAAAAGCATAGAATTTCCTGTAAATCTCCCAAGTAAGTTTCGTTTCGAATCTCATGTTACAAACTCTTGTAACTATTTATTGATGTCTCCGGGCAAATCGTGTTTCGATACACGCCGGGAAAAAAAAGTCGTGTGATTTATTTTTATCACCTTTACAAGTGAGCGTTACGAGCTGTTAGTTGTGTAACATTTTTTTCTCTCTAAATTTATTGTTGCGTTTTTGAGTCGCGCTTATAAATATGGATATCCGTTCGCAGTTGGGACAAGTGAAAATGTAATCAGCGTGTATTTACGAGGTGCGATTGATTTTTCTGCATTGTTGTGTGGTCATGCACGGTTGGATTTTTAACTGGCCTTTGTCCGCCGGTTGGTAATTTAGCTTTAGCTAAAGTGCACGCAACGGTTTAACCTCTGCGTATATGTGGAGAGAAAGAGAGACCTCTCTCTCCCAAGTGACGACATAATTATGTCAATTTTCCTCCTGCCGGATCCCAGACGTGTACTTTATGAAATTGGTATTTAATTTTAGTTTAATTTGGGGTCTGAAGAGAAATTTATGTTATTAATCAATTTTGAATTACGGTCTAAAATTAAGATATAAATGCATGAAAGCTAAATTTAATTAAAATCTGTTATTATAAGTGTTCAATTTAAAGCTTCAAGCGAGTGTTTTCCACTCCCAGATTAAGCATGCAGTAAAATTTCGAGGTTAGAAAAGCCTGAAAATTTGGTTTGGTCGCGTTGCGCTTGAAACTGGTATTTAATTTTAGTTTAATTTGGGCTCTAAAGAGAAATGTATGTTATCAATCAATTTTGAATTACGGTCTGAAATAAGGTATAAATGCATGAAAGCTAAATTTAATTGAAATGCTGCTTTAATACGTGTTCAATTTAAAGCTTTAAGCCAGTGTTTTCCACTCCCAGATTAAGCATGAAGTAAAATTTCGAGTTAAGAAAAGTCTGAAAATTTGGTTTGGTCGTGTAGCGCGTACCAAATTTTCAGGCTTTTCTAAACTCGAAATTTTACTTCATGCTTAGTCTGGGAGTGGAAACCCTCGCTAGAGACTTCAAATTAAACGCTTTTTAAAAACAATGAATGCCTGAAAATGTACAATGTATTAATCGAGTTATGTATACTTTAATGAAAAACCTAAATGTATTATAAACAGTCAATTCTAATTATTCAGTTCATTAACTTTATTTCACTAAATTGACTGGGGAGATATTTCAATTTTCTACCAGGAAGAATAAAATGTATCTATTTCTGACTATATTTCCAAAATTTAACATTGATTGAGCAACACTTGAATTTTTTTAAAATTTAAAATCAAAAAGTAAATGTTAATAAATTGTGTTTTCGTTTACTAAAGTTGAAGTTCACTTCAATATTTTAGCCAAACTAATCAAAATATTTTAAATTTATTTTTTTTAAATCCCAAATAAATCACAGACACTCTTAGCAATGCTAGAAATAATTCATGCAATATATAGCCTCAAGAAAAAAATATTCCGTCAGTTTTTACTCACATTTAATAATTACAGAAAATTAATAGTTACATCAATAGCAGCAATTTCAGTGAATAATTTTTTTATTATAAAAAAATATCCCATCCAATTTTTAATATCAAGAAGTATACCGGGGTGAATAATTTTTTTATTATAAAAAAAAATATATCCCAGACTATTTCTAACATCAAGAAGTATACCGGAGTGAATGATTTTTTTATTATAAAAAAATACCCCAGACTATTTCTAACATCAAGAAGTATACTGGAGATTTTTTCAGATTTAGAAAAAAAAAAAATAAAAATGTTATCAAAAATGCAAATCCCAAATTTTTTTCACACAAAATTATTCATTTACAAAAAATCCCAAAAAATTCACAGACACTCTTAGCGATGCTGGAAACAATGCGTGCTATTTATTTCCTCAAAAAATTATATTTCATTCATTTGTACTCACTTTTTCAAAAATGATAGAAAATTCGTAAACACGCCAATAGCAGAAATGTTAGTGAAATATATTTTTCATAATAAAAAAAAAATAGCCTAGGCTATTTGTAACGTCATGACGATTACTTTTTAGAAATTTTTAAAAATAAAAATTTTGCAAAAAAAATTGCTAAAAATTCATAAGAAATGGATTTTCACACAAAAAATATGTTTAAAAAAAATTAAAATAATTCACAGACATTTTTAGCAATGCTAGAAATAATGTTTGTTATGTATTTCCTCAAGAAAAACAATATTTTATCAATTTTTGCTCACTTAAAAATTAGTAAAGAAACCAATAGCAGGAATTTTGGTGAAATATTATTTTTTAAATAATAAAAATAGTTCAGGCTATTTCTAACATCAAGAAGAATATTGAAGATTTTTTTCAGATTTTTTTAAAAATAAAAATGTTTATCAAAAATTTGTAAATTGGGGTGAGAAAAATCAGATTTTCACACAAAATGTTTTATTTTTAAAAAAATCCCGGAAAATTCATAAACACTCTTTGGAATGCTAGAAACAATGTGTGCTATTTATTTCCTTAAGAAAAAAATGTTTTGTATATTTTAACTTACTTTTAAAAATGACAGAAAATTAATAAATAGCAGTAATTTTTGTGAAATATTTTTTTCATAATAAAAAAATAGCCCAGGCTATTTCTAACATGAAGACAAATACGTGAGAATTATTCCAGATTTCCTAAATTATACATTTTTTTATCAAAAAGTTCCAACATTTATAAAGAAAAAAATTTGTTTTTCATTTAAAAAAAAATCATTTAAAAAAAAGCACAGACGCGTTTAACAATGCTAGAAACAATGCGTGCTATTTATTTCTTCGAAAAAAAAATATTTCATTCATCTGGACTCACTTTTTTAGAAGTTATAAAAAATTTGAAAACACCAATAGCAGAAATGTTTATGAAATATTTTTTTCATAATAAAAAAATAGCCTAGGCTATTGGTAACATCATGACGATTACTTAAGATTTTTTGTAGATTTTTAAAAAAACAAAATTTTCATAAAAAATTGCAAAATTCGTAAGGGTGTGTGGATAACAATTGGATTTTCACACAAAAACTTTTATGTTTGAAAAAATCCCAAAAAATACACAGACGTTCTTAGCAATGATAGAAACAATGCTTGCTATATATTATCTCAAGAAAAACAATATTTCATCAGTTTTTGCTCACTTTTAAAAATTACAGAAAATTTCAAAATTTTTTAATTGGATTTTCGCACAAACAAATGTATTTTTTAAAAAATCCAAAAAAATGCGCAGACATTCTTGGAAATGTTAGAAACAATGCTCGTTATGTATTTTCTCAAGAAAAACAGTATTTCATCAATTTTTGCAGGAATTTTAATGAAATATATTTTTTTAAATAATAAAAATAGTCCATGCTATTTCTAACATCAAAAAGAATATTGGAGATTTTTTTCAGATTTTTTTAAAAATAAAATTTTTATCAAAAATTTGTAAATTGGGGTGGAAAAAATCAGATTTTCACAAGAAATTTTTCATTTTAAAAAAAATCCCAAAAAAATCACAGACACTCTTAGAAATGCTAGAAATAATGTGTGCTATTTATTTCCTCAAGAAAAAATGTTTTATCCATTTTAACTTGCTTCTAAGAATTACAGAAAATTAATAAACACGCCAATAGGAGAAATGTTAGTGAAATATTTTTTTTATAATAAAAAAATTGCCCGGCTGTTTCAACATGAAGACAAATATGTGAGAATTTTTCCAGATTTTTTAAAATATAAATTTTTTTTGTCAAAAAATTGCAACATTTTTCATTTAAAAAAAAATCCCCAAAAATTCACACAACACTTTTAGCAATGCTAGAAACAATGCGTGCTATTTATTTCCTCGAGAAAAAATAATTTACTAATCTGTAACTTTAAAAATTATAGAAAATTCGTAAACACAGCAATAGCAGAAATTTTTAAGAAATATTTTTTCATAATGAACAAATAGCCTAGGCTATTTCTAGCACCATGGCGATAAAACAGCGAAGAAAGGAATTTAACCGCTTTTTATTACGATTATTTAAGATTTTTTTTAGACTTTTAAAAAAATAAAAATTTCTATAAAAATTGCAAAATTTGTAAGGAAGGGTGTGGATAAAAATTTGATTTTCACACAAAAACTTTTATGTTTATAAAATTCCCAAAAAATTCACTGACATTCTTAGTAATGCTAGAAACAATGCTTGCTATATATTTCCTCAAGAAAAACAATATTTCATCAGTTTTTGCTAAGTTTTAAAAATTACAGAAAATTAGTAAACACCCCAATAGCAGAAATTTTAGTGTAATATTTTTTTTATAATAAAACAAATAGCCCAGGCTATTTCTAACATCAATAAAAATATATATGTTTATCAAAAATTTTGAAATTGGGGTGGAAAAAAATCAGATTTTCACACATTTTTCATTTTTAAAAAACTTCCAATAAATTACAGACACTCTTAGCAATGCTAGAAACAATTTGTGCTAATTATTTCTTCAAGAAAAAAATATTTCATTCATTTGTACTCACTTTTTTAAAAATTATAGAAAATTCATAAACACGCCAATAGCAGAAATTTTTAATGAAATAATTTTGTTATAATGAAAAAAGTAGCCTAGGCATCATATCGATTACTCGAGATTTTTTTCAGATTTTTTAAAAAATAAAAATTTAGTAAAAAAATTGCAAAACATAATATTTTCACACGAAATTATTTATTTTTAAAAAAATGTATAGACACTCTTAGCGATTCCAGAAACAATTCGTACCATTTATTTCCTCAAGAAAAAAATATTTCATCGATTTTTACTAACTTGTTATAATTATATAAAATTAATAAACACACCATTAGCAGAAAGTTTTGTGAATTTTTTTTATATTAAAAAATAGCCTAGGCTATTTCTAAGATCAAGACGAATACTTGAGATGTTTATTAGATTTTTTAAAATATAAATTTTTTTATCAAAAAATTGCAAAATTTGTAAGGGAAAAATTGGATTTTCACACGATTTTTTTTATTTTTAAAAACATTTTAAATAATTCACAAACACTCGTAGCAATGCTAGAAATAATTTGTCCTATTTATTTCCTTAAGAAAATAATAGTCACTCAATGTTTTACTTTTAAAAATTACAGAAATATAAAAACAAAAGCAAACATTTTAGTGGAATATTTTTTTCGTAATAAAATAAATAGCTTAAGCTATTTCTAACATCAACACGAATAGTCGAGATTTTTTTCAGACAATTTGGTTTGGTTGCTTCGCTTTGCTACGCGACCAAACCAAATTTTTAGGCATTTTTAAACTTAAAATTTTGCTTCACGCATAACCTGGGAGCGGAAACACTCAATAGAAGTTTCAAATTGAACTATAAAGAACAAGTGCTTCAACATTTACACACGTCAGGATATGGTTATTCGAAAATAATTTGCTGTAAAAGGATTCGAATCTAAGATTCGAATCCTGAATGATTCGAACAATAATATATTTCGTAAAATTATTGAATAATATTCAATAAAACTGACAGCAACATTTACAACATAAATTTTAAAAATTGATTTTTTTTGTTGATGTATCACATGCATTGAAACGTCAAAAGTAATTTATTTTGATTAATATTATTTCACACCTGATTTACAACGGATTAACATAATCAACGAATTAATAAACACCTCTATGTTCTCGGAATCGGAACGTGCAAACACGACCAATTAATTCCGTGAATTTATTTTTATTGTTATGGCAATAATTAATAATTTATACGGCACAAGGTGAGCAATTAACATTTTCCCCGGTTTTACGAGCGCTTATCGTTCGCGACCGTAAACATTTTTGAAATTAAGACGACATTTTCGAAATGCTTTTTCATTTTAACGGTGCCGTTTAGATTATTGTAGTTTTCCCGAAATTTGCAGCTGGAGTTTTATGTGTTCGGGTTGATTGGTTTTTTTATGTGCTTGTAAATCTGTCTTTTCAAGTTTTATTTATTCGGTTAGATATGTATTGTAATTAGCCGGGTTTTGAATTTGAAATTTCGCGTTTTTATAACTTTTTAATGTAAACCGTAAGTTTCGTTCTAACCATTCTGATTTTATTTTTATGAGAGTACTTAAAAATTATTAGTTTTGTTTAAATGAAAATACTTGTTTTTGCATCCTCGTATGTATGCAAATTGGATTTTGGTAAATTTATGAATGTTCATTTTTGGAATATTTTATGATTTTATGTTTTTTATTATTTCGAGAATAATGTAGACACAAATCCTTATAACCATAGAAAAAAATTGGATAAAATTTGGATTTTTTTGTTGCTTTTTTTTTGTATTGAAAAAGGTTAAAAAGTCACAGACGTTTTTACCAGTATTTCATTTAGACAATAATGTTGATAAAATCCTCTATTATCATTATTATTAACGGGAAAAGAAAACGTAAGCGTTATATTTTTAACTTCACGTGAAATTAGTGCTTTATACGCGTGGCGCATGAAGTAAAAATTTAGAAAAGCCTGAAAATTTGGCTTAGTTTCAGGGATTCAATGCAGTTTTTACTCGTATTTTTAAGTGTATTTCTAACTTCATAATATTTCAGTGTTCTATACGCGTGGCGCATGAAGTAAAAGTTCGAGTTTAGAAAAGCCTGAAAATTTGGTTTGGTCGCGTAGCGCTACGCGCTTTGAAGTATTCATATGCATACGTTTCACATTTTCCGATGCTCAGTTTATTAAAAGATTCCAATCTGAAGCTTTAAGCGAGTCTTTTCCACTCCCAGGCTAAGCATGAAGTAAAATTTCGAGTCTAGAAAAGCCTGAAAATTTGGTTTGGTCGCGTAGCGCGAAGCGCGGAGCGGCCAAACCAAATTTTCAGGCTTTTCTAAACTCGAAATTTTACTTCATGCGCCACCGGTACAAAACACTGATTCATGGTAAAGTTTAGCTTTGTGTTTTAAACTTCATAATATGTCAGTGTTTTGTACCGGTGGCGCATGAAGTAAAATTTCGAGTTTAGAAAAGCCTGAAAATTTGGTTTGGCCGCTCCGCGCTTCGCGCTACGCGACCAAACCAAATTTTCAGGCTTTTCTAAACTCGAAATTTTACTTCATGCTTAGTCTGGGAGTGGCAATACACGTTAAAAGATTCAAATTGAACGCTTTTAAAAAATAACGCCCAAAAATGTTCAATACTAAAAAGAGATATTCGCTGTATGTCTAACCAAGGGTAGCCAATGCTTATGGAAAAACTGGAAAGGAAAGACTGTGGTCAGGACGTGGGGTAAGAATAAGATAGCTAAGTATATACACTCGCATCCAGCAACAGCATCCAAAAAACAGCATACAAACATGGATTCCAAATTTTCGAGGCTGGCTAATTGGATATACAGAGAGTTTTATGTAACACCGAACATTTTCATAACAAGAATTTTTGCTTTGAAGTATCCATATGCATACGTTGCACATTTGTTGATGCTTGGTTTATTAAAAGAATTTAATTTGAAGCTTTAAGCGAGTGTTTTCCACTCCCAGGCTAAGCATGAAGTAAAATTTCGAGTTTAGAAAAGCCTGAAAATTTGGTTTGGTCGCGTAGCGCGAAGCGCGGAGCGGCCAAACCAAATTTTCAGGCTTTTCTAAACTCGAAATTTTACTTCATGCGCCACCGGTACAAAACCCTGACATATTACGAAGTTTAAAACATAAAGCTAAACTTTACATTGAATCAGTGTTTTGTACCGGTGGCGCATGAAGTAAAATTTCGAGTTTAGAAAAGCCTGAAAATTTGGTTTGGCCGCTCCGCGCTTCGCGCTACGCGACCAAACCAAATTTTCAGGCTCTTCTAAACTCGAAATTTTACTTCATGCTTAGCCTGGGAGTGGAAAACACTCGCTTAAAGCTTCAAATTAAATTCTTTTAATAAACCAAGCATCAACAAATGTGCAAAGTATGCATATGGATACTTCAAAGCAAAAATTCTTGTTATGAAAATGTTCGGTGTTACATAAAACTCTCTGTATATCCAATTAGCCAGCCTCGAAAATTTGGAATCCATGTTTGTATGCTGTTTTTTGGATGCTGTTGCTGGATGCGAGTGTATATACTTAGCTATCTTATTCTTACCCCACGTCCTGACCACAGTCTTTCCTTTCCAGTTTTTCCATAAGCATTGGCTACCCTTGGTTAGACATACAGCGAATATCTCTTTTTAGTATTGAACATTTTTGGGCGTTACTTTTTAAAAGCGTTCAATTTGAATCTTTTAACGTGTGTTTCCACTCCCAGACTAAGCATGAAGTAAAATTTCGAGTTTAGAAAAGCCTGAAAATTTGGTTTGGCCGCTCCGCGCTTCGCGCTACGCGACCAAACCAAATTTTCAGGCTTTTCTAAACTCGAAATTTTACTTCATGCTTAGCCTGGGAGTGGAAAACACTCGCTTAAAGCTTCAAATTGGAATCTATTAATAAACCGAGCATCGGAAAATGTGCAACGTATGCATATGGATACTTCAAGGAAAAAATCTCGTTATGAAAATATTCGGTGTTACATAAAACTCTCTGTATATGAACTGTGTTCTATCTTAATTTTGCGCTTTCAAAATTTAAACGGCGGAGCAATTTTTGATACTTCACGTGAAAACAACTGATTAATTATAAATTTACGTACATTCGGCGTATGTTTTGACTATTTACACCTCTCTCGGGCATCTAAAAATCGTAAACTATTGTCGTTTTATGTGAAAACAACAACTACACAATTTAAAACAACTCTGTCAAATATTAAAATAAAATCTCACAGCAAATGTCCATAACAAATGACAGGTGTATATTTTTCCAGATCAATTAATACGCACGTAATGCCCTAGCCATAATTAAATCATCAACAATGACAAACACCTCGCTGTTTACGTAACGCAATTAATAACAACAATTGCATTTCAATTGTAAATAACGCTCACGCGAATGATTTATCGATTAGGCAATTACTCACCGGCCGCGAAAAAAACACTAATCAATTTGAATATTGTTTATGCACACGGAATACATTATTACCGGTATAAATTGAACGCTCCTTGTGCAATCCGAGTCGAGTTAATTGCAAACCGGGCAAATTGCGTATAATTGGACGTGCATGGGATTTGTTGAAATGTGTCAATGATTATTTTAGAATTTATTGTGCGATGATGCCGGCTGCATGTCATTATCCAAGGGGGAAAAAGTGGCTTCGAGGAAAATGTTAATGTAGGTATAATTATCAGATATGAAAATTGCAAAATAAGAATAATGTTTAATACATGGTTTAGCAGTTATACAACAAATCCAAGTTGCTGAAGGTTCAGTCTTTCGCATACTTACCAAAATGTGACACTCTAAAATCCCTTACACAACCCTTCAAATACTCTCCTTTGTGAAAATACAAAAATAATCCCTATTTAACAAAGACTCGAATAGCTAACCAAACATTTTACAACCAACCCTCTTAACCTAGACACTTTGGATACGAAATATGCTACACAGTGACAAATCACAGCATCTCTTGCAGATGTTACGTTAAAGGCAAAAGTCACCAGAGGTTGTTCGCAGGGCGGAGTCTTATCACCACTTCTGTGTACACTACTGGTGAATAAACTGATAACGAAACTAAACATCCAAGGATTCTATATAGTGGGATACGCGGATGACATAGCAATACTCCTGAATGGCAAATACGAAAATATCCTATTCAACAGAATGAAGGATGCACTCACAACTGTGGAAAACTGGTGCCACTCCAACTATCAGTGAACCCTACTAAAAACAGAAGTAGTGATGTTCACCAACAAACACAAGATAGGCTCATACACTCTACCTACCTTGTTTAGCAAACAACTAACGCTATCGAAAGAAGTCAAATACCTAGGCGTATACCTTGATTCCATATTAAACTGGTCCAAACACCTTGAATACAAAACTGATAAAGCAAGCAAAGCCTTCTGGCAATGTAGGAGAGCTATCGGCAATACCTGGGGACTATCACCGAAGATAGCACTCTGGATATTCACAGGTATTATTAGACCGGCACTCGAGTATGGAGCTCTAGTTTGGTCGCCTAGGACGAGCCAAACAGGAGCAAAAGCAAAACTAAACCACATCCAAAGGCTAGCGTGTACGTGTACAACTGGTGCATTTAGGACACACCCGCCGCAGCATTGGAAACGATACTCTGCCTAGCACCGCTTGATATACATATCAAAGAAGTGGCAAGACACAGTGCAGAAACACTGAGAGCCATGGACACTTGGTTATACCGAACCCCAGGACACGGAACACGGAAGCATTCTCAAATGGCGCCCACCCCATCTGTTCAGCAAACTAGACCAGAAGATCCCCCAATACATCTTCAACAAGAAATACACTGTGAACCCAAATGACCAAACACAAACGAAAGAAAGACCACTTGATGTTCACAGATGGAAGCAAAACAAAAATAGGCTGTAGAGCGGGCGTATACTCGGAAGCCCTAAACATCCGCAAATGTCTTCCCATAGAGAACAATGCCACCGCAACACACCGAAATCTACGCAATCATGGAGAGCGCTAAACTAATCTCAGAAAAGCAACTGAGAAAACAAAACATAACTATCGTCACCGATAGCAAAGCTGCATTAGCAGCACTAGATAGGTTCAAAATAACATCAGAACTAATATATGAATGCGTAGAGACACCGAACGTAGCAGCGGCACTCAACCGCATAACATTAAAATGGACGAATAGCCATAACAATAACGAGGGGAACAACAACGCGAACGAACTTGCGCGTGAAGCAGCATCATCAACAACAGCAACAAACTATGCAAAAAGAGGACTATCCCCGCGGTCCTTGAGTAGACACATGCGTGAGTTCAGCGCTAAGAAACACAAATCCAGATGGAAAAACTTAACAACGTGTGGCCAAACCTAGGCATACTTACCAACACCTGATTTCAAAAAAAAAACAAAGAAGTTCCTAGAACTCTCCAAGCAAAACTTACGTATACTAACCGGTTACATCACCGGACACTACAGCTTCCAAAAGCACCTCGCAAAAATGGTTATCACCAACGATGCCATATGCCGAGGATGCAACGAAGAGGATGAGACAGCAAGGCACATACTTCACGAGTGTCCGGCCCTGTAAAAACTAAGGAATAATATGTCAAGGGAAACCCAGCCCAAACGTGAAGGACCCAGATTGAACTGGCCCGTCGCACAAATATTGGCAATTGCTAGTAGCGCGGAGTGGGTCTGACTATCAGGAGGAAGGCACTACAATGGGCCTAAAACTTGGCCTAAGTGGGCGCGGCTGCGGCTGCCCTCCCGACAACCACTCCTTAATCCTAGACACCTTATCGCACCTGTGCCTCACACGAAATCCTAACATCTATTTCTTGAATAACTTTCTCATTTATCAGTTGGTTCAACATTTTGAAATAATGTTAAAGGATACATTAAAAACACTTGGTTTGTTTCACTATTTGTAATAGTAATAGTGAATAGTGAAACAAACCAAGTGTTTTTAATTTATCCTTTAATATTATCAGCATCATCAACAACAGCAACAAACTATGCAAAAAGAGGACTATCCCCGCGGTCCTTGAGTAGACACATGCGTGAGTTCAGCGCTAAGAAACACAAATCCAGATGGAAAAACTTAACAACGTGTGGCCAAACCTAGACATACTTACCAACACCTGATTGAAAAAAAAATCAAAGAAGTTCCTAGAACTCTCCAAGCAAAACTTACGTATACTAACCGGTTACATCACCGGACACTACAGCTTCCAAAAGCACCTCGCAAAAATGGTTATCACCAACGATACCATATGCCGAGGATGCAACGAAGAGGATGAGACAGCAAGGCACATACTTCACGAGTGTCCGGCCCTGTAAAAACTAAGGAATAATATGTCAAGGGAAACCCAGCCCAAACGTGAAGGACCCAGATTGAACTGGTCCGTCGCACAAATATTGGCAATTGCCAGTAGTGCGGACTGGGTCTGACTATCAGGAGGAAGGCACTACAATGGGCCTAAAACTTGGCCTAAGTGGGCGCGGCTGCGGCTGCCCTCCCGACAACCACTCCTTAATCCTAGACACCTTATCGCACCTGTGCCTCACACGAAATCCTAACATCTATTTCTTGAATAACTTTCTCATTTATCAGTTGGTGAAACATTTTGAAATAATATTAAAGGATAAATTAAAAACACTTGGTTTGTTTCACTATTTGTAATAGTAATAGTGAATAGTGAAACAAACCAAGTGTTTTTAATTTATCCTTTAATATTATCCTAACATCTATCCTAAATTCAAAAACACTACCATCCATAAATTCATTTCGTCAAGACACTAACTAACGTACCGATTGACATTACCGTCACGATTACAATTAACTATTTTGGCGGAAAGATCACAGGTCGATAACCGATTAGCAACAAATGGTCAACCTTTTATAAAATAATATATATGTATAGACGTTTTATGTAATTGCTTGTTGTTAATCAAGATTGTTTGTTTTTGTTCTTACCTATAGTGAAAACTTTGGTTGGAGTGATCAATCCAAAGAGATTTACTTGTTAGGCCCATTCTTTATTTTAATAGGCAGTTTGAACAGTGTACGTTTTAATTATGTTGTTATTTATGTTGGGTGGAAACGCATTTTGATGACTTTCTCCACATCCAACCTCCAACGAACTCAATTATCTTGGATTTATCGACGGCGCGGCCCCATCATCAATTCCTATAAATTCGGCCCCCGAGGATCGCGTGCGGGCCCCAACAGGAATGCCGAAACTTAAGAGACCGGTGCAGTGTAATTGATGTGCACTTTTATTAAACTTACGTAACGAGTATTTAAATGAGGCAGGGAGAAACTGTGAGATTTATCGGAGTACAAGAACGAGTACGAGTGCGTCCCGCCGCGCTATGCGCATTACTCATTGTTCACACCTGGGACTTCATTTTAACGGCCCTATTCATTACCCCGCTATTGGAAATGAAGTTATAAATAATAGAAGCTGCTCGAAATTTCTTCTACTCTGAGCAAAAAAATGGAATGAATAAGGCAGAAAAAAAATCTGGAGGCAGGCATGAAATTAGTAACGGATAAACCACGCGTTATAAATTTGTAGTAAATGGGCTATGTTACACACTTCCACACACAAGACATCGGAATGGATGAAGGAAGGCGAAGAGGGAAGCAAAAGAGAAAAAATACAGACGGGTAACATATTGTGTGGGCGGGTATTAATGTCTTCCAGAGGCGAAGTATGTGTGATGACAGGCGAGACATCCAAGACGGGTCGTAAAAACTAAATATATAAAGAGGAGCAGTAAACAAATATTTCAGCATGGTAGGAACCCGGGGACCTCTTAATTAGACGAGAGATAATTTAAGCCCAATAAAGTATGCTGACTTATCGCCGCTTTCAAATATCGTACACCTTTAATTAGTTGTAGAAGGAGCAACTTGACATTTATGAAGTGGGCCCGCATAATATGTCGGCGGTCCTGAGGCGCTTGTAATTAATGATGTGTAAATTAAAAGCCTGTAGCTGTTTCGTAAAGATTTCTCCGAGGATATGTAAATTAGACAGTTGTTAAGGTGCGCATTGTGTGCCCCTCTGTCAACGTCAAGCTGTGAGTGCTACACGCTGCTGCAGTTCTTAAGAACCGAATGTCTTGATTGATATAAACAATTTATTTCATATAAAAATATGAAAGATTAACATATATTTAAATAAAAACATAATTACGAAGATGGACACTCGTGCCACTTGCAATAACCAAAGCAAGCGCGGATCCACGGGTGGAATAGTTTCACGCATTGTATTGCGATGGTAACATTCTCCTGATTTTGTTCATACACGTAAACGTCCAACGTTACCTGATAAAAGGAACCTGGACTGATTTGTAAACATGACATGATGTGTATATCGATATTGTATTTTCCGTTATATCGCTTCTTCTTTTCGCAAAATTCTAACTAGAACATTTTCCTAATACTGTAGATGGCATTTAATGAATTACTAGTATCGTATGTAACGAATGGTGGGAATCGTTACATACGATACTAGTAATTCATTAAATGCCATCTACAGTATTAGGAAAATGTTCTAGTTAGAATTTTCCGAAAAGAAGAAGTAAAAATTATGCAGCGATTTTTTTCTTTTAAGTACAGGTACACATAGAGAAAATTGATCGAATTTTGAAAAATTTGATAAGTATATTTAAAATTTCAGTTAAATCAGTGTTTTATACGCGTGGCGCATGAAGTAAAATTTCGAGTTTAGAAAATCCCCGTGAAAATTTGTCGAGGGTCACGCAGCGACCCGAGACAAATTTTCTACGCGGGGCTTTTCTAAACTCGAAATTTTACTTCATACTTAGTCTGGGAGTGGACTGTCAAGATTTTCAACATGTCGACTTTTTCGATATTTCGAGATTTTCGTCAATTTACAAAATTCTTATCAGATTTTCAAGATATCAGGATTCTCATCAGATTTTAGATGTTTCGAGATTTCTCTTGATTTATAAAATGTCAATTTATAATTATTGATTATTGTTTGTTATTTTGTAAAATATTTTCGTCCAAATATCGAATTAAGGATTTTATCGGTCGCATCAGCAGAAAAAAAAAAACAAAAAACGATAGATTATATTTTATAGTTTTGTAATTAAATTTATTTGAGAGATATTTTTGAATGTAATAAAAATTCCTGCAATATTTATTTGTTTTTCAAAGCGTTTTTGTAAATTAGTAATTCCATAGAACGAAAGTATTCTGTATTACGGGAGATTTAGATGATAGTCCAGAGTGGTTAACATAACTGTGTTCTTAAACTTTCAAACGAATACTGCCCTCTCCAATACAATAATTTTAACAAAAAACATCCGTTCCTCCAGAACAATATAAAAAACTACCATCGAGTATTAAAATAAATATATTGATAAATCCCATTGAATTAACATAATTTATAGAATAACAATAATATCTTACAGAATGAATAATTTACAATCGAGAAATCCAACGTGAAATTTTACAGATTTATATTTGTTTCCTGTCAATTTACAAAAGTTGTAACAAAATATTGAATTAATATTTATTTATTTATTTATTTGTACGGAAATCTCCATTTTACATTAAATATATATATAATAATAAATGTGTGTAAATTAAACATATAACAAATAATACAATGCACATGATAGTTATAAAATTCAAGTTACAATTAGCTAATAAATACAATTTAAGTTTTTTTTTTCCTTAACTCGACAAAGAAAACAATAACTCAAATCAACACAACTTTAATCGAACTTTGAGCGTTTGTAATACAATCAAAAACAGCTCGATTTTGCTTTTTTCAACTCTAACACAAAGCTCATTATTCCCCCAACAATCCCTGCTGATTTTAACAAAATCCGAGATTTCCTTAATAATCTAATCTTACAAAAAAATGAACTGCATTCAAAAATTCAATAAGCTCAAACTAAGTCTCAATTTTGAATAGTTTTGTAAATTAGCACCTTAAACTCCGATTAATCTTACACCTACATCCAAGTTATTAAAACTCTAGCGCAAAAATTAAATTTATTAAAAATATTCTCACACAAAAACCCAACTAATTAATCATTGCATTATCTAACGATATAATTTTTTTTACATAGCACGTTTCATTTACGAGATGGTCGACTTGAATCGCGAAAACGTCAACCTAACCTAACAGACTCAATTCTTTTATTTAATAACTTCGTTCACCTTCACGTAACTCAACAATAATTTAATTAACCTAACCCTACTCACCGTTCCTGTCAACTTAAACAATCCCATGCGCGATTCAAAATTTTGAAAGCCCTAGAGCAATAAATCGATTTTATTACATATTTTTAAAACGTATAATTGTTTATCCAACGATATTGTTTCAGACAAATGACTTTCAGCATCAATTTTTCTACATTATCGCCAAAATAATTGTTTCCATAGCACGCTCCGTTTGTGAGATAATCGAATTGAATCGCGGAAAGGTGAACCTAACTTAACCTCACTCACAGCACTTGTCAACTCA
This sequence comes from Philonthus cognatus, assembly GCA_932526585.2. Classification (NCBI taxonomy): domain Eukaryota; kingdom Metazoa; phylum Arthropoda; class Insecta; order Coleoptera; family Staphylinidae; genus Philonthus; species Philonthus cognatus. The sequence continues at coordinate 83,241,725 of OW052245.1, read as the reverse complement.
ATTAATCCCACGCGCAATACTAAATTTTTAAAGCCCTAGAGCAAAAAATCGAATTTATTGCACATGTTTCGAATAATTGATTATCCAACTAATATGACATATTGTTTTATTATTTTACTTCAGGCTTAATCAAGGACTGTAAACACTCATTGAACGCTTTTGTAATTTATTTTAAACGAGCTATAACTTCTGAACAAAGAAAGACATAACCTGCGTTTATTGAACATTTCTTCGTAAAATTAAAATACTTTTCATTGCTGAAGTTTGTAAAGAGGCTAATGAATCACCCTGTAGGCAGATTATGTTCCAAAGTTTTCGAAAAACGTTCTTTTCACACATACAATTAGATAATTGAAATTTACTAGTTTTGAGAAGCACTAAATTGTTTTGCAAAATTTGGGCTCAACAGTGGCGATTCCTAAAAATAAAGCTAGGCGTTAGTAATTTTTTACATATATCCTTCAAGGGTTACTAGTAAGTTAGTATAATCAAGGGAAGCCAATGCTTGTGGGGGAACTGGAAATCGAGTAGAAAAGAAGAGACTATGATTAGGATGTGGGGGAAGAGTAAGACAGACGACTGTGTACACCAATCACCGGTCTCGCTTCTGGATGCAGCATCCAAACGCGTTTATCAAATTTTGTATAGAGACTGGCTAACTGGATGTATACGAATCTGAGTTGGGACGAATCCTCGTAAAAAGTATTCCAATCACGAATCCGAATCACCTAATATCATTCGAATCCCGAATACTCGACTAAAGGATTCGTAAGAGATAAATATAATTCGAATTAAAGATGCGAATCTTGTTTTTTCGAATCACGAATACAAATCCTTTATGAATTAATTTGATTTTATTATTTTTTGCAACCATTAATATATAAAGACCAGTTAATTTAACAAAAATATTCAAAACCTAATTATTAATTATTAACACTGAACATCCTTGATAACAGACTAAATATCTGATTCCCTGTTACTCTGATTAAAGATGTATTAGTGTGTTTTCGAACTTTACTTCAAATCAGTGTTTTGTACGCGCGGCGCATGAAGTAAAATTTCGAGTTTAGAAAAGCCCGAAAATTTGTCTCGGGTCGCTACGCGACCCTCGACAAATTTTCACGGGGCTTTTCTAAACTCGAAATTTTACTTCATGCTTAGCCTGGGAGTGGAAACAACCGTTTAAAACTTAAAATTGATTTCTATTACAAAATTGACGAATGCCTGAAAATTACGTAAATAAAAAAATCACCGAATATCATTAAAACCGAGAAAGTCAGAAAAAAGTCATAGAATTATATTCAAATTGACCAAAACACCAACATAAAAGCCATGTGATATTATTAATTTTTTCAAAATTAGCAGGCAAATTACAAACCACGTAAAAATTAACTTGAATTTTAACAAAAACAATTAAAGCAATTTAACAAATTGGGGGTTTCCCACCGAACAAAGTTATTTTAAAACGTTAGGGAAAAAAATCTTGAATCAGGGAAATACCTGAAAAATGTAACGTTTCAAATTGTAGCTACCATGTCAGTTTTACTTCAAATAATATTAAATAAATTTTGAAAACTAGATTATTATTTTTAAAAACATTTTCAGTCATTTAATGTTCTTATCAAAGCATTCAGTTTGAAGTTTTGAACGAGCCTTTCCACTCCCAGACTAAGCATGAAGTAAAATTTCGAGTTTAGAAAAGCCCCGTGAAAATTTGTCGAGGGTTGCGCAGCGACCCGAGACAAATTTTCTGGGCTTTTCTAAACTCGAAATTTTACTTCATGCGCCACGCGTATAAACCAGTGATTTAACAAGAAATTTAAAAATACACACAAGAAATTTTTCAAGTTAATCCTCAAAATTATTTCGAATTATTTTTGACGATTCAAAACCTTTTGTAAGTATTCGAATCCTTTTATAAATATTCGAATCCTTTTATAAGGATTCAAATTACCCACATTTGGATTCGAATACGAATCCTCTTAAAAAGATGTAACAAATCCAGTTGAACAAAAGTATTCGATTGCCTCTTTTAAATTCTCTAAAAGGATTCGAATCCAGGATTCTAATCCTGAATGATTCGAATCCTGCCCAGTTCTGATACGAACTGTGGTATAATGTAGACTACTGAACTCAAATACGATATTTTTTTAGTTATCTAGCTGTAGCACTGAGATGACGATATGAAATAATCGGTTCTCACTTTTTTGGTAAATATTTAAAACCTAATTATTTATTATTAACACTGAACATCGTTGATAACAGACTAAATATCTGATTCCCTGTTACTCTGATTAAAGATGTATTAGTGTGTTTTCGAACTTTACTTCAAATCAGTGTTTTGTACGCGTGGCGCATGAAGTAAAATTTTGAGTTTAGAAAAGCCAAAAAATTTGTCTCGGGTCGCTACGCGACCCTCGACAAATTTTCACGGGGCTTTTCTAAACTCGAAATTTTACTTCATGCTTAGCCTGGGAGTGGAAACAACCGTTTAAAACTTCAAATTGATCTCTATTATAAAATTGACGAATGCCTGAAAATTACGTAAATAAAAAAATCACTGAATATCATTAAAACCGAGAAAGTCAGAAAAAAGTCATAGAATTATATTGAAATTGACCAAAACACTAACATAAACGCCATATGATTTTATTAATTTTTTCAAAATTAGCAGGCAAATTACAAACCACGTAAAAATTTATAAAATTAACTTGAATTTTGACAAAAACAATGTAAACAATTTAACAAATTAGGGGTTTCCCACCGAACAAAGTTATTTTAAAACGTTAGGGAAAAAAATCTTGAATCAGGGAAATACCTGAAAAATGTAACGTTTCAAATTGTAGCTACCATGTCAGTTTTACTTCAAATAATATTAAATACAATTTTGAAAACTAGATTATTATCTTTAAAAACATTTTCATTCATTTAATGTTCTTATCAAAGCATTCAGTTTGAAATTTTGAACGAGCCTTTCCACTCCCAGACTAAGTATGAAGTAAAATTTCGAGTTTAGAAAAGCCCTGTGAAAATTTGTCTCGGGTCGCGCAGCGACCCGAGACAAATTTTCTGGGCTTTTCTAAACTCGAAATTTTACTTCATGCGCCACGCGTATAAACCAGTGATTTAACGAGAAATTTAAAAACACACACAAGAAGTTTTTCAAGTTAATCCTCACAATTATTTCGAATTATTTTTGATGATTCAAAACCTTTTGTAAGTATTCGAATCCTTTTATAAATATTCGAATCCTTTTATAAGGATTCAAATTACCCACATTTGGATTCGAATACGAATCCTCTTAAAAAAATGTAACAAATCCAGTTGAACTAAAGTATTCGATTGCCTCTTTTAAATTCTCTAAAAGGATTCGAATCCAGGATTCTAATCCTGAATGATTCGAATCCTGCCCAGCTCTGATACGAACTGTGGTATAATGTAGACTACTGAACTCAAATACGATATTTTTTTAGTTATCTAGCTGTAGCACTGAGATGGCGATATGAAATAATCGGTTCTCACTTTTTTGGTAAATATCAAAACCTAATTATTTATTACTAACACTGAACATCGTTGATAACAGACTAAATATCTGATTCCCTGTTACTCTGATTAAAGATGTATTAGTGTGTTTTTGAACTTCACTTCAAATCAGTGTTTTGTACGCGTGGCGCATGAAGTAAAATTTCGAGTTTAGAAAAGCCCGAAAATTTGTCTCGGGTCGCTACGCGACCCTCGACAAATTTTCACGGGGCTTTTCTAAACTCGAAATTTTACTTCATACTTAGCCTGGGAGTGGAAACAACCGTTCAAAACTTCAAATTGATCTCTATTATAAAATCAACGAATGCCTGAAAATTACGTAAATAAAAAATCATTGAATATCATTAAAACCGAGAAAGTCAGAAAAAAGTCATAGAATTATATTCAAATTGACCAAAACACTAACATAAAAGACATGTGATATTATTAATTTCTTCAAAATTAGCAGGCAAATTACAAACCACGTAAAAATTAACTTGAATTTTGACAAAAACAATGAAAGCAATTTAACAAGTTGGGGGTTTCCCACCGAACAAAGTTATTTTAAAACGTTAGGGAAAAAAATCTTGAATCAGGGAAATACCTGAAAAATGTAACGTTTCAAATTGTAGCTACCATGTCAGTTTTACTTCAAATAATATTAAATAAATTTTAAAAACTAGAGTATTATTTTTAAAAAAAATGTCAGTCATTTAATGTTCTTATCAAAGCATTCAGTTTGAAGTTTTAAACGAGCCTTTCCACTCCCAGACTAAGCATGAAGTAAAATTTCGAGTTTAGAAAAGCCCCGTGAAAATTTGTCGAGGGTCGCGCAGCGACCCGAGACAAATTTTCTGGGCTTTTCTAAACTCGAAATTTTACTTCATGCGCCACGCGTATAAACCAGTGATTTAACGAGAAATTTAAAAACACACACAAGAAGTTAATCCTCACAATTATTTCGAATTATTTTTGACGATTCAAAACCTTTTGTAAGTATTCGAATCCTTTTATAAATATTCGAATCCTTTTATAAATATTCGAATCCATTTATATGGATTCAAATCACCCACATTTGGATTCGAATACGAATCCTCTTAAAAAAATGTAACGAATCCGGATCACGAATCCAGTTGAACTAAAGTATTCAAATGCCTCTTTTGAATCCTCTAAAAGGATTCGATTCCAGGATTCTAATCCTGAATGATTCGAATCCTGCCCAGCTCTGATACGAACTGTGGTATAATGTAGACTACTGAACTCAAATACGATATTTTTTTAGTTAACTAGCTGTAGCACTGAGATGACGATATGAAATAATCGGTTGTCACTTTTTTGGTATCGGAACATCCCTAGTTTGCTCTAGTCTCAATCTCGTTATGGCCGGCCCAGCCTGTAGCAGTTTGCTCAAACTTTTCCTGCACAACAATATAACTAATAATAATAATAATTGTTACGCCCCTGTTTAGATTTGTATTAGTTTCTAGTGTAGCCACACGCGCCGTGTGGCGCAAGCGCCCCAAAAAAGAAGAAGAGTTGAATGTTAACCTGTACACAGAGCGGACGTGCCAATAAAATCATCAAAACAAACAAGTGAATTTATTATTGAATTCGACAAGCTAAAGTATGTTACGTGTATGACGCGATTCCATTCAGCGTAACGCACAATAATAATAATAATACCAACTTTATTGCCCACCAGTATACACCAATAACAGGACAACAAAAAATAATCAAAAATCAATAAAAGTCATAATAAAATAAAACTAAAGCTAATTAGTAATGATAAATTTGAACTATATTAGGAACAAAAAAAAACAAAAATAATAATAATAATATCAATCACGCAATAGAATCAACCTATAACTTACAAGTTACATTTCAAGATTAAATTATGTAATATACAACCATAATACAATCATAACAACATAAAACCGGGACACTGCAGGGGCGCCTATACAAAAATGTCCTCAAATAATTTATTCGCATTTTCACTGATTACGTGTAACGGTGACTTTTGTAATGTAATCGTTCTGGCAGTAGGAGTGTAAAAAGTAACAAGATGCCGTGACGCTACCCTCGGTACCAAAAAGTTAACCCTTGACAACAGCACAGGACAATCAATTTTGTTGTGGATTAATCAATGCATAAATGTAGCACTAGAAGCTTTCCTACGTTTAAATAGAGAGTGAAAATCATGCCGCTGTAGGAGAGAGAACTAAGATCCATAATGACAATTTTAATACGATTTTTGCTTATTTACTTGATGAATCCTGTTGTAAAAATATTTTAAATGATCTACTAGTATCTGACCTTAATGTGATTGTGAAAATGTAAGTCGTGTGGGTATATATAAAGGTGATTCCACAATGAATCAATAAATAATCGTGGAAAGAGCGTGTCGGGATGAAGAATGGGAAGAAGACGTACGGGCGAAGCGGTAATGCGATTTAGATTAGAGTCCTGATGGCATGTGACACACTTGACGGCTTATCTGGTGTCGGTATCGCAGTGTAGCTAGCAGCTACTCCGTTTCCCTTCTGCGAGTAGTATCACGACAGTATCAGGAAGAGAGCATCTCGTCATATTCGCAGTTAGGAAAAAGCTTGGGTTTGTTCGGAACCGGGATAGTGAGTGTAGGGCGCGCGGAGGTGGGCAATAAAGTTTATGAGGGAAATAAATTACGGCGCGCGGTATCAGTTGCTCTTTAGCGCTGGGACTTTATTTTAATCGCAATAAATTACGTGTCATTCCGTGAAATAAGTTGCCGCGCGTTATTATTATTCCACCAACATGTTGTATATATCCATAAACCTACATTAAACATAATTATTTAAGTTGGGGCCCACGCACACACATTCGCCCCAGACTAATTACTCATAAATTATAACATAAAACATTCGCCTTTTGATCCCAAAGAACATAAATAAACGCGCCGCACGTCAGTCACAACACACAAAGGTGGACGAACTAAAGGCTTTCGCAATGTTTATTGCCGCGTTAAATAGAATCTACAAGAAAACAACTGTAAATCTCAACTCAGCAGTTCACTTTTCATAAATAATTTAAGCCCATGCCCGGGACTTTTATGACGGCTCCGTGAAATATTAACGCCCGTGCTTCTCCGTCATAATACAATGTCACGCCTGGTCCCGGATTTCTGCGGATTGAAACGTCGCTCGGTTGTTTCTGCTCCGCTTCTGTTTTCTGCTTCCACTCGTACAGAACTCCTGCTTCGACTTGTACAACACAACACGTCAACGCACGCTCACGCTCGCGCTCTCACACATGGATACGGTTTTGAGTGACAGGTACCTCTACCTGCCGCCAGTTATGATTAATGGCAGAAGCTCTTCATGACGAGCAGCCTACAACCAGTTTGGCTAGAATTGATGATAGCGGGTAATTGGATGATAGGCCGTCATTATGCTGTTACAGCTCGCTCTTTGACGGCCGCGCTTCGCATCCTAACCGATAGCCATTGTCGATAATGGCGAGCTCATTATTCTGACGGCTATGTTCTCGCAATATGCACTCATACCGACACTCGGATGTAAAGCTGCAATGAATGCACGACGAGCTAATTATAGCCCATGAAAAATTCACGCTATAAATCCTGAAAATTGGCACTGTCACTCACTCACGCTTCATGTGCCAGACTTCCTACACGTATTATCATCACACTCAATTACCACTCCAAATAAAATTAAATTGATTTTTCTCTTCCATTTATTTTTACATCCAAAAATATACGCTACTTTATTTCAACATCCATTCATTCAATTCACTATTTATTTATAACTGAAATCAAAATGCACATACATTTTTGTTTTTTCAGTGCTAATTTCTTTAGCACAAATTTACTAAATTGAATTTGTGTTCAGTATTCCGGCACCAGATACCCACAGACGCGTTTCGGACTTCAAGGTCCTCTTCAGTGTGGTCCCGACCCAGTGCTGAGGAATACTGAACATTTCTGACTATTTCAAGCCAATATGTGAAAACTATTAATGATTTCGATAGCTAACGCCATCTAATGCTTCATAGTGGCATCGTCAGTGACACGAATGCACAAAGTGCATATACAGGTCACTGTTTCGATGCCACTATGAAGCATTAGATGGCGTTAGCTATCGAAATCATTAATAGTTTTCACAAATTTACTAATTATCAATAATATTAATAATCAATTATTTTCGACCGAGATATTGTAATAATCGATTTTTACATCGATTCTTACTATTTCTAATAAAAGTAGATCCAGGGTTCCTAATCTCCAGTGACGGTTTACATTTTTGCTTCCTAAAATAATCTACATAGTATACGATTTTCTAGCTTTTCTATTTTGAAAAATTATTCAATTTTAAAATTCTAACGAGTGTTTCCACTTCCAGATTAAGCAAGAAGTAAAATTTCGAGTTTAGAAAAGCCTGAAAATGTTAATTAGTCGCTTATACGTAAAAGATAAACTCTCTATATTTTGAACTTCATAATATATAAGTGTTTATACGCCTGGCGCATGAAGTAAAATTTTGAGTTTAGAGAAGCCTAATTTGGATTGGTCGCTCTACAAATTAGGCTTTTCTGAACTCAAAATTTTACTTCATGCGTCAGGCGTATAATCACTGATATATCGTGAAGTTAAAAATACAGGGAGTTTTTCTTTAAAGTATACATATCAAAATTACAGCATTTACATTTAAATCTTCGGATATTCGTTAAAAAAAGTTCAATTTGAAGCTTTAAAAGAGTGTTTTCCACTCCCAGACTAAGCATGAAGTAAAATTTCGAGTTTAGAAAAGCCCCGTGAAAATTTGTCGAGGGTCGCGCAGCGACCCGAGACAAATTTTCTGGGCTTTTCTAAACTCGAAATTTTACTTCATGCGCCAAGCGTATAAAACACTAATTTCAAGTGAAGTTCAAATATACATACATTTCACAATATTTTAGTGTTTTATTCGCGTGGCGCATGAAGTAAAATTTCGAGTTTAGAAAAGCCCAGAAAATTTGTCTCGGGTCGCTGCGCGACCCTCGACAAATTTTCACGGGGCTTTTCTAAACTCGAAATTTTACTTCATGCTTAGTCTAGGAGTGGGCAACACTCGTTTAAAGCTTCAAAGTAAACTCTTTAAAAAAACAACGAAATATACAGCGAGTTTTCCCTTAAAGTATAAGTATTCCAAATTGAGCTTATCTTCTTTAAACCTTTAGATTTTCGTTGTTTTTTTTTATGAGTTCAATTTGAAGCTTTAAACGAGTGTTTTCCACTCCCAGACTAAGCACGAAGTAAAATTTCGAGTTTAGAAAAGCCCTGTGAAAATTTGTCTCGGGTCGCCCAGCGACCCGAGACAAATTTTCTGGGCTTTTCTAAACTCGAAATTTTACTTCATGCGCCACGCGTATAAAACATTAATTTCAAGTGAAGTTTAAATATACATACATTTCACAATATTTTAGTGTTTTATTCGCGTGGCGCATGAAGTAAAATTTCGAGTTTAGAAAAGCCCAGAAAATTTGTCTCGGGTCGCTGCGCGACCCGAGACAAATTTTCACGGGGCTTTTCTAAACTCGAAATTTTACTTCATGCTTAGTCTGGGAGTGGAAAACACTCGTTTAAAGCTTCAAATTGAACTCTTAAAAAAAACACAACGAGTATCTAAAGGTTTAAAGAAAATAAGCTAAATTTGGAATACTTATTCTTGAGAGGAAAACTCGCTGTATATTTCGTTGTTTTTTTTAAAAGAGTTTACTTTGAAGCTTCAAACGAGTGTTTTCCCCTCCCAGACTAAGCATGAAGTAAAATTTCAAATTTAGAAAAGCCCCGTGAAAATTTGTCGAGGGTCGCGCAGCGACCCGAGACAAATTTTCTGGGCTTTTCTAAACTCGAAATTTTACTTCACGCGCCACGCGTATAAAACACTAATTTCAAGTGAAGTTCAAATATACATACATTTCACAATATTTTAGTGTTTTATTCGCGTGGCGCATGAAGTAAAATTTCGAGTTTAGAAAAGCCCAGAAAATTTGTCTCGGGTCGCTTCGCGACCCTCGACAAATTTTCACGGGGCTTTTTTAAACTCGAAATTTTACTTCATGCTTAGTCTGGGAGTGGAAAACACTCATTTAAAGCTTCAAATTGAACTCTTAAAAAAAAACAACGAATATCTAAAGGTTTAAAGGAAATAAACTAAATTTGGAATACTTATACTTTAAAGGAAAACTCGCTGTATATTTCGTTGTTTTTTTTTAAAGTTTACTTTCAAGCTTTAAACGAGTGTTTTTCACTCCCAGACTAAGCATGAAGTAAAATTTCGAGTTTAGAATAGCCACGTGAAAATTTGTCGAGGGTCGCGCAGCGAAACGAGACAAATTTTTTGGGCTTTTCTAAACTCGAAATTTTACTTCTTGCGCCACGCGTATAAAACTCTTATATTATCTGAACTTCACTTGAAATCAGTGTTTTATATGTGTGGCGCATGAAGTAAAATTTCGAGTTTACAAAAGCCCAGAAAATTTGTCTCGGGTCGCTGCGCGACAATCGACAAATTTTCACGGGGCTTTTCTAAACTCAAAATTTTACTGCATGCTTAGTCTGGGAGTGGAAAACACTCGTTTAGAGCTTCAAATTGAAATCTTATAAAAAAAATACAAAGAATATCTAAAAGTTTAAAGAAAATAAGCTAAATTTGGAATACGTATACTTTAAAGGAAAACTCGCTGTATATTTCGTTGTTTTTTTTAGAGTTTACTTTGAAGCTTTAAACGTGTGTTTTCCACTCCCAGACTAAGCATGAAGTAAAATTTCGAGTTTAGAAAAGCCCCGTGAAAATTTGTCGAGGGTCGCGTAGCGACCCGAGACAAATTTTCTGGGCTTTTCTAAACTCGAAATTTTACTTCATGCGCCACGCGTATTACACACTTAAATATTGCGAAATTTATTTATATTTGAACTTCACTTAAAATCAGTATTTTATACGCGTGGCACATGAAGTAAAATTTCGAGTTTAGAAAAGCCCAGAAAATTTGTCTCGGGTCGCTGCGCGACCCTTGACAAATTCATGCTTAGTCTGGGAGTGGAAAACACTCGTTGAAAGCTTCAAATTGAACTCTTTAAAAAAAAACAACGAATATCTAAAGATTTAAAGAAAATTAGCTAAATTTGGAATACGTATGCTTTAAAGGAAAACTTCCTGTATATTTCCTTATTTTTTTAAAAATAGTTTACTTTGAAGATTTAAACGAGTGTTTTCCACTCCCAGACTAAGCATGAAGTAAAATTTCGAGTTTAGAAAAGCCCCGTCAAAATTTGTCGAGGGTCGTGCAGCTGGGCTTTTCTAAACTCGAAATTTTACTTCCTGCGCCACGCGTATAAAACGATAATTTCATTTTATAGCAATTTCTAACATCAAGTAGAATATCTAAGGTTTTTTTAAATTTTTTCAAAAGAGCTAAGTATTCATCGTAAAATTGCAATTTTAGTTACGGGTAGGTATGGAAAAATTTCTATTTTTACACGATTTTTTTTATTATTTTTCGCGAAGCGACCAAACTAAATTTTCAGGCTATTCTAAACTTGAAATTTTACTTCATGCTTAGTCTGGGAGTGCAAACACTCGTTAGAAATTTCAAATTGAACGATTTTTATAAATAATGAATGCTGGAAAATTTAAGGATCGTTTGCATCATGATATTTATAATTTATAGAAAAATTTGCTGTTTATACATATACTGTGGTTAGACAGACATTTCTGAAATGTATGAACATGGGATCAAACATAAAATTAAACTGAGTATATTTTTAACTTCATAATAATAGGAATATGGTTTTGTGAGTTACATGAAGATATAAATTAAACTTGAATGGAAACACTAATACTTTCTTCACAATAAGTTTTTATTCTGCTAGATGTACATTTCAAATACTTAGTATTCATTATCAAGATTTTTCTATTGATAATGAGTACTTAGTATTAGTACTCTTTATCAATAGCAATAGTAAGCTATTGATAATGAGTACTTACTATCCTTTTCAAAAAGCGAGGCATGTCACTTTCGGATGCTGTATTTTCAAAAGAAAAAATCTTGGAAAATATATAAATACGTATCTACATTTCTTGGAATGTTCCTCATTTATTTTGAGAAAATCAAATTTTTATCACATTTATTTACTGAGATATTAATAAAAATGTTTAAAAAGGTACCTACATTTTTGTGGATTTTTACTAAGATCAACTTTAACATTTTATATAAATTGATTGGCTAAATATAAGAAATTGAAAAAAATACATGTAATAGATCAGACTTATATTTATATAACGACGCAAATAAAAATTACATGTGTCCACCCTTTATTCCCCGATTTTAAAAAAAGTCGACACCTACGTTCTCGGTTATTTTACAATCAATTTACATACAAATAACAGATATTATATATTACACAATTATATTGCAAAATGTATAAAACAAATTATGAATATATCAAATATTCGATTTTTAGTGGATTAAAAGTTGTTCGAAGAGATATAAAATAATGATGGTGAAAGTGAGGCGTGGGGAATAGAGGGGGTCCCGCTCGGTTCATCGTCGTTACGATGCGGACGATGATGAAAGGTTTATAACGAAAAGGAAGACAGCAGTTATTTACAATTGGATTTATTTTATAATATTTATATTTACAACCACGATAATGGGATGGTGGATTAAAGAAATACTTAATTAAAATAAACGTGTATTATCTTCATAATATTTTTTAAAAATAAACATTAAAGAGACGGTTTCAAAGTTGAAATGAATAAGAAAATGTCATAATGATTATTATTATTAACAAGTAAATGTTATAACATCACACGAAAGTTTATTGATTTATTGATAAAAATAAAAAATGTTTCTTTGTTCAACAACAAAATATTTATTTTTATTTTTATATTTGTTGTATTGTATTTTTCTTGAAACATATTTTTTATTTTAATTTTAATATTTTATATACCGTGCGTTTTATTTAACTATGGCCATAGTGATTTACATGGTAAAAATTGTATCGCATGTTAAGCGATACAATTTTTACCATGTAAATCACTATGGCCATACTTAAATAAAACGCACGGTATATAAAATATTAAAATTAAAATAAAAAATATGTTTCAAGAAAAATACAATACAACAAATATAAAATAAATATTATAAAATAATAAAAATGTTTTGTATAAAAGACAAAAAATATAAGATAAAATATTAAAATTATTAATGTATTTATTTAACATTTATTAAATGTAGAAATAAATAAAAAATTAAAACAAGGACAAAAATAATTTATTAATAAGAATTTAGAACAAAAATATAATTTTACATAAATATAAGAAGATAACAGACAGACAGAATTTTGTTACACACCTTAAAACAAGTTTGAGAACCCCCCCCCCCCCCCAGACAAATTTCTGGGTGCGCGCCTGTGTACATTCATATTTAATATACTTTATTTTCATTCCCACCAACAGAACACATTAATAAAATCATTTTAAAATAAATGAATTAAATATTTCATATACGTTTCAATACTTATTGAGAATCGTATATAGAAGGAATTATATAAAAATGTTCGTGTCAGTGCGATTTGCCGCTTAGCATTAACGGCAAGCGTATGGTCGCCGTACGAACGCTGAGCTAGCATACTCGCATCTCTCTCTACAGCCTGAAAACTGATTTCGATATAAAAATACCTCGATTTTAATGATACACCTGTACTTTTTTTTTTTTTTTTTTTTTTTAAGGATAGTATTCAATTATTCATCACATAAAATGTACACATACGTTATGCCAAGTCCCATTTTAATCCGATTTTTAATAACCGAGATTGTAGATTTTCATTTTTTACGCTATAATTGTGGTAATACAGTCGCAAGCTAGACACCGCAACAGTCGGACGTGCAATAGAGCAAACGAATTTAACAACCAACTAAGTGCTATATTTTATCACAAACTGGATGTTAAGAACCATGGAATCAGATGATGATTCCACCGAGATGACCGTGGATGAGTTCCAGGAGGCTAGTACCAGAAAACGTGGCCGCCCCCCTAAATTTACCGCTGGGAGAGGAGGAAAAAAAAAAGCCACAGGTAACCTAAACACACCCAAAACTACAAATAAAACACTACAATCAATCCTGAAACACATACAACACCAAAATACTCCACAATGCCAAAACACTCAACAACAAACACACACAGAAATCCCACAAACTCTTTCTCAACCGGTAGCAGGAACATCACAACCTCAGTCTACCATCCAACAACAAAGACCGTCCACACATACAAAAACGCTACCACATTTAAACAAAAACACAACTTATTCTAACCACAAATGCATATTCAACATAACCACTACTAATGAATACACACGTCTACAATTCGTGCAAATATGGTTTGCTAATAATAACGACCAAGATGTCATTATCATCAAAACAAAAAATGGCTTTATTCTAAAATCGAACTCGGATAAAAACATATGCATCAACAACCTCCGTGCACTCCAAAATAAATCATTCGTACGCGAATTTACTGAGTCGACACCACTCGCTACGCACAGTCGCAATACCACCGCATCCCCCTCTTACTGCTGCGTGATTCGCGGAGTAGAGTTGGAAATCGAGGACGCCGCTATCAGCACTCAACTCAACCAACTAGGCTTTCAACACCGTTTTTGTCGTCGAATCATTTCCAAAGCAAACGACCAAAAAACTCGACTAATTCGAATTATTACCGCCTCACATGAGAGTTACACAAAATTATTAAAAGAAAACTTTAAGTATATGTGCAAAGTATACACTGTAGAGGAGAGTCTACCGCCGCAGCCGCTTCCCGCCCCTTGCAGTAAATGCGGGAAATTTAACCACATCACTGCCGACTGCAGAGAAAAAACGATATGTTCAAAATGTACAGGAGATCACCACACTAACGCATGCACCACGAACAACCCCATAAAATGTAATTCCTGCGGGGGTGAAGACCATGGAGCTTGGTCAATGAAATGTCCAAACCGTCCTAAACAGCCGATAGAAGGAATTCCAAATATGAAGATCCACCTCACTAACAAGAAATCTTCCGATATAGACGATACCATCAAACAGAACTCACGCATTCATCAACCTATCACTCTTCATGATCACATCCTAGACACATTTATCACTGAAATTAACGAACCCAATAACACAGACAGACAAGCTCTTATAAAAAAACTCCGCGAACGCTTCATCTATTCTTTTAAAATCGACACTCATCTCTCATTTTCGGGGAACAGAATGTTTGTGGTTATGTTTGACCTTGATGATCCCGACAGTATCCCGCCCACAGTTCCTATCCAAGGAGTAAAAACAGCTCACGCAGTAATTAATAATGGCTAATATTGGTTTCCTTTACACAAACATAAACTCCATCTCCAATAAATCCCATGCACTATATAATTTCCTATCAAATAACCCTATTCACGTGAACCTTCTTGTCGAATCCAAAACAATGACACCATTTTCCTTTAATAATTGGCAGTCTCTACAAATCCCCTCCACCATGCAGAATCGTAAATACCGGGGTGGGTCTATAGTTGCTGTACACCCTTCCTTAAAACTCGGAAAAGCCAACCCACCCAAAATTAACAACCCTCTTAATGAATGTATCCACGCCACCTTAAACTTACCCTCATTCCTAATCCATATCTTCCTAGTCTATATACACCCTTTCTCCTCAATTGATGATACCATTTTTACGAAATCTTCATTATACGATAACGTCATAATTATTGGAGATATGAACATAAACAAAGCAAAATCTCGACATCTTACCAATTTTCTCTCCAATTCTAACTTCGTCCGCATACATACCCCGCCTACCTTCATCATGAATGATACCCAATCCACCACACCCGATGTCCTACTTTGCACCCAAAACCTAAAACATTTAATTCACTCTGTTACACTAATCCCTGACCTATGCTCCGACCACCTATCCATCCAATTTCAACTAAATGTCACACAAACTATCCCCCCACCTCCTCCTGACTATATACTGGATCATAAACACTGCAACACCACCCAAGTTACAAAAGATATCTCACACTTTATATCCACTCATCCCACTATTGATCAAAATGTAATATCCCAATTTAATAACGCCATTTCTCACTCCATCAACAAAAATACACCTAAAATTAAGAAACAATCCTATAAATATCCCCTTCCAAATTATATCCTAAAATTAATAAAGCATAAAAGACAAATCTACAGAGACATCAGACAGACAGACACGACAGAACTTCGAACAGTATTTAATAAATTAAGTAAAGACATCAAACAGTTAATTAAGCAGTACAAAACGGAAACCTGGCTAACTGCTTGCCAAAAAATCAACGACAGTAAGGGCAAGACATATTGGACAGAAATTAAAAAACTTAGCAAATATAAAAACTATTCCAGCATAACACAAATTCTTGACCCATCGACTAACGAAATGACAAATGACAAACAAATAATAGCGGACACATTTGCCCAATATTTCGAAGACACATACCGACACACAGAAGACGTTTCATTTGACCATGACTTTTTTAATCAAGTTAATGACTGGTATAGTGACTTTTTCAATACAAATTACATACCCAACGTTACTGACGAACTGACAGAAGAACAGTACTTCAACACACTTAACACCGGCAAAAATACCGCTCCAGGACACGACAACATACGACGACATATTTTGAAATCCTTACCCCTTGATTCCCATCTATACATCCTCAAAATCCTAAACTTTTGCTACCAATCCTGCTACTTTCCACCGGAATGGAAAACTGGTATCATCACTTGCATACCCAAACGAGACCAAGACCGCTCCCTTGTATCCAGCTACCGACCAATCACCCTCCTTCCTGTCGTTGGCAAATTGTACGAATCCCTAATCAAACAAAAAATTATGTCCCATATATCCCATTTAATTCCCAGCTACCAATTCGGATTCCTTCCCAACAGATCAACCTCTCTCCCGCTCACCATCCTTACCTCCAATATGCAAACAACACACCTCGAAGGCGGGTCATCTGCCGCATTGTTTTTAGATATACAGAAAGCCTTCGACTCCGTATGGCACCGAGGTGTGCTGTATAAATGCCACTCCCTGAATATACCCAACCACCTAATTATTATCCTTAACAACTTCCTAGTAAACAGATCCCTTATCGTAAAAATCCACAGCACGACATCCCAAACATTTAGTCCCGAACAAGGTGTTCCGCAAGGGTCACCTCTTTCCCCTCTACTGTATAACCTCTATTGTATTGACCTATACAACCATAACCCTGCTCACTTCAATCCAGCCTCCTATGTTCTGCAATTTGCCGACGACACAGCCCTAATTACCCACGAACCTACCCTCTCAAAAGCACTACAAACCCTACAGCAACTTATAGACTCACTCGAACTGTGGTTTGCCAAATGGAGAATAAAAATTAACCCTAATAAATCCCAACTCCTTATTCCCTACCACCGTAAGAACAGTCCTACCAACATATCTATTTGCCAAAATCCGATTTCCCCAGCACCCTATATTAAGTACCTTGGTATTACATTAGACGGCAAACTTAATTTTAAAAAGCACACGTCCATTTTAAAAAGTAAAATTACTGCTCGAGCTAGACACTTCCGTAGTCTAACATACCGAAATCTTGGCATTTCAACAGAGAATGCCACCAAAATCTACAAGATGATATGCAGACCCTTGTTAGACTACGGCTCCATCCTATACACAACTTCCCCCAATCCCACCCTCCATAACATTCAAGTTAGCGAACGCTCATCCCTTAGATCTCTTACCAAAATTCGACACCCAAGTAATCCACTTCACAACCCATCAAACGCCCTTCTCTATAACAAAACTAAAGTCATTCCTATCGCCGAACGAATCCCTCACCTATCTAAAAAATTCTCACAAAATCAATTTAACTTCGAAATCCTCTCACAACTCTGTATTCCCAGAAATAACTCCATCGACCCCAAATTCTTAAATCCCTCAAACACTCTGTTCCAGCTCATCTCTCATTATAATCAGAATTAACAAGTTATTTTTTTTTTTTTTTTGTATGTATATATAGTCACCGCGATCACTTCACCAAACATGTAAACTTTTCTTTATAAACATCTACACTGGCAGAAAGGCCACTGGCCGATAGCCATTTACCAGAACTAAATATTTACTTTATTTTTAAAAATGTTATGTATTACACCTTGTAATTAGTATGGTAATAAAGATTTTCACTACTACTACTTGTGGTAATAAAAATATTTAACATATTTTGTTTAATCCATCACATTCGAAATAGATTCTAGTATCCACCTTATTTTTTTCATTAATCTTAAATATTTTATAACAGGGATTCACGCAATGAAACTCGACCGTTTGAAAAGTTCATGAAAAAAACACTACCTTTTTTGGTAAACATACGCCGAATATATATTATCTTTGACATTAAAATTCTAAAAAAAAATCATCACATGTACAAATGATGTATCTTTATGTGGTTTAAATTTCAAAACAATGGACCCCATCGACTTCAAAATATTTAACTTCAAAGTGACATGCCTCGCTTTTTGAAAAGGATAGTAGTATTTCTTGAGTAAATAGTAAAGTAAAAAATTGTGAAACAAACCAAGTGTAATTTAATTTAAACCTTCATTATCAATAGGATAGTAGTATTTGAAATGTACATCTAGCGAAATAGAAACTTACTGTGAAAAAAGTATTATTGTTTTCATTCAAGTTTCATAATAATAATTTGAGTGTTTTATACATCCGGCAAATTTTCGTTTAGAAAAGCCCTAAAATTTACTTTATGCCTAATCAAAGAATAAAAACACTTCATGCGCTAGGCGTAAGACACTGAAATATTGTTAAATTTAAAATATGAGCATTTCGTAGTAAATATAAAGTTAAGGTAAATTAACTTTTATGACTACAGAGTGTTTCTTTAACGATTTCGTCGAATCTATTTCTGAACTTTTCTGTTTTCGATCCATTACCATCAGTCTGGCAAGCAATAACACTGAAACGTGTAGCATATCGTCGTCGTCGGACGTTGAAAATGTGTCGGTGCGATAAATTAGACATACAACAGCTGTCAGCCGCTTTATTACCGCCACTTTTAAAGCCGGCGCGCAGAGAGGGCTTCCGGCGTCCACCGAGAGGACATTTCTGGAATCCGCTAAATGTTTTTATTTACCTTCGCCTGCCGACAGAGCCGATCGTTAATTAAATAAATTAGCAATTTAATTAATTAATACCAACAGATATACCCCACTAAATAAGGCCACTTAGCCGTACGCGGACCCGACCGCCTTATAAAGCCAATAAAATTTATTGCCAAGTGTGGCAAATCACACTAATTAGTTTTCATACGCCGGCGATAACGGAATCGATGCCTTTCCATTTCCACTCCGTAACGTAAACTGGTTTTCTGGTTTTCTGGTTTTCATATGGCACCGACTCAATCAACACTGGTCGTGAAATTTAAAAAAATCGGAGACTTTTATTCGGCAATTAACGGATTCCCGAAAGATTCTTACTTTGACCTGTAGAATGTAGTAACAGCCCGCGCGATAAATTAAACAAATTTCTCCTGCGGATAAACTCGAAAACAACGATAACTCACGGATTCTTTTCAGCGGCTCTCCGTTAAACACGAATTACCGCACATAAATTTTCCAGTGTTTCCATAACAGAAATGCCGCGGATTGATAAAATTACATGCGTTTATTATTCATAATCACTTACCTTTCAATGAGATTTATTGTATATTTATACATTTTCATAAATAATTATTATTCATGATTTATTATTTCTGAAAATCATAAATTTATAAAATAATTGTGATGATTGTGATAGAATAATTATGAAATAATTGTGATAAGCTGCAGACTATAGATTTTTCCTTCTTACGTTGTGTAACAAGATTATTATTTAATTAATTAATTAACAAGATTATTAATTAATGTCCTGTAAGTTTAGAAATCTGTAGTTTCTATACATGCACGAAAGAGGATAGAATCAGTAATAATCAATAAATTGTTCAATTATCATAAATTTACTACTTTCGTATATTTAAAAAATATTCTTTTAAGTCTACATATCCCAATTATATTCTGTAAATTTTTCAGATATTCGTTAGTTTTATTTAAAAAGTTTAATTTATAGCGTAAACGAGTGTTTTCCACTCCCAGGCTAAGCATGAAGTAAAATTTTGAGTTTAGAAAAGCCTGTAAATTTGGTTTGGTCGCTTCGCGAAGCGAAGCGGCCAAACCAAATTTTCAGACTTTTCTAAACTCGAAATTTTACTTCATGCGCCACGCGTATAAAACACTGATTTCAAGTAAAGTTCAAATATATAAAAATTTTACAATATTTAAGTGTTTTATACGCGGGGCGCATGAAGTAAAATTTCGAGTTTAGAAAAGCCCCGTGAAAATTTGTCTCGGGTCGCTGCGCGACCCTCGACAAATTTTCACAGGGCTTTTCTAAACTCGAAATTTTACTTCATGCTTAGCCTGGGAGTGGAAAACACTCGTTTAAAGTTTCAAATTGATTTTTTTGTAAAAAGCTACGCGCTACATAATTATTCTATTTTCTAATTTTATTATTACAATAGAATTATAAAATAAAATAATTCTGTAATAATTCTGTTTACAAAAAAATTAATTTGTCACTCTAAGTGTTTTCCACTCCCAGACTGAGCATGAAGTAAAATTACTTATTAATTATTACAGAATTATTTTATTTTATAATTCTATTCTAATAGTAGAATTAGAAAATAGAATAATTATGTAGCGCGTAGCTTTTTACAAAAAAATCAATTTGAAACTTTAAACGAGTGTTCTCCACTCCCAGGCTAAGCATGAAGTAAAATTTCGAGTTTAGAAAAGCCCCGTGAAAATTTGTCGAGGGTCGCGTAGCGACCCGAGACAAATTTTCTGGGCTTTTCTAAACTCGAAATTTTACTTCATGCGCCACGCGTAGAAAACACTTAAATATTGTGAAATTTATTAAATTTAAACTTCAGTTGAAATCAGTGCATTATACGCGTGGCGCATGAAGTAAAATTTCGAGTTTAGAAAAGCCCAGAAAATTTGTCTCGGGTCGCTGCGCGACCCTCGCCAAATTTTCACGGGGCTTTTCTAAACTCGAAATTTTACTTCATGCTTAGCCTGGGAGTGGAAAACACTCGTTTAAAGTTTCAAATTGATTTTTTTTGTAAAAAGCTACGCGCTACATAATTATTCTATTTTCTAAATCTATTATTAGAATAGAATTATAAAATAAAATAATTCTGTTTACAAAAAAATTCATTTGTCACTCTAAACAAGTGTTTTCCACTCGAAATTTTACTTCATGCTTAGGAAGTAAAATTTCGAGTTTAGAAAAGCCCCGTGAAAATTTGTCGAGGGTCGCGCAGCGACCCGAGACAAATTTTCTGGGCTTTTCTAATCTCGAAATTTTACTTCATGCGCCACGCGTATAAAACACTTAAATATTGTGAAATTTATTAAATTTAAACTTCACTTGAAATCAGTGCATTATACGCGTGGCGCATGAAGTAAAATTTCGAGTTTAGAAAAGCCCAGAAAATTTGTCTCGGGTCGCTGCGCGACCCTCGCCAAATTTTCACGGGGCTTTTCTAAACTCGAAATTTTACTTCATGCTTAGTCTGGGAGTGGAAGCACTAGTTGGAATTAAAAGTTTAAAATTGAACAATTTTTAAAAATAGATAAGCTGGAAAATTGTGTACTATGTAGATATTATAGGAAGCAGAAGTGTAGAAAATTGTATACATGTATACGCTATGCAGATATTTTAAAAAGCAGAAGTGTAAACGGTCACTGGAGATTGGCAACCCTGCATCTACCTTTAGTAGAAATAGTAAGAAATCAAATTTGTAGGCTTTTCTAAACTCTAAATTTTCGAAAACAATTTTGTAATTGATTGGACCTTCTAACACGAAATCTCTTGCCCATGCAAGTGGAACAGTTAAGGCAATTCGCTCCAGGTACTTAAATTTCAGTAGAACAGTTAGAGCAATCCGTTCCAGGCACTCAAATTTTGGAGCAAAATTAGAATGAGGATAAAATAAAGGAAGATTAACATAGAATCAATAAGTGTTGGGTGTTTTATAATAGTAAAAACCAGCAAATTGTTCCCATTATAAAATTATAATCATTGTATGAAGCACTTTTCCTTCGTCTTGTAATTAAAATTAAAGCCGACGTCCTTTCCTCTTGGGCAGATTTCTTTTGGGTAATAGTCCATGATGATTTTGACGTCCAACTTTTGATATAAGCTATTATTTCCTACAAATGAATAAAACTATCAACGTTCTATTTGCTGCATGTAGTTTCCTCTTTGGAAGTGAATTTCTCTCGTTAAAATTTTGTATATTCTCCGTATGATTTCATTTCTACGTCCAGGTTTTGAGATACGCAATAATTCCCAACAAATTAATTAAACTATTGAATAATAGTCCACCTTCATTTCTACGTCCTGCTTTTGAGATATGCAATAATTACCTACAAACTAATCAAACTATCAACGTTTTATTTGCCGTATGTAGCTTTCTACTTGGTAGTGATTTTCTCTCTTTGACATTTTGTATATTCTCCGTATGATTTTATTTCTACGTCTATGTTATGAGATATGCAATAATTTCCTACAAATTAATCAATCTATCAACGTTTTATTTGCTGCATGCAGTTCCCTACTTGGTAGTGAATTTTCCTCTTTGAAATTTTGTTTATTCTCTCCGTATGATACAATGTATGGAAAGGAGAATAGTTAAGGATAAAATGACATTTAATCTTAGAAGAGCTCGCATAAAAGTATTTGTATCAAATATCAGCAGCAATAACTCTTGGAAGCGGGACACGTGGAGCACCTACGCCGGCTTGTAATAGCCCTGAAAGTTCCACCTTATCAAGATACCATCACGTCTGTATGTGTATATAATTATATGGAGGTGGTTCTGAGTAGTGGATGCTCCTTGGGAATGCAGACAATACCGTGTGGGTGGCAACGGAGGAGCACCAGTCCAATATCTTTGCCGACCATCGGGGACCATCTCACCTCGCACGTTACAACATCCAGTACAGCACAAGTACGTAAACAGTGGATGTAAGTCAAGTCACTTCCCGGCGATGATTGTCGTCGCCTCCCAGTGTTTCCCCAGCCTCCCAGCAGGTGCGCGCCGCGGTGTCATGCTCTCCGGCTGACAGATGTGTGTGGCCTCGGAGCGTGTCACGATCCCCGGGTACATTACATTCAATATATTCCAGCCTTCCCCGCTGGATTCCCATCTAAATTTTATATTGCATAATTCATACAAGAAAGCGACTGCATGACAAACACCGGCCGCACGGCGAAACAACGTTACAAAGCCAAACGACCAACATATACAACTTGAGACGTCCTCGAGGTACTTAACGAAATAATCCCGCTCTGTTTTATGAAGCATAAATACCATCTCAAGACTTTCATATCACTTATACATTTCACGTTCCTCCGGCAGACACAAATAACCCTCGTTCCAACACTTCAATAAATATTTCATACTCGCATTACATAAAATATTTACTGCACCAGCTGTCAAATTGAATAAAAATGCAATGTTTTATCATACAACTAGCTTTATTCCACTACTAAATCCCATATGATAATACTTTCAGATCCTAAAACAATGGAGTGTGTTCTATACATACCACTACTAAAAATCCCAATGGAGTATATTCCATACTAAGTGATCTACGCTAGTTAAATAGGACTAAAAAGTAAGTTAGAGGAAGAAGAAGTATTCCAGTGTTTCCCCTAATAAGTGATCCACGTTAGTCAAATAGAACTAAAATGTAATTAGAGGAAGAAGAAATGTTTCAGTGTTTCTAATCTATTTGAATTTATTGGAATAATTTTGTAGGATCACTTAGTATTTCAGTTTCAGTGTTTCGGTGTTTCTCATACTAAGTAATTTACGTTAGTCAAATAGGACTAATAAGTAAGTTAGAGGAAGAAGAAGTGTTCCAGTGTTTCCCCTATTAAGTGATTCACTTTAGTTAAATAGAACTAAAATGTAATTAGAGGAAGAAGAAATGTTTCAGTGTTTCTAATCTATTTGAATTTATTGGAATAATTTTGTAGGATCACTTAGTATTTCAGTTTCAGTGTTTCGGTGTTTCTCATACTAAGTAATCTACGTTAGTCAAATAGGACTAATAAGTAAGTTAGAGGAAGAAGAAGTGTTCCAGTGTTTCCCTTATTAAGTGATTCACTTTAGTCAAATAGAACTAAAATGTAATTAGAGGAAGAAGAAATGTTTCAGTGTTTCTAATCTATTTGAATTTATTGGAATATTTTTGTAAGATCACTTAGTATTTCAGTTTCAGTGTTTCAGTGTTTCTCATACTAAGTAATCTAAGTTAGTCAAATAGGACTAATAAGTAAGTTAGAGGAAGAAGAAGTGTTCCAGTGTTTCCCCTATTAAGTGATTCACTTTAGTCAAATAGAACTAAAATGTAATTAGAGGAAGAAGAAATGTTTGAGTGTTTCTAATCTATTTGAATTTATTGGAATATTTTTGTAGGATCACTTAGTATTTCAGTTTCGGTGTTTCAGTGTTTCTCATACTAAGTGATCTACGTTAGTCAAATGGGACTAAAAAGTAAGTTAAAGGAAGAAGAAGTTTTCCAGTGTTTTCCCTAATAAGTGATCCACGTTATTCAAATAGAACTAAAATGTAATTTGAGGAAGAAGAAATGTTTCAGTGTTTCTAATCTATTTGAATTTATTGGAATATTTTTGTAGGATCACTTAGTATTTCAGTTTCAGTGTTTCAGTATTTCTCATACTAAGTGATCTACTTTAGTCAAATAGGACTAAAAAGTAAGTTAGAGGAAGAAGAAGTGTTCCAGTGTTTTCCCTACTAAGTGATCCACGTTAGTCAAATAGAACTAAAATGTAATTAGAGGAAGAAGAAATGTTTGAGTGTTTCTAATCTATTTGAATTTATTGGAATATTTTTGTAGGATCACTTAGTATTTCAGTTTCAGTATTTTAGTGTTTCTCATACTAAGTGATCTACGTTAGTCAAATAGAACTAAAAAGTAAGTTAGAGGGAGGAGAAGTGTTCCAGTGTTTCCCCTACTAGGTGATCGACGTTAGTCAAATAGAACTAAAATGTAATTAGAGGAAGAAGAAATGTTTCAGTGTTTCTAATCCATTTGAATTTATTGGAATATGTTTGTAGGATCACTTAATGTAAAAAAAACTCCTTAGAGATTTAGTTTTGTAAGGATGGTCTGAAAGGTGAATTTAGTGCGCTGATCACGTCTGCATTCCGGGAGAGGACATCCGCGACTGCATTGTCCGACTGTCAGCCGTTACTCAATCAAACCATAGCAATCATGGTAATCCGGCTCGTCAACAGTAGCGGAGGAACGTGACACAAGAGGTTTGGCCGCCTATGGTCTCCGTCGGCGCTTTTTTCTCCCCGTTTTCGGCAATTTCGCCCTTTGGAGTTGTCTCATTGCTATTCGCCGGCCAAGCCGTGGACCATTCACTTGCCCATATTCTCATTCATCAGTCCGTCAGAAGACACGGTGCATCGGGCAAAAACACGTGCTTGGAAAAGGAGTCACGTAACGACACGACTCCATTGTATGTAAAGCAAATGCGGCGATGGCATTCCCGCATGCGGTGACCTCCCAACACGTTAATGATAATTATTCAATCCCAGTTAATGCCGCTGGCACACCGGATGTTCCGGAGAATATGCGAAAATGGGGGGAAAACGCAAGCGTCACAAGAGAGCGTCCGCAAAAAGGGTTGGGGCTAATTGGCCTCACGCCGACCCAGCTTATTTGCTACAGTCATCTAGGGATTACTGGACATTACCTTCGTTAGAATAGATGCCCAACTTTAAAACATGCTGGGGAATTAATTTCTGAAGATTCCCTACAGAGATTTATTCAATTTTACAATAAAACAATTTCATACAACCAATTTTTCTTGTAAGTATTCATGTCCCAATTACAACGTATATGCTGTACATTTTCGGATATTGGTTGTTTTTTTAATGAATTTGAAGTTTTAAACGAGTGTTTTCCGCTCCCAGGTTAAGCATGAAGTAAAATTTCGAGTTTAGAAAAGTCTGAAAATTTGGTTTGGTCGCGTAGCGCGAAGCGCGGAGCGGCCAAACCAAATTTTCAGGCTTTTCTAAACTCGAAATTTTACTTCATGCGCCACGCGTCTAAAACACTGAAATATTCTAAAGTTTACAATATGCTACTAAAGCAATGCTAAAAACGTGTATTTTGAACTTCACTTAAAACCATCGTTTAATACGCGGGGCGCATGAAGTAAAATTTCGAGTTTAGAAAAGCCTGAAAATTTGGTTTGGTCGCTCCGCGCTTCGCGCTACGCGACCAAACCAAATTTCCAGGCTTTTCTAAACTCGAAATTTTACTTCATGCTTAACCTGGGAATGGAAAACAATTGTTTAAAGCTGCAAATTGATTAAAAAACAACCAATATCTGAACATTTACAGCAAATACGTTCTAATTGGGACATGAACACTTACAAGAAAAATTGGTTGTATGAAATTGTTTTATTGTAAAATTGAATAAATCTCTACAGGGAATCTTAAGAAATTAATTCCCGGCATGTTTTAAATAAGCTTATAGCAAATAAGCTGGGTCAGCGTGAGGCCAATTAGCCTCATCCCTTTTTGCGGACGCTCTCTTGCGGACGCTCTCTTGCGGACGCTTACTTGCGGACGCTCTCTTGCGGACGCTCTCTTGCGGACGCTCTCTTGCGGACGCTCTCTTGCGGACGCTCTCTTGCGGACGCTTACTTGCGGACGCTCTCTTGCGGACGCTTACTTGCGGACGCTCTCTTGCGGACGCTCTCTTGCGGACGCTCTCTTGCGGACGCTCTCTTGCGGACGCTCTCTTGCGGACGCTCTCTTGCGGACGCTTACTTGCGGACGCTCTCTTGCGGACGCTCTCTTGCGGACGCTCTCTTGCGGACGCTCTCTTGCGGACGCTCTCTTGCGGACGCTCTCTTGCGGACGCTCTCTTGCGGACGCTCTCTTGCGGACGCTTACTTGCGGACGCTCTCTTGCGGACGCTCTCTTGCGGACGCTCTCTTGCGGACGCTCTCTTGCGACTAAACCAAGTTTTTAGTTTAAAAACTCGAAATTTTACTTCATGTTTAATCTGGGAGTAGAAACACTTGTAGTACCTTAAAATCGAACGCTAGAAAAAAAAGTGTGTGAACGTAGCTGGTACAAAAAAATTGATACTTTGAAAAAAATACTGTAAGATCAGTTATAATCGAAATATTTACCATTTTTTAACGTATCATGGATCTAGAAGTTCTTGATGTATTGAAGTTTAGAAATAACAGCAATAGTAGTAGTAATAAGAATAGTACTACTGATTTTGTAAGGACAGTTTTCGTTCTCTTTCAACATTTGCATAAAAACTGTATTTGATGTGCTGTTAATGTAAGTTTGCATAATGATGTATTTTATAAATAGGGGCAAATGTAAGCTGTAAGTTAAGTGGAGGTTTGGAATTAATAATGTTCAAAGCAAACGACTTTTATATTTCGGTATGAAAGGGGCCGGAGGTGCCGTAAATTATCGCGAGTCTTTATCGAGCTGGCACTCACTTGAAGAAACTTAAAATATTTAAATGTCCCCATTCACACGGACCAGTTTATTAAATTGGACGGATTTATGGTGCACGGGTGAGGTCGGAAAATAAATATCAAACGAGCAATAAAGGATTATAAGTGCAGCGATGGGGAAAGGGGGCAGACATTAGAAGTGGAATATATGCGCCTGCATGGATAAACAATGGGGTTCCTCGGAACGCTCTCCGGGCCCCAGGGCGATCCATTATGTAAGGATGAAAAGAAAATTCAATCTGCATGACGGGTTCCGCCCTTCCACACTGACAGCCCGTGATTACGCATTCAACAACCTGACCCGAGGCACCCGGGGTATCTGACCTTAGCGGCTCATGTGACTCACTGGTGTAAGTGACATGTATAACAAGTCTGGACCCCTTTGGCGTAAACGCATTCATTAATCCTTAAAAAGTTTAATGGAAAAAAGGTATGCACGCCCGAATTAATTATGCCATTGAGCTGGGGCAGATCTAAATATGGATTGACTTTGATGGCAGAAACCGAACAGGCGCTGTCATAAAGATGTCAAACTAACGATGTCGGGGAGATTACAGGAGATCAGGTCCGTCAGACAGTCAGCGCCCGGATCCTCGCGAGTCATTCCTTCGACGTCAGCCGGCCGGCTAATTTATTGCCCTGTTTGTCTTATTTATACCGCGCCGCACGCTAATAAACCAACTTCGCCGCGGCTAAATCGTTTTGTAATCTCAACCGGTCGAACGTAAATATTGTTTATTTATAATCGCCCCGCCGGTTTATTTATATTATAATCTAAGCGACTGCCGTCGAGCCTTCGAGATGATTTAACCCACCCAAAAGCGCGCGCCGCTGCTCAAGACTTCACAAACGCGGCTTCCGTGACGGAAAAAATCATAACCAGTTACCGCAAACTCACTTCGTACTTGCCAATTCTATTGCTACCAGCAGAAGGTAAGATTGGTGTTCAGGGAACATGACCAATAAGCAGGTTTCATTTTCTTTGCCTTCTGGACATCATTCAACTAGTAATAAAGACAACTAGAAGAATTATAAGACATCCTAGATAAATATAATATAAATCAGAGCTGGGCAGGATTCGAATCATTCAGGATTCGATTCCCGGATTCGAATCCTTTTAGAGGATTCAAAAGAGGAATTCGAATACTTTAGTGAAAACGGATTCGTGATCCGGATTCGTAACATTTTTTTAAAAGGATTCGTATTCGAATCCAGACGCAGATGATTCGAATCCTAATAAAAGGATTCGAATTCTTATAAAAGGATTCGAATAATTATAAAAGGATCCGAATTCTCATACACGGATTCAAATCCTCCCAAATAATTCGAATCATCGCTATTAAGGCTGGGATTCGAATTCGATTGATATCAATAGTTAAATATTCTAATGTGAATATTTAAATCAATAAATTATTCATATTTATTCATATTTGAATATAAATTTTCGAATAATTCTAATATTTGTAAAGGCCTATTTTGGTTACTTAACCATGAAAAATTTCCAACGTTAATAGTATATTTTTAACTTCACTTGAAGTCAGTGTTTTATACGCGTGGCGCATGAAGTAAAATTTCGAGTTTAGAAAAGCCCCGTGAAAATTTGTCTCGGGTCGCTGCGCGACCCTCGACAAATTTTCTACGCGGGGCTTTTCTAAACTCGAAATTTTACTTCATGCTTAGTCTGGGAGTAGACAATACTCGTTCTTAGAAGTTTTAAAGTGGAGGATCACTCTAGATTACTAAGTTTATTACCATTTTACAAAGGCTACAGCTCGAAGCACCAATCATGGTCTTCGGAGCCCGAAAGACTACAGGGAATCGAAGTTTTTTTACAAGAAAACAACGAATATCTGAAGGTTTACAGCAGTGATGGGGAAACTATGGCCCGCGGGCCAAGTCCGGCCCGCGGAAAGGTTTAATCCGGCTCGTTTAAGAGTGCCGTCGTGAAAATGTTTGAACGCGTTCTTACTTCGTAATGTGACGACCCGCATAAAAACTACCTACCTACGATTAAGCATTATTCTTTGGCCCGCTACGATTGTCTGGGTATTACAAATGGCCCGTCTTAAAAAAAGTTTCCCCACCACTGGTTTACAGCATGGATAGGAAAGAAAACATCCAATTTTGAAAAAATATCGAAGTTGGGTTGGTTTTCAGTGCATTTTCAACTTCACTTTAGATCAGTGTTTTATACGCGTGGCGCATGAAGTAAAATTTCGAGTTTAGAAAAGCCCCGTGAAAATTTGTCTCGGGTCGCTGCGCGACCCTCGACAAATTTTCTACGCGGGGCTTTTCTAAACTCGAAATTTTACTTCAAGCTCAATCTGGGAGTGGACAACACTCGTTTGAACTTTAAATTTAACTTTTTTATAAAATCGACGTATGTAATATAATAATCATTCATTGAAATCATAGAAAAAGATGCAAAATTTTACCTAAAATTAACTTTTAGAGTTAACTTTATAATTTGCTCGG
Source organism: Philonthus cognatus (assembly GCA_932526585.2). Lineage (NCBI taxonomy): Eukaryota > Metazoa > Arthropoda > Insecta > Coleoptera > Staphylinidae > Philonthus > Philonthus cognatus. The sequence goes on along the minus strand of OW052245.1, from coordinate 83,211,973 downwards.
GTTTAAATGGGTGAATATTCTATTCCTGAGAAAAACCTTATTTATTTAATATGAAAGTTGCATTTAATATAATTACAAAGTGTGAATAAATCGACAAAAATCTAGAAATATTAATATTAAAGTTGCATTTAACATAATAACAAACTGTGAATAGATCGACAAAAATCTAGAAATATCGAAAATCTCGAAATGTAGAAAATCTTGACGGTCCACTCCCAGACTAAGCATGAAGTAAAATTTCGAGTTTAGCCCCGCGTAGAAAATTTGTCGAGGGTCGCGCAGCGACCCGAGACAAATTTTCACGGGGCTTTTCTAAACTCGAAATTTTACTTCATGCGCCACGCGTACAAAACACTGATTTAAAGCGAAGTTAAAAACGCACTGAAAACTAACCAAGCTTCGATATTTTTTTAAAATTAGATGTTTACTTTTATACCCATGCTGTAAACCTTCAGATATTCGTTGTTTTCTTGTATGAAAACTTCGATTCCCTGTAGTCCTTCGGTCTCCGAAGACCATGATTGGTCCTTCGAGCTGTAGCCTTCGTAAAATGGTAATAAACTTAGTAATCTAGGGTGATCCTTTAATTTGAAACTTCTAAGAACGAGTGTTGTCCACTCCCAGACTAAGCATGAAGTAAAATTTCGAGTTTAGAAAAGCCCCGCGTAGAAAATTTGTCTCGGGTCGCGCAGCGACCCGAGACAAATTTTCACGGGGCTTTTCTAAACTCGAAATTTTACTTCATGCGCCTCGCGTACAAAACACTGATTTAAAGCGAAGTTAAAAACGCACTGAAAACTAACCAAGCTTCGATATTTTTTTAAAATTAGATGTTTTCTTTTATACCCATGCTGTAAACCTTCAGATATTCGTTGTTTTCTTGTAAAAAAACTTCGATTCCCTGTAGTCCTTCGGTCTCCGAAGACCATGATTGGTCCTTCGAGCTGTAGCCTTCGTAAAATGGTAATAAATTTAGTAATCTAGAGTGATCCTTTAATTTGAAACTTCTAAAAACGAGTGTTGTCCACTCCCAGGCTAAGCATGAAGTAAAATTTCGAGTTTAGAAAAGCACCGCGTAGAAAATTTGTCGAGGGTCGCGCAGCGACCCGAGACAAATTTTCACGGGGCTTTTCTAAACTCGAAATTTTAATTCATGCGCCACGCGTGTAAACACTGGTTTAAAATGAAGTTCAATAACACACATTATTGATTCAGATATTTAGTCGGTAAATGAACATTTTTGTTAATCGAAACTGATAGAATAAAATGTTACTGGTTGCAAATAATAGATTCAACTTTATTTTTAAAAGATTTGTATCCGTGATTCACAAATGAGGATTCGAATCTTTGATTCGAATCATATTTTTCACTTACGAATCCTTTATTCGAGTATTCGTGATTCGATTCATATTATATATATTCTTTATTACGGGAGACCATTAAAAATACAACAATATATACAAAAACAAAAACAAACAAAAAAATGTACAAATGAATACAGTCAGAGACAGCAGTTACATCTAATAAAAGAGGACCAAATAAATAATTATATAAAGGACTTTAAGAGGAGTTAATCGATCTTAAAGAAAGTCTTTTAAAACGGTTCAACGAGACACCAAAAAAATCTATTGACTCGCCATAAGAAAGGTGATTCGGATTCGTGATTCGAATCCTGTATTTGAGGATTCGTCCCAGCTCTGATATAAATTGACCTATCCCATATCTCAAAAATTTAAAAAAATGTTGTGGCTTAATTAATTCTTAGCTAGTGGTGACTCGTCCATAAGAGCTGTGGGGATTTATTCAGCAGTCCTGTAAAACTCTAAAGTTCTGTTAATTAAACAAAATATTATGACTGTTTTGTATTGTAGGCGTTCACTTTGTGGTACATCTTAGATGAAGTGTTTTATTTACAAAATATTATGAACTTCACTTTCACTCAGTGTCTTAGACGCGCGGCTCATAAATTAATTTTTTTTTAATCTTTAAAAATTGGTTTAGTCGTAAATGTTTGTTGTTTACAATACCAAAATATAATAATAATAATAATAGCTTTGTTCACGTATGCCACATAATGCAATGATACAATACATTGTATATGATAGATGTGAAGCGTCAAAATAACATCAAAATAAATTTTTGATAGTAATTATGTACTATTTTGCCATCGATTGAGATTAAAATTTAAAGTCATTAATTGAATATACAACTCTATTTATTAACATGTTTTTTATGATTTTTTTTAAATTGTGGAAAACCTAGATTTTTAGTGTCATTATCTAATGAATTATACACCTTTTTACCTTCATTTATAAATGATTTGTTATATAATGTGGTAGTGTGTTTTCCAATTTGCAGTACGTCACGTTGTCTTGTTTTATAATTATGATTTTCACTATGGGCAGAGAATTGACTTAAATTAGATTTAATGTAGCAAACCATTTTATAGATATAGATTGCTAGAAACGATAATATTTTATTAGATATGAAGGTATTTTTACATGATTCTGATCTATTTAAATTAAATATTGTCCTGATAATTTTCTTTTGCGCTATAAATACTTTATTTGAGTCAGCACTCCTTCCCCATGCTAGGATATTAAATGACATATGGAAATAGGCTATAGCATAGTAGATAGATAAAAGAGTATCAATATCTGTTTGTTTTTTTCATTTGGAGAATCCCATAGTGTACTTGACTTAGCGTTTTACATACATGGTCTATTTGATTTTTCCACGATAGGCTATGATCCACATAAATACCTAAATATTTTACGCAATCGCTCATAATATATTCCACACCATCAACGTTGATTGCAAAGGTAGTTGGTAGTTGCTTTCTTTTGCTTACATGCACACACATGGTCTTTGCAGAGTTAAGCATCAGTTTATTACGGTTACACCATGTATTTATTTCAATTATTATCTTTTAAATATCTACTTTTAGATGAGTTGCTTGCATCACGGTTGCAAGAATGGAAACATCTTGACCCTAAAACACAAGTCACTACATACAAAAATAAAAATCACGGGATTTTACCTTTCTTCAAAAAAGAAAATGACACGTGTTTCTGCAATGACATCAAGGGTTTATTTGATGTGATGAATACAGCATATGATCAAAATGAATGGCGTTTGTTCATAGATGGTTCTAAGTACAGTTTGAAGGCGGCTCTACTCCACATTGGAAATAAAAAACCATCGATTCCGATTGCTCACGCAGTACAAACTAAGGAATGCTACGATAAAATGCGTACAATTTCGGCCAAGATCAAATACAATGAGCATCAGTCGAAAATTTGAGACAATCAAAATTTTGAGAAAAAAATTAATTGTACCTAATTTCGAAATAAATATTAATTGATTTAATGAAATAAAACACTTTAACTTTGTTTGTATAACACACTATTTTTATTTTCGTGACTGCAGTTGCGGCAATTCAACTTGCCATTATCACTCTGTTTGATAATGGCAAGTTGAATTGCCGAAACTGCAGTCACGAAAATAAAAATAGTGTGTTATACAAACAAAGTTAAAGTGTTTTATTTCATTGAATTAACATGTATAACGAAGTAGAAGCCTCCACAGTTCATAAATTAATTGAGTTACATATTCAATACAGATTATTGGTCTATTGGTTGGGATGCAATCTGGATTCACGAAATTTTGGTGTTTTTTGTGTCTGTGGGACAGCCGTGCAGTTGATCAGCATTATGTGAGAAAGGTGTGCGGCCACACCTTTCTCAGTACCCATTATGAGCCAGGACAACAAAACGTGCCCTCTATACCAATTGTAAATCCACAGGACGTTTTATTTCCACCTCTTCATATTAAACTTGGCCTTATTAAGAACTTTGCCAAAGCGCTCAATCGCGAAGGATCGGCTTTCCAGTACTTAATCAAGTTGTTTCCAAAACTGTCATACGCAAAAATCAAAGAAGAAATATTTATCGGACCTGATATTCGAAAACTAATGGCTGATGCAAAGTTTACAAAATGTTTAACGCCTGATAAAGCAGCAGCATCGTTTAAAAGTGTTGTTCACAACTTCCTCGGTAACCACAAATCACCGGATTACAAACAAGTAATCGACAATTTTTTGCAAAATTACCACAAGATTGGAGCTCGAATGTCTCTCAAGATACATTTTTTGCATTCACATTTTGATGTTTTTCCACAAAACTTGAGCGACACGGGCGACGAGCAAGGAGAGCGGCTACATCAAGATATAGCGAAAATCGAAAGGCGATACCAAGGATTTTGGGACGAAGCCATGATGAGCGACTACTGTTGGACCCTAATGCGTAAAACAGATCCCAAGCAGTAAAAAAGACTCAGTTCAACCTTTATTCATTTCTGATGTATACTTTTGAACTCAATAAATGGCCGTTAATGGTCAAAAATAGTAAAATAATGAATTTATTGAATATTTCCAAAACTAGAACCAATTTAAAAAAGGGGGCTACTCATTTGGATTCAGCCCCCAAATTTACCTGATAAACAGCTTTTGGTTGCTCAGATCCAAAACCGTGTCTATCTCTACGGCAACAACTTCTGCAACTCAGCGGTGGACTTTGTGACCATCGGCGTCCCAAATCGCCGGGCCAACGCTACTAGTCAGCACCAACATCTAATATAAATACCTGCAAGACGGCCTACTGACCAGAGTTATTTTGACTCTCAAATTGATTACAACCATGTCATGTATTTAAGTTATTATGTTACAATATTACCTATTTTAAATCCACTACTTTACCCAGAACTATTACACCGTGTATACTTGTCTTATTTGAGATGCATTTCATTTAAGATTCCTCTCAAACTAAGTTAGATGTAAAATCTAAGACGCGACACTACATTAAAATAATCCTTACCATAGATTAAGAATATTATATTCTATTCTAATTACTCTATGTCCTTACTCATTTTAAATTACCCTGTATTATTTCTAGTTTTATGAGCAGCTCAGTGTTTTTTACTACCATCAAATGGAAGGTAATTAACCCAAATATTTAATTATTCATTGTCCATAAACCTTGAGAGGATCAATATAACGAGGCAATCAAAGCTTCTGGTTGTTTATACAATCACATGCAAGGTGTATTTTAATATGCATCCAGGATTTAACAGAAATCTTCATCATTACTGTAATCCTAGGCAGGCGAAAGCTCGTGATCGAGTTGCGGATTAGTGCAATAATGTTACAACTAATTACCAAGCCGATTACTGCTTCGATCCGGCTGGATTGAAATTAAATATGATTAAGGCCGCGTTCGACGATTAAATTCGAGCGCTGATCAAAGGCGAAATGATTAACACCGATTGAGATTATGGATGATGACTAGCTGCGGTATTCATTTTAATTTACAATAATCATAGACTATTTTTCCACATGATTTGATAAATAAGTAACTTTAGACTATTATTCCACATGATTTGATAAATAAGTAACTTTAGTAATCTTTTAGAACCATGAAAGATGTAGATTACTATACTAATCTTTTAGAACTATGAAAGATGTACATTAGTATACTAATCTTTTAGAACTATGAAAGATTTAGATTATCATTTCGACTACTTATAAAACAAACAGGTCCAATAGAAATGTTTTTAAAATTGAAATAGATTTTCCACTTGGACTATGAATAAGTTCAGTAATAATCTTTTAGTACTAATTATATCATAACTATTTTTATCTAATCTAATTAAGAAGAACATTATTTTGTATGAATGAAGAAAAGTTTAAGGTGTCAAGTTGTTTAAAGTAAACGGCAAAGCTATACCGAAGAGAAACAAATCTCGAAACGCGTCTATGGGTGGCCTAAATAATTTGACTCGAATGGTTACATTTGCAGTAGTTTATTTTATGTAACAGCAAACAATCGTTGTATAATCCAATGTCCGTCAGGAATTAGCTCGGGAAATAGTTGTTTAAATGAATGATTGATTTAGTATTTGTAAGACAAATTTGTTGTAGATTGAGCAAAGAAACGCACTTTTAATGGATTTACATTATTTTATCTTACATGATAAGTAACGAGAGCCTATAAACTGAAAGCATCTCGGTTGCTTTGAAAAACAAGTTACATATCTTAGATTATGCCATACGATACGGTAAATCTTGGACACGTCAAATACATTTAATTATATGTCATTGGGTAGTGCTAGTGCCAGTCACAGTGCTGAATTTCATTATGACGTATGTTTCTAAAGTCAGACCATACTGGGATGACGACAGTTTATAGACACTCGTTACTAAGAGTATATGTCAATTTTGTTGGTTTTTGTTTTATTGGACTATCTGGTGCGCCTTCATATGCCAGAGGGGCATTCTAATAGTATATGTCAGTACGGTCAAGGAATTAACTGACTATCAGGAATTTAAACAAAAAAATGGTGATGTGTCCATCATAGTACTTTCCCCCGTAAATTGCGTATTAAATCACTTTTAAAATATTTGTAGCATTATTATTTTCAAAATGTCTTCAACTTTTTGATAACTACAACTTTTATTTGAAACATTTTTCAATTGTATCAACACATACACTGAGACAAACCAATGACTGGATAAAAGAACATTATTTATTAATTATCTCAAAAACTAAGAGTGCTATGACAAAAAGTAAGTGAATAATACATCTTCATTTTGTTATTATCTACAACTTTTATTTGAAAGAATTTTTTGTTTGATGAACATTTATTGAAAAAATCTGAAAAAACTGAAAAACGCTAAGAGTAAAGTACCACTTCCGGTTTTCCGATTTTCACCAAAAGCTTTTTAGTTCTTCCGATTGTAACAAAAAGCTTAAGTTTCAAGTTTCATCTCGATATCTTTAGCGGTTTTTGCGGTACAGCGCACACAGACACACAGACAGACAGACATTTTTCAAAAATGGTCTTATTCGACTCAGGGGACCTCAAAACGGATATTTCCGCTAACATTTTTGATTCGAAAATGTTCACGAAAACAAAACTTTCTCTTTGTATTACATACGGGGGAAAGTAAAAACAAAGATGTTCAAAAACTTTGAGATCGTTTCTTAAAATATATGTTAATTTGACTTATACTTTAAGTACTTATCACGTATATACAGGGTGTCCCAGACCACCCGTATCAGCCTTTTTCTGAGAAAACGGTTAGTCCTAGAGTGTAGAAACAAAAAAAATATTACAAAAGCCGTATGAAAGAATCGGCATCCCTGAAAGTTTACTTAAAAATGTCAATAACTCCAGATTTTTAAATAAGACAATAGGTCAAAAGTGATATCATTAAAAAGGTCTTTAAAAAATAAGCAACTTTTGTATGAAACATAATTTTGTTACTGGCGTCGATTTTGAGTAATATCTGATTAAAGTTATTAAATTTCAGTTTTTCATGGCTAACTTATTTTAAAAGATTAAGTTTTAAATGTCAGTTAGACCTCTCAGATGCATTCAAACCAAAGCCGCAGACTTGCTAAAAAAATATTCGACTCCAACTCCGCCTCCGACTCCTTTATTTCTCGAAAATCCTACGCCATCTCCGACTGCTGCTTCGAATTATGTGAACATTTTGAAACTTTACTTAATAATTACTCAATGCAATACAAATAAATGTTTAATGGTTACTAAATCTGCATAATTGCAATCTAATAGTTTTTTTTTTTGAAAAAAAGTTAAAATTTCGTTTTTTTATCATATGCAATTTATATAAATTTCCGTTGTAATTAAAAACTCCGCAGTTTTGACTTTAACTCCGACTCAGAGTTCACAGCACTAGTTCTAACTCTTTTCCATTTACGTTTAAACACTGTGGAACTGATCTGGTCCCAATATTAGTGGCCCTAGGTTAGGTTAGGTTTATATGGCAACAGCCGAGGCTGTTCACTTAGGCCCATAGGGCCCGTTGTGATACCATGAGGGATCCTTCCCCTATACAACCCAATTTGAGCACCTAATGAATCTGATCAGATCTCCCACCTTTATAGGTGAGAGGTCCGCCAGTTCACTTGCGTGGTGCAGACCGAGGTACTTCATTCGTTTCCCCTCAAGAGCAGGACATTGACCTAGATAGTGGAGTACTGTTTCTTCCTCCTCCTCATCTAGGCATTTTCTGCAGTAGTCGTTGTATTTGAGACCCATCTTTTGTGCGTGTCCACCCAGAAAACAGTGACCCGTGATGATCCCTACTGCCTTCCTTATGTCGATTCTGCTAAGTGCAATTAATCTTTTACTGTTTATAGTGTCACACATAGGCCATAGCTGCCTTGTTATGTGACACGTGTCTTCTTCCTTCCACCTAAGGTTAACCCATGATGTCATTTGGTCCCTTAATAGTCTCTTGCATTCCCTAAGAGGAATGTCGGCGGAAAGTTCAGTAGATAGGTCTCTCATTCTTGCCCCCTTCCTTGCGAGGCCGTCGGCAATTGAGTTTCCCTTGATATTACTGTGACCTGGTACCCAGATGAGCCCCACTTCACAGCTGTTAGCGAGCTTGTTAAGCACTTTTCTGCAGTCTCTAACCACCTTGGAGGTGCAGCAGGGACTATTTAATGTCCTAATGGCGGCCTGGCTGTCGGTGACGAACCTGATATGGTTTACCTGAAGGTCGGTTTTACCTATCCAGTCCACTGCCACTCGGATAGCCATGACTTCCGCCTGTAGGACGCTGCAGTGGTTTGGGAGTCGAAAAGATTTTTTGAGGTTGAACTCATGTGAGAAAATTCCACCCCCTACTCTGTTTTCGGACTTGGAGCCATCCGTGAAGAGCCAGACTTCATTTCCCTGAACAATCTTGCCCTCTACCCATTCGGTTTTGTCCGGGATGGAAATGGAGAACTTGTTCCCAAAGGTACGTTCTGGAAGACAGCTATCAGTCCTCAGTGGGATATCGACAAGCTCATTCAGGATCCTTCCATGGCCCTGTTTGCTACTATTCCATATCCCAACGGAGTTGATCCTGATTGCTGTGCTAGCTGCAGCATACCTGCAGTAAAGGTCAACAGGAGCTAGATTTAGTATTACATCTAGCGCTTTGGAGGGGGTAGATCTAACCGCGCCTGTTATGAGCAGTTCGGCTGATCTCTGTACCTTACCCAGTGCGGTCCGGTGAATTTTCTTATCAAGAGCAGTCCACCAGACCGCTAGTGGCCCTAAGTATCTACTAAATTTAATCCAAAATTACTCAAAACAAACGCCAGTTACAAAAATATTTTTCATGTAGAAGTTGTTTCTTTTTTAAAGACCTATTCAATGATACCACGTTTGTCCTACCATGCCATTTACATATCTTAAGTTATTGATATTTTTAAGCAAACTCTCAGAGATGCCAACCTTTTTGCGGAAAAGCAGTATCACTATTCGATTCTTTTAACGGCTTTTGTAAAAAAAAGACCTTTATTGGCATATCTCCACACTTTACATTACATTTACCTTTACATTAGCTTATCTCATTACCCTCCCGTATCCCTCTTACCCTCCCTTCTCTTTTCCCTCTCCCTCCCCAGCTTTTTCCAACGTCCTTACCCCGCTCCCATCCTCCCTCATCCACTCCACTACCCTTCTATTCCCTTTCGCTCCCAGCCACTCCTCTTTCACCCCCTCACATTCGTCCGCCAAGTGTCCCCACGTATCCCTCCCCTATCCACACAACACACACCTTCCATATTCTTCCCCCATCCATACTTTCCTTCCTCTCTCCTCCGATCCACACCTCGCCCTTGCCACAATCACCCTATCCTCTCTACCCCATCCCTTCCTCCCTTCCTTATCAAATAATTCGGCACCCTCCCATACACCTGCCACCTCCCATACATATCGTTATACTGACTTCTGTCTATACACCCTTGCCTTTCCTGCCCTTCCACCTCCTTCCGGCTTTTGTAAATAATTTTGTTTGTCCCAACTCTCTAGAACTAGCCGTTTTCTCAAAAAAAGAGTGATATGGATGGTCTAGGACTATATTGTCACTTCGAATATGAAAATTAAATAGCTTCAATAAGAATGTTTCAGAAAAGTAAATACATGTTATTACTTAAAGAAATGAGCTGCAGTAATAATGTGTTAGAACTTTGCTTGAAATAGATGTTATCATATCAAGTAGGTTATGGAAATAATTTCAGCTAAAAAGGTGTAACATTAATTATTTTTATTCTGGAAACACCATTAATGAGTTGGCAAGTTTTATTGATTCATGAGGAATTAAAGTGTTCGCATAATTACCACCGGTGATGGATGGCGGTCGTGCAAAAAGTTAACGTTTTAATTGCCCGACAGTTGTAAATTGTAATTTACATAAATTATGTCTTCAAATATAAATGCACCTTGATTTATTGAGGCATTACTGTTACGACCCGTAAATTATTTAAACGGAAATTCAAGCGAAAACCTTGCGAAATTCTAATCATCGTCTGCTTACAAATCATTCGACCTTAATTGCTGAGTGAATTTGATGAATTGTGAATGATTTATGATGAGTCCTAGGTATGTTATTATATTTAATTGAATTGCTTTTATATTGTTGGTTTGTAATTATCTAATGTCTGTAAAATCCAGTTATTATTTATAAAAAATAAATGTCTTATTTTTAATTACCTCATAACTATATTTATTTAATTAAAAATTACATTATTTTGTATTCGCTATGACATATAAATTATTGTTTACATACACGTAGTTTTATTAAAAATCATGAAATGGATAATTTTATGAGGTTAATACAAGACGACGTGTATGTTTTTTTAACTTTACCCTAAATCAGTGTTTTACGCGCCTGGCGCATGAAGTAAATATTTCGAGTTTAGAAAAACCTGAAAATTTGGATTGGTCGTCCCGCGAAGCGGAACGACCAATCCAAATTTTCAGGTTTTTCTAGACTCGAAATATTTACTTCATGCTTAATCAGGGATTGTAAACCCTCGTTAAAGGTAAATCATTGAATGCTATTAATTTTTCAATTAATCAATGACTTTTACTCCTATAACAGCAATATTGTTTATTTCGTGTTACTAAATCTTTCAAAATTCAAGCGAATAAATAAATGTCCTTCCAAATTTTTTCTTTAAATTATACGTACGAGGGGTGATCAAAAAGTAAGATTACAAAATGCACCCGTGTCATTGCAGGTCTTGTAACCTTACTTTTTGATCCACAACGCATAGAAAATGTTTCGAATTTTTAAAGCGCGAGATTTGGTATACTTTAATTGAAGCATTCATTGTAATAATTTTTAATAGTACCATGACAATGATAAAAACTAAATTACTACTTGATCAATATACAGGGATAAAGCTGTACATTTTTCGACATTCATTGTTTTCTAAAAGAGTTCAATTTGAAGCTTTAAACGAGTGTTTTCCACTCCCAGACTAAGCATGAAGTAAAATTTCGAGTTTAGAAAAGCCCCGTGAAAATTTGTCGAGGGTCGCGCAGCGACCCGAGACAAATTTTCTGGGCTTTTCTAAACTCGAAATTTTACTTCATGCGCCACGCGTATAAAACACTGATTTAAAGTGAGGTTGAAATATACATAAAGTTTATAATATTTTAGTGTTTTATACGCGTGGCGCATGAAGTAACATTTCGAGTTTAGAAAAGCCCCGTGAAAATTTGTCGACAAATTTTCTACGCGGGGCTTTTCTAAACTCGAAATTTTACTTCATGCTTAGTCTGGGAGTGGAAACACTCGTTAGTAACTTCAAATAATATTTTCTGGGCTTTTCTAAACTCGAAATTTTACTTCATGCGCTACGCGTATAAAACACTGATTTAAAGTGAGGTTCAAGTATACATAAAGTTTATAATATTTTAGTGTTTTATACGCGTGGCGCATGAAGTAAAATTTCGAGTTTAGAAAAGCCCCGTGAAAATTTGCCTCGGGTCGCTGCGCGACCCTCGACAAATTTTCTACGCGGGGCTTTTCTAAACTCGAAATTTTACTTCATGCTTAGTCTGGGAGTGGAAACACTCGTTAGTAACTTCAAATAATATTTTTTGACAAACAACAAATGCTTGAAAATTTACAACGTTAATCATTGAATGCTATTAATTTTTCATGTAATCAATGACTTTTACTCTTATAACAGCAATATTGTGTTTTATCGGTAGAGTATTGGTTTTTGATTAACAACATTTTCCCAGTAAATTTACAATCCCTAGATGGGGTTTTATTAAAAAAATGAATCGCAACGTAGAACTAATGATTCCTTATGGTATAATGACAAGTATAAAACTATACCCGAAATTGCTTCTCTTGATGTTACTCATAAATCAAACCACAAGTGAAATATGGCTGGTAATTGGAGGTTTCGTGATTGCGGCTTGTGTTTATTCCATTGCAATTATTTACGAATTAGCAATTAATTTGTTGACACGAAAAGATTAATTGCTTCGCGGGCGCGGAATGTACGACACTGTTTACAAATCGTTGAGCCCGGAATTTATTAATTCGTGGGTTTGGTTTCGGGATTTATGCAATACGATTTCCTATCTAGCTTTGTTAAATTTGAAATAATTGTTTTAGTATGCATGAGTATAAAATATACAAAAACAGGGACTAAATTATTCAAAATCACAAATAATCTGGGAGGGTAGTTTTAAGTTAGTTTGTACGTTTTGCCATTCATATGTCTGTGGCATCAGTGAATGATGGGTTAAATGCATTTTTGTAAATATGATGGGTTAAATGCATTTTTGTAAATATCGAGTTATATATCACCAGAAACTAGATTTTTTTTTCTTTCTTTGTGTCTAATGGACTGACAGATATTCCTATTACAACAACAATTAATACAATCGTGAATCCTGCGCTGTATCTCCAAAATAGAACTTTTTTTTGTGAAAAATGAGCCAAGTTGTTTTTCCTTACACAAAGCTCAATTTACACAAATGGACAGTTTTTAAAATTAGTTGTTGTTGTTTTTATTGTTGTTTAATGAAAGGCTTTGTTTTATCTTTCTTTGTGTCTAATGGACTGACAGATATTCCTATTACAACAACAAATAATACAATTGTGAATCCTGCGCTGTATCTCCAAAATAGAACTTTTGTGAAAAAATGAGCCAAGTTGTTTTTCCTTACACAAAGCTCAATTTACATAAATGGACAGTTTTTAAAATTAGTTGTTGTTGTTTTTATTGTTGTTTAATGAAAGGCTTTGTTTTATTGCAAGGCTTTTAAACTTTAAAACACCCAAAAGAAAAACGAAAGCTAGGCAACAGATAACAGTCGAATACTATGTTGAAATTGACGGCTCGTGAACAAAAATTTGCAAAGATTGTTTTTTTGAAGATATTTGGCGAAACTAAACGGTTCATTTCGACAGCGATTAAATAGAAACAAGATACTGTATCAGGAACTTTGCCAGCGGATAGCAGAGGCTCATTTTCTAGTGACTACGGCAAAATACTTAGAAAAGGTATAGAACATTTTCTACGTAAAATACCAGTGTATGAAAGCTATTATTCTAGACAAGATTGCCTAAAAAATGTTTCTATCCCCACATTTAACCATCACAATGCTTCATGCAGAATACAAAAAAAATCATCCGAATTAGGAAGCCGACTAGCTTTATTTGGAGACTTTCTGGAAGAGTTTCACAAAATGAAACTGTTTATTAAAAAACCTGCACAACATGTGATAAATTGATCCTTGAAGAAAAGGTTGCCCAAGTCGAGGACAAACCTTCGATATTAGAAAACTACATCAACATCAAATAGACGCAGACCGAGCTTATGACTACAAACGAATCACAAGGAAAATTCAGAAAAAAATTGTTGAAAGAAAACTATAACTTTCGACCTACAACAGTGCCTCGCGACTCCATTGTTAAAAAATTCAGTAACTTTCTATAAATGGACTCTATGGACTTATAACTTAACAATCTTCGATTGCAACCAAAACCAAACATATTGTTACGTGTGGCACGAAGCCATGGCCGATCGTGGAGCCAACGAAATTGCATCGTGTCTCTACCATTATTTTACTTAAAAACCTAAGCCTTTCGTAAAAACTTTTCAAGTTGCTTGAATTTTGAAGGGCTACCCAGCACATGTCTGAAATTTTTTTTTTCCATGGCCCGAATCCGAGTATTCGTGCCCTGGCCAAAATATTGCAGTCATGTGCTGGGCAGCCCTTCAAAATTCAAGGAACTTGCAAAGTATAAACCACAAGTTTCTTGTTTTGGGGCACACGTATATGGAATGCGGCACTTCACATGAATTGATTGAGAAAAAACAAAAAAATTCAATTACTAATCGAACGCTCACATGATTGGGTCCAGTTAATGCGTGATACTGGGAAGAAAAAGAAATTTAACGTTACCGAAATGAAAAACACTGACTTTTTAAACTACTCTTCGCTGTTGAAAACATCCTTAATGAACAAAAAAAAGGACAATAACAATAACGATTTGGAATAAAGTTAGATGGCTGAAGTACGAAGCAGAGAACTCGGAATACATGTCTTTCAACAGACGCTTGATAACGATGAAGATTTTAGGACAGTAATTTTAGAAGGAAACCTGCTTAATCTCAACTGCTGCTTAATCTCAACCAATATTGGCCGAAAAGACAAAATATTTTATTGATTTACTCCTATTCATAAGTCCAATTTTTAGAAGTTTTTACGAAAGACTTGCTTCAAACGATACACGTCCGGTGTCGTGTACCCCGATGAAGTAGGATTCGGGGATACAGCCAATTGATTGCAATAACTTTTTAGATTGTATTGAAATTTTTTTTTGCATGTTCTTAACTTGAAAACTTATTGTACCTTTTTTTATTTCAATAAAGTCTGTTGCAATAAAGAAGTATGTTCAAAATGTACCCTTTATTATGCACCGAACCACAAAAAAATTATTATTATAATAACATTGCAGTAGGTTACTGTATGTAACAGCAAACACTTGTTGTATAATTCAATGTCCGTCGGGGTATTAGCCCGGGAAGTAGTTGTTTCAATAAGTGTTTGATATAGTCTTTGTAAGACTAACTTGTTGTAGATTGCGAAAAGAATCGCACTTTTAATGTTTGAAGTATTCTGCAACCAAGAATTGGCAATTTCATTTATACTTATTATTATTATTAGTTGCAATAATCAAATTTTATTAATAATTACTAGCATTTAGCCCGATTTACCAACCGGGGAGCCGAGGGCCGAATCAAGGAAATGTAGAAATGTAAAGAGAATTGCATAATTAGAAAAAAAATAAATGATGTTGAAGAAAAATATATGTATAATAGTAGCAAGGGTAAAGGGAGGGGGAGAGGCGTTGGTGCATGAGCCGAATGGTGGTGACTGCAAGGTAAATCGTTGTTTTGTAGTGGTTATGGAGTGGATGGATGTAAAGGTCCGTGAAAAGGTTGGAAGAGATGGTCGCTTCGCTCCAGCCGCTCGCTTCGCTCGCTAGGGTGCTCACTTCGCTCGCACATAGAGAGGGTAGTTGCTCCTTTATCCCCGCGAAAACAAATTTTCTCTAGCGCAATTTTTGGACCGAAAATTTGCTGAAACAACAAGAAGGCGGCCATTTGTTGGCTCGAAAATAATTTGCTGAGCACCGCGAAGTCAAACCATACCACCCTACGTTTAAACATATCGTTTTGGAGCATTTTAAGTCGATCAAAAAAAATAATCAAGAAAATCACGGTTTTAGACCACCCTGTAAATACACGTTAAACTTAAAAATTAATTAATTTTAATTGTTTTGTTTCGTCTTGTTTCATCTTGTCGGTTGCGGATAATTATTCGAAATCGAAATGTGAAAACCAAATTCCTCTATCGCAATTTTTCGACCGAAAATGTGCTGACAGCCCGTGAAGGCGGCCAATAATAAAAAAGAAAAAACATGTCCCAACACCGCTAAATTTAATCGTAGCGATCTGCGTTTAAACAAAACATTTTGGAGAAAAAATAAAAACCATCGATTAAATGCGAGATTTAGACAGCCGGTATATATTCTTATGAAATTTCAATTGCAAAAAAAAAACTTTTCCTCAATAGAAAAAATTCTCGATAGATAGGTCGTGTTTCTAATGGAATTCTGAACACGATAGACGCAAAATTTTGAAAATTTTTTTTTTTTTTTGCAAAATCGATTAAATGCGATATTTTTTTTTAATCGGGCGATTTGAGCGCTCGGAGGTGTCGCGTTGGCAAGCCGAGGTTAAATCCCATCGAAATTGTGCTATGCGCGACCTGAAAAAGTTCCGTGTGAAGCAAGACCAGCGTGTAAAGTATTGAGGTTAGGAAATCTTCCGCCCGGCGTAAAATTAAAAAAATGATTTAAAATAGAAAACGCGGTCGGATTTGAACGCCACTTAGCCTAAGACACGGGGAATTTTTTTTTCGGTCCTGTGAAAATTTGAACTTTCTAAAATGAATTCTTCGATTTTTCCACTCCCGGTGACAGTCGTCTCCCATAAGAGCAATGTAAAAGTGGTTGCCATGGCGACCGAATCGTAGCCTTCTCGGATCCCCGCTGCTTTAACGTTCTTATTATGGGAGATAAAATAATAACTTGACACGCTTTGTACTAATGAATTTAATATAAATCAGGCTATGTACTTACATTTTTATTGTAATTGTTATAAAATTGTTGAAAAATTGTTGAAAAATTAACAAAATTAAAATAAAAGCCTTGTGAGCGTAAAGAGCAATTGCCAATTAAATATTTTGAGGTAAACACTGATTTTTTTATGTCATGCGATTTTGGAAAAAATACAAACTTTCAATTTAAATTTCCTAAAAATCAATTTTTGTACTTAATCCACCATTCAGTGATGCCGCAGATGTAATTTTCAGTTAGTTTGTAAGTTTTGCCATTCATATGTAATACAAAGATCTTTTAAGTTCAATAAATTTAATGCATGAGCAAAAACTGTTTAGACGTTGTTATCCTATCAATCCTATTAATCACATCATTTTTCCTTATTCTTATTTTCTTATTTTATTGAACCGTATTTTTTAAAAAACCACATTGGCTCAATAAAGAGAACTCAGAAAAAGGATTACAATGAAATACACATTGTATTTCATTTTTATTTTTTCTATCCCTTGGAGAGGCCTGATATGTCTGTTCGGTTTTTAATCCGCATTTAATACTGCATTCAATTAATCTTTCATTCATTCATTTAATTATTTCTACAGTTAAAACTATAAATTAAGTTTGATTTTATTGAATAGTGGTATTTCTGTTGGATAATAAATAAATATTATTATTTTGAAATGAATGTATTCAAAATTACCGTGACTAATCAACATAGCTATACAGGGAATTATTCTATGAAATATACATATCCCGATGATAAATGGTCGAGCATTCGGTGATTTTATCAAAGTGTTCAATTTCAAACTTCCAACGAGTGTTTCCACTCCTTGATTAAGTACTCCCTTGATAATTTTCTCTAAATATCTAAAAACACCCCGTCGATAATTTTTTTAAATATTTGCACTTAAAATTGTCCTGAATTAGCCTCTATATTCATGGTTATAGGTTTTTATTGATGGATCAATTTCTTTAATAGTATTATATGATATTAAATTGAGGTTTATTCAAATTTATAGAATAATAATAAATTAAAATAAGTCCCCGAGAGGGCAGGTGGTGGCCGAGCAGTAACGTCGTCGGGCTGTATCGCTCGGCGAGCCACAAACGCGGGTTCGATTCCCGTGCACGGGGAGACTTTATTTAAAAATAATTTCTCGTCGTGTCCCTGGGTGTGGTGTGAATGTGTGTGACATGCAAATATATGTTAAATTAATTAATATAATCATCGTTAGTGGCTGAATGGCTAGAATCTATGCCAAACAAACAAACAAAAAAAAGTCCCTGAGACTAACTTTCTTTTCATTTTATTATACAGGTAAGTTTTCTTTTAAATATAGTCCTCGGTTTTTGAAAATCGTCCAATTTCAAGTTTTTAACGAGTGTTTCCACTCCCAGACTAAGCATGAAGTAAAATTTCGAGTTTAGAAAAGACTGAAAATTTGGTTTGGTCGCGTAGCGCGTAGCGCTACGCGACCAAACCAAATTTTCAGGCTTTTCTAAACTCGAAATTTTACTTCATGCGCCACGCGCATAAAACACTGATTTCAAGTAAAGCTCAAAATATACTGCTCGTGTTTGATCTCACGTTAATCAATATTAAAAAATGTTTTGTGTTACTAAATCTTTTAATATTCAAGCGAATACTAAATGTCCTTTCAGATTTTTTCTTTAAATAATACTTACGAGAATTGTACTTACGAGGGGTGATCAAAAGTAAGATTACAATATATACACGTGTCATTGCATGCTTTGTAACCTTACTTTTCAATCCACCCTCGTACATAACGCAAAGAAATTGTTTCGATTTTTTAAAGCGTGAGATTTGGTATACTTTAATTAAAACAGTGTTTTATACGCGTGGCGCATGAAGTAAAATTTCGAGTTTAGAAAAGCCCCGTGAAAATTTGTCTCGGGTCGCTGCGCGACCCTCGACAAATTTTCTACGCGGGGCTTTTCTAAACTCGAAATTTTACTTCATGCTTAGTCTGGGAGTGGAAACACTCGTTAGCAACTTCAAATTATATTTTTTGACAAACAACGAAAGTTTGAAAATTCACAACGTATGCATCGAGATTCGTATATTTAAAATAAACATTCATTCGTACAAGAAATGAATTAATTTAAATTCATGCAAAGTAAATTTAAAAAAAATCATAACTCAACAAACTTTAGGTAGATTTTCATGAAATGTATTGGGGATATTATGTAATCCTTGCCCTTTCGAAATATGAAAAAATGTAGTTACGCTACTGTTCTTGCCCTTTCGAACTATGAAAAAATATAGCTACGCGACTGTTTCATCTGAATATTATCTAAAACAATTAATATTTTAAAGAGGCTTAATAAACATAGCCTTTAATTGGTAAAAACATAAAAGGAACGCAATAGTACATAACGCAAAGAAAATGTTTCGATTTTTTAAAGCGCGAGATTTGGTATACTTTAATTAAAACAGTGTTTTATACGCGTGGCGCATGAAGTAAAATTTCGAGTTTAGAAAAGCTCCGTGAAAATTTGTCTCGGGTCGCTGCGCGACCCTCGACAAATTTTCTACACGGGGCTTTTCTAAACTCGAAATTTTACTTCATGCTTAGTCTGGAAGTGGAAACACTCGTTAGCAACTTCAAATTATATTTTTTGACAAACAACGAAAGTTTGAAAATTCACAACGTATGCATCGAGATTCGTATATTTAAAATAAACATTCATTCGTACAAGGAATGAATTAATTTAAATTCATGCAAAGTAAATTTTAAAAAATCATAACTCAACAAACTTTAGGTAGATTTTCATGAAATGTATTGGGGATATTATGTAATCCTTGCCCTTTCGAAATATGATAAAATGTAGTTACGCTACTGTTCTTGCCCTTTCGAACTATGAAAAAATATAGCTACGCCACTGTTTCATCTGAATATTATCTAAATCAATTAATATTTTAAAGAGGCTTACTAAACATAGCCTTTAATTGGTAAAAACATAAAAGGAACGCAATAGTATTTTATAATTAACTAGTAATACCGGAGCCGGTTAATTTCACATTCAAATCACTTTTATTGTGGGGGCTTTATGGTCCTCTACCAGCATACATATAAGATAGGTGCAGTGAGGCTCTTTGTTGTACTTTAATGACTCAATTAAATTCCTAATGGCAGCCGTTAATTAAGTTTCTCTCGCGGATCATATTCGAGCCGTAATTTTTCATTTCCTAATCCGTCCGAGATGTTTATCGCGATGATGGATCTACCGTTTCAAAAATAATAATTAAAACGCATCAACCGGCCATTAGTGGGTGTAATTGCTTTGTTTACGGAGTTTTTCCGTAATAAATTACGTGCGCGTTAACTAGAGGTTGAAGATATGAGCTAATAACTTTACAAATAAACGGTTATTAATTTATAGTGAAATTCACGAGAGATGTCCTATGATTGCAGATTTGAAATCTATGGGACAATTTTTCTTTGGGGGTATGTTAACATTATGTCTTATACTTGTGTGTGCTCAATTGCAACGCATGCTAAACTCTCTTGACTGAACGATTCATATTATTATACTTGTTTTAATTTGAAGCTTAAATGAGCTTAAATGAGCTTAAATGTCACAGGACACCTCTCGTGAACTGGACTATCGAACTGGTTATTATCATACTTAACCAAAAGGAGTTTTTATGTTGAATGCAACCACCAAAAGTCATCAGTTAAAAATATATATTATGGGGTACCCTAAGGGTCGGTTCTTGGACCACTTTTATTTCTACTTTTCATTAATTGTCATGATTTGAATTATAATTTATTTTAATTTATAAACGCTTATGCCATCTACCTGTAGAATGAACAATTATTTACATTTTATTGTATTAAATTTTTTTATATAAACGGACCAGATGGCCAGTATTAATAAACGTGTCATTCGAAACGGTCGTCTCTGAATATAATAATTAAAACCCATCACAGTATTATTGAAAATAATATCAAATTACGTTTCAAGCAACATTTCACTTTTTGCGGACGACACTGCTGTCATAGTTTTATCTGATAATTCAACTGTTTTGTTTCGATAAATGCAAATCGCGAATCAAATCACTCAGTTCACTTTGCGAAATGAAATGCTTTTCTTTCATAACGAAATCGCTTTCATTGCTTACCAGTGATGAAGACGAAGTTGTTACGGCATTTTTTGCACTTATACCTGGACAAATTGGCAATGGATCACTGTTCGTACGTGGAATTGGCTTCGACACTGATAATACGTCAGGATATTTATTCCGTGCTAGTTTTCTTGCATTTATACCGACAACATTCATTGAGCGAAAGTAGCAATCATCTACATGATTTTTCTGTTCTTTCCATAACGTTGGCACAGAAAATGAAAGGTATATATTTTCACCAAGTGACCACTTGTACAGCATTGTTCTGCACACGTTACAAAACAATTTCGGTACCCATGGCTTGTCAGTGTTTACTACAGCAAAACCAAAGTACTGCAAAAACACATCTTTGAGTGCATTTGTCATAATTTTTCCCCGTTTTCCGACTATATAACATCCACAAACGTAACAAAAATACTTTGAATCAACTCTGGTAGGTTTTCTCTGCATTTTCACACGTTCCGAAGCACAATCACAGTACAGAAACAAGTTCCAAAAGATCTTCGATGCAACGTGGTCAGCTGATAGCCGTTATAAGAGCGCAATGCTGCCACCATGCGCGAACTCGAAAACTAGAACCAATCTTGACACACGGATTGAAGATCAGAGTTCAAGGCATCAAATAACGTTAAGAATCGTTCTCATCTGCTCGGGTCCAAAAGTTGACCCGAATTTGTAAACTTGTGTATTCAATTGACTTGAATAATTTTGTTTAACTTCTTCTTCTTGAGGCATTTCAAGGGGAGCCAATACTTATGGGAGAACTGGAAATCGAGTAGAAAAGGAGAGACTATGGTCAGGATGTGCGGTACAAGTAAGACAGACAAACTATATACACCAATCACCGGCCTCGATTCTTGATGCAGCATCCAAACGCTGTTACCAAATTTTATACAGAGACTAGTTAACTGGATATACTGGAAATCGAGTAGAAAAGGAGAGACTATGGTCAGGATGTGGGGTACAAGTAAGACAGACAAACTATACATATACACCAATCACCGGCCTCGATTCTGGATGCAGCATCCAAACGCTGTTACCAAATTTTATACAGAGACTAGTTAACTGGATATATATGAACTGTAGGTATTTGTCTCTTGACATGACCTTAGAACCTTCTGTTCCTAAGCTAAGAGAGCTTAGGAATGTTTATTTATCTTCTTGGGAGTATGCTTTCACATATCTTTGCCGCAAAATTTAAAATCGAGGTCCATTTCAGAACCTCCATCTCGGGGGCAGATATTTTCTGGGTTTGTGGTAGTTTTGCTGAGTGTCGTCGGATCTTCCGAAGAAAGATCAAAGTACCACCACACAAAGAGTGGTGACCGAATTGTACATCTGGTATAAAATAAATTTATGAAGAAAGGTTAAAAAGTGTTAAAAAGTTAAAAAGTTATTATCATCTTCACGTAACTCACTCATATTCATTATCATATAGAACTTTTGAAAATGTACATAGTACACATCGTAATATACAGAGAGTTTTATGTAACACCGAACATTTTCAATTTAAATTTTCATACAGAGAATTTTACTTTTAAGTATACATATGCATACGTTGTACATTTCCCGACACTTGGTTTATTAAAGAAATTAATTTGAAGCTTCGAACGAGTGTTTTCCACTCCCAGGTTAAGCATGAAGTAAAATTTCGAGTTTAGAAAAGCCTGAAAATTTGGCTCGGGCGCGTAGCGAAGCGAAGCGACCGAGCCAAATTAGGCTTTTCTAAACTCGAAATTTTACTTCATGCGCCACCGCTACAAAACACTGATTCAATGTGAAGTTTGCGGTGTGTTTTAAACTTCGTAATATGTCACTATTTTGTACCGGTGGCGCATGAAGTAAAATTTCGAGTTTAGAAAAGCCTGAAAATTTGGTTTGGTCGCTCCGCGCTTCGCGCTACGCGACCAAACCAAATTTTCAGGCTTTTCTAAACTCGAAATTTTACTTCATGCTTAGTCTGGGAGTGGAAAACACTCGTTTTAAGTTTCAAATTGAACTCTTTAAAAAAAAAAACAAGGATTATCTAAAGATCTACGGCACATACGCTATAATTAGGAAGAAAAACCCCCTGTTTGTTCAATTTTTACTGAAAAAAGTTGAGGCGTTGATTGCAATTGGCTTTAATTTTTAATGGTCATACCTAAAAATCAAAGGTGTATTGAATGCTTTGGTTTGCGAAATCGAACATATAAAAATAAACATTGAAAATATTCGGTGTTACATGAAACTCTCTGTATATACTTTAAAAGAACATTTCCTGTATACAATTGTTAATGAAACAAGAATATTTTTTTCAATTCCAAAATCAAGTGCAAAGATATTTGAAATAATTGTTGGTAAAAGGAGGATAAATATTTTTCTGTTCCAACATCCAGTGCTGAGATTATCATGTGGATGTGTTGCGTGACCAAACTTCTTACCGGATGGTTTATGAGCGAGCAACTGGCATTTCAACCATTTTAAGTACTCTTGAAATATTAATAGTGTTTTTAATCACTATAAATTAAGACCGCTCTCTGGAAACGCTGAAAGATACTACTCGGGATAATATATCAAGATTAACTAATAAATTTTTATATGTGCGCGAGATTTATTACCATTACACGTTCCTTTTTATGTGGCCATTAATAATAATGTCAGGAGCCACATGTACGTCGTCCTGGGCGAGGGGGGATTATTAAAATTCATAAGTTTGGACTTGGGGGAGGAAGTTTTTTTTTTTCGTCATCATCATCATCATCATCAAACACAGTTTTTGGCCACTCCTTGAAAAAAGACGTATTTAGAATAATTCATGTCCGGTGCCATGAGAAAAAGGTTTATTTGTTCTAGGCCTGAGAAATACGAGAAACAAATTAATACAATTTACATAATGCTAGCTTATACAGGGAACCTTTTTTTAGCTTTTTTTTAAGCAAAAGATGCAACGAATGTTGAAAAATTTACAGAGTATGCACCTGTACATTTTCCAACATTCGTTGCTTTTTTCAAGAGTTTAATTTGAAGCTTTAAAAAGAGGGTTTTCCACTCCCAGACTAAGCATGAAGTAAAATTTCGAGTTTAGAAAAGCCCTGTGAAAATTTGTAGAGGGTCGCGCAGCGACCCGAGACAAATTTTCTGGGCTTTTCTAAACTCGAAATTTTACTTCATGCGCCACGCGTATTAAATGCTAGTTTTAAAATAAGTTCAAAATATACGTCTATAGTTAAAATAAGTAAGTTTAAAATATTTGTCTGTAGTTAACTATATCAAAATATACGTCTATAGTTAACTATAGTCAAAATATAAATGTATAATTAACTGCTTTTGTAGCGTATTGTGAACTTTATAATATTTCAGTGTTTTGTACGCATTGCGCATGCAGTAAAATTTCGAGTTGTTTTAAATTTTACTTGATGCGCCACGCGTATAAAACACTGACATATTGTAAAGTTATAATACATTTAAAAAAAAATGAGTCATAATCGAAATATTGAAATAACAAAATATTTACATTTTCCCTTTACTTTTATTCTACATTAAATTGTTACGTAGGTACTTATTTGTTATTTCGTTATTATTAATGGCATAACCTCACAATAAATGACATTTGTTACTTTTATTACGGGGCACACTAATTATAATTTTTTAAAAAATTAATTTTAAATAGAAGATTTTTAAAAATCGACCAAAACATTGAACAAAAACAAGAAATTGAGTGTTATTGCATTTAGAAAAATAATGTCTAATGTAATAAAATTAAAAAATTATAGGCAGCCACTTAAAAATCTTAAGCTGGCTATAAACAAAAAACCAATCTACATGTCATTTCGAGTATCTAAACGGCCATTGACTTTGGTTTTTAGTTCAATAAAATCGGTCAATAAATACAAGAGTTATGGCGTTAGACGTTTTTCATCGAACACCCGGTATATCGAAGCAGTATTTCAATATTTCAGTGATTTATACACCTGGCGCATGAAGTAAAAACTCGAGTTTAGAAAAACCTGAAAATTTGGATTTTGCCGGCGCCTCCCTTCAATTTTCAGGTTTTTTTAAACTCTATATTTTACTTCGTGCTTAATAAAGATGTGAAAACACTTGTTAGAAAATGTTAATTAAATAATTCAGCAGAAGAAATACATTATCACAACCGTAATAAAAAACAGTCTAGCATAATTTATAAATTACTCAAAATTAAACTAGAGTGAAGTTGGAACACATCAATAGTTCAACACTATAGATTTTCAATAGTTCAACATTATAGATTTTGTTCTGTTATTGCAAAATGTATGTAAGTTTTTAACGAATATTTTGAGTGTATTATAAGTTTTTAGCAAATATTTTGTGTGTATCATAAGTTTTTACCAAATATTTTGAATATATCATAAGTTTTTAACAAATATATTTTCTGTATCATAAGTTTTTAACAAATATTTTGAGTGTATCATAAGTTTTTAACAATTATTTTAAGTGTATCATAAGTTTTTAACAAATATTTGGAGTGTATCATAAGTTTTTAACAAATATTTTGAGTGTATCAAAAGTTTTTAACAAATATTTTGAGTATATCATAAGTTTTTAACAAATATTTTGAGTATATCATAAGTTTTTAACAAATATTTTGCGTGTATCATAAGTTTTTAACAAATATTTTGAGTATATCATAAGTTTTTAGCAAATATTATGTCTGTATCATAAGTTTTTTACAAATATTTTGAGTGTATCATAAGTTTTTAGCAAATATTTTGAGTATATCATGAGTTTTTAACAAATATATTTTCTTTATCATAAGTTTTTAACAAATATTTTGAGTGTATCATAAGTTTTTAACAAATATTTTGCCTGTATCATAAGTTTTTAACAAATATTTTGAGTGTATCATAAGTTTTTAACAAAATTTTAAGTCTATCATAAGTTTTTAACAAATATTTGGATTGTATCATAAGTTTTTAACAAATATTTTGAGTATATCATAAGTTTTTAACAAATATTTTGACTGTATCATAAGTTTTTAACAAAAATTTTGAGTGTATCATAAGTTTTTAACAAATATTTTGAGTGCATCATAAGTTTTTAGCAAATATTATGTCTGTATCATAAGTTTTTAGCAAATATTTTGAGTGTATCATAAGTTTTTAGCAAATATTTTGAGTGTATCATGAGTATTTAACAAATATTTTCTCTGTATCAGAAGTTTATAACAAATATTTTGTGTGTATCATAAGTTTTTAACAAATATTTTGAGTATATCATAAGTTTTTAACAAATATTTTGATTCGACACAGACACAATATAATATTTTGTCTTAAATCCCCCCTCTCAGATATCGTTCCTATATGAATGTTAGTATTGTGCAGAGCTGGGCAGGATTTGAATCATTCAGGATTCGAATCCTGGATTCGAATCCTTTTAGAGGATTCAAAAGAGGCATTCGAATACTTTAGTCAAACTGAATTTGTGATTCGGATTCGTTACATTTTTGTAAGAGGATTCGTATTCGAATCCAAATGCGGGTGATTCGAATCCTCACAAAAGGATTCGAATACTTACAAAGGGATTTGAATCATCAAAAATAATACGAATTAATTGTGAGGATTATCAAGAAAAATGTCTTTTGTGTCTTTTTAAATTTCTTGTTAAATCACTGTTTTGTACGCGTGGCGCATGAAGTAAAATTTCGAGTTTAGAAAAGCCCAGAAAATTTGTCTCGGGTCGCTGCGCGACCCTCGACAAATTTTCACTGGGCTTTTCTAAACTCGAAATTTTACTTCATGCTTAGTCTGGGAGTGGAAAACACTCCTTTGAAGTTTCAAATTGAACTCTTTAAAAAAAGCGTTTTGAAAAACAACCGATGTCGGAAAATTTACAGCTTATGCAAATGTTTACCTAAAAAAAAAAATGTTCACGTTGTTTTTTGTAGAAGAGTTCAATTTGAAGCTATAAACAAGTGTTTTCCACTCCCAGACTAAGCATGAAGTAAAATTTCGAGTTTAGAAAAGACCCGTGAAAATTTTCCGAGGGTCGCGCAGCGACCCGAGACTAATTTTCTGGGCTTTTCTAAACTCGAAATTTTACTTCATGCGCCACAGGTACAAAACAAAAATATTGTGAATTTAGGTATATTTGAACCTCACTTGAAATCAGTGTTTTAAACGCGTGGCGCATGAAGTAAAATTTCGAGTTTAGAAAAGCCCAGAAAATTTGTCTCGGGTCGCTGCGCGACCCTCAATAAATTTTCACGGGGCTTTTCTAAACTCGAAATTTTACTTCGTACTTAGTCTGGGAGTGGAAATGCTGGTTCGAAACTTCAATCTAAATGCTTTGATAAGAACATTAAATAACTGAAAATGTTTTTAAAGATAATAATCTAGTTTTTAAAATTTGGTTTAATATTATTTAAAGTAAAACTGACGTGGTAGCCACAATCTAAAATAATTTTCCTGGCCTTTTAATATAACATTCTTCTGTGGGAAACCCCCATTTTGTTAAATTGTTTTCATTGTTTTTGTCAGTATTTAAGTTGGTTTTATAAATTTGTACGTGTTTTGTAATTTTTATAATGCCTGTTGATTTCGACAAATTTAATAATATCATATGGCTTTTTTGTTAGTGTTTTGGTCAAATTGAATAAAAATTCACTGAATTTTTTTATAAACGTAATTTTCAGGCATTCGTCGATTTTATAATTGAGTTCAATTTGAAGCTTTAAACGAGTGTTTTCTACTCCCAGACTAAGCATGAAGTAAAATTTCGAGTTTAGAAAAGCCCCGTGAAAATTTGTCGAGGGTCGCGCAGCGACCCGAGACAAATTTTCGGGCTTTTCTAAACTCGAAATTTTACTTCATGCGCCACGCGTACAAAACACTGATTTGAAGTGAAGTTCACAAACACATGAATACATCTGTAATCAGAGTAACAGGGAATCAGATATTTAGTCTGTTATCAACGATGTTCAGTGTTAATAATAAATAATTAAGTTTTGAATATTTTTGTTAAAACCACTGGTAACGATAGTTATATTATAATGGTTGCAAAAAATTATAAAATCAAATTTCTTTTAAAAGGATTTGTATTCGTGATTCGCAAAAACAGGATTCGAATCTTTGATTCGAATCATATTTATCTCTTACGAATCCTTTATTCGAGTATTCGTGATTCGAATCATATTACGTGATTCGGATTCGTGATTCGAATATTTTTTACGAGAATTCGTCCCAGCTCTGGTATTGTGTTTGTACCGGTCTAGTAGACATTAAACTCTAGTAATTTTAACAGCAGTTCTATTAATAAGGCTGCTAGGCTGTGATAAAGTAGCATATTTGAATAATTCCCCAGCACTGAATTAATCTTTATATAATTCGCAATTACACACAAACCTTCCGGCAAGCATTAATATTAAAGAGGCAACAATAAAAATCTCATCTACATTGATTAACCGTAATCATCAGTCCGGTAATAACAACGTAACTTCTTCATCGCCGAGCCACCATACCAACTGTTAATCTTAGGTAATGAGTGGGCTTTAAGTACCCCGTGCACATGCGTTTCCACGCATTTTCCTTTCGATTTGCATCGGATTTACATGAAAATCCCGCGATCCGCAAGTATCGCCGATAAATTAACGTCATAATGTTTATTTATTAATTTCGTGGTATTCCAAGCGCTACGGCGCGCATGCAAATGCTGTTATCTAGGTAATACCGGCAATATTTTATAATTACTAATTAATGAAAGGAAATTATTAACATTCAATAATGTTGTATGTTCGTGCAATAAATGGTAATTTATTTATGTTATGCGAAAAAATATTGAAACGTGTAATTTCGTCATGACGGATTAACATAATGGATTCAATTTTATTGTAATCACCTAAAATATTCCTGTATGTTTAATAGGTCGCTTGAAAATGAAAATGTGTATGCGATATCAGTGAAATTAACAACGCGCTGTTTGTATATCATTACAATTCCTATAAATTTGTAATGCGCATGCATTTCACGATTACAGGTTTTAATTTCGAAATAAAGAAAGAAATATGATCGCTAATAAGACGGCGGTTCCTAATGTGATAATTGCGTTTCGCTTTAATTAAGATATATGGGTAATCTGTTGGGTGAAAGCTGGTTTTGCCTTCGTTTGATTCGTAATTAGCGTGCATTTTTGAGAGAGCAAGGAAATGCCATTAGAAACTGCAGCAATCTGAAGGCTGCGCAGATACCTAACATACTTTCCTTATGTTAAGACACAGACATTCGCAATTGATCGATTACAAGATGTTATGGAGGCATTAACAACATTCTTCGAATGTGTTTTACTGATTGTTATAAACAATTATGCCTTGTTCGATAAATCTTGAGGTTATTCGAATATATCATTTTTGTTCAAGTAAGTATTTATGTAAATTGAATTTGTGTTCAGTATTCCGGCACCAGGTACCCACAGACGCGTTTCGGACTTCAAGGTCCTCTTCAGTGTGGTCCCGACCCAGTGCTGGGGAATACTGAACATTTCTGACTATTTCAAGCCAATATGTGAAAACTATTAATGATTTCGATAGCTAACGCCATCTATTTATGTATAAATGTTTGAAGTATTCAACAACCAAGTATTAACAGTTTCATTTATATTTATACTTATATTTCACTAATTGTTATAAACAATTATTCCTTAAGTTGATTGATTGAGTTACGTGTAGATCAAATTAATTTGACACTAGCCACATTAATAACTAATAACCTTTCTTTACACGTTTATTTGAATTACCAAATGTACATACATTTCGGACACAAAGTGACCATTATCAACGGAAAAATACTCGCATTGTTAATCCATTGATAATGGTCACTTTGTGTCCGAAATGTAAGTACATTTGGTAATTCAAACAAACGTGTGAGGAACGGTCATACAGGCCAACAAATTTGCACTTTTTGAAAGTTGATTTGGATCTGACATCTGATTTTGTATAATTTTGATCTTCTGAATTCAAATCCGAGTGTCATTTTGCCCTATCACGTAAGGTTTTTTTTATCAATGTTGAAAATAAATTAATAAAAAATGTGGTCAGAGTAAACGCTACTTATATTGATACAGGGACAAAAACAAATTACATATAGTAAAAAAGTCTTAAACAATCTTTAATTTCTTTTCATTCTAGAAAATCTTTCCCTCTTGGATGAAAAACTTCGTTTAGTGGATTTTCTTCTGTATTCCAGAGCCGGATTGTCCCGTTTTATTGACCAGCAATAATCAACCATCATTGAAACATTCCACCGACCTTGGTATCTGCTTTATTTCTTTCATATCTTGGTGGAACCTCTCACCTTGCTCCTTACATCACCAAGATTTTCGGGGAAGTAATCAAGATGCAAGTGTAAAAAGTGAACTTTTATGCTCATATTACATCCCAGTTCCATACATTTCTGTATCATGTTTTTCACAATTTCCTTGTAGTGAGGATCTTTGTTATCAACATTCAATAACATTAGCAAATGAAATCCATGCATCTTTCTTAGTTTCGGTTATGGTATTAACAAATTCTTGATCTTTCGTTAATCTCCTTATTTGAGGACAGACAAAAATTCCTTCAATGAAATAAAACACTTTAACTTTGTTTGTATAACACACTATTTTTATTTTCGTGACTGCAGTTTAATTTTAGCACTCGGCTCAAAGAACATCAGCGCTCTTTTCGGCTTAATCAAATAGAAAAATCAAATTTCGCCAAACATATAATCAATGAAAACCATTCTTTTGGAGAGGATGTACTTAAGATCATCTATTATGCCGAAAAGGGCCGAAAAATGAACATCCTAGAATCCCTGGAGATACAGAAAGCCCGCGCTAATCCGGGAATCCCCCTAATTCCTAATTAACGACCAGGTCGATCTAGTGTATACCCCCATTTTTAATGATAATAATTTCAATTGGATCAACACATACTGACACAAACCAATGACTAGATAAAAAACACTATTTATTGAATATCTCAAAAACTAAGAGTGCTATGACAAAAAGTGAAGATACAAAAAATCTTTAATATTTTATTACCTACAACTTTTATTTGAAACATTTTCCAATTGTATCAACACAAACACTGACACAAATCAATGACTAGATAAAAAACACTATTAAATATCTCAAAAACTAAGAGTGCTATGACAAAAAGTGAGTCCACAACAAATTTTTAGTATTTCATTTCCTACAACTTTTATTTGAAACATTTTTCAATTGGATCGACACATACACTGTCACACACCAATAACTAGATAAAACACACAACTTTTGAAATATCTCAAAAACTAAGAGTGCTATGACAAAAAGTAAGTGAACAATACATCTTCATTTTGTTATTATCTACAACTTTTATTTGAAAGAATTTTTTGTTTGATGAACATTTATTGAAAAAATCTGAAAAAACTGAAAAACGCTAAGAGTAAAGTACCACTTCCGGTTTTCCGATTTTCACCAAAAGCTTTTCAGTTCTTCCGATTGTAACAAAAAGCTTAAGTTTCAAGTTTCATCTCGATATCTTTAGCGGTTTTTGCGGTACAGCGCACACAGACTCACACACAGACACACAGACACACAGCCAGACAGACAGACATTTTTCAAAAATGGTCTTATTCGACTCAGGGGACCTCAAAACGGATATTTCCGCTAAAATTTTTGATTCGAAAATTTTCACGAAAACAATACTTTCCCTTTGTATTACATACGGGGGAAAGTAAAAAAAATCTAATTCTGGATATTTAATTAAAAAAATATTAATGCCTGAAATTTTACAGTGCCTCAGGATGTATTGTCAGAAAAAAATGCACAGTTTGTAGTTTTGCATTTAAAAGTAAACAATTCACGATTAAACGAGCTTTCATTTGACTGTTTGAGACTTGAAAATTGTGCTTAGTACGAGCGCTCAAAATCAAATTTTCGTGGGTTTGTTAATTATCCGTCAGTTTTAAAAGTTAAGAATAGTCGACGAATTATTTTTTTCTTGAGGAAATAAATAGCTCAGATTATTTATAATATTAATAAGAGCGTCTGTGAATTTTTTCTGGATTTGTATGAAATTTGTATAAAATTACATTTTCATTAAATTACATCAATGTTTGTGGTTATATTTGTTGAATCCAGTTTGATTACACCAAATTCAGAGTTTAGGATTGTTAAATTTTGTTTGTTAGCATTAAATTTGTAGGTTATATTGGTTAAATCTTGTTTGTTAACATCAAATTTGTAGGTTAGATTGGTTAAATCTTGTTTGTTTACATCAAATTTGCAGGTTAGGTTGGTTAAATCCTGTTTGCTTACATCAACGATGTAAATTGATGTTATGTGAAACCTGAATAGTTACACATAACCTCGAAATAAATGACATTTGTCACTTTTTTCCAAGGCACACTAATTATAATTTTTGAAAAATTTAATTTCAAATATAAGGTTTGTTTTAATTTTGTTTCGACAACAATGTTTTTGAAAAACAAATATTGCGCATTATCGGGTTTAGAAAAATAATGTCTAACGATGAAACATGTGTTTTCGACTCCCAGACTAAGCATGAAGTAAACTTTCGAGTTTAGAAAAGCCCCGCGTAGAAAATTTGTCGAGGGTCGCGCAGCGACCCGAGACAAATTTTCACGGGGCTTTTCTAAACTCGAAATTTTACTTCATGCGCCACGGGCATAACACATTTGTTTAAGAAGAAGTCCGAACTTTTTAAACTGATGTATTCGAATATTTTTTCCAAGGCACGCTATTTTTATTTTTCGATTTAGTTTTATTTTTAAAAAAATCTGAAAAAATTCTCAACTATTCTTTTTGATATTAAAATTGCCTTAATAATTTTTTTCTTATGAAAAAAATATTTAAATTTTTTAAAAAAAAACTACTGCTAGAAGTCCAAAGTTTATATGCAAAATGCAATTATTTGAATCAAATGTTAGCATTTGTAAATTCATCGATAGTTAACCAATTTTAATTTTTGTAACGCCAAAAGAGAGAAAAGAGAGTTTGTTCATTTGTTAACAATTTCTGTGAGCAATAATTGACAATTTAATTATGTGTTTTCAAATTTAATAATTTAAATAATTTAAGTTACTCTGTTTGATAATGGCAAGTTGAATTGCCGAAACTGCAGTCACGAAAATAAAAATAGTGTGTTATACAAACAAAGTTAAAGTGTATTATTTCATTGAATTAACATGTATAACGAAGTAGAAGCCTCCACAGTTCATAAAAATTCGTCTCTTTAATTTTGCATATGAGATAGCGGAAAATTTTCTACAAAGGTATTTGAAACAGTCCATCTTTATTTAAAGCTTTAACGTATTGTTTCATTAATCCTAGTTTAATATGCAGTGGAGGTAACAACATTTTTTGTGGATCAACATGACTTGCGGAACATTTTTTGATCCGGGAGTTAAATTATTTCTTCTTATCCAGTCCTTTTTCTTCCAATCCTGATGTCTACTTCGACTGTCCCACTCACACAAAAAAACAGGGGTACTTTGTATACTCTGACTGCTGTCCTAGTAGAAGTCCCACAATTTTCAAATCCCCACAAATTTCCAACTATGATCATTGTATTTGCAAATCAGGGAATCTCAGCAATTAAATGTTACTTTCGGGAATTCCCCTATACTATTCTATTGATTTGTACACAATTTAAATGGCGTAGCCATTTTTAGAATGTCATTTAGTTTTTATTCGCAAATATTTAAAAAACCATAAATATGACACCTAGTAAATTTATTAAAAAATTGTGCTTGATGGAAACAAAAAAATGTTGATTCTTTGTTAGATGAGCCACCAAAACTTAAAAAAAATTAACAAATCCAAATTACATTTTTTTTGTTGGTCTGTGTTATTAGCGCTTTATTCGTCAAATTATTCCTTGTTCAATAAATCTTGAAGTTATTCGAATATAAAACTTTTGTTCAAGTAAATATTTATGAGAGCGGAGCAAAGGTGTGTGCAGAGGTATGAAACAATGCTATCGGGCGCATCACGAAGATGTCATGAGGATGTGGCTGGCCGCAGTGAAGTAAGGCATGAAATTACAGGGTCCGAAGTGTGGAACCCTATGATTTACAATGTCGCTACTCCACCCGATAAATATAAGAGCATCGCAACGGCGTCCGTGCATGCAAGAGAAAAAAAACGTGTGAGTGACGTGACGTGCTTCTTCCACCCGGAGGAGAAGCGAAGAGAAAATCTCCATCTCGAAAATAGCTCGGCAATTACCAACTACAGATGACAGCCGAGGGAAACTAATATGCAAGTCATTACACCGATTGAAACAAATGGTCCTCGCGAAGGGAACCAACGCTAACATCCCTTCACACATCAATATCAATATTTATATGCAACTACTCTTCATTACGTTGACACTTTGATCGTCCGTCTTCGTGCCGTGTGCCTCTCTTACATTTCATGTCGCAATTATGATTGATTAGGCCTGATAAAGGAACACATAAATTTCAATTAGCCGTGCATTAAAACTTTATTATGCAGTTGGGACGTAATTGCCATAAAAAAAAATTGGACACATGCTATGTTCAAGGTGCCGCCGCCGGGTTCGTCAAATCTGACGTGCTCTTATATAACTACTTGTCCACTGAAAGCCAGCGAGTGCTCCTTATTTAGAATACGGTGTATTGGCCACAAGTCACTTGCACAATCGATTCATCAAAACTTCGATAAATATCTCGTTTGAATTCAAAACATGTTTCAGACCTTGTCGATCAAAAATTGATTTTAATCCAATATGCTAACATATTTCTTTTCAATGGGCATAATTGGCTTTAAACATACAGCGAGTTTTTTTTGTAGGTATACATATCCTAATTATCTGCTGTGAATCTTCGATATTCGTTGTTTTTTAAAAAGAGTTCATTTGAAGATATAAACGAGTGTTTTCCACTCCCAGGTTAAGCATGCAGTAAAATTTCGAGTTTAGAAAAGCCTGAAAATTTGGTTTGGTCGCGGAGCAACCAAACCAAATTGTCAGGTTTTTCTAAACTCGAAATTTTACTGCATGCGCCACGCGTATAAAACATTGAAATATTGTGAAGTTTACAATATCCTACTAAAGCAGTTAACTATAGACGTATATTTTGACTATATTTAACTATAGACGTATATTTTGACTATAGTGAACTACAGACGTATATTTTGAACTTACTTATTATCCGCGAAGCGGAGCGACCAAACCAAATTTTCAGGTTTTTCTAAACTCGAAATTTTACTGCATGCGCCACTCGTACAAAACACTGAAATATTATGAAGTTCACAATACGCTACAAAAGCAATTAACTATAAATTTATATTTTGACTATAGTTAACTATAGACGTATATTTTGATATAGTTAACTACAAACAAATATTTTGAACTTACTTATTTTAACTATAGACGTATATTTTGAACTTATTTTAAAACTAGCATTTAATACGCGTGGCGCATGAAGTAAAATTTCGAGTTTAGAAAAGCCCAGAAAATTTGTCTCGGGTCGCTGCGCGACCCTCGACAAATTTTCACAGGGCTTTTCTAAACTCGAAATTTTACTTCATGCTTAGTCTGGGAGTGGAAACACTTGTTCGAACTTTAAATTTAACTCTTTTATAAAATCGACTTATGTAATATTATAAATCATTCATTGAAATCATAGAAAAACATGCAATGTTTTGATAAAATCAACGCGGTAAATACACCCTACGTTTGGTCATATTAAAAGAAACGTTTGGTCAATAAAAGTAACCTCTAGAATGCTATGATTTTACCTTTCTTTTAAATGTATGTTGGCTACATGCTTTAGGAATTGTCATAAAAAACGTCAGACATTATAATTATAAAGTATAATTTCAAAGTTGCCATCCTAAAATATATTCCATAGCACCCTAGAGGTTTTAGTTTATTGAACATAGGATATTTTACACTGGCGAAAGAAATTAACGCATCATTTGTGATTTTTTTGATATCTTGGAATCGAGTTTTCTTTGAACACAAACATATTTTTACAATAAGAAATCTTATCAAGCATGCTGTTTTACATGTTGTGTTTTGTCTTTTGTTCTCATGGTTTTCTGTCAATAAATAAAATGAAGCACTTTTCATTATTCTGACTGTAAGAAAGGTTCATATTAAATTTCTTTTTGAGTTTGTTTTCAAGTAATTGTTAAAATTAAGTGCTAAATAGTGAAGAATGAATATGGATAGACGTCCGAATCTTAATTTAAGCTGTGATTGTGGTTACACTTGCAGAAGAAGGTAGGAGTCAGCGTTACATCAGTCAGCGTCTTGGTGTTAATC
Organism: Philonthus cognatus; assembly: GCA_932526585.2. Lineage (NCBI taxonomy): Eukaryota > Metazoa > Arthropoda > Insecta > Coleoptera > Staphylinidae > Philonthus > Philonthus cognatus. Next base: position 83,176,015 of record OW052245.1, on the reverse strand, counting down.
AATCGACCGTATCCCGTGTCTTGAAGAGACATCGGGAAACTCAGGCATACTCAAGAAGGCCAGGACAAGGGAGAAAAAGGGCCACAACTGCTGTTCAAGACCGTTTTTTAATGATGCAGACGTTACGCGAACGGTTTATTACGGCTCCTAGGCTACAAAATATGCTCGCAGAGATCCACAATGTTCATGTAAGTTCCGTTACCATCAGAAAAAGGTTACGTGGTTTTAATTTAACTCCGAAAACAGCGGAAAAAGGACCACAATTAACCGCAGACCATCGCAGAGCCAGGTTAACATTTGCGCAAGAACATGTAAACTGGTTACAGGCCGATTGGGCTAATGTTATGTTTAGCGACGAGTCCAGATTTTGTCTTTACGGCAGTGACAGACGAATGCATGTGTACAGACGGCCAGGTGAACGTTATGCGCAGTGTAACATTGTTCCGACTGTTATGTTTGGTGGACGCTCTGTTATGGTGTGGGGTGGTATCACTTTAGAGGCTCGTACGGAGTTGGTGGTCATACCAAGAGGAAGCATCACGGCAGCGTCTTATATTGCAAACATTTTAGAACCATCCGTAATGCCTTTTGCTCCCTTTGGAGGAAACGATTTCCTGTTTATGCATGACAATGCAAAACCACACAGTGCCCGAATTGTACAACAGTATCTTGATCTAGTGGGTATCAACACAATGCAATGGCCAGCCAGGAGTCCCGATCTTAATCCGATCGAACACCTATGGGACGCGATGGGCAGACGCCTTAGAGCACTTCCTCGGCGTCCAAGCAATCAACAAGAGCTTGGACAAAGATTGCAGGAAATTTGGGAAGATATTAACCAGGATGAAATTGGATCATTAATTAACAGTATGAGCCGTCGCTGTCAGGCAGTTATTCGAGCAAGAGGAGGAAACACTAGATATTAAGTCTTATAATCACATGTTAACTTTTTTCCTCTTTTTATTTATGACATTATTTTAGTCATTAATGAAAGAAAATGTGTTGAAAATCATTATTATAGTTCAGTTGGTTTTGTTGTTATTTTTTTTGTTTTTAAACATCAAAACTTTATTTTTAAATTAAAAAAATTAATGTGATGCGTTAATTTCTTTCGCCAGTGTATTATGATTGATTTCACGTACATTTTTTTACAAATATTACCAGTATATTTCGTGTATTGTAATTCTGCGACTTTTAAATTCAAGCGCTTAAAGCAATTTGCGCCAATTGCTAGCTACGCCCTTGAAAGGAATATGTTTGAAGTAAGCATTTTTTCAGGTAGTCAATTCACATTTCCCTCCAGTCATTTGTTCATGTCCATGGCTCTGTGGGTGCACGGAAGTGGCCATTTCGTGACAGATTGTTTGTAGATTAAAGTAGATTACATCTGTCACACTACACACATTCTCAATTAGTGAGGATATATGAAGTCACGCTATAAAATTAGTAGATTCTAACGTTTTATGAGCTTGAATACTAGAAAAAAAAATTGTATCAAATTTAAATTATAGTGATCAACTTTTTTCTTCGGAAACCTCTTACTTAAAGAGAGAAAAAAAAACACGTTTTATGAGCTGCTCCTTTTTCGAAGAATTAAAGTTGGTTACCTTAATTCTGCACAATAAATATTTGAACATTCAAATATTTATTGTGCAGAATTAAGGTAACCAACTTTAATTCTTCGAAAAAGGAGCAGTGAAAAAAGGTGCTTAGGCCGTAAGGGGATATGGGAGTTCAAGGAGTGCGGTTGCTCACTTTAATGAAATGGAATAGTTATTTACAAAACAAGTGCGGAAAAACAATTTTCCCCTTTAAATGCGTGAACTCGGGAAATTGTTCATTCACGAGGATTGTACAATATTTTTCGAAACGAGCAAAATGATCACAATAACGCTGCCAAGGAAAATGTGCAAGATCTCTTATGTAAAAATTCTTAATTTTAATAACTGTTGTCTTAAGTAGCTCAATCTAAAATTATCCTCAGTGCAAAAATGTATCAAGGGTGCAAGGTGCGTTGAAATTACGACAGCTAGTTGTAATGCACAAAAAAAATCATCAAAATCGGTCTGAAAATGGATTTTTGGCGATTTTTTCGTTGTCTTGATGATGTGATTTTTTTTTACAAAATAGGGTTTTATTATCAAAGGACTCTACGTTATCAGCCCGATGAGTTTATGAAACCTCCTATGTAGTAAAGTTATCTGCCAAAGCTTGTATCAGGATTAATTAAAAAAAATGTTTGAAAATAACTACTTAACTAATTTTTTTGAACAGTTTTTATAATAATAATAATTCTTTATTAACGGACAAGCCATTTCCAATGTAGAGCCAAAAACATATAACTAAAATGTAAGACACAAAACATGAATCACAAATATGCACAAAGACACATATGTTAATCTGCGTAAACCACAATAGGGTTATAACATTTAGTGCACACCATCCGCCAGACTCCTCCTAATTAAACCTAAAGATGAGTTAAAAAAGTCAATACCGCTACAAATGTCATTAGGCGTGCGCGTTAATCGAGTCATGGGGCAATTTAAACTGCAAGTCGTCCTGCAAAATTCGTTATGGAGTAGCATGCGGCTACGTGAATGTCTAGGTGGTACATGATAATTAATCATACTAACAATATGACTTGAATCTATTTTGCAGTTTATGATTTTATAAAGAAAACACATATCTAATTCCATGCCACGATGTTGCAAAGTTGTGAGTCCTAAGTATGCCATCGTTTCCTCGGTTGTTAGGTGTATATTTTTCTTGGTCAATTTATATGACGTAAACTTAATGAACTTAGTTTGCACTTTTTCCATCCTGTTGACATATGTAACGTATGAGGGCGACCAAATCGTTCTACAATAATCAAAATGAGACCGAACAAGGGAGTTATACAGGATGTTAAAAGTGCGTACATCGACCAGATCTTTGGTAACACGTTTAATGAATCCTAGCGCCTTATTTGCTTTATTGACTATGAAGTCAATGTGCGACTTAAATGACAGCTTTGAATCAAGCATGATCCCAAGATCCTTTACTAAATAAACTTGACTCAATGTTAAGTTATTTAACCTGTAGTTATATGTTATTCCGTTCCTCTTACGCGAAAAACATATAAAACTACATTTATTGATATTCAGCTGCATATCATTCAGTGCACACCATTTATTGACCGAGTCAATATCTACTTGAATTTTGATACAGTCTGCTGTGTTCTTTGCGGTATAATACAATTTTAAATCATCGGCAAAAAGCAAATGAGGACACCTTAGCGATTCGGACAGGTCGTTTATAAAAATAATAAATAGTAGTGATCCTAAGTTGGACCCTTGTGGAACACCAGACGTTGAAATATATGGTTCTGAGAGGTAGGATTTAATTTTTACATACTGTTTCCTCTCTGACAAATATGTTGCTAGCCAGTTTAGAAACGGATTACCTAGACCATACGCTTGCATTTTTTTTATGAGAATAACATGGTTGACAGAGTCAAATGCTTTGCTGAAGTCCGTGTAAATTGCATGGACTTCAGAATTATCATCTAGAGCTTTATGTATGTAATCCGTATATATGAATAAGTTGGTTAGTGTTGATCTGCTTTTATAAAAACCATGCTGGTGTTCCACAATGACCGATTTAAAAGTGTCGTAGATTGGCCTGTAGACTACTTTCTCAAATATTTTTGCCATTGTCGAGAGAATGGAAATAGGCCTGTAGTTTTCTACGTTAGATTTAGACTTGGATTTATGGATAGGTACCATACGCTTGCATTTTTTTTATGAGAATAACATGGTTGACAGAGTCAAATGCTTTGCTTAAGTCCGTGTAAATTGCATGGACTTCAGCATTATCATCTAGAGCTTTATGTATGTAATCCGTATATATGAATAAGTTGGTTAGTGTTGATCTGCTTTTATAAAAACCATGCTGGTGTTCCACAATGACCGATTTAAAAGTGGCGTAGATTGGCCTGTAGACTACTTTCTCAAATATTTTTGCCATCGTCGAGAGAATGGAAATAGGCCTGTGGTTTTCTACGTTAGATTTAGACTTGGATTTATGGATAGGTATCACATATGATTCCTTCCAAATTACAGGAAAGATACCTGTGCTTGATGACAATGAGTATATATAGTGTAAGGGATCTACTAAGGTGTCACAGCAGTTGTATAAGAATATAGCTGGAACATTGTCAGGACCAGCGCTGCTATTAGGATTCATTGAGCGTATTGCGTTATATATATCCTCATGAGAAATGTTTATATTATTAAGGTTGATGATGCTGTCAAACTCAAGTGAGAAATTGTAAATTGATGATGGTCTATAAACTGATGAAAAATATGCAGCAAATAAATTAGCAATATCGGTTCCTGTAGACGCTGTAGTGTTGCCGTAGACCATGGACACTGGAATGCCATGGCACTTATTCTGACTATGTACATAGTTCCAAAACGACTTTATGTTGCTCGGTATAGCCCTTTCAACATTGTTTGTTGAAAAAGTTTGCTCAACTTGCAGAGGAGGTTTCATCAAAGTAACAACGAAATACAATTTTCATTATGGCTGACCGAATCTGACAAACGTCAGGAAATTTCAAATTTTCGAGGTAAATCACCCCCGCCGATACAATGCGACCACTCCTGACCCCCCAAATTGACCGAATAAAAAAGTTGGCAACAAGAGTTATTTTTACGTGTCCCTTTTTGAGTCGGGCGCCGGCCGTAGTTTAGTTTATTGTGTCCAAACCAGGCATCGAGTCTTTGGTGGAGCGGCTAATTTGCGAGCTTGACACTTTGGGCTACGCATTGCAGGAAATCCAAACGAAATCCGTGCAGTATTCGATTTTTAGTGAGCGTTTGAAAAATCAAAGGCTCAAATTCTAACCCTCAATGAGGAAACTTGGTACATTGGGGTTGCTCACCTGAGGGGTGGCCTTTTAATGGGTCAATTCCGACGTTTCAAGATACAGCAGACACAACGAGACCTTTCCCGATGCTCATTTTTAAACTTGAAAAATAGATTTGCTTGAAAATACGCTTAACTGATGCGGAATTAAATTGTAAGAATTACCCATCTATCATACCCCTAATCATGTTCTCTCTGCTTAGGCACACTTCCCTACATAGGCTTCCAATCCGTTACAGTTGTCTCTCTATATCGTAGCTTACACCTAGAGCTCACTCAGGACAAACTCATTCAGCATGTAGTATACTTCACTTATTTTCAAACCAACAACCCTTTTCATAAACTTCTTCAAATAGATTATTTTTCGTCAATTTTTGAAATCGACAACTTCTACATTTCATAATCAAATGATAATTCAACTGAAATTACAGTTCAGCTGTCAAATTTTGCGTGCATGGATTTAACTTCCTAATCTCGTGCCATAAGTTAAATGCGACTTTCGAGTTGTCAAAACGGTATTTGAAACTTCACTGTCGAGGCGGCGAGTTCAAAAAATGTGTTAAAATATTGGTTGTTAGCAGAGCTGGGCAAGATTCGAATCATTCTGGATTCGAATCCTTTTAGAGGATACAAAAGAGGCATTCGAATACTTTAGTTCAACTGGATTCGTGATCCGGATTCGTTACATATTTTTAAGAGGATTCGTATTCGAATCCATATGTGGGTGATTCGAATCTTTATAAAAGGATTCGAATATTTATCAAAGGTTTCGAACATTCAGTACATTCAGTGCCTTTTAAATTTACAGAAATTAGTCAAATTATTGTAAGAGATACTTTTAAAATTATTTCTAAAAGCAATTGCTCTGACATTTACGGGTTTTCTTTTGAAATTTTAAAGATAATATTAAATGTTATTATAAGTCCGCTAACAGCATTAATAAATGAAATCTTGAGATTTGGTATTTTCCCAGATGTGCTAAAATCCGCCAAAATTGTGCCAATATTTAAGAAAGGGGATAATAACGAGCCGTCTAATTATAGAACAGTTTCCGTCCTTCCCATCTTGAGTAAAGTTGTCGAAAAAATAATGCAGAAACAAATAATTTATTGGTTTGAACACAATAACCTGTTCACGCAAAAACAATTTTGTTTTAGAAATGCCCACTCTACGAGCGATGCTATTCTAGCCTTCGTCGATCACATTTTAAATGGTTTTGAGTGCAAAATGTCATCAGTTGCATCATTTTTAGATCTGACGAAGGCGTTTGATTGCATTCCACACGACATTTTGATAGACAAAATGAAGTCATACCATTTTGATAGCACAAGTACAAATCTATTATCGTCCTATTTGCAGCACAGATCACAAGCTGTTTTCTATCAGAATAACAAATCCACCACTAAGTTTGTTACAAGGGGTGTCCCTCAAGGATCGATTCTTGGACCGACCCTTTTCATAATTTTTATGAATGATCTTGTAATACATTTAAACAACACAGAACTTATTTTAGACGCAGATGATAGCACTATAGTTGTCACGGATAGGACTTTAAGCGAAGTGAATATGACCAATCGCAAAGCTCTGAAACTGGTGACGGATTGGTGTAACCAAAATGGGCTTATACTAAATGAAAATAAAACTAAAACCATGTCGTTTTCATTAAATGAACCAGTAGAAAAGGATGCAACGTGTTTCTTGGGATTGCACGTGGACTCAAACTTAAGATGGGATGTAGAAGGCAATAAGTTAGCTGGAAGATCTCCAAAAATATATACTGTATAAGAAATTTAGTACGCAAGATCAGTGACAAGTCTACGTTAAAAACAGCATACCACGGTTTAATCGAATCCCGCCTAAGATACGGCTTACTAGTGTGGGGTCACTCTGCCTCGAGGCATAGATTGTTTCGGCTGCAACGAAAAGCCATTCGAATCATCGCATCCGCCCCATACAGAGATGACTGTAAACACATTTTCAAAACATGGCAAATTCTACCCTTACCATCCCTTTATATAGATGAATCGCTCATATATATAAAGAAAAACCCTTTAAGATTTTCAATGCATGATCATCATAGCCATAACACTAGATCTAAGACAGATCTTTACCAACAAAACATGAGGCTTACGAAATCACAAACGGCAACGAGATATTTCTCAATAAAATTATTCAATAAGCTACCCGAGAGTCTAAAAACGTTGGATCTTATGCATTTTAAATCTAAAATAAAAAATATTCTAGTCACAAATGCGTTCTTTTCAATTGAGGAATTTTTAGTCAGCGATGGCAGTATTTTTAAGTAATTTTTATATTTTAATATTTTAATGTGTTCTTGTATTTTATTTTCCGTGTATACTCTTGTATTTGTATATTTCTACCCTCAATGTATTTACTAGTTTTAAGCTTATTCTCCGATGACAAGTGTAATGACAATGTATGTTAGTGGCACAATAAATGAATTGAATTGAATACTTACAAAAGGTTTTAAATCATCAAAAATAAATCGAATTAATTGTGAGGATTAACTTGGAAAATGTCTTGTGTGTGTTTTTAAATTTCTCGTTAAATCCCTGTTTTATACGTGTGGCGCATGAAGTAAAATTTCGAGTTTAGAAAAGCCCAGAAAATTTGTCTCGGGTCGCTGCGCGACCCTCGCCAAATTTTCACGGGGCTTTTCTAAACTCGAAATTTTACTTCATGCTTAGTCTGGGAGTGGAAACGCTCGTTCGAAACTTCATACTGAATGCTTTGATAGGAACGTTAAATGACTGAAAATGTTTTTAAAGATAATAATCTAGATTTCAAAATTCTGTTTAATATTATTTGAAGTAAAACTGACATGGTAGCCACAATCTGAAATGTTAAATTTTTCCGGCATTTCCCTGATTCAAGTTTTTTTCCCTGACCTTTTAATATAACTTTCTTTTGTGGGAAACGCCATTTTGTTAAATTTTGTTCATTGTTTTTGTCAATATTTAAGTTAATTTTATAAATTTTTACGTGTTTTTTAATTTACCTGCTGATTTTGACGAATTTAATAATATCATATGGCTTTTTTGTTAGTGTTGTGGTCAATTTGAATATATTTCCATGACTTTTCTCTGACTTTACCGGTTTTACTGATATTCAGTGATTTTTTACTTTCCCCCGTATGTAATACAAAGGGAAAGTATTGTTTTCGTGAAAATTTTCGAATCAAAAATTTTAGCGGAAATATCCGTTTTGAGGTCCCCTGAGTTGAATAAGACCATTTTTGAAAAATGTCTGTGTGGCTGTGTGTGTGTCTGTGTGCGCTGTACCGCAAAAACCGCTAAAGATATCGAGATGAAACTTGAAACTTAAGCTTTTTGTTACAATCGGAAGAACTGAAAAGCTTTTGGTGAAAATCTGAAAACCGGAAGTGGTACTTTACTCTTAGCGTTTTTCAGTTTTTTCAGATTTTTTTATTAAATGTTCATCAAACAAAAAATTCTTTCAAATAAAAGTTGTAGATAATAACAAAATGAAGATATATTGTTTATTTTCTTTTTGTCATAGCACTCTTAGTTTTTGAGATATTTTAAAAGTTGTTTGTTTTATCTAGTTATTGATGTGTGACAGTGTATGTGTCGATACAATTGAAAAATGTTTCAAATAAAAGTTGTAGGAAATAAAAAACTAAAGGACTCACTTTTTGTCATAGCACTCTTAGTTTTTGAGAAATTTAATAAATAGTGTTTTTTATCTAGTCATTGATTTGTGTCAGTGTGTGTGTTGATACAATTGAAAAATGTTTCAAATAAAAGTTGTAGGTAATAATATATTAAAGATTTTTTATATTTTCACTTTTTGTCATGACACTCTTAGTTTTTGAGATATTCAATAAATAGTGTTTTTTATCTAGTCATTGGTTTGTGTCAGTATGTGTTGATCCAATAGAAAAATGTTTCAAATAAAAGTTGTAGTTATCAAAAAGTTGAAGACATTTTGAAAATAATAATGCTACAAATATTTTAAAAGTGATTTAATACGCAATTTACGGGGGAAAGTACTATAATGGACACATCACCATTTTTTATTTACGTAATTTTCAAGCATTCGTCGATTTTATAATAAAGTTCAATTTGAAGTTTTGAACGAGTGTTTCCACTCCCAGGCTAAGCATGAAGTAAAATTTCGAGTTTAGAAAAGCCCCGTGAAAATTTGTCGAGGGTCGCGCAGCGACCCGAGACAAATTTTCGGGCTTTTCTAAACTCGAAATTTTACTTCATGCGCCACGCGTACAAAACACTGATTTGAAGTGAAGTTCAAAAACACAGAAATACATCTTTAATCAGAGTAACAGGGAATCAGATATTTAGTCTGTTATCATCGATGTTCAGTGTTAATAATAAATAATTTGGTTTTGAATATTTTTGTTAAAACAACTGGTAACGATATTTATATATTAATGGTTGCAAAAAAATAATAAAATCAAATTTATTCTTAAAGGATTTGTATTCGTGATTCGAATAAACAGGATTCGAATCTTTGATTCGAATCATATTTATCTCTTACGAATCCTTTATTCGAGTATTCGTGATTCGAATCATATTAGGTGATTCGGATTCGTGATTCGAATCTTTTTTACGGGGATTCGTCCGAGCTCTGGTTGTTGGTGTATAAAATAACTTAGTAAAAAAATATACTGCTCATTTGTTTTTTTTAAATTTTTAATAGGAAAAATCATCGGCATTCTAGAATGCATTTAAGATTTTTTCAAAGAAACGCAAGGAATTCGTGGGGAATTTCAGTGGAATAACAGATAAAACAGGTATACAGCTATCGAACGTAAATTTATCCTTCGGAGGCAACCATTTAAGACACATGTTATATATCTTAAATGAGTAATAAATTTTAAACGAGGAATAGTCTGGTCGGGCCGTAAAAAAAGATATAAAACTATCGTAAAAATCAATCGGCGCAGTAAATTTCCGAGCCCGGAATTTATTGATAACGGCCTCATTATAATTTTAATTATCAACGATTCTGTTTTCGAGTTCATTTAAGGAATTACGCCCCGGTGTTAATTGGACGTGCCGGAATAGCGATAAATCGAATTCGGCCGTTCCGTATATTCGGATATTATCAACCGTTCGCCCATTTGCATACAAACGAGACATCAGCGCGCCCATTTTTACCACCCCTTGATTTACACCCCGTCGCCGGCGAAAAGGGCGAAGGAATAAAAAATGAGGAATTTTTTATTTTTATCTTTATTATCTCCCCGTGGACGGATGAAAAAGCGTTGTGTTTTTTAGTGTTATCATTATTTATTCGGCTGTTTTTATTGTTATCGTCGTAGTCTTAGTGCGGGGGTAGGGGAGTTGCTAATGGATAAAAGTTAACCTCGACAAGTAATAAAATAAGTTGAACGTCGCGGATAAATGAACCGTTGAAAGAGAGCACTTTGCCAGCGGAAACCATTAACACAAATATGCGAAGAGCTGTTTGTTTTAACTTCCAATAGACACGTTTCGGGCGTGGGGGGCTTTGAGTGAGGCAGGAAGCGGTCTCAAATTTGACATTTACAATTTTTACGGTCGTCCTTTATGTGTGCATTTAAAATTCCATTTTTATCGTGTAAATTTACGATCGACATTTCCACAGATAATTTATTGCGCGACCATTTCGGCTGCCGATAGTCGTATACGGTAGTGGTTTCCCCCAATTTACGCCACTCTCACAACGTAACAAGGTTATTTTAATTATATGAATTTACATTTTCTTGTTTTCATTAAATTTAAGGGGGTATTACCACTAGGACAGCGTTTTTTTTTTACGGTTTTTCAGAATTTTTATTTTTGGGAAATTTAATACATGCGATCTTGCGGTTTCTTGCAACTTGTTTATAGATTTATAAACTATAAAAAATGAATTTTAATTCTTTTCAATCGTCCGGCTAAACCTCTAAATCTGGCCTCAAATAAGGCGTGTTTTTCCTCATGGCCGGAAAGATTTTTTCGATTCTGTGATTTGAAACGTAAAATGAAGTAGTAGTCATTAATCTGTATTAAATTATCTGGAGTTTGAACCACCGACAATAAAAAATCTCGATAAATAACAAAATGGAGGCCATTCGAAAAAAGTGGTCGCTTTTTGCCCCCCTTTTTCTGACTTTAAGGCTCTATGAAAAATATCAAATGTTAATATATTTGAATGACGGTGGTTCAAACTCCAGAGGAAAATGTGGAGAACCGAACACTAAAAGCTCAAGTCGATCCGTTTCATAGTTTGAAAAGAAACTTTCAGGCCAGCGGAAAAAAAGTGGTTTCGAGAAAAACGCGTTTAAAGTTTTGACACAAGTTTTAACTATTTTTGGAGATTTTTGGCTTTAGTCAGCTATGCCAGCTCCGTACACCAGGCCCTCCTCTTCCTCTAAAAACTAGGTTTGAATGATTTACTCCTGCCAGCGTTGTTGGATGGCCTTATGAGTTGCTGGAGTCAGGCAAAATTCGTCCCACATCTCGCGCTCCGCGTCGGTCCGCACCGGAAAGCCTTGGCTTGCAGGCCGATATGGATTCCCAGTGTCTATATCGTCTTAAAAACTGCCGAGTATCCGTCGTTGAAAATGCTGGTAGCTATGAAAGACGCGATAGCGACGGTTTTTGCACCACAGTTGAGGTGCTTCGAAGCCAGCTTCCAGACACAAGCATTCAAACTTTCGTTTGAGTTCTGCGTATTTCCACCCAGCCACCTACTCAGCATTGTTTACTTCAACAAGCAAAAATCTAACTAACGAATTCGCCTATTGTAAAACGGCTTTCGGACATGAAACTAGATACTATCAAGTATCAATACATGCAAAAAAAAATCTATTTTTTAAAACTTCCGAATGGTAATACCCCCTTAAGAATGTATGCATGAGTACAGTTTATTCATGACATGCTTGTAGTTTAAAGTAATTATTAGTAAACACCCTGTATACAGAATTTTAATATCGGAATATTTGAAAGAAAATAACCTATGAATAAATATATAATATGAATTTTTCTTTTATGTATACATACAGAGAGTTTTATGTACAACCGAACATTTTCATAACGAGAATTTATCTTTGAAATATATCCATATGCATACCATATGCATACCTTGCCTATTTCTCGATGCTTGGTTTATTTAAAGAATTTTATTTGAAGCTTGAAGCGAGTGTTTTCCACTCCCAGGCTAAGCATGAAGTAAAATTTCGAGTTTAGAAAAGCCTGAAAATTTGGTTTGGTCGCGTAGCGCGAAGCGCGGAGTGGCCAAACCAAATTTTCAGGCTTTTCTAAACTCGAAATTTTACTTCATGCGCCACCGGTATAAAACACTGACATATTACAAAGTTTAAAACACACCGCTAAACTTTACATTGAATCAGTGATTTGTACCGGTGGCGCATGAAGTAAAATTTCGAGTTTAGAAAAGCCTGAAAATTTGGTTTGGCCGCTCCGCGCTTCGCGCTACGCGACCAAACCAAATTTTCAGGCTTTTCTAAACTCGAAATTTTACTTCATGCTTAGCCTGGGAGTGGAAAACACTCGCTTGAACCTTCAAATTAGATTCCTTTAATAAACCGAGCATCGGGGCATGTGCAACGTATGCATATGGATACTTCAAAGAAAAATTCTCGTTATAAAAATGTTCGATGTTACATAAAACTTTCTGTATGCACACGCTGTCTTTATAAGAGTTCCATTCGAAGCTTTAAAAGAGTGTTTTCCACTCCCAGACTAAGCATGTAGTAAAATTTCGAGTTTAGAAAAGCCCCGTGAAAATTTGTCGAGGGTCGCGCAGCGACCCTCGACAAATTTTCTGGGCTTTTCTAAACTCGAAATTTTACTACATGCGCCACGCGTATAAAACACAGATTTTAAGTAAGTTACGCGTGGCGCATGAAGCAAAATTTCCAGTTTAGAAAAACCCAGAAAATTTGAATAGAAAAATAACCTATGAATAAATATATAGTAAGAATTTTTCTTTTATGTATACATATGCATACGCTGTCTTTAAAAGAGTTCTATTTGAAGCTTTAAACGAGGGTTTTCTACTCCCAGACTAAGCATGAAGTAAAATTTCGAGTTTAGAAAAGCCCCGTGAAAATTTGTCGAGGGTCGCGCAGCGACCCGAGACAAATTTTCTGGGCTTTTCTAAACTCGAAATTTTACTTCATGCGCTACGCGTATAAAACACAGATGTTAAATAAAGTTCGAATATGCATACATTTCACAATATTTTAGTGTTTTATACGCGTGGCGCATGAAGTAAAATTTCGAGTTTAGAAAAGCCCAGAAAATTTGTCTCGGGTCGCTGCGCGACCCTCGACACATTTTCACGGGGCTTTTCTAAACTCGAAATTTTACTTCATGCTTAGTCTGGGAGTGGAAAACACTCGTTTAAAGCTTCTGACTTGTTACCCACGAAATACACATACAGTGTGCATAGGTGAGGACCCAAAAATAGGCCCCAGAATTCCAGTTACGCCACTGATTCGGTGTGTTATTAGCAGAAAAATAACTTATGCAGTGGCACGACAATGTATTTACAGAGCCAGGAGGGGTTTCAATTAGATCTCTCTATCATACAGGGTGATGAATGAGGCCCTGACAGAACGGTCATCCATCATACAGCGAGAGATTGGAGATGCCGAGAAAAGGTCACTCACACCGGCAATCCATCATCTCTCCAAGGAGCTACAATTACCAGATGCACATGAACATTTCCAATTCCGATTGATTAATTTCCAAAACCGTATTACCATAATAAAAACAATGATTATAATTCGTTTGAAAAAGAAACAAAAAAATACATCTGTGTGTTTGAAATAATTCTATTAGAATAGGAACAAGGGAAGATTATTGTGTATTTGATATTTGAAATAATTTTATTACAATAGGAACAAGGGAAAATTCTTGTGTATTTGAAGTAATTCTATTGGAAAAGAAACAAGGAAAGATTTTTATGTATTTGAAATAATTCCATTGGAAAAGGAACAAGGGAAGATGTCTGTGTAATTAAAATAATTGTCTTGAAATAAGAACAAGGGAGTCAGATATATTGAAAATTCACTCTTTAAAGTCACTATTTCAGACCGCAACGAATGGAACGGCTTTAGGGAAGATATACACAAACAAAGTGTGATCTGGTACACGGACGGTTCTAAATCAACCACAGGTACTGGATCAGGAATCTATAATGAAAACATGAAGACAGGCTATGCTCAACCATTGGGTAGCCTGGCATCAGTCTTTCAAGCAGAAATATTCGCAATCATAGAATGTGCGAGAACCAACATTAAGAAGGACTGTCGAAACAGGCAGATCTATATCATGTCCGATAGCCAGGCGGCACTGAAGGCTCTCCAGAGTCATAAGACTTCATCCAAACTGGTATTGGAATGCTTCAATACCCTGAATGACCTAGCGAGACAGAACAAGGTTACGCTTGTCTGGACGCTTGTCTGGGTCACTCTGGTATTGCGGGTAATGAAAAAGCTGACGAGCTAGCAAGGCAGGGAGCCACCATATCATTTATGGGACCCGAACCTGCCTTGGGCATAACAAAAAAGTCGAGTCGCCTTGAAGTCAGGAAGTGGACTCGCAACAAACACAAGGAATACTGGGAAAACAGACCAGGCCTTAACCATAGTAAGGCCCTTATAAAAGGGCCTAACTCAAGCCAAGCTGCAGGACTACTAACATTGACTAGGGCATAGCTGAAAACAACCATAGGACTGCTCACAGGCCACATGACTGTTAAAGAGCATCTAAGGAAAATCGGGCTATACAACGGCGACACCAACTGTCGCCTCTGTAATACGGCACCGGAAACAGCAATGCACGTTCTGTGCAGGTGCAATGCGCTGGAGAGCAAAAGATGGCTCATATTTGGGAACAGACAAATGGAACCAAATGATTTCCACGCGCAACCTCTGAAGGACCTGCACAAGCTAGTGCAGGGCATCGAGTTCGGAATAGTTGCGTGAGTGTAATAATATTGGGGCAGTACAATAAGCCACCTAGGCTGCAGTGCATCCGGATCCGAGAGGAAGACGGCCCCCACAGGAAAAAAAAAGGAACAAGGGAAGATTTTTGTGTATTTGAAGTAGTTCTATTGGAAAAGAAACAAGGAAAGATTTTTGTGTATTTGGAGTAATTCCATTGGAAAGGGAACTAGGGAAGATTTCTATGTAATTGAAATAATTCCATTAAAACAGGAACAAGGGACGATTTTTGTGTATTTGAAATAATTCCATTGGAAAAGGAACAAGAGAAGATTTCTGTGTAATTGAAATAATTCTTTTGAAATAAGAACAAGGGAAGACTTTTGTGTATTTGAAGTAGTTCTATTGGAAAAGAAACAAGGAAAGATTTTGGTGTATTTGGAGTAATTCCATTGGAAAAGGAACAAGAGAAGATTTCTGTATAATTGAAATAATTCTCTTGAAATAGGAACAAGGGAAGACTTTTGTGTATTTGAAGTAGTACTATTGGAAAAGAAACAAGGAAAGATTTTTGTGTATTTGGAGTAATTCCATTGGAAAGAGAACAGGGGAAAATTTCTGTGTAATTGAAATAATTCTATTAAAACGGGAACAAGAGAAGATTTTTGTGTATTTCAAGTAATTCCATTGGAAATGGAAAAAGATTTCTGTGTAATTGAAATATTCTTTTGAAATAGGAACAAGGGAAGACTTTTGTGTATTTGAAGTAGTTCTATTGGAAAAGAATCAAGGAAAGATTTTTGTGTATTTGGAGTAATTCCATTGGAAAAGGAACAAGGGAAGATTTCTGTGTAATTGAAATAATTCTATTAAAATAGGAACAAGGAAAGATTTTTGTGTATTTGAAGTAATTCCATTAGAGAAGGAACAAGAGAAGATTTCTGTATAATTGAAATAATTCTCTTGAAATAGGAACAAGGGAAGACTTTTTGTATATTTGAAGTAGGGAGTAGAGAAGATTTCTGTGTAATTGAAATAATTCTTTTGAAATAGGAACAAGGGAAGATTTTTGTGTATTTGAAGAAGTTCTACTGGAAAAGAAACAAGGAAAAATTTTTGTGTATTTGAAGTAATTCAATTGAAAAGGGAACAAGGGTGTAATATAATTCTGTGTAATTAAAATAATTCTATTGAAATAGGAACAAGGGAAAATGTTTGAGTATTTGAAGTAATTCCATTGGAAAAGGAACAAGAGAAGATTTCTGTGTAATTGAAATAATTCTATTGCAATAAGAACAAGGAAAGATTTTTGTGTATTTGAAGTAGTTCTATTGGAAAAGAAACAAGGAAAGATTTTTGTATATTTGAAATAATTCCATTAGAAAAGGAAAAAAGGGAAGATTTCTGTGTAATTGAAATAATTCTATTGAAAGAGGAACATGGGAAGATTTTTGTGTATTTAAAGTAGTTTTATTGGAAAAGAAACAAAGAAAGAATTTGTGTATTTGAAGTAATTCCATTGGAAAAGGAACAAGGGACGATTTCTGTGTAATTGAAATAATTCTATTGAAATAGGAACAGGGAAAGATTTTTTGTGTAATTGAAGTAGTTCTTGTAAATAAAACACTTTTTACTTTGTTTAACCACTGAATCTTACATTTAATTCTGTGACTAGTTTCGACTATCTAGTAGTCATTCTCAAACTAAAGTATATAACTATATACTATATATATATAGATTCAGTGGTTAAACAAAGTAAAAAGTCAAAATTGAATTTGTGTTCAGTATTCCGGCACCAGATACCCACACATGCTCATACTTAATGAAGACGCCACTATGAAGCATTAGATGGCGTTAGCTATCGGAATAATTAATAGTTTTTAAAGTAAAAAGTGTTTTATTTACAAGTGTATTTAAGATGTACCACAAAGTGAACGCCTACAACACCAAACAGTGAAGTAGTTCTATTGGAAAGAAAACAGGGGAAGATTTTTGTGTACTTGAAATAATTCTATGGTAAAGGAACAAGGAAAGATTTCTGTGTATTTGAAAATAAAGTGTAGTAATAAATTGTGAGTATGTCCCGGGGAAGATTTGTCATTGTAGATTTTGTGAATTTGATATTTCCATTTGGACCCTTTCGTGCCGTGACTGCGGGGATAAAAATAAATGGCCGTATAAAAATGTTGGAAGGTGGTGATGAATGGGCGGTGGCAAATTGAGAAATCTCGAGCCCCCGATGGAAGACAGTCGTGGACGCCCACGGAGCCATTCATCTCCCCGGGAAATTTATTTTCTCGGAGGTTCAAGTTGCAAGTTCAAACATCTATCTTTTTAGCACGAAGTTTTACAAGTATACTATTTTACTTTTTCACTCCCCCATCCCGCAACATAAATTACCAACTTTTATTATTTCCACCCGCCTCCGGGTTATAAACAACGGCAATAAGTCGTCCAAATGAAGACGTATCCGCGGAATTTATTATTCCTCCTCGCCCTCCCTGAGTTATTTATCAGCCGGCGAGTAAAAATTGCCCAATTAAAATAGCCCCCCTGTTGATGATATTCGACAAGTTTTATGCTCTTCATTAAGTATGAGCATGTGTGTTCTGTCTGGGACGAGTTATGTCTTCCTCTTCCAGTGCTTGGACTACAAAGAAAAATGCCGCTGACACGAACCACAACACTTCTTCATAAATTCTGTGCGTCGTCGCCGCAATACTAATAAATTACCTCGGGATTTATATTCCATCTACATTGTTATTCACATTTCAGGTACACGCTCGGCCGTAAATCGTCGAATCATTTGCTTATACAATTGAATTGAACATGTTTTAAATATAAGTTATTTCATTTGGGGAAGCCTGGGCCGGCTCATAAATTATTTATTTGCTGAAATTTTTTATGTATTCATGCATTTTTACTTCAACCAACAAAAGATAAAAAATCTTTACATGTTGTATACAACATATCAGTAGCGGGGCCAGCCTAAAGCAGCGGCAGGGCCAGCAAGCTTAAGCTGCGGGGTGAATCCCGCCCAATTGTGAAACGATAAAAAAAAATTTAAAGAAAAGAAGTTAACTATTTCCTCGTTATTAAAATAACTATTAAATATGATTTTTTGGATTGATTGAGTTACTTGAAGATAATTATACTTTGATTAAAAAACTCTTAGAACCTTTCTTCGATACTTTTATTATTATATATATATATATATATATATATAAGTATTGAAGAAAGGTTCTAAGAGTTTTTTAATCAAAAAAAATTAAATATGAAAAAGATAATATCTTAATATCGAAGAGTTGCAACAAAAGGTGTATAAATAAGTATGGATTTACGAAAATTGAACGCGGACATAAGGACGCGCGACTTTTGGACACGGTCTTTTAGACGTGCGACTTTATGACGCGACGACAATTGTACGCGACGATATTTGGACGCGTGATATTTGGACGCTCGACATTTGGACGCTGTCACCTCGTGCAACTTTTAGAGTAAATAAGTAAATAGGAAAATTGGACGCGGACATGATGACGCACGACTTTTGAACACGGTCTTTTGGACGCGACGGCAACTGGACGCGATAATATTTGAACGCGTGATATTTAGACGCTCGACATTTGGACGCTGTCGCCTCGTGCAACTTTTAGAGTAAATAAGTAAAAAGGAAAAATTGGACGCGGACATAAGGACGCGCGACTTTTAGACACGGTCTTTTGGACGTGCGACTTTATGACGCGACGACAATTGGGCGCGACGATATTTGGACGCGTGATATTTGGACGCTCGACATTTACACGCTGTCACCTCGTGCAACTTTTAGAGTAAATAAGTAAATAGGAAAATTGGACGCGGACATAACGACGCACGACTTTTAAACACGGTCTTTTGGACGCGACGACAATTGGACGCGACAATATTTGAACGCGTGATATTTAGACGCTCGACATTTGGACGCTGTCGCCTCGTGCAACTTTTAGAGTAAATAAGTAAAAAGGAAAATTGGACGCGGACATAAGGACGCGCGACTTTTAGACACGGTCTTTTGGACGTGCGACTTTTGGACGCGACGACAATTGGACGCGACAATATTTGAACGCGTGATACTTAGACGCTCGACATTTGGACGCTGTCGCCTCGTGCAACTTTTAGAGTAAATAAGTAAATAGAAAACATTCATAAAATGTATTACTTCTTATATAACCCTTTATAAATCTTAAACTAATATCAAAAAAATGGAACTTAGACGATTTTTCGAACGAACCTCCTAAATTCTTAAAATTTCCACAAGAATTTTCCTAAATAATTCTTTCAATGTAACGATTAAACATAAGGGGTGGGTGTATTTTGAAATCCACTTTTAATCGGTGTTTTATACGCGTGGCGCATGAAGTAAAATTTCGAGTTTAGAAAAGCCTGAAAATTTGGTTTGGTCGCTCCGCGCTTCGCGCTACGCGACCAAACCAAATTTTCAGGCTTTTCTAAACTCGAAATTTTACTTCATGCTTAATCTGGAATTGGAAACACACGTTAGAAGCTTCAAACTGAAAGCTTTTATATAAACAACGAATGTCTGAAAATATACATTAAAAATTGTGATATTTAGTCTTAAATGAAAAATTACCTCTATGTGGCCAGGCTCAAATACAGCAAAAATACATCTAAATTGAACTATCAACAAAGAAACGACTGAAGTTGATTAAAATAATCAAGACTGGGAAAATGAAAACTTGTGGACTTTTATGAATCGATGAAGTCGTAAAATTAATAAGCAAATAGTGAAATGTAATAAAAATAGTAAAAGTAAGCAAAACCTTTTTCTTAACATATCAAAAAACATTAATTTTAATTAAAAACGTCTAAAGCAATAAATAATGTATCTAGTACTACCTATTATCGACCACCGCTCCGCTACAAAGCTAAAGCGGGAAGAACTAAAGTCTGCAGAAAGCGTGAGGGATTGCTGAAATCAAAACTAACATTTTTTAACCGAATTAAAATACAATAATAGCAAGAGTGGAGGGATGAGGGGGGAAGGGAGGAGGGGTGCGTAAGCGGAATTGTTGTGATTGGAGATTGATATGTTGTTGAGGTCGTGTGGATGCGGTGGATGGAGAAAGCAGTTTGTATATTAAAAGGACTCTGTAGCTCGCTAACGCTTAACCCAGCTCGCTTCGCTCGCTTGCCTGCTCGCTGCGCTAGCAAAAGGCTCGCTTCGCTCGCAAGTTGAATAGAGCTTAGCTTCGATTTTTACACTTTCAAAATCTATGAAATATCGTTAAATATACTATTCGTATTTATTTCGTTTAAATCTTTGTAGACTTTGTAGACTTGTAGACTTTGCAGCTCGCTAACGCTTAGCCCAGCTCGCTTCGCTCGCTTGTCTGCTCGCTGCGCTCGCAAGTTGAACCGCGCTTAGCTTTGATTAGCTTCTGTAGCTCGCCAACGCTCACCCTAGCTCGCTTCGCTCGCTTGCCTGCTCGCTGCGCGCGCAAGTTGAACCGCGCTTAGCTTCGATTAGCTTCTGTAGCTCGCTAACGCTCACCCCAGCTCGCTTCGCTCGCAAGTTGAATCGGGCTTAGCTTCGATTTTTATACTTTTAAAATCTATAAAATATAGTTAAATATACTATTCGTATTTATTTCGTTTAAATCTTTGTAGACTTGTAGACTTTGCAGCTCGCTAACGCTTACCCCAGCTCGCTTCGCTCGCTTGTGTGCTCGCTGCGCTCGCAAGTTGAACCGCGCTTAGCTTTGATTAGCTTCTGTAGCTCGCCAACGCTCACCCTAGCTCGCTTCGCTCGCTTGCCTGCTCGCTGCGCTCGCAAGTTAAACCGCGCTACGCTTTGATTAGCTTCTGTAGCTCGCTAACGCTTACCCCAGCTCGCTTCGGTCGCATATACTTTTAAAATCTATAAAATATAGTTAAATATACTATTCGTATTTATTTCGTTTATATCCCGTAAATATTGACAACCTACCTAAAAGACAAATTACCAGTAGTTATATTTTCATTTAATGATTTCAACATTGCAATATAATTGTGGTATTTTGTATTTTAAATGGATTTCGTAAATAAATAAATTTAATTTGATCGATTTGTACGAAAAACTACAGACATCGAAAAAAATATATACTGTGTGAGCATTTTCAATCCGGAACATATAATATAATTAAAGGTGAGCATTTTAAATCCAGAACGTGACAATTCACAACAAAAGGAGAAAATATTCAATTTAATTGCATTTTAATTCCAACCTTAAGATTAAAAACAAATTCAACATTTCTTAAAAATAATAGTATAAATTGAATTAACCCACCAATTTGCGCCAAACAGTACCCTAGTCCAGGGGTCTCCTAACTACGGCCCGTGGGCCAAATCGCGCCCACGCCATCATGATTCTGGTCCGCGACCAGAGATACATTCTGCGTAAATGAAATATGTTATATCAATTTAGTGTTAACATTTTTTGTAAATTATTATACAATTAGTGATTAGTGATAGAATTTTGATTAGAACACTTGGTTTGTTTCACTAATTTAATCAAAATTCTATTATTAATTAAATATGTTTCACAACGGGTCAAGTGAGAAATTAATTCATCATATAGTATTTAGTGATTACTGGTAATTTAAAATTAAGTAATTTTCTCGGAAATATTATTGGAAATATAGTAACAATTGGTAATTTAAGGTTAGACATAAAACACATACAATGTCAAATAAATAATTCTAAGCTATTCCATGATTTTTTAAAAATTATGAGTTTTTAAGAATCTTTCAACAAACTGTCGTTGTTCTCTAAGAAAGAAGGTAGTTACAAAAAAACTTAAAGATGCAAAAATTATCCAAAATTTTATTATCTAAAACTTTTGTTTGAACCATTTTTGCGTATTCCCATTAGTTATTGAATTATTTGCAACTTTTGCAAAAAAGCGAGCGCACTCGCGTAAATTGACATTTTTCAATTTGACAAAAAAACGCTATAACTCCAAAACTATTCAAGCTACAGAAAAGTATAATGAATGCATTTCGGCTATTGCGACGAGTTATACAAGATGGACGTATTTGTTTTTATACAGGGTTATCCATAAAGTATCTAAAAAAATGCTAATTGCTTTTTTTGTAAATCAAGAAGGCGAGTGTTTATCAAAGTTATCAATATAATATACAAGACTGTTTTCCACTCCTAGACTAAGCATGAAGTAAAATTTCGAGTTTAGAAAAGCCCTGCGTAGAAAATTTGTCGAGGGTCGCGCAGCGACCCGAGACAAATTTTCACGGGGCTTTTCTAAACTCGAAATTTTACATCATGCGCCACGCGCCTAAAACATTGATTTATCCCAAAGTTCAAAAACATACACAAATTACAATAAATAGTTCTAAGAAGTTATTCCATGATTTTGTGAAAATTATAAGTTATTACGAATGTTTAAACAAACTGTTGATTTTCTCCAAGAAAAAAGATAGCTACGAAAAAACTTAAAGATAGAAAAATTATCCAAAATTTTATTATCTAAAACTTTCATTCCAACAGCTTTTTTGTATTGCCATTAGTTATTGAGTTATTCGCAACTTTTGCGAAATACAAAAAAAGCGAACGCGCTCGTGTAAATTTTCGACATTTTAAAATTTTGACAAAAAACGTTATAACTCAGAAACTATTCGAGCTGCAGAAAAGTATAATTCATGCATTTTGGCTATTTCAATGAGATCTACAAGATGGGCTTATTTGTTTTTATACATGGTGATCCATAGAGCATCTAAAATAAAATGTTAATTGTTTTTTTTTTAATCAAGAAGGCGAGTGTTTATCAAAGATATTAATATAATATTCAAGACTGTTTTCCACTCCCAGCCTAAGCATGAAGTAAAATTTCGAGTTTAGAAAAGCCTGAAAATTTGGTTTGGTCGCGTAGCGCGAAGCGCGGAGCGGCCAAACCAAATTTTCAGGCTTTTCTAAACTCGAAATTTTACTTCATGCGCCACGCGCCTAAAACGCTAATTTATCCCGAAGTTTAAACACATACACAAATTACAATAAATAGTTCTAAGAAGTTATTCCATGATTTTGTGAAAATGATAAGTTTTTACGAATCTTTAAACAAACTGTCGATTTTCTCTAAGAAAAAGGTAGCTACGAAAAAACTTGAAGATAGAAAAATTATCCAAAATGTTATTATCTAAAACTTTTATTTCAACAACTTTTCTGTATTCCCATTAGTTATTGAGTTATTCGCAACTTTTGCGAAATACAAAAAAAGCAAGCGCACTCGCGTAAGTTTTCGACATTTTTCAATTTTAACAAAAAACTTTATAACTCAGAAACTATTGGAGCTTCAGAAAAGTATAATACATGCATTTTGGCTATTTTGATAAGATCTACAAGATGGGCATATTTGTATTTATATAATAATTGTATGTTTTAAAATTCCCACTCAAATATTGATTCGTTAAGGGTACTGCGTCTAAAAACTAAATAAATCACGCACATTCCTTATGCGGCCCCCAGTGTAAAATGTTTTTAATGTGAATTTTTTTTCTTTAATGGCATAATTGATATTTGGTTTGTAAATTAAGTTTGACAACTTATAACAATAGACAAATTTAAAGTCATTTATATAATTAATTTTATTACATGTTCCAGATTAAAAAAGCTCACCATTTATTATAGTATACGCTTCGGATTGAAAATGCTCACCCGGTATATATAGTTTTTTGATGTCTGTAGTTTTTCGACAAATCGATCTAATTAAATTTATTTATTTACGAGATCCATTCAAAATACAAAATACCACAATTATACTGCAATGTTGAACTCAATTAAATAAAAATATAATTACTGGGAATTTGTCTTTTAAGTATAAATATCAGGATTTCTTAGAAATGTTCAATTTGAAGCCTCTAACAAGTATTTTCAATCCCAGATTAAGCATGAAGTAAAATTTCGAGTTTAGAAAAGCCTGAAAATTTGGTTTGGTCGCTCCGCTTCGCGGAGCGACCAAGCCAAATTTTCAGGCTTTTCTAAACTCGAAATTTTACTTCATGCGCCACTCGTATAAAACACTGATTTAAAATAAAGTTCAAAATATACTACTCAGGTTTGATAACATGTTTATTAATTTTAAAAATGTTTATTTGAAATATGTGAAAGTTTACTCAAAACCAAAAATCTCTGTATCTCGATATTTCACATGATTTACAAATTTGAAATAATTATTACCGATTAAAAAAATGTCCCTCAACGTTTTAACGAAAACATTGAGTGACTCTTAAAAATCCTAGATACGCACATGACTTTATTAAGAAAGTTATCGAATATAAGTACGTTTTTCCTATTATATTATTTAGTTTGAATTGTTCGTTAGTGCACATTACATGCATACAATGCCGTAGCCAAAAAAATAAAAATAACAAAAGATTATGTTAAGCATGCCTTTTTTTATTAAATGAAATTAAAAATATATGTTTTTAAATTAAACGAATCTTCAAAGGACACAAATAACTTCTGAAAGATTAGGCGGAAAATAATAAACAACATCTCGACGAAAATTTATTCAAATGGATGCCATTTGTATGCGCGTACACACACAGCCGCTCACAAATCATTTATCAATATTCTCTTACCAGTTCCCATTTATCTGCATACAAATGTGACTTTCAGTGTGTGTTGTGTAGATGCGGACCGGAGATAAAGTTTCGTAAAACAAGCGAACGGTTTTAATTAATGTCAGCGGATCGGAGGGGAAACACTTGTCATTTTTTTCCGTCGGATTAATTGGCTCCGAGGGCCGTTAAAACGTGCAACAACGTTAAAATGTGTCTCGGTGAATATTTATTGGCGTCACGTTAATTACGGAATCATTCCGTTTCCGAAAGAAAACAGTTTTGCATAATTGTTGCGTAAGCTTGAGTTAATGTTGATTAAGTGTGAAACGGCACATACTTTCATGGACGCACGCAGTATTATCCCCCTAAATTCCCTACTTTTCCATTCACCACTCGGTAAATGTATGTCATTTAATTTATTTTTCTTAGGTTCCTCAATTATTTGGGTGTCCTTACTGTTTGTCATGTAATGACATTGATATATGAATGCCATGTTCCCCCCTTATCCTTTTCTGCTCCCTGATTAGCCCCCTAAAGTCCCTACTTTTCCGTTCACCACTCGGTAAATGTATGTCGTTTAATGTATTTTTCTTAGGTTTTTCAATTATTTGGGTGTGTAATAAGGGGGTAGAAAAGCACAAGGGTACCCCCCTTGTGCTTTTCTACCCCCTTATTAGCCCCCTATAGTGGCATTCATATATCAATGTCATTACATGACAAACAATGATGTCATATAATGACATTGATATATGAATGCCACTTTAGGGGGCTAATAAGGGGGTAGAAAAGCACAAGGGGTTACCCTTGTGCTTTTCTACCCCCTTATTAGCCCCCTAAAGTCCTTACTTTTTCATTTACCACTTGGTAAATGTACACATATATTCTGTTTTTTCTTTATTGGCCAACCAGATTTGGGATTTGTTTTTCTTAGGTTCTTTAATTATTTCGGTGTCCTTTCTATTTGTCATGTAATGACATTGGTATATGAATGCCATGTTGCAATTAATTAATTATTTGACAGAAAAGTGGTAATAAAACGCCGAAAGTAATGTTCCGCCACTTATTTAATCTTTATGATAGGGCAATTAAGCACATGGCAACCATGTGAAAAACATAACCTCACATTTATTTTGAAGGCAAAAGTCAGAATTACAGCCAGAGTATCCAACCAAAGTTTTAACATATAAAAAAAAAATCACTAGATCTGATTGGCCAATAAAAAAACATTGGTATATGAATGCCATGTTGCAATTAATTAATTATTTGACAGAAAAGTGGTAATAAAATGCCGAAAGTAATGTTCCGCCACTTATTTAATCTTTATGATATGGCAATTAAGCACATGACAACCATGTGGAAAACATAACCTCAAATTTATTTTGAAGGCAAAAGTCAGAATTATAACCAGAGTATCCAACCAAAGTTTTAACATATAAAAAAAAAATCACTAGATCTGATTTGCCAATAAAAAAACATTGGTATATGAATGCCATGTTGCAATTAATTAATTATTTGACAGAAAAGTGGTAATAAAAGCCGAAAGTAATGTTCCGCCACTTATTTAATCTTTATGATAGGGCAATTAAGTACATGACAACCATGTGGAAAACATAACCTTAAATTTATTTTGAAGGCAAAAGTCAGAATTTCAACCAGAGTATCCAACCAAAGTTTTAACATATAAAAAAAATCACTAGATCTGATTGGCCAATAAAAAAACCGAATTTACACTTGTTTGGTAAATGTTGAATCAACTAATATATTTGAGGGGTAAAACTATGCACATTAACCAGTCGATCATGGTAAAATTGTAATGTAATTAATTTAAACAATGTCGATATCTGTATAATGGGATAGTAATAATTTATTCCTGTAAAATTTATCTAATTTGCATACAAAAACGATCAGTGAAAGCGAACGATAAAAAACTTGCGTTGGATTTAACAGCAGCGGATTAAGTCTTAAATGTCAGCCGGTGAGTGTGTAAATTATTGTAAATGCACTTTTATTATCTCCGCATAAATAAAATATAGCGCGCGTTTGAATAAATAATTCAGGCTACGTAGCAATGAATAATTAATTGATAACAATAGTTTACGACTTCCTCTGTTGTATTCCATGAAAAATAAAATCGATTAATCGAAATTCACAGGGAATTTTTATTTTAAGTTTATATACAGGGGGTTTTTCCTTTAAGTATACATATCCCAATTAGGTGCTGTTAATTTTTATAAATTCGTTGGTTTTTCAACAGAATTCAATTTGAAGCTTTGAACGAGGGTTTTCCACTCCCAGGCTAAGCATGAAGTAAAATTTCGAGTTTAGAAAAGCCTGAAAATTTGGTTTGGTCGTGTAGCGCGTAGCGCTACACGACCAAACCAAATTATCAGGCTTTTCTAAACTCGAAATTTTACTTCATGCGCCACGCGTATAAAACACAAATTTGAAGTGAAGTTCGCTTGTTCACAATATTTCAACGTTTTCAGTGGTTAACACGCGTGGCGCATAAAGTAAATTTTCGAGTGTAGAGAAGCCTGAAAATTTTGTTCTGGCTTATCTAAACTTGAAATTTCACTTCACGCGCCACGCGTATAAAACACAAATTTCAAATAAAGTTTGCTTCTTCACAATATTTCAGTGTTTTCAGTGGTTAATACGTGTGGCGCATGAAGTAAAATTTCGAGTTTAGAAAAGCCTGAAAATTTGGTTTGGCCGCTCCGCTTCGCGGAGCGACCAAACCAAATTTTCAGCCTTTTCTAAACTCGAAATTTTACTTCATGCTTCGTCTGGGAGTGGAAATAGTCGTTTGAAGCTTTAAATTGAACGCTTTTTAAAAACGAATAAATGCTTAAAATTTTACAGCGTGCATCGAGATACAAAATGTATACTTAAAAGAAAAATTCCTGCATGTTTATGTTTTATAGCGAACTCACTTGAAATGATTTTATTTTTGATGTCACTTTTGTCTGCGATTTCAACTGAGATCAAATTTATTCAAAAAAATCAAATACATACTTTTTGCTGATATCTGCAATAATATATTTTAAAATTATATCGTAATTAATAAAAAAACTTTAACTTTGTATAACACAATTTATTTTTATGTGACTGCAGTTTCGGCAAATTTAGCTTGCCATTATCAAACATGTAGTAAAAATAAATTGTGTTATACAAACAAAGTTAAACCGTTTTTTATTAATAAATTAACATGTATAATGAAGTAGAAGCCTCCACAATACAAAATTTATATCGTAATGTCTATTATAACGTATTTTTACTCAGATAAATGAGATAGAATGTCCAAAATAATTAAGTAATATTGTAAACCTTAACAACGTAAATAAATAATTAGCCCACAAACATGTTCGTTAAAGATAAATTTAGTTAAATAACCCTAAAAGCTTTCACCATTAAAACAAAATAAAACAAAACCGGTGAATACTAATAAAACTATTGTTTCGCCGTAAACATTAGAAATAAATTTTCAATTCCACCGCAAAGTGCTAAACCATGCACGTTCCATACTTTATAAGCTCCGGGAAAGCTTTTAAACAATCCCTAAAACAGCGATCCCCTAAAACGCAATAAACTACTCTCACACCCCCACACCGAACATGTTTTCACTTGAGGGCCGCATAAAAATAATGTCATAATTCGAATTCAAGGCGTAATGGCGGAATTATGAATACATTTTTTTAACGGCCGGCCGTCTCAGGTTTCGACTAGATTTCCCGCAGGATCGATTACCCGAGAATTATTCGGAGAGGAAATCGAAAGCTCCCCAGCAGATCAATCGACGATATTGTAGCATCTCGGACATCCCTTTAATATCCCCCAGCAGAGCGACTACGGCGAAAAGATTATGGCCCCCGATCTGTAATAGTGTAATAAAATTCTAGTTCGGAATATGTAAATACCGAGCGATTGTAATAATAATAATAATCGGTGTGCTCATCTACATACAGGGAGTTTGCAAAAGGAAGAAGAATAAGAAAAACGGTAATGTTATTTACGTGCACGGCCGAGTTTTGCGTGGAAAGCGAGGGATCGCCCCACTAGTTACAATCGAGAGAATAAGAGCGATTAACGTGCAAGGCCAACCTAAGTTAGTGCTGTACGGGATCGACCCACTAGTTGAATGCATTTTGATAGGCATGGAAAGCAAGGGATCGTCCCATTAGATAGTCGAGAGAAAAAGAGCCGGCCGAGTTTTGCGTGGAAAGTGAGCAATCATCCCACTAGTTAGTCGAGAGAAAGAGAGCGATCAATGTGCAAGGCCGATCTAAGTTAGTGCTGTACAGGATCGTCCTACTAGTTCAGTGCACTTTGGAAAGCATGAATAACGAGGGATCGTCCCACTAGATAGTCGAGTGAAAGAGAGCGATTATCGTACAAGGCCAACCTAAGTTAGTGCTGTACGGGATCGACCCACTAGTTGAATGCATATTGAAAGGCATGGAAAGCAAGGGATCGTCCCATTAGATAGTCGAGAGAAAAAAAGCCGGCCGAGTTTTGCGTGGAAAGCGAGCAATCATCCCACTAGTTAGTCGAGAGAAAGAGAGCGATCAATGTGCAAGGCCGATCTAAGTTAGTGCTGTACAGGATCGTCCTACTAGTTCAGTGCTCTTTGGAAAGCATGAAAAACGAGGGATCGTCCCACTAGATAGTCGAGTGAAAGAGAGCGATTAACGTACAAGGCCCAACCTAAGTTAGTGCTGTACGGGATCGACCCACTAGTTAAGTGCATTTTGGAAAGCATGAAAAGCAAGGGATCGTCCCATTAGATAGTCGAGAGAAAAAGAGCCGGCCGAGTTTTGCGTGGAAAGCGAGCGATCGTCCCACTAGTTAGTCGAGAGAAAGAGAGCGATCAATGTGCAAGGCCGATCTAAGTTAGTGCTGTACAGGATCGTCCTACTAGTTCAGTGCTCTTTGGAAAGTATGAAAAACGAGGGATCGTCCCACTAGATAGTCGAGTGAAAGAGAGCGATTAACGTACAAGGCCAACCTAAGTTAGTGCTGGACGGGATCGACCCACTAGTTAAGTGCATTTTGGAAAGCATGAACAGCAAGGGATCGTTCCATTAGATAGTCGAGAGAAAAAGAGCCGGCCGAGTTTTGCGTGGAAAGCGAGCGATCGTCCCACTAGTTAGTCGAGAGAAAGAGAGCGATCAACGTGCAAGGCCGATCTAAGTTAGTGCTGTACGGGATCGTCCGACTAGTTGAGTGCATTTTGGAAAGCATGAAAAAGAGGGATCGTCCCACTAGACAGTCGAGAGAAAAGGAGCGAATAACGTGCGAGGCCGACCTAAGTTAGTACTGTACCGGATCGTCCCACTAGTTAAGTGCAGACTACGGTTAACGTGCAAGGCCAACCTAAGCATGGAAAACGAATGATCTTCCCGCTTAATAATTGCCTAAAGTAGTTGACATGCAGAGTCAACCTTAGTTAGGTATCGTGAGGAATTTTTTTTTTAGGGGAAGGAACGGAAGTTAGGGTTATTTCTGACCTAGCACCGCAGTCGTGTGGCTTATTGTACTTCTTCCGTTTCCGTAGTTAATCAAAGTGCTCTGTTTCATTAGCTAATTCCAGCAGCTTTTCGATCATCTTTCCCTTCGGGAAGTGGGTTGAATTCCCTTGGACAAGGTTTGCTTCCCTCCAGGTAGTAAGTGCCTCGCACTAGAATAGTACATGTGAGGCGTCTTCATCCTCTTCGTAGCATAGTCTGCATATTGGATCTTCTGTAAACAGTTTCATGTAATGCAGATGTTTCCTTAGGGTGCAGTGTCGAGTTATCATTCCTGTGACCATTTTAAGGTTGTTTCTACCGAGTCTAAGGGCCTCAGTTGCTAGTTCTTGGCAGGGTTTTTTCATCAGTAGTTTACTGTGTCTGTGCCCTGTCAGGTTTTTCCAGCGCTCGGTGTGTCTTTCCAGAGTCCACTTTCTTACGCTTGGTCTTATTGACTTTTTGGGGATCGGTAGCATCGGTTCTGGTCCAATGTAGGGTCTACGTGATCCAATCTTTGCCAATTCGTTGGCTTTCTCGTTTCCATCTTCCCCTGTGTGTCCCGGCGTCCACCGCAGAGTTACGGTGTTTACGGTCGCCAGTTTCGTCAGGTTTTAAATGGACTTCCATGTTAGCTTAGATTGGATCTTGTAGCTATGAAGTGCTCTTAGAGCAGCTTGGCTGTCTGTGGGGATCAAGATCTTTTGCCTCCTATATCCCCGTCACAGGTTTTCCATAATACATTGGTTAATCGCGACGATTTCGGCTTGATGTGCAGTTGCCATCCTCCCCAGAGACACAAAGATGTCACATTTTGGGGTTACGCCGTGGATCCCAGCGCCAGCTCCACCTTCTCTGCTTGATCCGTCGGTGTACCAGATCAAGGTTCCAGGAAGAGGGTTGCGCTTCTCCTTGTCCCCTTCACACTGTATTGTGAAGGGTCTATTAAGGGAGTAGCGTGGTATCATGTAGTCATTTCCCATTTGCAGTAGAGGTTTGGTAACTACCTGTTCTATTCTGGAGTGGTTTTCTGTGAAGTGCCAGTTTCCAGTTGTCCTCAACCTATATGCCCCTAGTCTGGCCTCACTTTTAACCACTAGATCTAGTGGTTGGAGGTTTAGTAGGGTCTCCATTGGGGCAGTTGGTGTTGTACGCAGAACGCCAGTTATGCATAAGAAGGCTAGTCACTGTATTCTAGAGAGAGCTGTCTGTGCAGTACTTTGTTCTACTTTCGGTCACCATATGGTGCATCCGTAGGTGATCATGGGTTTTACTACTGTATTATATATCCACATAGTCATTTTTGGATTGAGGCCCCATGTTTTTCCCAGAGCTCGCTTTGTTGTCATTAGCGTCGTTTTTGCTCTGTCGGTTGCGTGTTCTAATTGACGGTTCCATGTGAGTGTTGTATCTAAGTAGAGACCTAGATATTTGACCTCACTGGTAAATTGTAGAGTTTGGTTAAAGAAGGTTGGGGGTTTGAGGCCCACGCATTTCCTTCTTTTAGTGAACGGGATGACCGCAATCTTTGTGGGGTTAACGCTCAGCCCCACCTCCCCACACCATCGTTATACTGTTTTCAGGGCATTGTTCATGATGCCTGTTATGGTAGTTGGATATTTTCCCGTGATGAGAATAACAATATCATCCGCATACTCCTGGATTACGCCCAGGAGTATGCGGATGATATTGTTATTCTCATCCCGATTCGTTTAATAACGTTAGTAGCGTGGATGAGCTACTAACGTTGTCCCATGTCCCATAAAAGAGGGGATAGAACGCTCCCCTGGGGACATCCCCCCTTGGCTTTTAAGCTTATTTTTTCGTTAGTACTAGTCTGTCCGTCGGCATGGATTGCAGCCACAGACTTATTGTGGTTTCCACAGCGTGACTTTCGACTGCTATTACGATTGTTCTGATAGAGGTATTGTCAAATGCTCCCTCAATATCTAGAAATATGGCCAGTGCCACTGTTTTGTTTTTCAGTGTGTTCTCTATCTTCACTACCAGATGGTGTAAGGCAGACTCACATGATTTTCCAGCTTGAAAGGAGTGTTGGAAGGGATGAAGCAGCCTCTCTAATGGTGACGTAACGTCGTGAGGGATAGTCCAGCTAGTGAATCGTAGAGGGAGATTAACTGAACTTGGAAAAAGAGGGATCGTCCCGCTTGTTGATTGCCTAAAGTAATTGACATGCAGGGCCGAGCTGAGTTAGTGCGGCGAGGGATCGTTATACTAGTGAATCGAATGAATGCGTGTGTGAATGTAATATCTAGCCTCTCCAAGTTAGAAAAACGAGAGATGGTCTTATTGTTCGATAGTGTAAAGCAGTAGTGATGGGCAAGATAGAGTATCTCAAGGATCGATCAAGCAATGATTGATCAGTTGAAGTATCGAGCAGATCGATCTGATCAAAAAGATCGAGCCGATCAAAAAGATCGAGCCGAACGAAAAGGTCGGTTAGTTGCAAGGATCGAGAGGATCGCGCAGTCGATCTTATTTGATCATCACTAAAAAAATACTTGTTATTTAAATACTCGTTACTTAATGACTAAATGAATTAATATAATAAATGTAAAATATGCTTTGAAAGACTGGTTTTGGCATTTTTGACAACTTTTAGTTCAGGAATCTAAAATTTCGTTTTTTTTTGTACAAGGAATTTTTCTTTTCCGTATAGATATCCCTGCGCATATACTGATAAATGTTCAAACATGATCCACATATGAAATAAGTAGTATATTTCGAACTTTATTTTAAATTAGTGTTTGGTGTTCGAGCTTAGAGAAGCCTAAAAATTTGGATTGATCGCTACGCGATCAATCCAAATTTTCAGGCTTTTCTAAACTCGAAATTTTACTTCATAAATAATCTGGGAGTGGAAAACACTCGTCTAAAGCTTCAAATTGAGTTCTTATAGAAAAACAATTTGAAGCTTTAAACGAGTGTTTTCCATTCCCAGACTAAGCATGAAGTAAAATTTCGAGTTTAGAAAAGCCCCGTGAAAATTTGTCGAGGGTCGCGCAGCGACCTGAGACAAATTTTCTGGGCTTTTCTAACTCGAAATTTTACTTCATGCGCCACGCGTGTAAAACACTAAAATATTGTGTAATTTATGTATATTCTAGCTTCACTTAAAATCTATGTTTTATACGCGTGGCGCATGAAGTAAAATTTCGAGTTTAGAAAAGCCCAGAAAATTTGTCTCGGGTCGCTGCGCGACCCTCGACAAATTTTCACGGGGCTTTTCTAAACTCGAAATTTTACTTCATGCTTAGTCTGGGAGTGGAAAATACTCGTTTAAAGCTTTAAATTGAACTTAAAAAAATAACAAGGAATATCTAAAGATTTATAGACAATATGCTGAATTTGGAATACGCATACTTAATAGAAAAACTCCTTGTACATTATTTTCTGTTTCTATAAAATAAAAATAATATACAGATACCACAACATTTTATTTTCTGCGTATATTATAATTAACAAAATAAAATACCTAAAATTCCTAGCAATATTTTAGAAAACTAAATACAAATTATTTAATAAAAAGAAAATAGCACCTACGACTAAAATTTTGTAAAATTTTAAGAAAAAATCCTTATTATAAATGGCGATTATTTTTGCAGTGATTTAATGTCTCTTTAGAAAATTAATAAAAACTCAACAGCACAAGCTTAAAAAAACATTTTCGATGGTTATAAGAACTTACGTATTATCATGATTTACTTAACCAAAAAAAAAATCGGTAAAATTATTGTTTTTGTGAAGGGGTTTGGGGGGTTAGGGGGTTAATAATATTAATATGTAATATTACAACAAAATAATATTAATGTTAAATAAAAATAATAATTCCTTCTTTTCGCAAATACATTTAGAACACAATTTCTCGATCATAAGTAGACTCAACACTATGACTGCTTTATAGTGATAGGCAAGATCGATCAAAAAAGATCGATTGATCGATCCTTGCAAGCGATCGAGCCGCTCGATCTTCTCGTGCCGCTCGATCTTTTTGATCGGCTCAATCTTTTTGATCGGCTCGATCTTGTCGATCGTCTCAATCATTTCGATCGGCTCGATCTTTTTTGATGTTTGTGCATTTCATTAATTTTTTCTAAAATTAAAAAAAAAAAATTATGTTTATGCTTTAATTTCTTTTTTTTAATGTTAGAAAAAATTAATGAAATGCACAAACATCAAAAAAGATCGAGCCGATCGAAATGATTGAGACCATCGACAAGATCGAGCCGATCAAAAAGATTGAGCCGATCAAAAAGATCGAGCGGCACGAGAAGATCGAGCGGCTCGATCGCTTGCAAGGATCGATCAATCGATCTTTTTTGATCGATCTTGCCTATCACTATAAAGCAGTCATAGTGTTGAGTCTACTTATGATCGAGAAATTGTGTTCTAAATGTATTTGCGAAAAGAAGGAATTATTATTTTTATATAACATTAATATTATTTTGTTGTAATATTACAATAAGCGTTGATGGGCATTTTTTGCAGAGTTTGGAGATATATAGACAAAGGAGGTAGCCTGAAACAAAGCGGCCGTCGCAACTTCAAAGCGCTCGACTAGAAAGTGCGTTTGACGTGTATTAATGAGCCCGATTGTGTTGTAACATGTATCTGACAGATATTAACTTATTACGAGCTATAAATCACCGAGGAGCGCTGATTATCGGATTGTAACAGCGGAGCTCATAACACGGAATACGCAGACACTACTTATTGCGCAAGGCAATATCGCCGAGCGTTATTTACCATCCAGGTCCGCTCTATTTATGCGGGGGTTATATAGATATATAGAGCCGGATGATAAATAGCTGCCATCAGTTCATAAAGCTGTACACCAGCAACCACCTGGTCTGTGTATGTATGTGTGTGTGTTAGCGGAGCGTATAAGAATTATGATTTCGTATTGTTCGCTGAAGACAATACTCGCGGCAGAGTTCACACCCATAGTCTCTACGGCGCTCGCATTACCAAACAATGGGGCCGATGCCACGCCATCACCATAAATCAAAACCAAAGAGCGGCGATTCATTAAATATCCCGAAACCCCGTCATTATTAACGCGAATGAATCAAGAAACAATAAGGAGGGTTATTGGAGTCCTCTTTAATATTTCACTCGGTTATGAGGTGGTGAGGGTAACCTCTTTAACCGTGACGCGAGGTGTCTAATAATTCAGCGCGAACGCCTCGCACTCACGGCGCTAAATCCTCTGCTCTCCGGGTTGCCATTTACGCCACTCTTAACAAGGTTTCACCATTAGATTTATCTCGCTTAATCGTGTACTTCGGCGTGTACTGCTGTCCTAGGATACAAGACAAGAACACGCCGAGAGGAGACGTTCTTTATTTTCCTTTCCGCGCGCAACAACACACTCCTCCTAGCCGCGAGGATGCATTATGGCGGATATCTGCCCAGATAAAGAGCCGCGATAACGTACCAGAGTGGGCTTACCGTAAAGACGACTTTGAGGCTTATAAACTTTGGAGAAGTTGCTTCTGTACTTGACGTTATCATTCCGAGTCGGCTTTCACTTATCGCGGCCCGCATAAATCACATTAACTATCTCCTTCTTTCCCGAGGAAGAATGCGGCTGTGCGCGAAAAAATAACCGCGGGCACCGCCGAAGATATATGTCCACCGCCCCCGGTTAACCCCCTCCAACCCTGAATTTATGAGGCCGTCATATTTCGCAAGTTGCGAGCCGGTAATTCTTGCCTAGGAATTTATTGCCGCCGCGTCCCTCCCGGCCCATTAATCCGGGCCCCCCAGCTCCTCCGAACGACCAACAGCTTTTCCCCCGAAACACACCTGAAATGTATCTGCCCCTACTGCACCAAGCCACATCGATCTCTAAAAGCCTTTAGACAACACAAGCTAAGAACAACCACTAATAATTATAAATCACCTAACTTTCTCATGGAAACTTAAAAATTATTATCAAAAAAAAAATGATGGTTAACACAAAATAAAAACCAATGAGTATTACATTAATAAAATACATTCTAATAAAAACTTTTCACCTATTATTTAAGGTAGATAAAAAAAAAAACAGAAAATATTTCTAATAATAAAATTGTAGTTCTATTTATAGTTACATTACTAAGATGATCTACTAGTTGATGCTATGACAAGCGGATTTTTATTATCGCAAGTACAGTGCACATTGTCGTTGGTATCATGAATAATGCTAAACAATATCTTCAAAGCCTTGTTTAAAATATCAGCCATTTCCATCGAAAACCTATGCTGGTACTCAATACAAAGAACTTTCAGAAACGATCTCCTCAGATCATCGTACGCTTTCCCGGTGATACCCCTATTCCTGTGCTTTAGAGCGTTCTTCCTCAGCAAGAAAATAATAGTTTCTTCCTTGTCTATATTTGTCACGAGGTAGTGTAGTTCCCTCATCACCCTGGACGCGTGGTATCGCAGCATTGGACTCTCGTTGCTTTCCCAGTCGCTGCTTTGCGTGAATTGAAAGTAGATCGTGTGTTCCGGATAATCTGCGAAGAATTGCAGGAATAAGGCTAAGCCCAGTTTTGAGACGTCCGCGTCCAGCATTTTGCACACGCTGTGGATGACTTTCTTTTCCCGAACTGAAAGGCCGAGAATGTTTGTTCTGGAACTATCATTTCCCATTTTATTAATATTAAATTATCTTAGTTGTAAATTCTGACATCAGTTTGTCATGCTTTCAAAAAACTGTCATTGTAAATGGCATGATAATTTAAATTGATAGCTTATTAAAAACTTACTTGTTGTAAAGTAAAACATGGAACAAATGATTTTCATCTAGTCATCTATGCATTATCCATGTTAAAATTAGAAGTGCCTTTCTACAAAAATCGGAAAGCACTACTCTAACTTTGAAATACACTAAATCCAGTAGTGAAATATACCTTTTCAACCTTAAATTAAATTAATCAATATCAAATTGCGATTAAAAAAAAATAAATTGAGACTTCAAACATAGCTGTCAGCTTAAACACAAATTTGCACAGAATTCTTTAGCTACATTTTGGTATAATAAGAAATTATTCTAAAATTTTCGGATTTTCATAAAAATTTCACATTTTTCCATACTTACTCCCATTGAAATTTTCAAATTTGCATGAAAATGTTTTTTCCCCAGAAAAAATCTGAAAAAAAATGTACGGAGGCCCTTGATGGTGATGGAAAGTAGAACAATTATTTTCCCAAAAAGAGTTCATTTTTTGGACCTTTAGCAGCCACTTGAGTCGAGTTGGCACATTTACACAGGATATTTCTTGAATAATTTTCTCACTTATCACTTGGTGAAACATGTTTAAATATTGATAATGAAGGTTTAAATTAAATTACACTTGGTTTGTTTCACAATTTTTTACTTTACTATTTACTCGAGTCGAGTAAATAGTAAAGTAAAAAATTGTGAAACAAACCAAGTGTAATTTAATTTAAACCTTCATTATCAATATTTACACAGGATCTTATGGGAACGGCTTTAGCCAGGCCCACCAATTGGAACTTGGCTCACAGGCAACCTAGAATATTAGGGCTTAAAGCATTCGATCACTAAAGGATTCAGTTACATTTTGACCTATATTATTCCTATATGTCGCCTGTGGCCGCCCCAACAAAATTCCAAAATCGACCAATTTTTTCGAACGTCCACTTCTCGGTCAAAATAGTTTTCGTCTATTTTTTTGGATATGGCCCAAATTTGCAGAGAATATGTTCCCATTCTTAAGTTATTTTTTGGTGCATATAAAGTTATTCTGAGATTTTCAGATTTTCGTCAAATTGTGACATTTTTCCTTTCGAAATTTTCATATTTGCATGAAAAAACAAATTACCCAAAAAAATCTGAAAAAATTAACGAAGGCCCTTGATGGTAATCAAAAAATGGGTAATAGAACAATTATTTTTGCCAAACAGAATTAATTTCCGGCCACGTGGGCCCATTTATATGGGCTCTTATGGGATCGGTTTTATTTTGTCAAAAAAAAAAAAAAAATTGGGCCGTTCCATTATTATAGGATCTTATGGAAACGGCTTTAGCGAGGCCCGCCGATTGGCGCTTTTGAACGCGATGCCGATTGTACTAAGATTACTCAGCTCACAAACAATCTAGAATATTGGACCTTAAAACATTCGAATTCTAAAGAATTCAGTTACATTTTGACTTATAATCATCCCTATGTGTTGCTTGTGGCGGCCCTAAAAAAATCTCAAAATCAACCAATTTTTTCGACCAGTTTTCGAGCGGCCACTTCTCGGCTAAAATAATGTTTGCCTATTTTTTTGGATATGGCCCAAATTCGCATTATGCTCCCATTCTTCAGCTACATTTTGGTATAATTTGAAGTTATTCCGAGATTTTCAGATTTTCGTCAAAATGAGACATTTTTCCCTTTCGAAATTTTTATATTTGCATGAAAAAAAAATCCCCGGAAAAATTTGACAAAAATTACGAAGTTCCTTAATGGTGGTAGAAAGTAGGTAGAACAAGTATTTTGCCAAAAAGAATTTATTTCCGTCCCACAGGGACCACTTGGGTCAGGCCGGCCTATTTACACGGGTTTTAGCGAGGCGCCCCGATTAGCGCTTTTAAATGCGATGCCGTTTGGACTATGATTACTCAACTCATAGACAACTTAAAATGTTTAGACTTAAAGCATTGGTTTCCTAAAGAATTCAGCTACATTTTGACGTATAACTATCCCTATGCATGCCCTGTGGCTGCCTCAAAAAAATCCTAAATTTGACCCATTTTTTCGACTAATTTTCAAGCGTCCAATTCTCGAGCGAATTGTGCAAAAACTATTTTTTAGATTTGGCCCAAATTTGCAGATAATATCCTCCTATTCTTTATCTATATTTGGATATAATATGAAGTTATTCTGAGATTTTCAG
Source organism: Philonthus cognatus (assembly GCA_932526585.2). Lineage (NCBI taxonomy): Eukaryota > Metazoa > Arthropoda > Insecta > Coleoptera > Staphylinidae > Philonthus > Philonthus cognatus. Next base: position 83,137,133 of record OW052245.1, on the reverse strand, counting down.
ATTCTCGTCAAAATGTGACATTTTTCCATACTTCCTTTCGAAATGTTCATATTTGCATGAAATAAAATTTTCTTAGAAAAAATCTGAAATAATTCACAAAAGCCCTTGATGGTAGTAGAAAGTGGGTAGAACAAGTATTTTGCCAAAAAAAAATATTTCCGGCCCCCAGGGGCCACTTAAGTCGGGCCGCCCTATTTCCACGGGCTCTTATAGGTACGGTTTTAGCGAGCCCCCCCGATCAGCGCTTTTGGATGCGATGCCGATTGGACTAGGATTACTCAACTCACAGCCAACTTAAAATGTTTGGACTTAAAGCATTCGTTTCCTAAGGGATTCAGCTACATTTTGACGTATAATAATCTCTATGCGTTAACTGTGGCCGCCTCGAAAAAATCCTCAAACTGACCAATTTTTTCGGTCAATTTTCTAGCATCCAATTCTCGGGCGAATAGTGGAAAATCTATTTTTTGGCCATGGTCCAAATTTGCAGAGAATATGCTTTCATTCTTTATATATATTTTGATATGATTTGAAGTTATTCTGAGGTTTTCAGATTTTCATCAGAATGTGAAATTTTTCCACGCTTTTCTTATTTGCATAAAAAAAAATTCCCCCAAAGAAATCTGAAAAAAATTAACGAAGGCCCTTGATGGTAATAAAAATGGGTAGAATAATTATTTTGCCAAACAGAATTAATTTCCGGCCCTCAAGGTCCACATGGGTCGAGCCGGCCTATTTACACGGGCTCTTAAGGGATCGGTTTTAGCGAGGCCCCCCGAATGGCGCATTTGGATGCGATGCTGGTTGGACTAGGATAACTCGACTCACAAATAACTTAAAATGTTTTGGTTTAAACACACTCGTTTTCTTACGGATTTAGCTACATTTTGACCTATAATGCGTTTTTTTTTATTTTTGTTAATTTATTTGTATAAGACATATGTTTCACATGTATTACAATCTATATTTTCTGTGGCCGCCTCAAAAAAATCCTAAAATCAACCAATTTTTTCGACTAATTTTCGAGGGTCCAATTCTCGAGCGAATTGTACAAAAACTATATTTTGGATATGGCCCAAATTTGCAGAGATTCTTTATCTATATTTTAATGTAATATGAAGTAATTATGAGATTTCCAGATTTTCAACATTCCCTTTCGAAATTTTCAAATTTGCAGGAAATTTTTTTTTGCCAAACGATCTAAAAAAAAAATCACGAATACCCTTAATGGTGATCAAAATAGGTAGAATAATTATTTTTCCAAAAACAATTTATTTACGGCTCCTAGGTTTTTCTTTGAACCGTCTTAGCGAGATTAAGGAACATCAAATTGAGCACAAGCAATTTCAAATTGGGACCAAACAAATGTTGTTTAAGAAAAATAACTTTTAAATTTAGAGTATTGGGAATGTATTTTTGAATACGAACGACATAAAGGGATATTTTATTTAAATTATACATATTCTGATGCGTCCTTTGTAAATTTTTAGATATTCGTTGTTTTTAAAGAACGTTCAGTTTGAATCTTCTAACGAGTGTTTCCACTCCCAGGCTAAGCATGAAGTAAAATTTCGAGTTTAGAAAAGCCTTAAAATTTGGTTTGGTCGCTCCGCGAAGCGGAGCGACCAAACCAAATTTTCAGGCTTTTCTAAACTCGAAATTTTACTTCATGCGCCACGCGTATAAAACACTGATTTCAATAGAAGTTTAAAATATACCGTTAAAGCAATATATAAAAGTAGTATAATTTGAATGTCAACTTAAATCTGTGGTTTATACGCGTGGCGCATGAAGTAAAATTTCGAGTTTAGAAAAGCCTGAAAATTTGGTTTGGTCGCTTCGCTTCGCGAAGCGACCAAACCAAATTTTCAGGCTTTTCTAAACTCGAAATTTTACTTCATGCTTAACCTGGGAGTGGAAACACTCGTTAGAAGTTTTACATTGAACTATAAAAAAACAAATTCCTTAACATTTACATGCAAAAGGATATGCGAAATTCCCTGTGTTATATTGTTCTAAAATATGACAGATTACAATTTTATTTAAATTGTCTCTACACGAGTAATCAATAATTCTAATAATAAAATTCTAGCTCTATTAATAGTTACATTACTTAGAACTACTAGTTGATGCAAGCACATTTTTATTAGCGCAACTACAGTCTGTATTAGTGTTAGTATCATTAATAATGCTAAACAATATCTTCAAAGCCTTGTTCCAAATATCACCCATTTCATACGAAAACCTGTGCTGGTACTGAAGGCGAAGAAGTTTCAGGAATGATCTCCTTAAATCATCGTACGCTTTACTAGTGATGTTTCTAACCCTGTGCTTCAGAGCGCTCTTCCTCAACAAGAAAATTATGGTCTCTTCTTTCTCTATATTTTGCACGATGAGTTGTAGTTCCCGCATGAACCTGATCGCGTGGAATCGCAGCAGTGGGTTCTCCTCAAGTTCCCAGGAGTCGTTTTCCGCGAATGAAAAGTAGTGCCTGTGTTCCGGAAAATCATCGAAGAATTGCAAGAATAAGATACCTCCCAGTTTAGAGACGTCTGGCTCTCGCAGTTTCCAGATGTTGCCGATGACTTTCTTTTCTCCGTTTGTAAGGCCGAGAATGTGCATTCTGGTATTATCATTTCCCATTTTATATTAGTTGTAAATAATGACATGACAATGTATGTCATACTTTCAAAAAACTGTCATACATAAATGGCACTTTAAGGTATTTCTCTTTAGGTATCAAAAGTTATGACTAGATCAACGTTGAATAAAAATCCAAGGAGTTTCTATTGAGGAATTAATACAGTTGAGGTAATTTCAAACTTCACGATTTTTGCCTTGGAAAGACTTGATGATCTGTGGTAAGAAACTGCATGATTTTTTGCCTAGGAAAGGGATGATCTTTGGTAAATATTCATTTTTCTGGCTTGAGTGCATGTGTTGGACACTGGTTTTTTTTTCGACGTTTTTGACCTTTTTGAGAACTTTTTTTAATGGAACTGTCTGCGTTTGTGTGTGACAATGAAGAATCTAACATATGTTTTTATCTAAAACTTACCGTTTAGTCACAATTTGTGTTTTAGGTTAATGTTTTTATGAGATGTCCTTTTTGCCTTTTCTTGCAATTTTATGCCACATTTCCACTGTAAAGTGAAAACACAGCATAACTTCCTTATAAATTGCTACATATCTGCACCAATTTTGATCTTTTACTTGTATTTTAACGTGAATACACTACACAAATTTAATGTTAACATCGTTAACATATAAGCGGTGACATTTGAGATTTGTTTATCCAAAATTCAATTGTCATCGCTGGTATCGCCATGATTAGGTGTGTAAAAACTAGGTGGCGCTAGTACATAGAACATACATTGATGAAATAAACCAAATAAATAATACACTAGCGCCATCTGTTCTTTTTTTTCATGAAATTATATCAATCTGAGGCATTAGTCGGTATTACACATATTTCATATAAATAGTTGTCAACAAACGTCACTTTTATAGTGTAAAATTAAATCAGTGTATTCGCTTAAAATTTAAGACAAAGTAATAAATTGCGAATAATACCTAAGAACTTGTGTCTAAGTTGTAATGTGGGTCTATTTTATTCAGGAAATGTGTATAAAATCACACATATGAGCGATAAATAATTTCTCAAAATCGACAACTTTAAAAATTAATTTCGCTAAAACGGTAAGTTTTCTAAAAAAATGGACTTCAGATTCGTTATTTTCTCATACAAAAACATATGTTTGAAAAAAAAAAGTTCAAAAATTGTACTGTCCTGCACATGCACGTTGACCATTTTTCTTCCTAAGAGTAAACTTTATATTAATTTAATTTTTATATTGATTTTATATATAAGTTTGAGTTTAATATTTTAATATAAACCATGTAAACCAATAATTAAAGATAAGTATATAAGCATAACGGGGCGTATGATTTCCCCTTCGTTGAGGCATTAGACTGAGTGGAAACATATAGTAATTAATATGTATGACAGATACAAACAAAATGAATAACTGTCTCTAACTTTACCGAAGGGAAAATCATACGAATCAATATTTCCAACCATTTAAAAAATAAAATTGTAGCTATATTTTCAGTTATATACATTACTATGAAGTACTAGTTGAAGCTATATTAGGCGCACTTTTATTACTGCAAGCACAGTTCCAATGATCATTGGTGTCATTAATGATGCTAAACAATATCTTTAAAGCCTTGTTCAAAGTATCCGCCATTTCCATCGAAAACCTAGTCTGGAACCACTGGCAAAGAACTTTAAGAAACGTTCTCCTCAAATCACCATACGCTTTCGGGGTGATCTTCCTAGTCCTGTGCCTCAGAGCGTTCTTCCTCAGCAAGTAAATAATCATCTCTTCTTCCTCTATATTTTTCACGATATGGTGTAGTTCCTTCATCACTCTGACCGCGTGGAGTCGCAGCAACGGACTCCTGTCGAGTTCCGCGGTGTCTTGTTGGCTGAACGAAAAATAGTGCGTGTGCTCCGGATGATCCGTGAAGAATTGCAGGAATAAGGCGATTCCCAATTTTGAGACGTCCGGGTCTAGCAGTTTCCAAATGCTGTTGATTATTTTCTTGTCCCGATTTGAAAGACCAAGAATGTGCGTTCTGGAATTATCGTTTCCCATTGTATAATTATTGAAAATCTAAATTATAAACTTTGACATAACAGGACGTAAACTGTTATGTCATAATTTATTTAAAAAAACAAACTAATTAGGTTATCGATAAGGTAGTTGGCTCTCTTATAATTATTCGCCCTATCTAATATAAAACTGTATATTTAATTGATGAGGCGGATACATGATGAAACTCCATAATACTATTTGAAATAAAACAACACAGTTGGGAGGGTTTCACTTTTATTGTTGAACACTGCAACATGTTTCACCACACAGTGGCTTCATCAGGCAGATGAAATAATGATTTCATCTGCCTGATGAAGCCACTGTGTGGTGAAACATGTTGCAGTGTTCAACAATAAAAGTGAAACCCTCCCAACTGTGTTGTTTTTTTTCAAATTATATATAAAACTGTATGATAAGAATTGCATATGTGCAGGACATTTTTGTGTAGATGTGCTCTAAAAGCGGTTCTCTTTTTTAATTTTGTTTATACTTTACGTAATTCAGTTAGCAATACAAAAAGTTACCGCCAAAAGTATACGATAGTATTTAGGTAGTGTCTTGGTCAGTGTATTCTTGTGAAAACGGTGAGGAATGCCTAAAATATTTTAGGATTTGCTGCTAATGTGTGAGGATTCGTCCTACCACTGGATATATTTTAAGAGATGCTCAGTTGCATGGTAAACAGATGTTCTCAACACATTACCGTTCTACTGTGCCGCCTTCTAACTTATCTTCTATCTGTTTTCAATCAATAGATTCTGGTTGAAACAGAACAATTGTTTGGCACGTTGAATGTTAACTTTGCGTTTTACTATTATGACATTCACGGCGCATGTCAAAATACTTCAAATGAGTCGAAATGGCGATGATGCTCAAAATCCTATCAATCCTTTTCCAACAATGGCAGAAATATTTAATGTAGAAACACATACAGAGAGTTTTATGTAACACCGAACATTTTCATAACGAGAATTTTTCTTTAAAGTATCCATATGCATACGTTGCACATGTTCCGATGCTCGGTTTATTAAATGAATCTAATTTGAAGCTTTAAGCGAGTGTTTTCCACTCCCAGACAAAGCATGAAGTAAAATTTCGAGTTTAGAAAAGCCTGAAAATTTGGTTTGGTCGCGTAGCGCGAAGCGCGGAGCGGCCAAACCAAATTTTCAGGCCTTTCTAAACTCGAAATTTTACTTCATGCGCCACGCGTATTTAACACTGACATATTACAAAGTTTGAAACACACCGATAAACTTTACATTGCATCAGTGTCTTGTACCGGCGGCGCATGAAGTAAAATTTCGAGTTTAGAAAAGCCTGAAAATTTGGTTTGGTCGCGTAGCGCGAAGCGCGGAGCGGCCAAACCAAATTTTCAGGCTTTTCTAAACTCGAAATTTTACTTCATGCGCCACCGGTACAAAACACTGACATATTACGAAGTTTAAAACACACCGCTAAACTTTACATTGAATCAGTGATTTGCACCGGTGGCGCATGAAGTAAAATTTCGAGATTAGAAAAGCCTGAAAATTTGGTTTGGTCGCTCCGCGCTTCGCGCTACGCGACCAAACCAAATTTTCAGGCTTTTCTGGACTCGAAATTTTACTTCATGCTTAGCCTGGGAGTGGAAAACACTCGCTTAAAGCTTCAAATAAAATTCTTTTAATAAACCAAGCATCGAAAAATGTGCAACGTATGCATATGGATACTTCAAAGAAAAATTCTCGTTATGAAAATGTTCGATGTTTTTAATAATGAGCGATAGATTCGTATTGAAGTAAGTGAAATAACAATAACTGAGATTAACACTTACAGTTCGCCGCAGATAAAAAAAAGGCTAAAGTTCAGTTTAGTTGCACAGCTGTTTTTTGTCGGAAAACAAGTTTTACGGATATGTGAGCCGTTTATTTTGAAAGTGGCCTAAGACCATTTTTAGAACGTACCAAATTTTCAGGCTTTTCTAAACTCGAAATTTTACTTCATGCGCCACCGGTACAAATCACTGATTCAATGTAAAGTTTAGGGGTGTGTTTTAAACTTCGTAATATGTCAGTATTTGTACCGGTGGCGCATGAAGTAAAATTTCGAGTTTAGAAAAGCCTGAAAATTTGGTTTGGCCGCTCCGCGCTTCGCGCTACGCGACCAAACCAAATTTTCAGGCTTTTCTAAACTCGAAATTTTACTTCATGCTTAGCCTGGGAGTGGAAAACACTCGCTTAAAGCTTCAAATAAAATTCTTTTAATAAACCAAGCACCGAAAAATGTGCAACGTATGCATATGGATACTTCAAACAAAAATTCTCGTTATGAAAATGTTCGATGTTTTTAATAATGAGCGATAGATTCGTATTGAAGTAAGTGAAATAACAATAACAGAGATTAACACTTACAGTTCGTCGCAGATAAAAAAAAGGCTAAAGTTCAGTTTAGTTGCACAGCTGTTTTTCGTCGGAAAACAAGTTTTACGGATATTTGAGCCGTTTATTTTGAAAGTGGCCTGAGACCATTTTTGAATTTTTTTCTGATGACGGTAGAAACGGTTATTATTTGACATTATCTGTCATAAATAACAATTTGCGATTTTTTTTTGTTTGTTTCTTTGGCCTCGGCTTTCGCCATACAGCCATCTACTATTGTATTGTTTTCTATTTTAATTTAACTAATTCCATACACACTTATTTAAATCATTTGGACGCCACAATACATTCACACTACATCCATGGACCCGGATGGAATAATTTATTATTCATAAATTATTCCACCGGACGGGATTCGAGCCCGCGACCTCTTGGTCTGTGGGCAGGGTCTCTACCCACTCGGCCACCGAGGCCCCCAATTTGCGATTAAGAATATTTAAAGTATATGATAATTATTAACACATACGTTTTCACAAACAATTATTTATTAAAAAACATTATTTTGAAAGTGACCTAAGTCCACTTAATTAGTAATAATGTCCGAAAGTGCGGATCTTCAAATTTATGAAGGTAGTGATGAAGGTAATTTTATTTAATCATTAATCAGTATTAGTTATGTTTAATTATTGCAGTGAAAATATTCACTTAATATACACTTACAATTGAATTTTAAGATAAAATATTAAATTTATAGAAATTATTACACCTTTGGGTATGAATAAAAGTACAAGACTATTTAATTCAGAGAGTGAAGACGAGTTGGAAAATATTGATTTTAACCAGAATCGCAAGAGAAGGAGAATTTTAGAACAATATTCATCATTTGAAGATGAAGATGCAGGTGAGGCTTTTCACAACAATACCTCTGGAGCAAGATTTAGAGAAAAGAATGGTGACACCTACATTCAAAAATTGCGAAAAATTAAACGAAATACCGGGAAAGAATACTATACTCAAACTGGAAACATTATACCTGCAAAAGTGCTTCAAAACAAAAATTGCCTTTGTCGTAAAGTTTGTATAAAAAATTATGAAGAAATAGAAAGAAAGAATACTTTTGAGAAGTTTGGGAATTTGGGAGATTTTATTAAGCAAAATGTATTGCTATACGAAGCTTTAGTAATATATTTTGAGCTTAATGTGTGTGTAACACTCGCTTAAAGCTTCAATTTGATGTCTTTTCAAATACGACGAATGTCCGAAAATTTACAGCATATACAGTATATTGAGAGCAGAGCTGGGATGAATCCTCAAAAACAGGATTCGAATTACGAATCCGAATCACCTGATATGATTCAATCGCGAATACTCGAATAAAGGATTCTTAAGAGAAAAATATGATTCGAATCAAAGATTCGAATCCTCTTTTTTGAATCACGGATATAAATCCTTTAAAAATAAATTTGAATCTATTGTTTGCAACCATTAACATTTTTAATATCACCAACAGTTTTATTGACAAAAATGTTGAAAACCTAATTATTTACAGACTAAATATCTGCTTAATTAATTATTTTAGTAAATGATGATATATGAGTTATTGAACTTCAGGATAAATCGGTGTTTTATAGGCGTGGCGCATGAAGTAAAATTTCGAGTTTAGAAAAGCCCCGTGAAAATTTGTCTCGGGTCGCTGCGCGACCCGAGACAAATTTTCTACGCGGGGCTTTTCTAAACTCGAAATTTTACTTCATGCTTAGTCTGGGAGTGGAAGACACTTGTTAGTTTAAAATACATCACATCATAGTAAAAAGTATCAATATTGAAAATATCGGTAATATTTGATGCCAGATATTTTAGATGTAATATCTACAATTATTTATTGCTGTAAATTATTTTTTAAAGGCCTTCACCTAAGATTAATAATATTGCCAAGACTAGTTTTATGACGGTTACGAAATTATCAATTATTCATCTATTACAAGTGGACGGATAGAAATGAACTCGATAATTCCATTCCAACCTAAAATCATGCATATTTGCTAACAAACAAAATCGCAGAAGTAAAAATGCAAGTGGATATTTTAGAATTATCTTATTTACGTTCTCCATGCCAACGATTGTACGATCGCGCTGAATTAGTGACGTTAAGTTCAATCCGTCAAATCACTACGTAATGCATAATTGTCACACAAATCGTTTCGGAACAATTTCCAAGGAGGAAATTATAAGTAATATAAATTTAACAGTGCCGCTAAATACCAAAAAAAGTAAATCGTCAATTTGGACCCAATTTGAACATTTTTGCAAGGAACAAAATTTTGACATAACTACGCCACAGAAAATTGACGACATCGCCAATATTTTGATGAGCTGGAGTTTCAACATGAAAAAAAGAAATGGAGAGGACTACAAGGAGTATGTGGTAAAAACAATGTTCAACACGGTAGCAAAATTACTTCAGCAATTATATTTTGAAAAATTTAAAGTAACTTTTGACCCTTTTTCGCACATTGAATTTAAAAAAGCACGTGATGCTCGTGATTCAAAGCGCAAGCAATTGCAAGCTGTTATTGATAAAAGAAAAGAGAGTTCGGTGGCTCTGACTAAGCTAGAGATTAATAAAATGGCATTATTATGGGACGAAAACACACCAATTGGACTCCAAAAGATTTTTTTTCATATACTTTCCTACGAATTAGCGTGGAGAGGCGGGGCAGCAGCAACATGTAAAATTACCTTCTTCAAGGAAGAAAAGCTCAATAACAATGTACAAACAGGACGAATAGAATACAACACTATTTTTTCAAAGACCTCTCAGGGAGGCTCAAAAAAATGCAGTGATAGTAAATGGATCATTGAAAATAAAGAAAATAAAGATTTATGCCCTGTCAGATTGTTCAACAAAATCTTAAGTAAGAGAACCCCAAACATAAAGAGTGAGAGATTATTTTTGACGCCTAATCTAGTTTGGAACCGAGATCATTCGAGACCATGGTTTAAAAATATGCCCATAGGTGTTAATGAAATAATGAAGTGGACAAAAATATCGGCGGATAAAATTGGTCTTAACATAAAAGAAAAGAAAATTACAAATCATTCACATCGCTCTAGTGCTGTGTCTAATTTGTGTAAAGCAGGAGTTAGCGAACAAGAACTAATTAAAATAACAGGACACAGCACGGCCACTTCAATAAATCCATATCTGCAACTAGATCAAGAGCATCATTCAAATATCATCCAAAACTTGCGGACAGAAACTCCCTCCTTAGCTATGCAGTCAACTTCATCAGCTACGAGTTCCTCAACGGGGCAAAATGTTTTCAATAATTGTGTTTTTCATAATTGGTCATTTCCCTTAAACAAATAATTATATTAATAGTTCCTAATAATATATAATTTCAATGTCATTTTTGTAAGAAATATGTTATAAAATTATAGACCTGTTTTATAGTATTTTGAGGAAATTATGCCGTTCCCAATAAAGAGAAAAAATAATCCTCACTTTCTAATAGCGGTTTGCTGTTTAATTTAAAAGTGCGTAACTGATTAATTATTACTAATACATTGAATATAAATTATTCTTGCGCGAAACGTTTCTACAAACTAAAAGAAATTTAATAGGACATTGGCAACGTTGCAAGAGCGGATGACAGATTTTAGAATGACAATACACCTTTGTCATGGAATTATCTTATCAAATACCACTCGAGGTTTGGTTTTGGGAGGATATTTTTTCATTTAATAACTCGTGCGTGGTTTTCCAATTTTACTCGAGAAAACTTGTATAGACAAAAACACTCGAGCTTCGCTCTCGTGTTTTTGTCATCCAAGTTTTCTCTCGTTAAAATTGCTAGGCAACCACGCACTCGTCTAAATAAAAAAATATCCGGCCAAAACCAACCTCTTGTGGTATTACATACGATTAATTGTTTATTACAAAAAAAGACTTGTAGAAAAATTTAAAATATGTTGGTTATTTATTTAAGGATAAAATCTCTTTACAAATTGTTATGCTGTGAAACATAGACGTCCAAAAAACGGAAAAAGTTCGCCAAGAAATTATAGTTTTAGGTATTTTTTAAATTCTAAAAACGGGGAAGCTTCCGTCTGTAAAAAAATCTTTTTGGATACCTTTAATATATCTGAAGGATCTCATAACCCTAATAGAAAATATTTACATATTGATCTAACTCTAAAAAAAATGTTTAATTTCTACGAGCTTTATTGCAAGGAAAATAATAGAAAAGCAGTTAAAGAGTGGACTTACAGAAAGATATTTAAAAAGGATTTTAATTTGCATTTCCACCAACCCCGCAAAGATACATGCCAAAAACGCGACCTATTAAACATTAAAATTAAAGCATCGGATGTTTATGATGAAAAGAATAAACTTATGAAAGAACATGATGTCCATTTAAGACTAGCAGAATCAGCAAGGAAATCATTAAAACAAGATCAAGAACTAGCATTACGTAATCCAGATCATTATTTCGCATTTTCTTTCGACTTGCAAAAAGCATTACCTTACCCAAAGTTGACTACTTCAGTAGCATACTATAAACGCAATATGTAAGTTCTAAATTTGGGAATTCACAATTTTCATGATGATAATGTTCACATGTACGTTTGGGATGAAACTATTGCATCCAAAGGTTCACAAGAAATAGCTTCATGCATCTTGGAACATCTTCAAAATTTAAGAAGTCAAAAACATTATAGTCTACAGTGACATGAGTGCAGGACAAAATAGGAACATTAAAGTAGCTTTAACATGGCTAAAACTTGTCCAAACTGTTGAACATAATGTAGAAATAATAGATCATAAATTCCTAATATCAGGACATTTGGTTTTACCGAATGATAGAGATTTTGGCGTCGTAGAAATGTCATTAAAGAAAAATAATTTAATGTTTGTTCCTCAAGATTATTATAATGTTGTCAAAAAGTGCCGTAAAGGTAATAACTTTCTTCTAAATAAAATGAAACAAGAGGATTTCAAATCAACAAGATTATTGGAGGACGCAGTTTTTAAAAGGTTGAAGAATTCTAACGGAGAAGCAATAAATTGGTTACAAATAGTCTGGATGCGTTTTTTTGAGAAATGAACCATATAACATTTTCTGTAAGATATCAATGGATGAGAATGCAGAGTTTAAAATCCTGGAGTAGACCAAGAAAATTTGAAAATATTATATTGATACCACTTTATAAAAATGTAAGACCAATTACGACATCGAAGTACAAGGACATGATGGACTTACTTCGATATATACCACCGGAACACCATGACTTCTTTAAATTCCTCCCGCATACACAAAATGTAAATGAACAGTAAATTTTTATGTAAGTTATATAGTTAGAACATTTCTTGAATAGTATAAATTGTGTTTTTAAAGTATTGTGAAGATACATAAAATAAATTGAGTATTGTTTTTCAATTTGAAGCAATTTAAAATATGTTGAATGAACTTAAGCTCCTTCAAATTTTATAACATATATAGGTGTTAATTTTGAAAGTGGCTTAAATCCATTTGTGGTAAGAAAACAAGTATTATTCACTTGATTTTTGGTATTATTTTAATAGGAATTGTAAATTTAACTCTCTTAGATAAATTTAAGCAGTGTGGAACATTGCTATCCTATACGTATATTTTTAATATTAATGAAATGCAAACTTTTAAATATCTCAATTTAAACATAAATGGACTTAGGTCACTTTCAAAATAAACGGTATGCTGTGATTTTTTTTTAACATAACAGAAAATCAGAAAAAGTGTTTTTAATGAGATTACTGTGATTAGACTTACCGTTCGCTCAAAGTTTGTAATTGAAAACGTAATTTTCAATCACATATTTTGAGTCTAATCACAGTAATCACATTAAAACACTTTTCCTGACTTTCTGTTATGGTAAAAACAAAATCACAACATACCGTTACACAAGTAACGTTTGTTATTTAGGCTGTTGTTATTATAACAGATGATGCAGTGTATGATTCTTCCTTAAGGTGGTGTATTTTTACGGAGGGCAATTTAAAATATAGCACTCAAAAGACAAATTATTTTTAAAATAAGTCATTAAGTACATATCTTGGTACATGTTAGAGATTCCACATGTTTCTAGGTTAGCTTAAGTTAGAAGATAGGTATATAATAGAATACATTGTATGTGTCTCGTTGGAGATTCCACTAACTTCTAACTTTTAGGTAAGGTTAGGTTAGGAGAAAGGTTTGCGATAGATTTGTTTTGTGTGCACACTGGCATTTCCAAATACTTCTAGATTAGGTAGACAGGTTTGCAATAGAATACATTGCTTAAGTATCTTTGTACACATTGGTGATTCCACATACTTCTAAGTTAGGTTAGTTTAAGTTGCAACTGGTGTTTTAGCTGTGCTTCATAAAACAAAACGTCATAAAAATCATTTCAAATCGCATTATTTTGCAAATAGTAGAAAATAAAAATGGATTTGTCATACGTATTCTTTACATTTCTTTTAAGAGAATTCGTATTCGAATGCAGGTGTAGGTTGTTAGAATCGTTACAAAAATATTCGAATCCTCTATACCTGTGTTTCTAAACTTTGTGTTAATCAGTGCTTTACACGCCTGGCGCATCAAGTAAAATTTCGTACTTAAAAAAGTCTGAAAATTTGGTTTGGTCGTTCCGCTTCGCAGGGTTGGATGAGAACAGATTGTTTCTAAGAAATATATTTTTTTTAATAAAATTCCATATAATACATTTTATAGATGGTGTTGGTGGTGGTGGATGGTGTTACTTTTTGCTGTGGTTCGAAGTATTTTCTTATGTTTGATTTGAATTTTACAAATGTTTGTTTCATACAACCAAGTTTGCTTCGGGATATGGAGTATACTTAAAAGAAGAAGCACTATATAAAAGAAAAACATATTTCAAATAATTCTAATAATAAAAACGTAGCTACATTTTCAGTTACATTACTAAGAAGTACTAGTTGAAGTTGTAGCTAGCGCAGTTTTATTACCGCAAGTACACTTCATATGATCGTTGGTATCATGAATAATGCCAAACAATATTTTCAAAGCTTTGTTAAAAATATCAGCCATTTCCAATGAAAACCTAGTCTGAAAGTGGTGGCAGAGAACTTTCAGAAACGTCCTCCTCAAATCATCGTACGCTTTCCCGAGGATCCTTCTTTCCCTGTGCCTAAGAGCGTTCTTCCTTAGCAAATAAATAATGGTTTCTTCGTTATTAATATTTGTCACTACGTTGTTCAGTTCTTTCATCACTCTGACCGCGTGGAGTCGCAGCAACGGGCTCCTGTCGAGATCCGAAGCGTCGCTTGTGGCGAACGCGAAATAGTGCGTGTGTTCCGGATGATCCGAGAAGAATTGTATGAATAGGAGGACGCCCAGTTTTGTGACGTCCGGGTCCACTAGTTTCCAAACAGCGCTGATCACTTTCTTGTCGCGGTTCGTAAGGCCCAAAATATGTGTTCTGGAATGATTGGTTCCCATTTTATTAACATTTAATAAATGACATAACTGTAAAAATACTGTCAAGTTGTGATACATAAATGACATGAGAAATCAAAGCGATTGCGTATTCAATGACTTGTCTCTGGATGTTAGGAGGATTGTTGATTTGTTTAGAAATCAAGGCGATTGCGTTTTCAATGGGCCCGTTCATCAAAATATTTAACATTCAACATGTTTGGATTTGTTTGTGATGTATTTTAGTATCTAATGAATGTGCATTTTTTACGATTGCAAAAATCCCAAACACGTTCACCATTAATAATCCTGTCATCAGAGAATTCCCCAACAGTTGGCACTAAACTCCTAATTGTTGTCTCTGATGAACGGGCCCAATGACTTCTTTCTGGATGTTAGGAGGATCGTTGATTTGTTTAGTTTCTTTTAAAACTAGTTTTTAAATGTAAATCAATCAACTAATGTGATTACGTCTTTTGTTTTAAAAGAATGAATGTAAGGTAATAAATCGTTCGAGCAAATGAAATTTTAAGTGTAATTAAAGGGTCCCGCTGTCGGTATAAATTCCCGCCGGTAACATCGTAATAAATCCGCCTTTTCCTCGCGAAATAAACCGGCGGTCTGCAATTCCCGCGTTCCCCCTTTTTTTAATGGTACCGATAAATAAGCGCGGATCGGGGCCCCCATTATTTATTATTATCTTGTTAACCGAGAGCCCGGTTAATTTTTTATTCGGAATCCTTAATGGCTGATCAATTTTTACGTGGAAATCGTTTCCACACCTGCTGACAAAGGTCCGTAATGTTTCTGGCGGGAGGAGGCCGTATATCTTGAGACCACCCGACCGATGGTAGCCTTAACGCCGGACACGGGCCCCCGACGGCGAGCTTCTTGACAACCGAGATAAACTGGAGGCCGTGGGTGGTGGCTTGTTGTCGCAGACCTAATGTTCATGTATTCATTTTTTCCGGCCCGTTCTTTCTCCCCCCCCCCACGAATAATTTATCTCTCACCTCGCGCACACCTTGACGTTTCCTCTTTGTCCTTTTTGCCTCTTCTCCGCACACAAATCACGCTTTTCACTCCGTAACTCTTGTGTGCCCCCACGTGAGCCCTCCAGGTAATTTTCTGCAAATTACGAAAAACCTACAACGTTTCTTCTTTGTGTGGTGTGTTTGGCTGGCAGAATGGGGGCTTAACGTTTAACTGTCAATATATATCAAACTGTCAATATATATCAAACAAACAAACAAACAAAGGTGCTAAATTTTTCAAACTCTCATTCAACGATTCGTTCAAGAGTATAAATGGAAATGTTTATCATATCCCCATTGTTGATCTAGCCCACACACCTCAACCATCAACAATGTTACACTAATAATAATTTTAACTTATGCTAACAATAGAAGGAAAAATAATTCAGTTTTAGATTTTGGCAGACATTTACAGACTCTCAACAAAATTACAGCTGTTTAAAGTTGACTCAACCTAAAGTTAAGAGGTTGCATTTTGTTTGAAATTTGATAGCGCAAGATTTGGTTAGACAAATTTGCCTCGATATTTTAATCTGTAGGGATATTAGGACGCAAGATTTGATTAAATAAAATAAACATGTATATAAATTATTCAGGTCAGATCAAAAATAAGCAATATATTTTAGTGTTCAAATATTGGCTTCGCTATTTATTTTAGAGACAAAATATATTTAACTTTTTTGTAGAGGGAAAAATTCTAAATTTATGAATGTTCACACTTAACACTTTAAGTTTCTGTAAGTTAAAATAATAAAGAAAAAGTAATGTGATTTTATAAAAATAATGACATACCATGGAATTGATACAACAATGGCGGATATTCCCTGTTTTTTTTTGTAAGTTTAATTTAAAGCTTTAAACAAGTGTTTTCCACTCCCAGACTAAGCATGAAGTAAAATTTTGAGTTTAGAAAAGCCCCGTGAAAATTTGTCGAGGGTCGCGCAGCGACCCGAGACAAATTTTCGGGGCTTTTCTAAACTCGAAATTTTACTTCATGCGCCACGCGTATAAATCACTATGATATTGTCAAATTTATGTATACTCAAACTTCACTTAAAATCTGTGTTTCATACGCGTGGCGCATGAAGTAAAATTTCGAGTTTAGAAAAGCCCAGAAAATTTGTCTCGGGTCGCTGCGCGACCCGAGACAAATTTTCTGGGCTTTTCTAAACTCGAAATTTTACTTCATGCTTAGTCTGGGAGTGGAAAACACTCGTTTAAAACTTCAAATTGAACTCTTTTAAAAATCGACGAATGTCAGAAAATTTACAGCTAAAATAATTAATAAAATGTAATGTGATTTTATAAAAATAATGACATACCATGGAATTGATACAACAATGGCGGATATTCCCTGTTTTTTTTGTAAGTTTAATTTAAAGCGTTAAACAAGTGTTTTCCACTCCCAGACTAAGCATGAAGTAAAATTTCGAGTTTAGAAAAGCCCCGTGAAAATTTGTCTCGGGTCGCGCAGCGACCCGAGACAAATTTTCTGGGCTTTTCTAAACTCGAAATTTTACTTCATGCGCCACGCGTATAAATCACTATGATATTGTCAAATTTATGTATACTCAAACTTCACTTAAAATCTGTGTTTCATACGCGTGGCGCATGAAGTAAAATTTCGAGTTTAGAAAAGCCCAGAAAATTTGTCTCGGGTCGCTGCGCGACCCGAGACAAATTTTCTGGGCTTTTCTAAACTTGAAATTTTACTTCATGCTTAGTCTGGGAGTGGAAAACACTCGTTTAAAACTTCAAATTGAACTCTTTTAAAAATCAACGAATGTCAGAAAATTTACAGCTAAAATAATTAATAAAATGTAATGTGATTTTATAAAAATAATGACATACCATGGAATTGATACAACAATTGCGGATGTCAAAATAGCACAAGATATTGCTGTTACTAAATTAATGACAAAAACCATATCGCAAACATCGTGATAACTGTAGTCTGCATAATACCACTTTATTAGGAGGATTTTTTCTTGTATAGTGTCAATCATTTCGAAAACATTTACTTTAATCAAATGACTGCGATATCTTTTGCCAATTTGACATTCGCAATTGTTGGCATGTCATTATTTTTATAAAATCACATTACTTTTTCTTAGTTATTTTAACTTAGAGAAACGTAAAGTGCTAAATGTTAACGCGAATGAATTCAGAATTTTTCCCCTTACAAAAAAGGTAAATACATTTTGTTTCTAAAATAATTAGGGGAGCCAAAATTTGAACATTTCAAAATTTACACGGGATTTCCTATGTTGCGTCCGCCAAGTCAACACATTACTTTTTCTTAGTTATTTTAACTTAGAGAAACGTAAAGTGCTAAATGTTAACGCGAATGAATTCAGAATTGTTCGCCTTACAAAAAAGGTAAATACATTTTGTTTCTAAAATAAATAGGGGAGCCAAAATTTGAACATTTCAAAATTTACACGGGATTTCCTATGTTGCGTCCGCCAAGTCAACACCCGGTATGTATACTTAGCAGGAAAACTCCCTGAACATATTCAATGTTTATTTCTTTATTTTGTACAACTTTTATTTACACGATTTTTCAATCATGCTAATAATGTACAATTAACGAAGAAATCCACTTTCGGTTTCAGCATTTTCCCAAAAATAGTGTATTTTGAGATATTGTGAGTTTGTACCCAAAATTATTAGAATACAAAATTTGATTAAAATCCCTTGCGCCGATTACACTACACTCGCAGAAAGAGTCCAAATCAGGAGCCAAATCGTTATGATCCTGTTTTCTTTCTTCATTTACTGGAGGTTCAATAGTTATTAGTTATGCCCTGGGCCACAAATAACATCCATCAGTATTATAACACATTTATCCTCTCCAGTACAGGCACCTTTCTAGATCCAGATTCAAGAAAGTAGTAACCATTAAAACGTCGTGTTTCTAAATTAACATGTTTCTAAAACCGAGCATCTCGCTTGTACACGTGCCAATTAAAACATCAACTGGAAAATTTAACCTGCTCGACAAAAAAAAAAACTAATCTCAAATTTAAATCGAGCACAACCAACAGCTCTCTTGCAGCAGCTAAACTTACATAACACAACATTTTAATAAGTTCATACAAAAAAAATATTCGTATTCATAATGGCGCGTAAATTACGACGATAAATAAAATATGACGCGACTGAATGGTTGATTTCGCAATGGGCAATAATTTCCTTGGCCATTAATGCGATAATAAACATTTATTTAACGTACATTATTACATCATGAATAATGCAGAGGCTAATAAAATAAGTTTATTATCACAATGTCCTAAAATACGACTATAAAATTATAATTGCCCATAATTTATAATAATTAATGTTTATATTTATCAGCGGATTAATATATTGTAAATCATTTGTAATTGCGGACGCGGAGCCGCAATTAAAATTTGCGTGTTGTGTGCTCACTGAAGCCATGCATCCGTCATCCAAACTATTTATTAAACTTATCTATCATTTCAAACTAACTAATTAATTTACAGTTATGAAAAAAGTATTGTTTACAGTATATTTTATTGTGCCAACAAATAATGTATTTTCTTTTTCATTCTTCTGCTTGAAAACTCAAAACGATCTATTGCTGTTTTAAGCAGAACAAACATTGTTTTGACTCGTGCAGAGAGTTGCAAATTTTGAACTTTTGCTACTCCAATTAATAATAATAATAATGTTTATTGTTTTAATCGAAGTTCTTTCACTTCTAATTATTTGTTACCTCTTCTTTCAGATTCTACTGGACATATTGATGTAATTTATACCGATATGTCTAAAGCTTTTGACAGGGTGGACCATAGTCTTTTGTTAGAAAAGCTAAAGTATTTTGGCTTTTGTACTAATTCAAGTTCACTTTTGGCGTCGTATCTCTCTTGCCGTGAATCCTATGTTACAGTTAACAATTTTAAGTCTATGTCGTATTTTCCGACTTCTGGGGTTCCGCAAGGATCTATCTTGGGCCCACTTCTTTTTAATCTTTTTATTAATGATCTGTCAAGCGCACTAAATTGTAAACATTTATTATACGCAGATGATTTAAAGATCTATTCTACCATTAATACTATTGATGATTGTTTACGTTTGCAAGACCAACTAAATATTATCTCTAACTGGTGTAACAACAACAACCTTAATCTTAATCCCGATAAATGTAAATATATGACATTCACTAAAAAAACTAAATACATTACATCGAATTACATAATTAACAATAGTGATATCGAACGAGTGCGATCTTTTAAGGACTTAGGCGTATGGTTTGATGAAAAACTTACATTCAACAATCATGTAGAAATGCTTGTAAAGAGTTCTTTTAAGGCATTGGGATTTATTCATCGAAATTCTGCAAATTTACAGAATCCTAATGCCTTAAAATCTCTGTTCAATGTATATGTAAGGTCAAAGTTGGAGTATGGATCATTGATTTGGTATCCCCAGACCCAGCAGCAAATCAACTTGGTTGAAAGTGTTCAACGCAAATTCGCTAAGTTCTTGTACTTCAAAAATACTGGTAATTACCCGGCAAGAGGCTGTGACCATGTGTTATTGCTTGATCGATTTGAACTCGAATCACTTAAACAAAGACGAAATAAATCATGTGTTTCATTTTTATATAAATTAATTCACAATCATATCGACTGTGCTGACATTTTACAACTAGTCAATTTTCATACTCCGTCTTTCAATAGTAGAAATAAGTCTACATTTTATGTAAATTTTAATAGAACAGTGACCGGTTCAAAATCACCTCTAAGTGTGATGTGTAACGTGGTCAATGATCTACCCCCAACTTGTGATTTATTTTATGATCACCTATCGTCAATTGTCGCTCTATGTTAATTTAAGTATTTTTTGAATGTGTTACTTTACTTACTTTTTGCTGTACATTTATGTTTTCTATATTGTCCTGTAATTGGGTCTTTTTGTTTCCTGTTGGGCAATAAATGTATTTATGTATTTATTTAAATTTGTATTTGTTAGTTGGTTTAAAGATAATTTGACCTAAGCGTTACATATACTTTAATAGAGCGTTGTAACAAATCAAATTAAATAAGATTTTAAATATTTCATTGTATAATTCAATATGTGTATTTGCACGGGAAGTAGTTGTTTCAATGGATATTTATCGTCTTAAGTTGTGTTATTAATTAAGACATTGTTTGCATTTTCACGAATAACATTTTCGTAATTTTATATATTAAATCTCAGAAGTATTGGTCTTGTAGCTCCTGAGAGTATTAAACTTAAAAGCTTGCCGAGGTTAAATCAGTAAACCGTACACGTTTAATAATAAACAGATAACTTTTTTTCGAATGGTGAAATTAAAAAGTGACCAACCTAACAACCAAGATACAAGACAGAAGCCCACATTAAAAGCCGTCGGCCCCTCTGATCGAGCCCAATTAACATATAAAATGAGTCTCTTTAAATTGATAAAAGGCAACGGGGCCCGATGACGGACAGAATTTTGATTAGCCCGCATGACGACGCCAAAAGTCGTATCTGTGACATGCACGTCTAATTTACATCTGTAATAATCACGAAATTTGATTGTCCCAAATTAAATAAATGTGTCACCTCGCTTGATGTGTTCATTTCGCCCTCGCCCTATCTGCCCATGGGGAATAATACTTCATAGAGTGCGTGCAGGGCCCCCATAAAACTGTTGCTGATAACGGCTATCAAAAGCGGCGTGAATGTTACTGTAGCATATGTTCGTTTTCATCTGATAATGTAAAACGCGATATCATCGCTTATATTGAATTAGACGTTTCATGTCAAAAAAAGTCTACGTTATCGCTTGGGTTACTTGCGTTTATTTCAAGTTAAACAGGAAGTTGAAACTTTAGATTTTATCATATTCATATCATTCTTTAAAATTATTCATAATGTATTCTATGATAAATTATACCTGCTTGTAATTTGTGCTTATTTTAAATTTGAATGAAATAATAACTCGACTCTGTTTCTTTTATGTCGTAAATTTTACAACGAAGGAAACTGCTAAATAAGTTTCTGGTTAATCGTCTAACGAGGTTAATTGTATAACACCTGGGTCTCCAAATTATCTTCTTCGCGGGCCACAAATACAATTCTACATAATAAAGTCGGCCAAGATCCGATTGATTTTATAAAATTATGAAAAATTTAAGGAACAATTGTTAGAATATTTCAAAATATGACATTTACAAAAAAAATTACAAACAATCGCGGGCCGGATTCATACAAGTCGCGGGCCGGATTTGGCCCGCGGGCCGTAGTTTGGAGACCACTGGTCTAACATCGACTATATTTATTTTATGTCAATTTTACAACGAAGGTAACTGCAAAATAAGTTTTTGGTTAATCGTCGAACATGGGTTTCCACTCCCAGACTAAGCATGAAGTAAAATTTCGAGTTTAGAAAAGCCTGAAAATTTGGATTTGCCAGGGCGCGCGAGCGAAGCGAGTCGCGCCCCGGCAAATCCAAATTTTCAGGCTTTTCTAAACTCGAAATTTTACTTCATGCGCCACGCGTATATAACGCTGATTTGAAGTGAAGTTCAAAATATACTGCTTTTATTTAATTTATTTAGTTTGATCTCTCGTTAATAAATATTACAATGATTATTTACTGTAACCAAATCTTTTAAGTGTGGCAACTTGCTTTCAGTTTTTTATTATCATGCATATTCCAAAGAAAATTGCTCGAATTTTAAAAGAGCATAATTTTAGATGCTTGCAATTTGTGTTTATTCTAAATTTGAATATAAAATTAAATTGACTATTTATTTTATGCCATAAAGTTTACAACGAAGAAAACTGAAAATTAAGTTTCTGGTTAATCGTCTAACGAAGTTAATCGTCTAACATCGACTTTATTTATTTTATGTCATAAATTTTACAACAACGGCAACTGCAAAATAAGTTTCTGGTCAATCGTCGAACGAGGGATTCCACTCCCAGACTAAGCATGAAGTAAAATTTCGAGTTTAGAAAAGCCTGAAAATTTGGATTTGCCGGGGCGCGCGAGCGAAGCGAGTCGCGCCCCGGCAAATCCAAATTTTCAGGCTTTTCTAAACTCGAAATTTTACTTCATGCGCCACGCGTATATAACGCTGATTTGAAGTGAAGTTCAAAATATACTGCATTTATTTAATTTATTTAGTTTGATCTCTCGTTAATAAATATTACAATGATTATTTACTGTAACCAAATCTTTTAAGTGTGGCAACTTGCTTTCAGTTTTTTATTATCATGCATATTCCAAAGAAAATTGCTCGAATTTTAAAAGAGCATAATTTTAGATGCTTGCAATTTGTGTTTATTCTAAATTTGAATATTAAATTAAATTGACTATTTATTTTATGCCATAAAGTTTACAACGAAGAAAACTGAAAATTAAGTTTCTGGTTAATCGTCTAACGAAGTTAATCGTCTAACATCGACTTTATTTATTTTATGTCATAAATTTTACAACAACGGCAACTGCAAAATAAGTTTCTGGTTAATCGTCGAACGAGGGATTCCACTCCCAGACTAAGCATGAAGTAAAATTTCGAGTTTAGAAAAGCCTGAAAATTTGGATTTGCCGGGGCGCGCGAGCGAAGCGAGTCGCGCCCCGGCAAATCCAAATTTTCAGGCTTTTCTAAACTCGAAATTTTACTTCATGCGCCACGCGTATAAAACACTGATTTAAAGTAAAGTTCAAACAATTCTGCTTAAGTTTGATCTAAAATTTTGCGCTTTTAAAATTCGAGCAATTTTCTTTAGAATATGCACGATAATAAAAAGCTGAAAACAAATTGCACACGAAGTTTAGAAAATTTGGTAACAGGAAATTAACATTTATAATATTTATTAACGAGAGATCAAATTAATTAAATTAAATTTAAGCAGTACATTTTGAATTTTACTTTAAAACAGCGTTTTATACGCGTGGCGCATGAAGTAAAATTTCGAGTTTAGAAAAGCCTGAAAATTTGGATTTGCCGGGGCGCGACTCGCTTCGCTCGCGCGCCCCGGTAAATCCAAATTTTCAGGCTTTTCTAAACTCGAAATTTTACTTCATGCTTAGCCTGGGAGTGGAAACCCTCGTTCGACGATTAACCAGAAACCTATTTAACAGTTGCCTTCGTTGTAAAATTTATGACATAACACCGATCAAACCAAATTTTCAGGCTTTTCTAAACTCGAAATTTTACTTCATGCGCCACGCGTATAAAACACTGATTTAAAGTAAAGTTCAAATAATTCTGCTTAAGTTTGATCTAAAATTTGGCGCTTTTAAAATTCGAGCAATTTTCTTTGGAATATGCACGATAATAAAAAGCTGAAAACAAATTGCACACGAAGTTTAGAAAATTTGGTAACAGGAAATTAACATTTATAATATTTATTAACGAGAGATCAAATTAATTAAATTAAATTTAAGCAGTACATTTTGAATTTTACTTTAAAACAGCGTTTTATACTCGTGGCGCATGAAGTAAAATTTCGAGTTTAGAAAAGCCTGAAAATTTGGATTTGCCGGGGCGCGACTCGCTTCGCTCGCGCGCCCCGGCAAATCCAAATTTTCAGGCTTTTCTAAACTCGAAATTTTACTTCATGCTTAGCCTGGGAGTGGAAACCCTCGTTCTACGGTTAACCAGAAACCTATTTAACAGTTACCTTCGTTGTAAAATTTATGACAGAACACCGATCAAACCAAATTTTCAGACTTTTCTAAACTCGAAATTTTACTTCATGCTTAGCCTGGGAGTGGAAACCCTCGTTCGACGATTAACCAGAAACCTATTTAACAGTTGCCTTCGTTGTAAAATTTATGACATATCACCGATCAAACCAAATTTTCAGGCTTTTCTAAACTCGAAATTTTACTTCATGCTTAATCTGAGATTGGAAACACTCTTTAGTTTAGAAGCAAATTAAAAGCGTTTATAAAAACAACGAATTGCTGCAAGTTTTCCAAACGCTATAAATATCGGGATATGTATACATAAAAGAAAAAAATCCTGTACCTATTTGAGTTTACGTTAATATTACATATTTAATTTGTGATGTTTTTTTCTCTCATGTGTAACAGTGTGTATCATCCTGTTCGACAAGGATTAATTACTAGGATTAATATCGAGTACTTAATCATTGTCAGTCGACCACACGTTTTCCTTTTTGTTTTTTTTTTTTTATTTTACAAAATTTCTTTGCGATTTCAAAAACATCGCCTTGATTTATCCCAGACACCGCTTATGTATACGCATACAATGAAAACCTGTTCCTTAATTAACAAACAAGCAGATTTATAGCTCACTAATTACCAATCAATAATTATTTAAAACTAATGGACTCCGTTTAATCATGATTCATCCATCCATCCTCCTTTTTTTTTACTCTTCTTTTCTTTCGCCGGGGAGCTACTTCACTTCAGACTCCGCTTCGACACAGATGACGTTGATTTCTCTTGGTGTTTTCAAAGTTCAAGACGTTAAATAATTACCGCTATTAATCACGCGTTTTTCTAACCGGTCTTCCTGAAAACCTTCGGCGGATGATTAATGGCATAATTACCGGGCGTAGATAATAATCTCGATTCTTAAATCATTGTAGCCAAGCGCGTTTATCAATTATCAAGATTTATATTTAAATTAACCGTCGCCGGCGAAAGTTGCCTAAAAGATTAATATGGGCTGCTGTTGCGATAATTGATGGGGCGTTTAACAAATCGCGATTGGCTTTCGTTTTAGTGTCATTTTAAGTTAGTAGTTTTTATTAGTGGAGCCTACTGAAAATAATTTTTACCCGTTTTGTCCTTTTTGTTTTTATTGGAACTATGGTATGTGTTTTAATAAAAACAAAAACCGATTCTTGCAATTATAAAAATAATCGAACATCTTGAAATATTCCGGAGATTGCTTGAGTGATTTCCAAAGAGATCGATCGATTAATTGACACATCATTCGAAAGATTATTCAAGAGATCTCTCAAGACATCGCTCAAAAGATTGCTCTAGAGAATTCTTGAATAATTGCTCGAGAGTTTTTCGAATGGTTCATTCATTTAATTTCATTTTGAAGTGAGTGGATCGATTTACAGCTCTCCACTGCGACTGCAGAAGTCCATTGTAGCTCGCATTAGGTCCAATCATATGTCCTTATAGTCAACTTTCCAACCACATCTTTCTAAGAAAGGCAGGGATCTTTTCGAGTGATATTTTTGGAATCTTACAAAAATATCACTCGAAAAGATCCCTGCCTTTCTTAGAAAGATGTGGTTGGAAGGTTGACTATTCAGGTTCAGTTTGGGTTCGCAAATGTAACGTACAAAGTTGTTGTTTGTCGTTACGGTTCTTTTATATATTTTAGATTTCCTATATTTGTCGTTGGTGACGCGATTTAGTCAACTTGGGTCCAATCACAGAGATTCAAATTTTATAGTTTTACTTGGTATTTAATTTGATACTTAATAAATGAATTTACAGATTGAAACAGACTTAGATCTAAGATTTAGAGTTCAAAGATTCAGAGTTTGGGATTTATTATAGAGATTTAGAATTGACTGTCTTGATCAACTGCCGAAGTATTTTTCTCAACACCAGAACAGCTCCATTTCTTTAGTGATAAGATAAGACACTGATTATGTATACGCATAACATGGAATAACAAAACGAGATTATAATTCCTAAGAAAAGATTCGCAATGTGAAAAATATTTGAATTGCCGATTATTTGTTATTTTCAATATTATCTGTATAAGGAGACAATTACACTATAATGATAAATATATACAAAGTTATTCATAAATACATTAAATATAAATTAAACTTACACAAACACCGATATCCTAAGCTGGTCCTTAGCAGGGCATGTATTATGCATGCTCTGCCGGTTTATCTTCTAACTGCTGGTCCTGTACCACCTACATAGATTGGGTTTAACTGACAGCACAGAATGTCCCTTGTGCTGTCAGTTAAACCCAATCTATGTAGGTAATACCTTAAGCGGCAGTGTAAAAGAGTGCTAAAAGAGAGCAGTTAGTGTGTGTGTGTTAGTGTGTCTGGTCTGCTGAAGCTGAGCAGACCAGACACACTAACACACACACACTAACTGCTCTCTTTTAGCACTCTTTTACACTGCCGCTTAAGGTATTACCTACATAGATTGGGTTTAACTGACAGCACAAGGGACATTCTGTGCTGTCAGTTAAACCCCATGACTGTTCTGAAGCTGGATGGTTCACCTATTGCTGCTCTGGAATGTCTCATCCCAGGACAGCTATGCCAGAAACCTAGCAATTCGTGTTGCATCCATCTGCTGATAGTGTTCTTGACTGCGGATCTTCGTACTCCAAGAGCAGGTTCTGGTCCAATAAAACTGGTGCCAGCCCCCTTCCTGGCCAGGAAATCGGCTAGTTTGTTTCACCTGATGCCAGAGTGACCGGACACCTACATCAGATCCACCCTGTTTACCTTTGCCAGTCGGCAAAGTTTTTGTTTACAGTTCCGTACAAACAGCGAGGAGCAACGGATTGAACTCAAAGCCCTTAGGACCGCCTGGCTGTTGAAACATATTTAAATTAACCTGCCTACCCATCTCCCTAGTAGGAGTTCCAAGGCGCACATTTCAATGGAAAATATTTCTGTCTACAGAATGGTGGTAGTATACCAAGGCTATAATAAAGTTCAGTCCTTAGTTTGTATTCGAACACTGCTTCTCCTGTACCAGTTGACAGTTTTGAGCCGTCGGTATACTAGTAGGAGTCTACTTGTGCAAGAGCGTTTTTCAAATGGTTGCTCAAATAATCAAATCCATATGATCACTAGTATAGTCATTTTATATTTAAGTTAAACATTGGGCACCTTAGTTTATATTGCCAGTGTTTGATTGCATTAGATTTTTATCTAAATTATCATTCGAGCGATCATACCGGTCCGGTAAAAGAGAGCAGTTAGTGTGTATATATCTGGTCTGCTCAGCTTCAGCCATGACTGTTCTGAAGCTGGATGTTTCACTTATTGCTGCTCTGGAATGTCTCATCCCAGGGCAGCTATGCCAGAAATCTAGCAATTCCTGGTGCATCCATCTGCTGATAGTGTTCTTGGCTACGGATCTTCGTACTCCAAGAGCAAGTAGGGTCCAATAAAACTGATGCCGGCCCTCTTCCTGGCTAGGGAATCGGATAGTTTGTTTCCCTTGATGCCAGACTGACCGGGCACCGACATCAGATCTACCCTGTTTACCTTTGCCAGTCGGAAAAGTATTTGTTTCCAGTTCCGTATAACTAGCGAGGAGCAACGGACTGAACCTAAGGCCCTTAGGACCTGCTGGCTGTTGGAACATATTTTAATTAACCTGGCCACCCGTCTTCTTAGCATGAGTTCCAGGGCGCACATTTCAATGGAAAATATTTCTACCTACAGAATGGTAGTATGCTTACTATAGCTATAATACAGTTCAGTCCTTGGTTTGCATTCGAAGACTGCTGCTTCTGTACCAGTTGACAGTTTTGAGCCGTCGGTATACCAGTAGGAGTCAACCTGTGCAAGAGCGTTTTTCAAATGGTTGCTCAAATAATCAAATCCATATGATCACTAGTATAGTCATTTTATATTTAAATTAAACATTAGGTGCATTAGTGTATATTGCCAGCGTTTGATTGCGATAGATTTTTATCTAAATTATCATTCGAGCAATCATACCAGAAACCATTCGAGAAATCATTTGAGTGTTCTTTCGAGCAATTGTTCGATCTCTCTAGCAACCATTCGAGTGATCTTCTCTCGAGCAATAATTTAAACGATCTCTCGAGCAATTGTTCCGTTATGAATTTATTTTGAATCCCAATAATCGATTATTGGTGGATGTTGACATTCAGGTCATCAACTCCAAAATTCTGAATTCCGATGGGCACTGTTGTCGGTACTTGTTTTAGGAGTCACAAGGCATAAGTTTCTATTATTTGCTACGTTGATGTGCATATAATAGTATTTTTTTTTGTATTGGGTTTTGGCTTTTGCCTGGCCTTAGTAACGTAGACTATTGGCCAACATCAATTTTTATTTTATTTATTCCATTTAGTATTTAATTCTTTACACGCTTATGCAACTAATTATGGACGACACAGAACATTTACTCACATCCATGGCTCCAGAGGGTGCCAATTTCCCCATAAGAAACTGGCACCCCCCGGTGGGATTCGAACCCACGACCCTCTGGCCCAAGAGCAGGAGCTCTACTCACTGACAAACGAGGGTCCCCATATAATAGTATTAAACGGTAGAAAAACTGTTTGTGTTTGATTCGTACATAAATTAATGACGTGATTGCTATGATTCCTGGAATAGACTGTATTTCTTATTCAATGGCTATCAATTTTATAAAAATATAATTCAAATCTTTTGTATTTTACATTAAGGGATACTTCCACCAAAGACGTTGAACTAGTTCAACTCTTAACTGAAGTTCAAAGTGATCAAAGTCATCTTGAGCTCAAGTTCAAAGTGACAGAACAATAAGAAGTATCAATATTGATAATGAAGGTTTAAATTAAATTACACTTGGTTTGTGTCACAATTTTTTACTTTACTATTTACTCGACTAGTTTCGCGTTTTACAGCATTATCAGGATATCCTGATAATGCTGTAAAACGCGAAAATAGTCGAGTAAATAGTAAAGTAAAAAATTGTGAAACAAACCAAGTGTAATTTAATTTAAACCTTCATTATCAATATTTAAAAATGTTTCACCAAGTGATAAGTGAGAAAATTATTCAAGAAATATAAGTATCAAGTTCAGCTTGAACTCATGTTCAACGTTTTTGGTGCAACTGGGCCTAACTTAGTGAACTTCGGCTATTTCGGTTGCAAACGACTAGGTTAGAGATTAATAAAAAAAATGCTGAATAATATTTGTTTTATTAAATTAAACACTCTGAAATAATGAAGGTGGTAAAAAAGGAAGACATAAACTTGGCATATTCTCAACGCGTATGTCGTAAATGAATAATTTGAGTGAGTTCCCATTCGGAGCTAATGGTGTGTAAACGATCGTACCCGGTGCTTATTAATATTTCGTTTGGAAAGTTGGTAATGACAGAGGGGGGATCTTGGCAGAGTATACGTAAACGTTTCCATTGTGTCGGATGGTTACTAATTATGTTTTATCGCTGTCGAGGTTTCGCGCTCTATAATTACCGGTCGTGCATTGTGTTTTGTGTGTGAGTGTGCGCGCGCGAAGGCAGCTATTAGTTATGTTATTGCGGTGGAAAAAGTGCTGATAAATGGCGGATACGGGTTTATTTTCTGAGCCATTTATGAAGGCAGTACATCACGGCATAATATAAATGTCCGCGCGACTGGAAATAACGTCGCGTCGAAGGGTTGGTTGGTTAGTTGGCAAAAATCCGGGACATAATTCTTCCGGCGATGATATTTTAAACGGGCGCGCAGTGCCCCGCGATTTTTGTTATCGCTGATGGACTGCCATGCGACCCTTCGGCCCTCCATCATCTTTACGAGTGGAGCAGAATGGATGGGCAGCATCCACCAGATAGCCAGAACGGATGTCGTACATTCGGAGAAAATAAGCTCATTTTATCGCCACCATAAACCGTAATTTATTGGGGGAGACGGCGATGGGATCTCTTTCGAAATTTGTTGTACTCCGTTTGTATGGAGAGGGCCATCCCGTACCTTCATCCCCAACATCTCCCGGCATCCCCGGGGCCATATATAGCCTCCTTAGCCACCACTTTCCACCCTATCAACGGAGAGTAGCGAATATCCATATATCAAAAGGCGAGCAACCGTTTCGTGTTATACGATAGCGCTCTCAAAAATTGGCACTAGCATACATATAAAAGATAGCGATATGAAACATTATAGCTTCTGGGGTTTAAACCTGTCAAGTGTATGCGATCGTTTGCGAGAAATGTGGACATGGAGGCCCCGCCGGAGCAACTTCTCGGGATATTTCCCTGCGCTTTTATGTGAAGCCGCCGTTGAAAACGCCGCCGAATATCACGTTTACATACGATATTATCGTTATAAATACACAGCGTTCAACATATTCGCGCCGTCACCAAAGAGGCTGCGTCGCGCCGATAAAACCCACCCGGAAACAAAAACGCAATCAACAAACATGCAAATGGGGCACTCTCATTAAAGCGATATCCTATCATCGTATAATTCTCATTTAAAACTGTTTACACTTTTAAAAAACAGCATGAAAAATCAAGATAGAAAGTAGTGAAGGGCAAGAGCGTGTATCTCAAAAATCGAGCAAGCGCTGATCGAGCAGTTGAAGTATCGAGCAGATTCGAGTTGCTCGAAAATATCGAGCGGCCTCGATTTTTGCAAATTTGATCGAACTTGCATGGATCCTTACCTAAAAATTGTATTAGTATATTTTGAACTTCACTTTAAATCAGCGTTATACAGAGAGTTTTATGTAACACCCAATATTTTCATAACGTGAATTTTTTAAGTATACATAAGCATACGTTGTGCATTTGCGACGATCGGTTTATTAAAAGATTTGAAGCATTAAATGAGTGTTTTCCACTCCCAGACTAAGCATGAAGTAAAATTTCGAGTTTATAAAAGCCTGAAAATTTGGTTTGGTCGCGTAGCGCGAAGCGCGGAGCGGCCAAACCAAATTTTCAGGCTTTTCTAAACTCGAAATTTTACTTCATGCGCCACCGGTACAAAACACTGATGCAATGTAAAGTTTAGCGGTGTTTTAAACTTCGTAGTATGTCAGTGTTTTGTACCGGTGGCGCATGAAGTAAAATTTCGAGTTTAGAAAAGCCTGAAAATTTGGTTTGGCCGCTCCGCGCTTCGCGCTACGCGACCAAACCAAATTTTCAGGCTTTTCTAAACTCGAAATTTTACTTCATGCTTAGCCTGGGAGTGGAAAACACTCGTTTAATCCTTTAAATCTTTTAATAAACCGTCAGTGTTTCGTACCGGTGGCGCATGAAGTATAATTTCGAGTTTAGAAAAGCCTGAACATTTTTATTTGCCGACGCTCGGTTTATTAAAAGATTTGAAGCATTACACGAGTGTTTTCCACTCCCAGGCTAAGCATGAAGTAAAATTTCGAGTTTAGAAAAGCCTGAAAATTTGGTTTGGTCGCGTAGCGCGAAGCGCGGAGCGGCCAAACCAAATTTTCAGGCTTTTCTAAACTCGAAATTTTACTTCATGCGCCACCGGTACAAAACACTGATGCAATGTAAAGTTTAGCGGTGTTTTAAACTTCGTAGTATGTCAGTGTTTTGTACCGGTGGCGCATGAAGTAAAATTTCGAGTTTAGAAAAGCCTGAAAATTTGGTTTGGCCGCTCCGCGCTTCGCGCTACGCGACCAAACCAAATTTTCAGGCTTTTCTAAACTCGAAATTTTACTTCATGCTTAGCCTGGGAGTGGAAAACACTCGTTTAACCCTTCAAATCTTTTAATAAACCGTCAGTGTTTCGTACCGTTGGCGGATGTAGTAAAATTTCGAGTTTAGAAAAGCCTGAAAACTTGCATTTGCCGACGCTCGGTTTATTAAAAGATTTGAAGCATTAAACGAGTGTTTTCCACTCCCAGGCTAAGCATGAAGTAAAATTTCGAGTTTAGAAAAGCCTGAAAATTTGGTTTGGTCGCGTAGCGCGAAGCGCGGAGCGGCCAAACCAAATTTTCTGGCTTTTCTAAACTCGAAATTTTACTTCATGCGCCACCGATACAAAACACTGATGCAATGTAAAGTTTAGCGGTGTGTTTTAAACTTCGTAGTATGTCAGTGTTTCGTACCGGTGGCGCAGGAAGTAAAATTTTGAGTTTAGAAAAGCCTGAATATTTGGTTTGGCCGCTCCGCGCTTCGCGCTACGCGACCAAACCAAATTTTCAGGCTTTTCTAAACTCAAAATTTTACTTCATGCTTAGCCTGGGAGTGGAAAACACTCGTTTAACCCTTCAAATCTTTTAATAAACCGTCAGTGTTTCGTACCGCTGGCGCATGAAGTATAATTTCGAGTTTAGAAAAGCCTGAAAACTTGCATTTGCCGACGCTCGGTTTATTAAAATATTTGAAGCATTAAATGAGTGTTTTCCACTCCCAGGCTAAGCATGAAGTAAAATTTCGAGTTTAGAAAAGCCTGAAAATTTGGTTTGGCCGCTCCGCGCTTCGCGCTACGCGACCAAACCAAATTTTCAGGCTTTTCTAAACTCGAAATTTTACTTCATGCTTAGCCTGGGAGTGGAAAACACTCGTCTAATGCCTCAAATCATTTAATAAACCGTCAGTGTTTCGTACCGGTGGTGCATAAAGTAAAATTTCGAGTTTAGAAAAGCCTGAAAACTTGCATTTGCCGACGCTCGGGGTATTAGAAGATTTGAAGCATTAAACGAGTGTTTTCCACTTCCAGGCTTAGCATGAAGTAAAATTTCGAGTTTAGAAAAGCCTGAAAATTTGGTTTGGTCGCTCCGCGCTTCGCGCTACGCGACCAAACCAAATTTTCAGGCTTTTCTAAACTCGAAATTTTACTTCATGCTTAATCAAGGAATGGAAACAGTCGTTCTAAATAAAATTAAACTCATTAACAAAAAATAACGAGCGCCTCAAAATACATACGCTGAATCGGGTTATGTATACTTGAAAGAAAAATGTCCTGTATATTTATATCTACAGCCCCACTAATAAAAATGCTCACGAGCCGTCACTGGAAACAATACGAGCTATTTATTTCCTGAAACAAAAACAGTATGTTTTCTAAAACCCTGATGAGCAATGCACATTATTAACTTCATTCAGAAGTTGTCAACTAACTGTAAATTAATCATTTTTACAAACCAATTAAAACTGGAAGCGTATAAATAAAGTCGTTTCGATTTAATAAATTTCCTGAATAGCGGCTGTTTTTTTTTTACCTTCAAACCAGTCGACATGATTTATGCCTTATTAATTAATTAATGGACACATCAACATTTCGATCATTTAATATTACATATTTCTCTGATCATTGGCAAGATTTATTACAAAAACTGGTTCAATTTTTTTTTGACGAAGTGGCCTTTCACCAAATCCAATGGCAAGGTAAGGAAGGCATTCATTTATAAAATAATAAAAATAATTGTATTTATTCTCGTATTTATAGGAATTACTTCATTACCTTGGTTAGAGTAAGTAGGAAAAGTGAACGTCTTTGTCTGGGCGAGTATAATTTAGGATGAAATTTATGGGATAATGAAATAAAGTTGTAAGTGTAAGGTCGTCGGCGCAAAGAGTAATAAGAGTCGAGTAGTCTATTCCTATCCATGTCATGGCATGTCGATAAGTATCGGCTCGAACACAACAGGACAGAACAGAACAGCTGCAGCTGGCCAGACACTATCGCATTTCCTAGTGACACTTGACAACCATAACAATAAACACGACTAACTTTATATCTCGAACATAAATAATTTATCAGTTAATGGTCAATAACAACAACATAATGTTAATAAGTTAGTGTCGTCGTATAAGAAGGATATAAATTGGATGTGTTACGGCGTATATTTAGCTACACTAATGTACGTGTCTGACATGTATTATAATTGAGAAAACTACTTAAGTGTGACAGGAGGCTATCAACATGCAGTGCCGCTCCCTGGAGTGACCAGTCTAACTGCCGGTCACCGTTTTCTATCCTCGACACCTATCAGCATCTCTATCGCCTCCTCGGGTGGGAAAAAGACCGAAATATCCCCGTGAAGCCGAATGCCCGGCGCGATCATTAACTGTTAAAGGCGGCTTACCTGAAACGAAATATGGTTGATGTTGATTATTAATAACAAACCAGTTGGACGCCGATTAAACAGAAATTATGTATGTAGTATCAATTTAAGCAATTTTAATGTTAATTTATTTTATAATAATATCGTAAACATCGGGTCCGGCGAGAAAAATGTGTACACCCAGAGGCCTCGAGGTTAATCCATAGTTTTGACAAATCGTTATGGGAGCTGCTCGCATTAGGAAACGGAGAAAATGACGGCTAAATAATGCAAATTGCTGTTGCTCTCGAGATAAATTAGTATTATTTGTTTCCCGACGCAATCTGACAACTATGTATATGAGCTCCTTTTTTTCCCCGCTCTCTATCGGACCAGAGATCTTCAAGAGGCGCAACGTATATGGCGCGCAATTAAACGTAATTGATGGTTTAATTAAAATTTATTCTCTCATTTGGTGGGGAATTAATGCGAGCCGTGGAAATCCGTCGTAAATCAAGGCATATTTCAGCGCGACGTCGATATATCTGCCGCCCGGAGGAAAGTAAATAAATCTCTTCTTGCTTGATTACCACTGACAGACGGTGTCGGCGCTCCCTGAAAAATAAAACGGGAACTGGGATTGACAAGTTGCATGTGGCCCCGCGTTCCCGTTTATCCAGGCGGACAGTTGCGATGCATCACCGCTTCCACCACTCGACGTTTCGGCCTACTTTGATCTCATCAAATGAGGCGCTTTCATGTCGGATCTTATTAACACCGCATCGGACTAATACATCCTGATCGATTTTTCTTATACAAGATTAAATTTCTACCGGGAAATGTTCGGGATTTGTTTAGAGAACAAAAATATTATATCAGATAGTTTACCAATTTCTTTCTATCTACATAAAAAAAAGTATCTTATTACAAATCTAAAACAGTGAACAGCATTTCCACATACGGGGTACTTTTCTTAAAAGTATACATATTCTCATGTGTATATTGTAATTTTTGAGATATTCATTGTTATAAAAAAGCGTTAAATTTAAAGCGTTTACCGAGTGTTTCCACTCCCAGACTAAACATGAAGTAAAATTTCGAGTTTAGAAAAGCCTGAAAACCAAACCAAAATTTCAGGCTTTTCTAAACTCGAAATTTTACTTCATGCGCCACGCGTATTAAACACTAATTTTAAGTGAAATTCAAAATATATAGATTTCGTTCGATTGCCTTCAAATATTTATTTGCGTTAAAAATGTTTTAATAGTAATAATGAAATGTCTTTGTTTTCAAAGTTTCTAAATTATCAGTCGCATTTTTTTATGTTTTTTCAACAGTAAAGCGTTTTTAGTTTACAAATGTCTCTTGATGTCTATTAATACTACTGATTTATTTTCAAACAAAACAAAAATTCTCTAAAACATGAGAATTTTTGTTTGTTTGAAATTAAATCAGCAAAACTATTAATTAGTAGACATCAAGTGAAATTTGTTGAACTCCATTAAGTCTTAGTGTAGTCTTAAAACTCTGTACACACTAAGTAACAAATTATGATTTTCATATAATGGTTATTGGCATTATAACTTGATATACAAGGATTTTTTGTGTAAGTATGCAATACGATTTTCTTAAAAAAATGTAAAGCTATAAACAAGTGTTTTACACTCCCAGGTAAAGCATGAAGTAAAATTTCGAGTTTAGAAAAGCCTGAAAATTTGGTTTGGTCGCTCCGCGAAGCGGAGCGACCAAACCAAATTTTCAGGCTTTTCTAAACTCGAAATTTGACTTCATGCGCCACGCGTATTAAACACTGATTTTAATTGAAGCTAATATATACCGCATACAAAATATCTCGACTTGAGAAAATCCTGCAAATTTGGTTTGGCTTTAATTCTAAACACGCGCGCTTTGAATAAATTGAATTTAAAAAAAACACAAATTTAATTTTGATATTTGTTTTCTGGTTTCACAAACAGAGTTCTGCTCGCTCGTGGACGAAACAGTGACCTGTATATGCACTTTGTGCATTCGTGTCATTGACGATGCCACTAAGCATTAGATGGCGTTAGCTATCGAAATCATTAATAAATTTAATTTATTTTTTATTTAAACTTTATATCAGCGTTTTAATCGAATAAAGCAAATTTCTCTATTTTGTCACTTGTTTTATTAAAAGTAATATATTTCATGAAATACAAAACAGATTTGATTTCTTTAATTAAAACACTTTTAACCTTTCTTCACAATTTTTATTATATACCAGATGTACATTTCGGTCACAAGGTGACCATTATTAATGGATTGATACTGATTTATTTAAAGTGGAGGCTATTAAGAATTAAAAAAGCTTCAACTTTATTTATGAAGAGTTTTTTAAACTTTAAAAATTGTAATTTATAAAAGTGCTAAAACTTGTAAAGTATTTTTTTTTCTTGCGAAAATAAATAGCACCCATTGTTTCTTATATTGCTAAGAGTGTCTGTGATTTTTGTTGCGAATTACAAAAAATAAATGAAATTTATGTATTAAAATCTGTTATTTTTCCATACCTACCACCTATAAAAAAATACGATTTTTGGATAAAAACATTTATTTAAAAAAAAAACTTAAATAATCTATTTTCTATTATAAACAGCGTGAGGTAATTATTTTTCTTGTAAAATAATATTTTACTAATATTTTTGATAACTTAAAATCATTTGAAAACTGTCAAAACAAATTCTAACTTTTCTCGTAGATCATATTCACAATTTTAATGATGAAAACAAGTAATTAACATACATTCAAAGCCCTTTTGGTTCTTAACTCACCCACTTAAAACAGTTTTCATTTGTTTTTCTAATTTAACTTTATATCAGCGTTTTAATTGAAAAACCAAATTTCTTGATTTTTTTACTTATTCCATTTAAAGTAATATATATCATGAAATACTAAACTGATTCAATTTATTTAAAATGTAGGCAATTTAGAATTAAAAGAGCTTTAACTTGATTAATAAAAAGTTTTTCAAACTTTAAAATTGTGCTTAGTACGAGCTCTTGAAAATAAATGTTGTTGTGTTTAATAATTGTTTGTAATTTATAAAAGTGCTAAAACTTGAAGAGTTATTTTTTTCTTGCAAAAATAAATAGCACACATTGTCTCTAATACTGTCAAGAATGTCTGTGATTTTTTTGGGAATTTAAAAAAAATAAAAAAAATGAGTGTTGAAATCTGCAATTTTTCTATCCCTTACAAAAAAAGCGATTTTTAGATTAAAAAAAATATTTGTTTAAAAATCTCAAAAATATCTTAATCAATCTCCTTTTTACCAAAAACAGCTTAGTGTAGTTATTTTTGTTGTAAAAAAATGTTTTCACTAAAATTTTGACAACTTAAAATCACTTGAAAACTGTCAGAACAAGAAAATCCAACTTTTCTCGTATGTCATATTCACAATTTTAATGAGGAAAATAAGTAATTAACATAAACTTAAAGCCAATTTAATCTTTAACTTGCTTACCTGAAACAATTTTCATTTGTTTTTAAAATTTAGATTTATATCAGCGTTTTAATCGAGAAAGCATCATCGATTTTTTTCACTTGTTTTACTCAAAATTATATACTTCATGAAATACCAAAGTGATTTAATTCATTTAAAATGAAGGCATTTTATAATTTAAGGAGCTTTAACTTGATACAAAGAGTTTTTTAAACTTTAAAATTGTGCTTAGTATGAGATCTTAAAAATACATTTTATTGGGTTTAATAATTGCTGGTAATTTATAAAAGTGCTAAAACTTGAAGAGTTATTTTTTTCTTACGAAAATAAATAGCACCCATTGCTTCTAATATTGCTAAGAGTGTCTGTGATTTTTTTGGGAATTTTAAAAATATAAATAATTATCTGTTGAAATCGCAAATTATCTTATGAAAATTGCGATTTTCAGATAAAAAAAATATTTTTATTAAAACCAAAAAAAATCTTTGTTAATCTTCTCTCTGCTAGAAACAGCTCGGGGTAGTTATTTTTGTTTAAAAAAAATGTTTTCACTAAAATTTCGACAACTTAAAATCACTTGAAAACTGCCAAAACAAGAAAATCTAACTTTTCTCGTATGTCAAATGTACAATTTTAATGATAAAAATGAGTAATTAACATAAACTTAAAGCCAATATAATTATAAACTCGCTTACCTTAAACAATATTAATTTGTTTTAAAAATGTAAATTTATATCAGCGTTTTAATCGAAAAATCAAATTCATCGATTTTTTCCCTTGTTTTACTTAAAGTTATATATCTCATGAAAAACTAAAGTGATTTCATTTATTCAAAATGAAAGCAATTTAGAATTAAAAGAGCTTCAACGATGATTCATAAAGAGTTTTATTTTATTTTATTTCATTTATTTACGGAATCTCCTTTTACATAAATTTATAATATTAGTATATTTATATATACAGAGTGGATAACAGAAATTTGAAATTTTAAAAATGTGCGTAGTACGAGCCCTTGAAAATTCATTTTAGTGGGTTGATAATTTTTTTGTAATTAATAAAAGTGTTAAAACTTGATGAGTAATTTCTTTCTTGCAAAAATAAATAGTACCCACTGTTTCTAATATTACTAACAGAATCTGTATTTTTTTGGGAATTTAAAAAAAATAGTAAATCATGTGTTGAAATCTGCTATTCTTCCATACTAAGCTTACCCTTATGATAAATGCAGTTTTTAGATGAAAATTTTTACTTTTTTAAAAATCTGAAAAAAAAACTTAAACAAATTCCTTTCTAATAAAAACAGCATGGGGTAATTATTTTTCTCGTAAAAAAAAAATGTCATATTTCGACCACTTATAATCACTAAAAACTGCCGAAACAAGATAATACAAC
This sequence comes from Philonthus cognatus, assembly GCA_932526585.2. Taxonomy (NCBI): domain Eukaryota; kingdom Metazoa; phylum Arthropoda; class Insecta; order Coleoptera; family Staphylinidae; genus Philonthus; species Philonthus cognatus. The sequence continues at coordinate 83,098,008 of OW052245.1, read as the reverse complement.
TTTTCTCGTATGTCATATTCACGATTTTAATGATGGAAATAAGTAATTAACATAAACGTGAAGCTAATTTAATTATAAACTTGCTTACCGGAAACAATTTCCATTTGTTTTTAAAATGTAAGTTTATATCAGCGTTGTAATCGAAAAAGCAAATTCCTCGATTTTTTTTACTTGTTCTACTTAAAGTTACATATTTCATGAAATACCAAATAGATTTAATTTATTTAAAATGGAGTCAATTTAGAATTAAAAGAGATTCAACTTGATTTATAAAGAGTTCTTGAAATTTTAAAAATGTGCGTAGTACGAGCCCTTGAAAATTCATTTTAATGGGTTGATAATTTTTTTGTTATTTATAAAAGTGCTAAAACTTGATGAGTAATTTCTTCCTTGCAAAAATAAATAGTACCCACTGTTGCTAATATTACTAAGAGAATTTGTAATTTTTTTGGGAATTTAAAAAAAATAGTAAATCTTGTGTTGAAATCTACTATTTTTCCATGCTACACCCCTTATGAAAAATGCAATTTTTAGATAAGAACTTTTATTTTTTTTTAAATCTGAAAATAAACTTAGATAAACTCCTTTCTAAAAGAAACAGCGAGGAGTAATTATTTTTCTCGTAAAAAAATATTTCACTAATATTTCGACCAGTTAAAATCACTTGAAAACTACCAAAACAACAAATTCCAACTTTTCTCGTATATCATATTCACGATTTTAATGATGAAAATAAGTAATTAACATAAACTTAAAGCCAATTTAATTATAAACTTGCTTACCTGAAACAATTTTCATTTGTTTGTAAAATGTATGTTTATATCAGCGTTTCGATGAAAAAGCAAATTCATCGATGTTTTCACTTGTTTTACTTAAAGTTATATATTTCATGAAATATTAAAGTGATTTAATTTATTTAAAATGGAGGCAATTTAAAATTAAAAGAGCTCTAACTTGATTTATAAAGACTTCTTTAAACTTTAAAACTGTGCATAGTACGAGCAATTGAAAATATATTTTAATGGGTTTATACATTTTAAATTTATAAAAGTGCTAAAACTTGATGAGTAATTTGTTTCTTGCAAAAATAAATAGCACTCATTATTTCTAATATTACTAAGAGTACCTGTGATGTTTTTGTGAATTTAAAAAAAAATAGAAAATTATCTGTTGAAATCTGCTACTTTTCTATACCTACTACCCCTTCTGAAAAAATGCAATTTTTAGATAAACATTTCTATTTTTTAAAATATCTAAAAAAAAAAACTCATATAATCTCCTTTCTACTACAAACAGCGTAGAGTGATTATTTTTCTTGTAACAAAATATTTTACTAATTTTTCGACAACTTAAAATTACTTAAAAACTGCCTAAACAAGAAATTCCAACTTTTCTCGTACATCATATTCACAATTTTAATGATGGAAATAAATAATTAATATAAAATTAAAACTTATTTATTTCTAAACTCGCTCACTAAAAACAATTGTTTTCCAATTTAAGTTTATGTCAGCGTTTTAATTGAAAAAGCCAATTTTTCGAATTTTTCACTTGTAGTAAAGTAATATATTTCATAATATACCAAACTGATGCAATTTATTCAAAATGGATTCAATTTAGAATTAATTTCTATTTTTCATTCGTAGTTTAAAAACAAATCCGGCAACAATGTCTATTCAAAAAATAAAACATTAAACTGAAATCAACCTAACCTAACACAAAAAGTGTCAATTACTGTTATTTCCAAAGGGAGCCATTAGGGAGTTTAGTTACCACAGAGGTCCTGCCAACAAAATTACTAAATGGTCATAGCCTTTTTCAGAAAAACAAATTGTGAACGGAATTTAAATGTAGCAATTTTTAAATGAATACTTTTAACATGTTTGAATCATAAAAAATGTCATTTAACATTCACAACAAATACATGTTCCATGCTGGAAACAAATATTTAAAATCAATAATTTACTTATGATTTAACTACACTATAAATAAACAAAATCAGTTAAAATGTATATAATTTAAAATCACGCAATTTTAAGATCGCCGAAACAAACAATCCAATTGACAGAATTACCAGGGGAGGAACCTCACGATTCGATTCCAGTTTCCGCTGGAAATTAATAAATTTATTTGGATCGTGAAATCGCGAACGTGCTCCTCGCAGGGAAGGGTGGAATCCTCTTCTTCTTTCCTCATTCACTATTCAACGCCATTTGCATTTCATTACATCACCACCTCACACTTATCTATTGTAATTCAGCGGCCTTCGATTTTAATTTGCGCCTCGGAATAATGTGACGTCTAATTGAAGACTCGTTTGTGTGAATAGGCGATAACGACTACGTTAATTGATCGATTGTCGTGGAGCTAAAGTGAATTGCGCCGTTTTCTTTTTGGCACACTTTATTGATTTTTTTTACTTGTCTGTAGGAATTTTATCAAAAGGAATAGTGCTATATAGGGATTGCAAATTTATTGACTTTTTCAATTACCAGTAATTCGATTGATCAATAAATATACAATTACGGTAATGTTCACATTACGCGCAAACAATTAGTCTTAATTAATTAGAGTACTAATACAATAAACATCTATTGAAATAACTACATCCCGTGCAAATACACCGTCAGATATTAACATTTAAAATCTTATTTGATATGTAGCAAGCGATACAATGTAGACTACTGCAATTTTATTGAAAATAGAAATGTTAATATCAATAAAATGAGCAGATAAATACGGGAAATTTTTCTTTCAAGTATACCAGGTCTGTAAATATGAAACCGGAATTTTTTTATAGAAAATACACATTTATTGTAGCTACACATTTTTCTCATCTCTCTCTGCCGATTTGTGGATGCCACGCCAAAAAAATTGTTGATAGTTTAAGGCAAACCAATCATTGAGCCATTTTTGTGCATTTTTGTAAGAAGTGAAGCGCTGCTCAGCAAGTGCGTGTCCCATCGATGCAAATAAGCAGTCATCGGTTAGAGCCAAGTCTGGTGAGTAAGCCGCATGCGGAAAAATTTCATCGCCAGTCAAAATTCGATAAGAAAATGATTTTATTTTGTACCTGGTGAGCAACATTTCGTTTTTCGGTTTTCCTGCCGTCTTTCATGTGGAACCCATCTTCCTACCTTCTGGATCTTTCTTATGACTTTCAAATGTATGGAGGCGACTTCTCGTGTCACATTTAACTGATACGCAAGTTGTTGGTGCCTTTGAGCATCATCCTCATCCAACAATGCTTGCAATGCGGCGTCTTCAAACTTTGTCGGTGGTCTTCCATGTTCTTGGTTTCTCACGTGAAAATCGCCACTTTTGAATATTTTAAATCACTCAAAGCACTGTGATCTGCTCATCGTAAGCTTCTACAAGCATTCGATTCTGCAGCAGTTTTCTTCGAATGGTAACAGAAAATCAATGCTAATTTTTAGGCTCAAAAACAGTCACCTTTAACGCTATGTAAACATATGTATTTGTATTAAATTTGTATTCTTCTGAGTTAAAAGTCTTTGATAAATGTAAACACAAGAATAAGGGGCCAATAACGCGACTTAACAGTCACTATATTGACAACTAGAGCCATTTATAAGCAAATTCCGGTTTCATATTTACAGACCTGGTACATATCACGAATTTTCGATGAACATTTTCAGACATTCATTGTGTTATTAAATACTTTTAATTTGAAGCCTCTAACGAGTGTTTCCAATCCCAGATTAAGCATGAAGTAAAATTTCGAGTTTAGAAAAGCCTGAAAATTTGGTTTGGTCGCGTAGCGCGAAGCGCGGAGCGGCCAAACCAAATTTTCAGGCTTTTCTAAACTCGAAATTTTACTTCATGCGCCAGGCGTATAAAACATTGAATTATTTTGAAATTCAAAATATTCTTGTTTAGCAGTATATTTTTAATCCTGCTTTAGCAGTATATTTTTAATACTGATTTAAGAGTATATTTTTAATTTCATAATATTTCAGTGTTGTATACGCGTGGCGCATGAAGTAAAATTTCGAGTTTAGAAAAGCCTGAAAATTTGGTTTGGTCGCTCCGCTTCGCGAAGCGACCAAACCAAATTTTCAGGCTTTTCTAAACTCGAAATTTTACTTCATGCTTTATCTGGGATTGGAAACACTCGTTAGAGGCTTCAAATTGGAAGTTTATCATAAAACAACGAATGTCTGAAAATTTGTATCGATAATTTATGATATGTATACCTAAAAGGAAAATTCATTTTATTTATCTTTTCATTTTATTGATTTCAACGTTTCTATTTTCAATAAAATTGTAGTATTTTATATTGTAAATGGATCTCAAAAATTTATAAATAAATTTAATAATAATTTTAATCGATTTTGAAGAGTCTAATAAGTGTTTCTAATTCCAGATTAATCATGAAGTAAAATTTCGAGTTTAGAAACGCCTGAATAATTAGATATCGAAAAAATTATAATTGCGTTTTCTGTTTGGCTGTAATTGTCAATATTTACGAATTTTATTGATTGCTAAATTTATAAGTTTGTTGCTTTTGACTATTTTATTTAAAACGTATATTTTCTTGACAATTTCTAGTCATTGTATTATTTATTTATTTATTTATTAATTAACGGAGGCCATTTAATACAGAACAGTTACAATAATATTACAAATATATAAACATATTACAGACATTTTAAAAAAATCTTAACTATTTTGCACTGAGTGCAAGACGCAAAAAACTTAGAGTTCCTACAAATATATCAAAACCTGTGCGAGTGATAAATTGATTAGCATGCCTTAAAATGCGTGTAGTAGCCGACTGTTTCGCATAATCAATTCTGTGGAACGGTATGTGAAATATAACTACATTTCGCAGTGGACGAGCGGGAACATGGAGTCCAAGAAGCTGTAGAAAGTCGGGACAGTCAATAGCTCCATCAAACACTTTTTTTACCAGCACAATATCTTGGTTGACACGCCGAGAACATAAACTCGTAATATTAACCTTATCGTGCAGGTCGCAGTAGTCACCAACTAGATGAAATTTGTAAGCTACAAATTTAACAAATTTTTTTTGTACTTTCTCGATTGTTTTAATATCAGCGCCGCTATAAGGAGACCACACGCAAGAGCAGTATTCCAAATGTGGGCGAACTAGCGCGTTATATAATACAATAATTGTACCAAGGTTCCGAAAATCTTTGACGTTACGTTTGATAAATCCAAGTAATTGGTATGACTTTGCTACAATCTTTGAGATGTGCATTGAAAAAGATAAAGTAGTATTAAACGTAACACCTAGATCTTTTACATAATTTACGCGTATTAAAGGTTCGCCCAGCATGGAATACTGGAAATCTACCGTTGTTTGCCGTCTAGAGAACGTGATGACATTACATTTTTTTAGGTTTAAAGATAGCTTGTTAGTCTTGCACCAACTATTAAACGATTGTAAGTCAATATTAAGAACATTGGCATCTTCGACGGAACGGATTTTCATGAATATTTTCATATCATCCGCAAAGAGAAGGTATTCTGCATTGGAAAAACATTTAACTACATCATTAATAAATATATTAAATAGAAGGGGGCCCAAGTGTGACCCCTGAGGAACACCTGACGTGACACAGATGGAACGTGAATGACAGCGCCCAATTTTAACAAATTGGGATCTTCCCCTATCTAACTTAGCAAAGTATTGTCAACACCAAAATCCCTTAATTTGTTCATTAGTAAGTTATGGTCGACCGTGTCGAATGCCTTGGAGAAGTCAGTGTAGATGGAGTCCACCTGACATCGCTCCTCAAAAGCACGAACAATATATGCATCATACACTAGAAGATTAGTAGAAGTTGATTTACCAGTACGAAATCCGTGTTGACGAATAGAGATTGAATAGTCTTTACTATTTTGAGTGTAGTGATTATGCTATGCCAATGAGAACTCAGAGTTAAATAATAAAATGCTATGTAGAGTGTAAATATGTAATGTATTTTTAATGAAAATATTGAATATTTGGAAATGAATAAATATTTTATTTAAAACTTTTGTAAAATGAAACCGTTTGAATGAGTAATGTGAAACGTGAAATATTAGGTATTTAATTGGAAATATTTAATGCGATGATAAATAATTGCGCGCGTTTTATATTGGATGGGAGCGCATTGTTAATTTGGGTGGAGAGTGATTGCGCGGTCAATTTATAAAGCTTTAATATTTGTAAAACAATCCGGGGCGCGTTCCAGCTGTTGAATCCGTTTGATTTATACGCGTAGAGAGGTGTTGATGTAATATAATATAATGTTAATATTTAAAGGGGATTCCGGTGGATTGTGCATGTTAAATTGGCTATTATCTTGTTGCCCCAGCGAGCGCTATCCCTCTGCCGGTGGCTGGCGGTAATAAATAGCCCAAATTAAAACGAATCCAAGTTGAAAATTATTAACAGTGTGCAGTTTCAGCGTTATCTGTTTCATAATCGAGTGCCGGTTATAAGGGTTAACTTATTGCAGCACATGCCTCCCATTTTGCTTTATAACCTCCTCTTATCGACTCGCAAAGAAAATTTATGACGACGCCGCTGATACGGGTATGATAAATGAGCTCCGAGATAGCTTTATTTATTCATCGGGTTCTTGCGCGCCGCGCGAACCGCCGCGCCGCCACCCGAGGGTTGCGTTCAGGCGTTCAGGTTGCGCCCGCTGAAAAACCTCGTGATTAGGGTCGGATGACATATGTACCAGCTGATAAACGATAAATAATTCCTACTTAACACCTCCATTTATTCTTCGCGGGCAACCATCTCGCGCGGCCTCCTCTTCTCTCTTGCGCACGTCGGTGTGTGTACGTGTACCTCGTAAAACTGTAATAAAATATACGATGCAATAAAGCGTTCACTCGGTGGTGCTATAATTGCACTTAATGAATATTTATCGGCATCTCCTCGGCATGTTGTGTTACATTATACGGGCTGTGTTCATGAGCAGCGGCCATAAAGAGTCTCAGCGGCCCCGGCCTACACAACTCATCTACATTCAGCTCGCTCACCTCTTGCCATTTACAGACTGCAACACCAGTTATATTGGACATTAAATTATTACCTCACTTTCCCAGAAATAAATGATTTAGGGCCGGGCCACGCCGCCAATGCACGCTCGGCTCCGCTACCTATATTTCCACTGCAGGAACTGCAGACATCACATATTTCAAAATATCCATCACACACATGACTCCGCCACCGATCATACACTTCACATTTAACATAATGTAATGATATCCCATCGTGCGAATCGTTGATTTATTTCACTTGATTTCATCTCGACGAGTATTCTCACAGTTGGAGATTATTACTACTCATCAATTATATTTAAGTTTTCGCAAACTCTCTCCTTACTTCAAGCTAAAGGAATCAAAAATCGTTCTACAAAATCTACAATGTTATTGACTTCTTTTATTTTGCAATCATTTTCATTGGTGAGTGTGAATAAGTGATAAGCCGACTAGAGTGAGAATAATCGAATCATTCGATTATTAAAATCATTGATTATTTAAGTTGGTGATGATTCGAATGATCATTTGAATGATGATTCGAATGATCATTTGAATGATGATTCGAATGATCATTTGAATGATGATTCGAATGATCATTTGAATGATAATATTAATCAAAATTGAATTTGAGTTCAGTATTCATACATATTCTTTGTAAAAGGGGTTTCCCTTGAGAGAATAAATAAATAAATAATCATTTGAATGATGATATGAATGATCATTTAAATGATAATATTAATCAAAATTGAATTTGAGTTCAGTATTCATACATATTCTTTGTAAAAGGCGTTTCCCGTGAGAGAATAAATAAATAAATAAATAAATAATCATTTGAATGATGATTCGAATGATCATTTAAATGATAATATTAATCAAAATTGAATTTGAGTTCAGTATTCATAATATTAATAATCATTCAAATGGTATCATTCAAATGGTAATATGAATTTGGTGAAAAAAAAAAACACTTGTTTGGTTCCATGAATATATCATGGAACAAAACAAGTGTTTTTCTTCACCAAGCATAATTTATGGTAATATGAATGATCATTCAAATGGTAATATGAATGATTATTCGAATGATTGTTGAAATAGTTATACAGGGAGCTTTTCTTTTCAGTATACATAATACACGTGTATACGCTTTGTTAAAATAGTTCAATTTGAAGTTTCAAACGGGTGTTTTCCACTCCCAGATTAAGCATGAAGTAAAATTTCGAGTTTAGAAAATCCTGAAAATTTGGTTTGGTCGTGTAGCGCTTCGCGAAGCGACTAAATCAAATTTTCTGGCTTTTCGAAACTCAAAATTTTACTTCATGCTTAGTCTGGGAGTGGAAAACACTCGTTCAAAGCTTCAAATTGAACTTAAAAAAAAACCACGAATACCTGAAGATTTACAGCAAATAATAATAATAATAATAATAATAATAATATTTATTTATTACCCAACAGGAAGAATCCTAATTACAAGGCAAGATGTACAATAATATAGTAGAATAATATGATACTTAACAAATAATAATAAACAAAATAAATGATATGCCTAAACAATAAAATGTTAACTTTTATGTTACATATTAAATTAACAATTAAACACAGAGCAAAATTGATTCTAATGAGTCATGAAATATGTCACAAGTGACAGGCAAACTATTGAATATATTACAGCTAATGTGTACGGGTGATTTTGATCCAAAGTTATTTCGAAATGAGGTAATGCTAAATGTAGGTTTTTGCCTACTGTTAAAAGTTGGAATATGCTTTCGTATGACCACCAGTTGCAATAGGCAAGAAAAATAATTGGGATATGTATACTTAAAAGATTAAAAGAAAATCACTATGTTTGAATCATTTTTTAACGATCACTCAAATATTTGTATGAATGATAATTTATGTGTAATAATTTTTAGAATTATTAAGGAACAATAATTAATTAACAGTAAACGTGAATGTGTTCAAAATAATGTGTAATTGTCTTTTTTGAGCACTTCTACAAAAATATTAGTTCCTAAACTGACTAACAGTTTTGTACTGTTAGTCAAAGTTATAAATTTCTATTGTACCAAATGTGATACAATTTCTTTTTTTTATCTCAAAAGTCACATGTTTTTAGATGTGTATGCAATTATGTACATTTGTTCTTAATACTCAAATTATTAACATTAATGAATTAAATAATATATTCACTATTTGTTTTAAAATAAATAAGTGAAGGAAGGAAATTAAATCGTGTTTTATTAGTGAATTAAATAATATTTAATTATTGGCAATGCTGAAAAATTCATGATAAATTTTAAAAATTATTGAAAATTCATGATAAATTTAAAAATTATTGAAAATTCATGATAAAGTTTGATAATTAACGAACTTCTTGCAAATACACACTTATATTAAAATATTGAAGATTAACCCATTAAACGCCATTAATGCATACACGCAACATTATTAATTTTTTGTTAATTACATTACTAAATAAGTTAATTTGATATGTTATATTATTTGACCTGACTTAAAAATATATGAAGACCAATGTAAATATTTTGTTATTTAAATATTTCGATTATTACTCATTAAAAAAAAATGTCAGTGTATTTCTAACTTCACAATATGTCAGTGTTTTATACGCGTGGCGCATGAAGTAAAATTTCGAGTTTAGAAAAGCCTGAAAATTTGGTTTGGCCGCTCCGCTTCGCGGAGCGGCCAAACCAAATTTTCAGGCTTTTCTAAACTCGAAATTTTACTTCATGCTTAGTCTGGGAGGGGAAACATTCATTCGAAACTTCATATTGCACGTTATTATATAAAATCGACGAATGCCTGAACATTTACAGCGTATACATTAGGTATGATTAGAAGAAAAATGTACAGTATGTAATACAATAAGTTAATTATAGAAATCACAACAAAAGTGCAGAATTTGACCTAAAACAGACATTTTGTAATAGCTTTAAGTATTTTGTATATTTAAATGTATAATAATGGATGTTTCCGTAAATAAATAAATAAAATAAACTTTTAGAGTGAACTCTATAATTGCTCGGCCGTTAATGGGCTTACGGAAGTCTTGTAAATTCACAAAAACCGTCTCGATTTTTAAAATCAACGAAAATCTGGAAAAGTTCACTAGATTTTGAAAATCATCGACAATCTTTGAATTCTACGGAAACCTTCGGAATTTCGAAAATTAACGGAAATCTTGAAAATTTCCGAAAAGCATTGTATAGTTGACTAAGACGTAATAAAATCACGAAAAATGGTCGAAATTGTGAAAATTAACTAAAATCGTGGAAATAAATGAAAAATTTACGAAAGTTTAGGAAATGTGAAAAATTGAGAGCATTGTAAAAAGTGTGAAGAATTTATTGATATAGTTTATTTTTAAGTTTACAGTTTATAGTTTAGTCACTTGGTTACATGTCTTTACATACATTCTGTTGAAATACGGACACCCTGTATACGAATGAAATTTTTGAAAAAACTATCAATTATTCTCTAACGAGTGTAAGAGAATAATTGATAGTTTTTTTCAAGAATTTATTCGTATACAAGGTGTCCGTATTTCAACAGAATGTATGTAAAGACAGGTAACCAAGTGACTTACAGTCATAACACCAGAATAGTTGAAGTACAGTCCATATATACATAATTAGAGAAAATCTTACCATAGGCATAAAAAAGTCACTGTAAGTCACTTGGTTAAGACTTACAGTTATAATGTCACAATAGTCAAAATGTGAATTTATGATTGTAAATCACTAGGCGCTAGCAGTGGCGGATTTCCTATTAGGCTAAGTAGGCTGAAGCCTACGGCGGTAAATTTTTAACGGCGGCAAATTTTCGACTAGGTATCCGTCGAAAATTTGCCGCTGTTAAAAATTTACCGGCGTAGGGTTCAGCCTACATAGCCTAACAGGAAATCCTATTTCGACTTAAAAGCTTTTATTAATTTTTGTTTAGACGGAAAACTTTATTTCTCTCGGCTAAATACCCCTGGGGGGCAGCGTTGCCAACTTTAAACCATCAAATGTCTAAAAGTCTTATGTTAAAAATCACCAGAAATCATTAGATTCTTCGGTTTTTTATTAAACGAATTTCAATTATGTTAACAACAAAAAACTCAGAAATAATTAAGAACTTTGTGACACTGAAGAATTTTCAAAAATTTTGATATATTTTTTTTGACACATATTTGCCGATTTAAAATATTTTTATAAACATTTTTAAGCAATATCTTTTGAAAATTTAGAAATCAAATGCTTATTTATTCCTCAATGTATCACATTATTTTATAGTTTTCAAAAAAATGTTTTAAACAAAATGCTTTAGGGATCTGTGGGCCTATAAATGACTGGTTTAAATCATTTTTGGAAAACAGAAAACAATTGATCAAAATAGATGATGTTATATCAGACCCATTCAATATAGCATTAGGGCTACCGCAAGGAAGCGTGGCAGGCCCTTTATTATTTATTTTATTTATAAACGACCTTCCTGAGCATGTTCTAGACTCACATGTTTGTATGTTTGCGGATGATACCTCAATAATAGTAAGTGCTGCTGATAAACATGCTTGCAACATTAAACTAAACAACATAATAGCTCAATTCATGACATGGTGCAATAAGAATAACCTTATCATTAATTATTCTAAAACAGTTTGTATTGAGTTTTTAAATCCATACGTAATGCCATCAGAATACGAAATTGCTATGAACAATCATGCAATCGATATTAGTGAGTCTACAACATTCTTAGGAATAAACGTTGATAAAAATCTCTCATGGAAGGTTCATATAAGTGTCCTAGTGCCGAAATTGAATAAATCGTTTTTTGCTTTAAGCCGTTTAAAGTACTTAATGCACGAAACGGGGCTAGTTTCAGCGTACTTTGGCATAGTATATCCATTGCTAAGTTACGGAATTACGGTGTGGGGATACGCATCTGAAGCGAAAAAAATATTCATAGTCCAGAAACGGATCATCCGTTTAATGTTTAATATACCATACCGAGATTCGTGCAGATTGATATTCAAGACTAAGCATATAATGACGACACCATCAATTTACATTTATAAATTATTAAAGTATATACATAAAAATAAAAACTCTCTTTCCAAAAATAGAGACAAATATAGCTACAAAACAAGAATTTCTGACGATATTTACATTGAAAAATTTGCCACAGAGCAATATAAAAAATCACCGTTATACGCAGGAAGCAATTTATATAATAAACTTCCCCAATCTATAAAGAATCTACAACTCAAACGATTTGAAAATACCATTAAAAACATTTTGTGCAAAAATGCAGTGTATTCTAGTCAAGAATTTATTGAACTATTATCCAAGTACTAATTTTACTGTAAAACGTGTATATGTTTTGTAATGTACTATAATGACGAATGTATCTATACCCTGTATGGCAGTAACAGAATAAATATATTATTATTATTATTATTATTAATGTTGTTGATAATTAAAAAACACAAGTTTTACCCAAATGCTTTTCACCTTAACTCATTTCTTTATGAAAATGAAAATATCGGTATACTGGAAGGGCCCAGCTGAACTCACATATTGGAATTTAACCATTTCTTAACAGTATTTTAACCTAATTTTATATTTGTATTTGTATATTTGACTTGTCTATTGTTGTTAACTCAACCACTAAGACCAATAAATTATTATTATTATTATTATTATTATTATTATTATTATTATTATTATTATTATTATTATGATCAGGCCTAGGGAAGATATTTATTTGATAATCACTCACAAATTGCTGTCTTGTTAGTAACTTAATCATAAAAAGTTTCAAACAAAAGATAATGAAAAAAACACAACACAACATTTTATATAATCACTTTTCACCTCATTTCTTTTGTGTATGAACTAGAAACTAAAAAATCTAATGGAGATTAACAACTCACCGACTATGGCTTTCGACGTCACATATAAAAATGTTTTAAACAAAAAAATAGACCACATTTACTTAAACACTTTTTACCTCAGCACTTTTGTTTTTGTTCAATCAACCGAGAATGATTTTTTTGATATATTTTGCTAATCACTTATCAACTGAAGCTGTATTATCAATTTAATCAAACGAAGCTTTATACAAAAGTTGCCGAAAACCAAAAAATATACAACTTTATAATAATTCGAAAATGTACGAACGAGAGTCTTCCACTCCCAGACTAAGCATGAAGTAAAATTTCGAGTTTAGAAAAGCCCTGACCAAAATTTGGCTCGGTCGCACAGCGACCGAGCCAAATTTTGCGGGCTTTTCTAAACTCGAAATTTAACTTCATGCGCCACGCGTATTAAACACTAATTTCAAGTGAAGTTAAAAATATAGAAACAGATTAACTTAATCAAAAAATGTTTTAAATAAAAGTTGTAGCCAACAAAAGAACACACAACTTTTGTATAATCAACTTTCACCTTAGCTATTTTGTTTTTGATCAAGAAACGAGAAAGTCTATCCCAGATTTATTCCTTTAGTTATCACTCACCAACTGTAGCGTTATTATCGACCGAATCGAAAAATTTCAAACAAAAGTTGTAGATAATGAAAAAACAAACAACTTTTATCTAGACACTTTTCATCTTAGCTCTTTTGTTTTTGTAAATAAAACACTTTTTACTTTGTTTAACCACTGGATCTTACATTTAATTGTGTGACTAGTTTCGCCTATCTAGTAGTCATTCTCAAACTAAAGTAAATACAAATTACACGTTAAAACCTATTTATACGGCTTCGAAGAGAGGGGTGTACATTAGGTCAACCTGGTCATTAAGAAGGAAAATTCCGGGATTAATTCGGGCCTTGTGTATTTCTAGTGCTTCCAGTAAATCCATTTTACGACCTTTTTCGGAAAAATGGATTACTGAAAGCACATCCTCGCCAAAAGTGTGATTCTCTTCTAAAAGATGGTTAGCATAGGTAGAACTATTATGTTTTAATCTAAAGGCTCGCTCGTGTTCTTTCATCCTTATTTCGATTCTACGACCAGATTGTCCAATGTACACACCTCTACAATTTTCGCAGTTCAATTTATAAATGCCTGATCCAACTAGGGGATTAAGTTTTGTTTTTGGGTTGAAAATTATATTATTAAGTTTATGGGGCGTTTTTAATATTACATTAATGTTACATTTTTTTTTGTTTACAAGTGTTTACAAGTGTATTTAAGATGTACCACAAAGTGAACGCCTACAACACCAAACAATTCTTTTGTTTTTGTTCAATAAACCTAGAAAGATTTGTTCGGATATATTTTGCTTATCACTCAGCAACTGTAGCTTATTCTATTGATTAAATTTTAACAATTTATTGATTCTTGTACAGTCAATTTGCGATTTGAATTTTTAGTAGTTAAATGGCAGTATTGCACTTAATATTGTTAAGATGTAAATAGCCAATATACAATGCTATGTTTTATCTCTGAGCATACAAGTTCAGAGCATATGAAACATCCTGTGTTTAGTTTCAAAAAATTATCAAATCTATTATCAAAAATGTCATCTAATGCCCCCACTGAGAATAGGAGGCAAAATATTTCAGCCTACCGGCGGCAAAATCGCAAATCCGCCACTGGGCGCTAGCCGACATTTAGTCCATTGTGTCAACTTGACATAAGTCAAATAGGACTGTTATTACAGTTGACATAAGTTGGCGTTAGCCAACATTTGAACTATAATGACAGTTGACATAAGTCGGCGTAAGCCGACATTTAACTAATCGTGCCAACTTGACACGAGTTTGAATTGAACTATATTGAGATCACCATATTGTTGTTTTTATTTGTGACAGGTATGATACACATTTTAACAGTTGTGATGAATTTTAAACTAACGAGTGTCTTCCACTCCCAGACTAAGCATGAAGTAAAATTTCGAGTTTAGAAAAGCCCCGCGTAGAAAATTTGTCGAGGGTCGCGCAGCGACCCGAGACAAATTTTCACGGGGCTTTTCTAAACTCGAAATTTTACTTCATGCGCCACGCGTATAAACCACTGATTGACAGTAAAGTTAAAAATATATAACGCTTAGATGTGATGGTGATCAATATTTATTGAGATGCAGCGAAAAATGTAAGAATTACTTTGTTTGTGAATAGTTTTAGAATATTAATAATAAATGTTGAATAAATTTAGTGTGTGCATCTTTTATCGATACTTATTGTTATTATTACAAAAGATTGACAGTTATTAATTAATTTTGACTGCTAACAAAGATTGACTCCTGTCAAGATTTTAGTTATTAACAGATATGACGTCATTGTTCCCAAGGCACTCTTTGCAAAAAAGAAAATATCATAATTTTTAATATTAAGTTTAAAATAAAATATGAGTGATCACCGAGTTCAGAAAAAACTATAAAAATATGAAAATCCAAAATAGCGCTCATAAGGAAAACAAAAGTTGGCTATGGTCCCCGGATAAATGTTATAGTTATCTTAAAAGAAAAATACGCTATTAGATTACTCATTAAAAAGTGAACGTATATTGTTAAAGTTCTAAATGTCTAGATTCAATAGTTTCTGAATAAAAAAATTTAAACGATTTAAAAAAAAATCAGTTACTTGTTGATATCTCGAAAACTAATTAAGATATTTCAAATTTGCTTTCAGATTATTGTTAGGCTTTAAAATACGCCCAAATTTAACCGACTCTCTATCTCTTTAAATAACAGAGATCCCCATACATTCTGTCGAAATGCGGAAACCCTGTATAAAATCTTGTCTGGCCCTCGAAGTGCAGGATAATTCAAGGATAATCCAACAAAAGATTAAATATTATGTCCAGGGGGAAGGACAAGAGTCAAAATATTTGTTAAAAACGTATGTATCCCAGCGGAGGCGAGTAATTTTTCTAACGAAAAATACTCGTCTCCGGTTCCATGGATGTGTGTGAATGTGTTGTGACGTCCAAATAGTCGAAATATATGTTAATATAGATATTATAAATCAACGTTAGTGGCTGAATGGTAATACCTATGCCAAACAAACCAAAAAAAAAAAAAAAACGTATGTATGATACGTCAATTAATTTTACATGAAACGTCAAAAAGGTACTATTTTTTTGAGTACAGTGTTCATTATAAATGTTTGGTTGATTGTTATTAGAAATTGTTTACACACAATCATTGGTAAATTTTGATGTTATGCTGACTATTCCAATTATGGAGGTCAACGCTGGATTTATAAAGTATAGTTATTGTCGTATAGTCTAAGCGTAAAACTGGTTGCCCCGCGTATATTTTATTAAGAGCCTCACCTGTCGCGGCTCGTTTGGTTGTTCCCGAGCCAGGCAAGGCAAGGCAAGGCAGGGCAAGGCGAGTAAGCAAGCAGGCAGCGGCGGATGTCGTGTCTGTCTAGCGCGGTGACGGGTAATTATACGCCGACAGTGACATAGTGTGCGGCTTGCTGCTGCATTTTTCAGAGAGAAGAGGGCCCCGGGGCCCCCGAGAGACCCAACCTCGCGGCGACGACGCCTCCGCTCCGCGCGGACAACCAGAGCTCCCGATTTTCCGCGGATCTGCCTAATTTACGGCCTTCCGCACCTGTCGCCAGACGTCACCGGTGACTTATGTGCTCGCAAAACGCATTAGGAACACGCCGCGTCTATAGTGATTGATGCTGAAATTAAATTAAGTAATGTGTTTACTTAATGGCCACCTTCCTGCCTCTGCAGGTGACTATTTTCAAACACACCCATTTATTTATACCTATTTATAAATAAATCAACTATTAAGAAAAGTAAACATTCAAAAAATAAATAATTACTTCACCAATTATTTACTAATATACTTACACCACAAAAGGTGTATAAGTAATTATAAGTTACCTAAACATAATAATCTTAACTTATTAAAATTAATAGAAATAAGGTATACTTAATAAATTCTATATTGGATTGCTCTATAGATCGAAATACTCCGATTTTTGAATTGTTTTAGGTTGAGCCGGGTGTAAACATGTGTGGGATACACAAATGTTAGTATAAATTTCTTGCGCAGACTTACCATTTAGCCGTAAATTGTATTTTAAGTTCCGATTTTGAGGTTATATACTTTCGTATTTTTGGGTGAATAAGTATATTACAGGTATAAATTGTACACATAATGAAATAATTTCCAAAATTATGACATAATTAATCCAAATTGTAATATTATCTTCATTTATACAGCCAAAAGCACAATATTAATTTCACACTAAACTTGACGTCTACTGACGTTTATTTAAACTAATGGATATATAATTCTAGATTGATTATTATTGATGTTTAGATTATCAGTATTTTAGCTTTTGGTATAAAAAAATAGATGGCGCAAAGTGTATTAAAATTTAAAAAAAGATCCGCTTACTGAAATGTTTTTCCAATGACTGAGATTATAACATTTTTTTAAACCAATTAAATTTAATAATTTTTTAAACGGAATATGTTTAGCTACAGCTAGGATTTGAAAGTGAGCGTGCAGTTTCAAATCTTGGCTATAGCCAAACATTTTTAGTATTGGGCCTGAGTAATAACCAGGCCGGGCTTCGCCCAGCCTAGTCCGGCGGGTCAGAACCGGGCCGAGTCTACTCTTAACATTCTTTAAAAAGCTGGCCTGTTCGGTCGGACCACCAATCTTAAGTACTGGTCAGAATATAACAAACATTTTTGGTAAATGTGTAGAACACGGCACATACTCCATTTTGACTGGTTCCCGCATGTGCAGTAGCGCCCACTCCAGTAGTCCTCAATAGGTTATTTGTGTACATGTGTGTGTTTTCTATTAAAATTTTAACAATTATATTAATTTCTTTGATTAAAAACATTATTATTGATTCTATAAACGTTATCAATTCTATTTAACCCATTTTTTACTCATCTAACCTAAGCATATGCATACACATCCGCCCGCAAACACACAACCATACAAATAATGTTGAGAATTAGTGGAGTAGGCGCTACTGAGCATGCAGGTTCGCGGATCTTAATGTGGATGTGCCGTGTTCTACACATTAGCTAATAATAATTAATCATAATATTCTCGTTTCCGCGTAAAGGTAGCGCCATCTATTTTTTATATCATAAATTAAAATACATGAGATTTTTTAATGGATCAAATTTATGTATCCATTATTTCAAATAAACGTCAGTACACGTCAAACTTGTGTAAAATAAATATCGTGATTTTGGCTGTATAAATTAAGGTAATACTATAATTTTGATTATTTACGTCATAATTTTGGAAATAATTTCATCATATGTACAATTTATACCTGTAATATACTTATTTACCCGAAAATACCAACCTATTTAACCTCAAAATTGGAACTTAAAATACAATTTGCGGCTAAACGGTAAGTCGTCGCAAGAACTTTATCTTAACATTTGCGTCCCACACACACTTACTTCCAGTTCCGCTGGCAAACTCTAAAAAATCTTAGTATTCCGTTCTGGAGAACATCCCTATATTGTGGAGGCTTTTACATCGTAATACATGTTCATTTCACAATACTTCATGTTTGATAATGACAAGCTAAATTTGTCGAAACTGCAATCACATTTAATAGAAAGTGTTATACTACCAAAGTACAAAGTGTTTTATTGTGTAGGTATAGGTATATAGTTTTAATGATATTCAGTGATTTTTTTATTTACGTAATTATCAGGCATTCGTCGATTTTATAATAGAGTTCAATTTGAAGTTTTGAACGGGTGTTTCCACTCCCAGGCTAAGCATGAAGTAAAATTTCGAGTTTAGAAAAGCCCCGTGAAAATTTGTCGAGGGTCGCGCAGCGACCCGAGACAAATTTTCGGGCTTTTCTAAACTCGAAATTTTACTTCATGCGCCACGCGTAGAAAACACTGATTCGAGGTGAAGTTCAAAAACATACATCTTTAATCAGAGTAACAGGAAATCAGATATTTAGTCTGTTATCAACGATGTTCAGTGTTAATAATAAATAATTAGGTTTTGAATATTTTTGTTAAAACAACTGGTAACGATATTTATATATTAATGGTTGCAAAAATATAATAAAATCAAATTTATTCTTAAAGGATTGTATTCGTGATTCGAAAAAAACAGGATTCGAATCATATTTATTTCTTACGAATCCTTTATTCGAGTATTCGTGATTCGAATCATATTAGGTGATTCGGATTCGTGATTCGGATCCTTTCTACCAGAATTCGTCCCAGCTCTGATACCTACATATGCGCACGTTTCACAATAAGTACAGTCGACGCAACCCAAATGTGAACGCTCTTCGGTTGTCATGATATTTGTTACTGAAATTCATTCCTGTAATTCTGGCTTTGGCCAGTGGTGTTACAAAGAGAGGCGACATCGGTAATTTTTGACAATAATTTCTGAGAGCTGTCACATTTAATTGCGACGAACGACTATGATGCAAAGTGTAAATCACACCATTAAATTTTGGCGTTCAGATTTGGGTTGCGCCGACTGTACCTATACAAAAGTCAAAATCTTGTGTCAACCAATAGTTTTTAATTAGTATTAATTTTCACATAATTATATAATACAATAAAAAACCATGATATGATTTAAGAGTATAATATTTCAAAGAGTGTGCGCGTGTTAGAGTGTCATAACAATCGCGATAGTTTGCGGCCGGTGGACGTGAACAAATGACTTTTGGAAGAGAAACGGCACCCAGTGTAATATGTTGTAGGTAAAATATGAGAGCTTGAAGGGCACATATAAATGTACTTCCCGCCGCAATAATAAAGCAGTAAACTGCGTTATTTAGTAAATGTAACGGGCGCAATCAATCAGCATGTCAGCGGGGAGTGACGCCGCGACGCCCGAGCAAAACCGGGGGCGAGGCGTCACGACGCTCCCGTCCCGAAATGAATAAGTGCATGCGCCATACATCACTGTCACGACGAATATAGATATAAAATAACGATGAATGAACAGCTCTGTTGAATGCAGATAAACTTTCCTATTACACACATGTCGGATCATTTATCATGTTAAACGTGACAGTGGTCTCTCTTCGATTACACCGCCACCGTGAGCGGGCGCGCGCGTTTTTTGAACTTTCGGCCTTTCCCCGAGCACAATTGGAAACTATAAAATTTTATTGCGCCCCCTCACAATTTCATTTAACATCCACAATCTTACATTCGGCTCCCTCCCCGCACACTGCGTTATTGCCCATTTATTCCTATTCGAATTCGGAATTTTATTTGAGCCGCACTTGTGTATATATGAAAGAATCGTGATGCAGATAAATACAGAAATAGGGGAAACACTGAACTTATGCGACGTTTGCACGCGTTGCCTGCACCAGCAGCATCTTGATACCAGGCATGCACACGGTAGCCGCACGGATGGACACAATAAACCATCGGTGAACCGCTGCAACCGCTACACCGGACACTTTACTCGCAACGCTTCGCTAATTTGGCTCAAAAAAGTGACAACTGTTGCTGTCGCAAACCATTCCCGAGCGTTATTTATGGCCCCAAGATTTATGAGGAAACAAGGCTACGGTTACTAAATCGACCGTACAATTCTTTTTCGCCCAAAACTATAAAAAACCAAAACCGTTACAGCTAAATGAAAATATTTTATATATTTGTAAAAATAAATATATTATTTTAAACATATAAATAACTACAAAATAAAACTGTTTGGACAGTGACTAATATCAGTTTTCACAGTGTTCCTTGATTATTTAAGATCTTTAGAATGTATTTAGTTGGAGATTGAGTTAAGTAAAGAGTTTATTTATTTATTTATTCAAACGGTACACCTATTTAACGAAATATAACAAGAAAGAAAAAAATATATATATACAAATTGATAACAAGTAAACTTAAATTACAGTACACTTAGCATAATTTAATACAACAGAGCTAAATAAGAGTCATAGAATTTAATTTAAATTAAATTAAATGTAAATACTAACGCCCGGTATTATTAACACATTTTAAAGGATCCTTAAGCTTAAATGATATTTAAAAGTGAATATGCAGGATAAATACCCGTCGCCGTTAAATCTCGAAATTTCTCCCTCTAACAATTTGAATGGCAATTTAACTTGACGTTTCTAATTTTGAAGTTAAAATACAGTGATTTCCGTTCAGTTGTGGTTCAGTTGTCGTTCAGCTGTCGTTCAGTTGTCGTTCAGTTGTCGTGCAGTTGTCGTTCAGTTGTCGTTCAGATGTCGTTTAGTTATCGTTCAGTTGTCGTGCAGTTGTCGTTCAGTTGTCGTTCAGCTGTCGTTCAGTTGTCGTTCAGTTGTCGTGCAGTTGTCGTTCAGTTGTCGTTCAGCTGTCGTTCAGTTGTCGTTCAGTTGTGCAGTTGTCGTTCAGTTGTCGTTCAGCTGTCGTTCAGTTGTCGTTCAGTTGTCGTGCAGTTGTCGTTCAGTTGTCGTTCAGATGTCGTTTAGTTGTTGTTCAGTTGTCGTTGTCTGTCGTTTAGAGAAAGTCTTAAAAGGCACCTGGGGGGTAGGTGCCTTTTAAGACTTTCTCGAGTCTACGTCAAAACTCTCTGAATTTTCTCGTTTCTCAATTTTATAATGAAACTCTCTCAAATGTATTTTAAGCATTATTAAAGTCTCTTTTAAGAAAGACTTGAGAGGTATTTGATAGAATTGTTGAATTGAGATCCAAGTGATACATGAAGTTCTCATGTTTTCTTAGAGGGATGCGTTTCTGTAATAAGAAACTTTAGGAAGGCTTAAAATATATTTGACAGAGTTTCATGGATAAAATTGAAAAACGACAGAATTCAGAAAGTTTTGATAGAGACTTCAGAAAGTCCTGAAGGGCACCTGCGAGAGTTTTGGGACAGAATTAAGAAACAGGGTACCCCTCACTCACAAAACAAAATGCGTCGCCTCTAAAAACCGCGAGGTGTTCTCGTATCACTAATTTCTCAATTCTTTTCTTAAACTCTGTCAAGTGCTTCTTAAGTTTTTCTGAAAACTCTCTTGAATCTTGTTTTTCATAACCCTGTTAAATATTTTATTTCTCTAATTTCTACCAACATCAAAAAGTCTTTTAGACTCCCAAACCACTGTAACATTCTTCAGGCAGAGGTCATGGCCATTCGAGTGGCAGTGGACTGGATCGACAAAAATGACTTACAGGGGAACCGCATCAGGTTCATTACTGATAGCCAAGCCGCCATTAAGATACTGAATAGTTCGTACTGCACCTCGAACGTGGTCAGAGACTGTAAAAAATCGCTAAATAGGCTTGCAAATAACTATAACGTGGGACTCATGTGGGTACCTAGTCACAGTGATATCAAGGGAAATTCAATAGCTGACGACCTTGCAAGGAAGGGGGCAAGAATGAAGGTACAGGACCTTCATTCTTGACCTTCAACTCTCTTCTTCTTGTAGAATGCAAGAGACTTCTTAGGGCACAGATGATAGCATCGGTCAACCATAGGTGGAGAGAAGAAGATACGTGTCTCATAACAAGGCAGCTAGGGCCTATACGGGATACTATAAACAGCAACAGATTAATTGCACTTAGCAGAATCGACATAAAGAAGGCGATAGGCATCCTCACGGGCCACTGCCTCCTAGGCAGACATGCACAAAATATTGGTCTTGAGCACAACGACTTTTCCAGAGGATGCCTGAATTAAAATTAATCATTTATCATTTTAAGTAACTTTTCCGAGTTTCTCATTTCACAAATTGTGCTAATTGCTGACGCAACCATTTATTTAACAAACACACACACAAGCTACTGAATATTAATACACGGCCAACTTTACGCAATAACCGCTTTAGATTATCAGTTAAAAAAACTAATCAATTAGAATACTTCAAATAAGCCATCTTCGTTACGTCCCGAACGCAGAACATATTTACATTTTTTGTCATGTATAATTTGAAATTGTGGCGCTCATCAAAATCACGTTTGCATACTTATTGTGAAACATGCGCATATGTTAGTATACATAATTTCTGGCAATTTTAATAATTTACAGGATTTTTCGTTTGATTTTCATCATGTAACAAATGAAATTTTACTAAAAATAAAATAAAACACTTTAAATTTGTTTGTATAACACAATATTTTTTATTTTTGTGACTGCAATTTCGGCAACTCAACTTGCCATTATCAAATCATTATTCATTATTATATTTTTTGTTAAAGGTAATTTGTTATTAAAAAAAAAGTAGGAATTCTCGAGTTATTAGCTATTATAACGAGGAGTTAATTTACGACGCCGAAAGTGTAACTGCGTCATCGCGATCATTAGCGCAGACTTTCGGCCGAAGGTCGACGTTGACTGACTAAGATGAACAGCGCTGTCATTTCTGATTTGGCCATCAATAACCTGGGGGCCTGCACATGCCGGCCCGGGATGATAAACGTCCCGAAAGTTGCGAGCAAGAAGCGAAGTGAGGAGGAACGAATGCGAGCCAGATATCTCGGTCATTAGGGACTACCATTCCTGTCATCCATCATCTTCCGAGGCGACCTCACCTCCGAAGACCAGTCACGACTCTTCGCCGTCGGCGGAGGAAGCGCCTCCACCACATTCGCAGAAGTGGAACGCATCTATCTACACATACATCATTAAATCCATTAGGAAATTCAAGATAATGATACGGACAGGCGTGCACATAAATAACAACGCTCTGCTAGCCGGAGCTAATTAATCACGCCAATTTGGAAACTGGACATCGCTCTTCCACAAACGCAATTATGATCGTCATATACAAGAAAAAGATCCAATCAATACTGGGAAAAAGACAATAGGACGGCGTGGAATGCGCCAGCTGCTCTTATAATTTTTTGGGTTTCCATTTGCTAGAACGCAATTTGCGAAATTAGTATCTGCAGCGACTACATATTTCTGATTTTTCAGCGCATTCTCGAGCCACATTCGCTCGCACACCTCTATTACTCAAAACGGTTTCATTATATCATCAAAGCAGCAGCATCCCGAGAATGAAAACTTGCTCCTCATTAACGTTCCAACGTTTCTTTTTCCAATAAATAAACTCAAAATTAATTACCAACCATAAAAGGATATATTAATGGTTCCCATAAAAAAGGCTTAATGGATAATTTATTTTCTAGAAAAATATAAACATTTTTTCTTTATCAGATTTAAAACCAGTAGAAAATATTCCAAGTATTTCTAATGAACTCTTCTAATTATGTTATATGACAGATGAACATCTATTTTTTTGTAGCATCACATCCATATTAAGTAATAAAATAAATAGTACAAAGCTTTTTATTTTTACTTAATCCTAAATGTTTAATTCCAAGAAATAAAACAATAATTCCCAACGCTAATTAAATTAAATTTAATCAGAACTAATTGTATGGGGGTACCAAGGACTTTCACTAGGTAAGGGCACTAGAAAAAAACATATGCTATACTAAATTAGAAGGAAATCCTGTTGGACAATAAAGGCTATTATTATTATTATTATTATTAAGCCCAAAATATGATTTTTTTCTATTTTGAATTAGGCGAATTTCGAATAGAAATTTAAATTTTTTTAAAAATCTGACAAAAAAAGGATTTTCACTAGGTAAGGGCAGGAGAAAAAATATATACCATACTTAAGCAGAAGCTGTCAAGCCCAAAATATATTTTTTTCTATACCTATTTTGAATTTTACAAATTTTGAATAAAAATTTTATTTTTTTAAAAATGTGAAAAAATCTCGAGTAATCTTCTTGATATTAGAAATAGCTTGGGCTATGTGTTTTGTTATGAAACAAATATTTCACTTACAGTTTTGCTATAGGTGCGTTTTATTAATTTTCTGTCATTTTTATAAGTGAGTAAAATAGATGAAACTGTTTTTTTAGAAGAAATAAATAGCACACATTGTAGCACATTGTGCATTTTCTGAGATTTTTTAAAAAATAAAAAAATGTGTGTGAATATCAAGTTTTTTCACCTCATGAATTTTGCGAATTTTGAATAAAAAATGATTTTTTTTAAATCTGAAAAAAATCTCAAGCAATATTCTTAATATTAAAAATAGCTTAGACTACGTATTTTTGTTATGAAAAAAGATTTGACTTAAATTGCGATTGGTGTGTTTATTAATTTTCGTTAAAAGTCAGTAAAATTGGATGAAATATTTTTTTCTTAGAGAAATAAATAGCACACATTATTTCTAACATTGCCAAAAGTATCTGTGCATTTTCTGCAATTTTTTAAATGATAAAAATGTTATGTAAAAATCTGACTGTTTTGCCGAAAAAAATGTCGACGTAGCTCATCGTATAAGGGCGTTATTAAAGTATAAAGTTTAAAATTGTTTTGTTAAATTCTTGGCCTCCGGAGGGGGGGGGGGGGGGCGGCAAAAGTCCGAATAAAAAACCATTTAAAAGCAAATTGCAAGGCGCATCCGTTGCCGTTGAACGCGATTCGATCGGATGTCGCAGCTCGAAAAATGGCGAAAAATGTGAAAATTCGGAAAATCACTCCAAAATTACTTAGATTAGTTTTGTCAAAAAAAAAATAAAAAATGGCAAAGTCTCGATTTTACGAATTTTGAATAATTTTTTTTTTAAATCTAAATAAAATCCTGAGTATTCTTCTTAATAATAAAAATAGCTTGGGCTATGTTTTTTGGTTATGATAAAAAAATTTGACTTAAATTTCTGCTATTACTTTGATTAAAAAACACTTAGAACCTTTCTTCAATACTTTATTTTGTAACCAAATGTACATTTCGGACACGAAGTGTCCATTATCAATGGTTTGATACTAATAATATATAGTATTAGTATCAAACCATTGATAATGGACACTTCGTGTCCGAAATGTACATTTGGTTACAAAATAAAGTATTGAAGAAAGGTTCTAAGTGTTTTTTAATCAAAGTATAATTATCTTCAAGTAACTCAATCAATCCAAAAAAAAATTTCTGCTATTACTTTTCTGTAATTTTTAAAAATCAGTAAAAATGGATAAAATAATTTTTCTTGAGTAAATAAATAGTACTAGAATTGCTAAAAGTGTCTGTGAATTTTTTGAGATTTTTTAAAAAATAAAAAAAAAATCGTGTGATAATAATCTGCTCTTACGAATTTTGCGATTTTTGAATTAAATTTTTATTTTTTAAAAAATCTGAAAAAAAATCACCAATATTTTCCTTAATGTTAGAAATAGCCTCGACTATTTGTTTTTATTTTGAAAAAATAATTTGTCGGTAATTTTGGCTTTAGTGAGTTTATTAATTTTCTATCTATAACTTTTAAAAGTTAGTAAAAATGAATAAAATATTTTTTTCTTAAAGAAAAACTTAGCACACATTGTTTCTATCGTTGCCAAAAGTATCTATGAATTTTTAGGGATTTTTTTAAAATAAAAACAAATCCGCATTTTTTCCACATGAATTTTGCGATTTTCGAATTAAAATTTTTATTTTTTAAAAAATCTGAAAAAACTCTCCAGTATTCTTTTTAATGTTAGAAATAGCCTGGGCTATTTGTTTTTATTATAAAAAAATGATTTCTCCGAAATTTTGGCTATTAGTGTGTTCATTAATTTTCTGTAACTTTTAAAAGTGAGTAAAAATGGATGAAATATTTTTTTCTTGAAGAAAAAATTAGCACACATTGTTTCTAGCATTGCCAAAAGTATCTATACATTTTTTGGGATTTTTTTAAAACTAAAAAAATTCGTGTGAAAATCTGCCTTTTTTTCCATAACCCTTATGAATTTTACGATTTTTGAATAAACGTTTTTATTTTTCAAAAAATCTGAAAAAAATCTTCAGAATTCTCCTTGATGTTAGAAATAGCCTGGGATGTTTGTTTTTATTATGAAAAAAATATTTGTCTAAAGTTTTAGCTATTAGTGCGTTTATTAATTTTCTATTAATTTTAAAAGTGAGTAAAAATGAATGAAATATTTTTTTCTTGGAAAAAACATAAGCACGCATTGTTTCTGGCATTGCCAAAAGTATCTATAAATTTTTTGGGATTTTTTTAAACTTAAAAAAAATTGTGTGAAAATCTGCATTTTTTTCATAGCCTTGTGAATTTTGCGATTTTTGAATTAAAATTTTTATTTTTCAAAAAATCTGAAAAAAATCTTCAGTATTGCCAAAAGTATCTATAAATTTTTTGGGATTTTTTTAAACTTAAAAAAATTTGTGTGAAAATCTGCATTTTTTTCATAGCCTTGTGAATTTTGCGATATTTGAATTAAAATTTTTATTTTTCAAAAAATCTGAAAAAAATCTTCAGTATTCTCTTAGAAATAGCCTGGGGTGTTTGTTTTTACTATGAAAAAATTATTTGTCTGAAGTTTTAGCTATTGGTGTGTTTATTAATTTTCTATTACTTTTAAAAATGAGTAAAAATAGATGAAACATTTTTTTCTTGAAGAAAAAATTAGCACACATTCTTTCTAGCACTGCCAAAAGTATCTATGATTTTTTGGGATTTTTTAAAAAATAAAAATGTTTCTGTGATAATCTGCATTTTTTTCAAATCTTATGAATTTTGCAAATTTTGAATTAAAATGTATATTTTTAAAAAAATCTTTAAAAATCTCTAGTATTCTTCCTGATATTAGAAATAGCCTGGGCTATTTGTTTTTATTATGAAAAAATTATTTGTCTGAAATTTTGGCTATTAGTGTGCATATTCATTTTCTGTAACTTTTAAAAGTGAGTAAGAGTCGATGAAATATTTTTTCTTAGACAAAAAATTAGCACTCATTCTTTCCATTATTGCCGAAAGTAACTATGATTTTTCTGGGATTTTTATTAAAATAACAATTTTTTGTGTGAAAATATGAATTTTGCAAATTTCATATAAAAAAAAATATTTATTAAAAAATCTGAAAAAAATCGCGAGTATTTTGCTTGATGTTAAAAATAGCCTGGGCTATTTGTATATATACAAGGTGGCCAGAAAAGGTGTGATAATCTTCAGGTAGTATGATTCGTTGATTAATTTTGGATAAAAAATCTAAATAAAAAAATATTGTATTCTTCCTCGTAACATCTCACGAGGTCGTTAAAATATTAAACGTATCTCTGGAAATTAGTGTTATTTTCTATTGCTTTGGAAAAAATCAATAGAACTTACAATCAATTACACATTTGTAAAATTTAAATGACATAGGTGATAAATAAATTGGAAACTTTAACAAATTAATAACTTCTTCAGAAGCATTTTTTTAATAAAAATAGACCTGGCAACTATGTATTTTCATATGTAACCTTATTAAATTTCACTTGACTTTGTCATATACTTGTCATAATTTATTTGTGTAAGTTTGTATGAGTTCATCATACGGCCGATGTGAAGTTTACGGGATGTTCTCGAAAATTGATTTTTTATATTGATACTTGTAGAATCGCGTATGGAATGGCCGAAAATGACGAAAAAAAAGTGCGGAAACCACGTTTAGCCCCATTTGGGGGCTCCGAAAGGGTGAAAATTGGTGTATTTCAACAGTGTTTTTTGGTGTGTACAAAATAAAATGTGGTGATTATATGTATTCGTTTCACAAAACTAAATGGTTTAAATGTGTTTTTATAAGGATAGGACTTACAGTTTGCTTAAAACTTTCACTTAAATATTACGATTTTTGACAGGTTATGTTATCACCTACTTCCATTGTTATTGTAATTGTCAACAACTTAACCTGCCAAAAATCGTAATCTTTAAGTAGAAGTTTTAAGCAATCCGTAAGTCCTATCTTTATAAAAACACATTTAAACAATTGAGTTTTGTGAAACGAATACATATTATCACCACATTTTATTTTTTTCCGGCTAAAAAACACATTTTAAGTAAACGGATTTCCAACCTTTCGGGGCCCCAAAATGGGGCTAAACGTTGTTTCCGCACTTTTTTTTCGTCATTTTCGGCCATTCCATCCGCGATTCTACAAGTATCAATATAAAAAATCAATTTTCGAGAACATCCCGTAAACTTCACATTAGCCAATGCAACTAGTGCCAAAGATGAGTACCAAAGAAGATATCCAAATCGCCAACAGCCCTGCGTAAATACGTTTAGAAAATTAGACCAAAGGCTACGTACTTTTGGGTCGTTCGTTTATAATTACATAGATGGAGGGAGACCTAGGGAACGTCGCACTGTTCACCTAGAAGAACAGATATTGAATGCAGTTCAAGAAGATCCCAATATTAGTACGAGACAAATAGCTCAACAGTTAAACGTCCCCAGTAAAACAACAGTCCATGCAGTATTGAAAGAAAATCGAATGCGTCCATTTCATGCAAGAAAAGTTCAACCACTGTATGAAAATGATAACGAGCGTAGACGTATGTTTTGTGACAGGATTTTAGATCAAATTCGGGAAGAACCAAATTTTTTGTGTAATTGGGCCTTTTTTTATTCATCAAAGATTAAATGCCTTAAATTATGTAAATATTTTAGAAGAAGTTTTGGAGAATGTTCCACTAAATTTAGTAAACATGCTGTACATGCATGATGGTGCACCACCTCATACAGCAAGAATTTCAAGAGAATGGTTGGACGAACATTTTCCAAATAGATGGATTGGGCGCAATGGACCCATACTATGGCCAGCAAGGTCGCCGGATATGAATCCACTTGATTTTTTCGTTTAGGGATTTTTAAAAGAAAAGGTGTATGCAACACCTCCAGTGGACAATGTGGACGTCATGAATAGAATTCGTGTTGCAGTGGAATTAATTACTGAAGAGATGTTGCTCCGAGTAATTAATTCTATCCCACGACGGCTCCAGATCTGCTTAGAAACGGATGGTTATCAATTTGAGCATTTACTTTAATTTTTCATTTTTGATGTATACTTCAAATATTAATTTTTGTAGATTTGTTAAATTTATGATTATTATTAAATTAAACACTTGTTTGATCCATTGTTGCCAAATTTACATTTCTTTAAATTGGCTCGTGAGGAGTTATAAGCCACAATACAATATTTTTTTACTTAAATTTCCTGCTTGAAATTAATCAATGAACCACTCTACCTGAAGATTATCACACCTTTTCTGGCCACCTTGTATATATATACAAACATCTTTATTCAGACAATACAATATACGTTACAAAAATGTATATACCTATCATACATGTTTGTGTTAGTCTGTCCGGGCTATCGACTAAAGGTCTTTCTACCCTAAGGGCTATTTGTTTTTATTATAAAAAAAATATTTCTCTAAAATTTTGCTTTTAGCGTATATATTGTATTAATTTTCTGTAGTTTTTAAAAGTTGGTAAAATATTTTTTTCTTGAGAATATCAATAGCACGCATTGTTTCTAACATTGCTAATTGGACATAGATAGGGCTCTTCTTCTAAAAATTCGGGTTTGTATCTATATATAACATTGATCTTGTCGTTGATATTCTAATGACTTATTTGAAAATTGATTAATTCTTTTATAGCTTCCAAAAATATTTGACCACTGAAGAAACATTTCTGTTACAGCAATTTGTCTGGAACGACTTCTGTGAAGACGACCAACCAACAGACCCGTAAGCACCCTTGCTACCCCTCAGTAATTACCAACGACCGCCTCTACGAAATCAAAATCTCCGACCTCCCCGTCATCCCTTACTTCCCCATCAACTCCTACTACGAAGGACCGACCAGATTTTAAATTAAAGTGGTATAAAAAAATAAAGGGACACATTTAAGTACATTATTGTTGCAACTTTTAAAATTAGAAAAAATGTATCAAAAGATGAAGTCCTAATAATATAGATGTGCTTTAGGTATTGCAAAGCATCAAATTTCAGAACTATAGAACTTCATTACATATAATATAATAATAATAAATTTGACAGATAGTTTAGACAAAAAAAAAATCTTTGTTTTTTTATTCCGTTCACTTTGACTCTACTAACGAGTGTATCCACTCCTTGATTAAGCATAAAGTAAAATTTATAGTTTAGAAAAAGCCTTAAAATTTGGTTTCTTTAACTGTACATCCTCTGATGTATCCGCTGAAAAATTTCAGACATTCATTTCAATTTTTAAAGGGTTCAGTTAAGGCTTTCGAACGAGTGTTTCCACTCCCAGACTAAGCATGAAGTAAAATTTCGAGTTTAGAAAAGTCTGAAAATTTGGTTTGGTCGCGTAGCGCGTAGCGCTACGCGACCAAACCAAATTTTCAGGCTTTTCTAAACTCGAAATTTTACTTCATGCGCCACGCGTATAAAACACTTATTTAATATGAAATTCAAAATATTCTAGTTAATCAGTATATTTTTAACCTCGCCTTAGCAGTATATTTTTAATACTCGTACTGATTTAGCTGTATTTTTTCAATTTCACATAATTTCATCGTTTTATACGCGTGGCGCATGAAGTAAAATTTCGAGTTTAGAATAGCCTAAAAATTTGGTTTATGCGCCACGCGTATAAAACGATGAAATTATGTGAAATTGAAAAAATACCGCTAAATCAGTATTAAAAATATACTGCTAAGGCGAGGTTAAAAATATACTGATTAACAAGAATATTTTGAATTTCATATTAAATAAGTGTTTTATACGCGTGGCGCATGAAGTAAAATTTCGAGTTTGGGAGTGGAAACACGCGTTCGAAACCCTTAACTGAACGCTTTTAAAAATAGCAATGTATGCCTAAAAATGTTAGCTTCAGATTTGGTACCGCGCGATCTTGGAAAAATCTCGAGATATTCGATTATTCTTCATCTTTAGTTTATAGAGCAAACAAGATTCCAATATTAAGAGAGATCATTTGTAAGATTCCAAAATATTGGAATATTGCTAGTTTTTGGTGTACAGGGGGATTGATTATAGTAATTATTCAAGCGATCTCTGTGCGATTACGAGATATATTATTTAAATTCGAATTATACCATCACTATTTAGAAATAAATATTCATAAGCTTTTTGTTTAACCCTTGTATTGGTATAATATGAGTTGTAATCAAAATAATTTATAAGTATTTAAAGTGCGATTCTTTTCGCAATCTACAACAAGTTAGTCTTACAAAGACTATATCAAACACTCATTGAAACAACTACTTCCCGGGCTAATACCCCGACGGACATTGAATTATACAACAAGTGTTCGCTGTTACATACAGTAACCTACTGCAAATGTAACAATTTGGGTCAAATTATTCAGGCAATCTATAGACGCGTTTCGAGATTTATCTCTCCTCAGTATAGCTTTGCCATTCCCTCTAAACAATTCAACACCTTAGATATAGTCTTTGTAAGACTAACTTGTTGTAGATTGCAAATGTAACAATTTGGGTCAAATTATTCAGGCCATCTATAGACGCATAGATGGCCTGAATAATTTGACCCAAATTGTTACATTTGCAGTAGGTTACTGTATGTAATAGCGAACACTTGTTGTATAATTCAATGTCCGTCGGGGTATTAGCCCGGGAAGTAGTTGTTTCAATGAGTGTTTGATATAGTCTTTGTAAGACTAACTTGTTGTAGATTGCGAAAAGAATCGCAGTTTTAATGTTTGAAGTATTCTGCAACCAAGAATTGGCAATTTCATTTATAATAATTTATAAGTGTTATATTTATCATTTATAGGATTTTATAAAATGTATTTCCCCGGATGAATTCAATTTAAGAAAATAATGACTCAATAAAAGGAATTTTATATGTCTGCCGAGGAGCCCGTAGTCCGCGAATTTATCAATTTAATGGTCTGAGCCGTCTTGCTCCCCTCGCTCCCCGTATACACGAGAAGGGGGTAATAAATGAGCTTCTTTCCAGCAGTCAAAAGTGATTGATCACAGCAGATAAACAAGGATGCGTTTGATCTTTAGAGCGAGAAAGGGATGTGCAGAGGTGGAAGAGTGATGAATCGCACAGGGTCGTCATTAATACATGTCAGGGCGCGTATTGGAGCTGCCAGTCAGTTTTCGAGCACACACACACACACACCACATACACTCTAACTCTCTCCCGCATTTTCCAGCATTTCCACCCGCAACCCATCAACCACACACATGCACACAGTCTCACATCCACGTTCCGGTTCTTTGGTTTACACGTCTCTGGCTGACTGAATGCGGTCCACGGATGTCATTTTATCTAGGCATTGTCCGATTCGGAGCGGAGGAAATATCGCAGCGACTGCCACGTCTCACCAATTCATGCGCGTCATATCGCCTTGTCAGTTTCTGTTCCAGTGGCCGACGCCAGTCACCAGGATTTAATTTATTTACCTACATCCGTTCCGACAGCCGACATTACTAAATCAAATACGGTATATGGGACACGTCAAATCGCGACACCGCTCAAAACTCCACTAATCATGCCTAATGCATATTAAGCGGATTCAAAAGGAAATCGATCTTATCTGCGCTACCAACTACAAGACGTGATCGCTCAAAAAACATCGAACGGTAATTGCTCTATCATGTGGAAATCATCAACACCAGATATAGACATAACAAAAATATTCAAGATCTGATACCAACCGTTTTTTTTTTCAATTCCATGATCCCAATATTTCAAATTCAGTTTCTCATGAGATAATTTCAGAAAGCATTAGCTAGTGAGAATTTTTATTGGTGGGACTGCAGATATAAACATACAGGGATTTTTTCTGTATAGTATACAGATCTCGATGCACATAGATTTTGAGGCATTCGTTGTTGAGTTTAATTTGAAAGTACTAACGAGTGGTTCCACTCCTTGTTTAAGAATGAAGTAAAATTTCTAGTTTGAAAAGCTTTAAAATTTGGTTTGTTTAACTTTATATCCTCTGATGTATCCACAGAAAAATTTCGGGCATTCATTGCTACTATTTTTAAAAGCGTTTATTTAAGGGTTTCGAACGAGTGTTTCCACTCCCAGACTAAGCATGAAGTAAAATTTCGAGTTTAGAAAAGCCCCGCGTAGAAAATTTGTCGAGGGTCGCGCAGCGACCCGAGACAAATTTTCACGGGGCTTTTCTAAACTCGAAATTTTACTTTATGCGCCACGCGTATAAAACACTGAATTCCTTTGAAGTTTAAAATATACGTCTTTAACATAATCATTTAATAGTATATTTTGAACTTCACTTGAAATCAGTGTTTCATACGCGTGGCGCATGAAGTAAAATTTCGAGTTTAGAAAAGCCTGAAAACTTGGTTTGGTCGCTCCGCGCTTCGCGCTACGCGACCAAACCAAATTTTCAGGCTTTTCTAAACTCGAAATTTTACTTCATGCTTAGTCTGGGAGTGGAAAACGCTCGTTCGAAATTTCAAATTGAACGCTTTTATAAAATCGACGAACGCCTGGAAATTTACAGCGTATTTTTATTCACAATTACATTTTTATGATACAGCAAATGTATCATTTAGGTTCAAATATCACGATTGTTTGCCGTAAATTTTAAATTTGAAATTTCGAACGAGCGCTTTTCACTCCCAGACTAAGCATGAAGTAAAATTTCGAGTTTAGAAAAGCCTGAATATTTGGTTTGGTCGCGCAGCGCAAAGCGCGGAGCGACCAAACCAAATTTTCAGGCTTTTCTAAACTCGAAATTTTACTTCATGCGCCACGCGTATAAAACACTGATTTAATATGAAATTCAAAATATCCTTGATAAGCAGTATATTTCTAACCCCGCCTTAGCAGTATATTTTTAATACTGATTCAGGAGTATTTTTTCAATTTCACATAATTTCCTCCTTTTATACGCGTGGCGCATGAAGTAAAATTTTACTTTATGCTTAGTCTGGGAGTGGAAAACGCTCGTTCGAAATTTCAAATTGAACGCTTTTATAAAATCGACGAACGCCTGGAAATTTACAGCGTATTTTTATTCACAATTACATTTTTATGATACAGCAAATGTATCATTTAGGTTCAAATATCACGATTGTTTGCCGTAAATTTTAAATTTGAAATTTCGAACGAGCGTTTTTCACTCCCAGACTAAGCATGAAGTAAAATTTCGAGTTTAGAAAAGCCTGAAAATTTGGTTTGGTCGCGCAGCGCGAAGCGCGGAGCGACCAAACCAAATTTTCAGGCTTTTCTAAACTCGAAATTTTACTTCATGCGCCACGCGTATAAAACACTGATTTAATATGCAATTCAATATATCCTTCATAAGCAGTATATTTCTAACGCCGCCTTAGCGGTATATTTTTAATACTGATTCAGGAGTATTTTTTCAATTTCACATAATTTCCTCCTTTTATACGCGTGGCGCATGAAGTAAAATTTCGAGTTTAGAAAAGCCGGAAAATTTGGTTTGGCCGCGTAGCGCTACGCGCTACGCGACCAAACCAAATCTTCAGGCTTTTCTAAACTCGAAATTTTACTTCATGCTTAGTCTGGGAGTGGAAACACTCGTACAAAACCTTTAACTGAACGCTTTTCAAAATAGCAATGAATCCCTGAAATGTTTCAGCGCATACATCAGAGGATGTACAGTTAAAGAAAAAATGCAATTATCGGTATGTGTATGCTTTAGAGAAAAAATCCCTGTTTATGCACAAACTGCCCTCCTTTGCCTTCTCTTGGTCTGGCATTACGCCCAATCCCAAATGTTTAGGCTTTTCTAAATTCTAAATATATTCTTTGTGCGCCAGACGCATAAAACACTGATTTATAGTGAATTTCAAAATGCATACACCAGAAAATGCGCACCTCCTGAGGGGGTGTACCAGCAAATGTTTGAGAGTATTTCTTTACAAATATCGGTGTTATTCCATAAACCGATATTTCAATTCCTATTTGTAATACACCAATTATTACCACCATGTTTGAAGTGAATTTTAACAATTTCTACCCGTTGTGTGATGGTGTAATTTTCCATAACTTATAACAATTATTATAATAAATTAAATTTTCCTGATTCAACAACTTGTTATATAGAAATAAAGAGTGTCCCAAAAGTAACTGATATTTTAAATTTGCTGCAATTTTTTTCGTGGTAGAACTAGCGTAGAGATATTCATATACTGTCATAAGTAAACATTGAGGTTGTTTACTTATGACAGTATATGAATATCTCTACGCTAGTTCTACCACGAAAAAAATTGCGGCAAATTTAAAATATCAGTTACTTTTGGGACACTCTTTATTTCTATATAACAAGTTGTTGAATCCGGAAAATTTAATTTATTATAATAATTATTATTCATAATAATACATGATTAATTAATCATTGTCATGCGGTTCTTTTTATTATTATTTCCATTACAAGCATAATCAGATTAACCCTTTGAAGAAATGTTTTCACATACCCAACCCAACTGTGACGACCGGCAATATTTCCATGCCCAAACGATTGAGCACGCACTATAGAATTAATTTGTGGAAATGTCCGATTAATTATTTTTTCCTGCTCTGTTGCCCTCCGACAATTAATGACCCGGTCCTCCAATTAGCATAAACTGTTTGTGTGTGTGCGTGCGTTTTTTTTTTTTTTGTTGTTGTTTCGTTGCTTTCAGGTGACAGACAAAAGCCGAAAAGGTGAGCGCTCCTCCGTTCAAGCGTGAAAACCTCTGACTGGAACAAATGTCCAACTGGTTCCAGGAAGGAAATTCCAGGGGTCCCGACGCTCTCAACTTGATTAATGGATTGCGGTACTTAAACGGTATTTCTGCAGGTATTTAGAGCGAGAGTTTGGGGAATAAGGGATGGCCAAGGAATGACAATGTCACGCTGAAGATTTTCGTCTGAGCATGAATGGAATGGAATGAATTGGGAGATTTTGATCTTGAATTCAACTGTACCTACTGAGGAAGTCTTAAAATCGGTGGCGGTACATCCATAAGGGCTGCGGGGCTAAAGATATAAATATATATAATGATATATAATATATATATAATATATCGGGTGTGTCAAAATCAAAGGACACGCTCTTGAATGAAGGCACATATAGTATTAATTTATTAAAAAAATCGATGTTGAAGTCATCTATCAGGAGTAATTTGTTAAAAACCAAAGAATAAAATGGCAACGCTGTCATAAGCTTACTTAGTAAAATAATCATTAAGGATGATGTTACCAGTACGACACCAAGGTAGTAACAAAAATAAAAATTCATAATTAACTAAAAACAGCAAACACAGTTTTTTTTTTCAAAAATAAAGCAAATGTTAATTAAATAAAATATTAACAAATTCAACAACTAAGTAAAATTACAACATATGAACGAACGTTTGACTATTACAAAGAATGCAACCCTCAGCACGTCTTCTCATATT
Source organism: Philonthus cognatus (assembly GCA_932526585.2). Lineage (NCBI taxonomy): Eukaryota > Metazoa > Arthropoda > Insecta > Coleoptera > Staphylinidae > Philonthus > Philonthus cognatus. The sequence continues at coordinate 83,060,815 of OW052245.1, read as the reverse complement.
GTCTGGAATTCTTTGCAACATTTCCGCAACAACTGCATTCGATGTTATGAAATACGCTCTTCCAAAGCTTGTGCTGATTCCGGTGTAGTTTGGTAAACTTTATCTTTCATGAATGCACAGAGAAAATAATCCATTGGGTTAAAGTCTGGCGGTCTGGCCGACCATGGTGTAGGTCCACCTCGTCCTATCCATCGATCAGGGTAATTTTCATTTAACTAACCTCTAACAATCCTGGCATAATGCACACCAGCGCCCTCAAGTTGTAGCCATATGTCTCTTCTGGTAATAAGAGGAATATCGTTAAATAGATCGTTTTCCAAATAATTTCTCAAAAAAAATAAATAATCTTCAACCCATAAACGATGAGGCAGAATGTATGGACCTATAATTTTAGTGTTGATTATTCCAGCCCCTACGTTAACGCTAAATCTGTGTTGATAACCCGTTGCAAAGGTACAATGTGGATTATTTATCGAATAAAAGTGCCGATTATGCCCATTGAAAATACCATTATTTGTAGACAGAGATTAATTCATCCATATTATATTTTTTTTTTAACAAGACTTCAGGTTGGTCTAGCATCCACCTCGAAAATTCCATTCTTGGTCCATAGTCTTGTGGCAGCAAAGCTTGAATCTTTGTAAAATGGTACGGATGTAATTCTTCATCCCGAAGTACTGGGCAGCTTGGTGGTGTAGTGGTTAGAGTGTTGTACTGCCACGTCACGGACCGGGGTTCAAATACCGGCCTAGCAAGTTGTCTGCATTTATATAGGTTAGGATAAAAATGCCAAACACTCCGTCTTCTCGGATATGACGTTAAATGCATGTAGGCCCCGTGTACTGCCTGGATGTTGCGTGCACGTTAAAGATCCCTACCGGTGGGTTGGAACTCCCACCGGGTTCGGTAAAATTCCCGGATAGCTGCAGACCTAATCTCCGGCGTCATGATTGGCCTTAGCAGCGGAAATAGATGACGTAAAACCCAAACCAAAAAAAAATATCCCGAAGTACTCTGTTTACCGTTTTATACGATATTTCCAGCAAGCAGCCAATTTGACGTACGCTTTTTTCAGGGTTATCTATCACGGCATCAATTACTTCTACTTCTACACCTACCGTTCTTCTGGTTCTCGTCCTTCCAGGATGTATGCCTTTTAAGCTTAAAAAAGGAGGTCGGTTGTCTCTCAGCCTTTGGTCTAACCTTCTAAATGAATTAACGCTGGGGTGTCTTCGATTAGGGTACCGTCTAGCGTAGAGTCTTGTAACTAATGCCGCATTCTGTTCAGCTGCCCCGTAAATGAGATACATGTCGCAATATTCAGTCCTAGACAAACTCATGTTTAGACGTTAGAAGTTATCAACCTGCAAAATTTGACACATGCAATATATGTTACTTAGTTAGTTAGCCATGGCAACGAATCACACGTTGTCAGATTGTAAATTTGGGTCTCTTTATTAAAATGAACATTATGAAATTAGAAGATGTACCCCAATATTATGCTAGAAATTCGACAATATCGGTTTCTAGCCATTTTATTAGATGTCATATAAAAATATTTTGAAAATTTGGATAGGATAATTTAGTTTTAAAGGGTTACTTCTTTTAGATTTAACAGCTTTCTGTTGGTTAATAAAAGGTCAACATAAAAAAATGTTTTCGTTGATAGTCTAAATTCAACCTCTTTAAGCATGTCCGTTGATTTCGACACACCCGATATAGTATAATGATATAATGATTAGGTTTATACGAAAAATAAATTGGAGTTCACTGGTGATTAGTAAATTTTAAAAGCACTTCCGGTTTCACTGGAAGTGAAAAATCTCAAAAAAACAATTCATTTGTATGTAAAACGACATCCTTAATCTAAAAACTAAAACGTGTATAGACTGTTTCATATAAAAAAAATTAATAGCACTTCCAGTTTCACTGGAAGTGACATTAACTTGATATTGTTAAAAATATTTCAATCAAGTCAACCAAATCTCAAAAAAGCAATTGATTTGTATGTAAAATGTCATCCTGAATCTAAAAACTAAAAAATATATAGGCTGATTCATTTAAAATTTCAAAATTGATGTTAGTTACGGTCAAACAGGAAGTGGAACTAAAGTTTTTGTGATAATTACCAAACTCCAATTTTTTTTAGTACTATCGTACCGAATTAACTTCAATCAATTTTAAATTTGGTACGATTGTACTAAAAACAAATTGGAGTTTGGTAATTATCAAAAACACTTTAGTCAATAATATATATAAATATCTTTATTTACATAAAATTAACAAAATATATAACATCTATTCTACATTCAATACAAAAACAAAATATATTTCTGTAAATCGGCTATCGACCCGCGGTCTTTCAGCCTGTCTTTGTCATTAGTGTTGTTGTCTTATTACTTGTCATATTGTCAGCGTTGTGTCTATGTCAGTTATTCAGTCGTTGTCTCTGAAAAATGATTATATGAATTGATGAGTTGTAATTTGGTGTATATATTTAGGCCTGATGTTGGGATTTCGCGGGATACATAGGCGGTTGATTAGTTCGTGGATATAAGGGTTTAAGGCAAATGTTTGGGATAGATGGATGATTCGTTGTTCTATGGGGATTATATTGCATTTTTGGTATAGGAGGGCATTGGAAAGGTTGTGTAAGAAGTACTGTGGGTGTCTTATTTTGGTGAGTACTGTGAGGGTCGATCGTTTAGCAACTTAGAGATGATTTAGGACTGAGAGCAGAGGATTGTGATAAAGGACAGCGGCATAGTCGAGAAAAGGCCGACAAATCATCTTGTATATTTGAACGGCAGTTTTGGTAGTAATACCTTCGCTTCGATACGTTAATGTTCTGAAATGTCGTGCCCTTGCTCGAACTTTACCTTTAAGGTTTTGGGAGTGTAGTTTGAAGAAGAATTTGGAGTCAAGTGTAATTCCAAGATATTTGGCGGTATTAGCTGGGGAGATGCGATGATTATTTATGAAGACTGCGAAAAGTGTACAGTAAAGGCGTACAGTAAAGGATATGATATTTTGTTAAGGTATTGGGGGTTAGGATTGTATAGATCATAAACGTATATATTATAGAGGAGCGGAGGAGATAGAAGAGAGCCTTGGGGCACACCTTGTTAGGTAGTAAATGGGAGAGAAAAAGGGTTGCGGATTTTTACTTTTAGGGATCTATTGAACAGGAAATTATCTATAAGGTTGAGTAAATGTTTAGGGAGTCAAAGGCCTTCTGAATGTTTAAAAATAAGGTGGCTGACTTTTTACCTTCTAGGTGGGCCGTTTGAACATTAGAGGTTAGGATGGATAGAGGAAGAGTGGTAGAGCGGTGTTCCATGAATCCGAATTGGTAGGGTGATATGCGGTCCGGTATATGTTGTAGGAGTTTGGTTTTGAGGATATTTTCGAAAATGTTTCCGAGGACTGGGAGTAGTGTGGTCGGGGATAGTCAATCATTTTAGATCAATTTGAAATTTGGTACGATTGTACTAAAAACAAGTTGGAGTTTGGTAATTATCAAACAAAACTTTAGTTCCACTTCCTGTGTGACCGTAAATGACGTCAATTTTGAAAATTTAAATGAAACAGTCTGTATATTTCAAAATGTCATCCTGAGTCTAAAAACTAAAAAATACATAACTTCAATTTGTTTTTAGTACAATCGTACCAAATTTGGAATTGATCTCTCAAATAATTAAAAAAAACTATAGGGGGTAATTCTGTTTTGTGTTACACCCGGTATATACATTTATATTATCAAGTGTTGTGTTGGGGACGCATGAAATTCCTACATATTTAAAATTAGCAAATCTGTAGAAAGTAAACTATAAAAGCATATTTATGGAAATGATATTTTTTTGTAAACTGATTTATTGTACAGAATAATTTTTATAAAATAATTTATAGTACAGAATAATTTTTATAAAATAATTTATAGTACAGAATAATTTAAGTATGAGAACAGAATGAAGCAATAATTCATGAAAATTACATATTGGTGAGCGCGTTAAATTATGCAAACGCGCAATGATAAAGGATGGCTGTTTGGTCCCTTTTAACGAGAATAAATGATGAGAAACACAATTTACAAATCGTCCCGTCGTCGGCGTCGCGACGGAGCGTTGGAGCGGACAGAGCGCGACCCAAAGTTGGAGCGAGACAGAGCGGGGCCCCGAAACCCTTGCGAGTCAAACTGTCACCGAATAACGGGTCGACCGTAAATGGTATCTGATTACACAATTCATATGACAGCCGCTTTTGTTCCATATTGCGTTGACATACTGAATACAGAGAACGTTTCCCAGGGTAATTTGTAAAACTAGCCCATTTATTTTAAGTGGAACGTCACATATTTATTGTGCGGATCGTGTATATAAATCATCCGGCGTGCCCTTTTTCGCTGACAACCCGACGCTTTTTCACTATCACTTAATTATATTTCCATCACAATGGCACACACTTTTATTCCAGCAAAAAAAAGTCTCCCCGAGAAATCGGAATATTCACGTCCGCAAATCCCGAGGTGAGGTCGAATGCAAGTTTAGTTTGAAGCTTTAAACGAGTGTTATCCACTCCCGGATTAAGCATGAAGTAAAATTTCGAGTTTAGAAAAGCCTGAAAATTTGGTTTGGTCGCGTAGCGCTACGCGCTACGCGACCAAACCAAATTTTCAGGCTTTTCTAAACTCGAAATTTTACTTCATGCGCCACGCGTATAAAACACTGACATATTGTAAACTCACAATATGCTACTAAAGCAGTATGATAATTAAGGCGTATATTTTGAACCTCACTTAAAATCAGTGTTTTGTACGCGTGGCGCATGAAGTAAAATTTCGAGTTTAGAAAAGCCTGAAAATTTGGTTTGGTCGCTCCGCGCTTCGCGCTACGCAACCAAACCAAATTTTCAGGCTTTTCTAAACTCGAAATTTTACTTCATGCTTAGTCTGGGAGTGGTAAACACTCGTTTAAAGTTTCAAATTGAACTATTTTAAAAAATCAACGAATCTCGAAAAGTTTACATTAAGGTTCAGAGTATATGCAAAATGCATATTTGTTATAAAAACGTATATCAATAAAATTGTAAGTTTTTAATCCATATCTAATAGTTTTTGATTAAAATAAGCCAAACATTAGATATGCATAGAAAACTTACAATTTTGTTGATATACCTCTTAATAACAAATGTCCATTCTGCACACATTTTCAGCCTTAGTGTAAACTTTTCGACATTCGTTGATTTTTCAAAATAGTTCAATTTGAAACTTTAAACGAGTGTTTTCCACTCCCAGACTAAGCATGAAGTAAAATTTCGAGTTTAGAAAAGCCTGAAAATTTGGTTTGGCTGCGTAGCGCGAAGCGCGGAGCGACAAAACCAAATTTTCAGGCTTTTCTAAACTCGAAATTTTACTTCATGCGCCACGCGTATAGAACACTGATTTTAAGTGAGGTTTAAAATATAAGTCTTTGTTATCACACTGCTTTAGTAGCATATTGTGAGTTCACAATATGTTAGTGTTTTATACGCGTGGCGCATGAAGTAAAATTTCGAGTTTAGAAAAGCCTGAAAATTTGGTTTGGCCGCGTAGCGCTACGCGCTACGCGACCAAACCAAATTTTCAGGCTTTTCTAAACTCGAAATTTTACTTCATGCTTAGTCTGGGAGTGGACAACACTCGTTTAAAGCTTTAAACTAAACTTTCATTCGACCCCACCTCGGGATTTTTGACGTGAATATTTTTTTTCTTTTTACTGGAATAAAAGTGGATGCCATTGTAGCGCTACGCTTCCAAACCAAATTTTTAGCCTTTTCTAAACTTGATTTTTTTTTTCATGCGCCACGCGTATTTAACACTAGTTTTAAGTAAAGTTAACCTATAAATATAAGTAAAGATATTTCAAACTTCAAAAATAATGTATCTCATGAATTAATAAGAGAGTTGTCAAACCTTGAATAAATTGCGAACTGCTTGAGAACAAATAATGTAATTCCACTGATCCCTGCCTTACATTATTGTCTTCCATTCCAAAGCTTATTACCTCGCTCATGAATATCTTATCTGGTGAAAGTATATTAATAACCGTCTTCACACCGTATATTATTACCTGAGAGCTCATTGTACGCAAATAAGCATCCCGCGCTGATTAATTCGCGCGTGCATCGCCGTGGAATTAATGAAGACGTCCTTCTCGGTAACGGCGAGCGTGATTAACGATTCCAGATGAAGGAACACAGTCCGATTTGATTGTACGACAGCAGAAGAACAATATCTCAGTTGGCTTCTGCACAACAATACCAGGTAATAAATAACCCCCGCTGTCATCCGCTCTCGGGTCATAAATGAAATCGACAATTAACTTGTCTCTGCACATCATTAAAGAAACTAATTAAATGGATGTTTTGTAATTATCGATTAAAAGAGTTCGCAATTAATTGTGAATTACTTTTTTATTGCTTCTATGTTGTTATGGTATATGATTACGAATTCGTTTGATGATGGATAACTTTGTTGTTAATTAATTGGTAATATAGTACCATACGCAGGCATTTAAGTCCATAAAAAGAGAGTCACGCATGTGAACTTGTTCTGTTTAGTTTCAATTAGCGATTGTAAACCGGTAAATCGTAAATAATTATCTCCATAATCTACCGATGATTCATTAAATAAATTAAATTTAATACGATTCAAACAATTATTGTAATTAAACAAGTGTTTTGTTTTTAAACTTTACAATGAGTCAGAGTTTCATACACCTGGCGCATAAAATCAATATTTCAAGTTTCGAAAATATTTACTTCTTAGTTAATTGAGAATTGGAAACCCTTATTAATAGTAATTTTTAAGTGCTATTAATTATCAATGTATTTAATGACTCTTACTCCTAAGGAACAATGATACTGTGCGTTAAATGACAGGTAAACGGTTTTGATTCACAAATTTACCAGTAATTGAAAAAGTTGGTAAATGTCCAATGCCCAGTCTCAATATATTTTATTTCAAAAAGCTAGATATCAATTAAGAAACATAATTTCATATTTAATTGTGTCCTATATGAAGGCCGTAGCTAGGAGGGCCCCATATCCTCCCAACCTTCCTCGAAAAATATTAAATTTTTGTATGTCAAAGTGACCCTGAAAGAGCAAAAACAATATTTTTGACAGTAAAACCCCCCCGAAGTTTTTATATCCACCCCCTGAATTTTTGTTCTAGCTACGGCCTAGTCTTATATGTTTTAAGCAGAGGCGGCTGGAGAAAATTACTACTGGTAGAGCTGCAGACAAAAACATACATCGATTATTCTTTTAAGTATACATATCCCCATTCGGCGTACGCATTTTGAGGCATTCGTTGTTTTTTTAATGAGTTTAATTTGAAGCTACTGACGAGTGTTACCAATCCCCGATTAAGCATGAAGTGAAATTTCGAGTTTAGAAAAGCCTAGATTTAGCATGAAGTAAAATTTCGAGTTTAGAAAAGCCTGAAAATTTGGTTTGGTCGTGTAGCGCGTAGCGCTACGCGACCAAATCAAATTTTCAGGCTTTTCTAAACTCGAAATTTTACTTGATATGCCACGCATATAAAACACTGATTTTAAGTTGAAGTGAAGTTCAAAATATACTGCCTTAGAATACAGCTTAGGCGGTATATTTTTTAATTCACGATATTTCAGTGTTCTATACGCGTGGCGCATGAAGTAAAATTTCGAGTTTAGAAAAGCCTGAAAATTTGGTTTGGCCGCTCCGCGCTTCGCGCTACGCGACCAAACCAAATTTTCAGGCTTTTCTAAACTCGAAATTTTACTTCATGCTTAATCTGGGAGTGGAAACACTCCATAGATGCATCAAATTGAACGCTTTTTAAGCACAACGAATGCCTAAAAATTGTATATATCCAGGTATGTGTACTTAAAAGAAACCATCTCTGTATACCGTATCTAGTTAGTAGCTTCAACGTGCTTTAAAAACTTATTAATAACATATTTCTATTATCTAAGTAATAGCGATGATTCGAATCATTTCTGAGGATTCGAATCCTTTAAGAATGATTCGAATTACCCACATTTAGATTTGAATACGAATTCTTTCAAAACATTGTAACGGATCTGAATTGTCTAGATTGCGTATGTCCGGTGAAGACATACGCAATCTATACAATTCAGATTCGGTACAATGTTTTGAAAGAATTCGTATTCAAATCTTACTATCGTTTTTCAGATTCTCACTTTGCTACTTGTTTTTAGGTGTTTATTTCTCCATATGATGTCCCAAAGACATCCCGATACCAGTGGTGCTTTTGTTGTCTGGGCTATGACTTTTTTTCTCAGGTCTCTGTTGCTTGTGATGTTTGCACCAAAGAATTTAAATTGGATCACTTGGTCCATGATTTGATTTTATACTTCCAGCTTACACCTTCTCGGTTCCTTAGCTATTGTTAGAGACTGAGTTTTTTGTACTGAGATTTTTATGTTATATCTCTCTGCTGTCTTTTGCAATTTAAACAACATTCTTTGGAGATTGACTTCGTCCTCAGAGATTATGACTGCATCGTCTGCATAGCAAATGATCTTTATTTCTTTATTGCCCATCTGGTATCCTCTTACACTGCGCACTGTTTCCCCAATTATTTCATCCATTACAGGGCTAACCCCGTGGACTGTGCACTGTCTCCCCACTTATGTCATCCATTACAGGACTAAGGCTGTCCCCCTTCCAGTCTGATGCAAGTTGCTATTGGTATGCCCTCAATGAAAGTCAATTTTTTGTACCGGGATGTTTGTTATATCTCTCTGCTATCTTTTCGAATTTAAGCAACATTCTTTGGAGATTGACTTTGTCCTCAGAGATTATAGCTGCATCGTCTGCATAGCAAATGATCGTTATTTCTTTATTGCCCATCTAGTATCCGCTTTCACTGCGCACTATTTCCCCAATTATTCTTCAATTACAGGGCTAGCCCCTTTGACTGCGCACTGTTTCCCTAATTATTTCATCCATTACAGGGCTAAGGCTGTCTCCCTCCCTCTCTAATGCAAGTTGCTATTGATATGCCCTCAATGAAAGTCAGTTTTTTGTACGGAGATGTTTATGTTATATCTTTCTGCTGTCTTTTCGAATTTAAACAACATTCTTTGGAGATTGACTTCGTCCTTAGAGATTATAGCTGCATCGTCTGCATAGCAAATGATCGTTATTTCTTTATTGCCCATCTGGTATCCCCTTTCACTGCGCACTGTTTCCCCAATTATTTCATCCATTACAGGGCTCACTCCTTTGACTGCGCACTGTTTTTCTAATTATTTCATCCATTACAGGACTAAGGCTGTCTCCCTCCCTGTCTGATGCAAGTTGCTGTTGGTATGCCCTCAATGAAAGTCATTTTTTTAACCGAAATATTTATGTTATATCTCTCTGCTGTTTTTTCGAATTTAAACAACATTCTTTGGAGATTGACTTCGTCCTTAGAGATTATAGCTGCATCGTCTGCATAGCAAATGATCGTTATTTCTTTATTGCCCCTCTGGTATCCCCTTTCACTGCGCACTGTTTCTCCAATTATTTCATCCATTACAGGGCTAACCCCTTTGACTGCGCACTGTTTCCCCAATTATTTCTTCCATTACAGGGCTAAGGCTGTCTCCCATCCTGCCTGATGCAAGTTGCTATTGGTATACCCTCCATGAAAGTCAATCCCATATAAGTGATAACATCTTTTTGGACAACCCTATAGAGTAATGAATGTATGCTATATTTCTCCGGAAATTGGAACAATCTGTAAACTAGCGAAGGAATCAGATTTACGTGCAACACAATATGTAAATCTGCCGAGGCGAATCATATTTCCCGGGTGATTAATACGCGCCGCATAATATTTTTACAGGTGTAGTAATTGCGGGTTGAATAACGACCGCATTTGTACATTTCAGCGGGCGAGAGAGACCGGTCTAGGGCATGTGCTAAATTTGCACGCTGTTAATTACCGGATCGATAATTCGGCAACATGCAAAAAGGTAATAATTCTCTCCCCCGGGAACGAAGTGTTTGCGAATCGATAAGCAGGTGTAAGGTTGCGGGGGTTGACCTCGGGGGGGGGCGTACCCCCCTTTTCACCCCCCCCCCCGAAAAAATTAGCACTTTGCCGTTTTAGAGCAAATTGTCGTCGGGCAGATTTTCTAAGTGCTGGGAGGTCGCCATAAATTTGCGGTCCGGGATTGCATTCCCGAAGGCCGGGATTAGCTGGTTGTTATCAAGGCGGGCTTAAGGGTTTTGATGAAGTCGCCGTGCTCGGAATGCCGGAGCAAGTGTCCTTAATGGGAAGATCGCGGTATTATACGAGTGGACTATTTAATAAGCTATTATGGTGGGAAATATTGAAACTGCTCCCGGATTAAAGTTGGGTCGGTGTAATTAGTGGGGCTGGAGTAAGTAAAATTGAAGAGTGGAGATGCGTTTTCTCGTGATTAAGTTTTATGCCTAACGATTCAAACTGTTGAACACTGTGATTATCGTAACGACGCTTTTTATTGTCGGGTAAATTGGGGCTGTTCATTTTTTTTGATATATAATTAGGGCGAATTGCATATCATTAATCTGCTTTCGGTTCGGCTTGGAGAGTGAGCGAGTTCGGGTTTTGAGTGAAGGGGGGAAAAGGACGGCTTTGATTATAAAGCGAGGAGAGTTTGTGGCGTGCCGTGGAATTACACGAATGACAGTCATAATTCTTATGTGTGAGGCTCGCCTGTATAATTTGCACATGATTGATGTGTATACAACATGAGTGGTTATTACCGAGTTCGCCAGCTAATATGTAGGCTAGCTGGGCAAGTCTGCCTGCGGGCGGGTTATTAATCATTCCCGTACCCCGTTCTGACATCGTTGCCCACCATTCTGTCAGACCATTCATAATAAAAACACATGCCCGGCTCTTCGATTACTTACATATATCATCGCCGCCATACTCCCTCGTATACCCTGGAATACCCGTCACAACACCACTGTATATATATTCCGGTCCGGCCCTCGTCTCGCGCATTAATATTTCCCAACTTATAAATCAGATTGATGATTGCCGATGGGCGATGGGACGCCACCGCCTCCCCAACAATCATTTCCACACTCATCCAACTGCACCATTAAGCATCTTACCATGGGAATACCCACGCGCAGATTAATCATCATCAACGCGGACACAATGCCTTTATGTCACATAATGATAAATTAACTTGTCATCCTTCCTCACCGCCATTATACGAACACAGTTTCGACAATTGAAACTGGGAAATCATTTTGGACAGTAATAGATTACCTCGTCATAAATTACAACGTTCAAAGGTAAATCTCCTAATACACTTATTTCAACAAACCTTCATCTTTAATATTTCAACAGAACTTTTTAGTATTTACTATCCACCGTTGTAGCCACTTGCGGATTTAGGGTGATGGAAGCTCCTAGTGCTAGCAACAAATGAGGCTCCTCTTGCTCATTTAGTTTCAGGAAATACAGGGATTTTTTTAGGTATTATACTTCATGCGCCACGCGTATAAACCACTGATTCTATGTGAAGTTTTTATATTTTATTGTACAATAATTATCGTATCTTAAATTAATCAACGTAGCTTAAAAACTAAAAAGGGCTACAACCGATAAAATGGGGTTTTTAAATTTAATTTACTAAAACGACTTTTTTTAAGTATACATATACCGATATATGTTGTACACGCTGTAAATTTTCAGGCATCTATTGTTTTGAAAAGCGTTTAATTTGAAGCTTCTAACGGGCGTTTCCACTCCCAGACTAAGCATGAAGTAAAATTTCGAGTTTAGAAAAGTCCCGTGAAAATTTGTCGAGGGTCGCGTAGCGACCCGAGACAAATTTTCACGCGACTTTTCTAAACTCGAAATTTTACTTCATGCGCCACGCGTATAAAACACTGATTCTATGCGAAGTTTTTACGTTTTATTCTACAAATATTATCGTATCGTAAATTAAGGGGGGAAACACGTTTAGAAAAAAATTTTTTTAGCAAAACATTTTTATTGCTTTAAACTACTTCTTATATATTTAAGAATGAACCCTTAAAAGCGTATGGCCATCCGGAACTTTTTTGCAAATATATATCCATTTTAGTGAGTCCATGTCAGACGGCTGAAATACTTCTGTGGCGCGCTGACCGAAATTCAGCTTTTTTCAAATGCTTCTCCTGAAAAGTTGTGTTTTGGAAATCGCCGGAACATTTGGAGACCAGAGATTTGGTCGGAATTCATTGCGATTTCGTGGGCTGAATAGAGAATTCAATTCTCTACTTCGATAACCTAATTATTTTCGTTTAATGTAACCAGAAGTAGTATTTTTTTTTAAAATAAGTTGAAAAAAAAACGCAAAAAAAGTGATTTTTGTTTCAACTTGAAATTTTATTTTCAACATACAATGAGGTCTCTGAAATGCGCTGTCATGTCAACTGTAAGGCCCTATTCTTTTTTTCTGTTTTAGTCACGATCCTGAATCTCCACAGAGGCCGGCGCAAACCGCTACACACGAAACTCGAAATTTGCGCATGCCCACTAAGCTGCAAAAACAATGATATAGTTTCATTCATTTTCCTAGCCGCAATCCACTCCCAAAGTTACTCGAATTTTTCGACTTCTAAATGAGTTTCCCCCCTTAATCAACGGAGCAGAAAAACCGAATAAGGGTGCAACCGATAAAATGGGTCTTTTTATTTTACTGAAACGCCGGTCAATTTTCAAGTTTTCAGGCTTTTCTAAACTAAAAATTTGACTTCATGCTCAATCTGGGATTGTGCTACGTTGATTAATTTACCATACGATAATATTTGGACAATTAAACCTAAAAACATCACATAGAATCAGTGTTTTATACGCGTGGCGCATGAAGTAAAATTTCGAGTTTAGAAAAGTCCCGGGAAAATTTGTCTCGGGTCGCTGAGCGACCCGAGACAAATTTTCTACGCGGGACTTTTCTAAACTCGAAATTTTACTTCATGCTTAGTCTGGGAGTGGAGACACTCGTCAGAAGTTTCATTTATACGAAAACATAAAACATATTGGCCCAGAGTTGGTTCCTTGAGGAACCCCGGGTGCTGCTGAAACTGGTTTCAAAATGAAGGTACTTTTTTATTGTATTATTCTAAAATTAGTGTTAGTCAAACCTACAGGAATAGAAGAACAAACAATTAATTGGTCACAGAAACTCCATAAAGATAAAAATATGTTGTATGCATTTCTCGCCTGGTTCAATGGTATGAGTTCTATATATTTATTTATTTCACGAAAAACCTTTTACATTACATTATATACATATTTTTTCTGTTTTAGTTTGGTTTTGTGTAACTGCGATTAAAGATGATGTGAATTTTATCAAACTTCACTTTCAATCAGCGTTTTATACGCGTGGCGTATGAAGTAAAATTTCGAGTTTAGAAAAGCCCCGTGAAAATTTGTCTCGGGTCGCTGCGCGACCCTCGACAAATTTTCTATGCGGGGCTTTTCTAAACTCGAAATTTTACTTCATGCTTAGTCTGGGAGTGGAGACACTCGTTAGAAGTTTCATTTATACGAAAACACAAAACATATTGGCCCAGAGTTGGTTCCTTGAGGAACCCCGGGTGTTGCTGAAACTGGTTTCAATAAGAAGGCACTTTTTTATAGTTTTATTCTAAGATGAGTATTAGTCAAACCAATTAGAATAGAAGAACAAAAAAATAATTGGTCACACAAATTCCATAAAGATAAAAATATGTTGTATGCATTCCTCGCCTTGTTCAATGGTATGAGTTCTATATATTTATTTATTTGACGAAAAACCTCTTACATTACATTATATACATATTTTTTCTGTTTTAGTTTGGTTTTGTGTAACTGCGATTAAAGATGATGTGAATTTTATCTAACTTCACTTTCAATCAGCGTTTTATACGCGTGGCGCATGATCTAAAATTTCGAGTTTAGAAAAGCCCCGTGAAAATTTGTCTCGGGTCGCTGCGCGACCCTCGACAAATTTTCTACGCGGGGCTTTTCTAAACTCGAAATTTTACTTCATGCTTAGTCCGGGAGTGGAAACACTCGTTAGAGGCATCAAATTGAAAGTTTCTAAACAACGAATGCCTGAAAATTTACATCGAATAATCATGATATGAATACCTACCTGAAAATTTTCGACGCGGGACTTTTCTTAACTCGAAATTTTACTTCATGCTTAGTCTGGGAGTGGAGACACTCGTTAGAAGGTTCATTTATACGAAAACACAAAACATATTGGCCCAGAATTGGTTCTTTGAGGAACCCCGGGTGTTGCTGAAACTGGTTTCAATATGAAGGCACTTTTTTTATAGTTTTATTCTAAAATGAGTATTAGTCAAACCTATAGGAATAGAAGAACAAAAAAATAATTAGTCACACAAATTCCATAAAGATAAAAATATGTTGTATGCATTCCTCGCCTGGTTCAATGGTATGAGTTCTATATATTTATTTATTTGACGAAAAACCTCTTACATTACATTATATACATATTTTTTCTGTTTTAGTTTGGTTTTGTGTAACCGCGATTAAAGATAATGTGAATTTTATCTAACTTCACTTTCAATCAGCGTTTTATACGCGTGGCGCATGAAGTAAAATATCGAGTTTAGAAAAGCCCCGTGAAAATTTGTCTCGGGTCGCTGCGCGACCCTCGACAAATTTTCTACGCGGGGCTTTTCTAAACTCGATATTTTACTTCATGCTTAGTCCGGGAGTGGAAACACTCGTTAGAGGCTTCAAATTGAAAGTTTCTAAACAACGAATGCCTGAAAATTTACATCGAATAATCATGATATGAATACCTACCTCAAATTTTCGACGCGGGAATTTTCTAAACTCGAAATTTTACTTCATGCTTAGTCTGGGAGTGGAGACACTCGTTAGAAGGTTCATTTATACGAAAACACAAAACATATTGGCCCAGAATTGGTTCCTTGAGGAACCCCGGGTGTTGCTGAAACTGGTTTCAATATGAAGGCACTTTTTTTATAGTTTTATTCTAAAATGAGTATTAGTCAAACCTATAGGAATAGAAGAACAAAAAAATAATTAGTCACACAAATTCCATAAAGATAAAAATATGTTGTATGCATTCCTCGCCTGGTTCAATGGTATGAGTTCTATATATTTATTTATTTGACGAAAAACCTCTTACATTACATTATATACATATTTTTTCTGTTTTAGTTTGGTTTTGTGTAACCGCGATTAAAGATAATGTGAATTTTATCTAACTTCACTTTCAATCAGCGTTTTATACGCGTGGCGCATGAAGTAAAATATCGAGTTTAGAAAAGCCCCGTGAAAATTTGTCTCGGGTCGCTGCGCGACCCTCGACAAATTTTCTACGCGGGGCTTTTCTAAACTCGATATTTTACTTCATGCTTAGTCCGGGAGTGGAAACACTCGTTAGAGGCTTCAAATTGAAAGTTTCTAAACAACGAATGCCTGAAAATTTACATCGAATAATCATGATATAAATACCTAAACGAAACATTCTCTGTGTATTGAGATATTTAAATATTTCGATTATTCCTCATTATACAAAACAACTTTCAAGTATTTTTCAGTGTATTTTTAAATTTACAATATTTCAGTGTTATATACGCATGGCGCATGAAGTAAAATTTCGAGTTTAGAGAAGCCTGAAAATTTGGTTTGGTCGCTCCGCGAAGCGGAGCGACCAAACCAAATTTTAAAGCTTTTCTAAACTCGAAATTTTACTTCATGCTTAACCTGGGAGTGGAAACACGTATTTTAAACTTCAAATTGAACATTTGTATACAATCAACAAATGCCTAAAAATGTACAGCATATTCACTTTTATATAAATATATAAAACAATTTAAACGCTTTCAAATATATATTGTGCATTCGCTACAATTGTTCCGTCACACTGTGGCTTCTTCAAGCGAAGAAATGCAGCATATTTATTATGTATATTTAGATCAAAAAAATCCAGTATGTAAGGTAATAAGTCATTCATAGAAGTCATAAAAAAAGTGCAGAATTTTACCTAAAATCAACGTTTATTCGGCCATTTATGGGTAAATAACGAACAATATTTGATAAACATACAGAGAGTTTTCCTTTTAAGTATAAACATCTTGATATAAGCTGTAAATCTTTCGAGATATTCGTTGTTTTTGATAAGAGTGTAATTGAAGCTTTAAACAAATGTTTCCACTCCCAGATTAAGCATGAAGTAAAATTTCGAGTTTAGAAAAGCCTGAAAATTTGGTTTGGTCGCGTAGCGCGAAGCGCGGAGCGACCAAACCAAATTTTCAGGCTTTTCTAAACTCGAAATTTTACTTCATGCGCCATGCGTATTAAACACTGAAATATTGTAAAATTTAAAATACACTGAAAAATAATTGAAATTTGTTTTGTGTAATGAGGAATAATCGAATTATTTAAATATCTCGATACACAAAGAATGTTTCGTTTAGGAGGTATTCATACACGATTATTCAATGTAAATTTTCAGACATTTGTTGTTTTATTAAAAACTTTCAATTTGAAACCTCTAACGAGTGTTTCCACTCCCAGAAAAAAAAATTGGTTCCCCTTGAAAAATCCATATTTACCCAGAAGATACACGATTATTCAATGTAAATTTTCAGACATTTCTTGTTTTATTAAAAACGTTCAATTTGAAGCCTCTAACGAGTGTTTCCACTCCCAGAAAAAAAAATTTGGTTCCCCTTGAAAAATCCATATTTACCCAGAAGAGTGATATCTCTTTATTTTGACAAGTACTTGACAAATGTGACGTACAATAGGGCCACACATCTCTTGTACGTATTGCATGTTGTGTATTTTTATGTGAATACGTATCGGACGGTGATAAATTGTACAAACAGCGATAAGTGTATTCCGTGCGTTATCATCGGCGGCGCAAAGCTAGTTCCTGTCGCCGCGACTTAACGAATTAAATGGATGATGGATACGTGTCAATCTAAATATGATCAATCAATCATTCCTGGTAGACTTGAACGTGCCCGCTGCGTTCACTCCCCAGACAGGCCCACTCTCAATATTAGCATTTCGATAACATCAACACGTGTAATGAATGCTGGCCACGTTCGTTCGTTCGTTCGTTACATTTCAATTTGTAATTATTAGTTTTCACACCATGATTGAATTCAAATTCATTGGATTATTATTAAAAATTGCTCGATAGAAATAGACAGCTCGTGAGATTTTTTATTGATGGGGCTGCAGACACAAACATAGAAGAAAATTGTCGTTTAAGTATACATTGAACCCGTTCATCAAAGACAACAGTTTTGTCGTACAAAATAGACCGACCAGAGTACCGTTCATTAGATTCCAACATACATCACAAACAAATCCAAACATTTTTATATAAATAAAACAATTTGAACACTTTCAAATATATATTGTGCATTCGCTACAATTGTTTCGCCATACTATGGCTTCTTCAGGCGAAGAAATGATAAATAAAATTTGTCGGGTCAGGTGTTTATGGGGGGTGGGTTTTTTCAAGAAATTAATATTAAAGAGAGGCGAATTTGTTAAGTCCGTTTGGTCGTTGAGAAGATATCTGTATTTTCATTTATTAATTTCTATGGACTCCATGATGTTGAGTTTCCGGCCTTTTCTTTCTTGATGTAGGACTTTGAAGTTTTCATCGAAGTGGTGTTTTTATTGATAATGAAGGTTTAAATTAAATTACACTTGGTTTGTTTCACAATTTTTTACTTTACTATTTACTCGACTATTTTCGCGTTTTACAGCATTATCAGGAGAGTAAAACGCGAAACTAGTCGAGTAAATAGTAAAGTAAAAAATTGTGAAACAAACCAAGTGTAATTTAATTTAAACCTTCATTATCAATATTTTAAAATGTTTCACCAAGTGATAAGTGAGAAAATTATTCAAGAAAAAAAAAATGTGGTGTTTTTCTTCTATGAGGTGGTTAGAGTATGTGGAGTTGGCTTTATTTTGTTGGAAGATAGTTTGGTGTTCTTTTATCCTTTTTTTGGAACGACCTTCCGGTTTGTCCTACATAGACTTTCTGGCAGTCTTTGCAATTCAGTAAATAGACTACATTGGAATGACCTTCCGGTTTGTCCTACATATACTTTGGGGCAGTCTTTGCAATTCAGTAAATAGACGCTACTTTGTTGAGTTTTATTAAAATTGTCTTTATTATTTTTAATTATTTTACCCAAGGTGTATTTATATAAAAATGAAAATGAACTTTCAACATTTATCAGCCTTATCAATCAATTTTTTAAATCCAAACATGTTGAATGTTGAACATTTTGATGAACCCACTGCTTCCGCAATCTTGATTCTAAGTTTTGTAATATCAAATACTTTAGCATTTTTGTTTTGCTCTATATAACATTTCCAATTAATAATAAGCATTGTGGTCGTGGACAAGAATCTCTGCTTTTCATCTGTCACACGTATTCACGCATTAAGGAACAATAATAGAGTCCTCTTATTACCTGTGGTGGAAAGGTATGAAAGCCCGGCTACTTAGGAACAATGGGGCGATGTTTGGGCCGCGGGGGTCGGGGGGGCCACTACAAGAACCTTTGGCGGTGATAATGGCTAATCGAGTGCATTGAAGGGAACCGGCGTGACAATCGCAGCCGCGCCTGAATGCAACCGTGAGGCGTATCTCTGAAAGGCCGCCGTGGAAAGAGACTAATGCCCCTCAATTCATTGCGGTGACAGCAGATTTAGTTCCCCATTCAGGGGCGAACACACGGAAAATACACATACGTCAGGAGTCCTCTTCTGTCCATGATTTCGTGAGGAATCCGACCCCAGCGGCCGACCCAGCTGACGTTTCCCCGCGTTGTAAAAGACCGAAGCGGAACACATAAATCCGCCCATTTTCGGAGCAAGAAGTGCTGCTGGGGGAAATCAACAGAAGGGCTACATTTGATAATGTAAATGGCATTAAACATTAATTTATTTTTGCTAGGGAAATTTAAGCTCAACAAATCCTAGTAGAGTATACTTTGATCCTCTGCATTATTTATTCTAAGAAAAATGAAGAAGAGCAAAAGAACTTCAAATTCCTTTGATTCTCAATTAGGCTGAACTCCTGTGAATCTATGAAGAGGACTGTAAGTATTATAACGCTTATAATAATAATAATAATAATATGTATATTTACTGCAACAGTTTTTGAAGAATGAATATAAATTATTAACCCAAACTAAAAAAAACTTAAGTATAAATGAAATTGCCAATTCTTGGTTGCAGAATACTTCAAACATTAAAAGTGCGATTCTTTTCGCAATCTACAACAAGTTAGTCTTACAAGACTAAGACTAACTTGTTGTAGATTGCGAAAAGAATCGCACTTTTAATGTTTGAAGTATTCTGCAACCAAGAATTGGCAATTTCATTTATACTTATGTTTGAACGGTAACGTGACCGCCAGTCTAAGGTGTCAAATTATTTAGAGGGAATGGCAAAGCTATACTGATGAGAGATAAATCTCGAAACGCGTCTATAGATGGCCTGAATAATTTGACCCAAATTGTTACATTTGCAGTAGGTTACTGTATGTAACAGCAAACACTTGTTGTATAATTCAATGTCCGTCGGGGTATTAGCCCGGGAAGTAGTTGTTTCAATGAGTGTTTGATATAGTCTTTGTAAGA
Organism: Philonthus cognatus; assembly: GCA_932526585.2. Classification (NCBI taxonomy): domain Eukaryota; kingdom Metazoa; phylum Arthropoda; class Insecta; order Coleoptera; family Staphylinidae; genus Philonthus; species Philonthus cognatus. The sequence continues at coordinate 83,041,120 of OW052245.1, read as the reverse complement.
CTAACTTGTTGAAGATTGCGAAAAGAATCGCACTTTTAATGTTTAAAAAAAAACTATTTGAAATATATAATTTCTGTATTTGCCTAAAGAAAGGTATTTATGTTTACCATGTTCTATAGTTAGTTATTTTGCATAAATCTCAGTAAAACATTACTTATATCGTCATATATCGGGTGCTGATCCGACTGCTCGGTAATAGCAATTTACATGTAAAATCATACTTTTGTAGTTTCCTGCTCCCCTAATTATTTTAGAGCAAAAGCATAAGAGATCAAAGTTGTTCAGAATTTAAAATGCTATATGATAAGTATGTATTTATTTTCAAAATAGGACTAATAGTACAAGAAAACGAAGATATAAATTAGTAATAATTGGAAAAAAATAACAGTAGCCATGATTTAAAACAAAATTTTGCGTCATCAACAACTATCAGTTGTTTTTAATAAAATCAAATTAAATGCTCAAAGAGACCTCCATTAGCGGCTAAACATTGACCAAGTCTATCATAAAAATTTCTGCGAACATTTGCAAGTTGCCGGTTCGTTATTGTGTTGCATTCTTCCGTAATTTTGTTTTTCAGAACCTCGATGTTAGCATGTCTAGCACCGTATATTTTTGATTTTAAGTGGCCCCATATAAAGAAGTTGTTTGGTGATAAGTCTGGTGAACGAGCTGGCCAATTCACCGGTCCGGCTCGTCCAGTCCAGGTATTTGGGTAGCAAATATTTTAATACTCAGTGACGTCTCTTGTAAAATGCGCAGGACATCCATCCTGTTAAAACCATACCACATTTTCTCCTGCGAAAGCATCTATGGCGGGGACAATCTCCGATTGAAGCAGCTCAAGGTATTTCTCCCCGTTCAAGTGCCCATCAATGAAGAAGGGGCCTATAATATTAGATATGTATATTCCTAACCAAACGTTGACTGACTGCGGATATTGGAAATGGTTATGGATCACTAAATGCGGGTTATCCGTATCCTAATAGCGATAATTTTGCACATTTGGCTCTCCATTTATGGTAAAGGTCGATTCGTCAGAAAAGCAAATGTTGTTAATGAAATATCTATCCACATTGGCCATTTTTTTTATTTTTTTTTAATTGGTTTATTTTAAACAATTACAATGACATATATATATATATACACATTTATTTTATAATAAGTGGTGATTTCGTCCAGCTTCATTGCAGTTGATTCCTTTGGTTTCATTCCTTCTGTCCTCGCCTCGTGATGTTGGCTTGATACCCGATCGCGGGCTAATGGTATTGAAGGATATTTGTTATTTTATTTTCGTGTTATTCCTTTAGTTTAGTTTTTCATTAGTGTTTCACAGAAAACCATTCTAGAATACCTGTCTGGCTCAAAAATCTCCTGGTGGTTCGAAAAGTTGTACTATTTAAACTTGTCTTCTTTAAAATTTTAAGAGCGGTTGTATTGTGCAAATTTAAATCGTCGCCAATTTGCCGAATACTAATACGGGGATTTGCAACGGCCGCAGCAATAACGTTTATTTCGTTTACATTATCTCGCACATTTTTTTCTTCCTCGGCTATATTTGAAGTATGCTTTAAACAGGGCTGGCAGGGTTTAAAAACGGATCCATATTTTGCTTGGTTTAAAATCACCTTCCTAATCGTGGAAATAGCGGGTATCGGCCGATCGGGATATAAACCAGCAAACAAGTTTCGAACTTCATTTACACTATTACCGGAATAAAACCACTTCAGAAATATGTTTTATTTTCAGCAATTTCATAAGACATTATTATGAATTACTTAATTGAAAAGCGCACTTAAATATCGAAGTGCGATTTTACGAATAGTCAAAACTGACAGTTATTGATGACGCAAAATTTTGTTTTAAAATCATGGCTATTCAAATTATTCCTAATTTATATCTTCGTTTTCTTGTACTATTAGTCCTATTTTGAAAATAAATGCAGACCTATCACATAGCATTTTAAATTCTGAACAACTTTGATCTCTTATGCTTTTGCTCTAAAATAATTAGGGGAGCAGGAAACTGCAAAAGTGTGATTTTACATGTAAATTGCTATTACCGAGCGGTTGGATCAGCACCCGGTATATTAACAAAAACGCTGTAAAATTGCGTCTTCCTATTCTATCCTTCTTTTGAGGATTCGTCCCAGTTCTAGTATTAATAAGGCAGGGATTATGAGCTAGTGGAATCATTCTGTTTCAAAGCTATTTTAAAATCAATTTCGGAAGATACAAAAAAATAATGGAGTAAATTCAATTTATTTCTAATCACTTAGAAAGTGTACAGATTTTAAAGGCAACAAAGGAAAATTGATAAAAACGTCTATTCCCTGCCACCTCTACATCGCATCCGTTCGTTCCGGGTGATTGATGTAAAGGAATTGTTCGGGGGGTGTATTTTTCAATCGAGTGCAGTGAAGGTGGGGGTCGGGGGAGTTGGTTTGGTGTCTGAGGAAGCGGCTCTTGTCTTGTTATTGTGAAACTTCGGCGGTGTAATGAATGACAGCCGTCGGGTAAACAAATCCCCGGCGCTGTTTCGACGCTTGCCACATAATTACGGCAGTCGCCCTCCGGGAAGGCATTACTGGCTCGAAGAAGGCATTACGTGGGATTGCTCTTGTCAAACACACTTACGGCTGATGTATCGACCACGGGCGGCAGCTGCCTTCACACTACTTCACTCCGGAGCACTGCTTCACGTGCCCCCCATATATCTATCCCCCCTGAAAATATACCTCTCTCTAACAGTGACAACAAACATAAGGATAAAATCAAATTGCATTTGCATATATAATATTTAGCTACAACCAGCAGTGGATTTAATGGGTGGCGGAGGCCAGAAGCCCCAGAATTCGGGAAGTATAGAGAACATATTAATTATTTAGAAAAACATGTATTTTCGTATCAAAGAAAAAACAACCTATGAATCGCAAAAACAGAATGCAGTTTAATAAATAATCAGTAAAGAACATTGAAATATATCGTTTTATTTTTATTTTCTCTAATCTTAGAATTAATTTTACGTTATTAGAATTTAAGTTCAGGTGTTAAAAAATACCTTGATATAGCGAATCCTAGCTACGTTTAAAAATATTGATACTATAAAATTATGCTTCTTCAGTCTAAAATCCTGTAAGAACCGCTTCGAGGTTTCGTGTTAATCCCATAACAAAATTACTAACATTTTTTTCACCAATTTTAAATAGAACCACATCTCCACCATAAATTACTAGAGTTAACGACGCATCCAGCGCGATAGTTATAAATAGATCTGTCGCCTATTATTTCCCTTCTATTTGAAAACATGCCGCGAAACACCCTCCACATGTTCCCAAATTAAAGGAATTCGTGCCGGTTTTCCGATTTTCGGGCATGTGTGAGGAATTAGTGACGCCCCCCGAGCTCACGGTTGGCTTGACAAATCGTTTCACAACATTTTGTCACTCCTGTAACCATCAAAACTGCATTAGGAATGGCAACTGGTAATTTACAACCGTAGTAGGAAAATGTGTGGAATTAGAAGATAATTGGAGGTTTACACCTTTTCTATTTTTTGTCAGCAAATGACATACAGGGAGGTTTTCTTTTGGCTATACATATCCCAATTACATGCCGTAAATCTTTAGATGAAACTTAAAATGATGACTTATGATGAAACTTAAAATGAGTGTGTTCCACTCCCAGACCAAGCATAAAGTAAAATTTCGAGTTTAGAAAAGCCTGAACATTTGGTTTGGTCGCGTAGCGCGAAGCGCGGAGCGGCCAAACCAAATGTTCAGGCTTTTCTAAACTCGAAATTTTACTTCATGCGCCACCGGTACAAAACACTGACATATTACGAAGTTTAAAACACACCGCTAAACTTTACATTGAATCAGTGTTTTGTAGCGGTGGCGCATGAAGTAAAATTTCGAGTTTAGAAAAGCCTGAAAATTTGGATTTGCCGGGCTCGCTTCGCTCCGCCCGGCAAATCCAAATTTTCAGGCTTTTCTAAACTCGAAATTTTACTTCATGCTTAGCCTGGGAGTGGAAAACACTCGTTTATAGCTTCAAATTGAATTCTTTTAATAAACCGAACGTCGGAAAATGTACAAATGTATGTATGCATTTAAGGGTTTTCCAATAAGAGGTTTGTTTTGAATAGCCCGCTGTATGGGCAGCTGTCACTTTTACAGCTGTCATCTTTTGACACTTGACAAGTAAAAACTATGCCATTAGTAAATATGCAACGATACACGCTTCAACAATGCATTGAAATTATTAAAATTCACTACAGAAATGGTAAACATTTTGCAGTCACAGTTCGCCAAACTAAAGCACTTTTGGGTCGTCGTGAAACACCTTCTCGGCCAGCAATGGTAAAACTGGTTAAAAAATGCGAGCTGTTGGGACAACTTAGTGATGTGAAGAATCGGAACCGTGTGCGTCGCTCAAGAACAATTGAGAATATTGCTGCTGTAGCCAATAGTGTTAACGAAAACCCAGGTTTGTCGATTCCTCGTCGATCTTTGGAATTAGACATCCCAAAAACGACATTACACCGTATTTTGCATAAAGACTTAGGTTTGAAGGCTTTTAAAGTTCAGTTAACACAAGAACACAAGCCGGTCGATCACCAGCTTTGCTGATTGGGTCCTTGAAATGCATGAAAATGATCCGGATTTTCATTGATAAATCATCTTCAGTGATGAGGCCCATTTTCACCTGGGAGGCTACGTGAATAAGCAGAATTGCCGTATTTGTGGCTCGGAAAATCCAAGAATGCCTATTGAAAAGCCTCTCCATCCTCAACGTGTCACTGTTTGGTGCGGTTTTTGGGCTGGCGGTGTGATTGCACCTTACTTATTCTCATATAAGGCTGGTGCAACTGTTACGGTTAACAGATTGTGCTATCGAGCTATGATTAATGATTTTTTATAGCCGGAATTGGAAGATATTGATGTGGACAACGTTTATTTTCAACAAGACGGCGCTACGTGCAACACAAGCAACGAAACAATCACAATTTTGCAAGAAAAGTTTCCTGGCCGTGTTATTTCGCGAAAAGGTGATCACAATTGACACCCGAGATCTTGTGACTTGACACCTTTAGACTTTTTTCTTTGGGGCCACGTGAAAGATAAGGTCATGCCAATGCTCCTCAATCGATTCAAGACCTTAAACATGGAATTCGTGAAGTAATCGAGGACATACAGGCGCAAATGTGCGAATTGGTCATGGAAAATTTCATGAAAAGGATATGGTGCTGCAACCGTAGTCGTGGCGGCCATTTGGTTGATATCGTTTTCCATCGTTAATGGCATACCTTTCTCTTTGCAATGAAATAAATATTCATTGATTTCTTTTAAAATATACTCGTTTTTTTTAAATATTAAAATGAAACCTCTTATTGGAAAACACTTTATATACTTAAAAGAAAAATTCTCATTATGAAAATGTTCGGTGTTACATAAAACTCTCTGTATATTCGATTTTTTTATTATTGGCCAACCAGATTTGGTGATTCTTTTATAATGTTGGATATTTGGTTGGATAGTCTGGTTGCAATTCTGACTTTTGCTTTCAAAATAAATTTGAAGTTATGTCTTCCACATGTGTTTAACTACCTTATTACAAAGAATAATTAAGTGGCGAAACCTTACTTTCGGCATTTTACTACCACTTTTCTGTCAAATAATTAATCAATTGCAAAATGGCATTCATATATTAATGACAAACAGTAGGGACACCCAAATAATAAAAGAACCTAAGCAAAATATATACCAAATCTGGTTGGCCAATAAAAAAAAAACTAATATATAAATATATGTTATATGTTTTGGAGGAGCAACCATAGAATATGTCTAAAAATACCCGCTGATGCAGTTTTATTAAAATCTTAGTAGATATTTAGAAATTTTTTAAATATTCTTTATTTATAATAGAGTTTAAATAATAAAGAATATTTCAAAACTTTCTAAATGTCTATAAAGATTTTTGTAAATTAGCAAATAACTGTTTTGTAATAAAGACTTTTGTCACAGCTTATTTTCTATTTTAAAGTAACAAATATTGTATGAAAACCAATATAATGCAAGCAGTTGGTTAAGTTCTTGCGGTCCATTCTATTTCTACTAGTATAACAAGCATATTGTCTAGCTTTAGTATTAAGAGGAAATTTGTAAGGAAGAATATAAATGAAAATTATAGGGTTTCAAAAGGTGTAATCGTGATTAACATGAATTGTCATTTTTTATTAGGTCTCGTTTATCGGTAACATAAATCTCCTGGGCAAAGGCCATTGTTAAAAACTAGGAGTGTTTGTGTGAAGGGTGGGATAACAAATGTTCCTTTTGTGGTGGCGCGGAAAAAAATAGAGAGGTGATATTTCTAAAAGGGGGAGTAATATGAGAAGTGATTTCGGATGGCGGGTGCATGGGCATAATTCGATGTGAGCGACGGTTTGTTTTGTTTGCCCTGTCAGCAGGTAACATGAGTCGACTTGAAAACCCGGGCGCAGCCTAATTGACAGGGACAAGTCAACCATCCGGATGTAATATCGGACAGGCTGTCATCTCGGGGTACTCTTCTTCTTCCACAGTTCCACCGCTCGCCGCATTCCGGACAGGCCATGAAGAGGGTTCCCGGGCTGTCACACGGTAGCACATAATAATAGTGATCCGACGCCGGCCGGGCCTGATTATAAGAATGTTTTCAGTGCCGCCGCATTTATAAGATTGACACGTCCGTGTTTGGTTTCTCTTCTTCACTCTTTGGACCCTTGATCCTAATAAGTGGCCTCTCTTTCGCTCCGCCAGTGGTCAGACTGCGGAGCAAACAAACGGGGCCCCCGAGTGCCGAGTGTTTCCAACCTTTCAGCGATGTTTTGTTAATCCCGACAAAGGCCGCCACTCGATGCTTCTGGTCTTACTGGCAATTAGCGATGTCGTCGGAGACTCCAAGGCATGTGGATTCCGGTGGCTCCGCCGCGCCCGTCCTAAGCTAACACATTACCTTCGACAAACAATGCCTATTTACATAAAATTGAATCAACACCCGCTTACTTCCATTCCATTCCGTTCCTTCCAAACCATTCAATAGTCAATTCACGCCGCTTCTCCAGCACTGTTCTGTATGTGGACCACACCTCGGTGCCCACATAATTGCACATTACTGATACCATTACACACCTCGACTACATCCCATAACATCTCTATGACACATTCAACAACACTCGACCTCCTACAACAAGACAAATCCTTTTACAAAACAGCACAATGTGTTTGTACGTCAAACAATTACTATTCATAAATCATTCATAAGATTCGACATGACGTGCAGTGTATTACCACCTAGACCGTACTCAGAAAGAAAATATGTAATAGTTGAATCAGGTTTAAATATACTTCAAACTCATGTTAATCTTCATCTTTTCACATTTTCCGACATTCTTTGTTTTTTAAAAGAGTTCAGTTTGAAGCTTTAAGTGAGTGTTTTCCACTCCCAGACTAAGCATGAAGTAAAATTTCTAGTTTAGAAAAGCCCCGTGAAAATTTGTCTCGGGTCGCGTAGCGACCCGAGACAAATTTTCTGGGCTTTTCTAAACTCGAAATTTTACTTCATGCGCCACACGTATAAAACATAAGTGAAGTTCGAATACACATAAATTTCACAATATTTGAGTGTTTTATACGCGTGGCGCATAAAGTTAAATTTCGAGTTTAGAAAAGCCCAGAAAAAATAAGGTTTGTGATGAAAAGTAACAACAAATAGTATGAATAACGCGTGGACTTTTTAATATACAAATTAACAGTGGCTTGACTTAGAATTTAGATTTAGAAGATTTGATGTTACATTCAGAGTCTTCATTTAGAATGTTATCTTGTAAGGACGGTTTTAAAATATAGGTTGAATTCCATTAACTCGTTTGGAATTTGATTTTTTTTTTGGATTTAGTAAATGTTTACATTATTGTCATAATTTTACAGTTCTGAAATATTTGTAAAATTTTATGTGTGTTGGTTTGTACGATTTTATTTGAAATAGTGATAATATTATTTATCACTTGTGATTTTTGTTAAATATTGACATGAAGAGATTTTTTCTTCTAAGTATACTTTCACATATTCCATATAAACATTTAAAAAGTAATGAACATGTACTCAAACCTAACTAGTATATGTTTAACTTCACTTTAAATCAGTGTTTTGTACGCATGGCGCATGAAGTAAAATTTCGAGTTTAGAAAAGCCTGAAAATTTGGTTTGATCGCTCCGCTTCGCGGAGCGATCAAACCAAATTTTAAGGCTTTTCTAAACTCGAAATTTTACTTCATGCTTAACCTGGGAGTGGAAAACACTCGTTCGGAATGAATGAACTGAAGTCTAACACAACTAGTGTATATTAAGTTGCCTACACGAGTAACATTGATTAGTAGTTCATTTTTGGTAACTAAATATACACTGTTGGTAAAACTCAACAAATAGGCAACTAAATCTACACACATGTGCATCACTACTGCTAAACAAGACTATTTTGATTTCACAATATATCAGTGTTTTATACGCGTGGTGCATGAAGTAAAATTTCGAGTTTAGAAAAGCCTGAAAATTTGGTTTGGTCGCGTAGCGCTACGCGCTACGCGACCAAACCAAATTTTCAGTCTTTTCTAAACTCGAAATTTTACTTCATGCTTAACCTGGGAGTGGAAAACACTCGTTCGGAACTAATCGACTGAAGTCTAACATAATTTGTATATATTAAGTTGCCTGCACAAGCGAATGGGCAACTAAATATACACACAGGTACATCACTATTTGTAGATTAAAAACTGAATGAATATGCAACTTAATATACACACACGGGCATTACTGTTTGTAGATTTAAAACTGAACTAATAGGCAATTAAATCTACACATATGTGCATCAGTGTTGATAGATGTAAAACTTAATCAATAGGCAAATAAATCTACATACATGTGCATCATTATTGGTAGAAAATTTAAACTAAATGAGCCGGCAACTAAATATACATACAAGTGCATCACTGTTTGCAGATATAGAACTTAATTAATAGTCTTCTAAAAACGTATCTAATTGGCAACTAAATCTACACATATGTGCATTACTATTGGTAGATTTAAAACTGAATAAATAGGCAACTACTGCTAATTAAGAATATTTTGAATTTCACAATATGTCAGTGTTTTATACGCGTGGCGCATGAAGTAAAATTTCGAGTTTAGAAAAGCCTGAAAATTTGGTTTGATCGCTTCGCTTCGCGGAGTGATCAAACCAAATTTTAAGGCTTTTTTTAAACTCGAAATTTTACTTCATGCTTAACCTGGGAGTGGAAAACACTCGTTCAGAACTAATGGACTGAAGTCTAACACAACTCGTGTATATTAAGTTGCCTACACAACTAAATAGGCAACTAAATATACACACGCATGCACCACTATATATATTTAAAACAATCAATATGCAACTTAATATACACACATGGGCATGACTGTTTGTAGATTTATAACTGAACTAACAGGCAATTAACTGTATACACATGTGCATCACTGTTGGTAGATTTAAATTTATAGGCGACTAAATCTACACATATGTGTATCACTATTGGTAGACCATTTAAACTAAATGAGCAGGCAAATATATATACACACATGTGCATTACTTTTGCAGATTTAAAACTAAATCAATAGTCCACTAAAAACTTAACTAATAGGCCACTAAATGTGCCCATATGTGCATCACTTTTGGTAGATTTAAATTTGAATCAATACTCTACTAAAAACTTAACTAATAGGCAACCAAATCTACACATATGTGCATCACTATTGGTAGATTTAAAAATGAATAAATAGGCAACTAAATTTACACATATATATATATATATATATATATATATATATATATATATATATATATATATATATAAACATCTTTATTGTGCACTAATTAATTACAGTTTGTTTAATTTTTACAATTATATTTTATTATATGATCCTTGGCTATCGACCGTCAGATTAATGGATATTCTCCATTTGGCAACTAAAGACATAGAAAATCTATTAGCCCTTGGAGAGTAGAGAGAGCTTTAGGAAGGGTGGGTTGGTGTGTTATAAGGGCAGTGTCATCGGCAAAGAGCAAAAAATATGCTAAGGGATTAAGGTACTGTGGGTTGGGGTTGTATATGTCATGGACATAGATATTGTATAGGAGGGATGATAATGGAGAGCCTTGAGGAACACCTTGTTGGGGAATAAAGGGCCGGGAGGTGGTATTTTGGACGCGGACCTTAAGGAGTCGATTGTTTAGGAAATTATCAATGAGATAAATTAAGTGTAATGGGATATTGAGGGAGTTGCACTTAAACAGCAAACTTCGATGCCAGACTGAATCAAAGGCCTTTTTATATCTAGAAATAATATAGCTGTTTTTTTGTTTTCGAGGTGTGCTGTTTGGCAGTTGGAGGTTAGGATAGTGAGTGAGAGAGTGGTTGATCTATTTTGGAGAAATCCGAAGAGATAGGGAGGAATGTGTTGGGAGATATGAGCTAGGAATTTATTTTTGAGGATGGATTCGAATATTTTTCCCAGAACTGGAAGCAGGGTAATTGGTCTATAGCTAGAGACTTCTAGCGCATCGCTATCGTGTTTTAATACGCACGTAATTATACCCTGCTTCCATTCCTGGGGGATGGTTTGGGTTTGGTAAATGAAATTGAGAATTTTGATAATATATTTATAGATGTTTTCTGGAAGGGATTTAAGGATTGATCTAGGAATGTTATCATAACCAGGCGCGCTGTTTTTACCTTTATGCAGCACACTGAAATACTCTTCCTCTTCTATGTCATCATCAGGAAGATAAATTTACACATATACCCAGATTTAAAAATTACACATATCGAACAAATCATAATTTTCTTTTTTTTTAAACAATTTCGGTTGTTTTTGTAATGTGATTCTATTTTTAATAACTCGCGTTCAAAATATTGGGATTTATCAGACGCTTCGCTTCGCTCTGTTTGGTAGATTAAACGCCGGAGGTTGCGAAAACTATATTCAAAATGAAGGTACTTTTTTTTACCTGCCAATGCCAATTATTCCTCTAACCATCAATAAGAGACTATTTTAGTCAATCGGGACAAATATGGTGACTGCGACGGGCTCACTTGTCTTGATTAATTTATTACTACATTCATTATAATTAAATAGAATTATCAGAAAACAATTAAAAACTTTTAAAATATTATACTCGTATTTGCGTGTATTGACCTATGCTGTAGATTACAATAGTGTGTGTATTTTTGATTAAAATGGTGGACGTTCCTTTAGAAAACTAAAGGGAGTATATTAATACATTTTTCTATTTCTTTTGTTCTTTTTAATAAAGGACGATTAATGAGCGCTCCGGCTGGTCCCTATTGATCATAACCGGAGTTCTTAATTGCGCCCTTGTGCACGTTCCTGATTCAAATTGAAATAACTATTTCCTTTCCTCATAAATTATGTCTCTGTAACAAGCGCGAAGCTCGGCCGGGACTTTGATAAATGTGCGAGGCGTTCCATTAAAATAAGTGCCCCCGATATATCCCCGGCACTGATTTATATGTTTATTCGTCGAATTAGCCCCAAATTGTTTTGTACAACTTTCTTGGGAATTTTCTCGCGCCCGCGACGACCACTTAAGGCCGCAAGATTAATTGGCCCTCCGCACACAAATCAACCGCAAATCCATCACACCAACGTAAGATTGTGTAATTGATGACTCCTCGGTTTGTAACCTATTTCTCTTTAACAGGTTTTCTGACAATTCTTAATTTATAATAAAATAGAATGAAAACATATATCGAGTGTTTAAACCTGGGGAATTTATGTTTCAAAAAGTAAACCATTAATTTATAATATTAAAGGATACATTAAAAATTAAAATTTAATATTATTTCAAAATATTTCACCAAGTGATAAATGAGAAAGTTATTCAAGAAACATTATTTTATAATGAGTACTAATATCTGTATGAATTATATAAATGATTGACTTGAATATATGAGTTTAAAAAGTGAGTAATGAACGAAATGGAAACAAATAATAAATTGAAAAATTATTCAGTCGCTTTACCTCGATATTTAAGTGAGTGTTCAACTAAGTACTAAATCGCTTGTAATGGCTGTTCCCGATGAAAAATAGTTTCCGCATCCGCCTGAATGATAGCTTATGTACTTTCCTCGCGCCGTGATTTAGAGCCCCCGCAACGGACTTGATTTATAGAGCCATAACTGACTGCAGATTATCCCCGAACGCGGATAAGGCCAACAAATCATCCTAAACGTCGGCCAGACATGAAAAATCTATTTAATAATTATCCTGATGAGGGTTTCTCTCATACTTTAAGATGCCGTATTATTTTTATAACCGTGTTGCCAAAGATTCTTTTTTCTTTTTATAAAAGCAAAAATCCCTTTCTTATCCTTGCATCTCTTTCAATGTAAATGGATCCTTATCTGTGATTCGAATTGTAAAATAACAGTTTTCTCCCGGAGTTCACTATGCGATATACGTAGAAAATTGCCGTGTAGTTCTTTTAGGTTCGAAGACAGTTGAGCTACATTATTGACCTCCCTATCGCCCAATAAATGGTTATAGCGGCATAACTTTAACTCACTTTATACAACTTTTCCAATCTTATCTTTAAACATGACTTCTTTGTGAGGGATTTAGTTAAATTGGAGCTCGTTCTCCGATTCCGGGTATATAGTCAAAAATCCGTAACAGGAAGCTGCTGACCACGGTTTGCGGCTCCGTTCGGCAGTAAAGGGGGACGTGCAGGGAATTTTACGGGCGGCTTTATTAAACCCGGAAACTACCGGACGCTAAGTGCAACGGGCGTCTTCTTCCAGTTATACACATCCACGTGTACGAGTTTGTTAACTGTCCGCCGTAGATTATCGAAGACCCCGCCGTCTCCGGTTGACCATTTCTTATCCCGCTTTTCATCTCGAACACCTTTCATAATGCGCAATACGGGCGGCCCTGCAGTTCTATATATCCGGTGATCTATGGCCGGCACACATTGCACTAGATGGAACGCAATATGTCCGTTCGAGGGAGGCAATAACCATTAGGTTTCGGGAAAACTGCCCCATTCCGCATGACACGAGCGGCGAATATAAGGAAATTTATATCAGTCGGAATATCGGATAAGAGGAATGGGTCAGTCTTCGATGTTGGCGGTGAGGGCGATACTCTCGCCCTTTGATGCTTTGACCTTACATATAAAATGGCCATCATTATATCATTCTTTACCTTGACACTTAAAATGTAATCAAGAAAAAAAAATATCCTTGTAGAAATGGGCAATGACAAAAATAATGGGTTTTCGATTAAGAGGTCCCATTTCCATTATTTAAAAACAATATTTTTTTTCATGAAATAGTTCCAAAATATTTATTTCCAAAGTACAAACTCCACGAATAGTTGTGGAAAATGATATCTGGTAAATAGCCACCTTGGCTTCTTCTGCAAATACCTATTCTTTTGAGAAAGTTTTGCATCACATTTTCGTACAACTCTGGCTCTATTTGACAAATAACGGCTCGAATATTTTCTTTGGGCGCTTGAATTGTTTGTGGGCCATTAACGTAGACTTTTTCCTTCACGCAGCCCAAAAAAAAAATTCTTCACTTTATAAGCACGAAGGCTAAGATTAAAGCTGGTCTTTAAAATGCCCAATTGCTGTGAACGTCTTGGGATAACAAATCCGGGTTTTCAGCAACACTTTCACCAACAGCGGTAATCTTATCAGCTGACCTAGCGATTCGAGTACGAACTGGCAACATTACATCAGTAATTTATCCATTTTGCTTAAATTTAGTAATAAGTTTTACAATGAGACGGCGAGAAGGTGATTTATACTGACCGAAAATACACTATTTCTAAATGTTGTTGGAGTGTTATCTTTCCATTTTCTCATATCGTACACTGTTCACTTGGCAAGTGTCAAATAATCACGGCTTTCTATTAAACAGTTTAAAAATGCCAGGAAATTTAAAATGGGACCTCTTAATGGAAAACCCTATATTATAAACGAATAATTAGGGATTGTATTACTATTAATGATTTCGATAGCTAACGCCATCTAATGCTTCATAGTGGCATCGTCAGTCGGGACCACACTGAAGAGGACCTTGAAGTCCGAAACGCGTCTGCGGGTATCTGGTGCCGGAATACTGAACACAAATTCAATAGGGATTGTATTACTGGTGATTCGGTAATTAATTTTAATCACAAAAAAATACTACTGTTGGCAAATACTACATACTATACTTTAAAAAGAAATCATGTAATAATAGATTCAGTGGCGTAGCAAGGTCAGATGGTACCTGATGCGATGATTTGTCACCCCCCACACACGCAATTGAATTATTAGAAGAAGCAAAGCTTTGTGAGCATAAAAATATTAGAAGGAAACCAAGAAAATTGCAAAAAATGGAAAATAGAGTAATTCAGTAAAAACGAAAAGCAAATAATTAAAAGGTGGAATACGTTAGATATACAAAAAGAAAAAAAGACAATTTTATTATGTGAATTCATTATGTGATTTTGAAATTACAAGATTGTGATTATTGAGATACATTTTCAAGTTTTTATAATTTGTCAATTCGTTTATACCATCTAATATAATAATACGTGGTATATATTTTGAACTTTATAATGATTCAGTGTTTTGTACGCGTAGCGCATGAAGACAAATTTCGAGTTTAGAAAAGCCTGAAAATTTGGATTAGTCGGCGCGCGCGAACAAAGCTAGTTTAAACTCGAAATTTTACTTCATGCTTAATCGGGTAGTGGAAGACACTCGTGAGGATAATAAATTATGTCTGAGGCATTATTTAAGAATTTACATTTTTTTTAACAGAGTTTTTATGAGGATAAAAATAAGGACCTGCTCGATTTGTCTTGTTAAAGAAGAGTTGGTATAAAATCGAATATTAATTTGGCACTTAATAAATAATTATAATAATTTCTAGAACATATTATTCCTGTTTTATTCATTCAATTAATAATATACAAGGAATTTTTGTTTTAAATATGCCCATGTAAACGCTCTAAATATTTAGATATTGAAGCTTAAAACGAGTGTTTTCCAATCCCAGTTTAAGCATGAAGTAAAATTTCGAGTTTAGAAAAGCCTGAAAATTTGGTTTGGTCGCGTAGCGCGAAGCGCGGAGCGGCCAAACTAAATTTTCAGGCTTGTCTAAACTCGAAATTTTACTTCATGCGCCACGCGTGTACAACACTGATTTAATGTGAAATTTAAAATATATTGATTAGCATACTACTTTAACAGATTATTTTTAACTTAACAATAGTTTAGTGTTTTATACGCGTGGCGCATGAAGTAAAATTTCGAGTTTAGAAAAGCCTGAAAATTTGGTTTGGCCGCGTAGCGCGTAGCGCTACGCGGCCAAACCAAATTTTCAGGCTTTTCTAAACTCGAAATTTTACTTCATGCTTTGTCTGGGAGTGGAAAACATTCGTTTAACGCTTTAATTTGAACTTCTTTAAAAACCGACGAATATCTGAAGACTTAAAAGAAACACTTCCTGTATGTATTTTCATATTATTGACTTAATTATTTATTTCAACTTTGAAAGCGGATATAAAGAAATCTAACATGTTCAAGTCCTTTTAGCATTATACATTTCGTAGAAAAAATGTTGATTCAGCAATAAAACGACAACATTTTATCAAATTTGTACGACAACAAATATAAAATTCTAAATAAAAATCCGCATTTTGGGTACAAAAATCTCAAATTAATGACGAAATCTCAAAAAACTCACACAAGTTTCTAACAAGCTTAAAAACAATGTGTGATGTTTAATTTACTCAGAATAAAATTCGTAATCT
The DNA here is from genome assembly GCA_932526585.2 of Philonthus cognatus. Lineage (NCBI taxonomy): Eukaryota > Metazoa > Arthropoda > Insecta > Coleoptera > Staphylinidae > Philonthus > Philonthus cognatus. The sequence continues at coordinate 83,025,213 of OW052245.1, read as the reverse complement.
CTCCAGAAACAAAAAATCTTTTTGTAAACAGAAAGTTTCAATCAAATGTTTGACGTATGACGAAGATACAAAACTGTTTAAAACAACATTGATATTATTTTTAAAATTGAAATGGTTTTCATTGGGAAGTCCTGAACGATTTAAATTCTTCACAGAAAACAAGAAGTGCATATTTTAAGCGCTTGTAATGGACTTAATTTTTAAGTCACACAAAAGCCTAAATTACAGCTCATTTAATCCCAAATACGCTGTTCTTATGCATATTACAATATAAACAGGACATTTTTCTTTTATTTGTATTTTTTTTTGACATTCGTTGTTTTTCTGTGTGAAAGTTGTTGAAAACCTTGAAAATTAAATTAAGTTTATAAATAAAGCTTCAAAGCTTCAAAGTTCCTGTAAAATAAATTATCTTCATGAAGTCTGACTTAATTTTCACATTGTACAGTTTTTGACACATTGAAAATAATGATAAATTATCATTAAAACGCACAGACGCATGGATATCGATTAAATTGATTTATTTAATTTATAGAAATTCCGGTGAAAGGAATTACCGGTAATTTTTTAAAGTGTTTTTTTCAATTTATAACAATTTGTACAATTAATAAATATTTGTTTTAGTTAATGAATCAACAATGTAATAGATAAATAATGAAATGGTCGGGAGAGTCATCTAGCATCCTTCATCATTCCAGTAGCTATAAATATGTCAGCCGGACATATCTATATTTATTTGTAATTGTTGTTCAGTGTGGCCGCAAACTACTAATTATGTAATCAAAATATTGGAACGTATGATAATTTGACGTGTTTTGGGGCGCGCGCTCGATACGCCGGATGATTTATTGAAACCGTTCCGCATAGTAATGGGCCGCGATATTAAAAATTACCATAGTATATATAGCCCCACCAATAAAAACGAATCAATCAGCCCAAAATAATAATTATTATTTCCAATCATAAATTATTGACCAGATGAAATTGCGCAATAATAAATTATTAGACAACGAAAAATTCCGCTCCATCAATTCACGTAATGGCAACGATGATTTATTCGTCTGGATCCCCTTCGGCCGCACAACAACTAGCAAGAGGAAAAAAAATAATAATAACGCACGAATCCAATTTTATTAATCCGTAGTTTTCAATGAATGTCGTCGTCAGGACGTAATGAACTTCTTGATGCGGAGGAGCAAGCAGTCCGTTTCTGCTTAATGATCCCATAATGAAGTTTAATTGTTTCAGTTTCTGGAGTGAGCTTTATTTTATCGCCGAGTTATTAATTATATCGGGCTTCTAATTAAATGTAACAAATGCGCCCGGTTTCTCGAATAAACTGCTCGTTCGCTCCTCGCCTTTTATATTTTAAATGGTCCTCCTTCGAGTGCACGCACCACATTTAGCGTTTAATTTAATAACTTTCTTTTCTAGCGATGAGATCGATTAATTAATTTCCTCGAGAAAGATTTTTCTACATTGATTTACTTTTATGCAACTTATTCATGTTTCTTTAATTTGATTCTCATTAATCACTTGATGAAACATGTTTACAATATTGATAATTAAATAAAAATTATTCATGTTGTCCACATCTTGACAAAATTATTTTTTTCCATGCGGATCTGGATGCACTGCAACATAGTTGGCTTATTGTACTACCTCATTTTGCCTTAAGCAACTATTCTGAACTCAATGCGCTGCATTAGTGAGTGGAAGGTGAAATATGAATTAGGGTAAAATATGAACTAACTATATGTTTTTGAGTTTACGTGAAGTAATTATTACACATAAGAGACACAAGTTGCTCATTATCAAAAACAAACTGAATCAATTTAGTTTGTTATTGATAATGAGCACCTTTTGTCTCGAAATGTACATCTAAATATACAATTAAAAAGTGAAGTAAGGAATAAGTGTTTTTTTGTGAAAAGATGAACTGATTAGTTAAAAAAATAGTGTTTTGAATATTTATTAAAAATAGGTGTTTGATATTACATGAAAATAACAAAAACTTGCTCGTTTATAAGACGAATCCCTATCAAAATGATGCTATCAAAAGAATAACTAATTTTTGTATATATTCTAATTTCCCTTTCTCCCTTCAAATGCATTTTGAATTTTTTTGTTGAATATCCGAATACTTAATTTTTAAATAATCCCAGGCTTAGTAAAGATACACTTAATATAAAAATACATACAGGAAGTGTTTCTTTTAAGTCTTCAGATATTCGTCGTTTTTTAAAGAAGTTCAAATTGAAGCTTTAAACGAATGATTTCCACTCCTAGACTAAGCATAAAGTAAAATTTCGAGTTTAGAAAAGCCTGAAAATTTGGTTTGGTCAATAAATCAACTTGGCGAAAATGTCATAATGTAAGTTTTTGATAAACTTGAAAGCTAAAATTAAGAATTCTAACATGTTTATGTCCTTCTAACAATGAACATTTCGATGAAAAGTGTTTGATTTATTAATAAAAAACAAAAATTAACATGGGGTACAATTTTTACTACGTAATTCTCTATGGCCATACTTAAATAAAACGCACGGTATATAGATAATATTCACAGACGTTCCTTTCAACATTAGAAACTATACGAGGAATTTATTTTCTCAAAAAAATGTATTTCAACAAAAGTGTAAACTTTTACAATAAACAAAGAAAATTGAATAGATTTACTAAAGTCCAATTTTGAGTGTTTGTATCAATTTTTGCAAAAACTTATTTCACATCCAATTTGAGCTTATTTTATCGGTAATCAAACACTCTTTAAGGAAGTTAAATTGATTAGGATTCATATGAGACATAGAGCTTTACGCGCATTAAATCAAATTATCTACTTCACTAACGCTTTTTCAATAACTCATTCAGTAATTGAAAAAGAGTACATAGTGAAATGTACACTTCTGTGCAATAAAATTAAGCACAAGTCTTCTAACTATTTTTCATAATATTCTACTTGTATAATTTGGGTCTGTGTTAATTGCCTAGCAGCAGTTTCAATAAATGATAAAACACCATAACTTGAAAATAACACCTTTATTAAAAAAAACAAAAGTAAGACCTTTGAAAAAAAAAACGCTCATAATAAATACAACAAAGCCAAAATAGAAAAACCATCTCCTATTTTAGTTAGAATTCGATTTTTTGAATTGTTGTCCAAATGACGCAACATTTTGACATTAAGGAAATTGGCATATTTACATATTTTCGTAACTGGGAAACTCATCGTGTCCGTTTTAAACTATAACATATTTTCTGTGCTTAATTTTATAGTACATCTAACAGTGAAATATAATTTAGTAAAGAAAGAAAATGAAACTGTTTTATTAGTGATTGATTGTTTCACATAACTCAAAACAAACAGTGAAATATGGATGTAATAATTAGCCTTATTGGTAAATCCTCCACTTGGTTCTCATCTATGTTGAGTTATAAAATGATATTTTAATAAATTGTATTTGTTGGCAGAGTGAAAGGTAGGATAAGTAAATATTAGTAATGTGTACAGAATAAAGTTTGACAACAAAGAATCCGAGTGGCGACACCGTGTATTATTTATGGCAGGATCTAAAGTTGGCTCGTTTATCAGGAGAGAGGCCGTTGTTCGTCGTTGGTTGTTAGTTGTTCGGGCCCGTATAATTAGATTGATGTGCGGATGTTGATATCAGTGAGGCCGGCACTCGACTTCAAAGGATGCGCACCACAACACACAGCCACGCGGCAAATTGAAGCCACACCGAGCTTTATACATTAACGATCGTTCTACAAGCAATTAACTTCCCTTTATTTATGGATGTCATTTTTAATAAAGCGAGGCGGCAGGCAGCGGGAGCATGTGTTTCTTATCCTGTGAAAACCGCTAATTGGACTCTTTTTCCACGCAACCCCCGCCGGACTAACGGCGACCACCGCGGGCGGCCGAACAAAGGGTTCCGCAAACCGCACAAACACAAAACTTCGGGCAACGTCATCGTCACCACGGGGGACGCAACCCCATTATGGAGTGCTTGTTTGGGTCGACGCTAATACCATATCGAAACAGTTTAATGTTCATATTGAAGCGGAGTCATTCCTCCGTGAACGGATTACTAATGGTGTTGGTACGGTGTGCAGCTGTATGTACACCATTTGCCATTGTTTAAGTTGCCGGCATTGTCGCCACATTCTCTTTTCCACCCATGAAATACGAGCGGTGTTTTCCAAACTCTCAATTTATTTATTTATTGTTGCCGCGTCCGACGGGATAATTACTCTTCGTCTACTCTCGACGTATTAATAAAGGATGATTGATGGCCCTCGAGCGCATCTGATCACTAATTGCTCCAGTCCACTTCACGAAAAACAAATTGGCCGCCGTTTAATTTTCCCCGGGTTCGGTAAAAATTTCGGTAATAGACCGACAAAGGCGCTGATTTGTTCGGAAAGACTAATGGCCCATCGACTTACAAGTTTCCGCCCTCACGTAGACCGTTAATTCAATTGCACGCCCTGCCACTTGATTAAACGTAAAGCGCCGGAGATCACCATTGAGAATCTCCACTTCAACTACGCCCACTTAACAAATACTGGGTAGGAATGGGTGAAATTTCAGGTAGCAGTGATTTTTTTACTCGTATTGAAAAATCACATGTCGCAACTGCTACTAAAAAGCGTATTTCACTGTGATTGCGACTGTGACTTAAATTATATTGCTACTTAAAATCACAACTGCTACCTAAACTATGATTGTTGCTTAAAATTTTACTGTGATTTAAAACGTGACTGCTACTGAAAATCAGAACAAACTGTGAATGCTGTTTAAACTGCGATTGTTACTCAACACGTGATTTTACTTTTGTGACTAGTTTCAATTACACGTTAACCAATCTTTAACTAATTTGGTTATAGAATGATTAACGGGTAATTGAAACTAGTCACACAAGTAAAATATAAGTGGTGTAAAAAAGTTTGTTGGCTATATATAAAAATTGAAAATGTAATTGTTCTCTTTATATGAAAATTGAAACAGTAAGTGTTTTCTATGTAGAAAAATGGTGATGTGTCCTTCATAGCATTTTCCTCTTCAAAGATATGATGATTTAAATATCAACAATATAGAAAAGTTGCTCAACCAAATTTATTCTACTTTCATTAATATTATTCCGAAACTATTCACAAAAAAGAAATTCTTGCATTTTTTACCTACATCTCGGTAAATATTGAGCACCATTACTTCTAAGCGTTATATATTTTTAACTTTACTATAAATCTGTGGTTTATACTCGTGGCGCATGAAGTAAAATTTCGAGTTTAGAAAAGCCCCGTGAAAATTTGTCTCGGGTCGCTGCGCGACCCTCGACAAATTTTCTACGCGGGGCTTTTCTAAACTCGAAATTTTACTTCATGCTTAGTCTGGGAGTGGAAGACACTCGTTAGTTTAAATTATGTTCCAACTATCAAAATGTGTGTCGCAAGTGTTCTAAAGAAAAACAATAACATGGCGATCTCATTATAGTTCAATTCAAAATCTTGTCAAGTTGGTTGACTGTCTTTTGACTGTAAGATTTTTTCTGATTATGTCCCTATGGACTGTATTTCGACCGTTTATTTATTTGTTTATTTGTTTATTGTTTATTAATGCCAATACAGTGGATACAGTTTACACAGGTCAAAAGAAATTAAACATAAAAAACGTACAAGAATTACAATTATGTTCTAATCAGAGTAACAATGGTTATATAATATAACATGATATTTGATCAGAAATGATCTACGAAATTTAAATGCAGCACCAATGAGGTGGACAGACAGTTAAAAATAGTAGGTGTGACAGATTAAAATTACATAAAAATATAAATATAAAAAATGATTAAAACATGACAGACATTTAAATATACAACAGATTAAAATATGAAAAAAATATAATATATATAAAGATTAAAATATCGTTAAATAAAATATAGCTAAAATATAAATATAAAACTTTGTATAAATAAAATAAATAAAAACATCGAAATAAATTAACAAATTATCACATCTCACTTCTAGAATTTAGAAACTCGTCCCATGAGTAAAACGCATGATTTAGTAGATGTTTTTTTATATATGATTTGAATTGTTTCAGCGGCAAACACCTTACCTCTGCCGTTAATGTATTGTAGAACTTCGGAGCCCGATAGTTTTTCGCATTTTGTGATTTATGTAGTCTTACCCGTTTTAAGCATATATTATCTTTGTTGCGAGTATTATGACTGTGAACAGACATAGCTAAATTGAACGCAGACAAGTTCTTTTTAACATAAACAAGACATTGAAAGATGTATAGACTCGGTAAGGTAATTATGCGCAGTTTTTGAAAGATAGCCCTACAGTCATCCCTGTAACCTAATCTACCCACTATACGTACTGCCCTTCGCTGCAATTTGAATATGCGCTGCCAACATGGCGAATGTCCCCACGTAAGTAAACCATACGACAAGATAGAGTGACATGTGGCGTAATAGGACATTTTTAAGGTATTTGCGGATACACTTTGTGATAGGTTGCGTAGTAAGAATATATTTGTGGCTAATCTGTTTGCCAAGTTATCGCTATGTGCATGCCATTTCATTGAGCAATCAAGATGCACACCCAGAAATTCTGGTATTATGACTGCAAGTCACTTGGTTAGCAGTCTTTAACTTATTATTATTTTGTCATTAAATCAGTATATTGACTGTATTGACTGTACTTGATATAGTGATATAGTAAACAGTTACAATAGTCAAAACATGGTCAATAAAGATATAATATGATAACATCCTATGATAGCCCAAAGATAGTCGAGCAATTTATTAAGAAATAAAATGTCGATCGAGTAATTTAATGACAAAATCCTATCATACTTAGAGACTTATAGTCAATGCTGCAATAGTCAATTAATAGTCAAGAAAAGAAAGAAACTTCGAGTGAAAATGCGGAAATCGGAAGTAGTAGTTAACTCTTAGCATTTTTTTTTTTTAATATTAATCATACAAAAAAATATTGTAAAAACAAGTTGTAGATAATCGAAAAATTAGCATTTATTGTATAAACACTTTTATCGTAGCTCTTTTAGTTATTTTTTTAATATTTTTGTAAATATCTGACTTTTTTAATTATATAAATTAATCGTATGTAATACCACAAGAGGTTGGTTTTGGCCGGATATTTTTTTATTTAGACGAGTGCGTGGTTGCCTAGCAATTTTAACGAGAGAAAACTTGGATAACAAAAACACGAGAGCGAAGCTCGAGTGTTTTTGTCTATACAAGTTTTCTCGAGTAAAATTGGAAAACCACACACGAGTTATTAAATGAAAAAATATCCTCCCAAAACCAAACCTCGAGTGGTATTTGATAAGATAATTCCATGACAAAGGTGTATTGTCATTCTAAAATCTGGCACTGTTAAATTTATATTACTTATAATTTCCTCCTTGGAAATTGTTCCGAAACGATTTGTGTGACAATTATGCATTACGTAGTGATTTGACGGATTGAACTTAACGTCACTAATTTAGCGCGATCGTACAGTCGTTGGCATGGAGAACGTAAATAAGATAATTTTAAAATATCCACTTGCATTTTTACTTCTGCGATTTTGTTTGTTAGCAAATATGCATGATTTTAGGTTGGAATGGAATTATCGCTAATAATCAGTTAGCATTGATAATTGTGTCGCGAGTGTGACATTGACATGACTAATATTTTGTGAAAAAGGAAACACATAAGTGAGGCGTAGGAAGAATGTTTTACAAAAATAAGTATTCTTCTTATTTTTGTAAAACATTGTTCGTGCGCCTCACGATTAATATTTTGTGGAAAAGGGAATACATAAACCTTTTCCACAAAATATTAATCAAAATAAAATAAAATAAGGTAGGTAAACTTCTGAAAGATTTCAAGTATATAACCAAATTTCGTTGTCATTTTCCATGATTTTCAAAATCATAAATTTTATAAAATTGGGCAAACATGATACTATTTAGTAATTTTTTCTCCACTGTTATTGACTATTGCAACATTGACTATAGGTCTCTAAGTATGATAGGATTTTGTCATTAAATTTCTCGATCGACTGTATATTGACATATGACATTTTGAATCTCGATAAATTGCTTGACTGTCATTGGACTATCATAGGATTTTGTCATATTATATCTTTATTGACCGTGTTTTGATTATTGTGACTGTTCACTAAACTTATTTAATGACAAAATAATAATAAGTCAAAAGACAGCCAACCAAGTGACTTGCAGTTATAATACCAGAATAGTCGAAATACAGTCCATAGAAACATAATCAGACACAATCTAATTATAGTTAAATGACATTCAACCAACTTGACAAGATTTTGAATTGAACTGTAATGAGATCGCCATGTTATTGTTTTTTTTTATGACACTTGTAAAACACATTTTGGTAGTTGCGGCATAATTAAAACTAACGAGTGTCTTCCACTCCCAGACTAAGCATGAAGTAAAATTTCGAGTTTAGAAAAGCCCCTCGTAGAAAATTTGTCGAGGGTCGCGCAGCGACCCGAGACAAATTTTCACGGGGCTTTTTTAAACTCGAAATTTTACTTCATGCGCCACGCGTGTAAACCACTGATTTACAGTAAACGTAAGTGATTTCTTTATACAAAACACTATTGCAATATTGACTATAGGTCTCTAAGTATGATAGGATTTTGTCATTAAATTATTGTATATTGACATTTGTGACATTTTGAATCTTAATAAATTGCTTGACCGTCTTTGGACTATCATAGGATTTTGTCATATTATATCTTTATTGACCGTGTTTTGACTATTGTGACTGTTTACTATATCACTGTATCAAATACAGACAATACAGTCAATATACTGATTTAATGACAAAATAATAATAAGTTAAAAGACACCTAACCAAGTAACTTGCACTCATAATACCAGAATGGTCGAAATGCAGTCCATACAGACATAATCAGATAAAATCTTATTATAGTCAAAAGACAGTCAACCAACTTGACAAGATGTCGAATTGAACTGTAATGAGATCGCCATGTTATTGTTTTTCTTTATGACACTTGTAAAACACATTTTGGTAGTTGTGACATAATTGAAACTAACGAATGTCTTCCACTTCCAGACTAAGCATGAAGTAAAATTTCGAGTTTAGAAAAGCCCCGCGTAGAAAATTTGTCGAGGGTCGCGCAGCGACCCGAGACAAATTTTCACGGGGCTTTTCTAAACTCGAAATTTTACTTCATGCGCCACGCGTGTAAACCACTGATTTACAGTAAACGTAAGTGATTTCTTTATACAAAACACTATTGCAATATTGACTATAGGTCTCTAAGTATGATAGGATTTTGTCATTAAATTATTGTATATTGACATTTGTGACATTTTGAATCCTAATAAATTGCTTGACCGTCTTTGGACTATCATAGGATTTTGTCATATTATATCTTTATTGACCGTGTTTTGACTATTGTGACTGTTTACTATATCACTATATCAAATACAGACAATACAGTCAATATACTGATTTAATGACAAAATAATAATAAGTTGAAAGACACCTAACCAAGTAACTTGCACTCATAATACCAGAATGGTCGAAATACAGTCCATACAGACATAATCAGATAAAATCTTATTATAGTCAAAAGACAGTCAACCAACTTGACAAGATGTCGAATTGAACTGTAATGAGATCGCCATGTTATTGTTTTTCTTTATGACACTTGTAAAACACATTTTGGTAGTTGTGACATAATTGAAACTAACGAGTGTCTTCCACTCCCAGACTAAGCATGAAGTAAAATTTCGAGTTTAGAAAAGCCCCGCGTAGAAAATTTGTCGAGGGTCGCGCAGCGACCCGAGACAAATTTTCACGGGGCTTTTCTAAACTCGAAATTTTACTTCATGCGCCGAGCGTATAAACCACTGATTTACAGTAAAGTTAAAAATATGTAACACTTAGATGTAATGGTAATCAATATTTACCAAGATGCAGCGAAAAGATGGAAGCATAACTTTTTTGCGAATAATTTCGAAATAATAATAATGAAAGTAGAATAAATTTAGTTTGAGCAATTTTTAAATATTGTTGATATGCTCCCCCCGAGTTGATTAAGATCAAACATTTTAGTGGATATATCTATTTTGAGGTCCCCCGACCTCAAAATGGATATATAAATAAATAGCACCCCACCTTTCTAGTATTGCTAAGAGTGGATGTCAATTTTTGGGATTTTTTAAAAAATGAAAAATTTTGTGTAAAAATCTGAATGAATTTTGCGAATTTTGAATTAAATTTTTTTCAAGAAATTTGCAAACAATGTTCACGTTTTTCTAAACTCGGAATTTTACTTCATACGCTAGACGTATTAAACATTGATTTATCATGAAGTTTAAAAAATCATTCATCCTTCTTAATGAACATAACACGGATCAGATATTTAGTCTATTATCAACGATGTTCAGTATTAAAAATAAATAATTAGGTTTTGGACATTTTTGTTAATAAAATTGGAAGCAAAGTTAAAAATCTTAATCGTTGCCGAAAAAAAGAAAAAAGAATTTGTATCCATGTTTTCCAATAATCGATATAAAATCTGATCTTAAATTCGAATTATGTTTTTCTCTTAGGAATTCCTTGTTTGAGTATTCGTCATTCGAATCATATTAGGTGATTCGGATCCACGACTTAAATTTTTTTTCCTCCCACCTCTGACATTTAGGTAGTAACTTTAACTTAATTTTTGAGCACAATATTTCTAATTTCAATCCTTAAAATGCGCCAACTGACGGAATAATCGCTACTAGATATTACATACATTATCTATGACAATAACAAACATCTCTTGTTAAAAACGTAATTTTCGATAACAAATTTTGAGCAAACGGAAAGTTCCATCACTCTAAAAACAACTTTCCTGCCTTTCTTTTATCGCATAATAAAATGTATTAAATATATCGTATGTTCAATAAAATAAAACCTCTAGAGTGCCATGGAAAATATTGTAGGTTGGCAACTCTGAAATTATACATTATAATTATTATGTCTGACATCTAATATGTCGATTCTTAAAGCGTGTAGCCAACTTAAATTTATAAAGATAAAATCATGGCACTCTAGAGGTATTTTTTTATTGAACATACGATACATATTAATAAAAAAATATTCAAAAATCGCTGTGCTGCTAAACTGAATTTTAGCCGGAAATTCTGTCTTCGCCTACTTTAGAGTTTTGAGATATAACATGTTATTTTTTGTGATGATTTTTATGTTGCTAGATTTTTCTACAGATTTTGTAATATTAGAGGATATTGAAATGTAAAAATGCAGAACATGAACTATAGATGTATAATTGAGAATATCAATTTGACATGGCAGATGAGTGAATATGGGATTTAATGTAATATGACAGATGAAACGAATTAAGATTGATATTAATATGTTTATCGGTTGAGTGGTGATGACGCTGTGACATGGAGGAGCTGGTTATAAATAGCCAGGCAGCAAATGAACTTACCACCGGCGGCACCGTTGGTGGTGTTAGTATTGGAGTTGGAGTTGATGTTGGTGGTGCTTTGGGACAATGATGCAGCCGTGGCGTAGCATGGCAGTGAATAATGCGAGCATATCGTGCCACGCCGTTAGGCAGATCAATCTTTGTCGAGTTGTCGGGCGCGCCTCGCCACATGCCAATCCTCTACTTGATTTACACTCCATTGTGAAGCCCGACTCGATCTGACAGTGGATTTCCATAATCTGTTATTTAGATTTAAAATTTGAAAAGATAATTAAGCGCAGTGAAATAAATAAAGAGCCTGTCTGGCACCACCCAGGCGTTTATCTGTATCGTGGCTTTGTTAGCTGAAAGGCTACAAATGTAAACCGCTTATCTCCGGGAGAGCCACTTCCGAGCTCCCGCCGGGACACGCCAGGTCGCAGAGTGAGTAATCGCTGCTGCCACCAGGCTAAGAGAGTGCTGTCTGCTCTTCCGCCGCCGTGTCCGCTGCCCCCTAACCCCGTCAATTCATCTTCTCCGCCCTTATCTGTTCGCCTCGCTGTCGTTCCGCAACCCTGCAACCCCCGCAAACGACCTTCTTTCCTGAACCCAACCCCGACCCATTCACATCCCGCTGCACAATCCGCCCCAAATATTTACACACATTTTCACACAAACATCTTAATGCGCGATAATTAACTCCACCAATTTTATTGTGTTTACCTTACGCATTTAGACAAACCCGAAAACATTAGTAATCGCAACCCTCTCGCCCTCTCAAACACACAAAGGGGAATTTACTCGCTCCAAAGATCAACACTGTATGTTTCATTCCATGTGAATAATACACTGAACTTGAAGGAATTGTTAATTAACAATACATATTAATCTATATGTTGGTTGAAATGTATGATACTACCCGCAACAAAGTATTTAACTTACAGTACATTGTAATGCTAAGTTATACAATTAACACATCAACGTGTACATTTAGTTGCATATAAATGGATGTTACTTGAGAAAATATGCAACTCATTATACAGAGGTTATGTGTAAATTGGGTTGCCTATATAACCATTACAAATTGCAGCTAATCAATTGCAATTAATCCCTCAACTTGTACACACAGGGACTTTTTCTGTCAAGTATACATGTCCCAATTACAGCGTATATACCGTAAAACTAGATATTCGTTGTTTTTTAAAAGGAGTTCAATTTAAAACTTAAAATGAGTGTGTTCCACTCCCAGACTGAGCATGAAGTAAAATTTCGCTTCGCGCTACGCGACCAAACCAAATTTTCAGGCTTTTCTAAACTCGAAATTTTACTTCATGCACCACCGGTATAAAACACTGACATATTACGAAGTTTAAAACACACCGCTGAACTTTACATTAATTCAGTGTTTTGTACCGGTGGCGCATGAAGTAAAATTTCGAGTTTAGAAAAGCCTGAAAATTTGGTTTGGCCGCTCCGCGCTTCGCGCTACGCGACCAAACCAAATTTTCAGGCTTTTCTAAACTCGAAATTTTACTTCATGCTTAGCCTGGGAGTGGAAAATACTCGTTTAAAGCTTCAAATTATATTTTTTTAATAAACCGAGCGTGGTAAAATGTACAACGTCTGCATATATATTAGGGTGTTTCGAAAAAAATCGAAACAGCTGGCTCACCGCTTAAATTAAAGATTTTGGTCTACAATAGATGTGGGCAAAAGCATTTGCTATTGAAAAAATATTTAGAGGGTCCCCCGAGCCCCCAAACATGCCATTTTTACCCCTTTTTTAGATAATCGGCCAAAAACTTGCCTTATAGTCATCGGATTAAGGCGAATATTTTATATTTTGTGCCCAGATGAATATACTACAAGCAAAATATGCAAAACCTAACTTGGCGTTAGGTCTGGGTGAGCTACGAATTTTTTAAATAACTTTTTTCACAATTTTGAAGGTTTTTATTCAACTGTTTTGTTAAAAAGTGGGTTTTAGCGACAAGAAATCAAGTCACACCCGCGATTATTTGTCCTGAGAAGTATATTGAATAATGTAAGCATGCGAACTGCGTATCTCACCCATGTCCGATTATGTGGCATTATTATGTTTGTTTCTTAAAAAAAAACGTTTTAAATTAATGAAGAACTGGCTTACGCTAAATATTTCTTGCTTTCATTATAATAACTAGTTGTAAGCGAGCAACTGATGCTTTTGAGATCCATTAAATTCATAAATAACAGCCTGAAATTCTGCGTATAACGCTCAGTATGGATTTTCCCACATTTTCGTTTAAAAATACAGTACATCAATTAATTAATAAATTTCATTTTGTTAAACAATATTTGGTTGAAACATGTGTTTTTTAACCTGCAATCGCGGGTGCAACTTGATTTCTTGTCGTTAAAACCCACTTTTTAACAAAAAAGGTGAAAAAACCCTTCAAAATCGTGAAAAAAAGTTATTTACAAAATTCGTAGCTCACCTAGACCTAACGCCAAGTTGGGTTTTGCATATTTTGCTTATAGTATATTCATCTGGGCACAAAATATAAAATATTCGCCTTGATCCGATGACTATAAGGCAAGTTTTTGGCCGATTATCTAAAAAAGGGCTAAAAATGGCATGTTTGGGGGCTCGGGTGACCCTCTAAATATTTTTTCAATCGCAAATGCTTTTGCCCACATCTATTGTAGACCAAAATCTTTAATTTAAGCGGTGAGCCAGCTGTTTCGATTTTTTTCGAAACACCCTAATATATATATATATATATACTTAGAAGAAAAATTCTCGTTATGAAAATATTCTGTGTTACATAAAAATCTCTGTATATGTTGCTTGAAATGTATGATACTACCCACAACAACGTATTTAACTTACAGTACATTGTAATTTTCAGTTATACAATTAACACATCAACGTGTAAATTTAGTTGCATATAAATGGATGTTACATCAGAAAATATGCAACTCATTATGCAGAGGAAAATTTAAACTGATTGAGTCTATTGCGCTACAAATGTCTCATAAATTACCAAACGTTATACTAACAATAATAACAATAATAGGTTATTATTTCCATAACTTCACAGTGATTTCCTGACAATTTTAGAATTAAACAATAAATTTGGGTTATGCAAGAAGAGTACATATCGCGTACATATCGAACTGCCACTTTGAGTGGCAGTTCAAGATATCATACTTAAAAGAATTCCCTGTATATTCTGAATAACACCATTACTTAGATGTTGCGCTCAATGTGATGGATCTCCTCCTGGAAACACGTGTGCGGCTATTTTTAGGAAAACGTGAACATCAATCCAATTTAAATAATCCCCCGGTATTATACCGGGGGATTGGACACCCGATACAACATCAGGAGCCGCTCCCAGTTGAATTATTTAACGGCGGGGCCGAGTGAAATATTAAGGCGTCGTAAATTTGAGTAAAACCAAAGCTGCGTTTATGGCGAGTTAAAAATTTAAGCCCCGAGGAGCGTCGCGTCGCGGCCGTGGAGCGACAGCTGTCCGTGCCGTAAATCACCCGGAGGGCCTTCTTTCCAACCCCCCTTTCCCACCCCTCACCGCACACATATACCTACAGCAGGGCGCGGGCCATTTATTTGTTTCTTACTGGCGCGATATTACTTTTTCAGCGGCCATCTTGGAACACCATCTTGCCATAACAGCCCCCCATAAAAATATACTAAGTGGAGTTAGTATTTCGGACCCTGGTCACAACTGCGGCTATTTCGGTTCCAGATTACATTATAACTCGATAACGACCGCTGCTGCGTCGCGTCTCGTCCAAAAACATAGATTGCCACGTTTGCAGACGTTACGACCAGAACATTCTCCTAATTAGATCCCGGATGGACCAGAATGGTTTCATTAAAACTCCATTGTTTATAGCAATTAAATATTATATTTAGGCCATTCATTAACTTTATTAAAAAGATTTATGCTAATTATATAAATACAGTAAATTTTCAATAATTCCTAAATCTTGGAGGCGTTCACTTCGTGGTATACAGAGAGTTTTATGTAACACCGAACATACTAAAATACACTTAATGTTAATTTTCCTATGTTCGATGTGTACTGGGACGCATCAACGCATTGAGTACGATGTGATTGGCTAGGATTTTTAATTGTAATATAGTCAACCCAATGTACACTCTTGACGTCAAAAATAAATTAAATTTGTCAATTATTATGTCAACCACAATATGTTGTATTTGAATATTTTAGTACAAAGGAATAGTTATCAACTTTTGTTATATTTTTAATCAGTAAATACTAATTAAAGAAAGTAAGAAGATACAAACGCTTCATCAGTAAACACAATTTTTCGCAACATTTCGTTGTTTAATTTAACATATTAAATACAATTTTACAAAAATGTTATCGCTTAATGTTGTTATACAGCAACTAGTAATGTTGGAATTTGTAGGATCTTAACTTAAATTCTTGTAGAACTCCCACGTACAAAGTATTTTTAAATATTAAGTGATTTTGCAATAATAAGGATATTATTAGACACTCTTCGGCATAACAGAAATTGTTTAATTTCATCTCTTCCGATAATATCGACGAACTTCTAACTCCTCGCTTGTGAAATTTATCCAAAAAAACTGTTCTAGAAGGTTCGAAATGGTTGAAATAAATGATAGTCTAATTGAACAGACAATTTTCCAGAAAATAAATCATGGGAATTTCTTGAACTATTTTCTCCATGGTATAAGTTTACCAGAATAATATTTTCCTCTTTTGTACACATTATTGATATGTTTAACTCTCCGTTCTTCGTCTACGTCTCCTTCAAGTGCTAGAACTTGCTTGCGATAACTGACAGATTTCATTTATTTTTTAAGGGAAGACTGTAAATTGGGTTGACTATATTACAATTAGAAATCGCAGCCAATCACATCGCACTCAATGCTTTGATGCGTCCCAGTACACATCGAACATAGGAAAATTAACATTGAGTACATTTTAGTATGTTCGGTGTTACATAAAACTCTCTGTATTTATAATTTTTACTTTCCCCCATATGCAAAGCAAAGGAACATTATTGTTTTCGCGAACATATTTAAATCCGAAATTTTAGTGGATTAATCCATTTTGAGGTCGGGGGACCTCAAAATAGATATATCCACTAAAATGTTCGATCTTAATCAACTCTCCCGAGAGCATATCAACAATATGGAAAAATTTCACAAACTAAATTTATTCTACTTTAAAAAGGATGAATGTTTTTTTAAACTTCACGATAAATCAATGTTTAATATGTTTTGTACACTGCATTTAATTTATTACTATCTCAGATATACAGAGAGTCTTTCTTTTAGGTATACATATCAAAATATACTGTATACGCTGTAAATCTTTAGATGTTTGTTACTTTTACATATATTTTAAATTGAACTTTCAAACGAGTGTTTTCCACTCCCAGACTAAGCATGAAGTAAAATTTCGAGTTTAGAACAGCCTGAAAATTTGGTTTGGTCGCGTAGCGCGAAGCGCGGAGCGACCAAACCAAATTTTCAGGCTTTTCTAAACTCGAAATTTTACTTCATGCGCCACGCGTACTAAACGCTGATGAAGTGATGTTCAGAATACACGTTTTAAGCATACTGCTTTAGTATAATATTTTGAACTTCATTTAAAATGAGTGTCATATACGCGTGGCGCATGAAGTAAAATTTCGAGTTTAGAAAAGCCCAGAAAATTTGTCTCGGGTCGCTGCGCGACCCTCGACAAATTTTCACGGGGCTTTTCTAAACTCGAAATTTTACTTCATGCTTATTCTGGGAGTGGAAAACACTCGTTTAGGACTTCAAATTATACTATTTTAAAAAACAACCGATTATCGGAAAAGTTATAGCTCATGCATACATTTATGTATATTTAAAAGAAAAATTTCGGGTATGTTTATTAAATTTTACAGGTAAAAAATGCCAAATTTTCAGGCTTTTCTAAACTCGAAAATTTACTTCATGCGCTACGCGTACTAAACACTGATGTAATGTGATGTTCTGAATACACGTTTTTAGCATACTACTTTAGTAGAATATTTTGAACTTCATCTAAAAATGGGTTAAAATACCGAATAAAATTTAGGAAAAATTAAAAAAACTGGTTTGGATTAACATTGACAGGAGCGACTGACAAATTCACGTACGACCTACTTCACAATGTTTTGAAAATTTAATAGCCAACTCGATCGGGTTTTAAACTGAACATTTGAAACGTACATTTATAAGAAAACAAAGATATAATGAAGCTGTGCATCTATTTAATAATTACTTTGTAAATATTCATAAAACCCTAACTAACGCCTAGGGTATGAAGTAAAATTCCGAGTTCAGAAAAACCTGAACATTGTTTGCAGATTTCTTAAAAAAAAAAATATTTAATAATTCGAATAATTCATCAAATTTTCACACAAAATTTATTGCTACAAAGAAAGCGTGTTATTTATTTACTCAAGAAAAAAATATTTTATTTATTTTAACTCAGTTTTAAAACTTACAGAATATTAAAATACATAATAATAGCAGAAATTTTGATAAAATATTTTTTTCATAACATAAAAAAGCATCGCCCAAGCTAGTTCTAATATCAAGAAGAATATCCGAGATTTTGTTCAGATTTAAAAAAAAAGAAATAAAATTTTCATTCAAAGGTCGTAAAATTTATCAGGGGTGGTATAGAAAAAAAATCAGATTTTTACAGAAAATTCTTTATTTTTCAAAAAATCCCAAAAAAATCACAAGCACTCTTAGCTATGCCAGAAAGGAAGCATACTATTTATTTCCTCAAGAAAAAAAGATTTTATCCATTTTTACTCAGTTTTAAAAATTACAGTAAATTAAAAAACAATAATAGCGGAAATTTTAATAAAATATTTTTTTCATTACAAAAAAATAACGTAGCCCAAGCTATTTGTAATATCAAGAAGAATATTCAAGATTTTTTTCAGAGTTTAAAAAAAAGAAATAAAATTTTCATTCAAAGGTCGTAAAATTTATCAGGGGTGGTATAGAAAAAAAATCAGATTTTTACAGAAAATTCTTTATTTTTCAAAAAATCCCAAAAAATTCACAAGCACTCTAAGCTATGCTAGAAAGGAAGCATACTATTTATTTCCTCAAGAAAAAAAGATTTTATCCATTTTTACTCAGTTTAAAAAATTACAGTAAAATAGAAAACAATAATAGCAGAAATTTTAATAAAATATTTGTTTCATTACAAAAAAATAACGTAGCCTAAGCTATTTGTAATATCAAGAAGAATATCCAAGATTTTTTTCAGAGTTTTAAATAAATTAAAATTTTCATTCAAAATACGTAAAATTCATAAGGGGGTAGGGTAGGGTAGGAATGGAGAAAAATAGCATTTTCACACTAAATCATCCCGCATTCACTCACCAATCACGCACCATGACTATATCATTGACACTTATACCACTGAAATAAACAGACCATCCAACATAGACAGACAGGACCTAATAAAAAAACTAAAATCACGCTTCATCGACGCATTTCACATAGACACTCATGTTAGCTTTTCTGGCAACAGGATGTTCATAGTAATGTTCGACATGAAAGACCCTGGCATTATCCCCCCCGTTGAGCCATTAACGGGAGTCCGCATCAGTACCACAGAGGTTGTCAGAAATGGCTAACATGAATTTCATATATACAAACATCAACTCATTACATCATAAATCCCACCTTCTCTCCCATTTCCTTTGTAACAATCCTATCCATGTATCAATGATGGTGGAAACTAAATCAAATACACCCTATACCTTTCAAAACTGGTCCTCAATCCAAATTCCCGCATCCGCTCCATTTCATAATCATCGTGGTGGCTCAATTGTTGCAGCTAGGCCCGAAATTAAATTAGGCAAAGCTAACCCCCCCAAAATCAATAACATCCTGAACGAATGCCTACACTGTACCATTGAGTTACCACAATTTACCCTACACCTATTCCTAGTTTATATCCACCCCTTCTCCAATATTGAACAAACCATTTTAACGAAAGCATCCTTATATGACCACGTCATCATAATCGGCGACCTTAATATCAACAAAACGAAATCGAAACAGCTTTCCTCTTTTATGTCAAACTCTAACTTTGTCCGAATTAAGACTCCTCCTACCTTTATTATGTCCGAAAACCAATCTTCCACTCCCGATGTCCTATTATGCACTAGCAACATCCGACACCTAATTACAGACATCAGCCTAATCCCTGACATATGCTCCGATCATCTCTCAATAATATTTTCCCTACAAGCAAATCCCCCAATACCCACCCGTCCAAAAACTTTGTACAGACATAAGGACTGTGACATAGACCAAGTGACAGAAGATATTACTAAATTTATATCCATTTACGACAACATTTCAAACACCACTATTTCCCAATTCCTTACAGTACTCTCTGACTCAGTTAAAAAGAACACTCCGACGTATACAAAACCCACATATAAATATCCTCTCCCAAAATATATCCTTAGACTGATTAAATATAAAAGACAACTATACAGGGACATACAACAGACGAACGAACAAACTCTAAAACAAAAATTTAATGCACTAAATAAAGACATTCACAAATTAATCAAAGACTACAAACAAGACAAATGGATACTGGCTTGCGAAGAAATAAACAGACGACAGGGCAAAAACTACTGGGACCAAATTAAAAAGCTATCTAAATACAAAAGGACTGACATACTACAGAAACTACGACATCCGACAACAACCGAAGTGACATGTGACTCCAAAGAAATGGCCGACATATTTGCCGGGTATTTCGAAGAAAACTTTTCTGAGAAACAGACGATGACATATAATGACGATTTTTATAATACCGTAAACTCCTGGTACGAATCCTTCATAAATAACCATAATCCCTATCTCCCTGATGATGACATAGAAGAGGAAGAGTATTTCACTGTGCTACATAAAGGTAAAAACAGCGCGCCTGGTTATGATAACATTCCTAGATCAATCCTCAAATCCCTTCCAGAAAACATCCATAAATATATTATCAAAATCCTCAATTTCATTTACCAAACCCAAACCATCCCCCAGGAATGGAAGCAGGGTATAATTACGTGTATATTAAAACACGATAGCGATGCGCTAGAAGTCACTAGCTATAGACCAATTACCCTGCTTCCAGTTCTGGGAAAACTATTCGAATCCATCCTTAAAAATAAACTCCTAGCTCATATCGCCCAACACATTCCTCCCTATCAATTTGGATTCCTCCAAAATAGATCAACCACTCTCCCACTCACTATCCTAACCTCCAACTGCCAAACAGCACACCTCGAAAACAAAAAAACAGCTATACTATTCCTAGATATAAAAAAGGCCTTTGACTCAGTCTGGCATCGAGGTTTGCTGTTTAAGTGCAACTCCCTCAATATCCCATTACACCTAACTTATCTCATTGATAACTTCCTAAACAATCGACTCCTTCATGTCCGCGTCCAAAATACCATCTCCCGGCCCTTTATTCCTCAACAAGGTGTTCCCCAAGGCTCTCCATTATCTCCGCTCCTATACAATATCTATGTTCATGACATATACAACCCCAACCCACAGTACCTTAATCCCTCGGCATATTTTCTGCTCTTTGCCGATGACACTGCCCTTATAACACACCAACCCACCCTTCCTAAAGCTCTCTCTACTCTCCAAGGGCTAATAGATTCGCTATCTCTTTGGTTTGCCAAATGGAGAATATCCATTAATCCCAATAAATCCTATCTATTCATACCCTTCCACAGACCGCTCAATTCTCCATTTAGCATAACCATATCAAACACCGTAATTAGCCCATCCCCTGCGTGTAAATACCTTGGCATCACTTTCGACCCCAAACTATCCTTCAAACTCCATTCCCAAACCATGAAAACAAAAATTCAAAATAGGGCGCGGCATTTCAGATCGTTAACCTTCCAAAATAAAGGGATCACGACAAAAACAGCTGTCCACATTTATAAAATGATCTGCCGCCCCCTATTAGAATATGCTTCAATCCTCTTTCTTAACCCTCGTCCCTCAACATTAAATAATATCGAAGTCGCAGAACGATCAGCCCTTAGAATCCTCACAAAAATCCGACACCCCAATAACCCACTCCACAACCCCTCCAATACCTTATTGTATGAAAAAACAGAAATAATCCCTATCCAACAACGACTTACCCAACTATCCCAAAAATTCGCATCTAACCCACACATCCATGACATCCTTAATCACCTCTGTTTAGCACGAAACCCCAATATTTCTCAAAATTTCAACAACCCAAAAACCACCATTTATCAATTCATTTCATCTCACATGAATCATAACTGACAAGACAAGGACAAGTACAACTCAGGCTGAAAGACCGATGGTCGATAGCCAAGGATCCAAAAAATAAAATATAGTGTAAAAATAAACAAACTGTAATTTTTTTTGTACACAATAAAGATGTTTATATATATATATAGCATTTTCACACAAAATTTTTTATCTTTCAAAAAATCAGAAAAATTCACAGCCACTCTTTGCAATGCTAGAAAGGAATCGTGCTACCTATTTTCTAAAAAAAAAAAATATTTTATCCATTTTTACTCAGTTTTAAAAATGACTGAAAATTAATAAACACAATAATAGGAGAAATTTTAATGAAATATTTTTTTATAACAAAAAAACATAGCCCAAGATATTTCTAATAACAAACAGAATGTTCGAAATTTTTTTCAGATTTAAAAAAAAAAATTTGATTCAAAATTCGTAAAATTCATCAGGGGTAGGTATAGAAAAAAATCAGATTTTCATATGAAATTTTATATTTTTTTTTAAATCCCAATAAATTCACAGACTCTTTTAGCAATGTAAGAAAGAATGCGTGCTTTTTATTCCCTCAAGAAAAAAAACATTTCATTCATTTTTAATCAATTTTAAAAATTACAGAAAATTAATAAACACACCAACAACAGAAATTTAACCCTTTCAGCCCTGGAACTTTTCTGGTGCCCACAAAAATGTCTTGTACACTGCATATTATTTATTACTAACTCAGATATACAGAGAGTTTTTCTTTTAAGTATACATTCTCAATATACTGTAAATCTTCAGATACTCGTTGTTTTTACAAATATTTCAAATTAAACTTTCAAACGAGTGTTTTCCACTCCCAGATTAAGCATGGCGTATAATTTCGAGTTTAGAAAAGCCTGAAAATTTGGTTTGTGCGCGTAGCGCGAAGCGCGGAGCGACCAAACCAAATTTTATAATAATAATAATAATAATAATATTTATTCACGGACAAACCATTTTACAGCAACATACATGTAATATAAAAATATAGGTACAGTAATTTAAAGATAACAATAATAAAAGCCATGCAAATACAATATAGAAATGACAAAAACATATATAAATTGTTTACATCTAGCTACAAAAAATATAACACATTAAAATCACAAACAAAATTAGAATGACATAAAATTGAACGAGGACTGAGTCAATATGGTAAAATTGGTATACAATTTCTAAGCATTAACATTTATTTCTTTAAATAAATAACTACGTAATTTGCCCAATGTTGTGTGAAATAAATCTATTTGAACTTTGTTGCAGTTGTGAAGTAAACGCCGAGTACCAAATTGCTTTGCATAATCAGTCCTAGAAGCAGGTACGAAGAATGTATATTTAGTTCTGAGTGGTATAGATGGTACGTGAATATAAATGTACTCTAATAAAATAGGTGCATTTATATGGCCATTTAACAGTTTATAAGCAAATATCACATCACAACAAAATCGTCTATGCTCTAGTGTGTGCATGTTAAGTTTGTTCAAGACAACAGAGTGGTTATCGTCATAGCCAAATTTGTATGATATGAATTTCTTAAATCTTCTTTGAACTCTTTCGATATTGTTTATGTCCATTAACGTGTAAGGATTCCAGAATATGGAACAATACTCGAGGTTTGAGCGACCTAAAGCCACGTAAAGTTTACTAAGTTTTTTCAGGCTTTTCTAAACTCGAAATTTTACTTCATGCGCCACGCGTACTAAACACTGATGTTATGTGATGTTCTGAATACACGTTTTTAGCATACTACTTTAGTAGAATAATTTGAACTTCATCTAAAATCGGTGTTTTATACGTCTTCATGCTTAATCTGGGAGTGGAAACCCTCGTTTAATAATAATACTTATTATTATGAGTACCACTCTCACTTTAAATAATATTAAACTCAACTTACTTATTCGATAATAAATGATTTCCAATTGTAGAACATAGATTTCTTTTTCATTATTACACAAATGTGTTATAATCTCGTTATAAACGATTTGGACTGTACTTAGTATTCATGAAATAAATGATCATTTTAAATGTTGTACACTGCATATTATTTATTACTATCTCAGATATACAGAGTGTTTTTCTTTTAAGTATACATATCTCAATATACTGTATACGTTGTAAATCTTCAGATATTCGTTGTTTTTACAAATATTTCAAATTGAACTTTCAAACGAGTGTTTTCCACTCCCAGATTAAGCATGAAGTAAAATTTCGAGTTTAGAAAAGCCTGAAAATTTGGTTTGGGCGCGTAGCGCGAAGCGCGGAGCGACCAAACCAAATTTTCAGGCTTTTCTAAACTCGAAATTTTACTTCATGCGCCACGCGTACTAAACACTGATGTAATGTGATGTTCTGAATACACGTTTTTGGCATACTGCTTTTGTATAATATTTTGAACTTCATCTAAAATCAGTGTTTTATACGCGTGGCGCATGAAGTAAAATTTCGAGTTTAGAAAAGCTGGAAAATTTGGTTTGGTCGCAAAGCACTACGCGCTACGCGACCAAACCAAATTTTACTTCATGCTTAATCTGGGAGTAGAAACCCTCGTTTATTAATAATAAATATTATTATGAGTACCACTCTCACTTCAAATAATACTAAACGCTTCACGCAACGCGACCAAACCAAAATTTCAGGCTGTTCTAAACTCGAAATTTTACTTCATGCTTAATCTGGGAGTATAATCCCTCGTCTATTAATAATAAATATTATTATGAGTACCACTCTCACTTCAAATAATACTAAATGCTCCGCGCAACGCGACCAAACCAAAATTTCAGGCTGTTCTAAACTCCAAATTTTACTTCATGCTTAATCTGGGAGTAGAAACCCTCCTCTAATAATAATTATTCAAATAATATTAAACTCAACTTACTCATTCGATAGTAAATTACTTTCAATTGTAGATTTTTTTTTTTATTATTCCACAAATGTGTTATAATTTCGTTATAAACGATTTGGACCATACTTAGTATTTATGAACTAAATGATCATTTTGAATGTTAAGAAAATAAATGATGGTGTTACTTTCCGCATTGGTGAATATGAAACAACATTTTAAATATTGTTATAAATGTGCTTGTGTCTCTAAATGAAAAAAGCGATAATTTGATTAGTCAGTTATTTGTTGTTTCACATGCTGTTATCGCAGTGATTCTGTGAAAAGCGGCGATTGTCCAATTTTCACTCTATATTCAAACGAAATGCCACCGGTGGGTAAACTCCAAAATCCCAGATTTTATAAATATTCCACGCGGAAATAAAACCGAACGCACGGATGACGGCCGGCGTCGACGACAAATGAAACCATTGTTCCCCATTGAAAAAACACAATTCCTCAACAATTCAATCCGCATTTGGGCGTATAAGCACTTTATCACCACTCCCAACAATTATCCACAAACCTTCGACACTTATCTGTCCATTTTTGTAGCAACAATACGCTCGCAATTACCAACTTACTCTCTTGACACTCGTGAATACGTTATTGTGTCTCCCCATGCTGACAACAAAGCGGATAATCCGCATGCAATTTATATTAGCGAACGGGAGAATGGAATATCCTTCTGGCAAGAAAGAGCCGCCGATTACGACACCTGTCGAAAAAGCACCTCAAAGATGGCCCCCCTAAGCCCCGGGCTCTCCCTAGACTGCATTAAAGGTAGGGTGGCGTGTAATGTAAGTACTTTGCGCCAGGCATTGTCCTGCTAATCCTCAACTACGAAGAACATAATCCCGGTCGAGATATATCGTCCAACGGTTTTCGGAACGGTGTTGAGAATTGTTATTCGCACCTTGGAATCCTACCCCCTTTATTATGCCCCCCGGCTTTAATATACTGTTATTGTAATTATTTCCACCGCTGTGAATTACCGAGGATCCTCCCTCGCGGCCATTAAAATAAATTTTAGCCAAATATTTACACTGAGAGGGGGTTAAGAGTTCATTACGTCATTATGAGATACGGGAGTGTAATGAAAAACCCTCTTGGAAATTAAGGAATGAAGAAAAATCGCTGCTATTAATTTAATTAAGTGTGTTAAGGGAGTGTAATTTATACCATCAATAATGGTGAGAGATAGGGCAGTGTTGTTTTAACTAGATGGATTTAAAATTTAGATTAATTGATGCTTTGGGGAATGATATTATAGATTTACCTAAATATAATTTCAAGTTTTTACCTCTTTCACTTTTTATTTTTGTTTGTTAGTTGGTTTGAAGAGAATTTGATTTAAATGTTACATATATTGTCACATGGGCGTATGAATTTTCGGTTTTTAACAGAGCTGGGAGGTAAAAAGGATTCACTAAAATCACACTTTTAGACGAAAATCACACATTTGAAAAAGATGTACTTACCATAATCCATCATGCCGAAAAGGGTCGTAAAATGAATTTGCTAGAAGCACTAGAGATACACAAAGCCCGCGCTAATCCGGGAATTCCCTTAATTAACGACCAGGTTGACCTAATGTACACCCCCATTTTTACCGCTGTTTTGTAATTGTGTATATATACCTGTAAAACCTTTAGTTTAAGTTACTCCATGTTTGATAATGACAAGGTAAATTTGTCGAAACTGCAGTCACATTAAATAAAACGTGTTATACACACAAAGTTAAAAGTGTTTCATTGTGTAAAAAGGATTCAAATCACGAATCCGAATCACCTTATATGATTTGAATCACGAATACTCAAAAACGGATTTGTAAGAGATAAATATGATTCGAATCAAAGATTCGAATCCTGTTTTTTCGAATCACGAATACAAATCCTTTAAGAATAAATTTGATTTTCTCATTTTTCTGCAACCATTAACATATAAATATCGTTAAAAGGTTGTTTTTAGAAATAATTCAACACCTAATTATTTATAATATTAAAGGATAAATTAAAAACACTTCGTTTGTTTCACTAAAATAGTAAAACAAACCAAGTGTTTTTAATTTATCCTTTAATATTATTTAAAAATGTTTCACCAAGTGATAAATGAGAAACTTATTCAAGAAATAATTATTTATTATTAACACTGAACATCGTTGATAACAGACTAAATAACTTCACTTTAAATCAGCGTTTTGTACGCGTGGCGCATGAAGTAAAATTTCGAGTTTAGAAAAGCCCCGTGAAAATTTGTCTCGGGTCGCTGCGCGACCCTCGACAAATTTTCTACGCGGGGCTTTTCTAAACTCGAAATTTTACTTCATGCTTAGCCTGGGAGTGGAATCACTCGTTCAAAACTTCAAATTGAACTCTATTATAAAATCGACGAATGCCTGAAAATTACGTAAATAAAAAATTCACTGAATATCATTAAAACCGGGAAAGTCAGAGAAAAGTCATGGTATTTTATTTATATATATATATATATATATATATATATATATATATATATATATATATATATATATATATATATCTATTAACCTCTTTTACCCTCAATGGGTGTCGAGGTATAATAACTCGTACTCTTTTCTTCATTCATGGCTCTTCCTGGTTGTTCCTTGTAACTGCTATCCACAATTCCCTATTTTGAGCTGTTTTCAGTGCCTCTTCCCATTTTAACTTTCTTGACCTTATTTTATTTAAATTGACCAAAACACTAACAAAAAAGCCAAATGATATAATTAAACTTATCAAGATCAATAGGCATCATAAAAATTACAAAACACGTAAAAATTTATAAAACCATCTTAAATATTGACAAAAACAATGAAAACAATTTAACAAAATGGGGGTTTCCCAAAGAAGAAAGTTATATTAAAAGGTCAGGGAAAAAAATCTTGAATCAAAAATGTCGAAAAAATTTAACATTTCAGATTGTGGCTACCATGTCAGTTTTACTTCAAATAATATTTAACAAAATTTTAAACACTAGATTACTATCTTTAAAAATGATATATATGTATATATTATAATTATGTTATTTTATTTTATTCTATTTCATACTGTATATAGTTATTGTATTATTCTACAGAAAGAGTTTTTTGTTATATCTGTAAGATAGGCCGCGCGCCAGATGTTCGTGGACGCATTATTAAATAGCCAGTGGATGAATAAACACCTTAGCACATTATCAAGTGATTATTTACAAAGTTAAAGTTCCCAAAAATTACTAATTACTAAATTTGCGTAAAGTAAATTCGCGGATTTAACAGTGACGACGAGGATATTTAATTATTTTATCATATTATAAAATAATAAAAGAAACGCGTAGACAATGCCGGGCGAAGGAATGGCGCACGGGGTGATTGGACATTTACGTGAGTTTAATCACACTTTAAATCCTGGGTCTCCAAACTATCTTCTTCGCGGGCCACAAATACAATTCTACATAATAAAGTCGGCCAAGATCCGATTAATTTTATAAAATTATGAA
The DNA here is from genome assembly GCA_932526585.2 of Philonthus cognatus. Lineage (NCBI taxonomy): Eukaryota > Metazoa > Arthropoda > Insecta > Coleoptera > Staphylinidae > Philonthus > Philonthus cognatus. The sequence continues at coordinate 82,996,945 of OW052245.1, read as the reverse complement.
GAATTTAAGGAACAATTGTTACAATATTTCAAAATATGACATTTACAAAAAAAAATTACAAACAATAGCGGGCCGGATTCATGCAAGTCGCGGGCCGGATTTAGCCCGCGGGCCGTAGTTTGGAGACCACTGCTTTAAATGATTGGACAATTTTTCAACCGCGCCTTGTAAATTATTTTACGGCAAACTCCGTAATGGATGATCTAATGAAGAGGGCAATATTTTTAAATTTATTGTCGGAGCAATCGTACAAACTGATCTACGATTTGTGTTTACTTGAAAAACCGGAAAGAGGATTTAGTGGATATTTTTAATAAGCATTTTGGTGCCCAAAAATCAATATTTGGTGAACGATTTAAATTCTACAACGCACGACAAGTGACTGGTGAATTGGTTAAGGATTGGGCAGCAAGAGTCAGAAGTTTGGCTGTTCATTGTGAATTTGGTGAAGAATTGCAAGTTTGTCTGCGAGATAAATTCATAAAGGGTCTCTGTGAGAAGAAAATTATGGAAAAGATGTTTGAATAAAAAAAGGCCGACCTATCCTGGGAGGACGCAATTGGCATAGCAAGCTGTAAGGAAGCCACATGGTAAAATCCGGAAATGAGGGAGCCATCTTGTTTCGTCAAAGGAGAACCAATACATCACGTGAGGTCATCGGAAAAGACGTCATTTATTTATTTATTTATTAATTAACGGAGGCCATTTCATACAGAACAGTTACAATAATATTACAAATATATAAACATATTACAGACAGTCATCAATGGTTGTGACGTTTGCGGAAGAAAGAATCATCCATCAGTAAAATGTCGGTATCGTGAGTGCATATATCATAATTGCAATGTTAAAAATTTAGCAAATAATAATAATTATCATCAAAATAATAAAGTAAACAAAAGTAAAAAGAAATTTCATAATTTTATTAATGATGATGGAAACAATTCACTGTTTACTATATTAGGAAATTTTATGTGGATGTACTAACTAATAACTTAGAATTAAAATTCCAAATTGATACTGGCGCAAGCGTGTCTGTTATTTCGGAAAACATGTTTAATAAATATTTTTCTTTTATTAAGTTATGTCCACCACAAAAAGAATTATTTGCTTATACAGGAAGTAAAATAAATCCTATAGGCAAAGTTAAATTGTCAGTTAATTTTCAAAATTAAATTTCAAATTTAGATTTTTTTGTAATACACAACGGTGGACAGCCTCTCTTAGGTAGAGATTTTTTAGAAAAATTCAACAATGGATTAGAAAAAAAAAAAATTACTTAAATGAAAATAATGAAGTTCAAAAATTAAAAATTAAATTTAAATCTGTTTTTGAACCAGGTCTAGGTACTTTCAGTAAAGGTACCGCTTCCTTAAAATTTAAAAACACAACTATAACTCCAAAATGTTTCAGGGCAAGACAAATTCCAATTGCACTCGGAACAAAAGTGAAGGACGGACTAAATCGACTGCAAGAGATGGAAATCATTGTTCCAGTTGATTTCTCGGAATGGGCAACACCAATTGTTCCTGTATTAAAGCCAAATGGAGATGTTAGAATCTGTGGAGACTTCAAAGTAACAATCAACCAGGACAAACCGGCAGGTCTTTTGATATCAGGTTAAAAGAGCATAAAAAAGACATAGAGGATAAAAAACAAACCACCGGTTTTTCTAAGCACTGTATCACATCTAATCACCATTTTTCTTCAAACGATTTAAAAATTCTGCATACAGGTAATAAGGGATTAACGCTTAACTACCGGGAGGGTTTAGAAATTTCAAAAGCCATAAAAGCAAGTAAAAATGTGGTCAACGACAACGAAGACCTTTGGAATTCCCCGATATTAAATGCCCTTATTACCCAATAAAACCTAAAACTCGAAACTGTATATATTCCCAAACAAATCCATTTGTACATCATTCTTGATAATGGCATTAAGCCGAAACTAGTAGAAAATAAAATACATATAAGTGAAACAAAACCAAGTGAATTTAATTTACAAACCATTATATTTTAAAATGTTTTACCAAGTGATTAATAAGAAAAAAGTGTCCGATATAACAATTAACCAGTTTTTGGAAACAAATAAGTATCATTTACCTCGACAAGAGGAGTTATTTTCTAAATTAAGCGGAGGCAAAGAATTTACAAAAATAGATTTAACTAATGCCTACCAGCAAATTAAATTAGACGTCAAATGAAAACAATGTGTTACTATTAGCACCCATAAAGGGTTATTTCAATATCAAAGATTGCCTTCTTCAATGCGTTCTTTACAATTTTTACTCCGGCTTCTGCTTCTCTGTTGGATTGAGGGTGGTATGGTGGCGATAAAATATGCTTAACATTATTCTTGCTCAAGAATTCTTTAAAATATGACGATTCAAATTGTGGTCCATTATCAGAAACTAAAATTTTAGGTAAACCAAACCTTGAAAAAGTTTCTCTTAATTTTTTAATTGTAACTTCTGAAGTAGTTGTGGTCATTAGAAATGGTCCACAAAAATCAATGTGTATTACATTGATTTTTGTGGACCATTTCTAAATCAATATTTTTTTATTATTGTTGATGCTCATTCAAAATGGTTAGAGGCAATTAACCATTTTGAATGAGCATCAACAATAATAAAAAAATATTGATTTAGAAATGGTCCACAAAAATCAATGAAATACACATTGATTTTTGTGGACCTTATCTAAATCAATATTTTTTTATTATTATTGATGCTTATTCAAAATGGTTAGAGGCATTTCCAATGACCACAATTACTTCAGAAGTTACAATTAAAAAATTAAAATAAAAATAAAAATAAAATAAATTAATAAACCTCCCAAGGTTTATCTGGCCATGGCCAAGGTGTTAATTTATTTTTCTCAGGGCTGCTAGAATTTAAATTACAGGTCTCGCAAGACTTACACAGTGTTTCAATTTGATCATCTATACCTGGCCACCAAAAATATGACCTAGCTATCCCTTTCATTTTTACTATACGTAAATGACTTTTATGTAATTCTTGTAAAATTACATCTCTATACAAATGAGGTATAACTAATCTATTGTTCCAAATTAAACAATTTCTTTCGACATTTAGTTCATACCGTTTGAAATAAAACGGTTTATATATATTATTTTTATCAATAAAATCAGGCCATTTGCCTGTAGTTACACATTTTATTTTCTGCAAAAACTTATCATTTTGAGTAGTATTTGAATATATATTTTTTTAATTGGTTTATTTTAAACAATTACAATGACATATATATATATATATATATATATATATATATATATATATATATATATATATATATACATTTATTTTTATAATATGTGGTGATTTCGTCCAGCTTCATTGCAGTTGACTCCTTTGGTTTCATTCCTTCTGTCCTCGCCTTGTGATGTTGGCTTGATACCCGATCGCGGGCTAACGGTATTGAAGGATATTTGTTATTTTATTTTCGTGTTATTCCTTTAGTTTAATTTATTGTTTACAAGTAGATTATTTATTTTTAGTTTGAAGGGAATAAATTTTAATGTTTTTATGTGTGTTGGTAGTTTGTTAAATATGCGTATCGTGTCAGTCGTTAAGTGCTGTGAGTATTTTTTTTGTTCTGAATTTGTCTGTTCGGAGGTCTGATTTCCTTCTGGTTGTATAAGTGTGTATTTGCTTGTTTGGTTTGATTTTAATGCTTGATTTTATTAATTTGTGTTGTATTTTGTAGATTAGTAATAAGTTATTATATATTATTAGTTTGTTTATATCTAGTTCTTTTGTGGTTTCGTATACTTTATGACTTCGTGTTCTTTTATTAAGGAGGTATAGTATTTTTAATATTTTATTTTGTTAGCGTTGCAGCATCGTGATGTTTTTCCTTGTAGTGTTTCCCCATATATTGCACAGGTAGTTTATGTTGGAGGTAAATAGTGCGTGGTATATAGCTTTTTTTCTGTTTTCTGGTATGTATTTCCTAATTTTCGACAATGCTCCAATTGTAATTGCATTATTTTTCATTATTTTGTTGATGTGATTGTCCCATTTTAGTTTGTTGTTTATTTTTAAAATTGAACTTAATCTCTTGTGAATTTAGAAAATAATTACAATATTCTAACTTCTCTTTTGCATATTCTTCCCTTTTGGCAATTCTTTAACGGCAGTCTTGACAGACTATCTGCAATATTTTTCTCTGATTTTACATATTCTATCTGATAGTTATAATTTGATAATATTACTGCCCAACGCCTTAAGCGGTTGGCTAAAAATTGAGGTATGCCTTTATTTGGATGAAAAATATAAATCAACGGTTTGTGATCAGTTACTATGGTAAAATTTGTTCCATACAAATATTCATTAAATTTTATTATACCAAATATGATTGCTAGAGCCCCTTTCTCTATTTGTGCGTATTTTTGTTCACTAATTGAAAGCGTTCTAGATGCAAACGCAATAGGTCTTTCTGTTTTGTCTGGTAGTACATGACAAATTAATGCACCTATTCCATAATTTGAAGCATCTACAATTAATTTTACAGGTCGTTTAATGATCTTATCAAAGCATTCAGTTTGAAGTTTCGAACGAGTGTTTCCACTCCCAGACTAAGCATGAAGTAAAATTTCGAGTTTAGAAAAGCCCCGCGTAGAAAATTTGTCGAGGGTCGCGCAGCGACCCGAGACAAATTTTCACGGGGCTTTTCTAAACTCGAAATTTTACTTCATGCGCCACGCGTACAAAACACTGATTTGAAGTGAAGTTCAAAAACGCACAAATACATCTATAATCAGAGTAACATAGATATTTAGTCTTGTTCACGGGGCTTTTCTAAACTCGGATTTTTACTTCATGCGCCACGCGTACAAAACACTGATTTGAAGTGAAGTTCAAAAACGCACAAATATATCTATAATCAGAGTAACACAGATATTTAGTCTTGATCACGGGGCTTTTCTAAACTCGGAATTTCACTTGATGCGCCACGCGTATTAAACAGTGATTTAACGAGAAATTTAAAAACACACAAAACAATTTTTTTATTTTAATCCTCACAATTAATTCGTATTATTTTTGACTATTTAAATCCTTTTGTAAGAATTTGAATCCTTTTGTAAGTATTCGAATCCTTTTATAAATATTTGAATCGTTTTATAAATATTCGAATACGAATCCTCTTAAAAAAATTTTACAAATCCGGAACACGAATCCAGTTTAACTAAAGTATTCGAATGCGTCTTTTGAATCCTCTAAAACGATTCGAATCCAGTATTCGAATCCAGGATTCGAACCCTGAATGATTTTAATCCTGCCCAGCTCTGGTTTTTAACAAGTTTTTAATAAATATCTTGACTCTTTTAATACTGGGTGTCTCTTCTGATATCGAGTAAAACAAATTTGAAAAATAACAACGATATTAGTTCAGTGGAAGACATTTATCACGTCAAAGTCAAATAATTGTAGATTGAAAGAGTGCTTCGGAGCATATGAAATAGTGTTGGGGAGCGTGCACCGTGACGTGAAAAAGCGCCGGGACGCCACATCCCAGTTAATTCGGTTGATTTATAGCCTCCTGGACGTCAGGATGAATTATACGCGCTGCGCGGGCTGAAAAAGGACGACCGCCCCCGATAGCGATAACAATAACAAAAGCTCGAAACTAATGATAATTTAATGTAAACATAAAGAGCGGATCGGGGCGAAGTATTAATAATGCTGTCAGAGCATAAAAGAGTAATTCAATAGTAATTACAATCTAGCGTGTCCGGCGCTCATCATGCAGACATGTCCAGGCCCAGGCAGGCAGCGAAAAGACCGCCACTACTTTATCATCATATTCATGCCCGCATGCACAATCAACATAAACACATCAGGACGGGATTCTGGAATTAAATAACTCTATTCCTAATACTTTACAAACATCGGCGGAAGAGAAATACAAAACGTATGGAATTATAAACGCATTATTGCATGCGTAAAAAGGGGGTCAGTGCTGTCGAGAGTTATTTATTCGCAGGTCCTTTTTTGTATTTTTAAATTACCATGTGAGACGAGATGAAACGGCCGCGCCCCGAGCCATGCAAATTACACGTTCTAAATTATAATTTACATTCAACGGAGGTTTATATCTAAATTGATTTAATCGGCTTAATTGGATCGAAATTTAAGTTGTCGTTAATTACCGATAAGTTCAAGTTTCCGAGCCGCGCTTTTTTTCTTCTTCCTGCAACGTTTGTTGCGTTTGACATGTTATTATTACATTACTCAGATTCGACGCCCGCGGACAGGAAACTAAACGAAACAGACGGCGAAGTTATTTATTAAAGCCATGCCTGGCTGTCCATATTTATTTTAATCACGACATGTCACGTTGATCGAATTCAATTCCAGTCTCTTTGCTGAAACGTTTGCCAGGTTTTTGATACGCTCGGACCATCCTTTTGTTATTTGTTTGGATACAATTAGGGACTAATTGTGCGTTCCGTGATTGTGGGTGCTAGATGCAGTGAGCAAGGGGAATTTAATTTGATAAGTTCCCCTTTCATCTTTGTAAGCAGGGATGGGCCTTAATAGTCGACGTGACAGCACGTCGATAACGTCGACAACGTCGACAATGTTGAGAACGTCAATAATGCCGACAATGCCAACAAAACTATTTAAAGGTTATGTTATTATAATGTATATGTTGCGGTTTTTAATGATTTCAAAAGTTTCAGATACTCTGGTAACTTTCAAGCTATCTGCCGAAATTGTATCGCATTAGGCTGAATAGTTTCAATGTTATATTAATTAAAAACATTGCCGACGGCAGAAACGTTGTACAAATAGCCGACGGCGACGTGCAATTCGACGCGTCTACAATGACATTGTAGACGTGACATTGTTGAAGCCGCCCATCCCTGTTACGGCCAATCGACAGGCCTCCCTTAAACCGTTCCCATAAGGTTAATTTTACGGGGCGATAAAAGTGCCCCGAATGGTTGAAAATTAATATTTTTCGGGAAACTAAATAGTCTACGTTCTTTTTACCATCATCACGCGACTTCGTGATTTTTTTCGATTGTCTGTAGCAAAAAAAATAAATAAAAATTTAAAAATGGGTATGCATGGAAGATTATCAAATTTCGGCGAAAATGCAAAAATCTCGGCGAAAATCGCCAAATGACTTTATAATATACCAAACCTTAGCTAAGAAAAATGGGAGCATAATCTGTGAGAACTTGAGCCTCATAGAGAAATTAGTTTTTAGTCAGCCCGCTCGGAAAGTAGACCTTTGCAAAGTGGAAGAAAATTTTGCTCGACTTTGCGATATATTTTTTGCGATCTCAGATAACCTAGGAAGATGACTTAACGTGAAAATGTAGCTGCATTCTCTAGGAATCCAACGCTGAAAACCCTTCCTTCTATCTTATCTGTGAACCTTTCAATTTTGGTCCAACCGCAGACTCGTCCGAAACGGCAAATTGGCAGGCCTCCCTTCAACCGTTTCCATAAGGCTCTATGTTAATTTCATAGGGCGATCAAAGTGGTCCGAATGGTTAAAAATGATTATTTTTCGGGAAACAAAATAGTCCACGTTCTTTCCACCTACATCACGGACATTCGTGATTTTTTTCAAATTTTTTGGAGAAAAAATAATTTTTACTAAAATTTGAAAATGTATGGAAAATAATCAAATTTCGACGAAAATGCGAAAATCGAAAAATGACTTTATATTATACCAAAATTTAGCTAAAGAGTGGGAGCATAATCTGTGAGAACTTATGCTTCATCGAAAAATTAGTTTTCGATCGGCCAGATCGCAAAGTGAACCTTCGTACTGTGGAAGAAAATTTTGCTCGACTTTGCAATTTTTTTTTTCGCAGTTAAAGATGACCTAGGGAGATGACTTATAGTGAAAATGTAGCTGCATTCTTTAGGATTCCAACGCCAAAAACCCTGTCCTTCTATCTTATCTGTGAACCTTTCAATTTTGGTCCAACCGCAGACGCGTCCAAAACGGCAAATCGGCAGGCCTCCATTAAACCGCTTCCATAAGGCCCTATGTTAATTTCATAGGGCGATCAAAGTGGTCCGAATGGTTGAAAATGATTATTTGTCGAGAAACAAAATAGTCCAGGTTCTTTCCACCATCATCACGGGACTTCGTGTTTTTTTTCAAATTTTTTGGAGAAAAAATAATGTTTACTAAAATTTGAAAATGTATGGAAAATAATCAAATTTCGGTGAAAATCGCCAAATTACTACATATTATACCAAAATTTAGCTAAAGAATAGGAGCATAATCTGTGAGAACTTAAGCCTCATCGAAAAATTAGTTTTCGATCGGCCAGATCGCAAAGTGGACCTTCGTACAGTGGAAGAAAATTTTGCTCGACTTTGCAATTTTTTTTTTCCGCAGTTACAGATGACCTAGGGAGATAACTTATAGTGAAAATGTGGCTGCATTCTTTAGGATTCCAACGCCAAAAACCCTGTCCTTCTATCTTATCTGTGAACCTTTCAATTTTGGTCCAACCGCAGACGCGTCCAAAACGGCAAATCGGCAGGCCTCCATTAAACCGCTTCCAGAAGGCCCTATGTTAATTTCATAGGGCGATCAAAGAGGTCCGAATGGTTGAAAATGATTATTTTTCGGGAAACAAAATAGTCCAGGTTCTTTCCACCATCATCACGGGACTTCGTATTTTTTTTCAAATTTTTTGGAGAAAAAATAATATTTACTAAAATTTGAAAATGTATGGAAAATAATCAAATTTCGGTGAAAATGCAAAAATCGCCAAATTACTTCATATTATACCAAAATTTAGCAAAAGAATAGGAGCATAATCTGTGAGAACTTAAGCCTCATCGAAAAATTAGTTTACGATCGGCCAGATCGCAAAGTGGACCTTCGTACAGTGGAAGAAAATTCTGCTCGACTTTGCAATTTTTTTTTTCGCAGTTACAGACGACCTAGGGAGATAACTTATAGTGAAAATGTGGCTGCATTCTTTAGGATTCCAACGCCAAAAACCCTGTCCTTCTATCTTATCTGTGAACCTTTCAATTTTGGTCCAACCCCAGACGCGTCCAAAACGGCAAATCGGCAGGCCTCCATTAAACCGCTTCCATAAGGCCCTATGTTAATTTCATAGGGCGATCAAAGTGGTTCGAATGGTTGAAAATGATTATTTTTCGAGAAACAAAATAGTCCAGGTTCTTTCCACCATCATCACGGGACTTCGTGTTTTTTTTTTCAAATTTTTTGGAGAAAAATAATGTTTACTAAAATTTGAAAATGTATGGAAAATAATCAAATTTCGGTGAAAATGCGAAAATCGCCAAATTACTTCATATTATACCAAAATTTAGCTAAAGAATAGGAGCATAATCTGTGAGAACTTAAGCCTCATCGAAAAATTAGTTTTCGGTCGGCCAGATCGCAAAGTGGACCTTCGTACAGTGGAAGATAATTTTGCTCGACTTTGCGATTTTTTTTTTCGCAATTACAGATGACCTAGGAAGATGACTTATAGTGAAAATGTAGCTGCATTCTTTAGGATTCCAACGCTAAAAACCCTGTCCTTCTATCTTATCTGTGAACCTTTCAATTTTGGTCCAACCGCAGACGCGTCCAAAACGGCAAATCGGCAGGCCTCCATTAAACCGCTTCCATAAGGCCCTATGTTAATTTCATAGGGCGATCAAAGTGGTCCGAATGGTTGAAAATGATTATTTTTCGAGAAACAAAACAGTCCAGGTTCTTTCCACCATCATCACGGGACTTCGTGTTTTTTTTTTTCAAATTTTTTGGAGAAAAAATAATGTTTACTAAAATTTGAAAATGTATGGAAAATAATCAAATTTCGGTGAAAATGCGAAAATCGCCAAATTACTTCATATTATACCAAAATTTAGCTAAAGAATAGGAGCATAATCTGTGAGAACTTAAGCCTCATCGAAAAATTAGTTTTCGGTCGGCCAGATCGCAAAGTGGACCTTCGTACAGTGGAAGAAAATTTTGCTCGACTTTGCAATTTTTTTTTTCGCAGTTACAGACGACCTAGGGAGATAACTTATAGTGAAAATGTGGCTGCATTCTTTAGGATTCCAACGCCAAAAACCCTGTCCTTCTATCTTATCTGTGAACCTTTCAATTTTGGTCCAACCGCAGACGCGTCCAAAACGGCAAATCGGCAGGCCTCCGTTAAACCGCTTCCATAAGGCCCTATGTTAATTTCATAGGGCGATCAAAGTGGTCCGAATGGTTGAAAATGATTATTTTTCGGGAAACAAAATAGTCCACGTTCTTTCCACCATCATCACGGGACTTCGTGATTTTTTTCAATTTTTTTGGAGAAAAAATAATTTTTACTAAAATTTGAGAATGTAAGGGGAAAATAATCAAATTTTGTCGTTTTAAAATCACATAGTAAATTTTTTTTAAAAATAACTGCTTGTATCTGAAATATTTTTAAAATTTATGATTTCTAGTAAGGCAGTGCCGTTTTCTACTCCTTCTTTGATACGCCTGTGAATATAACCTTAATATAACATTTAAACATTCATAACATTTATGATTTCTACTAGGCTGGTTTCCTCCTCTGCTCCTCATTTGCTACGCCTATAAATATTATCTTAATATAACATTTAAAAAAGATAAAAGTAGTGATATTTATTAGTCTGATGGATTGATTAATGATGAAATTTTTATAAACCAACAGTCTGACATAGATGAAAGTGCTTGTGGAAAAATTGAGCGGCCGAAAAATCTCCAACCCGTCTATTTTTAATCCAGTATAACAGTGTGTAAATTAAGTGTGGAAAGATTAAGAGCAATTACGCACCGTGCCAAAACAGCTGTCAATTCCGGCATAACGAGTCCGGACGTGTCCGCTTAATTCGCGCGCATCTGTCAGCTTGCCAGGCATTCGTCAAAATCCATCGACGTTCGCCGAGTCTAGATCGCCGGCGCGGCGTAAATAGCATCAGAAATCCTTAGAATTAAATTTCAGCCGGGTATTAAAAGGTTACCAGAAAAAAAAAAACGGGTAAAAATAACGTTTATTACAGCCATTAATCGCGGCTGGGCTCTAATTCTGTGTAAGTGCGCGCGAATCGCGACCGCGGGAAGATTAAAAGAACGCGGGGAATTAAGAAAAATTTATGAAGGGGCTTTCGACGCCGTCACATAAATTTATATCAGCGCCCATAAATTAGATGGATTCTCTGAATAAATTTCAGCTTGAAATAATTTCAAAAGAACACATTTTAAAAAATTAAACACACAAAATAGATATCGAGGCGCGCGCTTATGCAGGCGATTAAAAACGGAATTAATTTAAGCGGGATAGTAAAAATTAATTAAATAATTCATACAGAATCGCCATGAAGAAAGATTACATAAATTATACCGATTTTATGGTTTAATACAAGGCAATTAAATTTAATGGAAGCTCGGCTAATGACTGAGCGGGTTCACTATTTTATATAAATTTACGCCGACTGTTCGGGTCAGAAGAGGAATTTTTCTATTACAAACAATTCCCGTCCTTGGACCGAAGTAATTTTAAACGGTCGGTTCTGAAGGGGATAATGAATGCGTAAACACGCGCGAAATGGTCAACGCTGCCAGCTAGGGGTTGTTCCAGATGGTGAACCTCTTCTAAGAATTGCTGGGTACCTGCATCTTGCGCGCGCTAAATCCACCCCCGATGACGGAGTTTACCCCCCACTTTGTAAATATTTTGTAAATATGTTCGTGTATATTTTTAGCATTAAGCTTTTGAACTTATAAGAAGAAGGTCTAATAGAAATCCTTAAAAAGTGTTATTCGTTTTATTTTTCGTTGAACAAATTAGTCGATGGTCGTAACAACTAGTCACCTTACAAGTGACACCGTCGCAAGACAACACAAAATTATACATGGTCCTTCGAACCGGATGAAGAAGAGTTTATCCAACCCCGTGACCAGAAGATTAATTGTTCATCGTGGTTATCGTCGGTGAAGCTGTCCAGGTCCTTAGTTCGCCCAAGTAGACGTCCAGGTAGCCAAAGAGAGCAGCTCAAGCCGATGATTGAGATCCAGTCCAGGAAGACGATTTTGGAGGAAAAGTGGTGAGTCTCTGACAATTTCCCATTTCCTACCTTTGCCCTGGCCTTAGATCAGTTTTTGAATAATCTTAAATTTATGCACTAAATCGTGCATAGTTTATTTAAATTAATTTAACCTTCTCATAAATAAATTTATTAAAAATGGATTTAAAGCAATTAATCCAAGAGCGTGGGTCGATTAAAGGCAAATTAACACGTACTAAAAATGCAGTTTCCGCAATGGATAAAACAAAATTAGATTATATTGATCTAGCAGATCGTTTACAAAAAATTCAGGAACTTTATGATCCATTCTTTAATGTTGTTGCAAAAATTCAATTGATCAATGAAGAGGAAAATAACGATGAGGAGAATTTTGAAAACGCATATTTTTCAACAACTAGTATGATTAAAACATTACTAAATTCTGCCCCGAAGGACACTAGTTCAAATCGGTCAATTTCATCTACCTCAAATTCCGATAATCAACTCCCTAAATTAAATATACCAACTTTTTCCGGTATTTTGTCTGATTGGTTAGGTTTTAAAGAATCTTTTGAGTCAATGATTCACGATAACAGTGAACTTAGTTCTCTACAAAAGCACCGCTATTTAAAGTCTGCTCTTGAGGGCGAAGCGGCGCTACTATTAAAGGGGATAAGTCTCTCCGAATGTAATTACCGTGAAGCTTGGGACGCATTAAATGACCGCTATAATAATACTAGGAAGTTAATTCACAGCCATATTATTGATATTTTGGAAATAAAACCAATAAATAGAGAAACGTGTGCTGAAATCCGAAAAGTAATTGATACAACTACTCGCAATATTCGCTCTCTGCGCGCATTAAAAGTGCCCGTTGATAATTGGGACGACATTTTAGTAGTTTTAACAGTATCTAAATTAGATATAAACACTAAAAGAGAATGGGATAGGACACTTGAGCGGGATAAACTACCAACATTTGCCGAGTTAGTTAGTTTTTTGGACAAAAAAAGTGGTTCATTAGATGTCGATCATGTTAATCACAGCAAAATAAATTCAGATCACGGTCGAACGAATCAAAAGTCAAAGTATGTTAATCATGTAGCTCAATTTGATAAAAAATGTATTATTTGTGGCAATTCACATCAAATATTCAAGTGCGACATATTTTTAAATTTAGCAGTTAGAGATCGTGTGTCTAAAATTAATGAATTAAAATATTGTGTATGCTGTTTGCGACCAGCAAATCATGCTATTCAAAATTGCTATGCGCGCTCGTGTTCCATTTGCAAAAAGAAGCATAACTCTTTATTGCACATTACAAAATCAATGCCAAATAATGAACCAGTGCAATCCACGTCTGCGCATTGCAGTTATGAAGGCGAAGTTTTATTGTCAACAGCGATTGTAAAGGTTAATAATTTAAAGAAAACACACGAATGCAGGGTATTATTAGACAATGGCTCACAGTTAAATTTAATCACTTCCAGTGTTGCGGATAAGTTAAATTTGAAAAGAGAAAAGGTTGACGTAACAATACGCGGTGTAATTGAATCTGTATCAAATTCTTCAGAAAAAACTGAAATTAACATTGCCTCTAGATTAAATAACTACTCGGCAAATATTTCATGCATTATCGTACCGAAAATTACAAATTCATTACCTCGTGAAACCTTTAAAAAGGGTACAATAAAGATTCCGCATAATATGCAATTAGCAGATCCACATTTTAATGTGTCCCGCCCTATTGATATGTTAATAGGTGCGAGTGTGTTTTGGAAGACTTTATGTAACGGTCAGGTAGATTTAGGGATAGGTAATCCCGTGCTGCAAAAGACGCACTTCGGGTGGATTATAGGCGGAGGTGAGACAAAGGCTATTGTTAAGCAGGGTCAGGTAGCAAGCCTTCAATTACTTAATTTGAAAACCGATGTAGAACATTTTAATTTGGAGCGTTTTTGGGAAATCGAAAATGTTGACGCAATTTCTAAAAAATTAAATCCCCAGGAACTTAAATGCGAAAGGCATTTTATCAACAATGTAACCCGCGATAAAACAGGTCGATTCACAGTTGCCTTACCGTTCGCTAATAATAAAATAGAATTAGGTGATTCATATAGTATAGCGCAGAAAAGATTCTATAATTTAGAAAATAAATTATGCAAAAATGAAGAACTTAAGTTGCAATACTCAAATTTTATGACTGAATATGTAGATTTAGGGCATATGCGATTAATAGAGTCCGATGATAAATCCGGCTATTATTTGCCGCATCATGCAGTATTCAAAAATGCTAGTGCCACCACTAAATTAAGAGTAGTATTTGACGGTTCATGTAAAACAACGAATGGAAAATCGCTCAATGATATGTTAATGAAAGGGCCTGTCATACAGGATGAATTGTTCACAATTCTTATTAGATTTCGCGCACATAAATATGTACTATCTGCAGACATAGAAAAGATGTACAGGCAGATTAGAGTAGACGATCATTCATCCAAATTTCAAAAAATACTGTGGCGTTTTGATTCCTCGTATAAATTAAAATCTTACAAATTAGACACTGTCACGTACGGTACCACCCCCGCGTCATTCCTGGCAACTCGTTGTTTACATGAATTGGCCAATAATGAAGCCAAACAATATCCCCAAGCCTGTGAAATAATTAAAAGGGATTTTTATATGGATGACTTGCTGACAGGTAGTGACTCAATTAAAGATTTAATAAATATCAGAAATAATGTTATATCAGTATTAAATAATGGGGGTTTTCAACTAAATAAATGGAATGCCAATAATGAATCGATCTTAAATCAAATTCCGCGTGACAGAGAGGACATGTTAATTAGACTTGATAAAGATGTCAGTACGAAAATCCTCGGCTGTCTGTGGGATTCTGCGTCAGATGTATTTACTTTTTCTGCTTGCAAACCCGATGAAAAACGTATCACCAAGAGAACCATTCTGTCTCAGGTAGCCAGTTTGTTTGACCCTTTAGGTTTCGTTAATCCTGTCATTGTATCTGCAAAGTTAATTATACAAAAGTTGTGGCAATTGAACTTAACTTGGGATGAGAGCGTGCCTTTAAATATTCATACGGAATGGAAATCTTTTCAAGCTAACCTGCAACTAATTAATAATGTTAGAATTTCTCGTAATATTAAATTTAATTCAGATTTTGAGCTTCACGGGTTTTGCGACGCAAGTGAAACGGCTTATGGGGCATGCATATACGCACGCGTGAAAATTAAGGATCAAGAATATTTTACAAATTTAATTACGGCAAAATCACGCGTTGCCCCTTTAAAAACGCAATCACTTCCCAGGTTGGAATTGTGTGGCGCATTGCTACTATCGCGATTAATAAATACTATAAAAAATGCGTTACAGTTTAAAAATATTCAATACAAAAGCTATATGTGGTGTGACTCATCTATAGTACTTTGTTGGATTAATGCCGAAAAGGCTAAATTTAAAACGTTCGTCTCTAATAGGGTAGCTGAAATCAGGGAATTAACAAATACTGAGAATTGGAGGCACGTATCTACGACCGATAATCCCGCTGATATTCTTTCCCGGGGATGTACTGCACAAGAATTATTAAATTCAGATATTTGGTGGCGAGGTCCTTCATGGCTCGTAAAAAGTCAATCTGAATGGCCTCAATCCAAAGTTAATGTGATAACTAATATTCCTGAAATTAAAAATGTTTGTCTTGTAAATAGTGTAAATAATAGTTTTAGTATTTGGGACAATTATTCTAGTTTTTCAAAACTTATTAGAGTTACAGCGTATTGTCAGAGATTTTTAAATAATTGCAAGGCAAAGAAAAGCGGCAAGGAGAAATCAGTTGATTACCTCTCATCGGACGAAATTAAAAGGGGTACTTTGTCCTTGATAAGAGCCGTTCAAATGCAGTCATTCCCAAATGAGTACAAGCATTTAATTAACGGCCGCGAAATTAATAAAAATAGTAATTTATTAACTTTAACCCCATTTATGGATGAGATTGATCGGGTTATCAGAGTCGGGGGTAGATTAAAAAATGCATTGCTACCGTATAATAATAAACATCCCCTGGTTATACCTGGGCAACATAAATTAACAGAGCTAATGATTCAACATCAGCACTTAACAAATCTGCATTCGGGTGTTAATGCGACTCTCGCCTCAATAAGATTAAATTACTGGCCATTATCAGCAAAAAACCAGATTAAAAAGATTATCGGAAAATGTGTACGATGCTTTCGAGTAAATCCGAAATTCGGCGAACCGATTATGGGCGAATTACCTGAGCCGCGTGTGGTAATTCAAAAACCTTTTAATTCCACTGGAATTGATTTTTGTGGGCCCTTCTTGATAAAAGACGGTGTTAGAAAAGGCATCACCAGAAAGGCCTACGGTTGTTTATTCATTTGCCTAGCAACTAAAGCCGTTCACTTAGAAGTGGTCAGCAATTTATCAACGGACGCATTTATTGCGGCGTTGCGGCGCTTCGTTGCTCGTCGCGGAAAAATCACGCGTATATATTCAGATAATGCTACTAATTTTATCGGTGCTAGTAAAGAATTAAGCTCACTTTTTAAATTAGTAAAGGCAGAATTATCAAATAATAAATTAAATAATATTTTTGCAACAGACAATCTAGAATGGCACTTTATACCTCCTCGGTCTCCACATTTTGGGGGGATCTGGGAGGCAAACATAAAAAAAGTAAAATATCATTTAAAAAGAGTTATGGGAAACTGTATTTTGACATTTGAAGAGCTAACTACACTATTAAGTCAAATTGAGGCCGTCCTAAATTCTCAACCCCTGTGTAGTATTTCCAACGACCCCAACGATCCCTCTTTCTTAACTCCTGGTCACTTCCTTGTCGGAGATTCATTAACAGGTATGGCAGATCCGAGTCTATGCGACATTAAAATCGGAAGATTATCCAGATGGCAACACCTGCAATACATGAAGCAGCACTTTTGGAAAAGATGGGTGAAAGAGTATCTTCCGACTCAACTACCTCGCACCAAGTGGACCAAGAACTCTAGCAAGATAGAGGTGGGGGACTTAGTGGTCATCAAAGAAGAAAACCTGCCCCCATTAAGGTGGCTCGTTGGACGAGTTCTGGAATTGCACCCAGGCAAGGACGGAGTTGCACGCGTAGCAACAATGAAAACTACAACAGGCGAGTTTAAGAGGGCGATAACCAGGCTGGCAGTTCTCCCAACAAATTGAGCCGAAGAGACTTCATTCCTTCAGGGGGGGCGGCATGTTCGGGTCAGAAGAGGAATTTTTCTATTACAAACAATTCCCGTCCTTGGACCGAAGTAATTTTAAACGGTCGGTTCTGAAGGGGATAATGAATGCGTAAACACGCGCGAAATGGTCAACGCTGCCAGCTAGGGGTTGTTCCAGATGGTGAACCTCTTCTAAGAATTGCTGGGTACCTGCATCTTGCGCGCGCTAAATCCACCCCCGATGACGGAGTTTACCCCCCACTTTGTAAATATTTTGTAAATATGTTCGTGTATATTTTTAGCATTAAGCTTTTGAACTTATAAGAAGAAGGTCTAATAGAAATCCTTAAAAAGTGTTATTCGTTTTATTTTTCGTTGAACAAATTAGTCGATGGTCGTAACAACTAGTCACCTTACAAGTGACACCGTCGCAAGACAACACAAAATTATACACCGACTTTTATGCCATTTATAAATGTATAATAGATTAATTTATACACTTAATAGTGGAAATTCCTGCATCGCATTATACCTGATTATTAATTTAGGTGCCGTAACGGAGCAGGAACGGAAGGCCGCGTGTATCGATTAGCGTGGGCGGGAATTATGAATTTTTGATTGATCCGATAAAGTTGGGGATTAATTTGTGCGGATCAAGACACGAGGCAGCGGATTTATCTGAGCCGTCGGACACTGATTGATTGGTGCTTAATATTTGGTAGCATTCGGTTTGATAACTCCTGTTGGTGTCGTTAATCATTCCGCGCCCTAAAGATAAGTCGAGTTCGAAGGATGTAACAGTTGCCGGTGATGAATTGTCTTCGCTCGAAAAATATTAATAATAAGTTATTTGTGCATGAATAAATAATTACGGCCATCATCCGGATGATTTTTCGAATCATTTATTATTGTGTTGAGATGGGATTGTCAGTTACGAAAAATTAATTAACACTTTTTCTCCAACATTCATCTGTCATATCCTGGAAATTAATTTCATTAATATAATTGTTTTATATTAAATTGTTTTCTTTTCAAATTAATCTTACGGAATAACGAAGATGGATAGTTACAACAAATCAAATGGGATTTTAATAATATGCATGTGTCCTCAATAACTTAGTACGTGTTTACTTGTGAATAAGAAAACACTAATTATACCTTTAACTACTGCTATAACAAAAAAAAGAGTTACATCATACTAAAATATATTTTATAATATGTATACATATATAATATAATTTATATTTCCCAATATACAGTGACCATTTCCTGCTAATAACAAAAATAAGGGAGTTGGAAACATCGAATAAAGAAAATAGATCAGGATTGAAAAAAAGGCAAGACAACATAAGCATAAAAAGTTATAAACTAAGAGACGATGAAATTGCAAAAAATACGAACAAGTAATAACAAACAAAATGGAACATTTAAAATCAGATAATATAAACACGACGGTAGAAACATTGTGGGAAAGTTTTAAGGGTACAGTACTAACAGCAGCAGAAGAAGTGTGTGGGGTAACGAGAGTAAGCAATAAAGTTAAACAAACAGCATGGTGGACAGAAGAGATAAAAAAACAAGTAAAAATAAAAAAGAAGAAATGGCAAATGTATCTAACCAACAAGTCAAATGTAACCTACAACGCATACAAGAAACAAAGGCAAGTAGTCAAAAAGTTAGTACTGGACGAGAAACAACAGACATGGAAAGAATTTGGCGAAAAACTAGAAATGGACAGCAAAGGTAATCAAAAACTTTTCTACAAGACGTTAAAAAATCTCAGGAACAATAATAAAGAGGACAGCGATACAATAGCAATAAGAGATGAAAATGGAACCACAGTGACGGAAGGGAAACTAATAATGAAGAGATGGAAAGAATACTTCGAAAAACTGCTAGAAGCACGCACCGAGAAAGAAGAAGTAGCGGAAGTAGATATAGATACCGAGAAACTAATCTCAGCGGCAGATGAACAAGACCAAATCACAGTAGAAGAATTAAGAGCTGCAATAAAGAAAATTAAATATGGAAAGGCTCCCGGGATTGACAAAATAACCACTGAAATAATATAATAATAATTAATAATAATGCCAATATTCAAAAAAGGTGATAAAAAGAACTGTAATAATTACAGAGGCATAACAATATTAAGTACGGCACTAAAGATTTTCGAACAGATCATAGAGATGAAATTAAGAACAGTAATAGAACCAACACTATCCGATTCACAAAGTGGATTCAGAAAAGGCCGAAGTGTACAAGACCATATATTCACGGTAAAGGAAATTATTGACAGGACATTAGCGCATGGAAAGGAGATATACATGGCCTTTATTGACATGGAAAAGGCATTTGACAAGGTACCAAGGTCAAAGATATGGGAAAGTCTACGGAAAAGGAATGTAAACGACAAACTAATTGCAGTAGTAAAATCGATCTATAAGAACACGAACAACATAGTAATGATCAAAAACATGAAATCGGAGAAGTTCACTACCGAAGTAGGAGTACGACAAGGGGGTGCACTTAGCCCACTACTTTTTATTACATTCATGGATGACATCATAAGGAAGAGTAATCAGGAAACCAAATCAATAAATATAGGCTACAAAAACCTACAAACAATAGAGCTTAGCGAGTGCGCATTCGCAGACGATATAGTATTAATCGCAAAAAATGAAAGAATACTACAACACAACCTACGGACCTGGAATGAAGTAATAAAAGCGAGTGGAATGAAACTAAACAAGACAAAAACCAAAGTTATGGCTATTACAAAGGAAAACGCCAATTTAAATATTGAAATCGATCAACATCAGCTTGAGCAAGTAAATGTAATGCAATACCTAGGGGTTATGATAGAGGAAAGAGGAAGAAATGATACCGAGATAAACAGAAGGATAGAGAACACAAACAAAGTATTTTATGCAATGAATAAAGGATTTATCAACAAAAGGGAAATTTCAAAACAAACCAAAATCAATGTATTTAAAGCAATATACAGACCTACACTAACATACGGATGTGAAAGCTGGGTACTATCACAACAACAAAAAAGTAAACTGCAGGCAGTAGAAATGAAATATCTTAGAAGAGTAAAAGGGGTATCGAAAATGGACAGAAACAGAAACGAAGAAATAAGAAGTGAGCTAGAAATAGAGTCCCTACAGGAGTTCATAGAAAGAAGACAACTCTGCTGGTTTGGGCACCTGCAGAGGATGAACAACACGGTACAAGTAAAGCGAGTTTGGGAAGCCAAAACACAAGGAAAAAGGAAGAGTGGACGACCAAAGGATACATGGACCAAGACAATAGAGAAGAACTTAATGAAAAGAGGAACAACGATGCCCGAAGCAAAGAAGATAGCCCGAAATAAAAAAGAGTGGAATACATTTATATACAAATAGATTCCACTGCCACACACTCGAATGGGTAGAGCGGCATTTGATTATATATATATATATATATATATATTTCCCAATACATAATATTGCCTCTGGCCCAGAGCATCATCTACGTAAGCTTGTTTCCAAAGATTAAACGTTTCTGTAAAAGTTTTCCCCAGTTTTACTCCAAAAATTTGTGTTGCGTCGTTGCTCCAGAAACTCGCACATTTCAAAAATCTCTACTAACACTTAAATACGTTGCACTTAAATAAGAATATCACGAAAACTAAGCGAGATATCAACAATCCAAGAACATGCGCTTACAAAGGTTATGCACAAGGCAGTGCTGCCAACAGCGTATCATTAAATATCTCCGTTGGCACGTAATTCAAATTGTTCGGTTGTTATTTGAACAGGCCTCGTATATTTTCAACTTTACTGCTAATCAGTGGTTTACACGCGTGGCGCATGAAGTAAAATTTCGAGTTTAGAAAAGCCCCGTGAAAATTTGTCTCGGGTCGCTGCGCGACCCGAGACAAATTTTCTACGCGGGGCTTTTCTAAACTCGAAATTTTACTTCATGCTTAGTCTGGGAGTAGACGACACTCCTTTAATTTTTGTTAGATTTTCAATTTCATTAATTCGTAAAATGTTCATGAAATGTTTAATATTTCTCTAATATATAAAATTTTCAACAGATTTTCAATATTTTTATTCAGATTAAAAAACTCTGAGAACCTTGCTTCAATACTTTATTTTGTAACCAAATGTACATTTCGGATACGATAGAAGATAAATAAAGTATTGAAGAAAGGTTCTAAGAGTTTTTTTAATCAAAGTATAATTATCTTCAAGTAACTCAATCAATCCAAATTTTTATTCAGATTGAGAACAATTTTCAAAAATTACTTTCTAATTTACAAATTCATCAATATATTCGAAAATTATTTGAACACACAAATTTGAATTTTCATTCATCAAGATATACTTTTTTACTGTCAAAAAAATCAAATTATGTCAAAAGCGACAATTCATATCTTGAACAAGTTTCTCATCTTTCACGTGGTGAAACATATTTAACTATGATTTAATAAATCAGCGACAATTCATGTAAATAATTTGTTATTTAAATCATATATTTTATTTCACTAATGCCTAGTAAGTTTGTCAATCAATCATTAATTCAGTATCGTGACATTACAAACAGTACATTATGTTGTTTATTTTATACGATTACAACGTGTTGAAGTTTACATTAGCCAAACAAAATTGATTCCCTTTGTGAATTAAAAACGTAATCCATTCGAATGTGTCTGTCTGTCGCATTAGCATAAAAAAGTGTAGTCACAAAGCACTCCATGAATGATTCAAAACAGAGGGATGGATAATTTCGGAGGTGTATAAATATTCAATTAGGCACGAGAGGGAAAGGGAAGTGAGTCGGAGTTATTTTTTTTTTTTTTTTCGTTGTTCGGGAAATTACATAAATATAAATAGAGGCGAAGGTGTGCTCGTGATGGTTTCCCTAATGTATGATTTGTTCGCTTGATGAGATGTCTTATTCCATATTCTTTATTTTCCTCCGACTACTTCTTCTCCCGGTGGATGCGAGATGGGAGCCGGGAGAGAATTAAGTAGTGCCAAAGGCGTCACGCAATTTCCGTCTCCGGGACCAGCAGTCTGACATCAGCAGATGCAGAAAGAAATGGTACGTCTCCTCGAAGCAATAAAACTTCGCTGACAGGGCCGAAATTAAATATGAAGTTGAACTGTCTGGCGAGTCGCGAAACGCGGAGTAAATACATTTGGACGCATTTGCATACGAGGAACTCCGGTTCCTGGACTCCCAAGCCCTCGGGGTTATGTAATTAAAAAGGGCCGACGTCTGTCAGATATAAATCAGTGTGCATGTGGGCGGGCTAATCTATTGTTGTGTTTATTATTACGTTACTGACGCGAGTGTCACGACCGACGATTTCCAGTTTGATAGAGTCGCTCAATTGTATACAGCCAGATAGGGTGTATGGTTACATGCTGAGTTATTGTAAATTTAGCTCCTCCGGATGGCATTTACATATAATATTGTCATTTGTTGTGCCCCCACTGTTATAAATGGGTTCTTGCTCCCACGTGACCACAATAATAAGGATCTAATAGTGGCTTTTAAAAAATACTCTTTATATAAAATAGGGTGCGTTGTCAAGCAAACTTTTTCCTAACCCCCCTTTTTATATTAATAAGATTTAATACAGATATATCACAAAAAACATAACAGTGCTATTAAGTTTTTATTTTACTTCATGCGCCAGGCCTATAAATCACAGGTTTAACGTGAAATTCAAAATCACATTTAGAATAACACAAAATCAGCTTCAAAACGTATACATCAACTTTGAGTAACACGAAATTAGCTTCAAAAATGTATACATCATCTTTTACTTAGAATAACACGGCATCAGATATTTAGCTGATATCAACGATGTTCAATTTCAGGTTATTATGGTCGTACTCCCTTTAAGAAGTTGTAGGTGCTATAATGCCCAAATTTCGCCGCTGTTTTATGGACATAAGACATTTTTAATTATCAGAAGACTAACGTCACAAAAGGTAGGTATTAGATTTTAGATTTATTTTATTTCACTTGAGAGAGATCCTCAACGAAAAAAGACAAAACTTGCAGTCATCGTACATAAATATTAAGGAATAACTACTTTTTTATTGATCAGTTGCAAGTTGATTCACAGAGCTTGAAGCTTGAATTTTCACATAGCAAAACAGCTGAAAAAAATTCAAAAAAATGGACATTGTCAGAAGAATAACGTAACAAGAGAATAAGTATTAGATTCTATTTCAATATTTATTTTAGTTGAGATTTATTAGAAATAATAAAAGACTTCCACGAGTGTTTTCCACTCCCAGGCTAAGCATGAAGTAAAATTTCGAATTTAGAAATGCCTGAAAATTTGGTTTGGTCGCGTAGCGCGAAGCGCGGAGCGACCAAACCAAATTTTCAGGCTTTTCTAAACTCGAAATTTTTCTTCATGCGCTACGTGTATAAGAGACTGATTTCAAGTGAAGTTCACTTGTTCACAATATTTCAGTGTTTTTAGTATTTAGTACGCGTGGCGCATAAAGTAAAATTTCGAGTTTAGAAAAGCCTAAAAATTTGGTTTGGTCGCTCCGCGCTTCGCGCTACGCGACCAAACCAAATTTTCAGGCTTTTCTAAACTCGAAATTTTACTTCATGCTTAGTCTGGGAGTGGAAATCACTCGTTTGTAACTTTAAATTTAACATTTTTTATAAACACAACGATTGCCTGAAATTTTACAAAGCTTGCATGGGAATATATACACTTAAATAAATCCGAATATGTCCCAATTACAGCTGTAAACCTTCAGATATTCGTTGTTTTTTTTAAGTTTATTTTGAAGTTTTAAACAAGTGTTCTCCACTCCCAGATTAAGCATGATGTAAAATTTCGAGTTTAGAAAAGCCCCGCGTAGAAAATTTGTCGAGGGTCGCGCAGCGACCCGAGACAAATTTTCACGGGGCTTTTCTAAACTCGAAATTTTACTTCATGCGCCACGCGTATAAACCACTGATTAGCAGTAAAGTTGAAAATATACGAGGCCTGTTCAAATAACAACCGCACAATTTGAATTACGTGCCAACGGAGATATTTAATGATACGCTGTTGGCAGCACTGCCTTGTGCATAACCTTTGTAAGCGCATGTTCTTGGATTGTTGATATCTCGCTTAGTTTTCGTGATATTCTTATTTAAGTGCAACGTATTTAAGTGTTAGTAGAGATTTTTGAAATGTGCGAGTTTCTGGAGAAACGACGCAACACAAATTTTTGGAGTAAAACTGGGGAAAACTTTTACAGAAACAATATACAATATATTCGTTTTTTTTTTTAAGTTCATTTTGAAGTTTTAAACGAGTGTTCTCCACTCCCAGATTAAGCATGAAGTAAAATTTCGAGTTTAGAAAAGCCTGAAAATTTGGTTTGGTCGCGTAGCGCGAAGCGCGGAGCGGCCAAACCAAATTTTCAGGCTTTTCTAAACTCGAAATTTTACTTCATGTGCCACGCGTGTTAAGCGCTGGTTTTAAGTGAAGTTCAAAATATACGGCTAAGTAATTAGATAATAATATAAGTGTTTAGCTCTGGACGTGGGCCGACCCAATGTTGATTATACGGTAAAGAATTTTGTTTTTGAAGCGGAACGCGTGTCTGTGGAATCCAGTTTAGCCAGCATAACTGATTTAATGGAATCATTCGATGGGACGCGGGTATTATCCACTTATAAAAAGCTACATAGTCGGTTGAATCACATATTTGGTCGGATTTATCGGTTTCCTGTGGAAGCAAATAAGCCGCAAATTTCCGAATATAGAAGCGAAACCTTGGTTACGGTTTTATCAGTACAGGAGGATTTTGACTGCAAGTGTGATTTAAGCCGAAGAGAGTTAGGTGAGGTTCCAGAACCGAAGGAGAACCGCCCAACCGTGGAAGCTGTGCAGACTAAGAGTATTCCGGTGTATAAATGAGGTACAACTTTTGATGGAACCAGTACGCAGGGATCCTTAGCTTCGTTCTTAGAGCGTGCAGAAGAGTTACGTCAAGCTCGGGAAACTTCAAAAGGGGAACTGTTTCGTGCGTCAGTGGATTTATTCCGTGGTGCCGCTCTCGTGTGGTACAGGTCCATTAAAAATTCTGTACAGAATTGGGATGAACTTGTTGGTGCTCTGAAGTGAGATTTTCTTCCCCCGGATTACGACGAGGAGTTATGTATGGAAATCAATTCCCGAACCCAAGGAACCCATGAAAAGGTAGTGCTTTTTGTGGCAGCTTTGGAAAGTTTGTTTAGTAGACTAAGTGTCATTCCACTGGAAGTAGACGGTTTGAAGCTTATTCGTCGTAATTTATTACCGAAATTTAGCTGTGGAAAGTTTTTTTAGTAGACTAAGTGTCATTCCACTGGAAGTAGACCGTTTGAAGGTTATTTGTTGTAATTTATTACCGAAATCCACACTTAGCTCTGCAAGACTACCAGCATTTCCAAACTGTCCGAGATATGTCGAGTGTTTCGACGCGTTCGAAATAAATTCAAACTTCCACCTGTGAAGGAGATTCATTCGTTAGAACCGGATTTAATGTATTGTGAACCATCTACTTTGGTTAGCCAGCAGGTTTCACCCTTAAGAGAAGAAAATTCCCCCAGTTCATGTAAGTTAGTTTGTTGGAATTGTCGAAAGGTAGGACATGTACGGTCGCAGTGTCCTTCTCCTCAAGTTGGTCCAGTTTGTTTCCGCTGTGGTCGAAAAAACTGTACTGTCCAAACATGCAATCATTGTAGGGTTCAGGGAAACGAGTCCGGCAGGAATTTGATAATTTATTTGCGGTATTGTGCTAAGGTCTCAAATAAAGTTAAGTTAGAGAAGTCAGATTGGGAGAATTATCTGCGTGTCGTACCGAAATTTTGTAAATCTCCATTGTTATGTCCCCTTTTTGTGAATCCCTCGAATGATACCAGACCACATATCGATGTTCTTGTTTCTGGTGTTAAGGTTTCAGCGATGATTGACTCCGGAGCCACCCATTCTGTGTTGGGAGAACCGGGTTTGCATCTGCTTAGTTCCGTATCGTACCGATTATCGAAATACCCTGCAGTGGCGATTAATGCTGCAGATAATAGGCCAATGGACATTCATCCCCTTTTTGTGAATCCCTTAAATGATAACAGACCACATTGATGTTCTTGTTTCTGGTGTCAAAGTTTCAGCGATGAATGACTCCGGAGCCACCCATTCTGTGTTGGGAGAACCGGGTTCGCATCTGCTTAATTCCGTATCGTACCAATTATCGAAATACCCTGCAGTGGCGATTAATGCTGCAGATAATAGGCCAATGGACATTTCTGGATTAGTATCCTTACCGTTGGTGATAAATGGCAGAACACGTATGATGGAGTTGTTGGTGGTACCGGCTGTCAAACATCCATTGATTTTAAGAGCAGATTTTTGTAAACTATTTAAAACAGTGCTGGATTTCAAACCAAATCGTGTTTCACTTGCGTTATCAACATTTAAACCTGCAGGTGACTCTACTTCGAACCAGCTAGTTGTTGGGAAGAGAAATTCCGTTAGTGCCGTGGATAACTCAAAGCATCTTCAAGGGTTGTTGCAGTAGCGATTAATGCTGCAGATAATAGACCCATGGACATTTCTGGATTAGTGTCCTTACCGTTGGTGATTGATGGCAGAACACGTATGATGGTGTTGTTGGTGGTACCGGCTGTCAAACATCCATTGATTTTAAGAGCAGATTTTTGTAAGCTATTTAAAACAGTGCTGGATTTCAAAACAAATCGTGTTTCACTTGCGTTATCAACATTTAAACCTGCAGGTGACTCTACTTCGAACCAGCTGGTTGTTTGGAAGAGAAATTCCGTTAGTGCCGTGGATAACTCAAAGCATCTTCAAGGGTTGTCGGAACTGTCGTCAGATCAATATAGTCGATTGCAGGAAGTCATCGATTAGTTTGCAAAGATTTCGTGGAAGGATGGAAGCAAGACAAAACTAGCAGTTATCGTAGATAAAATATTGAAGAATAGCAATACATTTTTTTATTGAACAGCTGCAAGTTGATTCAGAGAGCTTTTAGCTTGTATTTTCAAACAGAGAAACAGTCAAAAAAATTACACAAGAGTAACTCTTTGAATATTTGTTAATAAGTTACTGTTTCTTGAAATTATAATTTTAATTTTGCCTGGCTGTACTCTGCATGTAATAAATAATGTAATGGTCATTAAGTTTTAGTTTACTGTGGTTTTTAGTGTAGCGAGTAGTGGCAGCAATGATTAGAAAAACAAAAAAATACCACAAGAGTAACTCTGGACGTTCGCGTATACAATATTCAACTTATTTATCACGTGATTTATTATAACTAATGCCCCGTATTATAAACGATTAATAAATCATTACATAACTATGTTTGGAATAAATTTATTTATGGAGTAAACTGATGGGCAAATAAAACTGCGTATTATAAAGCAAACCTACCAACTAAATAGCGATTCTAGGAATAAATAATTTAATTGGTAAATTACCGACTAAAATTATACATTTTCATTGTGTCGATAGTTGGTACCACAAATTTTTAAAATTGAATTGTCAATCTTTCAAATTGATTTGTCAATCAAATTGGAAATTTAGTGTTATTTTATATAATTATGGAGAATAACCCTTAAATAGGTCAGAATTACACAGATCAAGAAAAAGAATGCTTATTACAAATTATTTAATACTTAAACGAGTGTTTTCCACTCCCAGGCTAAGCATGAAGTAAAATTGCGAGTTTAGAAAAGCCTGAAAATTTGGTTTGGTTGCGTAGCACGAAGCGCGGAGCGACCAAACCAAATTTTCAGGCTTTTCTAAACTCGAAATTTAACTTCATGCGCCACGCGTATAAGACACTGATTTCAAGTGAAGTTCACTTGTTCACAATATTTCAGTGTTTTCAGTGTATAGTACGCGTGGCGCATGAAGTAAAATTTCGAGTTTAGAAAAGCCTGAAAATTTGGTGTGGTCGCTCCGCGCTTCGCGCTACGCAACCAAACCAAATTTTCAGACTTTTCTAAACTCGAAATTTTACTTCATGCTTAGTCTGGAAGTAGAAAACACTCGTTTGTAACTTCAAATTTAACATTTTTTATAAACGCAACGATTGCCTGAAATTTTACAAAGCTTGCATCGGAATATTTACATTTAAATAAATCCGAATATGACCCAATTACAGCTGTAAACCTTCAGATTTTCGTTGTTTTTTTTAAGTTCATTTTGAAGTTTTAAACGAGTGTTCCCTACTCCCAGATTAAGCCTGAAGTAAAATTTCGAGTTTAGAAAAGCCTGAAAATTTGGCTTGGTCGCTCTGCGAAGCGGAGCAGCCAAACCAAATTTTCAGGCTTTCCTAAACTCGATATTTTACTTCATGCGCCACGCGTATAAGAGACTGATTTCAAGTGAAGTTCACTTGTTTACAATATTTCAGTGTTTTCAGTATTTAGTACGCGTGGCGCATGAAGTAAAATTTCGAGTTTAGAAAAGTCTGAAAATGTGGTTTAGTCGCTCCGCGCTTCGCGCTACGCAACCAAACCAAATTTTCAGACTTTTCTAAACACGAAATTTTACTTCATGCTTAGTCTGGGAGTGGAAAACACTCGTTTGTAACTTCAAATTTAACATTTTTTATAAACGCAACGATTGCCTGAAATTTTACAACGCTTGCATCGAAATATATACACTTAAATAAATCCGAATATGTCCCAATTACAGCTGTAAACCTTCAGATATTCGTTGCTTTTTTTAAAGTTTATTTTGAAGTTTTAAACGAGTGTTCTCCACTCCCAGATTAAGCATGAAGTAAAATTTCGAGTTTAGAAAAGCCTGAAAATTTGGTTTGGTCGCGTAGCGCGAAGCGCGGAGCGACCAAACCAAATTTTTAGGCTTTTCTAAACTCGAAATTTTACTTCATGCGCCACCCGTATAGAACGTTGGTCTTAAGTGAAGTTCAAAATATGCGGCTTTAGCATACTGTTTTGGTAGCATATTTTGAAATTCACAATATTTTAGTGTTTTATAGGCGAACCGTAATGAAATTAATAAATACAGATAGTAGAATTTAAAGTAATTAGATAATAATATAATTCACTTTTGACTTTTAACTGTCAAATTATTTAGAAAGTAAAATTGACTTGGTAGAAAAACAAACAAATAATTTACTGAGGAGATTAATTAGTTCAATAAAATTATTTTATTTTTTTTTATTTGAAATAAAACAACACAGTTGGGAGGGTTTCACTTTTATTGTTGAACACTGCAACATGTTTCACCACACAGTGGCTTCATCAGGCAAATGATGAAGCCACTGTGTGGTGAAACATGTTGCAGTGTTCAACAATAAATTGAAACCCTCCCAACTGTGTTGTTTTATTTCAAATAGTATTATGGAGTTTCATCATGTATCCGCCTCATCAATTAAAAATTATTTTATGTTTATAATACCGACATCTTTAAAATAAATAAGTTTATTGCTAAAGTAAATTTTATTTATTGAATAAAACGTTTTATAATACTAGGCAATAATAAAATTAATCATATAGTATACATTATTTTTTAATATTAGTTCTCATTTTTTGATAAAGTAAATCTGAACTTTTCCATGTCGTTGTTTTGGTGAATGCGCCGGGGCAAGAAGTAGAGGATCTAAAGTTATCAAATAAAATAATTCATAGTCTTGCGTTTTAAAAACTTTTATGGCGAAAAGAAAAGTGTATAAAACGGTGTTTCCTATGAATGATGTTTGCAAGGTTGATGATGCCACTGTATTCCGTACTCGGCGTGTTATATGTGGAACAGCAGGAGCAGACGCTGCTGGGGAAATGTATTGTTTGGTGGTCGTCGGTCCTTTGTGATGTCGGCTGCCTCATAAAGGAGAATAAATGGCGTCATTAGGAAGGGGCCGTGTCCTTGTATTTTTGCCCGCATTTGTCGGGTCTTGTCGCCTACTTTATCATTGTCGTCGGGGTGCGCGTGACGCGATTTGTCAACGGGGAGGACGATCTCAACATCCACCTCCTCCTCCTCTTCTCCTCTTCTCCGGCAGACCCGGGGGACGTATCGAGAAGGGCTTATTATTTTTATCAGTGCGACCAGGACGCGGCCCATTACGGAGATTGCTCATTTGCAACGGGGCAAACACCATTAGTCAATGCGGGGCCGGGGCAGACACCAACACCAACACACACACATACACCGCGGGGTTATGCAGATTAATGTTAGCGGTTCATCCATTACATTTATCCTTCATCTGGTTCGCCGTGCCGTCGATAAATCAACAAGAGCCTGGGTTGCCTGGCGTGCTATAAACTACAAGGCGCAAACACAGATTTACGGCCACTCTCGCGGAAAGTGTTAAAGAATTATGCCTCTCCGTAAATGAGATGTGTCTGCAGCCATACATATACATGTCATCTTGGCGGATATAAATAGGGAAGATGAACGTTTTCTTTTAGGCGCTCGCTTACATCCCCTCGGTTTCTCTTGACTTGCGAGCGTGAGGGTTATTTTTCAGCGTCTCCTGAAGAAGAGTTGGGAGGGAAGCCAAGACGTATGGCCTCATCACTCTGGCGCGCTGTCAGGCGATCTTTCTATCTTGTCGACCCGCTTTAGGAAACCGTTCAAGTTTGTGTTTGCCGTTCGCACTGATTTACACGATGAAGACAAATGCCGTCTTTCAATGCGCACATCCATCTAACTGAAATTGGAACACATTTCACCGTGTTCGCCCGTTCTGCGTGCTTTCCCCGGCTTTATTGCCCGCCTTCCGATCGTCATAAGTCACCGGCACTAACAACCTCACTCATTTGCCACATACCAAATCAACACTTATATCAGAACCACAAACATCTTATATCATCAAGCATCATAAACAATGATAGCCAGGAGTGTGTATTTTTAATATACAGGGTATTTTGCTTTTAGGTATACATATCCCGATGCATCCGTTGTGAAATTTCGGGCATTCATTGTATTTTAAATTCGTTTCATTTAAAATTTTGAACGAGTGTTTCCAATCCTTGGTTAAAAGGACCATTAAAAATGTTGTCTTTATTTACAAGATAAAATTCAAAATCACAAAATTTAGATGGAAGATTAGCGTTTTATACGCGTGGCGCATGAAGTAAAATTTCGAGTTTAGAAAAGCCTGAAAATTTGGTTTGGCCGCTCCGCTTCGCGGAGCGACCAAACCAAATTTTCAGGCTTTTCTAAACTCGAAATTTTACTTCATGCTTAATCTGGGAGTGACAAACACTCGTTTGTAACTTCAAAATGAACCTAAGAAAAAAACGAATATCTGAAGGTTTACAGCTGTAATTGGGACATATTCGGATTTATTTAAATGTACACATTCCGATGCAACCATTGTAAAATTTTAGGCATTCGTTGCGTTTTTAAATAATGTTTAATTTGAAGTTAGAAATGAGTGTTTTTCACTCCTAGACTAAGCATGAAGTAAAATTTCGAGTTTCGAAAAGCCTAAAAATTTGGTTTGGTCGCGTAGCGAAGCGAAGCGACCAAACCAAATTGTTGGGCTTTTCTAAACTCGAAATTTTACTTCATGCGCCACCCGTATAAATCACTAACATATTGTGACGTTCAAAATATACTGCAAAGAGTGTGCTAAATTGTCCTATCAGGGGGTCCCATTCGGTATGTGTAACGCAAGTCAGCGTATCATATTTTGGAATTTCTGAAGTTTTGGAATTTCTGAAGATTGACGTATTTTTGCACGCAATCCACTGCGCATGGGCGCAAACAGTTATGTAATAGGTGTATTGTAACTGTAGAACTACACAGGTTTATACGGCAATGGCACAAAATAAAAAAAATCAATAATCAATAATATAATATAATTAATATATACTAAATAGGTAAGCAAAAGTCGAAAAAAACCATCTTCCCAATGAGCGAGCGAAGCGAGCTTTGGCGAGGGGGGCCGGAGGCCCCCCGAGCCCAAACTATCAGACGGGGGCGGCCGAAGGCCGCCCCCTCTCCCCGCACCGCCACCCCCCGAAATTCCGACTTTGCGAATTTTTGGCGGGAAAACGGGTCGCGCGAAAAAATCGCCGCCTTCACCATCGGATAGAGCGCAAAAAGTTCTTAATATATACTAAACAGGTAAGGGGGGTCGTGCAAAAAACGTACTTCTAGAGCCGTTTCAGCGTTCCCCTTTGGCGAGGGGGGCCGCAGGCAAAACTATCAGACGGGGGCGGACGAATACCGCCCCCCGCCCCGCACTGCCTCCTCAAAATCGCGACTTTGCCAATTTTTTTTGACAAAACTGGAAGAGATAAAGTTTCCAGTTTTTAGGTTCGCAAGAGCGCAAAAAACTCCATGCAAACTTATTTTCTTAGAATTGAATTTGCCGCCCCCGGAGGCGGAGCGAACAAAGTAATAAAAAACAACGACATTTTTGAAGAAAAACCGAAACCTTGGTACCTCCTACAAGGACAATTTACCTATGACGGCCACAACAAAAAATCACGCTATAGTGTCATATTTGATCCAACTAATAAGTACAAGTACGATGAAATCCAGTCGCTGGGGGGCGGGAAAAAAAATCCAAGTACATCGGGGCCGGTTTTCCGAATTCTTACTTTTTTTGCCATAGCGTAATGCTGCGATGTCCGATCGAATCACGGCCAACGGCGTCGGATGCGCCTTGAAATTTGCCTTTAAATTATTTTTCATCTAAGCTTCTGCCGCCTCCCGGGGCGGCAATTAAATAAAACAATTTTAAACTTTGGACTTTAATAATGCCCTTATGCGATGAGCTACGTCGACCTTTTTTTCAGAAAACTGTAGTTCTTGACATCCTCTACAAGAATTATACCAGCCGCGCTGCCTCCGATCTCTACCTCGGGGGTGGCAACGGTGTTTTTGAAACCAAAATGTCCCTCAAGTTTGAAGTGCTATAGCGAACGAACGGAAGCTCCAAAAAAAATATTCGATTCCAGGGTCTTGTAGCCTATTAAAAGGGCTTTCAATTGATATGCGAACTTTTTACGGGGGCCCCATTATGGGCCCACAATTGAGAAAATATCCTGTCCGGTCCTCCGCCATTTTGTTCGCCTACGTGATGACTTATCCGATTGAAAAAAATACTTACAAGTAGCCAAAAGATCACTTATTAGGGTGTGCCCTATGCGGCCTTACTGAGGGGCCCATAAGAGCCCTTAAAAAATCAAAAAATGCAATAATTTTCGAATTTTTTAAATTGGCAGTTTTTAACGAAAAATCGAAGAAAAAAATTCACCATTCCCTGCGAGTTTATTGTGGACGGCTGAAATTTTGATAGAATATACTTTAGGGTAGTATATTTATATGCCTCGGATCGCTTCTTATCGCTTTCGATTGATGTACGATTTTTTTACGGGGGCCCCATTATGGGATATCCGGTCCGGTCCTCCGCCATTTTGTTCCCCTGCGATGACTTATCCGATTGAAAAAAATACTTACAAGTAGCCAAAAGATCACTTATTAGGGTGTGCCCCATGCGCCCCTACTGAGGGGCCCAGGAGGGCCGTTAAAATTCACGATATTCAATAATTTTCTAATTTTTTTAATTGGCATTTTTAAACGAAAAATCGAAGAAAAAAATCACCATTCCCTGTAAGTTTATCGTGGACGGCTGAAATTTTGATAGAATATACTTTAGGGTAGTACCTTTTTTATGCCTCGGATTGCTTCTTACCTTTTAGATATTTGTTGAAATATTTCTGTTTTTGTTGGCGGAGTCCTCGAAATCACGGAAAACGAACATTTTTATTTTTTTACTTCGGTCATAATTGGAGTAGAACAATAGGAGTTGGACCATAAATGGGCTAATGCAAATCTGCATAAATGCTGAACATTTTATTGATCCAGCTCTATTAAGACGGAAATTGGTATTTTTTTCTGCGCTTCAAAACCGCTTTTCAGGCTAAAACGGCGAATTAAATATACAATTTTTATTTTTTTAGCTCCTTTATTATTAATAGTGCAACAATGGGAATTCGATCAATAAATAGGTAATACAAATCAATAAAATTTTCAGCATATATAGGAAAATTTTATTGACCTAGCTCAGTTTAGATCGGAAATAGAATTTTTATTTTACTTTGAAATTATTTAAATAAACAATTTTTATATTTTTGCTATAGTATTTAATACAGTGAAACAACAGGAGTTCTACCAATAAATAGGAAATACAAATATGTATAAATGCTAAAAATATTTCATTCATCTAGCTTAATTTGGATAGGAAACAGATTTTTTTAATTTTTCAAACTAATTAAATAAATATATATTTTTTTTGCTTAAGTTTTTATTACAGTACAATAATAGGAGTTGTACCAATAGATAGGAAATATAAATTTGTATAAATGCTGAATATTTCATTCATCTAGCTCAAGTAGGACCAGAGCAATAAATATTTTTTAGTTTTTAGCAATTTAGAAATATTTTGATGCGCTGGCTATCAAAAGCCATGAGTGGGAAAAGGACAGACTTATGCGGGTTTCAATGTAAAATTTCTAATCAAGGGGTACGTACCCCTTAGATTTTTTTGAAAAAGATTTTTTTTTTGTTAAAGGTATCAAAATAATCCTCATTTTTTTCTATGACGTTTTCGTAGGAAGTGTTTGTTTTCTGCTCAACCGGAAGTATTTTTTTTAATTATTTAAATTTAAAAATATATAATTATATTTTATACGAAATAAATACGAATAGCATGTTTAACGATATTTTCGGGATTTTAAAAGTGTAAAAATCAAAGCTAAGCGCATTCAGCTTGCGAGGAAGCGAGCTTTTTGCGAGTGCAGGGAGCAGGCAATCGAGCGAGCGAGCTGGGGTGAGCGTTAGCGAGTCCTTTTAATATACATACTGCTTTCTCCATCCACCTCAACAACACATCATTCTCCAACCACAACCATTCCGCTTACGCACCCTCCTTTCACCCCTTATCACTCCATCGTTGCTATTATTGTATTTTCAAATCATTAAACATTTTTTAGTTTTGATTTCAACAATTCCTCACGCTTTCTGCGGGCTTTAGCTTGGTACCCGCAGGTAGTACAGCGGAGCGGTGATGAATTAAAGATAGTAATAGTTACATTCTAGTTACATTTACTAATCAGTGACCCATAAGTAGGATTTCATAATTGGAGTAGAAAAAACAAATTAAATTGAAACATCAATGAGTAACACTTAATAATTGAATGAATTTAGTTTAAGGCGAATTTGATGCTAGAACTTTATTATTAATTTGAAAGATGGATGAACAAGTGTTGGATGTTTACGTAAGGCGTTATTTCTGTTAAATGAGAGTAGTGTGGGCAGGCGACGACGTCTCGTTCCATTAGAAAATAATGGTGGCTAGAAAGAGAGAGAAAAAAATATATATATATAAAGTCGGTCTCGGTGGTGGACGCGTTCTTTTTAGTGCGGCTGGTATAACTCAGCGTCACAAAAGCCGCCATAAATTTTTCGAGCGAGCAAAGAAAGCAATTAATAAACCGCTCTTATTTAATAGATCGAGCTGTCGGCGTGTAATTGGGTAGAGCCATAAAACAGATTTATGGTATTTGCGTGCAGTGTTATAAGCATATTGATCAACGTCAGAATGCGCTATTATGCGAGTGACACGGAATGAAGTGGCTGAAATTGTTTTTGGTTTAATTGAAATGTTGGTGTGATCTGTTGTCTTGTTTTCTTGAAGGCAAAGGCGGCGAGTGTGGTGTGTGTACATGTGGAAATCCATTACAGGTGTACACGTGTGAAGCAATTTATTAATCGTAACGTTAGTTGCCTCGCGATGGTATCTCAACTACCAATTATACACTCTCCATCATTGTATTTACCAGTTGGCGGGCGTGTTCGGCAATGATAAATGGCAAGCAATGCATAATGCGCCCGGATACATACTGTATATTTAATAAAATGGCCTGTGTGAGTGTTGCTGAATAATAATGTAATTTGTTGCTGCCAACAGTGACCTCACACCCAGAGGCCAACAGATAATCATTAAACTTTACAACGAGAGGTTTTCTCCGGCCGCCTACATCACACCACTCGTAAACCAACGCTCGCTGCCTCCTGACTATTACCGCAGATATACGACCATCATTAATCATCCATCCATTTCTCTATTTCGCTTCTTTATTATTATTATTATTACCTTCTTTTTAATTTACAACTGCAGCCTATTTGCATCCGTAATTTTCGAGGCTGTCCCTCCTCGCAAAAACAGTTTACTTTAGAGTTAATAAAACGGCGACACCGCGAGATTTTATATCCATCACAGCTGCAGGTTTAATGCCGGTGTAATGAAATTATTATTTGCATAACAGCGCCCCAAGTGTACACAGGCGCGGCCTTTCCACCGACAACA
The DNA here is from genome assembly GCA_932526585.2 of Philonthus cognatus. Lineage (NCBI taxonomy): Eukaryota > Metazoa > Arthropoda > Insecta > Coleoptera > Staphylinidae > Philonthus > Philonthus cognatus. Next base: position 82,960,280 of record OW052245.1, on the reverse strand, counting down.
TAAATCTTCCTGATTTATCTGCGCGCGGTGGATCGCGACTTTAATCCAGGCAATGCACTTGCACTTTGGGATGTTATGCGCTATGCGTTATGCACATCCAGAGAGTATATTTATTCGGAGCGCATACGGCCGCCGTCATTAGGGATGCTATGCTGCTCCACTGCCAGGACCAAATTGTTAATGTGGGATGATCTTTACAAACGAAAATAGAAACACTTTCCACGGGCCCATTAACGTGAATTAATGGGCTATTGTAGCACTCGACACCGATGACACATGCATGCACTTTACACTTATGTCTGTACTACCTGAAGATGGCTAAATGTCCTGCTTATACCATTCATTTTAATTAACTTACTGACTGAAATTATAACGTATGTGTGTTGTGTTAGAATTTCTCCTATATCATGTTAAATTTAATGGTTTAAAATAAGTTTTTTGCAAATTTATCATTTCTTTGCATTAAAACTAATAGATTACTAGTATCTGAGATGAATTTTTAACATTAAAAATATGACATATTATACCTAGCGCATTCACCATGAACCACAGTCGTATTTCTGGTTATGTTTCTTTTCTCAACATCGTTTTAATCAAAATGTAAAACCTGTAATTTGTGAAGCCTTCTTTAAAGATTCGAGTCATTAACATTTGGATTTGATTACGACTTTTATTAAAAAAAAAAATTACGAATCCGGATCACGAATCCTTTTTGGAATAGTTCATTTCAATCCTCTAAAACGATTCGAATCCTTCCCAGCTCTACCTAACAGAATACAACCATACAAGGCCGTTGCTAGAAAAACAAAGTCGGGGGGGATATACAAATTTCGGGAGGGGGGGGGTAGGTTACAGGTAAAAATATTGTTTTTGCTCTTTCAGTGCCGTGTATGAAAGGGGTGTTTATAAACCCCTCTGGAAGGGAAATTCTGATGTTAACTTAGCGCAGGTTTTGAATGAGAGGAGGTCACAATTGGAAGGAAGGGTAGCAACAGCCATAATCAAAGGATTATAGATTCTGAGAAGTTGCTAACGCACGGAATCGGGAGTAGGATTTGGAGTAGTTTATCAATAGAGCAAGTTAATCTTTTAAAGAATCAGCTTACTGAGATCTACGAAAATGATTGTAGATTTAGTAAGGAGGTTAAACCTGAAGACAAGAAGGAGAAAGAATACAGAATCGATGTTAATTTAAATAAAAACTTCTGCCCAACGAATTTAAGAGTAAAACGCAACTCTGATTTTGCAGCAGCAACTGCTGCAAGAAAACCCTCTTTACAACTAGAGCAATCTTTAACAGAATCTGATAAAAAAAAAAAAAATCTCGCAGAGTCTAAGCAAGGAAGTTCTGGACAGGCAGAGGAATAGATATAAAACCTCCTTATCCTTGGTGTTGGGGAAGGAAACTAGAGGAGCTATTTATAAAATTTAACATTTTGAAAATTGCGAGGGCGGGCTTAAACCCCCATATCCCCTTGCAACCGTACAACATGTCATTAACCCATTAACGGCCGAGCAATTATAGAGATAACTCTAAAAGTGGATTTTTGGTAACATTCTACACTTCTTTATATGAGTTCTACGAATGATTTATTGTATTACATTCTATGAATTTTTCTTTCAAATATAAATAATGTATAAAAACGTGCAATATAAACTTTAAAACGTGTTTTCCACTCCCAGACTAAGCATGAAGTAAAATTTCGAGTTTAGAAAAGCCCCGCGTAGAAAATTTGTCGAGGGTCGCGCAGCGACCCGAGACAAATTTTCACGGGGCTTTTCTAAACTCGAAATTTTACTTCATGCGCCACGCGTACAAAACACTGAAATATTGTAAAATTAGAAATACACTGAAAATATTTAATTTAAATGAGTAATAATCAAGATATTTAAATAACAAAATTTTTATGTTTTTCTTCATACATTTTCAAGTCAAGCTTAATAATATAATATATCAAATTAAGTTATTTAGTAATTTAATTAACATAAAATTAATAATGTTGCGTATATGCATTAATGGAACATAATGGGTTAAACATAACTTTAGGGCCATAAATTAAATTCTCGATTATGTAGCAGCAAACATTTTGGAGACCTCTAATCTAATGAGTCTCCAAAATGTTTACTACTACATAATCGAGACATTTCCATTTCCATTTTTGGTAAAAATCCACGCCCATGGTGTTAAATATAATTTTATCAAAATTTATATGCTTTAAATTGAAATATAGATATTTAGTGGTTTTTCTAAAATTATTTTTTAATGTGGTTAAGGTAATGTTTATTAATTAGACGTGAGATTTGTGTGGGCAGGGAGTGGTAGATTTGTCGCAGGAGTGGAAAGAAAGACCTCGAGAGTGTTATCTCGGGAATCGAGATTTATAGGCCGGGCCCGGGGCGAGATCTCCGCCAGATTGTTCACATATTTGTGGTGTTGTAAATTAAGACCGAAACGGCCGGAACGCTTAGTGGTTTCCGTTTCGATAATTAGACGATTTAGTCCCTTTGCTGAATTTAGTTACACATTAACGAGAGAGATTACTGTAATGTTAGTTGCTATTCAAGGAATGTGAACATTATTATTCACTTTATTTACGTATGTAACTGCAAATTTTTCTGTTAAGTTTACTTGCAGAACACTTGTGTTTTAATTTGAAGGTTCTAACGAGTGTTTTCCACTCCCAGATTAAGCATGAAGTAAATTTTCAGGCTAATCTATACTGGAAATTTTACTTCATGCGCCAGGCGTATAAAACACTGAAATATTGTTAAATTTCAAATATTCTTTTAATGCATCATATTTTTAATCCTGCTTTAGCAATTTACTTTCAATACTGATTTACTAGTTTTAATTAATTTTACAGTATTTCAGTGTTCTATACGCGTCTAAAGACTTCTAAATATAACGTCAAAATATAACGCGGAGCGGATAAACCAAATTTTCAGGCTTTTCTAAACTAGAAATTTTACTTCATGCGCAACGCGTATAAAATGCTGGTTTTAAATGAAGTTCAAAATATACGTCTTTAGAATACTGCTTTAGTAGCATGTTGTCAACTTCACAGTATTTCAGTGTTTTATATGCGTATCGCATGAAGTACAAATTCGAGTTTAAAAAAGCCAGAAAATTTGGTTTCTACCAAACCAAATTTCCAGGCTTTTCTAAACTTTTGGCTCGAGTCCCGGGAAGGGAGTTTTGGAGCCTTTTTTTCACTAAATCTGTTTCTTTGTGTGTCACAGCTGTTGTGTTAGTAACAATACAACACTGACATATTGTTACTAAAACAACAGCTGTGACACACAAAAAACCAGATTTTTCCCCAATTTCATTTGAAGAATGTGAAACTCTTGGTGAGGATGGTTCCGAAACTCCAATTTTTCAAGAAATGTTGAGTCTTGAAAACGAAGCGGAAAACCAAAATCAAACCAATAAAATCCTTCAAAATCGACATGACAATGTTTTGACAAGCAATGTTAGAGAAACAAAATTTTCATTTAAATTTTGTAATTTTAAATTGTATCTTATAAACAAAAACAACATTTCTAATGACCCTGTTTTCTATTCTGATACCATAAACAGAGAAAATGGTCATTTATGGAAAACAGCAATAGAAGAAAAGTTTCAGCCACTTATCAAAAATCAGACATGGAAAAAAGTTAATCTACCTCCAGGAAAGAAACCTTTAAGGGCAAAATGGGTATTCAAAACGAAATTGGATGTAAATAGAGAAGTGGTCAAGTACAAAGCAACAAAGGTCACAATCAAAGACCAGGAATTGACTACAATGATGTTTAACATATGGTTCTGTGTTGTAGGTAAATAGGCTAGCTCAAGCTCTTGCTTCTCCACCACTGGCTCTCAAACGAAACAGTATAGAACATCAATGTGTCTTCAAATTTAAATTTGAGTTAAGTATTCCAGGACCAGATACTCACAGAAGCGTTTCGGACTTCAATGTACTCTTCAGTGTGGTCCCAACCCAGTGCTGAGGAATACTGAACATTTCTGACTATTTCAGGTCAATATGTAAAAACTATAAATGGATTCTCTAACGCCATCTAATGTGTCTTATTCTTGATGACATCAAACTATTTTCGTATTACATGTATTAGTGCAGAAAGCACTACAAATCAAGGAAACCATGGGACACCTCTCGTGAATCGTACCTTACACATTTTTTCTTTGAACAATTCACTGTTTAAGGAAAACTGACACAGCGATATCAAAATCATTTAAATATTAAAAAGTTGTGTTCATCTCTGAACTCAGTTCAATGTAACATTATGGAATTGTCTTCTTGAGCTCTAGTTCAAAAATGATTCAGTTCAATACTTTTGGTGTAACTGGACGTTCGCTATGAATTGTCACTTTTACTACGAAAGAACAAGATCAAATTGCTCCAAAAATTCAAAACTGGGTTAATCTCTGAACTGATTTAAAAGTGACATTATAGAAATGCGATTTTGAACTCTAGTACAGAGATGTATTTGGCCTCTCATAAATAGCCATTTTCAATGCACTTTGGTTATCACAAAAAATCAATGTTCTTACATTAGTGAATTTTCATTTTGTCAACCACACTCTTACCTACATTTCTTCCTGAAGAGCTAAACTTATTGAGATAAATTCTGCCTCTGCTGTAGCCAACAGGCTGTGTTTTAACTAAACCATCGGCAGCTGATAAGAACTATTTTCCTAGAGAAATGGAACTTATGTAGATTTTCGCGAGTTACTAGTTTTAGGAGGGAACGTTGTATTGTTGTTTGAAACTAGAACTCTCCAAAATGAAATGATTATAAATAAATAAATAGTTGTCATAAAAATACTCTTGACATTAAAAAGTATCTTTCCTTTAAGAAGCTCTTATCCATAGTTTACAACAGTCAGCAATTTCGTTGCCAATCATCCTTGCATGACCTGGAACCTACAGCAGCTTCACTATGATGTTCCTGGCCAGTTGCTTAAGGGATTGTTCGCACTCCCAGACAGATTTAGATTTACATGTAGGCGAATTTCGAGCCTTTAATGCAGCATGGCTGTCTGAGAATATGCGTAATTGCGTTTTATTATGGCCCCTTCTTATATATGGGTCACATGGCTTCGATTTTCACCTGAAATATGGGTGCTGAGTTTCCCATAGCCTTTGATAATTTTAATCACGGACCAGTTATTCCAATTCCTACTCCTTCGTCAGTCTTGGACCCATTAGTGTACCAGACTAAGGAGGAGCCTTGCTTGTAACTGATAGACTGTCGCTCTAATGTCTTGGCGGCAGTGGCGCCGAAATCATAGTCAGTTGACATAATATCTTTGGGCATATAGGTTGGATGTAAAAATTGATAATTAGGAATGCAACCTGCAATTGGTTGAAGGATTTTATATTTAAGAAGAAAACGATGACCTGATTTATTCTCCAAAATCAGGGCATCGTTTCCTCCTTAAATATAAAATTCTTCAACTAATTGCAGGCTGCATCTCTAATTATTACTTTGGATTCCTTCCCAAATCATTGAACCGTGTGATTGTTTGCACTACCAGACCGATTTAGACTTACATGTAGGCGATTTTCGAGCCTTTAATGCAGCCTGGCAGTCTGAGAATATGCATATTTGTGTTTTATTATGGCCCCTTCCTATGCATATATGGGTCACATGACTACGATTTCCGCCTGAAATATCGGTGGTGAGTTTCCCATAGCCTTTGGTAATTTCAATCGCAAACCAGTTATTTCAATTCCTACTCCTTCGTCACTCTTAGACCCATTAGTGTATTAGACCAAGGAAAAGCCCTGCTTGTAATTGCTTGACTGTCGTTCCAATATCTTGGCGGCAGTAGATGGCCACTTTAATAATTGTGCCAAAATCATAGTCAGTTGAGATAGTATCTTTGGGCATATAGGTTGGATGTAAGGATGGCAAGTCGTAGGCTGGTGAGGTGTTCGGAAAGGAATCCAAATTGATAATTGGGGATGCAGCCTGCAATTACTTGAAGAATTTTATATTTAAGGAGAAAATGATGACTTATTTTTTTTAGGGATGCAGCCTGCAATTAGTTGAATGATTTTATATTTAAGGAGAAAACGATGACCTGAATTTGGAGGATGGCCAAATTATTGAAGCGTGTGATAAGTAAGTATGTATCTGGGAACCCAGATTAACACCAGTGAGAGAACATAAATAGAAATTGAAGAACGTATAAACAAAGGAAAAAAGGTCATCGGTGCCCTTAACACACCGCTATGGTTCAAGGATATCTCCAAACAATGAAAGCAGGACATATTCAATACGACCCTTAAAAGCGTCGTACTATGTTATATGGATGTGAAACATGGCAATTCAACAAACGCCTCAAAAATAAACTCTTCGTGTTAGAAATGGATGGATGGCGAAGATCACCCGCCATATTACGAATAGGCCGAGTGAGTAATGAGAAAATAAAAGAGTAAATGGACGCTAAAACAACTATCATCGAGCACATTCAACGCGCACAACTAACGTGGTATGAACACTTACAAAGAATGCGAGAAGACAGACTTCCAAAACAAATACTTGAGCTAAGACCCTTACAACTCCTTAAGAGAGGCAGGCCCAAGACAACATAGATGGACGGAATAAGAAGAGCTATGTCAGAGTCCGCTCTGATATAGCTCTCCTTATTCCGTCCATCTAACGTCGTTTACCTACAACCCGACGACTGGGTGGATAGAAAGCAATGGAAGCTAGGAACCTGAAGGCGCAGGACGCTATAGCACCGGATTATTATTATTTATATTTAAGTAGGGATTTATGTATATCAATGAGATAGATAGCAAGGACGTCTGATAAGCTACTTCAGATTCAATTAATTTCTAAAATGCACCAAAAACTAACCATTTAAGTTTTGGTTGCGTTTTGGTAATTAGTTGAATCTAAAGTAGCTTGGCAGGCATTGGCAGGCGAAACGTTTTTTTTCCATCTTGTAAAGGTCACACATCATTGGAGGATTTTATATTTAAGGAGACTAACCTGGTATGGACACTTACAAAGAATGCGAGAAGACAGAATTCCAAAACAAATACTTGAGGGGAGACCCTTACAACGCCTTAAGAGAGGCAGGCCCAAGACAACATAGATGGACGGAATAAGGAGAGCTATGTCAGAGTCCGCTCTGATATAGCTCTCTTTATTCCGTCTATCTAACGTCGGTTACCTATAACCCGATGACTGGGTGGATAGAAAGCAATGGAGGCTGGGAACCTGAAGACGCAGAACGCTATAGCACCGGATTATTATTATTTATATTTAAGTAGGGATTTATGTACGTCAAGGATTGGTAGAAGTGTTATTGGACGGTAGCAAGGGCGCGCTATAGGCTACCCCAGATTCAGCTAATTACTAAAACGCACCAAAAACTGACCACTTCAGTTTTGGTTGCGTTTTGGTATTTAGTTGAATCTAGAGTAGCTTGGCAGGCGTTGGCAGGCGAAACGTTTTTTTTCCATCTTGTAAAGGTCACACATCATTCTTGCTTCGTTTTCTGATAATCGTTTTTTGATACCCTTAAGGACATTACGGTTGTGAGGATGAACATGAGATGATAGGGATTTGAGAATACATCTATCGATGTAATTATGTATGGTTGTTGTACTTCTACCTCTTTTTAGAACGTTGTAGTGTTCTTCGCTAAATTAGGCATCTAGTTTTATCAATTCAACTGTTTTACAAACAGTAGACATTGAGGGACTCAAGTAGGTCAGGGATAGTTACAAAAGATCTTTCAGGTCGAGGTAATTTCGGAAGGCCCAGAGGCCACACGACCCACCGACCCCATAACATAACATAACCTAACAGTAGACATTTCAGGTTTTGTCTAATTTCGTGTTTTGACTAAACATAAAGATAGATGTGTTTTTTAAGAGCTTAGAATAGAAACATTAATTGATGACGTTTCACGTGGGAATAATAATCTATGAATCCGACGTGATGTAGTTGTAAATAATTCGAGTTATGAGCCGTGAAGCGCTCTCGCAGGCAGGGGGTTGAATAAGTAAAGGAAATCAGACACAATTACAAAATCGTGAATAATTCCGGCGCGGAAGCGAGGGTCTAGGGATCGCGTGTCAGTACGGTTAACGCAATAAACGTCGTGGAAACGCCGTAATTTCCCTTATTGTGTTTTTCCCTTCGTGTAAGAGAACATAAATTCGTTGTCGCGGTAATGAAGGAGACGGAGGCTAGAGAGTGATGAATCGCTGCCGTCTATTAAAGCAGGCGAACGAATGAAGGATGGCGTATCATGTCGGTGGCTAATAAAACACACAAAACAGGAGATATTCGGTGATAATGTTTGCGTGTCGTTAACGTTTTCGGTCTCGATAGTAATGTTCAACAACTTTATTACGAAATGACATTTACATATGGGGCACGTATGACGCATGCGGTATCTTAATTAAAAAATGCGGTGGGGAATAATTATGCAAATTCGGGGCTATTGTTGCGAGGTGCGTGTTCGGAAAATATATGATTCAAAGTTGCTGGCGTTATCTCCGTAATTTATGGATATTGCGCGATTATTATGATTAATATCGAAAACTATGTGTATAATAAAGCTTTTTGTCGGTGCGGAAGAAAAGTGGGATGTATATTTTATGGTGTAATACGTCGGAAATTATACGGTGCGAGAGTACATAAATTACCCGAGCTGAGGATAACGTTGGAAAAATTCGTCCTTAATTAATAACATCGGATGTCGGCGCTTTTGACGCCTTCGCGTGACCACATCACATTGATTTGTGGACGTTAAATAATCGCTCGACAACGACTGCTCACTTATTAATAATTAACCCCAATATCATTTATTACCAAGATTAAACTCAGGTGATATTCACATTTCAACCCTATTCCGAACAGCTCATATACCATCCTATATCACTGGATGATTAAGATGTAGATAGGCCCTCATTAAACCAGCACCGTAATGGGCGGACCACCAAACGTCCGACATAAATTCCCGACGGACAAACAGAAACACAAGTCACTTTGTCCGATTAAATATGCTGATACAAATTATTACGGGAAATTTATGTCGCCTCTGATGATTTATCGTCTATTTTTCATAAATTATTTTCAGACGTGGAACAACGGCACCGCGGAACACGAAAGGAGGCGGTGCCGCCCATAAATTTCGGGATTTAAATTAAAAATCTCGCCGAAAAGCCACGGCCCGTTTCAGATTTATTATTCTCCAGATCAGAATAACACCGTCAATAAATAATGAGATTATGTTTACATTTTAAATTCATTTTTTTATAACGCCCCCGCTCGCGTAATTTATTACATTTATCTTATCACAATCTTTATAGTAACTCTTTTTACATTTAAACTAACCTATTTTTATATGCTACAAATTAATTCTTCATCAAATAATTCACTCAAGTTTAATTAATTGCGACATTGGAAATTAAGCTTTTAAAATTTTATCGCTGCATATGGGGAATTTTTCTTTTAAGTATACATGTGCATATAGATAAGCTGTAATTTTTCTGTTATCTATCGTTTTTTCGAGGAGTTGAGTTTGAAGTTTTAATCGAGTGTTTTCCACTCCCAGATTAAGCATGAAGTAAAATTTCGAGTTTAGAAAAGCCTGAAAATTTGGTTTGGGCGCGTAGCGCGAAGCGCGGAGCGACCAAACCAAATTTTCAGGCTTTTCTAAACTCGAAATTTTACTTCATGCGCCACACGTATAAAACACTAAAATATTGTGAAGTTGCAGTTTGCTATTAAAGTAGTATGTTTAAGAGATACAGTTTGAACTTCACTTAAAACTAGTGTTTTATACGCGTGGCGCATGAAGTAAAATTTCGAGTTTAGAAAAGCCCCGTGAAAATTTGTCTCGGGTCGCTGCGCGACCCTCGACAAATTTTCTACGCGGGGCTTTTCTAAACTCGAAATTTTACTTCATGCTTAGTCTGGGAGTGGAAAACACTCGTTTAAATTTTCAAAATGAATTCTTTTGTTCCTAATTTTCTACGCGGGGCTTTTCTAAACTCGAAATTTTACTTCATGCTTAGTCTGGAAGTAAAGACACTCGTTTAACTTTAAATTTAACTCTTTTATAAAATCGACGTATGTAATATAATAAATCATTTATTGAAATAAAAAAAAATGCAAAATTTTACCTAAAATCAACTTTCAGAGTTAACTTTATAATTTGCTCGGCTCTTAATAGGTTAATATACTCCTAAGAAAAACAGTATTTATTAAAAATTAAAGCTGCATTTAATTTAATAACAAACTGTGAATAAATCGAAAAAAATCTATAAATCTCCAAAATCTCGACATGTTGAAACTCTTGACGGTCCACTCCCAGACTAAGCATGAAGTCAAATTTCGAGTTTAGAAAAGCCCCGTGAAAATTTGTCTCGGGTCGCGCCGCGACCCTCGACAAATTTTCTGGGCTTTTCTAAACTCGAAATTTGACTTCATGCGCCACGCGTATAAAACTCTGATTTCATGTGAGGTTCAAATATACATATATTTCACAATATTTTAGTGTTTTATACGCGTGGCGCATGAAGTAAAATTTCGAGTTTAGAAAAGCCCAGAAAATTTGTCTCGGGTCGCTGCGCGACCCTCGACAAATTTTCACGGGGCTTTTCTAAACTCGAAATTTTACTTCATGCTTAGTCTGGGAGTGGAAAACACTCGTTTAAAGTTTCTAAATGACTCTTTTGTACCTAAGACACAAAGTGATATTTTCCTAATACATTTTTCAACATAAAATTCGAAACATTCTGCAAATTCTCCGAAATATTTTTTCTAAAAATTGTTCAAACATTAGCTGCTTTTATAAAATAGTTAAATTTGAAACTACTAACAAGTGTTTTCCCTCCTGGATTAAGCATGAAGTAAAATTTCGAGTTTAGAAAAACCTGCAAATTTATATTTGCCGGGCACTTCGCGCAGCCCGAGACAAATTTTCTGGGCTTTTCTAAACTCGAAATTTTACTTCATGCGCCACGCGTATAATGCACTGATTTCAAGTTTAAATTTAATAAATTTCACAATATTTAAGTGTTTTATACGCGTGGCGCATGAAGTAAAATTTCGAGTTTAGAAAAGCCCAAAAAATTTGTCTCGGGTCGCTGCGCGGGGGCTTTTCTAAACTCGAAATTTTACTTCATGCTTAGTCTGGGAGTGGAAAACACTCGTTTAAAGTTTCAAAATGAATTCTTTTGTTCCTAAGACACAATGTGGTATTTTCCTAATATAGTTTTCAACATAAAATTTGAAATATTTTGCAAATTCTCCGAAACATATTTCCTAAAAATTGTTCAAACATTAGCTGCTTTTATAAAATAGATAAATTTGAAACTACTAACACGTGTTTTCACTAATGGAAAGCATGAAGTAAAATTTCGAGTTTAGAAAAGCCTGCAAATTTGCATTTGCCGGGCATTTCGCGCAGCGAATACAAATCTGCAGACTTTCTAAACCCGAAATTTTACTTCATGCGCCAGGCGTATTAAACGCTGAAATATTATTAAGTTCTAAATATATTATTTAGACATGTACGTTCATAATTCATAGCAGACTCAGCTTGATTTTGTGTTAGATCTCACTATAATAAATTTTACAAATTTCCATTTCGTCTAACATAACTTTTCGCTTTCAAAACTCGAGCGCCTCGGAGCACAAGATCATTTATGAAAACATCTAGGTTAAATATTTCACACCGAGATATTATTTTACCGAGCAGACGTAATTGAAAAAATATGGGACAGGAAGCAATAACACTTTTCGAAATAGCTTTATTATCGTCAGGTCCGAGGAATATCAAAGGAATTGTCACAGTCGCCGCCCGTTTAATTTATGCGCGACACACGAAAGCGAATCCTTTGCATGGTAAACAGAAATAAAACGAAAAAAATAAACGTCGCCGGCTATTTTATAAGGCCCATTTTTCTGTCGTCGAGATGGTGAATTTACAAGAGCAACAAATCGCAACGGAAATAGACCAACGCGCCGTACAAAATTTCACCGCCAGTCAAAACACAATATAGATGTTGGAGTGGTGTTTACGTTCGAGCCTCATTATCTTGCCAGATTTATACCATTATTCTTGAATAGTGATGGGTGTGGATGTGATGATTATTTATGAAGTTAAGTGTATTATATTAGAGTTTTCTATTCATATCAAATTCTTTTATAAAGTTATTAGTATATTTATAAATTGATATACACTCATAGGCGTAGCTCAGGGTTTGCAGTTTTTAGCACAATCCCCGTACTGTAAACTACAAAAAACGCATAAAATTATAGACGAGTGTCTTGAAAATAATCATGATACGAGTAGACTACAGAAGATGACATTTTGCGTAGCTTACGACGCCTGAGACCTAAACTCACTATGGGTCCCGATGGTATTCCCTCGTTTTTATTAAAGGATTGTGCCATTTTGTTAGTTAAACCTCTTTTGTACATATTTTAGGGGGTATTACCATTCGAAAGTTTATAAAAATTGATTTTATTTTTTTTGCATATTATGATATTTGATAGTATCTAGTTTCATGCCACAAAACCGTTTTACAATACGCGAATTCGTTAGTTAGTTTTTTGCTTGTTGAAGTAAACAATGCTGAGTAGGTGGCTGGGTGGAAATACGCAGAACTCAAACGAAAGTTTAAATGCTTGTGTCTGGAAGCTGACTTCGAAGCACCTCAACTGTGGTGCAAAAACCGTCGCTATCGCATCTTTCATAGCAACCAGCATCTTCAACGACGGATACTCGGCAGTTTTTAAGACGATGGAGACACTGGGAATCCATATCGGCCTGCAAGCCAAGGCATTCCGGTGCGGAGCGCGAGACGTGGGACGAATTTTGCCTGACTCCAGCAGTTTAGAAGGCCATCCAACAACGCTGGCAGGAGCAAATCATTTAAACCGAGTTTTTAGAGGAAGAGGAGGGCCTACTGTACGGAGCTGGCATAGCTGACTAAAGCCAAAAATCTCCAAAAATAGTTAAAAATTGTTTCAAAACTTTAAACGCGTTTTTCTCGAAACCACTTTTTTTTCGCTGGCCGGAAACTTTCTTTTCAAACTACGAAACGGATCGACTTGAGCTTTTAGTTTTCAGTTCTCCACATTATCCTCTGGAGTTTGAACCGCAGTCATTCAAATATATTAATATTTTTCATAGAGCCTTAAAGTCAGAAAAAGGAGGGCAAAAAGCGACCACTTTTTTCGAATAGCCTCCATTTTGTTATTTATCGAGATATTTTATTGTCGGTGGTTCAAACTCCAGATAATTTAATACAGATTAATGACTACTACTTCATTTTACGTTTCAAATCACAGAATCGAAAAAATCTTTCCGGCCATGAAGAAAAACACGGCGGACACGGACTTATTTGAGGCCAGATTTAGAGGCCAAGCAGGACGATTGAAAAGAATTAATATTCATTTTTTTATAGTTCATGAATCTATAAACAAGTTGCAAGAAACAGCAAGATCGCATGTATTAAATTTACCCAAAAAAAAAAATTCTGAAAAACCGTCAAAAAAACACTATCCTAGTGGTAATACCCCCTTAACCAAATCTTTACAGTTGGTGTCTTCCCCGATTGCTGGAAATTAACAAGAGTTTGTCCGGTCTACGAGAAGGGCGATAGGAACACAATCGAAAATTATAGGCCCATCGCTTTAATATCAAATTTCAGCAAGGTGTTCGAGTCGATTCTAGCTGATTATATCTACTTTAAAATTAGTAATGTCCTCAGTCCGCGGTAACATGGTTTCATGCGAAAGCGCTCGATTCAGAGTAACTTAATGAACATTACGCAATTTATCGCCAATAACCTAGATAGCGGATATCAAGTGGATGTTCTGTACACCGATATGACGAAAGCTTTCGAGCGTATATCTCACACAATTCTAATCAACCGACTTCGAAACTTCGACATCAGTGACAACATTGTTTCTGTAATTACATCGTATCTGGCCAATAGACTTCAGTTCGTCTCTTACATGGGAGTAAAGTCAAATGCTTTTATCGCAAGTAGTGGTGTGCCTCAGGGCTCAAACCTGGGCCCATTAATGTTTTTAATTTATATCAACAGTGTGTGCGATGTATTGGACTGTGAATATCTATTATACGCAGACGATATCAAGCTATATTCTGTAATAAATAATTTACAAGATACTTATAATTACAAAATAACTTAATTAAATCGAGCCAATGGTGATCCTCAAACAGTATTGCTTTAATTGGTTCTAAGTGCAGAATCATGTCATATACAAGATCTACTACCCCTACTACATACAACTATTGTTTGCATAACGATCAAATATTACGCGTAAATTGTTTAAAAGATCTTGGAATACATTTCGACGATAAACTCACCTTTAACACCCATGTTCAAAACACTACGAGTGAATGTTGTATACTATTAGGATTTCTAAAACGCAATTGTAGTGACTTTAAGTCCACAAACACAGTTATATATACAGAGAGTTTTATGTAACACCGAACATTTTCATAACGACAATTTTTCTTTGAAGTATATGCATACGTTGCACATTTTACGATGCTCGGTTTATTAAAAAAAATCAATTTTAAGCTTTAAGCGAGTGTTCCACTCCCAGACTAAGCATGAAGTAAAATTTCGAGTTTAGAAAAGCCTGAAAATTTGGTTTGGTCGCGTAGCGCGAAGCGCGGAGCGGCCAAACCAAATTTTCAGGCTTTTCTAAACTCGAAATTTTACTTCATGCGCCACCGCTACAAAACACTGACATATTACGAAGTTTAAAACACACCGCAAAACTTTACATTGAATCAGTGTTTTGTACCGGTGGCGCATGAAGTAAAATTTCGAGTTTAGAAAAGCCTGAAAATTTGGTTTGGCCGCTCCGCGCTTCGCGCTACGCGACCAAACCAAATTTTCAGGCTTTTCTAAACTCGAAATTTTACTTCATGCTTAGCCTGGGAGTGGAAAACACTCGCTTAAATGTTCAAATTAAATTCTTTTAATAAACCAAGCATCGAAGAATGTGCAACGTATACATATGGATACTTCAAAGACAAATTCTCGTTAAGAAAATGTTCGGTGTTACATAAAACTCTTTGTATATACGTCGCTTATTTTATCTAAAATTAATTATTGCGCTACTGTGTGGACTCCTGGATATTCAACACATATTAACATGCTTGAGAAAGTTAATAAACGCTTTCTCAAATATCTATACTCCATACAACACAAACAATATCCAGAACTCCACACAAGTTATTCTACACTCATAGACGAATTTAAATTAGATACCATACACAAAGACATTGACGCATATCTATTGTTGATTTATATAAATTAATTCATAATTTTACTGATAATTCTGAATTGTTATGCAACATCGATTTTAATGTACCCAGACTATTCTCTAGATATAAACAAACCTTTAATTATACGACGCCTCGTACTAATCACTACATGTTTTCCCCATTATATAAAATGCTGCGAAATTATCACGAAATTCAATGCTTTGTCGATATTTTTTCACCCTGTATACAACAGTATATGTGTGATGTTACTGAATGTGTTTTCTGAATTTGTTAATCGACTTATTAGTTTCTTGAATAATTTTCTCACTTATCACTTGGTGTAACATTTTTAAATATTGATAATGAAGGTTTAAATTAAATTACACTTGGTTTGTTTCGCAATTTTTTACTTTACTATTTACTCGACTAGTTTCGCGTTTTACAGCATTATCAGGAGTGAATAATCCTGATAATGCTGTAATTATCAACAACTTATTAGTTTGTACCCTACTCACTTACACTGTAAACCTATATTTAGTTTATATATATTTCTCTGTAATTAGGCTATGCTTGTTGAGAAATAAATTATTATTATTATTATTACTACACGAGAATGAACGCGAGTAAATTGTGAACATTCTGCGTCGATCGGCGGGCAAATAAGAGAGAACAATACGCCTCAAGTACCACACTGCCGTAACGTGTCAATTCCTTTGATGCATCGTGCACAAACATCCAACTGGCCGATCGGATTCGTTTCTTTGCACCCTGTGATTTGAGACGGTGCAACGCAACGCTTTACATTGGGGCAACGTTACGGTGACACGCAACGGCCAAATGTTCTACTCGATACGAGCCTTTAGATTTGAACTGTTTGGTGTGCTTTGTTGTATCGTGATCCTCACGGATCAAAATGCTGGTTACGCCTATGTATACTCGTGGAATAAGCACTATAATTCTATGAAAACATAAATTAACTATCATGTTGATTAAAAACTAATGTAATAGTTTTTTTTGTGAGCAATGATTGACAGTCCCAATCACAATCCACATGTGGCATGAGTATGAAAACCGCGGAATTGTTTTGTCGTGATCGACCGCCTCGCGACGGACGTTTCTTAATTATACTGTCAAGTTGTCAGACAGTTCGCGCCATCAGCAGGGCCCCGCAGTCATTGTCTTGGATGACGCGCGCAATGACGTTGCCATACTTCGTGTGACGGCTGCTGAAAGAGCCCCGATAATAAACGCGCATTGTGTGCTTCTTCCTTTCCGCCGCGGCATTACGGAACACAATGGTCAATTACCTGTCGTGATATGGCAGACTATTCAACTCCTGACACACGGACGGTACGACTTTGAAGAAAGCCGCGAGGACCGCGCGCGGCCGCTCCAACTAATTTCCGCCGATTTAATCTCGGATTTTCGTGAAAGGCGACAGCCGGATCAGCGCGCCCCGCGTCATTGTTCGAGTATAATTGCCTCCACGTATATATATAAACCCGGGGGGTTCCGCACGAAAAAACCAACCCTCGCCCACAATCGAAAATTAATTCTGTCCCGCGAACAATGCGCCCTCCCATCGTCACGTGACAAATTTAAAGCCGAATGATTGATGCAGTTTGAAAGGCATAAATCATCGAAACAATGCGAAAGCTATTCATGACATTTATTGAGTAATAAGTTGTTTGATACTCAACTTGACCTCCCATCGTTTCAATTTGTTTGTCATCTATTCAATTTATAAAATAAAAACAAAAGAGCAGTTAAAGATGTGAAATAAATATAGGATAAAGTCACAGTCCAAATTTATTCAAAAGTTTCTCTGTTACAATTTTCATAAGACCTAGAGTATTGTCTTCACATATCGAGTAAAATATAATAGGGTGCAAGAAACAAAACACACGTTTGGAACGGAAAAAATACTACATGTGGAAGGAAAAAGTAGAAAGCTCAACATACTCGAGAACATGGAGACCAATAGGAGAAAATTCACCGCAAATTTACTTAACGACCAAATAGATTTAACAAATTCGCCCCTACTTAACTTATTTAACTCTTATCCTGACACCCGCCCTTAATGTAGTAGATATACAGAGAGTTTTATGTATAGTAGTTCCAGCGCTATATGAAAAAAATGACTTCAGTTTGCGGTTAACTTGTAAATGATAATTGGGGGATTATGACCATAACCGCAATAAAACTAACCTGCGCTGGCCAGATGATTTGCATAGAAAATTCATGACCGAAATGAACAGGGCCGCTACAAGGTGCGTTGTCCCCGGGGCGCGAGGCAAACAGCGAAATAAAAAATGTTCAGAGATGTTGAGATTAAAAATGTTGATTGTTTAACCGAGTTCATTTAAATGTAAGAATGAAAAGTTCAAAACATTTATGCTCTTTTAACATTAACTAATATTAAATTGTGTGATTTATCAAACCATCAAACATGTGAAAATACCTACATCCATTTCAAAAAGTGAGGTGCCTCACTTTGAAGTGCTGTATTTTCAAAACAAAATATCTTAAAAAATATCCGAGCACGTTTCTGTAATCCTGAGTGTTTTTAATTATTATTGAAGAAATCAGATTTTTATCATAAATAATTATTTTTTCGACGGATTTTTACTAACTCTTTATAAATCCTAATTAGTTAAGTATAAAAATTTGAAATAAATACTGGTAAAAGATTAAATCTTTATTTATAGAGTAGTGCAAGAAAGAAATGCATATCTGAACCCTTTCAACCCCTACCATATCAAAATCCTATTTCAACGTTCTCGGTAATTAAGTATCCGGTTTTTATACCACCGAATGTGCATTTTTACATATCTACGTCAGTCATTGGAATGAAATGTTCTAATACGGACCTGAAATTATGCAGCCGACTCACGGCCGAGCATGCAATAAGCTGTTTGCTGAGGGATACTTTTATTGAGGATTATGGTTTATGGTGTTATAAAAGTATAAAAATGTATTGCAAATTTGAAGTCATTTTTTTCATATAGCGCTGGAAGATCTATAACACCGAACATTTTCATCCAATACAATTTGACACCTTTGATTTTCAAGTTATGTGTAAATTGGATTGCCTATATGACCATTACAAATTGTAGACAATCAATCGCAATTAATGACTCAACTTGTACATACAGGGAGTTTTTCTTTCAAAATTGAATTTGTGTTCAGTATTCCGAAACCAGATACCCACAGACGCGTTTCGAACTTCAAGGTCCTCTTCAGTGTGGTCCCGACCCAGTGCTGAGGAATACTGAACATTTCTGACTATTTCAAGCCAATATGTGAAAACTATTAATGATTTCGATAGCTAACGCCATCTAATGCTTCATAGTGGCATCGTCAGTGATTTAATATGTCAAATTCGTGCTCTAAACAAACATAACAATTTGTCAATTCTTTAATCGTATTATTTGCATATTTAATATTATTATTATTAATTTGAAAATTTCCTGACTGATCGCCAAAAAGATCGAATTTCTCTGACTGATCGCCAAAAAGATCGAATTTCTCTGACTTTTCCCGATGAATAAAATTCCCTGACTTACAATAAAAGTCGTTAAATTAATAATTTATTAATCTGTATCATTTTATTATTAACATTGGTCCTTTGGTAGTTTATTTTATTTTACATAATTTCGGTAAAATTTAAGCATTTCCAAGTTGTTCGTCAATAATGCACACGAATTGGTTTTTGTTCTAGATGTGAACTAAAAAAATAACATCAGCTCTATTTTATATCATAATTTTGACAATAAAGGAAACTGAAAATAAGTTTCTGATTGATTGTTCCACTCCCAGACAAAGCATGGATTTGCTGGGGCGCGCGAGCGAAGCGAGTCGCACCCCAGCAAATCCAAATCTTGTTAAGTGATGAAAATCAAAAACATTTAGAAAGCGACAAGATATCTTGTAATTTAATAATTCAGCACACAAAAAGTGTAAAAAATGCTGTAAAAATATTCACTTTTATGTACTTTCTTGACATTTTGGCAATGACAATCAAGTCATTTTTCTTTTAAGTATTTATGTATATTCCGATATACACTGTAATTTTTCAAGCGTTCGCTGATTTTATCAAAGAGTTTTATTTGAAATTTGTAACGCGTGTCGTCCACTCCCAGACTAAGCATGAAGTAAAATTTCGAGTTTAGAAAAGCCTGAAAATTTGGCTCGGGCGCATAGCGAAGCGGAGCGACCGAGCCAAATTAGGCTTTTCTAAACTCGAAATTTTACTTCATGCGCCACGTGTATAAACCACTAACTTTAGGTGAAATCGTCAACTAATTGGTTAGAGTAAAATAAATTTAGTATGTCAATTATCAACTGTTCAAATCAGTGCTATGATGGACACCACCATTTAATTTTTTTTTTAATATGATTTAATATGTCAAATTCATGCTCCAAACAAAACTAAGAATTTGTCAATTCTTTAATCGTATTATTTGCATATTTATTATTATTATTATTATTGAATTAAAAATTCCCTGACTGATCGCTAAACAGAACGAATTTCCGTAACTTTTTCCTAACGTTTCCCGATGAATAAAATCTCCTGACTTCTCTCTGACTTTCCAGGTTTGCCCGATTGGTTTCACAAACAGAGTTCTGCTCGCTTGTGGACGAAACAGTGACCTGTATATGCACTTTGTGCATTCGTGTCACTGACGATGCCACTATGAAGCATTAGGTGGCGTTAGCTATCGAAATCATTAATATTTTTCTTTCAAGTTTACATGTCCCAATTACAGAGTATATGCCGTAAATGTTTAGACAATCGTTGTTTTTTTAAAAGAGCTCAATTTGAAACTTGAAATTAGTGTGTTCCACTCCCAGACTAAGCATGAAGTAAAATTTCGAGTTTAGGAAAGCCTGAAAATTTGGTTTGGTCGCGTAGCGCGAAGCGCGGAGCGGCCAAACCAAATTTTCAGGCTTTTCTAAACTCGAAATTTTACTTCATGCGCCACCGATACAAACCACTGACATTTTACGAAGTTAAAAACACACCGCTAAACTTTACATTGCATCAGTGTTTTGTACCGGTGGCGCATGAAGTAAAATTTCGAGTTTAGAAAAGCCTGAAAATTTGGTTTGGCCGCTCCGCGCTTCGCGCTACGCGACCAAACCAAATTTTCAGGCTTTTCTAAACTCGAAATTTTACTTCATGCTTAGCCTGGGAGTGGAAAACACTCGTTTAAAGCTTCAAATTCCCAATTACAGAGTATATGTCGTAAATGTTTAGATAATCGTTGTTTTTTTTTAAAAGAGTTCAATTTGAAACTTGAATTGAGTATTGTCCACTCCCAGATTAAGCATGAAGTAAAATTTCGAGTTTATAAAAGCCTGAAAATTTGGTTTGGTCGCGTAGCGCGAAGCGCGGAGCGGCCAAACCAAATTTTCAGGCTCTTCTAAACTCGAAATTTTACTTCATGCGCCACCGATACAAACCTCTGACATTTTACGAAGTTAAAAACACACCGTTAAACTTTACATTGCATCAGCGTTTTGTACCGGTGGCGCATGAAGTAAAATTTCGAGTTTAGATAAGCCTGAAAATTTGGTTTGGCCGTTTCGCGCTACGCGACCAAACCAAATTTTCAGGCTTTTCTAAACTCGAAATTTTACTTCATGCTTAGCCTGGGAGTAGACAACGCTCGTTTAAAGCTTCAAATTCCCAATTACAGAGTATATGCCGTAAATGTTTAGATAATCGTTGTTTTTTTTTTAAAGAATTTAATTTGAAGCTTTAAACGAGTGTTGTCCACTCCCAGACTAAGCATGAAGTAAAATTTCGAGTTTAGAAAAGCCTGAAAATTTGGTTTGGTCGCGTAGCGCGAAGCGCGGAGCGGCCAAACCAAATTTTCAGGCTTTTCTAAACTCGAAATTTTACTTCATGCGCCACCGATACAAACCACTGACATATTACGAAGTTAAAAACACACCGCTAAACTTTACAGTGCATCAGTGTTTTGTACCGGTGGCGCATGAAGTAAAATTTCGAGTTTAGAAAAGCCTGAAAATTTGGTTTGGCCGCTCCGCGCTTCGCGCTACGCGACCAAACCAAATTTTCAGGCTTTTCTAAACTCGAAATTTTACTTCATGCTTAGCCTGGGAGTGGACAACACTCGTTTAAAGCTTCAAATTAAATTCTTTTAATAAACCAAGCGTCGGCAAATGCACAACGTATATTTATGTATACTTAAATGAAAAATTCTCGTTATGACAGTGTTCGGTGTTAGATAAAACTCTCTGTATAATAAGCTTTTTACATATTTTTAACCATTATTCTTCACCTGCAGAAGCCACAGTGTACCGAAAAAATTGTCGTGAGTACAATAAAGTGTTTGAAAGTAATAAGTGTTTTATTTAAACTAAAATCAAAATAATAGGGTGGCTCAAATAAAGGTTGGGAAACACTGCACCACTGTCTTAAGGTATGCTTCACCACAGTCATTCATTTTCAGTAGCCACCTTAAACCGCCCACGTGATTCTCAGTCCTGTAACGTAAACAGTCTGGCTTCCTGTGTGTTAACATCGCGTTAAAGGACCAGAGACCCCAGTCCCATTCCATCGCATTCTAATTCAGCGATCCTCATATACACTATATACTCGATTTGGGTATGAACTTAGTGGAGCAGCAAGGCTTGATAGCAGCGGATGCGGAGGTAAATTCGTTTTTTTGTAACTCTAGATTTTAATTATAATCTAACTGGGTAACATGTAAGTGAAATTATAAAACATAAAGAGATTTTTTCCAGGTGTCAGAAATGTTAATTAAAGCCTCGACCCTTTTCCGGAACGAGTTCATTACCATAGGAGAGGGCACTGGATGTTGGTTAAATTACGCGTTCCCGGCGTGAAACCGAAAGAATTACGAGTGCGAGCGCGAGAGGAAGAGGAAAGGGTTAGATAGTGCAAATTGTCGACGATTAAAAGTAACGTTCCGTAACGCCGTTTCCCCCCTCTTGACGGTAATGAATCTCGGTCCCGGATTGTGCATAATTGCAGCGGCGCGACTGTCGCTGTCAGTCATGCCATTCAAATGATCTTAATTAGTCTTCTAGCGGGTCGTACGAGGCCTTGTCGACAGCCATTATCCTGACGGCGTGTTATCGGGGCGTTATTAAAGCGAGCGCGACACCCGACGAGTAATTCCGTGGGATTGCGCATTCCATTACGTATGCAAATCGGAAAGTTGATAAAATGCAGATCCAATTTTTGCCGGCTATCAACCGTAATCACGATGGCGAGCTCGCACCCGGCAGACATGTAAACCAGACAGCTAACTGACAGCCCGACTGCGCGCCAGAGACAGCTGACAGCAACAACTTGCTATTCCGCCACATCGAATATTAGCCAGTGTTGATCACATCATAACGTTCCAACATGTCGTAAACTTGCGAGCGCCCCCTCTCTCTCTCTCCTTCTCTTCGCACTCTCTTTTACACATCCATTCACGTCCACGGCACGTCCATCAAAACTGCCACCGAGTTTCCAGGTCATTTCATAATGGCCATGTCACCCATCAAATACTATTTTAACAGCATTTATACAATTATTAGATTTGATCGCTATTTCGAATTTTACTCAAAATAAAATACATACACAAAACACGACGACGTAAACGCCATCTCTTACCCATTTTCTAAGTGGAAACATCAGTAGTTGCTCAAGTTGTATACAGCAACTGTTCGTCCACAACAAGACGGTGTTTTACGGAATAGAAAAATCAAAAACCATTCAGCTTGGTCAGCTACTCACCATACTACTTAGAAAATGGGTACCAGATGGCGTTTACGTCGTCATGTTTTGTGAATGTTTCATAGACCGCTATATAATGGAAAAGAAGATGAACTATATTTCAGTAGTTTACAACGATTCGTGCACCACACCACATCATCCCATCATCACCACCTCATCATCATCGGCATGCAGTCGTTGTGGGTGTCGACTTTGATGTTCCTTGGAAGATCCGATGGCACCCAGCAGAACTACCACCAACCCCAATGATATCCACTCTCGAAGTGGAGGTTCCGGAAAGGACCTCGATTTTGAATTTTGCGACAGGGAAATGTGAAAACATATCTCAAGAAGATACCAATTTTAAAATTGGAACATTCTTGATTCACACCTCTGAATCAAGGACAGAATGGCAACTTGGCATAAGTCCTAAAGGACTTGACTACATTTTAAAAACAGGAAGAACAAAAAAACTATATTTGAAGGAATATAAAAACAAAATTGTGCAATTATTTGGTAATGCAGGATCGCCCAAAACTACAGTAGGGGTGCAGTTTGACCACTCCAAATTTACCAATCCATTTTTACCACCGCATTTTTACCACCATACTTTTTTACCGCTATACAGTTTTACCACTAATATTTGTACCAATAATTATACAATAAAACACTTTTTTACAAATAAAATCAGTTTTATTCAAAATTGTATGTTGTGACCGATCGCCCTTAAGTATTCTGCAATTTCCCCTTCTTTTTTTCTGACATCGTAATCTCGGAATATATTTGTAATCCTATCCTCAGTTTTAATTCTGGCAAGGTTTTCCGTACGCTTAATTTTTCGCCCAAGGTCCAATTCCCGGAACATTGCCTCGGTGTCTCCCTGTTCTTTTTGAAGCTCGACGACAAAAGCATATAGGCTAGGATGATCCCGGCCGACGACTACAGAAAAACGGTTATGCCATCCTTCAGACATGTTGTTCGTGCGTGCCGTATTCTGCAGAACTGCCTGATACATGTTCCACAGCATTGGCGGATATCGCGGGGATGTGGCACGTCGTCTTCCTCTTGCTGGTTTGCCTCGTACGTAAATGTTCTCGAAGTAGTCGGCAATATCAGCAAAGGCATCTGGAACATCCTCCAGAAATATATCAAAAGCCTCTTCGACATCTTCTACAGGCACAAAGGCTGTGGCGCACATCATCTGCGCCGCGATTTTGATTGAACGATCTTCACGATCATTTATAATCACATTGACAGGTTACGAATTGAAGTTGTCAGTTGTTATTCTAATTCGATTTTAAATAGCGGTAAAATATTGGTGGTAAAAAGAATACGGTGGTAAATACGTTGGTGGTAAAAAGAATTGGTGGTAAAAAAGGGACGGTGGTAAAAATGGAGTGGTAAAAATGGGGGCCAGTCCAAGACTACAAATATAACGATCCCATTCTCCCCTGATTACAGATCTCAGTATACATAAGACTGAACTAATTGAACACTAGCTCATTGAGTTCAATCTCATGAGTACGTAATTAAAAAACTTTAGAGAATAAAAAATTTGAGATCTATATTATAACAAAGTAT
Source organism: Philonthus cognatus (assembly GCA_932526585.2). Classification (NCBI taxonomy): domain Eukaryota; kingdom Metazoa; phylum Arthropoda; class Insecta; order Coleoptera; family Staphylinidae; genus Philonthus; species Philonthus cognatus. Next base: position 82,935,648 of record OW052245.1, on the reverse strand, counting down.
TGTATGTAAACCTCAGTGTGCTCGATAGCATACAGGTTAAAGCGTCCGCGTAGCAATCCGCTGATAGGCGTTTGACCCATCAAAGCGGAATTATTATGATTACTTCATGGTAAACTTTAGATGAACATGCATAAGCTGTACATTTTCTGACATTCGTTGTTTTTTAAAAGAGTTCAATTTGAAGCTTTAAACGAGTGTTTTCCACTCCCAGACTAAGCATGAAGTAAAATTTCGAGTTTAGAAAAGCCCCGTGAAAATTTGTCGAGGGTCGCGCCAGCGACCCGAGACAAATTTTCTGGGCTTTTCTAAACTCGAAATTTTACTTCATGCGCCACGCTTATAAAACACAGATTTTAAGCGAAGTTCGAATATACATAAAGTTCACAATATTTTAGTGATTTATACGCGTGGCGCATGAAGCAAAATTTCGAGTTTGGAAAAGCCCAGAAAATTTGTCTCGGGTCGCTGCGCGACCCTCGACAAATTTTCACAGGGCTTTTCTAAACTCGAAATTTTACTTCATGCTTAGTCTGGGAGTGGAAAACACTCGTTTTAAGCTTTAAATTAAACTCTTTAAAAAAACAACGAATGTCGGAAAATAGATTTCTTATTTTCTTGTATTAACTATGTACAGGGAGTTTTTTTATTAAGAATACGTATTCGAAATTTAGCCTATTTTCTGTAAATCTTTAGATATTCCTTGTTTTCTTTAAAGTTTAATTTGAAGATTTAAACGAGTGTTTTCCACTCCCAGACTAAGCATGAAGTAAAATTTCGAGTTTAGAAAAGCCCCGTGAAAATTTGTCGAGGGTCGCGCAGCGACCCGAGACAAATTTTCTGGGCTTTTCTAAACTCGAAATTTTACTTCATGCGCCACGCTTATAAAACACAGATTTTAAGCGAAGTTCGAATATACATAAATTTCACAATGTTTTAGTGATTTATACGCGTGGCGCATGAAGTAAAATTTCGAGTTTAGAAAAGCCCAGAAAATTTGTCTCGGGTCGCTGCGCGACCCTCGACAAATTTTCACAGGGCTTTTCTAAACTCGAAATTTTACTTCATGCTTAGTCTGGGAGTGGAAAACACTCGTTTTAAGCTTTAAATTAAACTCTTTAAAAAAACAACGAATGTCGGAAAATAGATTTCTTATTTTCTTGTATTAACTATGTACAGGGAGTTTTTCTTTTAAGAATACGTATTCGAAATTTAGCCTATTTTCTGTAAATCTTTAGATATTCCTTGTTTTCTTTAAAGTTTAATTTGAAGATTTAAACGAGTGTTTTCTACTCCCAGACTAAGCATGAAGTAAAATTTCGAGTTTAGAAAAGCCCCGTGAAAATTTGTCGAGGGTCGCGCCAGCGACCCGAGACAAATTTTCTGGGCTTTTCTAAACTCGAAATTTTACTTCATGCGCCACGCTTATAAAACACAGATTTTAAGCGAAGTTCGAATATACATAAATTTCACAATGTTTTAGTGATTTATACGCGTGGCGCATGAAGTAAAATTTCGAGTTTAGAAAAGCCCAGAAAATTTGTCTCGGGTCGCTGCGCGACCCTCGACAAATTTTCACGGGGCTTTTCTAAACTCAAAATTTTACTTCATGCTTAGTCTGGGAGTGGAAATCACTTGATTAAAACTATAAAATCAACCTAAAAAAAAGGGAATATCTCAAGATTTACAGAAAGTAGACTGAATTTGGGATACGTATATTTTAAAGAAAAACTCTCTGTATAAAATAAATACATATTTATAGCGTCTTTTCTACTTTTTGACCTTGACGAAATTGAGTCAGCTCTCCCTGGCGGATTATTTTGTGCATTATTTCGACTGAATTTTACATTTTAATTTGTACATCACGATATATTTCACTGAAACCGATTGGTCGACACTTAACACTAACACAAAGTCTTATTTTAAGAACACTTATTTTTAACACAAAATATTAAAAATTGATCTATGAAAGTACAGCGAAACCGGAAAGAGAGGTTATGATAGACTCAAAAACGTAACCAAATCAACGTCATTGTTCTCTCTCGCATGAACTAGGGCCTGTGGGAAAGGGGTAGGGGAAAACATGGAAAGATACAATTCTGTCATACCTTGTAACAGATATGTGTTACACCTATACGACGTACCTTGGTTTAATTCTAGAAAATTACCTTTCATCGTTAATACGACTATATTCACACCATAACTGTTTATGACTGTCAGGTGAAACACAAAATCTTTCAAAGCCCCGCGTGGGATCACGCTGAGGTCGTTAATATATTCAAGCGACAGGGTTATAGCTCACTTACACCATCGTCAACTCTTTAATAAACCCGTGTAGACAAGGCACCGCTAATGTTCGTCAGCACCTGTTACCATCTTGCTGCTCCTAAACAAATTAAACGTCTCGGGATCGCGCATGAGACGCCGCATAAATTAGCGCGCCGATTTGTTTTACTTTTGCGGGGGGACGTTCTCCCGTCCTTTCTGCTCCGCAGCCTCCCTAAGAAGTAATAAGCCTCGGAGGCGAGGCCATGAATTATTTATCGGCGAATCTTTAGAGAACTGCATGAATCTTATTAATACGTCGCACTTTTTCATCCCGGGGAAAACACATCTATTATTGAGAAGGGAAATGAAAAATTGGGGGAAGTCAAGAATACGAGAGGAACGATTTTTTTAAGAAAGGGGGAGTTGTATATTTAGAATGGAGAAATTCTCAATTTAAATTAAAATTTAGTATTATATACAAAAATACAGTAATGTTCATATAAACTGCAAACAATAAATCTTAATAAATAAGACCAGTAAGGCCCATTTGCACCCCGACTGATTAACTTTAATTAACCACTAATCATTGACTTCAATTAAAACACTTTTAACCTTTCTTCACAATTTTTATTATATACCAGATGTACATTTCGGTCACAAGGTGACCATTATCACCCAAATTCAATCACTAATCATTGATTAAACCTTTGATCATAATTCATAATTCTAGTAATTATTGTAGTAATTCCTTTGTTCGCTGATTAGTTTTATAATAATAATAATAATAATAATAATAATAATAATAGCCTTTATTGTCCAACAGGATTTCCTACTTACAGGACAATATAATAGAAGGTACAATGCAAAAAAAAATTAAGTATAACAAAAAAAAAAAAAATACAGAAAATTACAAGTATTAAGAGTAGAAACAACATTTAAGTTACACTTCATATAAATAAATCATCGAATGACTTTTCTGCGCAACGACACATTGTGAAGATCGGTGACCGCTGCAGAACACATATGCTTGGTGTGGGTAGTCGGAATGACGAAGAGAATCTGGTTGATTGTTGAGGAACATTGAAGGGTATCCCGGAAAGTAATTGGGGGCAGTCGATTGTTCCGTGTACTAGTTTCCTGAGAAGTGTAGCGCAGAGGTAGTCTCGTCTGGTCGATAATGCTATCATGTTATGCCTTTCAAGTAGATGTTCTTGATTCGCTCCAATAGATAGATAAGTACCGTCAAGTTTGTAAGACAAAAATTTTAAAAATCACCGATGGAGGCGATCTAGGCGATCTAGTAGAAGGGAATGACTTGTCGGATACCAGACTAAGCTACAGTAGTCCAATTTACTTGATACAAAAGCGAAGTATAATGACTTTATAGCATCAGTATTTCGAAATTCACGAACGTTTCTCAGTATAAAACCTAATGATCTGGAGGCTGCGGAGCGAATAGCTTCAATATGATCAGTGAAAGTGAGTTTCTTGTCAAAAGTAACTCCTAGGTCTTTGAAGCAGTCAACGACCGACAGATAATCACCTGAAATATGGTAAGTTCTTGTGCGAGCATTGCGTCTCCGACTGTAGTTTATAACGCTGCATTTGTTTACGTTGAGTTTTAAATACACGGGAGCACCAGTTAGATATGATATTTAGATTCGATTGCAGCAAATCGACATCGTTCTGACATTGGATCCTCTGGTAAATTTTGAGGTCGTCGGCGTATGCTAACACAGGGCAGGTGCGCATCCCCAGCAAATCATTAATAAAAATGTTGAAGAGAAGGGGGCCAAGACTGGAGCCCTGTGGGACACCAATCGACGGTGAGAATTCAAAAGATTTAAACCCGTTGTAGTACACATAGCAAGATCTGTTGTGCAAGTGGGATTGTATAAATTGAGTAACCGCTGGCACAGTTTTATTTAATTCTAATCAGTGAAGAAAGGAATTTCTTCACTAATTAGAAATAAATAAAACTAATCAGCGAACAAAGGAATTACTACAATAATTAATAGCAAACACTTTACGTAACTAAAAGAAGAATATTTATTATTCTAGAATGTAAAAATATTTTAAATTTGTAAGATATCCTATACATGTCCTTTTATCATTATGCAATTTTGTAAATAATTTATACATAAAATTGATGTGTTTTTAGTGAGTACTAATCACTGATTAACTTAATTGACTTGGGTGCAAACGGACACAAGACAATAAATATCTATTGAAATATGTCTTAGTTTTCTTATTAATTAAGATTTATTGTTTGCAGTTTATACGAACAATATCGTACTTTTGTATATTATATATAAAGTTTTGCAGACTAAAAGGAATGCAAGCTTATTCTCTTAAATTCAAATATTTATAAAATTAAGTATTCTTAATTTTCGTTAAAGAGGCAATTTAAAAAAAAACCTTTTACTGAAAGAGGAAACATGGGCATTTCGTTTAAATTGGATACCCTTATAGGTTGTTTAATTACACACGTTTTGCGCGATGGCGTCGAAAGCGTAAATTTCTCGAATTTCCTCTGACACCTTTTAACATTCCCCACATCCGTTTCTATTCTTTACGAGGGGCCGTAAATCAAAATAGCGTTTCATCTCCGCAACCGAAACGAACGTTCCGTTTTATTTTCGCTGAATTTAGTGGACCGTTGGCGCGAGATTTATGCTCGCATAAAATTCCCTTTCGATTTCGGTGTTTTTGTTGGGCGACGGCTCAGACTAAACTAACGAACGCCAGTTTAGACTCGTTTCCATTCATGTGTAACCCAAGGGGAAAATTTACGATATGTTTGTAATGTATTTCAACTTTTTTTTTGTATTCGAAGTATTAGTTCATAACTATCCACATTTCCATTATAAAATAAAATTTTAGTTATAAAAAGCGAAACAAGTCAAGTAAATGGAAGCAAATAGTGAAACAAATCAAGTGTTTTTAATTTATCCTTTAATATTGTAAAATATTTGTTCATGTTAAATAATTTAACAAAAATATTTAACATCAACCCTTTCGCTACGAGGAGCGTATCCATATGTTTACTTTTTATGTGCTTCATGTGCGAAATGCGTATATTTTCGAAAGCCTGTAAATCGTGAGCCTCCAGCGCACGAAGTTTGTTGTGATAGGAAGATTTATTTGATACTTATGAAATGATAATTAATACGACATTTGTAAAATAAAGTCGAGAATTATGTCTACTGTACAATTTTAAATCAATACAGTTTTTTTAAAACGTATCTGACGTTTACATCTTGGGAAATATTAATCATCATCACATCTAAGCGTTATATATTTTTAACTTTATTGTAAATCAGTGGTTTTTACGCGTGGCGCATGAAGTAAAATTTCGAGTTTAGAAAAGCCCCGTGAAAATTTGTCTCGGGTCGCTGCGCGACCCTCGACAAATTTTCTACGCGGGGCTTTTCTAAACTCAAAATTTTACTTCATGCTTAGTCTGGGAGTGGACAACACTCGTTCTTAGAAGTTTCAAATTAAAGGATCACTCTAGATTACTAAGTTTATTACTATTTTACAAAGGCTACAACTCGAAGGCCCAATCATGGTCTTCGGAGACCGAAGGACTACATAGAATCGAAGTTTTTTTACAAGAAAATAACGAATATCTGAAGGTTTACAGCATGGATAGAAAAGAACACATCTAATTTTGAAAAATATCGAAGTTGGGTTAGTTTTCAGTGCGTTTATAACTTCACTTTAAATCAATGTTTTATACGCGTGGCGCATGAAGTAAAATTTCGAGTTTAGAAAAGCCCCGTGAAAATTTGTCTCGGGTCGCTGCGCGACCCTCGACAAATTTTCTACGCGGGGCTTTTCTAAACTCGAAATTTTACTTCATGCTTGGTCCGGGAGTGGACAACACTCGTTCTTAGAAGTTTCAAATTAATGGATCACTCTAGATTACTAAGTTTATTACCATTTTACAAAGGCTACAGCTCGAAGGACCAATCATGGTCTTCGGAGACCGAAGAACTACATGGAATCGAAGTCTTTTTACAAGAAAATAACGAATATCTAAAGGTTTACAGCATGGATAGGGAAGAACACATCCAATTTTGAAAAATATCGAAGTTGGGTTAGTGTTCAGTGCGTTTTTAACTTCACTTTATATCAATGTTTTATACGCGTGGCGCATGAAGTAAAATTTCGAGTTTAGAAAAGCCCCGCGAAAATTTGTCTCGGGTCGCTGCGCGACCCTCGACAAATTTTCTACGCGGGGCTTTTCTAAACTCGAAATTTTACTTCATGCTTAGTCTGGGGATTGGAAGACACTCGTTAGTTTAAAATACATCACAATTTGTAAAATATATATCGTTGGATGCCCGTCTTCAGGGGTGATATGTAAGCAAATTATGGGTCTTAGGAGTTGTCAAATAAGTGAGTTACCCAACTGTTTTTAAGGCACTCTTTGCAAAAAACAAAAGATTAACATTTTACATATAAAATGTACAGGGTGAGCGAAACTTGATGTCTCAGCTCTATTATAAGAACAGGAAAAACGATAGAAAAAATCTGAAAAGAGGTTCATAAATGGGATTGAGTTAAGTCTATTTTAATCCAAAATTGCATATTTTTATAAATGTTGAAACTGAAGTAATGACGTCATCGAAAATTTTTTCCCCAGAAACATACTTAAATTTTTGGATATTTCAAAAGAGCTAATTTTTCTGAATAAACTTTGTAGAGAAAAAGAATTGCTATCTTCTTTCGTTAAAAAATTAAAAGCAAACTTGAAAGAAAGTATTATCTAAGATTCACAATTGTCACGACTTAAATAAGTAGCCTTTGGAAGCAAATAACAGAGCAGCATCTGTCAATAATTAAATTAATGGTTGACAAAGATTGTTTTGTTGTCATTTGATTTTAGATTTCAGATTTTTTCTATCGCTTTTTCTTTTTATATAATACAGCTGAAAATTCGAGTTTCGCTTACCCTGTACAATAAACTATATATGTGATACATCATTGAATTCAGAAAAAAATAGCATTGTCGATAGTGCTTACTGAATGACTATTATAAATGTAAATTGATTGTGCATTTTAAAATCCAGAAGAAAACTGAACTTCTATAACCATTTTAGTAGTCATATGTAATTTTCATATAAATTGACGATGTGAACGCCATCTGCTGCCAATTTTTGAATAGTATCGTTACAGCTATTGACAGTAGATGGCGTTCACGTCGTTAATTTAAATGTAAATTACATAAGAGACTATTAAAATGAATAAAGATGGTTAGTTTTCGTCTGGATTTCAAATTGCACTATAAATTGACAATTTTACTAGTCATATGTAATTTACATATAGGTTGACGACGTGAACGCCATCTACTGTCAATAGTCTTGTCTATTGTACTCACAGAATGACTATTATAAATGTCAATTGATTGTGCATTTTGAAATCCAGAAGAAAACTAAACATCTATAACCATTTTAGTAGTCATATGTAATTTACATATAAATGGACGATGTGAACGCCACCTGTGCCAATTTTTGAGTAGTATCGTTACTGCTATTAACAGTAGATGGTGTTCACGTCGTTAATTTAAATGTAAATTACATATGAAACTATTAAAAAGGATCAAGATGGTTAGTTTTCTTTAACTTTAAATTGACTTTAAATTGCACTAAAAACTATAAGTGTGATACATCATTGAATTCAGAAAAAACTAATCTTCCAAAAAATATGAAAATCCAAAATGGCGCCCATAACAAAAACAAAAGTTGGCTATAGTGTAATGTCAAAGTTGTAAATGTCTGAATTCAATAGTTTTTGAATAAAAAAAAACTAAATTTCAAAAAATCCGTTTTTTTGACAATACCTCAAAAACGAAAGAAGATATTTACATTTTTTTTTAGATTATTATTGGGCACTAAATTACGCAACTTAGCCCCAATTTAACCGACTCTCTATCTCTTCAAATAACCGAGATCTTCATACATTCTGTTTAAACATATAGAAAAGGTAAAAAAACGCATTTTTTTTATAAATAAAAGTTGTTTTGTTTGATTTTTCGATTAGAATGCGAAGAGTTCAGTGAGTAATGGTCAATAATTATTTTGGATTAAACCTATATTTTTTGAGAAATTTTAGTTTATAAATGAGGATTTTCTAATTAAAAAAAAATAATATCTCGAAAATGTTTGCAGATCTATTTTTTTAAAGACTATCAAGAACCTCCCCCTACCCTCCTTGTGTGATCTTAATTTATATTAAAACCATCTTAGAACTAAGGTACGCTTCTTTTGTTTTAAACCCGTTATAAGAATATAATAAAATGAAAAATTAACCACGGTAATTAACCATTGTTAAAATTTATTGCTATTATTTCTTTTAAATAAATACGATCATACATACCTTGATTTTTGTGATGGGGGGGGGGGGGGGATTTGAGTTCGTTTGTTTATTTTTCTAAAGTTATACAAAAACAAGTACAAAAAATGAACTTATGTTCAATGTAGCACTTTTTCCCTCATTTAAACAATTGATTATTGGCATACTAAACGTATTTTTTTTGTACGGCTTTATTTACAATAAAAATACATTACAAAATTAATATTTTAGAGTACGCGAAGTTCAGGTAGCTGGAATACAACTACTACTGTTCTTCCACTTAACCTACTAGTGAAGTATGAAAAATACATTTAGTACGTGTGTAAGAGATTATAAAAATGAAATAAAACTAAAAGTGTATCTATAAAAAATGAAATAAAACTAAAAGTGTATCTATAAAAAATGAAATAAAACTAAAAGTGTATCTATAAATAACATTTGATTAACTTGAAAACTCATAAGATTATTCTACATATTAGAAAATAGTGTCGAAAGGGCAGTGAATGAGAGATTATGCTTATATTCACTGCTCTAGTAAACGACTACGCAATGAGTTTTTGAAATGGCGCAAATTAAGTAATTTTAGGTGTGAGGGTAAGATATTATAAATCTTGTATATATTGAATGTAAAACATCTTTCAAATAAAGCTGTTTTGTGCCAAGGTGGCGAAATTAATCCACGAAACCTCGCATTCAAGTTATGTACGTCTGTTCGCCATACTATTTTATTGTAAAGATAGGGAGCGGTACGCGTGTTAATAATTGTGGTAATAATTGTGGTTAATAATTGTGGTAAAAAACACAGGAGTGAAAGTACCGACGATCAGACATTTTTAACCAATGTAGTCAATCAAATTTGTCAGAAATATTTCACTTGGTAATTGGTTGGTTATAGACCATTTCACATTAAATCAGCGTTTTATACGCGTCTCGTATGAAGTAAAACTCAAAATTTTACTTCATGCTTAATCTGGGAATGGAAACACTCATTAGATGATCAATCATAACCCTATTTTGCTTTTTTTTATTGCTAGATTAGCGTGCTTTATTTAATTGATTCGATTAAAACGCTCTAAAAAGGGAAAAAAAGGGAAACTGCCTTCTATTCAGATAAGGTCATAAATTGTAACATCAACACCCCATAAATTGGATATTCTTTTCTTCTATTATACTTTCGCGCTTGTAGAGGGTGTCTCTCTTCAAAATTTGCTGGTTTAGATATTTTGGAGAGGCCCTTTTTCGAGCACCTAATGCGGGGCACGCATTTGAAGTTAAAACTGCATAGCGAAAGGGTTAAATCACTATATTTGGTTTAACACCCGATCAAAACATCCATAGAATTTCTCCGAAGAATATCCACGAATGCACTTTGAACAGCGTAAAATTCGTTGTTTTTTTTTATAAGAGTTCAATTTGATGCCTCAAAAGAGTGTTTTCTACTCCCAGGTTAAACATAAAGTAAAATTTCGAGTTTAGAGAAGCCTGAAAATTTGGTTTGGTCGTTTTTTCGGTGGTGTAGCTGGCGGTATAGACAGACAGTAAGGACACCAACTCTGTTGCGGATATCTCGCGACAATTATTATTTGTGAAATTGTGTGTTTCTTGAAATGTGAATTTGTAAATACGTTTTTATTTCTAAATACTTTTCCACGTACAAACCTATTCCTAAACATGTTTCAACCTTATTTTTATACTATTGTGCTGGATTGCTTTCTATATATTAGTTCTGCTTGCTGTGACATTTTATGGCTCTATTAGTCTATTTAATATTTTAAGGAATGTAAGCTAACAAGGACGTGTCGAATTTCTTCTCGGTTAATGGGCTTTTGTAAATCTGCACGGACCCTTTTTATGACGAGGGGGTGTTGTTTTGGTCACGGCGTATTTCGGAGAAAGTCTGCATTCAGATATGTACATGGCCATGTGGCCAATTCTCAGAAATGCATCTCTTAACGGAAAATTACAAGTTTAGGTAAACGAAGGCACCTCCCTTCTTTTATCTAATTGGTAACTTGGAAATATACGGCACAACGCACCCCCACTCTTTGCATATTTCTCAAATTTAGAATTTCAAAATGTAAAACAGTTGCTTCAAAAATCTCAAACTAAACACATCGCGCCTTGTTAACTTACACTACATTCAACTCATAAAAATACTTAAAACGCATTCAAATTTAGTTAAACTTTATTCTGTATATATTGTGTATATATTATTTACGGTGAATATATAACGTTAAGTGCTACGAATTTTATTACTTCACTTATTCACCCGCATCGGAAACAGTGGCGATTTCCGAACCAGTCAAACAGAAATCACCACAGAGAATTATCTTCGTTCATTAAAAACAAAACGATAACTTCTTTAAAACATTGGTCCTTCGAACCGGATATCGAAACAATTTGATTCGATAATTCCTAAAATCATCATCAGAAGTCAAAGCGGGCGTCCACCGCCAACGAGGGAATCTCAGAAGCGGGCGTCCACCGCCATCGTGGGAAATTTCAACTCACCGGGAACATCAACTCCAGACAGCGACAATTGGTCCACCTGAAGCGAGCACCCCCGTCGAGCCGAACTTCCCTGAGGCGATAAAACATCATTATTATTTTCGAAAAAAATATTATTCTCCATATTGACACAGTTAACTATACTTTATTTTGTAATCCTTGATATTTGTATTAATAGGACCCCAAAAGCGTCGTTTAACCTAAGAATGCCATCCCTGACAGTAACATATTTGTAAACAATTGCACACAAGCATCCTTTTACTCGGTTTTTGGTTACTGTCACTGAAATATTGTGGTATCTATTGTATAATTACAATCTGATCGGGAGCTGAATTGAGGGGTAATGACAATGGGTAAACTTCCTGCAAAAAAACGCGATGGGCGTTTAATGGTGTAGTTCCTCGGATGCGAACCGACAGTCCTCTTTATTACATGAAAACTGTCAGATTCTCGAGTTACATTCGTGTCGTGCGGAGGTGTTGTGTGGTGCGCGGAACAGTATATTATGGTAACTCCCTGCTGATGGGTGATAGCGTCGGAAAGTTCGCCCGGCAGGGAGCAGCTCACTGCCTGTCACTCAATCATCCGAGACCATTCATGCCGAAGCCCGCCCTACTTGTCCATACTATAACATGTGCTAATTACTGTTGCAGGGACTTTCGGGATATGAGTGACGTTGACGTGTGACAGCCACCAGATGTGCAGGTTTACGAGTTTATAATGGTCAAGCGGTTTTCGGACTGTCGATTAATCTTCCGCACTTTAATCAATTAAGGGCGTTTTGTTCCTCGGGACGTCGTGATTTATGGTCGCCCTGTGTTCGCCGCGTAATAAGCGTAAATTATGCCCGGGAGGAGGTGGTGGAAGACGTATTCATGACTCCTTTCCATTTTATTAACATGGCTAATGTGTTTCTCCCCCCGTTTCATAACTCTAAAACTTGAGTTTTATTGGCGAATAACGAGGATGATGGCACCGCTCTCCTCCTCGGGCAGATCTCTAAATTCCCCATGTTTACGATACTCTTAAAGCGCGTCGTATATAGGCGTGATATTGCGACGTTAATACGGTTTTATGGAAATATAGAGCTCAATATCGGTGAGGAGGCGACATTAATCATAATTAAGTGTTTAGTAACGATCGCGCCCGTGCAGGAAATGGCCCTAATAAACGTAGACATGTCTGCGACCGGAAGATCATATTGGTGCTGCCAGATAAGGTGAAAATTGCATTCCTTATCCTAACCCTCCCTAAATGGAGCCACCTTCAACAGAGGACACGTATCGACCTAACTATTACACATCATATCAACAACGAATCCTTAGCACATTGTATACACAAAAAATTATACTCAAAAAGTATACAGAATATTTTTGTTTTAAGTATACATATCTGAATTATATGCTGTAAATTTTAGGATATTCGTTGATGTTTTAAATAAGTTTAATTAAAAGCTTTAAACGAGTGTTTTCCACTCCCAGGCTAAGCATGCAGTAAAATTTCGAGTTTAGAAAAGCCTGGAAATTTGGTTTGGTCGCGTAGCGCGTAGCGCTACGCGGCCAAACCAAATTTTCAGGCTTTTCTAAACTCGAAATTTTACTGCATGCGCCACGTGTTTAAAACACAGATTTCAAGTGAAGTTCGAATATACATAAAATTCACAATATTTTTGTGTTTTATACGCGTGGCGCATGAAGTAAAATTTCGAGTTTAGAAAAGCCTAGAAAATTTGTCTCAGGTCGCTTCGCGACCCTCGACAAATTTTTACGGGGCTATTGCTAAGATCACAATATGCTACTAAAGCAGTTAACTATAGACGTATATTTCGAGCTTTATATAAGACCGATGATTTATACGCGTAGCGCATGAAGTAAAATTACGAGTTTATAAAAGCCAGAAAATTTGATTGGGTCGCTCCATTTTTAAATTTTTGTTAAATTACCATGTAGCATAAATTGTTAATTCATATTTTAAATGTAGATAGTTGTGAACTAATACTTCAAATACAAATAAAAGTTGAAATACATTACAAACATATCGTAAATTTTCCCCTTCGTTACATATGAATGGAAACGTCACACAGACATGCTAATTTTTTTTGGGTATCGAGTGAACTAGATACCCAGCAAATGGGTGTGGGTTTCGAGTTCACTCGATACTTGTCCAAAGTATGCCGGCATGTCGGCAGTAAATCGGCACCGATTTACTGCCGACATGCCGATTTTTACTGTCGACATGCCGATTTTTGGTTATGTATCGAGTGAACTCGATACCTAGCAAATACTTGATACCCAGCAGATCGGCTTTAGATTTACTTCCGACATGCCAATTCTTACACGAAAATAACAAACACTTGCTCCTTCTTAAGTCCACAGTAAATCGGCAGCGATCTACTGCCGACATGCCGATTTTTGGTTATGTATTAAGTGAACTCGATACCCAGCAAATACTCGATATCCAGCAAATACTTGATACCCAGCAGATCAGCTTTTAATTTACTTCCGACATGCCGATTCTTACACGAAAATAACTAACACTTGCTCCTTCTTAAGTCCACTCGATACATAACCAAAAATCGGCATGTCGGCAGTAAATCGGCACCGATTTACTGCCGACATGCCGATTTTTGGTTATGTATTGAGTAAACTTTTACGAGAAGAACAGTTTGGATTTAGAAAGGGGCGAACCACAACAGATGCAATCCTGAAACTCATCGATGGGATAATTGATTGTTTTGAAACAAGTGCGACCTCATCGAGTGAACTAGATACCCAGCAAATGGGTGTGGGTTTCGAGTTCACTCGATACTTGTCCAAAGTATGCCGGCATGTCGGCAGTTAATCGGCACCGATTTACTGCCGACATGCCGATTTTTACTGCCGACATGCCGATTTTTGGTTATGTATCGAGTGAACTCGATACCTAGCAAATACTTGATACCCAGCAGATCGGCTTTTGATTTACTTCCAACATGCCGATTCTTACACGAAAATAACAAACACTTGCTTCTTCTTAAGTTCACTCGATACATAACCAAAAATCGGCAAGTCGGCAGTAAATCGGCAGTGATCTACTGCCGACATGCCGATTTTTGGTTATGTATTAAGTGAACTCGATAAACAGCAAATACTCGATACCCAGCAAATACTTGATACCCAGCAGATCGGCTTTTAATTTACTTTCGACATGCCGATTCTTACACGAAAATAACTAACACTTGCTCTTTCTTAAGTCAACTCCATACATAACCAAAAATCGGAATGTCGGCAGTAAATCGGCACCGATTTACTGCCGACATGCCGATTTTTGGTTATGTATTGAGTGAACTTTTACGAGAAGAACAGTTTGGATTCAGAAAGGGGCGAACCACAACAGATGCAATCCTGAAACTCATCGATGGGATAATTGATTGTTTTGAAACAGGTGCGACCTCAAAGTCTACGTTCTTAGACATCTCAAAGGCTTTCGACTGTGTTTCACATCAGATTTTGTTACGTAAACTCTACTTTTATAACTTACATCCCGAAACCTGTGGTCTGTTGATCTCGTACCTTTCAGTAAGAACGCAATGTGTATACTCAAATGGGATTAGATCACATAACTTAGCATTATCTCACGGGGTTCCACAAGGTTCCATCCTAGGCCCATTACTATTCTTAATATACATTAATGACTTATCTTACTCCTCTTCCAATGTTATTTTGTATGCCGACGATACCAACACAAGGTAAAGATATTGAGGAAGTGACGGTCTTACAGAGAGAGTCTTAGGACATGGCACTTGAATGGTTCAACTGTAACCAACTCAAACTGAACTGCGATAAATCGGCAAATATCACGTTCATCTTGTCCAGAAATTCGGCGGATAATACATCTACTAAATTTCTTGGACTGCACATTGATTCCCATCTGACTTGGCATACACATGGTGACGCTTTGGCCAACAAGTTATGCTCCAACATCTTCCAAATACGCAGATTATCGAAGATCGTATCCGCAGATGTGCTACGAGTCGCTTACTTATCTCTAATACAGAGTCACATATGTTACGGTCTGCTAGTATGGGGTCACGCTGCTATTAAACACAGGATCTTTGGTCTACAGCGAAAAGTAATCCATGTCATATGCTCCTACGACTACTCTGCTGATTGTCGCCAAGCATACATCAAAAGCGAAATACTCACTCTGCCGTCATTATACATCTTCGAGTGTCTACTATATATAAGGAAACGCATCTCTTCTTACCGCTCCAACTCAGACGTCCATAACTATAACACCAGGCAGAGAACAAACATGCATACTCCAGCGGTTAGGCTCACTAAGGCACAAACGGGAGTACGATACTACGGCATCAAATTCTTGAATATGCTTCCCGACCATGTCAAAACTATGCCCATTAATTAATTTAAAAAACAGATCAAAGCATTCCTCATAGTGAATGCGTTTTACAGCTCGGAGGAATACATGAAATACAAATTTACGCAGTGGATGTAGTGATTTTTCAGTTTTACAGCTATTTTAAGCATCTTTATTTTGGACATTATTTACATTTTTACATGTAAATAATGTCCAAAATAAAGATGCTTTACATTATTGTAATTAGTTAATGTAAACACTCTAATTTATAATTTCCTAATGCTATGTTATTTATGTGTTATTTATGTTATTTATGTACTACATTGACAATGTTATACCATTTGGTGCTAAACAATAAATTCAAATTCTAAAAAAAAAAAAAAAAAACTCGAGACCCAGCAAATACTCGATACCCAGCAGATCGGCTTTTGATTTACTTCCGACATGCCGATTCTTGCACGAAAATAATAAACACTTGCTCCTTCGTAAGTCCACTCGATATATACCCAAAAATCATGCCGGCAGTAAATCGGCACCGATTTACTGCCGACATGCCGATTTTTGGTTATATATCGAGTGAGCTCGATACCCAGCAAATATACTAATACAGATCGGCTTTTGATTTACTTCCGACATGCCGTTTCTTACACGAAAATAACAAAGACTTGCTCTTTCGTAAGTCCAAGCCCTATTGAAATGATCTATTTATAAATAGATAAACTCGTTTTTAATTTATTTTTATTTCCCCCTCTTGTAAAATCAATTTTATATATTTTTTTTTTGTTGTTAAATAATTATTCAAATACTTAAATTTGAAACCCACCCTTAATAGAAATACACTTATTATAAAATATATATTCCGGAAGTGTTTCTTTGAAGTGAACGTACCTGAATATACAGTGATTTTTTCTTTTAGGTAAACATATGCATAAGCTGTAAATTTTCCGACATTTGTTGTTTTAAAAAAAAAATAAATTTGTATCTTTAAACGAGTGTTTTCCATTCCCAGACTAAGCATGAAGTAAAATTTCGAGTTTAGAAAAGCCCCGTGAAAATTTGTCGAGGGTCGCGCAGCGACCCGAGACAAATTTTCTGGGCTTTTCTAAACTCGAAATTTAACTTCATGCGCCACGCGTATAAAACACGGATTTCAAGCGAAGTTCGAATATACATAAAATTCACAATATTTTAGTGTTTTATACGCGTGGCGCATGAAGTAAAATTTCGAGTTTAGAAAAGCCCAGAAAATTTGTCTCAGGTCGCTTCGCGACCCTCGACAAATTTTCACGGGGCTTTTCTAAACTCGAAATTTTACTTCATGCTTAGTCTGGGAGTGGAAACACTCGTTTAAAGCTTTACATTGAACTTATAGAAAAAAACAAGGAATAACTAAAGATTTACTGAAAATAGGCTGAATTTGGAATACGTATACCTAAAAGAAAAACTTCTTTTACTTTACACGTTGTTAATCTTTAGATATTCGTCGTTTTTGAAAAAGAATATATAGTTTGGAGTAAATGGTTATTTTTATTAAAAAAAATTAAAAAAAGCTGTAAACGAGTGTTTTTCACTCACTGAACTATTGTAAAGTTTAAAATATACTGCTAAAGTAGTATGCTAAACCCAGTATATTTTGAACTTAACGTTAAATCAGTATTGTATACGCGTGGCGCATGAAGTAAAATTTCGAGTTTAGAAAAGCCTGAAAATTTGGTTTGGTCGCGTAGCGCTACGCGCTACGCGACCAAACCAAATTTTCAGGCTTTTCTAAACTCGAAATTTTACTTCATGCTTAATCTGGGAGTGGAAACACTAATTTTACGCTTCAATTTAAATTTGAAAAACAACGAATATCTACATGTGTACCTCAAAGAAAAGTTCCCTGTATATATTTTAAGTGAAATAATATAGGGGATTCAACTTTGTAATTCCTTCTAAGAAGAGTTTATTATTTTAATTAGTTTAGTTAGTGGAGGGTGAAATATTTGATCGATGCGGGGTTTTCCCCTTTATCGCCGGGCGTTTCTCAAAGCTGGAAAACTGGCGTCGCCGCCACCATCAAAGAATGAAAAGGGGGGCTCCGACTTAGGGGGCTGTTTGCGTGTGTAGTGGGGGGGATCGAGAGAGCTCGCCTCCGCCCAATAACAAATCGAGTCCCGATGCCGGGTTCTTTTTTCACGAGACATTACGTACGAGACAATCAATTTGAAAATCACATCCCTTAAACACAAATGCTGGCCCATTTGTTCCCGTCGAAATATAAAAAAGATAAATGCGGCAATCCTGGGCGGTTATGTCTCTCCCCCTCGGCAATCAATTATGAAATATGTGAAAACATAAAAATGAATTCCCCTTTTATATGAAAAGGATTTCCACGGTCCTTTGAGCCGCGCCCCCGGGCCCCCCTCCCGCTACGAGGGCTTATTCCGAATCTATCAATTTTCGTTTGGCGCGCGATTTTCTTTGTGAGCGCCCCGGCGCAGATTGCCTCGCACCGGAGTAATTTAAATAAACTGCAAATAGGGATTTAACCCTTAATAGACCCATAGACGTTTATCGCAGCCTTTACGGTTCCTGAATGGACTTAATCCAATATCATCCAACAAATTATCGACTTTGGAGCGGGAATGCGAATGCGAATTGCCGTGTCAGGTGGAGACGTGGAAATGACGCGCGCAGTGCAATAATAATCCGACACTGCCAAACTACATAATTAAGCCATTAACTGGTTACATAGTCGGTTTACGAGGTAAAAGAAAACATTCGCCCGTCAAAATTAATGAAGGCGAAGAGTGATAACTTCCGCGAATTAAACGTGTAATTATGTCGGTCGGTAAAAAGTATTAATTAAAACTTCATTCTGGATGATACGTTTCATTATGGTAATTAAAGGGGGGCCCACATGGAAATTTCGTATTCGGTATTAGTATTCCGATCACAGAGGTCTTAATTAAAACTGAGGCTCATCGTCGATCTTTATTTCCCCCGGTGTGCGCTTGTTCGCGTGATTACTGAAATTTACGGCTTTATTTGAGTGTGTCGACAAGATATTTAATTAGAGGTTCGATGTAGGTGCGGGCAGTTGTGTGGTCGGGTGCGGCCGAGTCAACACGCCGGCAATTAAGGCGACACAAGAAGGGGAATGTCTCTTGTACGGTCTCCACCAGCCCCCCAGGCCCTGCTACCCACGGATGCCCTCGGGGGCGGTCGAACGGAAAATTTACGGCTGCACCGGGCGCAATCAAATCGACCGCGTAAATCTTGCCGATGTACTCCGGAAAGACGTGTAAGCTGAACCGTTCTCCCCCAATGGAGAAGTCTACCAGACGATTTCAATGCTGCTATCTGACACACTTGCATCGCTGCTCAATCGATTTACTGCTCTCTCAATGAAATAACATACATGGATTTATCTTATTTTTAGATATATGGTGATAGTTTCCAAATGGGGATTCTTCCCCTCTTTATCGAGTTTAAGTTTCTCCTCATGATAAACGTAATATTAACATTGAAATATATTTAATATGCCAGTGTACAAAATTGGAAAATGTATAGATTATCCAGTTAATGTATACATTTGCAAATTCAATTGATCAGCATAGTAAAAGACTCTTTTCACTCGATACCCAAACAAAAATCGGCAGTAAATCGGTAGCCGATCAGCACTAGTGTATTTGCTGAGTATCGAGTTTACCCGATACCCAGACAAAAATCAGCACGTCGGCAGTAAATCGAAAGCCGATCGGCATTGGTGTGATTCGATACCCATCCAAAAATGTCGGCAGTAAATTAAAAGCCGATTGGCACTAGTGTATTTTCTGGGTAGCGAGCTCACTCGATACCCAGCCAAAAAAACAGCATGTCGGCAGTAAATCGGAACACATAAAAAGACTGTTATTCCTTACTTCACTTTTTATTTGTATCGTTAGATGTACATTTCCAGACATAAGGTGCTCATTATCAATAACAAACTTAGTTTGTTAATGATAACGAGCACCTTGTGTCTCGAAATGTACATCTAACGATACAAATAAAAAGTGAAGTAAGGAATAACAGTCTTTTTATGTGTAATAATCACTTCAAGTAAACTTAAAAAAATTGGCAGTGGTGTGACTCAATACCCAATCAAAAGCCGCTTGGCGCTAGTGTATTTGCTGGGTATCGAGTTCAATCAATACCCAGCCAAAAATCAGCACGTCGGCAGTAAATCGGAAGCCGATCAGCATTGGTGTGACTTGATAACACCAATGCTGATCGGCTTTACTGCCGACGTGCTGATTTCTGGCTGGGTATTGATTAAACTCAATACCCAGCAAATACACTAGCGCCAAGCGGCTTTTGATTGGGTATTGAGTCACACCAATACCAATGTTTTTAAGTTTATGTGAAGTGATTATTACACATAAAATGACTGTTATTCCCAGCCAAAAATGTCGGCAGTAAATCAAAAGATTGATGGAAGATCAATCACAGCAAAAGGTTTACACTGAATGCCGTGTATGATCTAAGTCACTTGAAAAATTGCATTAAATTGTATTGTTTAGTTAGTTTTCTACTGTATTTAATTTTATATTATTGTAAATATGCAATTGGTCATTAAATGGTTTATTATAATTGTTGGTATTAATAAAATTCGATTGGCACTAGTGTCTTTTCTGGATATTAAGTTCAATCGATATCCAGCCAAAAATCAGCATGTCGGCAGTAAATCGGAAGCTGATGTTACTCGATACCCAGCCGAAATCGGCATGTCGGCAGTAAATCGACAGCTGATCGGCACTAGTGTATTTGGGTATTGCCTATACTCGATACCTAGTCAAAAATCGGCACGTCGCACTGTGGCGAATTACGTAAATTAGACTGCAATAATTAAATATCATAAGTTTCAGATCCTCGTCAACATATTTTTATTTTAAAAGAAACGTGATTTTAGATAGTTTTTCTTGAAAAATACAACATCGAAGTTCAACTTTTTGTCTATAAATATAAAATCAAGAGCTGTTATATAAATGGGGTTGTATTTATAGGTTAAGTGAAAAGCGGTATATACCGCTTTTCACTTAACCTATAAATTCAACCCCATTAAAAGTTTAATAAACATTGTTATTTGTATTTATGATAATTTTTTAAGTTTAGAATTAGATAAAGGTATGTAATTACTACATTTTTAGAAAATTGACTTACCTTCTTCTTATTTATTTTACGAAGAAAATGTGATTTCAAAACCCTCTCCTAAAAAGTGAAAATTTGAACATTTAAAATAAATCATATCTCGTTCATTCTCGGTAATTGAACTTCTTGCAATTTCTGATAACTAATACGTATACTTTGCCGTACCAATTTAAGTTATAGCTCAAACTTGCTGTTCTGTATGAAATGGCCTCCGTTAATAAATAAATAAATAAATAAGATATTTTAGATTTATTCGGTATTTTGAGCATAGATGGAGTTTTTCTTCTTAGGATACATATCCCAATTATATGCTGTAAAATATCATGTACTCGTTGATTTTTTTAAGTTTAATTGGAAGCGTTAAACGAGTGTTTTCCACTCCCAGATTAAGCATGAAGTAAAATTTCGAGTTTAGAAAAGCCTTAAAATTTGGTTTGGTCGCGTAGCGCGTAGCGCTACGCGACCAAACCAAATTTTTAGGCTTTTCTAAACTCGAAATTTTACTTCATGCGCCACGCGTACAAGACACTGATTTCAAGTGAAGTTTATTTTATTTATTTATTTATTTATTTATTTATTCAACCAACGGAACAAGGTCCAATTACAGATTGAAGTTAATACAAATAAAGAAAAAACACAATAATTTTAATTAAAGAAAATTAACATTGTAAATAAACGAAATTTTCAGGTTACTAAGCTAATAACAAGAAATAAACTAAAAGTAAAAAAAACTAAGAAAATAAACTAAGAAAGATACTCAATGATCACATTGAAGAATTCTTTCGCTGATTTAAAGTTGAATATTTGTATTAATGAGTTTGTTGTACGAAGCGCACATAGAATACATCGGCGATCTGACCAGTACGTTCGTTTTGGGTATTGGTAGCTGAAATAGACGTTTAGTTCTTACACTACAGGGCACCAATATATTCAGTTGCTCCAACAATTCAGGGCAATCAATTTGACCATTGAGTACCTTAAACAGCGTTGTCACTAAATTCGCCTTACGGCGACATCCTAAGGAGTGCATTTCAAATTCATCTAACAACACAGCATAATCGTAATTAAAATCAGGATAAGCCCCGTACTTCTTAAAATGGAGATACTTAACAAACCTCTTTTGTATAGCTTCAATCATCGAGGAGTACTTAGAGTAGTGTGGATCCCAAACACTTGAAGCATACTCCAGATTACTACGCACAAATGCAAAATAGTTCACTTGTTTAAAATATTTTAATGTTGTCAGTGTTTAATACGCGTGGCGCATGAAGTAAAATTTCGAGTTTAGAAAAGCCTGAAAATTTGGTTTGGTCGCTTCGCTTCGCTACGCGACCAAACCAAATTTTCAGGCTTTTCTAAACTCGAAATTTTACTTCATGCTTAACCTGGGAGTGGATAACACTCGTTTATACCTTTAAATTTAACTTTATTAGATAACCCGTATGGGGGTTTTTCTTTTTGGTATACATATCAAAATTATACACTGTAAATTATCAGCTATTCGTTGTTTTTTTTAAGTTCAATTTGAAGCCCTAAATGAGTGTTTTCCAGTCCTAGATTGAACTGGTTCATAACTGAACTAGAGTTCAAAGTGACATTAGAACTGTCACCTTGAACTCAAGTTTGGAGATAAACCAGTTCAACATTTTCTGGTGCAACTGGGCCTTAATGGTGGCGGCCCTAGGGCGGTGCAAGCGGTGCGACCGCACCGGGCGCCGAAAATAGAAAACGAAACGCGGGGGGGAGGGGGGCGAAACCATAAGATCTCGCACCATCTAAAAATTTTCTCGAAAACGGGAAACGAAACGCGGGGTCACCATAAGATCTCGCACCATCTACATATAAATGTTGCCAGGGCCGCCACTAGGCCTTATGGTGTGTTTACACTATGCTAGTAGCTTGCTTGGTGAGTAGACAGTTAGTGTCAAGCGCAAATTTTATTTTAATATAATTCGTTAGTTATTGATAATTTGTGTCATGTAACTATTTATCACTATATAAAATAAAACACTTAAAAAACCAGAGAAATATGAACAATAGTTTTGTCTTCATAAATTGTATTGATTTGAACTAATTTTAACATGTGATTTTTGAAAATAAATTAGACTTTAAAACTTAATGAATTTTCTAGAAATGATATATGAATAATCAAATATGCCCAGTTTTTATAAAGTGCTAAAATTAAAGCTGCAAATGTTTGTTCTGTGTTTTTTATACCAGGTGATCAAAGTCAACTGTCCTGAGTTGGCAATACTAAATTTAAGGTGGTATGATTGAATAGTTGGCTATCATGATTTATTTCATATTCGGTTTTAATCTGCCAAACGAAAGTTATGTTTGGGTTATGTTGTACCGTTCGTTTTTCTTTTGTCGTACTCACCATTGGCATCTTGTAAACCAATGATGATGCCAAGTTGGTCAAATTAGACAAAAGTTTCAATCTTTGATACTGATTAAGAATATCTCAGCAAATTTCAGCTAACATCATTTGTTTTAAAAATATAGCGAAAAATGTAAAAATAGATGATAATTTATTTTTATTATAACTTTAATGCGATAGAGATCTGCAATATTTTGTGTACTATAAAACCCTTCAGAAATACACGGGAATTAACAGATTTTATGCAGGGTGTTCCATTTTCTAGATACAACACCTATTTATAGTCTTTCTTATGGCGGCCATATTGGATTTTTGTACCATTGAAAATATTAAGAAAAAACAGTGCGAAATCATGTGCTACATGTCAATTAGTTAAAACAATTGAATAACATTTGACAGATTTTGTTTTATCAAGTCGGCCATATTGGATTTATACAATTTTTTCTTGTCCTTTTTAATTGTGTAAAATTCAAATATGACCGCCATAAGAAAAACTAACAATTGGTGTTGTATCTAGAAAATGGAACACCCTGTATAAAATATGTTAATTTATGTGTGCTTCTCTGATGGCGTTTATGGTACATAGCAAGTTACAGATTTCTATTGCAATAAATACTAAAGTTACAATAAAATTAAGTTAATATCCATTTTACAAATTTCGCCATATTTGTAAAATAAATTATGTTAGCTGAAATTTGTTGACATATTCTTACTCAGTATCAAATATGAAAATGACAGTTGCTGCCTGCACTTGATTGTTTACACAGTGCCACCAGCTTGCCTGGCGAGTACTGTCAAGCCAACTGCTATGACATTTTGATATTTTCTTGGTTATACGTTAAATGAATTTTTTTTATTTTCTTGGTCAGACCAGCCTCCTTTTTCAGTTTCATTTCTTCCGCAATATGTTGTAAGGATGCATTTCTCAAATCTCGGTTTTTGTAATTTAGATCAAAAGTGTTCCACATAATTTCCTCTTTATATAATTTTATAATCTGTAGATTATGTTCGGAAGACCATCTGTCAGGCATATTGATAAATGTTTAAATATTGTACGCCAAAATATTTATCAATATATGGAAAGGGAACTTGAACACTGGCCTGGCACTAACTCACCTGTAGTTCACACGACAGTTGTGGGCGAGCCACTGTCATGTGGTGTGGTGGGGGAAGGCAAGTAGACAGTCAAAACAAAAAATGTTGCAGTAGCTCGCACTCTAGTTGCTGTCCTACTCGCCTTGACAGTAACTCGCATGATACGTTTACACAATGACAGTAGCTGTCTTTTAGCCACTGTCTACGCCAACTTGCACGCTAGCTCGCACTGTGTAAACACGCCTTTATTCTCTCATCTGCCACATTGTAGTTACACCATTGCTTTGAATTTCCTTCTTCTTCTACCTTTATAGCCTTGGCAACTAGGCCCTTCCAACTAGCCAACGTTTGCTTTGATGTCAGCTTAGATTAAACTTGTGTAACTTGTTTGCTTGAATTATCCAGATCACGTATATCGCGCTGATTATCAAAATGTTCTGTACATTATTTATGGGTGTTGACAATTTGGTTTTTGACATTGTTATAGGTAGGGCTTCCTTCAAAAGTTTCAAAAACAAAATTGTCAACACCCATCAATAATGTACAGAACATTTTAACAATCAGTGCGATATACGTGATCTGGATAATTCGCAGTCGTCAAAGCGAAAATTTACGTAATTGCGTAATTATAGACAATTCAGTTGCGCCCCATCGGGAGTGGCGAGAGAGTGAGAGCGCCAAAGGCTCTTTTTATCGATGAATTGTGTGGAATTGCGGACAATTATCGGTCGGCGCTTTTTCGTTGACGGCCGACATTGGTAATTTCACGTGTCAGCACTTGCGACCGGTATTTATGAAGGCTGTAATTTCACGTATTAAACACGAAACGTATCGGGTGCGTGCAACGCCAATTTGCGCCCAAGTGCTGTTCGATTTTTACGAGGGCATTTCTCTCACCGAGTTATTTTATTTAAATACCTGCTATTACAATCGAAACTTTTAAATATGTTCAAGATTTTTTAAATAATATATACTTATCTATAACAAAAATATAATTGTAGTAATTATAGTCGATTGAATATTGTAATTTCTTAACTACTTTGACTATTGACAAAGTAAATACTCCTCTATTTTTATCCAAATACGATAAATATGATAATATAAAATCTATAAAAGTTTTCAATATTCTTCTTTTTATATTAAAGGATAAATTAAAAACACTTGTTTTTAGTTACGTGAAGTGTTTATTATAAATTATTATAGTAATTCCTTTCACTGATTACTTTTATTTTACTAAATGTATACAAGTTTATTGTATTAATATAAGTACTAACCTAGTACTATTAATTGTATTTGTATTTATACAAATACAAGTAATAGTTAATTGATGAGGCGGATACATGATGAAACTCCATAATACTATTTGAAATAAAACAACGCAGTTGGGAGGGTTTCACTTTTATTGTTGAACACTGCAACATGTTTCACCACACAGTGGCTTCATCAGGCAGATGAAATAATGATTATTTCATCTGCCTGATGAAGCCACTGTGTGGTGAAACATGTTGCAGTGTTCAACAATTAAAGTGAAACCCTCCCAACTGTATTGTTTTATTTCAAATACAAGTAATAGTACTAGGTTACAGGTTGATCAACCTATAACGATTTTTCAATTCAATAATTTGATCACTTAAATATTCATATTTGAATATTAAACTATTAAAACTATTTGTATTCGAATCTCATCCTTAATTTTTGCCCCTGAAACAACGGCATTATAAATTACCTTTAAGCCGGTTTTAATGCATTCATTTAATTCATTGGGTATATCCACAATCTCGAATTTAAAGTAAGTAATATCAGCCTTATTAATTAGGCAGGTATGACGCATTACATAAACCGATAAGAATCTGAATGTATGAATGAAGGAGTTGCTAAGAATATGGTTTATGTAATCGTTTGTAATCGATGATGATTATCAGCGGAGAAAACTTTAGCAATTGGAAACGGCGAGCGCTTGGAAAGCCGTCACGCTTTCAATTACAATTTACACCTGTAACCCAGATTCCGGGCTTAGAGCCGCGCTTTTATGTAAATACCGTCGAGGAATTATTACACGCACACAATAATCGTAAAACACGCGAACGTCCGGCAGTACCGACAACGGCCTTCCAATAAATAAATCCCGGGCGCCGAATTGTAATTAAATCAGGGGCCATTTTCTCTCCCATTTGCGTGATTTAGGTGTAAATCCTGCGGGATGATGTTCATTTGATGATGAATCGTGCGGTTATTTTGGGTAATCTATGCGCGCCGGTCCAGCAAAAATGCGACGCTGTATCGGCGATTAAAACGGGTCGGTGGGTCGGCGAACGGGTCGCGGACGTGATTCCCGGCCCGAGCCCGGTCCTGTACGCGAATCAACGCCGACTGTTTGTATTCATTGAAAATGCATCTATTTCATCACGGTTTCCATGATTATTTGCGCTGAGTGGACAGTTTTCTCTTTTACATTAAATTATTCCAAATTTGAAATATGATGAGGTTTATTTTTATAAATATATAATATAATTTTCTTTTTATTTAAAGCTTCGAACGGGTTATTCCACTCCTTGATTAAGCATGAAGTAAAATTTCGATTTTATAAAATCCTGAAAATTTGAATTTGCCGGGCGTAGCGAACCGAAGTCCGGCAAATCCAAATTTTCAGGATTTTCTAAACTCGAAATTTTACTTCATTCGCCACGCGTATACAGCCGTAAAATATTGTGAATTTTCAATAGTAATATATTAAGTGCATTAAAAATGATCGAAAATTTTGCACGAAAAGCCGTTGCCTAGAAACTGCATGAGTCCATTTTGATTGTGATTTGACAAAAAGTGCCCGAGACGCGAAGCGTCGAGGGTACTTCTTCAGTCAAATCACAATCAAAATGAACGAATGTAGTTTCTTAAAGGCAACGAGCTTTGAGTACTAAATTTTCAGAGCATTTTTAATGCACGAAATGTATTTAATAGACTATTTCCTGAAAAATACGATTTTTAATCAAGTTGACGTATTATTTAAAATATTAATTATCAATCCGTGTCACTTAATGTGTCAACATGAATCGCTTGGGAAGTTTTTCTTCGAAAGATATATCGAAAAATATCGAGAAAACCTTATTTTTAGTTCTGGAAATAGTCGCATAAATTATTCTCAATACTTTCCAGATTCTTTTAAAAGAACAACTTTCGAATCGATTAATTTTGAAAGATTGAGAGAAATTGATTGATACCTGACATGTGACGTCACAATAGTGCAATTTTCGCTGTAATTTTTCGTAGAATTTTCACCTACTATGCAATTTTCGCTGAAATTTATTTGTGATTGGGCAATGAAAATGAATTCTCGTAATATGATGATTGGTAGACATTTTTTGGAAATAGTCAAACAAATTGAATTTCACAATATTACACTGCTTTATACGCGTGGCGTATGATCCGGGTATTTAAGCATTCGAATATCCAAATATTTTAATATTCGAATATTATAAATTCAAATATTTAGATATGTTTTTGAAGGAATATTCGAATAATTCAATAATTTTAAAATGTTTTAAATGAATATCCAAGTACTTTAATTTGACACATTAACCTGACCTAACCTAACCTTAACACTATCTCTTCAACTTCACTCGAAATCAGTGTTTTATACGCCTGGCGCATGAAGTAAAATTTCGAGTTTAGAAAAGCCTGAAAATTTGGTTTGGTCGCTCCGCGCTCCGCGCTACGCGACCATCCAAATTTTCAGGCTTTTCTAAACTCGAAATTTTAATTCATGCTTAATCTGGGAGTGAAAAACACTCGTTTAAAGCTTTAAATTGAACTGTTTAAAACATCTGTATGAATATTTATAGTTGAAAGAAATCTAGGCGCGGCGGCAAATCTAAAATTTCAGGCTTTTCTAAACTAGAAATTGTATTTTGTGTGCCATTGATATAAACACACTTACATTTTGCATTTATTTTCAAAATATACTGCTAAAATAAGTACCATTATGGATCACAACCGATTGAGTTTTATTTTACATTTCATCTCACGTTAACCCATTAACGGGCGAGCAATTATAGAGTTAACTCTTTTTTTTTTTGTTTTTGTTTGTTTGGCATAGGTTCTAGCCATTCAGCCACTAACGATGATTGTATTAATTAATTTAACATATATTTGGACGTCACGACACATCCACACCACACCCAGGGACACGACGAGAAATTATTTTTAAATAAAGTCTCCCCGTGCACGGAAATCGAACCCGAGTTTGTGGCTCGCCGAGCGATACAGCCCGACGACGTTACCGCTCGGCCACCACCTGCCCAGAGTTAACTCTAATAGTTGGTTTTAGGTACTTTTAAACATTCATAATGTATACGATGTAAAGTTTTAGGTATTCGTCGATTTTATGTAAAAACGTGCAATATGAAGTTTAGAACGAGTGTCTTCCACTCCCAGACTAAGCACGAAGTAAAATTTCGAGTTTAGAAAAGCCCCGCGTAGAAAATTTGTCGAGGGTCGCGCAGCGACCCGAGACAAATTTTCACGGGGCTTTTCTAAACTCGAAATTTTACTTCATGCGCCACGTGTATAAAACGCTGAAATACTGTGAAGTTAGAAATACACTGCCATTTTTTTTATGAGGATAATCGAAATATTTAAGTAATAAAATATTTACAGTTTTCTTTATACATTTTTAAGTCAGTTCAAATAATATAATATATCAAATTAACATATTTATTAATTTAATTAACAAACACGTGATAACATTGCGTGTATGCATCAATGGGGTTTAAGGGGTAATACATTTTACAAATACTTACAAGTTTGAACTCGAAATTCTAGATGAATAATTAAATTTAGGATGCAAAGTCAGAATCCGGGTCTTTTCCGAAATAGCCGGAGCAAATAGTCATCCTAACCACGGACTATTTGCTCTGGCTATTTCGGAAAACACCCGGATTCAGGCTTCGTATCCTGAATTTGATTATTTTTCCAGAATTTTGAGTACAAACTTGTGACAGAAAATAATAAACTGTAATTTTGAATTCAATTTTAGAGTGGAACCCTGTTCGATGTTTTTAGTGTGTAAATTTGAATGCTTGTATTACAAACGCTGTGAAATTGCAACAGAACATTATCTACATACTTTGAATAAATTCAACTTACTGAAAAATATACGCTCTGAAAATGACACACAGGTTGCCCCGGCCATTATTTCATCCGCAGAATTTCGACTTGTGTGACAGAAAAAAATAAACTGTAATTTTAAATTCGATTTTAAAGTGGAACCCAGTTCGATGTTTTCAGTATGTAAATTTGAATGTTTGTATTACAAACGCTGTAAAATTGCAATAGAACATTATTTACATACTTTAAATAAATTCAGCTTACTGAAAGATAAACGCTCTGAAAATGACACACAGCTTGCCACGGCCATTATTTCATCCGCTTGCATTGATCTAAATTAAATTTGGCACGGGGATTTGCGCCATACACCGTTTTGCTTACAGCACACATTTTTTCGAAATCCGCGCGGCGATTAATCAAGTGCGCGGCGTTTAGTTGAAATATTCCGTTGTCGCTATAAAATATTAATCAAAGCGACGCGTTCGCGCAAACATCGACAAATCTACATTTCGCGGACAGAGAAATGGCATCATCAAAGCGCGCTGGATTATTACTCAAAGCGATTGAATTATACATTTATACATTTCCTCCCGATTTTGTTTTTTTTTCCCGTTTTGACAATTATTAATCTGCCGGCCTTGTTTTCCGTCCGACAGATACACACGCAAAATTTACGAAACCGTAAAATTTCCGTCGTCGGCACCGTCTGAAAGGAATGCTAATAGCTCCTGTCGCTGCACGGTTTTATTTATAAACGTGGAAGCGTCTCCCGACGACGGAATTATGCCCTCGGAGCCACTTATTCCGATAATAAAATAAATAAACAAACAAACTGCTTCTCTGTTCTGCGAGAAGGGGGGAACGGCTAGTGCTTATTTAAAATGCAAATGGGAGTCTGGTAATTTATCGGCGGAAAAGAGGAAATCATTTGCAGCCACTGACGTGTTATTAATAATTTATACAATTACGCTTGATAAATGGATGTCTTTATCATTTGAAAGGAAATTATGGCCATATTTCAAGAAGATGGATGCGTTTGATCTCGTCCCCTCCGGCCGTGCTTTATAATTCGCTGCTGATGGATGCTGAGGATCAGGTTTACGCCTGGATAAACGGCCGTCGATTAATGCTGCTCAAATTATTAATCTGCATGTTAATTAAGCATCGATTACCGAATACTTTCAGAAAAATAAATATGAATTATATTACAATAGCGACATCTGGCGGAATGCGCTTCAACTCATAGTCAGGAATAAAACCTCATAATGTAGTACAAACAGAAAACTTTATTCACATTATAATATAATAAAAACCTTTCACTATTTTATAATAAATTAAATCATTAATCCAATAAATGTTAAGTAAACGACTCCAAGACAGAAGAATTAAATAAAATTCTGTTGATAAATTATAAAGAATTCAAAAGAATTTGCATGCATTTGCATACAGGGAATTTTTATTTTATGTATGCACATCCCGATGCATACATACTCTCTAAATATTCAAACATTCGTTGTTTTTATAAAAGTATTCAATTTGAAACTTCTAAGGCCTTTTTCCACTCCCAGACTAAGTATGAAGTAAAATTTCGAGTTTTAAAATGCCTGAAAATTTAGTTTGGTCGCTCCCTGAAGCGGAGTGGCTAAACCAAATTTTCAGGCCTTTCTAAACTCGAAATTTTACTTCATGCGCCACGCATATAAAACATTGATTTAACGTGAAGTTCAAAATATACTATATTAGCATACTACCAACACAGTTATTACTTTTGTGTCTTATAACTACAATTTACGGAACCATTTTGGAAATGTTCTGTTAACGTGAAGTTCAAAATATACTATATTAGCATACTACTATCACAGTTGTTACTTTTGTGTCTTTTAACTGCAATTTTAGGAACCATTTTGGAAATGTTCTGCTCTGCACAATCAAAAATCAACTATTTAAAATAATAAGTAGATAGAATTAGCCGATTCTGGGCCAGGAAGTAATCCCGGAAGTGGGCGGGGCTTCTGGTTTCCGCTTCCGGTTTCTGCTTCCGGTTTCCGCTTCCGGTTTCCGCTTCCGGTTTCTGCTTTCGGGATTACTTCCTGGCCCAGAATCGGCTAATTCTATCTACTATAATATCTGTGATTGGCAAGTTGTTTTAAAGCTGAACTATGTATTTTGTGATGTTTTAAACAAAAATCAAGAGCTTATATTTCTTGAATTAAAAATATTCTCTTTGGTGTGAGCTTTTTAAAATAATTTCTGTAATGTGCAAGTTATTTTAAAGCTAAACTATATTTTTTGTTATGTTTCAAACAAAAATCAATCGCTTAGATTTCTATAATTAAAAATATCCACTTTTGTTTGTTTTAACTTCAATGTAACGATGTAAAGTTTTAGGCATTCGTCAATTCTTTATAAAAACGTGCAATATGAAGTTTAGAATGAGTGATTCCACTCCTAGACTAAGCATGAAGTAAAATTTCGAGTTTAGAAAAGCCCCGCGTAGAAAATTTGTCTCGGGTCGCGCCAGCGACCCGAGACAAATTTTCACGGGGCTTTTCTAAACTCGAAATTTTACTTCATGCGCCACACGTATAAAACGCTGAAATATTGTGAAGTTAGAAATACACTTCCCTTTTTTTATGAGGAATAATCAAAATATTTAAATAACAAAATATTTACAGTTTTCTTTATACATTTTCATGTCGGTAAAAATAATATAATATATCAAATTAACATATTTAGTAATTTAATTAACGAAAAATTAATAATGTTGCGTGTATACATCAATAGCGCTTAATGGGTAATACATTTTACAAATACTTACAAGTTTGAATTCGAAATTCTAGAAAAATAATTAATTAATTAATGTCTGTGATGTGCAAGTTATTTTATAGCTGAACTATATTTTCTGTAATATTTTAAACAAAATTCAATCGCTTAGATTTCTTTAATTAAAAATATCCACTTTTGTTAGCTCTAACTTCAATATTAGAAATTATTTTGCGGTTTGTGTTCTGTGTAATTATGATTATTTAATATATTTTGTGAGTTTTGCAAGTTATTTTAAAGCTAAACTGATTTTTGGTAAAGTTTTAAATTAAAAATCAACGGTTTAGATTTGTTTAATTACAAATATTTACCTTTGTATCTTTAAGCACTGATGCCTAAAGTGGATTAACTTAATCAGTGATTAGTACTTCTTAAAAACAAAACAGTTTTATTTACAAATCGTTTACACGACTGCATATTGAGACATGTTCAGGATATCATACAAATTTATAACATTCTTATATTCTAGAATTTTGACTTAATCAGAGATTTTAACAATGTTTAAAATTGATCAATCGGGGTGCAACTAGACTTAGCTCTTATTACAATAATTTTGTGATTTTCTGCGCTGTATCACAAATAGAAAAAGTCATTTGAATTTAGGTAAAAATGTTCTGTCAGTTTTTACTTGTGAGTTTTAACTTATTCTACAGTATTTTTTAGAAAATTATCAAACTTCAAACTTCTAACTTTTTATTCAGTGCTATTCAGAAGATATCCGTTACACAGGTCAGTATAATTTAGCAAAGATAAAACCCTAAATATAATGCATGCATCAAAATGAAATATAAAATGTAAGAAAATAGGTCTTAATCTAAATCACAAAACAAAGAACACGTTAAAATAGTTCCTAATGAAAATCATAAAATATAAACGAAGCAGAATAAGTTAAAACAATACAAACAAACATATTAAATTATAAAAGTTAAAATAGTTCCTAATCTAAATCATAAAAGTTACTTGATAAAATTTCATGTATGCCGTAGTATGCATTGGCGATAAAATGTCGCTTAATAATAGCCTTATATTTTTTGAGCGGTAAATTTTTTACCAGATTTTTTTTAAATATCGACTTTGGGGTCTTATAACTTCAATTTAAGAGGGAATTTTGTGGTTTTCTGGACTGTATAAGCAAAAATAAAGATATTTGAGGTTTAGAAACAAAAGTAGAGTGTTTCTTAATCAAATTTATCAAATCTAATTACATTTTGTGAAATTGCAGAGGCTTGTTTTTCCTTATAATTTTTCACCTTTAATAAATTTTGTGATTCCTTAATTTCAAAATAAAAATAAAATTAATCATTTACGATAATAAAATAAATCCAAAAAATTATGAATTTTATTTTTATATTGAAATTAAGGAAATCACAAAATGTATTAAAGGTAAACAATTATAAGGAAAAACAAGCAACTGCAATTTCATAAAATGTAATTAGATTTGATAAATTTGACTAAGAAAAACTTTTTTTTCTAAACCTCAATTATTGGTATTGACCATCACTAGTTTATTATTTAATTTATTACAACGTCCTTAGTTTAATCAAAAATATTAAAATATTTTTGTGTGTACTTTTTTATTATTTTAGACAGCTTTTATCAAACTTCCAATAAACATTGGAATAGGCTTGACCATCAGTAGTGTTTTACTTAATTTATTACAATGCCTGTAATTCTATCACAGTTTTAGAATAATTATTTTGTTTGTTTTTTAAAGTTTTAGTCAATTCTGATCAAACTTCCAATAGAAATGGCGTTTTTTACAAAATAAAACCATAGTTTTCTCATTTCTTAAAAATCTTTATCAATTACATTAAAATCAAACTGTTACTTACAAATGTTCGAAAGCGTAAACGCCATCTAATGCCCATTAGCTTAAGTAGCATCGTCTGTTGCTTGTATTATTTTACGGGACTAGAAATAAAATATCGATTTTCTGCTTTTTTAATAAAATCTGACTATTAATTATTATTGTACGGGTCTCAATTAATAACAAATATTTAAGTCAACTTTGAGCGCCTGCAATCGTAACACAATAAATCAATTTGTTGAAATAACATTTCGAGTTTATGAAAGGCTGAAAGTTTGGATTTACCAGGCGAAACAAAGTGTTTGACAAATTCAATTTTTCGGGCTTTTCTTTACTCAAAATTTTACTTCATCTGCCAGGCTTATAAAATACTGAATTAAGAGGTTCAACACGCATACATCGTCTTTAATTAGTGAAAATTAACAGACATTTTTGAAAATGTTATTCATAGTTTTACTTACACAACGTGACTATGGATTTTTAACATCTTACCGCCCTATCAATCAATCAATTTAATAATAAAAAGACTGAATATTTGAAGGGAATCAGGTATTTAGTATTTTACCAACGATTGTCATTGTTAATAATACCAGGTCTGTAAATATGATACCGGATTTTTTTAATAGAAAATACACATTTACTGTATGAAAATGGTACAAAATATTGTACTCAAAGTATTGCCTATCACTAGCTGCACATTTTTTCCAATTTCCAATTTGTGGATGCCACGCCAAAAAAAATGTTGATCGTTTAAGGTAAATCAATCATCGAGCCATTTTCGTACATTTTTGTAAGAAGTGAAGCTCTGCTCAGCAAATGCGTGTCCCATCGATGCAAATAAGCAGTAATCGAATAGAGTCAAGTCTGGTGAGTAAGCCGCATGCAGAAGTATTTCATCGCCAGCCACAATTCGAAAGGGAAATGATTTTATTTTGTACCTGGTGAGCAGTATTTCGTTAGTGGTTTTTCGGTTTTCCTGCTGTCTTCCATGTGAAAGCCATCTTCTTACCTTCTGGATCTTTTTTATGGCTTTCAAATGTATGGAGACGGCTTCTCTTCTTTAACTGTACGCAAGTTGTTGGTGAGTTTGAGCGTCATCCTCATCCAACAATGCTTGCAATGAGGCATCTTCAAACTTGTTCGGTGATCTTCCCGGTTTTTGGTTTCTCACGTGAAAATCTCCACTTTTAAATATTTTAAATCACTCAAAGCACTGTGATTTACCAAGAGCATGCTAACCCTAAGCTTCGACAAGCATTCGATGCGATTCTGCAGCAGTTTTCTTTGAATGGTAACAGAAAATCAATGCTGTCCGCGAATCACAATTTTTACTCCAAAAAAGAGTCATCTTCAACGCTATAAAAACATATGTAGTTCTAATAAACTTGTATTCTTATGAGTTAAAAGTCTTTGACAAATTTAAATACAATAATAAGGGACCAATAACGCGACTTAGCAGTCACTATCTTGACAACTAGAGCCATTTTTAAA
This sequence comes from Philonthus cognatus, assembly GCA_932526585.2. Classification (NCBI taxonomy): domain Eukaryota; kingdom Metazoa; phylum Arthropoda; class Insecta; order Coleoptera; family Staphylinidae; genus Philonthus; species Philonthus cognatus. Next base: position 82,900,288 of record OW052245.1, on the reverse strand, counting down.
CAAATTCCGGTTTCGTATTTACAGACCTGGTAAATAATTAGGTGTTGGTAACTCTTTAATAAAGACTGGTTGTTGTTGGTTTTTTAGAATTTTTAAAAATATGTAGGGGTTTATAATATGGCACAAAATAATATTTTCTGATATACCTGTAAAAATCGATATATTACTGGTTAATTTTGGAGAGCTTTTGTTAACGATTTACCGGTCAATCAGTAAACAACTAATTTGACGAATAAAGCACTAATAACCTTTCTTCACACTTTTGTTTGAATTACCAAATGTAAGTTTCGGACAAAAAGTGACCATTATCAATGGATTAACACAGAGTGTTGATCCATTGATAATGGTCACTTTGTGGCTTTATTCGTCAAATTAATTTGATTTTCACGTAACTCACAATCAATTTATTTAGTAAACAACTATACTGGCATTACCATCCCATGTTAGGATAAATTTCAAGAGTTCAATGCTGTAGCAGGTTTAAAAAAAAACTCATCAACATAATCATAAATTACACATCATCACAAACTTAATCTGTCATAATTACTCACGGCACATTAGCATATGCGAATTTATGCAAATGCCGATTAATTAAGCCCGCTTTTGATGTAGCCGGCAGCTGGTGAAAAATTAACGGCACGGTAACGCGATCAATTTATATCTACGCCCATAATTGGCTCCTCGTCGACAATGACATATATTGAAAGACTTAATATATTCAAGGGGGCCGCCCGAAGCAGACTCGGCCGCAATCTTGAATTAGGGCGACGTTTATGGACGCTCATTATCTAATCATGTATTAATTAGTCTATGTTATTACTAATTGAATGTGTATTGAGAGATTACTTACTCTAATTGGATGAAATTATTATTTATGATGTTGTTTTACTTGTATGGTCGTTGACATGTTTATTATCTTTAAAAGCGGCTTCGTATTGTTCCATCATTGCTGTTAATCTATGGATCATAAATTAATTACATACATTCGCCCTATTAACCAATTGTAAAAGATTTACTTTCCTAAAGAGATTATTATATTGAATTATTCACATATCGTTAAAAATATTTTGCACCTATCTTTCCATTTTTCTTAAAGAGATTATTACATTAAATTATTCATTTATCATTAAAAATATTTTGCACCAATCTTAATAAAAATCGGTTAGGTTTTTAATTATTAATAATAATAACTTTTATTCTCCAACACCAATTGCAGAACAATAATAAAAACTCATACAGGGAATTTTTCTTTTAAGTGTATTTATTAAGATGCATCCGCTGTAAAATTTCGGCTATTCATTGCTTTTTTTTAAAGCGACAATTTCAAGTTTCGAACGAGTGTTTCCACTCCCAGACTAAGCATGAAGTAAAATTACGAGTTTAGAAAATCCTGCAAATTTGGTTTGGTCGCGTAGCGCGTAGCGCTACGCGTCCAAACCAAATTTGCAGGATTTTCTAAACTCGAAATTTTACTTCATGCGCCACGCGTATAAACCACTGAATTATTGTGACTTAGAAATATACTGCTATATCAGTTTTAAAAAATAAACTGCTAGAGCAGAATTATAATTAATCTGCTGAAAAAGAATATTTTGAATTTCATAATATTTCAGTTTCATACGCCTGGTGCATGAAGCAAAATTTCGAATTTGAGAAAAGCCTGAAAATGTGGCTTGGTTTGGAATTATTTTGTTTAAGTAAACGTACCTCAAAATACACGGAATTTTTCTTTCAGGTGAACGTATGCATACGCTGCAAATTTTCCGACATTCGTTGTTTTTTTAAAAGAGTTCAATTTGAAGCTTTAAACGAGTGTTTTCCACTCCCAGACTAAGCATGAAGTAAAATTTCGAGTTTAGAAAAGCCCCGTGAAAATTTGTCGAGGGTCGCGCAGCGACCCGAGACAAATTTTCTGGGCTTTTCTAAACTCGAAATTTTACTTCATGCGCCACGCGTATACAACACAGATTTCAAGTGAAGTTCGAATATATATAAATTTCACAATATTTTAGTGCTTTATACGCGTGGCGCATGAAGTAAAATTTCGAGTTCAGAAAAGCCCAGAAAATTTGTCTCGGGTCGCTGCGCGACCCTCGACAAATTTTCACTGGGCTTTTCTAAACTCGAAATTTTACTTCATGCTTAGTCTGGGAGTGGAAAACAATCGTATAAAGCTTCAAATTGAGTTTAAAATAACAAACAAGGAATATCTGAAGATTTGCAGAAAATAGGCTGAATTTGGAATACGTATACTTAAAAGAAAAACTCCCTGTACTTTATACGCTGTAAATCTTCAGATATTCGTAGTTTTTGAAAAAAAAAAAAATCAAATTGAAGCTGTAAACGAGTGTTTGCCCTGAAGTGTTGTGAAGTTTAAAATATACTGCAAAAGTAGTATGCTAACCCAGTATATTTTGAAATTTTCATTAAATCAGTGTTGTATACGCTTGGCGCATGAAGTAAAATTTCGAGTTTAGAAAAGCCTGAAAATTTGGTTTGGTCGTGTAGCGCTACGCGCTACACGACCAAACCAAATTTTCAGGCTTTTCTAAACTCGAAATTTTACTTCATGCTTAATCTGGGAGTGGAAAACACTCGTTTAAAGCTTTAATTTGAACACGTTGAAAAAATATAATTTACAGCATATAATACTTAAATGAAAAACTACATTTTATTTTAGAAATTTACTAGATTCGTTAGGATTTTATAAATTTAGATTACGCGAAAAAAATATGCATCTATGTAGAGAGATACTTATTTATAGAGAACTGACTGCAATTCACTTTTATTTTATAATAAAACGGATTTTAAATTTTGAGTAGTATTCAAATTTTTGCTTAACGATACATTTTGTATAAAAATACAAACACGTACTTAACTTAGTTTTGTATCACTTTTATTTTATTTATTATAAAAGTGATACAAAACTAAGTTACCTGTTTTTTGGTGTATAATTTTAATGAATAAATAATGAGTGTAATGCAATTGGTATTTACAAGCATTAATTTCCATGTTTAGCATACACTACAATAAAATAATCCAACAAATGATTTCACTATCGCTCAAGTGTAACCTTCATCTAAGTCAGTCTCGTTTAATTTATCTCCATCTCGACGGCCATTACTTCAGCACTGTTAATGTTTATATGAATGGCCCGTAATGTATGTCCGCAGTCGCTGCTAGTAGTAATATTTTATTATTGCAATAGCAGCTGAATGGCCGCAGTAAATTATTCCCTGCCTCTTTCGCAACGAATCACGCACACTCATTTCGAATCGCCGCTAATGATGTTTGTTAAATTTTATTTTCGTCACGGCCGCGGGCAAAGCAAACGTGTGCTGATTTACGAGACTGCGTAAATCCGTAAAGCCCTTTTTATAAAATCGCTTGATTTATTACCGTGCATCTGCATCGAAGCGAAAGTTTTCATTTTCCGTGTATTCTATTTTTGTTATTCACGCCGAGCGTTCGGATGATTATAATAATAATGATCATGTTTATTTGGTAGTTTAGATGGAATTCCACAAATTTAAAGAAACATCTATCGAAATGCATCTATTGATGCAAAAACTCGTCCTGACTGGATTTCATTCATTGCAAATTCCAATCTCGCAATTCGGGATTATGAGAGGTGTAAGGTTACAAGATATACAAGTTTCATTGTAGGCTTCGTAACATTACTTTTTGATCATCCCTCGTATTAGTTCCTCTCTGATTGAAAAAAATCTTTTTTTTTCAGACACGGGTACCCTTTAACGACCTAGAAACAGTTCTGTAGATTATTATTTTTTTACGACGTCATCTTGAGTCTGCACATTTGGCTTAAAGATTTAAAATATTTAAAATTTTCTAAATTTAAATTAAAAAAAAATAAAAGTACTTGAAACTTAAAAAAAAACTAAATAGTAGAACAAGGCCTTAAAAATAAACAGGATTTAATTAATAATTAATTAATAATAAACTTTATTTTTCAATTCTTAAAGTACATTCTGCGAATACAATACAAATATATAACAATAATAATAAAACAAGAATGAAACTCTAAATAATTGGTAAACCATAAGGCGAGATTCAGTTTAGCATGAAAATGCTAAACTGGTCTTCCATCTAAACCTTAAATATTATCAATGAACATATTAATATATGAAATGGTAACAGAAGAACATATAAATCAGTCACGCGTTGTATAGACAGATCGAACAAACATTACACATAACATTACATTTTAACTGAATCAAACACTTACTATGTTTTTACCACAAAATATTTATTGTATGTATATATATTATATTACACAAATATACACATAAATTCACGACTTAAGTTTCGACGTTTGACGGTCATTATCAACTTGATATCACTTGATAATGACCGTCAAACGTCGAAACTTAAGTCGTGAATTTATGTGTATATTTGTGTAATATAATATATATACATACAATAAATATTTTGTGGTAAAAACATAGTAAGTGTTTGATTCAGTGATCATGAATTACCACGTAGTTACGGTCGCAACCATCATTATGATTACATTTTAATTCTTTTTACAAATGTTGTATAATTTAGACGTTTTAAGTCAGAAGATATGGCATTCTAAACATTTTAAAACATTTTTAGGTGGTGGTATCAGTCTGCTCATTAGGCCTAAAGTTCGGACCAAAAGGATTTGTTGGACCTGTCGGTAAAAGTCTGGCAACATTTCATGCATCGAAAAGAGTTCAGTTTGAGCCCATAGAGTTTATTACTGATATAATCGATCGTGGTGATGAAAAGGGTTTGAGTACTGACCAACAATACCTTTATGATATCCAGATGGATCCAACTGAAGGCAAGGTAAGCGTGATATGTGGTGAAGGAGAAGTGGGGAAAGTGGTTGGAGGGGTATTTCCAGATGGCATGCAAACTGTGGAATGCATGCGTTAAACCAATTTTAATGTATGGGGTGGAGGTATGGGGAATGAGAGCGTATGAAAGTATCGAGAGAGAGGAGGTGACGTTTCTGTAGCAGCTACTAGCGGTGGAAAAATCAACGCCTAGCTACATTCTGCTTCAGGAAACGAACAGAGCATGTATGCATGGAGAGACAATCGAAAAAGTGGCAAGATACGAGATGAAATTGATTGGATTGGGTAGTGAAAGGCTGGTGAAAGAGGTGTGGAGGTAATGTGTGGGAGTAGGAGAGAGTGAGTGGAGAATGGAAAGGAGAAAAATGTATGAAAGAGCAGGGGTGTCTCAAAGTTTGGTAAATGAGTGGTTGGAAAAAGGGGTGAATGTGGCGTCGTGGATGAAGAAAAAATGGGAGGAAGTGGAAAGGCAGAAGCGTCAAGGGCTTATTGAGAGGAATGCGTACAATCCTCTTTATAAAAGGTGGCAGGTACACGGGAAACTGCCAAGATACCCCATGAATAGTCCACTAAGTAGAAAAGAGAGGGTAGCACTGGCTAGGGCTAGGTGTGGGTCGGAGGAGAGAGGAATAAAGGTATGGATGGGTGAAGAGTATGGTAGGTATGTGTTGTGCAGGAGTGGAAGGGATACGTGGAAACATTTAGCGGATGAGTGTGAGCAGATAAGTGAGGAATGGACGAGAGGTACTAAAAGGATAGAGGAGTGGATGCGAGAGGACGGGGCAAGCGTAAAAATTGTGATGAGATTAGGGTGGGAGAGGGAGAGGAGATGAATGATGTAAGAAAGGGGTAGTTGACATAAATTTATTTTGTATTGTATTGTATATATTTACAGATGTGGTTTAGTTTTGATGCCAATAAAGGTTTTTTTCACCTTTATGATATTTGTAAAGCTGTTTCGAGTGGGAAAATATCTACAGAATTAGAAAACAGAAGTCCAAGAAAGCTCTCCCATGCGAGATGGATGACTACAGCTAATAGAATTTTAAGAATGTACATAGCTACAAAAACATTAAAAGAGTTGGCAACCTTCATCATGAAAGTATATGCACCTAGCTGGTTCAGGATCAAGTGTAATCCAAAAGTTAGTAATGGAGCTCAAAACTTGTGGGAAACCATAAAGAGTTGCACCTATCTAAGGAAAATCGGAAAATTGGACACAAATGTCTCCCAGACAATGGATACTTTGCTCACCATGAAAACATGCTTATAGCTACGTTGGTTGATAAGAGAGATCATATAAGGAAACTGGCTTTAAGACGTGTCATCAAACCTCGATCTAGAAAACAAGCCAGTACACCACTAAGACGATTTGAAATCCCGAAACCAAATGTTAGGGCATCAAAGTATGTCGATATAATTGTTTGGAATTAAGTGGAAGTGACAGAACCACCTCTCACAAGTCATTTGATAAATCAGGATTTGCAAAGGTTACTGGAAACTGAGAGTGTAAACATAGCTTCTGAGTGCACTTTTTTTGAACTCCCATCACACCAGCGGCGGCTCGCAGCTTAACTTCAGGGTAGGCCAGAGACCCAAGGTAATATGTATTCGTTATTGAAAAGTGACTTTATCGATTTATAAAGCGCGATCCCAACCTCAAATTTTGTGTGCCTTGGCGCTGTGGCCGACCCTGAAGTTAGGCTGCGAGCCGTCGCTGCATCACACATTCAAGCGGTGGAAAGAGCCGTCAAAGAAGTCACTGCTTCCTCAAAATTGGTCTGTGATCAAAAGAAAAGAGAAAGCTTAATCAAAACTAGAATGCTTAATAGAAATATCCGTTCAATATATAACACAAAGAAACAATTTACCTGTTGAAGACTTTTCTTAAGGATGTAAATACATGCTCTCATGGTTGGGTGCTTGGGAGGGCATGGGTGGGACTCGAAGTGCAACCACCTCCTTGTGGTGAGTCCTGGGTAGTTCAATATGAACTAGCGAAGAGTTGTACAATGCAAAGTTAATTAACGATAGCTATGTAAAGAAGTTTTGATAACACTATAAAAAGATTTTAGAAACTATAAAACTCAAAATATCATAAATTTACGAATATTTGGATTTTTGCAGACTAAAACCACCGCCTAAAAATATTTTAAAAAAATCCTGTCTACCGAGTGTTGACTTGGCGGACGCAACATACGAAATACCATGTAAATTTTGAAATATTGGCTTCCCTATTTATTTTAGAAACTAAATGTATTCACCTTTTTTGTAGAGCAAATAATTCTAAATTTATTCGTGTTAACGTTTATCACTTTAAGTTTCTCTAAGTTAAAATAATTAAGGAAAAGTAATGTGATTTTATAAATAACATGCCATGGAATTGAAACAACGAAGGTTATTCTTTAGGGGCAATTTAAAATTAAAAATACAAATTTTGAGACTGTTCATGAATTAAAAAAAATCTGCAGAATCTGAGAATATCCCCAATTATTAATTGGCTAATGTCCGAAATGAATTCTACAATCGCTTAGGATATTGTTTGGGTGTTAATGAGGGTTTATTTGAATACTTAATTTAAACTACATAATTTTTGTTACAATCTTTCAAAAGCTAACAAATATTAAACTTCTATTTTGTCTTGCTTACTCGTTTTTTGATTATCGTCATGCAATGGATTCCTCGAGTATCGGTCTGTCTTGAAACCGAATAGAAAATATATCGCAAACATCCTGAAAACTGTGGTGTGCATAATACCACTTGATTAGGAGGATTTGTCCTTATGTGGTGTAAATCATTTCGAAAATTTGCTTTAATCAAGTTATCGCGGTCACTCTTGTGCCATTTGGATATCTGCAACTGTTGTTTTAATTCCATGGCATGTCATTATTTTTATAAAATCACATTACATATTCTTAATTATTTTAACTTGGAGAAACGTAAAATGTTAAGTGTGACCACTAATAAATTTAAAATGTTTCCCTCTTCAAAAAAGTTAAATACATTTTGTTTCTAAAATAAACAGGGGAGCCAATATTTGAACACTTCAAAATTAACATGCGATTTTCTATGTTGCGTCCCCCAAGTCAACACCCGGTATATTTAACGCCTTGTTCAACTATTTAGTGACTACCCGGCAGGATTTTTTTTGTTTCAAGTACTCAATCATTTTTTGTAAAAATGTAAAAAATGTAAAAAAAATTCAAACTTTAAGCCAAATGTGCAGACTCAAGATGACGTCGTAAAAATTAAATATTTTACAGAATTGTTACTAGATCTCAGAGACAGTCATTAAAGAGTACCCTTTTCCGAAAAAAATGACTTTTTTCACTCCACCCTACTGTGCATCCTTATTGGATCCGCCGGACTCTTTATAAGTCCCCCAGATCCAGATAGCAACTGCTCCTTTTCCGAAGGGTAACGGCTTCATACCCACCATTGTTCATTCACTTCTTAACCCACTGAATTATTAATGTGACGTGCAAATATCCGCATGTGTTCGCGAATTAGTCCGGATTTGCATTCGGAACGGAAACCGATCTCCGCTGTTGGTTCCACGCCCGGGCTTGATGTTAATAATTGCATTTGTGCAGATTTCGAGTCGGGGCAATGAGTTTTAGGTTCGTTTAACCGGGAGCTTATGACTGGCGTGGGATTTAATTACGGTCCGCAATTAGATTATTCCTGGTATGTAAAAGGGTCGCCGACGACTGAAATTAACACATTTGCGGTTTCATCGAATTTCAAACTGAATGAACAATGGTGGTGGAAACGTTCTAACACACAAATATATTCCGGATTATATCTAAGCATAAACAAATCTATTCCGGTTTAGATATTCATTAAAACTTGTTAAGCACTGCTATTAACATGATTATTTCTGTATTTGTCGATTAGTTAACTTTTCACAAATGTATGCATTAGCAAGTTGTGTTTTAATATTTAGATTCATATCAATAAAAATATATCATTTAAATGTTGGTATGTTAGGTCATTGAATTGATTTTTACTTTCCCCGTATGGAAAGAGAAAGTATTGTTTTCGTGAATGTTCTCAGATCAAAATTTTAGCGGAAATGTCCGTTTTGAGGTCCTAAAAAATGTTTATGTGTTTGCGGATGCTGTACAGCGAAATAGCTAAAGATTTTGAGATAACACTTTTTTTGATTAAAGTCAGGCATGCACAGACTGTTTCCAAATTGATGCAACAGGTTTTAAAGGGTGATTTTTAGCAAAAATTAAGGGAGGTCTTTCATATAATTTTTTGTTCAAAATCCTTTCCTCTCCAAGTTACAGCCCTCTAAAGTTAAAAGAAAAAAAAGTTTTTATTTCATATATCCACTATAAAAGAATTTAGAATCTTCTAAATTCTTTTATAGTTGATATACGATATAAAACCTTTTTTTCCCTTAACTTTAGAGGGCAATTTCTTAGCTAATAATAAAAATAGTGTGATCAAACTAACAATTTTATAATTTTTCTTGGATGAAATTTGGCAGATATCCAGAGAGTTTTATGTAACACCGAACATGCTAGAATGTACTCAATGTTAATTTTCCTATGTTCGATGTGTACTGAGACGCATCAAAGCATTGAGTACGATGTGATTGGCTACGATTTCTAATGGTACACTCTTCCCGTCAAATTAAATTAAATTAATTAATTATTATGTCAAATACAATATGTTGTATTATGAATATTTTAGTTCAACGAAATGCTTATCAACATTTGTAATATTTTTAATCAGTATAATACTAGTTAAAGAAGGTAAGAAGATACAATTGTTTCATCAGTAAACACAATGTTTTGCAACATTTCGTTGTTTAGTTTAATATATTAAATACAATTTTATCGCTTCATTTTGTCATACAGCAACTATTAATGTTGGAACTTATAGGACCGAAACTTAAATTCGTCTAGAACTCTTATGTACAGAGGATTTTTAAATATTAAATGGTTTTGAAATAGTGAGGATATTATTGGACACTCTTCGACATAATAGTAATTGCTAAATTTCATCTCTTCCGATAATATCGATGGACTTCTAACTCCTCGCTTGTGAAACTTATCCGGTATTGGTCAATCAAAACCTTTTAGAGAAAATAAATCATGGGAATTTCTTGAACTGTGTTCTCCATAATACCAGAAAAATCTATACCTGCTTTGTACACATTATTGATATGTTGAACTCTTCGTCTACGCCTGCTTTAAGTGCTAGAACAGCAAATATCACTTAATTGCAATAGCTGCCAGATATTACTTCTTTTTAAAGGGAAGCGTGTAAATTAGGTTGACTACATTACAATTAGAAATCGTAGCCAATCACATCGCACTCAATGCTTTGATGCGTCCCAGTCCACATCGAACATAGGAAAATTAACATTGAGCACATTTAAGCATGTTCGGTGTTACGTAAAACTCTCTGTCTGTTCCTAACAAAATGTCACTTTTTGATGTTTGCATCAGAAATGTTTACTGCGTCTACATTTTTCTATTTCAAAACTTTAAATAGAGGGATTTAATCTGCAACTTTTTTGTCTCTTGACATTTTTTTTCTAAAATTGTTAGTTTGATCACAACATTTTTATTATTAGTTAAGAAATTGATCACAAAATTTTTAATATTAGTTAAGAAAAATGTAGTAAAATAATGTCAAATGATGTCATAATTTAGTCAAATTTCTCGAGAGTTTTATACGTATGGACTGGAAACATGTTGCACAACTAAATAAGACTTTATTGAAAGAATGGCATTTTCTGTAACTTGGAGAGGCAGGGGTTTTGAACAAAAAAAAATATATGAAAGACCTCCCTTAATTTTTTACTGAAAAGTCACTTACAAAAGTCGTTTGCATCAATTTAGAAACACCTTGTATATGCCTTTGTCTCGCCCCCTCCCTGTGCAAAATTCCATCTATGCTCATGCTAGTATTATTATTTTAATTTTTAACAGCTATATTATAATTTACGATTGTGTTAATTTGTTTTGGTATCAAATTTCTAGGTGATTATCGATGTTAATTTTTTACGACTAGGTGTTGAATAAAATATAGGAACATAATTTATGCATTGATGGTTGGAAAGACAGCGGGAATAATAAACAGCCATTAATATTTTTATGCATATGCAAATGGGAAAATGGGAATCATTACGAAACGGACATTAATGAATACGGCATTAAAATATAGTTGTATTATTGAAATAAATTACAGGCGTACACGAATGCATAATGTATGCGTATGTGCGCGTTTCGAACATTTACAAATTAAATTAACTATAATGTCGAACAAAAATAATAATTAATAGCTTAATAATACGGAATCTTTATGTGATCCATAATAATTTAATGGCAGCAGGAATGATCGCGGTATAATTTACGATAATTAAATCTGTTAATTAGGCTCCTAGAATATTAATGTTATGGATATGTATACAGCCACTGTAATTAACAGTTGGGCTTGTTATGTTTTAATTAATACCTTTCTCTGGTAATAGGTCCGCAAGTAATAAACATGGCATGTTATCAGGCATGATATACAGTTTATTTTTGATTTATGGCCAACTTCCTGCCGCACATTCTCACACCTAACATGCACATACATTCTAATCAGGTCGTATATTTTAATAATGCCTTTTTGTCCGTATGCCGCTTTCAAGTGCGTATTGCCGCTGTTTTGCTTCTATGGATGTCGAATTGAACGTTGGGTGCGGATGCCCGATTTACATAACAATTCACCACTCTTAGCGGGCACCCAATGCTTATTATATATTTATTATACGGAGGCCACTTTTCATCCCGACATGATACTTCTGTACACTTTAACCCCTCTTGTTTGTTCAACTGTTACGCCCTTGGATGTGAGTTTAATTATGAAAATGTGGTCCTTTAAAGTGGAGCAACTCGGTCAACTTCAGAACTTATTCAATCGCGTGTATGATGCTCTTTGTTAAAAAAGAATGAAAATAGCATTCATAATTAAAAATAAAAATGTCATTTCATTCAAATCAAGGCCGTAACCAGATCGTATGTTGGGTAAAATATATACAGGGATTTTTTCTTTCAAGTATACATATATAGATGTGTATGAATTTTGAGGCGTTCTTTGATTTTTTTAATGTGTTTAATTTGCAGCTACTAACGAGTGTTTTCACTCCCTGGTTAAGCATGAAATAAAATTTCGAGTTTAGAAAAGATTGTAAATTTGGGAAGTCTACATATGCATACACTCTTTTAAAAGAGTTAAATATTAAGCTTTAAACGAGGGTTTTACACTCCCAGATTAAGCATGAAGTAAAATTTCGAGTTTAGAAAAGCCTGAAAGTTTGGTTTGGTCGCTCCGCGAAGCGGAGCGACCAAACCAAACTTTTAGGCTTTTCTAAACTCGAAATTTTACTTCATGCGCCACGCGTATACGACACTGATTTCAAGTGACGTTCACTTGTTTACAATATTTCACTGATTTTAGTATTTAATACGCGTGGCGCATGAAGTAAAATTTCGAGTTTAGAAAAGCCTGAAAGTTTGGTTTGGTCGCTCCGCGAAGCGGAGCGATCAAACCAAACTTTCAGGCTTTTCTAAACTCGAAATTTTACTTCATGCTTAATCTGGGAGTGGATAACACTCGTTTATAACTTAAAATGTAACTCTTTTAATAAAGCGTATGCATATGTAGACTTAAAAGAATATAATCCCTGCGTATTAGTACTTCATCTACCGACTAATATTTATAAGGTATAACGTATAAGTTTAAATTATTTAAATTTACAACATACCATAATACTATTAAGAGTAACACATGTTTTTTTAAAATGTAATAGTAATCTATTGCTTAGTTTATTTCAAATATATAAATATATAAATTAAACCATATAATTATATGGATACGCAATTATTTTTAAAAACAAATAATCAAAGTATATTTGTTTTTAAAAATAATTGCGTATCCATATAATTATATGGTTTAATTTATATATTTATATATTTCAAATAAACTAAGCAATGGATTACTGGTCTTTCACATTTATAAAAATGCACGCATTGTCTAATAGATGGCTGATACCTATAATATTACAGATTTCTGTTTAAAGAAGGAATCGTTGTTCGATTTATAAATTGCAGAGCGAAGCTTTACCCCCTACATATAGTTGTCTGTTCAAAGCTTCAGATAAAGCTTAAATTATATAGAAAAACAGCGCATAGATGGCGCCCCACAATTTCCTTCTCTTTACAGTATTCTATATTGACTTTTTTCAATATTATAGAATTCTGTGAATCTTATAAAAGAAAACGCTGCTTATCTTATACAGTTACACGAATTTTGTAAAAGTTAATTTGCCAATTATTTGTACAATATTATTTCGCTTCCCACAAAATATTTTGTCTCCCTGCAAATTGTTGTCACTTTTTTTAAAATTAGTGTTGAAATACACAAGAATCAGGTGCAGATGGAGTAAACTGCTCCAGAGTCTTGAATCAGTGTAAAAATTAGTGCAGAAAACATGAATTTTGACTTTAAGTGAAAATAACTTAAAAACTAGGAAAGGGGTATTTTCTAACTTTTATATTTTGAAAAAGCATACTTATCTTAATATCCACAGAAAGTTTTATAACAATCCATAAGTGTTTTTTCGAGTTATGTTTTGTTTAATCCAATTGCTACAAAAATCAGTGTAAAAAATCATAAATTTCAACTTTAAGTAAAAACTTAAAAATTAGGAAAGAGGTATTTGTAACTTTTACATATTTATAAAGAGCATACTTATTTCGATATCCGCACACAGTTTTATAAAAATTCATGCTTAGTTTTTCGAGGCATAATATTTTTAATCCAATTTCTACAAAAATCAGTGTAAAAAAAAAACTTTTCGACTTTGAGTGAAAATAACTTAAAAACTAAGGCAGGAGTATTTTATAACTTTTACATATTTTTAAAGAGCATACTTATCTTGACATCCATAGAAAGTTTTATAAAAATTTCTGATTTTTTGAGTTATGATTGTTTTAATCCAATTTCTACATAAATCAGTGTAAAACACATAAATTTCGACTTTGAGTGAAAATAACTTGAAAACTAAGAGAAGGGTATTTTGTGCCTTTTACATATTTCGACAGAGCATACTTTTCTCGATATCCACAGATAGTTTTATAAAAATCTATGCTTGGTTTTTCGAGTTATGATTTTTTGATTTAATTTCTACAAAAATCAGTGTAAAAAAACATTAATTTCGGCTTTGAGTGAAAATAACTTAAAAACTAAGACAGGGGTATTTTGCAACTTTTGCATATTTTGAAAGAGCATACTTATCTCGACACCCACAGAAAGTTTTATAAAAATTCTTGCCTAATTTTTCGAGTAATGATTTTTTTTAATCAAATTTCTACAAAAATCAGTGTAAAAAAACATACATTTCGGCTTTGAGTGAAAATAACTTGAAAACTATGAAAGGGGTATTTTGTAACTTTTGCATATTTTGAAAAAGCATACTTATCCCAATATCCACAGAAAGTTTTATAAAAATCCATTCTTGATTTTTTCGAGTTATGATTTTCTTAATCCAATTTCTACATAAATCAGTGTAAAACACATGAATTTCGACTTTGAGTGAAAATAACTTGAAAACTAAGAATGGGGTATTTTGTAACTTTTACATATTTTGAAAGAGCATACTCATTTCGACATCCACAGAAAGTTTTAATAAAATCTATGTGTGGTTTTTCGAGTTATAATTTTTTTAAGCCAATTTCTACAAAAATCAGTGTAAAAAAAATACATTTCGGCTTTGAGTGAAAATAACTTGAAAACTAAGAATGGTGTATTTTGTAACTTTTACATATTTTGAAGGAGCATACTTATTTCGACATCCACAGAAAGTTTTAATAAAATCTATGTGTGGTTTTTCGAGTTATAATTTTTTTAAACCAATTTCTACAAAAATCAGTGTAAAAAAAATACATTTCGGCTTTGAGTGAAAATAACTTGAAAACTACGAAGAGGGTATTTTTTAACTTATGCATATTTTGAAAAATCATGCTTATTTTAATATCCACAGAAAGTTTTAAGAAAATCCATGCATGATTTCTCGAGTTATAATTTTTTTAATCCAATTTCTACATAAATCAGTGTAAAACACATGACTTTCGACTTTGAGTGAAAATAACTTGAAAACTTTTTTATTACTTTTACATACTTTGAAAGAGCATATTTATCTCGACATCCACAGAAAGTTTTATAAAAGTCCATGCATGTTTTTTTGAGTTATAATTTTTTTGATCCAATTTCTCCAAAAATCAGTGTAAAAAAACATACATTTCGGCTTTGAGTGAAAATAACTTGAAAACTATGAAAGGGGTATTTTGTGAGTTTTGCATATTTTGAAAAAGCATACCTATTTTAATATCCACAGAAAGTTTTATTAAAATTCTGTCGTGATTTTTCGAGTTATGATTTTTTTGATCCATTTTATACAAAAATCAGTTTAAAACACATGAATTTCGACTTTGAGTGAAAATAACTTGAAAACTATTAAATGGGTATTTTGTAACTTTTGTATACATTAAAAAGGATACTTATCTCAATATTCACAGAAAGTTTTATAAAAGTTTCGAGTTATAATTTTTTGAATCCAATTTCTACATAAATCAGTGTAAAACACATAAATATCGACTTTGAATGAAAATAACTTGAAAACTAAGAAAGGGGTATTTTGCAACTTGTACATATTTTGAAAGAGCATTCTTATGTCGATATCCACACAGAGTTTTATTAAATTTAATGCTTGGCTTTTCAAGTTATGATTTTTTTTAATCTAATTCCTACAAAAATCAGCGTAAAAAACATAAATTTTAACTTTGATTTAAAAATAATTAATAATGTTGCGTCATTTCACTAAGGGCGTATAATGCGTTAATAAACTTCAGTATAACCTTTAAAAAATTAAAATTAAATCACTCTTAACGAAATTGCAGTTTCTCAAAATAGACTAAAATACATGTTTTTTATTTTCCGAAAATGTGTGTTTTCTTTAAACAATAAAGTAGACTAGACTCTGAAAAAAAAAGTTATCAAACGCTTTTATTTTGTTAATGAATGCTATAGAATGTTAAAAATCAAAATCGATAATTGTATTAAAGTTTCGCGCAAGAGGAAAATATTTACAAGTTCGCAAGTTTACACCTTGAGAAGACTGTTGACTCTGAGCAGATGAAATTGGATTACTTAAGTGATCGCTAATCTCCCGGGATTTATAACTCGTTCGCTATGATAATAAACGCCTTTTTGTGTGTTTCTCCATTTAATCCACTTTCCGCACAATCACGCTTCGAACAGTTTCCTCGCCCAGCCTGTCGTTTAATTAATTTCTGATGGTTTTCGTTTCCTTGGGTGGGAAAATTGGAACTGGGCGCGGGATGCCATTGACGTGGATTGAGTAGACCGAATTTTCGGTTTGTACAGTTTTTTTATTATTCAGCGGGCGATAGGGAAATATGTCGCGTCATAATAGAAACGTATGTACGTATAAAATTCTTTTATTGGGGGAGGGAATGGATCCGTGCATATCGAAAAGAAATTCGGTTAGCTAAGGCAATTCCGTTTCAAGTGGACTGAAATATTCGGGGGAAAGGGGGATTGTTGGAAGAAAGAAACGCCATTCTTTGCAATTCCGCGACGTCTCATTAATCGCCGTCGGGGATAAAAATCACCGGGGGTTTTACACCGCGTCGTATAAGAAAGCATAAACGGGCCGAAGGTGCAAATTGCGTTTTATGGGCACGCGTAAACATTTGTCGCGCGGGGTCCTCGCGCAAAGAACGAGCCCTCGTAAAATTTTAGGGCCCGTTTCTATGCATGGATAATCGTGTCCGGATACGGGTGCGGATGTGCTGTATCCGAGGCCGTTTTCCTTTTTCCGCCGGGCAGTTTTACGTGACCGTATGGGAGATTGGAAGTGTCAGCCGAATTGGTCAGCCCACACGTTGCCTTTGAACGGCCCTGTATCGGCTTATTGGGACCGGCCATAACACCTTTTTACACACTTACAACTGCTGACTCTAACACTATTATAATTTCACAGAAACTACTTCTACAATCTTCTAAATTCATCAGAATGTGTTTACTGCATTTTATTATATCCGTAACCAAAATCAATAAGATAAGAAAAACTGCAGTAATGCGAATTTACTTGCCCCACCAGAATAGTTCTGATGATAGTCACAAATATTATGAATTGATTAATTTAAGATAATTTAATTTATAGGAGTATCATCTGGATTGATGAATAATTGAAAGGCTGATTAAACGAAATAATACATGTTGTTTATAATATATTAATATAAGTATGATTGAATTTGCGATATTTGTAAAACACGTATTCTTCTTCTAGTTCTCGAATTCTTATACCCTTTCAGGTGTCGGATGGGGTTTCTGATTCTGATTCTTCTTGTACCCATTCCTTCCATTTCTTCCTGTCTCTTGCCATTATTTTAATTTCTTCCAATGTTATTCCTTTCTTCGTCCCTATTTCTTAAATTTAGTCAATCCATTTTCTTCTTGTTCACCCTCGTCTTCTTTCACTTGTACTTTTTGTTTCTATTATTTTTCTTGATATTCTATCTGTCTTTATTCTCGTTATATGCCCATAACAATTCAATTGTTTTTTCCTTGTTTTCTGACAATCGAATCTTGTTTTGTTGTTTTTCTGATGTCGTTTCTAACTCTGGCCTACTTTGTTTTTTCGACTATTTTTCTTAGATGTTTCATTTTAATCGCATTTATTTCGTCTTCGTCTTTTTACCATATTATCCAATTTTCATCTTCTTAGTTTATTATTGGTATATTATTTATTTGCATTTTCATATATGTATCAATGTCTTTGTATCCCAGTATTGTCTTATTCATTGAGTAATATATTTTCGTTGACTTGTTGGCTATGTTTGTTATCTCAGCCTCAATTTTTCCATCCTATATGATGAGGCTCCCCAAATATTCGTACGTATTTACTCTTTCATTGCATTATTTTGTCTTCTTTGTCTTATTTTTTTATCATTATTTTAGTTTTGTATATGTTTACCTCCATTTACATAATCTCTATTTCGTGGGTCCATATGCTGACTAGTTTATGCATTTTATGTCTGTGTTTGTTATCAGAACCACATCGTCTGCAAACAGTTACTAATTCTGACTGGTTCTAGATTTCTATACCTAATTACTGTGTTTAGTTGTTTTTTTTGGAAATTTTATCTTTTTTATAATGGTATCTATAACCAGTACAAACAGTAAACGACTTAGTCTATCTCCCTACTTCATTCCCTTTTCCATGATGAACTCTTCTAATTTTTGTTTTGCGATGTGATGTTTACTTTCACTGTCTCGTACGTGTTCCTGATAGCATTTACCAAACGTTTTGGTATTTTTAGTTCTTCTACAGTTTTCCATAACTCCTTTCTATCCACTGTGTTAAAGGCTGCATTTAGATCTACGAATGTCAATATCAGGATCATTTCTTCTCCTGCCTTCTCGAACTCCTGTTCCACGTATTCTCTTAGAATTTTCTCTATTCTCGTATATAGTTTATAACTAGTTTTTGCTAACCATATTGCACTGTAGTTTTTGCATTGGGTTTGTTGTCGTTTCTTATATATTGGAAGTATTATATTATCGCAGTCTATTTGTATCTTTTGCTTCTACCATGCACCTCTTAAGATATTAGACATTAATTCTTTTCCTTTTCATCCTAGCCATTTTATCAACTTAGGCGGAACACCATCTTCTCCACTTGCTTTACCTATTTTAATATTTTGTATGGCTTCTTCCACTTCTTCTTTTGTATGGCTACTTGCACTTCTTCTTTTGTTATCTCTTGTTGTATTTATATTAGACATTAATTCTTTTCCTTTTCATCCTAGCCATTTTATCAACTTCGGCGGAACACCATCTTCTCCACTTGCTTTACCTATTTTAATCTTTTGTATGGCTTCTTCCACTTCTTCTTTTGTATGGCTACTTGCACTTCTTCTTTTGTTATCTCTTGTTGTACTGTGTACTGTGAATGTTCTGCCCTGTCTCTTCAAAGAGAGAACTACCTGTTATCGGCCACTTTAAAGCCTCATGACCTGGTACACATTAACCCTCAACTTATTGTAGACTACGCAAGACTTCTAGACATTAAGGAGCTCAAGTAGGTAAGGGGTAATTACAAAAGATGTTTTAGGTAGAGTGAATTTCGGAACGTCCAGAGGCCACACGACCCACCGACCCCATAACATAACATCTCTTATTGTAGTTCTCACTCTCCTCCTTCTATTGAATCAACTACTTCCCCTTCGGGGTATTAACTCGGCAAGTCATCGTTTTAATAAGTGTTTGATTCAGTCTTTGCAAGACAAATTTGATGTAGATTGCGTAAAGAGTCGTACTTTTCATGTTTCTTACATGGTCTCACTCATCAACTATTCCTACATCATCTACCCTCCTTAAGGGATAAGATAAAGGAAAAATGTATGTATTTTTAAAGGATTAGGTTTAATAGATTGATAGGATATTAATAGATACTCATATTTATTAACATCCAAAACCACATGGAAGCTACCTTTTAATTGTGTGGTTCGACGATCTGTTCCGGGTCAGATTTCTAACAGAATCGCAGTAATATCTTAAATTTAGTTTAGATATGTCAACTTATCTTACAAGTAAAAAGAAGGTTTGCATATTTTTTTTATCCATCCAGAGATATGTTCTCGGTTGTACTTTTAAATTTTGCAATTGCCCTTATCCCGCAAACGTCCATAAACTCCGATCTCCCGCATCCACCGAAAATGAGATGTATGTCTTTATCTCCCGACCATCGTTATCACTTACGAGGGTGCGGAACTTTGGCTCGTGTACATATATATGGTGGGATTCCGCAGGATGTGAGGAGGTCGTAGGCTGTTTGCAGTTGCGGGCTTAGCAAACTTCTTGCGCTCTGCAGACTGCGATAGACTGCACAGTAAATAGCCAACGTAATCCTATTATCAAAACAGGCACTTAATTAATACTCTTCCTCTCTCCGTGCCCCCCTAGTTAATTAGTAAATATGATTTGATATTATAGCTCTAATTTTACATACGTGAAAGTTACTCTATGAAATTAAATGTAATTGTTCATAAAGTATATTTATACAGGGATTTGTCGTTTATGTATACATATTCCGATGTAAACGCTGTACATTTTCAGGCAATCGTTGTTCTTTGAAACATTTTCCAATATTAATTATAAAGTTGCGTAACACATAAAAATAAAGTCTAATTTAAAGCTTCTAACGAGTGATTCCACTCCCAGGTTAAGCATGAAGTAAAATTTCGAGTTTAGAAAAACCTAAAAATTTGGTTTGGTCGCTCCGCGAAGCGGAGCGACCAAACCAACTTATTAGGTTTTTCTAAACTCGAAATTTTACTTCATGCGGCACGCGTATAAAGCACTGATTTAAAGTAAAGTTCAAAGTATACTGCTTTAGTACACTTACTGAAGAAGTATATTTTGAACTGCACATCAAATCAGTGTTTAAACGCGTGGCGCATGAAGTAAAATTTCGAGTTTAGAAAAGCCTGAAAATTTGGTTTGGTCGCGTAGCGCTACGCGCTACACGACCAAACCAAATTTTCAGGCTTTTCTAAACTCGAAATTTTACTTCATGCTTAACCTGGGAGTGGAAACACTCGTTAGAAACTTCAAATTTAACGATTTTCAGAAACAATGAACGTGTGAACTAATATATACAGTGTATTTGTTCACACGTTCATTGTTTCTGAAAATAGTTAAATTTGAATTTGAAGAAACGGGATATGTATACCTAAAACAAATTTGTTGAAAATATTATTAGTTTGAACTTGTACAACAACAAACATGCATCAAGTATTTCAGTCTACCTTAACTAATATCGCCTGTCCCTTATAATAAACTCGAGTCCCTATTGAGTAAAACCCTTCACCGTCTCAGGCGGTTCGGGGAGTTTCCCTTTATAAGAGAAACCAAGTAGAGCGGGCAAACTAGCCAACTAATTACCCCCTACCTGTATTCATATAAACCGTTATCAATATCAATTTGGTGTGGTGTTCGTGAAGACAGTCCCCGGACGCGATCCGATGCAATCGATAGTTTCAAACTTTAGTGTCAGCTTTTATGATCCATAAAGCAACTCTGACGCGAAAGGTACGCTTTATGCGGGCTATCCAGTCTCAGATATTCCCCCGTTAAAACTGCACCGAGCACAAATAACCAGCGTTAGGTCTTTTATGGCATTTTTACGCGGATGCTTTTCTCGTGCCATGGTCCTAATTAAAAATTATTCGCGTACACATGCTCAACTGTTGCAAACTTCTATTAGTTGACTGATTTGTTTTTGAACATTAAAAGTGCGATTTTTTTCGCAATTTACAACAAGTTAGTCTTACAAAGACTATATCAAACACTCATTGAAACAACTACTTCGCAATTTTTTTCGCAATTTACAACAAGTTAGTCTTACAAGGACTATATCAAACACTCATTGAAACAACTACTTCCCGAGCTAATACCTCGACGGACATTGAATTATTCAACACGTACTTGCTGTTACACACAGTAACCTACTGCAAATGTAACAATTTGCGTCAAATTATTCAGGCCATCTATAAACGCGTTTCGAGATGTATCTCCCATCAGTATAGCTTTGCCGTTCACTCTAAACAAATTGACACTTTAGACTAGCAGCCACGTTGCCGTGCAGTTCAAACATAAGTATAAATGAAATTGCAAAATCTTGGTTGCAGAATATTTCAAACATTAAAAGTGAGATTCTTTTGTAAGACTAACTTGTTGTAGATAAAAGTTATTTCAATATTTAAAAATGGCCAATTTTGAGTTTTAACGTCTAGCTTGAAAACAATTGAACAAATTTACATTAAACACTTGAAATATGCTCTAAAATGAGCTCTAGAAGTAAAAAAAAGACCTTTATTGACATTCTTCATTACAAACAAAAATTTCCATTCTATTCTAAAACTAAATCCCCTCCCTTCTATTTTCCCTCTCCCTTCCTAGCTTCTCCAACGTCCTTACCCCTACCCCATCCTCTCTCATCCACTCCATCACGCTTCTACTCCCTTTCGCTCCCATCCATTCCTCCTTCACCCCCTCGTATTCCTCCGCCAAGTGGCCCCACGTATCCTTCCCATGCTCACACAACACACACCTTCCATATTCTTCCCCCATCCATACTTTCCTTTCTCTCTCCTCCGAACCACACCTCGCCCTTGCCACAATCACCCTCTTCTCTCTACTCCATCCCCTCTCTATCAGGTATCTCGGCACTCTTCCATACACCTGCCACCTCCCAATACATATCATTGTACTCACTTCTCTCGATACGCCCCTGTCTTTCCTGCCCTTCCACGTTTTTCCCTTTTTCCTTCACCCACTTATCCATCTTCACCCCATTCCCTAGCCATTCCATTACTTTCGCCTCTGACAACCCTACACTCTCATACATTTTCCTCCTCTGCCCCCTCTGTCTACCCTCACCCCCACACACGCTCGTCACCCATACATTCTTCACCAATCTCTCTTCCCCCAGTTCCCACAATCTCATCTCATACCTTACCACTCTCACCATTGCCTCGCACTCTAAACTCTCCCTATTAGTCTCCTGAAGCACTATGTAGCTAAGCGTGGACCTTTCCACCCCCAACATGCGCTTCAGGAACCACATCTGTTCCCTACTTATATCCTTTCGTCCCCCACACTTCCACTCCATACATAAGCACCGATCTCCAACACGCATCCCATATTTTACATGCCACTCTCATTGTTCCCCATCCACTTCCCCTACTTTCCCCAAGTCATCTCCCATGCTTTCCTAGCCTTACTCTGCACCCATTTCTCATGCTCCTCATACCCTCCCGGACCTTTAACATAAACCTTAAATACTTAAAACTTTTTACCCTCTCAACAACCACCCTTTTCCACTCCAATTCTTTCACCTTCCACTCCCTCCCTCTATTTCTGAATTTCACCCACTTCGTTTTTTCCACATTCACACTCAACCCTCTCTTATCCATGAACCTCTCCGCTCTTTTCAACATGTATTTCATCCCTTCATGCTCTCTTGTTATTAACACCATGTCATCTGCATACTCTAACATCCACACTTTCCTCTTACGCATCACCCCCGCCCCTCCCCCCGCCTGCCCTTTCCTCATCACCTCTTCGAATTCACTCATGTATATATTAAACAACATCGGGCTCAGCGGGCACCCCTGCCTCAATCCCTCCCAAGTCCTAAAACACTCTGACACATCCGTCCCCACTTTCACCATCACCCATGTCTCCTCATACACTCTCCTCACCCACTCAACCATCCCCTAACTCACCCCTCTCCTCCTCAAGCACTCTATCAGACTCACCCTCGGTATGCAGTCATAGGCTCTAGAAGTATATACTAGTTTTTGTCTGTCATTCATATTTGTGGTACTATACGTTAAAAAGGTAAGGTACCATTAATAAATTGATTGTACCGTCACTGAATTAAAACGCAGTTATATTCCTTTCTTCTCTTTTATTAAAATTGATTATACTGATTGTACTATAGCTTTAAATTAAAGTTAATTGATTTCTTAACATTATCAGTGAATCTCAGACAAATTTCACATGTTCTTGCCTTTTGCGGTTTTTTTCGAAGAAACCACATTTTCGTAAAAAAAACATTTTTTTTATACATTTAGTGAATATTGGCTTTAAACCATTGCACCATTTCACCTTTGGATTTTTTAATTTACTGCATTTAAACGCCACAAACACATTTACACACATCCATGGACCCAGGTGGAATAATTTTGTACTTTAAAATGACCCCACCCGGCAGGACCCAAGCTCGCGACCCCTGGGGTAGGAGGAGGCAGGGCCTCTACCCACTGCCCCGCCGGGATCCCCACCCAACATGTATTTTAGTCAATTTTATAGTATTAAAGAGTGTTAAATATCCTTTTGAATAAAAATATTAAAGTACAAGAATATTAGTATTTTATTTACTAGATAATTCTTTTCACGTAACTGCAAATATTTTTTATTTTTAATGATTCGTGTTAGTATGGGTTGATAAATAAAACAATAAATGGGATACCATGTCGTTCCTTAACTCATCAACATTATAATTAGTACATTTTATTTCAAAAAACTATTCTACTACATAATGAACGCAATAAAAAGAAAACAATTCTCTTGACGTAACTGCAAATACATTTTATTTTTAATAACTCGTGTTAATCTAGGTCAGCGGTCTCCAAACTACGGCCCGCGACTTGCATGAATCCAGCCCGCGATTGTTTGTAATTTTTTTTTGTAAATGTCATATTTTGAAATATTGTAACAATTGTTCCTTAAATTTTTCATAATTTTATAAAATTAATCGGATCTTGGCCGACTTTATTATGTAGAATTGTATTTGTGGCCCGCGAAGAAGATAGTTTGGAGACCCAGGATCTAGGTTATTAAAAAAAAAAAAAAAAATGGGAAATTCTCTCGTTCCTAAACTTAAAAAAATTGTGATTAGTACATTTTATTAAAAAAACTATTCTACTACATAATGAACGCAATAAAAAAGAACTAATTCACTTGACGTAACTGCAAATACTTGTTATTTTTAATAACTCGTGTTAATCTAGGTTATTAAATAAAACAACAATGGGATATCCTCTCGTTTCTAAATTTAAAAAAATTATAATTAGTACATTTTATTGAAAAAAACTATTCTAGTACATAATGAACGCAATATAAAAAAAAAACAAAGTAAAAAGTATGACCAGACGGGCATGAATAAATTTCATTTAATTACGTGCTTCATTTCTTGAAGTACAATCCGCTAACTGCATTTCCTAGCCGGTGAAATTCACATTTTCCATTCGCATCGCGTATAGAGAGTGCATGCATTTCTCCCTTTTCACAGTAAGTGCATTTAACTCTGCAGCAAACGGTTGAGTGGATTTAAGAGTTGTTTAATTTTATGCAGCGGAATTTGTTCAGCAGGCTGTTGCGATGATGCAAAACAAGAAATATGAGTGGACTGCGCGACATTATGCTGCGACTCGTCTCTTGAATTTTCTTTCTCTATTATTATTAAATCCCTTGTGTTTGCTTGGAGAGTGTCTGTTATAGAAAATCCTTTGGAATTTGTACAAATGAATAATTATTAATTTTAATTGTCTGCGTAGCGTTCAATTTAAAACTTTTAACAAATGTTTGCAGTACTTAATTAGGCTTGAAGTCAAATTTTGAGTTTAGAAAAGACTGAAAATTTGAATTTTTCTAAACTTTTAGCAAAAGCATCTTTTAGCACAAGCACTTTTAGCAAAAGCAATTTTAGCAAAAGCATCAGGATATGTCTACTTAAAAGATTCTCGTATGTATGTTCGTTGCTATGTGCAATGCACTGGGATTTCACTTTTAAGTACAGGGTGTTTGAAAAAGAACTCCCTAGTTTTATTTTGTCATAGAAACTGTTTAAAGTGATACACACTATTCTAGTTTGTGGTGTTTGATTCATCAACTGTCCAACTTTTTCTCCTCTGCAGCTGGCACGCCTGCTTGACTTGAGCGTGCAGTGCAATGGCTACTAATTTTCAGTATTTAAACGCGTGGCGCATGAAGTAAAATTTCGAGTTTAGAAAAGCCTGAAAATTTGGTTTGGCCGCTCCGCTTCGCGGAGCGACCAAATCAAATTTTCAGACTTTTCTAAACTCGAAATTTTACTTCATGCTTAGTCTGGGAGTGGAAAACCCTCGTTTAACGCTTTAAATTGAATATTGTTTTGTTCAGAGTGGCTGATAAATTTCTCTAGGTAGCTTTCAGCGAAGATGTGGATTTCTATCCAATTGCACTTGTTTTAAATATTTCACAATATCGTCATGTTTTTGATCGATGGCAGCAGCTAGCGATGTTTTACCACAACTCTTTTAAAAAAGCGTATGTACATACACATACCGGGTGTTCGATAAAAACACCCAACGCCATAACTCTGTTATTTATTGATCGATTTGAATGAACTAAAAAACAAAGTCAACAGCAGTTTCAATACCATAAATTGACACTAATTATATATTTCTTCAAAATTAACTCCATTGCTAAATAATAGTCAAATTTAAATTTCTAAACGGCTGCATCTACTTTTTTCATTTTATTATATTGGACATTGTTTTTCTGAAACCAATTAGGCTTGATATGTTGGTTTTAATTTAATATTTATGCTAGAAAAAAATTATAATAAATCTTGTTCACATGATTTATTAGCAATAAATGCAGTGTGCCTTAGAACAAAATTGGACTTTTATTACTGATCAAAATTTATAATTAGAATTAGCACGAGCTTAGAAGATTCAACACAATTTGTCAACAAACCGATCAAAATGAAGGCTGGTATTTTTTGAACTTTACAATATTTCAGTGTTTTATACGCGTGGCGCATGAAGTAAAATTTCGAGTTTAGAAAAGCCCCGTGAAAATTTGTCTCGGGTCGCTGCGCGACCCTCGACAAATTTTCTACGCGGGGCTTTTCTAAACTCGAAATTTTACTTCATGCTTAGTCTGGGAGTGGACCGTTCAGATTTTCAACATGTCGAGATTTTCAATTATTCTAGATTTTTGTCGATTTATTCACAGTTTGGTAATATATTTGTAAGGAGATTAATGAGATGAGTTATAATTCAAAACTTGTATTGTATTTTCACTTCTTAAAAGAATAACTAATTTTTACATTTCTATGACGACGTTTATTCCTTAAAAACGCAACCGGCATATCAGCCCCTCATCGAGAACGGAGTTCATGGTAACTCGAAGCGTACTTTCCGTTTAGGTTTAATTTCTTGAGGTCCGTTGATGGAAGGTGAGTTGAGAGTATCCAAAGTGTATGCTGGTTTAACTCTATCTAAACTAACACAAAATGGTTTTCCATTACATAGGATGGTAATAGTCTCTTCGCCGCGTTTAATGACATCATAAGGTCCAGTATAAGGAGGCTGCAGTGATTTCCGAATTGCGTCATAACGAAGGAAGATTTTCTTACAGCTTTTAAGGTCTTGAAAAATAAATGGTTTCACGCTTGAATGTTGAAAGGCTTCTACCGGGCGAAGATTTTGCATAATATTTCTTAAGCGTGATACTAAATGTTGTGGATCATTCATGGATTTGTTTAGTTGAATGAAAATTTCACCAGGGAGGCGCAGAGGCTCGCCGTAAACCAATTCTGCTGAATGTTGAAAGGCTTCTACCGGGCGAAGATTTTGCATAATATTTCTTAACCGTGATACTAAATGTTGTGGATCATTCATGGATTTGTTTTGTTGAATGAAAATTTCACCAGGGAGGCGCAGAGGCGAGACATTAGTTTCATCTTTGATTGCAGTACGTAGACCAAGTAAAACTAGTGGTAATGCTTCTACCAAAGTTGCGTTGGAGTGGCACATCAATGCTGCTTTTAGATTGCGATGGAATCGTTCAATGATACCATTGCTGCTTGGATGGTAACTTGTTCGTATTCGCTCAATTCCTATCAACTTATTTAATTTGGAGAAAAGATCGGATTCAAATTGTCGACCTCGGTCTGTAGTGATGCGTAAAGGAGTACCAATCCAACAAGTTAATATACCTTCTGCGACTTCTTCTGCGCTGATACCGCTTAAAGGTAGAACTTCCGGCCATCTTGAAAATCGGTCTATGACGGTTAAACAGTATCGAAACGATTTTGCAGGTGGTAATGGGCCGACGATGTCCACGTGAATGTGTTCGAAACGATGTGTAGGAGATGTAAAAATTCTAACAGGTGTATGAACGTGCCGATTAATCTTGCTACGCTGACAGGCGATGCAGGCTTGTGCCCAGTTGCGACAGTCCTTTTTCATGTTAGGCCACACATACCAATTTGGCTGAAGTCTTGGTGCCGGAATGACTGAGGTTGTGTACAGCAAGGAATATCTGATGTCGTAATCCTGCTGGGACATATGTGCGCAGTTTATTATCGCAAAATAGCTTACAAGCCTTACCTGGTATAGGCATCTCTTGTAGTACTAGACTTGTTTCTTCGCGTAGAAGTGATTGAAGTTTATCGTCATTCGCTTGAGCTCTTGCAATACGTTCGATAATGACCGCATCGCTTCTTGTTGGTGATTTTGTCGTTTGGTTAATTGGGGATGTTGTTGTTGGTATCCAGAATTCTAGTTCTTGCTCGTGGGCTTCGCCGTCGCTGCTGTCTGAAGAATCAGCTGGTGACATATTTTCATCTTTGGAGTCCTCGTCGCTGATGTTGTAGGTCAGTTCCGTAGGAACGTTGTTCGATATGTCCTCGACTTCATGGGCGAGCCTTTCTTCTAAATTAGCCATTACGTATGAACACTTTGTAGCTTCGTTGATAATGTTTGCAAGTTTGATTTGTGCCTCTAATTGCAGAAACCATAATGCAGGACGCTCACGCCAAAATGGAGGAGATTTTATTGATATGCGGTTGATTTCTGGGATTCCTTGCGTGGGATTTTCTGGTTGCTCTCCTTGCATATCTATTCGATTTAAAGATCACGTCGGGGTCACCATTTGTAAGGAGATCAATGAGATGAGTTATAATTCAAAACTTGTGTTGTATTTTCAGTTCTCAAAAGAATAACTAATTTTTACATTTCTATGACGACGTTAATTCCCTAAAAACGCAGCCGCCATATATTAAATACAACTTAAATAGTTAATAAATACTGTTATTCTAAGGAATAGAATATTAACCCCTTAAGAGCCGAGCAAATTATAAAGTTAACTCTGAAAGTTGATTTTAGATAAAATTTTGTATCTTCTTTTATGATTTCAATGAATGATTTATTATATTACATACGTAGATTTTATAAAAGAGGTATATTTAAAGTTCGAACGAGTGTTTCCACTGCCAGACTAAGCATGAAGTAAAATTTCGAGTTTAGAAAAGCCTGAAAATTTGGCTCGGGCGCGTAGCGAAGCGGAGCGACCGAGCCAAATTAGGCTTTTCTAAACTCGAAATTTTACTTCATGCGCCACGCGTAAAAAACACTGAAATGTTGTGAAGTTATAAATACATTTAAAAAATGAATAATAATAGAAATATTAAAATAACAAAATATTTCAATTTTTCCTTTACTTTTATTCTATATTAAGTTGTAACGTATGTACTTATTTGTTGTTTCGTTATTATTAATGGCATAACCTCACAATAAATGACATTTGTCTTTTTTTTTACAAGCCATTACTTAGTATAATTTAATTTAAAAACATATAACTGTGAATAGAAGATTTAAAAACAATCGACCAAAACATTGAACAAATACAAGAAATTGGGCGCTATTGGATTCAGAAAAATTATGTCTAATGTAATACAATTAAAATATTATAGGCAGCAGGTTGGCTATTATTTGGAAGTGAAATTATTATTGGAAAAAATCAATATTTAAGTCATTTTTTAGTATCTAAACGGCCATTGATTTTGGTTTTTAGTTCAATAAAATTGGTCAATAAATACAAGAGTTATGGCGTTTTTTTATCGAACACCCGGTATTTGTATATGCATACGCTTTTATAAAGAGTTAAATTTGAGCTTTAAACGAGGGTTTTCCACTCCCAGACTAAGCATGAAGTAAAATTTCGAGTTTAGAAAAGCCCCGTGAAAATTTGTCGAGGGTCGCGCAGCGACCCGAGACAAATTTTCACGGGGCTTTTCTAAACTCGAAATTTTACTTCATGGGCCACGCGTATAAAACACTGAAATATTGTAAAGTTATAAATACATTTAAAAAATGAATAATAATAGAAATATTGAAATAACAAAATATTTCAATTTTTCCTTTACTTTTATTCTACATTAAGTTGTAACGTAGGTACTTATTTGTTGTTTCGTTATTATTAATGGCATAACCTCACAATAAATGACATTTGTCCCTTTTTTTTACAAGCCATTACTTATTATAATTTTAAAAAATATAACTGTGAATAGAAGATTTAAAAAAATCGACCAAAACATTGAACAAAAACAAGAAATTGGGCGTTATTGGATTCAGAAAAATTATGTCTAATGTAATACAATTAAAATATTATAGGCAGCAGGTTGGCTTTTATTTGGAAGTGAAATTATTATTGGAAAAAATCAATATTTAAGTCATTTTTTAGTATCTAAACGGCCATTGATTTTGGTTTTTAGTTCAATAAAATTGGTCAATAAATACAAGAGTTATGGCGTTTTTTATCGAACACCCGGTATTTGTATATGCATACGCTTTTACAAATAGTTAAATTTGAGCTTTAAACGAGGGTTCTCCACTCCCAGACTAAGCATGAAGTAAAATTTCGAGTTTAGAAAAGCCTGAAAATTTGGTTTTCAGGCTTCTTTAAACTCGAAATTTTACTTCATGCGCCACGCGTGTTAAACACTGAAAATTCTGAAATATTGTGAACAAGTAAACTTCTTTTAAAATCAAGTGTCTTATACGCGTGGCGCATGAAGTATAAAAGGCTGAAATGTTACTTCATGCTTAATTAAACAAGGAGTGGAAAGCTTAAACATAAATTATTATTTAAAAAACATCTAATACCCTTTCAGGTATTAGATGTTTTTTAAATAATAATGTATGTTAAAGCTTTCCACAGCATTCACATTCACATTCACAGCGTATGCATCTGGATATGTATACTTAAAAGAAAAAAAACTCTATAGATATTTTCTATGCTATATTAATCTTTTGCTGTGGTGATAAAGTTTGGAGTTAAATCAAATGTTAACGCTCCAGCGGCTTTGTATACGTATTGATAATATAAATATAGGAGGGATCAAATGTTTGAAATGTTGGAAAGGGGGGGATCTGCCCCCTTTTCGAGTGCGCCGCTCAAATCGAATAATTTATTGGGCGTATTGTTTGATCCGTTTCATGGCACCACGTTTTGTTTAGCTCATGGACTACATATCACCGCGGGGCACTTTAATTCCGGACATCCACCCCCCTGAATTCCCGAATTTCTAGTAAATAACTAGCGCCGTTATTCGCGCCCGGAGTTCTCTTTATTCGGACGCATTTTCAGCGCGTATTTCACCTGTAAAAGGTCGCGGTCCCGTGTGACGATTCATCATTTAGGCGCTGCAAGCTGTGCGAGCACAACTTGCGACAGTATTTGGGTCAACTGGAGCCAACTTGACTTCAAGCTCTATTATGAACCTTCCGCGAATAAATCTCCAGACGAATTCGAGTGTGTTGACTCTAATGCCCTGCACATGTACAACCTTAACCCAACTGTTTAATGAATTGCAGCTGCTTATTATTTTAAACGGTTCTTCTTGAGTATCGGCGCCTGCAACGAATAGTAAAATGTGCTAAGAAGTGTCCATGATATTAAATGCAATTCAGCACATAAGAATAACAACACCAATGAAAAATTATTGTTTCAAGATGTTCTACTGAATATAGGTGTTTAATTGAATTCACTTGGTTTGTTTTACTAAAAATATTTTATGTTCTATTGCTTTAATTTAACCACCAACAATTTACCTATTTATTATTTGTAAAGATAAAGAAAGAGCTATCCTCTTAGAGCATCATATTTAACAAAATCTCATTTAAAAATTCCATTTTAAATAACAAAAATTTATGTTTTTCAAATATTCCCTTATCCTCGCCATAAACTTGATGTATAGTGCACCCCGCGATTTCATTATTACCACCTTGAAAACACGACCTAAGAAAAAAAAAAACAACACCGAAGCAAAAAAATCAATGAAGTCCGCGATAAACTACTCCATCATACTTCATCTCAGCAAGCACCTTCCCCGAGCAAATCTCAACGTAATTAAGTACTCGTAATGGAGCCCCTGAATTTTCCATATAATCAGCTGATTTGTAAGCCGCCCTTTCCCGCGGAAACCCGGGGACGTGATTACTTAACGGGAAACTTTGCATTTAAATTTGGACCGTTGCCGCGGAATTATTACATCGGTTCATATCAGAACACTGTATGTATTCATAAAGGGGTGCGCTTCGGGTCATTAAAGCGGTCCATTCGATTAATCTACATCACGCGCTCCTTTTTTTGATCTTCTTTTACTTTTGTGTAAAAAAGGGAAATCACGGCGCGTTCTTTCTAAAAGCAATTCCTCCAGATTAGGTGCAATGCAATTAATTACTTTAATGCCTCGCGGGTGTCGTCTTTTTTCGCGGAAATTTAAAGCTTCTCCGTTGAAATTACTCCCCGGTTTTATATTGTATATACACTCCGAGAATGTTGTATACGGCGAAAAAATTCACAACGACAAACACATACTCCACTGCGATCGTAGCTGCCAAGGTTTATTTTGCACTAAGTTGATTAAGTTAACATTTTTCTTTTACTGCACTCTTAAAATATATTACTTCATAAAATTCTATATACACATTTCACAGAATTTGAAACATACTGACGTATATACAGCGATTTTTTCTTTCAAGTATAAATAAGTTTTAAGGCATTCCTTGTTTTTTTTTGCAAAGACCATTATCAAATGAAATAACTTTTAAAATAACGAAATAATTTACAATTTTGGCTCAACTTTCCTTTACGCCCCGTGGAATAACATGCATTATAATATAGATTCACACAGTATTGACATATATCATCAATTGAAATCAATAAATTCACCACGGAAATGATAAAAGTTTACTTTTTTCTACTTTGAAATTTTGACTAGAAACTTCTATAAAACTATATCACCAATTAAAATCAATAAATTCACTACGGAAATGCCAGTGTCATCAGGACAAGTAGTGACAGTGGCCACCTCACGGACAAGGAACATCCAATCGGACAAATCATCAGCTGACGAGGATTCTGGAGACCAGGAAGGACCCAACCAGCCGGAGATGCCAGTGATGTGGAACTGCCGTCATCTCATTCAAGCCGCGGGGACCAAGGGAGACGCAATTTCATTCGCCACATAAATTGGTTTGCTTCCAAAGGAGCGGAAATGCCCAAAAACAAGGACCTGATGATCCTCTACCCGGACCGGAAAGGATACATTTTGGGATCGTTCCGATGCATCAAAACCAAGTGCCAGAAAGAAATTGCCGTGGCCAAGCAGACTTTCTTCTACAAGGCGCATCTGGAATCACAGCAAGTGCTTGGAATCGCCTATAGTTTTGGTTTCAACAACAGCTATGCCGATTGTGCCAGAGAGATTCTGCTTCTGGATCAAAATGGACATAATCCTGGAACTGTGCTTCCATCAAAAACCATCTGTGATTGCTATAATTCTCTCAGGATGGACGTTTGTGAACAATTGGGCGACATTTAAGAATTAGATGGACTGATTGAAGGACCTGGAATCATCGTTTAAATAGATGAAGCTAAATTTGGGCAGCGCAAATACAATAGAGGCAGGAAGATTGAAGGTTATTAGGTACTTGGAATGGTAGATTAGATTAGATATTCGTAGGGGTGGCCTCATTGGCCTGTACCACCGCGACCTTTGCAGATCTATTGTGGATCCCTATTATCCAGTGAGCCTTGGGTGTAGCTCTCTGCGCTTGGTTTAGTGTTGTTCAGCTTTAGGTATCTAACCCGTGCTAGGGCCTCACATTGGCACAGGATGTGGAGAGGATGCTCCTCTTCTTCCTGGCAGAATCTACATATTGTATCCTCTGGCAGGCCTATTTTGCTCATGTGTTTGTTGAGCCTACAGTGTCCTGTCAGTAGACGTACTATAGCTTTAACCGTTTTTCTCTCTTGGTTGACAAGATCGGTCGTGAAAACAAGCGATTGTTATTTGAGGAACTGTTTTGCCTGCTTCTGCCCTGGTGTGTTCGTCCACCAGGTTTGAGTTTATGTCTCCGTCCATTTTTTTATGGATTGTACTTGGAATAGTGGGTGAGACAAAGTTAGAATGGTGATAATGCCGAACAACAAGCGTGATAGATCAACACTCATATCCATCATTGTCCAGCATGTGGCTCCTGGATCAATCACTTGGACTGATTTTTGGCGTGGATATTTAGAGCTTTCTGCACATAGCTTTGTTCATGAGAGAGTGATTTTTGGCGTGGATATTTAGAGCTTTCTGCACATAGCTTTGTTCATGAGAGAGTGAATCATTCGGACGATAGATTCAGATTCGTTAGTTCCGAAGGTGCTAAAGCGTATTTTCGTAAACGTCAGGTTCCTAGGAAGCATTTTGCAATGCATTTATGTGAATATCTTTGGCGTGTACATTGTAAAAGAAAAATTTGGATCCATTTGAGCAAATATTGAAATGTATGGAATTTTGCTACGATAAAACTACATAATTTGATAAAATGACTCAATATTTTCAAAACTTTCAAACTACATTTTTTTATTGAATAATAATCAATTGCATATCTAGATAGTACTCGTCAAGTACTTTCGAATAATATCATTTTTATTTATAATACCCACGGGGTTTAAAGTAAATTCTTACCACAATTTAACCAAGGAATCTTCTATGTTATACAGCAATTTTTCGTGGTGTTTAAAAGGAATGTAATTTGAATATAGTCAAATAGTGGAATATATATTTAGTTACGTTAACTATCTTCAATATACGAGAGGGGACTGATATTAAAGGCACATATTTTCCATACAGATTGAGTAATTTATCCCAGCGTGACATGGTAGTGTTGCCTGTCAAGTCGATTAAGGTAGTCCACAACTGTGTCTTGCAATTTCTGTTGATTTGCAAAACGTTTCCCTGCCAAAAATTTCTTTACGGGTCCGAATAAATAATAATCAGAGGGGGCCAGATCAGAACTATATGGCGAATGTTGGAGGATCTCCCAGTTCCGCTATGTCAACTACTCCTTGGTTTGATTTGACGTGTGCGGCCTTGCGTTATCGTGCAAAAGTTAAACTCCATCGTGCAAAAGTTTAACCCTTTAATATTTAATTTGCGGTGTTTGTTTCACAGGCACCTGTACCTTTAATATCGGACCCCCCTCGGAAATTTACCAAGGAAATGTATCTTTTGTGCTATACAGCTGTTAAACATTGAGAGTATATCTTCTATGCTATACAGCAATGTTTAACAACGAAACATTGGTGTGTAGCACAAAAGATACATTTTCTTGGTAAATTTATATTGAAGATAGTTAACGTAACTAAATTAATGATCTGACACACTTTTAATGTCAGAAACGAAAATAAGACAACCCTCAGTCTTATGTTGTATCTATCCCTTGTGTGATTTGACGAATCCTCATCTTCCTCTTTCTCATTCCATCTGTAAACGCGAACGCAGCTGAATGAGACGCTTTTTTAGTTGAGACGACATCGTTTGTTGGTAATGAAGAGCTCGCAGGATTGCCTAATTATTAGGCAATGGGGGGCAGAACGGGCGGCGTGTCCGCATGTAAACACCCTCATTATACGACAAGCGGAGGCTGCACCGCTGGCGGCAGTAAAAGGTTAACTGCCGCAGTTAAGTCTCCAGCAGTGCTCGGGGAAATTTTTGAGTTATTCACCAGAGTGCTGATGGCGGAATTAAGTGTCTACCGGAATGAATTGATAGCACCGTTAACGTTCATATAATTTATCTATTGGCCCCATCTCTCCTCGGCCGTATTCCTTCTTAATGTCTAATACCGGCCATCCTATTCCCCTATCTCCCATAACCATCTTATCTAATGATGTGTGCCAGAAAATATTTCAAATTGATATGTAAGCATCAATAAAGTTACTAAATCAGTTAAATATTTTATTGTGGACTTGGGCGATGGCCATTTGTATTTGTACCATAAATATTGTTATTATTAAATTATTCTTATGATGAAGTAATAATAATAAGATAATTACACCTAAACACAGAAAATTTAAAGTTCCTTTAATTTATATGATAATATCCATTAAATTTTAGGAAATATGCAGGGAGTTTTTCTTGTAAGTATACACATCCCAATTATGTGCTGTATATTTTCAGATATTCGTTGTTTTTGTTTAAAGGGTTCAATTTGAAGCTTTAAACGAGTATTTTCCACTCCCAGACTAAGCATGAAGTAAAATTTCGAGTTTAGAAAAGCCTGAAAATTTGGTTTGGTTGCGTAGCGCGAAGCGCGGAGCGACCAAACCAAATTTTCAGGCTTTTCTAAACTCGAAATTTTACTTCATGCGCCACCAGTATAAGACACTGATTTTAAGTAAAGTTTACTTGTTCACAATATTTCAGTGTATTGAGTGTTTGATACGCGTGGCGCATGAAGTAAAATTTAGAGTTTAGAAAAGCCCGAAAATTCGGTTTGATCGCTCTGTTTCTCCATTTATATGATGTTTTCGTTGTACAATAAATATTGTTATTTAATTATTGCTAAGATAAAGTAATAAATAAAAATAGTCAACACGATAATAATTAGAAAATTACACTTTAACATCAAGCGATAAAAAATTCCTTTAGATTATATGACAATAACCTTTTAATCTAGGGAATTATGCGGGGAGTTTCACTTGTAATGATATTTATTGTTTTTGTTTAGAAAGTTTAATTTCAGCTTTAAACGAGTGTTGTCCACTCCCAGGTTAAGCATGAAGTAAAATTTCGAGTTTAGAAAAGCCTGAAAATTTGGTTTGGTCGCGTAGCGCGAAGCGCGGAGCGACCAAACCAAATTTTCAGGCTTTTCTAAACTCGAAATTTTACTTCATGAGCCATCAGTATAAGACACTGATTATAAGTAAAGTTTACTTGTTCACTATATTTCAGTGTATTGAGTGTTTAATACGCGTGGCGCATGAAGTAAAATTTAGAGTTTAGAGAAGCCCGAACATTCGGTTTGATCGCTCTGTTTCTCCATTTATGTGATGTTTTCTTTGTACAATAAATATGGTTATTTAATTATTGTTAAGATAAAGTAATAAATAAAAATAGTCAACACGATAATAACCAGAAAATTACACTTTAACATCAAGCGATAAAAATTCCTTTAGATTATATGACAATAACCTTTTAATCTAGGGAATTATGCAGGGAGTTTTACTTGTAATGATATTTTTTTGTTTTTGTTTAGAGAGTTTAATTTTAGCTTTAAACGAGTGTTGTCCACTCCCAGGTTAAGCATGAAGTAAAATTTCGAGTTTAGAAAAGCCTGAAAATTTGGTTTGGTCGCGTAGCGCGAAGCGCGGAGCGACCAAACCAAATTTTCAGGCTTTTCTAAACTCGAAATTTTACTTCATGCGCCACGCGTACAACACACTGATTTCAAGCGAAGTTTACTCGTTCACAATATTTTAGTGCTTTCAGTGTTCAATACGCGTGGCGCATGAAGTAAAATTTCGAGTTTAGAAAAGCCTGAAAATTTGGTTTGGCCGCTCCGCGCTTCGCGCTACGCGACCGAACCAAATTTTCAGGCTTTTCTAAACTCGAAATTTTACTTCATGCTTAGTCTGGGATTGGAAAACACTCGTTTTAAGCTTCAAAGTGAACCCTTTAAAAATAGCGTATGCCTAATAGTAAATTTCCCGTATGTATACTTAAAAAAAAAATCGCTGTATTAACAGATTAATCCGAGGACTATTTGCTAAATCTACTGAATGCGCATTCGATTTGACCAATCAGTATTTTATTCACGATTTCTAAATTGCTTCAAAAAATCTTAAATGACCAACTTTTAACATTTATAAACAGTAATAGAATTATTCCAACATGTCAATCAGGCTTTAAACGGGGTTACAGTTGTGAGACAGCACTTCTAAATATTACAGATGACATACTTAGAGCCACTGACAGAGGTAACTTAACAGCTCTAATAATGCTAGATTATTCCAAAGCTATCAATACTGTAAACTACTCAACTCTATTGATTATTCTGAAACATATTGGACTGAAAAATTGCGCGAGAACACTAATTTGAAATTATCTTACAAATCGAAAACAGTGCGTTAAAATGGACTCAAAAATATCCCCGGGGCTCGATCCTAGAATCTATGCTAATTTCCTTGTGCACTTTTCTTATATTAAATGTTTTAGATATCTGTAAGGGTCACATGTATGCAGATGACACTCAAATTTATTACTCGTTTTCACCGTCTCTCTATGAAACGACTGATCGTCACATTAACTCTGACATTGAAAAAATCTGTATCTCTCAAAACTACTAGATCTAAATTTAAACTCAATAAAATCTCAACTATTACTATTCGGGCCCGAAAAAGCGTGCACCTATATAGCAAATAAAATGTGTATTAAATTAAACGATACTGTACTTTCTTATAGCAGTAGCGGGAAAAACTTAGGCATAAAACTTGATAATTCATTCAGATACAGAGTCCACATTAATAAATCTATTACAAGTGCATATCTTAATTTAAATAAAAAAACTACACCCACATAGACTTTACTTGTCAATACAAACCAAAATTATGTTATGTGAGTCCCTTGTACTATCTAACTTTACATTTTGTTCAAACCTTTGGAATTCTGCATTGGACTGTGCAACCAGTAAACGAATATTAAAAGTACAAAATGCTTGTCTGAGGTATATCTATGGAATAAGAAAGTTTGATAGAATATCTCACAAGATTAGAGAATCGGGTTGGCTTGCTATGACGGAGCGACGCACTATTCTGGCTGTAGCTCTATACCACAAAATTATTATTACTAAATAACCTTCATATCTTTACAATACAATTTCCTTTAGAGAAGACGTTCATAACTTAAACATCAGATTTAAACAACGATTATCACCTCCCAAGTACCGCACTGCAATATTCCAATGCACAGTTTCTTACAATATTTACAAATTATACAACATAGTAGCCCAATCATTTAAAACTCAGCCACTCAATAAATTTAAAACGAATGTAAAAGATTCACTAATTAAAAATAAAGAGTTTCTGTCACATGGTTGATTGTTTACTCAATTGTTCATTATAGCTTATGTTTGTATTTTAATTGATTATTATAGCTTATGTTTGTAGAGATTTAAGTATTATTTACAAACAAAAAAATAGTACTTAAATCTCTACAAACATAAGCTATAATAATCAATTGAAATACAAACATAAGCTATAATGAACAATTGAAATAAACAATCAACCATGTGACAAAAAATCTTTATTTTTAATTAGTGAATCTTTTACATTCGTTTTAAATTTATTGGGTGGCTGGGTTTTAAATGATTGGACTACTATGTTGTATAATTTGTAAATAATAATAAAATTATTTATATATGTTAGGTATGGATTGAAGAACATCTGGGCGAAAGCCTAACTGAATCCGCGAAGCGGAGCGACCAAACCAAAATTTTAGGCTTTTCTAAACTCGAAATTTCACTTCATGCACCACCAGTATAAAACACTGATTTTAAATGAAGTTCAAGTGGAAAACACTCGTTTAAAGCTTACAAATACATTTACTTTCAAATATGTTTGTATATAATATATACTATATCAGAATAAAGATGATATGTATATGAAAACTTGCTCCTCCCCTGCTCTCTCTTGCCTACGCCTATGGTATGTAGCCTAGATTATTAGAGAGACTGTCTTCTTCTGTAAAATTAATCTTCTAAATTAATTGCACAATACATATTGGCA
This sequence comes from Philonthus cognatus, assembly GCA_932526585.2. Lineage (NCBI taxonomy): Eukaryota > Metazoa > Arthropoda > Insecta > Coleoptera > Staphylinidae > Philonthus > Philonthus cognatus. Next base: position 82,860,884 of record OW052245.1, on the reverse strand, counting down.
AATAAACATAAAGAAGCCTCTGATGGATCTTTAATACAGGTACGGGACAGATGGCAGAGGAAGGAAGATTAATGCAATGCCCCGAAGTCAATTTTAACGCTAGGGGCCAGCTATAAATCATCTCAATATCAATCACACGCTGGGTCCAGAACACTGCCAAGATTTCTCAGTCACCGTTTTCACATTTCTCCCCTTTATCCTTATCGACTACATATTTTATCAATTTTATTCGATTCTCGATATCACATAAATATTCATATTAACTTTTACTCCGAGTTAAGGCTTATAGGAAAATACATAAATTTTTTTTCAAATTTTTTTTCTAAAAAATATTTTTTCTACTTCTACCCTGAAATTTATATCATATTTTCACACTAAAGTGTAAAGATATATGCCGTATATACCACATGGGGTATAAATGTTTAGTTAGTTACGTTTGTTTACGTATCCTGGTAACAACTCGGACTGAGTTGAATGAAGTTTTTTAAACGACACATGTCAAGAGATTCCGGCAAAAGAAAATGTTCAAATTGTCCTTGTCATTAATAATATTATGGATAGTGAGTGTGAAAGTGATGTGTGCACTTCTGTGGAGTTGTCTCAATATTCTGCTAAAATACAGAGCAAGAATACTTGCCTCAAAAACGCGCGAGAAATAATTGCATATGAAGACCCTATAATATATAAGCGAAAGGATATAATTGCAAAATTTTTAGAACTAAAGGTAGAAGTATGAATAACAATATAACGTAGTGAATGCAAATCTTTCTTAAATTAGTACCTATCTTTTGTAAACCTTAAAACTCTTAAAATCAAGTTTTATGTATCCCTTTGCTTCTAGGGTCCTCGTATAAAAAATATAGATTAGTATAATACTAGGAACCTGAACCATATTACTAAGAAGATATGCTATGTTAAATAAAATGAATAGTTATAAAATTAGTTTTGAACAACTTACCCACAACACCACTAAATACGTTCTAAATACGTTGTATGTCCAACAAATATTTTTTGTAATAATGTTTAACTAATAACTAAAGTTATTAGTTAAACATTATTACAAAAAATATTATTAAAACACTTTTAACCTTTCTTCACAATTTTTATTATATACCAGATGTACATTTCGGTCACAAGGTGGCCTTTATCAATGGATTGATACTAATAATTTATTTTTTTTTCACTAGTCGTAGAAAAAGTTGACTGTATAACTCGAGTGGATTTGGCTTATATCTCACTCGGCATTTGGGGTACTTGCCTACAGCGTCGTGGGATATAAGCATCATATCCACTCTAGATATACAATATACTATTGTATGAGCAATTTTTAAAAAATATAAAAGACGACTACAGAGTTTAATTAATTTCTCACTTAACCCCCAGTGAAAAATGTTTGAATCTACAATCCAGTACCACTATAGAGATTGCACGTAGGTTCAGGCTTCTTCAATATTACGAAAAATGTAATACGATTATTATGGACAATGTCTAAGGATTAATATAGTTCAGGTTTCTGATCAATATTATGAAAAATGTCTATGGATTAATAAAAAAAAAAGATTGCTTGCAAGCAAATATTCGCTTGTAAACATTTTTTTTTCTTATATTAATTCTTGGGCATTTTTTCTAATACTGACCAGAAGCCTGAACTATATTTATCCTTAGAAATTTTTCATAAATCTAATCATTTTTTTTCTTTGATTAATCCTTGGACATTTTTTCTAATACTGATCAGAAACCTGATCTATATTTATCCTTAGACATTTTTCATAATACTGATCAGACCTTAACTCTAGTGCACTATTTGTAGTTGTGTGTGTTTATATTTTCTTAAAAGCCCACACACAAAATATTGATTTAGTACAAAAACCCGAAAAAATACATGTGTTCTCCATACGCGTACTTCGGAGCGATACACCTTAAGTATTTATGTGTTTTAAAATAAAAGTTAAACAAGAATAATTTAAATTCAAAACTATTTGAATTGGAGAAAATAAGTATACGCTTCTTATAGTTTGCACACTTTAAACATAATAAATAAAATTGTTTGCATTTCCAGGAATAACATTTTCGTAATTTTATATATTATAAAAGTTAAAGTTTATCGATGCAGAATGAATATCAAAGAAAAGATAATGAGCAAAAACTATAAACAATTAAAATCACTTACCTTACTCCCTTTCCAACCGATAACGCAATTTTCGAAGTTTAATCGAAATCAACCCTCAGTAGGAACTATCAAAGACAGTCAATAATTACACTTGGGCTAGTTTTAATAAATCGATTCAATACGTTATCAACTCGCTTGCGGATTCAATAACGGACTACATTAATTTATTTCCCATTTCTAATGCAGGCGATTTAAACAAAGAACGTCAACCAAGAACAGACGGTTTTTGTTTTTATACACACTACACGTTTTACTTAGCTCTTTAAAAACTTGCTTTAAACGATTGATTTTTTAAACACACTACACGTTTTACTTTTTCATAATTTATTAGAACATCACTTTGTAATTTTGGATAGGCCACGATAAACAAAAATTATGTGGCAGGCCGGTTACGGACTGCTTCAGAAAAATTACGAAATGTCGACAAAAACGTGCAACTGCGCTTTGAGATATAGATTCAGGATATTCGGGGCTTTTAGGCAAGCTAAATTGCAAAGTGGTAATAGGTGGAAAAAAAAGGTACAGCTTAATATGTAAAAAACAAGTTACGAAATGTGTACATGAAAGTAGACTTGTCCTATGTGAAACTTACCTTCAGTCGTATTCATTGCCAATTACTAAAGAGTCCGGGTGAAAACAACTGGAAACACTTTTTTAGGCTCCAAAAATGCATACTGGTATCTGTACACGATTTGGTAGAACTAAGGCCTAAGGTCTAAAATCTACTGAACTATAGTTAATAGCACCTCAGCCCCTTCAGGAACGCCTCTTGTAGAAAGCTGGGATAATTAATTTTTCCAAAATTATTATTTGTATTAAAAGTGCGATTCTTTTCGCAATCTACAACAAGTTAGTCTTACAAAGACTATATCAAACACTCATTGAAACAACTACTTCCCGGGCTAATACCCCGACGGACATTGAATTATACAACAAGTGTTTGCTGTTACATACAGTAACCTACTGCAAATGTAACAATTTGGGTCAAATTATTCAGGCCATCTATAGACGCGTTTCGAGATTTATCTCTCCTCAGTATAGATTTGCCATTCCCTCTAAACAATTTGACACCTTAGACTGGCGGTCACGTTACCGTTCAAACATTAGTATAAATGAAGTAGTTGTTTCAATGGGTGTTTGATATAGTCTTTGTAAGACTAACTTGTTGTAGATTGCGAAAAGAATCGCACTTTTAATGTTTGAAGTATTCTGCAACCAAGAATTGGCAATTTCATTTATACTATTATTTGTATGGTAAAAATACTACTGAACCATAGTTAAAAGCATCTCAGCCCCCCTAGGAACAACTCCTGTGGAGAGCTGGGCTCATTAATCCTTCCAAGTTCATATTATTATTTATATGGTAAAAATACTTCAAAAATACCTATGGCCGTATTAATACTCATTAATAGAAAGCTGCAACATGCTCTATTAAAGAATACATAAAGTTTTACAGAGTCCCTAAATCTGCCTAAATCTGTGTACTATTAAATCATAATAAGCTCTAGTTAATCGATAAAAATACTATACGAGGGCAGTATGATAAGTACACCTGTTATGGAAGAAATAGATTACAAAAATATGTTTATTTTTCAACATATTCTCCTTTTAGCTTGACACAATAACTCCAGCCATATTCCAACTCTTTTAAGTCATCAACAAACTATAATTTGTCCAACTATGCAAATTTTGCCTCTATTTCGGAGATGACTTCCTCGTTTAACATGAACCGCTTGTAACGGTATAAAATTATTTATGGTTTTTTTAAATTTATTTTATAGGGTTTTGTTATATGCAATTTTATTAGCATACGCTAATTTAATTCTATTTATGAATTAATTGTGCATTGGATGAGCGCGCGTCTTTTTTCATTCACATCTGACCGCACACCTGTGACTTTCGCGGTTCGCGCAGATCGTCCTTAACGGGACTAATTAGATTTTCAATTCTAATGGTGAAGGTATTTCATATTTTTTCATATTTCATATTTTTTTTTACGAATTTAAATAGGGCGAGTTTTGTTATATAAATATCGATTTCTATATCGGATTCAAAGTAAACATTAGATATATAATTTCTGTGTTATTTGTTGGTGTGATACAAATTCAGTCAAGCAATTTTTCTAAGTTTGGAAACAAAAATAAATCTCATGGAGCCAAACCTGGAGAATAATGTGGCAGCAATTCGTTGTTTCGAAGATTAATGCTTCCTATTGTTAAGTTTTTTTTTTCATAATTTACGATTATTATATCAATTTTCAAATGATAATTTGAACGAGTTTGCAATATTTTTACGATCCACCCTTTATACTTGAGAGGAAATGAATGTAATGGGAACGTGATAACTGGAAACATGTATCGATTATAGATAAAACGAGTGGCAGTAACTTCAATTAGCCAGGTCGTAATATTAGCAAATAAATTAATTGGCGAATGGGGCGTAAATTGATAGAGCAAAAGTAATAAAAATAAATTGGGCCATTTATAAGTGAAATATTTTATTTTAACGGGACTTATAATTATAGTTTTATTTTTATAAATATAAAATGAAATGATGTTACAGCGCAGCGCACACCGTATTTTTCCAAAAGAGAAAACAAGCGCACAATAACGTAGAAAATATAATTTCAGTCTCTCTTAATGTATTTAACTTATGTATGTATAGATTTTTTACAGAAAATGAAGTAGGAAATATTGGATGAGGATGGGTCATTCTAAGCTCCCTATACGGTTTTATTTATGTACACGCACTTATCACGGGCATAAATAACATTTACTCTAACTAAAGTAAGCCACGTGGTATCCGTCCTCGACTAAACCACCTAAATTATAAAACAGGAATTACTTTATTTTACAGTAAAATCGTCCTGATCACACAAATCAAATTGCTTTCATTTTTGGTTTTTTAGTTTCGTTTGGGCGGGGGAGAAATTGTTTTGTACATTTCACATATTTACAAGGAGGATCGGAATGAACGGAAGTAGTTGGTGGCTGTTGAGCCAGGGTGAGGAACTTGGTGATGGGAAGAAGTTCTCGTTGTCTGGCGCCTTGAGCTCCCCCCTGTCGGTGTCCTCCGCCGCAGGATTGCTGCGGAGCTGCAGATCTGCATGGAACAGAAAACACGCCGGGTGTTATTAAATTTCGGAGCTTCTGTTGTTTCCGGACAGCAACTGCACGAACATTCTACTCAACATGAGGGTTTACACATGCACCAAAAAACAGTATTAAAATCAAACAATAATCGGAAACACATTCAGTACTTTTTTATATTTAAGTATATCCATTATTAATTTATGTAAATAAATATACTAGACATGGGCGTAGCTGGAGCTAATCATAAAGATCATATATTTTTTTTTATCAAACGAGCTTAATTTTTGGAGACATAAATGGCAAAATATGCTTAATTTTTGGATGCATAAATGGCAAAAATGTGATTCATTTTTTAATACATAAATGCCAAAAATGTGCTTCTTCAGATTTTAAATGTTCACATTTTACGTCTTATCAAACAATAAATCAGATTACTTTGGTTATAGCGCTGTTTCAAGTACAAATAACAAGGACTCGATTACTGAATTCAAGTACTCTACACAAAATTCATTCGAGTACTACGTGCAAGTACGTAACAATAAATACGTAAGTACGTAGTATCAAGAAAATCTAGTATAGTTACTAGATTTTCTTAGTACTACGTACTTAAGTATTTATTGTTAAAAAAATACAGAGTTTATGTATGTTCCTTAGTAGGAATATACATAAACTCTGTATTTTTTTAATATGACCAAACTTAGGGTGTATTTACTGCGAACAGTTGCAGTTCTGCTTTAACAGTAGGGTATTTTAAGCATCATATTTTGTGATGTTGGTAAATGATTATAAATGTGACAAATAAACCATAATTTGTCAAAGAAATTGTCACGATGAAGAGATTTTCAAAAAAGAGAACGCTACCACTTACAACTTTACAAGACACACAGGGAGTTTTTCTATTATGTATACTTTTACATATTCCATTCCATTTGTAAAATTAATGAACTTGTGATCAGAACTAAGCAGTGTATTTTGAACTTCACTTTAAATCAGTGTTTTATACGCGTGGCGCATGAAGTAAAATTTCGAGTTTAGAAAAGCCCAGAAAATTTGTCTCGGGTCGCTGCGCGACCCGAGACAAATTTTCACGGGGCTTTTCTAAACTCGAAATTTTACTTCATGCTTAGTCTGGGAGTGGAAAACACTCGTTACTTTAAAGAGAGGTGCCCGGGCCCTCCTCTAAATACCAAAAAATCATACATTTAAAATTGTACAGGCAAATTTTCACCAAAATTAAAATAAATAATCAATTATCTAAAGATTTAAAAATAAAATGTTTTTAACTAAGGAAATTATCTACTTACAAATTGACAAATATCTGTCCAATTTTATAAATAGAATTAATGAGTATGTATAATCAGTTCGGAAGATTCAACACAATTTGTCGACTAACCGAACAAAATAATGGCTAGTATTTTTTAAACTTTATAATATTTTAGTGTTTTATACGCGTGGCGCATGAAGTAAAATTTCGAGTTTAGAAAAGCCCCGTGAAAATTTGTCTCGGGTCGCTGCGCGACCCTCGACAAATTTTCTGCGCGGGGCTTTTCTGAACTCGAAATTTTACTCCATGCTTAGTCTGGGAGTGGAGAACACTCGTTAGAGTTTTTAAATTAAAAGTTTTTAATAAGATTACGAATGTCTGAAAATTTACATTGAAAAATCGTAACGTGTTTACCTAAAAGAAAAACTGCTTCAATTTAGAACATTTTGTACATATAAATGTGCGCATAATAAAGAAGAACGATATTCCTAAGCAAGGAATATTACCTGATCATCCTATCCTACCTGAACCTTAGAGACATATTTTTAAATTGGTAGTAGATACAAATAATTTGAGACGGTGATAGGTAAATACATTTGTAATCGTAATCATTGTGAGTTAATTGAATCATCATATTAATGTCAGATTTCCCTTCACATAACCCACAAATTAAAAGTTGATTTACAACATAACATGTGATTAATCTTGTCCTAACCTAAAGCAGTTTGAGTTTTTCTGTTAAGTATACATATCCCAATTATGTGTTGTGAGTTTTCAGATATTCGTTGTTTTTTTTTTTTTAATAGGGATTTAAGTGAGTGTTTTCCACTCCCAGGTTAAGCATGAAGTAAAATTTTGAGTTTAGAAAAGCCTGAAAATGTTCAGGCTTTTCTAAACTCGAAATTTTACTACATGCGCCACGCGTATAAGACACTAATTTTAAGTGAAGTTCACCTGTTTACAATATTTAGATGTTCACAGTATACCTAAAAATTTTGTTTGGTCGCTCCGCTAAATTCAAAACCAAATTTTAATGTTAATATTCAATAAAACAAGTAATCCTTTCCCTCCACTGGTTTATTTTAATTACAATACCTTTTCAACTTCAAGTTTAGAACAAATAACTTCAAATTGGGAACAAACAATTTCAAATTGGGAACAAACAATTTCAAATTGGAAGCAAACAATTTTAAAATGAGAATTAGCAATTTCATAATTAAAATAAACAGTTTTAAATTGGAAAAAATGCAAATACACTATTGTACATTGCACAAATTTGCATTTTAATATTGTCCGCTTGAGCTTATTTTATATATTATTATATTTTTTATTATTATATACTCGTAGGTTAAGGTGACATATGTAAAACATGTACTTTTGTTAATACATCAATAAATATGAATATGAATATGGCATTTTTTTAATAGGATGGAACAGGGAAAATTAAACTTGAGTAAAAAAATGCTGTCAAATTATTTGCTTTTTTAAATTTTTTATTGTTTTACGGCCAACTCAATTCGAAATTGGTTATTCCCATTTTGAAATTGTTAATTCCTAGTTTGAAACTGTTTATTCCCATTTTTTTTCAAATTCAAATTCCCTTATTAACGGCAATAAACCTTTTTACATTAGAATATAAATATTATAAATAACAATTAACAAATTATACTGCTATTAAAGTAACATAGACTAATTCTAAATATTGGTGTAAGACAATTTAAAGTTGTTTGTTCCCAATTTGAAGTTGTTTGCTCTCAATTTGAAGTTGAAAAAGTATAGATGTACATTTCGTTCACCAAGTTAACATTTTCAATAGTTTTATTAAACTAAATTTTCCACTGGGTAATGCTTTTCTTATCCATTACAAAAGTCCTGCAATTCGTCTGGTTCTATTTTTTTAAAATCCGATTTCCTTAATTTTTCCTCTCTTTTCTGATAAAAGGAAACTATTGGTTCTAGACTACGCTTGTGTTTAAATTAACGCTAAATATCTGCTCTACAACTGCATTTTCCATTACTTTCCTAGTAGGATGAGTATTTTAGTCGAACTTCTGCTCGGAAGTCGTCTAAAACAACAATATCGAACTTTTTGGAAAAAAAACTGGCAATCTTTAAAGTACTGTATCTCGGGACTTATTGGACCTACTAAGCTGCGGTTGCACTCAAATTTTAGCAAATTTTGTTTACTTTAAAAGTGTACAGGATGACTTGTTTTATAGTGTGCACTTTTTGGAAGTTATAAGCCGAAGTATAAAAAAAAAATCGAAAATTTCGATGTTTTTTGAGCTTTACGGATTCAGTACAGGTTTTTCAAAGCTACAAACTTAGTTATACACTATTGGTATCTATACTAACAATATTCCGAAAAAATCAGAACTATGCAATTTTTGCGACCTAATGCGACGTTTGTGTCTACTGTGACTGGCCTATTGTGCATTTTATAGGTTTTATAGGTTTGGTTTACTCCCATTGTCTAGTAGGTGATAATGGCTCTCCATTTACTTCACCATATTTTCGCCACCATATCATTCGGCTAGCAATGGTGCTGCAGAAAATATGGTTAAAACCGCGAAAACATTTTTAATAAAGGCACATTTTGAAAACAATAATGGATGTGGCATTACAATTATTTTTATTCCATTGTCCTAATGCACCGCACTCATTAACGGGAGTGAGTCCAGCTAAATTGCTAATTGATAGGAATTTGAGATAGCGATTAACTTTATTAACGCCGAACTTGCACGGATAAATTGAAATTGAAAACGAAAAAAATATAATAATTTTAAAGAAAAGGATTTAAATGATGGCGATGGACTGTTATTTAAAGATTATCGACCAATTTGGCGAAGGGGAGAGGTATCAAATAAAACGGAAAATGTAACCTTTGATATTAAAGTCGATGGTGACAAAGTGGTGAAACGTCATGCTAATCAGTTAAGGCGCTCATTACCAGCGAATTTTAATCCAGTAAATGTTTTGAAGGTTCAAGCTCAAAAACGAAGTGAACCGGAAAAACAGATCAAACTACCGTTGTAAATGAATCACCAACTCAGCCTAAAGTTTCAAAACATCGATATAATTTCAGACCAAGAAATAATTTAAATAAATGATCATTTAAAAAAAAATTAATCACATATTATATTTAAGTTTGTATTTATTTAATTTAAGGGGAAGGGTGTGAGATATTTGCACATACTGTATATACATTTATTTCTATTATTTTCATAAACGCGAGCACGAAACAAAAGAATTGTTTTTTATGTTAAATTAAACATCTGACGGAATAAAATAAAGCAGTTTGAGTTGAGCCGTAGAATTGTCAACATTCATTATTGAATAAACCTTCCCGTCCTAAATATTAAATTAAAACAAACATTACACTTTTAAAGATTTAACAGCTGATTATAAGGCTCTATAATTGTGTTGTCAAAGTGTGTTATATCTTATTCTAAAGTTATTTGAAGATTCTATTGTATTCTGACCTATGTTAATACTATGTATACGAGGGTAGTTTGATAAGTCAGTGACTTTTCGAATTCACCGTCTAGTATCATTAAATGCAACACTGCTCATGTCAACTACCATCTGTTAATAGACTTCTGTCAAATTTTTAGCAAGCTGCGTCTTTTAGTCTGTATTTGGTAGCTATTGAAAGAAGACAATCTCGTGCGAATGTGCACTAAAGAAGGCCAAGGTGGATCTGTCGGCCAACAAGGTCATGGCGACAGTTTTCTGGGATGCACGCGGTGCTATTCCCATCGATTACCTTGATAAGGGTAAAACGATCACCGGTAAATACTATTCAGAGCTGTTGGACAGATTTGGCATTGATTTGAAGTAAAAACGACCGCATTTGGCAAAAAAGTGTTGTTTCACCAAGACAATGCAGGGGTGCATAAGTGTGAAGTCTCTATGGCAAAAATCCATAACCTGGGCTACTAACTGCTACCCCATCCAGCATATTCTCCCAATTTAGCCTCCTGCAACGATTTCCTGTTCCTAAGCCTGAAGAAATGGCTCGGCGGTAAGAGATTTCGGTCCAATGAAGAGGTCATTACTGAAACCAACGCCTATTTTGAAACCCTTGGGGGAGCCTATTATTTAGAAGGGATGAACAAACTGGAAAAACGCTGGACCAATTGTATTGGGCTAAAAGGAGATTGTGTTTGTCTAAAAAAATTCTTTCATTCAAAAAGTCACTGACTTATCAAACTACCCTCGTATTTAGCACCAATAAACATTATTATTATTATTTGTCTGATTGTCTGTGCACATTTTATTTATTCAGAAATAATATTATAAATTTCTAACATCGAATAGCACTAGGAAATCGAAAACTGGGAGAGTTCTCGTACTCAGAATATTTTCAGAGTATTTTACTTGGATTTTATTTCAAGTTTTTTTACTCGAATTTTGTTTCTTCTAATATTACCCAGATTTTGTTACGAGTACTTTTACACGGAACTTTTCCAAATACTTTATTTCCTAGCAATCTTTGAAAATAAAGTATTTGGAAAAGTTCTGTATAAAAGTACTCAAAACAAAATCTAGGTAAAGTTAAACGAAACAAAATAAAAATACTGGAAATATATTTTTTTAAATAAAAAATTTAAAAAAAAAACAGTAATTAGTGTTAATTATTCAATTTAGAACTAGGGTTTCCACTCCCAGATTAAGCAGGAAGTAAAATTTCGAGTTTAGAAAAGCCTGAAAATTTGGTTTGGTCGCGTAGCGCGTAGCGCTACGCGGCCAAACCAAATTTTCAGGCTTTTCTAAACTCGAAATTTTACTTCCTGCGCCAGGCGTACAAAACACTGATATTTAGTGTGGAGTTCAAAATATATTTTACTACAAACTTTTATGTTTCATAGCCAACTCAACTTGATTTAATATTTTATCTGACGTTAAGTAACCTGTGTTAATACTTTGTATATTCAGCACTAATAAACAATATTTTTTAATTATTATTATTGTAAGATTGTCTGTCGCATTTTTTTATTTAGAAATAGGATAATGAATTTCTGACTTCGGATTGCTATAGGAAATCGAAAATTGGAAGAGTTCTCGTACTCAAAATATTTTTCGAGTATTTTACTTCGATTTTATTTTCAGTATTTTTATTCGGATTTTGTTCGAGAATTTTACTTGGATTTTATTCACAGTACTTTTATTCGGATTTTGTTCGAGTATTTTACTTGGATTTTATTTTCAGTATATTTATTCGGATATTGTTTCGTGTAATTTTACCTAGATTTTGTTCCGTGTACTTTTACACAGAACTTTTTCAAATACTTTATTTCCAAGCAGTCTTTGGAAATAAAGTATTTCGAAAAGTTCCGTGTAAAAGTACTCGAAATAAAATCTATGTAAAATAACACGAAAAAAATCCGAGTAAAAATACTGGAAATAATTATTTTTTAAAATAAAAAATAAATACAAAGTAGTAATCAGTGTTAATTATTTAATTTCGAACTAGTATTTCCACTCACGGATTAAGCAGGAAGTAAAAATTCGAGTTTAGAAAAGCCTGAAAATTTGGTTTGGTCGCGTAGCGCTACGCGGCCAAACCAAATTTTCAGGCTTTTCTAAACTCGAAATTTTACTTCCTGCGCCAGGCGTATAAAACAGTGATTTAGTGTGGAGTTTAAAATATATTCTACTAACATACTTTTATATTTCATAGCCAACTCAACTTGATTTAATATTTGATCTGATGTTAAGTGACCTGTGTTAATATATTGTATGTTCAGCACTAATAAAATTTATTTTTTTATTATTATTATTATTATAAGATTGTCGGTCGCATTTTTTTTTTTAAATAGGATTATGAATTTCTGACTTCGAATTGCTATAGGAAATCAAAAACTGGAAGATTTCTCGTACTCAAAATATTTTTCGAGTATTTTACTTATATTTTATTTCCAGTATTTTTATTCGGATTTTGTTTAGTGTAATTTTACCTGGATCTTGTTCCGAGTACTTTTACACAGAACTTTTTTCAAGCAGTCTTTGGAAATAAATTGTTTGGAAAAGTTCCGCGTAAAAGTACTCGGAATAAAATCTAGGTAAAATAACACGAAAAAAAAAATCCGAATAAAAATAAAACACTTATTACTTTCAAACAACAATTGTTGCGCCACACTGTGGCTTCTTAAGGCAAAGAGTAACATTATTCTTCGCCTGAAGAAGCCACAGTGTGGCGAAACAATTGTCGCGAGTACAATAAAGTGTTTGAAAGTAATAAGTGTTTTATTTAAACTAAAATCAAAGTGAAAATGAACTTTTAACTATTAACTGCCTCAAAAATTAGGTTACCAAGTAAAAATACTGGAAGAAATGTTTTTTTAATAACAAACTAATACAAACTAGTAATCAGTGTTGATTATTAAATTTCGAACTAGTGTTTCCACTCCCGGATTAAGCAGGAAGTAAAATTTCGAAAATTTTACTTCCTGCGCCAGGCGTACAAAACACTGATTTAGTGTGAAGTTCAAAATATATTCACTAACATATTTTTATGTTGCATAACCAACAAAGCTGGATTTAATATTTGATCTAACGTTAATTGACCACTTCAAAATGCCTATTTCGTCTAACTTAATTATACAGCTACAAAATTTTGAAGTCTTCTCAAACTGCTCTACGATAGCTACGCCCCTGGCTTTAAAGAAAGTTATGGTAAAAAAATATTTGTTTGATATTTTAAATGAAACATAAATAAGATCTAAGTCTTTTGGTAGAGAAAGTTCTGGATGGCCAAAATGATATTTTAAATGAAACATAAAAAAGTACTTGTCTCATGGTAAATCCAGTCTAAAAGAGAAACGAATTCGTGCAAGATAAATAATAAGACAGAACGACGCCACGTTAACACCTCAACACACACAAGAATATTATAAAGAGAGCGAGAGAAAGAGAGAAAAAGGGGGAGGGGGATATAGAAAAATTCATAAAACGTCCACAGCATCAGCATTTACCTCTCTCTTTAGTCGATTCGTGTTCGAGTATTTCATTGCTACCGAGGTCGGAACTAGGTTCTTTCTGCCGACCGCGCTGTTTTATAATATCTGCATACAACACACAAACACATGTCACTGCTTTTGCTCTTTTTATACGTTACGCTGCGGATATTGAGGGGGGATTTAAAAAGGGGTGGCGATTACCTTTCTCGACGGTGGTTCTGATCGGTGCAGACGTGGTCGTTATTGCTTTTTGAGTCGAAGGGGTCGGGATGTCTAGAAAGAACGTTTGTTTTTTCGTTACAGTCACGTAACGGACCAAATAAAAAAATAAAATAACGTGCACAGCGGAAAACAAGAAAAATAAAAAAAAATATAAGGGAATACATATATATCAAACGAATTTCACAAAACGAAGCATGTTTTTGGATGGGATGTGTACGTGTATCGGAGGATTTGTTGCCGTTGATTTAATTAAAACGGGGGGGTGGCCGAGGCCGAGAAACAAGCAGATCGATTCAGAAGTGGCGTCACCGTTCCACGTGTGGGTGAAAAAAATAAATACAGGAAACGAACGCTTTCTCCATTTGAATGCTGATTGTGAACGTAATTCTCACGTCTAAGTGCTGGTTTTTTTTTGGGATGCGGGATGCTCTTCCTCAGAGATCGGCAGATGCGCGTGACGGTTTGAAAAGGAGCAGGGTTCTATGACAGACGATCTCCGTCAGCGGGAATCTGCCGGTTACACAATGCCAGCCGAGGCTGAATCGCATCCGATTTCTATGAATCGTTTTATCAGGACGATGACAGAGCATACTCGCTTGTTATCGGTTAAAAGATTGCGGCTTTCCGTTCGCATTTGGCCATTTCGCGTTTCCCTGGAAAATGGGAACGATATCCTGGCTAGTGGAATTAAATAGGAGTGTATAGTACAGACGGCTCGGGAATAGAGGGGATGCTATTGTGGACGACTTACGGTATAACTTGATGGTTCCGTCCGTCTCCCCGAGTGAATTCTTTGAGACGCATTTGTAAGAACCATAGTCCGATGGGGACACTGCTTTTATCGTTAGCTTCATGTGCACCTTGTATGCATTGTCCACTAAACCTGGCTCATATTTCGCTCCTAAAAATAAAAAATCATTAAGTTTACATGAACTGTATTGTTTCGAGTTTACGTGAAGTGATTAATCACAAATAGAAAGACTGTTATTCCTTACTTCACTTTTTAAAAAGTGAAGTAAGGAATAACAGTCTTTCTATTTGTGAAGTTTACAAGAACATATAATACAGGGTTTCGAAAGCGTAAACGGCATCTAATGCCCATAAGCTTGAGTAGCATCGTCAAACTAAACGTTTGTGCCACCTATTGATGATGCTACTTAAGCTTGTGGGCATTAGATGGCGTTTGCGCTTTCGAACATATGTAAATTGCACAGGCCATAATAAATGATCAAAGATGTTCAGTGTTCTTCAACCACTGGTTCAAGACTATACTGATCATGGCGTTGAAGCCTGAAACGCGTATATAGTTATCCGGTGAATAAATAAGTTCTGAGCACAAATTCATATTCTTAAAATAATACAAGGTTTATGCATTTGATTTTCACCATGCTTTAAATGAAATTCTTATTTTATTAAATGAAAATCTAACGTGTCATTATCATATCAACATATCCCACTAATTGTCAAATGACTTTCGCCTTTTATAAATTAATTTTCCCATTGTATTTCTGCCACCTCACAGACCATTCACAAGCCCAATAGAAGAATTGTTGAGTTCATTGAAGAAATGACTCAAAAGATCAAGTCCTAATAATAAAGAAGAAAGCATCCAATTTTAGAACACTAGAACTTTATCACATATTGCTTTATTATTTTGAAAGAAGAAAAAATTCGGTTTTTCTAACGAGTTCAATTTAAAGCTACTAACGAGCGTTTCCACTCCCAGGTTAAGCATGAAGTAAAATTTCGAGTTTAGAAAAGCCTGAAAATTTGGTTTGGTTGCGTAGCGCGAAGCGCGGAGCGACCAAACCAAATTTTCAGGCTTTTCTAAACTCGAAATTTTACTTCATGCGCCACGCGTACAAAACACTGATTTATTATGAAATTCAAAATACTCTTGATTAGCAGTATATTTTGAATCCTGCTTCAGCGGCATATTTTTAATACTGATCTAACAGTGTATTTTTTGTTTCACAATATTACAGTGTTTTATACGGGTAGCGCATGAAGTAAAATTTCGAGTTTAGAAAAGCCTGAAAATTTGGTTTGGTCGCTCCGCGCTTCGCGCTACGCAACCAAACCAAATTTTCAGGCTTTTCTAAACTCGAAATTTTACTTCATGCTTAGTCTGGGAGTGGAAAACACTCGTTTGATGCTTCTATTTTAACACTTTACAAAAATATCTGAAGAATAAACATTTCATGTTTTCTTAACATTTTTTTAAGAAAACTTATTTTACAAAATGTTCACTTTACGCACTTAAAACGCTCTCTTGCTTACATTTTTTCACCCATTGGATTAATTCAAAAAGCCTTTAATTCAAAATAAAATAAGCTTTAATTTGAGGTATAACTATTTTCAGAGGTTGGAAAATTGCGCTTAGCACAACCGCTCAAAGTTACACTTATTGGATTTTTCATTGTTACTAGAAGTTGCAAAAATTGGTGTAAATATTTCTTTCTGAAGAAATTAAGCTGCTTACATTATTTCTAATGTTGTTAAGTAAGCCCGTGATTTTTTTAAGACTTTTTAAAAAATTTAGAAATTTACCCGAAAATCGATATTTTTCATATTTTTGCATACCTCTGAGAAATTGGAAATTTTTAGAAAAAAAAAATCGTTTTTAAAATAATCTGAAAAAATTCACAGTCAATTTTACAAATATAAACTATTTTCAGAGGTTGGAAAATTGCGCTTAGCACAACCGCTCAAAGTTAGACTTATTGGATTTTTCATCGTTACTAGAAGTTGCAAAAATTGGTGTAAATATTTCGTTCTGAAGAAATTAAGCTGCTTACATTATTTCTAATGTTGTTAAGTAAGCCCGTGATTTTTTTAAGACTTTTTAAAAAATTTAGAAATTTACCCGAAAATCGATATTTTTCATATTTTTGCATATCTCTGAGAAAATGGAAATTTTTAGAAAAAAAAATCGTTTTCAAAATAATCTGAAAAAATTCACAGTCAATCTTACAAATGTTATTATCAATGTAGTGAGCTTTTTTTGTCCAGAAAAAAATATATTATTACACCCAGCGCAAATTGAAATTATTTAAAAAAATCGACTTGCATGAAACTAATGACTTTAAGCGTTCGTGCTATCCGCAATTTTAGACCAAAAAACATGTAGCTTAGCTTAAATAAAATCTCAGTCAATTTTAAACGCACTAGTTTAAATTGAATTTCAATGCCTCGCAAAATTATTTTAGTAACGATGTTAATGCAATTTTTACATAAGAATTCTGTATGATGTGTTTTGAAACGGACGGGATGTTTATAGATGGTTATTTATTTATTTATTTATTTATTCTCTCACGGGAAACCCCTTTTACAAAGAATATGTACAAAATAATAACGATAATATATAAAAATTGAATTGAAGCCGGAATCATGAAACTTTATTTTGAATGTGTACGTGGACTCTCAGCCATTTCAAGATTACTTAATAGTGATTATAAAAAATATTCTAAATAGTTTTTTTACTAATAAAACCAAAAATAATTTATTTGAAGGATGTTCTGCATGGACAGATTATTTTTGTTTTATTAGTAAAATAATTATTTAATATATTTTTTATGATCACTATTAAGTAATCTTGAAATGGCTGAGAGTCCACGTACACATTAAAAATAAAGTTTTATGATTCCGCCTCCAACATCTATAAACATCACCCTCGAACTTCCGCAGTAAACCGAAAAATATAACCCGCGGTCGAATTAAATTTGAATAAACTTACCACGAGGGTAGGAATACATGCATACACACACCCCCAACATACACACAAAGTCTGACAGACAACAGATTAGCCTGAAATATGCCGTCCAGAATATACGGGCGCAACTTGGCTAATCTCTTGTCAAACTTAACATATTTATTAACAGACCGCGCACATGTGCCCAATTTGCAGTTCGACCTGTAAATCATCCCCTCGGTAAATTACCGGGGAAAAAGCCGCCATCTTGACCTTAGCACGCACCACCGCAAAAGAAAACCACTATTCATCATCGCTAATCCTCCGCCGCCATTAAATAAACTGAAAGTGTTCTATCTGTTTCGTTTTTTGTCGGCTCCGCTTAATCCGCGCTCTAATTCTTTGAAAGGATTTCCAGGCGGCCGTCGCGGAAATTACACCTCCTCGTTGTCTACCCTCTGTTCAGGTCTCGGGGAAAAAAAGTGTGAATCGCTCGGAGGGATTAAAGCGTTTCATGCGAATCAACGCTTAGAAGTTAACTAGAAACTGAATTAACCGATGATTTTTTTTTGGTTCTTTCACGTTGTTTAACACAGTATTATATTATCTCAAAGAAACTTTTTAGTCCTAGTTAAACGTAAATCTATTAAATATTTTAATGCAACACTGTTATTTAATGTTGTTAATCGAATATCAAGATAATATTGACAGTGCAGTGCAAAGTTTAATTTGTATGAAACTATTACTTTGTTTTACTAAACACTTCTATCAATATAATTGTTCCATTGTTACTTTAGTTATTCAAACTTGATGCGGAAACTGCAATCACCATTAAACAAATCAAAAATTGTAAATATTTTTTTTTTTTAACGAGTCCTCTAAATGTAATTTAAATTATAATGATTTGCCTGTCGTTTAAGGAATATTCCTTTATACTTTCCTTCTGTGAAGCCTATAGATAAAGTATTTATATATATATATATATTTATTTTTAGGTTTTTGCGAGGAAAATATAACTGGCTTGAGTTTTTTGGGCTGCTTTCTCGCGTTGGTTGATTTATTTGCGCTCTACGTTTCGGCAGCATCATATATATATATATATATATAAATATAAATATATATATATATATATATATATATATATATATATATATAAATGTATCACTGTTTCTTCGGGTTTGGTCCCGCGTATTTTCTTGGCTCTGGTCCATTTTATTTTTAATTCGACGTTTCGATGACGTCGCAGTCATCATCGTCAGGAATAACTATCAAAATTCCATTGCTCTAGCAATTTAAAAAAGACAGACTACTTCCACGCGAGGATTATTAGAGAAGCGATACAAATTGAAAAGAGGCCGAACAGTCTAAATCAAAGATATGATGCTAAAAGACTTCCACCAATTTGGAAAACTTGTATAAATTCTGGTCAAAATATATTATCTCCGAACAACAACCAAGAAATTCGAAATCCAACCCCTTCCGAAAATTATATTGAAATTGTCACTACTACATCATTAGAAGAACAAAACAGAAGAGTAACACGAAGCCAAACAAGAAATTCACGCATCAAGTAGTAAGTAAAAGTCAAACAAGTGGTTGCTAGAGCAATGGAATTTTGATAGTTATTCCTGACGATGATGACTGCGACGTCATCGAAACGTTGAATTAAAAATAAAATGGACCAGAGCCAAGAAAATACGTGGGACCAAACCCGAAGAAACAGTGATACATGTTACGCCCGCGAAAATCTACGTTTTAACATATATATAAATATATATATATACAGAGAGTTTTATGTAACACCGAACATGAGAATTTTTCGTTTAAGTATACATTAGCATACGTTGTACATTTGCCGACGCTCGGTTTATTAAAAGAATGTAATTTGAAGCTTTAAACCAGTGTTCTCCACTCCCAGGCTAAGCATGAAGTAAAATTTCGAGTTTAGAAAAGCCTGAAAATTTGGTTTGGTCGCGTAGCGCGAAGCGCGGAGCGGCCAAACCAAATTTTCAGGCTTTTCTAAACTCGAAATTTTACTTCATGCGCCACCGGTACAAAACACTGATGCAATGTTAAGTTTAGCGGTGTTTTAAACTTCGTAACGTCAGTGTTTTGTACCGGTGGCGCATGAAGTAAAATTTCGAGTTTAGAAAAGCCTGAAAATTTGGTTTGGCCGCTCCGCGCTTCGCGCTACGCGACCAAACCAAATTTTCAGGCTTTTCTAAACTCGAAATTTTACTTCATGCTTAGTCTGGGAGTAGAACACACTCATTTTAAGTTTAAATTTGAACTCTTTAAAAAAACGAGTATCTAAAGATTTACGGCATATGCTCTGTAATTGGGACATGTATACTTGGAAGGAGAACTCCCTGTATGTACAAGTGAAGGCATTAATTGCGATTGATTGGCTACAACATGTAATGGTCATATAGGCAACTTAATTTACACATTATTTTAGAATTAAAGGTGTCAAATTGTATTAGACGAAAATGTTCGGTGTTACGTGAAACTCTCTGTATATATAACATCTTTATTTATAGAATACAAACAGATAATAAATTGTATACAAAAATTAAAACTGATTCTATAAAATGGCTATCGACTATAGGTCTTTCAGCCTGTTTTTATTGTTAATAATTTAATTATTGTAAATTTTACGTTCTCTTTGTCAAGTCACTGGCATTCAACGTCATTGTGATTGTTGCTGTCAGTATGTGATGATGATATGAATTGATGAATTGTGTGTTCTGAGAATTTGACTTTTGGGATTATGTTGGGGTTACGAGGGATGCACATATGATTGATGATGATTTCCAGGATGTTGGGATTGGAGGCGAATTTTTGTGATATATACAGAAGACGTTCTTCGATACGAGTAATATTGGTTTTTTCGTAGAGAAGAGTGTTGGATGGGTTATAAAGGGGATTAACGGGGTGCCTAATTTTGGTGAGTACTCTGAGAGCTGATCGTTCAGCTACTTGAAAATTCTTTAACACAGCGGGACGGGGGTTATGAAAAAGGATACGGGCGTATTCTAGCAGGGGTCGGCAAATCATTTTATATACATGAACAACAGTTTTGTAGAGATACCTTGTTGTTTATAGGTGAGTGTTCTGAAATGCCTTGCCCTGCTTTTAACTTTTTCTTTAAGTTTTTGGGAATAGGGTTTAAAGGTAAATTTGGGATCAAGGGTTATTTCGAGGTATTTGCAGGTGCGAAAGGGATATATAGGTTGGTCATTTATGAAAATACAAAATGGGGAGTTGTCAGTACGATGGAATGGAATTAGGAGCTGTGTTTTGTTAGGGTTTATGGTGATTCTCCATTTGGCGAACCATAGTTGTATATTGTCGATCAGATCCTGCACAGTACTCAAGGCATTAGGTAGTGTAGGTGCATGTGAAATGAGGGCTGTATCATCTGCATATAAAAGAGGATATAATTTTTTGCTTAGGAATTTGGGGCTGGAATTGTAAATATCACTAACAAAAATGTTGATTTGTTTGGGTTTATGGTGATTCTCCATTTCGCGAACCATAGTTGTATATTATCGATCAGATCCTGCATAGTACTCAAGGCTTTAGGTAGTGTAGGTGCATGTGAAATGAGGGCTGTATTATCTGCATATAAAAGAGGATATAATTTGTTGCTTAGGAATTTGGGGCTGGAATTGTAAATATCTCTAACAAAAATGTTATAGGGAAGTGGGGAAAGAGGGGATCATTGAGGTAGGCCTTGCTGAGGAATAAATGAGATAGAAAATGTGTTGCGGATTATAATTTTAAGGGTTCTGTCTGATAGGAGACTATCAAGAAGGTTAATGAGGTGTTGGGGTATATTTATGGAATTTAATTTAAACAGCAAACAATGATGCCAGACAGAATCAAATGCCTTTTGGATATCCAAAAATGCGATGGCAGATTTTGGCCCTCAAGGTATGCTGTTTCACAGTTAGATGTTATAATAGCTAGTGGCAGGGAAGTGGACCGATGTTCAAGGAAGTCGAATTGACGAATTAGTCCATGTTCGGAAAAACATCACAGAATACGACCTGCACTCGCTGAGACCTCGCCACGACACAAGAACTGCGTCAAAAATTTGTCTAAATAACATGCGTCTCAATAAGTCACGGAATGGCACCAATTACTACGGGCCAAAAATATACAACTTGCTACCAGATATAATTAAGTCAGCAAATCAGGCAAAATTCAAAATTACGATAAAGAAATACCTCGCTGCCAAAGCATTCTACACATTAAATGAATGTCTTATAAATGACTACAGTAACGTATCCAGCACAGTCGAATTTTAACACATTTACTCTTTATTTATTGTATGTAAGTCTTAAGTTAATTTTAATTGTAACTACTCATAATTAAAACCTGTACTCTTCTTATATTATTTTGTGCTTATATTTATTTATTATTGTTATATGTCTTATTTTATCTTACTACTTATATATGTATTCTTGACCTGTGTAAACTGATTTAATAGCACCAATAAAGTAAAGTAAAGTAAAGTAAAGTAAAGATATGGTGGAATAGATTCGGAAATATGGTTCAACAGGTAATTTTTTAGGATGGATTCAAACAGTTTACCTAGGTATGTAAATAAAAAACACTTGGTATTGTTTCACAAATTTCACAATTTAATTTGTGACACAATACCAAGTGTTTTTTATTTAAATAACTTTACATATTTTAATATGTTTCACCAAGTGCCAGATGAGAAATTAATTCAAGAAATTAGTTTACCTAGGACTAGAAGTAGGATGATTGGACGATAGTAAGTAACTGACAATAGGTCGTTATTTGGTTTAGGGATGCATGTGATAATACCCTGCCCTGCCTCCATTCGAAAGGAATATTTTGAGAGGAATAAATGAAGTTAAATGCGTTAAGGATGTATTTATGAATATTATCAGGCAAGGATTTTAGGATAGATCTGGGGACGTAATCATAACCGGGTGAAGTAATTTTGCCCATGTGCAAAATTTCAAAATATTCATCCTCCTTTATGTCGTCTTCGAGGTTGCAAGAATAACGGTTATTTTTATAAGAATTATACCAGGAGTTTACTGTATTCAAAAAGTCATTGTCATTTGTATCGTTATTTGTCATGGTGTACGTTTGTCTATAGTAATTAGCAAAAATATCTGCAATTTGTCTGTCTTCTGTTACTGTCATATTTGTTGTCGGATCCCGTATTTTATTTATAAAATCTGTCTTCCTGTACTTGGAAAGTTTTTTAATTTCTTCCCAGTACTTTTTTTCCTGTAATACATTGATGTTCTCCCAAGTTTTTATCCATAGATCGGTTTTGTATTCTTCAGATTATGAATATCATTATTTAGTTTATTGAACTTTTGTTTCAATGTACTGTCGTCTGTTTGTCTTATGTCTCGGTTGAGTTGACGTTTATATTTAATGTTTTAAAATATAGTTTGGGGAGGGGGGTATTTGTACGGTATTCTGGAGTACGTCGGAGTATGTTGTTTATTAACTGGGAAAGTCTATTTATTTTATTTTTAGGTACGTTTATATTTATGCAAAAATAAGGTTTGCTTGTTATTATTACGCTTATTATTATTGAGAGAATTATATTTCATATAATACTGATGTTACAGATTAATATTTTAATAAACATTCCCGGCGCTTCCGCCATATGTAGCCATTGCAAAATTTTCCACTTCTATTAACGGTAATTCGATAAATGAGAATAAAAACTGGCTCATTGGTAATTTACAGGTACATTGCAATATTGTTGTTATAGTAGTTAAAGTCATCAAGTACTTAGATTATTAATAGCATTTAATGGGCATCAAGAACACACATCTTTGGATCTATGTTAAAAAGAATTTAAGAGCTGTTTTAAGTTTTTAAATGAAATACTATTAGAATTTCCAAATAAATTAAATTGAATTTAATAAATGACCAATATGTGCCGAAATTGTTCAACATTGACGAAAGATTTTTCGTCGAAACAAAAATCGGTTTCTTTTTTTTACGTAATAATTTATAATACAGTAAAAAAGTAATTTAGGTTATTTTTGTAATTTCTTTGAGAATGGTGGTCAACAACATAAAACTAAACAATTGTTTTAATTTGAAATTACCTAATATTAGTTTAAAATAGTATGACAACAATATATACCTAGTATACTCTAAACCTATTAAGTTTTCAACCCTAATAGGTGAACGAGTTGTACTAGACTCGACTGTACTAATATAGAAAATTATATAAAACTCTGTTTAATATGTGTATTAAATCACTTGTAATTTAAATACATTAGTAAAGTGGTTTTAATTTAAGTTGGAGAAAGGGTGGCGCGGGTTCACGTATGAGGTATTTTGCGGGTTGTATATAAATGGGTTGTTAATGGGGTCGCGGAGGGGCAATAAAGCGTGCCATTCCGAATTGCTCCTACTTATACAGCCGCAATTTAAGTTCGAGACGTTAAACTTCGTCCAAGAGGGCAATATTTATTCAGCTGGTGTCCACGTATTTCACTGCGCCCAGCTTTCTTCGACAATGTGAATCCAGCGCAATACACACAGTGGAGACGTGCGGAAATGATAAACACGACGGAGGGATGAGAAGGAATCATCCTTAGTCAAGCTCTTTCGGAGTGAGAGGGAGAGGGCAAGGGAGCGAAACTCGGGGATTATAACAAGATATTTGCGTGTTTACTCAGCGATTTGCCTCAGTAACATATTACACGCTGTTTGTTACTCGTCGTCGGTTTCAATGCCGCGTGTATTTGCTTATGTTACCTCTCGCATTGTTTTCCAAGGATAATGTAACTACACCGCACGGAATATCCTCTTTATATCTGACTTTAATATATGCGGCTCCCTCCAGTCTACCTAAAAATGGCTCGCAAATTGAAAAACCATTTAGATACCAGCGAATTTATGCACTTAATGGAAGGGACTTTTCTTTTTTTATCTCAATCGATTTTTGAAGAACGGACGAACCCGACAATGATCGTCCTTATGTGGGACACGCGCCCGCTTATGAATATTTCAAACCGTTTGCTGCCATTCTGCAGGAAAAGATTACTAATGAACAATTCATGGGGGCCCAATCTTCGGACACGGGCCGCTCGTAAAAATCAAATACATAAAATATATCGGGGGCAATCTCCCGCGTTCTGCTTCCGCAATCATCGGTTAAAAATGTCCCGGGGGGATTTGCGGACGGCGGCCGTGCAACAGACGAAAAAATAAACACGGGCGAAAACCAAAGAGATATTACATCGCAAATTGCACTCTGCTGCCTGCCTGCCCTTCCACTCCGCCTCCCAAGCTTCATCTTTATCGCTTTCATCACGAGTCACGTAAACACGTACACACGTCCGTGCCGCTTCCACCGTGTTTCTCTTTTCCTTTCTTCAAATATTAATCTTATTTCATAACATCCTGAATACAAACATAATCAAACATTTATTTTAATAGAGAACTTTTTCTTTTAAATTCAATAATTTAGATAAAAGAGTTACATATATTAGAGACAGGATTTCAAAATTAATTTTATTCTCAGCGCATTCACCACAGATATATAGATAAATAATTGTTGGGGTGGCTCCTTAGCCTGAACTACCACGACCTTTGAAGATCTATTCTGGATCCCCGTTATCTTTCAAACGATTGTCTCCACTCCCAGACTAAGCATGAAGTAAAATTTCGAGTTTAGAAAACGCTGATAATTTGGTTTGGTCGCGTAGCGCGGAGCGGCCAAACCAAATTTTCAGGCTTTTCTAAACTCGAAATTTTACTTCATGCGCCGCGCGTATAAAACACTGATTTAAAGTGGTGTTTGAAGCATACTTGCAAAGCAGTATGTTCAAGACATACATTCTGAGTCTTACATCAAATTAATGTTTTGTATGCGTGGCGCATGAAGTAACATTTTGAGTTTAGAAAAGCCTCAAAATTTGGGTTGGGTCGGAGCGACAAAACCAAATTTTCAGGCTATTCTAAACTCGAACTTTTACTTTATGCTTATTCTGGGAGTAGAAACCACTCGTTTAAAGCTTTAACTGAAATATATCTGAGGATTAAACATCGCATGCTTTCTAACCATTTTTCCAAGAAAACTTAGTTTTACAAAATGTTCACTTTTGAACTAATCCAATCGGTTAAGTACTTTAAGCGAGAGAGCGTTTTAAGTGCGTTTAAAACGCTCTCTCGCTTAAAGTACTTAACCGATTGGATTAGTTCAAAAAACCTTTATTTCAGGATAAAACAAGCTTTAATTTGAGGTATAATTGAAAGAGATGCTGGAAAATTGTGCTTAGCTCAAACTTAGATTTTAGTGGATTTTTATCTTTACTGAATATTGAAAAAACTGGTGTAAATATTTTTTTCTGAAAAAATTAAGCAGCTAACGTTATTTAGAATGTTGTTAGGTAAGTCTATGATTTTTTCAGATATTTTTAAAAAATAAACAAAAATACCTGAAAATCGAAAGAATTGTAAAAATACCTAATTTTTGAAAAAAAAAAAATGAAAATCAATGTGGTGAGTTCTTTTAAGCAGAAAAAAAATCCTATAGCACATAACTCAATTTAAAATTATTTAGAAAAATCGACTTGCATTTTCAGAAACTGTTCACTTTATGCACCTAAAACGCTATCTTGCTTACATTTTTGTACCGGAATAGAATAATTCAAAAAGCCTTTAATTCAAAATAAAACAAGCTCTGATTTGAAGTTTAACTATTTTCAGAGGTTGAAAAATTGCGCTTAGCACAACCGCTCAAAGTTAAACTTTAGTGGATTTTTCATCGTTAATTAAAGTTGCCAAACGTAATGTAAATATTTTTTTCTAAAAAAATTGAGCTGCTTAGGTTATTTCTACCATTTTTAAGTAAGTCCGTGAGTTTTTTCATATTAAAAAAAAATAAATAAAAAAAATACCCGAAAATCGATGTTTTTTATACATACATACTTGTTAAAATGTCAATTTTTAAAAATTAAAAAATATTTTTAAAAGAGTCTGAAAAAATTCACGCTCATTCTTATCACTGTTATTATTAACGTGGTGAGTTCTTTTGCCCGGAAAAAATTCTTATCACACCTAGCTTAATTAATTAATTACCTGAAAATCGTTATTTTCTCATACATATACCCCTTTGTAAAAAGGTCAAATTTTAGGAAAAAAATCCATTTTTTTTTAAATAGAATTATCAATGTGGTGAGTTTTGTCTTTTGCCCAGAAAAAAAATTTGTGACACTTAGCTCAATTTAAAATTATTTAATAAAAGTCGACTTGCATTTTCACAAACTGTTCACTTTATGCACTTAAAACGTTCTCTTGTAACATTTTTTAACCAATTAGATTAATTCAAAAATCCTTGAATTCAAAATAAAACAAGCTTTGATTAAAGGTTCAACTAAATTCAGAGGCTGAAAAATTGCGCTTAGCATCATCGCTGAAATTTAGACTTAAGTGGATTTTTCCTCGTTAATAAAAGTTACAAAACGTGGTTTAAATATTTTTTTCTAAAAAAAATGACATACTTACGTTATTTCTAATGTTTTTAAATAAGTCCATAATTTTTTTCATATTTTCAAAAAAATTTTAAAAAATATACCCGAAAATCGATATTATTCATACATACCCCTTGCAAAAAAATCAATTTTTAGAAATAAAAAATACTTTTAAAAAAATCTGAAAACAATCACGCTCATTCTTATTAATGCTATTATCAACTTGGTGAGTTTTTTTTGCCCCAAAAAAATTCTTATTACACCCAGCTTAAATTAAAATTATTTTAAAAAATCGAGTTACATGAAACTAACGACTTTAAGCGTTCGTGCTAACCGCAATTTTAAAGCAAAAAACATGTAGCTTAGCTCAAATCAAATCTCATTTAATTCTAAACGCACTAATTTTTTTATTCTATAAAAAGTCAGTTTCGTGATTTTTGCATTTTCTATATTTAATACGTGCGCTTTTTAAAACTCTTAAATTATTTGACTAAGATCTATTTAACATTGAATAGATCAATAATGTCATGTGTACCCATTTTTTTGGTACCTTGAACGGGGTTTTATAAAATGTGTAACCATTTTTCTTAAGACTTGAAACTGGTGTATTTTCGATGCGCTTAAAGAATTATTCTTGTATGTTATTTACGAACTTGTATGATATTATCGAACTTTCTAAACTTATGAATAAATCAGCGCTTTATACGCATGGCGCATAAAGTAAAATTTCGAGTTTAGAAAAGCCTGATTTGGATTTGGGCGCTACGCTTCGCTCCGCGCCCAAATCGAAATTTTCAGGCTTCTCTAAACTCGAAATTTTACTTCATACTTAATCTGGGAGTGAAACACTCGTCAGAAGCTTCAAATTAAACGCTTTTTAAAAACATCGAATGTCTAAACATTTACAAATAAGGATACACAAAATTGCATGTATACTATTCTAATTTGACGAATAAAGCACAAAAACCTTTCTTCACACAAAAAGTGTGAAGAAAGGTTATTAGTGCTTTATTCGTCAAATTAATTTGATCTTCACGTAACTCACAATTAATTTATACTATTCTAATTAATCTTGAATATGCTGAGTAAATCATAATTAATTTCGATCTTGCGTAAATATTGAATTAATTACAAACAACCGACATACCATGAGCTATAATATTCCCACCATCCCTCGTCCAGTAATTAATCGACTTCGGATACGCCTCCGAGTGGCATTCCAAGGTGATCTGTTGTCCCTCCATTGCGCCGACCAGCTGATTCTGTATCCAAATCATCGGCGGAACTAAAATCAACACAAACGCTACCACGCAATTTCCACAATAATCTCCACTTACAATGAACGATTAGCATAATCCTCTTGCTGACAGAAGGCGGAACTCCGTTGGACGCTATGCAGAGGTACGGGCCCATGTGGAGTCTGTTCACTTTGCTGATGTTGAAGATGCTGCCGTCCACAGTGGGCACTGAAAACGGATTAGGAAAATCGAAATTAGTAAACGTCCCCGGAATGAAAACGCGCGAATTGTTTGGTTTTCCGGTTTTAGTAACATCAGTTTACGACGACAAACGGATATTTGAAGGAAATACACTGCACGAATCATGTGAAGATAAACATTACCACACATAAACCGGTACTTAATTGGATTATTTGCTGCTGCTGCTGAAACCAAATGTCTCAGGGAAATTGTACTTCATGGGTTATCTGGGAGTGGCAAACACTCGTTAAAAGCTTCCAATTGAACTCTTTTACAAAAACAACGAATGTTAGAAAATGTAAAAGGGACCATCCCTGTCAATTTTCTGTCATTCATGCATGCATATGTGTTAGACTGTGCCAAAAAAAATGATATTTTTTTATTCTAAATATTCTAATTCTAATATTCTATTTATTCTAAATACTGTTGGATTTAATTTTAATTAGGGAATTCTAACAATTTGAATAGGGAACAATATACTTGAATTGTTCAGTAGTCAAATTATTAGAATTCCCTAAATTTCAATTAAATCTAAGAGTATTTAGAGGTCCATCAAGTTCAAAACTTTTTAGATACTTTTTCCCAATTTTTTAGGTTTTATAACACTAATCTGCATTAACCCTTTATGTGCAATTGATGCATATACGCCACATTATTAATTTTATGTTAATTAAATTACTAAATAACTTAATTTGATATATTATATTATTCGACTTGACTTGATAATGTATGAAGAAAAACGTAAATATTTTGTTATTTAAATATCGTAATTGTTACTCATTTAAATAGAATGTATTCAGTGTATTTTTGACTTCACAATATTTCAGTGTTTTATACGCGTGGCGCATGAAGTAAAATTTCGAGTTTAGAAAAGCCCCGTGAAAATTTGTCGAGGGTCGCTTCGCGACCCTCGACAAATTTTCTACGCGGGGCTTTTCTAAACTCGAAATTTTACTTCATGCTTAGTCTGGGAGTGGAAATACACGTTCTAAACTTTATATTCCATGTTTTTATACGAAATCGACGAATGCCTTACATTCACAGCGTATACATTATTTATATTTAAAAGAAAAATTCATAGAATGTAGTCTAATAAGTCATTCGTAGAAATCCTATAAAGAAGTGTAGAATTTTACCTAAAATCCACTTTTAGAGTCAACTATATAATTTCTCGGCCGTTAATGGGTTAATAACGGATCTAAATATGGGAATAAATTATTCCATTAAAAACCAAAATATTGTGTGCGTTTCATTAGCCATATCCGTTCTTTATAGTTTGTATTGATGATGTTCTGGTCGACGTTTTAACGTTACAATGTCGATGTAGACTTTTCAAACAAATGAAGTTTAGAAATCGGTATGTTATTTTTATATTAGTACATTGAATTTATCATTTGAGACTGTGCCAAAAAAAATGATATTTTTTTATTTTGCTCTTCATCAAGTATATTGTTCCCTATTCAAATTGTTAGAATTTCCTAAATTTCAATTAAATCGAACAGTATTTAGAGGTCCATCAAGTTTAAAACGTTCTAGATACTTTTTTTTACGTTTAACACCAACCTGCATTAACCTATTATGTGATGCTGTATGCAACATTATTAATTTTATGTTAATTAAATTACTAAATAACTTAATTTGATATTATTTGACTTGACTTCAAAATCTATGAAGAAAAACGTAAATATCTTGTGATTTAAATATCTTAATTATTTCTCATTTAAATTGAATGTTTTCAGTGTATTTCTAACTTCACAATATTTCGGTGTTTTATGCGTGTGGCGGCTGAAGTAAAATTTCGAGTTTAAAAAAGCCTCGTGAACATTTTTCTACGCGGGGCTTTTTTAAACTCAAAATTTTACTTCATGCTTAGTCTGGGAGTGGAAATACACGTTCTAAACTTTATATTCCATGTTTTTATACGAAATCGACGAATGCCTTACATTTACAGCGTATACATTATTTATATTTAAAAGAAAAATTCATAGAATGTATTCTAATAAGTCATTCGTAGAAATCATATAAAGAAGTGTATTAATAATTTTATGTTAATTAAATTACTAAATACTTATGTTGATATTATTTGACTTGACTTCAAAATCTATGAAGAAAAACGTTAATATTTTGTTATTCAAATATCTTAATTATTTCTCATTTAAATAGAATGTTTTCAGGGTATTTCTAACTTCACAACATTTCGGTGTTTTATGCGCGTGGCGCATGAAGTAAAATTTCGAGTTTAGAAAAGCCCCGTGAAAATTTGTCTCGGGTCGCTGCGCGACCCTCGACAAATTTTCTACGCGGGGCTTTTCTAAACTCGAAATTTTACTTCATGCTTAGTCTGGGAGTGGAAATACGCGTTCTAAACTTTATATTGCACGTTTTTATGCAAAATCGACGAAGGCCTTACATTTACAGCGTATACATTATTTATATTTAAAAGAAAAATTCATATAATGTAATACAGTAAGTCATTCGTAGAAATCATATAAAGAAGTGTAGAATTTTACTTAAAATCCACTTTTAGAGTTAACTCTATAATTGCTCGGCCGTTAATGGGTTAATGACGGATCTGAATATGGGGATAAATTATTCCATTAAAAACCAAAATATTGTATGCATTTCATTAACCACATCCGTTCCTTATAGTTTATATGATGATGTTCTGGCCGACGTTTTGACGTTACAATGTGGATATATAGACTTTCCAAACAAAAGAAGTCTAGAAATCGGTTAGTTTGTAAACACGTTATAACAATAACTTGTTCCTTATGTAATCTTGAATCAAGTTGTGATTAGCATCTAAATTATCATTATAATTGAAGCTATGTAATGTTACTCAAAGCTAAAACTTCATAAGGCAAATCGCAACACTAACAAAATTAAGATATTAATGGATTTCGATAGCTAACGCCATCTAATGCTCCATAGTGGCATCGTCAATGACACGAATGTACGAAATTAAGCTATTGAAGTGGAAAGTGGAAATCACGGTGTGGTATATTGAGGGGGTGCTTCCGAAAAATATTAAAATGTATTGTATGAAATGATAATGTTTAGCGTATATTTCTATATTCTTATTATTATAATTCTTTGTCTCATGAGCAGCATTATCATTGTTTAGTCTGGAAGATGGAGTCAATTGGAGGCTTGAGCGCTTTCCGCTGAATCAGGGAGAGAATGCGTAACGTGAACGATTCCCACGGATCGAAGGGCAAGCGTACAAAACAATTTTGAGTAGTTTTTCGAAATAAGTCAGTATTCAAGATTCAACTGGGCAAACACTTACGTGGCCTATAAAACTAGATCGAAAAAGGGTATCTGGATGATTCTTTGGTCATCCGTTCTGCAAGCATCACGAACTTCACTAGGTAAACAAGTTTAATAAATGTTTTATAATACATTTATTAGATTTTCTAAGGGAGTTGCGAGGTTGAAGGTAATGGACATGGTACTGTGTACCTTACTTAATTACATTTATATGTCGCATACACCTGGTAGAAAATTTATATTGATTTAGTTTTCATTATTTTGTCGAGATGTGTGAGGTCAGATGTGATGGACATGGTACTTATACCTTACTTAATCACACTCTGATGTCATTTGTTTCATAAAATTATGATGAGAAGTATTTTAATATAAATTGAATCTATAAGTAGGAACTAGATTTTCTAAAGGAGTTGCGAGGTTGAAGGTAATGGACATGGTACTGTGTACCTTACTTAATTACATTTATATGTCGCATACACCTGATAGAAGATTTGTATTGATTTAGTATTCGTTATTTTGTCGAGATGTGTGGGGTCAGATGTGATGGACATGGTACTGAGTACCTTACTTAATCACACTCTGATGTCATTTGTTTCATAAAATTACAGTGAGAAGTATATCAGTATAAATTTAATCTACGAAACATTGGTTTTAACAGAGGGGAAGGATGGAGTGAGGCTTGCAAAACGCTTATTTACTTTTGATCTCGTTCATTGACATTGTGCAGAAAATATATCGTTTTGATTAACATAAAACGAAAAATACAAGGTTTTCCTGGTTACCAAACCTCGGCATAGACTCTATCTTCTTATTTATTGCTCAAACGTATTTTTGTGTTCTTCGGTGGTACCTGTTCATTCTCGTGATTGTATTTCCTGATTATTACTTATCCAGTTCCTTATAATTTAATCACAAAATGATCGTTTAACTTTGCCTGTAACATTTTTTTTTTTTTGAATAAAACACAATTTTATTCAATCTTGAGTATACTTTACTGACCTTGTTTTTTCGTTTTCAGTTTATAAATACAGGTTAATTTTAGCATAACAAAACAATAACAAGAATGCGTTTTCATTCAGAAGAGAAAATAGATGAACAAATAATCTTAATTCTTTTGCACACATCAACACTTGTAACGAATCTGTTACTCAATTAAATAGGTTACAACATACACAACATAACATCGGTTTCTTTATACAAATTACTAATTTGTGTAAGATCAGGGTCCACGATATGACAACGGTATTCAGGCCTCCAAAAATGGCTTGTATTTATCAATATAAACTTCAAGGAACAGATGTGGCTAATGAAACACACACAATATTTTGTTTTTAATGAAACAGCTCATCCCCATATTTAGATCCGTCATTAATGCAGATTCGTGTTATAAAACATGTAAAAAATTGGGAAAAAGTATCTAAAACCACGTTTTGTTCGATTTGATTGAAATTTAGGGAATCCTAATGAATTTGAATAGGGAACAATATATTTGATGAAGAGCAAAATAAAAAAATATCGATTTTTTTTTGCCACAGTATAATATGTATACTCAAAAGATAAATTCAATGTACTAACATAAAAATAACATTTGGTTGCAAAAAATAAATAAATATGTATGCATCATAAAGCAATTTTATTGACATCACGCTTCATAGTTTTTTATGCCTGAAAGTCGATAAACTAAATAATTGTCGATCTTAAAAATTAAGGGCGCAATAACTTTTGTAAGGGGACGCCGTAATAAAATTCACTGTTCGTATTTATAGCGAATCAAAATGAACAATAAATAGAAAGTAGGGAGTTGGAACGGCAGATATTGCGTCTCAAGAAAAAGCAAAGGTTTACATAAAATAAAGGTGTAGGCGGAAGAAAACATGTATATTATGCATGGGCGTGGCCACGGGAAGGGGGGCAGAAGAGGACACCCGCCTACGCTCCTTAACATCATGAAATCATAATTTTTAAAATGAATAGGATATGAAGAAAAATATGTAAATATTTTTTATATACAGAAAACATAAAGAAAAGATACATACAGTAATGCTCCGCTAATCCGGATCAATGAAAACCGAGGCAAACCGAAATAGTGAAACATCCGGATTATTGAAACCTTTTTAAATCACAAAAATACGCCAGAGTTAATGTCTTGTGTCTCTTTGGAGCCATGATGTAAATAACTAATATTTCAATTTCGTCCGGATTACTGGAGAATCAGGATTATTTGGGCTCGGATTAGTGGAGCTTTACTGTAATTGAATATAATTAAAACGAATTAATATCGACTTTCTGCAAAAATGTTGTCTATCTAAGACTTTTCGCCAAACATTCAAATATTTTGAAAGTTTAAATATCCATGTACACTTCTGTGTAATAAAATTAAGCACAGTTCTTATAACTATTTTTCACAATATTCTAGTTGTATATTTCTTGAATAACTTTCTCATTTATCACTTAGTGAAACATTTTGAAATAATATTGAAGGCAAAATTAAAAACACTTGGTTTGTTTCACTATTTGTTTCTCTTGATAATGCCGTAAAAAGCGAAACTAGTCGAGTAAATAGAAACAAATAGTGAAACAAACCAAGTGTTTTTAATTTATCCTAGTTGTATAATTCAACGCCCTTTCAAATAATATAAAAATCTTCAAAAATAACTATAAACATTTGAAATCACACTTATCAGACAATTTAATTAAATGTGAACCGTATTCTCTCGAAGAATTTTTAGATTATAGTATAAACAATTAGAAATCAATTATATGTAAATAGACTATGATTTAGTTAAGTGACACATGTAAATAATTTAATTCGTTTATTTTATGACTATTCTGACGCTATTTTTCATTCTGTAACATGTAAATGACATTTTGAAAATAAATATAATAATAATAATAATTATTATTATTTAGTTATGTGTTAATTGCCTAGCAGCAGTTTAAATAAATGATAAAACATCATAACTTGAAAAAAACATCTTGATTAAAAACCAAATTATTATTATTTAGTTATGTGTTAATTGCCTAGCAGCAGTTTAGATAAATGATAAAACATCATAACTTGAAAATAATACCTTGATTAAAAAAACAAAACTAGGACCTTTTGGAAAAAAAGCACTCGTAATAAATACAACAAAGCCTAAATAGAAAAATCTTCTATTTTAGTTAGAATTCGAATTTTTGAATTGTTTTTTAAATGACACTTTGTTTTCACACTAACCCATTAACGGCCGAGCAATTGTAGAGTTAACTCTAAAAGTTGATTTTAGGTAAAATTCTACACTTCTTTTTATGATTTCTACGTTTGACTTATTGTATTACATACTGTGCATTTTTTTTAAATTATACATAATGTATACGCTGTAAATGTAAGGCATTCGTCGATTTTGTATAAAAACGTGCAATATGAAGTTTAGAACGAGTATTTCCACTCCCAGACTAAGCATGAAGTAAAATTTTGAGTTTAGAAAAGCCCCGCGAGAAAATTTGTCGAGGGTCGCGCAGCGACCCGAGACAAATTTTCACGGGGCTTTTCTAAACTCGAAATTTTACTTCATGCGCCACGCGTATAAAACACTGAAATATTGTGAAGTTAGAAATACCCTGAGAATTTTTTTTTAAATTAGTAATAATCATGATATTTAAATAACAAAATATTTACGTTATTCTTCATACATTTTCAAGTCAAGTCAAATAATATAATATATCAAATTAAGTTATTTAGTAATTTATTTAACATAAAATTAATAATGCTGCATACATGCAATAGGCGCCATTGCATGTACGCAACATTATTAATTTTATGTTAGTTAAATTACTAAATAACTTAATTTGATATATTATATTATTTGACTTGACAATGTATGAAGAATAACGTAAATATTTTGTTATTTAAATATCACGATTATTACTAATTTAAAAAAAAATCTCAGAGTATTTCTAACTTCACAATATTTCAGTGTTTTATACGCGTGGCGCATGAAGTAAAATTTCGAGATGAAGAATAACGTAAATATTTTGTTAATTAAATATCACGATTATTACTCATTTAAAAAAATGTTTTCAGTGCATTTCTAACTTCACAATATTATTGGGTTAAGGAAATTGATATATTTACATATTTTTGTAACCAGGAAACTCATCATGTCCGTTTTAAACTATAATATATTTTGTGTGCTTAATTTTATTACACAGAAGTGTACATCTAGCCGATAACATGGTTGTAATAATAATTCGCCCCGTTGTTTAATTACGGAATTTCGTCAAGATCGATAACGTCTATTTTCCCACACTTATACATGTAACGAATTATATTATTCATCCAGTCCATGTTTCACTTCACGTGCGAGCATTAGCAACAGCCTTGGTAATTGTATTGACAACATAATAACCAACCCTCAAAACAATGACAAGTCCACGTTTCGTAATAGATTCCTATCTTTTTGATCGTAAAACTGTCGCCACCCCGGCTTCGAAATGATATTAATGTCGCCCTGCAGTGACATAAAAGCGTTTTAGCTCAACCCCACCGTCTCTACTAATTTTTAACGGAAAACTATGCGTGCCCATAACACGGATATTAATGTGTTTCCCCAACGTCATGGATGTTTTATGTCCGCAATTTGTTTACGGTCGGTAATTAGAAAAATAAATGGCACAGATAAGGAAAAGTTAGTAAATTAGCTTTTCTAGGGCTGCGACTGCTCGGATCGGATGGTGGCGGTTTTACGAGTTGTCCCAGGTCAGGTAATTTAATGCGTGCATTAAACTCCGCATGGCATTTATTTTTCTTCGTTAAGCAAACTTTTGTTTCGCGTGTATTGTATCGGAGGACGGGAGGAGATTAATTACTCATTGAACGCTGCCAAACTTGTCCATCAATCGATCACCGGGGGGACAAAAATCAAGACACTCGGGAAAGTTTTTGCTACCTCCTTAGCACTTTAAAGTGGCACAATTAAAATCATTAAAGTGCAGCCCTGTTTTCGGTGCGCTCGAAAATCATTCGCAAAAAACTTCCCCAATTACTCTTCTCGTTTCTGTCTCCAGAGTGACATCGGTTTAATTACTATCTTTCATAAAGCGCGTTCAATATTGCTGTTTGATTAAAATAACTAGTTTCTATCCTACTAGTACATGTATATTCTCTAGCTTTCTGTTGAAATAATTAAATCTATATTATTATCTATACAGAGCATTTTTCTTTAAAGTATACATTTTTTTGAATTTGAGTTCAGTATTCCGGCACCAGATACCCACAGACGCGTTTCGGACTTCAAGGTCCTCATCAGTGTGGTCCCGACCCAGTGCTGAGGAATACTGAACATTTCTGACTATTTCAAGCCAATATGTGAAAACTATTAATGGATATCGATAGCTGAAGCATTAGATGGCGTTAGCTATCGATATCCGTTAATAGTTTATACATTTTTTTGTTTTTGAAAATCGTTAAATTTGAAGCGTTTTCGAGTGTTTCCACTTCCAGATTAAGCATGAAGTAAAATTTCGAGTTTAGAAAAGCCTGAAAATTTGGTTTGGTCGCTCCGCTTCGCGGAGCGACCAAACCAAATTTTCAGGCTTTTCTAAACTCGAAATTTTACTTCATGCGCCACGCGTATAAAACGCTGGTTTTAATTGAAGTTCAAAATATGCGTCTTTAGCATACTGCTTTATTAGCATATGGACTTAACAATATTTCAGTGTTTTATATGCGGGGCGCATGAAATAAAATTTCGAGTTTAGAGAAGTCTGAAAATTTTGTTTGGCGCACGGCGAAGCGGAGTGGCCAAACCAAATTTTCAGGCTTTACTAAACTCGAAATTTTCCTTGATGCGCCACGCGTATAAAATGCTAGTTTTAAGTGAAGTTCAATATATGGGTCATTAGCATTAGCTTTAGTAGCACGTTGTGAACTTAATAATATGGCAGTGTTTTATACGCGTGGCGCATGAAATAATATTTCGAGTTAAGAAAAGCCTGAAAATTTGGTTTGGTCGCTCCGCGCTTCGCGCTACGCGACCAAACCAAATTTTTAGGCTTTTCTAAACTCGAAATTTTATTTCATGCTTAATTAAGGAGTGAAAACATTCGCTAGAAGTTTCGTTAACAAAAAATTATAAATAATATTGACCCAAATGTGTTCCTTAAAGACTCTCAGAAGCTAAGTAAACTGGTTTCCCAATTGAGGTGAATGTTTTAAACTTTAATTTTCCTAAAAATAATCAAGATAAGTCGCAGTACCCGTAGCTTCGCAAATCACGCATTGAAGTGCAAGCATCTCTTTACAAAAATAAATTAAGTGAAAATTGTGAATTAGTGTACAAAAGCTACTAAATTGGATTATTTAAAAATCGTGGACATTTTTAAACAATCCCGTAATCCCCGTTTTGAACTAATCAAGAACACACAGATATCGTGTAACCGCCACTATTTAATAATATTTAATCGTAGAATCATTGTAAATTTGTTCTTACACTTGAAAATTACATTGATACTGTCGAAATTCGAGTCATAAAAGTGGTATAAAAACATTAAAATACTCCTGAATCATTCAATAATTCATAAAGTTCAACGTTTTCGACTTCAATTAACAATAACTTGAAAACTGTCAATGACTTATTTTTTGTTTTTGAGATATTCTAAAAGAGCAATCTCTTTTTTACGTCAACATAAAAATTGATTAAAAGTTATTAAATAATGTTCATTTTGTGAATGTTTTAAACTTTAATTTCCCTAAATAATTCTATAAAATTAACTGTTTCGACTTTCAATTGAAAATAACTCGAAAACTGTCGGCGGCGTATTTTTTGTTTTTGGAATATTCTGAAAGTGCAAAGTCTTTATAACATCCAAATAAAATTCCAGGAAGATTTCTCAAAGAATTTTCATGTTGTGAACATTTTAAACTTTAATTTCCCTAAATATGCTCATAAAATTTACTTTTTCGGCTTTTAATTTAAAATAACTCAAAAACTGTCAACGGACTATTTTAATTTTTATCATATTCTGAAAGAGTAAGGTCTTTTTAACATCGATACGAAATTACAGGTAGATTTCTCAACAAATTTCCATGCTGTAATTTTTTGAAACAATAATTTGTCTAAATATTTTCTTAAAATTCACTTTTTCGGCTTTAAATTGAAAATTACTCGAAAACTGTTGACGGCGTATTTTTTGTATTTGGCATATTCTGAAAGTGCACGGAATTTTCATGTTGTGAAGCTTTTAAACTTTCATTTTCCTAAATATTTCCATAAAATTAACTTCTTCGACTTTAAATTAAAAATAACTCGAATTCTGTCGAGAACCTATTTTTTGTTTTCAGCATATTCTCAAAAAGTAATGTCTTTTTAATATCCACACCAAATTCCATGCAGATTTCACAAAAAAATGTCTAGGTTGTGAATGTTTAAAACTTTAATTACCCTAAATGTTTCCATAAAATTTACTTTTTTGGCTTTCGATTGAAAATACCTCGATAACTGTCGATGGCGTATATTTTTTGGCATATTCTAAAAGACCAAGGTCTTTATAAAATCCACACAAAATTCCAGGAAGATTTCTCAAAGAATTTTACTGTTGCAAATATGCTGATTAAATTTCCTTTTTCGACTTTTAACTGAAAATAACTCAAAAACTGCCGACGGCCTATTTTTAGTTTTTATCATATTCTGAAAGAGCAAGGTCTTCTTAATATCATCACGAAATTCCATCTAGATTTCTCAACGAATTTCTATGCTGTTAATATTTTAAACAATTATTTCTCTAAATATTTTCATAAAATTCACTTTTTTGGTTTTAAATTGAAATTTCCTTGAAAACTGTCAACGGCATTGTTTTGTTTTTGGCATATTCTGAAAGTGCATGGTCTTTTTAACGTCCACATAAAATTCTATGAAGATTTCTTTAAGAGTTTTCATGTTGTGAATCTTTTAAACTTTCATTTTCCTAAATATTTCCATAAAATTTACTACTTCGACTTTCAATTGAAAATAACTCAAAAATTGTCGTTAACTTATTTTTTGTATTTTATTATCCACAAGAAATTCCATGAAGGATTCACAAAGAATTTCTATGTTGTAAATGTTAAAAACTTTAGTTACCCTAAATGTTTTCATAAAATCTATTTTTTCGGCTTTCGATTGAAAATAACTCTCAAAAACTGTCGATAACTTATTGTTTGTTTTTGGTATATTCTGAAAGAGCAATGTATTTTTAATATCCACACGAAATTCCATGAAGATTTCACAAACTATTTCTAGGTTGTGAATGTTTAATAATGTTAATTAACCTAAATGTTTCCATAAAATTTTCTTTCTCGGCTTTCGTTTAAAAATAACTCGATAACTGTCAATAGCGTATTTTTTGTTTTTGGCATATTCTGAAAGTGCAAGGTTTTTATAACATTCACACAAAATTCCAGGAAGATTTCTTAAAGGAATTTCATGTTGTGAATATTTTAAACTTTAGTTTCCCTAAATATACTCATAAAATTTCCTTTTCCGACTTTTAATTGAAAATACCTCAAAAACTGTCGATGGCCTGTTTTTAGATTTTATCATATTCTGAATGATCAAGGTCTTCTTAACATTCACACGAAATTCCAGGTAGATTTCTGAAACAATTTTTATGTGGAAAATGTTTTAAACATTAATTTCTTTAAATATTTTCATAAAATTCACTTTTTCGGCTTTAAGTTGAAAATTCCTCGAAAACTGTCAACCGCGATTTATTTGTTTTTAGCATATTCTGAAAATGCATGGTCTTTTTAACATCCACATGAAATTTCATGAAGATTTCTTGAAGAATTTTCATGTTGTGAATCTTTTAAACTTTCATTTACCTAAATATTTCCATAAAATTTACTTCTTCGATTTTCAATTGAAAATAACTCAAAAATTGCTGTTAACTTATTTTTTGTTTTTGGCGTATTCTGAAAGGGCAATGTCTTTTTATTATCCACAAGAAATTCCATAAAGATTTTACAAAGAATTTCTATGTTGTGAATGTTTAAAACTTTAATTACCCTGAATGTTTCCATAAAATTTACTATTTCGGTTTTCGATTGAAAATAACTCGATAACTGTCGATGGCGTATTTTTTGTTTTTGGCATATTCTGAAAGAGCAAGGTTTCTTTAACACCTACACAAAATTCCAGGAAGATTTCTTAAAGCATTTTCATGTTGTGAATATTTTAAACTTTAATTTCCCTAAATATGCTCATAAAATTTACTTTTTCGACTTTTAATTGAAAATTCCTCAAAAACTGTCTATGGCCTGTTTTTAGTTTTTATCATATTCTGAAAGAGCAAGGTCTTCTTAACATTCACACGAAATTCCAGGTAGATTTCTCAAAGAATTTCCATGTTGGAAATGTTTTAAACATTAATTTCTCTAAATATTTTTATAAAATTCACTGTTTCGGCTTTAAATTGAAAATTCCTCGAAAACTGTCGACGGCGGATTTATTGTTTTTGCCATATTCTAAAAGTGCACGGTCTTTTTAACATCCACATGAAATTCCATGAAGATTTCTTGAAGAATTTTCATGTTGTGAAGATTTTAAACTTTCATTTTCCTAAATATTTCCATCAAATTTACTTCGACTTTAAATTGAAAATAACTCGAAAACTGTCGATAACGCATATTCGCCTATTCTGAAATAGTAATGTCTTTTAATATCCACACGAAATTCCATGAAGATTTCACAAAAAACGTCTAGGTTGTGAATGTTTAAAACTTTAATTACCCTAAATGTTTCCATAAAATTCACTTTTTTGGCTTTCGATTAAAAATAACTCGATAACTGTCGATGGTATATTTTTTGTTCGTGGCATATTCTGAAAAAGCAAGGTCTTTGTAACATCCACACAAAACTCCAGGAAGATTTCTCAAAGCATTTCCATGTTGTGAATATTTTCAACTTTAATTTCCCTAAATATGGTCTTCAAATTTACTTTTGCGGGTTTTAATTAAAAATAATTCAAAAACTATTGACGGCCAATTTTTAGTTTTTATCATATTCTCAAAGAACAAGGTCTTCTTAACATCGACACGAAATTCCAGGAAGATTTCTCAGCGAATTTCCATGTTGTAAATGTTTTAAACATTCATTTCTCTAAATATTTTTATAAAATTCGCCTTATTCGGCTTTAAATTGAAAATTGCTTGAAACTGTCGACGGTGTATTTTTGTTTTTGGAATATTCTGAAAATGCACGGTCTTCTTAATGTCCACATGAAATTTCATGGAGATTTCTTTAAGAATTTCCCAGTAGTAAATCTTCTAAACTTTCATTTTCCTAAATATTTCCATAAAATATACTTCTTCGACTTTCATTTGAAAATAACTCAAGACCTGTCAATAACTTATTTTTTGTTTTTGCATATTCTGAAAGAGCAATGTCTTTTTAATATCCACAGGAAATTCCATGAAGATTTTACAAAGAATTTCTATATTGTGAATGTTTAAAACTTTAGTTACCCTAAATGTTTTCATAAAATTTACTTTTTTGGCTTTCCATTGATAATAACTCGATAACTGTCGATGGAGTATTTTTTGTTTTTGTCATATTCTGAAAGAGCAATATTTTTTTAATATCCACATGAAATTCCATGAAGATTTCATAAAGAATTTCTTTGCTGTGAATGTTTAAAACTTTAGTTACCTTAAATGTTTTCATAAAATTTACGTTTTCGGCTTTCGATTGAAAATAACTTGATAACTGTTGATGGCGTATTTTTTGTTTTTGGCATATTCTGAAAGAGCAATATTTTTTTAATATCCACATGAAATTCCATGACGATTTCATAAAGAATTTCTTTGCTGTGAATGTTTAAAACTTTAGTTACCCTAAATGTTTTCATAAAATTTACTTTTTCGGCTTTCGATTGAAAATAACTCGATAACTGTCAGTGGCGTATTTTTTGTTTTTGTTTCTGAAAGAGCAATATTTTTTTAAAATTCACATGAAATTTCACGAAGATTTCACAAAGAATTTCTATGTTGTGTATGTTCAAAACTTTAGTTACCCTAAATGTTTTCATAAAATTTACTTTTTCGGCTTTCGATTGAAAATAACTCGATAACTGTCGATGGCGTATTTTTTGTTTTTGGCATATTCTGAAAGAGCAATGTCATTTTAATATCCAGACGAAATTTCATGAAGATTTCTCAAAGAATTTTCATGTTGTGAATGATTTAAACTTTAATTTCCCTAAATATTTTAATAACATTATTTTTTTGAAAATCTTAATAATAGGAGGAAACAAACATAAAGGTAATAATAGATTGACATTTTATGTTTTTAATACGACGAGTTTTATGTTTATAATAATCCTGTATCAACTTATTTTTACTTTATTTAATACTATTCGGGTATTCGCATTCATTTTGATAAATACGAATATAGAAATCTAAATCGAATCCGAATAAAATTGTTAATAAATTTATGATACTATTTGATAAATTTATGTTAATTTTAATCGTATGTTAATTTTTGAAAAAGTATGTCAAGTTCTGATAAAATTATGTCAAGATTTGATAAATTTATGTCAATTTATGATAAATTGTTGATAAATTTATGTTAATTTTTGATAAATGTATGTTAATTTTTGATAAATTTATGTCAATTTTTGATAAACGTATGTCAAGTTTTTTAAAAGTATGTCAATTTTTGATAAATTTATGTCAATTTATTATAAGTTTATGTCTATTCTGAGAAATTGTTGATAAATTTATGTTAGGTTTTGATAAATTTATGTCAATTTTTGATAATTATATGTCAATTTTTTAAAAATGTATTTCAAGTTTTGATAAAAGTATGTCAATTTTTGATAAATTTATATAATAAATAAATTTATGTCTGTTTCTGAGAAATTTCTTTAACCCTTTGTCAATTTTCAAGTACATTTATGTTAGTCATCGAAGTCAATTTAAAAGAATACATATCTATAGTACAAGTATAAATATAAAATTAACACAATAAGTGCATAATTTTACTAACT
Source organism: Philonthus cognatus (assembly GCA_932526585.2). Lineage (NCBI taxonomy): Eukaryota > Metazoa > Arthropoda > Insecta > Coleoptera > Staphylinidae > Philonthus > Philonthus cognatus. The sequence continues at coordinate 82,817,238 of OW052245.1, read as the reverse complement.
TAGATATGCATATTTAACTTTTTGTTTAAAACTTGATCGAATTTGATTTGCATAGGAGGATATCCTGACTGCGCCACTGAGTGGATGTAATAGGTGTGTTACATTGAATTTATGTCTTAGTACTACAATTTATACAAAGAAATGTAAAATTTCCATTCGCCATAAAACACGTTTGAAATCGAATTTTTCTTAAAAGCGGCGAATCGCTGGAATAGAAACGATATATTCAAGCTTTTCGATGGACTCCTCGGTTTATGTGCGGCCAAATGGCGGGGACATAAATCCCCCCTGGAGACACTTTACATTATTTCACCTCATTACAGAGGGAAACGTTCCTCGCTAATTACGCACCGATATATATCTTGATTACGCACTTAATTGTCGCGGATTTACGCCTACAGAAAGATGCCAAGGAGGAGAACCCTCCCCAAGTTTAATAAAGCGTGCGCGAATAATTCACGCTTATTTTTACGGCCTTCGCAGGTTCTTCCCGACGCGCGGTTTTGTGTTATAAAACGGGAAAGTTTTGAGGTCCCAACAAAGGGAAAATTGGGCGAAACGTCGCGCCCTTATGCCCGGGGTCTATGGGTCTGCGGGCCGGATCAATCGGGGATAACGGGGCATGAAAGTGATATTAAATCAGGGAAACTCGGGGCGCCGCAGACGTGGCCGGCCGCAAGAAAAGGGGAAAAAGTTTCGAGCGCGTGAAAGCAAGTCGAACGTGGAAGATTGATGTTAATAGGGATGGTGCTGGAGACCTTTGTGCTCGGGAGGTCGGCCGCTCCTGTGCCAAGACAGCAACAAGTTATGGCCCACGAAAAAATAAAATAGGAAACAGATGGCCTTTAAATTCCCTAATTCATAACCGGGGGATATTCTATTCGAATCCATTTTATTTTTCGGATATCATTTACATATATTTCCTTTATATAACGAGTGTATGAACTGTAGGCATCTCGGTTGCTTTGAAAAACAAATTGCATATCTTAGATCAAGTCATACGATTCGGTGAATCTCGGAAACGTAAAATAAATTTAATTATATGTCTAATTACGACGTTTATTTCTGAAGTCAGAACCTACTGGGATGCCGACAGTTTATAGACACTCCTGTAAATACATAATCTTTAATCAGGCAAACTATATCCATTTCCATTTACAGTAGAACCTCGTCATACCGGGATGGCTTCTGGCTATACCTAGCACGATATAAGGAAAACACGGTATATCCGAATATATGTATATATATATGTATATATATATATATATATATATATATATATATATACATATATATATATATATACATATGTGCAGTAGCCAACTACATAACAAGACATACTATATAATACAATAATGACGCCGGAACGTTTTACCTAATCAGGGCGGAACGCAGTCAATTGTTAAAATTAACATCTTTAAAAAAAAAGAAACCTGAAAAATGACCCCGATATATCCGAATCACGGTATCTCGAGGCCCGGTATAGCGAGGTTCTACTGTATTTATACAAATATTTGCAATTTCATTAATGAGTTAGTACAGTGGTGGGGAAACTTTTTCTAAGACGGGCCATTTGTAATAACCAGACAATCGTAGCGGGCCAAAGAATAATGCTTAATCGTAGGTAGGTAGTATTTATGCGGGTCGTCACATTACGAAGTAAGAACGCGTTCAAACATTCTCACGACGGCACTCTTAAACGGGCCGGATTAAACCTTTCCGCGGGCCGGACTTGGCCCGCGGGCCGTAGTTTCCCCATCACTGAGTTAGTACGTCCCTGTTTGGGCTAATGATTATTGGTCTTTCTGCCTGGTCTGCCTTCCCCCCTCTGTTTGTGTTTAAATATAAAATAGTCTTTATTATTTAAATATTCATCCATAATTTAAAATATTGTGAAATGTATGTATATTTGAACCTCACTCAAAATCTGTGTTTTATGCGCGTGGCGCATGTAGTAAAATTTCGAGTTTAGAAAAGCCCAGAAAATTTATCTCGGGTCGCTACGCGACCCTCGGCAAATTTTCACGGGGCTTTTCTAAACTCGAAATTTTACTTCATGCTTAGTCTGGGAGTGGAAAACACTCGTTTAAAGCTTCAAATTGAATTCTATTAAAAAAACGAATATCTAAAGATTGAGACAAAATAAGCTGAATTTGGAAAACGTAAACTTTAGAGAAAAACTCCCTGTATATTATATATATTATTCGTGGTGTTTTTAAAACAGTTTAATTTGAAGCTTTAAACGAGTGTTTTCCATTCCCAGACTAAGCATGAAGTAAAATTTCGAGTTTAGAAAAGCCCCGTGAAAATTTGTCGAGGGTCGCGCAGCGACTCGAGACAAATTTTCTGGGCTTTTCTAAACTCGAAATTTTACTTCATGCGCCACGCGTATTAAACACTAAAATATTGTGAAATTAATGTATATTTGAACCTCACTTGAAATCAGTGTTGCGCGACCCTCGACAAATTTTCACGGGGCTTTTCTAAACTCGAAATTTTACTTCATGCTTTGTCTGGGAGTGGAAAACATTCGTTTAAAGCTTCAGATTGAAATCTTTAAAAAACAACGGATATATAGTGATTTAGAGATAATAAGCTGAATTTGGAAAACGTATACTTTAACGAAATACTCCCTGTATATTTCCTCTATATAACGAGTGTCTATAAACTGTAGGCATCTAGGTTGCTTTAGAAAACAAATAACATATTTTAGATCAAGTGATACGATTCGATACAGGGAGTTTTTCTTTAAAGTATACGTATTCTAAATTCAGCTTATTTTCTTTAAATCTTTAGATATTGGTTGTGTTTTTAAAAAAGTTTAACTTGAAGCTTTAAACGAGTGTTTTCCACTCCCAGACTAAGCATGAAGTAAAATTTCGAGTTTAGAAAAGCCCCGTGAAAATTTGTCGCGGGTCGCGCAGCGACCCGAGACAAATTTTCTGGGCTTTTCTAAACTCGAAATTTTACTTCATGCGCCACGCGTATTAAACACTAAAATATTGTGGAATTTATGTATATTTGAACCTCACTTCAAATCAGTGTTTTATACGCGTGGCGCATGAAGTAAAATTTCGAGTTTAGAAAAGCCCAGAAAATTTGTCTCGGGTCGCTGCGCGACACTCGACAAATTTTCCCGGGGCTTTTCTAAACTCGAAATTTTACTTCATGCTTTGTCTGGGAGTGGAAAACATTCGTTTATAGCTTCAGATTGAACTCTTTTTAAAAAACAACGGATATATAATGATTTAGAGAAAATAAGCTGAATTTGGAAAACATATACTTTGAAGAAAAACTCCCTGTATATTCCCTCTATATAACGAGTGTCTATAAACTGTAGTCACCTGGGTTGCTTTGAAAAACAAATTACATATTTTTGATCAAGTAATACGATTCGATATAGGGAGTTTTTCTTTAAATTTGGAATACGTATATTCCAAATTCAGCTTATTTTCTTTAAATCTTCAGATAGTCGTTGTGTTTTTAAAACAATTTCATTTGAAGCTTTAAACGAGTGTTTTCCACTCCCAGACTAAGCATGAAGTAAAATTTCGAGTTTAGAAAAGCCCCGTGAAAATTTGTCTCGGGTCGCGAGACAAATTTTCTGGGCTTTTCTAAACTCGAAATTTTACTTCATGCGCCACGCGTATAAAACACTAAAATATTCTGAAATTTATGTATATTTAAACCTTACTTGAAATCACTGTTTAATACGCGTGACGCATGAAGTAAAATTTCGAGTTTAGAAAAGCCCAGAAAATTTGTCTCGGGTCGCTGCGCGACCCTCGACAAATTTTCACGGGGCTTTTCTAAACTCGAAATTTTACTTTCTAAATTAAGCTTATTTTCTTTAAATCTTTAGATATTGGTTGTGTTTTTAAAAAAGTTTAACTTGAAGCTTTAAACGAGTGTTTTCCACTCCCAGACTAAGCATGAAGTAAAATTTCGAGTTTAGAAAAGCCCCGTGAAAATTTGTCGAGGGTCGCGCAGCGACCCGAGACAAATTTTCTGGGCTTTTCTAATCTCGAAATTTTACTTCATGCGCCACGCGTATAAAACACTAAAATATTGTGAAATTTATGTATATTTGAACCTCACTTGAAATCACTGTTTAATACGCGTGACGCATGAAGTAAAATTTCGAGTTTAGAAAAGCCCAGAAAATTTGTCTCGGGTCGCTGCGCGACCCTCGACAAATTTTCACGGGGCTTTTCTAAACTCGAAATTTTACTTCATGCTTAGTCTGGGAGTGGAAAACACTCGTTTAAAGCTTTAAATTGAACTCTTTTGCAAAAACAACGAATACCTAAAGATTTTAAGAAAATAAGTTGAATTTAGATAACGTATACTTTAAAGAAAAACTCCTTGTATATTATCAAGTTAGGTAAGATGTCACATGTCACTTGATCTAGTTAGGCTAGATGTCATACCATCACATGAACAACTGTCATCTCACAACTCAATCGTCGACAATTGTCTATTGTTCCGTTTTATCAATTATTACAATTTATCAAAAATGATTCCTGCCGCTAACCCAAAAATATTCAATCCGAATTGTTGATGTACAAAACTGACGATTCATATCAAAATATCGATTTTCTATTAAACAGTAAATTATCGTTGTGTCTATTCTGATATAACATGTCTATCGTTTGAAATTTTTAGATGTTGATCTTTACAATATTCTAGTGTTTTATACGCCTGGCGCATATGGGTAAATTTCGAGTTTACAAAAGCATAAACATTTAGTTTTTCATTGCTTTTCTAAACACGAAATTGTACTTCACGGATTATGTCGTATTAAAGCGGTTAGATAGGGGAGAATTTAAAAGAATGAAGGTGGAGGAAGTCCTGGGGTCTGACCATTTGCCAATAATGGTAGAAATACGGATGGGCAAATTTGAGAAAAAGGAACAAGAGCAAGAAGTGTGGAAGATAGAGAGCTATTGAGAATATGGGAAAGCGCTTAGAGAAGATTCACTGAAATGAAGTGAAAAGGATGGAAGAAATGGAAGAGATTATCGCGGGATGCGAAAGAAAAGTAAAAAGGAGGGATGGAAGGAGATGTCCATGGTGGGATGAGGAGTTTCGTGACCCAAAGAGGAAAGTTAGGAAGGCAGTGAGGGAGTGAAGCTTGGTTAGGGGAGAAGAGCAGGGGATGGTGATAGCTAGAGCTAGGTACGGCAAACTATGCGAAGAAAAGAAGGTGCAGGCCTTAGAAAGAACTACCGATAAAATGAAATTATGTAGAAATAAAAGGGAGATATGGAGTATTTAAAAAAAAAGGTGAAATAAAGGAGCACATTCATGTCTTTACAAGAATGGACACAGAAATGTAGTAAAATTACCGGAGAACCTGAAGGGGTAGGGGAACAAGAAGTGGTGGAGGAGGTTGAGAAGTTTACAGAGGAGGAAATAGAAAAAGCGTTTGGTAAGGTTAAGACTGGAAAAGTCGCGGGGCTAGACGGATTAAAGGCAGAAATGTGGAAGGAGATAGGAAAGGAGGGAAAGCAGAAGTTTGGAGAGTTGCTGAACCAAATGTGTAAAGGAGAATCCACCTTACCAAATGCCTAGCGTGTGGGGGTTATGTGCCTGGTACACAAAGGAGGAGAAACATCAAATGCAGAGAATTACAAAGGAATATAGATTATGTGTACCGGGTACAAAATTGCGATGACGGTGGTACAAAATAGATTGGAGAAGAAGGTGAAGACCAACGAAATGCTGTCGGAGACGCAAGGGATTTTAGAAAGGGGACCATATCTTTACGGTTGCAAGGGTGGTGGAGAGAGTGTTGGAAGAGAGAGGGAGTATGTACGCTGTTTTTCTAGATTTGAAAGCAGCGTACGATACTGTACCGAGAGTAAGGTTAGTGGAATGTCTGAGAAGGAGAGGAGTGAGCGAAGTAACGGTGGAGTGGATTAGAAGGGTGTACAAGGAAACGTTGTTGAGGGCGAAAGTGGGAGAAAATGTGTCTGAAAGAGTTAGAATTTCGATGGGAGTAAGACAAGGATGCCCGCTGAGCCCGTTGTTGTTTAACTTATATATTAGCGAATTGGAAGAGGTTTTGAGGAAAGTGTAAGCGGGCGGGGTAGTGATCGGAAATAGAAAGGTTGTAACGAACTTTACTTGCATCGATTGTCACAGCTGATAAATGTGAAATTTATGGGTTGGCAATCGATGCTAGTCCATCTATATATTATTAACGTTATTAAAGTGTACGTCTTTATATTAATTTATCTATTTCACAGATAATGCCTGATATTTACAATAAGTTGGCAACACTTTGTTGCCTATCTTTAATGTAATAGATTTATGGGTCCGGCTATAAAAATAGTTGCCGGAGCGCTCAGAAATCAGACTGCGCTGGGATTTCAGCTAAGCATAAGCGATCTTCCAGAGTAGCCTCCTTATTGCATCTCTGCTATGCATAAGCGAGTTGAAATTAGACCGGTTTCTGCTATGTATAAGCGATTCCTCCTCGTTAGAACATAGCATTACCTGTACCCGTTCCGTTAAATTCCAGGAGAGTTCTGCTACGCATAAGCGTTCTCTCTCTGTTGAATTCAAATACCCGTACCTGTTCCGTTCAATGGCAAAGGAGTTCTGCTATGCATAAGCGTTCTCTCTCTGTTGAATTCAAATACCTGTAGTAGAGGAGTTCAGCTACGTATAAGCGTTCTCTCTCTATCCCGTTTGAATCCGAAGCGGCCGGAGTTCAGCTACGTATAAGCGCTCTCCGGATCCCACTCTGAGCTGTATTACCCGTATATGTGTGCTACTGTTACCGCAGCGGAAACGTGTTAGTTTGCGCGTCTGCTACGCATAAGCGACCGCTAACCAACACTGGAAGCTGGCAGACCTTCCTACTACTGCTGCTACGCATAAGTGCTACAATAAGGAGGCCTGTAATTGTATATAAATATATTGTAGATATATACTTCTTGCGTTTATTTAAACTTAAACCAGCATAATTAAGTATTGGTTTATTTTCTCCTAATAGAGACACCTGACGGTCCAGAACCGAACCCGGAGCGGTACGAGGAGAAGACCGAGCCAGTGTTAGAATTTATTTGAACATAGGGTTGCATTTTGTTTATTTAATAGCATATTATTTTTATTTTATATTATTTTACGAATAAATTTTATTTTTACAATAATATTGTTACATTATTTCTACACTAACAGGGACTCTGATTAAACCTGAACCTGGACTAACCCGAGGTGTACCCTAAAGGAGGGTTAAAACCGTTACAAGGTATAGATGCTAGGTTATGCGGATGATATGGTGCTTTTGACGAGAGAATGGGGAGATATAAAGGAGGTGATGCAGAGAATAGAGAGATATATGGACAAGAGAGACCTGCGAGTAAATGCAAGGAAAACAAAGTGGATGAGATTTAGGAATAAAGAAAGGGTGAATTGAAATGGAAGGGAGAGGTGATTGAGAGGTTAAATGAACTTAAATACTTAGGCTTAATATTTAAAGGTACGGGTGGATACGGAAAGCACGCCAAATAGGTTCAAGGAAAAGTAAGAAAAGCATGGGGCATGATGAAGCAAAAGTGGGGAAAATGGTTTGCGGGAAACTTCCAATTCGCGTGCAAGTTGTCGGATACGTGTGTGAAGCCTATTTTGTTGTATGGGGTGGAAACATGGGTGATAAGGGAGTATATATGTATTGAGAAAGAGCAGCTTTGGTTCTTGATGCAGATTTTGGGGGTTGAAAGATCAACCCCTGGGTACATTCTGCTTCAAGAAACAAATAGAATGAGTGTGCATGGTGAGGCAATGGAGATAGTGGTGAAATATGAGATGAAGTTGTGTGAATTGAAAAGTAAAACACTGGTAAAAGAGGTGTGGAGAACGTGCAGGGGAACATTGATGAGTAAGTGGAGGATGGAGCGCAAAAAAATGTTTGAAAGGGCAGGAGAATCAGAGATTATTGTGAATAAGTGGTTAGAGAATTAAGTAAATGTGGTGGCATGGATAAAAGAGAAGTGGAAGGAGATGGAGATGCAAGGGAGGCAAGGGTATATCGGGAGGAGCGGATACAATCCAATGTATGAAAGATCGCAAGTGCATGGGAGGGTGCCAGGGTACCTGACTAATAGTGGCTTGTCAAAGAAGGATAAGATAACCCTGGCAAGAGCTAGAGGCGGTTCAGAGGAGAGAGACAGTAAGGTTTGGATGGAAGAAAGGTATGGTAGATGTATGCTGTGCGCAAGTGGAATGGATACATAGAGCCATCTGGCACAGGAGTGAGAAGGGTATGTGAGAAGTGGTTGTGGGGAAACAGGAGAGTAATCGAGGATGGAGCCGGTCTAAGGATTGTAGCAAGACTGGGTTGGCAGCGGGAGATAAAACGGAAGGCCCATTAGAATATATGTATAGAAGTTTGATTTTGTATGTAAACTTTTTTTATGCCAATAAAGGTTGTTTTTTTTACTTCATGGAGAGGAAATACTCGTTGTCAGCTTCAACACCATTCAAAATAAACACTATGCATATTATTATATGTATACTTAAAATAAAAAAATCTCTGTATAAAATGTACAATTTAATTGTAACTTTTGTCCACTTTAAATTATGTTGTGCCCAAATAGTGTCATTTAAAATGTGTTTTAATAAATTTTATTGTTAAATATGCTAACTTTGGGAAATTTTACTACTTTAAATGTGTATATTAAGAATTCTTGAAAATGTAAACATTGGTTATAATTTAAAAATGGCCAATTTCATTTAAAATATGCAAATGATAAAAAAGTCTTAAAATATTCGATTCTTTTAGAAAAAGCCACTTCCAAAGTTCTAATCAACGAATGACATTTTCTCACGCCTCTGACAGCAAAACCGTAATTATACGTGATACCGATTCTATCTTAATTTGAAGCATTGAATGACAACTATTGATTACAACAAATGAAACTTAAAAAAAATAAAGTTTTTTGTTAATTAGTCTGAGGAGTTTTTGGTGAAACACCCTGTATTTTGCATAATATAATATAATGAGAGGATTTCAAAATCTGAAGGGATTCAATCTCCTACCCATTGGCGCCGTTAAGTTATCTTAGAAGGGCGTCTGAAGCACGCTTAATAATTGATCTTTACACAGTCAGGATAACGCAACGATGCGGTTTGCTTGATAGAACTAATTTGTATCGGGCTCGGTCGGATAATATTATTATGTAACATACCTCCATGTTTGTATGCATATAGATTAGAGTGTGAGCATGGGAGCCACAGCTAAAATTCGATATGCAGATTAGAACCCCTTTTGTTATTGTCTGTTTATGTGTGTATACACTGTTCTGCATAGAAACGGCCCTACCTGCAACGATCCAAGACAAAACCATTGTCATGATAATTACATTTCTATTTACCGACAAGGCCCTCGAATCAGGAGCCAGTTTCACCCATCAGTTATTAATTTGCGAAATTTTGATTGCAACTGAGGTGAGTGTTTGTAGCGAAGTGGCGCGCGTGGGCTGCAAATATTTGTATTGGAATTAGTGCGTGTGTGGATAGAGAGGCGCTTTATGAGCTGATGCGGTTTGATAATTTGCGGCCGGTGAATGTTCTGCCGTGCGAGCCATCGGAAATAATCAAAATATCAACGTGATGCGTTTGATAATGTCAAAGTTTTAGGCGGGTGGGAATACAAAAAAATTCAATTTCCACGTTTTAATACAACAGTGATTTTTTTAATGGATTTTAGATGTTGATTGAATTATGTACAAACATATTTGATTTATTTCCGAATGCAATGTTTATAAATTGCTTGCAAGCCCGGCGCATTCACCAAAACAAACATGCACACAATTTGAGATAATTAATATACGTATAAAACTTATTTAATCGAGATTCAGCTACAGTTTCAAAAATATTTATAGTCCAGTTAACTTAATCGAGATTCAGCTGCAGTTTAAAAAATATTTATAGTCCAGTTCACGAGAGCTGTCCTGTGATTTTTAAGTTTAAACTAAAATAATACTGGATATTCACCACGGGTTAAGTGAGAAATTAATTAAAGATATTAAATTAAAATAACTATAATAATAAAAATCCCCTAGTTGAAAGAGTTAAGATAAATTGCAACTGAGCACACTAAAGTGGAGGAAATAATGATAATATGAAAATACCCTAAGGAAAAGTTGTACCATAAATCAAATATCTGAAGCCATAGGACACCTCTCGTGAATTATACAATACTTCATGTTTAATCATGGAGTAAGAAATTTATTATTATTTAGTAGTTTTCTTCATTATAATTTTTGACTTTTCAAACGTCACCCGCATTATCACTTTTAAGTTACCCCGATCAATTTGAAATGTTCGTTTCCAACAATATTGTACAATATTCACGCATGGCAAATTTTACCGGGTTCGCGCATTTCAAGGATTACACTAGGTATATTTTACTAATTAATTATTAAACAATTAGGAGTCTTAGATAAAATTAATTCAATTTTAGTTGAAAATACAAAAAAACTTCGGTTATAACTGTGTTGAGTATATAACCTAGTTTTATACGATATTATATTGATAACTACGAGGAAAGTAGTATGATGGACACATCACAATTTATTTAATTAAAACACATATATTCCATTTTGTGTGTTCGTAGTCATTTACCCGGAAATATTTTAAGCCGTATTACCTTAACACCGAAATATGCGTTTTACAATGTGCGTGTAACAAATCAATAGAGGTATTATTTTAGTACAGGGGCGTTATAATTTTTATTCGTGGGATTGCAAACATAAACAACCACGAAATTTTTGTCGCGGTTCAGCGAATGCATTTTGAGAAATTCGTTCTTTCTTTGAATAGAGTTTAATTTGAAGCTACTAACGAGTGTTTCCAATTCTTGATTAAGCATGAAGTAAAATTTCGAGCTTACAACAGATTGAAAATTTGGTTTGGTAGCGTAGCGCGAAGCGCGGAGCGACCAAACCAAATTTTCAGGCTTCTCTAAACTCGAAATTTTAGTTTATGCGCCACGCGTATACAATACTGATGTATATGTCAGAACAAAATATATTAGGGGGACCAGAAAATAATGTAGGTTTTTTACATTAAATTCAAACAACATTTTTATCGATTATTTAATCTAATCAATAACATAACCACCCTCGTTTTCAACGATCTTTGCCATTTAGTGTGAAAGTTTTCAATCCCGGATCGATAAAAATCACCTGGTTTCTCATAAAAATATCTGGAGATGGCATATTCAACTTCTTCAGAATTTTTAGAAAAATGCTGTAGCGATCGAAACCAGTGGAAATCAGATAACGCAATATCAGGCGAGTATGGTGGGTGCGGCAATACTTCCCATCCTAGTTCATTAATTTTTTTAGGGTTCGTCTTGCGCAGTGCGGTCTTGCATTGTCGTGTTGCAAAATTACACCTTTTCTATTATTGGATTTTGATAGCTAACGCCATCTAATGCTCCATAGTGGCATCGTCAGTGACACGAATGGACAAAGTGCATATACAGGTCACTGTTTCGTCCACGAACGAGCTAAACTCTGTTAACAAGAGCTAGGTACTTTTCAATTAAAGATTGATGTACTCTATCCAATTGTTTACAATAAAGGTCTGCATTAATAGTTTGACCAGGTTTTAGCACTTCAAAATGAACAACCCCACGAGTATTTCACCAAACACACGAAAGCGCCTTTTTGGGGTGTAAACCTGGTTTTGCTGTAGCTCGTGGCGCGTCATTTGGAGAGAACCACTGCCTTTTGCGTTTTGGGCTATCGTAAAGGACCCTTTTTCATCCCCAGTAACCAGTCTATAAAAAACGCTTCTATGTTATACCGCTGTAGCAATAAATTGCAGGTATTGGAACTATTAGATTTGTTTTCCTCGGATAGATTGTGCAGGACCCAAACACCTGCTCTACTTACTTTCCCAATCTGCTTCAAATATTCCTGAATAGTTGACCAAGGTGCGTTAAGATTGTTTGAATGTTCTTCAATGGTCTGACATGGATTTGCTTCCACTTCCGCCCTCAAAGTGTCATTATTTAGAGTTGTTGGTCTTCCTGATCGATGAGAGTCAGAAAGACTGAAATATCCGGATTTGAACCACCTTTGGCATTTATGAACATCTAAAGCATTCGGATAAATATCGCAAATGCATTTGGTAGCAACCATTGCATTACTACCCTTATGAAATTTAAAAAGCATACAATGCCGGATATGTATTTCTTCTCTTCTGGTTTTTAACTGACTATTTCACTTAACATTATAGAAAAGCTTTAAAATTTTATAACTTACAAGAAAACAAGTCACTCTAACCTTAAAATGTCTTTGACAGTACTTTGAATTACCCAATGAGCTGCTAGGCGACCACAAAGACCAATATGCGCCAAAGAGGACATTATTTTCCGGTCCCCCTAATATTATACAGCAATAGAAAGAGAGAGGAACCTTGAGGAACACATTGTTCTCGAGAAAAAGAAGAGGAGAAATGATGCTTCATTTTTATTTTATGGGATCTGTTGAAGAGAAATGAATGTAGTATGTGGATAAGATGAGCAGGGATATTATGTTGATATTTTACGGAATTTGTCTCTTCGTTCTTTTTTACAAAAAATATACTATTAAAAGGAAATAAATTAAGATACTTCCAAAATTTTTTTTCTAAGGTTTTTTAATTTATTTTGGGAGAGTTTCAGCCTTTCAGTATCAAATGAAAAACGGTATTTAGAGGTATTTTAATTTATTTTATTTTAGTAGTACATTTTGGTGGAAACGAGCCACTGTTCCAGAGTATTTTTAAATGAATTGACATTTTTTATAAATAATTGTTCGCATCCAAAAAATAATTATAAACGTGTTCGGGCTAAAACATTTGTGCAGGTATAATCACGTCGCGTTTAACGTCCATGTGGGCGCGCGAGTGTTATTTATTTATTAATCAACTATACAGTTGCGGCATCCGCGTGTTGTCATTAGTAAAGTCCGTTAATTGTCAATCGACGATCATTAATTTAATCCGTGACCGTCACGCGGAAAACGTGTAAGTGCCGCTACCATTAAACCGCCGGAATATCCGAATTTAAAACGGGCCCGATCGACCACTAAACCAAACGGTCATTGCGATGGCTTACCCAGAGCTGGTAACATTATGCTAATGTAACTAGCGGAATCGACTGATTTGTCCATACTTTTATGTCGGACATTGTGCACACGAGTATATGCAGGGAATTTTTCTATTTGGTATACATACAACGATTTTTCGATCTTCATTTTCAAATATTAGTTGTTTTTATCAAAAATCTTCAATTTGAATCCATTAATGCTGGGGCTCTCTACCTTTTTCAGGTTGCGCCCCCTCTCATAACTCCAGGCCACCTCTCCCTGATTTAATTTAGGTTTTTTAGTTAGTTTGAAACACTATTATAGCCTTATTTCATTTCACCTACTCTTTAGGAAATCATTCGCGCCCTCTCTGATATCTTTCCGCGCCTTTCTAATGTGGCGGGCCCCCCTGGTTGAGAAACTCTGCTATAACGAGTGTTTCCAATCCCAGATTAAGCATGAAGTAAAATTTCGAGTTTAGAAAAGCCTGAAAATTTGGTTTGGACGCGTAGCGCGTAGCGCTACGCGGCCAAACCAAATTTTCAGGCTTTTCTAAACTCGAAATTTTACTTCATGCGCCACGCGTACAAAACACTGCTTTAAAGTGAAATTTGAAATACACTGCTTAGATTTCTTCACATGTTTATTAATTTTACAAATAATAAAATAGAATATGTGCAAGTATACGTAAAAGAAAAAAATCCCGTTTACAAACACATTCAACATTAATGCTGCTCTACTTATTTCGATCTGCGATGCCGGAGCCGAGGCCGGCTTGTCAATCAAACGTGTGTGTTCGACACTCGAAAACAATTTTGTTTCAGTTGCTACAAAGCGTAATTTACTCACTCGTTCAACTGTATCAAATTAGTAACTATATTGTTGAAATGATTACCGAGGCACTTAATTTTTAAAAATCTATAATTGCTTTAATAAATTAATAAATAGAATATTAATGTGGATCCCTTTTTTTGATAACTCTTCTAAATTAAAAATACATTTAAGACAAAAACGTTTTTTTTTTCTTATCAATTTTTCTATATTTATTTGTCTCTGGCCTTGGCAACTGAGCCCTTTAGACCAGCCGTAGTTTTTATATTTGTAAGTTGATTACTGAGCCACATAATTTTTGAAAATCCATGATTACTTTAATAAATTAATAAATAAAATGTTTCTGATTTTCAACTTTTTGCATTTATTTTCACTACAATTGTTTCGTTATGCTGTTTCTTTAGGTGAAGAATGTTAATTAAGATCAACATTCTTTACCTAAAGAATTTATAATATTTTTTAATAAATTAATAAATAAAATATTTCTGATTTTCAACTTTTTGGATTTATTTTGAGTACAATTTTTTTGCTACGATTTAAAAATGGTACTAAAAATAAATACAAGAAGTTGAAAATCAGAAATATATTATATTTATTAAAGTAATCATGGATTTTCAAAAATTAAGTGGCTCAGTAATCTACTTACAAATATAAAAACTACGGCTATTCTAAAGGGCTCAGTTCCCAAGGCCAGAGACAAATAAAAATAGAAAAATAAATAAGAAAAAAAAAATGCTTTTGTCTTAAATGTATTTTCAATCTAGAAGAGTTATCAAAAAAAGGGGATCCACATTTCCTGTGCGTTTCCCTTCGCCGAAGCGATATTTTAAAAAATCGCCACGTAATGACCTCCCCGACACTCGGGAAAAAATAAACACCGTTTCCTGGCGATCCTTCCGCTTTTTCGAGGGCGAAGGCACGATTTATTCGCGTAATTTACCGCCCCCCAGATAACAAGATAATATTTTAACACTTGGGGCTCGCGTGAGGCGTCCGCTCCGGGTCGCGTGACGAAGACGCCGGTGCGTGCCACCGTGCCAAACAATTACACACATGGCCGTGCATCAAAGTGACACCGTCATTTTCGCCAGCCCCTTCTAATCCCCGTCCACAAAAAGGACCCGTTCACGCGCTAAATTATTATTACCCTCAGATTTCATCCTAACTAGCAAAACCGCCGGATTCCAACTCTCGCCACCCAGAACTTGTCAAACGTTATGGCTGGATGTAATTCATCCGATGGAACTGTTTAATTCAAGTTTATGCTCGTTATCGATGTTAACAGTTCATTAGCTATCTAACATTATCTCCTACCATTTCTTTACCTTCAGTTTTTTAACGTACTATTCAAACCACAATTAAAACAATCGTTATTGTTAATGTTTCGTGTATGAAATACCCTTATTACCCAATAAAACTCAAAACTGTATATATTCCCAACCAAATCCATTTGTAGATCATTCTTGATAATGGCAGTAGGCTGAAACTAGTAGAAAATAAAATACATATAAGTGAAACAAAACCAAGTCAATTTAATTTACAAACCAATATGTTATTGTTTCGCTTCTAACATGTATTTTTACTCCTTGATGATTTTTTTGTAAACACTAGCATTTGTATTCTATACAGAAAATTGTTTTAAGTACACATACATGTATCACGCTGTAAATGTTCGGGTATTAGTTGATTTTAAATAGCGATGAATTTGAAGTTTCAAACGGGTGTTTCCACTCCCAGACTAAGCATGAAGTAAAATTTCGAGTTTAGAAAAGCCTGAAAATTTGGTTTGGTCGTGTAGCGCTACGCGCTACACGACCAAACCAAATTTTTAGGCTTTTCTAAACTCGAAATTTTACTTCATGCGCCATGCGTGTAAAACAATGAAATATTGTTAAATTTTATAAATACGACTCATGATTTTATGCTTTATCTGATGCTCATACATTTTATCATCATTATTATTTAAACTAGCCTAATTTTGACAATACCAATGAGCCAAAATTAGCTGAAATAAATAAACAAAATTTAACCGAAACAAGTTAAGCAGGGCGTAGCTATCGTGCAGCAGTTGGAGCAAGTAAACGTCTTGATTCGAGCGCCTGAAGCAATTTATTCTAACTGCTGCACCATAGCTACGCCCTGCTTCGCTTGTTTTAGTCAAATTTTGTTTATTTCAGACAACACAAGTGCGATTCTTTTTCTCTTTTGAAGTATTTATCAACCAAGAATGGACAATTTCGTTTATACTTATTTTTGTTTATTTATTTCAACAAATTTTGGAACATTGCTATTGTCAAAATATTAAAGTAAAATATACTAACTTATGATTATGAAAAACAAGCATATTGGTAATATAAATTTAAATTGGCTTCGCCAACTTGGTCCCTTTTTTGGGAAATAGTTTTTTTTCCAAAAAACCGAAAGAAATTGATGGAGCCATATAAATTTTAATTGTTATTACGCAGTCAATGGTTACATCATTTAATCAAAACAACAAGTTATAAATTTTGAAACAACATTATATTAATTAATAATCGAACCCTAATAGATTTGCTGTCAAAATCCCGTTGTAGAGAGTATATTTAATTTCCGTTAAAACACATTTCACCCGGCGCATTCACCATTTATTTCAAAACAAAATACATTCCAAACTTTTTATGTTTTCACGCTGCGTATGGTAATTGATTGGATTTATTACATACGTTATTTACACGCAGATTTAATTAAATACATGACAGATAAAATAATAATACATACAGACAAAAAACGAATGAAATATTCCTTGTTTATTTATTAATTAATCAAATTATGCATAATGGTTATAAACGATTTTGCGTGCTGCTGTGTCAAAATATTATATTCGCTTATAGATAGGGATGCGTTTCAAAATGTGTATGTAAAATTAAATATTATCAGGGGTAATTAAACAATTTCCAAACGAACGATTTAATCGAATAATAAGCGGCTTTCCGGCCGAAACGCGAAATGAAAAGCACGCTGGAAATATTGGTGTCACGGTGATTTTCACTTTATGAACCTTAAATCAATGTCCGGGAATTTTAAATTTATCTGACCTATTTTCTAGAGCGAATGTAGTATTTTCATAAAATAAATACGAGCACTGTGTTACATAAAACTGAATTCCGTTGTTCACTTCTTGACCTTCTTTATCCTAAATGAGGTTAAGCAGAATGAAACATTCTAGCATAGTTTTGCTCTGCTTAACTTTCTTAGACCCACAAATTCGTAGCGTGATGTTTGAAAGTATTTGCTATAATTTATTATATTCACATGATGTTAGTAAAATGTTACATAATCCGACATTATATTTTTGTTAAATAATAAAGAAAAGTTGAGCTGGCCTAATGGACTAGTATCCGATGCCAAGGAGAAGTTAAGAAAACAAAAAATAATAAAGAGAAAAAAAAATACCTTCGTTTTAAAGCATCAAAGACTCGACCCTTCAAGAACTATATAAAGAATATGCTACAGTAAGTTTAAAGGACAAAATACATTTTTATCCGAATAATTAATCAAAAATCACATGTATAACACACAAGACCTGAAAATATTCTATCGATACAAGATATAAATAAAGTCAGTAATAAAACACAATAAAATTCTATTTACTTTGGTTTTATAACACTTTTTTTATTTAATGTGACTGCAGTTTCAACAACTTTAGCTAGTCATTATCAAACTTAATATTTGACAAGCTACATTTGTCGAAACTGCAGTCACATTAATTAAAAAGTGAAGTAAGGACTACATTTTTCAATTTTTTAACAATTATACAAAAAATTACAGACACTTTTACTAATATTTGAAACAATGCGAACTATTTATTTCAACAAAGAAAAAATATTTCATCAACTTATTCTATTTTGAATATTTTCAGAAAATGAATGAACCTGTCTTTGGGCGCTCGAGCTAAGCACAATTTTTAGGCGTAAAAAAATACTTGTACATTAAATTAAAACTCATTTAATTCCTAATTACTAACTTTTTGAATAAATAAAATCGCGTAGGTACATTATGATATACAACGCTTCAAATAAAATAAATAAAAAAATCGATTTAGTTGGGTTTTCAAATAAAATACTGATGTTAAGCAAAATTTTAAAAACAAATGATGGGTTTAAAGGGAGTGTATTTTTAAGAAAATAAACGTTAAGTTTATGTTTATTAGGTTTTTCTATTACCAAAATTGAGTTCGGAGTAAATGATAAAAGTTAGCATTTTATTTTTCAGTGTTTAAAAATATGCTTACATTTTGAGAAATATTTTTTCTGTGTATAAACAACTACCCTAAGTCTTTTTAACATCAGAGAGAATGTCTGTGATTTTTGTCAGATTTAAAAAAAAATTATCATTGGAAATATGTTCTTTGCGTAAAGATATGGAAAGAAAAACTTTAGATTTTCACATGAAATTTTTTACTTTTTAAAAAATCCGGAAAAAATCACAAACACTTTTAGCAATGCTAGAAACAGTGCATGCTATTTATTTTCTTAAGAAAAAAATGTTTTATCCATTTTTACTTACTTTTAACAATTACAGAAAATTAATAAACACAAAACAGCAGACATTTTAGTAAAATATTTTTTTCATAAGTAAAAAAAAATAGCCTGGGCTATTTCTAACATCAAAAAGAACATACGAGATTTTTTTTAGAGTTTTTAAAAAATAAAAATGTTTGTTGAAAATTTTCAAAATGTAAGGAAAAACTTCAGATTTTCACATAAAATTTTTTATTTTTAAAAAAATCCGAAAAAATTCACAAACACTTTTAGTAATGCTAGAAACAGTTCATGCTATTTATTTTCTTAAGAAAAAAATGTTTTATCCATTTTTACTCACTTTTAACAATTACAGAAAATTAATAAACACAAAACAGCAGAAATTTTAGTAAAATATTTTTTTCATAAGTAAAAAAAAATAGCATGGGCTATTTCTAACATCAAAAAGAACATACGAGATTTTTTTTAGAGTTTTTAAAAAATAAAAATGTTTGTTGAAAATTTTCAAAATGTAAGGAAAAACTTCAGATTTTCACATAAAATTTTTTATTTTTAAAAAAATCCGAAAAAATTCACAAACACTTTTAGTAATGTTAGAAACAATGCATGCTATTTATTTTCTTAAGAAAAAAATGTTTTATCCATTTTTACTCACTTTTAACAATTACAGAAAATTAATAAACACAAAACAGCAGAAATTTTAGTAAAATATTTTTATCATAAGTATAACAAATAGCCTGGGCTATTTCTAACATCAAAAAGAACATACGAGATTTTTTTTAGAGTTTTTAAAAAATAAAAATGTTTGTTGAAAATTTTCAAAATGTAAGGAAAAACTTCAGATTTTCACATAAAATTTTTTATTTTTAAAAAAATCCCAAAAAATTCACAAACACTTTTAGTAATGCTAGAAACAGTTCATGCTATTTATTTTCTTAAGAAAAAAATGTTTTATCCATTTTTACTTACTTTTAACAATTACAGAAAATTAATAAACACAAAACAGCAGACATTTTAGTAAAATATTTTTTTCATAAGTAAAAAAAAAATAGCCTGGGCTATTTCTAACATCAAAAAGAACATACGAGATTTTTTTAAGAGTTTTTAAAAAATAAAAATGTTTGTTGAAAATTTTCAAAATGTAAGGAAAAACTTCAGATTTTCACATAAAATTTTTTATTTTTAAAAAAATCCGAAAAAATTACAAACACTTTTAGTAATGTTAGAAACAATGCATGCTATTTATTTTCTTAAGAAAAAAACGTTTTATCCATTTTTGCTCACTTTTAACAATTACAGAAAATTAATAAACACAAAACAGCAGAAATTTTAGTAAAATATTTTTTTCATAAGTAAAAAAAAAAAATAGCCTGGGCTATTTCTAACATCAAAAAGAACATACGAGATTTTTTTTAGAGTTTTTAAAAAATAAAAATGTTTGTTGAAAATTTTCAAAATGTAAGGAAAAACTTCAGATTTTCACATAAATTTTTTTATTTTTAAAAAAATCCCAAAAAATTCACAAACACTTTTAGTAATGCTAGAAACAGTTCATGCTATTTATTTTCTTAAGAAAAAAATGTTTTATCCATTTTTACTTACTTTTAACAATTACAGAAAATTAATAAACACAAAACAGCAGAAATTTTAGTAAAATATTTTTTTCATAAGTATAACAAATAGCCTGGGCTATTTCTAACATCAAAAAAACATACGAGATTTTTTTTAGAGTATTTAAAAAATAAAAATGTTTGTTGAAAATTTTCAAAATGTAAGGAAAAACTTCAGATTTTCACATAAAATTTTTTATTTTTAAAAAAATCCCAAAAAATTCACAAACACTTTTAGTAATGCTAGAAACAGTTCATGCTATTTATTTTCTTAAGAAAAAAATGTTTTATCCATTTTTACTTACTTTTAACAATTACAGAAAATTAATAAACACGAAACAGCAGAAATTTTAGTAAAATATTTTTTTCATAAGTAAAAAAAAATAGCCTGGGCTATTTCTAACATCAAAAAGAACATACGAGATTTTTTTCAGAGTTTTTAAAAAATAAAAATGTTTGTTGAAAATTTTCAAAATGTAAGGAAAAACTTCAGATTTTCACATAAAATTTTTTATTTTTAAAAAAATCCGACAAAATTCACAAACACTTTTAGTAATGTTAGAAACAATGCATGCTATTTATTTTCTTAAGAAAAAAACGTTTTATCCATTTTTGCTCACTTTTAACAATTACAGAAAATTAATAAACACAAAACAGCAGAAATTTTAGTAAAATATTTTTTTTATAAGTATAACAAATAGCCTGGGCTATTTCTAACATCAAAAAAACATACGAGATTTTTTTTAGAGTTTTTAAAAAATAAAAATGTTTGTTGAAAATTTTCAAAATGTAAGGAAAAACTTCAGATTTTCACATAGAATTTTTTATTTTTAAAAAAATCCGAAAAAATTCACAAACACTTTTAGTAATGTTAGAAACAATGCATGCTATTTATTTTCTTGAGAAAAAAATGTTTTATCCATTTTTACTCACTTTTAACAATTACAGAAAATTAATAAACACAAAACAGCAGAAATTTTAGTAAAATATTTTTTTCATAAGTAAAAAAAAATAGCCTGGGCTATTTCTAACATCAAAAAGAACATACGAGATTTTTTTAAAGTTTTTAAAAAATAAAAAAAAATGTTGAAAATTTGCAAAATGTATGGAAAAACTTCAGATTTTCACATGAACTTTGTATTTTTGAAAAAATCCGAAAAAATTCACAAACACTTTTAGTAATGTTAGAAACAATGCATGCTATTTATTTTCTTAAGAAAAAAACGTTTTATCCATTTTTGCTCACTTTTAACAATTACAGAAAATTAATAAACACAAAACAGCAGAAATTTTAGTAAAATATTTTTTTCATAAGTAAAAAAAAATAGCCTGGGCTATTTCTAACATCAAAAAGAACATACGAGATTTTTTTTAGAGTTTTTAAAAAATAAAAATGTTTGTTGAAAATTTTCAAAATGTAAGGAAAAACTTCAGATTTTCACATAAAATTTTTTATTTTAAAAAAAATCCGAAAAAATTCACAAACACTTTTAGTAATGTTAGAAACAATGCATGCTATTTATTTTCTTAAGAAAAAAATGTTTTATCCATTTTTACTCACTTTTAACAATTACAGAAAATTAATAAACACAAAACAGCAGAAATTTTAGTAAAATATTTTTTTCATAAGTATAAAAAATAGCCTGGGCTATGTCTAACATCAAAAAGAACATACGAGATTTTTTTAGAGTTTTTAAAAAATAAAACAAATTGTTGAAAATTTGCAAAATGTATGGAAAAACTTCAGATTTTCACATGAACTTTGTATTTTTAAAAAAATCCAAAAAAATTCACAAATACTTTTAGTAATGTTAGAAACAATGCATGCTATTTATTTTCTGAAGAAAAAAATGTTTCATCTATTTTTACTCACTTTTAATAATTACAGAAAATTCATAAAAAACTTCAGATTTTCACATACAATTTTTTATTTATTAAAAAAATCCGAAAAAAATCACAAACACTTTTTAGTAATGTTAGAAACAACGCATGCTATTTATTTTCTTTTAAAAAAATGTTTTATCCATTTTTACTTACTTTTAATAATTACAGATTCTCACATGAAACTTTTTATTTTAAAAAAAATCCGAAAAAATTCGCAAACACTTTTAGTAATGTTAGAAATAATGCATGCTATTTATTTTTTTAAGAAAAAAATGATCCATTTTTACTCACTTTTAATAATTCAGTAAAATATATTTTTCATAATTAAAACAAATAGCCTGGGCTATTTCTAACATAAAAAAAAAAACAACCGAGATTTTTCCATACCCCACGGAAAACGTCAAGATTTTGAGAATTTATTTTTTAAATTCTAAAAAAAAAATACAAACACTTTTACTAATATTAGATACACTGCGAGCTATTTATTTCGCCCATATTTTTTTTTATCATCCACTCATTCAACTTTTAGAGCTCGTGCTAAGTACAATTTTGCTTGGAAAAAAGTGTGTACGTTAAATGAATGCTCTTTTAATTCTAAATTGTAATTCATGAATTTAAAAGTTTTGTGTATATTATCTCCGATTAATTCTACGCCTAATTCAAAATGTTCATAAAAGTTCTACAGTAAAAATTGATATTTTTTACTAATTTTCAAACATAAACCATGCGTTTCCGTATATCAACTTTCTTTGTAATTTCTTTATTTTTATCTTTCAGAGCAATAAAAGAGTTCGTTTTGAAGCTTCAAAACGAACTCGTTTATTGCTCTGATAGTTAACGAGTGTTTTCCACGAGTGTTTTCCACTCCCAGACTAAGCATGAAGTAAAATTTCGAGTTTAGAAAAGCCTCGCGTAGAAAATGTGTCGAGGGTCGCGCAGCGACCCGAGACAAATTTTCACGGGGCTTTTCTAAACTCGAAATTTTACTTCATGCGCCACACGTATAAAACAATGATTTCAAGTAAAGTTTTTTTTGAAGTTTCAAAACGAACTCTATTATTGCTCTGATAGTTAACGAGTGTTTTCCACTCCCAGACTAAGCATGAAGTAAAATTTCGAGTTTAGAAAAGCCCCGCGTAGAAAATTTGTCGAGGGTCGCGCAGCGACCCGAGACAAATTTTCACGGGGCTTTTCTAAACTCGAAATTTTACTTCATGCGCCACACGTATAAAACAATGATTTCAAGTAAAGTTCAAGATTAGACTATTTATCAAATCTTTCAAAATTTAATGGCCTCGAGCAATTTGCTTTGGGTTATGCAGATATTCTTAAGAGAAAAAAATCCCTCAATATTATTTACATTTTAACTTTTTATTTTCGTCAAGTTTTAACTAGAAATATTTCACGAAACATTTTCGTTAAGTTTTAACTAAAAAAATACTTTCACGAAACAGAGGTAATTAATTTCCTTTGTAAACATAACTCTACTTTTATGTCGATCTCTACTTTATATAAAATGTGTTTTATTTATAATCAATGTTTATATTTATGTGTTTTTGTAAATGGCTACCGTTGATTTGATAAATAACATAAAATAAAATAAAATAAAATAAAATATATGAAAAATTCTCAACGAGACAAAAAATGTTTGCATATAAAAGAAAGTTTCTTTTTTTTTTTGGTTTGGCTTTTGTCTGCCTTGGTCTAGTATGACCATTAGCCATCAATCATTTACTATTAATTCAATTTTTGTAACGTAACTAATTATTATTAATTGTTAACATATATTTGGACTTCACAACACATTCACACACATCCATGGAACCGGGGACGAATATTTTTCGTTAGAAAAATTACTCGCCCTGACCGATTGGCGAAACCGGCGGCTCAACCGCTCGGTCACGGCGGGCCCATAAAATAAAGTAAGTAAAGTTGATATGTTGTAGTGAATTAAAAAGAAAATTAGGACATAATACGAGTTAATAAAATATACAGAATCAACAGACTGTATAGGCGACATTTTTAAGCCTTAGTTATTAGATTTAAGTTAGTTTTAAGTTTTGTACTTTTACTTTACTATCGAATTCATGTTTATATTTATGTATTTTTGTAAATGGTTTTCGTTGATTTGACAAATAAATAAATTTCTTTTTTAATTAAAAAAAATGTACATATACAACATTGTGTTTCTTTATATACGACTTATGACCGATGTAAGACACATTTTTTACCTAATTGAATAAATAAATAAATTATACAATAAATGGCGTCTAATGAATAAAGAGTATCGTATACAACGATACCGACCATATGATATCGTTATTCGCAATATATCGGAAAAATAAATATCAATTATTTTGCATAAAAATATCAATATTCCAAAATATTGAACATTTTGAGCAGGAAGCCACAAGGGGCTTGTTAGACCAAACTTCCTGCTCAAAATTCAGGCTAGGCCGATATCATAAATGATTATGTTTTTAAAAGAAATTGATTCATTTTAAATTTAAACTTGGTAATAGTAAAAAGGAGATTTTAAGTATAAATTCGAATCCATGTGAAGCAGTGCTTCTCTACATTTTAAACAAATTTATCTTAACTTGCACTTTATACGAGAACGGCGGCGCACATCGGATGGTGTTTGACGAGGCAATATCGCCGAATCCGAGGACGATTTTATGCGCGTCCCATTGATTCCTCCAGTACGTTTCGATAGCGAAACTTTTGTGGACCATAACCGATTGGAAATTTTATTATGATAATCACGAACGTGGTGGATTTTTGCGAAAGGGAGAAGAAGAAAAAATAGCGATGTAAAAGTTTACGATCGGGCCAAAGTGAGCTTTTATTGCCGCGATTATTTTAATATATCATCAGTTTATTTATCTGATAAGCTTTCAATTCGATATAAATAATCAATAATTGTAAGCCATAAATAAGTAATGAAATTTATAATTTTAGACATAATATATAAAATTACGATTATGTTCGTATAAACTGCAAACAATAAGTATTAATTAGTAAGACTTAATTAAAGTCTTAATTAATAGGTCTTAATTAAGAAGTCTAAATTAATAGGTCTTTATTAAGATGTCTAAATTTATTAAGAAGTCTTTATTAAGAAGTCTAAGAAGTCTAATTTAATAGATATTAATTAGGAAGTCTTAATTACTAAGACAATTAGGAAGTCTTAATTAATAAGACAATTAGGACTTATTGTTTGCAATTTATACGAACATTACCGTAATTCTTTCAAATTCAAATAGTTTTAAATTTAAGATATTCATGTTTATAACATAAATTAAAAAAACCTACTTTCACCAAGCTTGAACGAATTAAAAGCCGACAGCGAGTAAACCTAATTTCACAAAGGTTTACCATCGGATTAAAAAAAAAATCAGAATTGTAGAAAGCATTACAATGAAAATGCTTCGTTAATGCAGCTGCATTTATACAAGTTAGCCAAGCAACAAACTCGTAAAATTAACAAATTTGCATGGCTTAACAACTTGCCAACTAACAGCTACTTAACCCTACACTCAACATATACAATTACTAATAACAGGCGAAATCCCTTTATTTTACAACCATGCTTATATAATTTACTAAATGATGGAAAGTTACAGCCAGCACGTCCTTAAAAAACAATAAGGAATTATTGCCCAGTTAGTGGCATTGTTCGAATTCGATAAAAATGCAACTTGTGCGGAAATATAAAGCCAAACAATGGACTGTTATTGCGTAATAATTTAGTTTACAATGTAATGAATGTGTACGGATGTCATTCCGAATTTTTATGGACTCGGTGCATTGATTTTATCAACGCTGGGGTGTAAGTTTACACTGTAAAATTGAAATTATACAAGGCCCTTCAAATGTTTACAAACAATGCAGGAATATAATGCGATGTGCATTAAAATCTAATTGGATTTAATATTGATTGTAAATACATTTTTAAACGCGATTTCATATTTTGTAAGTTTTATAATTATTAGAGTTTAGCATGCGCATAGACAGGATTTTAAGTTCGTGAGGGGGCAAAACAGAACATACACTTAATTTTTCTATTATGTATACATATCACTACGTATACGCTGTGAATTTTCAGACATTTATTGATATGATAGAAGCCATCAATTTAATGCTTCTAACGAGTGTTTCCACTCCCAGACTAAGCATGAAGTAAAATTTCGAGTTTAGAAAAGCCTTAAAATTTGGTTTGGGCGCTCCGCGAAGCGGAGCGACCAAACCAAATTTTCAGAAGAATTATCTTGGAAACACGTTTGGTAATAAAAGCTACCTCTCTTTATCTGGCATTTATTCAATAGCTGCTGCAATTGTGATAAAATTTATGTTGGACAAACTCAACGCAATTTGCAGACCAGGTTTAAAGAACATACCTTACACATCAAAAACTTAAATGCAGATAAATCAGCGGTAGCTCACCACGCCATCGAATCAGGTCACAAATTTTCAATAGATAAAATGAAATTATTAAAATTCTCCAGTAGTTACCAGCTACCTTGGAGGCAATAGAAATGAAAAAAGTGGAAAACCGGCTATTAAACTTTGATTTAAGCCCATTAGTAAATCCTTTTCTAGAACTGTTCCCAGCGCTCTAATCCCAGTCACCCGAAACAGTGTAATTATAATCCGCCCTTTACCTACCTGTACCGCTTCCCCACTAATCACGAATCTGTATCCACGTGGTATAAATTAAGTTTCCGTTTGTTTTTGTAACTAGTTACGCGTTGATAATGGTCACATCGTGACCGAAATGTACATTTGCGATTTTCAAATAAATCTTGTGAAGAAAGGAGACTCAATTCTTTTATTTAATAACCTAGTTCACCTTCACGTAACTCAACAATAATTTAAATACTTATTACATAAATTGTATCATCTACAAAATAATATTAAAGTAAAACCTTCCTAACTAGAAAATAAATGGTTTAGACAGAAACAAAATGTCGAGGAATAAGAAATTTCGATAATGGAAGGAATTTCGATAATGACCCTTCAATAGTTACACATTTAGATCACTTTTCCAATAGTGTGAAGCCCTCTATAAAAAAGGTTTTGGGTAAGTGTTGAAAAAACATGGAAAAATGACGTCTTTCAGTTCTTTATCAGAAGAAAATCGACGTCCTCGCAAGTGTTTCTTCATCTTAGGGAAAATCAAGGCCGTAATTTCAGGGGTGTGTTATAAAAATGTCGGGGGTGGGTTTTCAAAATTTCGGGGGGGGCTTTTACTGGTAAAAATATTGGTTTTGCTTTTTCAGGGCAATTTTTACATACAAAAATGTAACATTTTAAATATTTCGGGGGGGGGAGTTTACCCTCATATGGAGGGGTTATAAGCTTTTAGATTTTTAAAATTGACTGAAATGTTGAAAATTCACGAAAAATGGTCGAGATTTTGAAACTCAACCAAAATCATGAAAACTAACGAAAATTTAGAAGTCACGGAAATTGTTAACCGAAAATCTCGAATATTCATGAATAGTATAAACGTTTTAAAAAATTACGAAATTTACGAAAACCGTCAGAATTTTGAAAATTAACGAAAATCTAGGAATTTCATGAAACACGAGTTATGGTACCCCAAAAGTGCCCACCTCAACACTTTGCAGTCCTGCATATGAACCACCTACGGGGATGCTTACGAGTCTTCACATCGACTCGATTGTGGACAAGGCCGTAGCCAGGGAGGCGGGGGAATGGGGGTTTAAACCCCCGCCGATTTTTTTTTCTAGCAACGGTGGGGAACATTCGAGTGCGCTCCGGTTTTTACCTTTCGGTGTATACCGATAGAGCGTCCGTTTTAGGGAACGGTGGATCACCGCCATACCAGCGAAACCACTACCCGTCGGAGACCAACCCACATGTGGACCGGAGGGGCGGATAGACACCCCTGGGCTTTACAGGCCCACCCCTGACTCCTCATTTAATGGCGATAAGCACCAGGGCTAAGTGAACCCCGCCGTGTGTAGGTTAGCCCTATCCAAGATAGGGACACAGAGGTTACCTCAAGAAGGTCTACAGCTCCGACTTGGACAATCGTCCCTTTCAGACATCCATCGTCCGAAGACTCAGGTCTGCCCCCGCCGCCTCCTGTTTAGGTGCTTGGGGAACAGGTAATAATTTGATAAAACAAGACCAGGTCTAGCCACAGTTTTAAAAAATGTCAGCCATTGATTTCTTCATGAACTTTAAAGGCCCAATGAATTCTAAAATTGAAGACCTCAGAATAAAAAGTGGATGAAGACCATAGCCTTGATTTTACATGCAGCTCTCTTTGCTATGTTGAAAACTGGTCAAATTATAAAATCGGCAAACATGGGTTTTATTTACTTTTCATTCTCATTCATTCTCTCAATTGTCGTGCAGCAATACAGAATTTAGGCAGAATTATCATGTCTCGTTTTGCGTTCAGGAACATTTATATGTTTTATTGTTTACCATACACAGCGTACGTTAAAGGCTGATTTATTTTGTCAAGAACCTTATCACGCGTGTGTGTTCTGGTTTTGTAACAGGTTTACACAAACCGTAAAAAATATTTAATTTACAAAGAACTTGACAGATACTTGTTAAAAATTGGCAGTAAATAATTATTGTGATAGTGATTTATTTAAATGGCTTTTTTAAAATCTCCCCTCGTATGTAATAAATAAAGAGTCAAATTACCTTTAAATTTATGTATACCTACTGTGCCATTTCGAGCATTAGTTTAGAATATAATAGTGTCTAAAAAGGAGTAGTTGAAATGCATTATTTTAAATATTTGCAAAGGGTATAGAGACGAAATTAAACTGCACGTGCACACTCTATAAATTAGATTTAGCTGTTAGACTAGTTTGCATCTAGATTTCAAAATAAGGAACTCTCTTCCTCAATCCGTGAGTGATCTACGTGTATGAGACCGCAGCAATTACAATAAATCCCTTCCAACGTTCGAGCGCATTGGATCCCATTATGTGCAACTGTACATTCCCCGCTGATGAATTTAAGGAAGTGCAAATGTTTGGATTGCATGCCACAATTTTTCCATCATTTTAAAAGCGGACGCAGGGGGGCTTTCGGTAATATTGCGCCCAGACCGATCCTAATGGAATATATGTATTATCACGGTTTAAATCTGTGCCTAGGTGGAGAGATTACCTGGTGTTTCAGTGCTTCAACAGGGGCAGGCATGCAATTACAATTAACGATCAGAGGAAGCCACCGTGTTTGTTTCGGCATATGGAAAATCGCGATACATCCAATTGGCTAAGAGCCGGTGTGCGCTTTGATCCTTTGAAGTCGGCTCGAACAAACGTTAGGCATCCTACATTGGTTAAGTGCATTCGTTCGCTATGCGAATCGGCTGCGTTAAAAGCTCAAACAGAAAAGGGAAGCACAACATGAAACAACACAGACACACACACACACACGTATACGAACCGAACACATAATGAACCCAGACCAGCGCGCTTTTTTTTCGGGGGCGCGCATTCAAGCCGAGTCATTTACGAGTTAAAAAGCGGCGGCAATAATATTTGCATATTCGCATTAGAAACTTTGTAACTGCACCGCGCGACGACCCACTAGAGTCCTCGAGCACTTCAAAATGTAATCGCAAAGTAAGACGCGACCTCATCGCGTGCTCGCCTAGTCGAGGAAAGCAGGAAAGGAGGAAGGAGAGGCGCAATTTTCAATTACGACTTCACCGATTCCTCGTTACCTAAATTGCGAATATATTGCATGCTTCCTAATAGGGTGCTGTAATTATTGTAACAAATTCATTGCAATTTTATTTATATATAATATCACACAACTTATTAATGTTTAACTCACATAAAGTATGTGTGTGTGCTTTTTTTTAACCCATTAACGGCCGAGCAATTATAGAGTTAACTCTAAAAGTTGATTTTAAGTAAAATCCACATATCTTTTAATGATTTCTACGAATGATTTATTGTATTACATACTGTGCATTTTTTTTTAAATATACATAATGTATACGCTGTAAATGCAAGGCATACGTCGATTTTGTATAAAAACGTGCAATATAAAGTTTAGAGCGAGTATTTCCACTCCCAGACTAAGCATGAAGTAAAATTTCGAGTTTAGAAAAGCCCCGCGTAGAAAATTTGTCGAGGGTCGCGCAGCGACCCGAGACAAATTTTCACGGGGCTTTTCTAAACTCGAAATTTTACTTCATGCGCCACGCGTACAAACACTCAAACATTGCGAAATTCAAAATATTCTTGTTTATTTAATATTATTTTTAACCCTGCTTCAGCAATGTATTTTTAACACTGATTTAGAGTGTATTTTCAATTTCACAAGATTTCTGTGTTTTATACGCGTGGCGCATGAAGTAAAATTTCGAGTTTAGAAAAGCCTGAAAATTTGGTTTGGCCGCTTCGCGCTTTGCGCTACGCGACCAAACCAAATTTTCAGGCTTTTCTAAACTCGAAATTTTACTTCATGCTTAACCTGGGAGTGGAAAACACTCGTTTAAAGACTAAGCATGAAGTAAAATTTCGAGTTTAGAAAAGCCCCGCGTAAAAAATTTGTCGAGGGTCGCGCAGCGACCCGAGACAAATTTTCACGGGGCTTTTCTAAACTCGAAATTTTACTTCATGCGCCACGCGTGTAGAACACTGAAATATTGTGAAGTTAGGAATACACTGAAAACATTTTTTTAAATCAGTAATAAACGAGATATTTAAATAACAAAATATTTACGTTATTCTTCATACATTTTCAAGTCAAGTGAAATATTACAATGTATTAAATTCACTTATTTAGTAATTTAATTACCATAAAATTAATAATGTTGCGTATATGCATCAATGGCGCCTAATGGGTTAATCAAATTTTATGAATTTTAATAATTTGAGAAAAAAATATAAATTTTGCACAAGAACTTAATAAAATTGTGTAAAAATGTTAAAAAACCATTGTTCTTTCAGGGTATGTAAACCTTAAATAATACTACATAAATAGTTTTCGAGTTATTTTTATATGGATGATTAGAACAAACAATTTAAAAGTTTAATGAGCTTTTAAATTCTTCGCGAATCAAAATGTTTAAGCTTTTCTTGGCACAAAATCTTTATTTCATGCTTAATTAAAAAGCAAAAACTCCTTGTTAGAAAACTATTAAAACATTAAATTAATAAATTACACGATAATTAATGAAACTCATAAAAACTATAAAAAAACTACAAGCTGTGTTTGTTTCCCATTTTCTTGATGAAGTAAGTATGATCATTAAAGGTTCTAAAAGCAGCCTAACAAGTGTTTTCCACTCCCAGAATAAGCATGAAGTAAAATTTCGAGTTTAGAAAAGCCTGAAAATTTGGTTTGGTCGCGTAGCGCGAAGCGCAGAGCGGCCAAACCAAATTTTCAGGCTTTTCTAAACTCGAAATTTTACTTCATGCGCCACGCGTACAAAACACAGATTTGATGTGAAGTTTAGATTGTACGTCTTTAGCATACTGCTTTAATAGTATAATTTGAACATCACTTGAAATCAGTGTTTTATACGCGCGGGGCATGAAGTAAAATTTCTAGTTTAGAAAAGCCTGGGCGAAGTAAAAACATGGTGGTATCCATCATAGCACTTTCCCTGTTTAAGATATGATGACCTAAATATCAACAGTATGAAAACGTTGCACAAACTAAATGTATTCTACTTTTATTATCCTTATTCTAAAACTATTCAAAAAAGTAATTTTTGCATTTTTTACTACATCTCAATAAATATTGATTACTATCACATCTAAGCGTTTTATATTTTTAACTTTACTGTAAATCGTTGGTTTATACGCGTGGCGCATGAAGTAAAATTTCGAGTTTAGAAAAGCCCCGTGAAAATTTGTCTCGGGTCGCTGCGCGACCCTCGACAAATTTTCTACGCGGGGCTTTTCTAAACCCGAAATTTTACTTCATGCTTAGTCTGGGAGTGGAAGACACTCGTTAGTTTAAAACATATCACAACTGTTAAAATATGTATCGTATTAGTATTTTGTCATTAAATCACTATATTAATTGTATTTGATATAGTGATTTAAGTGACTTACAATCATAACATCACAATAGCCGAAATACAGTCTATATAGAGATATAATCAGACTAAATCCAAGCATAGACAAAAGATAGTCAATCAAGGCAATTACAGTCACAATAGTCAAAAGACGGTCAATAAAGATATAATATAACAAAATCCTATGATACACTAAAGACAGTCAAGCAATTCATTAAGATTCAAAATGCCACACCAGTATTTCGTTTATAAACAAATACATTTTCTATCAGTACAGTAATTAATCAGCTGAATGGGCGTCTTTAGGGGTAATATGTAAGCAAATTATCGGTACTAGGA
Source organism: Philonthus cognatus (assembly GCA_932526585.2). Classification (NCBI taxonomy): domain Eukaryota; kingdom Metazoa; phylum Arthropoda; class Insecta; order Coleoptera; family Staphylinidae; genus Philonthus; species Philonthus cognatus. The sequence continues at coordinate 82,784,924 of OW052245.1, read as the reverse complement.
CTTGACAAATGAGTGAGTTACTCAACTGTTTCCATGGCACTCCTTACAAAAAAACAAAAGATTAAAATTTTACATATAAAATGTACATTAAACTATAAGTGTGGTACATCATTGAATTCAGAAAAACATATTTTTCCAAAAAATATAAAAATTAAAAATGGCGCCCATAAGAAAATCAAAAGTTGGCTATGGTTTCTGGGTAAATGTTATAGTTATCTTAAAATAAAATATGTTATTAGATTTTTCGTTAAAAAGTGCCCGTATAATGTGAAGAGAGGAATTACTACAATAATTAATAGAAAACACTTCCCGTAACTAAAAGAAGAATATTAAACTTGTAAATGTCTAGATTCAATAGTTTTTTGATAAAAAAATAGAAACCACATTTCAAAAAATCCATTTTTGACTATATCTCAAAATCTAAAGAAGATATTTTAAAATTGCTTTTAGATTATAATTGGGCCCCAAAATACCCAATTTAACTAACTTTCTATCTCTTCAAATAACTGAGATCCCCATACATTCTGTTGAAATACGGGCACCCTGTATAAAAGAAAATGTCCAACAGGTAATACAAAAAATCATCCATGGAAATAGCACAAAGACGTACAGAATTTTACCAAAAATTAACATTTAGAGAATATGTTCTTAATAATTTTTTTATTTATTATAAATAATTTATTTGTAAGTAGACATAAAAATATGTATTAAAATAGTCAACGTGGTTATATATATAATTTTCTTAAAATCTAATATAAAAAGTACTATAAAATTAAACAGATTCACACACAAAACATTAAAACAATTTCAAACATCAATCATTTAAATATTCTGGTATTGAATAGAATGCTTTCTGTATTAGCAGTAATTTAAGCTGATATTTAAATAATAATAATAACAATAATAATATTTATTTGCCCAACGGAAGACCAATACAGGGACAAAAATATAAATAAAAACTAAATAGTAATACAAAAATAGCACAAAAAGATACAACTTAGGAATATAAGTACAAGACAATTTTTAATTTATGGTATGAAGTGTTATACATGGTCACCTACAAAAATATCGCTAAATAAATTATTTGAATTAACATACATATGAAAGATGGGTGACTTACGTAAAATATTTGTTCTTGAGTGTGGAATATGAAATGTGCTGCTGTGTCTTGACAATATACGTGGAACATGAAAATTAATCTTAGAGAGTAATTGCGGACAGTCAACTTTGTTTTCAATTAATTTACGCAAAAACGTTGCACTGATTTCTTCTCTACATGATGTCAAAGAGACGAACTGAAATTCATTTAATAAGCTCACATAATCACAAGATACATCCGGGTACGTGCCGTGAGTTTTAAATGACAAGAATTTCAGAAACCTTCTATGAACACGCTCAATTGACAAAGATGCGTTGCTATAATATGGATACCATACAATCGATGCGTATTCAAGCTTACTCCTAATAAGAGCATAGTACAAAGTTTTTAACAACGTGAGGTCCTTCAAATGACGGGGTGTACACATTAAGAAATCTAGCGTTTTTAATGCAGAGGTTGATGTGCATTTTATGTGTTCCGTAAAGGATAATCTGCTGTCAAATAAAACCCCCAAATCTTTACATTCAGTGTTACGTTCAAGAATATCGTCCTGAACACGGTAGATAAATTGTATAGGTGTATTCTTACGGTGGTAAGACACTACAAGACACTTACTAATGTTCAATACAGTAAATAATATTTACTAAACACCAGTGTGTAATATGATCAAGGTTATTCTGAAGTAGTAGAGCATCATCAACACATTTAATTGTGCAATTTATTTTTATATCATCTGCGTATGCTAATACCGGACATGAAATAGAGGTTATCAGATCATTGATGTAAACAATAAATAGAAGCGGACCCAAATTCGATCCTTGAGGGACCCCTGACGTACTAATAAACTTGTTGAATCTAAAGCCATTAAAGTGTACATAGTTTACTCTGTTACTGAGGTATGAAGACATACATTCAAGAGATGAACTAGTAAATCCAAAACTATTTAGTTTATGCAGCAATAAGTTGTGATTAATTGAGTCAAATGCTCGACTGAAATCGGTATAGATAACGTCGGTTTGTAATCGTTTATCGATAGATTCACTTATATTTTGAGAAACTACAGCTAAATTTGTTGAGATCGATCTGCCCGTAAAAAACCATGCTGAAATGGAGACAGATACTTATGAATGTGATTATAAATAGAGTTATAAATTATATGCTCAAACACTTTAGCAAAGTTTGATAAAAGGGCAATTGGCCGATAATTAGAAGTAAGACATGGATCGCCTTTCTTAAATACAGGCTTAACAACAGCAGTTTTCCATACCTCAGGAAATGTCGAGGTGCGTATAGCTAGATTTTATATAATAGTCAGTGGTTTTGCAAGGATGTATTTGCAATCTCTAATTAAAAAGCTTGGAATTTGATCATCGCCACACACTGAAGAATTTTTTAATTTACTTATACTATTTACAACAACATTTTCGTTAGTATGACTAATGGAAAAAGATTCAAGATTAGAAACTATATCGTCAAGTTTAGCTGTTGTTTTTGGCAGATATGATTTTGAGAGAAAGTATTTGCAAAGCCATTTACAATTGACAACGGTGACGTTGGTTCAATACCATCATGAACCAGTTGACTAGGAATTCTGGATATTCCTTTTTTTGCCTGACGAATTTCCAAATGTCTTTAGGATATTTTTTAAGTTCAATTTCAATTTTTCTAAGATATTCTTTATACGCCGAGGAGATTTGAGATTTTGTAAGGTTGTGTAACCTTTGGAATTCTGAATAATAGAAAGGATACCCAGTTGATTTCCATTTCCGATGATAATGCAATTTTAGTTTCACATATCTTTTAATATCTGTTGTAAACCACGAAGGAAAACCATTATTTTCATTTAAAGTATACATCGGCACATTTCTGTTTAAGGCGTTGCATAATATATTGTAAAATTTACCGGTTTCTTCATCGGAAGTACTGCACGATTTTTGAGGCGACCAGTCCGCATTAAGTAGCTTAGAATACAAGTTAAAATAATTAGCTTTTTTGAAATTAAATAATTTATTGTCATTTGTAGGAAATAGTTGTTGTTTATTACTTGTTTAAAGTTGCATATTAATAAACAATGCGGGATAATGTGAGTCTTCAGCAACAAAAGGGAGGCTATCATGTTCCACGTGTATTTTACAATCAAAGTTACTTAATACTAAGTCGAGAAGTCTATTGTTGTTATTTCTTATTTTATTAAATTGCTGCAAGTGTAAAATATTTATGAAGTTGGTAAGGGATTGAGTCTTAGAATCATTTACATTATGTTCTCCATCAAAACTAGGTAGATTAAAATCGCCAATAATCAACACTGGCTTATCAAGAATAAGCAGCTCTAAGGCTTCAAAAAAAGTGTCTAACATATCAGTTGTCACATCAAGAGGTATGTATACAGCGATTGTGTAAAAATGAAATGAGTTAATATTACACTTGCATGCAATGAAATCAATTAATGGTACCGATGCTTTGATATTACTGGTATCAATTCTTTCAAAGAAAATATTTTTGACAAAAGCCATTAATACTCCACCCCCAGTAGTTCTATGTGTAAGAGAAAAATTGCGGTCGTGTCGTATAATATCATAATTTGCATTAAATAATTCTGAGTCATTAACTGAGTCCTTTAACCAAGTTTCGCTTAAGAATATAATATCAAAACAAGAATTACATGAACTTGCCTATAATAAGTGAGTTTTAGACCTAATTCCGCGAACATTCTGGTAGTATAAGCTCAAACGTTGACTTCCGGGCATATTTAGTTTTCCGAATGTTCAGAATCCTTGTTGATAATAGTTGGAATATTTCGAATATAAAGTCCTTAAGTGATGATAAATGTTTCATATTTTTTGGCAAATTATTAAATAAAGTTACACACATATAGTAAGGATTTTTTTAAATAGTGTCGTGGAATGAGAAGGCACAGCAAATTCATTCCGATTACGAGTTACTGCAACTTTTTTGAATTTAGAATTTGTACAAAATTTATTTTTGTTACAAAAAACATATAAACAGGACTTATATATGTACAATGAATGAAATGTCATTATCTGCAGATCTCTAAAAAATTCACGACAGCTATCACGATAATTATTATGCATAATTCTTCGAATAGTCATTTTTTGCAGTATATACAATCTGTGTGATTGACTTGATTGACCCAAAAAAATAATACCGTACGTTAGATGGCTTTGGACATGAGCATAGTGGTAAGATACGAGTGAAGAGCGACTGACCGAGTCTTTTATTGACAAAATAGCAAAGGAACTGGAACGGAGCTTTTGGAATACGTTATCAATATGCATTCCCTAATCTAATGTAGGTGTCAAGATTACTCCTAAGAATTTCTCCGATGTTACATGTTCTATTGATTGCTCATTGTGTTTTAGACCAGCAACTGTTGGTAAATTTTTATTTCTAGTATTTTTAAATTGAATATAGCCAGATTTAGATAAATTTGGCACTAATTTGTTGCAAGTGCACCACGAGAAAAAAATTTTAATCGCATCATTTGCTAGCTCTTCGACAATTTGCGGGGATGAGTTGCTGATGGTTAAGGATGTATCATCCGCATATTTACATAAAGTAAGTTTTGAGATATCCTCAAACATCATGTCCACGTCATTCATGAATATAATGAATAGAAATGGAGCTAGAGTTTATCCCTGAGGAGTTCCTCTTTCTAACTTTATTTTATGTTGTATTGTATTTTTTTTGTCTTTTAATACAACGGACTGTAGTCTGTCTGCTAGAAATGATTTGATTACATTATATATATTACCAATTAAGCCGTACGCTGAAAGCTTTTTTAGAAGCAGTTCGTGATCTATTAGATCAAAAGCTTTGGTTAGATCGAAGTAGATGCTTAATGTTATTTCTTTCCTATCAAGTGCATTGTAAATGGCTGTTAACGAGTCAAAAATTGTATCAATTGTCGACTTTCCCTGCATAAAACCGGATTGACTGGAATGAAGAAGATTAAATTTAGAGAAATATGATATTAGGCGGACTAGCAGCGTTTTTTCAAATATTTTGGCAAAAAATGATAGCACAGGCACGGACCTATCATTTTCGATATTGCGTCTGTCTTTCTTTTTATAAATTGGTATAACAATTGCTTCCTTTAGAACAGTTGGAAAGATACCTTTCTCATAAGACTGGTTTATAAGATGCGTCAAAGGACGTGTTATTATCAATGAGATATCTTTGATTAGAAAGCCCGGAATTTCATCACATCCGGCTGCTTAATTTGCCGGTAGGTCCGTTATGATATTCAGAAGTACATTTTCGCTTACCGGATGCAAAAAGAATGTATTGTTTGAATATCTTTGCGGTAACTCGTCAGATATATTTACGTTACGGTCAATGTTCAGAGTATATTTTTTCGTGTCTTGTGACCATATGTCTCTTAATTTATGAATGACCATATCGTTTTACTTTTGTTTTTTGAATTTGCTATAAGTCCATCAATATGTCGCTTTTTAGTAGTTTTATTGAGAAGTGTATGTTCCCTTCTTGCTTTCTTATACATGTCATTAACATTATTGTCATTAGTCAATTTTTTTAGCCAGATTTTTCAGGTTATTTGAACTAACTAGTACATTCTTGTCTATCCAAGATTTACTTTTTGTTTGTGTATTTGATTTCTTTATAGGAAAGTTTTTATGAAATAACAATAATATTTTATTTGCAAAGGTATTACATTTTGAGTCTATGTCTTTTGAGTCAAATACAAAGTTACAATTTTCGCATGCAACATCATGATAAAATTTTGATCTACTAGAGTCTTAGTAATCAAGTTTTAATATAGATGTATCAGTTTTAATACTTAATAATCGAATATTCTAATTAGTCGAATATTTCAATATTTACATTTGAATATAATATAAAAGTGATTTCCATAGAACATTTAACAGCTTTATGTATTTCAATTTTACACGAGTAAAAATGATGAATTATCGCAACCATATTTTGTCATAAAACATGAAATTAGCGATTATTATCACGTCACCGAGAATATTACTCACTTTTGACATCATAAACCAATAGAGAATTGAGCAATCAATCGGTTTTCACAAGTAAATTATCAAGAAATAAAATCGTTCAGTTATTGTTAATGCATGCAGCAATTTTGTGTATGTAGGTCGCTCTTAAAAATCTAAAGCATCGATTTGAACGGTGTTATCATCTACACAGTACATTGTAACGATGATGACGCGAACCATTCCGTTAATGCACACTTTCGAAAAAATTCCCAGGAAAACGAGTGCGTCGAAGATCAAAGCGATCGAGAAAAAAAAAAACAAAGTTAACCCCGTGTGTGTATGTTTCCGTTATCCCGCAACATTGATATAAACACAAACGAGGGGGGCATGATTTACTAGGCGTCCGTTCCGGAGGTAAGTCAGCCGCCCCCTCGCGTTCTGTATGTTACCCTCCTTAAGCCCCATTAAGTTCTTGCGGTTACAATATGAGTATTCCGCTCCTCGGACGTGCCATTGTTCCGCGCATTCATTAAGATTCTCGATAATCTCAACGGCCATAACTTAAAACCCTCTTCGCCGCCCTCGACACCCTCAACACCACCCTCCGCTCGTTAATGAAGTACTTAGATAGCGCAGCGGGTAATTTTAGTATTTAAACGACTCATAAATAAATGATCTTAAAATAGGATTACAACAACTCTATAAACAACTCGATGGGCACAATTGATACCGAGATTTTATGTTTACCTTGCGCGATTCCCCGACGCTAATTTCAGCCCCCGTTTGTACCGATTCAAGTTTAATTGATGTTCTGCATTAAAAGCATTAACCGATTAAATCCGCGATTCGATTTCCTGTTTCATCGAATGACTAAATTCAATCACGAAACTTTGCTGCCCGTACGATTCTGCGCCAGGTTTTAATTACAATCCGTTCAGATAACTCATTCCAATCAAATGATAATCATTTGGAAAAAAAATTAGAAATTCAACTAGAACGGCTATTTACGATCTATTATTTCATACTGAGTTTCTGCGAGATAAAACGAATTGAATCTAATAATTCTATTTTAAGCTCAGGCTTATATTAATTGTGCGTTTATCGGCTTTCATTAATAACGGGATTATTCTCCGACGTCCCAGTTCGAAGAACTACTCACTAAGTTTTGATTTCCGATTAATATTAATTCCTATTTTCTTATTACAAAATTATAAATTTATATTATATCAATAAAAAAGATTACAGATCGAAAACATTATTATAAATCAGTTTCATTATAATAATCCTTATGAAAAAAATTAACGGAAATCATGAAACAAAAACTAACATTGTAGACCATGACAGTATATACAGGGTGGGGCATTTAACGTGTTTTTCGCAAATATTTCGAAAACAAACCATTTTACCCAGAAATGACCTTAGTGAAAAATAATTGTATAGAAAGGGGCCATAATTATGTAATATTGGTTTTCTCACAGGTGGCGCTGTTGTCGCTAAAACAATGTCAACTCAATTTTTTTTAACGGGAACCCCTATATTTGATTGCAGAATCAGATTCTTCGAAAAAAGAAATTAAAATAATTTATTTAACAACATTTTTTGTTTGCCTAATATATGGCGCGGTAATCGCGAAAAATAATAATGCGTTGGAATGTTCGTGTAATTTGCGGGTAGATTTAATTTGAGATATAATGGCTGAAAAACAAAGAAAGTGTTTTGAAACAAGCTGAAGACTTTTTACAAGTCATTTTTTTCAGTAAAGAAATTATCCACAAAATATGCAATATTGGTCAAATTCAAGTTATTTTTTTTAAAGGAAGATCATACAATTTTTAATCGTGAAAATGTTAATGCTGCTTGTCATTTGTACGTGCTGATACTCTAAAAACAAGCGTTTCATTCTGAGACACCAAAACATCTTTAATGTTTCACCTGTTTCGATTACAGCACCATTTATCAGGCTTACAAAAAATAAGGTAAAATAAATTCTTTTAATTCTTTTACGAGGAATCTGAAACTATAATTAACAAAAAGGTTAATATTAAAAAAAATTAGTTGACTTTGTTTTAGCGACAACAACGACTGTGAGAAAACCAATATTACATAATTATGGGCCCCTTCTGTACGATTACTTTTTGCTCAGGTTATTTCCGCGTAAAATGCTTTGTTTTCGAAATATTTGCAAAAAACACGTTAAATGCTTCACCCTGTATTTTGTACGTGCTATTTATTTCACCAAGAAAAAAAATATTTCATTAACTTATTCCGTTGTGAACATTTTCATAGAATTGATAAACCCATTAAACTATATCTTTGAGCGCTCGTGTTAAGCACATTTCTTTAGTGTAAACAAATATTTATACATCGAATTTAAGCTCTTATAATTCTTAATCACGTATTCTTTAAATAAATTTAATCGGCTAAGTAATTTATCAAATAGAATGCTTTTAACAGAATAAGTGAAAAAATCGCTTTTCCAAATAAAACACTGATGGCTGGCAAAATTTTATAAAAAAATGAAACGTTTTAAAAGAAGAGTATTAAAACTTAGAAAAGCGTTAAAAATGTGCTAATTACATTTCACTAGAAATTGCGTTTGTGGTATATGCTAAATATTGAAATTTTATTAAGTTAAGAGTTTTCAGACTTTTAAAATATGCTGAAATTTTGTGATATTTTTTTTTCTGTGCAATAAGAATTACCTAGAGTTACTTCTAATATCTAGAAGAGTGTCTGTGATTATTTTCAAATAAAAATTTGAATCAAAAATTTGCGATTTTTTTAAGTGCTCGACTTACATTTAGTGAAGTCGGAAAAACTGCTTTGGAACTCCGTATGCCAGTAACTCGCCTCTACTGTGAGACATCTTCCTCTGCATTTTCAAAGACATCCAAAAAAAAAAAAGTTTTAAAACACTTTCGCGATTCAACTCTTTAAATAATGATTTACACACCGCAAGGTAATCCGGATGATTCCTGCATCTCAAGCATTCTGGAGAAAAAAATCCGAAAATCGAAATTTCTGCATTTTAAGTTTCTCTCTCCCCCTCTGCCAAACAGTTCGGGGCATCCCAATTCGAAAACTTGTTCTTCTTCTTAAAGACATTCCCAAAAGTGGAACCACTTTATTGATTGGTTACTTTTACACTTTAAAATTACGTTTTTTTTTTTACATAGGAAGGTAATCCGGATGTGCATTGCGCGCACCAACACTTAATCACTCTCGTAAATTTTCGCGAAATTCATCAAAATAAATAAAAGCGGAAAAACAGCAAAAATACGGGCGACCGTTCGTTCGCCTTCAAATACTGGTGTTTACTGAGTGAGAAACGAGTGCGTGTTCACGCCGAAATGAAATAATGGAGCAAAAAACAGAAGAATCAAGGTGCCTTATCTCTTCGAAATCCGCGTGTTTTAATGCGAATTCAATGCGAAAATAGAATTTCATTCTGATTTATATTGACAGTGAAGTGTGTTTAAATATATTTAAACACATTGCACTATAATTATAAATCGGAATGAAATTCTATTGTCGAATTGTTTTCGCACCAAAACAGGCGAATTCGGCAGAGAAAGGGCACCTTGATTCACCTGTTTTTTTGCTCGATTCTTTTTTTTTGTTTTATTTTTATTTTTGGCTTTTGCCTGGCCTTGGGAACTTGCCCATTAGCCATCATCAATGTTTATTTTTGTATCAATTAATTTATTACAATTTGTATTATTTAACTATTCATTTGGACAATCACACACATTCATACCACACCCAGGGTCACGACGAGACATTATTTTTCAAATAAAGTCTCCTCATGCACGGGAATCGAACCCGAACTTGTGGCTCGCCGTCGATTATTTTATTTCTGCGTGAACGCGCACTCGTATCTCACTCAGTAAACACCAATATTCGAAGGCGAATGAACGGTCGCGTATTTTTGCTGGTTTTCCGTCTTCATTTATTTTAATAACAATTTCGCGAAGATCCACGCGATTGATTAAGTGCTTGTGCGCGCAGTGCACATCCGTATTACCTTCCTATGTAAAAAAAAGTAATATTAAAGTGTTAAAGTAACAATCAATAAAGTGGTTCCACTTTTGGGGATGTCTTTAAGAAGAAGAAGAAGTTTTCGAATTGGGATGTCTCAAAGGGTTTGGCGGAGGCAAAGAGAGAAAATGACGGCCGAGAAATTGAAAAATTTTCGGTTTGTTGATTTTCTTCTCCAGAATGATTGAGTGGTAGTAGGCGTAGGTAGCATCCGAATTACCTTCTGGTGCGTAAATACTTATTTGAAGTGTTGAATCGCGAAAGTGTTTTAAAATTTAAAAAAATGGTTCCATTTTTGGGGATGTCTTTGATAATGAAGAGGAGGATGTCTCAAGGTAGAGGCGCGTTGTTGGCATGCTGGAGTTCCAAAGCAGTTCTTGCGACTTCACTAAAGGTAAGTCGAGCGATTACAAAATCGTTTTTAACAAAACATGGTTTTTCATTAAAACAGTGTTTAAAATATTAACAATTAAAAACATGTTTAAAACACGTTTGAAACGTGTTTAAAACAAATCATGTTTCAAATTTTAAGATATTCATTTTGAATTTTTTTTGAATTCTACAAAAAATTACAGATACTCTTACTAATACTAGAAACAATGAGTGCTATTTACTTCCACCAAGAAAAAGTATTTCATCAACTTATTCCACTGTGAACATTATTAGAATATTGATAAACCTTCTAAACTATATATTTGAGCGCTCGTGCTAAGCACATTTCTTTAGTGTGAACAAATATTTATACATCGAATTAAAGCTCTCTAAATTCTCAATCAAGTACTTTTAAACTAAATATAATCGGCTCAGTACTTTATCAAATAGAATGCGTTAAATAGAATAAGTCAAAAAATCGCTTTATTTGCTTTTTCAAATTAAACACTGTTATTAGGAAAATGTTAACAAAAAACAAATCGTTTTCTAGGAAGTGCACTATAAATTAAGACACCTTTAAAGTTATGCTAGTTACGTTTCTCTATCTTAAAAATTGCGTTCGTGGTATGTGCTAAAAACTGAAATTTCATTAATTTAGAAGTTTTCAGATATTAAAAATATGCTGAAATTTTGTGAAATATATTTTTCTTCGCAAAAGAAATTACCTTGTTACTTCGAATATCAAGGAGAGTGTCTGTGATTTATTTGAGATTTTTTTTAAAATAAAAATTATCCTCAAAAATTCGCAATATTTGTAAGGGGTGGGTATGGAAAAAACAGATTTTGAGATTTTTTGTTTAATTCTACAAAAAAATTACAGACATTCTTACTAATATTTGAAACAATGCGTGCTATTTATTTTATCAATAAAAAAATATGTTATTAACTTATTCCATTTTAATCATTTGCAGAAAATAAATAAACCTATTAAAACATATAGGAATTTTTTTTTAAGTATACATAAGCATACGCTGTAAATTTTAGGACATTCGTTGCTTTTTAAAAAGAATTTAATTTGAATCTTCAAATAAGTTTTTTTCACTCCCAGACTAAGCATGAAGTAAAATTTCGAGTTTAGAAAAGCCTGAAAATTTGGTGTAGTGGCGTACGCTTTCGTAAATTTGAAATTTTACTTCATGCGCCACACGTGCAAAACAACGTTTTATAGAGAAGTTCTACAGTGTGTTGTGAACTTCTCTATAAAACGTTGTTTTGCAAGTGTGGCGCATGAAGTATAATTTATTTTAGGAAATTCGTTGTGTTTTTAAAAGTATTCAATATGAATCTTATTATCGTTATTTTTTTCACTCCCAGACTAAGCATGAAGTAAAATTTCGAGTAATAATACAATAGATTGCTAGTAAAAATAAATGTGAATGCTATTTCAAACGTGTAACGTAATAATTACGGCAGCTTATTTGAAATTTTATTTCGCTGCATATTTACGTTAAAAAATGCATTTCCCATTAGGATAATGCACGGCTAAAATAATACAGCCATTACGCGCAAACAATGGTGGTACGTTTGTTGCTCTCGGTTGCATTAATTAAACAATTAAAATGGTTTTCCGAATGTGAAAATCGAAACCAACCAACACCGTGAAATAACATAATTATCAAATTTCATGGAAATTCGATTTTAAATAACACGATTTCAAATAGCTTTGTGTTGTTGTTTTTTTGTTGTAATATGTTTAATTCATTTTACCCAATTATTCAATCCTAAATTGTATCTGCCAATTTTTTAATTGTTTTATTATTTTATATTGTCAAGGCTTCTACTTTGTTATATGTACATTTCTGTGCAATAAAATTAAGCACAAGTCTTATAACTATTTTTCACAATATTGTAGTTGTATAATTCGGGCCTATTTTAATTGCCTAGCAGCAGTTTTAGTAAAAAATAAAACACCATATATAGAGTAAAGAAATGTTAGGAGTAGGAAAGAAGTGCTACTCCTAACATTTCTTTACTCTGAAAACAGTGTCTTTACTGATGTTCACCAATCGAACAATTTGTGTAATAGAAAAACCATCTTCTTAATGTAAAGTTAATTAAAGGAAAGGCACTTGTTATTGTTTCACAATTAAATCTTTATTCCGACTAGTTTCGGTTTGTTAGACCATTTTTTAACTTTACATAGTGTAATATGTTTCACCAAGTGCTCGATGAGAAATTAATTCAAGAAATCATCTTCTTAAGTTAGAATTCGAATTTTTTAATTGTTGTCTAAATGACGTGGCATTTCGCCATTAAGGAAATTGACATATTTACGTAACTAGGAAACTCATCATGTCCACTTTAAACTATAACATATTTTGCGTACTTAATTTTATTGCACAGAAGAGTACATACTAATTTTAGAAAAAACACTCTTTACGTTGGTTGTATAACACATTTTTATTTCCTTGTATCTTTGGATGCTCGAACTAAACACAATTTTTAAGCGGAAAAAAATATTCATACATCAAATTGAAGCTCTTTTAGTAGTACATTTTGAACTTTTTATATCTTTTATGACGGAAGCTTATTTGTTATATTTTTTAAGGTGAAATGCCAAATACTTCGCTTTAAATCAGTGATTTGTACGCGTGGCGCATGAAGTAAAATTTCGAGTTGAGAAAAGCCCGAATTTGGATTTGGACGCTGCGCGTCCAAATCCAAATTCTTAGGGCTTTTCTCAACTCGAAATTTTACTTCATGCTTAGTCTGGGAGTGGAAGATACTCATTTAATATTTTGAAATTGTTAATAAATTTTCAAGATTTTAGTTAATTTTCAAAATGTTGACGATTTTTAGTAAATTTCTATAGTTTTACTTAATTCCCTACGCTTTTCGCAAATTTCCATAGTTTTACTTAATTCCCTACGCTTTTCGCAAATTTCCATAGTTTTACTTAATTCCCTACGCTTTTCGTAAATTTACAAGATTTTACTCAATTCTTAACCCCTTTCGTAAATTTGCAAGATTTCCTTTAATCTTCGTAATTCTGAAACGGACTTTGTAGCTCCAATAATAACGAAGTTAGCAATAGTCCCGACTTAAGTTTGAAAATTCTGTATATTCAGTACTGTCAAAATATAATCGAAACAATGAAATGAAAGTCTACTTATAGTTAGTATAGTCATTATAGTCAATGCAGTCAAATTACAGTATTTAGTGTGTATTTTTTTTCATCAAAGTGTAAACATTTATCAAAGTGTCACTATTAATTTTGAATTTTTACATGTTTAACACGACATGGGAATTTTGGCCAACCATTACATGTGAGGACATTTCAGACAATTTACGATTTAATAGAATTAAGTTAAGTTAAGTTTTTTTTTTATCAAAGTGTAAACATTTGTCAAAGTGTCACTGTTGATTTTAATTTTTTACATTTTTAACACGACATGAGAATTGTACCCAATCATCACATGTCAGGACATTTCTGACAATTTACGATTTAATAAAATTGAGTTAGGTTAAATGACAAGTTGGGATGAAACTAATGTTGTTTTTATAACCTAACCTCTTTCTGTTTTCATCGTGATATTTTGACTATATGTGACTTATTTGAATTAAGGATCATTGTGAGATTACTCTGTGTCAATTGTTTATTAACCAGTGTTGTCTTAAAATCACTTAGCCTTTTGACTGTGATAGTATTTTATTATTGAATGACTATTGTAACATTTTGACAGTAATTTCGCTACTAAGCCATTTTAACAGTATTTCATCGTAGTCGACTGTATTTTCACGATTATGGCATTTTGATAGTATTTTATCATTAAAAGACTATTTAAAATTTTTTTTTTTGGTTTGTTTGGCATAGGTATTACCATTCAGCCACTAACGTTGATTTTATAATATCTATATTAACATATATTTCGACTATTTGGACGTCACAACACATTCACACACATCCATGGAACCGGAGACGAGTATTTTTCGTTAGAAAAATTACTCGCCTCCGCTGGGAATCGAACCCAGATCACCTCCGTGTCCGATTGGTATCTAACATTTAAACGGTAATTTCGCTATTATAACCTTTTGATAGTATTTCATCATAGTCGATTGTATTTTCAGCTGTAATATAACATGGTGGTATGATTATCATCGATAATATTCATGAGTGAAACCGAGCTGCAGATTCAACGAGCCCGAAGGGCGAGTTGAATGTGCTGCTCCGGTTTCACGAATAAATATTATCGATTATTAATCATACCTCGAGTTATATTCGATGAGAGAATATAACAAATTTCACTACATTTCCGTCTTGGAAACCTCACCACATCGCCCCGTTGACATTTTTAATTATCGCCAAAACAAGGTAATAGAAGTCTATCGCCGCTGTGATAACATGTATCTATGGAAATAAGCGATTCTGATTGGAGGGAATGTAGTCATGTGACTCTTGAGTTATATTCTCACTATTATGGCATTTTGATACTATTTTATCATTAAATGACTTTTTAACATTTTGCCGGTAATTTTGCTATTATAACATCTTGATAGAATTTCATCAGAGTTGACTGTATTGCATTTATACTATTATGGCATTTTGATACAGGGTGAGCAACAATGTTTGCAGACAAGTTAAATTTCCCGCCGAAAAAAAATCTGGGAAATTTGATCGTTCCAAGTTCAAGCCAAGGAATAATTAATAAAGAGAAACTAGATTTGACACTAGCAGCGTCGTGCGTCGTAATTTGCTATTGTGTTCATTAATTCTTCGAATTTAGTTATTTTACCTTTTGTTTCATAGACATCAGGATTACTTTACGTAAATATTTGTATTGTCGTAAGTGATTTGCTGTTTTTTAGATTATAAAATTATAAAATTTGAGTTTCATTCTAAATTTACAGAGTTTAAGTAAAATCACATTTATTTACCGTGATGTTTACACCACAGCGTTGTAACGAGTATGTGGATGTGCCATCTTCATTCATAAAGCATCATTTATGAATGAAGATGGCACATCCACATACTCGTTACAATCGTGTCTGAATCAAGCCTTTCCCGATGTTGACATTCGTAATAAAACATTTTTCTCGCATAAAACCCGCACTGTTGACCGTTTAGAAAGTTAAACCAGGTAGAGTTAACATTTGCCTAGAAAATGATGGCCATAATTTTTATCATTTGTTATAAAATGAGGGATGCTTACTCTACGTTTATCATTTTCACATACACAAAACCTTAACTTACTTCAATTTACTTTGTATATTTAAATTAAATTGTAAAAATTAAATATATAGTTATGATTAAATATTTAATTTATTTTGAGAAAAAATGTTTGCCACGCCAATGGAAAAGCAATCTAGGGGATTTTCTTTTCATATAATCAGTTGGACCAACATGCGTATCTATCACTCTGCAACCATTGTTGCTCACTCTGTAGTATATCATCGTTAAATTAACTGTAATTTACCCATTATCTTTTGAATCCTTTTTAACTTGTATCAAAATTGATATTCTCCATGAAGAAAACGACAATAAACGTAAATTTTCAATTGCTTCAATGATGAAACAAACGAGTGTCTTCCACTCCCAGACTAAGCATGAAGTAAAATTTCGAGTTTAGAAAAGCCTGAAAATTTGGCTCGGGCGCGTAGCGAAGCGGAGCGACCGAGCCAAATTAGGCTTTTCTAAACTCGAAATTTTACTTCATGCGCCACGCGTGAAAAACGCTGATTTAATGTGAAATGGTCTTTAACCAATTTATAAGTGAAATAAGTTTATTCTATCAATTAACAATTGTTTAGGTGATGTAAAAAATCCTGATACCAGCAGTATACAGAAATAGTGGACATATTACTATTTTTTTTTTATAGTGCTGAAATCAGGATTTTTACTCAATCGTGGGGTAAATAGCATTGTTAAATTTAAAAAATGCGACTTGGTGTAATTTTTCTCCACACATACATATATACATTCTAGCAGTATAAAAAAAAATAGTGGACACATCACTATTTTTTTATACTGCTGGAATCAGGATTATTTACTCGATCGAGAGGTAAATAGCATTGTAAAATTTCAAAAATGTGACTTGGTGTAGTTTTCCTCCACACATACAGATATAAATTCCAGCAGTATAAAAAATAGTGGTCACATCACTATTTTTTTTATACTGCTGGAATGTATACAGGGTGAGTCGGGAGGAGCGCACCAAACTCTAGGAGTGTATTATACACGTGAAAATAATGTAAAAAAACTAATTTGTTATTATCCGATTTTTATTTGTTTTCAAGTTATAGCATATTAACAAATAAACAAGTTATTATACAAAAAATGTTGTTAATCATAGCGTTCTTTCAACAAATGTTCAAAAATACCGCCATTGACTTCTAAACATTTTCTGCTTCGTCTACGAAGAGCGTTTGTTGCTCTCCCAATTGATTCATTTCTTTCTTCTTTTATATGGGCTGCAGTATTCTCAATTCGTCTAATTAGTGATTCCCGTGTGTCCACTTTTATTTTGAAGACTTCATTTTTCATCCAGCCCCATAAACAAAAATCTAGTGGTGTGAGGTCTGGAGATCTTGCAGGCCAATTAATAGGACCTCCACGACCAATCCAACGCCCTGGAAAACGTTCGTCCAAATGTTGCTTGACTTGACGAGCGACATGTGCAGGAGCTCCATCGTGCTGATAGTACATCTGCATTCTAACATTTATAGGAACATCTTCTAGCAGGCCTTGTAATTCATTTTGTAAAAAATTGAGGTAGTTGCCTCCTGTGAGACGATTCTCCAAAATGAAAGGGCCGATTAAATAACTGTCAACCATACCACACCACACGTTTACAGAAGACCGATGTTGAAAAGTGCTTTCGACTGTTGCGTGGGGATTTTCATCAGACCATACATGAGAGTTACGAGTGTTGTTAATGCCATCACGGGTAAATGTAGCTTCATCCGTAAAGAGTATACTCGATACATTACGATGATTATTATTTATCCACCGACAAAATTCCGTACGGTTAGCGTAATCCCCTGGTTGTAGGTGCTGTACTCTCTGAACGTGATAAGGATATAAGCCTTGCTCGTGTAGCGTGTTCATCACTCTTTTTTGTAGAATTGCCAATTGAGTGGCAATTCTCCGTGAGCTAGTAGTTGCATCTTCTTCTACTAGATGCAGAATATTTTCTACTTCTACAAAACCTTGTCGAGCAGCGCGCTCATATGTTATGTTAGCACTGGGAAGCTTACCAGTCTCGCACAATTTCTTGAAAACTCTAATAAATATGTTTTTATCAGGATGTCTTTGGTGTGGAAAACGTTCACGATATTCTTCAACAGCAGCTGTAGCATTTCCATTACAGAAACCATATACAAACACCATATTTGCATATTCTAAATTTGAATAAGTATGTGGCATTTTGCAACACTAACAATCACATTAATTCGAACTTAAACGTTCAGTTACTGTTCACCGTACACTGACAGTTCATCAAAACGTCAGAATTATCAAATGTTTATAAGCCTCGAACATGGCATACTTTGATAATGTTAAAATTCAGATAGAAGTGGAAAGCTAGATGAACATTTTTAATTACGCCATAACTTGAAAACAAATGAAAATCGGATAAGAACAAATGAGTTTTTTTACATTATTTTCACGTGTATAATACACTCCTAGAGTTTGGTGCGCTCCTCCCGACTCACCCTGTATATCTGTATGTGTGGAGAAAAATTACACCAAGTCACATTTTTGAAATTTAACAATACTATTTACCTTTCGATCGAGTAAAAATCCTGATTTCAGCACCATAAAAAAATAGTAATATATCCACTATTTTTTTACACTTGAAATAAGTGTTTTATACGCCTGACGCATGAAGTAAAATTTCGACTTTAGAAAAACCTGAAAGTTTGGTTTGATCGCGAAGCGCTACGCGCTACGCGACTAAACCAAATTTTCAGGCTTTTCTAAACTCGAAATTTTACTTCATGCTCCACGCGTGTTAGACACCAATATATTGGGAGGTTAGAAATACACTAAAGAATACTTGTTTAAAATAAGGAATGATTAAAATATTTAAATAATAAAATATTTACATTTTTTCTTACATATTTTCTAGTCAGATCAAATAATACAATATTAAATTAACATATTTTATTGATTTTACTATACATTAATTATGCATTGTTATCTATAATATACTTATGTTCTATGTTCTTATATACATTTTCCCTGTAATAGGATATTCTGTATCTGTTGGGAAATAAATACTATTATTATTATTATTATATTTATTAATTTAATTAACAAAAAATTAATACTGTTGCGTTATTAATGGTTATTAATGGTATTTCAAAAGATATCTTTGGGTAATACATCCCAATCCTTCCCACCGGATTTATCGCGTTGATCACGTCCAATTTAACTTAGCAGGAGGTTTAAAATAAATGCTCGTTAAAAATGCAGCAGGGAAAACTATTCAAAGTTTACGAGCGTGCAGGTATGCGTAAATAGGCAAAAATATCTGCGGGTTTTTGCGGAATTCGCGTTGTATGGGCTAGATTTGCGGTAGTAAATTTATGCTAGGGGTAATTATACCCCGCATAGCTTCATTAGACTCGAACCCTTTCGAGTTCACCCCGAGCGGCCCGCGATTACACCCCGGTATTAATTCGTGCATTTAGCAAATTAAAGAATCCTCGCGTGCTGCATAAAATACGGCTCCACACATTCTAACCAAGTGCGAAAAATAAAGATCGCGTATCTCTGGCGAGGTTTTTGTTTTGTTTTTAAAGTCCGGACTGAAATAATTAAAGCGGATAATGAAGTGGGGTCGGATATTATTGCGTCGATTACGTGTGTTGGGGGGATTCCTTTGTTCGTTCGTCCGTGGGCTCCAGGGTGTTCATTTCTGCCACCGGGGGGAAATTACCCCCGGCCGAAAAATATATGTCCCGTCGGGGAGCTGCGGGAAAAAAAACCGGACAGACCAAACAAACGATTAAGTTCGCATCCTGGGAGAAAGTGGTGGTCAGATTTCTGTTGATTTACGCTTATCGGGTCGAGCGACGCTGAGGATAAATTGGGATGTTGGGAATTAGAAGGTGATATCTGTTTTTTTTTTTCGTAGTTCAGGTGATATAAAAAAAGATTAATTTCTGCCGGTGTAAATTTGACAATAGATGTTCAAGTGCTTACCGCATTACAGGGACAAATGGTCGATTAGTAGGTTAAATTAATAGCTACAAGTTTAATTTGAACCACTTTTTTCTAAAGTCATATCTAAGGCTCGGATTATACCGGGTGTTGACTTGGAGGACGCAACATAGGAAATCGCATGTTAATTTTGAAGTGTTCAAATATTGGCTTTCCTATTTATTTTAGAGACAAAATGTATTAGACATTTTTGTGGAGGGAAAAATTCTTAGTTTATAAATATTTACACTTAACACTTTCCGTTTCTCTAGGTTAAAATAATTAAAAAAAGTAATGTGATTTTATAAAAATAATGACATACCATGGAATTGATACAACAGTTGCGGATGTCGAAATAGCACAAAATATTGCTGTTATTTAATTAACGACAAAAACATAACGCAAACATTGTGATAACTGTGGTCTGCATAATACCACTTTATTAGGAAGACTTTTTCTTGTATAGTGTTTTAAATATTAATATCCCTTTTTCGCACCTTCCTTAAATATTTATTTACATTCTATATATTTACAGAGAGTATTTTCTTTAAAGTATACGTATTCCAAATTCAACCTATTTTCTGTAAATTTTGAGATATTTCCTGTTTTTTAAAGTTCAATTTAAAGCTTAAAACAAGTGTTTTCTACTCCCAGACTAAGCATGAAGAAAAATTTTGAGTTTAGAAAAGCCCTGTGAAAATTTGTCGAGGGTCGCGCAGCGACCCGAGACAAATTTTCTGAGCTTTTCTAAACTCGAAATTTTACTTCATGCGCCACGCTTATAAAACAAAATAATATTGTCAAATTTATGTATATTCGGAGATCATTTAAAATCTGTGTTTTATACGCGTGGCGCATGAAGTAAAATTTCGAGTTTAGAAAAGCCCAGAAAATTTGTCTCGGGTCGCTGCGCGACCCTCGACAAATTTTCACGGGGCTTTTCTAAACTCGAAATTTTACTTCATGCTTAGTCTGGGAGTGGAAAACACTCGTTTAAAGCTTAAAATTAAACACTTTTAAAAATCAACGAATGTCAGAAAATTGACAGCTAAAATAATTTAGAAAAAGTAATTTGATTTTATCAAAATAATGACATACCATGGAATTGTTACAACAATTGTGGATGTCAAAATAGCACAAGATATTACTGTCACTTGATTAACGACAGAAAACATAAAGCAAACATCCTGATAATTGTGGTCTGCATAATATTATATATTAGGAGGATTTTTTGTTGTATAGTGTAAATCATTTCGAAAACATTTACTTTAATCAAGTGACTCCGTTATATTTTGCCATTTTTACATCCCCAATTATTGTTTCAATTCTATGGCATGTCATTATTTTTATAAAATCACATTACTTTTTTTAAATTATTTTAACTTAAAAAAACGTAAAGTGATAAACGTTAACACGAATGAATTCAGAATTTTTCCCTCTATAAAAAAAAGTACAAACGTTTTGTTTCTAAAATAAATAGGGGAGCCAAAATTTAAACATTTCAAAATTTACATGGGATTTCCTATCTTGCGTCCGCTCGGTATGCAAAATGGTATTCAAAATGCATATTTATTATTTAGAGGTATATCAAGAAAATTGTAAGTGTTGTATGCATATCTAATGTTTGGCTTATTTAAATCAAAAAACATTAGACATCGTCGGATTACCTGTAAATCCTTTTAAGTATAAGAAACAAAACTTTTCAGCAGAGACAAAAAACTTGCTGCTGCCACTATTTTTAAACCTTGTTTTTAGATTTTATGGAATATCATTTCAATGTTATTTTAAATATAATAAATAAAATATATTAGTGTTTGTAATTTAATACAATTGTTTCCGTAAAAAGAAGAAATAGCCAAAACTTGGACATAAATGGTATTACAGGTAAGCCGACGATATGTATAGAAAACTTACAATTTTGTTGATATACTTCTTAATAACAAATATGCATATGATCCAAGCCATACTCATCACAAACCGAGATATCAAGCTGTTACATTACTTTTTGTACACCCTGTATGCATTATGTATTGTTAAGTGGTCTAGTGTTGGAACATTGAAGTGTCGGACGATGTAAGAGGCGGCAGAAAGTAATTTTCCTGTTGGGAGGGCTTTTATAGTTTCCCCTGGAACATTCCGGGGTTGACCTATGCGATGCCCTGGGGTACCTTACCTTCCTGGCCGTTCCCAAGCGGTATCGGTTCGCCGCCTTCCCTGCGCCAGGCGATGCTCGGCTCCGGAGATCCCGCGGCGGCACATCGTAAACTCACATTAGAACCCTCCCTAACCACCATATCTGTGCTCGTAGGGTAGTCCAAAATATCAGGTGGAACTGAAAGCAAGACAAGTCACAAGATCAAACGATTTCAAAGGGAAAATTGCCTTTTGCTACTATTTACAAATAACAATACAAATGCAATATATTTCTGCATAAGACACTTGTGTATATTGTATAATGATAACAAAAGTAATAAAAAAAAAACTGACTTCTTGTTGTATATTATTATCAGGTTGCCAAATTGGTCATTTTGTTATCAAATTTGTTGTTTTCTACTTTCGGATTCTAAGTTCGAATATACATAAATTTCACAATATTTGATTGATTTATACGCGTGGCGCATGAAGAAAAATTTCGAGTTTAGAAAAAGCCCAGAAAATTTGTCTCGGGTCGCTGCGCGACCCTCGACAAATTTTCACGGGGCTTTTCTAAACTCGAAATTTTACTTCATGCTTAGTCTGGGAGTGGAAATCACTTGTTTAAAGCTTTAAAATGAACTTAAAAAAAAACAGGGAATATCTCAATGACTAACTAAATGTCAAAACAGAATCACCAAACATTATCAGTATCTAGGGCTAACGCGATAATACGAAAAGTATTAAAATTTTTACAAAATCGCAAATTTCTCAAAAACTGTTGGAAGGATATGGCAACAACCCGGTATCAATAAAAAGGAAATTTAATTTCGTATCAAAATATATTATATTGAACACAAACAAAAGAGCTAAGGGAAACAGTGTTTTGATAAAAGTTGTTTGTTTGTTTTATTACCTACAACTTTTGTTTGACATTTTTCGATTCGGTTGATAATAACGCTACAGTTGGTGAGTGATTACTAAAGGAATAAATTATATTTGATTTTTATTAAATGAAACCCTGACTGCGCCACTAAAACCATTAGACGGGGATTAATCTTTACTGCATTAAGTCATCCCAGGACATTTAAATAATTAATGAAGCAAAACTGTCTCGTGCCGTTTAATACGCTACAGCTCATTTGGGCCGATCTGCCCCTACACAGCAACCCCAGAGCAGCACTAGATACACACATTTAACAAAAAAAAAACTCCACACGAGCGCTGGGAATTAATCAATTACATTACACAGTTTACCCAATTAATTAATACATTATCTATTGCTACCTGCACCGGTGGCTATAAATCTAGATTGTACGCTGCTGTAGATACAGTGTCCCGTTTGGCCGGTTAGCCTGCCCCCTCCCAAAAGCCAAGTTAGTTGGTGTTTAGTCCCCTGGGACCCTCGAATTATGTTGAAAAGATCACGAGCCGCACTCTGTTTATCGCGCGGCAGACTTTTGCGATTTATGCAAATCCGCGACCGTCCCGCAAATTAAATCCCCTAGAATTATACAAAATCAACTGTAATTTATTGGGTGCGTTAAAACGGATTCGTTTCAGAATTGAAAGCGAAAAGGCCTACGCTTCATTGAAATAAAACTACAACGAATTTTAATTGAACAAAAATACGAATACGGATGAGAATCTCTTTAAAAATTTATGAAATCTTTTAGCTGTTATAAATCAACCATCACAACAGAAATAATTTATCTTGAAACTTCTTTCCTTAAGACATACATCGTTGGTTTTATTTTCTGTATCTATCGGTTTTCAGAGAGTAATAATTTACGAAGCTGTCGATTGGTGGAAAGTTGGGAAGAATGTAATAATAAGTGGGCACGAAAGGAGCCGGCCATTATTATGTGTCGGCCGGACGATGAAAAATACATTTAACGCCTGATTGTTTTGATTAGGCCGCGGAATTTACAGCCCTTCAGTCGTAAACTTTGCACACGATGGCCATAAATAATGCTTTACTAGATACATCCTATAATGATCGAATCCGCAAGGGTCATAAAACGGGTGCAGTCTATAAATTCCTTGTCGCTATCTTTACTACTTGTACTTTTTATCTTAAAATTTCAAATGCTACATACTTGACAATTTACAATGATAATAATAGTAATAATATTCTTTGTATTCTACAATTAAAAATTACAAGACCATGATATTATAAATTCTTTTAATCTTAAATTTAACATCGTAGGCTAGATACGTGCATAATGAACTGAAATATATCATTGTCAAAATTGTGAAAATTGATGTTAACAAGGGTTTCCACTCCCAGACTAAACATGAAGTAAAATTTCGAGTTTAGAAAAGCCTGAAAATTTGGTTGGGTCGCGTAGCGCGAAGCGCGGAGCGACCAAACCAAATTTTCAGGCTTTTCTAAACTCGAAATTTTACTTCATGCGCCACGCGTATATATCACTGATTTAAAGTACAGTTCAAAATATACTGCCTAAGTTTGATCCCATGTTATTAAATTTCACAAATATTTTAGGTTAAAAAAATTTCACTATTCAAGTTAATAAATTTTACAAATATTTCAAGTTAATAAATTTTACAAATATTCATTTCGTCTAACCAATTCTTACGCCTTTAAATTTCGATCTTTGGGATATGTAAAAATAATTAAGCATGAAGTAAAATTTCGTGTTTACAAAAGTCTGAGTAAACATCGTAGGTTAGATACGTGCACAATAAATTAAAATATATCATTATCAAAATTGTGAAAATTAATCTTAACAAGGGTTTCCACTCCCAGACTAAGCATGAAGTAAAATTTCGAGTTTAGAAAAGCCTGAAAATTTGGTTTGGTCGCTCCGCGCTTCGCGCTACGCGACCCAACCAAATTTTCAGGCTTTTATAAACTCGAAATTTTACTTCATGCGCCACGCGTATAAACACTGATTTCAATTAAAGTTTAAAATATACTGCTTAAGTTTGATTTAATGTTATTGAATAAATTAATTAAAATAATTTGGTATTGTGGCTTCTACTTCGTAATGCATGTTAATTAATCAATTAAAAACGTTTTAACTTTGTTTGTATAATACTATTTATTTTTTTCGTGACTGCAGTTTTGGCAAATTTAGCTTACTATTATTAAACTTCATGTTTGATAATGGCAAGTTAAATTTGCCAACATTGCAGTCACGTAAAAATTAATAGTGTTATGCAAAGCTTAAACGTGTTCTATTGATTAATATAAATAAGTTAATATATATTACAAATGTTTATTTCTTGTAACCAATTCTTCCAAAACCAAATGGCCTGGGGCAATTTGCTTTCGGTTATTTCTTTTAATAATTTTTACATATCCCAAAAAGAACTGCTCGAAATTTAAAGGCGTAACATTTGGGTAGACGAAATAAATTTTTGTAAAATTTATTAACTTGAAATATTTGTAAAATTTATTAACTTGAAAAAATAATAAAATTTGTTACCTTAAAATATTTTTAAAATTTAATCACCGGGGATTAAGTTTAAGCAGTATATTTTGAACTTTACTTTAAATCAGCGATTAATACGCGTGGCGCATGAAGTAAAATTTCGAGTTTAGAAAAGCCTGAAAATTTGGTTTGGCCGCTCCGCTTCGCGGAGCGACCAAACCAAATTTTCAGGCTTTTCTAAACTCGAAATTTTACTTCATGCTTAGTAAACAAGGGTTTCCAACAAGGGTTTCCACTCCCAGACTAAGCATGAAGTAAAATTTCGAGTTTAGAAAAGCCTGAAAATTTGGTTTGGTCGCTCCGCGAAGCGGAGCGGCCAAACCAAATTTTCAGGCTTTTCTAAACTCGAAATTTTACTTCATGCGCCACGCGTATTAATCGCTGATTTAAAGTAAAGTTCAAAATATACTGCTTAAACTTAATCCCCGGTGATTAAATTTTAAAAATATTTTAAGGTAACAAATTTTATTATTTTTTCAAGTTAATAAATTTTACAAATATTTCAAGTTAATAAATTTTACAAAAATTAATTTTCACAATTTTAATAATAATATATTTCAGTTAATTGTGCACGTATCTAACCTACGATGTTTAATCACACTTTTCTAAACACGTAAATTTAATATATAGGTATTTGATTGAAATTCGCTTGGTTTGTTTTACTAATAAATTGTTTTATTTTCAACTAGCTTCGGCTTAATGCCATTTTCAAGAATGAATGAAAACAATTTATTAGTAAAACAAACCAAGTGAATTTCAATCAATCAATCAATTAATGAGAAACAAGTTAACGATATACGTAATATTACTTTATGCCTAATCCGGGGTGAAAAAACTCGTTAGAAGTATAAATGAAATTGCTAATTCTTGGTTGCAGAATACTTCAAACATTAAAAGAACGATTCTTTTTGCAATCTACAAAAAGTTAGTCTTACAAAGACTATATCAATGTATGTATGTAACAGCAAACAGTTGTTGTATAATTCAATTCCCGTCGGGGTATTAGCTCGGAAAGTAGTTGTTCCAATGAGTGTTTGATATAGTCTTTGTAAGACTAACTTGTTGCAGATTGCGAATAGAATCGCACTTTTAATACTTGTTAGAAGCTCTAAACTTAACGATTTTACAATTAATATAAACTAAAATCAATCAAAATTTATAGCGTACACATAGAAAAATTATAATAGTTTTTGTATTTAATGATTTCATCAATTTGTTTATTATTAAAACAAAATTATTGTTGGTAATAATATAATTTTCCCAAAATCCACACAAATTTTCAATAATGCAACATTTTTCCTAATAACCCTATGAAACAAATATCGTTTGCAATATTAATGACGTTGTTAACATCATTTATTATGAGTACCCTATAATTACCTCCATTAAAATTTCAGTTTTCAGTCGGGGCTCGTGTAAATGTTCGACGCGAATATTTATTTATTATTTGGTGCGCCAGTTACATATTTACATAAATACGTGGCCGAACGCCAAACAACGCATTATGCATGCGTTTCACGCACATATATTGGTAATTGCTGGAACTCGTGCACATTTCCCAAAAATAAAAATACATAGAATATATGTTTTTTCCATTCCTAATCGATAAACAAATATAGAAGTGTCCAATAAAATGAAAATATAATTTTAGAATTTTCAACGAATTATTAAAAGAGTAAAAAAAAAATAGATAAAGTTAAATAAATTAATTTAATTAATTACATAAATGTAATCATATATGTGTGGTTTAACTGCAAAACTCACATTCTCCACTTTAAAAAGTTTTTGGCAAATTGCAAAAAACACGTGTACTTCGACATGGCGAACATTAAATAACTCCCAACTCAATTTTCACAAAAAGTGGAGAATGTGAGTTTTGCAGTTAAACCACTCATATTGTTTGTAGAGAAAATGCTGCGCAAAAAAAAAACAGAAATATCGTATTAATTTGGGTTAGTTAACTTAATTATTGGAGAGGACGATGAGTATCACCGCTGTTCTGATTTAAACATATTTCAGTTTGATAATGACTACAAGATGGTAGAAACTATACTCACAAATTAAGTGCAAAATACAGTGGTTAAACAAAGTAAAAGGCGTTTTATTTATAAGTGTTTTATTAAGAGATTATGTAAATTACTGTAGTAACAAGTAAATAATAAATAAAATAACTACCAGTTAAAAAGTAATATTTTGTTTGTGCTCCTTATAGTCTAGTAAGGAGATATCATCTACAGATATTTACAGAGTATCCAACCACAAAAGAAATCACTGCTACACGTTTATTTCAACATTAAATTTATCCAAAATACCGACAAAATAAACATTTCAAAGCATTTTTTTTAGAATGTACCAATAAATTGGTTAACCGGCCTACCGGTATTACAATCCACAATGTTATTAAATTTTTTTATATACAAAATGTATCGCGAAATAAAAGTCTGATGAACTTTCGAATTATATGCATTTTTTCCGTATCGCGAAATAGAGGTCTGACGAACTTCCGAAACACAAGTATTTGCTATTTGAAATAAAACAACACAGTTGGTAGGGTTTAACTTTTATTGTTGAACACTGCAACATGTTTCACCACACAGTGGCTTTATCAGGCAGATGAAATTATTATTTCATCTGCCTGATGAAGCCACTGTGTGGTGAAACATGTTGCAGTGTTCAACAATAAAAGTGAAACCCTCCCAACTGTGTTGTTTTATTTCAAATAGTATTATGGAGTTTCATCATGTATCCGCCTCATCAATTAAATATTTACAAGTATTTGCATTTGTTCCGTTTTATTCTAGTTACAATTAAAAACAAAATTTATACGTACTCTTGTAAGTTATTCAAAGTTTACTACTTTATTAAAAAAAATGTAATAGATTGTGTGTTAATTATCAGGCATAAAAGTTAGTTTAAAATTACCCCGAACTTTAATTATATCCTCGTTGAACTGCTCACAGTTTCACTGAATTTTGTTAATTTAAAACTACTTCCTATCCAACTATTATTCTTTGCTTCATACATTACTACTACTTATTACTACTTATTATAGCACGTTTGTTAATTAAATTATAGCCCTAATTATAATATTTCACATAAAACCTACCTATTTATTGACTAATATCGTTGAATGAAGAATTTTTGTAAACTGTTAATTGTTTGTCATTAAGCGTTAATATACTGGATGTTTCATTTAAGTTGAGATTGGTAAATATTAAGGCTAGGAATTTCAGAAATTGAAGTATTCGAATATAACATATTCAAATAATCGAAATATTCAAATATTTTAATTATTTAAATATTCGAGTTTAAATAAATAAAACTTGATAACTCCTGCAAATTTTAGAGCTTTCAAAATTATGTATAATTAAAAAGGCAGGCAAAAGTTATCATATAAATATGGGTGAGTTAACGTAAAGATAATGTGACTTTAGATGAAACACTTTGAACCTTTCGTTCCAAATTTAGTTTACTATTCAGTATCAAACCATATATTATAGTCATTTTAAATAATCGTAAAAAACAACTGAAGGTCAGATTGTCATTAAATTAGCACATATTGTTAAGAAATGTTCTCTATTTTGCACTTTTTAAATAAAATTTGAGCTTAATTATCAATATTAAAAAAATCGTTTATTTATCATATTTCTATCTATATTTGATGGGGCAGGTGGTGGCCGAGCGGTAACGTCGTCGGGCTGTATCGCTCAGCGAGCCACAAACTCGGGTTCGATTCCCGTCTCGTCGTGACCCTGGGTGTGGTATGAATGTGAGTGTTTGTCCGTATAATAGCATACTACAAATTGTAATGTGAAACAATTAATTAATACAAAATATATATAAATAAATGATGTTGGCTAATGGGCAAGTTCCCAAGGCCAGGCAAAAGCCAAATACAAAAAAAAAATCTATATTTGATCAATAAAGAAAATGTGATTAAGTGCTATTGATTGTCCATGCATTTAATGGCATTTATTTCTAAAACAACAATACTTGGATTTTTGATTTAACAAAATAGAGTTATCAGTAATAATTTCTATATTTTTAATTTCGGTACATTTTGGTATAATACGAAGTCATTTAGCGATTTTCGGATTTTCGACTCATTTTGACTATTTTCCATACATTCCCCTTTGGATATTATCAAATTTCGGTGAACATTTTTTTCTTCCCAAAAAATCAGAAAAAATTCAAGAAGGCCCTCATGATGATAGAAAGTACGTGAACTATTTATTTTCCCGAGAAAACTTGAGTCTTCCCGAAAACTTAACATGGCGCCTTATAGGAACGGTTTAAGAGAGGCGCGACGTTGGCGGATGTGACCATGTTGTGAGTGGAATTACTCGGTTCACAATCAACATAAAATATCGGAACTAAAAGCATTAGATTTATCAAAGAAACAGCTACATTTGCATCTAAGATCATCTAGATAAGTGTGGTGTGTTCGACACAAAAAAATCGTAAAATCGGCAACAAATTTCACACACTTTGCGAGCGCCCATTTTGCCAGCTTCGTAATCGGAAACTATTCTTTTGATGTAGCTTAAATTCACAAAATTTATGCTCCCATTCATTGGCTACATTTAGGTATAATACAAAGTCATTTGGCGGTTTTCGGATTTTTGCCCAAATTTGACTTTTTTCCACATACACTCCTTGGATATTTTTAAATTTCAATGAAAAATATTTTCTCACTTAAAAATCTGAAAAATTTCACAAAAGCTCTTGATGATAGTAGAAAGGACGTGAACTATTAATTTTTTGGAAAAAAAATCATTTTCTACTATTTTCTACACTTGAGTCGTACCAAAAAAATAACATGGCGTCTTATAGGAACGGTTTACAGAAGCGCGATCGACGCTTGCAGACGGGACCTCATTATGAGTGCGGTTACTCCGTTCATAGATGATATAGAATATCGGGACCAAGAGAGTTAGATTTCTGAAGGATACAGTTATATTTTTACCTAAGATCATCTATATAGGTATAGTGTGTTTGCCACACACAAATCGCAAAATCGGCGAAAACTTTTGCCTACTTTGCGAGCGCCCAGTTTGCAAGCGTCATGATCAGAAACTATTTTTTCGATAAAGCCCAAATTTACATAACTTATGCTTCCATTCATTAGCTACATTTTGGTATAATAAGAAGTCATTTGGCGATTTTCGGATTTTAGGCCAAATTTGACTGTCTTCCATACATATTATTACCTAGCGGACTGGACTTCAAGTCAAATTTGGCCGAAAATCCGAAGAACCCCAAACGACTTCGTATTATACAAAAATGTAGGTAATGAATGGAAGCATAAGTTATGTGAATTTAGGCTTCATCGAAAAAATAGTTTCTGATCATGACGCTTGCAAAGTGGGCGCTCGCAAAGTAGGCGAAAATTTTCGCCGACTTTGCAATTTTTTTGTGGCAAACACAACACACCTATATAGATGATCTTAAATGAAAATATGGCTGTATCCTTCAGAAAACTAACACTTTTGGTCCCGATATTCTATATTATCTATGAACCAAGTAATCGCACTCATAATGAGGTCTGGTCCGCTAAGTAATGTTTTTGGCTCCAAAAAATCTAAAAAAACTCATGGAGATCCTTGATGATGGTAAAAAGGACGTGGAATATTTATTTTCTCGAGAAAAAAAATAATTTTCTTTTATTTCGGGCCACTTGAGTAGCCCCGAAAAATTAACATAGCGCCTTATGGGACCGATTTAAGGGAGGCGCGCCGATCGACGCTGGTGGATGCGACCCCATTGTGAGTGCAATTACTCGGTTCACAGACAACACAGAATATCGGGACTAGAAGCATTCAATTGCTTAAGGATACAGCAATATATTTTTTTTTTTTAGATCATTCTTATAGGTGTGGTGTGTTTCCTACAAAAAAATCGCAAAGTCGGCGAAAGTTTTCGTCTTCTTTGCGAACGCCCACTTTGCAAGCGTCGTGATTGGAAACTATTTCTTCGATATGGCCTAAATTCACACAACTTATGCTCTCTTTCATTAGCTACATTTTGGTATAATAGAAAGTCATTTTGCGATTTTCAGATTTCCGGCCAAATTTGACTTGTTTCCATACACACCCCTTTGGATATTTTTAAATATAAATGAAAAATGTTTTCTGCCTTAAAAATATGAAAAATTTTAGTAAAGCCCTTTATAATTATTAAATAAATGACTATTCATTTTCCGGAAAAACAATCATTTATCACCATTTCCCCCTAAAAGTTAATGCACCATATTAACTTTTAGGGGGAAATGGTGATAAATGATTGTTATGTGAATAGTTTACAGAAGTCCGATCAACGCTAGCGGATGGGACCTCATTATGAGTGCGATTACTCGGTTCACAGATGATTTAGAAAAAAGCGTTAGATTTCTGTAGGACACAGCTATATTTTCACCTAAGATAATTTATATAGGCGTAGTGTGTTTGCCACAAAAAATCACAAAGTCGGTGAAAACTTTCGCCTACTTTGCGAGCGCCCACTTTGCAATCGTCGTGATTAGAAACGACTTTTTCGATGAGGCCCAAATTTACACAACTTATGCTCCCATTCATTAGCTACATTTTGGTATAATACGAAGTCATTTGGAGATTTTCAGATTTTTAGCCAATTTTGACTTTTTCCATACATATTGGATATTTTTAAATGTCGGTGAAATGTTTGTTGTCTCCAAAAAAATCTGACAAAAATTCACGAAGGCCCTTGATGATGGTAGAAAGGACGTCGAACAATCATTTTTTTCGAGAAAAAACATGTTTCACTATTTCGGGCCACTTGAGTTGTCCCGAAAAACTAATATGGCGCCTTATGGGAGCGATTTAAGGGAGGCGCGCCGATCGACGTTGGTGGACGCGACTCAAATTTGAGTGCAATTACTCGATTCACAGACAACACAGAGTACGGAACTAAAAACATTATATTTCTTAAGAATACAGCTACATTTTTGTTTAAGATCATCTATACAGGTGTGGTGTGTTTGCTACAAAAAAATCGCAAAGTCGGCGAACATTTTTGTTTTCTTTGCGAGCGCACACTTTGCAAGCGTCGTGATCGGAAACTATTTTTTCGATATGGCCAAAAATTTACATAACCTATGCTCCTATTTATTAGCTATATTTTGGTATAATAGGAAGTTATTTGGCGATTTTCGGATTCTCGGCCAAATTTGACTTATCCATACACATTTCGGTGATTTTTTGTTTCTTCTCAAAAAATCTGAAAAAAATCACGAAGGCACTTGATGATAATAGAAAGGCCGTGGAACATTCATTTTCTCAAAAAAAAATCATTTTCCACCGTTTCGAGCCACTTGAGTCGCCTAGAAAAATTAACATGGCGCCTTATGGGAACGGTTTGAGGGAGGGACGCCAATCGACGCTGGCAGACACGACCCCGTTGTGAGTGCGATTATTCGGTTCACAGACAACATATAATATTGGGATTGAACTCATTTCATTTCTAAAGGATACAGCTATATTTCCATCTAAGATCAGCTAGATTGGTGTAGTGTGTTTGCAACAAAAAAAATGCAAAGTCAGCAAACATTTCCGCCCACTTTGCGAGCGCCCATTTTGAGAGCGCCGTGTTTAGAAACTATTTTTTCGATGTAGCCTAAATTCACACAGCTTATGCTTCCATTCAGTAGCTACATGTTCCTATAATATAAAGTCATTTAACGATTTTTGGATATTTCGGCTTAATTGTTATAAAGTAATGCATTTCCCAATACATACGCTGTAAATGTTCAGGCATTTGTTGGATTTTCTTAGCGTTCAATTTAAAGCTTCTAACAAGTGTTTCCACTCCCAGATTAAGCATGAAGTAAAATTTCGAGTTTAGAAAAGCCTTAAAATTTGGTTTGGTCGCGTAGCGCGAAGCGCGGAGCGACCAAACCAAATTTTCAGGCTTTTCTAAACTCGAAATTTTACTTCATGCGCCACGCGTATAAAACGCTGAAATAATATGAAATTCAAATTATACTCCTTATATTTAATCTAACGTTAATATTTTTATTTCAAATTATTATTTTGTCAAATCAAATCTTGCGCTTTCAGATTGTAAATAATTTGCCATGGGATATGTAAGTATACCAAACAAAAAAACTCTGTACAATATAATTATTTTGAGAAAGAATTTAAATCCATGACTAATTGTATGTATAAGTGCTGTCAAACATATCCAAATATAAAGATATGAATATTCGCGCTAATGAAGCTTTCATAATTTAATTCATATCATGGCTGTCTGGACTAAAAAGGTGAATACTCTTATCGTTTCCATTGGAATGAAATAAATAAAATAAATTTTGTTCGAGCTGAAACGCTTATCGATTCGGTTTGTTTTATCAATACTTATTCACGTGTTTATACGAATGTAGTGACGGATATTTCAGCAAATAAATATTTTTATTTCTATTCTGTGCGAAAATAAAAAGAAGGAAATATAGAGAATTTTCGTAGGCGCTATTTTTTTATTTATTGGAAACATAGATGATATTTGCAAACGCTATTTTCTTGTTGTTCGAAATATAGATAATATTTGCGAGCGTTATTTTTTGTTGTTCGAAATATAGATAATTTTGCGAGCGTTATTTTTTGTTGTGGGAAATATAGATAATATTTGTGAGCGCTATTTTTTTGGGAAATATACTCCGCAATAAATATTTTCAACAATATGTGACAAATAAAAATAAAAATAAACCGGGTTATTTATATTTTCTCTCCATTTGAGGATAACTCGGACGGATGCTCGCTCTGAGGGGATAATGAATAATATTATTGGGGTAATTTACGAGCCCCCATACACGCGTTAGTG
Organism: Philonthus cognatus; assembly: GCA_932526585.2. Lineage (NCBI taxonomy): Eukaryota > Metazoa > Arthropoda > Insecta > Coleoptera > Staphylinidae > Philonthus > Philonthus cognatus. The sequence goes on along the minus strand of OW052245.1, from coordinate 82,750,814 downwards.
TTCTTCGGAGGGCCGTAATGGGGCCCTTTATGGGGCGATAAAATTTTCCGCGATTTTATTCGCAACGCGCGCGGGGGGCGGCTGCGGCGTTTAATCGCCGCACAATTTGAGCCTTTATTAAATTTGCTTTCATTAAGCGCAATTGAAGCAGTCGCACCGACTGCCCGTAAATTGCACTGTATTAAAGGCGCTTATTTAGAAAAAAAAAAGAGATAAACGAAACAATCAGTTCTGTACACGGTTTGGGCTGCTTTTCGAAAATTTAGAGTCCTTGTTGTGCGAAATAATCCTGCCACCCGTGTACATGTAGGGCGGCGCTGTTTCGTTTGGATATACTGGTTGCGGTGAGGCTTAGGGGAGGTTCAATTCATCATTTCTTAGAAAACTGAAGTTATATTGTCTTAAGAGCGTTATCTTTATACGCACTGCGTTATTTATGTACCGGTTTCGTTTATAAGCAGAAATATAATATACGTAAGAAGTAGAACTGGATAGAATCCTAAAAAAGAAATTCTAATCACGAATCTAAATCCTCTGAATTTATATGATTCCAATTTAATTAAAACACTTAACTTTGTTTTACCACTTTTATTTTTACTTTTCAGTGACTATAGTTTCGACTACAAGCTAGTCATTATCAAACTAAGTTTGATCACTTAGTTTGATAATGACTAGCTTGTAGTCGAAACTGTAGTCACTGAAAAGTAAAAATAAATGAGGTTAAACAAAGTTAAGTGTTTTAATTAAATTGTTATGAAGATGTACCACAAAGTGAACGCCAACCAAATTAAAGATTTAATATGATTACAATTTCGAATCCCAGAATAAAAAAAAGCAATAAATATGATTCAAATCAATCTCAAGGGCAGGTGGTGGCCGAGCGGTAACGTCGCCGGGCTGTATCGCTCGGCGAGCCACAAATTCAGGTTCGATTCCCGTGCACGGCGAGACTTTATTTAAAAATAATTTCTCGTCGTGACCCTGGGTGTGGTATGAATGTGAGTGTTTGTCCGTATGAAACAATAGCATACTACAAATTGTAATCCTAACAATTAATACAAATATAAATAAAAGATGTTGGCTAATGGGCAAGTTCCCAAGGCCAGGCAAAAGCCAAAACCCCCCCAAAAAAAAATCAATCTCATTATCTCGTTTTTATTATATAGTTTAAATTTTACATTTCACTTAGCTCCTAAATTGTTACGAATTAAATCAATTAAAAAAACCAACATTTTAATTAGTACCTCATCTTGTCTTGTATAAACAAGTATAATAATATCACGTTTATAAAAAAAAACTGCAGGGGTGTAAAAAATGAATTATTAAAAGGCAACATCCATCATTTCATCGCATTAATGTCTGTACGGAACACTTTATCTTAAATTCATTACCGAATGAATAAGTAAAGCGCTCCGCCCGGCGCATTCACCATTTCGGTTGAGTTATTACCCGGCGCTGACGAAGACTTGAGCGCGTGTCACGTAACCTCCGAACTCTAACCTCCGCCACTCATCAAAGACCGAGCTCCAAAGGTAACAAAATAAAAACAATTAATTTATTTGAATAAATACACAAGCACGTACATATTTAATTAACATTTACAATTCGGTTATGTATATATTAATTAGCGCCCGGTTCATTAAGCATTTATCGGTTTTCCCTGCGTTAATGAATGCAAATAACGATTCAACCTCATTTACCGTAAGCGTCAATTAATCCCCGCAGCACAATAAAATGGGATTGTTCATTAAATCATGAGCTAAGAGGGGGTGGTGATAAAGATAATAATCGGGTCGTTCCGGAGTGCACAAAAACATTACCACTGGCTTAATCTAGTGCAGGGAGAGATAACGAATCTCCCCCGCCGTCTCGAATATTATCACAATGGCATAAATATGACGTCTATCTCTCCCGTTTTTGACGTGGGCGAACAATACACCAGCGATATATGTTGTGGGGGAATAATTGATTCGGGGGAATTGATTTCGTTGCCGGCGCGTCGAGGAACATTTTAATAAAACATGAAGGGACTCCAGTTATTCCTCAAAATACCGAATCAAATAATGTTAATGCTAAGATTTTATAAGGAAATTTAAACTATATTATATTGAAAAAATCAAAATAAATAAATGCTGGCGTGCCTATCACACCACTTCCCGCTTTAGATTTAAATATTAAGACTATGAGGAAAAAAAATTGGCAATGAGTAACACAGCTTGTGTCTAATTTAAAACAAATAATGGACACTATTATTGATTTCGATAGCTAACGCCATCTAATGCTTCATAGTGGCATCGTCAGTGACACGAATGCACAAAGTGCATATACAGGTCACTGTTTCGTCCACGAGCGAGCAGAACTCTGTGAAACCAGAAAACAAATATCAAAATTGAATTTGTGTTCAGTATTTGTGTTCAGTAGTCTGTGGGTATCTGGTGCCAGAATACTGAACACAAATTCAATTTTTTAAATAATGGACAACCTACTTCTCAACAGAGCTGAGACGAATCCTCAAAAAAAGTATTCGAATCATGAATCCGAATCACCTAATATGAATCGCTTCGCTCACGCGCCGGCAAATCCAAATTTTCAGGTTTTCCTAAACTCAAAATTTTACTCCATGCTTAACAACCACTGGAAAACACTCGTTAAAAAATATTACTGACTTTAATGAACCTATAATAATTCTGTTTGATGTTATTGAAAATTCATTATTTTATTAAATATTTCACCAATATATGATTTATTTTCCGCGTATATTAATTATTTATTCGGTAAAAGTATAAATAATTTTCAATATTTACTATTTTTCGCCAATTATTTTAATTGCACAATTTATAAATAATATTAAATTTGTATTTATTCAAAATTATAGAATCCAGCAATCTAATTTGTAAAGGAATTAATTTTCTAACTGAGCCATTGTTCTTAGTGAATTTTATAAATTCGTAAATTATCTTTGAAAAACAGTTTTAATATTTAAGTTAAATTAATAAAATGTTTACGAATTATATAAAACAATTTCAATTTCCATATACTTAAGCTGATTTTTTTGTAATTTTGAACTGAAGTCTCGTAGAGAATTCGTCTGATTTACGGAGACTTTAGATTTTAAAAATGAGTTTTTGAATTGTTTTGAAAGTTTAAGACTTAACTGGAAAATACATCCAGTTTAATAATTACCAAAGTGAGATATTACATTTTCTAATTATACTGAGTGAATTTATAATCTCTTCGATACCATTTAACTCTTAGTTATTAGCAGGGTTGTTATGTTTAAGACACTTTCTTTTAAAACAGTGTTTTAAACATGTTTAAAATCAGCCGTCGTGTTTTAAACGGTTTTGTTTTAAACATGTTTTAAATCAGAAATTTGTTTATAACATGTTTTTAAGGTTAAATATGTTTAAAACGTTTCTTTTATTATTTTAAATTTGCTAGATTATATTTTATACTACTTCATTAAGACTTCTTATTTACAATTTGAAGTTTTAGCTAAATTGCGGAAGATATTTTAAATAAAATTATTAAACATAACATTTTATTACAATAAAATATCGAATATGTGTGCATAAATGTGATTTTTAAAAACAGGGAATTTTTCTTCTAGTTATACATACACAGAGTTTTATGTAACACCGAACATTTTCATAATGAGAATTTTTCTTTCAAGTATACATATGCGTACGTTGAACATTTCCCGATGCTCGGTTTATTAATAGAATTAAATTTGAAGCTTTAAACGAGTGTTTTCCACTCCCAGGCTAAGCATGAAGTAAAATTTCGAGTTTAGAAAAGCCTGAAAATTTGGTTTGGTCGCGTAGCGCGAAGCGCGGAGCGGCTAAACCAAATTTTCAGGCTTTTTAAACTCGAAATTTTACTTCATGCGCCACCGGTACAAAACACTGATTCAATGAAAAGTTTAGCGGTGTGTTTTAAACTTCGTAATATGTTGGTGTTTCGTACCGGTGGCGCATGAAGTAAAATTTCGAGTTTAGAAAAGCCTGAAAATTTGGTTTGGCCGCTCCGCGCTTCGCGCTACGCGACCAAACCAAATTTTCAGGCTTTTCTAAACTCGAAATTTTACTTCATGCTTAATCTGGGAGTGGAAAACACTCATTTTAAGTTTTAAATTGAACTCTTTTAAAAACAACGATTGTCTAAAAATTGACGGCAAATACGCTGTAATTGGGACATGTATACTTGAAAGAAAAACTACCAGTATGTAAAAGTTGAGGCATTAATTGCGTTTGACTGGCTACAATTTGTAATGGTCATATAGGCAATCCAATTTACACATCACTTAAAAATTAAAGGTGTCAAATTGTATTAGTTGAAAATGTTCGGTGTTACATAAAACTCTCTGTTTGTATACACTGTAAAATTCATTCGTTGTTTTTTTTAAAGATTTCAATTTGAACATTTTCATAATGAGAATTTTTCTTTCAAGTATACATATGCGTACGTTGAACATTTCCCTATGCTCGGTTTATTAATAGAATTCAATTTGAAGCTTTAAACGAGTGTTTTCCACTCCCAGACTAAGCATGAAGTAAAATTTCGAGTTTAGAAAAGCCTGAAAATTTGGATTGGCCGCGTAGCGAAGCGGAGCGGCCAATCCAAATTAGGCTTTTCTAAACTCGAAATTTTACTTCATGCGCCACACGTATAAAACACTGAAATATCGCAAAGTTTAAAATATACGGCGTTAGTAATCCAATATGTAGATGTGAACAAAACGTGAGTCAAATTCTGCGCTGAACAAATTGTTTAAAACAGTGATTATAGGCAACCCAATAACTCTAACGTATATTAGGTTGCCTATAATTGTTGTTGTATGTGTGTGTTTTTTAAACTTCACTGTAAATCAATGTTTTTAAGCGTGAAGTAAAATTTTGAGTTTAGAAAAGCATAATTTGGATTTTCTAAACGCGAAATTTCACTTCATGCTTAGTCTAGGAGTGGAAAACACTCGTTAAAAGCCGCTTTCAATCAACGAATTCCCACAAATTTGAAAATCGCTGTAATTATCGGGATATGTATACTCAAAAGAAAAATGCTCTGTGTTCTGTTTGAAAAACGTTTTAAACATGTTTTTAATTGTTAATGTATTAAACGCTGTTGTAACGAAAAAAACAAACAAATTTGTTAAAAATAACTGTTTGTTTAAATTAATTCACTGACTATAGAGGCTTCTACTTCGTTATACATTGTTGAACATAAATAAAACACTGTTTATCACTTTGTTTGTATAACAATTGGTTTATTTGGTGACTATAGTATCGATACTACACGTAGCATTATCAAACCGTTAGTAACAAAAAAGTACAAAGAAACATTATTTATATTTGCAAATTTTCTAATAACAGCGTTAAAGAGGGGGGTGTATTTAGCTTGACCTTAAATACACCCCCCTCTTTAACGCTGTTATTAGAAAATTTGCAAATATAAATAATGTACCTTTGTAGTTTTTTGTTACTAACGGTTTGATAGTGATACGTGTAGTATCGAAACTATAGTCACCAAATAAACAAATTGTTATACAAACAAAGTGATAAACAGTGTTTTATTTATGTTTAAATTAAAATGAAAAAAACGTTTTTTTTAACAACCCTGGTTATTAGATTTAAGCTCATTTTAAATTTGAAATTTGGTTTCGTCACTCCGCTTTGCTACGAGACCAAATCAAATTTCCAGACTTTTCTAAACTCGAAATTTAACATCATGCTAAATCAAGGAGTGGAAATACTCGTTCGAAACTTTAATTTAAACACTTTTATAAAAACAATGAATGCCTAAACATTTAGAGAGTATGCATCGGGATATGTACATATACCAACAATAAAAATCTCTGTATGTTTCCAATAAACAAACGTGAATATTACAAATGCGCATCGACTATCAAAGCACTCAAAGCCCGCAACAAACGAAAAAGCCGAACACTTTTTCCTCTCAGTGTGTTTATACGCATGGAAATGTAAATTTAATTTAATTTAATTTTAAAAAGTAAACGCTGTCGACCGAGAGAGCGTTCTTAATTCGCTTGGGCCCGAACGATGCTCAGAAAAATAATTTAAATATAAAAAGGAATTTCTGCGCGAATCTGAGTCGGTACTCGAAAGGTAATCATAAAATGTACCGTTCCGCATTATTTAGAATCCTTTTTGCGGTAGTTGAATACAATTTTGCCTTGCTCTGCTCCTTTGAATTTACGTTTTGATAATTGCAGTTACGTTAAAATAGTACATGTATTTTACCTTTATAACTCGGTTTATTCCTGTCTTAAAGGCAACCGCAGTTTTAAATTCATTAACTAAATGTTTTAAATTATAATAAAATATATTTGTAAAACGTAGAGTGGGGCAGGTGGTGGCCGAGCGGTAACGTCGCCGGACGGTATATCGCTCGGCGAGCAACAGACCGGGTTCGATTCCCGTGCACGGGGAGTTGTTATTTAAAAATAATATCTTGTCGTGTCCCTGGGTGTGGTGTGAATGTGTCGTGATGTCCAAATATATGTTAATTATACATATTTATATAATGAGATATGGCTGTGGTGAAAACCTATGCCAGGATCATCGGATCCAAAGAAAAAAAAAAAAAACGTAGAGTTTAATTAATTCTAATCGAAGCAATTTGATTAATTGCAATAATTAATTTCGTTATTCGATGGCATTTCAATATAAATTGATGTTCAAATTGTGAAATAAAGTTAAACTAAAGCTAAAAGCGATGAAGTTAAAACATACTCGCTTTACATTAAATAATAATTAGGGCGTCCATTTAATTTTCTTTAAAAGCCCGTTCGCATATATTTAAAATTTTCATCGGGGGTCGCGCTGCTAGAAGAGGAATGGCGGAGCCGCCGGGATATGAGAGGGGGGACGCAAGTGATTGCATTACATAATTTATAAAAACCCTCCGCCCCGGCGTAGTTTCTCTCTACGTAATCTGACGCAATGATGAGAACGGGCGGTTATTAGTCGGATTTACGATTTGCCGGGCTTTAATGATAACGGTCCGTGTTAAGGATTCAAATATTCTGAATGGTGCTTGTTTTGTTTCCCCTCACCCCAAGTTTTAATGGCGCGCCACACAATTTATCGGGTGTAGTTTTTTTTATTTTTGGTGGAGGTTTCGTCGCTTCAGATTCGGGTAATATAAACAGGCGTTTTGTTCCTATTTTTGGGGTAAGAGGGCGGAATTAACTTGTTGAATTGAAAATAACAGATTTACCGGATTCGAGTTTCATTTCATGAATAGTTAATCTATTCATTTGTAAGTGCAAATTAATATCGATCTTTAATTAAAACAACTAAATATTCAAGATCGTTAATAGTTTGCACGAAAACGACATCAAGTGCTATGGTTTTATAATGTACTTGTTAATTTTGACTTTTAAATAACTGAATTTGCTTGAAAGGAACGTGTGACTATGACCGGTACACAGTGGACTGTCAGAAATTTGCATAGACCTGACATCTTCTTTTAAGTGTTTCTATTTTTAGTATGCAGGTGCATTTTCAGTGCATTATTTAATTAATAGCTGAAAGTTAATAGATATGAAAGTGTGCGTAATAACTTCAGCTACTAAATAAACAGAGAACTAAAAATCCACCTAAATAATAAAAATAGACACACTTAAAAGAAGAATGGGGATGTTAAAAATGTTTAAATGTTAGTTAGTGTCCCTTAGACCTCACAGTGCCGGTTACAGGTTAAGGAGATTTTTTTACCTGTGAACCTAACAATTTATTTATTCAAGAGTTCATTAATTAAATTTTACCAATTCCATAATAATACTTTCCATCATGTAAAAATGACATCAATAACACAGGCCGACATTATTTTTAGTGTTTTGAATTTGATAAGTGTCAGCTAATACATCGCGTTAAAATTTTTCACAAAATTAAAAAAAACATTATGAGATATTTTTTACTAGAGCAAGGAAGTACTTTTATGATATTTTTTAAATTGCATTAAAATTATTTCTTTAAAATACTTGATACATCGATAGAAAATATTTTAGTATAATATTATGTTTATTAAATGTCAATGACAACACTGTTTTATTTTCGCATCTATCAAGGTTAACTTGATGGCATCGGCAGTTGTTTACGAAATAATTAGTTAGCGTCAGTTGTTTGTAGCATCGAGTTGTGTTTTGTTTTCTGAGTGTTTAGTGCGTCATATTGTCATCAAGAAAGTGTAAAAACAGTCCTGATATATTTTGTTACGTATGTGGTGATTTAACGATAGCAAAGCATCAACGAAACATAACAAAATTTATCAATCACGCTTACTTCGGTGTGAAGCTTGGTGATCAGGACAAACCTTGGGCTTCACACAAAGTGTGCTTTCAGTGTATCGAGCTATTGAGAAAATGGACAAAAGGTACACGTAGCTCTTTACCCTTTGGCATTCGTATAGTATGGAGGGAACCAAAAACCATGGAGACGACTGTTACTTTTGCTACTGCGATGTCAAGGTCGAAAAATAAACATATAATTCAGTATCCTGATTTACCATCTGCTAAACGACCTGTACCTCATGGACCAGGAATTCCCATTCTTCCACCTTTTCTTTACACCATCCAACAGCAATCATCAGATAAAAGTTCAAACGAAAAAACCGATGAAGACCAATTCAATCGTGATATAGACCAACCTTAACAGTTTATCCAAGCTGAACTAAATGACTTAGTGAGAGACTTGGGCCTATCGAAAGATGCTGCATAAATCTTAGGATCACGACTGAAAGACAAAAATCTGTTGGCTCCAGGTACCACATTTTCGTGGTATAGGCATCGTGAAAAAGAGTTCGAGGAATATTACTCTCAAGAGGGTTCACTGGTGTATTGTAATAATATTCCTGAAGTAGTCATGTAACTGGGAGCTGACAATTACGAATCCACATCATGGAGATAATTTATTGATTCTTCTAAGAGAAGTCTGAAGGGTGTCTTGTTGCACAATGGTAATACTTATGTCTCGGTTCCTGTTGTTCACTCCGTGCATCTCAAAGAAACGTATAAGAATCTTGAGCTGTTGCTACATACAATAAAGTATAGCGAATATTGTTGGCAACTCTACGGAGACCTCAAAATAATATCCATGCTTTTGGGTCAGCAGTCTGGATTCACAAAGTATCCATGTTTTTTGTGCGAGTGGGAGAGTCGAGCACGAAATTAACATTACGTTAAGAAAGAATGGCCACTCAGAGAAAGACTTATACCAGGACAAAAAAATGTGCTGCGTGATGCATTAGTTGAGCCAAAATTAGTTCTTTTGCCTCCCCTTCACATAAAGTTAGGATTGATGAAGCAGCTTGTCAAAGCTTTGAATAAACAAGGTGACTGCTTTAAATACCTGTGCAACAAATTTCCTGCACTTTCTGAAGACAAACTTAAAGAAGGAATTTTTGTAGGCCCTGAAATTCGAACCTTAAAATCGGACAGATTGTTCCAGAATACAATGACCCAGGATGAATCAGAAGCATGGAGTTGTTTCGTAGAAGTCATAGACGGTTTTTTTCGAAACAACAAGTCTCCAAACTGCAAAGAACAATTTCTTTGTAGTTTGGAGACTTGTTGTTTCAAAGAAAGCCGTCTATGACTTCTACGAAACAACTCCATGCTTCTGATTCATTCTGGCCAACATGGTTGAAAATTATAAAAAACTGGGATGCAATATGAGCGTCAAACTTCATTTTCTGAATTCCCACGTTGACTCTTTTCCAGAAAATAGTGGAGCTGTCAACGAAGAACAGGGAGAGAGGTTCCATCAAGATATAAAGGAGATGGAGAGATGTTACCAAGGAAGATGGGATATTAGAATAATGGCTGATTACTGCTGGACCTTGAAGAGGGACTTGCTCACAAAAATCCACAAAAAGAAAACTATAAAACGCAGTTTTGTGGGAAAAAGAGAACGATTTTTTTCCAAAAAAAAACGAACAATTGTCTAACGTAGATTATACTGCATTGTTTTTTTTTAATAAACAACTCAATTTTGCAGTGTAATTTTCTATTAAATATAGTTTCAATAAATATTTTTTCAATATGTTTGGCTGTTTCTATGAAAAATTTCAAACACACTTTTCCTGAAAACCTGACGTGCTGGAAAAAAACTAAGCACAGATTCGTGACCAGCACATAGGACACCTATTAAACTTTAAACACTTTTTCATGAAAAAAAAATATAGGCCTCTCTAATTTAATGAAGTATTCCAATTGAAAAAGTATTTTTAAATGGATAAAAGAGTTATTTTATAAGCGGAAACCATTTTTTTCTTTTCTTAAAGCGGGATTTAAATAAATAACGAGGACCCCAATTAGTCCAAGTTCCATTATCTGCATAATTCCAGTCGTCCATCTGGCGAGTCTTCCAGCAACTTGTGGTTTACCGCAGTGCCATTTTAATGAAATAGCCATTATATCCATTAATTCGGTCTTAACCCTCTCCAACTAATTTATACGCACAGTTATTGTATTGCGTTTAAATTCATAATCCCGGACTGGCCGACATTGGTAATTCATGGCCATCTCTTCCTTCCTTCCCTTACCCTCGCAAATCACCATTTCACCAATCTAAACATCTAACAAATTGCTTTATGAAAAATTATCTTCATTACTTTTCGGCATTTTAATTTAAAAACAAAATATGTGAGAACCAGACTAATTCAATACCTCCCTAAGGATTTTTTTAAATAAATGTTATACATAAAGGAAAAACTATCCGCATGTAAATACTTAAAACAAAAATTTCCTGAATAGTTTGACTCTAAAGTCAAAATATTCATTGAATTATTATTTTAAGTATTTACATACAGATAGTTCTAAAATGGTATAAAATCAATTTGTGAAGAGAGGTCAAAAAGGGTTTTTATGTAGAGATAATTTATTTTGAGGTATGACATTTATTTTAAACTTCACAATATTTTAGTATTTTAAACGCCTGGCGCCTGATGTAAAGTTTCGAGTTTATAAAGGCCTGAAAGTTTGGTTTTCAAAAATTTGAATTTAAAAAAAATTACCAAGTTAATTAACGTAACTTGTAAATATTATGAAAATAACTAGAGTCTGTGTTTATTTCCAATTTTCTAAAGAAATCAGTATTGTCATTAAAGGTTTTAATAGTTGCCGAACAAGTGTTTTCCACTCCCAGGTTAAGCATGAAGTAAAATTTCGAGTTTAGAAAAGCCTTAAAATTTGGTTTGGTCGCGTAGCGCGTAGCGCTACGCGACCAAACCAAATTTTAAGGCTTTTCTAAACTCGAAATTTTACTTCATGCGCCACGCGTATAAAACACTGATTTCACGTGATGATTAAAATACACATTTTTTTAAAATTGAAGTATACTATTATTTATTCAAAAAGATATTTAAATATTTGAATTATTCGAAAATTTAAAAAATAATTGATTAAACAATATATTCAAATATTTAACTCATTATGCGCAATTGATGCAATAAGGCAGCAATATTTCTATTATTTTCTTAATTACTAATTTAATAAGTTAATTTGAAACATTAATTCATTTGATCTGACTTGAGAATTTTTGAAGGAAAATGTAAATATTTTGTTATTTAAATGTTTTAGTTATTATTAATTTTGAAAGTGTACTAATTTCACAAAATTTCAGCGTTTTATACGCGTGGCGCATGAAGTAGAATTTCGAGTTTAGAAAAGCCTGAAAATTTGGTTTGGTCGCGTAGCGCTACGCGCTACGCGACCAAACCAAATTTTCAGGCTTTTCTAAACTCGAAATTTTACTTCATGTTTAATCTGGGAGTGGAAGCCCTCGTTTGAACTTTAAATTGAACTCTTTTAAATATTCGACGAAGGCCTGAACATTTACACCATATATATTATGTATATTTAAAAGAAAAAATCCTGTTACGTAATATAATAAGTCATTCATTGAAATCATAAAATGAATTTCTTAAATAATTTTTTCACTTATCACTTGGTGAAACAGTTTTTTTTTAATTCAAACCATCAATATATAAAAAGATATGCAGCATTTTACCCAAACTCAACTTTTATAGTTAACTTTATAATTGATCGGATGTAATGGGTTATATATTTAAATATTCAAACATAGGAATAATTCAGCAATTAAAATATTCACATTCGAAAATTCTAATATTCGACTATTTAAATAACTTAGTAATTTAAATATTCATCTTTGAATATTCGACTATATGAATTAATCGTATTGGAATCCCAGCCGTTCTTTGAACCCTTATATAAATCAAAATAAATCAAAACAGCAAAATGGAAACAATGAGCCAACACTCGAGTCGAGATGACATGTGTTGATAGGGCGTTTCGAGGGCCGATCGAGGGCGCGCGATTACGTCCGCAATTAAGCTGTAAGCGCGCCGAAGGGAGAAATTCCCTGTAGTGCAATACACCCTCACATACCATCACACACACACACACACACACACAAATCAACTTTTTCTCCGAATAAACACACTAAAAATTAACTCTTTTCCGAATAAACACACAAAAAATTAACCCTTTTCCGAATAAACACACAAAAAATTTGTACACCTGATTTATCCAGCGGGCATTGTGTAAATATAAATAACACGGTGTAAACTGCACACCGTTTATAATGTTAGTTTTTTCGCCCTCGCGGCGTTGGCTTTTTGTAATAAAGGGGAAAAGATGACTGGCTTTATATAAAGATGCTTTTGTTGGATATAATACACTCCCACGAGAAAAAAGTTATTGTGTAAATTTATAGATATAGCCGCGGACAGGTTTTTTTTTAGATTTGTTGTTATTAATTTTCGTGATTCGGGTGTGAGTTATGGGGACGCCGGTTTATAAATCTGGTGCGTATTTTTTTTGCGTTATATATCGAAGCTGGGAAATTAGTAGCGCGGTGAAAAATTACCTTCCCGCATAATTTATTTTAACGCGAATTTGCAATTAATGCGCTGGCTTATTTATTGTTGAAACGCTGGAAATCAATTTCGGAACATATATTCGCAATAATCGTTTTTGTGAAAACCAATATAACTGCCCGTGTTAGTTAAAATTGCTTTATGAATATTATATAAATTATTAAAATTTCAAATTGTTAATTGAATAAAATTTTGTACAGGATTTTATAGAAATTTAATACAAGTTTAGTTTCGTAATCATTGATTAATATTTTCAGTGTTGGGCTAGCGGTTAATTAATTATATAAACTTATTTACAGTGCTTCTGTTAAAAAAGTTAAATAATGAAATTACTTAACCTTACGATCATCATACAATTTTCAAGAAACATAAATCAAAAATATATCTAAACATTTACAGCTAAACTGTATTATTGCGAAGCTTTTTCTGTATTACCTCTGAAATAAAAAAAATCTGAAAATTAATTTATTAAGTCAAAATGAAATGAAACATTTTGGTATATTTTCTAGTAAACCCACATCAAACGATCTTTCTCAGAAGTGAACGAAAGATGCACAAGAAAATATAAATAACACATTAGTTAAAATCATCACGTAGATGATGAAAATATATGGCAGTCTTGTTCTTTCAAAATTATTCGGCAGCGTGTCAAATAAACGGGTATTTCCATGTTTATGCTGTATATGTTCTTTGTACTTGTATTTTACACTGGAAATAAATAGACTTAATATTATTATTATTATTACCGTATAGTTAAAAAACGATCTGTATCAAACGAAAATCAGAGAAGATTAAATTTGTTACATATATTATTATACTGTTTTCCTAAAATCAAAACGAAATCTACAAATTTCTATAAATTTCAATTAAATTCAGCATTCAATTTTATTTTTTGTAAGTTTAAAAACACCACATTCTGTTAATAGCAATTGCTATCTCTTTCATTCATAACTTTGAAAATCATTAAAATATCTTCATGAAATTTAATGTGGATATCAAGTAAATATTACCCTTTCAACATATCCCATAATTAGTTTTCGATATATTTTCAATTAAACTTCATTTGAAGGTGACTTTATCCAAGTATTAATAAAGTCCCACGTTCATTACTTTAGATATGTTCAGGATATCGTCATGAAATTTTGTTTGGACATTAAACAAACATTGCCGTTTCAAAATATATTAAAATCTAAAAATATCCTATTAGTAGTATTAGAGTTATTTTCAGTTAAACTTCACTCGAAGGTGATTTTATTCAAGTTTTAATAAAATTCCACATTCAGACATTTTTAACTTTAGATATGTTCAGGATATAGTCATAAAATATTGTGTGGATATTAATCAAACATTGCCGTTTCAAAATATACTAAAATCTGAAAATATTTTAGTAGTAGTTTTCGAGTTATTTTCAGCTGTAATACATATAACAAGTGGTATGATTATCATCGATAATATTTATGAGTGAAACCGAGCTGCAGATTCAACGAGCCCGAAGGACGAGTTGAATGTGCTGCTCCGGTTTCACGAATATATATTATCGATTATTAATCATACCTCGAGTTATATTCGATGAGAGAATATAACGTATTTCACTGCATTTCCGCCTTGTAAACCTCACCCCATCGCCCGGTTGACACTTTTAATTATCGACTGCCAGATTTGACAAATAATTTTCGTAGCAACGACCAAAACAAGGTTATAGGATTCTATTACCGCTGTGATAACACGTATCTATGGAAATACGCGATTCTGATTGAAGGGAATGTAGTCATGTGACGCTTGAGTTATATTCTCAGTTAAACTCCACTCAAAGGTGATTTTATCAAAGTTTTAATGAAATTCACTCTCAGGCATTTTTAACTTTAGATATATTCAGGATATCGTCATGAAATTTTGTGTGGATCTTAAGCAAATTTGTTGTTTCAAAATATACTAAAATTTAAAAATATCTTATCAGTAGTTTTTGAGTTATTTTCAGTTAAACTTCACCCGAAGGTGATTTTATTCAAGTTTTAATAAAATTCTACTTTTAGACATTCATAACTTTAGATATGTTTAGGATATCGTCATGAAATTTTGTATGCATAATAAGCAAACATTGCAGTTTTAAAATATATTAAAATCTAAAAATACCTTATCAGTAGTTTTCGAGTTATTTTCAGCTAAACTTCACTCGAAGGTGATTTTATTCAAGTTAGAATGAAATTTCAATTTTAGATATTTTTAACTTTAGATACGTTTAGGATATCGTTATAAAATTTTGTCTGGACTTTAAGCAAACATTGTTGTTTCAAAATATACTAAAATCTACAAATACCCCATCAGTAGTTTTCAAGTTATTTGCAATTAAACTTCACTCAAAGGTGATTTTATTCAAGTTTTAATGAAATTCCACTTTTTGACATTGATAACTTTAGATATGTTACGGATATAGTCATAAAATATTGTGTGGATATTAAGCAAACATTGCCGTTTTAAAATATATTAAAATCTGAAAATATTTCATCAGTAGCTTTCGAGTTATTTTCAGTTAAACTTCGCTTAATGGTGATTTTATCCAAGATTTAATCAAATTCCACTTTCAGACATTCTTAGCATTAGATATGTTAAAGATATCATCATGAAATTTTGTGTGAATATTAAGCAAATATTACCGTATCAAAACATACTAAAATGTGAAAATACCCCATAAGTAGTTTTTGAGATATTTTCAATTAAACTTCACTCGAAGGCGATTTTATTCAAGTGTTAATAAAATTCTACTTTCAGACATTCATAACTTTAGATATGATCAGGATATCGTAATGAAATTCTGTGTGAATATTAAGCAAACATTGCACTTCCAAAATATAAGAGAATCTGAAAGTACGCAACCAATAGTTTATGAATTATTTACAAAAAAAACAACATTGAAAGGTGATTTTATCCAAGTTTTAGTGCAATTCAAGTTTCGAACATTCATAACTTTAGACATGTTAAGCTTATCATCATGAAACTTTGTATGGATATTAATTAATCATTGCACTTTTTAAATATACCAAAATTTAGAAAAAAGCTACATTAAACGACGATTTTATCCAAGTTTTAATGCAATTTCACTTTCAAATTTTTGTAACTTTAGACATGTTCAGGATATCATTATAAAACATTGTGTGGATATTAATAAAACATTGCACTTTTAAAATATACCAAAATCTAAAAATGCCCCATTAATAGTTTTCGAGTTATTTAGAAAAAAACGACATTGAAAGGTGATTTTATCTCAGTTTTAATGCGATTCCAGTTTCAGGTATTTATAACTTTAAACATGTTTAGCATATCATCATGAAACTTTGTATGAATGTTATTCAAGTATTGCACTTTTAAAATATACTAAAATCTAGAAATACCCCATTAAAACTTTACGAGCTAATTAGAAAAAAAGCGACATTGAAAGATGTATTTTATCCAAGTTTTAATGCAATTAGATTTTCAGATATTTATAACTTTAGACGTGTTTAGGATATCGTCATGAGGTTTTGTGTAGATATTAGGGAAACATTGCCGTTTTAAAATATATCAAAATCTAAAAATACGCCATTAATAGTTTACAAGTAATTTAGAAAAAAAGCGACATTGGAAGGTGATTTTATCCAAGTCTTAATGCAATTCCAGTCTCAGACATGAAACATTTTCAGACATTTATATTTTAGAAATGATTAGGATGTCCTTATGAAATCTTGTGTGAATATTAAGAAACTATTGCCCTTTACGAATATAAACTTATTAGGTTTATATTCGTAAAGAGCAATAGTTTTTTAATATTCACACAAGATTTCATAAAAATTTCATATAAATTTGACATCCCTGTTGTTTGATAAAACATATACTATACATGTAAAAGCTTTAGTTTAGGAACCATTAGAAAATAAATTTTACCACAATTTAGACTAAAAATCCGCTAGATATTGCGAATATTTGGCTGACTTGGCAATACTGATTATTTAGTGTGAGTGCAAATCAATTAACTTTCCAAAAATATATACAGAAAGTTTTATGTAACACCGAACATTTTCATAAAGAGAATTTTTCTTTTAAGTATACATATGCATACGTCGTACATTTTCTGAGGCTCGGTTTATTAAAAGAATTTAATTTGAAGCTTTAAACGAGTGTTTTCCACTCCCAGACTAAGCATGAAGTAAAATTTCGAGTTTAGAAAAGACTGAAAATTTGGTTTGGTCGCGTAGCGCGAAGCGCGGAGCGGCCAAACCAAATTTTCAGGCTTTTCTAAACTCGAAATTTTACTTCATGCGCCACCAGTACCAAACACTGACATATTACGAAGTTTAAAACACACCGCTAAACTTTACATTGAATCAGTGTTGTGTACCGGTAGCGCATGAAGTAAAATTTCGAGTTTAGAAAAGCCTGAAAATTTGGTTTGGCCGCTCCGCGCTTCGCGCTACGCGACCAAACCAAATTTTCAGGCTTTTCTAAACTCGAAATTTTACTTCATGCTTAGCCTGGGAGTGGAAAACACTCGTTTAATGCTTCAAATAAATTCTTTTAATAAACCGAGCGTCGGAAAATGTACGACGTATGCATATGTATACTTAAAAGAAAAATTATCTTTATGAAAATGTTCGGTGTTACATAAAACTCTCTGTATATATATATACATAATTAACATTGTAAAATTATGTTTAATTAATTTCTCGGTTAACCCGCCGTGAAACATTTTTTAAAATAATTCAATGCAATGTACATTCCTCCTTGAAGATGACCAATGGTCGAAACTAGTCGGAGAAAATATAAACAAATGAAACAAACCAAGTGTTTTAAATATCATTTTTTTTTTAATTTATTTATTTGACGCCAAAACAACATTTTACATCGATTACATTAATATACAAATACCTAAAAAGAATATTTTATATGGATAGCATTAATGTACATAAACTAAACTTAAATTTAAAAATGATTACGAACAAACAAAATGCCGAGCGACCGATTTCAATCTGATAAGGGATACATCAAAAAAGTTAATTTTATCACAATATTTGTTTACAGAGTTGCACATTCTTACAATCGGGCTAAACATTTTATAGGATGTACGACAGAATGGAATATGTAATAACTGCAAGTTACGTGTGGAATACTGTGGTATATTCAATGAAAAACATTCTAAGCACTCAGATGAGGTTATAAAATTATTCAAAACTTTATATGAGAAGCTAATGTCATAGAATTCACGTCTTTTAGATAGAATTGTAAAATTATTTGGGTAAAAGTCAATGACAACATTCATTTTGAATTTATAAAAAGCCAAATAATTTTGATTTTATGGGTGTAGCGAATCGGAGCGTCTGGAAAATCTAAGTTTTCGGGCTTGTCTAAATACGAAAATTAACTTCAAGAATTAGAAACACTTGATAAAAGTTTCATTCATTAAAAATACAAAGAATATTGGCCCAAAATGAGTTCCTTGAGGAATCACGGAAGTAACGAAATCACTGATTTAATGTAAAGTTAAAAACATTTACTACAATTATTATTATTTTGACACGAATAAATGATTATATATTTGTAACAAAAATGGTTCTTATTCATTCTTTACTTTTTTATTTACTGGATCCGCCACTTAAGAATTGATCCAGGAGCCACAAAAACCGAAACTAAGGCCCTGGTTGTTGTATAATAGTTTTAGTTTCTAAATAGTTTTAAATTCATGAGTGTTAAAATACAGTTTCGCGAGTCACTCCTATCTTTGAAAGATGGCGTAAAAACACAAATTAATTAGCAAGTAAACACTAAGTTTCCAATCCTGATCTAATCAAGTGTTCGTTAAAACCGCCTTTAAAAATTTAAGACTCACCAGGGGCCAGGAATGGAATCGGCGAAGTCTTTATGGAACCGGGGGTTGGGCGGCGTGAAAAATCGCATTAAGAGAATTCACGTCCGAATCGATTTTGCAATTTCGTGATCGCGCGAAATCCGACGTGCGCTCAGATATATAATAAAACTGTCGCGAAACTTTTAACTTCCCCCCTCTCCAAGCAACCCCTTCGCACACCGCACGTTTCCCCCTACTAAATAATGCAAAGTCTTTCTCCCGGTCACGCCGAATCGGCAACTCGCCGCTTCACGCTTTCACGCACTTAATGAACAATTAGTTGGGCGCTATTTGCATATTTATTAATTAAATTATGTACTCAAACGGTTTAATAGCGAGAAATTTTCAGGACGCGCAGCGAGTGGGAAATTAGGCGGGAAGGATGGTGACTGTAAAATTTTATTAAAACCCGATGGCGGTCGCTTTAATCGCCTCGGAAATGCCTTTTTGCGGTGGCTAGGTCAAGGGCGGTCCTTAAAATTAACGAATCGTGCCGGAAAATTAACTGTTACATTCTTATACATCATGCGAATTTGTATTAAAAATGTCATCATAATTATTTATAAATAGTTTGGTCGTTTATTTCATTTCCACCACAAAGATAAGAATCCGTATAGTTATTAGACACGAAGCAGGTAGTAAATATTTTATACGAGTACTCCTAAATTGTAACTGTAGTTATACGTGTGTGCTGTACTTATGAATTACAGTATCAAATTAGTTTTGAAGGAGGGCGCATTGCTAAACTTTGTATAGGCGACGTTAACTAGTAGTTAACAAAACTTCTTGAAATGCCCTCACATATAAAATTATATTGTATAGATTACCTACTAGACCTCTTTATTATTAGGCTAATTATTTAGTAGGTATTATTACATATTATTGATCAAAAATAAAATGATTTTAATTAATAGTTTCACGTTTTAGTTAATTAACATAAAATTGAACTTTCATTCATCATGTAAATTCGTATGTTTATAATACAGGGTTATTCAAAAAGAAGGAACAGATTTCAAACATTTATTTGTCCCAAATAAAAGGTAGAACCATAGGTCCAACGGTTCAGGACAGACAAAAGTTTAAAATTTGAACAGCCCAGGTAGAAGTTCCAACCACGGCCGGATTGGCGCTATTGCTTATCATGTTGGTTGACTGTAGTAACAAGAAAAAGCATTTCCTTGTGATTTGTATCTGTGGGGTTACGTAAAAGACCGTGTTTTTATCCCCCCTATGCCTGACTCTATTAACCCATTAACGGCCGAGCAGTGCTAAAGTTAACTGTAAAAGTCGAATTTAAGTCCAATTCTGCACATTTTTTATGATTTCAATGAATGATTTAATGTATAACATACTGTGAATTTTTCTTTAAAATATACATAATGTATACGCTGGAAACTTTGAGGCATTCGTCGATTTTATATAAAAAAAAACGTGCAATATGAAGTTTAGAACGAGTGTTTCCACTCCCAGACTAAGCATGAAGTAAAATTTCGAGTTTAGAAAAGCCCCGCGTAGAAAATTTGTCGAGGGTCGCACAGCGACCCGAGACAAATTTTCACGGGGCTTTTCTAAACTCGAAATTTTACTTCATGCG
This sequence comes from Philonthus cognatus, assembly GCA_932526585.2. Lineage (NCBI taxonomy): Eukaryota > Metazoa > Arthropoda > Insecta > Coleoptera > Staphylinidae > Philonthus > Philonthus cognatus. Next base: position 82,730,427 of record OW052245.1, on the reverse strand, counting down.
CCACGCGTATAAAACACTGAAATATTGTGAAGTTAGAAATACACTGAAATTTGTTTTGTTTAATGAGTAAAAAGCAGAATATTTAAATAACAAAATATTTATCTTTTTCTTCCTATATTTTCAAGTCAGGTCAAATAATATAACGTATCAAATTAACTTTTTTAGTAATTGAACTAACAAAAAATGATATTGTTGCGTGCATGCATCAATGGCGCTTAATGGGTTAAAAATCAGCGACATCGAATTGTTGACACTGTGAATTCGATAATTAGAGACCAGCTGATTCGTGTGTGGCAAGAAATGAGCCACCGTTTTGATATTTATCGTGTAACACATGGTGCTCATAATAAATGCATACAAAATTAAAGTTTTCTCTTTCTAGAAATGTTAGAATTGTATTTCTATGTTTTGTAGTTTGGAAGAAATAAATGTTTGAAATCTGTTCCTTCATTTTGAATAACCCTGTATATAAAATTACGAAAATGTTCGTATAAACTGCAAACAATAAGTACTAATTAATAAGAGTACTAGGACAATATATATTCACTGAAACATATTTAGAGATTAAATGTGCATAAAATATTACTTTAAAACCATGAATAAATACAACTGTATATCTAAGTATATAGTACATCACGATTGTTTGTTTTTATTTTTTTTATAAAAAAGATATTCGCACATACACACTATCTACTTCATGACAGGTGAGAAATGATGGTGGAAGTAATGTAACGTTTGCGGATAGATCTATCATTGTTAGGATACACTTTTGTCGCCTCTTTCAGATAATTTTCATGAATACCGTAAGCCGTCCGACCGAAAGGGGTTTCCATTCGTAAATGAAACGAACGTTTATTGACGCAAAGCGATATTATCCGCAAAAACAATTTTCGCATTAAAACAAACCTGCCCGCAAAAAAACCCGCCATTTCGAATTTCACTCAATCGCCCGCTCCTTCCGGACATCACCTCTGACTCCCCGGGTAATTTTTCAAACGGATCTCCTTTGGGGGGAAAAAGGGTAGCTACAAAAAAAAATGTTTCGTTCTCCTGCACCCTATCCGTCATACGGCGACGGCTGTTGGCTAAACCCTAAATAAAAATAAATAAAAAAAAGACAGAGGAAAAACGAAACAAAAGTGTTTGTATGTTCAGAACCTATTGATTGGCCATTTATCAACCCCTCTGATGCACCGATAATATATTCATGCGCCGCCCTTACAAGCAGCGATTTTCCGAAAAACGCAACATGAAAACGGAGCTTACACCAAAGGCTTGTTGGAATTTCAATAACGTCCAAGGGCGGCAACCTAAAAGCTTTATCTGTATATAGTGCTTTATGACTCTAGTGTGTTTAGCATTTGCTTCATTTAATTATACTATGATTTTAAAAACAGTTAAATAAAAATATAGCGATTTGTTTTTTTTTTAATTACGTGAAGATTCAAACTAAACTTGGAATTAAAACACTTTCTTCACAAAAACATGATGTGAAGAAAGTGTTAGTGTTTTTATTCTAAGTTTAATAGAAAAATATCACTGCAATTGTATACTTCAGTAAGTGAGATGTAAAATTGTGTTAGATTAAATAAAAATTTGTAAAATTGGTTACGCATATAAAACCCTGAACTGTTGTAAAATTTAAAATATACTGATAAATCAGTCCTAATGCAGTATACAGGAAGTTTTTCTTTTAAGTATAAATAGCTCAATTAAATAAATAAATGTTTATTTACGGCAGTGCCATTATTACAAAATAATACAATAAAATAAAACCAAAAAGCTTAGAAAAAATACAGGGCTATTTAAATAGAAGGAACAGATATCAAACATTTATTTCTTCTAAACTACAAAAGGTAGAACTATAATTCCAACGTTCCTAGACAGACAAAAGTTTAAAATTTGAACAGTCCAGGCAGAAGTTCCAACCACGGCCGCATTGGCGCTGTTGCTTATCATTTTAATTGTTTGTAGTAAAATGGCGACACAACAAGAAAATGTACTTTGTGTGCTGCAATTAGCAAAACTAGAGTCCATTATTAAAGTTCAACGTGCTTTTTACCGCATCGTCATAAGCAGATTTACCAGTGGCATCGAAAATTCGTAGACGATGGTTGCATTTGCAAACAGAAAAGCACGGGATGTCTACGCACATCGAATGTAAATGTCGAGCGTATTCGTACAGTTTACGAAAGGAGCCCAAAATCCTCAGCACCAGAAATACATGGTGCTCATATTGAATGTATAAAAAATGGAACTTTTGTTTTTCCAGAAACGTCGGAATTGTGTTTCTATCTTTTGTAGTTTGGATGAAATAAATGTTTGAAATCTGTTCCTTTATTTTGAATAACCCTGTACAAGAAACAGAAAATACTCTAAACTTATACATGATTGATTGATTATAGCTAAAAATTAAAATTAAAAATTAAAAAATTAAATCGACTAAATATAAAATTTAAAATATTAACATAATATTATAATGAAAAATAATTCAATCTATATTTAAATTCTTTATATGATAAACCAATGAAATTGGTTGCTGTCATTTTCAGTCTTCATTAGTCTCATAATCGTGTTCATCGATGCTGAAACTGCGATAAGAGTCCAAATAGAATAATGTATTGGTCCGAGTGTTCCTTGTAGGCACATGCAAAGTTAAGGCATCCAAGAGGCCAGGGGAATTAAACTGTCCATTAATTATCTAATATAGAAGGCTAAGGTCGGCATTTACTCTACGATTCTGGACAAATTGAGATCTTCCATAACTTGTTAGTAATCACCGCAAACATGACGATGAACGGACTTACACTCGATGCATCGCAAACATTTCCTCTGTACAGCTTCCAAACGCTCCATGTTGTAATTGGTAAATGGTGTCCAGACGGGCGACGCATATTCAAGATGTGATCTCACAAGTGAGCAGTATAAAGTTTTAATACATTCCGTGTCCAAATTTTTCGTTATATGCCACAAGAATCCCCACATTTTTGAAGCTTACGAAATAATATTGGAGATGTGGATGTTAAAAGAGAAACTCGATTTGAATGTTACTCCAAGATCTTTAATTATGTCCACTTACTCAAGGTTTATTAAATTGATGTTGTATGTATGACATATTTGACTTTTATTATTACAGGTGGACTTAGTGAAGCACTTATATATATATGTATATATATATATATATATATATATATATATACAAAGCAAAACACCCCATAACGGGTTTCGCTGCTTCTTTCCATGAAGCCCTTACAATCCTCTTCTTGGGGTGGATTAATCCCCGTTGTTCGATGTTACATGTGCGACTTAGCGTGTTTGATTTTGTCAGTTATCTTGATCCATGTGTTTCTGTGTTCCGTTTTTGTCTTCTAGTCAGTCATTCCATACTCTGTAGATCGTCCTCGAGTTGACTTATCCATCGTGATTTCGGCCTGCCTCTTTGCCTCTTGTTACATGGTCTCCATTCCATAATTGACCTTATCGTTGCCTCGGGTCCTGCTCTCCAGACGTGTCCTAGCCATTTTAGCCTCATCCACTTTATGTAATTTAAGACCGTTTCTTTGCCTAGTTCTATTTCAATTTCTCTGTTGTACCGCTGTCTTATTTCATTTTCAGGAGTTCTGAATGGACCTAATATTTTCCTCATTAAATTATGAACTGTTGAGGCTTCTACTTCGTTATACATGTTAATTCAATGAAATAAAACACTTTAACTTTGTATAACACACTATTTTTATTTTCGTGACTGCAGTTTCGGCAATTCAACTTGCCATTATCAAACAGAGTAACTTAAATTACGGTATGGTACGGGTATATATACAGAAAATGGTTATTTACAAAATAGCATTAAAAATGGGGGTATACACTAGATCGACCTGGTCGTTAATTAGGGGGATTCCCGGATTAGCGCGGGCTTTCTGTATCTCCAGGGATTCTAGGAGGTTCATTTTTCGGCCCTTTTCATTTTCCTCATTAGTTTTCTTTCAAAAACTAACAGAGTGCTTTGTTTCTTTTTTTGTTATTGTCATTGTTTCTGCTGCGTACGTGATTATGGGTCTTATCATTGTTTTATATAGCTTAATTTTTGTGTTCTTGCTAACTGATTTATTTTCTAAGATCTTTTTGTTTGTGTAGTAGGCTCTATTCGCGAAGCACTTGGACACATTTAAATATAAACGATTATCTTGGCACCATTTATAGAGCTGGTCAAGATCGGATTGCATTTCTAGGCCGTCATTTTCAGAGTAATTTTGAACAACTTTAAGTCATCCGCAAACATTAGAAATTGGCAGTTTATAAAGGTATGTTGCATACTATTGATTAATATTAAAAATAAAATTGGTCCTGAATGCGACCCTTGAGGCACCCCTGATGTTATTTGTGTAGGATTTGAAATAAAATTCGTAATTTTTACAAACTGGACACGATCTTTTAAAAAGGAAGCTAGCCTAGCTAAAGAATTGTCACAGAAACCTACAGAATGTAATTTTTAGAGAGGAATGCTAGTATTAATTCTGTCAAAGGTCTTAGTGAAGTCAGTGTAAATTGTATCAACTTGATAACGTTCTTTCAAAGCCTTAGAAACAAACTGTAAATTAGTAATAGTGGAACCGCCATTTATAAAACCATGTTGCTTAGTGGATAGTAGTAGATACAGTTAGCGGGTACGGGGACAGGAAGTGGGCGGCGCTTCCCGTTAGACCGGATGTAGACAAGGACAGGATGTAGATAAGGGCAGGATGGAGATAAGATAAGGTGATAAGAAATAACGGTTTCCGGTTTAAATAATATAAAATGAGCTGCCCATTTCCCAAACAATCAGTTTGAATTTAGGCATAAAATAGTTAACTTCAAAATGTTCTCGTGCGCGTTTTGTTCATCCACCTTCACCCTTAACCGGAACCTAACGAGACATGTGAAAAAGCTTCATCCCGAGGAATCCTCCAGAGGTGTTAAGCGGGGTGCCGAGCCCCCAGCTGGAGCACCCCCTACGAAGAAGATCAGGTGCGACGCGTGTCAGCAGGAGTTTGAGACACCCAAACTTCTTGCAGGACACTTAAGGTCCCAGAGACGCCTTCAGATCACTGCGCGCTATGATGACGAGGGGGTAATGGAGATAGGTGGAAGAAAAAATTGACATCCCGACATTCTTAGCAAATCGGCAAGATTTGTTTATCCGTCTATTGCAGTGGTGGGGAAACTTTTTTTAAGACGGGCCATTTGTAATAACCAGACAATCGTAGCGGGCCAAAGAATAATGCTTAATCGTAGGTAGGTAGTTTTTATGCGGGTCGTCACATTACGAAGTAAGAACGCGTTCAAACATTCTCACGACGGCACTCTTAAACGGGCCGGATTAAACCTTTCCGCGGGCCGGACTTGGCCCGCGGGCCGTAGTTTCCCCATCACTGGTCTATTGAGACGCCAGCTGCACACAACGTTTAAAATAAATATCGAGCTGTTCGGGTTCTACACCAAACCCGGAGATGATGTGCAGTCTGAGCTAAAATTCTTCAACACCCGCTTCGTGGTGGTAACCCCAAACGACGACTAGGAGAATGTGTACACGAAGTTGTGTAGTGTGGTGTTAGCGAAGAGTGAGGAATTCCAGGTAAGTCTTATAAAAGCTATTACAAAAATCAGAAAATAAGTGCTACTTGCGCTTGCAGGAGCGAGACAGTGAATGGGCTCTGTTGAAAGTGTCTCACTTGGAGGTGAACATTAATAAATACACTCCTATCCGCGGCTCATCATATGTGGACCTACCACCCTCTATTAAAAAGAAACAAGCCTGCATTAACGTGCAGGACAAGGACGAAGCCTGCTTCGTCTGGGCGGTGACAGGTATGGAACTGTCATTGAAAATCAAGGAAATCCCCAAATTTGAAATTTTAAATAATATTTCTATTAATGCGTACGGGCTAGAGTTTAACAGCGAAAAACATGTGCACGAGGAAGTGGGGCCAATTTATTTTACTAAATCTAAACAAGCCACGCATGTTAACCTCCTTTACATTGAAGATAGGGGAAAAGGTCACTATGTTTGGATAAAGGATTTATCCAGACCAGTGGCTTCCCAAGTGTCCATCCATAATGTTAGGTTGTTGTATTGTAATTTGAATTACTATGCGCCAGAGCGATAGTTGGTGCACGTAAATGACATGCGCAGGATGTGCGAGTGTACATATACTCATGGAATAAACAAGTTGTAATTTGGGGTATCGATGAAACCACATTGTTTATTTCTTTAACCCCCACAATATTTAAATGCTCAAGATAGCAAGTGTTCCCCGCACCGGTAATGAAGGTAACAATTTAATACGAAAGTAACACATAAAGCAAAAAAATATTTGTGTGACGGGTGTTTGACTTTTTTTAATGCTAAGGCCGCTTTTTTGAATCATTGTCAGCATGATTGTAACAAAGTGTCAGCATGATTGTAACAGTAATGCCCACAAAAGAACTGATTAAAAATAAAAATGGTGATTTGGTGCCCAGAAATTTGTTGACATTCATAAATTGTAGTTCTAAAATGCGGGTACCTTTCGCAGTTTATGCAGATTTTGAATCACTTCTCGTCCCGATTCAAACTTGCCAGCCGAATCCAAACACATCGTATACTTATTCTACGCAAGTTCATACTCCGTATAGTTTCGCGTATTATATTAAATGTTCATACAATTCTAACTTAGATAAATTTGTGACGTATACTGGTTTGGGCTGTCCCAAGGTTTTCATGGAAAAATTAAGCGTCGACGCTAAATTGATTTATGAAAATTATTTAAAGCCAATAATCCCAATGGCAAACTTGAGTCCGGGAGAGCAGTATTTATTTGATTCCGCAATAGAGTGCCATATTTGCGAAAAATTATTGAACGCTTGTGATAAAGTAGCCGACTATTGTCACTTAACTAGGAAATTTGTCAGAGGTGCCCACTCCAAATGCAATTTAAATTATAAAATCCCGAAATTTACCAATATTTTTTCATAATTTCAGCGGGTACGATTCACATTTATTCAGTATAGAGTTTGGTTTAGATAACGAAAAAATTGATATAATTCCCCAGAACAAGGAGAAATACATTTCATTTTCTAAATCAATAAAAGTTGATAAATACACAGTTGATAAATACATAGATAATTATTAATGATTTCGATAGCTAACGCCATCTAATAGTTTTCACATATTGGCTTGAAATAGTGAAGAGGACCTTGAAGTCCGAAACGCGTCTGTGGGTACCTGGTGCCGGAATACTGAACGCAAATTCAATTTTGACATAGATAATTGTCTGGAGGACTAAACCAATTGATCGGCAACCAATTTGTCCAACAATTTTGGGATACCTGACTGAATACATACTCCTCTATAATTCTCAACGAGATCTCTAGGGCCTTTTTTATACAGTGGAATTATGTAACTTGTTTTTCATTTGGACGGTACCATACCATCAGCTAGAGATCTTATAAACAGGTCATAATTTGGCCGACATAGCGAGAATATGCAATTTTGTAAAAAGTAGTTAGGTACCAAGTCGGGGGCCACTAGAAAATGTCTAATTGCGTTAAAGACTTCTTGAACACTAATTAAGAGTTTGCAGTTTTGTAACTGGTGAGATCGACAATCAAGAGGTGTAATATTTATATTACTAGATGGACTGTAAACTGAAGCAAAATACTGGGAAAATAGTGTGTATGCTGTAAATCTTCAGATATTTATTGTTTTCTAAAAATAATTCAATTTAATGCTATAAACGAGTGTTTTCCACTCCCAAACAAAGCATGAAGTAAAATTTCGAGTTTAGAAAAGCCCCGCGTAGAAAATTTGACGAGGGTCGCGCAGCGACCCGAGACAAATTTTCACGGGGCTTTTCTAAACTCGAAATTTTACTTCATGCGCCACGCGTATTAAACACTAAAATGCTGTGAAATGTATATATTTCGAACTTCACTTAAAATCAGTGTTTTGTACGCGTGGCGCATGAAGTAAAATTTCGAGTTTAGAAAAGCCTGAAAATTTGGTTTGGCCGCTCCGCGCTTCGCGCTACGCGACCAAACCAAATTTTCAGGCTTTTCTAAACTCGAAATTTTACTTCATGCTTTGTCTGGGAGTGGAAAACACTCCTTTATGGCATCAAATTGAATTCTTTTTATCAAACAATAAATATCTGAAGATTTACAACATACACACTGCTATGTATTCTTAAAAGAAAAACTCCCTGTATACTGCAATAGCATACTGTTTTATCAGTATTTTTTAAACTTTACAATAGTTCAGGGTTTTATACGCGTAACGAGTGTTTTCCACTCCCAGACGAAGCATGAAGTAAAATTTCGAGTTTAGAAAAGCCTGAAAATTTGGTTTGGTTGCGTAGCGCGAAGCGCGGAGCGACCAAACCAAATTTTCAGGCTTTTCTAAACTCGAAATTTTACTTCATGCGCCACGCGTATTAAACACTGAAATGCTGTGAAATTTATATATTTTAAACTTCACTTAAAATCAATGTTTTGTTCGCGTGGCGCATGAAGTAAAATTTCGAGTTTAGAAAAGCCTGAAAATTTGGTTTGGTTGCTCCGCGCTTCGCGCTACGCAACCAAACCAAATTTTCAGGCTTTTCTAAACTCGAAATTTTACTTCATGCTTCGTCTGGGAGTGGAAAACACTCGTTATGCGTATAAAACCCTGAACTATTGTAAAGTTTAAAATATACTGATAAAACAGTTTTGAGGCTTTTCTAAACCTGAAATTTTACTTCATGTTTTGTCTGGGAGCGGAAAACACTCGTTTATAGCATCAAATTGATTCTTTTTTAACAAACAATAAATATATAAAGATTTACAGCATATACACTGCAATTGGGCTATGTATACTTAAAAGAAAAACTCGCTGTATACTGCATTAGCATACTGTTTTATCATTTTAAACTTTACAATAGTTCAGGGTTTCATACGCGTAACGAATGTTTTCCACTCCCAGACGAAGCATTAAGTAAAATTTGGAGTTTAGAAAAGCCTGAAAATTTGGTTTGGTCGCGTAGCGCAAAGCACGGAGCGACCAAACCAAATTTTCAGGCTTATCTAAACTCAAAATTTTACTTCATGCGCCACGCGTATAAATCATTGAAATATTGTGAAATTGAAAATATTCTTCTTTATCACTATATTTTTATTACTGCCTTAGCCGTTTAATTTCAATACTGATTCAGCAGTATATTTTAAATTTAACAATATTTCAGTGTTTTTAAGCGTGGCGCATGAAGTAAAATTTCGAGTTTAGAAAAGCCTAAAAATTTGGTTTGGTCGCGTAGCGCTACGCGCTACGCGACCAAACCAAATTTTTAGGCTTTTCTAAACTCGAAATTTTACTTCATGCTCAATCTGGGAGTGGAAAACACTTGTTTGAAGATTCAAATTGATCACTTTTGTAAAAACAACGAAAGCCTAAACCTATTAGAAAATAATCATCAGGATGTGTATATTTAAAATAAAAATGTCTTGTATGTTTGATATATCGTACATAATTTATTATTTCCTATCATCATTGTATTTGACTTGTTTATAGATTTTGTAATCTCCTGACAATAATAAATGATTCTCAAATATTTTACTTTAATACTCGTAAGATAAAAACCAATAAACTATAACTTTTGTTCTTTTAATTAAAATTCGTAAGTGCGAGTTTTACGAATTTTTTAAATCAAACTTTAAAATACTTTTCCTTTGTTTTACCTATGGACGAAACTAAAAACTGTGTTTTATAGGGTACACCGATATGTACAGCACTAATACTTGTGATTGATTTCTGAAGTTTAATTTGATTGCAGTAAACGGTAAGTGTCAAACAAAATAAGTTAAAGCCAACTTGTACAATTATAAATTTGCAGCGTATTAAGAATACAACTTTGTTTATATAACTTAATCTGCCTCGATATAGTTTGGATGGAATTGTGTAAAACAAATACTTTCTCAACTAAACACAGAAACTGGTGTTGCCATAAGAGGGGCAATTCTGGGCAGAGCGCTTGCACGTCCGCTTCGGATAGTTAATGTTTAGGTATGTATTTCAGACTCACCGACAACATCCAGATACCCCACTTGGCTCTTCATGGGGTCCGTATTAATTTGACACATGTAATATCCCCTGTCCGACTCCCTAACGTCCCTGATGTGCAGGTACCAGGTCCTGTGTTCACTGTGTGTGACAGCGATCCTGTGATTCTTGGTGATTACGTGACTGTGGATCGTGAGGATCGTCTGGGTGTCCACTCGGAGCCATGCGACCTGGAAACACAACGGAGATACTTTGAGAAGTTAATCGGCGATTTATTTCGATAATCGAGCTTCTAATGGGCTTCGCCATCCGCGAGGCTCTTCCGGTTCTAACCAGGAACAGAGTTAATAAAGGTATAAAAGTGCAACGCGGAGCGCAAACAAAGGAGACGTTTACGTCCGATTTGATTTACGCGGGCTGCAAGGGAAACCTTGTTTATATATGTATTTTAGAATTCCGAGCGTTTTGTAACCGACGTCGGAAAACCGCTATATAATGCAGACGATTATAAACTCGAGGCCTATAAAAGCAGACTCCTCCTCGACGGTGGAAGGAAGGTAACATTTCCATAATCCGTTTAACACGGTCTTAATTAAAAATGAGGAATAAATTCACAACGATGGGCGGCGACTCGCTTTGCCGCAGCGCGGAAAAAAACACCAAGTATCCCATTATATTAATGCTAAATACACTAGAACTGAGCCTCTCCATCGCAAGCCCTTTTCTTTTATTTTCACTCAGTGTCCAACTTATTTATGAGCTAACTTGCCTGATGCTATTACCGGCTTCTTTACATTTTCAAACTTTTTTTTTCACCATTGTACTCCATTATATTTCAACTTATTAAACAATGACTACTATAATATTAAAGATACCTACATCCTAAAAGTGACTTTCTACAAAACTTTTACATTACTTTGGGGCCCAGGGGTTCAAATCTGTTGGATTTTAATTAAAATCGTTGATGGCGATCTACTTTTCTATGTGATGACAGAAAATTGTTTCAACGAAATTTGTTGCTTAACCTATTAAGCGCCATTGATGCATATAAGCAATATTTTTATTTTTTGTTAATTAAATTACTAAATAAGTTAATTTGATATTTTATATTATTTGACCTGATTAGAAAATGTAAGAAGAAAAAGGTAAATATTTTGTAATTTAAATATTTCGCTTTTACTCATTAAAAACAAGTCAATGTATTTCTAACTTCACTATATTTCAGTGTTTTATACGCGTGGCGCATGAAGTAAAATTTCGAGTTTAGAAAGCCCCGTGAAAATTTGTCTCGGGTCGCTGCGCGACCCTCGACAAATTTTCTACGCGGGGCTTTTCTAAACTCGAAATTTTACTTCATGCTTAGTCTGGGAGTGGAAACACTCAATTTTAACTTCATATAGCACGTTTTATATAAAATCGACGAATGCCTGAAAGTTTACAGCGTATACATTATGTATATTTATAAGAAACGTTCACAGTATGTAATACAATAAACCATTCATAGAAATCATTAAAAAGTGCAGAATTGGACCTAAATTCAACTTTTAGAGTTAATTCTACCACTGCTCGGCCGTTAATGGGTTAAGGGATTACATCACTGTAGAATTTTCATAAAAGTCGATTTTTATTACATATGTTTGAAAGCGTAAACGCCATCTAATGCTCATGTAGTGAGTAATAATTATTGATGGGTTTGCAATTAGTAGTTCAATAGACTATTACAACAAATTGGAAAAAATTGCAAGCCCATAATGCTGAATTATTAATTACCTAGCAAACACATTGCGCAAGTATTTATACGTTCTGTAAGCAGGAATTGAGTGTACACAAAAGGCAGTGTTAAATAAATCATCGTACAAAGTAGTTGAACTAGGAATAAAAGTAGTTATTATTGCTCCCATATAAACCTCCCAAAACTCAACATTACACGGTGATCCTGCGTGAGAACTGGAAAATTCAAAAGTGTCAGAAAATGAATCGGTAGTGCACAAGTGATGAGAAGTTAACATCAAATAATAGCTGAAAAAATACATAGTGGGGAAAAATCAGAGTAAGAAGGAGCGAAAAGAAGAAGTTATCATAGCTTAATCCGCTGGAGGTCAAGTTAATATTAGTACGTCGCATTACGAGATAATGGATGTAATCGCATCCTCTCTCCCAGTTTTTTAAAATTCGTTACTCTAAATTAAGGTCGGAAGTAAAATTGCTTTCCGAAGCTGATTATACCTCTTTTATAAGTGATTATACCTCTTTTATAAGTGATACTGAAAAATTTCCAAGGAACCGGGCAAGTTCTGGAACTTTATCAATTGCATCCGCCATGAATCCTCTATCCCTCCTGTCATGGAATATGAACATATTTCTCTATCTTCACCACTTGATATAGTGAATGCATTTGCTGCACACTTTTCCAAATCATTTACTGTTTCCACTAAACCTATTATTAATGCTGTTTATAATAACATTAACACTGTAAATGATTTTATTAGCATTTCTAAGGTCACTGATAATTTAGTAATTGATGCCCTTAGTAAGCTAAGTAATAAAGTTACCGTGGGCCCTGATGGTATTCCTGCGGTAGTACTTAAGGATTGCCGCAATATGCTTGCACTTCCTCTATCTCATATATTTAATTTATGTCTCCTTCACAATACCGTTCCTAACCGCTGTACCCGTTTTTAAATCTGGTAATAAAAGAGATGTCCTTAATTATCGACCTATAGCTATCATCTCAAATGTTGCTATATGCTTTGAGTTGACATTATGTAAATTCATTAATCCCTACATTAATAACAAATTATCATCTAGGCAACATGGGTTTAGACCTAATAAATCAACGTTATCCAACATTTTATAAATGACGCCAACTCTCTCGGATTATTTAGACAACCGAATCCAAGTCGACGTAATTTACACCGATATATCAAAAGCTTTTGATAGAATCGATCACGGTATACTTGTAAATAAGCTAAGCCTAGTTGGGCTCTCAACAAACCTATGTAATTTACTTTACAATTACCTTACCAACAGACTGTTATTTGTAGAATACAAAGGGTTTAAGTCTCATCAATTTATTGCTTCTTCGGGTGTCCCCCAAGGCTCTAACCTCGGACGGGTACTGTTTAATTGCTATATTAATGATATTGCTGATGTAGTTAATCATAACATGTTAATGTTTGCTGACGATTTGAAAATTTATCATCCTATAAATACTTTAGACGATTGTGTGTATCTTCAGCATAATCTCGACCTGATAGTAACGTGGTGCAAGAACAACAGCATCACTTTAAATGTTTTAAAATGTAAGACATTGTCGTATACTAGGAATAAGTCACAAATAACGTTCGATTATATGATTAATGGCTCTGTATTATCCCATGTTGAGACTTTCAAAGACTTAGGAGTGTTATTTGACAATAAACTATCTTTTAATAGTCATGTCATGAAAGTAGTATCGACCGCAAATCGTTCGTTGGGCTTCATAATACGAAATACTAAACCTTTTAAGAATATCGATGCCATTAAAATACTATACTATTCGTTTGTAAGATCTAAACTTGAATAATATGCCTGTTGCGTTTGGGATCCATACTACAAAATATTCTTTGATGGTCGAGGCCATCCAGAAGAAATTTGTCAAATATCTTCACTTTAAGAAGTTTGGTTCATATCCTGGGACTGATTATAATTATATTGAACTATTGCGTGAATTCAACTTACACTCCTTAGAAAGTCGCCGAAAATCGCATGCAGTGACCACCTTGTATAAAATACTCAACAATCGTATGGACTGCTCTGACTTACTTGCACGAATTAATATTAATGTGCCTGTTAATATAAGGAACAAACGTCTTTTCCAGTTATCAATCCCAAATACAAATATTATGCTCAAGTCACCAGTGTATTCAATGTGTTCATTATATAATAATGTGTTATCACTTCATCCGGATATTGACATTTTTAATTGCATATCTTCTAAGGCGTTCTTCGACTTGATTGTTGAGTATTTCGAATAATTTGCGCTCATATTGTATTGTATTTTGCGTATACTGTTTTTTCCTTTACTGTTTAGTATCAATCTTTATTTTATATTGTCTCATATCTTTTAATCCATCTGTAACTGGATTCGTCCGTTGATTGAAATAAATAAATAAATAAATTTGTGGTGCTGCTGGTAATTGGAGCGATTATACTAGTACGCTGTCTTAAGAAGAGATTCCGGAAAACCGTCCGTCGTGCAACCAGGGAAGAATTTACGCGCATCTCCATGGCGAATCTTCACGACACTGGGAAGTAGACTATCACTGCAAGCTGCGCACGCACTTTGGCTGAGTGGAAAAGAACGTACAGATAGCACAATTAACTTTTTTCGCGATCGTGTTAGCGTTTAATTTTATGTACAAATTAGCTATTTTTATTTTATATTATGAGTAACAGTTAAAGTGTTTTACAAAAGTTTTTGAAGAATTAAACAATTTTCAAAGAAATATTAATAAGGATCCGCAGGCTAGGCGTTTATATCTAGGTAAAACACAGGGTAAACTAGATAGAGTAAATGGAATTATAAGGGATATCAATCTACATATCTATCTAGAAAAGAAGTAGAGGAAAACAATGTCAATATAGTAGAAAAAAGACTATGTATAGTGTAGATGATAAGGTGTTAGTGCGTAATCCGTCTAGTGATAAAAGTGAACCGGTATTTCTTGGACCTTATATTATTGTAAGCGATGAGGACCCAAACGTGCGGATACGAATAAAAAATTACCAGTTGACTTAGTACATAAAAACAGAGTAAAATTATATCACAAACAGTGAACTGCAAGTTTAGTTTAAGTCATATTTTTTGTTGTTTTTTTAATAAGAGGGGTGGTATAGTGAGTAATAATTATTGATGGGTTTGCAATTAATAGTTCAATTGACTATTACAACAAATTGGAACAAATTGCAAGCCCATAATCCTGAATAATTATTAATCACCTAGCAACAACATTGCGCAAGTATTTATACGTTCTGTAAACAGGAATTGAGTGTACAGAAAAGGCAGTGTTAAATAAATCATCGTACAGAGTAGTTGAACCAGGAATAAAAGTAGTTATTATTGCTCCCATGTGAACCTCCCAAAACCTAACATAACACTCATTAGCTAAAGTAGCATCGTCAATAGCTGGCAAACTAAACGTTTGCATACAGCAATTGTTCGTAAACAACAGGGCTTTATCTTACAAAATACAAATATCAAGACTATGAATTTGTGTTCAGAACTCCGGTGAATGAATGAGTACTGAACACAAATTCATATTCTCGATTTTTTTTTGTTTACAAGATAGTCTGAACCATCTAGAATAGATGAAGAAGCCACAGTGTGGCGAAACATTTGTTGTGAATACAAAATAAACAATTTTTGAAAGTTATAAACAAAGTGTTTTACTTAAAGTAATGTTTTACTTAAAGTAACATCTAGAATAAAGTGAAAAAAGTTTTTACATACCCAAAATCGTTCTCATTAAAGCTTTGAGCGCTTCGGACTGCTCTAAACAACTACTCAAAACTTTAAACGCGGTTTTCTCGAAACAGGTTTATTTCAAAACGGCACGCACTGAGTTATGCTGCGTGCCGTTTTGAAATAAACCTGTTTCGAGAAAACCGCGTTTAAAGTTTTGAGTAGTTGTTTAGAGCAGTCCGAAGCGCTCAAAGATTTATTTTTTTTCAATTCAAAGTTTTACCATATCCTCAAAACAACAGTCCGCAAGTAAATACGTACGGGATTTTTGGTTAGTTGAATTTTAGATTTTGTATTTACAAATTAATGCCCTTTTTTAGGACAAACATTGAACTTTTAACTTCAAATGCCTGTCAATTACACAAAAAGTAATATTTTTAGAATCCTGTGCGCATTTCTCTAGCTATACTCATGTAGATTAAGTTTTTTTTCCATTTTGTTAAAAATTCAATTTTACGGCACTTATGCTGCGTGCCGCGAAACGCCTCAAATAAACTCGGTTCGCGGGAACGGCTCCAGCCGTGTAACTTTGTGTAATAACAAAAACTTTTGTGAACGGTTAAAGACATGGTTAATAACATCCTTGAATATTATTATCTTCTAACTTCTTCTTCCACAAAAAAGGCAAAAACGCTTTATTTTAGCGCTTTGAATTTAACCCTTTTATAAAAACAGCAAATGTCTTGCCACGTATTCTCTGAAAGAAAAGAGAAAAGGGAAATTGTACTGACTTTCAGTGTAGACTACTGATCACCTGTTGGCATAGATTACCTAAACCTGTCTAACTCAGTTCGGGGAGTTTGGTCGTGGGATATATGTAATATATGTTTTCTGTTGGGTGCCAGTAACCATAAAGGAAAATAGTTGAGACCCAGGTTCAGAATTATTAAATATAAAAATATTCGGCTACTAAATATTTTCCTATATAGTGACCAGTAAGTCCAGAAAGTCCAAAATAAAGAAAAGAAATCGTCAGTTAAATTATAACTGAAGTAAACTCTTTATTATAAATGAAATTAAGTCTAGACTACTGATCACCTGTTGGCATAGATTACCTAAACCTGTCTAACTCAGTTCGGGGAGTTTGGTCGTGGGATATATGTAATAAATGTTTTCTATTGGGCGCCAGTAACCATAAAGGAAAATAGTTGAGACCCAGCTTCAGAATTATTAAATATAAAAATATTCGGCTACTAAATATTTTCCTTTATAGTGACCAGTAAGTCCAGAAAGTCCAAAATAAAGAAAAGAAATCGTCAGTTAAATTATAACTAAAGTAAACTCTTTATTATAAATGAAATTAAAACAATGGAAAAATATAAGAAAAAAATATATATATATATGTATGACGAATATAATTTAGAGAGAGAGAGAGTTCGTAGACATAAACATTTAATATGTATCAAAACAAATTATAATATTTCATTACCTTGAATATCACTTTAAATAAATAAATATTCCAGTTAACTCTCAAATCTAATCAAGTCAATAATTCAAAAATACTGAATAAACATTCACAAACCCAACTAATATATCTTTAATTCAAAAATACTAAATAAACGTTTAAAATAATATACTCAACTAATGTACCTTTAAGTTAAGTTGAGCCCACCTATATAACTCACAGAATATAATATTATATTATTATACCATCAATGATCATTTTTGGTTTACAGTTTTAATACAGTAGAACCATTATATTACACCAGCAAAATAATGTGAGAATAATCCCTTCAGTAAAACTCTATTAATTCATTAACATTAATTTGTGACCTAATTAATTTCAGTTATCAGACATTATTCATTCCTAAATGCTTAATAAGCAAAATGTAAGTCTTAAATTAATCATCATATGACAAATAAATCCAGCCCCAAATAATTCAAGAATGAACAATGTGTCAGATCGGTAGAAAAATATATTTAAAAATTAGTTTGAATATTTAAATTGAAAAACGTTATAACTTTAAGTAGGAAAATTAAATAAGAGATGTATATAGTATTACTTGACATAAAATTATTATTATTAACCTCAAGTATAGTAAACTTGACTAAAACTCAACGCACAATGACTAAGACGAGCAAATTGTACGCTTTAACTCAAAATTCAAATGTAATGGTAAATATTTTACCCCTGAATGCACTTATCTTGTGTAACTATCCGGTACTGATGTAGAACAGTCCTCGTAGAAAAAGGGATGCTTTCTACTCCCTATTCCAAGACAATCCGCTCCCTTAAGCGTTCTTCACAGTAAATTCCTTAAGGGTAGGCGACAGATAAAATTCGGTTCAGCAACAAGCCCTCAACAGCAAACTAATAATAACGGAACCATATCCAAAACAGTAAAAGGAAAAACTCCAGTGAAATCCCAAAAATATCCTCAGTTATCCTTAAATTAGTCCAACACAGAAATCCTAAAAGGGCCAATGGTGGTATTAGCGATATGCCACGAACAAATGCATAAAACACGAATAAATGACAATTCTCCCAATGCAATAACTGAATCTGATTAGATGAAAAATAATCTCTTACCTGAGCTAAGACAACATACCCTACAAAACCATGTGCCCGACAAAACCTCTTCAGCGATATAAAATCCTCTCACGAGTGATCACAGGGGAACATCCTCAACGAAACAGCCACAATAATATCCCAAATTAATCCAAAGTTTCCCCGATAAAAATGGGGCTAATGTGAAGTTTACGGGATGTTCTCGAAAATTGATTTTTTATATTGATACTTGTAGAATCGCGGATGGAATGGCCGAAAATGACGAAAAAAAAGTGCGGAAACAACGTTTAGCCCCATTTTGGGGCCCCGAAAGGTTGGAAATCCGTTTACTTAAAATGTGTTTTTTAGCCGGAAAAAAATAAAATGTGGTGATAATATGTATTCGTTTCACAAAACTCAATTGTTTAAATGTGTTTTTATAAAGATAGGACTTACGGATTGCTTAAAACTTCTACTTAAAGATTACGATTTTTGGCAGGTTAAGTTGTTGACAATTACAATAACAATGGAAGTAGGTGATAACATAACCTGTCAAAAATCGTTAAGTGAAAGTTTTAAGCAAACTGTAAGTCCTATCCTTATAAAAACACATTTAAACCATTTAGTTTTGTGAAACGAATACATATAATCACCACATTTTATTTTGTACACACCAAAAAACACTGTTGAAATACACCAATTTTCACCCTTTCGGAGCCCCCAAATGGGGCTAAACGTGGTTTCCGCACTTTTTTTTCGTCATTTTCGGCCATTCCATACGCGATTCTACAAGTATCAATATAAAAAATCAATTTTCGAGAACATCCCGTAAACTTCACATCGGCCAAAAATGGATATATCAATCAGAGCCACAATAATAGTGATATAAGACGATCTGATAAAATCCAATCGCTAATTAAGTCTGGCACGTTTGACAGATGGTAATGAAAATGAATCCGGAAGAGAATTAAATGTCATTTCGCAATTTCGTACCAACCCAATTAATCAATAATTGATGTATGAACGATTCATTGTCGAAGTACACAAAGTTGCCTATATTAAAACGCTACAAGGAGAATAAAAATATCGGCATATATTTAAATTCGTTTTCAAACTGTTACAGTCTGAACATTTACAGAATAAAACTTCTACAGACTTTTTGGAGAAAAGCGGCAGAATTCAAAAATTATAGTTGTATTTTTCTAGCTAGAACTTTATTTTTAGTTAGCCAATATTTCGCTGAACTTTCGTCAGCTTCTATAGGGCAAGTTAAAAATATAACTGGGCTTTTGTCAGATATTGAGGTGTAAAATGTTTAGGTATAATGCTTTCTCTTTTTCTCCTCTTAGTTATGTTATCTCTTTATAAAATATAATTGTATTTATTCATTTTAGTTTTAACTTGCCCTGACAAAAGTGGAGCGAAATATTGGCTGAATAAAAATAAAGATATTTTATAAAAAGATAACATATTATATAAAATTACGAAAAAACTATTCGTGAAAATGCAAACAATGTCTTAATTAATAAGACAACTTAAGACGATAAATATCCATTGAAACAACTACTTCAATCAATGGATATTTATCGTCTTAAGTTGTCTTATTAATTAAGACATTGTTTGCATTTTCACGAATAGTTTTTTCGTAATTTTATATATTATGTTTAAAGTGTGCAAACTATAAGAAGCGTAAGCTCATTTTCTCGAATTCAAATAGTTTTGAATTTGAATTTATCTTGTTTGAAGATAACATAATAAGGAGGAGAAAAAGAGAAACCATTATACCTAAACATTTTACATGTCGATATCTGACAAAAGCCCAGTTATATTTTTAACTTGCCCTCAAGAAGCTGACAGAAGTTCAGCGAAATATTGGCTAACTAAAAATAAAGTTCTAGCTAAAAAAATACAACTATAATTTTTGAATTCTGCCGCTTTTGCCCAAAAAGTTTTTAGAAGTTTTTGATAACTTGACGATAAAAAACTACTAAATGTCATTTCTTGAATAATTTTCTCACTTATCACTTGGTGAAACATTTTTAAATATTGATAATGAAGGTTTCAATTAAATTACACTTGGTTTGTTTCACAATTTTTTACTATACTATTTACTCGACTAGTTTCGCGTTTTACAGCATTATCCTGATAATGCTGTAAAACGCGAAACTAGTCGAGTAAATAGTAAAGTAAAAAATTGTGAAACAAACCAAGTGTAATTTAATTTAAACCTTCATTATCAATACTAAATGTCAATTACAGAATATGCCTGGCGATATGTATACTTAAAAAAACATTCCCTGTAGGAATAACATTTTAGTTTAAGGTTGCCTACAGCATTCTTTTTTAAAGATATAACTAAATAAAACAGATTTTTGTTTGTGCTAATTTTCTCAATAGGTCAATTAAAAGTTAAGCGAGGCAATTAATTCTTGATCGGCGGTCTGCGGCAGTGGCGAAATATCTCCGACAGCTCCAGCTTTGAAAGCCTCGAGACGGGGGCGAAGTTAAGCCATTCCTCCTATAATTCGCAGTGTATACAACGTGTGTAAGCCCCATGAAGGAGATTACAAACTAAAACGCTGCGAACTTTATAAAACACTCGGTGAACTTTCGACAAACAAATAGGAAAAAGCACAATAATAGAATAGACATAAATATGAACATTCATATTTTTAAATTTAAATCACATTTTCCACGATGGAAAAATATTTGGTATTGTTTCAGGAAAAAAAACTTCATTGCAACTATTTTCGGATTGTTAAACCATTTTCGAAGCAATAGCACAGAAAAAATAGTTTACAAGGCATATACCTAGAAATTATATTATGAATTAATTTCTTATTTAAACCGTAGTAAAACATATTCAGTTATTATTAGAACTGTATTGTTTCGAGTTTACGTGAAGTGATTAATCACAAATAGAAAGACTGTTATTCCTTACTTCACTTTTTATTTTTATGTTAGATGTACATTTCGAGACACAAGGTGCTCATTATCAATAACAAACGTTTGTTATTGATAATGAGCACCTTGTGTCTCGAAATGTACATCTAACATAAAAATAAAAAGTGAAGTAAGGAATAACAGTATTTCTATTTATTATTAGAACATTGATTAAAACACATGGTTGGATATATAAAATTACAAAAAAAACTAATCGTGAAAATGCAACCAATGTCTGAATTAATAAGACAACTTAAGAAGATAAATATCCATTGAAACAACTACTTCCCGTGCAAATACACCTCTGGATATTGAATTATACAATTATGTTTAAAATGTGCAAACTATAAGAAGTGTAAGCTTATTTTCTCGAATTCAAATTGTTTTGAATTTGAATTTATCTTGTTTACACATGGTTTGGTTCACTGATTTTTATTTTTATTCCTGAAAATAAAAATCACTGAAACAAACCAAGTGTTTTAAACAATGTTCTAATATTACCTAGAAATTGTTGATTTTATGTAATAAGAGATGTCATGATTGGAGAATTCCAAATCTCCTCGTATTTTTATAGCCCTGTTAATATTGATGCCTTCCTTGAGGTTTAGAGTATATTCCTTATTGCCTGGATACGGGATCTTAACCCTTTTGCTACTCAGTTTGAATTTCAAATGTGTACCCCATGTACGGTGCTCGAAAACCAGGGTTGTTAAAAAAACGTTTTTTTATTTTAATTAAAACAAACAGTTTTTTTAACAAAACGTGTTTTTTTCTTTTCATTGAAACAGCGTTTAAAACATTAACAATTAAAAACATGTTTAAAACGTGTTTAAAACATGTTTAAAACGTGTTTAAAACATGTTTAAAACACGTTTAAAACGAGTTTAAAGCAGAACATGCAGGGCATTTTTCTTTTGAGTATACATATCCCGATAATTACAGCGTTTTTTTTAATTTGCGGGAATTCGTCGTCTCAAAGCGGTTAATTTGGGCTTTTAATGAGTGTTTTCCACTCCCAGACTAAGCATGAAGTAAAATTTCGAGTTTAGAAAAGCCTAAGAATTTGGATTGGCCGCGTAGCGAAGCGGAGCGGCCAATCCAAATTAGGCTTTTCTAAACTCGAAATTTTACTTCATGCGCCACGCCTAAAAACACTGATTTGCAGTGAAGTTACAACAACACGCTCATATAAAGCTTCTCAATTCCAAATTCAGGAATATATAAGAGTATACAACAGCAATTGTAGGCAACCTAATATACGTTAGAGTTATTGGGTTGCCTATAATCACTGTTTTAAACAATTTATTCAGCACAGAATTTGACTCACGTTTTATTCACATCTACATATAAGATTGTTAAAGCCGTATATTTTAAACTTTCCGATATTTCAGTGTTATATACGCGTGGCGCATAAAGTAAAATTTCGAGTTTAGAAAAGCCTAATTTGGATTGGCCGCTCCGCTTCGCTACGCGGCCAATCCAAATTTTCAGGCTTTTCTAAACTCGAAATTTTACTTCATGCTTAGTCTGGGAGTGGAAGACCCTCGTTTTAAGATTCAAATTGAAATCTTTTAAAAAAGCAACGAATGTCGTAAAATTTACAGTGTATGCATATGTATACCTGAACAAAAAATTCGCTGTATTTAAAAATTACATTTATGCACACACAGTTGTGATATTATATTGTAATAAAATGTTAAGTTTAATAATGTAAATTAAAATATCTTCAACAATTAAGTTAAAATTTAAAAATATAAACAAATAATCCTAATAAAATAGTATAAAATATAAGTTAGCAAATTTAAGATATTGATTAATAAGGCTAATAAATGATGAAAGTCCATCTTCGCCTGAAGAAGCCACAGTGTGGCGAAACAATTGTGGCGAATGCACAATATATATTTGAAAGTGTTTAAAGTGTTTTATTTATATAAAAGTGAAAATATAAGATAATAAAAAAAAACGTTTTAAACAAATTTAAGATTAAAAACATGTTTAAAACAAAATCGTTTAAAACACGACGGCTGTTTTTAAACATGTTTAAAACACTGTTTTAAAACAAAGTGCATTAAACATAACAACCCTGTCGAAAACACAGTGCGTATCCGTACGTATTTCGTACCACAGGCATTATATTTTCTTTGAGAAAAAATACAAAAAACAAAACAAACAAAAGTTGGCCATGAAATTTTCTTAAATATACTGTATAGACTGATCATTAAAGGGGTACACAAACTTCGTGCGCTCTCCACTCATGATTTACAGACTTTTGAAAATATTCGCTCTTCGCACATGAAGCACTAAAAAACTAAACGTATGGATACGCTCCTCGTAGCAAAAGGGTTAATTTTAAATATATTTGTTAAATGACCAAATAACATGAACGAGTATTTTTATAATCGAAATGTGGATAGATATATGAATTAATACTTCGAATACAACAAAAAAAAAATTGAAATACATTACAAACATATCGTAAATTTTCCCCTTGGGTTACACATGAATGGAGACGAGTGTAAACTGGCGGACTAAATAAATAAATAAATCTTTCATGGATGTACTATTTTACAGAATAGAAAAATATTTTACAAAATAACAATTCAATACAAAAGATAGAAACAAAAACATGAATGACACCAGAGTAATCTTTTAACAATTCTCATAAACTGGGGAAACATATTACAAAAAATATCAGTCAGGATAAATTAACAAAGAATTAGCTGTACGCATAAGACGTGATTGATGCAATGTTTGGAAATATCAGTCAAGGTTGTTTATCTAAAGCAGATTTCTTATATTTTTCATTCTGGTCTGGCAAGATCTGATGGTTTGTCCAATCCATTTTTTTTTGAGTTTGATTTACTCATAATCAGTTAGCTATCCTTAAAATAAAGGGTGACCAAATAAATTACATTCATATCTTGGGGAACGGTCGACCTTTACGGCCCTTTTATTGCCCTCTATAAAAAATAGAGAGCCTGCCTTCAGATATCAAACCCGATCGATTCTTAATAGGGTACGGACCAGGGGGACCTGAGTTATCGCCGGACTTTTCTTGTTCATAACTTTGAATTTTAATGTGGGATAACCGATTGGCCGCATGTTCGTCTTCCGCAAATTGATATTAATACCTAGGGGATGGGAGTGGTAGGCGTGAATAATTGGCACGTTGGGTATGTGCGGTGAAGGGATGGATTACGTGTTTAGGAAGCCGGTTAATTTCGTCGAGATTAGCTAACCCACCCACCGGAGTGCTATTAATCCCACGATGGCGAGAGATAAGCTCCGCTTGGTTTCTCAATAGAAAAATAATTGCGCCCCCTTTCACTTGCAACATTTATCTGTCACAATCTTAATGTGGGTTTACCTGCGATAAACATGAAATGCATTACTAGGAAATTTCCTAATATCACTATGATCAACTAAATTTATACTTGTACTAACTAACAGTACAATAAAAAACAAGAAATGCAGGTGCAATACGTCCTTTATTTAACCGATTGAAACGTACTCAAAACAGCACTCGATTTTTTGGAATACGTTTATATAACTCAATTCCAGAAAAATATAATCAGCTAACGCCAAATGATTTTAAGTATGAAATTAAGTCAATGTTAATAGAAAATGCGTTTTATTCCATAGAAGATTTCTTTGTTAAATTTAAATATTAGATGTATTATTGTTTTTTTTTTGTATAGACTTATGTACCTGTGGGCATATATAAAGTTATTATTATTAACTACACTAGGAAATAACTAAATATAATACATTACATTTTTTGGACCTTTTTAAGTTTATTACCTATAGCAAACTCAATTTCTTTCAAAAATGTTTGATTTCCATCAAAATATCGGATTCAATTGTACTTTTGTAATTTAAAAACAAACACACATTTTCAAATTCTCAAAAGTACTAGTTATAAAGGGTGGGCCATCTCTTGGAATCTTTTTGAACTACCACTTTATTTTTACTTTCATGGTATTTGACATCTGATGTATGACAGTTCTTCAGTATACAACACTCGATTAACGAAATGGCACGCTATACGCTCGATGAACGTTGGGAAATGTTAAAAATTTACTTTGAATGTAATTCGTGTATTGCAGAATCAGTGCGAAAATTGTGTACAAAATTCGATCACGAATATGCACCAAATGCAAGTGATCTGAAGAAATTTGTGCACAAAGTTTATGAAACTGGTATGCTGGTGGACCGTACGCTCGTCCGGTTCATACACCCGAGAATATTGCTGCTGTAGCTCGTAGTGGGCAAGCCAACCCGAGAACATCGACTCGTCATCGCTCTCAGCAATTGAACATTAGTCAAGGTAGCCAAGGTCAAGGTAGTGCCTTGAGGCGTATTTTGCATAAAGACATCTGTTTATTCGCCTATAAGGTCCAAATAACACAGCAGTTGAAGAGAGTTGACCATCCACTTCGATACAACATTGCTAATTGGGCCTTAGAGCAGCTGGAAGCCGATGGTGAATTTTGGCGAAAAATTATCTTTTCCGATGAAGCGCATTTTCACCTCGGGGGCTATGTAAACAAGCAAAACTGCAGGATTTGGGCATCGGAAAACCCACACGTGATCGTTGAGCAGCCAATGCATCCCGAACGAGTGACTGTATGGTGCGGATTATGGGCTGGCGGCATCATCGGCCCATTTTTCTTTGAATCTGGCGAAACGTTCAGGGGAAACCGCTATAGGACCATGATAGCAAAATTTTTTTGGGAGCAAATTACTAGTTTGGATGTGGGCAACATCCGGTTTCACAACATGGGGTGACATGCCACACTAGCAACAAAACTATCGACTTATTGCGGTCAAAGTTCGAAAATCGTGTAATCAGCCGCCGTGGAGATCTGAATTGGCCAGCAAGGAGCTGCGATTTGACGCCCATGGACTTTCATTTCCTGGGTGCTGTTAAAAAACGTTGTTATGCCAACGATCCAGCAACGATTGAAGATCTTAAAGTCAATATCCAAAATGCCATTGCTGAGATAGAACCGCAGACGTTGGAAAAAGTTCTGAAAAATTGGGTCGCGAGAATGGACAATTGTAAGGCCAGCCATTTGGCTGATGTCATATTCTATGTATAACCGGACACTCTTGGCTACAAAATAAATTCAAGATCATGAAATTCCATCTAGCCCTTTGTGTTTTATTAACATTTTAAAAAGATTCCTTGCGATGGCCCACCCTTAATTAATCTAATTTTGTTTTAAACTGATCAATCTTAAAAAAGTGTGTTTATTCCTTAATAAAAAAAAGACCTTTATTGGCATATAAAAAAATAAAATTACAAAAAAAATTATAATAATAACAAAATAATAATACAACAAAAAATTATAGCATTTCCTTTCTTTTTTCCGCCCTCCGCCAACCCAGTACCGTTACCATCTTTACGCCAGCTCCGTCTTCTCTCATCCATTCCGTTACACTCCTTTTTCCTCCTAGCCATTCCTCACTAACCCCTTCACACTCCTCTCCCAAATGACTCCATGTATCTCGTCCACTTGCGCACAACACACATTTACCATACCTTTCCCCCATCCAGACCTTCCTTCCTCTCTCCTCCGAACCACATCTAGCTCTTGCCGAGGTTATCTTAGCCTCCTTCGACAAGTCACTATTGGATAGGTACCCTGGCACGCTTCCATGCACTTGCCACCTTTCGTACATTGAATTGTATCCGCTCATACCCATACACCCTTGCCTCTCCTGCATCTCCATCTCTTTCCACTTCTCTTTCATCCAAGCTGCCACATTTACCCCCTTCTCTAACCATTCATTAACACTATTCTCAGACTCTCCTGCCCTTTCATACATCTCTCCGCACTTCATACTTCATTCACTCCTCCCTAATCCCTAGCACGTTCTCCATACACCTGCAGTTTAAGAAAACCTAAAGTTTATTTTGTTTAAAGAACAAGTTTTTTTGAAAACTTTGGACTGCTATAATATTGATCATAGTCAAGGGATTATTCAGCGAATTTTCTTTTAAGTATACATATCCCGATGTGTACTCTGTAAATGTTCAGCCAATCTTTGTTATTAAAGAGCGTTAAATTTGAAACTTATAGCGAGTGTTTCCACTCCCTGATTAAACATGAAGTAAAATTTCGAGTTTAGAAAAGCCTGAAAATTTATAGGCTTTTCTAAACTCGAAATTTTACTTTATGCGCCACGCGTATAAAACACTGAAATATTGTGAAATTAAAAATATTCCTCAATATTATTCTTTTAATTATGAGAAGTGTTTTATTAATTATTGTAGTAATTCCTTTCTTCACTGATTACTTTTATTATACTAAATGTACATTTCGAACATTAAGTATAATAAAAGTAATCAGTAAAGAAAGGAATTACTACAATAATTAAAAATATTCTTGTTTAGCAGTAAATTTGTAATCCTATTTTGGCAGGGTATTTGTAAAACTGATTTAGAAGTATATTTTTAATTTCACAATATTACAGAGATTGCGTACCAATCACTAAGAAGTACTTTTATAAACTTGATATGTATTAGAAAGCGAAATGAATGGGATTCTGAGAAGCTTAGAATTGAAGATAAAACGTCGATTGGGTGTAATTGAGGCCAATCTGCTTTTACATAAATTCATTATAAAAAGGATTGTACGCGCAGTGGAAATCTAATTTACAACCACGCAATTGTGAAAAAATCCATCCGACATCCGGAACTTCTCCGCCCAGCCGTTCTCGGTGCCAATTTTCTCTTGGTAATCCAATAATGCTCCTTGTAATACACACACACAGCACAGAGAAGGCGAGTAAGAGCAGAAAGAAAAACTTATCGAAGCGCAGCCATTACATTTCGAGTGTTGAACTCGAAAATAATCGCGTGCAAACGGGCCGTAACTCGCTCGAATACTCGAATGTTCACACACACATATACGAAGCCATCTCTAGCGACATATTTGCGGATCTGCTTAGAGCTTTCGAACATCAGTCATAATTTCAGGGGGATGTTTTTCTTGCTCTCGACTGGTGGGAAACCGCCGCAGGGACGCGTTTATCACATGGGCTTTATTTCATGCAATTACGCCTTCCCCCCTGTATAATTTCATCGCGTCCATCCATTATTTACCAAAATTTAACAACGCCACAATTGTTGCTTATAAATGAAATAATTTATCATTAGAAAAACATGCCTTGTGAATCAATTACACGCCAACGGGACTACGTTAATCACAATAATGGCCACTCAATTTGACATGATCCCTGCCCTCAGGGGACGGCCCAAGTCTGGCACGTTCGCGTCTTTACCTAACCCACCCTCATAAACAATTCAGCGAAATCTTATTAGGATAAGAGGCGCCCTCAATATTTCACACGGTAGCCAAGAGACGGACACGCGGACACCCCGCTCGATTAATCCGGAAGTCGTGTTTAATATTTAACGGGCCGTTAATACCCAGACGGGGCTTAATAATTCAACCCTTAATTGGTCGCCCGTAAATCAAAGGGTCCTCTTATTTCAATTGAATGCACTAGGTAATGCTTGTTCGGCGATTTAGTCCTGACCCTCGTCCATCCATCCGGTTTTATAAACTGCTGCGGCTGACGCCTCCTTCATGATTTTAGTTCTTCGGCGGCCGCGCAAACCGCTACAAATTATGAGAGATTTGTTTAATTCACAAACGTGCAACTTTAACCAAAAACCGCATGACGTGGGTATAAACTACACAGAATTTAATTTAACAAAAAATACTTACAATGCTATTTACTATTTAAATGGGAGTACTCTGAATACTTCTAAATACAAACTAACTAACTATTTATTTTAATCACTTTAATAAAACACTTAATTTGTTTAGGTTTCAAAATTATTACTATACAGTATTTATTTCAGTATAAAAGAACTCATTAGGATATGTAAAAATTCCCTGTTTTACATATCCTAATGAGTTTTTTTAAGTTTAATTTAAAACTACTAACAAGTAGAGTTTTGATTAAATACGAAGTTAAATTTCTTGTTCAGAAATACCGGAAAATTTGCATTTAGTTTAGTTTAGTTTATTGACGGATAATCACCTATTACAATAATATACACAAATTAATAAGTATAAGTAAACAATATACAAAAATAAATTTATGTAACCTTAAACTGGGAAAACTAGATAACTGCAAGTAGTAATTTAAATTTTAAAAAATAGGAAAAATAGAGTTTATACTAATATAAAAAAAAAATTAAACAAAAGAAATAATATAATAAAAATAAAGTATAAAGGATCCGCATTACAAAAAAATATTTAAATCTTTA
Source organism: Philonthus cognatus (assembly GCA_932526585.2). Taxonomy (NCBI): domain Eukaryota; kingdom Metazoa; phylum Arthropoda; class Insecta; order Coleoptera; family Staphylinidae; genus Philonthus; species Philonthus cognatus. The sequence goes on along the minus strand of OW052245.1, from coordinate 82,701,158 downwards.
AGCCGCAAACGATTCTTCAATCTAATAATTAAGTCATCAAATACATCAAAGTTAGGATTAGAATTTAAAATGTTACAATACTTCATGATTCTATTTATAGGATTATGCATTGCAAAATTAGTGGTATGCGGCATTAAATGGAATAATGCTTTGGATCGTGTATTCTTCGTGGAACAAAAGTTAAAGTTTAAATTAGATAACAACACACTACAATCAACAATTAATTAATTAATTTGAAGCCATATGATTTAAAGATGTTAAATTTAAAGTTTGTAACCTATTTAAATGACTAAAATTGGTGTAAGATATTCCTAACTTAAATGAAATCATTCTCTCATTTAGGCGCGGAGCGAAGCGTATTTTACTTTATGCGCTCCGCCTGGGCTTCAAATCGGAACTGAGCCGAAAACTGAAAACTGAAAAATCCGTTATTTTTGTCGGAATGAAAACTAGAGCTGAACCGAAAAAACCGGTTTATTTCGGATTAGTTCAAATGTACTAAATCAGTGATGAACAACTGTTTTTATTGTTGGGCCACGTAAAAAAAAACACAGTTAGTTAATAGTAGTTTAATACAAAATTCTCATAAAAAAAAATAATAAACGCGTTTCTAAACTTTACTTTAAAACAATGTTGTATACACCTGGCGCATGAAATAAAATTTCGGGTTTAGAAAAGCCTGAAAATTTATATTCATCGCTTCGCTGCGCTACGCGACCAATCCAAATTTTCAGGCTTTTCTAAACTCGAAATATTTACTTCATGCTTACTCAAGGACTGCAAACTCTCGTTAGATAATAATCAAATTTCTAACAAGAAGCCCCCCCCCAGGTCGATAGAAAATTAGGCGCCCCCCAACTAAATGTGCAAACAAAATTTCAAAAGCAAAAAAAACTGAAAAGAAGTTCTCTTGGTTTTTAAAATTCTTAAGGCTATCTTACTACTATCAAATCTTTATTACTCTAGAACATACATTAATTTAAGTTGTTATATATAATACATTTTAGTAATAATATTTGGTTTGTGACACGCATGTAGGTTCCAAGTAAGGGCTATCGACTAAAAGCCTTTCTGCCCATCGACTTAATATTAATGCGTTTCCGTTTCAAGGTTGGAAATTGGGATGTAATGAGGAGATGTATTCGAATAGGGTTATGGGAGGGTTTTTATATTTGGGGGGTATCTGGGGGTTTCTCGGGATGCATAATTTGTTTAATAATTCGAAGTTGCTTTCGTTACATGCGAAACGTTCAGCGAGAAATCGCAGTCTATCTTTTATTGGTGTTATGTTTGTTGTTTGATATAGAAGGATATTGGAAGGGTTATGGAGCGGGTTCTGAGGATGGCGAAGCTTGGTTAGCGTGCGCAGGGAAGATCTCTCCGCTACCTCGAGGTTATTCAGGGTGGATTTACAGGGGTTGATATATAGGATTGAACTGTAGTCAATGATAGGGCGGCATATCATTTTGTATATTTTAGTACAGGTCTTTGTACTGACTCCTAGATTTTTGTAGGTGAGACAGCGGAAATATTTGGCTCGCTTTATAACATTTGGTTTAATTAATGAGGTGTGCTTTTTAAAGGAGAATTTAGGATCTAGATGGATACCAAGGTATTTGCAAATGGGGGAGGGGGTAATTATTGTTCCGTTAATGGATACTGATAGAGGATTGGGTGGTATTCGATGATAGGGTAGTAGCAGTTGGGATTTGTTAGGGTTTATTTTTAATCTCCATTTGGAGAACCACCTGGAGCTTTTATCTATGATTTTTTGTAGGGAATCTAAGGCTCGTGGTAGGGTAGAAGAATGGGAAATTAGGGCTGTATCATCGGCAAACTGGAGGGGATAGCGATTGAAGTTGATGAAGTTGGGATTAGGGTGATATAGGTCGTAGCAATATATATTGTAAAGAAGTGGAGATAGTGGGGATCCTTGGGGTACACCTTGTTCAGGGTGGAATGTAGAGGATAAAGTTTTTCGGATTCGGATTTGTAGTGTACGATTTTGGAGGAATTTTTGGATGAGGATAATGAGGTGATTAGGGAGGTTAAGGGTGCTGCACTTATACAATAGGCCTCGATGCCATATGGAATCGAAGGCCTTGGCTATGTCCAAAAATAGCACGGCGGATTTGTTACTTAGGCTATCTTAAATTTTACAGATTTTTATTAATTTAAAAAATGTTAACGCCTTTGATGATTTTTCGTCAATTTTCAAAATGTTTGACATTTTCGCGAATATCCTAAATTTTTGTCAAATTTGAAATGCTTTTCACTTTTCACGAAATTTCAGGATTTTAGTTATCTTTCAGTTTTATCTCTTTTCGTGAGTTTCTTTTTTAAAATCTTGACGCTATTCGTGAATTTCATAAATATTTATTAAAGTTCAAAATTTTGACGATTTTAAGGGATTTCCCAGATTTTCGATAATTAAAAAAAAATAAACTTCTCATAAATTTTCAGTTTTCGTGAATTTTCTAAATATTCGGTAATTTTAAAAATTCCAAAGTTATTCATGAAATTCAGATTTTGATTGTTATTTTTAATAATAGTTTCTTTTTTAAAATCTTGACGCTTTTCGTAAATTTCAGATTTTCAGGAATTTCCAAGATTTTCGATAATTAAAAAAAATATACTCCTCGTGAATTTTCAAGGTTTACGTGAATTTCCTAAATATTCCTTAATTTTAAAAATTCCGAAGTTATTCACGAAATTCAAAGATTTTGATTAATGTTTTTAATATTAGTTTCTTTTTTAGAATCTTGACGCTTTTCGTAAATTACAGAATTTCAGGAATTTCCAAGATTTTTGATAATTAAAAGAAAGTAAATTCCTCATGAATTCTCAAGGTTTTCGTGAATTTCCTAAATTTTCCTTAATTTTAAAAATTCAGAAGTTATTCACGAAATTTAAAGATTATGATTAATATTTTTAATATTAGTTTGTTTTTTTTTAAATCTTGACGTATTTCGTAAATTTCGATTTTCAGGAATTTCCAAGATTTTCGATAATTAAATAAAAAATAAACTCCTCATGAATTTTCAAGGTTTTCATGAATTTCCTAAATGTTCCTTAATTTTAAAAATTCCGAAGTTATTGACGAAATTCAAAGATTTCGATTGTTATTTTTAATATTAGTTTCTTTTTTAAAATCTTGACGCTTTTTGTGAATTTCAGATTTTCGATAATTAAAAAAAATCTCCTCATGAACTTTCAAGGTATTCGTGAATTTCCTAAATATTTGTTAATTTAAAAAATTCAGAAGTTATTCATGAAATTCAAAGATTTTGATTGTTATTTTAAATATTTATGTTATATAATTTGTAAAATGGTTTTGCCAAAACTTTGAAAAAAAAAAGAAGTTTCAAGTACAAAAACAATTTAAGAAGAATATCTCTTGATTTTCAAAATTTCGACGGATATCCTAAATTTCGTAGGTTTTGGTGAATTTTTAAAATGTCGACAATTTTCGTCAATTTTTATTATCTTGGCAATTTTTGTGAATATCCTAAATGTTTGTTAGATTTAAAATGTTTTTGGCTTTTAGCGAAGTTTCACGATATTGATTTATTTTCAAATACTTAGTTAGCATCTTTTTGTAAATTTCCGAGTTTTTAGTTAATTTTTTAAATGTTAACGCTTTTCGTAAATATCCAAGATTTTTATAAATTTTTAGGAATTTGGACTGTTTTAATAAATTTCCTAGGTTTTAGTTAATTTAAAAAATAAATTTATTATTTTGATAAATGTGCATACATTTTTAAAATGTTGATCACTTTCGTAAATTTTCTACGTTTTTGTTACATTTAAGAATAATACGCTTTTCATAAACCCCTCACGATTTTCAGTTATTTTCAAGTTTCTTGGTGATTTGTTGAGATTATGATGAAACGTCAACAGTTTTGAGTTTAGTATGATTATAATTACAGCCGTAAACTCGTCTATTAGTTAGTCATTTATTTGATAATTTAATTTAAATCTCTACAAAATTTTAACGAGTGTTTTCCACTCCCAGACTAAGCATGAAGTAAAATTTCGAGTTTAGAAAAGCCCCGTGAAAATTTGTCGAGGGTCGCGCAGCGACCCGAGACAAATTTTCTGGGCTTTTCTAAACTCGAAATTTTACTTCATGCGCCACGCGTACAAAACACTGATTTCATGTGAAGTTCAAAATATACTGCTTATGTTTCACATCTAGGTATACTTATAAACAAAAAATCCCGTTTATGCGTTTGATTTTAACGATCTTTGCCATTGAATTTGGCACGACTAAAGATTTGATTTATATATAATAATAAATAATAATCTAATTAATGCTACTTTATATTATTGAGAATTTTTTTATTTCAAAATGTTCTTATTTCTTTTCGTAATTATCCAAGACATTAATAAATTTTGGAAAATTTAAACAGTTTTAATAAATTTCCTATAATTTAAAAAATAAATGTATTATTTTGATAAATGTTCATATATTTTTAAAATCTTGACAACTTTCGTGAATTTTCTAAATTTTCGGTACATTTCAGAATATTAACGCTTTTCATAAACTCTTCAGGATTTTCAGTAATTTTCAAGTTTCTTGATGATTTGTTAAGATTATGATGAAGCGTCAATAGTTTTGAGTTTAGTATGATTATAATTATAGCCTGAAACTTGTCTATTATTCAGTCATTTATTTGTGATTAACGGTAGTTAATTTATTTTAAGTCCTTAAAAACATTTAACGAGTGCTTTATAATCCCAGACTGAGCATGAAGTAAAATTTCGAGTTTAGAAAAGCCCCGTGAAAATTTGTCGAGGGTCGCGCAGCGACCCGAGACAAATTTTCTGGGCTTTTCTAAACTCGAAATTTTACTTTATGCGCCACGCGTACAAAACACTGATTTCATGTGAAGTTCAAAATATACTGCTTATGTTTCATGTCTAGGTATACTTATAAACAAAAAATCCCTTTTGTGCGTTTGCTTTTAATGATCTTTGCCATTGAATTTGGCATGCCTAAAGATTTGGTTTGAAGAAAATATATTAAAATAATGTTTGAACCATAAAATGTTGATAACATATTAAGTAATGATTTTTTAATTAATGCTACTTTATATTATTTGTGATTACTGCTAGATAATTTAATTTAAGTCATTACAAAATTTTAATGAGTGCTTTATAATCCCAGATTAAGCATGAAGTAAAATTTCAAGTTTAGAAAAGCTCAATGAAAATTTGTCTAGGGTCGCGCAGCGACCCGAGACAATTTTTCTGGGCTTTTCTAAACTCGAAATTTTACTTCATGCGCCACGCGTACAAAACACTGATTTCATGTGAAGTTCAAAATATACTGCTTATGCTTCATATCTAGGTATATTTATAAACAAAAAAATCCAGTTTATGCGTTTGATATTAACGATCTTTGCCATTGGATTTGCCATTGAATTTTGGCATTGAATTTGGCATTAAAGATTTGATTTAAAGAAAATACATTAAAATATTGTTTGAACCATAAATGTTAATTAGACAACACTTATGGATTTTTTAACTAATGCTACTTAATATTATTGAGAATTTTTATTTCAAAAGTTTGGAGATTAAAAAAAATTAGAAATGATAAATTTTTAATTTGCTCAACGAGTTTATTTTTTTCAATATAAACCCATCATGATCACCCTTTTAAATTTATATTGATAATTAACAATTGTATAAACTATTATATATATTATTTTGAACATTTTTAAAGATGCGATTTTTGAGAAATTTAAAATAAAAATTTTGATTTTGACTAAAAAAAATTTAATAAATTTGCGAATTATCGTGTTGTAGATCATAGATAAGTTCAAGAAAAATTCTAAAAAAATGAGACCCGTTTTACATCTCTAGCTCAATTTGGAGAGCAGTAATCGTAAAAATTGAACGATTTGCGATTTAAACTTATTTTTATAAAAATTTAAATGCGTATATCTTTAAAGCGGCCTGACCTTTAATCCTAAAATTAGATTTTTTTTATTCTATAGAAAAATAAGTGAAAAAAAATCTAAAACTGCATGTGTGTTGATTTGACATAGAATGAGTGAAACAAAAATAAAATTTAAAATTGAATTTGTGTTCAGTATTCCGGCACCAGGTACCCACAGACGCGTTTCGGACTTCAAGGTCCTCTTCAGTGTGGTCCCGACCCAGTGCTGAGAAATACTGAACATTTCTGACTATTTCAAGCCAATATGTGAAAACTATTAATGATTTCGATAGCTAACGCCATCTAATGCTTCATAGTGGCAAAAATCTAAAACTGCATGTGTGTTGATTTGACATAGAATGAGTGAAACAAAAATAAAATTTATCTAATTTTAGATTTTATTTTTTGGTCACTCATTCTATGTCAAATCAACACACATGCAATTTTAGATTTTTTTGTTCACTTATTTTTCTATAGAAAAAAACAATCAACAAACAAGTGTGTTGTTTGACATGGAATTACCAAATACAAATATATGTTAACTTTCATTTGCCTGAAGAAGCAATAAATTTGCGAAAAAATTGTTGTGGAAATAAACACACTTTTTTGAAAATCATAAAGTTTGCAGAATTTTATTTATACAAAGTACAAATATGTTCTTAATAATGGATTTCTTATTTTAATTCTATATTGTTACAGAATGATCTCATGTTAATATTTAATTATTGTTACGAGATTCTTTTTCTCTATTTATACAAGATTAAATATATACTAGGGCATGAATATTTGATATAAACACTTTTCTATATTTCCTTTGTTAATCATTACGTATATCCTTTCCGTGGCCTACCAGTGTAAGTTCATTGAAAGTCCACATGATCGGCCCCTTGTGGTGAAGATTGTCTTGTGTCTACCCTTTTTGTCAGTCTGTTGTCAGTTACTTTACTTTATTTTATATTAGTGTAACTATTTCTATTTATAGTCATACTCAATTACTTATTTAAAAACATAAATATGTCTAAATGCAAAATGTGTGATGCATCAGTAACTGTCGCGGATTCGGATACTGTTCGCTGTCGTTTGTGCAACTATCTTCCATGGCACTAAGTGTGTCAATTTGAACAAAACCGTGTGTAAAGCTTTACTGGATAATATAAGCTTATACTGGGTTTGCAAGGATTGTATTGATACAGAAAATACTACTAGCACCAAAATGCAGAATGTTCTTGATACAGTTGAAGAACATTCCACTTTACTACATTCCATTCCATTCTCAATATACAAAAAGAAAGCTTGACTTCTCTTGCCAAACAAATTGAGGTACCTATACAAATTGAAGTACCTAAAATCGACCCATTATTAGTTAAAGAGACCATATCAACTCCTAGTACGTCTGGAAATATAAAACAAAAGCAAATGGTGCATAATCGTGCATCGGAAGACGCTCTTTCTGCTAATAAAGCCAACAAAACTATTGTCCAACCTCCAAAAAAAATAATTATTAGAAATAGAAATACGGCTACTACAACTACAGGCGTTATAAATAATTTCATATCAGCCGAGAGACGTCAATGGATCTACATCGGTAGATGCAATCCAACTTCAACAGTTGATTCGGTTATAAACTATGTTCAGAACGTCCTGAATATAAAGGATGCCAAATGCTATGAACTCGCAAGAAACGAGGATATATGCTCCTATAAATTAGGAGTTAAGGAATCACTTGTGAAGTCACTACTGGACCCGACTTTGTGGCCAACTGGACTTGCTGTGAAGGAATTTTTTCATCGCCGTGGTTCTAAACCATCCAATGCTGGAAATTTTCCCAAAACAACACCGTCAAATCCAAATATCTAAACGAAATTACAATGTACTATCAAAATGTACGAGGGCCCAGGACAAAGTTACAAGATCTTTATTGCTCCGTCATTTCTGAGGAGTATTCAATCATATTTCTTACAGAAACATGGCTTGAGCCAGGTATAGCTAGCTCCGAGCTGTTTGACAATAGATATATGGTTTATCGCACTGATCGGTCAACAGTCAATAGTTCGAAACTTCGTGGTGGTGGAGTTCTTATCGCTGTATTAAATTCATTGAAATCTTCCGTCATTACTGTCAATAGCAGCTCAGAGGAAATTTGGGTTAATGCTATAATTAATAACAATCACTTCATTCTTGGATGCGTTTACATTCCGCCGAAATCTGGAATCGAGGTATATAACTCTCACTTGACGTCCTTAACTGATATACATACTCAAAATTCTGACGCAAGATTTGTTATTATGGGAGACTACAACTTGCCAGATCTTCGATGGAATGAAATTGAAGACTACGTGGGATTATTTCCAATTAACGTCAAGAGCAACTGTAACACAAAAAGTGCAACTGAAAGTGCAGTGTGTGATGTGTATGCGTTTAATGATTTATCACAATACAATAATATCGAAAATATTGCAGGTGGAGTGCTTGACTTGTGTTTTGCGTCATATCCTGTTGAATCTATCTACAACTGTGAACCTCTTATTACTTGCGATAATTATCATCCTTCTTTGGAGATTGTAATTTCATGTTCTAATTTCGATTGTCTAAAAACTGAGTCTACACTAGTATACGATTTTAAACGTGCTCCTTATGATGCTATCAATAATTATCTACTATCGATAAATTGGAACGATTTATTCGTCAATATTAGTGATATTAATACGGCTGCAGATATGTTTTATAAAGTATTATTCGATCTATAATAATCAACGTATGCTACCGCTAGGGTCAGATATTCAATCACATATACACTTAGCAGAAATAAATATTTCTCCATCTGAAGTACAGTCAGCGTTACTGAATATTGATGTTAAAGGTAGTACTGGTCCTGATCAAATACCACCAAAATTACTTCAATCTTGTCATTATTCAATGTTTATGCCATTGCATATTCTGTTCTCCATGTCACTGTCTCAGGGCGAATTTCCTTCTATTTGGAAGTCATCTTATGTTCAGCCCATCTTTAAATCTGGTAACAAAAACGATATAAAAAATTATCGTCCAATTTGTATTCTGTCAGCTATTCCGAAAATGTTCGAATCACTTATTGCCAATTACCTGTCCAGCATATTCAAAAATGTCATTATCTCACAGCAGCATGGTTTCATGAGTGGACGCTCATCGGAAACTAATCTCTTCTTGTACAGTAATTTTATATTACAATCATTTGAAACTGGATACGAAGTTCATTCCGTATACATGGACTTTAGCAAAGCCTTCGACAAAGTTAACATAGAACTCCTGATAGTGAAACTTGGCAGGTACGGAATTTGTGGTCCTATTCTTAAATGGATAGCGTCATATCTAACAGATCGTACTCAGCAAGTTCGTACAAATAATTTTTTTTCTGATATCTATTACACAACATCTGGTGTTCCACAAGGTTCCCATATTGGCCCCCTTCTATTCAATATCTTTATCAACGATGTCGGCACTGGAATCAACTCTCCATTGCTACTATTTGCGGATGATCTGAAACTCTTCAGACAAATTAAGTCAGAAACTGACGCTTTAATATTACAATCTGATCTGGAAAAAATAAACACCTGGTGTTTAAAAAATGATTTGAAACTTAATATAAATAAATGTCATGTAATGTTATTTAGTCGAAAAATTAATAAATTCAAGTTCAATTATCTTTTAGACAGCATATATCTTGATTATGTTGAAACTGTTAGAGATCTAGGTGTTTATTTTGATCCAAAACTTTCATTTGCTTACCACATCGAGACTGTTATTGCAAAAGCAAACAGAATACTCGGATTTATTAAACGAACCACCAAAGATTTTACAAACATCCGCAGTTTAACTACTCTCTTCGCAACATTAGTTCGGTCAATATTAGAATATTGTAATATTATTTGGTCACCACACTTCAACTGTTACATAGACAGACTGGAATATGTACAAATTAAATTTTTGAAATACATCAGATTTAAATTATGTTTTCATAATATATTTCTGAATGTAGACCAAGTGAGATCTTATGTAAATTTAAGTAGACTATCTAAAAGACGTGAAATCTATGACATTAGCTTCTCATATAAAGTTTTGAATAATTTTATAACCTCATCTGAGTGCTTAGAATGTTTTTCATTGAATATACCACAGTATTCCACACGTAACTTGCAGTTATTACATATTCCATTCTGTCGTACATCCTATAATATGTTTAGCCCGATTGTAAGAATGTGCAACTCTGTAAACAAATATTGTGATAAAATTAACTTTTTTGATGTATCCCTTATCAGATTTAAATCGGTCGCTCGGCATTTTGTTTGTTCGTAGTCATTTTTTAATTTAAGTTTAGTGTATGTACATTAATGCTATCCATATAAAATGTTCTTTTTAGGTATATGTGTATTAATGTAATCGATGTAAAGTGTTGTTTTGGCGTCAAATAAATAAATAAATAAATAAATGCTCAAATGTTCCATCTTAAGACTAGTTTCAACTCAAACAAGAGCTAAGAGAACATGGTAAACATGTAATTAAGCTAAAAGCGACAAATAACTTCCATATTCCTGATAGTGTTTTAATTGCAAGTTTCTATTTTAAAGCTCCTCATCGTCTTTCCCACACCATCAAACGTTGCCGTTTACCTCCGAATTAATAACCCCCGAGACGATTTAGTGAAAGTGTGCGTGGCTCTATTTTCGAATGAGCTCAACATTTACCCAACGTTAAGCAAAAGTTGAATAACAATTTGCGTGATTACGTGTCAGGAAATCTATCCACGCGAGTGGCTCCAAAGCGTCGTAATTATTCCCCGAGATAATTTTGCAACTTCTTTTCAACAAAAGAAAGAAAACCTGTTGCCCCCTAGATTTTTTTTCTTCCCCGTTATCGCCATTAATCTAATGAATTTTTCTCGTTGGGAACCTGAAGATGGATGGATTGGGGTAGGAAAATAAAAACCGCCCTCTGTTGCTATTATAAAAGTTGTCATTGGAATAAAAAGGCGATCTATTGAATTGAATTATCCCGGCTTTGATTTACTAGAAGCTTTTATATTTATAATAAACTGTATCCTCGAAATATTAATACGCGATAATGATTTACGCGCGCGCCACAAAAAGCCATTCCGTTGGCTGTTATTGTGTGCGCGGCGGGCCTTTCTTCCTTTTTCTGCTGAAATATTGCCCTTTATCGGGATCGTATAAATTAGGGGAAGTCCCGGCACGCGTCTACTAAATTAAGTCGTCCCCTAGCGAAAACTTTCGACGTGAGGGGAAAAATCCCGGTGTTTGTTTTGTGTTAGTGGTCACGGGGGTGGATATAATCACTTATTTGCCCCAGGGTCTTTATAAATAGAAATTTCCGAATTTTTTTAAGGACTAATTAGAATTTAATTTGGATATCTATTTAAAATATTTATGCATGCGCTGTAAAATAATATTAAAGACTAATTACAATGTAATTTGGGTATCTATTTAAAATATTTATGCATGCGCTGTAAAATATCAGGCGTTTGTTGCTTTTTAATAAGCGTTCAATTTGAAGTTTCAAACGAGTGTTTTCCACTCCCAGACTAAGCATGAAGTAAAATTTCGAGTTTAGAAAAGCCTGAAAATTTGGTTTGGTTGCGTAGCGCGAAGCGCGGAGCGACCAAACCAAATTTTCAGGCTTTTCTAAACTCGAAATTTTACTTCATGCGCCACGCGTATAAATCATTGAAATATTGTGAAATTGACAATATCCTTCTTTATCACTATATTTTTATTACTGCCTTAGCCGTTTATTTTCAATACTGATTCAGCAGTATATTTTTAATTTAACAATATTTCAGTGTTTTTAAGCGTGGCGCATGAAGTAAAATTTCGAGTTTAGAAAAGCCTAAAAATTTGGTTTGGTCGCGTAGCGCTACGCGCTACGCGACCAAACCAAATTTTCAGGCTTTTCTAAACTCGAAATTTTACTTCATGCTTAGTCTGGGAGTGGAAAACACTCGTTCGAAACTACAAATTATACACATTTAAAAAAAAACAAGTAATGCCTAAAATATTACACAGGTGCGTCGAAATATGCAATGCACTTAAAAGAAAAAAATCCCTGTCTATTACTTAATATTTTTCTGTCGAAACTGAGATACTAATGACCCAAGCTTTTAAACTTTAATCAGCAGAAAAAAAAAAGAAGCGTTTGTTTATGCGAGAACGACTTAGAATTGGAGCAACCAATTGGGCGACTAAACCAAATTTGCAGGCTTTTCTAAACTCGAAATTTTACTTCATGCGCTACGCGTATAAAACACTGAAATATTGTTAAATTAAAAGCATACTCCTGAATCAATATTGAAAATGAACGCCTTAGGCAGGAATATAAATATACTGACAAAGGAGAATATTTTCAATTTGATAATATTTCAGTGTTTTATACGCGTGGCGCATGAAGTAAAATTTCGAGTTTAGAAAAGCCTGAAAATTTGGTTTGGTCGCGTAGCGCTACGCGCTACACGACCAAACCAAATTTTCAGGCTTTTCTAAACTCGAAATTTTACTTCATGCTTAGTCTGGGAGTGGAAAACACTCGTTCGAAACATCAAATTATTTAAAAAATAGTAATGCCTAAAATATTACAGGGGTGCATCGAAATATGCAATGCACACACTTAAAAGAAAAAAATCCCTGTCTATTCCTTAATATTATTTCTGTCGAAACTGACATACTAATGACCCAAGCTTTTAAACTTTATGCGCATAAAAAAAGGAAGCGTTTGTTTATCCGAGAACGACTTAGAACAGATTATCTCTCAGTCTCGGTGAAGTTTATTTTTACACCGACATGGGAAAACTATGTAATGTTTATTTAATTCCGGGACCGAAACAGGAATTACAGCCGCTACTCGTTTCTCCTTCAGTTTCGTGTATTTCATTTTAAAAGCCCCTTCGGGGCCCGGTATTTATTTACACGCCCACTTGTCTCTCAAAATGTAAACAAGTCGAGTTTGTGCCCCCTCGGAAAATAATTCACTTTATAATTAGTCCGTCTTCGGGTAATTGTTTTGTAATTTCATTTTTTTTACTACAATATTATGTTCAGCATTCTTTTATTTTTAATTTTTTCTAGTTATAAAGAGAGTATTGTAATCGTTAAAAAATCGATTAAAAACCCGCCCCTCTGAAAAAATAGAAAAAAATTGTAATGAAGAGAGTATTGTAATCGTTAAAAATTCGATTACAAACCTGCCTTATTGAAAAAATAGAAAACATTGTATAAATGAAATTGCCAATTCTTGGTTGCAGAATACTTTAAACAGTAAAAGTGCGATTCTTTTCGCAATCTAAAACAAGTTAGTCTTACAAACACTATATCAAACACTCATTTAATCAACTACTTTCCGGGCTAATACCCCAAAGGACATTGAATTATACAACAGCAAACACTTGCTGTAAAATTGTGTATCTGTATGTTGATTTGCATAACCATGTTACTTGTATTGTAGATAAATGTAAACCCTGTAACTGGACTTTGTCTGTTGGTTTTTTGTATGAATAAATAAATAAATAAATTCAATGTCCGTCAGAGCATTAGCCCGGGAAGTAGTTGTTTCAATGAGTGTTTGGTATAGTCTTTGTAAGATTAACTTGTTATGGATTGCGAAAATAATCGCACTTTTAATTTAGAAAACATTTTAATGAAGATACACTAAAAATGGACTTGCCAGTTTCTTTTTAATCACACCTAAGAGACTTTTATAAAAGAGAAATTAAGACAACCAAAACGTTGCACAGAAGTAGTTCAAAAAGGTAGCAATTAAATTATGTATTAACATTTATTCAGCTTTTAAAAAAGCAGTCTTAAAATGTTGCCTCAAAAACGAAATTAATTATTACTGTACCTAATAATTATTGTTTAGTTGTGGATGCTATGTGTAAGCCCGTTACGCCTGTTATACATTATACAACACTGCGTGTTCTATTTATTATTGATGAATAGTAATGAAACGTTTCGAACAATTATTATTTTCGGTCATCAAATATTTACCCAATGAATGTTACATCGCTCTGTCGCAAAAATCAAATATCCGGCAGCAATATTGTATTGTGAATGTCACATTAAATTGTTTAGATGATTCGTTTAATTCCGATGCAAAAGTTGGAAATAGGCATTAAAGCAATTGTAATACTCTTAGACCAGTATGCTGATTTAAGAATAAATTATAAAAAGTACCTTGCCAATTTTCTATTCGTATTTCGATAAATGAAATGAAGGCATACTGCTTTGCTAATTTATTTTAAACTTGTAAATAAAACACTTTTAACTTTGTTTAACCACTGTATTTACACTTAATTTTGTGACTATAGTTTCGACTAGCTAGTAGTCATTCTTGTTTGAGAATGACTACTAGCTAATCGAAACTATAGTCACAAAATTATGTGTAAATACAGTGGTTAAACAAAGTTAAAAGTGTTCTATTTACAAGTTTTTTAAGATGTACCACAAAGTGAATGTCTACAACACAAAACAATTATTATTATTTTTTTTTTATTGTACAAGTATAGTATTATTCAATACTAGAACTGAACTTAAGGAAGCACAAAGTTTACTAAACATTGTTAAATTAGAGAACATTTCTGTATTCTTTATAAATCTCAGGACAAACTTGAGACGGAATAATTAATAACGACTGTTGATAATTGAACAAAAATACTATTTAAAAAATTAGGAATAAAATTAAAACAAACTTACTTGGAAAAAGTGTTATGTGTGGAATGAACAGGTACACAGAAATGGAATGAGTGAAAATGATGGTCAGTATTTATAGGTATAGGCTGTTTGCATTTTCACGAATAGTTTTTTCGTAATTTTATATATTATGTTTAAAGTGTGCAAACTATAAGAAGCGTAAGCTTATTTTCTCGAATTCAAATAGTTTTGAATTTGAATTTATCTTGTTTGAACTGTACCGTAAGGTAAATAATAAGGTCTCACATTCTTCATACCTGCTAATGATATAATCCCCTTTTTTACCTATAAATACCGACCATCATTTTCACTCATTCCATTTCTGTGTACCTGTTCATTCCACACACAACACTTTTTCCAAGTAAGTTTGTTTTAATTTTATTCCTAATTTTTTAAACGTCATAAGCAAAGCTATACTGAAGAGAGATAAATCTCGAAACGCGTCTATAGCTGGCCTAAGACATTAGTTTTAATCCAAGTCCTTTCACTTCTAATTTGTTGCTATCTCTCCTTTCATTTTAAATTGTATTGTTAGTTGGTTTGAAGAGAATTTGACCTAAACGTTACATATTCTTTGATAGAGCGTTGTAACAAATCAAATTAAATAAGATTTTAAATATTTCATTG
Organism: Philonthus cognatus; assembly: GCA_932526585.2. Taxonomy (NCBI): domain Eukaryota; kingdom Metazoa; phylum Arthropoda; class Insecta; order Coleoptera; family Staphylinidae; genus Philonthus; species Philonthus cognatus. The sequence goes on along the minus strand of OW052245.1, from coordinate 82,685,855 downwards.
TATAATTCAATATCCGGAGGTGTATTTGCACGGGAAGTAGTTGTTTCAATGAATATTTATCGTCTTAAATTGTCTTATTAATTAAGACACTGTTTGCATTTTCACGAATAGTTTTTTCGTATTTTTATATATTATATTTACTACTATTACTACTATTTCATTATTTTTGTGTCTAAAGTGAATTTGACAAAACAATAAAGAGGTTCATTACAAAATTCTTTAAAAAAAACTTATTTGCATTATCGCTTTCACATTCACACAGTAAATATTTCTTCTAAGTGTGCATATCGTAATATGTATACTTACGCAGTAATTTAACAGGCATTCGCTTTTTGTAAAAAGCGATCAATTTGAAACTTCTAGCGAGTTTTTCCACTCCCAGATTAAGCATGAAGTAAAATTTCGTGACTTAAGAAGTATCATTAGCAACACATGACTATTTTGTAGAAGTTTCAAGTACTAATTGTGTCTTTCATATATTAAACTATATTTTATATTTTTCAATATTCAGATTTGTTGTTTCTGAGATGCAGTGTGTAAAAATATCGGTGGCACTAATAGTTTGCAAAATAATTACAAAACATAAAAACAAATTAAAATTAATATCAACTTTCTGCAAAAATTTAGTCACAATGAGACTAATTACTAATTACTTACTAATACGTATCATTAAAAAAGTTCAACTCAAGTTTATTTTGATGCCTTCGTTCATCAAAATAAACTTAAATTCAACTTTTATAATGATACGTATTAGTTAGTAATTAGTCTCTTTGTGACTAAATTTTTGTAGAAAGCTGATATTAATTTTAACTCGTTTTTATATTTTGTAAATATTTTGCAAACTATTGTTAAAGTCAATTTTTCTTTATAGTAATTATTATACAAGGAATTTTTCTTTCAAATATACATAACCCGATTCAGCAGGGCATACGAGTCGGCTATTACCAAAAACTTCTAAATCCATTTGAATAAAATGAATTTAGGAGTTTTTAAAAATAGGCGATTCATTTGGAAGAAAAATTTACTGTACCGGGTGTTTGATTAAGCGTGGCCATCCGCTGTCTCTCAGAAACTATACATCGTAGCATGTTGCGGTAAAAAATTTCATTGTAAACGTGGCCAAGAAAAATCGCTGTAAATTATTTTTAAGTACATAGCTTTGCCGTAAGAGGGCGCAGTTGCTATAGTTAAATATTATATAAATATCGATGGTATTAGTAAGGTAATAAGTAGTTCACAACGGTTAGTGCACCACACCACACCTTCATCACCATCATCAGCATCGGTGTGCAGCCGTTGTGGGTGTCGACTTTGATCTTCTACGGAAGATCCAATGGCACCCGGCAGAACTACCACCAACCAACCCCAATGATACCCACTCTCGAAGTGGAGGTTCTGGAAAGGACCTCGATTTTGAATTTTGCGGCAGGGATATGTGAAAGCATACTCCCAAGAAGATACCAATTTTAAAATTGGATTTAAACTCGCTGATTCCCCCTGAATCGGCAAAAGCTAACTTGGAATAACCGAAAGGTTGAAACATTTTAACAACAGGAAAGAAATAGAAAAATAAGGTAATAAAACTTAATTTCTATGTCCCTAGATTAAACTCTAGATTTTCCCACACCTTTGCGTATCCTGCATTCAGAACAAATGCTCTTTATTACTCCCCTTAATGTCCTATGATTCGAAATTGCAATAACAACCCAAATATTGATATATTTATTGTAACGCTCCAACTAATCATCAATTAATTTTTATAAATAATTATCTATACCGCACATCCTTATATACATCTATATCTCGAGATTTATACACTCAAAATGTTCTGTTTTCTTTTAATATGTATTATTATTAGTAATAGTAACATTATATCTTAAATAACATTATACATTTCTCTGTAATTGGAAACTATTCTGTTGAGAAATATAGTATTATTATTATTATAACAATTTTTATCAAATAAATGCCAAATTAAGCGATGTTAAAAATATGAAAATCTTAATCTACGATAAATTTTACCTAATTTTAAGTATCTTTTCGTTTTCCTATGTCTCACATAAGATGCACGGAAGAACAATAATGTTTTTATTAAAATGCCTGTAACTTTTTTCCACTAAATTTAATATACTTCGGTTCATTTGATAAATAATTGAATGCACTTTAAAACATAATTCACATCAATTTATTTTAGTTTCGATATTAAGCGCTAGAGGGTGCGATTGAGAAAATCACCGCATTTTCTCCATTTTCTTTAAATTTTAAAATTGGAAGGTACGATAGTTAATTAAAATGAGAAATAGTGAAAAACTTGGCAAAAACCGCATCCTGATATCTTTATCCTAACCGGAGATATATTGAAAATTATGCAGAATGGGATATTTTGTACTAATAGCGCCATCTGATTCTTACTATAGACACTAAATTAAATCAGAATATATATTTTTTAAAAGTGCATTTAATTATTTATCAGTTTAGTCAAATTCGGTTAAACCTAACTAAAGTTTCAACAATTTAAATGATTAGACTTTTTTATTTTCATCTGCATCTTATGTAAAAGCAAAACAAACGAGAAGGTAGTTAAAATCGAGCAAAATTTAAAGTAGATTAAGTATTACATATTTTTAACATATGCAGCTTAATTTGGCCTTTTGAATAAATTTTGTTTTTATCCTTTGCGGTAGAGCGGTACCAGCGAAACTAGATTTAATTTTTGTATTCGTTTAATTTTCTTAATCTTTGTTTTGTCTAAAGTATTGTAATAAGTGTTTTTAATTGTAGTAAATATACGCTGTTTTAAACATTCTACTAATCTCATAGCCTACTATATTTTGGGATTTTAAATAATCATGGATTCACTTAAATATTCGGTTTACAAAACATATAAATATATAAATAGGGAAAATTGATCTCCGTTATTCTTTAAATCATTGTTATTGACTTCTTGAAGTTAAAACAAAAAAGCCTGAATACCTACTAAATTTTAAAATATATTTTTACATGGTGCGCGGTTTTAAATGGACAAATCTACCAGACGTTTTACTATATCTTTGGTTAGAATAAAGATATCAGGATGAGGTTTTCACCACTCTTTTCAGTATTCCTTTCTGCAATAAATTAGCGTAAAAGAAGTATAGCTTATAGTTTTAAATTTTTAAGAAAATCTAGAAAATATGGATGTTGTTAAAAAAACACTCACTGGCGCTATCTATAAGAACTAAAGTAAACTAGATTAAACAATGATTTTTATCAAATGAGACTAACTTGATAAGTTTCGGTTAATCCTAAGAAAAACTTACACGCAGTTTAATAATCACGATTTCCCGCTCTCCCCCGCTTTATATGTGCAAGATAAAACACAAGTGAGTAGTTAAAATTGAGTTAAATTCAGCGTAGATTACGATTTGTATAATTTTAACCTCGCTCAATTTAGCTACCTAGCCTTAATTTTTGTATTTGGCGATAGATGTTACGCCTTCTATAGGCGAAGGTAAGGACTTAAAACTAATTTGCAGTGATTTCTCTTGGCCACTTTCAATCTGCAATTTTTTACCCCAACATGCTACGCTAAATAGTTTCTGAGATACAGCCGGTGGCCACGCTTAATCAAACACCCGGTATAATAATTACTAATACGAATCATTATAAAAGTTAAATTAAACTTCTGTTTTTGCACGTAAATTTCTAATCAAAGTTCCAATCTCAAAAATGTTTCTAACTACACCCATAAACCGGCATAAACCTGAGAGAGCTGGGAAATTAGATCCCATAATCTAGCATTTATCTATTTCCAACACGTCCCTAGATATTTCGTACAATTTGCACTTAAGAAGTCGCCCGCGGAGGGTGAATTGTAATTGCGAAATAAATATCACCCCCACCGTCTTACGCTATTAGCCCACTTTCCAGGTGGAAAGGAAGGGGAGGCCGAAACGCTTAATCGGCGACCGATTAAAATTGAATTAAACGTTTGTTCGGAGGAGTTTTTTCCTTGTAATTAGCTGCACGTTAAAGTTTTTAAATTTACCTCCATCGCGATCTCCAAGTACTATAAAGTGCTGTGTATAGTATAAAGTATAAAGTGTAATTCCGTAAACACAGGAGCGCGTTTGTATAACTCAAGATGGAAAAATGCTCCAGCGAATGCATGTAATGCTCTTCTAAATTTATGTCTCGCTGTAATGTTTAATGTCCCAGAGGGCTGGTATGAAATAGAAATGTATTTTCATAAAAGAAAATGTAATTCAATTAAATAACACGGATAGATGCTGTATAGTTTAGTTCACAAATGGTGTTCCATAACATTTAAGTTTAAATTAAAATAACTATAATACGAATCTCAAAAAAAATAAAATCCCGATTCATAGACTCCTTCCATGTTGACACCCAAGTAATTTTTTCTGGTAACAAAATATTCATAGTTATGTTTGACCTCGAAAACCCAAACATAATCCCACTCCTTACTCCCTTATACGGTGTTCAAACAGGTTTCGCACAAATAAAACACAACGTTAACGCCTTTTTCAAATAGTAATAAATATTTTAAATTCGAAAAGGTATCGCTAGCTTACGTTAAAGACATTTTTTCTGTTATCAAGAGTAAAACCAGTAAAGATATAACGGGTGTTGATTTGGCGGACGCAACATAGGAAATCGCATGTTAATTTTAAAGTGTTCAAATATTGGCTATTTATTTTAGAGACAAAATGTATGATTTAATAAAAAAACACTTGGTTAAATTTCACTAACATATTAGTGAAATTTACCCAAGTGTTTTCTTTATTAAATCATAGTTAAATATGTTTCACCACGTGAAAGATGAGAAACTTGTTCAAGATATAGACAAAATGTATTTAACTTATCTATAGAGGGAAAAAGTATAAATTTATGAATGTTCACACTTAACACTTTACGTTTCTCTAAGTTAAAATAATTAGGAAAAAGTAATGTGATTTTATAAAAATAATATGCCATGGAATTGATACAACAATTGCGGATATTCTCTGTTTTTTTTTTTTTAAGTTCAATTTATAGCTTTAAACAAGTGTTTTCCACTCACAGACTAAGCATGAAGTAAAATTTAGAGTTTAGAAAAGCCCCGTGAAAATTTGTCTGTTTGACAAATTTTTTGGGCTTTTCTAAACTCTAAATTTTACGTGAAGTTAAATTTCGAGTTTAGAAAAGCCCAGAAAATTTGTCAAAGAGACAAATTTTCACGGGGCTTTTCTAAACTCTAAATTTTACTTCATGCTTAGTCTGTGAGTGGAAAACACTTGTTTAAAGCTTTAAATTGAACTTAAAAAAACGCCACGCGTATAAAGCATAATATTGTCAAATTTATGTATATTCGAACTTCACTTGTTTTATCTGTGTTTTATACGCGTGGCGCATGAAGTAAAATTTCGAGTTTAGAAAAGCCCAGAAAATTTGTCTCGGGTCGCTGCGCGACCCTCGACAAATTTTCACGGGGCTTTTCTAAACTCGAAATTTTACTTCATGCTTAGTCTGGGAGTGGAAAGCACTCGTTTAAAGCTTCAAATGAATTCTTTTAAAAATCAACGAATGTCAGAAGATTCACAGCTAAAATAATTAAGAAAAAGTAATGTGATTTTATAAAAATAATGACATACCATGGAATTGATACAACAATTGCCGATGTCAAAATAGCACAAGATATTTCTGTTACTTAATTAACGATAAAAAACATAACGCAAACATCGTGATAACTATTTTTAGTATATTCTTTTTTATTTTAATATTTTTAATTTTTGTAATTGCAGCAATATTATTTATTTAAATATTTACTATTATAAGTTAGATTTGTTTATTTTTTGTAAAAGGAGATTCCGTTTAATAAAGAAACATTCAAACATTCAAACTATGGTCTGCGTAATACTACTTTATTGGGAGTTTTTTTTCATGTAAGTGTAAATCATTTCGAAAACATTTACTTTAATCAAGTGACTGCGATATCTTTTGACAATTTGACATCCGCAATTGTTGTTTCAATTCCATGGCATGTCATTTTTTTCTAAAATCACATTACTTTTTCTTAATTATTTTAACTTAGAAAAACATAAAGTGACAAACGTTAACACGAATGAATTCAGAATTTTTCCCTCTACAAAAAAGGTAAATGCATGTTGTTTCTAAAATAAATAGGGGAGCCAAAATTTGAACATTTCAAAATTTACATGGGATTTCCTATGTTGCGTCCGCCAAGTCAACACCCGGTATATGGCCTATCAACTGAGGTGATAAAATCGGTTTAAGACATCATACTACCATTGACACGTCTAATTAACCAGTGTTTACGGGAGATTTGTTTTCCAGACTCACTCACAACTTCAGAGTGCATTCCTGTACTTAAGAAGGGCAACCCATCTGATCTAAATAACTATCGGCCAGTGTCAATAATTCCTGTCATTGCAAAGATCTTGGAGTTAGTAATATACAGACAAGTATCACAGTACTTTGAAGACAATGGCCTTTTGACAGAACATCAATTTGGATTTAGAAAAGGAAAATCGACAATGAATGCAATTGTATAACTTATTGATGCTATTTTGAGTGGTTTGGAATCAAAATCATTTGTACTTGTAAATTTTATGGATCTGTATTATTAACTAAATTATATAGGTATAATTTTATGCCATCCAGTTGCGGAATAATATTGTCTTATTTACCTAATCGAAAACAGATTGTTTCTTGTGGCCATAATACCTCTGATGAAGTTCTTGTTACTAAGGAGGTACCTAAGGGATCTCACTTAGGGCTTCAAAAGAAGCCCTAAGTGAGATCCCTGAGGTACCCCCTTAGTAACAAGAACTTCATCAGATGTATTATCAGATGTATCATTCGTGTATATCAAAAGCAAAAGCTTTTGATATGCACGAATGATTTCCCATGTATATTTAGTAACAGTCAGGTTAAAGTCACTCAATTTGCTGATGATACCTCACTTTTTATCACTAATCCTAGCATAGACCAACTATTAACATCTGAAGTTGATGCAAGGAGAGCTTCTAAAACATGGTTTGATTCAAACAATTTTTGCATGAATGATGAAAAGACTGTGAGCTTATTATTCACTTTAAAAAATCATTAAGAAGAATTTGTCGCTGATTCAGCCAAGTTTCTAGGGTTACAGATAGGTAATATGTTAAAGTGGGATGTGCATGTTACCAATTTGGCAAATAAAATAACAAAGATTATATACCCGTTGAGAAATTTAGTAAGATGTGTTTCCCAATATGCTGTTAAAACAGCTTACTTTGCGGTGTGCCATTCAATTATGTCATATAATCTTCTTGCTTGGGGCCACTCGAGTGCCGCGGGCGGATTTTTGCTTTACAGCGTTCAAATAATAGCTAACGCGGCTTACAGGAAAGACTGCAGGAATATATTTGTGGAGCTGGATATTTTAACTTTGCCTTGTCAATATATATCGCAATGTTTACTCTGGGTTAAAGATCACAATGAAAACTATTTAGAAAATAATCAACATCACAATTACTACACTAGACATAAACAAATTGCCACAAATAATAAAACTTCTCAAAGGTAAATTGTTTAAAATAAGCATCAAGACAATATTACTTGAGAATGCATTTTATTTTTTAGATGAGTATTTATCGCATAATTTTAATATATAAGTGATTTTATTTTATTTAATGTATGTTATTTTGTGTGATTGATGATTTTATTGTATTTTAACTTAAAAAAAAATTATTAAGTATATTTTATATTTTATACGTGTGTGAAACAATGTTTGTGTTTTTAATAATAATTTTATAAATTTTACAAGGATTGATTAACAATATTTATATGTATATGACTTGTGTAAACGTTTGTAAAGCACCAAATAAATTGATTTGATTGATTTGATTAAATATATAGTTTAAACTTCAATTATGCCAACTTCAACTTCCTAATTAATAAATCCTATTTGACTCCTCAGTATCTCTCCAACGAATTCATCTGATCATCCTATGACATTAGCAATCATGACGTTTTTAACCGTCGTATGATAAAAATAAGTTAGAAAGACATTAACGATTATGACTCTTTTTTGACAGTTAATTAATAACTAAGACGTTAACTAATAATATAAATATTTTTACGTGTAATACACGACAAAAATAGAAGAAAAAAAAACAGGCGGAAAGACCAACGATTGGCAGAACAAAATACATAACATCTAATTTTAGAAAATATATTGTCAATCTTAATACTGTAATTCTGCCAATAAAGATATTATATATATATATATATATATATATATACAAATTAGAATTAACGACCCACCTATAAGTACCAAATAAGAAGTACTAGCGCATTTGGACATGTAAAAATTATTTTATCAAGTGAGTGTGCAAGGAGGACAGAAGACGACGACGAACGATTCGCTATTTTTATGAGCTCCTCAGGCCGCCACATCCATCATCCCATACACACTTACTTGATATGTAGTAGTTGTATATATAATGTCTTCGCTAACCATAAGCCGGTATTGAATAAATACTGACCTCAATACTGGCTTATGGTTAGCGAAGTCAGTATATATATTCAACTTCTACATATCAAGTGAGTGTGTATGGGATGGTAGATGTGGCGGCCTGAGGAGCTCATAAAAAGTGCGAAACGATCGTCGTCGTCCTCTATCCTCCTTGCACACTCACTTGATAAAATAATTTTTACATGTCTAAATGCGCTAGTACTTCTTATTTGGTACTTATAGGTGGGTCGTTAATTCTAATTTGTATATATATATATATATATATATATATATAATATCTTTATTGGCAGAATTACAGTATTAAGATTGACAATATATTTTCTAAAATTAGATGTTATGTATTTTGTTCTGCCAATCGTTGGTCTTTCCGCCTGGTTTTTTTTTTCTTCTATTTTTGTCGTGTATTACACGTGATAAAATAACTTTTACAACATGACCTAATGCTCTGTTATTTCTTATTTGGTAAATTACAATTGAGCACACAAAAGTAGGAGGAATAATGTTAATGTGAAAATACCCCAAAGAAAAGTTGTACCATAAGTTTCAAATCTGTAATCATAGGACACATCTATAGTTTATAGTGAATTCTTGTATAGAGGTTTTTTTTAAATATATCAATGAATTAATCAACACGCAAAGGATTATTTTCAGTGTGAGGGAATCGATGCGTGAAAATCACTGAAAAATCGTAACAGAGCGTTAATGGAGTGTATATTTTTGTGTTGATGCGGAGTATTCGTAACCGAATTAAAAATTTGACTACGCTTTCGACCCAACATGAACCGATGAGCAGCCTGCTTTGTGTTCATTTTCGCGTATTGTTTGTGTTTTGCGCTTCGCTCTCGTATGACTTCGCACAGACAACTTTTTCGTGTATGAAATGCGAGTTTACAACTGGAAATCCTACAAGTACCTAAACGTGAACAATAAAATGTATTTTTGAATACCAGAGAAAGTTGAATGAAATATCAAGCCATGCTATACATGTTTATCCCGGCGCATCCACCATTGTTGATAAATGCTTAGAAAATGTATTGATTTTATTGGTTATAAATAATGTAATCTAGGGTTTAGTAAGTACGTTAATAAATTTAATGTGTATTAGAGAGGGAAATTAATGGGGTTATAAGAGGCTTAGAATTGAAGATAAAACGTCCAGCTGAGTAAGAATAGAATAGAATAATATTTGAGGCATGAATATTTAAAATTTAAAACTATTTGGGTTTAAGACAATAAGCTTACGCTTCTTTTAGTTTGCGAAACTTTAAACAAAACATTTTCGTAATTTTATATTTTAAGAATAAGATTTATTATCTAAATCATATAAATTATCTACTGAATTTTGAAATTTATTGAATATTTGATTCGATTAATGATTAGTTTTTGTAACTAACGTTACATTGATTGGTGATTGATAAAATTTCAGGCATTTATTGCTTTAGTTAAAACCGGCCAATTTGAATTACGAACGCGTGTTTTCACTCCCAGATTAAACATAAAGTAAAATTTCGAGTTTAGAAACGCTTAAAAACTTAGTTGGTTGATTCAGGCATTTATTGCTTTATTTAAAGAAATTCAATTTGAATTTCTAACGCGTGTTTCCAATCCCAGACTAAGCATGAAGTAAAATTTCGAGTTTAGAAAAGCCTTAAAATTTGGTTTGGTCGCGTAGCGCGTAGCGCTACGCGACCAAACCAAATTTTCAGGCTTTTCTAAACTCGAAATTTTACTTTATGCGCCACGCGTGTACAACACTGAAATATTGTGAAATTCAAAATATTCTTGTTCAGCAGTATACTTTTAATAATGCTTTAGCAGTTTATTTAATTACTGATTCAGCAGTTTTTTTTGAACAAGAATAAAAATGATATTGTATATTTTTAATTTCATAATATTTTAATATTTTATACGCATGGCGCATAAAGCAATATTTCGAGTTAAGAAAAGCATAAAAACTTGGTTGATTGGTTCAGGTATGTATTGCTTTATTTAAAGGAATTCAATTTGAATTTCGAACGCGTGTTTCCACTCCCAGACTAAGCATGAAGTAAAATTTCGAGTTTAGAAAAGCCTAAAAATTTGGTTTAGTCGCGTAGCGCGTAGCGCTACGCGACCAAACCAAATTTTTAGGCTTTTCTAAACTCGAAATTTTACTTTATGCGCCACGCGTGTACAACACTGAAATATTGTGAAATTCAAAATATTCTTGTTCAGCAGTATACTTTTAATAATGCTTTAGCAGTTTATTTAATTACTGATTCAGCAGTTTTTTTTGAACAAGAATAAAAATGATATTGTATATTTTTAATTTCATAATATTTTAATATTTTATACGCATGGCGCATAAAGCAATATTTCGAGTTAAGAAAAGCATAAAAACTTGGTTGATTGGTTCAGGTATGTATTGCTTTATTTAAAGGAATTCAATTTGAATTTCGAACGCGTGTTTCCACTCCCAGACTAAGCATGAAGTAAAATTTCGAGTTTAGAAAAGCCTAAAAATTTGGTTTGGTCGCGTAGCGCTACGCGCTACGCGACCAAACCAAATTTTTAGGCTTTTCTAAACTCGAAATTTTACTTTATGCGCCACGCGTGTACAACACTGAAATATTGTGAAATTCAAAATATTCTTGTTCAGCAGTATACTTTTAATAATGCTTTAGCAGTTTATTTAATTACTGATTCAGCAGTTTTTTTTGAACAAGAATAAAAATGATATTGTATATTTTTAATTTCATAATATTTTAATATTTTATACGCATGGCGCATAAAGCAATATTTCGAGTTAAGAAAAGCATAAAAACTTGGTTGATTGGTTCAGGTATGTATTGCTTTATTTAAAGGAATTCAATTTGAATTTCGAACGCGTGTTTCCACTCCCAGACTAAGCATGAAGTAAAATTTCGAGTTTAGAAAAGCCTAAAAATTTGGTTTAGTCGCGTAGCGCGTAGCGCTACGCGACCAAACCAAATTTTTAGGCTTTTCTAAACTCGAAATTTTACTTTATGCGCCACGCGTGTACAACACTGAAATATTGTGAAATTCAAAATATTCTTGTTCAGCAGTATACTTTTAATAATGCTTTAGCAGTTTATTTAATTACTGATTCAGCAGTTTTTTTTGAACAAGAATAAAAATGATATTGTATATTTTTAATTTCATAATATTTTAATATTTTATACGCATGGCGCATAAAGCAATATTTCGAGTTAAGAAAAGCATAAAAACTTGGTTGATTGGTTCAGGTATGTATTGCTTTATTTAAAGGAATTCAATTTGAATTTCGAACGCGTGTTTCCACTCCCAGACTAAGCATGAAGTAAAATTTCGAGTTTAGAAAAGCTTAAAAATTTGGTTTGGTCGCGTAGCGCGTAGCGCTACGCGATCAAACCAAATTTTTAGGCTTTTCTAAACTCGAAATTTTACTGCATGCGCCACGCCTATACAACACTGAAATATAGTGAAACTCAAAATATTTTTGTTTAGTAGTATATTTTTAATAATGGTTAAGCAGTAAATTTAAATACTGATTCAGCAGTATATTTTTGAACATAAATATAAATGATATTGTATATTCTTAATTTTACAATATTTTACTGTTTTATACGCGTGGCGCATGAAGTAAAATTTCGAGTTTAGAAAAGCCTTAAAATTTGGTTTGGTCGCGTAGCGCTACGCGCTACGCGACCAAACCAAATTTTAAGGCTTTTCTAAACTCGAAATTTTACTTCATGCTTAGTCTGGGAGTGGAAACACGCGTTCGAAATTCAAATTGAACGCTTTTAAATAAAGCAATAAAAGCCTGAAATTCTACAGCACTGCATCGGAATATTTACACTTAAAAGACACATTTTGAGTACGTTACGCCGACGATTTATAATTAAAAGTGCTCACAGTGGCGGATTTGTAGCACTTTATAAATTAGTTTATTAGTTGTATTAAGTGTAAATTATGCGGGTATAAATGAATTGTTTTTAGTATAAATGTTTATGTAAATACTTTTCCAGTTGGAATGAAATCAAAGTTAAGTTAATATCGCGTTTAAAAAGTTTCGGTGGAGTTTGAAGGAGAAAAATAAATTTAAATATTTTCTAATTAACACTTTTGTGGACGTGAAAAGTCGCGAGTCTTGCGCCGGTGGCATCCGGCGGGATTTATGCAAATTTTCATTTCTTCCTAATTAATTTCAGTGAATTCTGCGTAGGTATTAGTGCGGCAATCTTTCTTAAGACGTTTTATATTCAAGGGACGATATAATTGGGCGTACGTAACACCGGAGACGTTTACGTCGCGAGGGGACGCTTTGTGAAATGAAAAGAGTCAGACGCGACGCCCATAAAGTACCCAGGTTTATGCGCCTTTGACGAGGACCTAAAACCTGATCATTACGGGCAAAAAACGCAGGGGCCTGCGGGGTTAATAACTGAGGGACATTAATCCGGGTGTCCGCGAGAAAAGTCCCTAATTTAATTTTTCGGCGCGCAGGTAAATAAGTTTAATTTAAGGAAACGTTTTCGGGGCTTTTTAAATTTACAGCCAGACTCGCTGTCAGAGAGCACGTTGGGGCCATGTCGCTTTTCGGAATGGACCGTTACGCTAAAACCTCCACCCCCTTAATTACGATGAAGTTTCCCCCCTGCAGCCCGCCCAAATTAGCTGGAATAAATTCCCGAAATGCTGCGGGCTCTTACCTTGAACGTCGATAAATTGTCCACACCGCACTCCAGCACTGCCTCACGTCCCACTGGCACTGTCGCGTTTTTAATTTCATTCGTGAATTTCGGAATGTCTGAAATTAAAACAAAAATAAGATTAATCATAAATATTTATTATAGGCAGAAAGACCTCGGGTCGATACCCTATGATATAAGAATACAAGATCGTATTATATTAAAGAATAATGTAGATAAATTCCTTGAATAAAGATATTTATTATAATTGTATATCATTTAATAGTGCGGATCCTGATACATGTAAATATTAAGGCATTTGTTTTCTATAGTTTAATTTAAAACTTCTAACGAGTGTTGCCACTCCTAGGTTAAGTAAATTTTGAGTTTAGAAAAGCCTACAAATTTGGTTTGGTCGCATAGCGAAGCAAAGCAAAAAAGATTTACTTTTATATAAATAAAATAAAATAATTTAAAACTTTCAATTCAATTTCAATTTTTTGAAAGTTTTAAATTATTTTATTTTATTTATATAAAAGTGAAGATGAACTTTCAACATTTATCAGCCTTATCAATCAATTAATCAAAAAAGATTTGTTAAAGTAATTTCTAATATTAAGAAGAAAACTCAGATTTTTTTCAGATTTTTCTAAAAATAAACATTTTGATCGAAAAATCACAATTTTCGTAAGGGTATGTATGCATGGAAAAAAAACAAGATATTTTTCACAAAAAAAAATATTTTCAATAAAACCCCGCTTTTACTACTATAAGAAATATTCAATCCTATTTATTTTCTCAAGAAAAAAATATTTCTTGAACTTTTCTCAGTTTTTAAAATTGACGGAAATTTAATAAACCCACTAAAATTTGATTTTGGGCGCTCGTTCTAAGCACAATGTTTTAATTTCAAACAATATTTATACATCTAATGAAAGCTCATTTAATCCTAAATTAATTACTTTTTAACTAAACCAAATGAGGTAAATACTTAATGAAATGTAGCACTTTAGACATAATAAGTAAAAAATCGACGCATTGTTCGATTTAAATAAAAACTGAATTTAATGTTAATCTCTACTAAATAGGTAAGCAAAACTAAAAAAAAACACATTTCCCGCGAAGCGAGCTTATTACGACTTTGACAATTTTTTTTGACTAAACTACAAGAGATAAAAAATCGCGGTTTTCAAATTCGGAAAGAGCAAAAAACTCAATGGACGGGTATTTTTTTCTTGAGAAAATCACCGCCCCCGGGGGCGGGACGAAAAAAAGAAAAAAAACGTCGACATTTTCGTAAAAATGCGCGAGGGACGGTGAGGTCACTGTCTAAACCATAAATACTACGGCCACTAAAAAAATTCGGGCTATAGTCCCAACTGTTTTACAGTGACAGCGGACAAGCAGAATAAAATCGGTTCACTGGGGGCCGAGAAAAAAAAATCCAAGTAAATCGGGGCCGATTTTCCCAATTTTCACATTTTTCGCCGTAGCGTCGAGCTGCTACTTCCGATCGAATCGCGGTCAACGGCGGATGCGCCATCGAATTTTTCTTCAAATGGTTTATTACTCGGGCTTCTGCCGCCCCCCGGGGGCGGCAATTTTACAAAACAATTTTAAACTTTCGACCTTAATAACGCCCTTATGCAATGAGCTACGTCAATTTTTTTTTCAGCAAACTGGACTTCATGACCTGCTCTACAAGAATTAAACCGGCCGCGCTGCCTCTGATCTTCAACTCGGGGGTGGCAACTGTTTTTTTAAAACAAAAATTTCCCTCAAGTTTGAAAAGCGATAGCGCCCTTATGCAATGAGCTACGTCAAATTTTTTTTCAGCAAACTGGACTTCTTGACCTGCTCTACAATAATTAAACCGGCCGCGCCGCCTCCGATCTTCAACTCGGGGGTAGCAACTGTTTTTTTAAAACAAAAATTTCCCTCAAGTTTGAAAAGCGATAGCGACCAAACGAAAGCTCCAAAAAAATATTCGATTGCAGGGTCTTGTAGCCCAATAAAAGGGCTTTCGATTGATGTACGAACTTTTTACCCCATTATGGGGCCCACAGCTAAGAAAATATCCGGTCCGGTCCTCCGCCATTTTGTTCGCATACGCGATGACTTATCCGATTGAAAAAAATACTCACAAGTAGCCAAAAGATCACTTATTAGGGTGTGCTCCATGCGCTCTTTCTGAGGGGCCTAGGGGACCCGTCAAAAATTCACAAAGTTCAATAATTTTCAACATTTTTAAAATGCTATTTTTTAACGAAAAATCGAAGAAAAAAATTCACCATTCCCTGTGACTTTATCGTAGAGGGCTGAAATTTTGATCGAATGTACTCTAGGGTAGTACCTTTTATACGCCCCGGATCGCTTCTTATCTTTTGGATATTTGCTGAAATATTTCAGTTAATGTTGTTAAATTTACTAAACAAATAACGTTTTTTTTAAGATGATGTTCTCAAGAACAAAATAAGCCTGAAATAAATGATAATTACGTATTTATTTGATTATATTGAGCGAGTCAATGTCTTCAAAGATCTTAGTGTTTGGTTTGATGATAAATTTACATTTACTCCTCATATTCAATCTCTTGTTAAAAAAGATTTCTTAAATTTCTATACCTGAAGACTGGGGGGCATTATCCTGACAAAGGCTATGATCATTCTCGTTTGCTTGAGAAATTTAATGTCGAATCTCTTGAGTGCCGACGTTACAAGTCTGCTATCTCATTTATACATAAACTATTAAATAATCATATTGACAGCCCCGATATTTTACAGCTAATTAGTTTGCATATTCCTACTTTTAACAGTAGATATAAGACAACATTTAATATCAGTTATAATAGATTAAATTTTGGCGCTAAATCACCCATCAGCATAATTTGTTAAAACTTTAATCAACTACCTCCAACTTGTGATATCTTTCTTGAATCACTAAAATCCTTAGTCGCATTATGTCAATGAAATAATTAGGTTTTTATTATTTTTTTTTCATAATGTTATAATACACTATTATTGTTGTCATTCTTGTACATTGTCTTGTAATTGGGAAATCTTTGTTTCCTGTTGGGCAATAAATATTATTATTATTGTAAATTGCGCGGTTCTCGCGACTTTAATAAAAATTACTTAAGCCAGTAAGTTAAACAAAAACGATTTATTTAAATACTGACATATATACAAAACAATTAACAAATAATAACGGAAAAATAAGTGAAGTTAAAAACACGTGAATAGAAAGTATCAGTTAAAAAATACAAGTTAAAAGAAGTTAAAAGCGCGGTACGACCGAAAGAACGATGTTGTTGAAACGGTGTTCAAGACAAGACTTTTTTCTGGTTTTCTTAACAGAAGAAACGATTTGGGATAGGAAAATCTGATTGGTCAGGATTGATTGGAGAGGGATTCTAGAAGAGAAAGCGAGGGATGATTTTTCAGTGTGAAAAATAAGGACAGAGGGTCAGGTGCTGGAAATTTCTGGAATTTTTGGGCATGGTGAAAAGGACAAGTCCGGACGCTTCGCTCGGTCGCGGATTAACGTTTATGGGCCCAATTAGGCACGTTTTGGGCCCGCTCTTTAGAAATTGAAGAAATTTTCTTGACAATGGTTAATCGTTCTTTCGGCCGTAAAGCGAAATAAATGAAATCCCGCCAAACATTTGGCTTCCAGGTTTCACTTTAGAAATCACAAGCACAAAGAGTAATAAAACTGGAAAGTAAATACAAGCGCCCCTTTCTGCTTTTATGAAAAAGGGGGCCAAATAAAGTAATGAAACACCCAAAAAATAAAATAATGCAGAAAATACACAAAATATAAAATATTGATAAATCCGAATCAACAATTATATATATTATATTAGTATTATCAAGTACTAAACGCGCTTAGACTGTGATGTTAAAAATAACATGTACGTTAAATTAATTATTTCATGTACTGATTATAAGATTTGGATTGGTGGGATGTTAATTTCTTCTAACATATTTTTCCTCTTCAATATTCGCTCCTGATCAAATACAATACATTTCACTCATTTAAATATTAAACAAACAACAAAAAATAAACGCTTGGATGAACAAGCATTTGATTCAAGGGCAGTGTGTTAATCAGTGCATGAAAAGAAACAATACCCCATCCTTACTCTAATGACATGACGCGCTGTTATCGGATTAAAGAGCAGCTCATCCACACAAAGGACCCTCTGTCCCGTGAAATGGGCCTCCTCCTCCGTAAACATACACTTTGTACATTTTCTGTTTTCAATTAGCGCCGTATAAGTGAATTCTATAATCGCGGACGACTCGTAGCAGGCCATTACCCAATCAAATTACACGGCTCTTACGCGGATTACATGCCGGTCATTTGTAGTTAACCCGCATCCAAGAGTGCCCAGGCTGTGCTTGCAGTCTTAGCAGGGGATGGAACTGTTCTACGGTTCTTCTACCGTGCCGTTTGGATTAACCCTTCGCGCGCCCTCTAGCCTAATTGAGTTACAAGATTACACCTCAGTTATGTATACGCGTGTGAGTGTGTGCGGTTCGGAATTGTCCCCCTAATCTCCTTGTGCTGGTAGTTATATCACGTTGCCGTTATTAATAAAGTAACTACATTAACATAGATTTCCGTAAATTATTTGAAAAAATTAATGCAACTACTATATGCTACATATAGAGAGTTTTATGTAACACCGAACATTTTCATAACGAGAATTTTTCTTTTTAGTATCCATATGCATACGTTGTACATTTTCCGACGCTCGGTTTATTACAAAAATTCAATTTGAAGCTTTAAGCGAGTGTTTTCCACTCCCAGGCTAAGCATGAAGTAAAATTTCGAGTTTAGAAAAGCCTGAAAATTTGGTTTGGTCGCGTAGCGCGAAGCGCGGAGCGGCCAAACCAAATTTTCAGGCTTTTCTAAACTCGAAATTTTACTTCATGCGCCACCTGTACAAAACACTGATTCAATAAAAGTTTAGCGGTGTGTTTTAAACTTCGTAATTTGTCAGTGTTTTGTACCGGTGGCGCATGAAGTAAAATTTCGAGTTTAGAAAAGCCTGAAAATTTGGTTTGGTCGCTCCGCGCTTCGCGCTACGCGACCAAACCAAATTTTCAGGCTTTTCTAAACTCGAAATTTTACTTCATGCTTAGTCTGGGAGTGGAACACACACATTTTAGGTTTCGAATTAAACTCTTAAAAAAAACAACGATTATCTAAACATTTACGGCAAATAATTGGGACATGTATACTTGAAAGAAAAACTAACTGTATTTAAAAGTCGAGGCAATAATTGAGATTGATTGGCTACAATTTGTAATGGTCATATAGGCAACCCAATTTGCACATAACCTAAAGAATCATAGGCGTCAAATCGTGCTTTGGTTTGATAAATAGAATATACGAAAATGAATATTGATAATGTTTACACCTCAGTTATGTATACGCGTGTGAGTGTGTGCGGTTCGGAATTGTCCCCCTAATCTCCTTGTGATGGTAGTTATATCACGTTGCCGTTATTAATAAAGTAACTACATTAACATAGATTTCCGTAAATTATTTGAAAAAATTAATACAACTACTATATGCTACATATAGAGAGTTTTATGTAACACCGAACATTTTCATAACGAGAATTTTTCTTTTTAGTATCCATATGCATACGTTGTACATTTTCCGACGCTCGGTTTATTAAAAGAATTCAATTTGAAGCTTTAAGCGAGCGTTTTCCACTCCCAGGCTAAGCATGAAGTAAAATTTCGAGTTTAGAAAAGCCTGAAAATTTGGTTTGGTCGCGTAGCGCGAAGCGCGGAGCGGCCAAACCAAATTTTCAGGCTTTTCTAAACTCGAAATTTTACTTCATGTGCCACCTGTACAAAACACTGATTCAATAAAAGTTTAGCGGTGTGTTTTAAACTTCGTAATATGTCAGCGTTTTGTACCGGTGGCGCATGAAGTAAAATTTCGAGTTTAGAAAAGCCTGAAAATTTCGTTTGGTCGCTCCGCGCTTCGCGCTACGCGACCAAACCAAATTTTCAGGCTTTTCTAAACTCCAAATTTTACTTCATGCGCCACCTGTACAAAACACTAAATCAATGTAAAGTTTAGCGGTGTGTTTTAAACTTCGTAATATGTCAGTGTTTTGTACCGGTGGCGCATGAAGTAAAATTTCGAGTTTAGAAAAGCCTGAAAATTTGGTTTGGTCGCTCCGCGCTTCGCGCTGCGCGACCAAACCAAATTTTCAGGCTTTTCTAAACTCGAAATTTTACTTCATGCTTAGTCTGGGAGTGGAACACACACATTTTAGGTTTCGAATTAAACGCTTAAAAAAAACAACGATTATCTAAAACTTTACGGCAAAAAATTGGGACATGTATACTTGAAAGAAAAACCCACTGTATTTAAAAGTCGAGGCATTAATTGAGATTTATTGGCTACAATTTGTAATGGTCATATAGGCCAGGGATGGCCAACACGTCGATCGCGATCGACCGGTCGATCGAGAAGCGTTTTTTGGTCGATCATAGCTGACAGGAGACAAAATTAGAAAGAACGAAAGAAGTTGTAAAATATTACGTATAATTTGTTTTTCGATGTTCTACCGGTATTATTGAGTCTGGCAGAGGAATTGTAAAGAGGAAGAGGGCGCTGCGGCTGGTTGTAAAGAAAACGAAGAGGGGATAGTGCTAGTAGTTGACGAAGAGATTGAGGTTAGGAGAGGAAAAGGTTAAAGAGCGCATGGAGATAGTGTGTGAGAAGCGTTACTCGAGAATAATAGCGTGTTACGGAGATTGTCAACTGTGTAAGACTTAAAGAGTGGAGATTAAAGAGGTGAATTGTGGAGAGTGTGTTGTTTTTGATCGGATCCTGACACCATCATCTTACACTGTTTATTTGTTTACCTTGAGTGACAAGCAGTTTGTTCTATTTACCTGACTTTGTACAATTTGTGACTATTACTATTAAATTACTTGTGTACCTACCTACAGCATATTTTGACTTCAACTTTGGATTATTTTGAAAGTAAGTAGTTTGTTTTTAAAAATGTCATTTGCTGAATTAGAATCATATCTATCAGTTAAATTTCATTTAATTATTTAAGTATGAATATTGCAGCTAGGCTACTGCATTTTTTCTATGTTTTAAATTAATATTAACTAATAGTATGCTTCTTTTGCATTTTAGCACCCATCAAAATGAGCAGTGAACGAAAAAAACCGAAGACTTATCATTTTCATGAAGAGTGGGAACTGGATTACTTTTCTACCATGGTGAATGATAAATGTTGTTGCTTAATATGCAATGCCTCCATAGCGCTTACTAAAAAGGGTAATCTGGAAAGACATTTTTTAACTTCACATAACAAATATCAAACAGATTATCCACAAAATAGTGACCTGAGAAAAAATAAAATTAAGGAACTTAAATCTCAATTAAGAGCCCAACAAAATGTTTTTAAAAAGCCCATGTTGAAATCTCGTGCAGTGACTATTGCATCATTCAAGGTCAGCCATATGCTAGCAAAAAAATGTAAACCATTTTCTGACGGGGAATTTATAAAAGAAATTTTCTTGGAAATGTCAAATTTACTTTTTAATGATTTTAAGAATAAGACCGAAATTATTGCTGCAATTAAAGATTTACAATTGTCTCGAAATTCTGTGTTGCGACGAACTGAGAAAATGAGTGAAAATATAAGAGAACAATTACATAAAGACATTAATAGATGTTGTTGTTTTTCCCTTCAATTTGATGAATCGACAGATGTACGCGACACAGCACAATTGCTTATTTTTATTCGCATGGATTTTGAAGAATATACATCTAAAGAAGAATTGTTGGGTATGATTTCTTTGAAAGAAAGGACTAAAGGTGTAGATATATTCAACTCTTTTAAAACATTCCTCGTCAATTTGAAAATACCACTTTTTAAATTAGTTTCAATGACAACAGATGGCGCAGGGGCAATGATAGGCGGCATAAATGAATTTATAACTCTATGCCGAAATGATGACGAATTCCCAAGTTTTTTGAGCTATCACTGCATCATTCACCAACAAGTGTTAGCTAGTAAAAGATTGAATACAAAAGAAATAATGGACATAGCGTTTAAAATTGTTAATTCCATTCGAGGAAGTGCACTGAAACGGCGTCTCTTCCAATTGCAATTTGATGAAGGACAGCCAGAATTATTATTACATACCGATGTGAGGTGGCTGAGTAGAAGTAAATTTCTGCAACGATTTCGTAATTTATTAACTGAGATAAAAACATTTCTTGAAGAGCAAGGACAAGAACATGCAAAATTAAATGATGAAAGTTGGCTGAGTGATTTAGCTTTTCTTACAGATTTCACATCAAAATTGAGTGATTTAAATCTAGAATTGCAAGGCAGAAACAAGACAATAATTGAAATGATCAGTAGCATTAATGCATACAAAGCAAAATTTATTTTGCTAATAGAAGATCTTTAACAAAACAATTTGAATCATTTTCCAAATATGTCCGATCACCTACAAAAACATAATTGTAATTATAACATGGAAAAATACGTTGCCGAAATTAAAAAGGTGATTGAAGACTTTGAGATCAGATTTAAAGATTTTGAAAAGGTTAACATCATTGTGCAGTATTTGTCTTTTCCATTTAAAAAGGATTTAAATATAAAACATATTGCCACAAAAATTTATGAAATTTTTCATTTTGAAAAAAACGCGCTAGAAAATGAGATTATAACTTTACAAGCTGACTTAATCTTACAAGCCAGTGTACTTGAGGACGATTTTTGGAAATATGTCAATCAAGACAAGTATCCCAATATTAAAAAATGTAGCGAATACATCTACTCTTGTTTTGGGTCCACATACTTATGTGAATCAGCTTTTTCGTATTTAAATATCACAAAGACTAAACATCGTTCACTACTTACTGATTCCCACACTGAAGATACATTAGCATTATGTTTATCTGAATATACACCAAATTATGAACGCTTGGCTGGAGAGATGCAGACGCAGACTTCTCACTAACAGAGTAATTTTATTACACGATTCTGTGGTGCTGACAACTGTTTTTTTTTTTATTTATAGATTTTCGATTAATAAATATTATTAGTAAATTATCATGTTGGTTTAATACCCCCTCTACAACTCTTATCACTCATTAGTACACCAGCCGCATGTTTCATTGCGTTAAATGTTAACATTTTATTAGGTAGATCTTTAAACATATTCAAGATAAATAGTCGATCCTATATATAAAGAAGTTGGCCAACCCTGATATAGGCCACCCAATTTGCACATAACCTAAAAAATCAAAGGCGTCAAATCGTGCTTTGGTTTGATAAATAGAATATACGAAAATGAATATTGATAATGTTCGGTGTTACATAAAACTCTCCGTATACTATCATATAGCGTTGAAACAAATCAAATTTAATTCCATATGCTATATAGCAGATATACCGGAAGAATATTCTTAAACCGAACATAGGCAATTACCATGGGAAATACGCCTTTTGTTGCTACCTATTTTAACTTTTAACAATAAACCTTATTTGACACTTATAAATTGTGCTTAGAACGAGGGCTCTAAATCATATTTTAAGGTGTTTATTAGTCTTTTTGTCGATTTTAAAAGTAGTTGAAAAGTCAACGAATTATTTTTTTCTTGTGGAAATAAATAGCTCAAATTATTTTTAATACTATTAAGAGTGTTTGTGATTTATTTCAGATTTTCGTAAAAATATTTTTTTTGTATAAAAATGTTGATTTTTTCCATGCAGACCCCTTACGAAATTTGCGATTATTTGATAAAAATTTTAATTTTTATAAAAATCTTTGAAAATTCTCAGTCATTCTCCTTGGTATTACAAATCACCTAAAATATATTTTTTTCTTATAATAAAATTATTTTAAAAAAATCAGCTATTATTAACATTTGAAAGCTGTTTAAAATCAATGTGACTATAATCAAGCATCTATAATAAGCACAATTTTTAAGATTCGAAAACTTAATTAGCATTTATATGAAGCTTATTTTGTTCTTAAATGCATCGTCTTGAAACAACCATCATTTGTTTTGTAAATTTAACTTTAAATCGTCATCGGCGAAAATTCACGGCTGCTTTGATGCGATCGCGAACAAAAAAAATCCAGTTATTATTCGAAATGGAAAACTCATCGATTTTTCACTTATTGTGTTTAAAGTGTTACATTTCACAAAGTATTTAACTGATTTAGTTTATTTAAAAAGTAAACAATTTGCGATTAAACTAGCTTTTAATTGATGAGCGCTCAAAATCAAATCAAATTTTCTCAACTTTTAAAATTAACAAACCTACATTAATTTTAAAAGTTGAGAAAAGTCGACGAATTATTTTTGTCTTGATGAAATAAATAGCTCGGATTATTTCCAATGTTAGTAAGAGCGTCTGTGATTTTTTCAAAATTTTTATGAAAATATTTTTTGTTCATCTAAAAATCTTCATTATTTCTATACAACTAACCAAATTGCGATTTTTCGATGAAAATTATTGTAAAAAAAATTGTCAGCTATTCTTTTTAATATTAGAAATTGCTTCGACTATTTTTTCTTATAAAAAAAAATTGTTAAAAAAATCAGCTATTTAACAACATTTTAAAAGTGATTTTCCCTAAAATCAACTTTTAAAATGTACTTTATAATTGCTCGGCCGTTAATGTATTAAAAGACTTTAACGAATACATTTTGTATTGTGGAGGCTTCTACTTTGTTGTACATGTTTAATTATTAATAAAAATAGTTGTTTGGTGTTGTAGGCGTTCACTTTGTGGTACATCTTAAATACACTTGTAAATAAAACACTTTTTACTTTGTTTAACCACTGAATCTTACATTTAATTGTGTGACTGGTTTCGACTATCTAGTAGTCATTCTCATACTAAAGTCTTGAGAATGACTACTAGATAGTCGAAACCAGTCACACAATTAAATGAAAGATTGAGTGGTTAAACGAAGTAAAAGTGTTTTATTTACAAGAATAAAAATAGTGTTATACACACAAAGTTAAAACGTTTTTTTGTACTTTAACGAATACCTGAAAACTGACAACGTATACATCGAGATATGTAAACTTAAAAAAAATCCCTGTATACAAATTACAATTAACAATTAATGTTTAATGTCAAGTTAAAGATTTTACAAATGTTTTACAAATTATTACTTCCTACAACAACAATTTTTGCTTTCTATATTTTAAATATTGATTAAACTAATCATAGATAATTACATAGACATTTAATATTATAAAGTTAAAGCAGTAATTCTACCTTAATGTATGAAATATGATAATTCAGAATAATTTCTGATGGGATGGAAATTGTTTAGGGTCCGAATGATTATACATAGTTACATGCAGCTATTCAGTTCTGGAGCACACAAAGAGCCATTTTGTCCCAGTGGCTTTGAAGTACAGAGGAAACGAGGTACTAGCCCCCGCACCTAGGTGTATGTCCCAGTTAAAGGCCTGAATTTGAAGGATGGCCGTGTTTCGGACGACGGATAACTCCATATTTTCTCACCCATCCCGTGTTCATTACACATTCACCCGCATAACCAACCGTTAACTCCTTGTCAACTCAACACAAAAAAGAGCAACTTTTTCCATTCCTTCGCGGGATAATTAATATTTTTCGTTTTTAAACTTTTCCTTACAAAAGTTTTCCATCCGTCACATATTCCTCTTTCATTAATTTCCCCTGCCCCTCGGGGTAGGCTTTTTTTTCCGGGGGTCCCTAAAGGGTGTTAATGCACATTAAAAAAGTGAGCTCCGGAGTGTCGTTCCCCGACCGAGTCGGCCGTACAAAAAGAGAGACGTTTTGAATAAATGAATAAATAATGCGAGATTGCGAAGTGTTAAAAATTCCCCGGCGGAGCGGAACGTGATTTCCTCCGCCTCCTCAACCCCGGGCCCTTCTCTTCCTGGCCCCACGGTCCTTCTGGCGCGTCCATTAAGGACGCCCGGAATAATGTTTTTAAATAGTCATTAATTTTCTTCCAGCTCCTTCAGGGAATAATGCAGCGCCCCCGTGATTTTGTTTATTTTTTTTTTCTTTTTCGTAATTGCGTCAATTTTTAACTTCTTCGTCGGCGCATGAATTGATTTAATTAATTAATTTTTAGTCACAGAGGAATTATATACGGCTTTGTAAAAACAATCTTTAAAAATTTGCTAAACACAGATTTTTACCAACCCCAACAATTTTGAAATTTTGAACATATTCTGTATTCCCCGAAATCCTAACATCACGTCCAAATACAAATTCCTAACAGAAACTATTCACCAATTCATTTGCCCGTTTCATCCAGACAGTTAAACAACGTACTGATTATTAATTCTTAAATAACAAATAGTAGATTCAAGCAGGGCAGAAAAACCGTTGGTCGATAGCCCAGACAGACTAACAAATTATTTATATGTATATGAAAATGTTATAGAACTAATTGTAATTATTGTCTAAATATACAGAGTTTTCGGTTTCTTCAGTCACAGATCTAAATGTAGTAAAATATTAAAACGAATAAAAATTAATATCGGGTTTGGCTTTTGCCTGGCCTTTGTTTATTTTTAACTTTTTTTTAACGTATTACTAAGTAATTATAACAATATATTTGGACGTCACAACACATTCACACACACCCATAAACTCCGGGACGGATATTTTTCTTTCGAAAAATTACTCGCCCGCGCTGGGAATCGAACCCAGATCACCGCCGTGAACGATTGGCGAAACCAGCGGCTCAACCGCTCGGCCACGGCGGGCCCCAAATTAATATAGACTTTCTACAGAAATTTAGTCTCATTGAGACAAGTCTCCAAATAATCATTAAAACGACTACTTTTCGAGCTTAAAATAATAAAAGTAGTAGCCGAAGAAACCGAAAAATCTGTATTTGGCAAGTTTTTAAACACTGGTTACACAAAGCCGTCTGTAATAATTCCTCTGTGGCGAAATTTTAAATTTCTAAAATTAAAGAACTTATAGTAAATATTAAAAATTCTCTTTCTACAGAAAGTTATAAACGCTTTTGCCTTTCCTATGTTTAACAATATTCATTTGATAATCACGTATAATTATAATCTAATCTGCCGAGGAAACCTCAAGACACACACGTTTCCCCCGGCGATGAAAACTTAATACCCTCGACTTTAGAGTACCGCACGCCGAGTTTACATTCGTTCCTCGGCGAATCCGTTTAATTAATTTCTCAATAATTTGATTACACGTTTAGCTCTTGTTTAATTTTCTTTAATAACTTAAGTGCGAAAATGTTTAATCTGTAAAGACTTTAAATTAACAGATTAACAATCATATTTGAATCCATTATTTTTCAATAGTTTAAGTTTTTTTTATAGAGAAGATAGTTTCCGACGTACTTCAAGGGATTGCATATTAGACTCGCGAAGAAAATCATCATGATTGCAATTTTGAATAGGATATAATGGGTGCTTTTTAAAATAAATAATTTTCTGAAATTTGCGTTGAATATTCTCTAGGTGGTTAGAAGAGTAAGCGAGATGCGGTAAATAGATAATAGAGCAGTACTCAAGTTTGCTCTATACAAATGTATTGTACATTTTAGTTAACCCATTAGGCGCCATTGATGCATATACGCAACATTATTAATTTTATGTTAATTCAGTTACTAAATAAAATAAATTGATATATTATATTTTTTAAGTTGGCTTAAAGATGTATGAAGAAAAACGTAAATATTTTGTTATTTAAATGTCTCGATTATTACTCATTTAAAAAAAAATGTTTTCAGTGTATTTCTAACTTCACAAAATTTCAGTGTTTTAAACGCGTGGCGCATGAAGTAAAATTTCGAGTTTAGAAAAGCCCCGTGAAAATTTGTCTCGGGTCGCTGCGCGACCCTCGCCAAATTTTCTACGCGGGGCTTTTCTAAACTCGAAATTTTACTTCATGCTTAGTCTGGGAGTGGAAATACTCGTTCTAAACTTTATATTGCACGTTTTTATGCCTTACATTTACAGCGTATACATTATGTATATTTAAAACAAAAATGCACAGTATATAATTCAATAAGTCATTCGTAGAAATCATAAAAAGAAGTGTAGAATTTTACCTTAAATCAACTTTTATAGTTAACTCTATAATTGCTCGTTGCTCGGCCGTTAATGGATTAATGTATCGAAGTTTATAAGGTCCTTTGCGTTACGTCCAATAAAACCTAACATTCTGTAACTAGATTTACATATATTTCCAATGTGTTCATGAAAGGTTAATTTCGAGCCAAGTAGTACTCCTAGATATTTTGTACAACAGCTTGCTATGATTTCGTTGCAAATAGCATAATTAAAGCCGATGGGATTTGTTTTCCTATAAAAACTAACAAAATTACATTTATTACTTGCAGCAGGACTTCAAACGATTCCAGAGGTGGGCACATGACAAGGACTTGACTCTAAATCAAAATAAGACCAAACTATTACACATCACGACACCAAAAACAAAAGTAGACTTTACGCCAAGACTGACATTCCACTCACTTGACTGTATACATGACAACTCAGGAAACAAAATCTGCTCTTGCAGCGACAAAATAGACACTGTAGACAAATACAAATACCTAGGACTATGGTTGGACAACAACATGACATTCAAAGTACACATAAAACACATACGAGACAAACTACGACATTTAGGACACAATTTCTACCTGACGACGTAATGCTGAAAATATACCATGCACTTCCAGAAGCCATTCTAAATTATGGAATAAGTATATATGGACAGGCATCTAAATATCTAATAGATGACCTACAGAGAACACAAAACACAGTCACAAAGCATTTGTATTACAACAAACAAACGCAAGACACACACTTTAACGTATACAGAAACGGAAACATAATGACGGTGGACAAATTGACTCAGTGGAGAAATATTCTAAATAATTTCATGGACAGACAAAACTGGCAAAAAATAGAACATAATCAAAAAACAAGACAGCAGACAGCGGGACATTACTTAGTGGAAAGACATAACAACAAGTACGGACTGAGACGGAAAGAAATATACCTAAGACACTTATTCAACAGAATACCGAAACCCATACTGGATGAACAAAACACAAACAAATTTAAAATGAAAATCAAGACATGGTTGAACTCGTACTA
Organism: Philonthus cognatus; assembly: GCA_932526585.2. Classification (NCBI taxonomy): domain Eukaryota; kingdom Metazoa; phylum Arthropoda; class Insecta; order Coleoptera; family Staphylinidae; genus Philonthus; species Philonthus cognatus. The sequence continues at coordinate 82,657,486 of OW052245.1, read as the reverse complement.
ACAACATAACACTACCGAAGTAATAGGCGAATGCCACAGATAAGTCTTAGACTTGGTGGCACTTTATATATCAATTTTTTTCATCACGATGAATCAAATTACTATAATTAATTGAATAATTTTCTGTAAGAATATATGTTAATTTGTTAAATAATTATTTAAGTCAATAAATGAAAATTAATAGAGAAAAAAAAAATAGAAAAAACGGAAGTATTGCAAATGGGTCAGTGTACATGGGGGCAGTTGTGTACCTGTGTCGCCTGTGTGTACTTTCACATTTGTTATGCAGAGGTGTGATGGAGGTGATGGGGCAAAAAAAAAACTCAGGTTTAGGGGAAGGTCATTCGTTATACACCAATCGTAAATTCGGTTGATATCCCTTAATAAGATGTCACAATCAGCTAATGATTTTACCTTCCGATAGAGCTTGATATCATCAGCATATATCGGCTGTGTATAAATTGGCGGATAATCTACACGTGGTAATATTCTTCGTCAAATTTTAAGCAAATTATCTTAGTTCTAAAATGATGTACCGTGCTTTCTGAGCCTTCACAAGGTCCTCAAAGTTTGAACATTCAATCGTTTCATATGCGTTATTATTCGATATTAATTTATAGAAACCCCTGCAATTTTAGTAGAATGACTAGTTTGAAGATTATTTGCCAGTGTGTGCAATCTTTCTATCGCAAACGTCCGTTATTAACACTTCTTCATTAGTTTATTTTCATATAAAGTACGGCCGGCAACGTCGTCAGTGACAAATTTTGACACTTACTATTACGAATTCATTTAAATTTGCTAGTTCCAATTTTGTTTTTTTGTGCCAATTCTCGTTATTATCGGTTAGTATTAGTTCCCGCCTTCAATGTTTTTGTGTTTCTGTGTTATTTTCGTGTTTTTGTTCTGTTTATTTTTTGCGACGTTGCCAAATGTCCATTTCTTTTAAATGACTCCTGATGGTACATTTTCCACATTTCGACATTTTCCATTCAGAATTCTATGTAAAATATCGTCACGTTTAGATTATCCGCCAATTTATACACACTCGATATGAGTATGTGTGACCCAAACTGATATTAATAGAACAGATTAATATGAGGGGACCTGAATTAGACCCCTGGGGTACACCATTTGTAGACGTGAAACTCGGGGATTTAAAACTTTTAAGTTCCACATGTTGACTGAGGTTGAATAGATATGATTCCAATAAGTCACAAAGGGAAGGAGAAAATCCGAAATAAAGCAGTTTTTGCAATAAAATGCTATGGTTAATGCTATCAAAGGCCTTCTTGAAATCCAAATATACAGCATCAACTTGTCCGCGTCTATCTAAAACTTCAGAAACGAACTGTGCAAAGTTAAATAAGTTCGTGGTCGTAGAGCGACCGCGGATAAAACCATGTTGGAAAGGAGTGAAGTACTTTTGTGTATGCTGGTAGATTTTTGTTGATAGAATGGCTTCTAATAATTTAGAAAACTTGTTTATTAACGCAATAGGCCTGTAGTTAGCAATTTGAATCCTATCTCCTGCCTTATAAATTGGGCATATCCTAGCAGATTTCCAAATATATGGGAAACTTGATGTAATTAGGAGCAAGTTATATACAGAGAGTTTTATGTAACACCGAACATTTTCACAACGATAATTTTTCTTGAAAGTATCCATATGCATATGTTGCACATTTTTCGATGATCGGTTTATTAAAAGAATTCAATTCGAAGCTTTAAGCGAGTGTTTTCCACTCCCAGGCTAAGCATGAAGTAAAATTTCGAGTTTAGAAAAGCCTGAAAATTTGGTTTGGTTGCGTAGCGCGAAGCGCGGAGCGGCCAAACCAAATTTTCAGGCTTTTCTAAACTCGAAATTTTACTTCATGCGCCACCGGTACAAAATACTGATTCAATGTATAGTTTAGCGGTGTGTTTTAAACTTCGTAATATGTTAGTGTTTTGTGCCGGTGGCGCATGAAGTAAAATTTCGAGTTTAGAAAAGCGAGTTTAGAAAGCGCTTCGCGCTACGCGACCAAACCAAATTTTCAGGCCTTTATAAACTCGAAATTTTACTTCATGCTTAGCCTGGGAGTGGAAAACACTCGCTTAAAGCTTTAAATTAAATTCTTTTAATAAACCTAGCATCGGAAAATGTGCAACGTATTATGGATACTTCAAAGAAAAATTCTCGTTATGAAAATGTTTGGTGTTGAATAAAACTCTCTGTATATGGGTCAACGGAGTAACAAGTGAGGCTATGCAGTCTTTGACTATGAGAGAGGGTTTTTTGTTAGGGCCTGCTGTAAACTTTGGTTTAAGAATATTAGATGCAGTTAACACATCGTCTTCATTTATTTCATTGCCATGAAATCCAACGTTGTCGGAAGAAGACGGTGAATTAGTAACACTCGACTGTGTCTTCGGCCTGAGTACACTTTTCAAAAAATCCGCAAAACTGTTTACTACGTCTTGTTCCGTTTCAAGAGTTATACAGGGTGACTCAGAGGAGATTTCAGTTTTTAACACGTTATAATAACAGCATAAAAAGTGTTGGAATAATTTTACTATTAAATTAAGAAAGTACAGAGATGCGGATTTCATTTTTAAAACACAATGTTGTCCAAATGCCGACCATCCTTCTCATAGCACTCGTCCAATGCTGCTCTTAAATGTTTAAATACCTGCCAACACATTTCAATAGGAATGTTGTTAATGGCCTCTCGAATGTTGTCTTTTAACTGCTCCGTAGTGGCTGGAGGATCGTTGTAGACGATACTCTTTAAATTTCCCCACAAAAAGTTGTCAAGAGGAGTAAATCTGGTGATCTTGGCGGGCAAGAGATATCCCCAAATCTCGAAATAACAGTTCCTGGAAACAATTCACGTACAGTGTCAATTGATGCTGCTGCTGTGTGTGCCGTCGCCCCATCTTGTTGAAACCAGGTCCAGTTTGGGTCATAACCAGGAACATTTTGAAGAGCTGGAGTCAAAAATTGGTGGAGCATTGCAGTGTACCGTTGGCTTGTCACAGTAACAGAGCGGCCACGGGCATCCTCAAAAAAGTAGGGCCCGATTATTCCAGAAGACGACATGGCACACCAAACTGTTACCTTCTTGGAATGCAATTGTTTTTGGTGCTTTTCTTCTGGGTTCTTGGGGGCCCAATACCGACAGTTTTGTTTGTTTACGTGGCTCTCCAGGTGGAAGTGAGCCTCATCACTGAATAAAATGTTGTCCAAGCCCCCTTCATCCCAAAACATATTCAGCATGGTCTCACAATATGTTTTTCTAATTTCGTGGTCTGTAGGCTTCAGGAACTGTACCAATTGAATTTTGTATGGATGGAAGTGTAAGTCTTTGTTTAAAATCCGTTGCACACTTGAGCGATGAATATTCAGGGCCTGGCTATGTTTTCGAATTGACCGCCTTGGATTTCCAGTCGCAGCACGTCGCACAATCTCAATGTTCTCTGGCGTTCTGATGGACTTCTGTTGACCTGGGTGCTTCTGATTTGCCACGGAACCTGTTTGTCGGAATCTTTGAACCCACGATTTCACTAAATTTGTCGACGGAGCATCACGTACACGCCGAATATTGTAATGGTTGCAAAAATGTCGAATAGCCACTATATAGGAATCGTTCGCTTTAAAAAAAACGCCTCTACCATGAAGGCACGTTGTTCGTTCGACCACTGCTCCATGTTTACTGACAATCCGCACGTATTCGCCGCAAATTGCCAGCGCTACCCCCCCCCCCCCCCCCCACAACTTTTAAAGCGGTTGCACAGGGTACGTTCGAAAACTGAAATCTAGTCGCCCTTTATTATTATAGTGCATAATGCCTGGTATTCGAGATGAAGATTTTTTGTCAATTAGAAAAGATCAAAATTGTTTGAGATCATTTTTTATTGATTGCTCTATATTGTTGATATATGACTGGCAATCTTTCACAATTTTGATTTTTAAAGATCGCCTTAGTGTCTTAATAGACCCACAATGCCGATTAATTCTACTTCGCTTCTAAAGTTTTAGAAACCGGTTCTTAGAAACAATTAAATTAATAGTGCGTTTAGAGAACCATTTCGGATGTTTACTACTGCTGACTGTTTTTTTCATGACACTGATCTCAAAGATACTGTTCAATTTGGAATAGAAAATGGAGCAAGCTAGAGTTGGATTTTTTTCGGAAATAACATCATCCCAAGAGGAATCGCATATTGTTTTGTATAACAAAAGAAAGTTCGCCTTCTTAAAATTAAATTATTTGCTTTATTTGGTTTAAATACCTTAGACTCTGAACTACTGATTATAGAAACTGTGTTCACACCGAACAGCAAATATAACTAATAACTAAAGGAGGGTGATATTTATCAATGTTTACGAGGGGATCTGGTGCAATCGACGATTTACATTTAATGTTATTAGTATGTACAATCAGGTCTAAACGTCGGTTGTTATAGTTAAGGATCGTGTTAGACTGAAATAAACTATTGTAAGTTATGAAATTAACTAATTCTTGAGTGGAAGGTGTTGTTATTGCATTTGCGTCAAGTGGGGTACGTTGAAGTCCCCAATAATTATGGTGTGACTGGTAAAATCTACATTATTTTCAATACAGTTGAATACTTTGTTATAACATTCTGGGGCAGAACTTGGTGGAATATAAAAACAGATAATATTTGTGTAGGTGCTGTACAACAATATTGATTTGTCTAGGTAAGTATTTGTGGTCCGCCGCGATTAAGCAGCCACCACCTTTCCTTAAAGATCTGTTATCTCTAAATACAGAAAAATTAGTTGAAAACATTTCAGTGTCAAATATACCATCATAAAGCCAAGTCTCTGTGAGTATGAAAATATCGTAATCTGACACCAAAACGCCTTCCAATAGCAATTGAGATTTAATAAAATAAAACACTTTAACTTTGTTTGTATAACACAATATTGCGTTGTACAAAGTTAAAGTGTTTTATTTTATTGAATTAACATGTATAACGAAGTAGAAGCCTCCACTGTTCATAATTGAGTTTTACTTCCTAAACCGAGAACGTTTTGATAGTATACATCTACATGACTAATATTTGTTGCTGGACGTTTTTTGACGCAGACTGTTGATTACCATGGGATACTATGGAAATAACGTCGTTTGCGAATTTAATTTTTAGATTTTTTTCTCCAAGTTTTTGTCGATCGGAGAGTTCAGCATATAACAGCTTAAGGTGACTACGCTGCATAGGTATTAGATCCTTTTTAAAAGTTTCCTTGAGGGTAGACGACTTACGAGATGACCTCCATGTATCAAGGGCAGTGCTAGAGTTTTCAAAGACCAACTTCAAGGGTCTTAGTTTTGATTAAGATTTCTATCCCAGCCTATATAGTATTTTTTTGGGGAAGGGAAACTACCCAGTCTTTTTAATGTATATGATACTTTATTTATGTTGATTTTGTGTAAACTGAAACGAAAAAGTTAGTTGAATCGAATGCGCATTTAGTAGATTTGGCAAATAGTCATAAGATTAATCTGTTAATACATGGAATTTTTCATTAATGTATACTCAAAAGAAAAATTCCCGGTATTAAAAGATTAATCCGATGACAATTTGGCAATTCTCTATTAGGTATACATATGCATACGCTTTTTTTAAAGAGTTTAATTTGAAGCATAAAACGAGTGTTTTCTACTCCCAGACTAAGCATGAAGTAAAATTTCGAGTTTAGAAAAGCCTGAAAATTTGGTTTGGTCGCGTAGCGCGAAGCGCGGAGCGGCCAAAAGAAATTTTTAGGCTTTTCTAAACTCGAAATTTTACTTCATGCGCCACGCGTGATAAACACTGAAAGCACTTAAATATTGTGCACGTAAACTTCGCTTGAAATCAGTGTTTTATACGCGTGGCGCATGAAGTAAAATTTCGAGTTTAGAAAAGCCTGAAAATTTGGTTTGGCCGCTCCGCGCTTCGCGCTACGCGACCAAACCAAATTTTCAGGCTTTTCTAAACTCGAAATTTTACTTCATGCTTAACCTGGAAATGGAAAACACTCGTTTAGACTTCAAATTGACCTCTTTTAAGAAAACAACGAATATTTAAAAATCTATAACACGTAATTGGAATATGTATACAAAAAAAAATTAAGTAATTATGATTTAAAGCTTTTCTAAAGGAAAGAACACTAATATACTCGCGACCTGAACAGTAAATTCCCGGTATTAACAGATTAATCCGATGACTATTTGCCAATTTTCTATTAGGTATACATATGCATACCCTTTTTTTTTAAAGAGTTCAATTTAAAGGTTAAAACGAGTGTTTTCCACTCCCAGACTAAGCATGAAGTTAAATTTCGAGTTTAGAAAAGCCTGAAAATTTGGTTTGGTCGCGTAGCGCGAAGCGCGGAGCGGCCAAACCAAATTTTCAGGCTTTTCTAAACTCGAAATTTTACTTCATGCGCCACGCGTATTAAACACTGAAATCACTGAAATATTGTAAACGAGTAAACTTCGCTTAAAATCAGTGTCTTATACGCGTGGCGCATGAAGTAAAATTTCGAGTTTAGAAAAGCCTGAAAATTTGGTTTGCCGCTCCGCGCTTCGCGCTACGCGACCAAACCAAATTTTCAGGCTTTTCTAAACTCGAAATTTTACTTCATGCTTACCCTGGGAGTGGAAAACACTCGTTTAAACTTCAAATTGACTTCTTTTAAGAAAACAACAAATATTTAAAAATCTACAACACGTAATTGGGATATGTATGCTCAAAAGAAAAAATTCACAAGAAATTATGTTTTGAAGGTTTTCTAAATGAAAGAACACTAATGTACTCGCGACCTAAACAGTATGACATTGTCATGTAACGTCGAAATTTGACACAACTAGGAAAAATCGTTGCAGATACAACTGTCGACATACTCTCTCAAAAATTTGAACCCCACATTCCACATCAATGAGTCATAGGACATCTCTCCCGAATTCCACTACATTTCAACATCCGCGATAACAAATTTCAAATTTAATTGAATTATCCTCGTAACGAAATTAATCCGCGATTGTTGTAATTTTTTGAGTCGCTCGTTATTAAATTTGAAAAGCATCCCCACGGGTGGCCTTACATGCATATTCACATACAGTGTTATCCAGTGACACCCCAGCCCAAATATTTCCATAATTTCAGCGCTAATTAATCCTCTTTGGCGGGCGTTACGTGCACGTCCCCGTGCGGAAGGCCGTTTTCATCCCCCCGGGCCGGGCAAAACATCCCTCATCCCATCATCCCCCCCCCCCTCCCTCCGGCCTCCGTCTGAAATAACAAAGCGGACGTCCTCGCGAGGTGAAACACAAAGTTCCTCTCTCGGAGGGCAAAAATTTCCGCCGCGAGATTTAATAACGCGTTTGTTCGTGACGACAAACGATTAAATAATAAACTATCCTCGGGGGTGTTTAGGCAAAGTTGGGTGTCGACACGGCACGGAATAACACGATTAGAAGAAAGTCTTTGAATTCGTTTCTTGGGTAAACAAAAAATACTTGTGGGTATGCAAAAGAAGTTTCAATTTTTGTTTTCTAGAAAATAAATTAAATAAGTATAACATAGAATATTACTAAAAATTACACATTTTATTTTACCGTAGAGCAGTTTGATCGAATTGATCGAATGAAGAATCTTTGATTTAGAATTTGTCCCAGCTCTAATTTGGTAGCTGCGATAAAGCCTTAAAATCTCCCCCTCAAAATTTGTATATCCCTTCCTGAAAAAAAATTCTGGATACGGCTTTGTGAGTGAGGAAATGGGGATAAAAATATTTCCCTGCACCGAGTACTAGCTGACCTTGTTACGCCACTGACACCAACTATTTTTGCTTTTGCAAAAGCTAGTTGCACTACTTTTGAGCATTTTCTGTTGTAACTTGTAAACCTTTGCCCTTATGTTAAATTAGCACTGGGCATTAAACATTTTGGACATTGAGTAAGGAATATCATATTACTTACTTAATAGTTTGGATCTGCTTTCTTTATTTTTGTTTATGTTTATGCAGTTTTAGAGGTAGTAAAGAACTCTAAAGACAGGTTCTCGTTGTTCAAAATTTTTATAGAGAAAAAATATTAAAAAAAATATAATAAAAATCACAGACACTTTTTTTAATAATAATAATACTAATAATAAATCTCTTTATTCCTATAAAAATAAAACACATACATACAGGTATAGTATAGGAAGGCGCGTCGAAATATATACAGAAATAATATATTAGTACTACGTAAACTTAAAATTTAAGTAGTCTTCTAAACCATATGGTTCGATCTCCAACAACACTTCAACAATCTCCCCCATAAATGTGTTCACACTATTGGCTGATTTTAATTTTGTTAGTAAAATATTATAAAATTTCATGTTAGAATACTCTCGGCTTTTCTCAGTAAATTTATATTTATGTATTGGGTAGGCATAGTTACTTTTATGTTTTGTGTCGTGTGAGTGTGTTTGTGTTTTTTATAAATAGTTGCTTCCAAATGAGCAATAGACATTCGAGAATATATATTCCAAATACCGTAAGCAATCTATTCGCTTTCAATATGTTTTTGCAATGAGCAGTTGGTTTTAATCCAACCATTGCTTAAGTGTTCGTTTCTGGATGATGAAAACTTTATTAATTTGGGTAGAACTACCCTAATGAATTATACCATATCGTATTATGCTTTCAAAATTGGCATAATAGACGGTTTTCAAAATGCTAAACGAGACATAGTCTCTTAATGTGCGGAGCATATAATTGGTTCTACTTAATTTTTTTAACATATTGCTTATGTGTTCCGTCCATGTTAATTTATCGTCCATAAGTACGCCTAAAAATTTTGCGGACCATGTTAATTCCAAACTAAAATCACCACAATTGAGACTTAGCGGAGTAAAAATTAATTTATTTTTCTTGAATAAAATACACTTTGTTTTACTTGTGTTAACAAGCAGCCGATTGGTCTTGAACCAATTTAGTATTTTATCCATAGCTTCTTTTGTGTTTTGGCATAATTTATTCATAGTCCTGCCCTTAATACAAATATTATTGTCAATATTAGGAATAATTCACTGACTATAGAGGCTTCTACTTCGTTATACATTGTTGAACATAAATAAAACACTGTTTATCACTTTGTTTGTATAACAATTGGTTTATTTGGTGACTATAGTTTCGATACTACACGTATCATTATCAAACCGTTAGTAACAAAAAACTACAAAGGAACATTATTTATATTTGGAAATTTTCTAATAACAGCGTTAAAGAGGGGGGTGTATTTAAGGTCAAGCTGGTCGTTAATTACGGGAATTTACCGATTAGCGCGGGCTCTGTGAATCTCCAAAGACTCCAGGAGGTCCATCTTTCTACCCTTCTCGGCAAAGTGAATAACTGAAAGTATATCCTCGCCAAAAGAATGGTTATTTTCAATCAAATGTTTGGCGAAAGATGACTTATCAATTAATCTATGCCGAAATGATTAAAGATGCTCACTGAGTCTGGTCTTAAAATTAAAAATCATATTTTTAACCATAAGACTCAGATACCAAGTATTTACAAATCAGGAATATATAAATTAACCTGTAATGATTGTAAGGGAGTGTATATAGGTCAATCTGGTCGTAATTTTAAGACCAGACTCAGTGAGCATCTTTACTCTTTTCGGCATAGATTAATTGATAAGTCATCTTTCGCCAAACATTTGATTGAAAATAACCATTCTTTTGGCGAGGATGTACTTTCAGTTATTCACTTTGCCGAGAAGGGTAGAAAGATGGACCTCCTGGAGTCTTTGGAGATTCACAGAGCCCGCGCTAATCGGGAAATTCCCGTAATTAACGAACAGCTTGACCTTAAATACACCCCCCTCTTTAACGCTGTTATTAGAAAATTTGCAAATAAATAATGTTCCTTTGTAGTTTTTTGTTACTAACGGTTTGATAATGATACGTGTAGTATCGAAACTATAGTCACCAAATAAACCAATTGTTATACAAACAAAGTGATAAACAGTGTTTTATTTATAATATTAGGAATAATCTAAGCTATTTATTTCCTCAAGAAAAAAATATTTCGTCGAAATTTCTCGTCTTTTAAAATTCACAAAAAACTAATAAACACCCTAAAATTTGATTTTAATATTAGTGAAATTTAACCAAGTATTTTATTTTTCAAGTTACAGTTAAATATGTTTTACCACGTGAAAGATGAGAAACTTGTTCAAAATAGACCCTAAAATTTGATTTTGAGCACTTGTTCTAAGCACAATTTTTAAGTCTTAGACAATGTTTATAGTTAAAAGTTAAAATAGGTAGCAATAATCTGCAAAAAGCGTGTTATGTTAATAACGAATATTTACGCGGTATGTATATTGCATTATATTCTAAGCATTTCCCTAAATCAATTTAATTAAATTACGCACATTCAGACGCGCTTTATCGCGGGAAATAATAAACCCTCTCTGCATACATATTTCTCTTGTTTATCAGCATATTCATCAGTGAATAACATTCTAATATAAACAACATTAATTTATATCAGCTAAAATATGGAGTTTTTTTTTGTTGCGCGCGAGAAAATTAGGAAAAAAATAATAATTAATCAAGCGGGTAAAAAGCGCACTCGTGAATTAATGATTCGTTTCATTAATAGGTTTATTTTGATTAAAATTTCGTGTGCGGCAGCAAAAAGACGACGCCCGGCATTTACATATTTTACCATTTATTAATAAATCTCCAGGGGGATAAATGAATTGGCGAAGTTGGGCTCGGATACAACAAAAAAATAGTCTCTCGAAAAATTTGCCTTAGAGTGCCAAATCGTGTTATAATCATATTTCGTAAGCAGTGTTTTTTTCTTTTTTTAATTATCTTGTAAGCACATTTCTGATTAAAAATGTTTTTAAAATTCAGGAGGCGTGCGATTTATTTAAATAATTAAACATTGATTGTTTATGTAGTAGGGCGAACCGAAATGTAAGTAAGTTTTTTGAGTGTATTTTTTTCTGATTCTACGTTCAGTTCTAAGGAAAAAAGTGCATGGGACCATAGGTCTACGGTGAATTTCAAGCCGCATTAATTTTAATTGAAGAATTTACTGCAGCCGGTAGTAATATTTATGTGGATTTCAGTTCTGATTTATAATATTTCCTATTTTTATTTATATGTTAGGGTTCATGGGAGTTTTGAGTGTGACGAATTCAATGTTGACATTCATTTTTGTCTTAGGTATCCGCAAGGTGGCTCTGCAAACTTTTGTCCGCCATTTTTAAGGAAAAAGTTTATATAAATAATTCAAATACTGCTGCTATTTATTTATGATATTAGCAACATGTTTAAATACTGTGAATATTTATTTTTTGCAGACGATCATAAACTATACAAATTGTCTGTCAGGAAGATCAGATTGTAATGCAACATAATGTTAACACATTGCTTGCTTAGTGTAAACAATTTAGGGCTTGGCAGACATTTAGTTTTTCAAAGAGGGAGTCGAATTTTTTGTGATTTTACGTTCAATTCTAAGAAAAAACAGTCCAGGGGATCATAGGTATATGGTGAATTTCGAACCAAAACAAGACCATTTTCACATTCATTTGAAAATGGTCTAACAAACCGAAACTAGTCGGAATAAAGTTATAATTTGTGAAACAATACCAAGTGTTTTTAATTTCAATAACTTTACCTATTTTAATATGTTTCACCATTTGCCAGATGAGAAATGAATTCAAGATACCATATTTCTTGCTATATCAACCAACCTAGTAATTACTCTAATTAGTTCTTCCCTACTTCTCGCTAGTATTACTGGTGTTTCTTCCTGTATAATATTCCAGTTCTGTTTAAGTTGGCGTCTCTTATAGCTTTTTCTAGCACTAGGCTGAAAAGAATAGGAGATAGCGGCCCCCCTTGTCTTACTCCTTGGCGAAGCCATCACTAACGTTGTTGTTAATTTTGACCTTACTTTCAGTGTCTTGCAATGTCATTTGAATCATGTTGATAAGCTTCTCACTGACCTGGAAATATTGTAACGCTTCAAAAATGGCTACCCTTGCTTGTTTAAAATCAATGAAAAGCATTACCATTGGTGTCTTAAAGTCAAAACTCTCAGCCTGTATTTCCCTCATTGTAAATATTGCATCTGTCGTGCTCCTTCCTCGTTTAAACCCACATTAGTACTCCCCTGTTTTATCTTTGACTTCACTCACTAATATATTCTTTAAATCCGTTGCTAGTATTTCATATGCTACATTTAGTAGTGAAGTGCACCATTGGTATAGAATAAATTTGTAAAGAAAGGTTAATTTGTTTTATTTAAAGGTATGTAAATACCACGTATTCTCTGAAAGAAAAGAGAAAAGGGAAATTGTACTGACTTTCAGTCTAGACTACTGATCACCTGTTGGCATAGATTACCTAAACCTGTCTAACTCAGTTCGGGGAGTTTGGTCGTGGGATATATGTAATAAATGTTTTCTATTGGGCGCCAGTAACCATAAAGGAAAATAGTTGAGACCCAGCTTCAGAATTATTAAATATAAAAATATTCGGCTACTAAATATTTTCCTTTATAGTGACCAGTAAGTCCAGAAAGTCCAAAATAAAGAAAAGAAATCGTCAGTTAAATTATAACTAAAGTAAATTCTTTATTATAAATGAAATTAAAACAATGGAAAAATATAAGAAAAAAAAATATATATATATGTATGATGAATATAATTTAGAGAGAGAGAGAGAGTTCGTAGACATAAACATTCAATATGTATCAAAACAAATTATAATATTTCATTACCTTGAATATCACTTTAAATAAATAAATATTCCAGTTAACTCTCAAATCTAATCAAGTCAATAATTCAAAAATACTGAATAAACATTCACATACCCAACTACTATATCTTTAATTCAAAAATACTAAATAAACGTTTAAAATAATATACTCAACTAATGTACCTTTAAGTTAAGTTGAGCCCACCTATATAACTTACAGAATATAATATATTATTATACCATCAATGATCAATTTTGGTTTACAGTTTTAATACAGTAGAACCATTATATTACGCCAGCAAAATAATGTGAGAATAATCCTTTCAGTAAAACTCTATTAATTCATTAACATTAATTTGTGACCAAATTAATTTCAGTTATCAGAGATTATTCATTCCTAAATACTTAATAAGCAAAATGTAAGTCTTAAATTAATCATCATATGACAAATAAATCCAGCCCCAAATAATTCAAGAATGAACAATATGTCAGATCGGTAGAAAAATATACTTTAAAAATTAGTTTGAATATTTAAATTGAAAAACGTTATAACTTTAAGCAGGAAAATTAAATAAGAGATGCATATAGTATTACTTCACATAAAATATTATATTATTAACCTCAAGTATAGTAAACTTGAATAAAACTCAACGCACAATGACTAAGGCGAGCAAATTGTACGCATTAACTCAAAATTCAAATGTAATGGTAAATATTTTACCCCTGAATGTACTTATCTTGTGTAACTATCCGGTACTGGTGTAGAACAGTCCTCGTAGAAAAAGGAATGCTTTCTACTCCCTATTCCAAGACAATCCGCTCCCTTAAGCGTTCTTCACAGTAAATTCCTTAAGGGTAGGTGACAGATAAAATTCGGTTCAGCAACAAGCCCTCAACAGCAAACTAATAATAACGGAACCATATCCAAAACAGTAAAAGGAAAAACTCCAGTGAAATCCCAAAAATATCCTCAGTTATCCATAAATTAGTCTAACACAGAAATCCTAAAGGGGCCAATGGTGGTATTAGCGATATGCCACGAACAAATGCATAAAACACGAATAAATGACAATTCTCCCAATGCAATAACTGAATCTGATTAGATGAAAAATAATCTCTTACCTGAGCTAAGATAACATACCCTACAAAACCTCTTTAGCGATATAAAATCCTCTCACGAGTGATCATAGGGGAACATCCTCAACGAAACAGCCACAATAATATCCCAAATTAATCCAAAGTTTCCCCGGTGAAAATGGATATATCGATCAGAGCCACAATAATAGTAATATAAGACGATCTGATAAAATCCAATCGCTAATTAAGTCTGGCACGTTTGACAGATGGTAATGAAATGAATCCGGAAGAGAATTAAATGTCATTTCGCAATTTCGTACCAACCCAATTAATCAATAATTGATGTATGAACGATTCATTGTTGAAGTACACAAAGTTGCCTATATTAAAACGCTACAAGGAGAATAAAAATATCGGCATATATTTAAATTCGTTTTCAAACTGTTACATAAAGTATAATAAAATTAGATTGTATATAATTGAGCGATTAAAGGGGCCTAAAGGGCGATCGGCCCCTGACAGCTACTTCAGATTGTATTGTTTAGTTGTAATTAGTGGGAAATTTGATTCGTGATTAGGGTCTGAGGAAAATGTGTGCAAATTGTGTGCGGCTCAGTAGGAAGGGAATTGTTGGTAGTTGGTAGTTGGAGTGGGTGTTGCGGACGGTTTGTCCACCGGCCTGAGACGTTAATATAATTATGTGGAATAACAGGTTTAATTCGGTGCACAGCAGTAAGGACATGTATAATGAGCTATGATATTATCCATGTAACCCGTAGGCAGTAGAGGCCAGTGTATATGCGTGACCACAAATGTCTGATGGCTGTCAACGCCGGTTGTAAGCCCGTGCTCTGCTCTAGAGAGGACGGAACTGCATGATTTCAGCAACATAATAACTCATGCCCGCCGGCGATCATATTTCACCTTATCATCATTGATTAATCTGCGAGGAGGGCTTTTGATGGCTTTGCGATATTAATTTGTTAGGCGCCGAGATAAAGGCATTAATTTTCCCTCTTTTACACGTAGTGCCCCAAAGGATCTCGTCCTGATTACTTGCTCGCTCGCTTGCTTGCTCGAATTATATTCAATTTAATTCAGGAAACCAACACAGCGTCTACTCCTAACGTGCGTCACGAATCGACTATTGATAATCACTCAATAAACCAAAGTAATTAGGAAATACGTAGATGAAACCTGAAATACTTTACAAACGAATGATTTTCTTTAAAGGATAAAATGATTTTGAAGCATTAGCTGTTTATAAAAGTGTTCATTTTGAATCTTGACGATGTACTCACATTTTTTATGCGGTTGCCCAGAATGCTAATTGAATGATGAAATTATCCAAATGTTCACTTTTTAGAAGCTTTAAATTGAACGCTTTTACAAAAACAATACATTCGTAAAAATTTACAATCGCTGTCATCGGGATATGAATATTTTATAAAAATTTCCCTGTATAAAAAAATAAACATTACGCGTCGTCGAATTGTATTTCCACAACACCACTGACAATTAAAACTTCAAATAAAAACACAATAAAATCGAATGCAAGTGGAAACCATTTGAACTATTTCCTTTAAGAATAATGGTATTTTTTTAATAAATTCATCCGGAGATTATATATATAAATATATATATGTTATAACGTAGATTTATGTATATATATATATATATATATATATATATATATACAAATATATCTTTATTGATAGATAGCAACAGTAAATACAACAAACAAATAATAAGTATGTACAAATAACTATAACATAAAATAAAAATCCATCTGTTAATTGGCTATCGACTAATGGTCTTTCCGCCTGAATTTATTCTTATGTGTGACTGTTGTATTTGGTGAAAAAAGGGTCATGATTGTTAATGTCGTCAGTAGTATCAAAGTGGGACTGTTCTTTAATCGTCATGATCGCTAATGTCCTGAAATGATGAACGCGGATTATTACTAAAAAAAGAATTTCACAATACAATAGAAATAATAATAATATTGAGTCGTTTTATATTCCTCCAAAATTATCAATGCGTTTAATTTACAAATTAAATTCATTTTCAAATGAGAAATAAATAAATCACACCCCAGAGAGACGGTGCGCATTTCCCGTCTAGTAATATGTAATGACATTTATTCAGCTCTAGACCTTTAAAACATGAATAACAATGTCATTCTCGGTACATTAAGCACGGCTGGCTCAAGGTAAGTAATCCGGCATAAGCTTAAATGTCAATATTCGATTTAAATTTTCGAATCAAATGTAGAGTGTCTGGGGCGATAAGGACGCGGCTAAGGGAATAATGGTCCGACCGAAAAGAGAGAGAGGGGAAAAAGATAGAAATGACAGTTTCGTTTTGTAATTGAGAAGCGGGATCCAAACGAAGCATATTTTCCTAAATTAAGCAGTATGAAGATGAATTTCAGCGAGAAACGGCGGAAACTTTCTCAATAAACATCGATTCAGCGATTATTGACACTCCAACTGTGTTACAATGATGGAAATATAAGGAATTAATTTACAAGGATGTTTTTCATAAGTATACATATCCCGATGTATATTCTGTGTTTTTTTTTATTATTAGCCAACCAGATTTGGTGATTTTTATATACTGATGGATATTTGGTTGGATACTCTAGTTGTAATTCTGACTCATGACTTCAACTTAAATATCAGGTTATATTTTAAACATGGTTGCCATGTGCTTAATTACCCTATTGTGAAGATTAATTAAGTGGCGAAACATTACTTTTGACGTGTTATTACCACTTTTTATATATTAATGCTATTACATGACAAACAGTAGGGACACCCAAATAATCAAAGAACCTTAGAAAAATAAATCCAAAATCTGGTTGGCCAATAAAAAAAAGACGAATACACAGGGTGTTATGAATTATCGGACCACCATTGGTAACTTATCTTTGCAGCTACGAAATCTGATAAATTAATAAACTAGTAGTATTTTTAACGTACAGCCGGCGCAACCCAAATCTGAACGCCAAAATTTTATGATGAAATTTACACTTTGCGTCATAATCATTCGTCACAATTAAATTTGACACCTCTCAAAAAATATTGTCAAAAATTGCCGATGACACCTCTCTTTGTAATACCACTGCGTTCACATTTGGGTTGCGTCGACTGTACCTTACGATAGCGTAAACAAAAAAACAAGTAAATCATAGGTTTTTGATTTATTCGCAAAACCAACTTTCTTTTAAATGGGATGCCCAGTACACTTTGACATATTTAGAAAGAACGAAAATACAGAAACAAAAATGGCTCAATAAATGATTTTTCTAAAATTGAAAATAAAGGAGTTATGGGCCATTAAAACACTGCATATTTTATAATAGTCGAAATAAAAATGGCGATAAACAAGCGATGTCGGTTGTTGTCAAATTATCCATGCTTATTGCCGTTTCGCTGTTACAATTTTCTTGTATTATGCTTTTTCGTTATAACGAGAAATGTGGCATGTTACAGTGTTATTTATCATGTTCAAAAAATTCAACTGAAACAGCGAAAAGACATGGCAAAATTTATGATAATTCAAGAAAACTGGCTATACATCAAAAAGCATGGATACTTTGACAACATCGGACATTGTTCAAACAAGATAAATTCAAATTCAAAACTATTTGAATTCGAGAAAATAAGCTTACGCTTCTTATAGTTTGCACACTTTAAATTGTATTGATAGTTGGTTTGAAGAGAATTTGACCTAAACGTTACATATACTTTAATAGAGCGTTGTAACAAATCAAATTAAATAAGATTTTAAATATTTCATTGTATAATTCAATATCCGGAGGTGTATTTGCACGGGAAGTAGTTGTTTCAATGGATATTTATCGTCTTAAATTGTCTTATTAATTTAGACACTGTTTGCATTTTCACGAATAGTTTTTTCGTAATTTTATATATTATCGGACATTGTTTGTTTATCACTGTTATGATTTCGAATAGGTAGTCCTATTATAAAATTTGCAATCCAATATATATTAGTGCTATTGGGTTGTCTTTAATCACTCTTTTAAACAATTGGTTTAGCGCCGAATTTGACTCACGTTTTACTCACATCTACATTTTAGATAATTTGACACCAACCGACATCGTTTGATTATCGCCGTTATGATTTCGAATAGGTAGTCCTGTTATAAAATATGCAGTATTTTAATAATAATAACTCCTTTGTCTTCTATTTTAGGATAATTATTTATTTGGACCTTTTTGTTTATGTATATTTTCTCTTTCTAAATATGTCCAAATAAAGAGGGTATTCCATTTAAAAAAAATATTTTGCCCATACATCAAAAAACTGAGTTATTAATAAAAAACGGTTTAACTTTGTTTGTGTAACACAATTTATTTTTATGTGACTGCAGTTTCGGCAAATTTAGCTTGCCATTATCAAACATATAGTCACATAAAAATAAATTGTGTTATACAAACAAAGTTAAACCGTTTCTTGTTAATAAATTAACATGTATAACGAAGTAGAAGCCTCCACAATACAAAATTTCAAAAAAACTGAGGTTTACTTGTTTTTCTGTTTTCACCATCGTAATGTACGTAAAAAATACTAGTTTTCTAATTTAACTGGCTTCGTAACTCTAAATATAACAAAGTAACCAATGGTTGCCCAATAATTTAGAACACCCTATATACGCTGTATTTGTTCAGGTGTTCGTAGTTTTTGAAAATCGTTCAATTTGATGTTTCTAACGAGTGTTTCGACTCCCAGGATAAGCATGAAGTAAAATTTCGAGTTTACAAAAACCTGAAAATTTGGTTTGGCCGTGTAGCGCGTAGCCTCGTTTTCAATTTTCTTTCGTGTCGATTTTTGCATAATGAAATGGCAAACATTACTGAATAGAAGTAACTCCTTAACATAAAGAGATGATAACTGGTGTCAGGGCTGTCTTAAGCAGAAGTTCTATCACGCTTAAAAAGACATCCTAAACATGAACCTATTCCAGATCGTTTAACGATCATATTTTTATAAAACAGGGTCTATAAAGTAGTTAGCCAAAGCGTTAAATAAAGATAGTGAGTGTTTTTAATGCATTTACGATGATCCCAGGCTGAGCTATGAAAAACGAAAAGCTGGAATTTTTGACAATTTACAAACAACAAAATTAATCAAAGATCTAACATTTTCAAGTAAGATCCATGAATGATCTGGAGAAAAAGGCATGGAATCCTTTCGTTATAGTCATCAAAATATTTCGGGGAAATAAAAACAAAACTTAACATTTTATCGAACTGGTCCAAATTTTAATCAAGTATTCCTATAATATTGGTTGTTATATGAGTGCAAAAGTTTATTATTTGGATTGCTTGAAACCTTAAATAAAACACTTAATGATTTCTAACCATTTGCATAAAAACCTAGGAGATGTAAGTGATGAGCATGGTGAATGTTTTCACCAAAGTTTAAAAGATATAGAGAGGCGGTACCAAATATGATAGGATACTCACATGTTAGCCGGCTACTATTGGAATATTAAAAGAGGAAATATATAAAATTACGATAATGTTATTATAAACTGCAAACAATAAGTACAGGGCATTTTGCTTTTGAGTATACACATGTCGATAATCACAGCGTTTGGTAAATTGCGGAAATTCGTAGTGTTTAAAAGCGATAAATTTGAAGCTTTTTACGAGTGTTTTCTACTCCCAGACTAAGCATGAAGTAAAATTTCGAGTTTAGAAAATCCAAATTAGGCTTTTCTAAACTCGAAATTTTACTCCATGCGCCACGCGTATTAATCACCGAAGTATTGTAAAGTTTAAAATATACGGCTTTAGCAATCTGATATGTAGGTGTGAATAAAACGTGAGTCAAATTCGGCGCTAAACTAGTTGTTTAAAAGAATAATTATAGACAACCCAATAACACTAAAGTTTTGCGAAAAAATAGATAAAATTACAAATATTTACTCTTTTTGTAGTCTTAATAATTAATACAGGGAATCTTTCTTTAAGGTATACATATTCACACACTGTAAATTTTGCGACATTCGTCGTTTTTTTTAAAGATATAAATTTGCATCTTTAAACGAGGGTTTTCCACTCCCAGACTAAGCATGAAGTAAAATTTCGAGTTTAGAAAAGCCTAAAAATTTGGATTGGCCGCGTAGCGAAGCGGAGCGGCCAATCCAAATTAGGCTTTTCTAAACTCGAAATTTTACTTCATGCGCCACGCGTACAAAACACTGAAATATTGTGAAATTTAAAATATATTACTAAAGCAGCATGCTAAAACAGTATATTTTAAACTTCATATTGAATTAGTGTTGTGTACGCCCAGCCATCTGAAATATTGTAAAATTAAAAATATACTGCAAAATCAGTATTAATTAAGTCAATATTATTGTTATGAAGTGTAATTTTTTTGTTTGTTATTTAATTAATTGATTCGCTATTCATATAATTGATTGTGTTTCAAGAATGAGTAATTAAATGTTAATTTTTACTGTTAGTTAGTATCACTAAAATATTTATAGTTAAATTACCCTGTAATTGGATGTAAATCTGTTAAAATAATTTTTCCGCGTAGCGAAGCGGAGCGGACAATCCAAATTAGGCTTTTCTAAACTCGAAATTTAACTTCATGCGCCACGCGTATAAAACACTTATTTACAGTGAAGTTAGAAAATCATACATACAAAACGATTATAGGCAACCCAATTTACATTAGTGTTATTGGGTTGTCTATAATCACTTTTTTAAACAATTAGTTTAGCGCCGAATTTGACTCACGTTTTATTCGCATCTACATATGATTGCTTAAGCCGTATATTTTAAACTTTACGATATTTCAGTGTTTAATACGCGTGGCGCATAGAGTAAAATTTCGAGTTTAGAAAAGCCTAATTTGGATTGGCCGCTCCGCTTCGCTACGCGGAAAAATTATCTCAACAGATTTACATCCAATTACAGGGTAATTTAACTAATAACACTAAAGTTTTGCGAAAAAATAGATAAAATTACAAATATTTACTCTTTTTGTAGTCTTAATAATTAATACAGGGAATCTTTCTTTAAGGTATACATATGCACACACTGTAAATTTTGCGACATTCGTCGTTTTTTTTAAAGATATAAATTTGCATCTTTAAACGAGGGTTTTCCACTCCCAGACTAAGCATGAAGTAAAATTTCGAGTTTAGAAAAGCCTAAAAATTTGGATTGGCCGCGTAGCGAAGCGGAGCGGCCAATCCAAATTAGGCTTTTCTAAACTCGAAATTTTACTTCATGCGCCACGCGTACAAAACACTGAAATATTGTGAAATTTAAAATATACTACTAAAGCAGCATGCTAAAACAGTATATTTTAAACTTCATGTTGAATTAGTGTTGTGTACGCCCAGCCATCTGAAATATTGTAAAATTAAAAATATACTGCAAAATCAGTATTAATTAAGTCAATATTATTGTTATGAAGTGTAATTTTTTCTTTGTTATTTAATTAATTGATTTGTTATTCATATAATTGATTGAGCTTCAAGAATGAGTAATTATATGTTAATTTTTACTGTTAGTTAGTATCACTAAAATATTTATAGTTAAATTACCCTGTAATTGGATGTAAATCTGTTGAGATAATTTTTCCGCGTAGCAAAGCAGAGCGGCCAATCCAAATTAGGCTTTTCTAAACTCGAAATTTAACTTCATGCGCCACGCGTATAAAACACTTATTTACAGTGAAGTTAGAAAATCATACATACAAAACGATTATAGGCAACCCAATTTACATTAGTGTTATTGGGTTGTCTATAATCACTTTTTTAAACAATTAGTTTAGCGCCGAATTTGACTCACGTTTTATTCGCATTTACATATGATTGCTTAAGCCGTATATTTTAAACTTTACGATATTTCAGTGTTTATACGCTTGGCGCATGGAGTAAAATTTCGAGTTTAGAAAAGCCTAATTTGGATTGGCCGCTCCGCTTCGCTACGCGGCCAATCCAAATTTTTAGGCTTTTCTAAACTCGAAATTTTACTCCATGCTTAGTCTGGGAGTGGAAAACCCTCGTTTAAAGATGCAAATTTATATCTTACAAAAAACGACGAATGGCCCAAAATTTACAGTGTCTGCATATGTATACCTTAAAGAAAGATTCCCTGTAATAATTATTAAGACTACAAAAAGAATAAATATTTGTAATTTTATCTATTTTTTCGCAAAACTTTAGTGTTATTGGGTTGTCTATAATTATTCTTTTAAACAACTAGTTTAGCGCCGAATTTGACTCACGTTTTATTCACACCTACATATCAGATTGCTAAAGCCGTGTATTTTAAACTTTACAATACTTTGGTGATTAATACGCGTGGCGCACGGAGTAAAATTTCGAGTTTAGAAAAGCCTAATTTGGATTGGCCGCTCCGCTTCGCTACGCGGCCAATCCAAATTTTTAGGCTTTTCTAAACTCGAAATTTTACTCCATGTTTATTCTGGGAGTGGAAAACCCTCGTTTATAGATGCAAATTAAAAACTTAAAAAAAAATACAACAAATGTCGCAAAATTTACAGTGTGTGCATATGTATACCTTAAAGAAAGATTCGCTGTAATAATTATTAAGACTACAAAGACAATAAATATTTGTAATTTTATATATTTTGTCGCAAAATTAACAGTGTGTGCATATGTATACCTTAAAGAAAAATGCCCTGTATTAATTATCAAGACATCAAAGAAAATAAATATTTGTAATTTTTGGTGGTGGAGGCGGTAACTTTGTGAAACATTTTAACTATTTAATTAAATAATTTTAACTTTTTTGTATTCACCTTTTTATCTTTATTTTTAAGTATATATAAGGACCTTAATGTTAATTTTAAGTACTTGGTTTGAGAATGGCTCGTCAGTGAGTCGAACTAGTCACCGTAAAAATAAGTGAATACAAAAAAGTTATAAGAGTTATTTAATTAAATTTGTAATTACAAATTACAAACTTAAATTAAATGGATACATTTAATACAGTTTTTAATTCTCTAAAATAATATTCCTTTACGATTTTTCTCTAAAATTAATAGGGGGGCTAATAATTACACATATTTAATTTTACATGTTAAATTCCTATGTTCGCCCCTTATCTCAGACACTCGGTATAAACATAATATAAACCCAAGTGCATAGAAATCGGCCCACTCATTCTTTTTTATTGTTAATAATAAAATCATTGTTGCAAAGTAACAAACAAAACGTTTAATATTTCACGATAAAATAGACTATCAAATAGACATTGGAAGGTAGAACGGCTGACATTAAGCCATCTGGCCACAGACCACTGGCTTCGAAAATATTCCAAACGAGCTACAGCTTTTGCACAATCTACAGCACTTAAAACCATAATGAACACACCAACCTTCAGTGGGTTTATACCCACAGCCACTGAAGATCAAAACAAAAAAGCAAAAACAGTGAAAGAACGTAGACATCTTGATACTTTATCCATAATGTCGAATGGAAAGCGTATCTTTAAATTTCATTTGTGATGATTATTGTTCATTAAATAAAGTAATAAGTACGATATGTTGTTTTTTTTTCTATACCCTGATTGTTTATTTTATCGTAAAATACCAAAAGTTAATTCGCAGCATTGCAAAAGTAATGCTATTAGGAAAAAATAAAAAATAAATTACGAGTGGGCCGTTTTCTTTGCACGTAAGTGTACATAGGAATTTAACATGTAAAATTAAATATGTGTAATTATTAGCCCATCTACTAATTTTAGAGAAATATCGCAAAGGAATATTATTTTAGAGAATTAAAAACTGTATTAAATGTATCCATTTAATTAAGGTTTGTACCAGAATCCACCTTAAAAATAATAAAAATAAGTTGAACAATGTACCATTTAATAAAAACCCTTGCCATGAGGTTGACAAATGTCATGTTATAGTGAAAATAATTTTGCTAGTCAGATATCAATTCACGCATTATAATTGTTACGAATAATAATCTGAGTTATTGCAATGAAGAGAGGGTATTCATTATAAAAACATTTTACAGTGGCGTCAGTTTACGCAGAGTTTGTGACTTATTTTCGGTTAAATTTAACAATCGACGAATTCCGTCTGTATCAACAATTACCAAGTTTGTGAAAAAGTTTGAAAATACAGCAAGTGTAGCGGCAGATGATTTAAAAGGTATTTTAATAGTCCAATTTCAACAAATATTAATTCAAAAACATTAACCTTACAGGCAAACGGAACAGAAGATGCAACAATGAATTGGAAGAAAGAGTTTTGTGTTTGATAAATGCTGAACCAACAACTAGCATACGATGTATTGCTCGTAAGTGATTCTGAAGAAGCATGGATACCATCCCTACAAACATCAATGTCATAAGGAGATACTACTAGTGGATGAAGAAAGTAGGCGTGTATTCTGTGAAATAAAGCAGGATCGATCAAACACAGACCGAAACTGTTTTACCGATGAATGCACCTTCACTCTTAATAACGAGCCCAACACACAGAACACGCGATACTGGACCCAGGAAAATCCACGGATACGCTTGCAAACTAAAACCCAGTTCCCGCAAAAAATAAATATTTGGGCTGGTATTTTTAACAATAATATTATTAGGCCATTTGAAATTTATGGAAATTTAAATTCGAATTCTTATTTAGACCTTTTAATCGACCAGGTTGGCCCTGCGTTAGAAGAAGTTGCACGTGAAAATCAGGAGATATGGTATCAGCATGATGGATGTCCGGCCCATTATGGTTTAAATATAAGGGAATATTTAAATGCTAATTTTCCCAATTGTTGGATTGGTCGCGGTGGCACTATCAACTGGCCATCAAGATCTCCTGATTTAACACCATGCGATTTTTTTATGGGGTCACCTGAAAAACAAAATTTATAAAAAACGCCATCCAAATATTGAATCTTTGCAGGAAGCAATTTTTGTGAATTGCAGATTAATTACAGATAGGCAGTTGGCTAATGGAAGGCAGGCATTTTATAGCAGATTGGGTTATTGTTTACACCAGAATGGAGAACTTTTTGAGTACTTGCTCTAACATTTCCCATTGGGCGCAGATACAGTAAAATAAAAATTTAAACAAAAATAAATCACGAACTGTTTGTAATCTGACACCACTATAAATTATCTTGATAATAAATTATTTATCTTTCTTCCATTAATTACGTGTTATTATTAGGATTTATCCTAAACGACAAGCATGCATTAATTATTTTTTCTTTGGTAGCATTTCGATAATATGGATTCTGACAAGCCTGGACACAAACAGCCGTACTGCGGGAGGAGCCGGACCAACAGCGAGAACAGCGTTCTGGTACAAACGTAAATTAAATCTATTTGAAATAAAACAACGCAGTTGGGAGGGTTTCACTTTTATTGTTGAACACTGCCAGCAGTGTTCAACAATAAAAGTGAAACCCTCCCAACTGCGTTATTTTATTTCAAATAGTATTATGGAGTTTCATCATGTATCCGCCTCATCAATTAAATATTTAAATTAAATCGATACATTTAATACAGTTATTAATACTCTAAAAAATATTCCTTTGCGATTTTTCTCTGAAATGAATAGGGGAACTAATGATTACACATATTTAATTTTACATGGTTAATTCCTATGTTCGCCCCTTATCCCAGACACTCGGTATATATAGGTTTTGCAAGTTACCCCAATTTTTCTAAGAAACAAGCCCTGGATGTATTAACAGCAAAAATCGTGTTCCCCAGTATTATCATTGAAGATAGTTTTTTTTTTCATAAATTACACAACACATGTGTTAATATGTGCTGGTAAGCGTTGCGATGATCGCGAGGGAGAACATCAATAACACATCGAAGCGTAACAGCGAAACGACGGAAAGGGGTTGGAATTTGATATCAATGATTGCCAGGCTACATGACGAGGGGATGTCGGCCGGCCGTGATGGATCACAGCCCGGGATACTGCCTGCGGTTGTATGTCATTTACAGGAATCATATGTGTACTGCTGCGAGTTCGAAACAATCATTTACTTTTAAATCGTGCCACGTCGATCCAACAAGTTTCCCCTTTCAGCGCCGGACGAAACTTTTATATTTGCATCCCACCCCCTCGGGCGCCTTCACCAGCAGATTACACTCCGGATACGGGCCATCTCCCAGCTACGCGTCAAATTAATACATCAAAGAAATTCACAATGAATTTTTAATTAATTGAGCCGATCAATCCCGGCAATCAATCAAAAGTTCATTAATCACCAACACCGGGGATATTAACAAGGCAGCGCGAGTGTGCCTTCTCAGTTTCACATTTATTACTTAATGACGTTTTAAGTTAATAATAACCCCTGCTTGATTTTATTAAATCGCTCAATGTTAAATTAATTATATTCCACAAAAATTTATAGATCACAAAGATTTAAGTCATAAAACAGTCTAGGTATAACTTTATGAGAGGTGGCAATTCTCAATGAATTGTAATTTCTTGAATTAATTTCTCATCTGGCACTTGGTGAAACATATAAGAATATGTAAAGTTATTTTAATAAAAAAACACTTGGTATTGTTTCACAAATTAAAACTTTATTCCGACTAGTTTCGGTTTGTTAGACCATTTTCAAAGGAATGTGTACACCCCTCTCTTTGATGCTGTAATATAAAAGAAATGTACACATAATTTTAGGCACTTAGTTTGATAATGACTAACTTGAAGTCGAAACTATAGTCACTGAAGAGTAAAAATAAAACTGGTAGAACAAAGTTGTCTTTTAATTAAGTTGTTATGAAGACGTACCACAAAGTGAACGCTAATCAATTCTCATAAAGATCCACATAGACTGTTTTATGACTTAAATCTTTTTGAAAAATATGAATTTGTGTTGAGTACTCATTCTTTAACAAATTCATATTCTTGATATTTGTATTTTCAAAATAAAGCCCTGTTGTGGACGAATAATTGCTGTATACAAACGTTTAGTCTGCCAGCTATTGACGATGCTACTGAAGCTAATGGGCATAAGATGGCGTTTACGTTTTCAACCATATGTAAATCTTGAATTAATTTCTCATCTGGCACTTGGTGAAACATATTACACTATGTAAAGTTAATTAAAGGAAATGCGCTTGGTATTGTTTCAGAATTAAATCTTTATTCCGACTAGTTTCAGTTTGTTAGACCATTTTCAAAGGAATGTGTGTGAAAATGGTCTAACAAACCGAAACTAGTCGGAATAAAGATTTTATTGTGAAACAATACCAAGTTCCTTTCCTTTAATTAACTTTACATATATGTAAATCATTTTGATTCAGTTTATTAAATTTATAAAATTGCAAATATAATTTCTTGAAATATTATCTTATTTTGGCACTTGTAGAAATACTGTAAGTATTTATTCACGAATTAAAATCTTTATTCCTACTAGTTTTAGTCTGGTAAACAATAAAGGAAATTTTTTCTTTAGAGGACGCTGTATATTTTCTGATACACTTTCATTTTGAACAATTAGAAGTCACTAACGAGTGTTTCCACTCCCAGACTAAGCATGAAGTAAAATTTCGAGTTTAGAAAAGCCTTAAAATTTGGTTTGGTCGCTCCGCGAAGCGGAGCAACCAAACCAAATTTTCAGGCTCTTCTAAACTCGAAATTTTACTTCATGCGCCACGCGTATAAAACACTGAAATATTGTGAAGAAAATTTGAAAACACAAAAGACGTTTCTTTTCTTTCTTATATAAGAATTCTCGAACTAAAATTAAATTTTAGTCCGATATTTGTGAAGTTTTATTCAGAGAAGTCTCAGGGTAATACAATTTTCCCTTCCCACAACAAAAATTATTAAAATGAGAAATATAGATGAAACATAAAATCCGTTAAAAAGCGACTTGGTATTGTTTCACAAATTAAAACTTTATTCCGACTAGTTTCGGTTTGTTAGACCATTTTCAAAGGAATGTTTATACCCCTCTCTTTGATGCTGTAATATAAAAGAAATGTATACATAATTTTAGGCACTTAGTTTGATAATGACTGTTGGCTACGATTTTTTTTTTCATGTTGAACTAACTGATTCGGTGATGTAAGGGACGCATTTTTTTTTCTGTCAGTGTTTGTTCGACATTTTATTGCCACCGCATTGCCAGATTTATTATTTTTATATTCGTAATATATTTTCTTACAAATATTAAAATAATAAATCTGGCAATGCGTTTTTATTTTATAAAATTTGAAGTTTCTAACGAGTGTTTTCCACTCCCAGACTAAGCATGAAGTAAAATTTCGAGTTTAGAAAAGCCTGAAAATTTGGTTTGGTTGCGTAGCGCGAAGCGCGGAGCGACCAAACCAAATTTTCAGGCTTTTCTAAACTCGAAATTTTACTTCATGCGCCACGCGTACAAAACACTGAAATATTGTAAAATTTAAAATATACTTCTAAAGCAGCATGCTAAAACAGTATATTTTAAACTTCATGTTGAATTAGTGTTGTGTACGCCCTGTCATCTGAAATAGTGTGAAATTAAAAATGTACTGCAAAACTAGTATTAAGTCAATATCATTGTTACGAAGTGTAATTTACTTGTTTGTTATTTAAATAATTGATTTGTTATTCATATTATTGATTGTGTTTCAAGAATAAGTAATTTAATGTTAATTTTTACTGTTAGTATCACTAAAATATTTATAGTTAAATTACCCTGTAATTGGATGTAAGTCTGTTGAAATAACTTAATTAAATAAAATAAAAAATAAAATTAAAATGTACTGCTAAAGCAGGATCAAAAATATAATAGTTATCTTAATTATGTTAACTTTTTACATAAAAAAATATCTTTGTGTTTATTTATTTTAGTTTTAACTTGCCCTATAGAAGCTGGCGAAAGTTCAGTGAAATATTGGCTAAATAAAAATAAATTCTGGCTAAAAAAATACAACTACAATTTTTTAATTCTGCCGCTTTTACCCAGAAAAAAATTATAGAACGTTTTAAATATTGTGAATTGCACAATATTTCAGTGTTTTATACGCGTGGCGCATGAAGTAAAATTTCGAGTTTAGAAAAGCCTGAAAATTTGGTTTGGTCGCTCCGCTACGCGGAGCGACCAAACCAAATTTTAAGGCTTTTCTAAACTCGAAATTTTACTTCATGCTTAACCTGAGAGTGGAAACACTCGTTAAAAGTTTCAAATGAAACACATAAAAACAACGCTTGCCTGAACATTTACAAAGTACGCATTAGGATATGTATACTTAAAACAAAAATTCCTTTTATACCAAAGCCTTGTTGATCAAACCAATTTTATCTACCAGTTATTCATAAATATGATATATAAAATTACAAAAATGTTTTTTGCGAAAATGTTTTTTGTGTTTTGTAATATGTATACTTAAAACAAAAATTCCTTGTATAATAAAGCTCTGTTGATCAAACTAAAATAATCTATTAGTCATTCATAAATATGATATATAAAATTATGAAAATGTTTTTCGTGTAAAATGTAACCAATGTGTCTCTAGTTGTTTTATTAATTGACACATTGTTTGCATTTTACAGGAAAAACATTTTCGTAATTGTATATATTATGTTTAAACTGTGCAAACTATAAGAAGCCTAAGCTTATTTTCTCGAGTTCAAATATTTTTGAATTGGAATTATTGTTGTTATTCATAAATATATTTGATGTTCATCTACGGAAACAAAATTTGATTAAATTAATTGCTTGTTACACAGGAATTATCAAATAAGTAATGAGTCAATTTCATTCAGAGAAGCGGAAATTATCGAAGTGGTTTCTTAATAATTCAGGGTGTTAATCCTGTTAAAATACCAACGAGGTTGATCAATAGCGAGGGAGATAATTCGTTTATGAGGAGCAGTTGCTCAGCCGGCGATTTATTATTTACAAGCCTCATCCACCGCACTCGTGTTTACCTATAATTAATTAAATCGTCCATTTAGCGGCGGGTCATCAAAAATACCACTTGACTGACAGGATTGATATGCGCGTCCATAATAATTACCAATTAAATTTAGAAACAACGGTGTCCACAAAATTGACAAGGGCAATTATTCAATTTATCGATTTTAAAGTTGTTTTCGATGTTAATGCAAACTCACTAGGTTATTTATAATTATAGGATATTATTTTATCTTAGACACAAATTAATTATAAATGAAAAACAACTTTGTAAAAGTATATTATTATAAATATTTTACATATAAATAACTGAGCTCAACTCTTCAACTAATTCCTCACACTTAACACTTAGAGAAACACGTTTAAACAATTAGGAAACAAATTTAGCATCGTGGGTGGTTTTACTATTTTTTACATTTTCTTTAAAACAAGTTTTAGCCGAGCCATTTGAGGACGATTTATATTATAGGGTCAATCCATTTAAAATCACCCAAATATAATAAAAATTGTTATAATATTAAAGGATAAATTGTTGTTGTTGACTTGTTGTTTTTTCATAAATTAATTTGTAATGCTGTTAATTGTCCATATCTTTTATCACAAATTAATTTCAGTATTAATTTAACCAATCGCCCAACTAGACATTTACCTATATTTCGTCTTCAACTTCATAAGACAAATTACGGATATAATAGCCCACTTTCAAGGTTTATGCGAACGGCCAATACATTATCTGTACATCCAAACTTTGACATTTTCAACTCTTTCTCACCCTCACAATTCATGGCAAGACTTAAGCGAATAAATATTTGTAATTTTTCTTAGTTAAATAAGTCAAATTTATATTTATATTATATTATATTATATTATATTTATATTTATATTTTATTATTGTATTATTTGTATTAAATTTTTGTTGTTATTGTAGTAATTATATTTAGTTAAATATTAATTTGTAAAATGGATTTTCCATTAAATAAATAAATAAATAAATAAATGAGAAAGTTTTTCAAGATATACAGATTGTTGCTCAACATTTTTGATTTTCCTAATTTTTTTTACCAGTTATTGCTCAATACTAGGTGAGTTTAAAACTATGGTTTCTTTAGGGCTCATGATTTTTTTTTGCGGACATTTAAAGTTTGCTTCGTAATCGTTTTGCGGCCGAAAACAAGTTTTACGTAAATGTATCTAACTCTATTAATTTTATAGATGTCAAGATAAAATAATAACTAAAATTATCAAAATGATGCTCTAGATTTTTTGTTTTTACATAATATTCCCTAAGTAGTTAGAAAAGTGCAGAAAAAAATTCACAACTATAAATTGAAAATTAACCTAAAACGAATGTTTTACTGCTGAAAAATTATTAGAAGGAAGAAAGACTTACCTTTAATTATTTTTTTGGATAGATTTGTCATAGGACTACTTGTTGTAAAAGTTTGAAGCTTGAGAACTTTGTCCTTGTTTTTATACAATTTTTCAAAAATGCCAAAAATCGAATTTTGGCAATTTTTAAGGTAGAATATCTCAAAAGGGACTACGTGAAAAATTATGAAATTAATACAGATAACATACCTTTAT
Organism: Philonthus cognatus; assembly: GCA_932526585.2. Taxonomy (NCBI): domain Eukaryota; kingdom Metazoa; phylum Arthropoda; class Insecta; order Coleoptera; family Staphylinidae; genus Philonthus; species Philonthus cognatus. Next base: position 82,626,144 of record OW052245.1, on the reverse strand, counting down.
GACATAAACATATGATATGAATTTTATAAATGAGACTCAACTGGTTCCAGAGTTATAGCTGAAAAAATATATATTAGAGTTCTTATTTTTCTTTTATTTATGTACATATTATATTTTTAATTGTATTTATTTCTATTATATATCCGTAAGTTCTTTTGTTTATATTTTAAGATACTTTGTGTGAATATTTACGCATATTTTATGATATGCGGATGCATTTATTTTAATATATTACGTTTTTCTATTGCTAGTATGTCTGCTGTAGAAATTATTTGTTAGTAATAATAAAAAGAATAAAATAATAAAACGTTTATTTACGGCAGTGCCATTATTACAAAATAATACAATAAAAGAAATCCAAAAAGCTTAAAAAAAATATAAGAAACAGAAAATAATTTAAAATATACATGCATGATTGATAACTAAAAATAAAAATTAATTCAAATAATTTAAATCGACTGAATATAAAATATAAATATTATTATAATACGCTTACGAAACACGATTCTTATACTTATTGTATGTTGACCTGTGTAAGCGAAAGTATTAACACCAATAAATATTATTATTATTAATATTATTATTAACAAGGACAAAGTTCTCAAACTTTAACAGCAAGTAGTTCTGTAATAAATCTATGCAAGAAAAAAGAATGAAAGGGCAGTCATTCTTCTTTCTAATAATTTCGCAGCACTAAAACACCTGTTTTAGGTTAATTTTCAATTTATAGTTGTGAATTTTTGTCTGCACTTTTCTAACTACTTAGGTAATATTATATAAGGACAAAAAATTTAGAGCAACGTTCAGATAATTTTGCTTTTTATTTTGTCTTGATATCTATATAATTAATAAAGTTATATACATTTGAGTAAAACGTGTTTGCTGCCGAAAAACGGCTACGTTTTTATTGTGACTTAGTTTCGACAACTTTAACTTGTGATTATCAAACTGGAAGTGTGACAAGTTAAAGTTGTCGAAACTATAGCCACAATAAAAACCTCAATTATACATCCACAGTTTAAGTGTCTTATTTGTGTAAATAATGATGTATAACAAAGTAGAAAACTCCACAATTAACACCGTTTTTTTAATTTTTACATCTCGATTAAAACTATTTTCAGCCAAGCCATTTGAAACCGGATTATATGAGGGCGAATTAATCAATTGTATGTTAGTTTTGTCCCATGATTTTATTATCATTTCCTGTTTAATTGAGATAAAATTAAACTAAATTCATAATTTCCCATTATGCTGGAAAATGATAAATTGACGTATTATACTATAATTTGTCGCTTTAAATGCTATAAACACAATGTAAAATTATGTGTTAATTTAACGTCATTGGACGTTACTTTCGAATCAGCATTAAACTAACATGATATCCTTGATAATTTCAAAATATTGTCCTTCTACTCGTATCATCAATAATAATTAATTAATGTGAATTTGGTTTGGTCACGTAGCACTACGCCCTTCCGTTAATATTCTTGGTTGAAGTGATAACTTGAAATTAATTTGGGTTTTCAAACATTTAAGTAAAGTAAAGTAAAGTAATTTTTTCACGTTAACAACATTTACAGTTTTACATTCGTCAAGAAAAGCGAAACAAAACAACTTGCATAAACTTTAATTAAAACACGTTTAACCTTTCTTCACAATTTTTATTATATACCAGATGTACATTTCGGTCACAAGGTGACCATTATCAATGGATTGATACTATATAATAAAAATTGTTAAGAAAGGTCGAAATTGTTTAAATTAAAATTATTATAATCTTCACGTAACTCACCCAAATTCAACTTGCATAAACTTATTAAAATATTAGACATTTATATAAAAAAAAATAACAAATATACCTGTTGTACATACTACCAGCTGCTATATTTTATAACGCCAGTTAGAAAATCTTCATTGGAAAATTAAGTTTTTTTAGTTAGCATATTTTTTATGTTTTTTTTTAATTCACTGGAAGATATATTTTTTTTTTTTGGGTTTGGCTTTTGCCTGGCCTTAGTTATATAACTATTAGCCAACATCAATGTTTATTTTAACTATCTTTCAGTTTGTAACTAATACTAGTATATAAATTTAACAGATATTTGGACGTCACAACACATTCGCACCACACCCAGGGTCACGACGAGAAATTATTTTTAAATAAAATCTCGCCGTGCGCGGGAATCGAACCCGAATTGTGGCTCGCCGAGCGATACAGCCCGGCGACGTTACCGCTCGGCCACCACCTGCCCGGAAGATAAATTCTGGATGGTAATCGAAAGTGCGTTATAGATTTTAAGTATAAATGAAATTGCCAATTCTTGGTTGCGGAATACTTCAAACATTAAAAGTACGATTCTTTTCGCCATCTACAACCAGTTAGTCTTACAAAGACTATATCAAACACTCATTGAAACAACTACTTCCTAAGCTAATACCCCGACGGACATTGTATTTTACAAGTGTTTGCTGTTACATACAGTAACCTATTGCAAATGTAACAATTTGGGTCAAATTATTCAGGCCATCTATAAACGCGTTTCGAGATTTATCTCTCATCATTATAGCTTTGCCATTCCCTCTAAACAATTTGGCACCTTAGACTGGCAATTACCAAAATTGTTACATTTGCAGTAGGTTACTGTATGTAAAAGCAAACACTTGTATAATTCAATGTCCGTCGGGGTATTAGCTCAAAAAGTAGTTGTTTTAATGAGTGTTTGATATAGCCTTTGCAAGGCTAACTTATTGTAGATTGCAAAAAGAATCGCACTTTTAATGTTCAGAGAATTTAGCTAAATAATATCTTCTTTGAGGATGAACATAAGTTATCTTTATTCCTGGCATTACGTCCATATATCCCGTGATGTTTAGTAAATTTATGGAGATGTGTATTGGCATCTAAAAGGCAATCCAGAATGTACAAACATGGCAATGGCATCAGCTGTAACTTCTTAAAAATTGGCTTGGTATCATTACGATACTTCGCTCCAGCAACCACGCGTATTACTTTGCGCTGAAGACTAAATAATTTGTGCTTTATTGCACTATGGCCCCATACTAATAAACCATATCGAATGTGTGACTCAAAAAATGCATGGTATGCCTGTGATTTAAAAAGGAAAACACTTGGTTAAATTTCACTAATATTGTGGTTTTTTTATTCCAATTAGTTTCGACTACCATTTCCTGAACAAGTTTTTGTTCTTTCACGTGGTGAAACATATTTAAGTATGATTTTAAATGGCCAACACTTGGTTATATTTTACTAATATTTTGGTTTTTTACTCCAACTACTTTCGATTTTCAGTCATTTTAGAGGAGAATGACTCATCTCCTCTAAAATGACTGAAAATCGAAAGTAGTTGGAGTAAAAAACCAAAATATTAGTGAAATTCAACCAAGTGTTGGCCATTTAAAATCATACTTAAATATGTTTCACCACGTGAAAGATGAACAACTTGTTCAGGATATGGTATGCCTGTTTGAGCACGTTAAACGAAACCTGTGCATTTAGACGCCGTAATAGAAAAATAGACGAGTTTAATTTACGTGTTAGTGTATCGCCATGTATTGACCAATTAAGCTTTTCGTCAATATCTAATCCTAAGAACTTAGTTGAGCCTGCATAGTCGTTTGCCGGATTTAGATGTTTAAGTGTCAAAAACATACTTACAGTCTTGTCAACATTAAGTTTGAGCCCGTTGCTTGCAAACCAATTGTCCGCCCCTGACATGGCCAACTGCATCTTATATCTACTATTTTCTTCGATCATACCGGTATTTGTAATTGTTGTATCGTCGGCGCACAGTATTGCTTTTCCATTACTTTTGACTGTCGGTAAGTCATTTTTTTTCCTGTGGGGGCCGTCTTCCTTTCGGATCCGGATGCACTGCAGCCTAGGTGGCTTATTGTACTGCCCCAATATTATTACACTCACGCAACTATTCCGAACTCGATGCCCTGCACTAGCTTGTGCAGGTCCTTCAGAGGTTGCGCGTGGAAATCATTTGGTTCGGTAAGTCATTAATATAAATTAAAAATAAGAGTGGCCCTTAAACAGATCCCCGAGGAATCCCCTTAATAAATATCAATATTGCTCGAACTCCGATCATTGATTGATACATACTGATTTCTATTTGTTTTATTTCGCTGTTGAATTATCCAAATATTTATTTCAAAATAAATGTTTTTAATATTAAAATTAACGATAGTATGAATTGGTTAATTTTTATTATGTCATAATAAACTTATTTTACTTATAAATTGGTTAAAGACCATTTCATATTAAATCGTCGTTGTGTACGCGTGGCGCATGAAGTAAAATTTCGAGTTTAGAAAAGCCTAATTTGGCTCGGTCGCTCCGCTTCGCTACGCGCCCGAGCCAAATTTTTAGGCTTTTCTAAACTCGAAATTTTACTTCATGCTTAGTCTGGGAGTGGAAGACACTCGTTTGTTTCATCATTGAAACAATTGAAAATTGACATAATAAGTTTATTGCTATTTTATTGACGGAAAACGTTCCATATTGTTAAAACGGAACGTCAACTTTGATACAAGTTAAAAAGGATTCAAAAGATAATAGTTAAATTACAGTCAATTTAATTACGAAATACTATCAAAATGCAATAATAGTGAAATTACGTTAAAATAAAGGGTGTTTTAAAAGATTTATACCTTTTCTTGTTTACTTTTAAGTTCAGTGTTTGTACATATTTGTTTTTTTGTATATTGTATTTTTCATGTAAATGGCAAGCCGTTGAAATAAATTTATAAAAAATTCACACTAGTAATTTAATGATGAAATACTATCACCGTCAAAAAGCTAAGTGATTTTAAGACAAAATTTCATAATGGTCAATAAACAATTGATTAATGATGATTAAGAACGTTCAAATACGTTACGTATAGTCAAAATGTCATCTCATGATGGAAACAGGGAGGGGTTAGATAGATAGATATTCGTAAGGGTGGCCTCATTGGCCTGTACCACCGCGACCTTTGTAGATCTATTGTGGATCCTTATTATCCTAGACGACGTGCTCGAGCTTCGCCTCTTTGATTAGCCCTATTAACTCCGACAGTAAGCCTTGGGTGTAGCTCTCTGCGCTTGGTTTAGTGTTGCCCAGCTTTAGGTATCTAACCCTTGCTATGGCCTCACATTGGCACAGGATGTGGAGAGGATCCTTCTCTTCTTCCTGGCAGAATCTACATATTGTATCCTCTGCCAGACCTATTTTGCTCATGTGTTTGTTGAGCCTATAGTGTCCTGTAAGCTTTAATCGTTTTTCTCTTTTGGTTGAGATCGGTCTTGAAAGCCGGCAATTGTTTTCTGAGGAACTGTTTCGCCTGCCTCTGCCCTGGTGTGTTTGTTCGTCTACCAGGTTTGAGTTTGTGTCTCGGTCCATTTTTGTATGGATTGTCTGACTGTGGTTTTTGCGATACCGCAGGAGGGTTCCGGGCCAACGAATGCGCTTGACGAGCCTTGTTTGGCCAGTTCGTCTGCTTTATCGTTCCCTTGATGACCCTTGTGTCCTAGGACCCATACCATTGTCACTTTTTTGCGACCGCCCATTTCGTTAAGAGCGCTTACACAGTCCCACACTAGCTTGGAATCGTCATGTGTGGTACTTAGTGCCCTTAGCTGAGAAAATAGCTACTGATCGACTTTTGTTGTCTTGCCTTGCTATTTCTCCAAAGCAGAGGTGGACCGCGATCGCCTCTGCCTGGAACATTATGACGTCCCTCGCCAGACTGACTGAAATCTTTATCTCGGATTTTGTGCTGTATATTCCGGCTCCGACTCCTTCGAGCCGTTAGTATACCAAACAAGGAGGGGTTAGGTTAGGGAGGGAGGGGTTAAGGTTATGGAGGGAGGGGTTAGATTAGAAAAATAACATTAGTTTCATCGCAACTTGTCATCTAACCTAACTTAATTTTATTAAATTATAAATTGTCAGATACGTCATAGTTGGCCAAATTTGTCATTTCGTGTTGAAAATTTAACAATTCAAAATTAATAATGACTGAAAAATATTTACACTTTGATACAAAAAAAAAAACACAGGAAATACTGTAATTTGACTGTATTCACTATAATGACTGTACTAACCATAAGTAGACTTGCATTTCATTGTATCGACTATATCGACTATTTTGACAGTACTGAATATCGATTATGTTGACATACATACTGATTAAGATCGATTATATTGACCATTTTGACAGTACTAATTATATTGACTGTATCCAATACGCTGACTATTTTAACTTTAATGATTATATTGACAGACTATAATGACTGTATCGATCAGTGGCGTAGCCAGGATCTTTACACGGGAGGGTTCTAACTGAAATAAAAAAACCAGTTTAGACAGAATAATATAATTTGCATAAAAAACATCTATTTATAATATAATCTCTCGTTAAATCAGGGCTCTGCACACGCCCTATTTCCAAAAACCAATAATCAAAAATATAAAGTCAAAATCTATCCGATCAAAAAAAATGTTGTGCGAGTCGCTCGTCTTATCACATTTCAACTTTGCGGATGTCCTCTATGATCCATGTATTGATTGCGTAGATATTATGCGAATACAAAGAGTGCAAAATGCAAGTATGCGCTTTATTTTTGGAATAAGGAAGCATAACAGAATTAGTCATAAACTCACGGATCTAAATTGGTTAAATATGAAAAACAGAAGATATTTACATAGTGCGTGCTTATTTCAATCTATTATAATTAATAAAAATCCGCCCTACCTCTACAATAAAATAAAGTTTCGCACAGACGTTCATAGTCTTAATATTAGGTTTAAGGGAACACTAACACCCCCAAAATTTCGTTCAGCTCTTTTTATGCGAACGTGCTCCTATGTAATTACAAAAATATATAATAACATTCCAGGTAACTTTAAGACTATGAACGTCCTACTTTTCAAATCTAGACTCAGAACTTATGTTCAGCAACACGGTTAATACTGCTGTGTAATCCTAAATATATCATTCGTTTCTTCAATTTTTATTTCTTATGATTTTTATTTACTTTTTTTGTTATATTGAATCCATCACATTTGTTACGGTAATTTATTGGTTGAATGGAAGATCAGCCGCACTTCGGTTGCGCTGAATTCATACCTTTTTATTTTCCGCCTGGTAGGATCATTTTGTAAAATATTCATTGTAATGTTAGTTGTAATGATTGTAAACAACCTATTGATTTTACTTGGTGAAAATAAATAAACTTTAATAATAATAATAATAATAATAATAATAATAATAAATCCATTTGGAAACAATGGATTAAGGGATTTTTGGAAATATGCGACTCAAATATTTATAAAGGGAATTTACGATAAAATGAAACTATTTGTTATTAGTGGAATTAGATATTATAGAAACAATCGTAAAATTAACTAATGGATGCATAATTTCAATAACAATGCTGAATAACTGAAAAAACAATACACGTTCATGTTATATTATGGACGTATTATATTTATTTCATTTCCAATTATTTCTATAAAATCTAATTTGTAGATAGACAAGTTACATTTTACAGAAACAATTGGAAATAAAATAAATATCATACGTCCATAACATAACATAAGGGTGTATTGTTTTTCCAGTTTTTCAGCATTGTTATTAAAATTATGCATCCAAATAAATGCCAAATTTTATTTTTAGGTATGAATGTGTATGTAGTGTTTGAAATACTAAAATTTAAGTACATAAATATTCCAACAAAACATACAAACTCATAAAAATATTTTATTTAACACGCGTTTCAGTTTCCGCATTAAAACGCATCCGATTTCGAATTTGACCAGCGTTCGGGAAAAACGCGGCGCTTATATTTTTTTGCAAGTTGCGTAACGCACTTTCCGTGATTCAATTTGCTTTTAGATGAGGAGCAGCGGGCCGTGCGTTAACAGGAAATTGTGCACCCTCTGGGCGGTACGTAATCCCGACCGGGATGAATCATTTAGATAACTATTGGCAATCTATTGATAATCTGGACTGGTTGTATCCTATTACCAAGCATAATTCATTGAGTGGCGCGCTTAGGATTCCTGCTGGCGTTTCTCCTCACCCCCGCAGAAATCCCAATTCCGGATGAATTAAAGTTTGATCGTGTCGCGGGTATTAATTCGGGAAAAATAGCGCAGGGTAATGTAAGCAAAGCAGGGCCCATTTTCCATTAGAAGACTTGCATCGGTAATGAGCCACTTTTATAGGGCTCGTTTTTTCATAAAAGTGGGATTACGACTCAATTAAAACTAGTGAACGAACACTTTTGCACTTTGGAGTTTTTATGCGTTGCCCGGAACTTCGCCCTTCCATTCATTTCAGAGCTGATTAATCTGGATGATAACTAATTTTAGGCGGATATTAATTATAATACCTAATTTATTACGACGCTGTGATTAATTAGCGCACGCGGATTTTTGATGCAAGCCCCTTGTCATCGGAGATGATTCCTGGAAAAAGGTCGTTTATAAAAAAAATAAAAGTCTGCAGAAAGCGTAATTAGCAAACGGAATGTTACTGTCGATTATAATAATAATGCTGAATAATCTCCAGTAAGAGCAATTAACAAACGGATTATTAGTTCCAAATATAATTGTAGGTAGTCGTTATGCTGAAATGATTTGGCATAAACTAATATTTAATTTTGAAATCATAATTGCAACTGGCGGCTCGTTTGAGGAGGCAATGGAAGCTTAATGTTTTATACGCGTGGCGCATGAAGTAAAATTTCGAGTTTAGAAAAGCCTAAAAATTTGGTTTGGTCGCTCCGCGCTTCGCGCTGCGCGACCAAACCAAATTTTCAGGCTTTTCTAAACTCGAAATTTTACTTCATGCTTAGTCTGGGAGTGGAAAACACTCGTTACGCGTATGAAACCCTGAACTATTATAAAGTTTAAAATATACTAATAAAACAATATACTAATGCAGTTTACAGGGAGTGATTCTTTTAAGTGTATATAGCAGTGTGTATGCTGTAAATCTTCAGATATTCATTGTTTATTGAAAAGAATTCAATTCAATGCCGTAAACGAGTGTATTCTACTCCCAGACAAAGCATGAAGTAAAATTTCGAGTTTAGAAAAGCCTGAAAATTTGGTTTGGTCGCGTAGCGCGAAGCGCGGAGCGACCAAACCAAATTTTCAGGCTTTTCTAAACTCGAAATTTTACTTCATGCGCCACGCGTACAAAACACTCATTTTAAATGAAGTATAAAATATATAAATATCACAGCATTTCAGTGTTTAATACGCGTGGCGCATGAAGTAAAATTTCGAGTTTAGAAAAGCCTGAAAATTTGGTTTGGTCGCTCCGCGCTTCGCGCTGCGCGACCAAACCAAATTTTCAGGCTTTTCTAAACTCGAAATTTGACTTCATGCTTAGTCTGGGAGTGGAAAACACTCGTTACGCGTATGAAAAACTGAACTATTATAAAGTTTAAAATATACTAATAAAACAATATGCTAATACAGTATACAGGGAGTGATTTTTTTAAGTATATATAGCAGTGTGTATGCCGTAAATCTTCAGATATTCATTGTTTATTGAAAAGAATTAAATTCAATGCCGTAAACGAGTGTTTTCCACTCCCAGACAAAGCATGAAGTAAAATTTCGAGTTTAGAAAAGCCTGAAAATTTGGTTTGGTCGCGTAGCGCGAAGCGCGGAGCGACCAAACCAAATTTTCAGGCTTTTCTAAACTCGAAATTTTACTTCATGCGCCACGCGTACAAAACACTCATTTTAAATGAAGTATAAAATATATAAATATCACAGCATTTCAGTGTTTAATACGCGTGGCGCATGAAGTAAAATTTCGAGTTTAGAAAAGCCTGAAAATTTGGTTTGGTCGCTCCGCGCTTCGCGCTGCGCGACCAAACCAAATTTTCAGGCTTTTCTAAACTCGAAATTTGACTTCATGCTTAGTCTGGGAGTGGAAAACACTCGTTACGCGTATGAAAAACTGAACTATTATAAAGTTTAAAATATACTAATAAAACAATATGCTAATACAGTATACAGGGAGTGATTTTTTTAAGTATATATAGCAGTGTGTATGCCGTAAATCTTCAGATATTCATTGTTTATTGAAAAGAATTAAATTCAATGCCGTAAACGAGTGTTTTCCACTCCCAGAAAAAGCATGAAGTAAAATTTCGAGTTTAGAAAAGCCTGAAAATTTGGTTTGGTCGCGTAGCGCGAAGCGCGGAGCGACCAAACCAAATTTTCAGGCTTTTCTAAACTCGAAATTTTACTTCATGCGCCACGCGTACAAAACACTGATTTTAAATGAAGTATAAAATATATAAATATCACAGCATTTCAGTGTTTAATACGCGTGGCGCATGAAGTAAAATTTCGAGTTTAGAAAAGCCCCGTGAAAATTTGTCTCGGGTCGCTGCGCGACCCTCGACAAATTTTCTACGCGGGGCTTTTCTAAACTCGAAATTTTACTTCATGCTTTATCTGGGAGTGGAAAACACTCGTTTATAGCATCAAATTGAATTCTTTTTAAAAAACAATGAATATCTGAAGATTTACAGCAAACACACTATTTTCCCAGTATTTTTCTTCAGTTTACAATCCATCTAGTGATATAAATATTACACCAATTAATTGTCGATCTCACCAGTTTTTTTTTTCCTGTGGGGGCCGTCTTCCTTTCGGATCCGGATGCACTGCATCTCACCAGTTACAAAACTACAAACTCTCAATTAGTGTTCAAGAGTGCTCTACGCGACCAAACCAAATTTTCAAGCTTTTCTAATCTCGAAATTTTACTTTACGCTTAGTCTGGGAATGGAAAGCACTCGTTAGAAACTTTAAATTTTATAAAACAAAAACGCATTGGCATTAATATTTATAAGAAAATAACTTACAAATATAAAAATAATAAATCTGGCAATGCGGTGGCAAGAAAATGTCGAACAAACACTGACAGAAAAAAAAAATAGCGTCCTCTATATCACTGAATCAGTTAGTCCAACATAAAAAGAAATAATCGTAGCAAAAAGGTCGTTCTTGAACGGATTTTATGTTTCATCTATATTTCTCATTTTAATTATATTTGTTGATGGAACGGAAAATTGTATTACCCTGAGACTTCTCTGAATAAAACTTCACAAATATTGGACTAAAATTTAATTTTAATTCGAGAATTCTTATATAAGAAAGAAAACAAACCTCTTGTGTGTTTTATATTTTCTTATTTTTAACAAGAGGTAGTAATAAAATAGAACAAAAGTTATCACATTGTCTCCATCTTATCGATCCTCTTTAGTAGTCGCCCGTCGTATTATTTACGTGCCCTTTATAGGTCAGAACCAAGGTTAATCCTCCAATTTTTTCTCTTTATTCGGCAACAGCAAAGGGCTGGATGTGTCGCACAGAAGCACTCGTGGTACTTTACGAGTGGCGACATTGCGCGAGAAACTCGACGATATAGGGGAATTATTCCGGAGGAACGGAATTAGCCCCGGAATCAGCAGTTTCCCCCCAGTTACGTGCCGTGTATCCACACAACAAAACACAAAAACTGATGCGATTTAATCATCGGGCTTTAAATACGGGCTCTTTTCACTTTATTTTCCAACAATCCCGGTTTGCATTTCAGATGGAAAAGAATGCAGCCAGCCAGAGTTTTTCGTTTTATCAGCGGACCATTAAAGTCTGATCGCGATATTCATGCATTAAAAGTTTCCATTCTTCCTTGCTTTTATATTTTACTCTCATTTAAATACCGAAATAAATAACGATTGAATTTAATTTGTGAATGGACTTTGTTTACGTTTAATTATATTCATTACATGTGCGAAGATGTCTTAACTTTCAGCCTAACTTCTTGTTTAGAGTCTTGAACACTTTTAGATGTCAGTTTAGGTTAGAATCCTTCCTTGCCTTTATATTTTATTTTAATTCAAATACAGAAATACACTACTTAGTGATGGAATTTAATTTGTGAATAGACTTTCCTTGCTTTTGTAAAAAAAGACCTTTATTGGCATAATACTACATTACATCTACACTAATTGCAACCCCCTCTCTTCCTTCTGCTTTCCCTCTCTTCACCCAACTTCTCCAGTGTCCTTACCCCGGCCCCATCCTCTCTCATCTATTCCGTCACTCTTCTGTTCCCTGTTACTTCCACCCATTCCTCCTTTACCCCCTCGCACTCTTCCGCCAAATTACTTCACGTATCCCTCCCCCGTTCACACATTACACACCTCCCATACTCTTCCCCCATCCACACCTTCCTTCCTCTCAGCACCATATCATCCGCATATGACATCCACACCTTACTTCTACTAATCATCACCCCCCGCCCCCCTGCCTGTCCTTTCCTCATCAACTTCTCTAATTCACTCGTATAGATGTTAAACAACAATGGGCTCAATGGACACCTCTGCCTAACCCCTCTCACATCCTAAACTTTTCCGACTCTTCCATTCCCGCTTTTGCCACTGCTCGTTCCCTCATTACACTCCTCTCACCCACTCTACCATTTCCTCACACACCCCTCTTCTCCTCAGGCACTCCAACAATCCTACCCTTGGTACCGCGTCGTACGCCCCCTTCAGGTCCACCAATACCGCATACACGCTCCCTTTCCCTTCCATCACCTTCTCTACCATTCTTGCCTGCTCCCTCGTCCCCCTACCCCTCCTAAAGCCCCCCTGTGTCTCCGGCAGCAGCCCTTTCTCTTCCACCTTCTCCTCTAGCCTGTTTTTTACCACCATCATAGCTATCTTGTATCCCGTGCTCATCACTGTTATCCCCCTATTGCAATCGGCATCTTTCTGATCCCCTCCCTTATGTCTCAGGTACATCCTCCCCTCCCTCAATACTGCTGGTATGTTCACTTTTCCCCTTCACATCTGGTTCAGTAGCTCCGTGAATTTCTTTTTCCCCACTTCCCCAATCTCCTTCTACATCTCTGCCTTTAGCCCATCCCTTCCTGCTGCCTTCCCTCCCTTCACCTCCTTGAACGCTCTTTCGACCTCCTCCTCCTTGAACTCTTCTTCTCCATCCCCTCGCCTGTCTTCTCCCATCCTCACTGGCATTCCACTACCTTATCTGCATTTCCTTGTCCATTCTTTCAACGATATCCCTAAGTGTCTCTTCCTTTTCCCTCTCCTCAGCACCTTCCACATTTCCGCCTCGTTCCTGCAATCCCTCAATTCCTTGCTCACTCATTCTACCACCTGCAGCTTCTTCCTCTCACATATACCATCATATCTATTCCTTGCCGCCGCCACTTTCCCCCTTTTTCCTCCATTTATACGCATTCTCCCACTGCCTTTCTCAACTCCCTCTTTGCCTACCTACACTCCTCATCGAACCACGTACTCTTCTCTCTCCCTTTTTTCTCCTTCCACATCCCACTATCATCTCCTCCATTCTATTGACCTCTTCCCATTGAATCCTTGCCAGCCTCTTCCTCCTATCCTCCATCGTCTTTACCCCACACTCAAGGTATTTGTTTTCTTGCTCCCCTTTCCTCTTCTTTTCCCTTTTCCATCCACATCTCCACAGTTAATGGTAGGTGGTCAGATCCTAGCACCTCTTCCACCTCCAAGCCTCTTTCTTATATATCCTCTTTCCATTCCCTTGACCACCACATAATCAATTACTGAGGCCCCTCTTGATCCAATGTACGTTTTTCTCCCCTTCCAATCGCCCTCCGTGCATTCGTTCAAAATCTCCCATACCTCCTCTATCACCCACTTCTTCATCCTCCTGCCCTCCCCATTTATACATTTATCCTGCGAACTCCTTTTCACCACCGAACCGTCTTCTCAAACCCCCCCACAATCCATTTTCCTTCTTCGCCTGCTCTTTCCTCGATTTCCCTTCTTATGTCATTCCAGTTCTTGTTTACGTACACGTATTTTGTTCTAATTTAAATACAGAAATTAATAATAAACTAATTAGTGATTGAATTTAATTTAAGTAGACTTTGTTTACGATTGATAATATTTATTACGTGTACAAAGATGTCTTAGCTTTCAACCTAATTTTTTGTTTAGAGTCTTGAATACTACATCGTTAACTTGTTTCTCATTGATCACTTGGTAAAACATTTCTATTAATATATAGGTATTTGATTGAAATTCAATTGGTTTGTTTTACTAATAAATTGTTTTATTTTCAACTAGTTTCGGCTTAATGCCATTTTCAAGAATTCATTCTTGAAAATGGCAATAAGCCAAAACTAGTTGAAAATAAAACAATTTATTAGTAAAACAAACCAAGTGAATTGCAATCAAATACCTATATATTGAATACTACTACTATCAGATGTCAGTTTAGATTGAAATCCTTCCTTGCTTTTATATGTTATTTTAATTCAAATACTGAAATAAATAATACACTACTTAGTAAATAAATTTAATCAGTAAGTAGACTTTGCTTACGTTTGATCATATTTAATACGTATACGAAGATGACTTAACTTTTAGCTTTAATTTTTTTATATTAGTCTTAAACACTTCAATCAGATGCCAGTTTAGGTTGGAATTCTTGGAGGTTTTCGGAGTGTTCGGAATTATTTATGATCTTTAAGCGGTCGAGGAAGCGCGTAATTCACCCCCGGGCGACTTTTACTATTAATAAAACCACCCCGGGGAACGTAAAGTTCATTCGCTAGGAAAAATTGAGTTTCGCCGGCACCGATGTTAAGACCCAATTATAATTGGAGAATTTTCCGTCTAATTAATGCGGGTGAATAGACTGGATGACGTGAATTATGTCAATTTGTATAATTTTATTCCAAACCCTTTCATTTGCTTCTTTATGGTTTCTATGTGATATACAGCGAGTTATTTTAGGAATACATACAGGGAGGTTTTCTTTTAAGTAACAATTTACATTTACAGCGTATATGTTGTAAATTATCGGATATTCGTTGTTTCTTAAAAGAATTAAATTTGAAGTTTTAAACCAGTGTTTTCCACTCCCAGGTTAAGCATGAAGTAAAATTTCGAGTTTAGAAAAGCCTGAAAATTTGGTTTGGTTGCGTAGCGCGAAGCGCGGAGCGACCAAACCAAATTTTCAGGCTTTTCTAAACTCGAAATTTTACTTCATGCGCCACGCGTCTAAAACATTATTCTTCCATTGCCAAATCAAATATCAAACGAAATTTCAAAATCAAACGTTGTGGGTAGTTACATAAAAATAATGAAAAAGCTTGTAGGATTTGAATGTCACCAATTTAAAAGATGAAGATATTTAATTTTCTCTTAAAAAAATCTGGAAAATAGATATTTTCATTAATTTACTAATTTTTAGGCTACTAAAACTTGTGCTACGCAAAATTTAAAGGTGTCCGTAAATTCTGCATTCAATTATCCTACAAATCACAAAGAAAATTGCATTATATCTTACGTTTATCTCTTTACGCTGGAAATAATAATATAGGTCATTCTTACTCTGGTTAACGGCTGGATATATAGTCTTTCTCACTCTAATAAACCGCAACCTTAATATACTAGTACATTTTTAACAACACTAACAATAAAAACAATACACAATAACAAGGGTTGATAGAATATTAACCGCTTCATATCATATTCGACGAATGATTGTAGCTACTTTTTTAATATATAGTTTGTCCGAGAATGCAAGCAATATCTAGTTGCTTTCGTTGCCATTCCGACATCTCTAAACTCCCTAAACACAACGTTAAAGCAAGCGTTAAATATATGACGTTTTGTTGATAATACCCCACAGCGTTGCCGCTTCAGCACTCGTAATAAATCCAGGTGAAAACTCCGAGTTCCAGGAAAAGTGAATTTGTTAGAGCATTTCAATGCACGTTGAAATTCATATTGGTAAATGGCAGTTTTATGTTATTTTGTGTGGATATGAGCTCTCTCCTTGCTGCGTCACTACAGCTTAACCATAATTCACCACTTTTCTATTCATAACTCAACGTTAGGCATCTAGCACCTAAGGTTTTCGGACGGGTTTTTAGGTTAGGTTTAAGTTAGGTTAGGTTGGCAAGAGTACATGTAAACATTCAAATACATGTACTCTTGCCAACAATGCGAGACTTTAAACCCATTAACATATTGCCTGGATTCTTGGATATACTTACCTATATTTGTAATACTACACTTACGTGCAAAGAAAACGTTTCACCCATTATTGATTTCTTTAATAGCATTACTCTTGCAATACTGCGAATAAAACTTTAGGTATTTTACGATGAAATAGACTATCAGGGTATAGAAATAAACAACCGTATGTTGTTTATTTCTATACCCTGATAGTCTATTTCATCGTAAAATACCTAAAGTTTATTTAACAACCAATAATCATCATAAATAAAATTTAAAGATATACTGTGCATTCGACATTATGTATAAATTATCAAAATGTCTACGTTGTTTCACTGTTTTTGCTTTTTTGTTTTGATCTTCAGTGGATGTAGGAATTGACCCATTGAATTTTACTGTGTTCATCATGGTTTTAAGTGCTGTAGATTGTGCAAAAGCTGTAGCTCTTTTTGGAAAATTGGCGAAGCTAGTGGTATGTGGCCAGAGTGCGTAATGTTAACCGTTCTGGCATCCAATATCTATTTGATAGTCTATTTTATCGTAAAATACCAAACGTTTTGTTGGTAGTATTGCAAAAGTGATTTTATTATGAACTATAAAAAATTATGGGTGGGCCGATTTCTATGCACTTAAGTGTATAAAATAATTACATGTTCAACAATAAAACACTTTAAACTTTATATATTCTGTTGGTGCAATTGATGTTTGAATCAGCTTACAAACACGACATTTTAGTTAAATTAAACTCAATAAAAAAAATTGGACCCGAAAAATATGTAAATAAAATATGTTTGCATTCATTTCCGTGAACAAAAATGTAGTGTAGCAATTTGTAGTAATAAATAGAGTGTCCGTTTACATGTGGTGGAAAATATGAATTTCCTGGCGGTTTGCATTTTCCTCTTCCCCCCCGGTTTGCGAACCATCAAAATATTGTAGAGATAAAATCGCTTTCAAAAATAAAGAAAGCAGTTCCGCCGGCGGCGCGCACACTATTATTTGTTTTGCTACAAAAGTGTGTACGGCGGCGGGATTTAAAACTAATGTTGCGGTCCGGGCGCCTCCGGAAACGCCGGAGCCGGAGGGGTCAGGCCATAAGTCGGCGTATTGAAGCAGCTAGCCGGATTCGGGAATTACGAGTGCGGTCGCAGGTTGTTGCAGTAATCGATTATTGCGGATAGCGGATGCAAAACCGGAACATAAATATTATTGCGAGGAACGTGTTTCTTTCAATCGAGCTGAATATATACACGCTGTTAGGTGGCAAGTCCTCTTGCGTACGATAAATTTTAGCGTCGCATCGATTTCGCATTTTCCCGGCCCGCAGGTTAACTTAGCGTAGTATATTTTCGAAATTGTTTTAACTTTGAAAGCTTGCTCGGCTTTCCAACTCCCCGGAGCTGTGATTCAGTTCGTTATTACTATGCAAACGAATAGATCACGATTATTTTAACAGTAGCGAATATAATTAAAATTCTCTCTTTAAACATGAACTGCAACATAAAATTTAATCTGAAAAATTAATAACGGATTACAGATCGCCGTACAAGCTAAACTCTATTCATACCCGAATCCTTCTTTATGACACCTGTTTGCTGTCAGGCGCTTTTCGTGGACTTTACGACTTTGACGAGTTCCGGAGTGGCATAAAATTTTACACACACATACAAAGTCGGGCGAAACTTTCCCCCACCTCATAATAAACTGCGATGCTCCGGGACTTCAGTGCAACTGCACGTTCATTACCCTCGGCGTCCTAGGGGACGCGAAAAAAGCGTATCTGCCGCGAGTCCATCAATAATCCGGCCGTAAAAATGAAACTGCCCAAACTTCGGACTGCAACACTTAATCCACCCCGTTTTAATTTCACAAGGGAACCTTTAATGAACATAAATAACTATGCTGGAAATGCATGTTTGCAATTTTATATTAGTTCAATTGTATGGAAAATAATATAAAATTGCAAACATAAATTTCCAGCATAGTTATTAATCAAAATTGGATTTGTGTTTAGTATTGCGTAAAGCTGGGCAGGATTCGAATCATTCAGCATTCGAATCCTCGATTCGAATCCTATTAGAAGATTCAAAAGAGGCATTCGAATACTTTAGTTCAACTGGATTCGCGATCCGGTTTCGTTACATTATTTTAAAAGGATTCATATTCGAGTCAAATGTGGGTGATTCGAATCATTATAAAAGGATTCGAATATTTATAAAAGGATTCGAATATTTATAAAAGGATTCGAATATTGATCAAATGATTCAAATACTTAAAAAAGGATTTGAATCGTCAAAAATAATTCGAATTAATTGTGAGGATTAACATGAAAAATGTCTTTTGTGTGTTTTTAAATGTCTCGTTAAATCACTGTTTTATACGCGTGGCGCATTGAGTAAAATTTCGAGTTTAGAAAAGCCCAGAAAATTTGTCTCGGGTCGCTGCGCGACCCTCGACAAATTTTCACGGGGCTTTTCTAAACTCGAAATTTTACTTCATGCTTAGTCTGGGAGTGGAAACGCTCGTTCGAAACTTCAAACTGAATGCTTTGATAAGAACATTAAATGACTGAAAATGTTTTTAAAGATGATAATCTAGTTTTTAAAATTTTGTTTAATATTATTTAAAGTAAAACTGACATGATAGTCACAATCTAAAATGTAAAATTTTTCCGACATTTCCCTGATTCAAGAATTTTTTTCCTTTCCATTTTAATATTAGTTTCTTCTGTGAGAAACCAATATTTTGTTAAATTGTTTTCATTGTTTTTGTTAAGATTTAAGTTATTTTATAAATTTAATAATATCATATGGCTTTTTTGTTAGTGTTTTGGTCAATTTAAATATAATTCCATGACTTTTCTCTGACTTTCCCGGTCTTAATGATATTCAGTGAATTTTTTATTTACGTAATTTTCAGGCATTCGTCGATTTTATAATTGATTTCAATTTGAGGTTTTGAACGAGTGTTTCCACTCCCAGGCTAAGCATGAAGTAAAATTTCGAGTTTAGAAAAGCCCCGTGAAAATTTGTCGAGGGTCGCGCAGCGACCCGAGACAAATTTTCGGGCTTTTCTAAACTCGAAATTTTACTTCATGCGCCACGCGTACAAACCACTGATTTGAAGTGAAGTTCAGAAACACACAAATACATCTTTAATCAGAGTAACAGGGAATCAGATATTTCATGTGTTATTAACGATGTTCAGTGCTAATAATAAATAATTAGGTTTTGAATATTTTTGTTAAAACAACTAGTAACGACATTTATATATTAATGGTTGCAAAAAAATAATAAAATCAAATTTATTCTCAAAAATTTGTATTTGTGATTCGAAAAAACAGGATTCGAATCATATGTATCTCTTACGAATCCTTTGTTCGAGTATTCGTGATTCGAATCACATTAGGTTCAAATCCATTTTACGAGGATTCGTCCTAGCTCTGGTATTGCGGCACCAGATACCCACAGCCGCGTTTCGGACTTCAAAATCCTCGTCAGTGTGGTCCCGACCTAGTGCTGAGGAATACTGAACATTTCTGACTATATTAAGCCAAAATGAGAAAAATATTAATGGATTTGATGGCTAAGGCCTTATTTATTGAATCCATTGATAGTTTATAGTTATGCATGTTCATTAATGGTTCCCTTGTGAAATTAAAATTTCAATCATAAATTTCCAGCATAGTTGTTTATGTTCATTAAAGGTTAACTTG
Source organism: Philonthus cognatus (assembly GCA_932526585.2). Taxonomy (NCBI): domain Eukaryota; kingdom Metazoa; phylum Arthropoda; class Insecta; order Coleoptera; family Staphylinidae; genus Philonthus; species Philonthus cognatus. Next base: position 82,606,345 of record OW052245.1, on the reverse strand, counting down.
TGAAATTAAAACAGGGTGGAAGAAAAAATTAATGGGAACTACATCAAGAAATAACATTACTTGAGTCTAAATTTTGGATTTGGGCGCTATGTTGAAAGTATCAAGAAACAAAAATACTATTTTATTTATATTGATAAATATCAAGAAATAACATTATTTAACATAAACATAAACACAATTTATTTCTATGTTGAATCAAACATTTGGATTTGGACGCTATGCTTCAACTATCAAGAAAAAAATACTATTTTATTTTATAGCACTACTTGCACTAATTGAATACTGTGAAGAAAGGCTATTTCTGCTTTATTTGCCAATTTAATTTGAATTTTAAATAACTCAATCAATTAATTTATTTTATTTATAGTTATACTACATTTTGTAATACTGTCAAATTACCAGAGCTGGGACGAATCCTCGTAAAAAGGATTCGAATCACAAATCCGAATCACCTAAAATGATTCGAATCACGAATACTCGAATAAGAGATAAATATGATTCGATCAAAGATTCGAATCCTGTTATTTTCGAATCACGAATACAAACCCTTTAAGAATAAATTTAATTTTATTATTTACTTGCAACCATTAACATTTTAAATATTGCTACCAGTTGTTTTAAAAAATATATTTAAAACCTAATTATTAATTATTAATGTTCAGTGTTACGTTGATAATAGAGTAAATATCTAATTTCGTGTTACTCTGACTAAAGATGTAAATGTGTGTTTTTGAACCTCACTTTAAATCAGTGTTTTGTACGCGTGGCGCATGAAGTAAAATTTCGAGTTTAGAAAAGCCCGAAAATTTGTCTCGGGTCGCTGCGCGACCCTCGACAAATTTTCACGGGGCTTTTCTAAACTCGAAATTTTACTTCATGCTTAGCCTGGGAGTGGAAACACCCTTGCAAAACTAAAAAAAAAATTTCAAATTTAGAAGAGCCTGAAAATTTGTTTCAGGCTCTTCTAAATTTGAAATTTTACTTCATGCTTAACCTGGGAGTGGAATCACTCGTTCAAAACTTCAAATTTAATTCTTTTATAAAATCGACGAATACCTCAAAATTACAAAATTCACTAAATATCATATGACCCGGGAAAGTCAGAGAAAAGTCATGGAATTTCATTTAAATTGACCAAAACACTGAAAAAAGCGTTTTAAATAAATCGCGAAAAGTAACAAAATACACAGAAATTATGAAAAATATCAAAATTATTGACAATTATTAAAAATCATAGTTAATTTTATCAATTAGTTTTGTTAGCGTTGACAACATTTATTGTTGTCATTGTTTATTTTAAATATTGACAATTATCATCCCACTGAGCAAAAAACAAACAAATAACGTTTTATCAACATTGTAGCAACATTAAACGTTGTTTTTATGTTGATGAAACATTACTTGAATGGATTTTCTCAGTTGGATTATTATTTTAATTATAAATTATACAAATTTAGACAATAACAATTTCTATAAATATAATTTTTGTCAATTAAGCGGGTGACTAATTCGACTGGCTTTCGGAAACGCGTTGCAGTTTTAGTTTACAGAACGGACAGGTTTTAATTTTATAGTATTTTGTTTATTTTAATTGAATTGAATATACTTAAAAGCAAAGTAGTAAATTAAATTTTGAAATTCAATTACTAAAAGTAGCAATACAATTTCGTTCATTTAAGGGTAAAAGTAATATTATTAATTTCGTTAAAGATTATTGTATGGAATGTTCAAAGTCAATGTAATTTTTTTTTAAATTTTAATTTATGTAATTTTATTTTATATCCTAGTCAAACTCATGTTTAATAAGGCCAGTATATGTATGCGATCATTTTAATATGTCTATACGATAGGTACATATATTTAAATTATTTTTATCTTTTGAAATATCACCTGTCTAATTTTTTTTCTACTTAATTACTATATTTTCTGACATGTGTAAGATAGTTGTATCAATGCATAAATTAATAAATATATAAAATAAATAAATATGTACTTAATGACTCCTGCCTTTAAATTAACGGTATCTAACAACTGTATAATGTTTGGCAAGGCCGTAGCCAGACGGGGGATATGGGAAATTACAGAAATCTTCTAAATTAAACATTATACAATATACAAATAATATTTATTTAAAAATAAAATGTTAAAATTGGAAAAATCATTGAAATCAACTGAATCAGCAAAAAAATGTCAATATTGACAAATTCAAGAATGATACGACGTCAAAAATATTAATTAATAATAATCAACAAACAAAGTCAAAACAAAAACTTAGAAAAAACAAATAGGACCAAAATAGACAAAATCTTTATTTTTGGTAATTTTGTTTTCTTTACATGTATTATTTTATTATTGTAATAAGTTATCTTTTTGTAATATTATTCAGAAATTGGGTTGTCCTGTTGGGTAATATATATTAATATTAAATTAAAAAGACGTAAACACTGAAAATAATTTATGCTAATAACTAAAATTAATATAAAATATAAAATTTTTAATTAATACAAAAGTGATTCTAAACAAATCGTCAAATTATTAAAAAATAGTGAAACACTATTTCGCCTATTAATCAACGTCATAAAGTTCGCCACAAATCCTAATATCACTACTATCCTTAATCATATGTGTATACCTCGCAACCCTAATACTCACCCTAAATTCAAATATCCCACATCTACTATTTATCAATTCATGAGATCAACACACACATCGGTCGATAGCCAGTTTCCGAGTTGGAAAAAAAAAATGTATTGTATTTTATGTATTATATCTGTTTTGTAGTCAACTCAGAAATATAGATGTTTATTATTATTATTATTAGTGAAACAAATTGAAATTACTAATATTAACATGAATATTCCAAAAAAACGACAAAAGCATAAACTTTTAACAGAATTTTCAATATAAATCAACATTTTTAATTATGGTTTAATGTGTATTTTATTTTCTTAGTAGTACTATATTATGTATTTTTAAATGTATTCCGTTGACTGAATAAATAAATCAATAATTTGGCAAATACGTGTCAAAATCTTCAAAATCAACAAACAAGTATAATTATATTTTTTCCGATTGCAGCATTTTTTTTTTGTAAAAAAAAATGGATAAAATTCAATCGTACCCAGAAAAAAATAAAATTGGAAACCAATATCTTAAAACTTACAAGTTATTAAATTAAAAACATATTTCTATTTCATATAAAATCTATAAAAGCAACAGACGAATTTATTAGTTTCATATTTTCATTTGGTATATATTTGCTACATGTGAAATTTAACAATTTCCAACATTTTTTTTCAATTATTATAAATTGAAAAAAAAATGTTGGAAATTGTTAAATTTAACATGTAGCAAATATATACCAAATGAAAATATGAAACTAATAAATTTCTAATTATCTACAGAATTATAAACACATAAATAATACAAAGAAAAATTTAACATAAAGAAAATTTGAGTTTGTCAAAAGTTTGCAGAATATAAAAACGAATTAAAATTAATATCGACTTTTTGCAAAAGTTGCTAAATATAAGCCAAAGTTGACGAAAATAAAAATTAATTGAAAAATTCAATAATAAACAACACAAATAGATGCCATCAAAAATTGATTAACCATATAATATTATTAAATTTGTCAAAATCAACGAACATCATAAAAATAACAAAAACACGTTAAAATTTATTAAACCAACTTCAGTATTGACAAAAACAATTAAAACAATTTAACAAAATGGTGGTTTCCCATAGAAGAATTAATATATTATATTAAACGGTCAGAAAAAAAATCTTGATTTAGCGAAACGTTGACAAAATTTGACATTTCAGATACAGATTTCTCTAATTTATTTGTACCATTTAGTTAAGTATTTAATACACATTATATATTTTTCCCTGTAATAGGATATTATATATTTATCTGTTGGGACATAAATGGATTATTATTATTGTGGCTACCATGTCAGTTTTACTTCAAATAATATTAAACAAAATTTTGAAAACTAGATTATTATGTTTTAAAACATTTTTAGTCATTTAATGTTGTTATCAAAGCATTTAGTTTGACGATTCGAACGAGCGTTTCCACTCCCAGACTAAGCATGAATTAAAATTTTGAGTTTAGAAAAGCCCCGCGTAGAAAATTTGTCGAGGGTCGCGCAGCGACCCGAGATAAATTTTCACGGGGCTTTTCTAAACTCAAAATTTTACTTCATGCGTCACGCGTATAAAACACTGATTTAACGAGAAATTTAAATATACACAAAACACATTATTCATGTTAATCCTTACAATTAATTCGAATTATTTTTGACGATTCGAATCCTTTTGTAAGTATTCGAATCCTTTTGTAAATATTCGAATCCTTTTATAAATATTCGAATCCTTTTATAAGGATTCGAAACACCTGCACTTAGATTCGAATACGAATCCTCTTAAAAAAATGTAACGGAACCGGATCACGAAACCAGTTTAACTGAAGTATTCGAATGCCTTTTTTGAATCCTCTAAAAGGATCCGAATCCAGGATTCGAATCCCGAATGATTTGAATCCTGCCCAGCTCTGTAACGTGACTTTCTGATTTCAACCAATTTTACTTTATGGTTGACAGATCGTTACTAGTTCTTTGATTTTGTTTCCTTGGGTTGGTTGTGAAAGGCTTTGAATCCGATCAGTGAAACTCGGTGTTTTCGCGATTGCAACTTAACACTTTATTTTTAAACTACATTAATTTTTACAAGTTTAGGTCGTAGACTAGAAGTCGCGGTATAGAAATATAATATGTTAAGATTTTCGTTAGTGTTCGTTTTCGAAGAGCTGATTAATGTCTGCCTTTAAGAAGTGAGGTTGCTCTCCTCGACACCGACACAACCCCACTACTTTCAATGATAACGATAATATTAAAATCTAATTAGCAGCACGCATAACGTTGGGGAGCCAAAGTTTAGAAAGTAGAAGACAATAATATTTACTTTATTATGATGAGATTGGAATTGGGCCTTAATGGTATTTACTAGTTATGAAAGAGAAACGTGAAAAATATTTAAGTTAGAACTAATGAGCTATTTGCTGTTCCCAATGTTATCTATGCAACGAAATAATCTATTATCTAATGTGTTTATAAAGAGTAAGAGAATGAAATATAAGTAAGAGTAATAATAATAATAATAGTGATTATTATTATTATTATGAAATGTATTGGGGTACATTACAGCTCTGCAAATTATTTACATTTTCAGTCATTTAATGTTTTTATCAAAGCATTCAGTTTGAAGTTTCGAACGAGCGTTTCCATTCCCAGACTAAGCATGAAGTAAAATTTCGAGTTTAGAAAAGCCCCGCGTAGAAAATTTGTCTCGGGTCGCTGCGCGACCCGAGACAAATTTTCACGGGGCTTTTCTAAACTCGAAATTTTACTTCATGCGTCACGCGTATAAAACACTGATTTAATGAGAAATTTAAAAATACACAAAACACATTATTCATGTTAATGCTTACAATTAATTCGAATTATTTTTGACAATTCCAATCCTGTTGTAAGTATTCGAATCCTTTTGTAAGTATTCGAATCCGTTTGTAAGTATTCGAATCCTTTTATAAATATTCGAATCCTTTTATAAGCATTCGAATCACCCGCACTTAGATTCGAATACGAATCCACTTAAAAAAATGTAACGAATCCGAATCAAGAATCCAGTTTAACTGAGGTATTCGTATGCCTTTTTTGAATCCTCTAAACGGATTCGAATCGAGGATTCGAATCACGAATGATTCGAATCCTACCCAGATTTGCAAATAACTTACAATTTTAACTAAATTTCAATATCAAATATTTACATTACAATGAAAATGTATTCAAAAACATTAAAAAAACAAGTAACGTTCATCAAAATGACTGACGTTTGTGGATTACAAATAATTTGATAAAAACTAGTTTACCAACAGTAAAAATCATGGAAACGCAATTACAGAGAGTGATACGTATAATTTCAGGTCGGCTCATTGAAGTCCTCTTGAATTATTCAAGCCTCCGTTCATTGTTGTGTACACTACATTTACACAGCCCACAATAAAACACTTACATAACAACGTTTTAATTGCCCAAACGCGGAATATCGATTGCCGCAAACAGAATAAAAACACCCACATAACGTGAATTAAATCGGACTAATCCAATCAAATTATTAATTTAATTTGAAAACAGCATGCGGGGTTCATTGCGCGAAAATTTATTTATTTTATGTCAATGATGCTTGTGTTGGGTGTATTAATTATGCATTAAAGCAACGTGAGTTACAAATTCAACTGAATACGGTATTTATCCTGATAATGTTAAATCGTTACCGGAGCTATTAAAATTTTGCTAATAATTGATGATCGGATTCGGCATTTATTACGCTTTAACTGCAACGATCGGGAGGTTCTGCTAGTCAATATGATGTTGAGGTGCAATTATCATGTGATTAAAATTTGATTTATGTATTACGAGAGGTAATTGAATTGATGCTTCAGAGGACATTCGTGTGTAAACGTAAATTAGTCATTCCATTGAAATGTTAAAAATGTTGTGCACAAAATTAGATAATAAAATGAGTTAGAATTGAAATTATAAAGAAACGAAAGTAAAAAAAAAAAACTTGAAATGCAGTATCTATACAAGTGGCGATTTGTCCATAAGAGCTGCAAAAGGCTGTTAAATCAATATTAAAAATACACTTATTTCTAAAGCAGGATTAAAAATAAACTGTTAAATATGAATAATTCTAATTTCACTAGATTTCAGAATTTTATACGCGTGGCGCATGAAGTAAAATTTCGAGTTTAGAAAAGCCTAAAAATTTGGTTTGGTCGCTCCGCTTCGCGAATCCTGAATGATTCGAATTTTGCCCAGATCTGTAATAGTTTAATTTAATTTTAATATGGATTACCACATAGTAACGGTCAAAACCATCGTGATTTTAAAGATTAAAATATTTATCTTTAGCTAGTTAGTATTTGATTAGAGTTCTAACATTAGTTGAAATCATTCTAAATCTTGTTATACACAGAAAAATATACCTTGGTATTTAATTTTAACAAAATATAATTTTTATTGCATTATACCAAACTTTATACAATTATTTAATTGATGTCACTGGTATCTAATACAATTTGAAGAATAAACAAAATTCCTGTATACACTCAAGAATCTTCACCATCTACGATCTGAATAATCCGATGGTAAATAATGTAAATTGACGCAAACAAGTCGGCGCGGGAGATTTAATAAAATTCGCTCGCACCGCTAATTTCCCGGCCGCGGATTTCTCCATCATCAAGTTAAATAGGTGAGAGAATGGCGTATAGTTTTATTTGCCGCCCGAATCAAGGCGCGAAAAGCCACAGCCGCCCCCCGAAAAGGAGTGCCAGAAACTCGTCGAGCAACAGACGGCAAACATCACGGTTCATTAATAACCGGGCGCTCCGGAAGTTGGAAGTTTCGCGAATTAAAATTGCAAAATCTGTCTTCCAGCACCAAACAGTTTAAACTCGTCCATTTCTGGGCTGCATAATTAAGTTTTACAACTCGGCTAGGTATATTACTTTTGCGAGATGGGGACACGGCCGTCCCACTTATCCATAATTTATGCGGTTTTTAATGTCATTCCGTTTAGTAACATATTTACTTACTTAACAAACTTTGCATAATAACGCATACCTTTTACTGTATTCATAAGTTTCGATTTCGTTACGTATGTATTTAGACATTCTAGAATAACTAACATTTTCCTTATCACACACAATTATTAATTATATATTTTAACTAATTACATTTAATAGTATATTGTACAACAAGCATATAATGGTGGCTTTTAATCAAGAGAACGAGGTTTGCGGAACGAGCCGAAAGCGAGTCGAGCAAGTCGTTCGAGTGATTAATAGCCATTATATGCGAGTTATACACTATACTTTGTTCACAAAACCAAAAATATATAACACAACATTTATTATGTATACTTATCAAATACGCGTCAGTCTTAAAGATCGATTTTGTTTTATATTAATTTGACAGATAAATGATGACAGATTGCGGTACTATGATTTAAATGTGTAAAAGGGTTAATTCCACTTTAACACAATGTTACTACGTATTGAGTTCACCTTCGAAGGACCAATTTACAATTTCGTAGAAGTTACAAATAATGAGTTACTGCTTAATGTCTTACAAATGTTTATATATTGACCAAACACCAAATATATTCAAACAATATACAAAATAGTTAAGGGAAGAATGTCGCGTGTTTACTCTTGAACGTCTTGGGTTCATTTCCCTTTCTTCTTCTGCTGCTGTTATTCCCAAGGGGCTAAGGGAGGAGCTTCGGGGGTGAGTGGTGGTAAGTGGCGGTGGTGACCTTCAGCTAATTGGTTGCTAGTTTCCCACCCTTACCACCACTTTTGCGAAGTTGTCAGACTGCATCCTTATCTGGTCCGTGTAGAATCGGGTAGCCTCCGCTTGGTTTCCAGCTGTGGAAATATTAATCGGTTTTTTGCTCCTTTGTTTTGACGCTCTTCTTCCTCTGGCCTCGAACCTTTATGGAACCCGCTAAGCTATTTTATGGCTATATTGTTAACTCGTGCACTTTTCACAAACACCATAAATGTTAGCGGGCAAATCATCTATTTTCAGGCCTTTCACCGACTCAGACCACTCTCAATAAAATGTAAAGTAGGGGTTTGGGTTGCGCCGTGTCAGGTAAAGTTGCAACACACAAATATTATTATATACTCATATGTAAAATATGTACTTTTGTTAATACATCAATAAATATGAATATGAATATGAATATGAACAATCGTTCAACAATAAATAATACTCACACACGCTCTTTGCACAAAAAATGAACTCTTCCGTTTGGGTGGAGTTTTCTCGGTATTAACGTTTGTTCCGCTTTAAATACCACTCGCGACGGATAAAAGCACAATTGTTTAACCGATGTTACAATGATTTATGTTTACAAAATCGTCTTACACATGTTAAACTAGTGAGAACGGCGTAGATGTTGACGCGATTGTTTCGTACTTCGTACAGATTGGCGTCGACGACGTCATCACTACCATAGTCAAATATAAGACATAAGAAGCTGATTTGACTAGCACAGCACTGTTACTGCATAGCGGCAAAACATCGAACTAAGCAATTATTTACATTCGTGTTAAAAAACCACATTTATCACGCAAATCCCGTGTTTAATGTATTTGAGTGTTAAATACACCCCATTTATGCTGCCCACATAATTAATTAATACACATAGTATTGGAATGCCTCTTTTAATCCTCTAAAAGGATTCGAATCCTAAATGATTCGAATCCTGCCCAGCTCTGGTAATAGTTTCATTTAATTTTGATTTTAAAAATTAAAATATTTATCTTTAGCTAGTTAGTATTAGATTAAAGTTCTAACATTAGTTAAAATTAATTAATTAATACACATATTATAAGATTATCGTGAACAAAATAGTTATTTTTAAATTGTAGCCCTTAAAAGTTAACCATCTGTATAAAACACTTATTTAAAGTTAATATTAAAATCTAATACATAATTTGTATCAAATAGCGCGTATGATACCGTTATTATTGGATCTGTTCATTCTACTAAAGCAAATAGTAAACAATGTCTTTTAAGGCAGAGAAGATGTGGCAACGAGAACTTCCTTTCTATTGAGATCAGTGTACTGTGTTGCCATCAAACTTCATTTGTGGTGGCGGCAATCCCGCTCCGGGATACGCGACGCTTTTCCTGGCGTACTTTTTCTCCTTCTCTACGTGTGAACACATAATGAGGAAGGAAATGTATACACATTCCGGAACTTCCTTTGATGTTCTCCATTATTAATAAATGCATAGTTTAACGGTAAAACTCATGAAATGCAATTTATTTTCCATGCACGTTTAGCTTAAAATCGATGAAATGCTGTGTGTATCAGGGCTGTTCCGAGTACAAGAAATATGTACTCGACGACTAAGTACAAGTACTTAAGTTCTTTTATAAGTACAAAGTACTGAGTACATGGAGTGAATAAGGAAATATGATGGTAACCCTTTGATTTACGAGTTAAACTTACATTTATGATTTCAATGTGAAGCTTTAAACAAGTGTTTTCCACTCCGAGACTAAGCATGAAGTAAAATTTCGAGTTTAGAAAAGCCTGAAGAATTTGGATAGGTTGCGTAGCGAAGCGGAGCGACCTATCCAAATTAGGCTTTTCTAAACTCGAAATTTTACTTCATGCGCCACGCGTATTAAACACTTAAACATTGTAAAGTTAAAAAATATACTCTATGCTTGTTTTTGATCTCTTGCATATTAATTTTCCAAATGATTATCTTGATTAATATGACGCCTGGAGATTTTTTTGGAATGTGTAAAAGTACACTAAGCAAAAACTCACTGAGTGCATCATAAATGTAAACAATAAAAGTGCGATTCTTTTCGCAATCTACAACAAGTAAGTCTTACAAAGACTATATCAATTATTGAAACAACTACTTCCCGAGCTAATACCCCGACGGACATTGAATTATACATGTAACATCAAACACTTGTTGTATAATTCAAGATCCGCCGGGGTATTAGCTGCGGAAGTAATTTTTTAAATGCGTGTTTGATATAGTCTTTGTAAGACTAACTTGTTGTAGATTGCGAATAGAATCGCACTTTTAATGTTTACATTTATGTTGTACTCAGTGAGTTTATTCTTAGTGTACTTTTATACATTCAAAAAAAAAATCTCCAGGCATTCATATTAATCAAGATAATAATTTGTAAAATTAATATGCAAGAGATCAAAAATAAGCGGAGAGTATACTTTTTAACTTTGCAATGTTTCAGTGTTTAATACGCGTGACGCATGAAGTAAATATTCGAGTTTAGAAAAGCCTAATTTGGATAGGTCGCGAACTATCCACGCGACCTATCCAAATTCTTCAGGCTTTTCTAAACTCGAAATTTTACTTCATGCTTAGTCTGGGAGCGGAAAACACTCGGTTAAAGCTTCAAATTTGACTCTTTTCAAAGAATGTATGCATATGTAGACTTAAAAGAAACATTCCTATATTTTCAAGCTTTTCTAAACTCGAAATTGTACTTTATGCTTACCTAGGGAGTGGAAACACTCGTTAGTTGTTTTAAATTGAACTCATTAAAAAACAAAGAATGCCCCAAAATGCATACGCCGAATCGGGATATATATAGTTGGAAGAAACATTTTCTACATGTTTATGTCTGCAGCTACACCAATAAAAATTTGCACAAGCCGCCACTGAATTATTAGCATACAATAGGTTGTTTATTATTAATTTCAAATGATTCAAATTTTCAATTTCATTTCGTACTTTATATTTCCCCAAGTATTTTTGGTATCTGTTGGTGGACGGCTTGGTGGATTTAATCCGAATCACTGGGCACGGATTTTTCGGTGATTTTTTTCCGCTCGCTGCTAAATTCATACCTCTCGACGTCTGCTTTATATCTTTTTTCCTTCGTAGTCCCCCCAGCTTCGCCTTATCTGGCGCGCGTCCTCCCATTTCCGCTCGCCAGTTCTCAATTTAACAGTTTCCGCGCGCTAATTGGCGCCATCTTTTAATCTAATCGCTGCCGTCCCCTCGAGTTTTAAAGTCCCGGAAGTTTGAGCCGGCTGCCGGTTTCGGAAGGGAATTTAATTTTAATCAATGCGACTACACTAACACCGCACTTTAGTTTCGTAATTTACAATAAGATTATTTTATAACCAAACTTTGAAAAATAAACTATATGAGAATTTAACAATAAAGATGATATACAAACGTTATCTTTTTATCGATTTCAGTAACATAGTTTTTAAGATCGATTTTTAGTAATAAATAATACGAGAAGCTAAGCTTTACTGGAGTACAAGTACAAGTACTTGGTTTGGTCGCTGCGCTTCGCTACGCGACCAAACCAAATTTTCAGGCTTTTTCTTAACTCCAAATTCTACTCCATGCTTAGAGTAGGAGTGGAAACACTCGTAAGAAGATTTAATAATTTTTCATTTCAAATATGAATTGAGGCCCATTTGCACCCCAACTGATTAATTTCAATCATCTGCTAATCATTGATTAAACCTTTGTTTACGCCAAAATTCTAGAATATAAGAATGTTATAAATTTGTAAGATATCCTAAACAATTCCCTTTTATTAATATGCAACTGTGTAAAGAATTTGTAAATATAATTGTTATGTTTTTAAAAAGTACTAATGACTGATTGGGTTAATTGACTTGGGTGCAAATGGGCATAGGAGTAATTTTATTTAAATTAATAATTTCAATGAAAAAATCATGTTTTATATGAAACATAAATTGTGAGTGATGTCATCAAAATTAATAATTTTAATCAAACATAATTTATTTCATATGAATGTAAGTAATTTCATTAAAAACATTTGAAAAGATTGGGTACTTTTCGAAATTCCCCGTGATTTCTCTCTGTGGGACGTCCCGTAATTATTAAATTTCCCCTATCATTTGTCATCGCCGTTCAAAATTACCATACAAATACCCCAATCTCGGCAAGAGAGTGAGCGATAATTTTTATGGCCCTCATCACGACGGAAGTGGAGAGAGGTCGCGCCCCCCAGAAACCGACAGCGACGCCGCCGACGCCGCTAACTATTCCCGGCGCGATTCCCCCGGGACGTAATTGAGGTATTTCCGGGAGAGGTGTTTGTCTGTGTGATGTTACACTAAACATAATTTTAGCCGTGCTTTAGTTTGCGGATGGAATAAATAAGACCTGTTTAGTACACAAAATCAAGAATTTACATTACGGTGCTTTGTACATGTTTCATAATATATATTTTTTTTATTCTTGCATTTATAAACTAAAAAGCAATATGAACTGTTTATAGAAGCTGACACTGATATTAATCAAAATAATCAAGTCACTTTATAGAAAGAAACACTCTTCCTAAGATTGTGTCATAGGGGAAAGCTACCCCAAATGCGCTTCCAGCTAGCTCAGAGGTTTGGGGATGGAGAGCACGAGCACGAGCAACTCTTGGATAGGTGTTTTAAGCACAAAACACCAATCCAAAACAACAAATTTATTTACACAAAAAACACAGCAACAAAAAAAACAGTTAATTTGACGAATAAAGCACTAATTACCTTTCTTCACACAATCAATTTATTTTAAAAAAACAGCACAAGAAAAAACACAGCAGCAAATAATAAATAATATCTTTAATTAATTTCTCACTTAACCCGTGGTGAAACATATTTGAATCTAATTTGTGTGTTAAATCTCTATTTGAAAATAATTATTAACCTGTTTGTCAAATTTCGGTCAATGATAATCAATCTAATTGTCAAAATATCTGTCATTCGCAATTGTATTGTTTATAATCTATCTTGCTTCCTCCTATTGTTTGTGCATTTATTACTCTCCAACACATAATAAACGCTATGCTGCGTCAATTTATTGTCGATCGGTATATACACACAACTCTTAATTTCATCTGTTATTGGTAAGATTTAATTTTAGTTTTAGTTATATTATTTCTTATTTCTGGTTTAATTTATTTGCATATGTTATGATTTATTTTATTGTAACACTGATATATATTTGTTTGTATTATTTTGTTAAAAAGGTGATTCCGTAATAAATTATTATTATTATTATTATTAATACTGGATGATTCAAATTAAATTTAAATCAGCCAGAATTAATAATATATAATACGTGGGCGTAGTGAGCGTGGACAGTTTTTTCGATGTGATTTTACAAACAAAGAAACCAAGTGTTTTAATTTAAATTTAATTTAAATCATCCAGTATTAATAATAAATAATACGTGGGCGTAGTGAGTGTGGACAGTGGCAGCCTGGTCGTCAGAGCTGGTGAGTGACAGCAGCGAAATCCGGACGAAAACGGCAAACTCCGGTATACGACGATAAGGTCCGGACGGCTTCGGAATAGTCCGGATGTATCCGGAAGGTGTCGACGGAGTCCGGAGAGCAGAGATAAAGACCGGACGGCGTCGGAAAAGTCCGGAAGACGTCGTCGGAAGTCGAGCGGTGTCGGAAAAAGTCCGGAGGGTTCCGGAAAGCATCGACCAAAGGCTGCTTTGGCAGTAACGAAAACCGGAGCGATGACAGATTGCACTGGGAGCAATTCCGGTTCTTCTGATTAGTGCACTAATCAAAGAAAAGTTACTCAAAAAAAAAACGAAGTTAAAAAGTACTTAAATGCCACAGACTGTACTTCTATAGAATAGAAGAGAATACAAATAGTGTAGAATACAAAAAACATTAATCACTAACATATTAAAATTTAAATGAGTAATGGTTATGTAAAATAGATTAATAAATATATAAAATAACTAATAAATAGATATAATATATAAAATACAATAAAATTGTGAATAAACGGAGTAAATATTACAGATTAATTTGTACTAAAATTGCTCATGCCAAGCATAATTCCCACAATCTGTTAGGTACTCTTCGAATGTATAATTAAGTACTTCTTACACAGTTGTGTAAACATTAGGTCTGGCAGAGCCTGGACATCACAAGATAACATGTTAAAAAATTTAATTGCATGATATCGTTCCCCAGTTTTAGCCCTCGATAAGCGAATTGGCCCTAGTATTATACATGTGAATGTCTTTGTTACACATATATAGATTTTTATTAGATTTTATATACTTCAGACATTCTAGAATATATATACAGGGTGCCGTAAGAACATTCTACATTTTAAATTCCTGTCTACACTCATCTCTATAACCGAGCCCAGCTATGATACGTAATGCTCGTCTTTGTAATTTAAATAAATCATTCATAATTAGGGAGTGACCCCATGCCAGTATGCAATACCTGATGAAATTAAATGAAGGAGTGGAAAATGGTTAACAACACTTCTGAGTCTACTGACCTCTTCATGCTTTCTAATAAGTATACTCAATGACATTAGAAGCGTAACACCCAGAAGGAGTTATTATTTTAACTTGATTTTTTGCCAGTATGGTAGTCTTACATCAAGAATAAAATGATTACATTTTCAAGAAATTTTATTAAAAAACAATCTAAAAAAAATTAATAATGTGTTTGGCGACCCCTTTGCTGTATACACTCCTATAGACGTCTGGGCATCGACAAAATGAGATGGTCGATGTCTTCTTGAGGCATCTCGTTCCAAGCAACTTGAATTTCATCGATCAACTGTGCTAGAGTCTGTGGAGGATGGTGCAAAGAGAATATTCTTCTTCCCATGATATCCCACACATGTTCAATGGGATTTAAATCCGGCGAACGGGGCGGCCACGCCAAAACATTAACACCAGCTTCATTAAGAAAGTTCATAGTTCGACGAGCAATATGGGGACGTGCGTTATCTTGTTGAAAAAGTACGTCTGGGCGGCCATCTAAATAAGGCAAGAAAGTCGGTCGTATGACGTCTTCAACATAACGCGCAGCTGTCATACTGCCTCGAATGAATACAAGAGGTGATCGACTACCATAAGCAATAGCCCCCCAAACCATTACTCCAGCAGTCCTGTGTACGTGCCTCTCAATAGCAAACCTAAGATCAGGTCGTTCTCCACGGTAGCGTCGTACCCTTCTACGGCCATCATGCGTGCCTAGACAAAATCGTGATTCATCGCTGAATACGACATCGTGCCATTATGCCTCCCAATGCTGCCGTTCTCTGCACCAGTCCAACCTTTGGCGACAGTGTCTCGCTGTTAAAGGAAGCACTAATCTTGGACGGTACGAAAGAAGCCCAAAGGATTGAATGCGGCGATATAAGGTTCGCATACTAACGGGCCTACCTTCTTCTCCAATCCATTGATCACCGATTTGACGCGTAGTAGCGAAACGGTCTCGCAGGGCTATTTGTCTTAAACGCCGATCTTGACGTTCTGTGGTACGCCTTGGTTGAACAATTGGTCTTCTTCTTGCTCCTCTACCTTCTTCTGTCCATTCCTGATACACACGTATTACAGTTGCTGCAGTGGAATCAATACGGCGGGCAATTTCGCGATAGGACATACCGACATCTCGATAAGCAACAACTCGACCCCGGTCAAAATCGCTCAAATGGTGATATTGTGGACGTCTTCGGACTCGAGGCATTTTATTTAAGCTTAACACACTCAACGGAAACACGAAAACTAAAAACATCTGTACTAAACAGCTCATATAAATAGTTTTATCAAAAAAGAAAAAGTGAAATATTTTTTTTTCACAATAAATATAAAAGGCACAAGGTTGAAATTGTTATCAATGTATGCTTTAAATATAGTCACTCTGTTGCTAAAATATGAATTCAAAAAAATCATTCCTTCTTGGTGTTACGCTTCTAATGTCATTGAGTATATATATTTTTTGTTCGAGTTTTCTTTAAATTACGCCTATGAGTATCCCAGGTGAGAGTGGAATCTATAGCAATACCTAAGAATTTAGCGGAAACCGGCGAGGTTGGTTGTGCATGTTTAAGAGAGAATGTTATGTCGACCGTTATATCTGTATTGAGTTTCAGTTTGTCGCACTCAAACCACTCCTTTGTATGTTTTATAACAGATTGTATTTGAGATTTAACTAGTTCCACTGTTTTGCCTTTGACAGAGATGGAGGTGTCGTCGGCATACAGAATTGTTGATGTATTTTTGTATTCTTTAGGACGATCATTTATGTAAACTAAAAATAGCAAAGGACCTACTAAAAAAAAAAAATAAGTAGTAGTAGCCATGAAACCATTTCTGATATGTTGGAGACTAACATAGGTGTCCCGCAGGGGAGTATTCTGGGTCCACTGCTATTTAATATATACTTAAACGACATATCCCACATTACCAACGATAACTGTAACCTGACCTGTTATGCAGACGACAGCAACCTTCTGCTACTTGGAAAAACATATCACCAATTGACTGATATAGGCAATTCTGTTATGGAGAAACTTAATGAGTGGTTTGTCAACAATAAATTAATTCTTAATACAGAAAAGACAAGCGTAATTCATTTTAAAACAAATCAATCTATACAACTCCTTACAACATCATACTAAACAACACACCCTTTGAATTCACAAACACGGCGAAATTTTTTGGAATCACGATCGATGAAACTCTCAGCTATAAAAAGCATATTAATAATCTTGCCTCTAAACTTTATAAAAGTTATTACGGATTAAAAATACTAACAAAAAACACGAACAAGGCGATATCAAAAACATTTTATTTTGCGAACTTTTACTCACATTTAAAATATGGAATCATATTTTGGGGTAGCAGTATTCATAATGATATTATCTTTAAAGCTCAAAAGCGTGCCATACGAACAATTTGTAAAACGAGACAGCGTGACAGCTGTAAAGGTATTTTCACAAATATTGGAATACTGACTACACCTGCTATTTACATATATGAATGCATAAAATTTATAACCAAAAATAAACATTTATTTTCAAAATATACGTTAAACAGTCGTCACAATACAAGGCACGGTGATGCATGTGTGTACCCATCACACCGACTAACAATGTTAGAAAGAGGTCCCCTATACAACTGTATCAAATTTTATAACCATCTACCAGAATACATAAAAAAAGAAAATAATTATAACAATGTCAAAAGAATGTCGTATGAGTTACTATGCACGTTGGAGCCATATAATGTGGACGTGTATCTAAACAACACATGTAACATTTAATTTAAGTTTTCTCTTATTTTGACGTATTTCCATGCCTTTGTTGTATATATAAATTATTTGTACATGTAATCACTTGCACTGGAAATAAACATTATTATTATTATCGAGCCTTGCGGTACACCATGCATTATCTTGTGTTCATCAGAAATGTTGTTACCCACAAACACTATTTGTCTTCGATTGTTCAGATATGATGTTAACAGTTGCAACTTTCTAGGGAACAGTTATAAAAATAGAGTTTTATTACTAGGATGGAGTGAGTCACGCAATCGAAGGCCTTGCTGAGGTCCAATAAATGACTAGTGACAACTTTACTATTTTCAAACGCTTCGACTACATAATCAATGAACGTATTTATCGATCTTGCCTAAAGCCATGTTGATTATCTGTGAATGCCTGTGTCGTTTCCGGAAATGATGTTATTTGTTCTGCTAAGATTGATTCAAAAATGTTGGCTAATTTTAGGAGAATTGAAATTTGTCTATAGTTATTATAGACCAATTGCCATTTTCGCTACTGGTTTGCCACTGATGAAGAAGTGCCGTCCTCCATTATTTAAATGCCGAAGAAATGATTAGATGAGTTTCCAAAATTCTCAAGATTCGTCGAATGCCTGTAATTGCGACGGATTCGGCGAATTTCGGCTAATATTGGGAGAATTGAAAACTACCCCTTTCTTAGTGGATGTGACGGCCGAAATTCGCCGAATCCGTCGCAATTACAGGCATTCGACGAATCTCGAGAATTTTAGAATATCATCTAACCTTTTCTTTGGAAATGAGAATGCAAAAGATTACACAAATCTCTTTTCCGAAAAACGGACTGCCGCTGGTCACCAATCCTCGCTCTAGGAGGTCTGCTCGGAGTGCACTCCAAGTATTCGGACTCTGGTCATACAAATTACCCGACATAATCCCCGATCGATCCTTGGGTAATTGCTGGGGTTAAACTCATTTTATATACAAAAAAAAAATTGAAATTTAGTTTTTGTTGCCCACGACGAAGAATCGCCGGTAACAATTAAATTTATTCGTTTTATTTGAAACTAAAAAACTTTTTTATTTTTCTTGTATCTTGGAGGCGTTCACTTTTGTGACTAGTTTCAATTACAGTGTAGTCATTGTCAAACTAACTCTTTATTTTTACAAGATAAGCTGGAGTGGCATATACAATTACACAACATTTTCTTTAAGCACTATCATTTCGATGAACTACAGCTCTTCTTACAAAGATACTTTTTGAATCCTTGTCCTGTTCCAGTTGATTGCAGATTCGCAACAGGGCGTAGTGAAATTTCGGTACTAGGTACATCTTTGATTTCCAGAATACCTCTTGAGCAAACATCGAACTGAGATCTAGAATATAGTTGTTTTATGATTCCATTCTGTGTACCAGTTTGATAAAGCTTGTCGTCAGTTTTGTCCAAGACCACTCTTACAATATTTCGTGCATTAACATGTCCATTATCGACCTCTAGTACGGAAACCTTTACAGAAGTGCCAATAAACACTGGAGGAAACTTCTTGTCAATAGTTTTCGATATTTTGTTTGCCTGGTGTTTTAGGTTTAGTGTTACTAAATGTATTAAACAGAATTAGTGCAGCACTTTAGACCCTTTGTGCTTTAACGGTTGATTCTTCAGCCACAGCGCAAATTGTGTAACCTGACCTAACCAACCGACATGACGAATTTAACATACAGGGAATTTTTCTCTTAAGTATACATACATGTATGCATACGCTGTAAATTTTGCGAGATTCGTTGTTTTTTTTTTTTCAAGAGTTAAATTTGAAGTTTAGAACGAGTGTTTTCCACTCCCAGACTAAGCATGAAGTAAAATTTCGAGTTTAGAAAAGCCTGAAAATTTGGATTTGCCGTCACGAGCGAAGCGAGTGACGGCAAATCCAAATTTTCAGGCTTTTCTAAACTCGAAATTTTACTTCATGCGCCACGCGTATACAACACATATTTCAAGTGAAGTTCAAAGCATACTGGTTAAGCAGTATTCTAAAGCAATATATTTTGAACTTATTCAAAATCAGCCTTTTATACGCGTGGCGCATGAAGTAAAATTTCGAGTTTAGAAAAGCCTGAAAATTTGGATTTGCCGTCACTCGCTTCGCTCGTGACGGCAAATCCAAATTTTCAGGCTTTTCTAAACTCGAAATTTTACTTCATGCGCCACGCGTCTACAACACTTATTCCAAGTGAAGTTCAAAGCATACTGGTTAAGCAGTATTCTAAAGCAATATATTTTGAACTTCATTCAAAATCAGCTTTTTATACGCGTGGCGCATGAAGTAAAATTTCGAGTTTAGAAAAGCCTGAAAATTTGGATTTGCCGTCACGAGCGAAGCGAGTGACGGCAAATCCAAATTTTCAGGCTTTTCTAAACTCGAAATTTTACTTCATGCTTAGTCTGGGAGTGGAAAACACTCGTTTAAAGCTTTAAATGGAACTCTAAAAAAAAACAAGAATATATGAAAATTTAAAGCATTTACCCTGTAATTGGGATGTGTATACTTAAAAGAAAAACTCCCTGTATTTCTGATAACTGTTTAGGAAATGTATAGAATTGTTAGAGAACATTTGATTGACACATTTCCTGCCAATTTTATTATTTACATACATTTACTAGGAATTCTATATAATGACGGAATACATACTGGCCATTCCATAAATAAGTGCACACTTTTTGAGGGTACATCAGGGATTTTAGCGAATTTCACATATATTATAAAGGCTATTAAGACATGGGTTTTGGTTGTTACTAGAGGTTAAGCAAATGATTGTTTCAAAAATTATAACAATATAAACTTTTAGTACACTTTTATTTTGAGCTCAAAAATATCGTAAACCGTTACTGATACAAAGAAAGTTATACTTGACTTTTTTATGCTTAAATGTTCAAAATTTAAAATAATTATTTTTTCAAAACGAAAAAACTTTATTAAGATAGATTTTTTGAATATATAAAACAAATCTCAAAAAATATTCAAATACTCATGTTTTAATTTTTTTGAAAAAAATATATTTTACACCCCAATCCTTCCTAAGAATATTTCCGTTTTCAAAAAGATGGGCACTTTAAAACTTTTTGAGTTATGATTTTTTTACCCGAGCGCTGCATTGACGCGCTTACCGCGATCCGGGCCATTACACCATTGGCGGTAGTGCCTCATGTCAATGTAGCGCTCGGGTACAAAAATCATATCTCAAAAAGTTTTAAAGTGCCCATACTTTTAAAAACGGAAATATTCTTAGGAAGGATTGGGGTGTAAAATATATTTTTTTCAAAAAAATTAAAACATGAGTATTTGAATATTTTTTGAGATTTGTTTTATATATTAAAAAAATCTATCTTAATAAAGTTTTTTCGTTTTGAAAAAATAATTATTTTAAATTTTGAACATTTAAGCATAAAAAAGTCAAGTATAACTTTCTTTGTATCAGTAACGGTTTACGATATTTTTGAGCTCAAAATAAAAGTGTACTAAAAGTTTATATTGTTATAATTTTTGAAACAATCATTTGCTTAACCTCTAGTAACAACCAAAACCCATGTCTTAATAGCCTTTATAATATATGTGAAAAATATAAAATATAAATATTGTGTTATACAAACAAAGTTAAAGTGTTTTATTTTATTTTTACTAAAAAATTTAGTTTTACAACATTTATTGAACACTGCCAGAAGATTGAAGTAATAACCTCTAGCCTCCACCTTAAACATAATTTTTATAATATTTGTGAATTAAAATTATTGCAATGGTTTTAATAAACTAAGTGCAATTTTTGTAATTGCACAGAGGAATTATTTGCGCCTTGAGAAAATAAGTGTTATTGGTATCTAAGAAACTTTTCATAGATTCACAAAACGATACATATTCAAATCACATCGAAAAAATGTAAAACTTTTCGCGTTACAGAAACCTAAATCACCGAAAAGGACCCCGTTTTTATTGTTATTACGCGTTCGCGGCTGGAAATACCCACGCGCACTCCATCAATGCATACAAACTGCTGGATTTATCCTCGTCAAACTCCATTTTTTCCGAGATGGCACCCCTTCGCGCATTTAAGAACGTTACGCAAACACGGTAATATCTTAATGTCAGCGCGGCATGACCGAATCGTCGGCATAAATCAAAAGCGGGTAAAGAAGACGCTCCCCTTTGGAGCGATTCTCATTACCCGGAATGTTTGAAAGCAATTGTAGCGGATACCGAATACGTGTGCCCTCCTAATTGGAGTGTTGTAACGGTTGTGTGCTGGTACGGGAATGTGCATTTGTTACGAAACGAGCGTGGAGATGAATATGTGATCATTAACTTTAAACATGAAATGTTGCATTTTTTAAAAACTAATTATTTACTGAAAAGTATGTATAAAAAATGAACGAGTTGCTTTATGCAATTATTTCTGTATGTGGAAGATACACTACACCAAGTTTTATTTTTTAAATTTTACAGTTTTGTTTACCTCTAGATAAAGTATAAAATCCTGATTCCAACAGTATAAAATTGCGTATTTTGAAGAAAAAAACTACTTGGTGTAGGTAAATTAATTGTTGAGGCAGTTAATAGTTGAAAGTTCATTTTTACTTTAATATTTGCTTAAATAAAACACTTATTACTTTCAAACACTTTATTGTACTCGCGATAATTGTTTCGCCACACTGTGGCTTCTTCAGGCGAAGAATAATTTTCGCCTGAAGAAGCCACAATTGTCGCGAGTACAATAAAGTGTTTGAAAGTCATAAGTGTTTTATTTAAACTAAAATAAAAGTTGGTGTAGGTAGTTTACCTCCCACACAAATTTATGCAGGGATTTTACTTTTAAGTATATATATATATATATATTCATATGCTGGAATTTTTTAGACATTCGTTGTTTTTCTTTTAGTTCAATTTGAAGCTTTAGACGAGTGTCGTCCACTCCCAGATTAAGCATGAAGTAAAATTTCGAGTTTAGAAAAGCCTGAAAATTTGGTTTGGTCGCGTAGCGCGTAGCGCTACGCGGCCAAACCAAATTTTCAGGCTTTTCTAAACTCGAAATTTTACTTCATGCGCCACGCGTATAAAACACTGATTTAATGTGCAGTTCAGAATATACTTCCCTAGCATACTGTTTTAGTAGTATATTTATTTTATTTATTTATTTATTTATTCTCTCACGGGAAACCCCTTTTACAAAGAATATGTACAAAATAATAACAATAATATTTAAAAATTGATAAAACGTATTAACATTAATAACTAAAATTTAATAAATGGTGGTAATAATTACAGCAATTATTCTATATAGAAATATATATATAGTATACTTTAAACTTCACTTGAAATCAGTGTTTTATACGCGTGGCGCATGAAGTAAAATTTCGAGTTTAGAAAAGCCCCGTGAAAATTTGTCTCGGGTCGCTGCGCGACCCTCGACAAATTTTCACGGGGCTTTTCTAAACTCGAAATTTTACTTCATGCTTAACCTGGGAGTGGAAAACACTCGTTTAAAGCTTCAAATTGAAATCCTTTATAAAATCAATGAACATCTAAAGTTTCACAGCATATACCCTGTATTTAAGATATGTATACTGAAAAGAAAAACGCCCTGTATAATTGTATTTATAAATCTAAGTTAATTAGTCAATTTCGGGATGAAAATTCTATTTTTATTTGAATAAATCCAACTAGTAAATGAAAAGAAATCGATAAACTGATAAATATTTGAAATGTGAGAATATAGTTTTTTTTTTCATTGTGTGACATCTTAAAAATCAGGGAGCAGAGATTTCGATTCCTCCGGGATGGGTCCCGGGGGCTGGCGTCTGGAACGGCAGGCTGCCACGCGATAGTATTGTCCCGATCCCACGGGAGCATCGCAGTTAATCCGTCGCTGACCGCAGCAAGCTCCTTGAATCACCTATCGCACATAACAATCACAGCGAGGGACAATGCCGCCCGTTTCCTTTCCCTTCCTTAGTCCACTCTGCAGTTAACTCGAATTGTGTCAATTCTGTGGCGGAAAAAAATAGGATTGGCGGATTTACAATTTTCCCGTCTTGAGGATGGAATATTTTGCCCCCTAGTACGTTCATGCATAAATGTAAAGTATACGCTATTGTAAGAAAAAGAGTTCAATATAAATGTGTATATATGCGCACAACATTACTAAACTTCCAGTAGCAAAGCGACTTACTTATTTTTCTTAGCTATTCGGACTCTATCCACTACTTGTCTAAATAGTGCGAGAAGTGCGGTATTGAATCAAATTTTATAGGTTATAAAAATTTAAAAAATCCTCACTTTAAAAATGTGTATCAGATCTTAATGAAACTTTGTGAGTATATTAAGAAAATATTGCTCTTTCTAAACATGCAAAAATTGAAATATACCTTACCAGTAGTTTTCGAGTTATTTCTGATTAAAAGTAAAAAAATGCGGTTATGAATCAAATTTTATAAATTCTATATTGTGGAGGCTCCTACTTCGTTATACATGTTAATTACACAATAAAACACTTTTAACTTTGTGTGTTATACAAACAAAGTTAAAAGTGTTTCATTGTGCAAGTTTTATAAATTGTAAAATTAAAAAAAAACCTAGCCTTAAGATTTTGTGTCAGACCTTAATGAATTTTGAATATATCTTAAAAAAACATTACTCTTTCTGAATATGTAAAAATTAAAAAGTATCCCAACCATAGTTTTTAAGTTATTTCCTTCTGAAAGTCAAAAAGTGTGGCTACGAATCAAATTTTTGATGGATTATAAATATATAAAAAATCATAACTTTAAAATGTTGATTGAGATCTTTATAAAATTTTGTAAATATGCTAATAAAAGATTGTTCTTTCAGAATATGTAAGAATTGAAAATTACCCCATTGGTAGTTTTCGAGTTATTTTCGTTTGAAAGTCAAAAAGTGCAGTTAGGAATGAAATTTTATGGATTTTTAAAATTTAAAAAATCATAACTTTAACATTTTGCGTGAGATCTTTTTAAAATGTTGTGAATATGTTAAGAAACTATTGCTCTTTCTGAATATGTAAAAATTGAGAAAACACCTATCAATAATTTTTGAGTTATTCCCGTCTGAAAGTCAAAAAGTGCGGTTATTAATCAAGTTTATGGATTATAAAATTTAAAAAAATCCTAGCTTTAAAATTTTGTGTCAGATCTTTATAAAATTTTGTAAATATATTATTATAATATTTTTCTTTCAGAATATTTAAGAATTTATTAATACCCCATTCGTAGTTTTCGAGTTATTTTCGTCTGAAAGTCAAAAAGTGCGGTTATGAATGACATTTTATGGATTATAAACATTTAAAAAATCATAACAGTAATATTTTGCGTAAGATCCTTATAAAACTTTGTGAGTATATTAAAAAATTATTGCTCTTTCTGAATATGTAAATTGAAAAATAATCCATCCATAGTTTTTGAGTTATTCCCGCTTGAAAGTCAAAAAGTGCAGTTACGAATCAAGTTTTATAGATTATAACTGTGGTTTTAAGGAAAAAACAGTTAAGTCACTTTTTTGGTCAAATTAAGTTAAGTACAGACCTAAATACATATTCATCTACATTTTTATTTTCTGACCTCTATACAATGTTATCTAACCAGTGAGGTGCCATTTTTAAGGGAAACATTTTTTTAGTTTAACGCACATCTAAATGAAACATAACTGTTTTCCCGCAAAAATTTCACATAACTGATATTTTTTGCGGAAAAACAGTTATGTTTCTTTTAGATGTACGTTAAACTAATAACAAACACTTTTACAAGTTAAACATGAATTAAATGGTTATTTGTAAAATATAAATGATATAAGATAGATATTTGGAGCTATTTTAAGGTACTTAAGAAGTTGACTCGTAAAACTTTAAACGCAAATAACTGAAAATCACGAAAAAGTGACTTAACTGGTTTTTCCTCAAAACCACAGATAAAATTATAAAAAATCCTAGCTTTAATATTTTGTGCCAGATCTTTATAAAATTCTGTAAATATATTAAGTAAATATTGCTCTTTTCAAATATGTGAGAATTTAAAAATACCCCATTCGTAGTTTTCGAGTCATTTTCGTTTGAATGTCGAAAAGTGCAGTTATAAATGAAATTTTATCGATTATAAAAATTTAAAAAATCATAACTTTAACATTTTGCGTAAGATCTTTATAATGTTTTCTGAGTATATTAAGAAAATATTGTTCTTTTTGAATATGTAAAAATTGAAAAATACCCCGATGATAGTTTTCGAGTTATTCCTGCTTGAAAGTCAAAAAGTGCAGTTATGAATCAAGTTTTATAGATTATAAAATTTAAAAAAAATCCTAGCTTTAAACTTTTGTGTCAGATCTTTATAAAATTTTGTGAAAATGTTAAGAAAATATTGCTCTTTCTAAAAATTTAAAAATTAGTAAATACCCCATCGATAGTTTTCGAGTTATTTCCGCTTGAAAGTCGAAAAGTCCGCTTATGAATTAAATTGTATGGATTATAAAAGTCGAAAAGTGCGGTTATAAATGAAATTTTATGGATTATAAAAATTTAAAAAATCATAACATTAATATTTTGCGTAAGATACTTATAAAATTTTGTAAATATGTCAAGAAGTTATTGCCCTTTCTGAATATGTAAAAATTGAAAAATACCCAATCGATAGTTTTCGAGTTATTCTCTTTTAAAAGTCAAAAAGTGCAGTTATGAATCAAGTTTTATAGATTATAAAATTTAAAATAATCCTAACATTAATATTTTGTGTCAGATCTTTATGAAATTTTATAAATTAGGTAAGAAAATATTACTCTTTCTGAATATTTAAAAGTAAAAAAATACCCCATCGATAGTTTTCGAGTTATTTCCGTTTGAAAGTCGAAAAGTGCGGTTATAAATGAAATTTTACGGATTATAAAAATTAAATAAATCACAAGTTTAACATTTTGCGTAAGATCCTAATAAAATTTTGTAAATATATTAAGAAATTATTCCTCTTTCTGAATATGTGAAAATTTAAAAATACTCCATCGATAGTTTTCGAGTTATTCAAGTCTGAAAGTCAAAAAGTGCGGTTATTAATGAAGTTTTATGGATTATAAAATTCAAAAAATCCTGGCTTTCAAATTATGTGTCTGATCTTTATGAAATTTTGCAAATATATTAAGAAGTATTATCTTCTTAATATATTTGCAAAATTTCATAAAGATCAGACACATAATTTGAAAGCCAGGATTTTTTTAATTTTATAATCCATAAAACTTCATTAATATCCGCACTTTTTGACTTTCAGACTTGAATAACTCGAAAACTCTCGATGGAGTATTTTTAAATTTTCACATATTCTTCTTTAAGAATGTGTAGGAATTTATAAATACCCCGTTTGTAGTTTTCGAGTTATTTTCATTTGAAAGTCAAACAGTGCGGCTATGAATGAAATTTTATGGATTAAAAAATTTTAAAAAATCATAACATTAACATTTTGCGTAAGATCTTTATAAAATTACAGGAGTATGTTAAGAAATTATTGTTTTTTCTAAATATGTAAAAATTAAAAAATACCCCATTGATAGTTTTTGAGTTATTTCCGCTTGAAAGTTAAAACGTGCAGTTATGAATCAAGTTTTATAGATTATAAAATTTAAAAAAAACTCAGCTTTAACATTTTTTGTAAGATCTATATGAAATTTTTTAAATATGTTAAAAAAATATTGTTCTTTCTGAATATTTAAAAATTAGAAAATACCTCATCGATAGTTTTCGAGTTATTTCCGCTTGAAAGTCGAAAAGTCCGCTTGAGAATTAAATTGTAAGGATAATAAAAATTTAAATAATTATAACTTTAAAATTTTGCGTGAGATATATCTAAAAAATTGTGAGTATACTAAGAACACATTGTTCTTTTTGAATCTGTGAAAATAGAAAAATACTTCATCGGTAGTTTTCGAGTTATTTTCGCTTGAAAGTCATAAAGTGCAGCTATCCAATTTTAAGGGTTATATAAATTTATTAAATCATAACTTTAACATTTTGCTTGTGATCTTTATAAAATTTAGTGAGTATATCAAGAAAATATTGTTCTTTACGAATATGTAAAAGTTGAAAAATACCCTATCGATAGTTTTCGAGTTATTCCCGCCTGAAAGTCAAAAAGTGCTGTTATGAATCAAGTTTTATGAATGTAAAAAAATCCTTTTATGAAAATTGTGTATCAGATCTTTATAAAATTTTATTAGTGTCTTAAGAAAATGTTCTTTCTGAATATGTATAAATTAAAAAATACCTTATCGGTAGTGTTCGAGTTATTTTCGTTTGAAAGTGAAAAAGTGCAGTTATGAATAATTTTTTAAAAAAATCAGAACTTTATCATTTTGCGTAAGAACTTCATAAAATTGTGTGAGTATGTTAAGAAAATATTGCTCTTTCTAAATCTGTAAAAACTGAAAAATACCCTATCGACAGTTTTCGAGTTATTTCCAGCTGAAAGTCAAAAAGTGCGGTTAGGAATCAAATTTTATGGATTTTAAAATTTAAAAAAAAATCCTTTCTTAAAATATGTGTGTCAGATCTTCATGACATTTTGTGAGTATCTTAGGAGAACATTACTTTTTCTGAATATGTAAAAATTAAAATAAACCCTATTGATACTTTTTAAGTTATTTCAATCTGAATGCCGAAAAGTGCGATTATAAATCAAATTTTCAGGATTTTTATAATTGATAAGTATATGATGGTACTTCACTTTTTCCTACATGAAATAAAGTTGAGAATTCGCCGTAAATTACATCCGGAAATTGTTCTAACCTCGAAAATACCCGAGTTACGCTTCTCAATTGTCTTTATTTATTACGTCACGTCAGTTTTGACAATCGCAGTCGATCACTGGCAAATTTTAACCTAATAAGACGAAAGTGCTTCACTCTTAAAACTGTTTATTACGTCACATATATACACGCACAATTACGTCGATTAGCTGTTATATTTGATTTTTATATATTTTTTTTTTAATTAATTATATTACGTTGTAATTTTATGTACAAATGGTGTTTACCGTAAATAAATTTACTTTACTTTACTTTACTTTACATCAATTTTGACAATCGCAATTTATTCCCTGGCAAATTCTAGCCTAATTTGATGTATCTCACTCGTCAGTTGTTCTCCCCGTCAAACAATTAGACCTCTACATTTTTTTAACTCCTCTACTAATAAAATAACTTACCAGTAATGTGATGTTGCCAATTTTCTAATACCCGCAACAACAAAAAAATACACTGTACTGACCGCCATTTCATCAGGTAAACTACGATTACATTGACTACTTTGACCTTTATTTAGTAAACATTGTGACAGCTATGTCAAAAAAGTAAAAAAAAATCTATTATAGTGCGGCATACCCTCCTTGCTACGACGCTGTACTAATGTAGAGCTAGTGCTAAGTAAAATTTTTAAGTCTCAATATAATATTTATTGATAAATTCAAGTCCCTTAAATTACTTAGGAATATTATTTATTTTATAATAATTATTATATTTTTAGTTTGGTTCTCATTGATCACTTGATGAAACATGATTAAAATATGATTTGAAAAAGAAAACACTTGGTTAAATCTCACTAATATTTTGGTTTTTTATTCCAACAAGTTTTGACTTTGAGTCATTCTCAAGGAGTACAGGAAATTACATTTTTACAAACATTATATAAACAAGAGAAGTTAATTTAAATTTTATGGTTAGGCAATAAGGGCTGTCATCATAGGTGAGGTTTCTTTAACCCATTACCGGCCGAGCAATTATAGAGATAACTCTAAAAGTTGATATTAGGTAAAATTATGCACTTCTTTTTATGATATCTATAAATGACTTATTGTATTACATTCTGTGAATTTTTCTTTTAAATATACATAATGTATATGCTGTAAAATTTCAGGCATTCGTCGATTTTATATAAAAACGTGCAATATGAAGTTTAGAACGAGTGATTCCACTCCCAGACTAAGCATGAAGTAAAATTTCGAGTTTAGAAAAGCCTGAAAATTTGGTTTGGTCGCTCCGCGAAGCGGAGCGGCCAAACCAAATTTTCAGGCTTTTCTAAACTCGAAATTTTACTTCATGCGCCACGCGCATAAAACACTAAATATTGTGAAGTTAGAAATACACTTACAGTATTTGTTTTTTAAATGAGTAATAATCGAAATAATAAAATAACTAAATATTTACATTTTTCTTCATACATTTTCAAGTCAGGTCAATTAATATAATATATCAAATTAACTTATTTAATATTTTAATTAACAAAAAATTTATAATGGTGCGTGTATGCATAAATGGCGTTTAATGAGTTAAATCATAGTTAAATATGTTTCACCACGTGAAAGATGAGAAACTTGTTCAAGATGATTCAAATATATGTAAAAGTTAATTTGTGGGTGATTTCTATTTCTATTCATTTTTACAAATTAATTTAAAATTTTCTCCTCCGCATTTCCAGCAGCAGATTCACCAATAAACTAATGAGGCTAAAGCTAATTTTTTACAACAGACGAAAAGTTAGTAACTGTCATTACTAACTTTTCGTCTGTTGTAAAAAATTTGCCGTTGTCAAAAATTTGAGGCGGCAGGCTTTAGCTTCATTAGTCTATTGGTGAATCTGCTGCTGGAAATGCGGAGGAGAAATCGAATATCAATTCCGACGACAAGCTCTTATTACTCCGAAGGAAATTGAATGTGATATTATAATGTTTTCGCGGGATCAATGTGTCAGAGAATGAAGGTTCGATCGCTGAGTGATTCATTGTTTTTAAAATTAATTTTCAAATTTTCGCCCTCAATAAATTTCCTTCCGGGCTCAACAATGCCTCGGAGATTTTCCACCCATCGCTGAAGATTAATTGGCCTGAAATGTATTTTTGTTTTTTTCCTCGCGTCCCTTTGTTTTTTTTTTTGCCTTTCCGGGGGGTAAAAACAGTATACCGTAGTGTCACTTCATATAACATCTTAGTCCCTCTTGGGGCTATCTTGAAGGGGATCGATGTATGATTGCGCATCCCCATTTCGTTTATTAGAACCGATCGATCCGGACGTAAATGTTTTTCCTTTACTAGATGATCTCCGGGTGGGATTAAAGTTCGCCCTATTTGCTTTCCTCCGGCGCGGATATACGCAACCCCCCAAGTGAAACAAATAGCACGTTGTTATCACAAGCCCTCCGGGGGGGCGAATCGAATCCGACCATCCGCGTCCGTGCACTGGCCAAACATTCCATCCATCCCCGCACGCTAATGATGTATAATGCAGAGACCGTGTCGTTTTCAGGCAGGTGTAGCGGCGCACACCCGCGTTCCTACAACAAATCAAACTTTCATTGTTTTGAGTTCCTGCAAACTTTGTCTCTCTCTCCATGTTGCGAGAACATTAATTAACAAAGATCAATAGATGTTCCGGGGCCGGGGCCGCCGCAACACTACACTCTCTCTTGCATTGTTAAAACAACCGACGCAAATTATTCACGGCTATCTCTGTCCGACCTGCCCCTAATAATTGTAATCTTTACAAGACAATGGACAAAGTTCAACTTGATCCATTAAATTGCCGAAAACCCACAAACGACCGCGTGAGGCTTAGATTAAAATTTGTTGCTTAAACTCTAACTAAAATTAAATAAAAACCTTTCTTTGCATGCGGATTTTCCTGAAAGTTTATTGCGGGTCATTAAACATCCATAAAATCTTGTAAGGATGCACTCAAAATTTCATGAATAAAAGAAGGCTGCTTTCGTGGTGAAAATTTTAGATTCTAGTAAATCACAGTTTACCACCCTCCTCCAGAAAAAAACCTAACTTACAATTTATAAATCGACGGAGGTTAAATAGCCAGCCACATTACTTAAGGTTACTCTTACCCATTTTCCTCAAAGAAAAGAAAAACGTGTTATCTGTGAAAACATATCACCTACACACAAAATGTACACTTTTAAGCCCAGTTGCACCAAAAACGTTAAACCCGAGTTCAAGCTGAACTTTAGTTCAAGATGAAAGTTTCTATTTTGATTAAAAAACACTTAGAACCTTTCTTCAATACTTTATTTTGTAACCAAATGTACATTTCGGACACGAAGTATCCATTATCAATGGTTTGATACTAATACGAAAAATATACATTTTACACTGATATATATACACTAAAAAATGAGGGAATTAGAGGGTGTCCCCCTACCGACACCCTCTAATTCCCTCATTTTTTAGTGTATATATATCAGTGTAGTTATGCTGGTAATAAACTAATTTTAGCCGAAAAAAGGTTATCTGTGTGGGTAAGTAGGTACGTGTTTGATGGGGATTCCAAGAGATTAGGAAAACACCCGAGTTTCAGGTGGACACACTAAATCTAATAAAACATTTTCGAGCGGACTTAAATCGAAATTTAACAGTAAGTTTTCTTGTTTTTTCATTTGAATTGCCTCCAACATATTTAAATGATAGTGTGTAGAATGTTTCAATAATTTTACGTTTTCTAAAATGAACTTATGGCCCGTTTCAATTGCATGGTTAGCGACCGCAGATTTATCCGGATTCAGGTGTTTAATGTGTGAGACATGTTCCTTGAATCCAGTTTGAATGTTTCTTTGTGTTTGTCCTATATATATATATATTTTGTCACAATTCGAACATTTAATGGAATAAATTCCAGATTTTTCTAAGAAATGTGTTTCGTTAAAAGTGTTCCCTAGTAAATTGTGTAATTTTGTATTTACATAGTACGCTAGGGTTAAATTGAATTTCTTGTACAATTTTTTGAAATTATTTTCGATTGTGGGGGAATAACTTAGTCTGACATATTTTGTTTCTTTTATGGTTTCTATATCTGTAAGTGAAGTTATATTTCGGAGTTTATATTTACGTGAATGTCTATTAATTACTTGTAAATAAAACACTTTTTACTTTGTTTAACCACTGGATCTTACATTTAATTGTGTGACTAGTTTCGACTATCTAGTCTTTAGTTTGAGAATGACTACTAGATAGTCGAAACTAGTCACACAAATTAATGTAAGATCCAGTGGTTAAACAAAGTAAAAAAGTGTTTTATTTACAAGTGTATTTAAGATGTACCAAAAAGTGAACGCCTACAACACCAAACAAAGTCTATTAATTAGTCTCTGTATTGTATTTCTGTTGTATTTAAGGTGTGCTGCTATTGTGTGAATGAATTTTAGTTGCTTTTTTCTAATTTCGGGTGATAATGGTATGTTGAAGGCTCTATTAATCATACTATTAAAGGCAGATAATTTATATTTCATTGGTGCAAATGCGTTGGCATGGATATAATTGAAAGTATGAGTATGTTTCCTGAATATATCAAATTCTAATTTATTGTTTTCTCTTTTTATAAGAATGTCTAGGAAGGGCAGTGAGTTTTCGTCCGCTAACTCGTATGTAAAATTAATACTATTGTAGATATTATTAATGGATAAGATGAAGTTGTTAATATCGAAATTTGTTTCGACCACAGCAAACATGTCATCGACATATCTAAACCAAATATTCGGAAACTGGGTTATTGATTTTTTGGCAATATTTTCAAAATTATTTAGAAAAATGTGAGCAAGAAAAGGTGATAACGGGTTACCCATGGCAGTGCCAAATTTTTGCTTATAGTACGAATTATTGAACTCAAACACGTTACAATCCATCACTAGTTCGGTAAACTGTAAGTATTCTTTGATTTGTTCGTTTGGAATATTATTTTTTATTAAAATTTCTTCTAGAATAGAAATGGTGTTCTTGATTGGTATGCTCGGGAATAGTGATTCAACATCGAAGGACACTAGTTTATGATCGGATGAGATTTTTATCTTTTCTAAGTGTTTTGTTAATTCTATGGAATTTCTAACTGAAAAATAGTTTTCTATTTCTAAGGTTTGGAACTGGGTGACTAACCATTTAGCAATTTTATATGTGGGAGATTTGATATTTGAAACAATCGGGCGGAATTTATTACCTGGTTTGTGAATTTTTGGTAAACAGTATAATTGAGGTATTTTTGGGTTTTTGACTTTCAGATTTAAATTATTATTATTATTATTATTCTTTATTTACGGAATTCACCTTTTTTACAATTGAAATTAACAACATTAAATTAAGTTTTTTATCGATTAAATTTGTTGAGGCCTTCAGTGTAGCATTAATTTTCTTGATATATGTATTTATTGGGTTTTTTGTTTGCCGAATATATGGTCCTGATTCTAATAAATTATTTACACTGTTAAAATAGTCTGTCTTATTTATAATCACGACACTGTTACCTTTGTCCACCTTTAGGTAAAAACAATCTTTTTCTTTTAATTTCTCGACGATTTCGTGCGTGTTGAAAACTTCTTGTAGGTTAGACCTATCCATGGTTTTATTTAAGGTGTCCTTAGCGGAAGTGCAAAATTGTATGGAACGATCCGGTGTTAGTCTAGTTGCTGCGATGGCTACGTCGTTGACAACCTCCTCGATGGGAAGTTTCATTGGGTTTATGGAATGCTTTAAACCTTTTCTTAGCAGTTCTTGTTCGGCGTCGGAGAATGTGATGTCTGTTTTATTTATAACAAGTGCTTGTGTGAGTTCGGGTAAAATGTTTGGTGGAAAATTTTGTTTCAGTTTTTGTTTTTGCAGGAGGAGAGTTTTCAATTTCTTCTGTAGGACAATTGATTTGTTTTTCACTTTTTTTATTTATAACTGTATGTATTTTCTCTGGAAATCATCCCATGTTTGCGGAGTTGTTGATTTGCTTAATCGTAGATGTAGTTCGTACGCCAACATTTCTAGGTGTGACCGTTTTCCGTGTAGCCGGCCGATTTCGAACTTCAGCCACTTAATTTTGCAATCCGTTACTAATTTCGATATGTCTCTGTTTTGTTTACCGGTGTTCACAAAAATAAACTTAGGAAAAAAAAGTTTCTATTGTTCTAATGTCACTTTGAACTGAAGTTCAGAGTTGAACTAGTTTAACCTTTTTGGTGCAACTGGCCCCTATTAAACACAATTTAATTCTACAAATTTAATAATAATTTGTTTTTAACCATTTTTAAATTTAATTTGATCTCTAAATGTTTGCATTTACTTTTATTCTGCTACACTTATTCAACACAAATTCCGTATTCTTTTCAATAAATTAATTAATAACATCATTGCATTGCGAGTTTGTTATTGATAATAAGCACTTTGTGTCTCGAAATGTACATCTAACGATACAAATACAAATTGAAATAAGAAATAATAGTCTTTTTTAGTGTAATAATCACTTCACGTGAACTCAAAAACATACAGCACAGCTATTCCATAAATAAGTGCACACTTTAGGCCCAGTGCGCATGCGTAGCTGCCAACCTAGATTTAAAGAAAATTAATTAAATCATTGAATACTAATAATGCTCGGCCATTCCATAAATAAGTGCACACTTTTTGGGGGTACATCAGGGATTTTAGCGAATTTCACATATATTATAATGGCTATCAAGACATGGTGTTTGGTTGTTACTAGATGTTAAACAAATTATTGTGTCAAAAGTTATAACAATATGAACTTTTAGTACACTGTTATTTTGAACTCAAAAATATCGTAAACCGTTACCTATACAAAAAAAAGTTATTCCGTACTTTTTTGTGCTTAAATGTTCAAAGTTTAAAATACATTTTTTCCAAAACAAAAAACTTTATTTATATAGATTTTTTTTAATAAATAAAACATATCTCAAACAATTATCAAATACTCCTGTTTTAATTTTCTTAAAAAAATATATGTTATACCCTGATCCTTCCTAAGAATTTTTCCGTTTTTAAAAGTATGGGCACTTTAAAACTTTTTGAGATATGATTTTTTACCCGAGCGCTACATTGACATGAGGCGCTTCCGCCAATGGTGTAATGGCCCGGATCGCGGTGAGTGCCTGGCGTCTATAAAAATATCATATCTCAAAAAGTTTTAAAGTGCCCATCATTTTTAAAACGAAAATATTGTTAGGAAGGATTGGGGTATAATATATATTTTTTTCAAAAAAAATAAAACATGAGTATTTCATTATTTTGTAAGATTTGTTTTATTTATTAAAAAAAATCTATCTAAATAAAGTTTGTTTGTATTGGAACATAAATATTTTAAACTTTTAACATTTAAGCATAAAAAAGTCAGGTACAACTTTTTTTGTATTAGTAACGGTTTACGATATTTTTGAGTTCAAAAGAAAATTGTACTAAAAGTTTATATCGTTATAATTTCTGAAACAATCATTTGTTTAACCTCTAGTAAAAAGCATAAACCATGTCTTGATAGCCTTTATAATATATGTAAAATTCGCTAAAATCCCTGATGTACCCCCTAAAAGTGTGCACTTATTTATGGAATAGCCGAGCATTATTAGTATTCAATGATTTTATTAATTTTCTTTAAATCTAGGTTGGCAGCTACGCATGCGCACTGGGCCTAGTTCGCTGTGACATTTGTGCTACACCGTTTATAAAAATCCGGTCCTATTTTCATCGACTTTCGGTAAATAAAACGCAATCAAAACCAAAATCGACTAACATCAACGCGTTATTCGTGAAATTCCGCTCATTTTGATACATAATTCACACCCAGCACTTGCATTTTTACACTTTAATCACGCAGTACCCGATTCTCCCTTGGCCGAGTTCTTGCAAGAAAATGACTGTTGGTTAATTCATAGTTTTGTTAGTAAATATTGTTCGTGGATTGAATATCTTGGTGTTAGCTTATTGTTTTTAGAATTCCGAGTGTATTTCTGTGCGGTTTATAAGAGTGTGTTGTTTTCACAGTTTGTTGTGTTGATGTGAAGATTGAAAACTCCACGGCGTTTCGGCGCTGAGGAAAAATGGCGGCCGGATAATTGGGAAAGGTGAATCTTCAACAGGATTTATTCTCCTCTGATATTGGAGCAACCCGAAGATCACATTTCTGTGGATTATAGAAAAGTAAGCGATATTCAAATTCAAATTCATTTATTGTGCTAACAGCATCAGCCTTACACGTGTCAATACATATAATATATAAACCTTAATCTAAAAACTTATACAAAAAAAAGAAACTAAATAAACTAAAGTACACAGAGAGGTTACACTTAAATATATTATAAACACTATAAATAAATAATTAAATAGATAATAAAAAAATAAATAGTTTAAAACAGTCTCTACTAAATAACAAATAAATAGGTGAAGTGTATATAAAACAAACATTTAAATCCTAAAATTAAAATTCAAATATTCGTTCCAGCTGTAAAATGCATTTTCAGTCAATACAGTTTTAATATAGGATTTGAAGCTTTTTAAAGGCAAATTCCTTACATGAGAGGGCAGTACATTAAAGAATTTAACGCTATAGTAAGGAGTACGTTACTATGGCGTTAAATTCTTTAATGTTTGGGATTTGGTCAACCTAATTGAGCTTTGATATATAGCATTTTCATTCTGTCTAGTGCAGTAGTGATTTACACTTGGACAAAGTTCGTAGCTGCTTTGATGTTTTTTTGTATACTTAACGCATTCATATATATATAAGCATGGAAGAGTTAAAATTTTCAATTCCACAAAGGTCTGTCTGCATTCTTCACGATGTTAATTTTATTCTCCTTCTTTTATTTTTAACAATATTCGTTTTCTCTTTGTTAATTTTTTATTTAAGAATTATCATTAATACAATTCAATAATTTAAACATAACTAACTAATAAAATACCATAACACAAAAGAATCAGAATCTCTCAGTACCCGTTTTTGAATACGGGCCCTGTGGTCAACCTAATTTCGTCAAAAATACAGGGAGTTTTTCGTTTATGTATACATATCCCAATATAATGTAAATCTACTGTAAATCAGATATTAGTTGCTTTTTTAAAATTGTTAAATTTGAAGCTTTAAACGAGTGTTCCACTCCCAGATTAAGCATGAAGTAAAATTTCGAGTTTAGAAAATCCTGAAAATTTGGTTTGGTCGCTCCGCGAAGCGGAGCGACCAAACCAAATTTTCAGGATTTTCTAAACTCGAAATTTTACTTCATGCGCCACGCGTAAGAAACACTGATATGTTGTGAAGTTCACAAAATACTAATAAAACAGTACGCTAAAAACGTATATTTTAAGCTTCACTTTAAACCAGTGTTTTATACGTGTGCTGCATGAAGTAAAATTTCGAATTTAGAAAAGCATGAAAATTTGGTTTATTCACTGTTTTAAACAATTTGTTTAGCGCAGAATTTGACTGTTGATGTTTTATTCACATCTACATATTAAATTGCTAAAGCCGTATATTTTAAACTTTACGGTATTTTAGTGTATTATACGTGTGGCGCATGAAGTAAAATTTCGAGTTTAGAAAAGCCTAATTTGTATTAGCCGCTCCGCTTCGCTACGCGGCCAATCCAAATTTTCAGGCTTTTCTAAAGTCGAAATTTTACTTCATGCTTAACCTGGGAGTGGAAATCACTCATTCAAAGTTTCAAATTGAACTCTTATAAAAAACAACGATTGTCGGAAAATTAACAGCGTATACATGTACAGGGAATTTTTCTTTCAGGTAAACATATGCATACATTGTAAATTTTACGACATTTGTTGTTTTTTTAAAAGATTTCAGTTTGAATCTTTAAACGAGGGTTTTCCACTCCCAGACGAAGCATGAAGTAAAATTTCGAGTTTAGAAAAGCCTGAAAATTTGGATTGGCCGCGTAGCGAAGCGGAGCGGCCAATCCAAATTAGGCTTTTCTAAACTCGAAATTTTACTTCATGCGTCACGCGTATAAAACACTAAAATAACGTAAAATTTAAAATATACGCCTTTAGGAATCTAATACGTAGATGTGAATAAAACGTGAGTCAAATTATGCGCTGAACAAATTGTTTAAAACAGTGGTTATAGGCAACCTACGAACTCTAACGTATATTAGGTTGCCTATAATTGTTGTTGTATGTGTGTGTTTTTTCAACTTCACTGTAAATCAGTGTTTTTAAGCGTGGCGCATGACGTAAAATTTCGAGTTTAGAAAAGCCTAATTTGGATTGGCCGCTCCGCTTCGCTACGCGGCCAATCCAAATTTTCAGGCTTTTCTAAACTCGAAATTTTACTTCATGCTTAACCTGGGAGTGGAAAACACTAATTTAAAGTTTCAAATTGAACTCTTTTAAAAAACAACGATTGTCGGAAAATTTACAGCGTATACATGTACAGGGAATTTTTCTTTCACGTAAACATATGCATACATTGTAAATTTTACGACACTTGTTGTTTTTTAAAAAGATTTCAGTTTGAATCTTTAAACGAGGGTTTTCCACTCCCAGACGAAGCATGAAGTAAAATTTCGAGTTTAGAAAAGCCTGAAAATTTGGATTGGCCGCGTAGCGAAGCGGAGCGGCCAATCCAAATTAGGCTTTTCTAAACTCGAAATTTTACTTCATGCGCCACGCGTATAAAACAGTGAAATAACGTAAAATTTAAAATATACGCCTTCAGGAATCTAATACGTAGATGTGAATAAAACGTGAGTCAAATTATGAGCTGAACAAATTGTTTAAAACAGTGGTTATAGGCAACCCACTAACTCTAACGTATATTAGGTTGCCTATAATTGCTGTTGTATGTGTGTGTTTTTTTCAACTTCACTGTAAATCAGTGTTTTTAAGCGTGGCGCATGACGTAAAATTTCGAGTTTAGAAAAGCCTAATTTGGATTGGCCGCTCCGCTTCGCTACGCGGCCAATCCAAATTTTCAGGCTTTTCTAAACTCGAAATTTTACTTCATGCTTAACCTGGGAGTGGAAAACACTCATTTAAAGTTTCAAATTGAACTCTTTTAAAAAACAACGATTGTCGGAAAATTTACAGCGTATACATATACAGGGAATTTTTCTTTCAGGTAAACATATGCATACATTGTAAATTTTACGACATTTGTTGTTTACTTAAAAGATTTCAGTTTGAATCTTTAAACGAGGGTTTTCCACTCCCAGACGAAGCATGAAGTAAAATTTCGAGTTTAGAAAATCCTGAAAATTTGGATTGGCCGCGTAGCGAAGCGGAGCGGCCAATCCAAATTAGGCTTTTCTAAACTCGAAATTTTACTTCATGCGCCACGCGTATAAAACACTGAAATAACGTAAAATTTAAAATATACGCCATTAGGAATCTAATACGTAGATGTGAATAAAACGTGAGTCAAATTATGAGCTGAACAAATTGTTTAAAACAGTGGTTATAGGCAACCCACTAACTCTAACGTATATTAGGTTGCCTATAATTGTTGTTGTATGAGTGTATTTTTTCAACTTCACTGTAAAGCAGTGTTTTTAAGCGTGGCGCATGACGTAAAATTTCGAGTTTAGAAAAGCCTAATTTGGATTGGCCGCTCCGCTTCGCTACGCGGCCAATCCAAATTTTCAGGCTTTTCTAAACTCGAAATTTTACTTCATACTTAGTCTGGGAGTGCAAAACACTCGTTTAAAGTTTTAAATTAAACTCTTTGAAAAAAGCGTATGCATATTTATACTTAAAAGAAACAATGCTTATATTCAAATTGCTTTATAAATAAAATATTTTTATTATTCACTTCGAATTAATTTTTGTAATGGATTTTTTCTAAATTATGCCTTGTAAATTCTAAGCACAGAAAAATATAACTGAAATATCTAGCCATTTTTATTTTTATAAAAAAAAGTTTGATCAAGCATTAAGTTTGATCCGAGCGCAGACTTTCCGCAAATCCTCCACTCTCATCATAAGGCGATCAGGTCATAAATTCGTTTCGTTAAGATTAGAAAGTCCTTACCCGAATGAAAACTTTTCCTTTTTTTTCTTAATTAAAGTAGGTAACGCAGCTTTTACTTAAAAGTATTATAATCACCGCGAGAATTTTCATACAAATTAAACAAGCTTTAGTCAATGCTTCGGTATAAGATACCTAAAGATGAATTTAATATTAAATAAAACAACTTATTCTTATTCTCCACTCGTTTATTTTAATCAATAGATGTACATTTCGTTCACTAAGTGAACTTTTTCAATAGTTGTACAACAGTAGTTTCGTACAATTATTGAATCTGTTCACTTGGTGAACTAAATATACAAATTCTGTGCAATAAAATTAAGCACACAAAAATAATAATAATAATCCTTTATTTGCATAATAATAACATTCAACAAAAAAAATATATAAAAAATAAATATGTAAAATTAGGAAAAATTGAATGTAGCAAAATGCGCATCATAAGGCGGGATTCAGTGGTGGGGTAATCCCCAAACTGTTCTACCAAACCTTAAATTAAATTAAATATTTACTTTATATGTGGAATACACTTTGTATCTACGAATTAAACAAACATGAATAAATACTCTATACATATATATTTTGTGTTACATACATTGAAAATCTAGCCATCACGATTGTTATTAGCACTTCTGTAAATGTATTTTAACTGCCAACTTAAACTTGCTCAAATTAGGATTTTTAAATTCATTTGGAATTTCATTATACATCCTGTATATTTGATAAGAAAATGACCGTTCATATAAAGAGGTGCGGTGTTTAGGAGGAGATAGGCGCCCTTTAAATCGAGTATTTAATGTGTGCACATCATCTCGAAATGTAATTTTATTATAGAGGTATTGTGGTGATTTATTTATTATCACTTTATGAAATAAACACAACGTCTGACATTCTCGCCTAGCAGCCATATTTAGCCACCCTGTTTCAATAAGTTTATATGAAATTCTGTCAAACTTTCTGATTTCAAAGATAAAACGCAGGCATGAGTTTTGGACTTTTTGTATGCGATTATTAGTTATTCTATCAATAGCAGAGTTATATATTGGTGAACTGTATGTGAATTGCGACAAGACAAATGCATTACATAGCATGATCTTCATTTCTATGGATAGGCATGAACGGTGAGGATACAATCTTTTTAGGTTAATATAGGCTGTGCTAATATATCTATTGATATGTTTTTTATATCTAAAAGAATTATCGATAATTACGCCTAGATTTTTAGCTTCTGTAATATAAGGAATATCAGCACCATTAATTGTTAAACTAATTTGAGAATGGATAAGGTTACAGGTTTTATGCTTTCCAAACAGCAGAAATGAAGATTTGGTAGGATTTAGCCTTAGATCCAACATGCAAGAATGTTCGTAAATTCTTTGCAAGTCGGAATTCACATACATTTCAGCCTGGCGAAAAGATTCAGGTTTAAAAGAAAGGTATAGTTGGCTGTCATCTGCATACATATGACCATGGCAAAATTTCAATTGTGAGAGTATATTAAATGTATAGATGGAAAATAAAAGAGGGCCTAGCACAGAACCTTGCGGCACCCCTTGCCTAATGTCTAAGA
The DNA here is from genome assembly GCA_932526585.2 of Philonthus cognatus. Lineage (NCBI taxonomy): Eukaryota > Metazoa > Arthropoda > Insecta > Coleoptera > Staphylinidae > Philonthus > Philonthus cognatus. Next base: position 82,564,256 of record OW052245.1, on the reverse strand, counting down.
AATTTCATTTTCTTTTATTCAGTTGCACACATTGTTTACGTCCACTAACGTAGCTAGTTAGTAGTGAGACAGCAGATTTTTCTACCCCTATGTACTGCAGTATTAGCTTAAGTGTATCATACCTGACAGTGTCGAAGGCCTTACTGTAATCTAAAAGTACCAATATTGTTAAAAGTCCATTGTCTGTGGCTGATAAAATATCGTTCGTAATTTTTAATAATGCTGTCTCACAACTATAGCCTACTCTAAACCCAGATTGTAATTGTGGCAAGATTGTATTTTTTCAACGTACTCCAGTAATTGCTGTTTTATGATTTTTTCAAATAATTTAGAAAGAGCTGGCAAAATACTGATAGGTCTTAGGTCCATCATCTCAGTAGGTTTATTTACTTTGGGTATGGGTTTTATTATGGCAAGCTTCCAGCAATCTGGAAATACCCCGCCTAAAATGCAGCAATTTATAATATGAGTGATAACTGGCACGATATGAGGAAAGCACATTTGTAGCATTACAGTATTAATATTATCGTGTGCAGTGGAAGATGATTTAATTTGGAATAAGAATTTTGTTACAGTGTCCTCATTTACCAATTTGAAATTAAACTCAACTGCAGATGGGTGGGACTTGTTTGCAAAATATGAGTTGACATGCATCGTTTGACTGTTTGAAGAAGGAATAATCTCTTGAAAATAAGAATTAATGGCATCTACGTTATGCAACGATTCAGGGATATTAACACTTTTTTTCTTAAGACCTAGCGTTTCTAGGTGTTTCCACAAAAAATGTTTACCTCTATTATTTGAAATATGTAAAAAGTATGGCCTTTTTTCGTTTTTGATAGCAACATTTGTAAAGTTCCGTAAAGTTTTGTAATATTCCCAGTGTGAAGGATTGCCAGATTTTCTGTACCGTGCTTTTGCCTTATCTCGCAACTGAATCATTAGTTTTAAATTATTATTAAATATGTTATAGTTTAAAACGGACGTAATGAGTTTTCCGGTTACAAAAATAAGTGAATATGTCAATTTTCTTAATGTCAAAATGCTGCATCATTTAGACAACAATTCAAAAATTCGACTTCTAACTTCTAATTGAAGATGGTTTTTCTATTTCGGCTTTGTTTTATTTATCACAAGCGTTTTTTTAAGGTCATAGTTTTGGTTTTTTAATAAAGGTGTTATTTTCAAGTTATGGTGTTTCATCATTTATTGAAACTGCTGCTAGGCAATTAAGAAAGACCCGAATTATACAACTAGAATATTGTGAAAAATAGTTATAAGACTTGTGCCTAATTTTCTTGCACAGAAGTGTACATCTAATAATTAAAATGAACCAGAGGAGGAAATGGATTACTTGTTTCATTAAATATTAAGCTTTAGTCACCTGAACTTATCATTCTTATTACTATTATTATAATTAAACAGGGTTTAGTCACCTGAACTTTGGTGGTGTTTCGGTTCAACAAGTTCGCATCGCATCGCATCGAGCTATCATCTATCCGTGTGCAACCGGGTTCGTAATTATAATGAATTTGCAGCGATCTTATTAGCGGTGCCTTCGGGTGGGTTGATGGATCGGCGCGGGTTAATGAAGGGCCGTGTTTTAATATCGGGGCTAAGTTAAAAGGTTACATTTAATAAAGAGGCAGAGGGACCGGATGTTCGCTGCGGCCGGAATGCGAGAGCGGTTAAGTGATGGATCGTGTGATCTGTCACCGCCGGTTATCCCTAGGACCTGAGGACCTGGCACAGACACCCTGCGACTAGATCCTATATAACGCGTCGCCTTTAATTGCCTTATTGACAAATTGTCGGTTTAATACGTTTATTACATATCAAGACTTTATTCTGGATATTCGTGAATATTTCACATGTTAAGGTTACGATTTATTATAGGTAAAATCCAATGTTTTTGGTAGTCACTAGTTCCAACACCATTTATGTTCTGATTATGGGACAATATTACATGATACTTTTCAAGTCATTTACTCTTTTTTAGGCAACAAAAACTTGTACTTAGTACAATTCAAGGGTGTTTGTACATTCTGCATTCAATCAGCTCAACATTCATTTAAAAAAATGTCCATGATAGTAGCGACGGAGCGACAAAACCAAATTTTCAGACTTTTCTAAACACGAAATTTTACTTCATGCTTAACCCGGGAGTAGAAAAATAGTATATTATTCAACAAGCGCATAATGAAAGCTATTAATCATGAGAATGAGGTTTACGGAACGAGCCGCAGGCGAGTGGAGTAAATCATTCGAATGATTAATAGCCATTATGCGCGAGTAGAATACTATACTTTATCCATAACCACAAAATGTATATTCATTCTTGCTTACTGCAACTTTTCAAGAATAAGAACATAATTCATTAAATCATTTACTTTTAATTATAACTAACAAATACATATAATAATACTATTTATTAGGATTAATGTTAATAGTAAACCCTTCATTTTTTTTTCAAAAAAGCTAGAAGTTTGCCATAGTTTCCAATATTGATGTTTTCAAAGATTTTCAATGTACTTTTTAGCATCGAATACTTCTGCCACAACGATGCGGTGTTGTATTTTTTTGATAATTCAGTAAAATACACCAAAACTACCGACTCAGTTGAAGAATGTGCTTTTTTCTCCTTTTTCCATTCACAAAACGTCTTGTATGTACTTTGGTATATGTTGCGAGACTTTTTAGGCAACAAATTGATGGAAGCGATTTCTGCCGCGTCCCTTATTTCCGGGGGTGTCAACAAGTCAGGATCGGATTCCATGTTGCTTCTTTCACCTTCGATAAACTATTAACCACACTATCACAACACAATTAACACAATTTGCTTTCAATTTATAAATTGTTTTTGTTTATGTCAAAATTGATTAACATGAGGTATCCTGATTTTGTAGTGATTTCTTATTATTCACAGTTGAGCAGTGATAAGTCAAAATATTACTCACAGGTTTCATAACCTATTTATAATAAACGTCATTATTATTGACTCTTAGCATGTCTAATTATAATATTATAGAGTGGTTGTAGATAAACTCTTTTAAAGCATCATATTCAACCCTTAAAAAACAACAAATCTCTGAATATTAACAGCAATTAATTGGGATTTGCATACTTAAAAGAAAAATCCTCTGTATGATTATAACATTAAAAAAAAAAGAAAATCCTTGTTAGCAGTTATATGGTTAATAATCTAAACCAAAAATAAATTAAAATTCTCAATTCTAACTTAAAAGCAGTTAAGTTAGGATTTTTGATTTGTTCCTGAACACTGTCACCTTTGAGCGTCTTATCACAATTGTTACTTTTTGTAAAAAAACGTAAATTACGTTTTTGTTACACTTGGAAATTACTCGGGAAAGCCGAGTGTAAATTACCTTCCTTGTTTATTTATTTTGCTTTCGGAGGGTCTTTAGATGTTTCACGCCATTAAGCGGACTGTTTATTTAATTTTAAGAGCTTTTAAAGAGTGCTTAAGGTGAATTTTTTTTTTATTTGACATTTTTGTATAATTTTTAATTAAAATTAAAATATAATGAAAGAATAACATTACGCAATTATGTCAATCGGATTTTCGCAGGCATTTTAAATAACAATTATTTATTTATTCAGTAAATAACTTAAAAAGGATTCAGCAACAAAAAAGGGAAATAATAAATTTTAGAGTCTATTTATGTAAAAATTAAACACTACAAATATTCAAAACACCTTCTATTTTCTATTCATTGAGTACTACCATTTATTCATACTTGTTAAAATTAAAATAAACAACATTTGGAAATTTGGAAATCAATAACGTTAGCTTTTCATTTTTAAAAACAAACAGTTATTTAATTACAAACATTTTACACGTCGATATCTGACAATTTTTAATGTTATCTAATGAAGCCCAGTTATATGTATGTATTTTTCATTATGTTTAGGTTTAATGTTGTTTTCTCTTTTTCTCCTATTATATAAAAATATCTTTGTTTTAATTTATTTTTAACTTGCCCTGACAAAGCTGACATAAATTCAGTGAATATTAGCTAAATAAAAATAAAGTTCTGGCTAAAAATACAATTATAACTTTTGAATTCTGCCGCTTTTATTACAAAAAGTTTATAGAAGTTTTTTATTCTTTTAATATTTTATATATATATATATATATATATATATATATATATATATATATATATATATATATAAGAGAAGAACATAAATTAGTCATAAAATATCACGACCAAAATTCCTCATTATTCCAACATAAATTTGATACAGACCATAACATAGATTTTGAAAATACTTCGGTAATTAGTTCTATCCCAAAATTTGAAGAAAGAATCGTACGTGAAGCCATAGAAATAGAAAAACATCCTTTGTGCCTCAATAAACGAGATGATGGCACAAGATTACAAACCACATGGAAACCTTTGATGAATATAATAAAACAACAAAAAAATGACTTGCCTCCAATATCCAACAATTTTCGGAATATTCAGACAAATTCAAGTAATTTCAACAATGCAGATACATCGGACACAAATCAAGAAATTTAAGCACCTTCTACATCGAGTGGACCAATAACACGCAGCAGATCTAGACTACAAGTCCCTAGTTTACAAATCAAATGTACTGACAGTGAACGTGACATCCATCACTCAGTATACAAAAAAGCTCCTGAGGATGGCAGAAGTGATGCTGCCGAATCGTAGAGCGCAAATAAATCAACCAACGCGAGAAAGCAGCCCAAAAAAACTCAAGCCAGTTATATATATATATATATATATACATATACATATATATATAAATATATATATATATATATATATAACAAATCTTTGTTATCAGAGAACAATACAAAATAATTAATTACATTATTGTTTATAATCAATAAATATAAATAAAATAAACTTCCTCTTGATAACTGGCTATCGACCAGAGGTCTTTCAGCCGAAATATTCTATAATTTTCCGTATATTATTGTTTTCTTTATTAAAATCTACTATTATCTGCGTTTATAATACATGGTGGACCAAAAGTTCGTTTACATTTCAAATGATGATTTATAAGAAACTAGTTATGTGAGGTAAAAACTTTCTATTTATTATTAAAGTACACAAATAGGGATTTTATTTTTTTAAAATTACATCATCTATATGTGATCCTTGACAATTTTGACACTGCTGCAACCAGGAGCGGAAATTTTTAATAACGGCCTCACAAGTGTTTCGTGAAATGTTTTGCATTTTCTTTCAAATATTTTCTTTTAATTCCTCCAGGGACACTGGGTTGCTGTTGAAAACTTTACTTTTAAGGTTTCTCCAAAGAAAAAAGTTCAGTGGGGATAAGTCCGCGCTACGAGGTGGCCAGTTAATAGCACCTCTTTTGGATACCACTTTTTGTCCAAAAATTTCGCGAACAGCACTTAATGAGCTTTAATTCCTGTACCATTTTGATTTTGTACCAGAGCTGGGATGAATCCTCAAAAACAGGATTCGAATCACGAATCCGAATCACCTAATATGATTCGAACCACGAATACTCGAATAAAGGATTCGTAAGTGAAAAATATGATTCGAATCAAAGATTCGAATCCTCATTTTTGAATCACGGATACAAATCCTTTAAAGATAAATTTGAATCTATCATTTGCAACCAGTAACATTTTATTCCATCAGTTTCTATTAAGAAAAATGTTCATTTACCGACTAAATATCTGATTAAATAATGATTTTATTTAATTATGATATATGTATTACTGAACTTCATTCTAAATCAGTGTTTTATACGCGTGGCGCATGAAGTAAAATTTCGAGTTTAGAAAAGCCCCGTGAAAATTTGTCTCGGGTCGCTGCGCGACCCACAACAAATTTTCTACGCGGGGCTTTTCTAAACTCGAAATTTTACTTCATGCTTAGTCTGGGAGTGGACAACACTCGTTCTTAGAAGTTTCAAATTGAGTGATCACTCTAGATTACTAAGTTTAGTACCATTTTACAAAGGATGCAGCTCGAAGGACCAATCATGGTCTTCGGGAACTGAAGGACTACAGGGAATCGAAGTTTCTTTACAAGAAAACAACGAATAAATGAAGGTTTATAGCATGGATAGGAAAGAAAACATCCAATTTTGAAAAAATATCGAAGTTAGGTTGGTTTTCAGTGCATTTTTAACTTCACTTTAAATCAGTGTTTTATACGCGTGGCGCATGAAGTAAAATTTCGAGTTTAGAAAAGTCCCGCGAAAATTTGTCTCGGGTCGCTGCGCGACCCTCGACAAATTTTCTACGCGGGGCTTTTCTAAACTCGAAATTTTATTTCATGCTTAGTCTGGGAGTGGACCGTCAAGATTTTCTACATGTCGAGATTTTCGATATTTCTAGATTATTGTAGAATTATTCACAGTTTGTTATTATATTAAATGCAACTTTAATATTAAATAAATATGGTTTTTTTTATAAATAGAATATTCACCCATTAAGAGCCGAGCAAATTATAAAGTTAACTCTAAAAGTTCTTTTTAGGTAAAATTTTGCATCTTTTTCTATGATTTCAATGAATGATTTATTATATTACATACGTAGATTTTATAAAACAGTTAAATTTAAAGTTCAAACGAGTGTTGTCCACTCCCAGACTAAGCATGAAGTAAAATTTCGAGTTTAGAAAAGCCCCGCGTAGAAAATTTGTCGAGGGTCGCGCAGCGACCCGAGACAAATTTTCAAGGGGCTTTTCTAAACTCGAAATTTTACTTCATGCGCCACGCGTATAAAACACTGATTTCAAGTGAAGTTAAAAATGCACTGAAAACCAACCTAACTTCGATATTTTTTCAAAATTGGATATTTTCTTTCCTATCTTTGCTGTAAACCTTCAGATATTCGTTGTTTTCTTGTAATAAACTTCGATTTCCTGTACTCCTTCGGTCTCCGAAGACTATGATTGGTCCTTCGAGCTGTAGCCTTTGTAAAATGGTAATAAACTTAGTAATCTTGAGTGATCACTCAATTTGAAACTTCTAAGAACGAGTGTTTTCCACTCCCAGACTAAGCATGAAGTAAAATTTCGAGTTTAGAAAAGCCCCGCGTAGAAAATTTGTCGAGGGTCGCGCAGCGACCTGAGACAAATTTTCACGGGGCTTTTCTAAACTCGAAATTTTACTTCATGCGCCACGCGTATAAAACACTGATTTCAAGTGAAGTTAAAAATATAATATTAAGGTTGGAAATTTTATATGATTAAATAACCAAATATGCATTTACAAATATTTGAATTATTCGAAAATGTAAATATTTATATTCAAATATGAATAATTTAGTGATTTAAATATTCATATTAGAATATTTAACTATTTGAATTAATCGAATTCGAATCCCAGCCTGAATAGCGATGATTCGAATTATTTGGGAGGATTTGAATCTGTGTATGAGGATTCGAATCCTTTTATAAGGATTCGAATCCTTTTATAAGGATTCGAATCCTATTATAAGGATTCGAATCATCTACGTCTGGATTCGAATACGAATCCTTTTAAAAATATGTAACGAATCCGGATCACGAATCCGTTTTCACTAAAGTATTCGAATACCTCATTTGAATCCTCTAAAAGGATTCGAATCCAGGAATCGAATCCTGAATGATTCGAATCCTGCCCAGCTCTGTTTTGTACGGATGTAAATGTAACCCTTTGTGAGGAATACGAATCAAAGATGTTCTGGGCACAAGTAAGGCGTTAGACCGCTTCCGAGTAGAGAGTCCATGATTTTCACGAATAGACGCTCTTACACGCTCGACGTTTTCGGGATCTCTTGATATTCTAGGTCGGCCGGATCGTGGTTGATTCATTGTTGAACCTGTCTCCTCGAACTTCTGTACCCATTTTCGAATCAATTGAATCGATGGAGCTTCATTTTTACGTTGTATGTTGTAATGAGCGCAAAATGTTCGTTATGCTAGAGTAAAAGAATCGTTGTTGCGGTAGTACTCGCGTACACAGAACGCACGTTGTTTATCGCTGAACGACGCCATGGTACTGAATTCCCATTGGCCGCTCTTGCGCTTCGTAACCCCTCCACCTCATCCCACCGTCGCTGCTCGTCGCAGCTACCGATTCAAATTTAAACGGACTTTTGGTCCACCCTGTATATCGTGTGGTGTTCTTGTTTATTTTAACGGCGTGACGCAAGAAATAGAAACTTTATGAGCAAGAAGGAAGCTTACAGATTTAACACAGACTCAATTTTTTCCAAATCGTTTGATAGAATTATGACCTTACCATAATTTTACTTGAAAATAGAGGACCTGATCAAAACACTCACACTCACAGTTTTTTTGCCAGCCCTGAGAACGTGGTGGAAAAAAAAAACACTTTATACATAATTTAAATAGATTTATTGGGCAGGTGGTGGCCGAGCGGTAAAGTCGGTAAAGAACTCGGGTTCGATTCCCGTGCACAATAAAGTCTCCCGACTTTATTTAAAAATAATTTTTCGTCGTGACCCTGGGTGTGGTATGATTGTGAGTTTTTGTCCGTATAATAGCATACTACAAATTGTAATGTTAAACAATTAATTAATACAAAATATATATAAATAAATGATGTTGGCTAATGGGCAAGTTCCCAAGGCCAGGCAAAAGCCAAATACAACAAAAAAAAAAATAGATTTATTGGTTTCTTAAAAAAACTGAAAACATATGTCGAATATTTCCAAAAGCCCCTAAATCCATTTTTTTTGGCCACTCATATATTCATTGATTTCTTAACTCTGGATTCGAATCCTTTTGTAAGTATTTTAATACTTTTAAAAGAATTCAAATCACCTATATTTAAAATCGAATACCAATCTTTTGATAATACCGTAACGAATCCATATATCGAATCATCTCTGACTAAAGTATTCAAATGCATCTTTTAAATCCTCTAAAACGATTCGAATTCTGATTGATTTTTATAGTGCATAAAGATTCGCAATTATTCAACGAAACAACAAACATTAAAACTGGTTTTAATCAATAAATCCGATCGCTTATCACGAAACACGCAAAAAATGCAGGCCAACATCTGGCGTTCTTTATAAATTTAAAGAGCATCTCTATCGATTCCACCTTTTAACCTTCAGTTGAGTTCGTATATTCACACGGTCAATTTAATGTTTTCGCTTATTAGAAAACACCGATTGGTTTTCTAGTTTGATTTCGCGTTTTTAAGCGCTAATATTTATGTGTTTAGTAATCTACGACTGTGATTGCTGTGGCTGGTCCACAGAGCTACAAATTATGCAAGAAGAAGTATTAGTGTTTTGACTCGCTAGTGAAGTGTCCCTTAACGGCTTTTTATCAGCACTAGATATTTTGGTTTAAAGCAGTGGTCTCCAAACTACGGCTCGCGGGCCAAATCCGGCCCGCGACTTGCATGAATCCGACCTGCGATTGTTTGTATGGAGTGTGGTTCGAGAGCTGACCCCGAGCAGTCCGTCCCGCTGCACAATTAAAACGTGCGGCCTCCACGTGGTCCACCATATCCTTAATCATCCTTTCAATCACATCCTTTTCAATAATCCTTTTCCCAAATTCCCTTTCATTGAACCTTTTCCTTTAAAAATCCACGTGTATTTCCTATTTCCTATCCCTTGGGGAGGGCAGAGGGCGCAGCAATGGCTGTTTAACTCTGTCCAGATTTTAACCTACTCTTAAGACCTAGATTTAAGATTTCATTACTCATCCCTTCATCCACTCATTTATTCATTCATACAATCGACACTCCAATAAATTTAAAATAATTTTAATTATTATTTCATAATTACTGTGACTGGTCAACAGAGCTTTAATAGCTAAGGCCATTAATTACGCAAAGAAGAAGAAGAAGATTGTTTGTATTTTTTTTTGTAAATGTCATATTTTGAAATATTGTAACAATTGTTCCTTAAATTTTTCATAATTTTATAAAATAAATCGGATCTTGGCCGACATTATTATGTAGAATTGTATTTGTGGCCCGCGAAGAAGATAGTTTGGAGACCCAGGGTTTAAAGGATTGTCTTATATTAATTAAAAGGTTAGTACAATGCTTTGATTTCTTTTTATTTAGGGATGATGATCGATCGGGCTTTGAAGCCACTTTTGTTAAAACTGTTGAGGAATTTGAAAAATAAATAATTTTAGAAAAGCCATTGAAACAGAAAATTACCGGAGTACATAAAAATTCATCCGTTTTTTTGTCTGTTTTGTACTTACAAAAAAAATAAACATCATTCCTTTTTACCCTCATCATTCGGTGTCATCATTTTTTTTTAGGAAATGCATAAATCCATTAGGAAATGCATAAATCGATTTTTTCACTTCCGACTATAAATCTATCTAAATGAAGTGTAAAATATTTGTAAATAAAACACTTTTTAATTTGTTTAACCACTATATTTTGCACTTAATTTGTGACCATAGTTTCGACTATCTAGTAGTTGTTATCAAACTCAAAGTAAATAACAATTACATGGTACAAACTATTTTCTTTTAGTTTGATAATGAATACTAGATAGTTGACACTATAGTCACAAATTAAGGGCAAAATATAGTGATTTAACAAAGTGAAAAGTATTTTATTTACAAGTGTATTTAAGATGTACCACAAAGTGAACACCTACAACACAAAACTGTAAAATATTTGTTTTAAAGTGAGTACACGACCTGCTATTATGGTGGCAAAAACTGTGTGGTTGTTTTCAAGGGGTCTCAAAAACGGTTAGTATTTGACCTACATTTCATTCTTTCTTGCATTGAGTGCGGATCAAGTTATACAAACTGGGATCGTTTCAAAACAAGCAGACTATTTGAAAAACCGATTAAATACACACGCGCACATGGTCCAGAGACCATAAACCTGTTGCCTATTATTATTAATTATTTAAAATAAAAATGGTGATGTGTCCATCATAGTACTTTCCCCCGTAAATTGCGTATTAAATCACTTTTTAAAGTTTGTAAAGAGGCTAATGAATCACCCTGTAGAAAATTGTGTTTGAAAGTTCCCGAAAAACGTTCTTCTTTTTATAACATATTACGAAGTGGTCCTCAATAACTAGATAAAACACACAACTTTTGAAATATCTCAAAAACTAAGAGTGCTATGACAAATAGTAAATGAACAATACATCTTCATTTTGTTATTATCTACAACTTTTATTTGAAAGAATTTTTTGTTTGATGAACATTTAGTGAAAAAATCTGAAAAAACTGAAAAACGCTAAGAGTAAAGTACCACTTCCGGTTTTCCGATTTTCACAAACAGCTTTTCAGTTCTTCCGATTGTAACAAAAAGCTTAAGTTTCAAGTTTCATCTCGATATCTTTAGCGGTTTTTGCGGTACAGCGCACACAGACACACAGACAGACAGACAGACAGACATTTTTCAAAAATGGTCTTATTCGACTCAGGGGACCTCAAAACGGATATTTTCGCTAAAATTTTTGATTCGAAACTTTTCACGAAAACAATACTTTCCTTTTGAATTACATACGGGGGAAAGTAAAAATACATTCGGGCCATCGGAGCTGGGTAGCATTCAAATCAATTAGGATTCGAATCCATTTAGAGCAGAAGTTCTCAACCTTTTTCAGGTCGTGCCCTCCTCCTATAACTCCACGCCCCCTTCTCTGATTTTATTTGAGTTTTTTAGTTAGATTGAAACACTATAATAGCCTTATTTCATTTCACCTACTCTGTAGGAAATTTGTCGTGCCTTCCCTGATAGTTTGCCACGTCCCCCTAAGGGGGCTTGCCCCCTCGGTGAGAAACCCTGATTTAGAAGATTTAAAAGAGGTATTCGAATACTTCAGTGAAAGAAGATTCGCTATCCTTATTCGTATTTGTTGTGCTTTAATTTTCCAAAAATGTTTTGTCATAAACAAACCTTTGTTATTAAAACGAATGAACAGGTAACCTAGCGGTAATTAACATGGACCAGCCATAATCCATAACACCCACCACGGATAGGTTTCATACATATACGGATAATGTAGGTGGGTGCACGGAGAGGCGGATTTGTCCCTGATATTTATTGCGTAATCCGGGTCCGCTTCTTGTCCCCCCGAAAAACGGCGAACGGATGTAGATTGCGGGCTGTTTTGCTGGCGCTCGATGTAGTAAAAATTATCATGTTTCGGTAGTAAATTGCACACTGCATCGTTGTATTACACCGAGAATTTGTAGTCGTCCATAAATTGTAAATATCAATAGCCTGGGATGCAAACACAAAAAAAAAAACTTGAGTTTTCATCTTAATACAAAGAGACTAATAACTGTTTTTATGTATATTGAATATATAAATATAAAATATCTTTATTTAGACAACTAGAATACAATAATAAAATACATACAGAAAATTTCTCTTTTGAGTTTACACAGGGATATTTTATAATTAATTGTAAATATTTCGATTTTTAATAATCGTACAATTTTTACCTTCTAACGAGTGTTTTCCACTCCCAGATTAAGCATGAAGTAAAATTTCGAGTTTAGAAAAGCCTGAAAATTTGGTTTGGTCGCGTAGCGCGAAGCGCGGAGCGACCAAACCAAATTTTCAGGCTTTTCTAAACTCGAAATTTTACTTCATGCGCCACGCGTATAAAACACTGACTTTAAGTGAAGTGCTTAACATATTTCTAAACCAGTATGCTAAAGCAGTATATTTTTAAGATCGCTTCAAATCAGTGTTTTAGACGCGTGGCGCATGAAGTAAAATTTCGAGTTTAGAAAAGCCTGAAAATTTGGTTTGGTCGCGTAGCGCGAAGCGCGGAGCGACCAAACCAAATTTTCAGGCTTTTCTAAACTCGAAATTTTACTTCATGCATCGTTGTATTACACCGAGAATTTGTGGTCGTCCATAAATTGTAAATATCAATAGCCTGGGATGCAAACACAAAAAAAAAACTTGAGTTCTCATCTTAATACAAAGAGACTAATAACTGTATTTATGTATATTGAATATATAAATATAAAATATCTTTATTTAGACAACTAGAATACAATAATAAAATACATACAGAAAATTTCTCATTAGAGTTTACACAGGGATATTTTATAATTAATTGTAAATATTTCGATTTTTAATAATCGTACTATTTTTACCTTCTAACGAGTGTTTTCCACTCCCAGATTAAGCATGAAGTAAAATTTCGAGTTTAGAAAAGCCTGAAAATTTGGTTTGGTCGCGTAGCGCGAAGCGCGGAGCGACCAAACCAAATTTTCAGGCTTTTCTAAACTCGAAATTTTACTTCATGCGCCACGCGTATAAAACACTGACTTTAAGTGAAGTGCTTAACATATTTCTAAACCAGTATGCTAAAGCAGTATATTTTTAAGATCGCTTCAAATCAGTGTTTTAGACGCGTGGCGCATGAAGTAAAATTTCGAGTTTAGAAAAGCCTGAAAATTTGGTTTGGTCGCTCCGCGCTTCGCGCTACGCGACCAAACCAAATTTTCAGGCTTTTCTAAACTCGAAATTTTACTTCATGCTTAATCTGGGAGTGGAAAACACTCGTTTGTAGCATCAAATTACACTTTTTAAAAAAAACATCGAATGCCTGAAAATTTACAGCGCATGCATCAGGATAGAATAATAATAATAAATGTCTATTTCATAGAGAAAAATTACAGAAAAAATATGTATACTTAAAAGAAAATGTCCATGTATATATTTATATATTTATATACAATATAGGGTTAGTCTGTCTGGGCTATCGACCAGAGGTCTTTCTGTCCTATCTTGAATTTAATTTATTTGAAAAAATGTAAAAATGTAGTTGAGATCTAGGCTTGTGAACTGTCTTGATGACCGAAACAAATGAATTAATGTATAGTAAGAGAAGAATGTTTAAATTTGAGGTGGATATTTAGGTTTCTAGGAATACAGAATTTGTTTAAGAGTTCTAGGTTACAGCTGTATGCAGCGAATTTTTCGCTGAAGGTTAATATGCGTTGGGAGATTTGTGTTACTTGGATAGTTTTGTAAAGGATGTTTTTTAAGGGATTGTCGAGAGGATTCGTTGGGTGTCTAAGTTTTCTGAGGATTCGTAGGGCTGATTTTTCGGCGACTTGGATATGGTGTGATATTGAAGGACGGATATGAAGGAATAAAACTGCACCGTAATCTAGGAAGGGCCGGCATATTGTATTATATATTTTTACTGCTGTTTTTGTACAAATGCCTTCTTGTTTATACGTCAACGATCGGAAATGCCTAGCCCTTGTTTTGATTTTGATAGATTTAGTATGTGGGTATGTATATTGAATTAATAGAATTTATCAAAATTATACTAACACGAAAGCTTGGAAATGAATAAATTTGTATAAAATAAAAACATTTGTTTAAAGGTTTAAATTGAATACTCAAAACCTAGAGGTGCTACGTAATCACGCTACTGACTAGTTGTAGCTCGTCCAAAAGGGCTGCGAGTCTGGAGCTCTTTTGGACGATAAATTATTTTTTCTTGAATAATTTTCTCACTTATCATTTGGTAAACATTTTTAAATATTGATGAAGGTTTGAATTAAATTACACTTGGTTTATTAAATAAAAGAATTGAGTCTCCTTTCTTCACAGGATTTATTTAAAAATCGCAAATGTACATTTCGGTCACGATGTGACCATTATCAATGCTTAACTATTTACAAAAACAAACGGAAAATTTTGTTATTGTAAATAGTTAAGCATTGATAATGGTCACATCGTGACCGAAATGTACATTTGCGATTTTTAAATAAATCCTGTGAAGAAAGGAGACTCAATTCTTTTATTTAATAACTTCGTTCACCTTCACGTAACTCAACAATAATTTAATTACACTTGGTTTGATTCACAATTTTCTCTTTACTATTTACTCGACTAGTTTCGCGTTTTATAGCATTATCAGGAGTGATAACGCTGTAAAACGCGAAACTAGTCGAGTAAAGAGAAAATTGTAAAACAAACCAAGTGTAATTTAATTCAAACCTTTATAAAATTATTTTTGTTTAGCAGTATATTTTTAATATCAGTATATCCAATATCAAAACTCAAAATTTCACTTTATGCGGCTCGCGTAGTAAACACTAAAATATTGCAGTATATTTTGAACTTTTGGATATTTTAGTGTTTTATACGTGTTAGTTAGTTAGTTAAATTTCGAGTTAAGAAAAAGTCAGAAAAATTGATTTGACCGCTTCGCTTCGCTACGCTACCAAACCAAATTGTAAGGCTCTTTCAAACTAGAAATTTTACTTTATGCTTAATCAAGGGGTGGAAGCACTCGTCGGAAGTTTCAAATTGAAAGCTTTTAAAAAACAATGAAAGCTTAAAATTTTATAGCGTATGCATCAAGATATATATATACTTAAAATAAAAATTCCCTGTATATGCCAAAATTCAATCGATTTAAATTTTGTGACATTGATAACATGGAAAATATCTATTTCAATCAATAAATAAATTTTATTAATTTTTGTAGTAATTTCTTCCTTCGCTTATTATTAGGTAAAGAAAGGAATGACAACAATAATAAAAAGAGAAATTTTATTGTTAGTTGGTTTGAAGAGAATTTGACCTAAACGTTACATATACTTTAATAGAGCGTTGTAACAAATCAAATTAAATAAGATTTTAAATATTTCATTGTATAATTCAATATCCGGAGGTGTATTTGCACGGGAAGTAGTTGTTTCAATGGATCTTTATCGTCTTAAATTGTCTTATTAATTAAGACACTGTTTGCATTTTCACGAATAGTTTTTTCGTAATTTTATATATTATGTTTAAAGTGTGCAAACTATAAGAAGCGTAAGCTTATTTTCTCGAATTCAAATAGTTTTGAATTTGAATTTATCTTGTTAAAAAGAGAACATTTCACTGAACTAAAAGAAGAATATTGAATAAATTTCATTATTAAATAAAATTTAAAGTTGGTGAAACCGGACATTAGTTAATTTATGTTTTATAAATCTAATAATGTTTTATGAAAATTAAAGTACTGGCTGAATTTATGCATGAAAATGCATATAACATGAAAATTGTAAAACACTGCAATTTCCCCCAGGCTGTAAAATTTCTCTGATATTAACGATGCCTGCTGAAACTTCTCTTGTAACTTAAACCGCCGGCATCATTAACTGCAGAAAATCACTTTTAATTGGGGTCGCTCAAGTTTTACTTCGCAATTAAAAAGGTTATTGTAATACATAGACGAAATTCCGCGTAGCAACTATTTATGTATTGGGCCGGGTAAATATGAAATGCGACGATATATAGGCGGGGTGCATCACAGGTGCATAGAATTTCCGCTTCCTGTCGAGATTGCAATACGAAGCCTAGCAGATGTTACCTGTACGTACATATAAATCGGATATCGTGTGCGAAATAAAAGCCAGTAACACAAGGGCCTTGTTGAGGTGGAAGGAAAGGCATGTATTGAACTCAAATGTATTACTGTAATAAAGCATTTAAATACAGGGCATTTCTTAAATATCAAGGAGGATAAAAGATTGTATAGGTGGAAGGAAAGGAATGTATTGAATGTATAACTCTAATCAGAAGCGTAGATACAGTGAAGCAAACTGCTTCAAAGGTAATAAAGCATTTAAATGTGCAATATTTCGTAAATATCAAGGAGGATAAAATTTTGTTGAAGTGGAAGGAAAGGAACGTATTGAACTGAAAAGTATAACTCTAACCAGAAGCATTGATACAATCAGGCAAACTGCTTCAAACGCTTGAATTTTGAAATTTTAAAATCGTGTTAACTCTTACAGCTTTTTTTGGTGCCCAAAAAATGTTTTGTACACATCAGATTATTTATTACTATTTCAGATATACAGAGAGTTTTTCTATCAAGTATAAATATCTGAATATACTAACTGTATTGTTTCGAGTTTACGTGAAGTGATTAATCACAAATAGAAAGACTGTTATTCCTTACTTCACTTTTTATTTTTATGTTAGATGTACATTTCGAGATAAAAGGTGCTCATTATCAATAGTTTGTTATTGATAATGAGCACCTTGTGTCTCGAAATGTACATCTAACATATACTAAAAAAGTGAAGTAAGGAATAACAGTCTTTCTATTTGTGTCTGAATATACTGTATACGCTATAAATTTTCAGATATTCGTTGTTTTTACAGATATTTTAAATTGAACTATCAAACAAGTGTTTTCCACTCCCAGACTAAGCATGAAGTAAAATTTCGAGTTTAGAAAAGCCCCGCGTAGAAAATTTGTCGAGGGTCGCGCAGCGACCCGAGACAAATTTTCACGGGGCTTTTCTAAACTCGAAATTTTACTTCATGCGCCACGCGTATAAAACCCTAATTTACAGTAAACTTAAAAATATATAACGCTTAGATGTGATGGTGATCAATATTTACAAGATGTAGCGAAAAAACGCAAAAATTACTTTCTATGTGAATAGTTCTGAAATAACAATAATAAAAGTAGAACAAATTTTGTTAAAGCAACTTTTCGCTTCGCTGCGTGACCAAGCCAAATGTTCAGGCTTTTCTAAACTCGAAATTTTACTTCAAATTCAATTTTGATATTTGGTTTCACAAACTAAGTTCAGCTCCTTCGTCGACGAAACAGTAACCTGTATATGCAATTTGGGCATTCGTATCATTGACGATGCCACTCTAATGCTCCATAGTGGCATCGTGCATATACAGGTCACTGTTTCATCGACGAAGGAGCTAAACTTAGTTAGTGAAACCAAAAAGCAAATATCAAAATTGAATTTGAAGTAAAATTTCGAGCTTAGAAAAGCCTGAAAATTTGGTTTGGCGTTAGCTATCGAATCCATTAATAGTTTTTATTGATATAGTCAGAAATGTTCAGTATTCTTTAGCACTGAGTCGGGACCACGCTGACGAGGACCTTGGAGTCCGAAACGCGTCTGCGAGTATCTGGTGCCGGAATACTGAACACAAATTCAATTTTTACTTTATGCGCCACGCGTACTAAACACTGATGCGAAGTGATGTTTAGAATATACGTTTTTAACATACTGCTTTAGTACAATAATTTGAACCTTACTTAAAATCAGTGTTTTATACGCGTGGCGCATGAAGTAAAATTTCGAGTTTAGAAAAGCCTGAAAATTTGGTTTGGTCGCGTAGCGCTACGCGCTACGCGACCAAACCAAATTTTCAAGCTTTTCTAAACTCGAAATTTTACTTCATGCTTAGTCTGGGAGTGGATAACACTCGTTTAAGACTTTAAATTAAACTATTTTCAAAAACAAACGATTATCGGAAAAGTTACAGCTCATGCATACATGTATGTATATTTAAAATACAAATTCCCAGTATGTTTACGAAATTTTAGTGGTGGCAAATGCCACTGTCAGGGCTGAAAGGGTTAAACGTAATAAATATTTGTAATATTTATTAATATAAGAACAAATTATAAAAATATGTATACTTGAAAGAAAATTTTACTGTATATAATGATGTCTGCAGCGCCACCCAATTAAAAATTCTAACAAGCCGTGCCACTGCTACTGACTGCAATTGAAAAAAAACGGTTGTCATAATTAGCTGTAAAGTTATCTACACTTAATTGGTAATTATTTAAAAAGTTAAATTGAGTTGTGAAATAAAATTCCTTGTAGAATTCAACAAACTAGAAAAACTGTGTCCATTTATCTGATATGTGTTAGGTCAGACATAAATAAGCGACGTGCATTGTCCGTTTCCTTCTTTCTGTCCGGTTAATAAAAATTTTTGTATTCTAGTATTCTGGCAGACAGTCGATTCCGCGCGAGGAACAAAAGGATTACGCCCTCAGGTTTTATCTAGCATTTTACGGACGCGTCTACGTGTTCGCAACGAACGTGGCCTCTGCCCGGCCTCCTTCATCGCAAAACTTAATTAAATTTATTAGAGGTGACTACTATTTACCCTCTTTTCACCGGTGTAACTAACCGTCCTGTTTGCCCGCGAAGGACCAAAAACTTTACACGATGCGCGTTTGCGTAATTGTGTTTCGAACGAAGGGCGCTACAATTAACACACCGACGGTCCGCAAATATTTGAGACCGCCGTTGTTGTTTGGCCATCCGTATTGACTTCCCGTGCTTTCCCGTTTACATAACTCCGTACACACGATTTACTTCGAATTAAACGGCGCGCCATACGGATCGTGATTAGTTTAGGGTGAAATTGTCCGCACCGCGATCACTTATTTTTGCTTTCCACCCATGGACATTAACCCAAATATAGATCTCGTCGTATGCAGTAATTCATTCCTCGTTAATTAATCAATTGGAAACTAACAGAATTACTCCAATTCCTGAATAATTGTAAATACTCTTTTATAATCATATTAATTAAAACAAAAGCCTGCAAATTTAGTTTGATCGCGTAGCGATGCGGAGCAACCACACCAGTTTTACTTTCCCCCATATGCAAAACATAGGAAATGTATTGTTTTCGCGAACATTTGCAAATCAAAAATATTAGTGGATGTATACATTTTGCGGTGCCCTAAGTTTTTTTTTTTTTTTTATTGGTTTATTTTAAACAATTACAATGACATATATATATATACACATTTATTTTATAATAATTGGTGATTTCGTCCAGCTTCATTGCAGTTGATTCCTTTGGTTTCATTCCTTCTGTCCTCGCCTCGTGATGTTGGTTTGATACCCGATCGCGGTATTGAAGGATATTTGTTATTTTATTTTCGTGTTATTCCTTTAGTTTAATTTATTGTTTACAAGTAGATTTTTTATTTTTAGTTTGAAGGGAAGTTCATTAAGTTCATTTTTGAAAAATGTCTGTCCTTCATTCTGTGCTTCTCTGCTTCTGTCCTTCTGTCCTTCTGTCCTTCTGTCCTTCTGTCCTTCTGTCCTTCTGTTCTTATGTCCTTCTGTCCTTCTGTCCTTCTGTCCATCTGTCCTTCTGTCCTTCTGTGGTAGTTTTTTGGGTGTTTGAGGCCCACGCATTTCCTTCTTTTAGTGAACGGCATGACTGCAGTCTTTGTGGGGTTAACGGTCAGCCCCACCTCCACACATCATCGTTCTACTTTTTTCCCGTGATGAGAATGACAATATCATCCGCATACACCTGGGCGTAATATCCTGATTCGTTTAATAACGCTAATAGCTTATCCACCACCATGTCCCATAAAAGAGGGGATAGAACGCCCTCCTGGGGGCACCCCCCATTTGGGTTTTAAACGTATTTTGTCATCATATTGTTCCGTAAATACTAGTCTGTCCGTCAGCATGGATTGCAGCCACAGACTTATTGTGGTTTCCACAACGTGACTTTTGACTGCTCTTACGATCGTTCTGATAGAGGTGTTGTCAAATGCTCCCTCGATATCTATAAATGTGGCCAGTGCCACTGTTTTATTTTTCAGCGTGTCATCTATCTTCACTACTAGTTGGTATAAGGCAGACTTACATGATTATCCAGCTTGAATGGCGCGTGGGAGGGATGAAGCGGTCTCTCTAATAGTGAGGTTTCCCCTATGTGTATTTTAACTAGTTTTTCCATCGTTTTAAGGAGAAACGATGTGAGGCAAATTAGTTAGTATCCCTTTGGCTAGGTTAAGTCCTTCCCAGACTTAGGGATAAAGACCACTTTAACTTTCTTCAGGTAGTAGGCACGTGTTTCAGTGCCAAGCTCCCCCTAAAACAGTGGTCTCCAAACTACGGCCCGCGGGCCAAATCCGGCCCGCGACTTGCATGAATCCGGCCCGCAATTGTTTGTAATTTTTTTTGTAAATGTCATATTTTGAAATATTGTAACAATTGTTCCTTAAATTTTTCATAATTTTATAAAATTAATCGGATCTTGGCCGACTTTATTATGTAGAATTGTATTTGTGGCCCGCGAAGAAGATAGTTTGGAGACCCAGGCCCTAAAAGATTGCATAGCACCGGTAAAAGATGGTCAAGCCCTTGCTGCAAAAGCACTGGGTAAATCCCATCTTTTCCTCGTGATTTATATCGATGGCTCACCTGATTCGTTCAAAAGTTATAACTTTCTTTGAAATTTCCCAGTCTTGTTTTGTTGCCGCCTTACTAGGTGTTACACGCCTTACTAGGTGTTACAAGCGCTGTGTAGATGTCTGCATTGTTTTGCAGGATTTTAGATCCGGAGAAATGGGTTCTCATAAGGATCTCCGCTGTTTCCTTACCAGTTTCTATGAATTTTCCATCTGGTTTCTTCAGAGTTCCGCAAGAGGGGTTGGAGGTTTTCGCTAGGATTTTGTGGAGTTGATCTTCCTTGAAGATTTGGTCAATCTTCGAGCAGAATATCTTCCAAGCCTCATGGCGCGCCCTCATGATCTCCTTGCTGTACTCAGTCAGTGTTTTGGAGTATTCCTCCCACTCACCAGATTTCTTCGCTCTGTTATAAAGCCGGCGTGTGTCCCTCCTAAGGTTTTCAAGGTTTTCATTCAACCAGCTCTTTACTTTGCCGGTGGATTTCTTCCTTGTAGGGCAGTTTTTCAGGAAGGAGGTTAGAATGGCCTCTTGGACTTCTTCTGCAACAAGTTCTACATCCAGTTTGGTTTTGATGTTTTTCTTGGTATCTTTAAGGTGAATACCAAGGTCTACATGGTATCTTTTCCAACATGTTTTTCGTGGATTTTGGAACTTGACTTCGGTAGGTAGGTAACTCTTAGCATTTTTTTTATTTTTCCCTAATATTGATCATATAAAAAAACTAGTTCTTTGTGACAGTTACGATACACATTTTAACAATTGTGACATATATTAAAGTAATGAGTGTCTTCCACTCCCAGACTAAGCATGAAGTAAAATTTCGAGTTTAGAAAAGCCCCGCGTAGAAAATTTGTCGAGGGTCGCGCAGCGACCCGAGACAAATTTTCACGGGGCTTTTCTAAACTCGAAATTTTACTTCATGCGCCACGCGTATTAAACACTGATTTACAGTAAAGTTAAAAATATATGACACTTAGATGTGATGGTGATTAATATTTACTGAGATGTAGCGAAAAAAAGCAACAATTACTTTTTATGTGAATAATTATAATAAAAGTAGAATAAATTTAGTTTAAGTAACTTTTCTATATTGTTATCATCATATCTTCAGCAGGAAAAGTAGTATGATGAACACATTTCCGTTATTTTTTCCTACTGCAAGAAAAGAATAATTATATTTCACTAAAGATATACGTAGGTAACCATTTATATTGATATGATAGTGCGCATTTCAAAAAGGTGAAAATATAGCATTATTTACAGATGCTGTGCGCGAGATAAAGCGAAATCGCTATTAAATTAGTCTGGGGTCTCTCCCGGCGCATCCACAAAAATAACGGCACGACTTACTCTTGGCCCCGCTTATCTAATATTGATAATATTGATCATATACAAACATCTTGATCTTTGTGACAGTAACGATACACATTTTAACACTGGTGGCATATTTTAAAGTAACGAGTGTCATCCACTCCCAGACTAAGCATGAAGTAAAATTTCGAGTTTAGAAAAGCCCCGCGTAGAAAATTTGTCTCGGGTCGCTGCGCGACCCTCGACAAATTTTCACGGGGCTTTTCTAAACTCGAAATTTTACTTCATGCGCCACGCGTATAAACACTGATTTACAGTAAAGTTAAAAATATATAACGATTAGATGTAATGGTGATCAGTATTTACTGAGATGTAGCTAAAAAACGCAAAAATTACTTTTTATGTGAATGGTTTTGGAATAATAATAATAAAAGTAGAATAAATTTAGTTTAAGCAACTTTTCCATACTATTGATATTTAAATCATCATAATTCCCTGCTAAAGATATGATGATTCAAATATCAATAATATGAAAATTTTATGGAAATATGCTATAATGGACATATCCCCATTTTTTTTTTATTCGTATTGCAAAAAAGGAATAATTATATTGCACTAAAGATACAAGTAGGTAACCATTTATATTGATAAGATAGTGTGCATTGCAAAAAGGTGAAAATATAGCATCATTCACAGATGCTGTGCGCGAGATAAAGCGAAATCGCTATTAAATTAGTCTGGGGTCTGTCCCGGCGCATCCACCAAAAATAACGACACGACCCACTCCTGGCCCCGCTTATCTGAACACATTCCCAGGAGAGATATAGCCATCAAGAGATACTGCAAAGATACGCTCTCGCCCCCCTTTCATCCATACTTATTAAAACCGAGGGAGAAATTATGGTATCGGCCACTTTCCCACGCGCGCACGACAATTGCGATTTTTCCCTCCCCGCCGACAAAGGGACTTTTCCCTCTAAGCACGATTGTTTAGATAAAGCGAGCTTTGTTTTGGGTTATGAAAAACAATATAAAAAGAGAGCCGAGTTCGCTTCAGCAGACGTGATTTATCGTGCGTGCTCGAAATTATGAACTCCGGCGAAAACTTTGAATATTCTGTAGTGTGTTCGTACAAATTGCAATGCAGGGGACTTTGATGGATTCGATCGGTGGTAAGTTTGTTGGGAATCATAATTCTCGGGTTCGAACTTTCGCCATCGATAGATCATTTAATCTAAAATGTTTGCGGAGAAAGTTACTTCAATGATTTTATCACCATTGAAGGCTTTTATCTTAAAATAAAATATATTTTTTTACTACAAGAAATAGAAAACATTGTATTACCAATGAGAGCCAGTGCTTATAGGAGAACTGGAAATCGAGTAAAAAAAGAGAGGCTATGGTTAGGATGTGGGGTAATAGTCAGACAGACGACTATATACACTAATTACCGGTGTCGCTTCTGGGTGCAGCATCCAAACGCGGTTACCAAATTTGATGTAGAGACTGGCTAAATGGATATATATGAACTGTGGTATTACTGAATAAACCCACGAATTTTCAGTTCAATGATTTTTATGAGTGACGGGAATGGATATATATGAACTGTGGTATTACTAAATGAAACCACGAACTGTTAGTTCAATGATTTTTATTAGTGACGGAAATCATTGAGATACAATACCCGAATTGATTAATGTGGCTGATAATTCTTAACCATTCCATCGCCTAATAAAGTCACAGTGTGACGAAACCATAGATGCGACTATACAGCATATATTTGAATGTTTTTTAATTATATAAAAATAAATTATCATATTATTAAAATATCTCAAATTATAATTGATTATTATGTCGAATAATAAATCGATGATTGTGTCGAATAATAGGTTTCTTACTTCACTTTTTATTTTTATGTTAGATGTACATTTCGAGACACAAGGTGCTCATTATCAATAACAGTTTGTTATTGATAATGAGCACCTTGTGTCTCGAAATGTACATCTAACATAAAAATAAAAAGTGAAGTAAGGAATAACAGTCTTTCTATTTTTGATTAATCACTTCACGTAAACTCGAAACAATACAGTTATGAATAATAGGTTTGTTGGTTACATGAACTAGTCCATAACATTTTGCACAAAAATTTGTTATATGCACTAAATTGAACTGAACTACATATATATTTAATTGATGAGGCGGATACATGATGAAACTCCATAATACTATTTGAAATAAAACAACGCAGTTGGGAGGGTTTCACTTTTATTGTTCAACACTGCAACATGTTTCACCACACAGTGGCTTCATCAGGCAGATTATTTCATCTGCCTGATGAAGCCACTGTGTGGTGAAACATGTTGCAGTGTTCAACAATACAAGTGAAACCCTCCCAACTGCGTTGTTTTATTTCAAAATTGAACTACATATGTTCGATTTTTTTGAAATATTTTTTTTATTAGAAAAAAAAACTAGTTGAAGCGATTTCTTGTATAAAAAAAATAACTGAATATTTTTTGGATTTTATTTTAAATAAAAATTTTCATCGAAAAATGTTCACGAAAAAAAATAAGATTTTTATACAATAAAAAATAGTTTAATAAAATTCCAGAAAAAATCTCAGATGCTTTAATTATTATTATAAATAATCTGACCTATTCTTTTCCTCAAGAAAAAAATAATTCTTTGACTTTTCTCAACTTTTAAAATTGACGGAAAATTAACAAACCCACTAAAATTAGACTTTGAGCGCTCGTTCTAAGCACAATTTTGAAGTCTCAAACAATGTTTGTACATTAAATAAAAGCTCGTTATATTTTAATAAACTAAATCAGTTAAATACTTTGTGAAATGTAGCACTTTGAGCACAATAAGTAAATAATCGACAAGTTTTCCGTTTCGAATAAAAACTGCATTTAAAGTTAAATTTACAAAACAAATGATATTTGTTTCAAGAGGATGTTTTTACGATCAAAATAAGCTGGATATAAATGTTTACTAAGTTTTAGTATCTTCAAAATTGTTCTTATTATTAATGCCTAATTATAGTCACATTGGTTTTAAACAGTTTTCAAATGTTAATAATTGCTGATTTTGTTTGAAATATATTGCTTATAAGAAAACAAAACTGTTTAAGAGATTTTTTATACTAAAGAGAATAACTGAGAATTTTTTGCGGTTTTTATAAAAATTAATTTTTATGTTCGATTTTTTTTTAAATTATTTTTTGTATAAGAAAAAAAATAGTTAAAGCGATTTTTAATTTAAAAAAATAATAATAACTCAGCATTTTTAAAATTTTTTTTCAAATACAAATTTTCATCGAAAAATCGCAATTCTTGTAAGGGGGTAGTATGAAATAAATCAAAATTTTTATACCAAAAAAAAAATATTCTTACTAAAATCCGAAAAAAATCACAGACACTCTTACTAATATTAGAAATAATCTGAGCTATTTATTTTCTCACGAAAATCAATATTCTTCGACTCTTTTCTGCTTCTAAAATCGACAAAAAACTAATGAACACCTTAAAATTTGATTTAGAGCGCTCGTTCTAAGCACAATTTTGGAGTCTTAAAGAATGTTTCTACATCAAATGAAAGCTCGTTTAATCGCAAATTGTGTAATTTTTAAATAAACTAAATCAGTTAAATACTTTGTGAAATGTAGCAATTTAAACACAATAAGTAAAAAATTGACAAGTTTTCCGTTTCGAATAAAAGCTGCATTTAAAGTTAAATTGACAAAACAAATTATGTTTGTTTCAAGACGATGTTTTTACGAACGAAATAAGCTTGATATATAAATGTTTATTAAGTTTTAGTATATTTAAAATTGTTCTTATTATGGATGTCTAATTATAGTCACATTGGTTTAAAACAGCTTTCAAATGTTAATAATAGCTGTATTTTTTTGAAATATATTGATTATAAGAAAACAAAATTGTTCAAGTGATTTTTTATGCCAAGGAGAATAACTGAGAATTCTTTAAGGTTTATATAAAAATTAAATTTTTTATAAAAAAAATGCATGAAAAATATCAAAATTGGTATACCAAAAAAAATATATATATATATTTTCACAAACATCTGAAAAAAAATCAGAGATGCTCTTATTAGTATGGGAAATAATCTGAGTTATTTATTTACTCAAGAAAAAAATTAAAATCAGTTAAATACTCTGTGAAATATAGCACTTTAAACACAACAAGTAAAACATTAACAAGTTTTCCGTTTCGAATAAAAGCTGCATTTAAAGTTAGATTTACAAAACAAATGATGTTTGTTTGAAGACGAAGTATTTACGAACAAAATAAGTTTGATATAAATGTTTACTAAGTTTAAGTATCTTTAAAATTGTTCTTATTATAGATGCCTAATTATAGTCACATTGGTTTTAAAAAGCTTTCAAATTTATTTATTTATTTATTAACGGAATCTCCATTTTATTACATAAGTGTACATATACATATTGTAATATATGACAAAAATAACAAAAAACATATAAATCATATAAAGAATTACATTGATTACAGCCGACTAAATTATTACTGAACAAAAATAACAAAAACCATATAAAGAGTTACATTGATTACAGCCACCTAAATTATTACAGAACTATAGATCTAACAGTCAATGACATTGGATAGCCTAATACGACGTAACTGGACCTTAAATAATATTAATGTTAATAATAGCTGCATTTTTTTGATATATCTTGATTATAAGAAAAAAAAAACTGTTCAAGTGATTTTTTATACCAAGTAGAATAACTGAGAATTCTTTAAGATTTTTATAAAAATTAAATTTTTTTTAAATA
The DNA here is from genome assembly GCA_932526585.2 of Philonthus cognatus. Taxonomy (NCBI): domain Eukaryota; kingdom Metazoa; phylum Arthropoda; class Insecta; order Coleoptera; family Staphylinidae; genus Philonthus; species Philonthus cognatus. The sequence continues at coordinate 82,537,157 of OW052245.1, read as the reverse complement.
AATCGCAAATTTCGTAAGAAAAAATCTAAATTTTTATACCAAAAAAAAAAAAAATTCTTAAAAAAATCATAAACACTGTTATTAGTATTAGAAATAATCTGAGCTATTTATTTCCTTAAGAAAAAAATAATTCGTCGACTTTTTTCTACTTTTAAAATCGACCAAAAACTAACAAACATCCTTAATTTTGATTTTGAGCGCTCGTTCAAGCACAATTTTGGAATCTCAAAGAATGTTTATACATCAGATGAAAGCTAGTTTAATCTAAAATCGTTTAAATTTTGAATAACTAAATCAGTTAAATACTTTGTAAAATGTAGCACTTTAAACACGATAAGTAAAAAATGGACAAGTTTTCCGTTTCGAATAAAAGCTGGATTTAAATTAGATTTGCAAAACAAATGATGTTTGTTTTAAGGCGATGTTTTTATGAACAAAGTAAGTTTGATATTATTTTTAATTTAGTATTTGTATCTTGAAAATTGTGCTTATTATGGATGCTTAATTGTAGCCACATTGGTTTTAAACAGCTTTTAAATCTTAATAAATAGCAAAATTTTATGAAATATTTTTATTATAAGAAAACAAAATTATTCAAGTGATTTCTTTTACCAAGGAGCATAACTAAGAATTTTTTAAGACTTTTATAAATATTAAAGTTTAAAAAAAATAATTCAAATTTCGCACCATGACCCCTTAGTGCATGAAAAAAATGGTTTTTTATACAAAAATAATATTTTTACCAAAATCCGAAAAAGATCACACACACTCTTACTAGTGTTAGAAATAATCTAAGCTATTTATTTCCTCAAGAAAAAAATAATTCTTCAACTTTTCTCTAAATTAAAAGTTGACAGAAAACTAATAAACACCCTCAAATTAGATTTTGAGCCCTCGCTCTAATCGTAATTTTTAAGTGTCAAATGATTTTAGTTAAAAGTTAAAATATAGCACCAATTTCAAAAAGCGTGTTTCCCACGTAAATGGCCTATTTTCGGTTTACGAATATTTACCCGGTATAGAATTCCAATAGAAAAATAAAGAAAAAGTAATACAAGTACCACTAATTGATTTTAGTGTAGTTGAATTATTGTTTGTTTTTAATATATTGTGAAAATTTTGGTATTTTAAATTTGTGAAATGGTGATTTCGTTTAATAAAGATTATTAATATTATTATTATTATATATAACTAACCTTTCAAGTAACTCCGACAAGAATAATTTCGACAAGAATAATTTCGACAAGAATATCTTTCATAATTTTTACAAGAATATCTTTTATAATTTTGACAAGAATATATTTCATTTCTTTCGTTTCTTATACTAAAAATTGTAATTTTCATAAAGAAGCAATTTTTTTATGAAATTATAAAACACAGAATTGTGTCAGTTTCCCTAGCTTTGAATTTGTGTTCAGTATTCCGGCACCAGGTACCCACAGACGCGTTTCGGACTTTAAGGTCCTCTTCAGTGTGGTCCCGACCCAGTGCTGAGGAAAACTGAACATTTCTGACTATTTCAAGCCAATATGTGAAAACTATGAATGATTTCGATAGCTAACGCCATCTAATGCTTCATAGTGGCATCGTCAGTGACACGAATGCACATTGTGCATTCGTGTCACTGACGATGCCACTATGAAGCATTAGATGGCGTTAGCTATCGAAATCATTAATAGTTCCCTAGCTTTGTTTGTTTATAAAATACAGCAACAATATTTTCTTAGAAGTGTTTCTTTTAATGGCCATTAAATTAAAAGAAGAATAAGTACTGAGTCGTTAGTAAATAATCGATTATTATATCGATAAATTAATCAATGCTGTTAAAAGTACTAGTAGAAATATTATTAGTAACATTTTGGAAAAAGCGGCCGTTTAAAATAAAAATATGAAAGTTAATCAGACAACTTAATTTTAATGGTGCCAATATTTCGCTAAATATTTATTAGCTTATTCAGGGCAAAAATCTAAAATAAATAAATACAAAGACATTTTTTGTAAAACAGATAATACAATTAAAAAACGATTAAAAGAAAAATAATACCTACACAAAATAAAAATACTTACATCCTAATGGAATTCTTTTACCGTGCGATCATTTAAAACATGATTTAGAGTAGGCTTTGAATTGTAAACTAAATTGGCACTAGTGACTGTTAACACATCGTTTACTATAACCTCAAATTTATTCCATCTTTCAATTAGCATTTTGAGCAACCGCACAAAAAAATGCCGCCTACTATAAATATTAATTTAAACGATCACACGGCATTAAAACAATTTTTTTTGTCAAAATACTGATGTGTAAAAAGTTGTAGATTAATAAATTGTTTTTAAAAATTGAAAAAAACTAACGCTATTGATCTCGACATGTTATATATTTTAGTAAAAATCTTCAATGGAAAAACCGATTAGTATATCGATTATCAAAATATTTTTAATATATGAAATTACGAAAATGATATTCGTGAAAATGCAAACAATGTCTTAATTAATAAGACAACTTAAGACGATAAATATCCATTGAATCAACTACTTCCCGTAGTTGTTTCAATGGATATTTATCGTCTTAACCCGAGCAATTATAGAGTTAACTCAAAAAGTTGATTTTAGGTAAAATTCTACACTTCTTTTAATGATTTCTAAGAATGAATGTTTTACATACTGTGAATTTTTCTTTTAAATTTACATATTGTATACGCTGTAAATGTAAGGCATTCGTCGATTTTGTATAAAAACGTGCAATATGAAGTTTAGAATGAGTATTTCCACTCCCAGGCTAAGCATGAAGTAAAATTTCGAGTTTAGAAAAGCCCCGCGTAGAAAATTTGTCGAGGGTCGCGCAGCGACCCGAGACAAATTTTCACGGGGCTTTTCTAAACTCGAAATTTTACTTTATGCGCCACGCGTATAAAACACTGAAATATCGTGTAGTTAGAAATATTTACGTTTTTCTTTGTATATTTTCAAGTCAACTCAAATATTATAATATAATAAATTAACTTATTTGGTAATTTAATTAACAATACATTAAAATATTGCGTATATGCATCAATGGCGCCTGATGGGTTAAGTTGTCTTATTAATTAAGACATTGTTTGCATTTTTACGAATAACATTTTCGTAATTTTATATATTATGTTTGAAGTGTGCAAACTATAAGAAGCGTAAGCTTATTTTCTCGAAATAAAATATGTTTAGTCAAAATAATGATTATTAAAATTTCTCGATTATTCCCATCACTAACTTGTATTATTTAAATGAGTTATTATCTTATAATATACATTTTTTTTCACAAAGGAAGAAAGCAAGTTATTTCTAACTAAAACCGTAAATTTATTGATACAACGAGCAATGAATTTGTTCTCTTTTTTTTTCTTTTTCCCATTATCATTAAATACGTATTTTGATCAAGTATAGAAGGGTATTAATGGAAGAGGGTAGCAGAATCGCCCGCCGAGCTTTAATTCTCCTTTGATGGTTAATCAAAAAGCTATAACCGCCCCTATTTGCACTTTTATTTTTCCCCGGGAAAGTAGTTGTAACTTTTTACAACCAGTTTTACCCCCCAACGCAACTTTTACTCTGAATCTGCAGAGAAAATTAACGCTAATGCTAAACTAAAATAAAAAAGATTTTTGTAATAATGGATTAAATAATACATAACATTATTTTTTCATTGTTTATGAATAAAGGCTTTTGTAATAATGCATTAAATAGTACATAACATATATTTTACATTGTTTATAAATGAATACATTTTTCTTAAAAGTTAACATATCCCGATAATTATCGCGTTATTGTAAATTTGCAGGAATTCCTTGTGTTTATAAAAGCGGTTAATTTAATGCTTCTAGCGAGTGTTTCCAATCCCAGATTAAGCATGAAGTAAAATTTCGAGTTTAGAAAAGCCTGAAAATTTGGATTTGCCGGGGCGCGCGAGCGAAGCGAGTCGCGCCCCGGCAAATCCAAATTTTCAGGCTTTTCTAAACTCGAAATTTTACTTCATGCGCCACGCGTACTAACAACTGATTTAAAGTGAAGTTAAAAATATACTGCTCAAGTTTAATTTTACGTTAATAAGTATTACTATTGTTTATTTTTTGTTCTCAAATCTTTAAAAATTCAATTACTTGAAGTAATTTACTTTAATGAAATAATTTTAAAGTAAATTACTTCAAGTAATTGAATTTTTAAAGATTTGAGAACAAAAAATAAACAATAGTAATACTTATTAACGTAAAATTAAACTTGAGCAGTATATTTTTAATTATTTTTACGAATCTCAATGAAAATTGGTTGAATTTCTAAAGCGCAAGGTTTGGTTAGACGAAATAAATCTTTGTAAAATTATTAACGTGATTTTAATTTAAGCAGTATAATCTGAACTTTACATTAAATCAGTGTTTTGTACGCGTGGCGCATGAAGTAAAATTTCGAGTTTAGAAAAGCCTGAAAATTTGGTTTGGTTGCTCCGCGCTTCGCGCTACGCAACCAAACCAAATTTTCAGGCTTTTCTAAACTCGAAATTTTACTTCATGCTTAGTCTAGGAGTGGAGACACTCGTTAGAAGCTTCAAATTGAACATTACTTAGAAACCAAATGCCTGAATATTTTCATAGTATACATCGGGATGTGTATTAATATTAATAAAATTGACTTTGATTTATTAAATAGAAATTTTAAATTATTTTTATTATTAATATTTACGAATCTCAAAGAAAATTGATCAAATTTCTAAAGCGCAGGGTTTGGTTAAACGAAATAAAGCTTTGTAAAATTATTAACATGATTCAAACTTGAGCAGTATATTTTGAACTTCACTTTGAATTAATGTTTTATACGTGTGGCGCATGAAGTAAAATTTCGAGTTTAGAAAAGCCTGAAAATTTGGTTTGGTCGCATAGCGCTACGCGCTATGCGACCAAACCAAATTTTCAGGCTTTTCTAAACTCGAAATTTTACTTCATGCTTAATCTGGGAGTAAAAGCTCTCGTTTAAAATTGAACGCTTTTACAAAAAGCAATAAATGCCTGAACATTTTCAGCGTATACATCGGGATATGTATCTATGTCAATAAAATTGATTTTGATTTATTTAATGGAAATTTAAAATCTTTCCTAACCTATTTAACCCTTACTTATTAGATTTAAGCTAATTTTCAGTTTTGTATCTAAACTATTGTAATTAATAGGTATAAGTTTTTTTTTTAGTTACGTGAAGACTTCAACTAACTTAGAATGAAAACACTAAAACTTTTTTCACAATATTTGTCGTTTTTGTTAGATATAACAAACTGACAGACGTTTTGAAATAAAAAATTAACAAAGTGACAAAATTAATTTTTATTATATACATTCTGAAGGTAAACTCTTAGGCTATTTTTCGACGTAATCGCCATATAAATTAAGGCATTTATCATATCGTTTTAGAAGATTTTCAAAGCTCTCTTTGTAGAAATCTGCCGCCTGCGAGTTCAACCACTGGTTTACACCAGCATGGAGTTGAGCGTCAGTGTCAAAGCGTTGCGTACCGAGCCACGTCTTCATCTTTGGGAACAGATGGTAATCGCTCGGGGCCAAATCCGGGCTGTATGGCGGATGACTGAAAATTTCCCATCCAAAATCATGCAAGAGCTTTTGAGTACAATTGGCTGTGTGTAGCGAGCGTTGTCATGGAGAAACTAAATTTTCTCGTTAAGTTTTCCCCGACGCTTGTTTTGTATCGCGCGTCTTAATTTTCGGAGTGTTTCGCAATACCTCTCTGAATTTATTGTTTGACCACGTTCAAGAAAATCAACCAAAATCACTCCCGGGGTATCCCAAAACACAGTAGCCATGATTTTTCTTGCTGACAGCGTCTGCAGACACTTCCTCGGTTTCTGGGGCGAATGCGTGTTACCCCATTGCATCGACTGCCGTTTTGTTTCGCAGGTAACGTACTGTACCCAAGTCTCGTCACCCGTTACGATACGATCGAAATCATGGTTTCCAATTTTGTCGTACTCTTCCAGAAATGTAAGTGCTGCAGCAAGTCTTTTGGTTTTGTGGTCTTCCGTTAGGATTTTCGGAATCCACCTGGCACAAAATTTGTGGTATCCAAGTTTACCAACTACGATTTCATGAACTAAACTCCGTGAAATTTGGGGAAAATTTTCCGAGAGTTCCGTAATCATAAATCGACGATATTCACGGATTTTTTCATTAATTTTTACCAACAATTCATCACTCACAAGACTAGGCCTACCACTGCGACCCACATCGTGAACATTGGTTCGGCCATTTTTAAAATCACTGCCTCACTCGGCTTTTACTCATTATTCCATTGCCGTACACATCACAAATCTGGCGATAAATTTCAATAGGTTTGTAATTTTTCGCCAACAAAAACCTTATCACACCACGCACTTCACAACTGGCGGGATTTTCAATTGCACCGCTCATTTTAAAACGCCACTGTATAAAAAGTACAATATGCACGAATCTCTAGTCACTACGGCTGGTTGCGTACTAGGTGTAGAAAAATTCTGTATCCAAGATGGTGGCGCCAGTGCCGCCAACTGCCGCGCTAAGCCTAAAAGTCTGTCACTATCTGGATTGCCCTCGTATTATGTATTTATTATTATTAATAATAATAATAATAATAATAATATATTTATTCGTGCAAATACCAATACATAGTTTACACATGTAAAGAAGGATATATATATAATATATAGAGATAATGTAAACATAAAAATAAATTCAACATAATAAACAGGTTAAAATAAGTGTATACATTAGGTGGTAAAATAACAAAAAATTTACAAAACAAACGAGTTAAAATAAGTGTATAAATAAAAGCAAACAAACAATACATTATGTTATAAATAATAAAAAATATAAAATTTTATATGTATAAAAGAACGATAACTCACAATAAAAAATCTATTCGGACACACAAATAGGATCCACACAAGGAGTAATATAATGAATTCATCACACATTAAAATCAAACGTTAAATATTGTCAATATCTTACTAGTTTACAAAAGTTACGGCTTATTTATACCTAAAGAGATTTCGGGAAATTACGTTTGTAAAGGGATTATCGGCTGATTTTTCATTTCTATTGCCTCCAACAAATTTTATTTTCTTTTTGATGAACATTTTAAAATTGTGTATTGTTTATCAAAAAATTATGACCTGTGGTTATGGTATTGTGTGCTACCGCTGATTTCTCAGGATTCTAATTGCAATGAATATTTATATTTATGTGTTTTTGTAAATGGGTTCTGTTGATTTGACAAATAAATAAATAAAAGATAAATTTCCTGTCAATAATAAAATTTAATTGATGAGGCGGATACATGATGAAACACCATAATACTATTTGAAATAAAACAATGCAGTTGGGAGGGTTTCACTTTTATTGTTGAACCCTGCAACATGTTTCACCACACAGTGGCTTCATCAGGCAGATGAAATAATGATGGATCATTATTTCATCTGCCTGATGAAGCCACTGTGTGGTGAAACATGTTGCAGTGTTCAACAATATAAGTGAAACCCTCCCAACTGCGTTGTTTTATTTCAAATAATAAAATTAGTTATACATTGCGAAAACTATCTCATTTTTAATATGTTTTAAGTATTCTGTTTTTACAAGTATTCATATCGATTTTATGTTTGAACTACGTTTTACAAACATGTACAATAAAGGAATTTATATACAACACAATTCTGAATTGATGATTAAATAGGGTTGTAGGGTAGCAGTTTGCCTCCCTTCGATAAAACTGGAAATCCAATCATGGCTGGAGAGTGGATTAAACATTTTGTAACTAATCTATTGTACCTAAGCCCATCCTAAACCGATCAATTAATCCCCTGCACTACAAACACACACACACACATTGTTGTTGGCATAACTGAATAGGGACACTCGGTCAAACAGTTCAAATAATATTCCTTCGTGTCATTAGCTTTTCGGCTTTTATTGCCGCATTGAGAGCCCGGCGAGGATGTCGCTTTGTTCCCAGGGAGGGACTCCCGGTGATGGATCGTTTATTTTTTAAATGGAAATAAATCGTGCGCGTTTGATTAATGCCAGTCGCGAATTAGTGCGAAATAAGACAATGCGCTCGTGGGGGCGTTGAAAATCAATCAGGCGGCGAGGGATCACGCATAAATTTCCCGAAACCACCCCCCTAAACAAACAAACAAAACAAACGCGAACGGTCCGAGTTTGGGCGGAACCCGAGGGGCATAAATTATAAATGCACTTTTTCCTGCCTTTAATCGACCATCGATTCCTCGATCACGTTTTCATTACAGGAACCGGATCTACTTTTTTATCCCTACGGTCAAACGTATAAACAATTATTAATTTCGATTTAAAAGGGAAAAATCCATTTCCCTCGATCTGCGGCTATCTATTAAACTTGATGTATTTAGGTGATTGTCCGATTTTATGGACGTTGGGGGCCCCGGCAGAGGGGGCGAGATTGAAATATTTACTGCGGCGAAGCAAACATAAAGAATACGTTTGTGAAATTGTAAATTTTCGAACTGGGGTATTATACGTTCAAAATTGCTTTTCGTGGTGTTTTATTGTTCGGGCACGATCTCAATTTGTGACCGACTCGGTCATTCCAAATATATATATCTACATGCATGGCTGTACGATGTGTTTCATTAAAATTTTAACAGGATTTCGTACACGAGGACTGATGATGGATTACCATTTCATTTCAATAATATTATTTACAATACTATATTCAAACATCCCGTTCATATAAATGACATTAATTGAAATACTATATTCAAACATCCCTTTCATTTAAATAATATTAATTGCAAAGTAATATTCAAACGCCCCTTTCATTTAAATATAATTAATTGCAATACAATATTCAAACATGTCTAAAATTTTATAGTGATACGAGGATTCGTCTCAACTCTGATAACGAAGTTAACAATAGTGCCGACTAAAGCTTAAAAACCCTGTATATTTTAAGCTTTAGTCAGCACTATTGCTAACTTCGTTATCAGAGTTAGGACGAATCCTCGTAAAAATGATTCGAATCACGAATCCGAATCCCCTAATATGTTTCGAATCACGAATACTTGAATAAAGGATTCGCAAGAGATAAATATGATTCGAATCAAAGATTTGAATCCTGTTTTTTCAAATCACGAATACAAATCCTTTAAGAATAAATTAGATTTTATCATTTTTTGGCAACCATTAATATATAAACATCGTTACCAGTTGTTTTAGCAAAATTATTTAAAACCTAATTATTTATTATTAACACTGAACATCGTTGATAACAGACTAAATCTGATTCCCTGTTACTCTGATGAAAGATGTATTTGTGTGTTTCTGATCTTCACTTTAAATCATTGTTTTGTACGCGTGGCGCATGAAGTAAAATTTCGAGTTTAGAAAAGCCCGAAAATTTGTCTCGGGTCGCTACGCGACCCGAGACAAATTTTCACGAGGCTTTTCTAAACTCGAAATTTTACTTCATGCTTAGCCTGGGAGTGGAAACACCCGTTTAAAACTTTAAATTGAACTCTAATAAAAAATCGACGAATGCCTGAAAATTACGTAAATAAAAAAATCACTGAATATCGTTAAAACCGGGAAAGTCGGATAAAAGTCATGGAATTATATTCAAGTTGACCAGAACACTAACAAAAAAGCCATATGATATTATTAAATTTGTCAAAATCAGCAGGCAAATTACAAAACACGTAAAAAATTATAAAATTAACTTAAATATTGACAAAAACAATGAAAACAATTTAACAAAATGAGGGTTTCCCACAAAAAAAGTTGTATTAAAAGGCCAGGGAAGAATATCTTGAACCAGGGAAATGTCGGAAATATTTAACATTTTATATTGTGGCTACCATGTCAGTTTTACTTTAAATATTATTGAACAAAATTTTGAAAACTAGATTATTATCTTTAAAAACATGTTCAGTTATTTAATGTTCTTATCATTCAGTTTAAAGTCTCGAACGAGCGATTCCACTACCAGACTAAGCATGAAGTAACATTTCGAGTTTAGAAAAGCCCCGTGATAATTTGTCGAGGGTCGCGCAGCGACCCGAGACAAATTTTCTGGGCTTTTCTAAACTCGAAATTTTACTTCACGCGCCACGCGTATAAAATAGTGATTTAATGAGAAATTTAAAAACAAACAAAGGACATTTTTCATATTAATCCTCACAATTAAATCGAATTATTTTTGAAGATCCAAATCCTTTTGTAAGTATTCGAATATTTTTATAAATATTCGAATCCTTTTATAAATATTCGAATCCTTTGTTAAATATTTGAATCCTTTTATAAGGATTCGAACCACCCACATTTGAAATCGAATACGAATCCTCTTAAAACAATGTAAAGAATCCGGATCACGAATCCAGTTGAACTAAAGTATTCGAATGCCTCTTTTGAATCCTCGTATTTAAATCCAAATGCGAGTGATTCGAATCCTTATAAAAGAATGCGAATCTCCATAAAAGGATTCGAATATTTATAAAAGGATTCGAGTACACACAAAAGGATTAGATTACTTACAAAAGGATTCGAATCGTCAAAAATAATTCGAATTATTCGTGAGGATTAACATGATAAATTTGTTATATGTGTTTTTAAATTTCTCGTTAAATCAGTGTTTTATACGCGTGGCGCATGAAGTAAAATTTCGAGTTTAGAAAAGCCCCGCGATAATTTGTCTCGGGTCGCTGCGCGACCCTCGACAAATACGCGGGGCTTTTCTAAACTCGAAATTTTACTTCATGCTTAGTCTGGGAGTGGATAACACTCGTTCGTAAATTTTCGAGTTATCATAAAGTTCTCATAAAGTTGCGTATTTATTTTCAAAAAAATCTTTCTCGGTTTCTTGAACAAAAACAAAAGAGCTGAGATGAAAAGTGTTTAGGTAAAAGTGGTTTATTTTTTCGTTGGCAACAACTTTTGTTTAAAACATTTTTTTTATTTAGACGTCGAAAGCCATAGTCGGCCATAGTCGGCTATAGTCGGCTATAGTCGGCCATAGTCGAAAGCCATAATTGTTGATCTGCACTAGATTTTTTAGTTTTTAATTTATAAATAAAAGAACTGAGGTGAAAAGTGATGAAACAAAAGTTTGTGTGTGCGTTTTTATTATCTTTTGTTTGATTTTTTTTTATTAAGTTAATAATAAAGCAGCAATTTGTGAGTGATTACCAAATTAAAAAAAAAAAAAACAAGGGGAGATGACTGTTTCGTATACTGATCATAAACAAAATAGTTAAGGTAAAAAGTGTTTAGGAAAAGTTGTGTATTTTTTAATATCTACAACATTTATTTAATTTTTTTTTAAAACTATAAAATAATGTTATACATCAAGGTATAAGTAAGCAACAAATTTATAAAATTTTGAAATGGTATTGTTTAAAAATGTTTATAAAAAAGTTTTAGATGAGCAAATATATGTCAAAAATGAAAATTAGTATCCAAATATTTTTAAAAATTCTTTAGCCTCCCAAAGATCTTAATTATATCAGAGTTTTTCGTTGTTAACATAATTGAAATTCGTTAAATAAAAAAAAATTAATAATTTTTGGTGATTTTCAACACAAGACTTTTAGACATTTCAAGGTATAATTAGTATTAAATGACTGAAATAAGTATTTATTTTTGAATATAATCGTAAATAAACCGTAAACAATGTAAAATATTTATTTAATTATAATATTTAAGAAATAACAATACAATAAATTTTATATTATTATTATTATAATAATATATAAAATTACGAAAAAACTATTCATGAAAATGCAAACAATATTATAACAATATTATAATATTACAATATTTCAGCAGAATATATGGGGATCTCGGTCATTTGAAGAGATCTTATTGGTTTTTCAAAGGGGGGCCTTGGAAACAATTGAGTAACTTACTTATTTGGCAACTCCTAGGACCCATAATTTGCTTACATATCACCCCTAAAGACGGGCATGCGACGATACATACTGTAATAGTTGTGAAATATTTTAAAGTAACGAGTGTCTTCCACTCCCAGACTAAGCATGAAGTAAAATTTCGAGTTTAGAAAAGCCCCGCGTAGAAAATTTGTCGAGGGTCGCGCAGCGACCCTCGACAAATTTTCACGGGGCTTTTCTAAACTCGAAATTTTACTTCATGCGCCACGCATATAAACCACTGTTTTGAAGTGAAGTTCAAAAACACGCAAATACATTTTTAATCAGAGGAACAGAGATATTTGGTCTGTTATCAACGATGTTCAGTGTTAATAATAAATAATTAGATTTTGAATATTCTTGTTAAAACAACTAGTAACGATATATTAATGGTTGCAAAGCAATTATAAAATCAAATTTATTCTTAAAGGATTTGTATTCGTGATTCGAAAAAACAGGATTCGAATATTGGATTCAAATCATATTTATCTCTTACGAATCCTTTATTCGAGTATTAGTGATTCGAATCATATTAGGTGATTTCGATTCGTAATTCGATTTCTTTTTACGAGGATTCGTCCCAGCACTGCTTTCTACATCGTGGTTAGGCAAATTTGGTTGCTTTAAATTTGCCTAACCACGACGTAGAAAGCAGAGCTGGGACGAATCCTCGTGAAAAGGCCACATTGACTAATTTGAAAAATCATCAATAGCTTTGTCATTTATGACTTGAGAATTAAAGTTAAAATAGCAATTTTTGTTTAGAGTTTAATTTCTTATCTATTGGAAATATTGTATACTGGGTGTCCCATTTGAAAAAATGGAACATTTTGAGATAAATCGCGAACGCGATGATTAATTTTTACTCGGTTTTCACCATTGTAATTAGCGGAAAATATTCTACTAGTTTGCCTATTTACGGACCTCATAGTTCCAATAATAACGAAGTTGGCAATAGTGTCGACTTAAGTTTAAAAACCCTGTGTACCGGCCTACAGGACATTTTTTTGTATATGCATATGTAAAGGAAAAATGTCCTGTAGACCAATATTTACGCTATAAAATTTCAGGGTTGTTTGAATATTGTATTGCAAGTAATATGTATAAATAAAACAACGCAGTTGGGAGGGTTTCACTTTTATTGTTGAACACTGCAACATGTTTCACCACACAGTGGCTTCATCAGGCAGATGAAATAATGATTTCATCTGCCTGATGAAGCCACTGTGTGGTGAAACATGTTGCAGTGTTCAACAATAAAAGTGAAACCCTCCCAACTGCGTTGTTTTATTTCAAATAGTATTATGGAGTTTCATCATGTATCCGCCTCATCAATTAAATATTTAATAATATGTATAAATTCTAAGATTTGTATGTTAATTGAAAATCTTGCAATTTGTTTACCGATACTTGAAGTTAATTTAATTCCAACTAAAGTAAAAATAAACAATTAGATAAAATGAGGATGCTTAAAATTAATTAAATTCTTATGAAAAAAAAAATATCATTTAGAGAATATACGTGGAATCTCATTGATGGTAGGGATTAATACGCTTGATAATCTGAATAAACACGCGTCGTCCTTAATTACTCTTTTCGCGGATCTAATTTTCCCATTCGGCGGATTATTCATGTTTTCCGGATTAGTTTCTCTATTTCCTAGTCCCCTCAACACACCGCCAATATTAATTCCGGCTGTCCCTCGTAAAGACCGTGCGATTCCCGCACATTTTCTGGCTTTCTTTTCGACATCCGCTTTTCCGAAACGTTACGGTTATTAAAAGTCTAATTAGCAGAACTTGGAGTTTTTAATTAAAAAAAAAGAAAATAATAACCGCCCGTGGAATTTTTCATCATCTTAGTTTTCCAGTAGTCATTACTACGCCCCTGGTTAGTATTAATTTAAATAACCATTAACTATAATAATAAACCAATTCATCGAATCAGCATATGTGTGTGTGATTACAAAAGTACTCATAACACGAGACACGGGATTGACTTTAAATATCCGTATCATAGATTAACTTTCTTTGAAAAGAATCCACTATATGTTTGTATAAAAATATACAATAGTCTGCCCACAAACACACAAAAATCGGATACGTTTTCGAGCTGGAAACAATCTATTAAAGAGTTCTTACTTGATTTAGAACCATATAATATGCATGAATATTTCTCTAGAGAAACATAATATGTATTAATCTTGATTTGTCTCTATTCCGTGTAGATGTATATGTGCAAAATTTGTATGTGATATTAACATTGGAATAAAGAACTGTTATTATTATTATTATTATTATATTAGAATTTGACGAACAATTAGAATATAACTCTATTAATCCAAATAAAAGCCAACTCTCATTACCTTCCACCGCCATCTAAACTCCCCATACCATATTTTAATTATTAATCATCCTATCTCATCGTCACGTAACTGCAGATACTTAGGCGTTACTCTCGATCCCAAACTAACCTTTATTAACTACACTTGAAGCCTAAAAACAAAGATAAAATGCAGGGCGCGCCATTTTAGATCGCTCACATTCCGAAAACAAGGAATAATTGTAAAGACCCAAGTTCATATATATAGAACTATATGTCGCCCCCCTGCTAGAGTATGCCCTTATCGTATTTCACAATCTTCGTCCCAACGTTTTGAAAAATTTAGAGGTCGCCGCACGATTAGCCCTAAGAGTGCTTACGAAAATCAGACACCCTAATAACCCCCTACACAACCCCTCCAATACTCTCCTGTATTAAATGTGCAATGTTCCCCCTATTAATCAACACGTAGAATCTTTCTCCTTACACAACCCTAATACCCACCCTAAATTCAAATATCCCAACATTTATCAATTCAACTCATTACATCAACCGGACCCTGACAATAACGTTAGCGATCACGACTTTTGAGAAACAGACATAGACAGGACAAAGACAGGCTGAAAGACCGCTGGTCAATAGCCAGTTTCCGAGATGGAAAAAAAATAAACAAAATCAAAATGTATTGTATTATATGTATTATATCTGTGTAGTCAACTCAGAAATAAAGATATTTATTATTATTATTTCAAAATATAATTTATATTTTATGATACAATATCTATACAATATGAAATTACATTCCACTTTGGGTTGTCATGAAGGTGCAGGGATTGAAACTAATTAAATATAAAATTGCAACCGGCGAAACGCAATATGCCTAACTTATGCAAGTTATCCGTGAAATGTTTCCGTGCAATAAACAGACCCTTATTGTATGCATATCCCGAATAAAATGCGAAACATTAAATTGTTGCATTTTTTCCAGCACACATATGCGCACAGCCGGAATCAGAACAATGCGAAATTGTCTGCAAGGGTAGGACTTCCTCTTTCCTCGCGCGCACCCCCTAGAATAAAATTTTATATAACAGTGCCCTCCATATACATCCATGATATATTCCATATTGGGAATTCACATTTTTAGTTCATTATTGTACTTTCCCGGAATACTCGGATGGATATTTCGATTATGCTGCAGGGTGTTTTATCGAGGGCAATTAACGGAACAACGTGCTGTTTCCACCGGTCAGTTGTTATTCATGAACGAGAAGATAATGAAATGATGAATCTGTAAATACGCGCGCATTGAGTTGTCATCCGGCTCATTTAAGTCAGTAGCGTGTGTGTATTTCGGGGGTTGCTGGGGGGTGAAGGGGTTCGCTTTAGGTCAACACACCACCCGACATGCACACTAATTGCTCCACTCTATACATAATTAATCTCATATTATAACAATCCAATCAATCCTTACATATAGCTTGGGAATTTAATTATAAAAGGCACACACGGTCATCACCACCACACCATACGAAATGCAGCTATTAAAAGCGGGTCAGGAGCACACACAAAAGCCCCGCCGTCCACTTTGATTGCAAAAATCTAATTAGCACGTATTCGATTGGGACAGTCCGGGTGGAAATTCCTACAAGTTGGAACTAGAATTAGGAGCAATGAGTCAATTGTTCAATTACTAGACATCATTGTTGTAAGTAAGGCTTTTAACCGGGACTACTGAATTGGAACGTTCTGAGAATCAAAATTAATTACGTGTTAATTGCTGACAACCATCAATTATAGAACATAATAGTTGGGTACTATCTCCTAATAATATATATTAATAATAGGAATAATTCATTATTATAATTTATAATTTGAAAAGGTTGCAATTGCATCTCGGGTTTTTTAAAGTCGAAATATTTACTTCAAACGCTAGGCGTACAAAACTTCAATTTAGTGTGATGTCTAAAAAAAACATACCTAAGGTACGATTTACGAGAGATGTCCCATAGTTTCCTTGATTTGTAGTGCTTTCTGCACCAATACATGTAATACGAAAATAGTTTGATGTCATCAGATTACATGTGTAAAAGAAAACAGACAGAAAATGTCTGCCAAGGTTTTTAGAAAAAACATGAGAAAACTTATGTTCCGGTATGCAGTTTTAAAATAAAAAAAAAAAAACATTTGGAGGATTCTACTACGTTATACATGTTAATTTATCAATAAAAAAACGTTTAACCTTTGTTTGTATAACACAATTTATTTTTATGTGACTGCAGTTCCGGCAAATTTAACTTGCTTCACGTTGCAGTCACATAAAAATAAATTGTGTTATCCAAACAAAGTTAAAACGTTTTTTATTGTAAAAATTTTAAGGTTAAACGTCACATTTTGACAATGTCTTTGTAAAAGTAAATCTGCAAAAACCCAGCCACAAATCATTTTAATTAAAGTGCACAATCGTTTTAATTGTGAGTTTAAGTGGTATAATTAAAATTTCCACATCTACTAAATAGTTCAGGGATTTACAGAAATAAATAATGCATTTATGTTCATTTTGGGTAAGCTTAAACAAAAATGTTAGTTAAATCGAATGCGCATTCAGTAGATTTGGCCAATAGTCATCGGATTATTCTGTTATTACAGGCAATTTTTATTTTAGGTATACATACGGGGAATTTTCTATTTATTTATTTATTTATTTATTTATTTGTACGGAAATCTCCATTTTACATTAAATATATATATATATAATAAGTGTGTGTAAATTAAACATATAACAAATAATACAATGCACATGATAGTTATAAAATTCAAGTTACAATTAGCTAATAAATACAATTAAAAAACAACTACAAGATCAATGAGCGAAAGGTGGCGCTTAAACATATTGTAAGAATTACAAAATATTAAAAAGTTCGGAAATGTATTTAGTATATTACAATATTTCATTATGCGACAAACAGGATTATTAGAGGCATAATTTGTGCTATTAGGTATACAAAAGCATACGTTTTTTTTAAGAGTTCAATTTGAAGCTTAAAACGAGTGTTTTCCACTCCCAGACTAAGCATGAAGTAAAATTTCGGGTTTAGAAAAGCCTGAAAATTTGGTTTGGTCGCGTAGCGCGAAGCGCGGAGCGGCCAAACCAAATTTTCAGGCTTTTCTAAACTCGAAATTTTACTTCATGCGCCACGCGTATTAAACACTGATAGCACTGAAATATTGTAAACAAGTAAACTTCGCTTGAAATCAGTGTCTTATACGCGTGGCGCATGAAGTAAAATTTCGAGTTTAGAAAAGCCTGAAAATTTGGTTTGGCCGCTCCGCGCTTCGCGCTACGCGACCAAACCAAATTTTCAGGCTCTTCTAAACTCGAAATTTTACTTCATACTTAGTCTGGGAGTGGAAAACACTCGTTTGAACATCAAATTGACCTCTTTTAGGAAAACAACGAATATTTAAAAATCTACAAAATGTAATTGGGATATGTATCCTCAAAAGAAAAAAATTTACAGGAAATTATGATTTAAAGCTTTTCTAAAAGAAAGAACACAAATGTACTCGCAACTTAACCAGTGTGACATTGTCATGTAAAGTCAAAATTTGGCACAACTAGGAAAAATCGTTGAGGATAGAACTGTCGACATACTCTCTAAAAAAATAGAACCACACATTCCACATCAATGAGTCATAGGAGATCTCTCCCGGATTCCACTATAATCTGTAATTATTCAAATTATCGTGGCTAAATTCCGTTGTTGAATCATTAATGATATTCATTATTGATACAATATTGACATGATACCATTAAGACAATATTATACATGTATTTAATGTTTAAATTGAAAGATGAATGATGTTCATTGTTGATACAATATTGTATACAAATCATGTATCTATTATTGAGTGACCAATAATATTCGTTATTAACACAATAATGTGGGCAGCTTGGTGGTGTAGTGGTTAGAGTGTTGTACTGCCACGCCACGGACCGGGGTTCAAATAAATGCGTGCACGTAAAAGATCCCTACCGGTGGGTTGGAACTCCCACCGGGTTCGGCAAAATTCCCGGATAGCTGTAGACCTAATCTCCGGCGTCATGATTGGCCTTAGCAGCGGAAATAGATGACGTAAAACCCAAAATAATAATAAAAAAAAACACAATAATGTACAGAAATTGAATTATGCCATTGATACAATATTGTTCGTGTACATGTTTTGAATCTAAAGTTTAAAACATTTACAACATGGAAATTCTTTGAGGAAACTTAATGGAATTTTTTGTGAATGTTAACAAGACATTGTTCTTTCAAAATATGTTAAAAACAAAACATAGGCTATCGATAGTTTTTGAGTTATTTTCAACATAAAGTCAAAAACTTAGAATTTATGGAAATATTTAGGGAAATGAAAGTTTAAAACATACACAACATGGAAATTCTTTAAGGAAACTTCATAGAATTTGTTCTAGATATTAAGAAGACATTGTTATTTCAAAATATGCCAAAAACAAAAACATACCATCGATAGTTTTCGAGTTATTTTCAATTTAAAGTCGAAAATTTAGAATTTTATGGAAATATTTAGGGAAATAAAAGTTTAAAACATTTACAACATGGAAATTCTTTAAGGAAACTTCATGGAATTTTTTCTAGATATTAAGAAGACATTGTTATTTCAAAATATGCCAAAAACAAAAAACATATTATCGATAGTTTTCGAGTTATTTTCAATTTAAAGTCGAAACATTTACAACATGGAAATTCTTTGCGGAAACTTCATGGAATTTCTTATGGATGTTAAAAAGACATTGCCCTTTCAAAATTTGTCAAAAACAAAACATAAGCTATCAATAGTTTTCGAGTTATTTCAATTTAAAGTCGAAAACTTAGAATTTTATGGAAATATTTAGGGAAATAAAAGTTTTAAACATTTACAACATGGAAATTCTTTGAGGAAACTTCATGGAATTTTTTGTGGATGTTAAGAAGACATTGCCCTTTCAAAATTTGTCAAAAACAAAACATAAGCTATCAATAGTTTTCGAGTTATTTCAATTTAAAGTCGAAAACTTAGAATTTTATGGAAATATTTAGGGAAATAAAAGTTTTAAACATTTACAACATGGAAATTCTTTGAGGAAACTTCATGGAATTTTTTGTGGATGTTAAGAAGACATTGCCCTTTCAAAATTTGTCAAAAACAAAACATAAGCTATCAATAGTTTTCGAGTTATTTCAATTTAAATTCGAAAACTTAGAATTTTATGAAAATATTTAGGGACATGAAAGTTTAAAACATTTACAACATGGAAATTCTTTGAGAAAACTTCATGGAATTTTTTGTGGATGTTAAGAAGACATTGCCCTTTCAAAATTTGTCAAAAACAAAACATAAGCTATCAATAGTTTTCGAGTTATTTCAATTTAAATTCGAAAACTTAGAATTTTATGAAAATATTTAGGGACATGAAAGTTTAAAACATTTACAACATGGAAATTCTTTGAGAAATCTTCATGGAATTTCTTGTGGATGTTAAGAAGACATTGCTCTTTCAAAATTTGTCAAAAACAAAACATAAGCTATCAATAGTTTTCGAGTTATTTCAATTTAAAGTCGAAAACTTAGAATTTTATGGAAATATTTAGGGAAATAAAAGTTTTAAACATTTACAACATAGAAATTCTTTGAGGAAACTTCATGGACTTTTTTGTTGATGTTAAGAAGACATTGCGCAAAATTTGTCTAAAACAAAACATAGGCTATCGATAGTTTTCGAGTTATTTCAATTTAAAGTCGAAAACTTAGAATTTTATGAAAATATTTAAACCTTTGATTGTTGACTCATCTTACACTTGGTGAAACATCTTTACACTTTTTATATAAGGTTGATAGAATAAAACACTTGGTTTTTGTTTCACAAATTCAATATTTTATTTCCACGACTAGTTTCGGTCAGACGACGATTATCAATGTGGTTTACAAGGATCCTTGTAAACCACATTGATAATGGTCGTCTGACCGAAACTAGTCGTGGAAATAAAATATTGAATTTGTGAAACAAAAACCAAGTGTTTTATTCTATCAACCTTATATAAAAAGTGAAAATATTTAGGGACATAAAAGTTTAAAACATGCACAACAGTGAAATTCTTTGAGGAAACTTTATGGAATTTCTTGTGGATGTTAAGAAGACATTGTTTTTTCAAATATGTCAAAAATAAAAGGTAGGCTATCGATAGTTTTTGAGTTATTTTCAATTTAAAGTCGAAAATTTAGAATTTTATGGAAATATTTAGTGAAATGAAAGTTTCAAACATTCACAACATGGAAATTCTTTGTGGAAACTTCATGGTATTTTTTGTGGATGTTAAAGAGACAATTTTCTTTTAAAATATGTCAAAAACAAAAGATATGCTATCAATAGTTTTCGAGTTATTTTAATTTAAAGTCGGAAACTTAGAATTTTATAGAAATATTTAGAGAAATTAAAGTTTAAAACATTCACAACGTGGAAATTCTTCGAGGAAACTTTATGGAATTTCTTGTGGACGTTAAGAAGACATTGTCCATTTAAAATATGCCAAAAACAAAAGATATGCTAATAATAGTTTTTGAGTTATTTTTAATTTAAAGTTAAAACTTAGAATTTTATGAAAATATATAGGGAAATGAAAGTTTAAAACATACACAACATGGAAACTCTTTGAGGAAACTTCATGGAATTTCTTGTGGATGTTAAAAAGACATTGTCCTGTCAAAATATGTCAAAAATTAAAGATATGCTATTGATAGTTTTTAAGTTATTTTCAATTTAAAATCGAAAACTTAGAATATTATGGAAATATTTAGGGAAATGAAAGTTTAAAACATACACAACATGGAAACTCTTTGAGGAAACTTCATGAAATTTCTTGTGAATATTAAGAAGACATTGTTCTTTCAAAATTTGTCAAAAACAAAAGATAAGCCATCGATAGTTTTTGAGTTATTTTCAATTAAATGTCAAAAACTGAAAATTTTATGGAAATATTTAGGGAAGTTTAAAACATTCACAACTTGGCAATTCTTAGAGAAATCTTCATAGAAGAGAAGACATTGCTATTTTAGAATGTCAAAAACGAAAAATACACCTTTGACAGTTTTTGAGTTATTTTTAACTGAAAGTCGACAAAGTAGAATTTTAAATAAGCTTAATTTCCTTCGGTTTAAAACATTCACAATATGCTAAGTCTTTAAGAAATATTTATGAAATTTTGTGTGAATGTTAAGAATATATTGCTCTTACAGAATATGCCAAAAACAAAAAATACGCCATCGACAGTTTTTGAGATATTTTGAATTGAAAGTCTAAAACGAACAATTTTGTGGAACTTTTATTGACATTTAAGTTCAAAACATTCACCTTAATTGTTAAACCAGTTTTTTTAGCTTCTGGAGTTTCCTAAGAAACCCACTCTGAGCCAATAATATTTATCCTTTTTGTGAACAAAACTTTTAACGAGTGTTTCCACTCCCGGGTTAAGCATGAAGTAAAATTTCGAGTTTAGAAAAGCCTGAAAATTTGGATTTACCGGGGCGCGCGAGCAAAGCGAGTCGCACCACGGTAAATCCAAATTTGGAGGCTTTTCTCAACTCTAAACTTTACTTCATGCGCTACGCGTATAAAACAGATATATTGTGAAGTTTAAAATATACTTCTAAATCGGTATGCTAGACCAGTCAAGAACAAAAATTGAAAAGTCTAAACCGTACAATTTTATAGAACTTTTATTGACATTTAAGTTCAAAAACTTCACCTTAATTTCTAAACCAGTTTTTGTAGCTTCTAGGGTTTCCACACCGGGCCATTATTATTTATGCTTTTTGTGAACAAAACTTTTAACGAGTGTTTCCACTCCAGGGTTAAGCATGAAGTAAAATTTCGAGTTTAGAAAAGCCTGAAAATTTGAATTTGCCGGGGCGCGCGAGCGAAGCGACTGACATATTGTGAAGTTTAAAATCTACTTTTAAATCGGTGTGCTACGGCAGTATATTTAGATCTTCCAAATATTTTATTGTTGAAAACACTAAAATTTAACTCTGAAAAAAAAAGAAACATCAACGAATGCCTTGAAATTTACTGCGTACGCATTGTATTAACTTATATCAAATTCAAGAGAAATTAGCTAAGCCGAATTATACAAAACTAGAAAAAATGACATTGGTTGTTTTTGTACCAAGATACAGATCTATATCATATTATAGATATGTACCCAGGTGCAAGAAAAACCAATGTAATTTATGCTAAATTTGAATAATTTGGCTTCAATAATTTCTTTTGAATTTAATATAAGTTAATACAATCTTGCGCTTACTTGACTACTTTTGGTCTTCATAGCATCTTTTATTACCTAATTCTAAATTGTTAAATTATGTGTAAGTGTTTTTCATTTACCTAATTGTTTTATTATTATTTATAGTATTACATGTACAATGACTTGTCTAAAACATTATACTAATGCATAAGGGATAGGTAAATACCAGAGCTGGGCAGGATTCGAATCATTCAGGATTCGATTCCCGGATTCGAATCCTTTTAGAGGATTCAAAAGAGGTATTAGAATACTTTAGTGAAAACGGATTCGTGATCCGGATTCGTTACATTTTTTTAAAAGGATTCGTATTCGAATCCAAACGTAGATGATTCGAATCCTTATAAAAGGATTCGATTTCTTATAAAAGGATTCGAATCCTTATAAAAGGATTCGAATTCTTATAAAAGGATTCGAATGCTTATAAAAAGAATCGAATCCTTATAAAATTCGAATCCTGATAAATGGATTCAAATCCTCCTAAATAATTCGAATCATCGCTATTAAGGCTGGGATTCGAATTCGATTAATTCAAATAGTTAAATATTCTAATATGAATATTTAAATCACTAAATTATTTAACTTTGAATATAAATATTATCATTTTCAAATAAAATAAATATATGTCAATGCATATTTGGTTACTTAACCATGTAACATTTTCAACCTTAATAGTATATTTTTAACTTCCCTTGAAATCAGTGTTTTATACGCGTGGCGCATGAAGTAAAATTTCGAGTTTAGAAAAGCCCCGTGAAAATTTGTCTCGGGTCGCTGCGCGACCCTCGCCAAATTTTCTACGCGGGGCTTTTCTAAACTCGAAATTTTACTTCATGCTTAGTCTGGGAGTGGACAACACTCGTTCTTAGAAGTTTAAAATTGAAGGATTACTCTAGATTACTAAGTTTATTACCGTTTTACAAAGGCTACAGCTACAGACCAACCATGGTCTTCGCAGAACGAAGGACTACAGGGAATCGAAGTTTTTTTACAAGAAAACAACGAATATCTGAAGGTTTACAGCATGGATAGGAAAGAAAACATCTAATTTTGAAAAAATATCGAAGTTGGGTTGGTTTTCAGTGCATTTTTAACTTCACTTTAAATCAATGTTTTATACGCTTGGCGCATGAAGTAAAATTTCGAGTTTAGAAATGCCCCGCGAAAATTTGTCTCGGGTCGCTGCGCGACCCTCGACAAATTTTCTACGCGGGGCTTTTCTAAACTCGAAATTTCACTTCATGCTTAGTCTGGGAGTGGACAACACCCGTTTGAATTTTAAATTTAACTCTTCTAAAAAATCAACGTATGTAATATAATAAATCATTCATTGAAATCATAGAAAAAAATGCAAAATTTTACCTAAAATTAACTTTTAGAGTTAACTTTATAATTTTACTTCATGCGCCACGCGTATAAAACACTGATTTAAAGTGAATTTAAAAACGCACTAAAAACCAACCCAACTTCGATATTTTTTAAAAATTGGAAGTTTTCTTTCCTATCCATGCTGTAAACCTTCAGATATTCGTTGTTTTCTTGTAAATAAACTTCGATTCCCTGTAGTCCTTCAATCTCCGAAGACCATGATTGGTCCTTCGAGCTGTAGCCTTTGTAAATTGTTAATAAACTTAGTAATCTAGAGTAATCCTTTAATTTGAAAGTTCTAAGAACGAGTGTTGTCCAGTCCCAGGCTAAGCATGAAGTAAAATTTCGAGTTTAGAAAAGCCCCGCGTAGAAAATTTGTCGAGGGTCGCGCAGCGACCCGAGACAAATTTTCACGGGGCTTTTCTAAACTCGAAATTTTACTTCATGCGCCAGGCGTATAAAACAGAGATTCAAAATGAAGTTCAATAACACATATATCATCATTAATTAAAATCATTATATAATCAGATATTTTGTCGGTAAATGAACATGTTTGTTAATAGAAACTGATGGAATAAAATATTGCAAATAATAGATTCAAATTTATTTTTATAGGATTTGTATCCGTGATTCAAAAATGAGGATTCGAATCTTTGATTCGAATCATATTTTTCACTTACGAATCTTTTATTCGAGTATTCGTGATTCGAATCATATTAGGTGATTCGGATTCGTGATTCGAATGATGTTTTTGAGGATTCATCCCAGCTCTGGTAAATACTTTGGCAAAAACAAATCTTAAAACCCAAAATTGTTGTTCTTGCATCAAGGTACAGGGTGCAAGAACAACCGATGTCAATTTTTGGTTTCAAGGTTGTTTTTGCTGAACAACTGAAAAAAATCGGTATATATCTATCTTTATCTTGTTCAGCAAAAAAAACCTTAAAACCTAAAATTTTTGACATCGGTTGTTCTTGCACCCTGTATCTTGGTGCAAGTACAACAATTTTGGGTTTTAAGGTTTTTTTGTAGAACAACTGGAAAAAAATCGAGATCTGCATCTATCTATCTATCCTTTATTGGTGCATTAGCATAATGCTATAATATAGCTGTTTAAATTTTGTGTCTATGACAATATTTTTTTAACATAAAAATTCATCACAAAAAATAAAACAATACACTTGCAACTATAAAACTTTCATAGCAATTCAATTTGCAATGAGCACAAAGGAAAATTAGCGGTTGCGTATCCGTTCGCGTTATAATTAACAGCTAACGATTTTTGTTATTTTTCAAAATTTCACAACCTCGGGCGTGTATATAATGCGTGGGGGAAAACGTCCTTTGTGCGTTCAGTAATCAGTCGTGTGAATTACCGAGCACAAAAAACACCGCGTAAAGGAAAAAAAATAAATGCAACTGACTGATTGAACAGTTTTGTGAATACGCGCGCAGTGCGAAACTTGTTTCAAAAACGTAATTTATATTGGCGTAATGGAATCCGACCGGTTTTAATTGTAGGCGAAAATGGAATTGAAAAATAAACAGAGCTAGGCCCGGACTGATTTTATAAATAAGCGAACTGCACATTGCTTTACAAATGATGTGTTAATTAATTGAAATAAATGAGTAGTGGATTATTAGCAGTATAACACCTGATTAATTAATTGATTGTGAATTAAGTCGCACAGATACAAACCCACACAAATAAATAGTGCATATAAAGGGTGTCCCAACAAGAACGCCGGATTTAAATTTGCCGCCATTTTGTTAATACCAGTTGTACGGTGATTTTTTTTTGACAGTTGTCAAGTACAGACCACGCAATTTAAGAATATGGAGAAGTATTCAAACGAACAACGTTTAATTATTGTAAAAACACATTACAAAAATGGTGAAAGTTTTGCGAAAACAATTCGCATATTACGTCAAGTTTTCGGTCGCCATTATGCGCCAAATTAATCGACAGTGAGGCGTTTAATTACAAAATTTGAGACCAAATTTACGCTGATGGATCAGAAGACCATTGTTCGTCGTCGTCCTTGTCGGTCACTCGAAAATATAGACACAGTAAGGGAACCTGTGGCCGAGAATCCAGGAACTTCCATTCGGCATCGTGGTCAAGAATTAAACATTTCCAAAACCATTATGCAACGAATTTTGGTAAAAGATCTGCATTTGCACGCGTACAAGATTCAATTGGTGCAAGAAATCAAGCCAAGGGACCATGAGCAGCGCCGTGGATTTGCTGATTGGGTGTTGGAACATCATCAAATTAATCCGGATTTTTCGAAGAAAATCATTTTTTCAGATGAGGCACATTTTCAACTCGACGAATACGTAAATAAACAAAACTGTCGGATTTGGGGTGCTGAAAATCCTTGTGTGGTACTCGAACAGCCAATGCATCCACCGCGAGTAACGGTTTGGTGCGCATTTTGGGCTGGCGGAGTGATTGGGCCGTATTTCTTTGAAAATGCGGCTGGAAATGCGCTAACTGTTACTGGTGTGCGGTATCGGGAAATGTTGACGGAGTTTTTGTGGACCGAATTGGATGTAATTGATGTGGAGCACATGTTTTTACAACAAGACGGTGCGACCTGCCACACAGCACGTGCAACAATGGTGTTACTGCAGACCAAATTTCCAGGCCGTGTCATTTCTCGATTTGGCGATCAACATTGGCCATCAAGATCGTGCGATCTAACGCCGATGGACTTTTTTCTTTGGGGCTATGTGAAGCAAAAGGTGTATGCAAATAAGCCTAAAACAGTTTAACATCTTAAAGAGGAAATCCGGCGCGTTATTGGTGAAATACAGCCACATTTATGCGAAAACGTTATTCAAAATTTCAACAAAAGAATAACCCTGTGCCAGAGGTTTCGTGGTGGCCATTTGCCTGATGTTGTATTTCATGTTTAATCGGAACTATTTTTCTTTATGTTGAAATAAAAATGTTTGCTTTAGTCAAAAAATAAATATGTTTTTCCTTATAATTAAATCCGGCGCTCTTGTTGGGACGTCCTTTATTATAAGATTGTCGTGAACAAAATTAATTTTTCCACTGCATACCCCTATTTTTTTGGATTGTGAGGTTTTGGCGCTCCTGAATTCTACTATGGCTTATGAAAGATAAGCCTTGTAGAAACAACAGACAATAAATACAATATAATTACAGCAGTTTTAAAAAAAAACCTTTAAAACCTATCCTTTAAGGAGGTGATTTTTTTAAATTGTAGCCTGAGACTAGTAGAATTCAGGAACACCAAAACCTCAAAATTCAAAAAGATAGGGGTGTGCAGTGGAAATATTAATTTTGTTCGCGACAATCTTATAATTTATGCACTATTTAATTGTGTCCGTTCCAGAAATGGGGCACTACGTAAGAAATCGAACTGTAAAACATGTTGTATTAATGGAGTGAGAAGTGATAATAAATAGTAGTGGGATTTAAATGCTAATGCAATTAAAGTCAAGACTATTAAGAATTTTTGTGTGTAAATATATAATAAGGTGGAATTTCCGGATTTTCAATTTACTTCAAAGTTCTAGATTTTGATAGCGAGTATGATAAAGTAAGTGCAGTTCTGTAATTAATTGAATTAATAAAACAATGGTGCACTTTAACTGCGAAATCTTTTGCTGAATGTTAATTGCTATTACAGTGCACCGGGGAGCGCTTTCGCCGTTCGCGCAGAGTCCGAATGAAACGGCAAGACCTGTGTTTACTAAATTGATAACAATAACCGGCAATGAGCAGGAGTTAAACGGTAATTATCTGTCGCTGGAAACGCGATTAATTAAAAACCTGTCGCGTATTTTTTTCGCTTCTTTATCTCACGCTTATAATAATTAATATTTTATTAGATCCCTACAGAGCGAATTTAATTTGGTATAATAAAAGAGGGTCTAAGGGACCACGCAATTTCGTTTATGGACTATAAAAAGGGCCGTAATTATAGATGTAAACACCCCCAGAACATCACCTGGAGCGGCGCTTAATAGATCGCTACGAATACATCATCAAAATTCATGGCGCAATCTCCACGCTACATCTAATTTATCACAACTACAGCGCTATTAATTATACCCAATTAAATATCAACGTTTTACAGCGATAATTAATACGGATTACAAATTGTTAACGCTGAGCTCGACAAGAAACAACACCGTTATATTAGAAATGAATAAATTTGAATCAAGATTGAGAGAAATGATATTACATACCCTTCATTTAAGTATTGTAATTATGTAATTAATATCATGAAATTTAAAATAATTTCTCGTTTAAAAAAATCGTAAACATTAATTTTTTGAATCAATATTGAGACGTGTTTCAATGTTTTTTACCACTCGACATATTTAGTGTCTATTAGGTAATTTCAAATTAAAACATTTGTTTAGTTTCATGTTGGATTCAGGTTCCTGAATTTAGTGTTATTATTAAGTTTGACAAATTTACAGTGTTTCTATGGCTAAAATGGCTAGAAAAAGTAGTAAACAGTGGTGAATACAACATATCCGTTTGTTCGTTCAAAAGTTTCACAAATGTACATTTTTTTGATTAATTAATATGGATTACCACGTAGCAGAGCTGGGACGAATCCTCGTAAACAGGATTTAAATCACGAATCCGAATCATCTAATTTATTCGAATCAAGAATATTCGAATAAAGGATTCGTAAAAGAAAACTATGATTCCAATCAATGATTCGAATCCTGTTTTTTCGAATCACGAATACAAATCCTTTAAGAATAATTTCTTTGAATTGATTGAGTTACTTGAAGATAATTATACTTTGATTAAAAAACACTTAGAACCTTTCTTCAATACTTTATTTTGTAACCTTTAAGAATAAATTTAATTCTATTATTTTTTTGCAACCAATAACATATAAATATCGTTATCAGTTGTTTTACCAAAAATATTCAAAACCTAATTATTTATTATTAATACTGAACATCGTTCATAATAGACTAACTATCTGTGTTACTCTGATTAAAGATGTATTTGTGTGTTTTTGAACTTCACTTCAAATCAGTGTCTTGTACGCGTGGCGCATGAAGTAAAATTTCGAGTTTAGAAAAGCCCCGTGAAAATTTGTCTCGGGTCGCTGCGCGACCCTCGACAAATTTTCTACGCGGGGCTTTTCTAAACTCGAAATTTTACTTCATGCTTAGTCTGGGAGTGGAAACACTCGTTCAAAACTTCAAATTGAAGTCTATTATAAAATTAACGAATACCTGAAAATTACGTAAATAAAAAATTCACTTGAATCTCATTAAAACCAGGAAAGTCAGAAAAAAATTATAGTATTTTATTCAAATTGATCAAAACACTAACAAAATAATCCATATGATATTATTAAATTTCTAAATACAACAGGCATCATAAAAATTACAAAACACGTAAAAATTTATAAAATTAACTTAAATATTGACAAAAACAATGAAAACAATTTAACAAACTGGAGGTTTCCCAAAGAAGAAAGTTATATTAAAAGGTCAGGGAAAAAATCTTCGGTCGAACTCAGACCGTTAATTCTGATCGATATGCCCATATGATCCGGACTTTTTTGGCTACAGAAATGCAAAACCAAGAGGGCTACAACCGCAACACCTTTTTCCAGCAAGATGGCGCCACTTCTCATGTTACAAATGACTCATTAGCTGCTCTTCACGATTTATTCCCTGGAAGAGTGATAACATTAAAATTTATTCCCTTCAAACTAAAAATAAAAAATCTACTTGTAAATAATAAATTAAACTAAAGGAATAACACAAAAATAAAATAACAAATATCCTTCAATACCGTTAGCCCGCGATCGGTTATCAAGCCAACATCACGAGGCGAGGACAGAAGGAATGAAACCAAAGGAATCAACTGCAATGAAGCTGGACGAAATCACCACTTATTATAATATAAATGTGTATATTTATATATATATATATATGTCATTGTAATTGTTTAAAATATACCAATTAAAAAAAAAAAAAAGTCACCGAGGAGACATCAACTGGCCACCGAGGAGCCCTGATTTAACGCCTGCTGATTTTTTCCTATGGGGCTACCTAAAAAGTAAAGTTTACAATCCATTGCCACCCAACCTGAATGTTTTGAAGCAAAGAATCACTGAAGAAATCAACTCTATTCCAAGAGCGATGCTCCAGCGAGTGATTGAACATTTTAGCTCCAGGTTAAATGAGTGCGAACAAGTGAATGGTGCGCATTTGCAAACGGTTGTTTTTCATAAATAAACTTCAAGAGCTGATCTTTAATTTAACAATAAATAAAACGAGATTTAATGTAGTTGTATGAGTTACGTGAAGGTGTTAAGTCACTTAATTAAACACAGTTATATTCCTTTCTTCACTTTTATTTTTCTTGCTAGATGTACATTTCGGGTACTAAGTACCCATTATCAATAGCTAACAGTTAGCTATTGATAATCGGTACTTAGTACCCGAAATGTACATCTAGCAAGAAAAATAAAAGTGAAGAAAGGAATATAACTGTGTTTAATTAAGTAAAACGAGATTTAATTGATATTGTTGTTTTTTATTTAACATCTAAAAACGAAAAACATTCTGAAACACCCTTTATATACAATCCTGTTTTTCAAAAGGTACATCGCAGAAAATACAATAAAATATCTATCGAATATAATTCTTAAAAATGTTTAATTGTATTCATTGTTCAAATGTGTTGTAATTGAATACACTTTAAAGTAAGCGTTTGAAAATATCTGGAAAAAGAAACAAGGAAATATTGATATACTAGTATTGTTTAAATTAATTTAAAAATTAATATACAAACAATAATATTCTGTAATTTTAAAATACCATTTCTCTTTCAGAAAATAAAATTGATATTGATTCTAATAAAACATTAGAGACACAAGACAAAAACCTTGTATAATTGTTATCTAATGTAAAAAAACGTATTACTTCACATATTTGTTACCAACAAACAATACCCATACTCGTAAATGAAATGTTTCAATTGTTCTCTTAATATTCAGAATCTTGTACAAACAATTTTCTCTAGGTGCAGTGTTGTCATTTTTTAAAAAAATCTTCAATATGATGAATTTTAGTCATAAATAAATAACTAATGAAGGAAATAATATTTTTACAATGTGAAGATTTTTTAAATCAAAATATCCGTTTCTCTTTTTTTACGTATCCATTGTCAAACCAATTTATAGGCTCTAAACTAATCATTTTATATCATGCACTATGTGTATAAAAAAAAGGACACTAAAATTAAGTAAAGTTCAAAATTGTGCAATTTATTTAGGGGTATGTATACTTAAAAGAAAAAAAAATTGTGTATACCTTGAACCATATTCGAAGAAAAATTGTCTCTTATTTTAATCGATATATAAAAAACTGTAGCAAAGAATTAATATTAATTTTAATTTGTTTTTATATTTTGTAAATATTCTGCAAACTATTCACAAACTCAATTTTTCTTTATGCAAAGGATTAAAATACAAAATCAAACTTGTTTTAACTAAATTAATTTATTGACGATATTTATAAATATTATTTAGGTAAAACAAGTTTAATTTTGTATTTTAATCCTTTGCCACATTTTTTTTAAATATCCATTAAAAATGAGAGACAATTTTTCTTAGGGTATGGTTCAAGGTATACAGGGTTTTTTTTCTTTTAAGTACATGCCCCTAAGTAAATTGCTCAATTTTGAACTTCATTTATTTTCAGTGTTTTTATTTGCCACATTTTTTTTAAATATCCATTAAAAATGAGAGACAATTTTTCTTAAAGTATGGTTCAAGGTATACAGGGATTTTTTCTTTTAAGTACATACCCCTAAGTAAATTGCTCAATTTTGAACTTCATTTATTTTCAGTTTATTTTCAGTGTTTATTTTTATACGCCACATGTATAAAAAGAAACACTGAAAATAAATGAAGTTCAAAATTGAGCAATTTGCTTAGGGGTATGTACTTAAAAGAAAAAATCCCTGTATACCTTGAACCATACTCAAAGAAAAATTGTCTCTCATTTTTAATGGATATTTAATAAAATGTGGCAATCGATTAAAATACAAAATTAAACTTGTTTTACCTAAATAATATTTATAAATATCGGCTCATAAAGTAAAATTACGAGTTTAGAGCCTGAAAATTAATTTAACAATGGATGCGTTAGAAAAGGGGGCCGCATATTTTTATTAAAAAATTCTTTATATTGTAAAAATATTATTCTATTCTTCATTGGTCATTATTTATTGGAGATTTTTTTAATACATGGCAACACTGCCACCTAGACTCAATTGTTAAATGTAATTTTTTTCTGCATCTCATTAAATTTTATTAGAAATGATGTTTATGCAAAATAAATTGATCCTCTCAGATATCTTAAAGATTTATATATTTGGAAAAAAAAAAACGTGAACAAATGCAGTCGATTTTTCGGGTCTTCGTCAGAGAAATATCGGAAAACTTTAAGATTTCAGATTTTTGCTACCATGTCAGTTTTTTACTTCAAATAATGTTAAACAAAGTTTTGAAAACTAGATTATTATCTTTAAAAACATTTTCAGTCATTCAATGTTCTTATCAAAGCAATCAGTTTGAAGTTTCAAAAGAGCGTTTCCACTCCCAGACTAACTATTCACAAACTTAATTTTTCTTTATGCAAAGGATTAAAATTCAAAATCAAACTTGTTTTAACTAAATTAATTTATTGACGATATTTATAAATATTATTTAGGTAAAACAAGTTTAATTTTGTATTTTAATCCTTTGCCACATTTTTTTAAATATCCATTAAAAATTAGAGACAATTTTTCTTAGGGTATGGTTCAAGGTATACAGGGATTTTTTCTTTTAAGTACATGCCCCTAAGTAAATTGCTCAATTTTGAACTTCTTTTATTTTCAGTGTTTTTATTTGAACTTCATTTATTTTCAGTGTTTATTTTCATACGCCACGTGTATAAAAAGTAACACTGAAAATAAATGAAGTTCAAAATTAAGCAATTTGCTTAGGGGTATGTACTTAAAAGAAAAAATCCCTGTATACCTTGAACCATACTCAAAGAAAAAATGTCTCTCATTTTTAATGGATATTTAAAAAAATGTGGCAATGGATTAAAATACAAAATTAAACTTGTTTTACCTAAATAATATTTATAAATATCGGCTCATAAAGTAAAATTACGAGTTTAGAGCCTGAAAATTAATTTAACAATGGATGCGTTAGAAAAGGGGGCCGCATATTTTTATTAAAAAATTCTTTATATTGTAAAAATATTATTCTATTCTTCATTGGTCATTATTTATTGGAGATTTTTTTAATACATGGCAACACTGCCACCTAGACTCAATTGTTAAATGTAATTTTTTTCTGCATCTCATTAAATTTTATTAGAAATGATGTTTATGCAAAATTAATTGATCCTCTCAGATATCTTAAATATTTATATATTTGGAAAAGAAAAACGTGAACAAATGCAGTCGATTTTTCGGGTCTTCGTCAGAGAAATGTCGGAAAACTTTAAGATTTCAGATTTTGGCTACTATGTCAGTTTTACTTCAAATAATGTTAAACAAAGTTTTGAAAACTAGATTATTATCTTTAAAAACATTTTCAGTCACTCAATGTTCTTATCAAAGCAATCAGTTTGAAGTTTGAAAAGAGCGTTTCCACTCCCAGACTAAGCATGAAGTAAAATTTCGAGTTTAGAAAAGCCCCGCGTAGAAAATTTGTCGAGGGTCGCGCAGCGACCCGAGACAAATTTTCACGGGGCTTTTCTAAACTCGAAATTTTACTTCATGCGCCACGCGTATAAAACAGTGATTTAACGAGAAATTTAAAAATACACAAAACAAATTTTACATGTTAATCTTCACAATTAATTCGAGTTATTTTTGACGATTTAAATCCATTTGTAAGTATTCGAATTATTTGGTAAGTATTCGAATCCTTTTATATATATTCGAATCCTTTTATGGGGATTCGAATCACCCGCATTTGGATGTGAATACGAATTCTTTAAAAAACATGTAACGAATCCGGATCACGAATCCAGTTTAACTAAATTAAGTATAAATGAAATTGCCAATTCTTGGTTGCAGAATACTTCAAACATTAAAAGTGCGATTCTTTTCGCAATCTTATACTTATGATTGAACGGTAACGTGACCGCCAGTCTAAGGTGTCAAATTGTTTAGAGGGAATGGCAAAGCTATACTGATGAGAGATAAATCTCGAAACGCGTCTATAGATGGCCTAAATAATTTGACCCAAATTGTTACATTTGCAGTAGGTTACTGTATGTAACAGCAAACACTTGTTGTATAATTCAATGTCCGTCGGGGTATTAGCCCGGGAAGTAGTTGTTTCAATGAGTGTTTGATATAGTCTTTGTAAGACTAACTTGTTGTAGATTGCGAAAAGAATCGCACTTTTAATGTTTTAACTAAATTATTTGAATGCCTCTTTTGAATCCTCTAAAAGGATTCGAATCCAGGATTCGAATCCTGAATGATTCGAATCCTGCCCAGCTCTGCCACGTAGTAACGCTTAATACTATACAAATACTATTTTTTTTTTATGTATGGTTTATTATTTGTTTTGTCTATAAGATGGAATGTATGGTTAATTCAAGACTAAACTTCAAGTTGCGCAACATCAACTAGTCCGAAGTACTCGTACATGCAATTTAGTCAATATTCCCAGTGGAGTGTTGAAAGTTCCGTTTTAGACTAATTGAATTAGGTCTTGTAAACGATAACTTAGAACAGGTCGGTCCGTGTAAAAGAAACGATAAAAGATTTCCACTGCGAACGCGAAATAATACGCTACAGAGGGAGTATTAGGAATCGGCCGATTGGCATTCATGAATACGTAATTTTCCGGTTCGGACGAATCAATTATTCGTCGTCGGCAGCGGCCCGTGCTCTCGAGGTCGGGGTCGGTTCGTCAAAATGGAAATTGAAATAACAAGTGTGCCTCGGGACGGATCTACCACTGCCGCCGCCTCCTTCTCTTCGACGACGCCGGATTATTTTCTCTTTCGGCTCGGCGCGCTCGTGCGGATTTGATCGCGGCCGATTTTAAACGGATCGATCTAATCGGATTGATTTCGACCCCCCCGAGAAGGGAGATTGGCAATTTATTTAAGATGTCTTTCCTTCGGCCCGATGGGGTGGACACCGTGAGAAAAATCACTCTTTCTTTTTTATATACATTTCGAGCGAATGTTTGCGGCTACAAAGGGGTTGTTGTTTTAAGGAGGGGGAGGGGGTGGGGTTGGGAAGGCCGTCAAGTTTCAATTTTGCGTTAGGGAGGGTTGTTCTGAAGGAGGCAAACAGCGAACAGCGGGTTACGAATGTCGTATAATGTCCCATTTACATAACAGTTTGCGTATCAATACCAATCGACAATCGTTTCCAAGTGTTATACATTTATAGTTATGCGTAATTTGGGAGTTTGTAACTCTTACGCCACACTTCAAATCAATTATAACAAGCTAATTGTAACAAAGCATTACGTATATATAAATATTGTGTGATAAACGAATACGAATTTTTGCCATCAAATTAATTGTAAATATAAATCTGTCTGTCTGTCCGCCTCTCCGTCTCTTTTTTTTTCTTTTTTTATATAGTACTTCTAAAAAAGTATTTCAAATGTCAGTGAACACGATAGCGTACAGGTAAAAGCATCCGCGCAGCAATTTGGGAGTTTTTAACTCTTACGCCACACTTCAAATCAATTATAATAAGTATCTTCAATTTGGTTCTCATTAATCACTTGATGAAACATGTTTACAATATTGATAATTAAATAAAAGTCACTTGGTTTGTTTCACTACTATTTTTTATTCTCTCCGACTAGTTTCGACTTATCGTCATTACTCCTTGAGAATGACGATAAGTCGAAACTAGTCCGAGAGCATAAAAAATAGTAGTGAAACAAACCAAGTGACTTTTATTTAATAATCAAAATTATAATAAGCTAATTGTAACCATGAATTACGTATATATAAATATTGTGTGATAGATGAATACGAATCTTTGCCATCAAATGAATTGTATAAATCTGTCTGTCTGTATGCCTATGTAATTAGATTGACATCAAAATTCTTGCGGTTACGGTAGCGTTGACCCTCCGAACGACAATATAAGAAACGGACGTACAGGGATTTTTTTTTTCAACTATGCGTATCCCGATTCAGCGTATAGATTTTAAGGCATTCCTTGTTTTATTTAATGAGTTCAATTTAAAATTTCGATCGAGTGTTTCCACTCCCAGACTAAGCATGAAGTAAAATTTCGAGTTTAGAAAAGCCCCGTGAAAATTTGTCGAGGGTCGCGTAGCGACCCGAGACAAATTTTCTGGGCTTTTCTAAACTCGAAATTTTACTTCATGCGCCACGCGTATAAAACAATGATTTTACGTGAGGTTCAAATATACATAAATTCATAATATTTTTGTTTTGTAAGTGTAGCGCATGGAGTAAAATTTCGAGTTTAGAAAAGCCCAGAAAATTTGTCTCGGGTCGCTACGCGACCCTCGACAAATTTTCACAGGGCTTTTCTAAACTCGAAATTATACTTCATGCTTAGTCTGGGAGTGGAAAACAATAATTTTTAGCTTTAAACCAAATTTTTAGGCGTTTCTAAACTCGAAATTTTACTTCATGCGCCACGCGTGTAAAATACTAAAATATTGTGAAATTGTAAATAAACTGGTAAATCAGTATAAAACAAATACTGCTAAAACAGGATTAGAAAATTAGGTAAGAAATTAATTCATCCTAAGAAATACAGAGTATTTTTTTTTAAGTATACATATCCCAAACATTTGAGCGCTTTTTTAAATTTGCGGGAATTCGTTGTTTTAAAGCGTTTAATTAGAGGCTTTTAACGAGTGTTTTTCACTCCCAGACTAAGCATAAAGTAAAATTTCGAGTTTAGAAAAGCCTAAGAATTTGGATTGGCCGCGTAGCGAAGCGGAGCGGCCAATCCAAATTAGGCTTTTCTAAACTCGAAATTTTACTTCATGCGCCACGCTTAAAAACACTGTTTCACAGTGAAGCTCAAAAAACTCACATATACAACCACAATTATAGTCAACCTAATATACGTTAGAGTTATTGGGTTGCCTATAATCACTGTTTTAAACAGTTTGTTCAGCTCAGAATTTGACTCACGTTTTAAAAACATCTACATATTAGATTGCTAAAGCCGTATATTTTAAACTTTGCGATATTTCAGTGTTTTATACGTGTGGCGCATGAAGTAAAATTTCGAGTTTAGAAAAGCCTAATTTGGATTGGCCGCTCCGCTTCGCTACGCGGCCAATCCAAATTTTCAGGCCTTTCTAAACTCGAAATTTTACTTCATGCTTAGTCTGGGAGTCTAAAACTCTCGTTTAAAGATTCAAATTGAAAGCTTAAAAAAAACAGCGAATGTCGTAAAATTTACAGTGTATGCATGTGTATTGTATACCTGAAAGAAAAAATCGCTGTATTTTGAATTTTATAATATTTCATATACCAAAGTAATGGTAATAGCAAAACAGAAAGAGCACATAAATATAAAAATAGAACAACACATGATAGAACAAGTAAAACAATTTAAATACCTAGGAGTAGAACTTGCAGAAGACGGGAAAATGGAAGAAGAAATAACAAACAGAATAAACAAAACAATAAAAGCATACTACGCAATGAATAATATACTCATTAATAAAAAGGAGATAAGCAGAAAGACCAAAATGACAATATACAGAACTATATACAGACCGGTCTTGACGTTTGGGAGTGAAACATGGAAGTTGACAAAGAGAGATAAAAGTAGACTACAGGCTGTGGAGATGAAATATCTGAGAAGAGTAAAACAAGTAACGAAAAGAGATAGAATAAGAAATATAGATATCAGAGAAGAATTGGAAATAGAAGCACTAGACACTCATATCGAATAGAAACAACTTAGCTGGTGGGGACATCTAACACGAATGAAAAACACGAACCAAACAAAACAAGTGTGGGAAACAAGAACGGGAAACAAGAGAGGAAGAGGTAGACCAAGACTGACATGGAATAACATAATAGAAAAAGCAATAAACTAAAGGAGGAAAGACAGTGAAACAAGCGAAGGTTTTAGCAGGAAACCGAAAGGAGTGGAATGACTTTATAAATAAGTGATGTAGAACGAGAAATCTAAAAAATATGTAAAGCCTACACCGAAAGGTAAAAGGCAAATGATAATATATATATATATATATATATATATATATATATATAATATTTCAGTGTAGTGTATGAGTGGCGCATGAAGTAACATTTCAAAATTAGAAAAGAATGAACATTTAAACAATTTGAATAATTTTCAGGCTTTTGCTAAACTCGAAATTTTTCATTATTTCTAACTTAGGAGTGGAAAACACTTGTTTAAAACTTTAAAGAGAACAAAATAATGTTCTTTAATCATATAATAATCACATAAATCAAGATTAACTTCTCTGACTAAACATGCTTTATAGCCCATATATGCTACATTAGTTATAATGCGCTTACAAATGTTACCATCCATAATGATGGAATCGGATCATCACTGACAAGACTATCTCTGTTAAATGTCTATATCTAATTCTATTAACCATTAATTACTAATATATTCCTAATAGTGCCATTCGCAGAAAATGCACGTACCAAGTAACAATTTCGACGCCCTTTTAAATGTTATTCAAATCCAGATATTTTTGCATCTTTTTCTTATTAAATCTTGTTAAAAAACAGCAATTTAGTCATTTATTACCTGAAGTTTAAAAGCAATAAATTATTATTTTATTACTTGCAGTTCATAAAAACAGCAAATTAGTTTTTTATTACCTGAAGCTCAAAAACAGCAAGTACTTAATATATTACCCAAAGTAGCCAAAACTGTAGTTACAAATATTAAATAATACTAGAAGATATGCTCTAAAAATAAAATAATATACAAATTAGATCTTTTATTTTATTATTTTTAACTCCAGCTTCAGGTAATAAAGGATGGAATAGCTGTTTTACAATAATAATTCTATTCGTTTTATGTAGTACAAATTTTACTTAATTATTATTTTCTCTTATTTATTTATTTATTTAATCAAATATTAAATAATAATAGAAGATATGCTCTAAAAATATAATACTATAAAAATTAGATCTTTTATTATATTATTTTTAACACCAGTTTCAGGTAATAAGGGATGGAATAGCTGTTTTTCCTGAAGTTCAAAAGCAGTAAATTACTCTGTTATTACCTGAAGTTAAAAAAAAAACTGCAAATCAGTCTTTTATTACTTGAAGCTCAAAAACAGCAAGTACTTAATATATTACCCGGAGTTGCTAAAATTGTAGTTAAAAATATTAAATAATACTAGAAGATATGCTCTAAAAATAAAATAATATACAAATTAGATCTTTTATTTTATTATTTTTAACGCCAGTTTCAGGTAATAAAGGATGGAATAGCTGTTTTTCCTGAAGTTCAAAAGCAGTAAATTACTCTGTTATTACCTGAAGTTAAAAAAAAACTGCAAATCAGTCTTTTATTACTTGAAGCTCAAAAACAGCAAGTACTTAATATATTACCCGGAGTTGCTAAAATTGTAGTTAAAAATATTAAATAATACTAGAAGATATGCTCTAAAAATAAAATAATATACAAATTAGATCTTTTATTTTATTATTTTTAACGCCAGTTTCAGGTAATAAAGGATGGAATAGCTGTTTTTCCTGAAGTTCAAAAGCAGTAAATTACTCTGTTATTACCTGAAGTTAAAAGAAAAACTGTAAATTAGTCTTTTATTACTTCAAGCTCAAAAACAGCAAGTACTTAATATATTACCCGGAGTTGCTAAAATTGTAGTTAAAAATATTAAATAATACTAGAAGATATGCTCTAAAAATAAAATAATATACAAATTAGATCTTTTATTTTATTATTTTTAACGCCAGTTTCAGGTAATAAAGGATGGAATAGCTGTTTTTCCTGAAGTTCAAAAGCAGTAAATTACTCTGTTATTACCTGAAGTTAAAAAAAAACTGCAAATCAGTCTTTTATTACTTGAAGCTCAAAAACAGCAAGTACTTAATATATTACCCGGAGTTGCTAAAATTGTAGTTAAAAATATTAAATAATACTAGAAGATATGCTCTAAAAATAAAATAATATACAAATTAGATCTTTTATTTTATTGTTTTTAACTCCAGCTTCAGGTAGTAAAGGATGGAATAGCTGTTTTACAATAATCATTTTATTCGTTTTATGTAGTACAAATTTTACTTAATTATTATTTTCTCTTACTTATTTATTTATTTATTTAATCAAATTTTAAATAATAATAGAAGATATGCTCTAAAAATATAATACTATAAAAATTAGATCTTTTATTATATTATTTTTAACACCAGTTTCAGGTAATAAGGGATGGAATAGCTGTTTTTCCTGAAGTTCAAAAGCAGTAAATTACTCTGTTATTACCTGAAGTTAAAAAAAAACTGCAAATCAGTCTTTTATTACTTGAAGCTCAAAAACAGCAAGTACTTAATATATTACCCGGAGTTGCTAAAATTGTAGTTAAAAATATTAAATAATATTAGAAGATATGCTCTAAAAATAAAATAATATACAAATTAGATCTTTTATTTTATTATTTTTAACGCCAGTTTCAGGTAATAAAGGATGGAATAGCTGTTTTTCCTGAAGTTCAAAAGCAGTAAATTACTCTGTTATTACCTGAAGTTAAAAGAAAAACTGTAAATTAGTCTTTTATTACTTCAAGCTCAAAAACAGCAAGTACTTAATATATTACCCGGAGTTGCTAAAATTGTAGTTAAAAATATTAAATAATACTAGAAGATATGCTCTAAAAATAAAATAATATACAAATTAGATCTTTTATTTTATTATTTTTAACGCCAGTTTCAGGTAATAAAGGATGGAATAGCTGTTTTTCCTGAAGTTCAAAAGCAGTAAATTACTCTGTTATTACCTGAAGTTAAAAAAAAAACTGCAAATCAGTCTTTTATTACTTGAAGCTCAAAAACAGCAAGTACTTAATATATTACCCGGAGTTGCTAAAATTGTAGTTAAAAATATTAAATAATACTAGAAGATATGCTCTAAAAATAAAATAATATACAAATTAGATCTTTTATTTTATTATTTTTAACGCCAGTTTCAGGTAATAAAGGATGGAATAGCTGTTTTTCCTGAAGTTCAAAAGCAGTAAATTACTCTGTTATTACCTGAAGTTAAAAGAAAAACTGTAAATTAGTCTTTTATTACTTCAAGCTCAAAAACAGCAAGTACTTAATATATTACCCGGAGTTGCTAAAATTGTAGTTAAAAATATTAAATAATACTAGAAGATATGCTCTAAAAATAAAATAATATACAAATTAGATCTTTTATTTTATTGTTTTTAACTCCAGCTTCAGGTAGTAAAGGATGGAATAGCTGTTTTACAATAATCATTTTATTCGTTTTATGTAGTACAAATTTTACTTAATTATTATTTTCTCTTACTTATTTATTTATTTATTAATTCAAATTTTAAATAATAATAGAAGATATGCTCTAAAAATATAATACTATAAAAATTAGATCTTTTATTATATTATTTTTAACACCAGTTTCAGGTAATAAGGGATGGAATAGCTGTTTTACCTGAAGTTCAAAAGCAGTAAATTACTCTGTTATTACCTGAAGTTAAAAAAAAACTGCAAATTAGTCTTTTATTACTTGAAGCTCAAAAACAGCAAGTACTTAATATATTACCCGGAGTTGCCAAAATTGTAGTTAAAAATATTAAATAATACTAGAAGATATGCTCTAAAAATAAAATAATATACAAATTAGATCTTTTATTTTATTATTTTTAACTCCAGCTTCAGGTAAGAAAGGATGGAATAGTTGTTTTACAATAATAATTCAATTCGTTTTATGTAGTACAAGTTTTACTTAATTATTATTTTCTCTTACTTATTTATTTATTTATTTAATCAATAGACGAATCCAGTTACAGATTGATATGCAGGATTAATACAAAATAGAGAAAGGCTTCAAACAAAAATGAAACGAGACACTAAACACAAAATACAGTGTGAGTGCAAATTATTCTAATTACTTAACAATTTACCTATAAATACCGACCATCATTTTCACTCATTCCATTTCTGTGTACCTGTTCATTCCACACACAACACTTGTTCCAAGTAAGTTTGTTTTAATTTTATTCCTATTTTTTTTTTTTTTTAAACGTCATAAGCAAAGCTATACTGAAGAGAGATAAATCTCGAAACGCGTCTATAGATGGCCTAAGATATTAGTTTTAATCCAAGTTCTTTCACTTCAAATTTGTTGCTATCTCTCCTTTAATTTTAAATTATATTGTTAGTTGGTTTGAAGAGAATTTGACCTAAACGTTACATATACTTTAATAGAGCGTTGTAACAAATCAAATTAAATAAGATTTTAAATATTTCATTGTATAATTCAATATCCGGAGGTGTATTTGCACGGGAAGTAGTTGTTTCAATGGATATTTATCGTCTTAAATTGTCTTATTAATTAAGACACTGTTTGCATTTTCACGAATAGTTTTTTCGTAATTTTATATATTATGTTAACAATTAAGTTAAAAAATGCTTTATCGTCCCACATTAGAACAGAATAGGAAAAATCTTGCCGCATTACTAAATTTAAAACATAGTTTTAATAATTAACAGTATTTACGTCGAAATACGACAAATATTTGTTCGTAAGCAAAACGTAGGTCAAAAAAAAATTAAAAAATCTAAATATAAAAAACAACCAATATAAGAATCAACCAATAACATAAATATCGTTATCAGTGCTTTTACTAAAAATATTCAAAACCTAATTATATATTATTAACACTAAACATCGTTCATAATAGACTAAATATCTGTGTTACTCTGATTAAAGATGTATTTGTGTGTTTTTGAACTTCACTTCAAATCAGTGTCTTGTACGCGTGGCGCATGAAGTAAAATTTCGAGTTTAGAAAAGCCCCGTAAAAATTTGTCTCGGGTCGCTGCGCGACCCTCGACAAATTTTCTACGCGGGGCTTTTCTAAACTCGAAATTTTACTTCATGCTTAGTCTGGGAGTGGAAACGCTCGTTTGAAACTTCAAACTGATTGCTTTGATAAGAACACAGACATTTTCACGGGGCTTTTCTAAACTCGAAATTTTACTTCATGCGCCACGCGTATAAAACAGTGATTTAACGAGAAATTTAAAAACACACAAAATTAATGTTTCATGTTAATCCTCACAATTAATTCGAATTATTTTTGACTATTCAAATCCATTTGTAAGTATTCGAATCTTTTTGAAAGTATTCAAATCCTTTTATAAATATTCTAATCCTTTTATGAGGATTCGAATCACCCGCATTTGGATTCGAATACGAATTCTCTTAAAAAATGTAACGAATCCGGATCACGAATCCAGTTTAACTAAATTATTCGAATGTCTCTTTTGAATCCTCTAAAACGATTCGAATCCTGAATGATTCGAATGTATAAATATGGTTCTCATTAATCACTTGATTTACCAATATTGATAACTTGACTACACAATATTGATAATTGTTTAAAAGTCATTTTTTAAGAATATGAATTTGTGTTCAGTACTCATTCATTCACCGGATAACTATATATGCGTTTCAGGCTTCAACGCCATCATCAGCATAGTCTCGAACCAGTACTTGACGATGCTACTTAAACTAATAGGCATTATGTGGCGTTTACGCTTTTTGAACATATGTAAAAGTCATTTAGTTTGTTTAAACAACCCAAGTGATTTTTATTCAATTTATAGTTGTGTTTAAATAACTGCGTTTAACAATAAACAGAGTATGAGAGAAAGTAGGTCGTTAAAAAAATCGCCCGTCAAAATATACGTACGTTAAATCATAAATGTACGTCAAAATATAGCACGATTGAAAACCTAAACGTAGTTTATATTGCATTGTATCGGGCTGCTAAGTTTGGGCCCCTTAGCTTTGATTCCTATATTCCTAATAACAATGCTTTGCTATGAAAAATAATTAGTAAATTTGGGGACCCTGGTGGGGCAGAGGGTGAAGGCCCTGCCTCCTAACCTAGGGGTAGGTGGGGCATTTTAAACTACAAAATGATTTTATCTGGGTCCATGAATGTGTGTGAATGTGTTTGTGGCGTCAAAATATAGATAAATTACAAAATATAAAGGTGAAATGGTTTAAAACCAATATCTAATAAATATATAAAAAAATGGTATTTTTTTAATAAATAAAACAAAACGAGAAAGGTGATTTTTTTCTAAATTATTTTAAATTTTATTATGCCCAACTTGAATGTAACATTACTGACGTTTTTTATTTTAATTTTTTTAACGAATGTTAGCGAAGGCGTTTTACCTTTCCATGTTCACCTTTCGGAATGTTGAGCGCTAATTGAAAAATAATGGGGTCGAAGTAATTAAGCAGTTTCGTGCCGTCGGGATGTCTGTTAAACGTCGGCCCCGTTACAAATCCCCGCTATATTTCCACAGAGGATTACCTATTAGCAATCGAATATTATTAAGGGCACTAACAAGGCGCAAGGATGATTTTTAATGGT
The DNA here is from genome assembly GCA_932526585.2 of Philonthus cognatus. Lineage (NCBI taxonomy): Eukaryota > Metazoa > Arthropoda > Insecta > Coleoptera > Staphylinidae > Philonthus > Philonthus cognatus. The sequence goes on along the minus strand of OW052245.1, from coordinate 82,492,482 downwards.
CGGGAAAGGGCGCGCATTTCGCCTGCAATGGAGGCTAGTTAAGTCCTACGGTGGATGTTACGTGCTGCAATTTGCGAGTTTACGAGCACACTTAAGTGTCGGTTAAAAGGGTGCGTCAATTAACTCTTTTTTTTTGCGAACGCGACGGCAAAGACCCAGTTTTGCCGGTGAGTTATTGGACAGCTAGCTACATTTGGCGCAGTTAAATATTTCACATAAATATTTTCGGAACTAACTAGACGAGAGCATATAAATCAGGGGTGGCCTGCTACGTCGTACTACGCAATGTTTTTTTTGCAAACCAAGTTATTTGGCGATCGCTGAGTCATAAGTGTACAAGGCTTGTTGTTGGCTTGTTTAAGTAAAAATTGAAAACCCATTCTCTTAACACTTGTTGCAACTTTCGTTGTTTGTTTTTTAGGAAAACCCACATAATTTATACAGGAAAAGTACTAGGAATGAATAGACAAGGCGAGTCAATATTAAAAATAAACAATCACCTTATAATCTTAAAATATTCGCAGAAAAGCAAATACGCGGAAGGGCCTTGTCACGAGAGGATGAAATATTATTCTGGACGGGAATATTTCCCGAGCTCCAGTTTCCGCAAATGCGAATCAGAAGAGTAATTATAAAACAAGAGAAAAACACAGAAAAAAAAAATCCCAGTCCTCCAGATACATGAAGAGTTAATCATTCATACCGAAACGGGTTCCGATATATCTCGAAGCGCTCATAAAGTATTCCCTTTTGCGGATTTTTCCGTCGCTTGTTTGCCGTATCATATACATTATACATACGCGAATTTTCGCATGTTATAATATATTATTGATGAGAGGTTTCTTCCACGGTTATAATTTAAATTGGAAATATCTACTACCTCACCTGTAGGGTTTCGTGTTTCACCGCGGCGTGCTTCTTCTTTTGTGTAGTGTACAAGGGATCGTAAAGTTTACGGCCCCTCGAGCTCATGAGATTGATTCGCAACAAGCACAAATTTGGGGCAATAAAATTTAACGCCCTTATATTCACGTCTGCGGCGGTTTACGGCGTCTGGATTGCGTGGGCTTTCTGTCGTTAATTAATTTCATGTGTATCCTCGTCCTCCATCAATAAACATACCTGCGGAGCATAGAAAAAACTAACGTTAATTAATCGTGTGCGAAATTCGCGACCCCAATTATATCCTAGGTAATTATTCGGGAGTCAATTGAGTCTGCCAGACTCGGCGCTCGTTTGTTCCTTGAGAGCGCAACATGTAAGTTTCCAGTTGGGTTTGTGCCTTTTATCCAGCTTTACGAGATAACTTAATTACGGGTTATTCCTATTGTTGGCGCGGTAATAAATTATTATTTCGGGTGAGGCCGCAGCGACTGCCTCTTCCAAGCCGAAGGGCTCCCTCAGGAGTCGCCTGCGGGATGATAAAAAAAACCTCAGATTTGGGGGAATGTAATAATAAATAATGACGATTGTCCCCCTAATATTCATCTTATATCTCCAAGGAGTTCACATATATCTTTTCTCAAGTTTGCATTTCTGCTTTTTCAGTGATTTTAGAATATATTCATGGGATATCTTGTGTAAATACAACGAATTAAAAATAAATTATCTTATTTATAATTAGATTTTATTATTAGGAAATTATTTATGTCAAGAAAATGAATTTGTGTTCAGTACTTATTCATTCATTCAATTATTGCACGGGCCATAATAAATGATCAAAGATGTTCAGTATTCTTCAAGGACTGGTTCGGGACTATACTGATGATGGCGTTGAGGCCTAATATAGTTTTCTGGTGAATGAATGAGTACTGAAAATAAATTCATATTGGATATTTGTATTCTATAAAATAAATCCCTGTTTTAAACGAACAATTGCTGTATTCAAACGTTTAATTTGCCAGCAATTGACGATGCTACCTAAGCTAATAGGCATTAGATGGCGTTTACGCTTTCGAACATATGTAAATTATTTATGTATTTTAAGTACCTCAAACTTATTCTACCATTAAATTAGCATTCTGAGCAACTGCACATAAAACATGCCGCCTACTCTAAGTCATAATTTAAACGATCGCACGGTACATTATAAACATTTCATTATTAGGAAATTATTTATGTCAAGTACTATCGTTTAAATCATGATTTAGAGTAAGCGGCATATTTTTGTGCAGTTGTCCAGAATGCTAATTAAGTGGTAGAATAAGTTTGAGGGGCCCGCCGTGGCCGAGCGGTTGAGCCGCCGGTTTCGCCAATCGGTCACGGAGGTGATCTGGGTTCGATTCCCAGCGGAGGCGAGTAATTTTTCTAACGAAAAATACTCGTGTCCGGTTCCATGGATATGTGTGAATGTGTTGTGACGTCCAAATTAGTCGAAATATATGTTAATGTAGTATTATAAATCAATGTTAGTGGCTGAATGGTAAAGCCTATGCCAAACAAACAAACAAACAAAAAATAATAAGTTTGAGGTTATGGTAAACTATGTGTTTAAAGTCAGTAGTGCCAATCTTATATAAAATTTAAAGCCTACTCTAAATCATGTTTTAAACGATCGCACGGTACTACATGTAAATATTGTGAAGTAAGCAGTATATTTTGAACTTCACTTGAAATCCGTGTTTTATACGCGTGGCGTATAAAGTAAAACTTGAAGAAAAGTAAAAGTAAAAAATATACAGGCATTTCTTCTTTTAAGTATACCAACACACAACAACTGAGGCCATCGAATTTTGCTAAGCGGTATATTTTGAACATCACTCGAAATCAGTGTGCATTACGCTCGATGGCGCATAATATAAAAGATTCGTGTTTAGAAAAGCCTAAATAAATAAATAAATATAACTCGATCGATTTGAGCATTAAATAAACATATTTGAAAATTTAAACAATCGACGAGACAGTTTTCAAATGGTGAAAATATGAAGAAAACTTTCATAAATCGACATAAATCTCGTAATAATGGAAATTTCATTATCATTTTTTAAATTGATGAAAATCTCGAAATACTGAAAAACTCACCAATATCTCGAAATATTAAAATTGTCATGAACATTTCATAATTGAAAAATCCACTAATAATTTGAATTTTAAATGAACAGCATATTTTGAACACTATCTAATTCTAAATCGACAAATATCACAAAATCTCATAAAAATGTTATAGATCGACAAAACGAGTGTTTTCCACTCCCAGACTAAGCATGAAGTAAAATTTCGAGTTTAGAAAAGCCCCGCGTAGAAAATTTGTCGAGGGTCGCGCAGCGACCCGAGACAAATTTTCACGGGCCTTTTCTAAACTCGAAATTTTACTTCATGCGCCACGCGTACAAGACACTGATTTGAAGGAAGTTCAAAAACACACAAATACATCTTTAATCAGAGTAACACAGATAGTTAGTCTATTATGAACGATGTTCAGTGTTAATAATAAATAATTAGGTTTTGAATATTTTTGGTAAAACATTCACGGGGCTTTTTTCTAAACTCGAAATTTTACTTCATGCGCCACGCGTATAATACATTGAAATATTATTATTATTATTTTGTAAAAGGTGATTTGTATTTATAAATTAATAAATAAATTAAACTCAATTATTTTGAGCACGTTTTGAGCAAATAATGAAAATCTGAATAAAACTTTCATAAATTGAAGAAAACCTCGAAATGTTGGAAATTTCATTATCATTTTTTAAATTGATGAAAATCTCGAAATATTGAAGAACTCATTAATATCTCGAAATATTAAAAATCTCATGTGCATTTTATAATTGAAAAATCAACTAAAAATTTAAATTTTAAATAAACAGTGTATTTTGAACATTACACTAAATTAGTGTTTTCATGCGCGTGGCGCATGAAGTAAAATTTTGAGTTGAGAAAAGCCCGAATTTGGATTTGGACGCTGACGGGTCCAAATAGATATTCTTGGGGCTTTTCTCAACTCGAAATTTTACTTCATGCGTAGTCTGGGAGTGGAAGATACACGTTCGGGAATTATTAATAGCTTTTTTAAAGATTTTCTTTTATTTGAAAAATCTAGACGGTTTTTAAGATTTTCGTCAATTTGTTTTAAATTTGCAGTTTTCATAAATTTCTATCATTATCATTAATTTATAAAAAATACATTTTCATGAATTTTTAAGGTTTATGTTAAACTTAAAATTCTTAAGTTTTCATCTTTGAAATTACTTTTTTTCAAATTTAATTCAATTTTTCAAAATCAATTGAATGAATTTCTTAAATTTTTATTTTTAATTTCAATATTTCGACCATTTATTTGTGAATACCGTAAGTGTTTGGTAGATTTTTAAAACTTTGACGTTTTTAATGAAATTCTAAGATTTTCACATTTCTTACTGTTATAATAATAATAATAATATGTTTATTTCTCAACAAAATTTACTTTTTTTTACAGGGAAAACTTATCAATATACTAAACTAAACAATATACATTACAACAATACATTATTATACAAATGTTTATACTAAATTTTCTTGAATTTTTCATATTTTAACATATTTTATGAATCTTCGCCACAGGTTTTAAATCCTGGCAGTTTCTGTGAATTTCCTAAATGTTTATTAAATTTAAAAATAGTAAAACTTTTCAGGATATTTCAAGATTATTGTCAATTTTTAAAATATTGACGCTTTGTCGTTAATTTTTCCGTTAATTTAAAAAGAAATTGGGAATTTCGTAAATTTAAAAATGTTGACAATTGTTGGTGGATTTCTTAATTTTTAGCACATTTTGAAAGTTACGTCGTTTTTCGAGAATTTTCTACATTTCCATCAATTTTCAAAATTCTGACAGTCTTCCTGAATTTCCTAGATTTCTGTTGATTTTCAAAATATTTAGGGTTCCGTTGATTTTCAAAATATTTAAGGATATCCTAAATTTCCTAAATGTTCGTTGATTTATAAAATATTTACACTTTTCAGTGATTTACAAATTTCAACACTTTTCGTTCATTTTTAAAATTGCCTACATTTTAAAAATTAACGAATCAATGAATTTTCGTTTAATTTTGAAATCTCGGCAGTTTTTGTAGATTCCCTAAACTGTTCTTAATTTAAAAAAAAATGTTGACGATTTACAAGTTCATTGCGAAAAGTTTCATTCTCGTAAGATTTATATAATTAATGAACATCTCGAAATATTGAAAAACACGAATATCTCGAAGTATTGAAAATCTCATGAAAATGTTACGAAGTGACAAAAATCTCGAAACACCGAAAATCCGACAAAAAGCTTGAAATATTAAAAGCTCATTAATTTTTTATAAATCAACAACTAAAAATTTTACGAAAATCTGATGAAAATATTATAAATTGATCAAAATATCGAAAATCTTACGCAAATCTCGAAATATTAAATATCTCATTATAATTTTACAAACCGACAAAAGTTGAAAAGTTTACAAAAATCTCGAAATATCGAAAATCTTTATGAAAATTTTATAAATTGATGAAAATCTCGATATTTTATAAATTTATGAAAATATCGAAAGTCTTACGCAGATCTCGAAATATTGAAAATCTTATTATAATTTTACAAATGAACAAAAATTGAAAAGTTTACAAAAATCTCAAAAAATCGAAAATCTTTATGAAAATTTTATAAATTGATGAAAATCTCGATATTTTATAAATTTATGAAAATATCGAAAGTCTTACGCAGATCTCGAAATATTGAAAATCTTATTATAATTTTACAAATGAACAAAAATTGAAAAGTTTACAAAAATCTCAAAAAATCGAAAATCTTTATGAAAATTTTATAAATTGATGAAAATCTCGATATTTTATAAATTTATGAAAATATCGAAAGTCTTACGCAGATCTCGAAATATTGAAAATCTTATTATAATTTTACAAATGAACAAAAATTGAAAAGTTTACAAAAATCTCGAAAAATCGAAAATCTTCATGAACATTTTATAAATTGATGAAAATATCAAAATTTTATAAATTGATAAAAATCTCAAAGTATTGAAAATTTTACGCAAATCTCGAAATATTGAAAATCTTATTAAAATTTTGCAAATCGACAAAAACTGAAAAGTTTACGTAAATCTCGATACAACGAAAATCTTTATGAACATTTTATAAATTGATGAAAATTTCTAAATTTTTTAAATTGATAAAGATCTTAAGAGTCCTACGTAAATCTCGAAGTATTGCAAATCTTAATAAAATTTAAAAGTTGACAAAATATGAAAAGTTTACAAATATTTTGAAATATCGAAAATCTTCATGAGGATTTTATAAATTAATAAAAATCTCAAAATATCGAAAAGCTTACGCAAATCTCGAAATATTGAAAATCTCATTAAATTTTTACAAATCGACAAAATTAGAAAAGTTTACGAAAATCTCGAAATACCGAAAATTTTATAGATCGACAAAACGAGTGTTTTCCACTCCCAGACTAAGCATGAAGTAAAATTTCGAGTTTAGAAAAGCCCCGTGAAAATTTGTCGAGGGTCGCGTAGCGACCCGAGACAAATTTTCTGGGCTTTTCTAAACTCGAAATTTTACTTCATGCGCCACGCGTATAGAACATTGATATATTATTATTATTATCAGTACTTAGCTATACGATATAATCGATACCTAATATCAATATTGTTTTACAATTAAAACACTGCAAACTGAATTTGTACAATGCAGAATGTAATAATACGCTTTGATTAAAACACTTGGTTTGTTTCACTGAAAGTAATAATGTTTAAAAAAATGTAGGTGTGTGTCTGGATCTCTAGCAAGTCGGACTAGGGACCTGCTCGTGATCTGGACACAGACCTAACATTTCTTTAAACATTATTACATTCTGCATTGTGCAAATTCAGTTTGCAGAGTACAAAGTTCGGGATATTTCCTACCGCTGCGCGAAACAATGAACGAATTCCAGGTAATCCGTTTACTACGTTAATTGCGAACTCGAAATTGTAGCGTCTTCTCCATCCAGCTGGCTAAAAACAAACTAGGCACTCGCTGCTCTTATTGCAAATTCATAACGCAAAACGTACGATTATTAAACTCCCCCGTCAACATAAAAGTTCTGCTAAGCAAATCCAGTTGAATACACGTCCTCCTTCGCTCTTGCTTATTGTTAACGAAACTGTGTTCGGGTATAATTAACACTGCAGTGTTGTTTTAGTTACGGTGTGAGGGAGGGATATTCCTAGGATGTGTTTACTTTGCGTTAAATAGGAATAGTTGATAAAAAAATTCATGGTTAAATTTAAACTCGTATTACCTTTCAATCAAGAATAATTTCTATTCAAAAATATTTGAATTCGAGAAATTAAGCTTACGCTTCTTATAGTTTGCACACTTTATATATAATGTATAAAATTACAAAAATGTTTTTCTTGTAAAATGCAAACGATGTGTCTTAATTATTAAGACAACTTAAGACAATAAATATCCTTTGAAACAATTATCCGGAGATCTATTTGCACAGGAAGTAGTTGTTTCAATGGATATTTATTGTGTTAAGTTGCCGTATTAATTAAGAACCTGATCTGTTGGAATTGGTTGTTATACGGGTTCCATCGCGCTCTCTTCGATCTGACATTACATTTCATATCGGCTACAGGCGCACGGATTATGCGAAATATTCCGCTTCTGTTCGGGTTTTGCGTCACGCGAATATTTTAAAATTTTCAATAGGTCTTTTTCATTATTAAAGCACCTTTTAAAAGATTTATAACTTTTCTTGTTTAGTTTTAAGTTCAGTGTTTGTATATATTTGTTTTTTTTTGTATATTGTATTTTTCATGTAAATGGCAAGCCGTTGAAGTAAATAAATAAAAAACTAAAAATAAAAAGACACATCGTTTGCATTTTACACGAAAAACATTTCGTAATTTTATATAATAATAATAATAAATCTGTATTGATCAAAAATGCCATGTTACATGGATTTGACATGTCTGCGTAAGTACACTTAACTAAGATAAATACACTAAATACATAAAAGCATACAATTATTAAATGGGATAAACATAACCATCCTAAGAATATATTACGTATTACCTTTATTTCAGGTAATGATTTTTTAACATAACAATTTCGCTTGAGAATATTGTCAGAGAATGATTTTACAGAATGACACAATTTCTAATTATAAAATTCAATTTTGCCCTTTGGCATGCGAATAGACATTATTAAACGACAAAAAGTAGGACGCATCCCGACATTCGACAATGGCTGTTTTCGGATTTTCGCGAAATTTATTATTGCATCAGCGGCGGTTGGAGCCCTCGGTATTCCTCTTACGCTGAGGTAACAAGAATGTGAACACGATGGGGGAATATTTGTTTCGGATCTCGTCAAATAAGTAAACTTAGAGATGTAGATTTCCGAGATCAAAATGAAACACATGCAGCGTACGGAACGTTCACAGGGACTGAACAAAGAGCAAAGGGGGGAACCACCCCGCATTCTACCAAACCGCGCCAGCATTCCCACGAATCAATCTTTCTAGTGTAAAAAATTCACTATAAACACATACGAGAGTTTTATTAGACTTGCAAGAAAACATATTTTAAATAAAATCGCGTGACACGCATATTTTTTATGAACATTTATCTTTAAACTCGTACCTAATGCAGTTAGTCTTCCGTATGTTAGACAGTTTTCAAGAATTGATCCTCTCTGACAATAACTCACTACCCAATTCCGCAATACGCCCATTAAAAGGAAATACATGACGCCGCCGCTTTTGCGACGTTGCAGCCAACGTCGCAAAAGTTTCTGTGGAAATAATTCGGTGGTTTGTTTATGATAAGGTCGGGATAAAAGTTGAGGAAAGTGCAAAAATCGCATCTGGGCACGGATTTGGGGCGCGAGGGATGTCTCCTTAAATATTGATAGTGCGCTTTTATTTATCTTTAAAGTGCCGCATAAAGGGGCAAAATTTTAATAGAAACTTTAATTAACTGCTAATGTTTAACTTTATTATGTTAGAATAAACATTCAAAATTAATTAAAATATCAAGATAGAGAAATCTTAAAATTATAAATGTATCTTTTTTTCTTGAATGTGTCAATTTTTACAATTGTAGATAAGGATCAATCAATTAGATTAGGTTAGAAACCAACTACACTTTGGTTACGTTAGATTACTGATTAATATGTTAGATAAAAAGTCTTAAATTTGATCTAATTTAAATTGAGTTTTCCACTCCTTGATTTCACGCGAAGTTTACTCGTTTACAATATTTCAGTGCTTTCAGTGTTTAATACGCGTGGCGCATGAAGTAAAATTTCGAGTTTAGAAAAGCCCAGAAAATTTGTCTCGGGTCGCTGCGCGACCCGAGACAAATTTTCACAGGGCTTTTCTAAACTCGAAATTTTACTTCATGCTTAGTCTGGGAGTGGAAAACACTCGTTTTAAGCTTCAAATTAAACTCTTTTTAAAAAGCTTATGCATATGTTTACCTAATACAATTGTAGATAAGGATCAATCAATTAGATTAGGTTAGAAACCAACTACACTTTGGTTACGTTAGATTACTGATTAGTATGTTAGATAAATAGTCTTAAATATGATTTCATTTGAATTGAGTTTTCCACTCCTTGATTTCAAGCGAAGTTTACTCGTTTACAATATTTCAGTGCTTTCAGTGTTTAATACGCGTAGCGCATGAAGTAAAATTTCGAGTTTAGAAAAGCCCAGAAAATTTGTCTCGGGTCGCTGCGCGACCCTCGACAAATTTTCACGGGGCTTTTCTAAACTCGAAATTTTACTTCATGCTTAGTCTGGGAGTGGAAAACACTCGTTTGTTTACCTAATGGAAAATTCTCTGTATGTATACTTAAAAGAAAAATTCCCTGTATTAACAGATTAATTCGATGAATACTTGCCAAATCTACTGAATGCAGTTTCGATTCAACTAACATTTTCGTTTGAGCTTACACAAAATCAACATCAATGCATTATTTATTCCTTTAAATACCTGTACTACAGGATGGACCAAAAGTTGGTTTACATTTCAAATGATGATTTAAAAGAAACTAGTTGTGTGAGATAAAAACTTTCTATTTATTATTAAAGTACACAAATAGGGATTTTATTTTTAAAAAATTACATCATCCATATGTGATCCTTGACTATTTTGACACTGCTGCAACCTGGAGCGGACATTTTCAATGACGGTCTCACAAGTGTTTCGTGAAATGTTTTGCATTTCCTCTCGAATATTTTCCTTTAATTCCTCTAGGGACACTGGGTTGCTGTTGAAAACTTTACTTTTAAGGTATCCCCAAAGAAAGAAGTCCAGTGGGGATAAGTCCGGGCTACGAGGTGGCCAGTTAATGGCAGCTCTTTTGGATATCACTTTTTGTCAAAAAATTTCGCGAACAGCACTTAATGAGTCGTTGGAAGTGTGGCATGTTGCCCCATCTTGCTGAAACCACAATCGTTGATTAAAACCATCGAAATCCTGTAGCGCTGGTAAAAAAAGTTCTGTAGCATGGGAATATACCGCTCTGTATTCACTGTAACAGCATTTCTTCGGCGGTTTTCAAAAAAAAATGGACCAATAATGCCTTTTGCTGACAAAGCTGCCCATACAGTAACCTTGAGTGAATGCAGAGGTTTTTGATGCTTCAATTTTGGATTAGTGTCACTCCAATACCTGCAGTTTTGCCTATTGACATGCCCATTTAGATGGAAATGTGCCTCGTGTGAGAAAAAAAAATGTTGGTAAAGCTGGTGAACCTCTCTAACATTTCGTTTGCAAATTGGAGCCTGTGAGCGTGATCTTGAGGCTTTAATTCCTGTACCATTTGGATTTTGTACGGATATAAATGTAAATCTTTGTGAAGGATACGAATCAATGATGTTCTGGGCACACTTAAGGCGTTAGACCGCTTCCAAGTAGAGAGCCCACGATTTTCACGAATAGACGCTCTTACACGCTAGACGTTTTCGGGATCTCTTGATGTTCTAGGCCGGATTTTGGTTGATTCATTGTTGAACCTGTCTCCTCGAACCCATTTTCAAATCAATTGAATCGATGGAGCTTCATTTTTACGCCGTATGTTGTAATGAGCGCAAAATTTTTGTTGCGCTAGAGCAGTGATGGGGAAACTACGGCCCGCGGGCCAAGTCCGGCCCGCGGAAAGGTTTAATCCGGCCCGTTTAAGAGTGCCGTCGTGAGAATGTTTGAACGCGTTCTTACTTCGTAATGTGACGACCCGCATAAAAACTACCTACCTACGATTAAGCATTATTCTTTGGCCCGCTACGATTGTCTGGTTATTACAAATGGCCCGTCTTAAAAAAAGTTTCCCCACCACTGCGCTAGAGTAACAGAATCGATGTTGCGGCAGTACTCGCGTACACAGAACGCACGTTGTTTACCGCTGAACGACCATGGTATTGAATTGCCATTGGCCGCTCTTGCGCTTCGTAACCCTGTCGCCCCACCCCGCCGTCGCTGCTCGTCGCAGCTACCAATTCAAATTTAAACGGACTTTTGGTCCACCCTGTATTTAGTAATGTGGAAATTGGAATTATACCACCTAAACACACATTTAAAACGATTGTGCACATTAATTAAAATGATTTGTAGCTGGGTTTTTGCAGATAAATTTTTAAGAAGACTGTCAAAATGTTACGTTTAACCTTAACATTTAAAGCTGCATACCGGAGCATACGTTTTCGCTTGTTTCATCTAAAAACCATAGCAGACATATTATGAATTTTTCTGTCTCTTTTGATACACGCAATTTGATGACATCAAACTATTTTCGTATTACATGCAATGTTGCAGAAAGCACTACAAATCAAGGAAACTCTTCCTTAATGTTTACCTAAGGTACGATTCACGAGAGGTGTGCCATCTCTCGTGAATCGTACCTTAGGTAAACATTAACGAAGAGTTTAAATTAATGAAGAGTGTAGAGAATTTGGAACATAAGAAACTTAAATTGATCTTTTCTGGAGTTATTATTTATTTAATGTGAAAATTCATAATTTGTTCATGTTTAGCTATAATGGTTTTGTGTATTGTAGCGGTAAAATGCTGAATAATTAAACTTGTATATACTCATATTAATTAACAAGCGAGTGTTGATATTGTCAGCTAAATAAAGGATTAAATTAAGTGCGGTCCCGGCGCTTCCACCAAAATTCGACCCGCATCCTCGGCAGTTTAAGCCCGGGAGATTTTTGCGAGAAGACGAATCGGGGGGCCCCGTTGTGCTCCGTGGAAACTATTCATCGCTCGCATTGTAAATCCCCCAATTTATTAAGCCTGTTATATTAATACACACCCCGTAATAATCCGAGGGAGGGGGGCTGCTTATGATGAATGCACAGCGGATCTTGCTTTTCTCTCGGCTGGAGTCGCGCCGAGGGAAGCATTTAGCATATAAATGTAAATCACACACTACAGATAAATATCTCGCGTCCTTCTGCTTTATCTAGGGGCGCAAATAATTTTATTTATTCCTTTGCTTATCTTTAAATTGAAATCTTCTTTCCCGGAGCACTAGAATACATGAAATAATGAATAGAATAGAAGTGCATTTGCGGGATGAAAATTATAATATATTTTTGTGTGTGCAGCAGAAAAAGTTTACAAAATTCGTACACACTGTTCAGAATTCATTAATTTATTTTATTTGTTTATTCAACGCAAGTTGTGTATTTATCTAATTTCGGGAATTTAAAATGACTTATTTTGTTGTGTCGTAAATTGAATCTTAAGTACGTAAATAGTTTAAATTTCGCGCCATATATATAGTTAATTTCGGATTATGATGGCAAACCATTTTATTTTTCGTTGGGATACTTTACGCGGACTTCTGCGCGAAACGTCCGCCGAGACAGTCACGTTTTCGTTTTCAAATTATTGTTTTGAATATTAAGCAGCGTGTGAAATTAAGAATAATCAAGTGCATCCAAAATACAGTCCATTTCAGTCTGGCCAGACCGGGAAGAAAGAGGAATTACATCAGTAAGTGTCCCTCTTTACTTATCAAGGTTTGCCGACTTCGTCGCCAGTTTCTCCTACACACACTATTACAAGAATTGTAGAATATGTGGGTTACAAAAACTAAGATAAGCTTCTAACAACTTGATCTCTTGACTCATCTTGATTTTATATTTGATTTTTTTAAAGCGCAAAATTAGTTACACAAAATAAATATTTAAGTTGTTTATTTTAAAAGTGGCCTAACTCCATTTTGACTCTTTTTGATTTTGAATTTGATTATCTTAAAGCGCAAAATTAGGTTACACCAAAAAAGTATTTGTTTGTTTTGAAAGTGGCTTAACTCCATTTCTCAATTTTTTGTTGTTGACTGTAATAACTAATACTGGATGATTTAAATTAAATTTAAATTAAAACACTTGGTTTGTTTCACTTATTTATATTTCTAGTTTCGACCATTAGTGAAGATGACCAATGGTCGAAACTAGTCGGTAAAAATATAAATAAGTGAAACAAACCAAGTGTTTTAATTTAAATTTAATTTAAATCATCCAGTATTAGATTCAAAAATGTTTCACTACGAGTTAAGTGAGAAATTAATTAAAGACTATAATAACCTTTATAACTTGAGGTTTCCGGTCATAAACAACAATTTGGGTAAAAATATATATCATCGGTTTCACAATAAAAATGACAAAACTTAAAAATCTGCCTTTTGGATATAAATAATGTAAAATGTCATAAATAGATCGACTTTTGTAAAAAAACCTCGACGTAAAAATAGTTTATAAAATACTGGGTAAGAAGACCATGTGTCCAGTATTTTATGAACTATCTTTATGTCGTTTTTTTTAATAAAAAATGATCTGACATTTTACATTATTTAACTCCAAAAGGCGGATTTTTAAGTTGTGCTACTTTTATTGTGCACCGACGATATATATTTTTACACAAATTGTTGTTTGTGACCGAAAACCTCAAATTATAAAGGTTATTATACTCAACAACAAAACATTGAAAAATGGAGTTAGAAAAATTGAATTTGTGTTGAGTATTCCGGCACCAGATACCCACAGACGCGTTTCGGACTTCAAGGTCCTCTTCAGTATGGTCCCGACCCAGTGCTGAGGAATACTGAACATTTCTGACTATTTGAAGCCAATATGTGAAAACTATTAATGGAGTTAGGCCACTTTCAAAACAAGCAACCTTAATACTTATTTTATAAAAGTCGATCTTTTTATAAATATTTTACATTCGAAAAATGTTCGAAATTTTTGCCATTCGAAAGAATTTAAAACCCTTCCACTGAGGATAAACGTCACTGTTAGTCAAGTTAATAATATTATTTTAAATGCCATTGTTTTATAAAACCACCACAATCAAGAATCATTGGATTATTCTAAAACATGTTCTTTTTCTAACTTTAAAATGCACAACAATATTTTTTTGAAATCGTACTTCTGAAAGATGAGGATTTTTGAGATGTGTCACTTTTCTTGTGCATCTACGATATTTTGAATATAATTCCCTACGTTTTTTTTTTAATGACAGAAAACCTCAAATTATAAAGATTATTGCAGTCAGCAAAAAATATCGAGCAATGGAATTAGGCCACTTTCAGATTACACTGCTTATTTGTTAAATTTATTAACGTAAGATCAAACACAAAATCAAATTAAGGCAACTACGAATCTTTAAAGCAGTGTATAGTGAACTTCACAATAACTGGGTGTTTTATACCCGTGGCACATGAAGTAAAATTTCGAGTTTAGAAAAGCCTGAAAATTTGGTTTGGTCGCTCCGCGCTTTGCGCTACGCGACCAAACCAAATTTTCAGGCTTATCTAAACTCGAAATTTTACTTCATGCTTAGTCTGGGAGTAGAAAACACTCGTCTAAAGCTTCATTTATTTCGGAAATTCTCAGAACTTATAATTGTAAAAACGTGTTCAGTCAATATATAAATATACAAGGAATTTATAATTAAAGTAACTCGAAGCATGCGCTGTAAATATTTAAGCATTCATTCATTTATTTCTATGATTCAATTTTTATGCTAAATTTCGAGTAAAAGTTCAAATTGAACCTTGGAGCAAGCGTTTTCCACTCCCAGACTAAGCATGAAGTAAAATTTCGAGTTTAGAAAAGCCTGAAAATTTGGTTTGGTCGTGTAGCGCGAAGCGCGGAGCGACCAAACCAAATTTTCACGGGGCTTTTCTAAACTCGAAATTTTACTTCATGCTTAGTCTGGGAGTGGAAAACACTCGTTTAAAGCTTAAATTTAAAAACAGCCAATGTCTTAAAATAAATTGAATTTTAAATAAATTGTATTACTTATACTAAAATACTGAAAAGAGTAAATATTTTAAATTCAAAACTACTTGAATTTAAGAGAACAAGCTTACGCTTCTTTTAGTTTGCAAAATTTTAAAAATAATATAAAAATATAAAAACGAATAATAATAATAATAGTTTATTGCCCAACAGACTACAATCCACTTACAGAGCAATTTTACAATAATATAAAAATTGCAAATTAGACTATACATAAAAAAATTAAAATTAATATCGACTCTCTGCAAAAATTTTGTTTTGTTGAGACCTCTAAATATTCATTGAATCAACAATTTCTCAATGAATATTTAGAGAAGTCTCAGCGACACTAAATTTTTGACTAAAGTTGATATTAATTTTAAATTGTTTCTATATTTGTAAATATTCTGCAAACTATTGCAAATTGAATTTTTATTTACATAATATATAAAATTTAAATAATGATCGTATAACAAAAAATAGTTTTAAAAACTTGCTTACTTGCTATAATATTAATACTGCTTGTTTTTTATAATAAAAAAAATCTTCAAAATGATATTTTCTTATCTTATTGCCCCCAATAGACAATTTTAAAAGACTTTGCTCGGTTCTTGACTCTCGTAAGTATTTTAATAATACATCTGCCAATCAATATTTCAGCCATCGTTAAACTCAAGTGACATTTATTATCTGCTCCCTAAGAGTACCAACTTTTTCCTCTTCCCCTCGCCAATCAATCATCTAGCGTGTGCGCGATTTCCAATAAACGAATCCATCAATATAATTCATATTTTCTCGAGAAAGAAAGAAAAAAAACAGCAAATCCTAATACCGTTCACTGTCATTGGATTAATTGTTACCTCTCGTCGACTAATTATAGAAAGACGGCTTTAAATATTTTTAAAAATAGAAGATTTTCACTTATAATGAATGTAATTTGTAGCTGAAATAATTATAACTGGATAGGTTATTCGTTATTCTGATGATTATAACGTAAAAAGTAACAAGTGTTATTTATTTAAAAATCAGCAACTTTCGGTAGGTTGTAAATTTAAATATTTATTTATTTGTTATTAAAATTTGGAAATTTAAAACTGCATATTTGTATTGTCAATAATATAAATAATGTGGGCATCTCGGTAAATATAAGAGTTAAGAAGAAAACGATAGCGCAGTCGCGATTTCTTTTTTGAGACTAGGATAATGCCGAAAACAAAAATGCACCATCTGGTTTTTTTCAGAAGTTATGCGGCAAAATCGGGTTTTCTTGATTAAAAATCAAGAAAACCCGATTTTGCCGCATAACTTCTGAAAAAAACCAGATGGTGCATTTTTGTTTTCGGCTTTAATTAATATTTTGCGTAATTTGTTTGTAATTTGGTTTCATAATACTATGGCAAAAACTATGCATACCTTCTTAGGACACTTTTTTTAGTAGAATCCAGTGGCGTGGGCATATTTTTATTTTATGCACATATTTTCGAGTTATGGCCAATTTTACATTTTTTTAAATGCAAATCGTAGTTACCTTTGACACAGTTTAAAATATATACTTTTGTGAATTTATTTTGAAAAATAGTGTCACTATAGCTAGAAACTAGATTTTAACGTACTAAATAATATAATACGGAAGACAATAGATATTCTGCATGCTAAATTTTAATTAATTATTCCATTGCAACAGCAAAGAGTTCTGATCTTCCAACAAGATGGAGCACCAGCTCACATTGCGCGTAGGACCAGGTTGCTTCTGAATGCAAGTTTTAGGGGCAATTGGTTTGGTACAATTAGACCAGTTAGGTGGCCTGCTAGATCTCCAGATCTGACACTGTCAGATTTTTGTATGAGGACAAAGTTTACAAGCAGCCTATAATTAGTTTAGACGTATTGGAGCAAAATATTCATGCTGCCATAAAAAATGTTCCCAACATTCAAATTTATAACGCCATTCGAGCTGTAAGAGGTAGATGCCCAAAATGCATTAGAAATAATGGTCATCAGTTCGGACAATTAAAATAAGTTTGTTTTTGGTTCTAAATAATTATAAGTCTTAATAAATTTTGAAAATAAAATTATGTTCTGACTAATAAACTATTTATTACTCAAAAAAGAATTATTATTAAAATTGAATTTGTGTTCAGTATTCCGGTACCAGATACCCACAGACGCGTTTCGGACTTCAAGGTCCTCTTCAGTGTGGTCCCGACCTTGAAGTCCGAAACGCGTCTGTGGGTATCTGGTGCCGGAATACTGAACACAAATTCAATTTTGATATTTGTTTTCTGGTTTCACAAACCGAATTCTGCTCGTTCGTGGACGAAACAGTGACCTGTATATGCACTTTGTGCATTCGTGTCACTGACGACGCCACTATGAAGCATTGGATGGCGTTAGCTATCGATATCCATTAGGAATTATTATTATTTAAAAAAAACTTTCAGTTTATAATGTTTATCATAATTAAAACTGAGCATGCAAATGATAAAAAATAGCAATTGCCTTCCGTATTATGTTATTTAGCAGATTAAAAGCTATTTTCTTCTCTATAGTAACACTGTTTTTAAGATAAATTCACAAAAGTATATATTTTGAAATCATTAAAAAACGATCTTATCAAGTATGTCAAAGCCATTATTTACATTTAAAAAAATTATAATTTGGCCATAACACGAAAATGTGTGCATAAAATAAAAAAAAATGCCTAGGCCACTGGATTCTACTCAAACAAGTGTCTTACAAAGGTATTTATAGTTTTTGTCTATCTTACAAGATATTAATTAAAGTTAAAAAAACTAGATTGGGCATTTTTGTTTTCGACATTATCCTAGTCTAAAAAAAGACATCGCGACTGCGTTATTGCTTTTTTTCTAACCTAAATATTTACCAAGATGCCCCTAAGCAACATCAAAATTAGACCACCCTGTACGTTGATAACATTTACATACAAAAATCTCAGTATTATTTGATAAACGTTTTATGTTTCAACCATAGTTTAGATGTATTTTATTCAAATCAAATCAATAGTCAATTTGTTTTTGTTTGTTCCTTGTCTTCATTTAACGATTAGACGAAATTTAAATTTGTAAAATCTGTTAACGTAAAATTTATATAAAAATTGTAATTTTTGTTTTTTTTTTAAATGTAAAAATAATAATAATAATCTTTATTTCTTACCAAATAAGTATACAAAACATAGAACAACACTACAGTAAGAAAATGGCGAGGTACAGTGTATTGTGTCCGATAAGGACACTTACTGTTCTTCCACCTAACCAGGAAAAATTAAACTAAATAACAGAATAATATAAAAAATATAAAATGTACCATTTAGAGACATATAGGCACATACAGAGAGTTTTATGTAACACCGAACATACGTCGTACATTTTGAAGCTTTAAACGAGTGTTTTCCACTCCCAGACTAAGCATGAAGTAAAATTTCGAGTTTAGAAAAGCCTGAAAATTTGGTTTGGTCGCGTAGCGCGAAGCGCGGAGCGGCCAAATCAAATTTTTAGGCTTTTCTAAACTCGAAATTTTACTTCATACGCCACCGGCACGCAACACTGATTTAATGAAAAGTTTAGCAGTGGATTTTAAACTTCGTAATATGTCAGTGTTTTGTACCAGTGGCGCATGAAGTAAAATTTCGAGTTTAGAAAAGCCTGAAAATTTGGTTTGGCCGCTCCGCGCTTCGCGCTACGCGACCAAACCAAATTTCCAGGCTTTTCTAAACTCGAAATTTTACTTCATGCTTAGTCTGGGAGTGGAAAACACTCGTTTAAAGCTTCAAATTAAATTCTTTTAATAAACCGAGCATCGGAAAATGTACGACGTACGTTCGGTGTTACATAAAACTCTATGTATATAGTATACACAAATATACGCTTATACATGCATACGCACATGTTATAGCTTATGATTAATTTGAAATAACAAGTGAAATATTTCAATAATTATTGTTTTTCCAGCAAGAGAGATCTATATAGATTTTTTAATCGTAATATTGTAGCGTTTTTAAAGTGTGACGGCAGTTTGTTGTACAAGTTAACCACTTGATAGGTAAACGAACTTTTAAATTTTTCTGTGTTATGTTTTGGAATACAGAGTTGTTGCCTAAATCTAGTGTTACGTTGGTGTATGTCACTCCGAGTTGTTATTTTATTATGTAGATACAAAGGAGTTCTGGTCGAGATAATTTTATGGTAGAATACGCCACTATGTAGTTGTCTCCGGTTATGCATGTTCAACCAAGATTTCCCAGGCACTATTAATGTATAGCATTTTTGTTAAGTCGCCTTCATTGAATTAGGCGAAATTAAAACTTGTAAAATGTAATATTGTTAAATTTATTATAACCCGCATATGAAGTAAAATTTGGATTTTAGAAAAACCTGAAAATTTGGATTTGCCGGGGCGCGACAAATTAACTTGAGTTTAACGATGGCTGAATTAATGATTGGCAGATGTATTATTAAAATACTTACGAGAGTCAAGAACCGAGCAGGGTCTTTTAAAATTGTCTATTAGGGGTAATGAGATAAGAAAAGTCGTTTTAATGTATTTTTTTATATAATTACAGGCAGTATTATTATTGAAACAAATAAGGAAAAAAGGTTATTAAAACTATTTATCGTTATTGGAACATTATTTTATTTTTATACATTATGTTTTAAGTTTTGCAAACTAAAAGAAGCGTAAGCTTGTTCTCTCAGATTCAAATCGTTTAGAATTTAAAATATTAACTTTTTTCAGTATTTATTTTATAAGTAATACAATTTATTTCAAGTCATTCGCTGTTATTATAAAAAAAAGTTTAAACTGTAGCTTTAAACGAGTGTTTTCCACTCCCAGACTAAGCATGAAGTAAAATTTCGAGTTTAGAAAAGCCCCGCGTAGAAAATTTGTCGAGGGTCGCGCAGCGACCCGAGACAAATTTTCACGGGGCTTTTCTAAACTCGAAATTTTACTTCATGCGCCACGCGTATAAAACACTGATTTCAAGTGAAGTTTAAAACATACTACTAAAACTGTATGCCAAAGATGTATGTTTTAAATTTTACACTTATTCAGTGTTATATACGCGTGGCGAATGAAGTAATTTTACTCCATGCTTCATCTGGGAGTGGAAATTACTCCTTAGAAGCTTCAAATTGGACACTTTAATAAAAACAGCGGTGGCAAAAAATTCACAGCGTAGACATGCAACGATTTTTTCTGTATGCATAAATATAGAAACCCTTGCTAAAATTAAACCAATAAATATAAATCCTAAAATTTTCAAAAATTACATAAAAATAACAATCTGTACATTAATGGATTCGATAGCTAATGCCATCTATCGAATCCATTAATAGTTTTCACATATTGGCTTAAAATAGTAAAAAATGTTCAGTATTCCTCAGCACTGGATTGGGACTAAACTGAAGAGGACCTTGAAGTCAGAAACGCGTTTGTGGGTATCTAGTGCTGGATTACTGAACACAAATTCAATTTTAATAATCTGTACAATTTTACTAAAAAAAAAAAAAAATTGGAATAACTATAATTTCAATTGGTGTTATAAAAATGATGAATTTTAAACCAATAAAATTATTTTTTGTTTACAAATAAAATTAATGTAGCGCTCTATATCAAAGTAAATAAATATATCGATTTAATGTCAGATAAACGAATCACATGAAATTGCAACACAACGCCGGTTATGTATTTAGTTTTCTTTTTTATATCAAAATGATCGCGCATCCATATTAATGTCAGGTTATTAATTTTTACCCGAGATTAAAAGGCAATTTCATTGCACACCGATAAAAATAATTGCTTTGTCACAATTTACCTGCACCCGAGGCTGAATTTAATCTCAATTAGTTAACTTGGCTTTTATAAAGCAACTAATTTTGTTTGAATTATTCGCACGCGTTAGCGCACAATTATGTCGCGAATTACGCACCTTATTAATATTTATTTAGCCGGCGCGATGAAGTAAATTTAGATTTAAATGTGTCGTTTGTTTATTTTATGAAACAGCAACATAATATCGAAGCAAGTTTTATAAAAATTTATTATGTTTTACAAATGAGTCACTTAGGTGCAAAAGCAACTTATTTTTTGATTTTGAAGTTTCGGTATCGCTAGATTCTCGTCTTAGGTTACAAATTAAAAAAAAAAAGGTTTTACAAACTCATACTAAGCCATTTAAAATTAACAAAAAGAAAAATTGAATTTGCCAATAGTTTGCAGAATATTTACAAAATAATTAAACGAATTAAAATTAATATCGACTTTCTGGAAAAATTTAGTCTCGTTGAGACTTCTCCAAATATTTAATAAAAATTTGGAGAAGTCTCAATGAGACTAAATTTTTCAGAAAGTCGATATTAATTTTAATTTGTTTTTATATTTATTTTAATTAAGTTTGAAAAATCCTGTCAAATGCAAAACCTCCAAGTTTTCTAAGTTTCACTTAGTTTTACATAACTTTTCTTGTACCCCATCGATACAACGCTCATTTAACACAATCTTAATTAATTTAAAAGACGCTGGAAAATCAGTTTTTCTCATTTTGCTGCAAGTTTGTCAAAACACGTATAGCTGATTTTACATCTGGGCGACTCAAATATTTTTTAATATTTGAATTAGGAGAATTTTATGTGACATAACATTCTTTTATTAATTTGAGAATTCCAAACTTTATAACGATGCCACTATGAAGCATTAGATGGCGTTAGCTATCGAAATCATTAATAGTTTTCACATATTAGCTTGAAATAGTCAGAAATGTTCAGTATTCCTCAGCACTGGGTCGGGACCACACTGAAGAGGACCTTGAAGTCCGAAACGCGTCTGTGGGTATCTGGTGCCGGAATATTGAACACAAATTCAATTTTGATATTTGTTTTCTGGTTTCACAAACAGAGTTCTGCTCGCTCGTGGACGAAACAGTGACCTGTATATGCACTTTGTGCATTCGTGTCACTGACGATGCCATTATGAAGCATTAGATGGCGTTAGCTATCGAAATCATTAATAAT
Organism: Philonthus cognatus; assembly: GCA_932526585.2. NCBI lineage: Eukaryota > Metazoa > Arthropoda > Insecta > Coleoptera > Staphylinidae > Philonthus > Philonthus cognatus. The sequence goes on along the minus strand of OW052245.1, from coordinate 82,470,183 downwards.
AATAATAATCTTTAATTTCAACGTGTAAAAATTGTACAAAATGAAAATTGCGCCAGTTTGGGTTACATACTATTTAGATAATATAATATACAATATAACTAAAACTGTACATATATTTTATTTACAATTTGAAACACTAATTCATAAAAAATTCTTGTATTAAATAAGGGTCTTTTTCTATAAGATATTTTATAAGGTACATTTTATAAGATTTTGTGTCGTTCTTTGATTTTTTTATTTCGTCCCGCAGGGTATTAAACAACTTAATTGCTGAATATCAAGCCCCATCATCTGTGGATTTTTTCCTATGATGAGGACAGATGTAATTTGTTGTCCTGGTGTTGTATTTGCTTAGTTTATTATCGCCGCCTTTAATGTGTTTGTGGTAAAATATTATAGTTTCGATAATATAAATGCCATAAAAGGTGAGTATATTGTTAGTCCGGAATAAACCACGGCATGTTTCTCTATATTTTAAACCTAATATTATACGAAGCACTTTTTTTGAAGTAAAAAGATTTTTTTTGCCACCTAACCTGTTCCCCCAAAATATTATGCCATATCACATAATACTATCAAAGTTAACGTTGTAGGCTGTTTTTACCACCGATTTATTTAAGTATTTTGATAGCTCTCTAAGAGTATACAATACTGAATTTAGCTTATTCTCCGTTTTAAGTATATAACTTTTCCAGTGTATTTTATTGTCAATATAAACACCTAGAAACTTCACCGACTCTGGTATAATAAAATCATGGTTTTTGTTAGAGGGTTCGTACACAAGAACATAAGTCTTTTGATTGTTAATAATAACTTTGTTTTTTAAAAACCATTCTTTTACTTGGACAAAGAGTAAGTTCGTGTTATTAATCAATGGGTCCAGTTCCGTTACCGAAACGAGAATATTTGTGTCATCAACGTAATTTATAACTGTTTTATTATTGTTCGTTTCAAATCGATGTGCTAGGTCATTTATAAACAACAGAAACAGCGTTGGTGCTGTTAAGCTTCCTTCCTTTCTTCTATGAACATATACAGGGTATATAGTGAGTGCAGTGCGATACTGCGAGATAGTTAGGAATTTCCTAGCTCTATCTTTGCAACAGTTTAGTGGCTTTAAAGCAGAGACTTGGTTTTAACAAGATGGAGCTACGAGTCGCACATCAAACCCTTCAATTAAAGCACTAAACGAGCTATTTCCTAATAAATTCATTTCGCGAAGAGGTGATGTTAAGTGGCCACCATGCAGTCCAGACGTGAGTCCTTTGGACAATTTCTTATGCGGGTACCTTGAAGAAAAAGTGTACATTGATAAACCAAGGACATTAACGCAGTTAAAAAATAATATCGCAGCAGAAACTGCACCGATACCTCAAGCAATGTGTCATCCCGTAGTGATAAATCTCCGCTTAAGATTAAAGGAATGTCAGTAGCAAAACGGTAAATATTTAGAGAAGATTATTTTCAGTAAATATTTTTAACTACAGATAATTAGAAAATTATTTACTAAAAATAATTTTCTCTAAATATTTACCGTTTTGCTCCTGGCACTTCTTAAGCGAAGATTTTCAACAACGGGATGACACAAAACTAATATCGCAGCAGAAACTGCATCGATACCTCAAGCAATGTGTCATCCCGTAGTTAAAAATCTTCGCTTAAGATTAAAGGAATGTCAGTAGCAAAACGGTAAATATTTAGTGAAGATTATTTTCAGTAAATATTTTTAACTACAGATAATTAGAAAATTATTTACTAAAAATTATCTTTTCTAAATATTTACCGTTTTGCTCCTGACACTTCTTAAGCGAAGATTTTCAACAACGGGATGCCACATTGCTTGAGGTATCGATGCAATTTCTGATGTGATATCCTTTAACTGCGTCAATGTTTTTGGTTTGTCTATGTACAGGGTGGTTGTTTTTCATTGATATTATAGGGTATAGGCTAAACGGCGAGAGATACAAAAAAACTAAGATGCATGTCCCGTTGTCTTTTTTAGTGTTTAGTTATTTAGTTATCAATCAGATCTACTCTAACTAGATTGGTTTAGAATTCTCAAAATCTGCTGGTTTTTATTATCTCTTATGACTCGGTTATTTATGGAGATAAAAACAAAATTTAAATACGAAAGTTTTATGACTTTTTACGTAGAATCCAGTGGTGTGCTTAAAAAATATAGATGTTTTAATTTTTGAGATATTATCAAAATTAGTATTTTCTTAAATAGGTCACCCTGTATCTGAGTATCCAAAAAAGTTGATTTTTTTCTTGGGATTGCAACAATATGTAACACTTGATATTTTGTTTTGTCCTAAATTGCTAAAATACTAAAATACAAAAAAAAAGATTTTCTAGATGGCCATGAATTTAATTATGTAAGCTTTTGTTTTTGTTTGCTTACATGTCATAAAATTCAATATTAATTACGTATTGGTTTTGATATTCCGTTGTTAACGAAATATTTTCGATTGTATCTCTTGAAAAATAGCAGTCTAAAATGAATATTTTCATAAACTATGAAAAATTATACATTTTGTGTGCTATATTAGGGGTAATGAAAATAAAGACGCAGCTATAGACCTATATGATGAGCGTTATCCGGACCGACGACTGCCAGAAAAATAAATATTTCAAATATATTTATATCACAATTTAAGTGAGTATAGATCATTTGGAAAACCAAGAGGTAAGATTTACAAAAAGGAGAATAAAGATTCTACGGTATCTAGCCGTAATATTGAGAAATATATTGGCAGAAGTAAACTAAACGTTTTAAAAACTTTAAGCAAGCATACGTACAAACCGTATAAAACAATAAAGGTTGCATCCTGGAGATGAAGAGCGGCGTTAGAATTTTTAATCGACAGAACAATAGATATTAGTCAAACATAAATCTTTATCAGACGGTCGCCAGGGTGCAACAAGGACGATTTAGGTTCCATGTATGGATGGCGCTTTATCAAAACAGAGTCCTTAACTATAAGATTTTTAACGAAAATTTAAATGCTGAATGATAAATCCAAATTTTGGTAGAATGTGTAATAATCGAGTTGGATAACATGCCATTGGCTATAATAAATCATGTTTATTTACAACAAGACGGTGTTCCAGCACACAATAGCCATATGGTAGGGCACTTACCAACTGCCAATTTTGGCAAAAATGTTTAATTTACTTGTGCCAATATATTTCTCAATATTACAGCTAGATAACGTCAGATCTTTATTTTCCTTTTTGTAAATCTTACCTCTTGGTTTTCCAAATGATCCACACTCACTTAAATTGTGATATAATCTTTGAAATATTTCTTTTTTTGGCTGTCGTCGGTCCGGATAACGCTCAACATATAGGTCTAAAGCTGCGTCATTATTTTTATAACGGCTATATTGAGGGTAATGAAAATAAAGACCTAAAATGTTTAATTTCTCATAGTTTTAAAAAATATTCATTTTAGATTCCTTTTTTAAAGAAGTATAATCGAAAATATCAAAACCAATACGTAATTTATCTTGAATTTTATGACATGTGAACAATCAAGAAAGCGTATAGCGTATGAATTCAATTCATGGCCATCTAGAAATTTTTTTTTTGTTTTTTGATGTTTTAGCTATTTAGGACAAACGAAATATTGAGTGTTACATACTATTGCAATCACAAAAAAATGCAATTTTTTGAGATACTCAGATATAGCGTGTCTCATTAAAGAAAATAGTAGTTTTGATAATATCTCAAAAATTGAAACATCTACATATTTTTTAAGTGCACCACTGGATTCTACGTAAAAAGTCATAAAACTTTTGTATTTAAATTTTGTTTGTATCTCTATAAATAACTGAGTCATAAGAGATTAAAAAAATCGGCAGATTTTGAAAATCACCCTGTATCTTCTAAACCAATCTAGTTAGTGTAGATCTGATTGCGCCATTAGACTAAACACTAAAAAAGAGAACGAGACACTTATCTTGGTTTTCTTGTATCTTGTACCGTTTAGCTTATACCCTATAATATCAACGAAAAAAAACCACCCTGTACACCTATTCTTTAAGGTACCCCCAAAGGACTCACGTCTGGACTGCGTGGTTTAAATTTTGTTTGTATCTCCATAAATAACTGAGTCATAAGAGATAATAAAAATCGGCAGATTTTGAAAATCACCCTGTATCTTCTAAACCAATCTAGTTAGTGTAGATCTGATTGCGTCATTAGACTAAACACTAAAAAAGAGAACGAGACACTTATCTTGGTTTTTTTGTATCACGTACCGATTAGCATATACCCTATAATATCAACGAAAAAAAAAACCACCCTTTTCACCTTTTCTTTAAGGTACCCCCAAAGGACTCACGTCTGGCCTGCGTGGTGGCCACTTAGCATCACCTCTTCGCAAAATTAGTTTATTGGGGAATAGCTCGTTTAGTGCCTCAATTACAGGGTTTAATGTGCGACTCGTGGCTCCATCTTGTTGAAACCATAAATAATATTTTTTAAAGATTTTGTATCTTTGATTTATGTTACTTTAAAACTGCACTAACCCGTTTTGGACACCCTGTATTATATATATTAAACACGTTTCTCATCTTTTATGTAGTGAAACATATTTAACTATGATCCATGAGAATGACTCAAAGTCGAAATTAGTTGGATTTTTTTTATATTTTAATTAAAAGAATTTAAAGTGACAAAATAACATTTTTTTCTTGAATAGAGAGTTCCATTTGGTTCAGGCGGCACAAGAATGATCCGTAACTAGGCCGCATAATTGAGCGATACCACCCTTTAGAAATTGAAAAGTGCGCCATTCTCGGAGGGCCATTTCGATAAAAACTCATTTCAACTGGCGACCAGAAAGGACGCGTTGAAAATTTTCATCCGGTCGTGTTTTTCCCGACGGGCGCTAGAATTTCTTTGAGTGGGGTAATTTCCCAATAAATAATTCATAACTTTTTGTATATAGATATGCAAATGTAAATTCCGTCTCTTCCGTCCTTTTGTTCGCGAGTAATTAGTGCTCGCGAAAAAGGGGTTTCAATTATTTCCCGGATCGAAGAGTGCCGGCTCTCTCTATTCCATCCCCGTTTTTTTTTTCTTGTTGTAAAAGGTAAGTAATATGTGATTTATTAAATTCCACGGCGGAATCGAAATTAAAAAGTCCCTTCGCTCCCTCGATGCAAAAATAAGGGCACGTTTTCATTAGCATTCTGCAGGTGGGTGTTTTGATTGCTGGCAGTATTTCATGTTCGTGCTGTGAGGGAAGGGGGTCGAAAAATGATCCACTTTGGCTGATTTCTGTAGTGAAAAATCGGCGAGCTTAGCTATTGGGTGTATTTAAATATTGATCGGGTTTTATTTGTTTGTGCGGGTCATCGATCACCCCAGTGGTTTTCGATAATTTGTTTCAGGTTTCAATTTCGTGTAATAGCTTATGGAAATTCGGGAATTCTAGAAGTTATATATTTTATATCAGAGCTTTATTCAAGAAGTTTGAGTGTGCGAACGTTGTAAATGATAAATTTCACGATCATAAATTGCTTTCATATTTCGAGATAAATCTTAACTTTAAGTATACACTTTATAAAAAAAAAATGTATAAAATAGAAATTATTACGTGTAGTTAGAATTGATATTTATACGTCTATAATTCATACTCGAATAATTTTGATTTATAAATTTATTTTTTAAATAATACAATATATATTTATTTACAAAAATTACTTTTCTACAAAATTTAATACAATAAAAATGTTAGCAGGGAGTTTCACTTTAAGGTATTCTATTTACGCTGTAAATCTTCAGATATTTGTTGCATTTTTAAAAGAGTTCAAATTATAGCTGTAAACAAGAGTTTTCCACTCCCAGACTAAGCATGAAGTAAAATTTCGAGTTTAGAAAAGCCCCGCGCAGAAAATTTGTCGAGGGTCGCGCAGCGACCCGAGACAAATTTTCGCGGGGCTTTTCTAAACTCGAAATTTTACTTTATGCGCCACGCGTATAAAAGACTGATTTCAATTGAAGCTCAAAACACACTACTAGGAATATGCTAAAGATGTATGTTTAGAATTTTATACTAATTCAGTGATATATACGCGTGGCGCATGAAGTAAAATTTCGAGTTTAGAAAAGCCTGAAAATTTGGTTTGGTCGTGAAGCGCTACGCGCTACACGACCAAAACAAATTTTAAGGCTTTTCTAAACTCGAAATTTAACTTCATGCTTAGTCTGGGAGTGGAAAACGTTCGTTTCAAGCTTCAATTAGAATTTTTGTCGAAAGCAATAAATGTCGGAAAATACTTACAATTTCATCAATAAGCAATTAATGTCAGTTTCTGTACTGTCAGTCTCTTTTGGGAGCTGATAAGAAATTAAGAATAGAATTGAAATAAAATCGTTATGCGATACTAATAAAAACGGTGATTAATTTTTCGTAGGCACACTTTCCCTTTTGCTAACCTACTACTAAGCATGTAGACATAAGTTTCCTTTTAAGTGTGGATATGCATACGCCGTATATTTTCTGGCATTCATTGCTTTTGACAAAAGTCCAAATTGAAGCTTAAAACGAGCGTTTTCCACTCCCAGGCTAAGCATGAAGTAAAATTTCGAGTTTAGAAAAGCCCCGCGCAGAAAATTTGTCGAGGGTCGCGCAGCGACCCGAGACAAATTTTCGCGGGGCTTTTCTAAACTCGAAATTTTACTTTATGCGCCACGCGTATAAAAGACTGATTTCAATTGAAGCTCAAAACACACTACTAGGAATATGCTAAAGATGTATGTTTTGAATTTTATACTAATTCAGTGTTTTATACGCGTGGCGCATGAAGTAAAATTTCGAGTTTAGAAAAGCCTGAAAATTTGGTTTGGTCGTGTAGCGCTACGCGCTACACGACCAAAACAAATTTTAAGGCTTTTCTAAACTCGAAATTTTACTTCATGCTTAGTCTGGAAGTGGAAAACGTTCGTTTCAAGCTTCAATTAGAATTTTTGTCGAAAGCAATAAATGTCGGAAAATACTTACAATTTCATCAATAAGCAATAAATGTCAGTTTCTTTACTGTCAATCTCTTTTGGGAGCTGATAAGAAAATAAGAATAGAAATGAAATAAAATCGTTAAGCGATACTAATAAAAACGGTGATTAATTTTTCGTAGGCACACTTTCCCTTTTGCTAACCTACTGCTAAGCATGTAGACATGAGTTTCCTTTTAAGTGTGGATATGCATACGCCGTATATTTTCTGGCATTCATTGCTTTTGACAAAAGTCCAAATTGAAGCTTAAAACGAGCGTTTTCCACTCCCAGGCTAAGCATGAAGTAAAATTTCGAGTTTAGAAAAGCCTTTAAATTTGGTTTGGTCGTGTAGCGCGTAGCGCTACACGACCAAACCAAATTTTTAGGCTTTTCTAAACTCGAAATTTTACTTCATGCGCCACGCGTATAAAACACTGAATTAGTGTAAAATTCAGAACACACATCCAAACTAAATTTTCAGGCTTTTCTAAACTCGAAATTTTACCTCATGCGCCACGCGTATAAACAACTGAATTAGTGTAAAATTAAAAACATACATCTTTAGCATAGTCCTAGTAGTATGTTTTGAACTTCAATTGAAATTAGTGCTTTATACGCGTGGCGCATGAAGTAAAATTTCGAGTTTAGAAAAGCCCCGCGAAAATTTGTCTCGGGTCGCTGCGCGACCCTCGACAAATTTTCTGCGCGGGGCTTTTCTAAACTCGAAATTTTACTTCATGCTTAGTCTGGGAGTGGAAAACCCTCGTTTCAAGCTCCAATTTGAACTTTTTTAAAAGCAATGAATGTCGGAAAATATGCAGCGTATGCATATCCACACTTAAAAGGAAACTTATGTTTACATGCTTAGTAGTAGGTTAGCACAAGGGAAAGTGTGCTTACGGAAAATAAATCACAGTTTTTATTAGTATCGCTTAACGATTTCATATCATTTCTATTCTTCATTTCTTATCAGCCCCTAAAAAAGACTGACAGTAAAGAAACTGACATTTATTGCTTATTGATCTTATGAAATTGTAAGTATAGTTCGTATAGTTCAAATAATAATAATCATCATCTGTATTACCCAACGGAAGTATCCAGAATAGGGGTACATTCTTAAAATTTAGGAAATATAGGTTGAACAAGTATTAATGGCTGTTTAAGAACATTATCGTAATTTCTATATATCGTGCGATCATTTAAAACATGATTAAGAGTAGGCTTTGAATTTTAAATTATATTGGCACTACGGACTGTTAAAACATAGTTTACTACAACCTCAAATTTATTCCACCATTCAATTAGCATTCTGGGCAACAAAAATGGCGCCTACTTTAAATCATAATTTAAACAAAATATCAAAATGAATTAAAATGAATACCGACTTTCTGCAAAAATTTAGTCTCATTGAGACAAGTCAAGACATAATTTAAACCTTTGCACGGTATTATGTTCGCATACAATTTCGATTAAATTAGTATTCAGTTAAACAAATTAATTAAATAAAGTGTGAAGGCAGGTGAAAATGTATCAATAAACGAATGTTTAAATTAAATAAAGTAGAAAGATTTTCTTGACGCAAAAATCAATATCCGATTCAAATCCTGTAAAAGAGTCACCGAGAGAAACGACCCAGACAGCATTATTCGCTGAGAAATATATATTCCGTTTGCATTATACTAGATTTAATTCGAATTTCGCTCGTGCGGAAATCACAGCGAAAGGTGCAAAATACAATTATTCTGAAAAATGCAGTATAATTGATTTGTTCAGGAAAAAATTTAAGGTGCAAAAGGAAATTGATTAAATGAATTCTTACTGCGAAAATAAATATAACTCTATAGGTATTGAAATACAGGTATTCGGTTTGGAGTTACGTAATTTATTAATCAGAATGTAGTAATGTAGTTCATATTGTAGGTACATTTTAATTGATTTGTGTAAAGTTAAACTTTTATAGAAAACTCTATGGGCGTCTAATCAATAGCATTTTAACATATAAAAAAAATGATTTAATAACATTGTATATTATACGAGGATTGTCCGGAAAATACGTGTCAAGGCGTTGTGGAGGGTCGGCCCGGTGGTCCCCTCTCGCTATGCAATCCCCTCAACCCTCAGTTCGAACCAGAGCGCTCTGCGAGTAAGTAGGAGTTTACGTCTGCTTGTTAAAAGTAACCCTTTTTTTACCTGCCGTCGGCATGAACCTTTCTCTGATTGAGGGACAGCGTATCAACATCAAGTTTCTTGCAGAACTCGGCAAAAATGTCCGTGAGATTTTTTAGTGTTTGAAACAAGTTAACGGAGACAATTCGCTGAAGGAACCTACCGTCAACTTATAAAGGTTCCGGGAAGGCCGAGAAAATGCAAAATATGACGCCCCTCCACGAGTTCTTGTAACGGGGCACTTGAACCGGGGAGGGCAGTGTGTTGAATAGAACTAAGTTTTCGTATATATTATACTTGTAAAAATTGATTTGAAACACATGCCACTTCTGGTCGGAACCCTGTCACGTTTTTAAGCTCAGAATAAAATAATAACTTAATACTCACTCCATAGTAAACCACTTTTCACTTTAGGATTTTTATGAGATTTTATTTATGAAATAATAAGCTCATTTTTAAAAATCAGCAATAATAATAAATATATTCAGTACAGAAAAATAAAATAATAAACAAGAATAAACAATGAAATATAAGTAAAAAACAATATTTGATAAACAGAGCTAAGGAAAAATTTTGACGAATTAAAAATTATTTAAAAAAGTATGAAGTAAAAATAATTTTTAGACAAACATTTTTCCTTTTTTAAAAAAATCAATAAAAAAATCTCATAAACAAACTACTGTCAATCTGCTCACCACCAAAACCAACTCACTCTTATAACAAAAACTTTACTAACGAAGCTCCAAGAACACTTTTTAGACGTTAGCCGAATACTGAATATTTTCTGGCTGTATTTCTATTTTATAGCCAGAAAATTTGCCAAGGGATGAGTTGGGGGTAACAGAGCCCTGGAAAGGTATCTTCACCCTTATCTTATTGGCAGAGGCCATGGTAGGGATGCTTACTCCCCAAACCCTTGGTGGGGGTGATCATCCTCAATTCTCATTGGCCGAAGTAACGCTCGATGCTGATTCGCTGAGCGTCACTTGAGCGTTAAAAAAATTAAGGGTGACACACCTGAGCTCTTTGTTGTTAGCAAGAATGTTTAAAATAAAATGATTTGTAAGTACAAATCTCAGTGAAGATATATTTAAATGATTTTCAGAGTTGGTTGTTTTGGTTATTATTTTGGTGTATCGCAGGTTGACTTGTGCTCTTTAAGCACGCATAAAAAATTAACATGAGTAATTAAAATGTTTGTCTAAATCGAACATGATGTAAATATATATATAAATATATATATATATATATATATATATATATATATATATATATATATATATATATATATACAATTGGTATCGCTGTCACAGATTAATAAATTAATCGAATTATTAAAGTGACGCAATTCATAACATTTTATATACAAATATAACGTGTCAATACATTTCCGATAAAAAATAACTCGTGGTTCATATTTAAATTAATATAATTTTATTAATTAAAAATGAACCACGCAAACGGCAAACTAAATATTTTGAGAAATCTGTACTCAACCTAAAGAAATGTTTTTATGGTGCCGTAGGTACGGTCAACGTATTTTCCGGACGGACACACCGGGCGGTGACAGTGGTTTAATCTGCCCTTATGCTTGAGCCGGTGATCCTTTGTGATCGTCACGTTCGCAAATTTCGGGAAAATTTGTCCGGCTGATCTTTAATCTATTTCGGCCGAATTTGGTGATTTAGGTAATCCGAATTTTTAGAAAAGGTTTATTACCTATACCGAAAATACGTTGCCGGTTTATTGATTTATTGCCCTGGATTATATAAAACAAAAGGCAAACATTTCTGTACTAACTTAACGGATTTTCCAACTAAAAGAATGTTTAATTTTTATAAAACTGTAAAAGAGAATGAAATGCAATGAGGTCCGATGTTACATTAAATCGCGAATTAAAAATTAAACGTGTTACGACGTGTCAAAATGACACGCCGGTAACATTCTAAGGGAAATGTTGAACGAAATCGGGTTTGTTTGATAGCTGAGGATCTGTCAATCCCCAAAACAATCGTCCATGAAATTCTGACTGAAAAACTTGAAATGAAAAAATTTTGCGCGAAAATCTTGCCGAAGCTCTTGACTCCAGAACAGAAAGCAGGGAGGGGTTGCTTGCTGTGAGGATTGGTTGGAAGCAGAGGAAAGGGAGTACTTTTTCAAACTGGTTATCACTGGAGACAAATCTTGGTTCTACGAATTGTATGTGGAGCTGAAATCTTGAAGCAAGGAGTGGAAGCAAGCAGGGGAACCGAGAACAAAAAAGTCGCGAAAATCAAGGTCCAATGTGAAAACAATGTTGATTGTTTTCTTTGATTCTAGGGGCATTGTTCACCATGAATTTGTCCCTCCCGACCAGACAGTGAACAGAAATTTCTACGTTGAAGTTTTGAGACGTCTCAGAGCTCGTGTGGCCCGAGTTCGACCGGATTTGGCACAAGGGGGCAGGTGGATCCTTCATCACGACAACGCGCCTGCTCACACGTCTCTCGTTGTGCGTGACTTTTCGGCCCGAAGCTCAATCACCGTGACAAAACACCCGCCTTATTCACCCGATTTAGCCACTTGTGACTTATTCCTGTTCCCAAGATGCAAAATAGTGCTTTGGGGGCGGCACTTGGGGGATGTAGAAGCCATTAAGGCAGCAACGACACGGCAATTGAAGAGCCTCACAACTGAAGACTTTCAGCGATCTTATCAACAGTGGAAACGGTGTTGGCAAAAGTGCATATTGTCTCAGGGGGAGTACTTTGAAGGAAACCATATTGAAATACCTGAATAATTGTAAAATCAAGTTATTATTCCACTTTTATACGTATTTTCCGGACAAACCTCGTATTTATTTATTTATTTATTTATTTATTATCCAACAGTTTACAATAAACTTATTACAGGATAACATGTTAACAGTAACATAAGCAAATTCGAGTGCGCTGTGACTTAAAATTATATTATAATTCTAAATAATAATAATAACATTATGAATTTTACTAGAATTATTGAGAGATACACATGTTCTTATTCGTAGATATCTGTACTTATACCAATTTTTAATAAAATGGCACTTATACCACTTTTTACTAAGCCCCTCAATTGTTTTATGTTTAGATGTTTAGTATTTATTTTGATTTATTAATTTATTAAAATATTATTTATTGATATCATTGTGCTATTGTTCCTAAATTCTATATTTATAATTTTAATCTGTCTAGTAATTAATATATCGTTAACTTGTTTCTCATTGATCACTTGGTAAAACATTTCTATTAATATATAGGTATTTGATTGAAATTCACTTGGTTTGTTTTACTAATAAATTGTTTTATTTTCAACTAGTTTCGGCTTAATGCCATTTTCAGGAATGAAAATGGCATTAAGCCGAAACTAGTTGAAAATAAAACAATTTATTAGTGAAACAAACCAAGTGAATTTCAATCAAATACCTATATATTACTAGTAATTAAGTTTGGGAAACAGTCCCGTATACAATTTTACCTTATTAACAATTTTTAATTTTAATTTATGTATTTAGGTTTATATGCTTCGGTATGATAATGTTTTCATGTACAATTATGTATCCCACATGTTCTGACTTGTGTAAATCTTGTATCCATTGCACAAATAAATGAATTGAATAGAAACATATTTTATTAACAATTTAAAAAGTCAGAAGTGTTTTCTCCTAAATTTTGTATTAATAAATTGTTACTTAATACAACCGAAAATCTTGTAAAATCTTTAATTTTGTTAGCATTTACTTTGTGGTACATCTTTATACATTTTTGGAAAGTATTGTTTTCGTGATTTTTTTTTTTTAATAAACATTTTTAGCTGAAAAGCCGTTTTGAGTTACTCTGAGTCGACCAAACTAAATTTTTATGTAAATAAAACACTTTTTACTTTGTTTAACCACTATTTAAGATGTACCACAAAGTGAACGCCTACAACACCAAACAGTAAATTTTTATGCTTTTCTAAACTCGAAATCTTACTTCATGCTTAATCTGTCAATGGAAAACTAAACAGTTCAGTTTAAAGCGTGGAAGACACGCTTTAAACTGAACTGTTTTGAAAAAACAACGAATACCGGAAAATTGACATGTATTTTTTAAGTGTCCAGCTTACATCTGCTAAAATATCAAAGATACAGAAAAAAGTTGAATATGAAACTTATCAAATGCAACGTGATCTACAAGATGGAACATTATTATGGAACATATTATATTTTCCATAGCCTACACATTTTCTGAAAAAATGTCAGCAATTATTTTTTATTATAAAATGCCCTGCATATGTATTAATTGTGTATTGATGTATAAAGGAGATTTCCGTTGATAAATAAAATAAAAATAAAATATGTTTTGAAAAACATATTCTTAGATAAATTCTCTTCAAAATGATTTATCAGTTATATGATTTTATTGGTGTATTTGTACCTACTTATTTAAAAAAAATAAACAATGTTTAAAACTTTGATGTGCTGTGATATCAACAGGTTTTCATTTTTTTGAAATAATTGTTCAAGTAAAATGGTATTTAAGTTTTTACCTCAACTAATTAAATCAATGTTTATATTTTTGTGTTTTTGTAAATGGCTACCGTTGATTGACAAATAAAATAAAATATTTGGAAACTTCTCAACGAGACAAAACATTTTTGCAAATACAGTAAACTAAAGTTGATATGTTGAAGTGAATTAAAAAAAAAATAGGACAAAATACAAGTTAACAAAATATGCAGAATCAACAGACTGTATAGCTGACATTGTTTAAGCCTTAGTTATTAGATTTAAGTTAGTTTTAGGTTTTATACCTTTACCATTGTAATTCATGTTGTATGACATATAAAGGCATTTATTATTATTATTATTATTATTTATATATTTTTGTAAATGGCTTCCGTTGATTTGACAAATAAATAAACGTGTGATACAATATTGTAAAGAGAATTTCATTAAGAATCTGATTCTCAAAAATATTAGGGGCATCCAATTTAAAAAAAAATAAATGTAAACTTTTTCTGTAATATAGGTTGGCCATGGAAAAAAAATATTTGTTCCATCTTATAGGTCAAGTTGCATATGATGAGTTTCATTTTTTTGTATCTTCAATATTTTAGCAGATACTAAAAAATCAGCCACCCTGTATATGTATACTTAAAAGAAAAAATCGCTGTATATGAACGTATTAATTAGTAAACATTAAACGTACACCTATATACAATCCTATTTGAGCCTGTATTGATTAGGCCCAAGAAAACAGGGATTATTAATTAATTCCGTGGATGCGGAACGTGTATCCGTGGTGTATATTATAAATTAAGCCCGAATATTTTGATAATTAATGTTTACACGAGGTAAATATTTGTTTCACTGTTTAATAGAGAATTCACATTTCCATGGATAATGTATAAAACGGGTCGCATTATCTTAATTGTTTGTACTTTGTATGTAGATACTACAGTTAATTGAATAATAACAATTCAGTTCATAAAACGAACTGTTGCTCGAAAAACAATTCGTATCATTTTACTTTATTGTTACTGTAAGAACAAAATTAATTAAAGAAGTGTAGGAAACGCATGTGACTCTTTAACTGATGCCACTAGTATACATTTTTTTAATAGATTTATTAACTAGTTAATAAACAAATGTTCAAATGTCCATTTAGTTTGGTGAGAGAATAATTTGACCTGATGTTACATTTTGCATATAAATTTTGCATAGAACAGTAAATCTGTCGTGTAACTCAAATATTCATTGTATAAAAAATATAAAAACGAATTAAAATTAATATCAACTTTCTGCAAAAATGTTTTGTCTTCTTGAGACAGGTCTTCAAATATTCATTAAAACAACTACTTCTTGAACTAATACCCCGACAGATATTGAATTATAGAATGAATATTTGAGTTACACGACAGATTTAGTGTTCTATGCATAATTTATATGCAAAATGCAACATCAGGTCAAATTATACTCTCACCAAACTAAATGAACCAACAGGAAATTGAAATGATTTAAATAATGTATTCATTGTATAATTCAATATCTGCGGGGTATTAGCTCGAGAAGTAGTTGTTTCAATGAATATTTGGAGAAGTCTCAGCGAGACTGAATTTTTGCAGAGAGTCGATATTAATTTTAATTCGCTTTCATATTTTGTAAATATTCTAGAAGCCATTGGCAAATTTAATTTTTCTTTGTGCTAATAAATAGGCACTCTTAATTCGAATAAGGTATATATTACCTTTTCTAATCTGCCTTCATTTTCTTTTTCTCATATTTCTTCTGAGTGTATCCTTGAATACTTAAGGAAACTTCCCAATAAATTCTCATCAGGCGACGACAATTTACCTGCTTTTCTTTTGAAGGATTATGCTCCTATTTTCTGCAATTCTCTTTCAAATATTTTTAATTTATCACTTTAAACTTCTATATTTCCTAGTAAATTGAAGATAGCTTCAATTTGTCCTATACCTAAAACCGCGGTGATTGCCCGAAATATTGCTTACTACCGTTCTATAGCGATTCTTCTACATTTTAGAAAAACCTTTAAAAAAGTGCTTCATGATCAAATTTATTAATAAATTAAAGATAGCTTCAATTTGTCCCATACCAAAATCCTCGGTGAATGCCCAAAATATCGCTGCTTACCGTCCTATAGCGATTCTTCCACATATTAGAAAAATCTTTAAAAAAATGCTACATGTTGCACCATATTTATCTATGCCCTGGGTCTCCAAACTATCTTTTCCGCGGGCCACAAATACAATTCTACATAATAAAGTAGGCCAACATCCGATTAATTTTATAAAATTATGAAAAATGTAAGGAACAATTGTTACAATATTTCAAAATATGACATTTACAAAAAAAAAATTACAAACAATCGCGGACCGGATTCATGCAAGTCGCGGGCCAGATTTGGCCCGCGGGCCGTAGTTTGGAGACCACTGATCTATGCAAAAACATGGATTTATTCCTGGGCGTTCTACGGTTACGAATTTATCTGTTTTTACAAACGACATATTTAGAGTACTGGATTCATCGGGTCAAGTTGATGCCTTAGACATATTTGTATATGCTAAGGCGTTCGATAGAGTCAACCACAAATTGCTGTTGAACAAGTTGGACTATTTTGGGTTCACCTCTGGTCCGCTATTGCTTTTGGGATCTTATCTGAATAATCGTGAAACTTATGTTTCTGTTAATAATTTCACAGGTATCCATTTTGGGCCCCTTACTATTTAATTTATTTATTAATGACCTCCCGGCTGCACTGAGTGTAAACATCTTTTATATGCCGATGATTTGAAGCTATATGCATCTATGTCATCATTGACTGACTGTGAGCAGCTACAACATCAACTAGAAATAGTTTCAAACTGGAATTCTTCAAATAATTTGCTGCTGAATGGTAGCAAGTGCAAGTTTGTGAGATTAACTAGAAAGAACAACATTGTCAAGTTTAAATATAATATTTGCAATAATCATCTTAAAGAGGTATTCTTTAAAACATACATAATTTATACGCTGCAAATTATCAGGCATTCATTGTTTATGAAAAACGTTTGATTTTAGGCTAATAACGAGTGTTTCCACTCCCAGACTAAGCATGAAGTAAAATTTCGAGTTTAGAAAAGCCCCGCGTAGAAAATTTGTCGAGGGTCGCGCAGCGACCCGAGACAAATTTTCACGGGGCTTTTCTAAACTCGAAATTTTACTTTATGCGCCACGCGTGTAAAACGCTGAAATATTGATGATTGATTTACCTTTAATATTTTTATTAAATAGTTATTCATTATTATTTAGTAAACATTGAGAAAGAGTTTTATTTTTTCTAAATTCCTTAGGCTACAGACAAAAAGGTAAGCTTTTTTCAAACATTCCCCGTATAATTAATTATAATTACCCGTTATTTTGTTTTTCATTCTTTTCAATCCCAATTTGCTTATTCATTAAGGAACAAACGATCTTAAAAAAAAAAATCACAGAGGTAGGTAAATACAAAAACAAAACAACACTCGCGTTGTATTTTTTTGCGGGCGAAAATAATTAATTTTTAATTGAACACTCGAAAACTTTCCCGACGAACGGTCTGAACTTTGCTTAGGCGATTTGTAATAAATTACAAATCGGAAATCTGAAATCTGAAGTCTTTCACAAACACGAGCGCGAGGGGGTTTTTATTAAATTTTCCAAAATTTTGAGCGCTTGTGGGCAGGTCTGTTTGTGTTATTTAATCCAGTCGGATTTAATAATCCGATAATTATTAAAATATATTTCACTCCCCTGGTTCTGTGTGCGAAAGACATAAAATCGATAGGATCTCCACATTTACACACCGACACGCTGCCAGTGCTTTCCGATAACATGGTTTATATTAATTTTATTACAACACCTAAATATTCCTAGTTTGCATATTTTCGGATCACGCGTTTATATAAATTATTATGTTCGCAACTGGTTATATTTGCATTGAATTGTCAATTGGCATGTCAATTTTGAGTTTAATTTGGTTCGTATAAATCGATCATCCCTGGCTGTGTTTATCAATTGCAAATTGTATTGCACAATTTTGTGGTTAAAATTGAAGTTAATTAGTTTGTACAAAATATGGACATATTTATTTGTACACACCACAACAAATACATTTAATAAAAAATAATAATAAGCTAATTTAGCCCATTAACAGCCGAGCAATTATAGAGTAAACTGAAAAAGATGATTTTAGGCAAAACTCTGTACTTCTTTTTATGATTTCTATAAATGAATTATATATATATAGATTTGGGCAGGTGGTGGCCGAGCGGTATCGTCGCCGGGCTGTATCGCTCGGCGAGCCACAATTCGGGTTCCATTCCCGTGCACGGCGAGACTTTATTTAAAAATAATTTCTGGTCGTGACCCTGGGTGCAATATGAGTGTGAGTATTTGTCCGTATAAAATAATAGCATACTATAAATTGTGGTGTTAACAATTAATACAAATATAAATAAATGATGTTGGCTAAGGGCAAGTTCCCAAGGCCAGGCAAAAGCAAAGAAAAAATATAAATATCCTTATTGGCAGATTGTAAACGTAACATATAAATAATAGAATTTTGATTAAAACACTTGGTTTGTTCCACTGATTTTTATTTTTACTCCAACTAGTTTCGACCGTAGGTAGGAGATATGTACAAAATTTAAAAGCGTACCGATATTTGTACAAATATTACAGCTAATTTCAGGTCATTTGCAATCGGGGAGTGCCAAATGTCTTCGATGTTATTAAGCGTGGTTTTTCCACTTTTTATAGCTCTGTTTATTTCTAATCTCTCTCGGAGATTCAAGTCACGTCCCCTATTACCTGAATACAAATTTTTTAAATTATTATTATTGAAAAAATGATTATGTTCAATGCAATGTTGTGAAAGTCCAGTGGAGAATTTATTATTTAATATTGCTTTTTTATGTTCACATATTCTAATTTTAAAAGTTCTTTCTGTTTGTGCTATGTATAGTATTTTTCAAGCTCTAGTGCTAAGCAATAAAAAATAATCTCGAGTACCGCCAATAAAAAATACAATGCCTCTTTAAAATTGTAGCCGCTACTGCACTAGGCATGATTTATAGGGAGTTGGTTTCAGAGGGCTTCTACCTGCGAAAAATGTTTCCATATTTTTGGTATTCTGACAGGAAATATCTCAAGTAATTCAAAATATAATTCTAAAAATGGCAATGTGTCCGTCACAGCATTTTCCCTAATATTTAATAAGTAAATTCATCTTTACAATTAACTATTCAAGGATGTTTGCGCGTAACTTCTTTGCAATGCTTTTTAGTTCATCTCCTTTTAAATTTAAACAAAATAACTAGATCACAGAGACAAAGGGTTAGAAAATATTATATATCAAATAACAAAAAACATTACTTTATTATTGTCTACAACGTTGTCTTATAACATTTTTAAAAATTGTGTATAATAATATTTTAAATGTCTATATCTATATCTGAGTCATCACTGTCAGACTCTTGTGTATTTATAAAAAATTGATAATGTGAATCAAACGTATTATACTCTTTTTCAATACGTATTGTATGTTTAACACATCTTGACCACTGGTCGGCAGATATATTTTTTATTCCTTTTTTGACTAAATCTATTACTGATTTATTTAAATTTGGAGTTACATTATTCTTCCGCACATTTCCGTTTGATTGAGCCCATATTAACTCAATTGGATTAAAAATACAGTGGTACGGAGGTAACCGTACCACTGTATGTCCGTGTTCTTCTGCCAATTGAGCGATATAATATGTTTTTCTTTTTTTACTACGACTATTTAGAACTTCAATCAATTGGGATTTGGTATAATGTTCTTCAAAAAACAAATTATTTTCATATAAATATTTAGCTATTTAATCTTTTTTATTTGCCGCTGTGGGTTCTTTGTCAATTTGGCGACTATGATAAGAAGCGTTATCTAAAACTATTACTGATTTTGCAGCTAAGTTTGGTATTAAATTATTTATGAACCAATTTTCAAACAATGATGCTGTCATGTCATCATGATAGTCAACATGACATTTTGAGATTTGTTTCCCCGATAGTTGTTAACTAAGACCATTTAAAAAAAAAGTGTGTCCGTCACCATTGTACAGCCCAAACCAATCAAGATGTTAAGATGACATTATAAACTTAAGCTTTTTATTACAATCCTAGGATAGGAAAAGCTTTTGGTGAAAATGCGGGAACCGGAACTGGTAGTTTACTCTTAGCATTTTTTTAAATTTTCCTATAAAATGATCATATAAAATTCTGTATTGTGGAGGCTTCTACTTCGTTATACATGTTAATTACACAATGAAACACTTTTAACTTTGTTTGTATAACACGTTTTATTTAATGTGACTGCAGTTTCGACAAATTTAGCTTGTCATTATCAAACATGGAGTCCATGTTTGATAATGACAAGCTAAATTTGTCGAAACTGCAGTCACATTAAATAAAACGTGTTATACAAACAAAGTTAAAAGTGTTTCATTGTGTGATCATATAAAAAAATCTCTTTAATAAAAGTTGTAGATAATATAAATATTGGCTTTTTATGTATGTTTATGTAATTAACAAATTATGCCGTCTAAAAAATGAAAAAAAAAAATAAATTGTGAAAAAAATAAACAGAGGAAAATAGAAAGTTTCCTTTTATTTTATTTTTAATGAAAGGAAAAAGGCAGTTTAGTCAATTTCAGTAATTTCAGTAATTTTTAAAGGAAGAAAATGTACAATGTTTTTAATTTCTTTCTAAGTATTTTTTATAATAAAGATAAACGTCATTTTTATTTTAGGGTGTAAAATGCTAATTCTAGTCTAAATTTAGATATTAAATTTTTATACAAATAAAACCCAAACATAAATATTCAACACTGTTGGTTTTTCTGTTACACAAGTAGTAAAAAAAGTATAATTGTGTTAGGGCGTGAAACAAAAATTGTAACCCAAATATTTAAAAAAGGTGGTGATGTGTCTTTTCCCGTCAATTAAACAGTTGATAATTAACATACTAAATTTATTTCACTCCTACCAATTGGTTGAAGATTCCACTATAGGTCAGTCTTTAGTACGCGTGGCGCATGAAGTAAAATTTCGAGTTTAGAAAAGCGTGAAAATTTGAATTTGCCGAGGCGCGACTCGCTTCGCTCGCGCGCCCCAGCAAATCCAAATTTTCACGCTTTTCTAAACTCGAAATTTTACTTCATGCTTAACCTGGGAGTGGAAACCCTCGTTAGGCGATCAATCAGAAACAAAATTGTAAACGTCAAAATGATCAGAATTTATTCAAATTGAATGGAATTTAATTTTATATAATAAATATAAATCAATTCAAATTTTAACTTTGATTTGATATTTTGGAATATCTAGTAAAGATATTTTTCAATTATAACCAATCAAAGATTATTCATTTATGTGCAGATTCTTAGAATCTTAAGTTGTTTTGATAATCTGTTAATTTTTTACAATTGTTTAAATGCAAACACTCTCAAAAATCGTTGATTTGATTTCAAAATTACAACTTTGGCTAAATATTATAAGAAAATTTGATAATATAATTTAATTTTCTTTCTACAAGATGTAAGTGCAAACAATTCTAAGTAAATTCTGTGAATTTCATGTTGATGGTATAAAATTTTAAATTTTTAACAAAATTGTAAATTTGATTGCATAATATCAACTTTGGCTAAATATTTTAGGAAAATACGTCAAGATGATTCAATTTTCTTTCTATAAGATGTGAGTTAAATACATTCCAAATAAATTCTATGAGTTTCATGTTGATTGCATAAAATTTAAAATGAGATGAACTAAAAAGCATTGCAAAGAAATTACGCGCAAACATCCTTGAGTAGCTAATTGTAAAGATGAATTTACTTATTAAATTTTAGGGAAAATGCTGTGACGGACACATTGCCATTTTTAGAATTATATTTTGTTTAAATTACTTGAGATATTTCCTGTCAGAATACCAAAAATATGGAAACATTTTTTGCAGGTAGAAACCCTATGAAACCAACCCCCTATAAATCATGCCTAGTGCAGTAGCGGCTACAATTTTAAAGAGGCATTGTATTTTTTATTGGCGGTACTCGAGATTATTTTTTATTGCTCAGCACTAAAGCTTGAAAAATACTATACACACCATCACAATATCCACACTTGATTTTGTATATTCCACTTTTTAAATTTGTCTATCTCGGATTTATTATGCACTAAAAGTTTATGTAGATTGATTGGATTCATCATAGTAACATTAAACTCATACCATTTTAAACACTTTTTTATATTTTCAGATAGGTTGTTAACAAATTCCAGTTTGCACCACTTATTTTTCTGTTTTGGTATGAACATAAAAATATGTTTCTAATTGTATAAAAACAGATTGTATACAACCATATATAAATTATATAGTTATATAGTTATATAGCCAATTGGCAATTGACCATTGGTCTTTCCGACTGAATTTGTTATTATCTGTCACTGTCATTTTTGGTGTAAACACGGGTCATGATTGTTATTGTCGTTTGTAGTGTCAATGTGGAGCTGTTCGTTAATCGTCATGATCGCTAATGTCATGAAATGATAAAATAAAATCATAAATGGTGGAGGATAGATGTTTGCGTTTGGGAATTATATTTTTATTTCGGTGGATACACAGGATTAAATGAATTATTTTATTACATACTGAGAAGTTTGTACCAAATATTGCTCGGTTAGTAATGGGTTAATAATATTTAGGAATTAGATTCTTGTTCTAATTTTGTATTAAATGTATTTGTTGAGGTGTATGCGATTTAATATGTCCATTAAATCGCATACACCTCAACAAGTACATTTAATAAAAAATTAGAACAAGAAGCTAATTCCTAAATATCATTAACCCATTACTAACCGAGCAATTATAAACTCTAAAAGTTGATTTGAGGTGAAACTCTGCGCTTCTTTTTATGATTCCTATGAATGACTTATTATATTACATACTGCAAAGATTTCTTTTGAACACACACCATTTATAAGCTGTACATTTTTAGGCATTCGTCGATTTTATATAAGCGTTCAATTTAAAGTTTGGAACGAGTGTTTCCACTCCCAGACTAAGCATGAACAAATTTTCACGGGGCTTTTCTAAACTCGAAAATTTACTTCATGCGCCACGAGTGTAAAACGCTGAAATATTGTAAAGTTAGAAGTACACTTGAAAATGCTTTTTTACAATCAGTTAAAGTCAAAATATTTCAATAACAAAATATTTACATATTTCTTCACACATTCTTTATTCAGGTCAAACAATACAATTTAATAAATTAACTTATTTAGTAATTTAATAAGCAAAAAATCAATAATGTTGTTTATTAATATCTTTTTAATTAAGCAAGGTTTAGTGACGCGATATTGTTTCAAATCATCTTTGCGAAAAGCACAATGGCCTACATATAAAGGGCTGTAATCGATCTGTGGATGTCTCACCGACAAAGTGATCAATTCCTTGGATTGATGGCGACTTTATTAAGTTTCAAACGTTTCATCCTTATTGAGCCCTCCTTATATCCAGGCCAACGAGCTTCACAATTTTAGTAACAAAAAAATTGAAGTACAATCAATTGAGTGCTATTTTATTAATTAAATTTCGTCAAATTTTTATCGTTTCGGAGTTATTAAACATTTTTTGAAGTAAATAATTTTAATTTGAGCTGGGGATGTTGAGTTTTTTTTAATTCTATAACTCCAGTTAAATTCTATTACTCCAGTGGCGTAACTACATATGTGTCACCCTGGAGCAAATATAATAAAATAAGACATATCTTTGTGAGCATTGGCGTAGCCAGGATTTACAGCAGGAAGGGGCACGATACAACAAAAATTTGCCCAAATTAGTTAAACATACCTAACGTAAATCATTTTCACATAAAATGTCATTAGTTTTGTAAAACACAAATTCAATTTTACATCAATTTTACTTATATTTAATCTTATCACTTGAAAGTGTTAATCATATACCAGAGTTTTGTTTAATCACAAAAAAATATACAGACAGTCTTTCTTTCTTTTAGGTAAACATATGCATAAACTGTAAATTTTCCGATATTCGTTGTTTTTTTTTAAAGAGCTCAATTTAAAGCTTTAAATGAGTGTTTTCCATTCCCAGACTAAGCATGAAGTAAAATTTCGAGTTTAGAAAAGCCCCGAAAATAGATGCCATCTGTAAGATTTTACTTTATTCCTGATTTGGTTTTGTAAATTCCTTATCTCATACATAAAAGGAGTATATTTTTTAAATATTCGTATTTCAAACTCAGCCTGTTTTCTGTAAATCTTTAGATATTCCTTGTTTCTTTTAAAGTATAATTTGAAGCTTTAAACGAGTGTTTTCCACTCCCAGACTAAGCATGAAGTGAAATTTCGGGGCTTTTCTGAACTCGAAATTTTACTTCATGCGCCACGTGTATCAAACAATGATTTCATGTGAAGTTTAAATATACATAAATTTCACAATATTTCAGTGTTTTATACGCGTAGCGCATGAAGTAAAATTTTGAGTTTAGAAAAGCCCAGAAAATTTGTCTCATGTTTAGTCTGGGAGTGGAAAACACTCGTTTAAAGCTTTAATTTGAATAAGGAAAAAGATTAGGAATATCTTAAGATTTACAGAAAATAGGCTGGTTAAGTGAGAAATGTATTGAAGATACAATTTTTTTCATTTTACACTATTTAGCTTACTTCTTTTGCAAATTTATTGTCCATAGCTTTAAAGTCCAGTTGACTATAATAATTTTACATACAGTGAATTTTTCTTTTCGGTAAACATATGCACAAGCTATAAATTTTCCCACATTCGTTGTTTTTTTAAAAGAGTTCAATTTGAAGCTTTAAACGAGTGTTTTCCATTCCCAGACTAAGCATGATGTAAAATTTCGAGTTTAGAAAAGCCCCGTGAAAATTTGTCGAGGGTCGCGCAGCGACCCGAGACAAATTTTCTGGGCTTTTCTAAACTCGAAATTTTACTTCATGCGCCACGCGTATAAAACACTAGAATATTGTGAAATCTATGTGTATTCGAACTGCACTTAAAATCTGTGTTTTATACGCGTGGCGCATGAAGTAAAATTTCGAGTTTAGAAAAGCCCAGAAAATTTGTCTCGGGTCGCTGCGCGACCCTCGACAAATTTTCACGGGGCTTTTCTAAACTCGAAATTTTACTTCATGCTTAGTCTGGGAGTGGAAAACACTCGTTTAAAGCTTCAAATTATACTTTAAAAGAAACAAGGAATATCTAAAGATTTACAGAAAACAGGCTGAGTTTGAAATACGTATATTTAAAAAAAATACTCCTTGTATGTATGGAATAAGGAATTTACAAAACCAAATCAGGAATAAAGTAAAATCTTACAGAAGGCATCTCTATTCGCAATTTTATTATTAATCAGATATAATAATTCTAAATTTAATGTCCGCTATCAGTTGATAGATGTTGTTATTTTTATTTAAACGTAAAAGCCTGATAGATTTCAAAAATTTTGTAGCAATAAAACTTTGATTTATATTTTGGCATCCATAACATTACATTTAGAACATTTAAAATGTATTTTTTCATTATTGTATTTAACGATAAACAATTATGCAGATATACAGTCATGTCTGTATAATTGCCTATGGTTAAATAAAATTATAAAAAAATACATTTCTACGAATATTATAAATTGATTAAATATACAGGGTGTTTCACCAAATATTTCTCAAACTAATTAACAATAAACTTAAAATCTTATGAAAGTTTCGTTTGTAAGATGTCATTCTAGGCTTCAAATTAAAAACATATAACATATAAAACACTGATTTCAAGTGAGGTTCAAATAAACATTAAGTTCACAATATTATAGTGATTTATACGCGTGGCGCATGAAGTAAAATTTCGAGTTTAGAAAAGCCCAGAAAATTTGTCTCGGGTCGCTGCGCGACCCTCCACAAATTTTCACGGGGCTTTTCTAAACTCGAAATTTTACTTCATGCTTAGTCTGGGAGTGGAAAACACTCGTTTAAAGCTTCAAATTATACTTTAAAAGAAACAAGGAATATCTAAAGATTTACAGAAAACAGGCTGAGTTTGAAAGACGTATATTTAAAAAAAATACTCCTTGTATGTATGGGATAAGGAATTTACAAAAACAAATCAGGAATAAAGTAAAATCTTACAGATGGCATCTCTATTCGCAATTTTATTATTAATCAGATATAATAATTCTAAATTTAAAGTCCGCTATCAGTTGATAGATGTTGTTATTTTATTTAAACGTAAAAGCCTCCTAGATTTCAGAAATTTTGTAGCAATAAAACTTTGATTTATATTTTGGCATCCATAACATTACATTTAGATAATTTAAAATGTATTTTTTCATTATTGTATTTAACGATAAGCAATTATGCAGATATACAGTCATGTCTGTATAATTGCCTATGGTTAAATAAAATTATAAAATAATACATTTATACGAATATTATAAATTGATTAAATATACAGGGTGTTTCACCAAATATTTCTCAGACTAATTAACAATAAACTAAAAATCTTATGAAAGTTTCGTTTGTTAGATGTCATTCGAGGCTTCAAATTAAGATTGAAATGGTATAACTCATAATTACGGTTTCGCTGTCAAAGGCGTGAGAAAATGTCATTCGATGATCAGAACTTTGGAAGTGACTTTTTCTAAAAGAATAGAATATTTTAAGACATTGTAATTTCTTTACATTCCTCGATAATGTCTAGAAGCCGAAACTAAACAAAAAAAATAATATTCATACATATGCGAGGTCTGGCTATTATATCTGAAAAATATATTACATCTGAAAAAAATAAACATGGCGGAAGGTGACGGTTGTGAACCTGACGCTCCTCTAAATAAGCCCGATTTCAATCTAAATTAGCAAGAATCAAAGTGCAAATTGTGCTGCGATGCAGTTGTAAGTGCATCGCAGTGTGATAGTTGCAAAAATAATTTCCATCCATCGTGTTTAAAACAACATGAGAATAAATGTACGGGAATAATAGCCATGGAAAATCAAGACGATCGTGATAAATTTGCGTACTTATTGGAAGAAAATAAACTTCTGGAAAAATTAATTGCCGAAATGGAGGAGAAATGTATCGTCCTACGGGAAAATATCTCCCTATTAAAAGATAAAGTACGTACCCTAAAAAATCCAGTACAGAAAGAAATCCAGCATCTTTACAAAAGCTAAAAAACACAACTCAACAAACCACAAACACAAAAGGCAGCACAAAACTGGTAACACATCAAAACAAAACACTGATTCTGATCACTTTTCACAAAATGCGTTGAATGTCAGCGTCCATAATACATTCGATTATCTAGCTAACGATATACAGGGAGGGGCAGAAAAAGCTATCCGATTTCAAATCCCTTTTTCTCAGAAGAGGGAACAGGTAGAGCAGTGGGGTAAAAACCGTTAGAAAGCCGGTTTTGTGCCATTTGTCATTAGTCAACATGCCTTGGTCTGGTGAACATCGTGCTTTTGTTATTGAACGGTTTATCGAAAACGGCGGTTCGATAATTGCTACACAACGTGCTTTTCGAATTCATTTCGGACTCGGGCGTCATGATCCTGTTCCACATCACGCTACGATTAAAGTGTGGGTGTCAAATTTTCGACAGACGGGTTCAGCATTGAAAAAGAAGTCGCCTGGACGTCCCAGAACAGCAACAGGACCTGAAAACGTGGCCAATGTGA
Organism: Philonthus cognatus; assembly: GCA_932526585.2. Lineage (NCBI taxonomy): Eukaryota > Metazoa > Arthropoda > Insecta > Coleoptera > Staphylinidae > Philonthus > Philonthus cognatus. The sequence goes on along the minus strand of OW052245.1, from coordinate 82,442,726 downwards.
GAGCCGCGATTGAACGTTCCCCGCCTCGTTCGGCACGAAAACATTCGCTCGCTTTGGCGATTTTCAACCGCAGTATTCGGCAAATTTTGCACCGGGACCTCAAAATGCATCCCTACAAAATGGTTGTTGCACAGGAATTAATTGAAAGGGAACCTGTGTCGCGATCTCCGAGAACTCCCAATAGACGATGTTGTGCTCTTCTCGGACGAAGCCCATTTTCACCTTTGTGGCGCCGTAAACAGGCAGAATTTTCGATATTGGAGTGCCGAAAATCCTCGGAAAATCCATCAGAAACCCCTACATAGCCCAAAAGTGACTGTGTGGTGTGCTCTTTCCCGCCTAGGCGTCTGGGGGCCTTACTTTTTTGAAGAAAATGGGCAAACCGTAACGGTCAACAGCGAGCGCTATTGTTTCATGCTGGAACATTTTCTTCAACCCAAAATGGAAGAAAATGGCATAGAAAATGTGTGGTTTCAACAGGATAGTGCAACCGCCCACACATCGCGACGATCATTGGACATTCTCAGGGAAATGTTTCCCGGACGCCTCATTTCTCTGAGAGGTGATATTGGCTGGCCGCCGCGCTCACCGGATCTCACTCCATGTGACTTCTTCCTTTGGGGTTACCTCAAATCGAAGGTATTCCAGCATCGACCAAGGACCCTTCTTGCTTTACGAAGGGAAATTGCTCGGGCAATTGAAGAAATTCCTGTGGAAATGACGGTGAAAGTCATGAAAAGCTACCGCGAGCGCCTAAATCAGTGTATCCGCTCCCAAGAACGACATTTGAGTGATGTGCTTATCAAAACTTAAATTTAAAAATGGCATAAAATTTGCGATATGTTAATAAACAAATTTTTTTGTCAAGTTGAGTGGTTTTAATTTTATAACGTTTTGAAATCGAATAGGTTTTTCTGCCCCACTGTATCATATGGATAAATACTGTCAAATAGCAAACTAATAAACAATGACCTCGGTTAAAAGGCGAAAGATTCCACCACGAACACAAATAAAAAAGATATACAAGCGAAACAGAAAGCTAGAAATAAATACTCGCCAGATAAAGAGGTCAACGAACATGAATGGCAAACGATATCTTATAAAAACCGTAAACAAAAGACGTTAATTGGTAACTGCTCCCCCACAAATACGTTCAAGGCGCCTAATAAAAAAGCATGGATTTACGTCGGGAATCGTGCAGCGGATGTTACTACTGATGACATAAAAAAAATCATGAAGGATACCCATCCACACATACAGCATATTTCAATTGAAGAAAAAACTCCGACTGAGTGCTATAAGTGTTTTCGAGTGGTATAAACAGTTTTCTGAAGATCGAGAGAGCACCAGCGATAAGCAACGTCCAGGTCGACCTGTTTCTGTTTCAAAGCCGCAAACAGTGACCAAAATCAATGAAATTGTGCGCGGAGATCGTCGTATGAGCATTCGGATGATTGTCGAGACTGTAAACGCCGATAAAGAAACTGTCAGAAAAATTTTACATGACGAATTGAATATGAAGAAAGTCTGTGCAAAGTTGGTCCCAAAAAATTTGACCCCTGACCAAAAGCTCGTCCGTCAACAGATCTGCTCAGACGTTCTTGAGAGGTTAGATGAAGAGCCTGAATTGATAGAAAACATCATCACTTGCGATGAAACTTGAATATTCCAATACGATGTTGAAGCTAAGCGGCAATCCATGCATTGAAAAACTCCTGCATCGCCAAGAATGAAAAAAGCAAGGATGTCAAAATCAAAATTTAAAGCCATGCTAATCGTTTTTTTCGACATTAACGGCATCGTGATGACTGAATGGGTTCCAGAGGGTCAAACTGTAAACCAAACTTATTATTTGAAAGTTTTGGCAACACTGCGAGTTCGTAAGAAACGGGCGGAGTTGTGGAAAACAAGTCGCGCATCTTGCACCACGACAACGCACCTGCCCATAACGCGCTGTCTGTGAAGTGTTATTTAGCCGCTAGAGGCACTCCAGTGCTCGAACACACGCCCGATTTAGCACCCTGTGACTTTTTCCTCTTTCCGAAGATCAAGTCTGCCTTAAAAGGAACCCGGTTCAAGTCGATAAAAGAAGTAAAGCGAAAATCGGCGAAGCTCCTGAATGCTCTTACAAAAGAAGACTTTCAGCATTGCCCAATGGAAAAATAAGCTAATGGAACGGTGTGTGGTGACGGGAGGGAAGTACATTAAAGGGGAGCATTCGATTGTAGAATAATTTTTAAAGCAAAACTCTTTTTCATAAGCAGTCTCGTTATTTAATAGCCAGACCTCGTATATTTAATCATGTTTTGCCAAGTGAATAATGAGAACATAGTGAAAGATATAAATTGATTATATAATTAATTCATTGTCAATTGAATGAGGCATAATTTAAGGATTCGTACTTGTATTTGTAAAACTATTGTATGTCATTTGGTTGTTGAATTTAGAATACAAAAAATGATGTTATTTGATTAATTATAATCTGTCAAAGTTTTATCGTTTCGGAGTAATTTGTTTTTTTTTTATAAGTAAATCTTAATTTGTACGTGGTGTATTAAGATCTTTTTCTGGGAAAAATAACCGCACCACGTTGATACTACCATTGATTATACTGCGCGTGATTTTTTGAGAATATAACGTCTTATCAAAAACTTCAGATTTTTGTAAAGGGTAGAAACGACAGAAAATAAATAATTCGTTAATGTACGAAGGTGTTGTTTGTCGTTGCGGTTCTTTTATATATTTTAGATTTTCTGTATTTGTCGTTGAAGACGTTATTTAGTCAACTTGGATCCAATCACAGAGATTAAAAGTTTATAGGTTCACTTGCTCCATTTCTTTAGTGATAAGATAAGACACTGATTATGTGTACGCATAACATGGAATAACAAAACGAAATTATAATTATATAAGTATGAATAATATTTAAATAAAAATCACTTGGTTCGTTTCACAAAATATTTGATTTATTCATTCCTTGATAATGGCTAGAAGCCGACTAGTCGAAATAAATCAAATATTTTGTGAAACAAACCAAGTGATTTTTATTTAAATAATATTCATACTTATATATGTATTTATGTTTCACCAAGTGATTAATGAGAACATAGTGAAAGAGATTATAATTACTAAAAAAATATTTGGAATGTGAAAAATATTTTAATTGGGGATTATTTGCTATTTCCAATATTATCTGTACAAGGAGATAATTACACTATAATGATAAATATATACAGAGTTATTCATAAACAAATTAAATATAAATTAAACTGAGAGATACATTACAAATCCACTAATGTCTAACTTTTAACGCTTGTGCTGAGTGCAATGTTTAAGCCTCTGATATCTGCTGTACTTCAAATTACAGCTTGTTTTGTCTCAAATCAGACATTTTGAATTAATCTAATTCAACAAAGTAAGTTTCTCATTCAGCAAGCGAGCGTTTTCATTACGTAAACTGAATGCCTTTTTTTTACGAATTTCAGTTATCTCAAAAATGTAATGTTTATTTTTAAATATTTTCCCAAGAATACTTCCCTTGTTTTCTTAAAGAAATATTTAAAAATATACATTACATTTTTAAAATATCTGAAGTTCGTAAAAAACTGCGTGTTTATAATTAAATAGGCTTAAATTTGAGTTGACGTGCATTCTTGTGGCTGTAAAATTGTGTTTGGTATAAACGCTCAAAGTTATTTTTTTTTTGTTTTAGATATATAAAATTGTGCTTAGAACGAGCTCTGAAAATCAAATTTTAGTGGATTAATTAAAAAAGTAAGCAATTTAGGATTAAAAGAGTTTCTATTTGATGTATAAACATTATTTGAGACTTAAACATTGTGTTTAGCACGAGCGCTCAAAATTAAATTTTAGGGGGTTCATTAATTTTTCGTCGATTTTAAAAATTGAGAAAAGTCAAAGAATTAATTTTTTCTTAGAGAAATAAATAGCTCAGATTAGTTTTAATAGTAGTAAAAGCGTATGTGATTTTTTTAGGATTTTTAAGAATATATTTTTTTGCGTAAAAATTTTGATGTTTTCCATGCATTACGAAAATTGCGATTTTTCGATAAAAATTTGTATTTTTAGAAAAATCTAAAAAAATCTGGGCTATTCTTCTTGATATTAGAAATCACAAAAACTAGTATTTTTTTATAAAAAAAGAATATATATTTCACAAAAATCAGTTATTTAACAACATTTAAAAACTGTTTAAAACCAATATGACTACATTTAGGCATCCGTAATAAGTACAATTTTTAATATACGAATACGTAATTAAAATTCGTTTCAACCTTATTTTATTCGTAAAAACAACATCTTAAAACACACATTATTCGTTTAGTAAATTTAATTTTAAATTCAGTTTTTATTTGAAACGAACAATGAGTTGATTTTCCACTTATTGTGTTTAATGTGCTAAATTTCAGTAGGTATTTAACTGATTTGATTTCTTCTAAAGTAAGTAACTCAGGATTGACAGAGCTTTCATTTGATGTATAGACATAGTTTAAGACTTAAAAATTGTGCTTAGAACGAGCGCTCAAAATCAAATTTTAGTATTTTCATTAATTTTCCGCCAATTTTAAAAACTGAGAAAAGTCTAAGAATTATTTTTTTCTTTAGCAGATAAATAGCTCAGATTATTTCTAATAGTAGTAAGAGCGTCTGTGATTTTTGTGGGGATTTTTTTGAAAATATTTTTTGTTTTGGTGCAAAGATCTTGATTTTTTCCATGACCTTACAAAAATTGCGATTTTTCGATGAAAGTTTGTGTTTTTATCAAAATCTGAAAAAAATCTGGGTCATTCTTCCTGGTATTAGAAATCCAGAAGAAGAAAAAAAGAAGATAAAAACAATCTTAATGTAACGGTAAAGTAACATTAGTTTAAACCTTAGCTATTGAACTATTGGATAGTCATGTGACAGTGTGTAATGCCTTCAAGTTTGTTAGAAAAATAGAAAAAAAAGTAATTTTGTAATTTATTGGGTATGATAACTTATGTAAAAATAAATGAATGTGTTACATTTGTAAAAAAAAGGTGAATTTCGTAAATAAAGTTTATTATTATTATTATTATTAATAATGATTAAACCTCGTTTCATTAAACTTCATTTGAAATGACCCTTTCTACCCTTTGAACATTTTCGTCATTTATATATATCTGAATCATATTTAAAGTAATTAATGTTCTACAATTAATACAACGAGACAAGTATTGACAGAATTTAATTCCCCGGCTGAATTTCTGACGTCCGCTCGCAAAAGAGAAAATACAAAATCTCTCCGAGAAACTTATTATGCAATTTAAACCCCCAGCAGGGTGGACAAACAACGGCACGCGAATGAAAATTAATACCGATAATTAAAAACGACTTAGCGAATAAAGAACGTTTAATTCATGGAGGGACACGATTCCCTGAAACACGTCGACGCGATATTTTTGTTTCCGCTGCACATCCATTGTTTGGGCGGGGTGTGTACACATCTCGGGCAAAGAAATAACAACACAATGTCTCCTACATCTTCCGCGTCTCTTATAATCCCATTTAAAATCCTGATAAAGACTGTTTTTATGTTGTATGCCGGCAGCGTCGGGGTTTTCATTCGTCTCAATTTTTGAACAGATAACGATATAATGATGCTCGCCCCATGTTAAAGCTAATTTAAGCTCTGTAAAATGGAAAAAATATTTATAAACGAAAAAATCGTCTGTGTAATTTTGTTTTATAAACAGAAGGTATTGAATTATTACAAAATTTAAAAAAATATTCAAAGAATCCTGGTTTTAAATAATATGTACCTAAATATATAGAAGGATTTTCCTATAAGTATACACATCCCAATTATATTCTGTAAATCTACAGATAATCATTGTTTCTTTTAAGAGTTCATTTTTAAGCTATAAACGAGTGTTTCCACTCCCAGACTAAGCATGAAGTAAAATTTCGAGTTTAGAAAAGCCTTAAAATTTGGTTTGGTCGCGTAGCGCGTAGCGCTACGCGACCAAACCAAATTTTCAGGCTTTTCTAAACTCGAAATTTTACTTCATGCGCCACGCGTATATAACATTGATTTCGAGTGAAATTCAAAATGTATATAAACTTCACAATGAATCAGCTTTATACACGCGTGGCGCATGAAGTAAAATTTCGAGTTTAGAAAAGCCTAAAAATTTGGATTTGCCAGGGCGCGACTCGCTTCGCTCGCGCGCCCTGGCAAATCCAAATTTTCAGGCTTTTCTAAACTCGAAATTTTACTTCATGCTTAATCAAGGATTGGGAACACTTGTTATAAGGCTTAAATTGAGTTTTATTTTTCAAAACACTCAATCAGTTAATGTTAACTGATTTAGTGGGTGAATTAATAAAATATATTTACAAAAATAAGACAATTATAACAAAATAAAACACTTTTAACTTTGTTTGTATACAAACAAAGTTAAAAGTGCTTTATTGTGTTAAATTAACATGTATAACGAAGTAGAAGCCTCCACAATTCAAAAAGACACTTATACTTTGTTTGTATAACTAAGTGTAATTCTGTTTTATTAACAGGATGTATTAAATTAGTACAAAATTTTTAAAAATGTTCAAAGAATCCTGGTTTTAAATAACATGTACCTAAATATGCAGATAGATTTTCTTTTAAGTATTCCCATCCCAATTATATGCTGTAAATCTTTAGATATTCATTGTTTTTTTTTTTTAGGTTCAATTTGAAATTATTAACGAGTGTTTTCCACTCCCAGACTAAGCATGAAGTAAAATTTCGAGTTTAGAAAAGCCCCGTGAAAATTTGGCGAGGGTCGCGCAGCGACCCGAGACAAATTTTCTGGGCTTTTCTAAACTCGAAATTTTACTTCATGCGCCACGCGTACAAAACACTGATTTCGAGTGAAATTCAAAATATTTATAAATTTCACAATGAATCAGTGTTTCTTACGCGTGGCGCATGAAGTAAAATTTCGAGTTTAGAAAAGCCTGAAAATTTGGATTTGCCAGGGCGCGACTCGCTTCGCTCGCGCGCCCTGGTAAATCCAAATTTTCAGGCTTTTCTAAACTCGAAATTTTACTTAATGCTTAATCAAGGATTCTAAACACTTGCTATAAGATTCAAATTGACTTTTATTATTCAAAACACTCAATCAGTTAATTCCAGCTGTTTTAGTGTGTAAATTAATAAAATATATTTACACAAATAAGACACTTATACTTTGCTTGTATAATTGAGGTTTTTATAATATAATGACAAGTTAAAGTTGTCGATAATAGTCACAATAAAATTCTTAGCTATACAAACAGAGTTTAAGTGTGTTATTTGTGTAAATAATTATATATAACGAAGTAGAAGCCTTAACAGTTAAAATATATAATTTGTAAATATATTTGTATATACGGGACTGACCGCTTCCAGCATTATTATTGTCTATTTTAATTATAATAGACATTTATAATGCTGAAAGCGGTCAGTTCCGTAAATAATTTTTTTTTATTGGCATAGAATATTCAGTTTGCAAAGTTATAACTTGTAATTAATTTTGTAATCAACGCTGGGTTTATATAATTATAATTAATTATTAAAAAAATAAATATTGTATACACCTACGACTACATTAATTTCCAAGTACTGTTGGTGGTTTGCATAATTTACATTTTAATATAAAACAGAATTATAATATTAAATACGTATGAGTGTGTAAACAAGGAAAGTTATGGATATTTACACCCTACTCAAGCTACTACAAAATAATTTCATTTTGCTCTCAGATTAAAATATCTCCCCTGAATGTAGTTACCTCAACAAATGGAGAGTGACCGTAAATGTACAATTAAATTTAGTAATTTTCAACAATAACGGTAAATAGCACTACAAAGAAAAAAGATTTATATATAATAAATAATTTTTTTTTATTGGCATAGAATATTCAGTTTGCAAAGTTATAACTTGTAATTAATTTTGTAATCAACGCTGGGTTTATATAATTATAATTAATTATTAAAAAAATAAATATTGTATACACCTACGACTACATTAATTTCCAAGTACTGTTGGTGGTTTGCATAATTTACATTTTAATATAAAACAGAATTATAATATTAAATACGTATGAGTGTGTAAACAAGGAAAGTTATGGATATTTACACCCTACTCAAGCTACTACAAAATAATTTCATTTTGCTCTCAGATTAAAATATCTCCCCTGAATGTAGTTACCTCAACAAATGGTATCATTAAACTAATTGGAAAATCTATCTAAGTACTCTAAGCTCTGAACTTCTGAGGACTGAAGAAATACATGTTGAGATGTCGTAAAGATTATTATTTTTATTAATATATTTGGTACTCACACATACCTAATATAATAATAATAATAATAATAATAATATCCTTTACGACATCTCAACCTGTATTTCTACAGGCCCCAGAAGTTCAGAACTTAGGTAGATGAATAAAAATAATTTTATATTTAAAGTTCTACACACTAAAAGCATACGATTATTTTTTTTTAACTAAAATATTTACTAAACGCTGTAATCATCGGGATATACCGGGTGTAACACAAAAGAGGATCACCCCCTTTCGTTTTTTTATTAATTCAGATATCAATTCGAAATTGTCTACATTTATATTAACAACAATTTCGAGTTTAGTGGTGATTATGAAACTTTAATTGCACTTCTGGTTTCCCCGGTAGTGACATTAATATTGAAATTTTAAATAGAATGCCCTAAATATTTGTTCAGAACTTAGGTAGATAAATAAAAATAATTTTATATTTAAAGTTCTACACACTAAAAGCATACGATTATTTTTTTTTAACTAAAATATTTACTAAACGCTGTAATCATCGGGATATACCGGGTGTAACACAAAACAGGATCACCCCCTTTCGTTTTTTTATTAATTCAGATATCAATTCGAAATTGTCTACATTTATATTAACAACAATTTCGAGTTTAGTGGTGATTATGAAACTTTAATTGCACTTCTGGTTTCCCCGGTAGTGACATTAATATTGAAATTTTAAATAGAACGCCCTAAATATTTGTTCAGAACTTAGGTAGATAAATAAAAATAATTTTATATTTAAAGTTCTACACACTAAAAGCATACGATTTTTTTTTTTAACTAAAATATTTACTAAACGCTGTAATCATCGGGATATACCGGGTGTAACACAAAACAGGATCACCCCCTTTCGTTTTTTTTATTAATTCAGATATCAATTCGAAATTGTCTACATTTATATTAACAACAATTTCGAGTTTAGTGGTGATTATGAAACTTTAATTGCACTTCTGGTTTCCCCGGTAGTGACATTAATATTGAAATTTTAAATAGAACGCCCTAAATATTTTTTCGTTTTCGCTTACAGAATCTCATTTTACATACAAATAAATTGTAGTAACTGTAACAAATTCGATCATGTTACTGAAAACTGCATCGAAACAATGACATGCGCCAAGTGTGGCGAGGCCCACCCTACAACTACACGCAGCACCACCCTTCCACCAAAATGTAAGTCTTGCGGAGATACGGATCACGGAGCGTGGTCAACTAGATGCCCCAACAGACCTCTCAAGCCAATCCAGGGAATTCCGAACGTCAAGATTGTCAACCAAAACAAAAAAAACAGGATCATCCCCTTTCGTTTTTTTTTTTAGTAATTCAGATATCAATTCGAAATTGTCTACATTTATATTAACAACAATTTCGAGTTTAGTGGTGATTGTGAAACTTTAATTGCACTTCTGTTTTCCCCGGTAGTGACATTAATATTGAAATTTTAAATAGAACGCCCTAAATATTTTATCGTTTTCGCTTACAGAATCTCATTTTACATACAAATAAATTGTAGTAACTGTAACAAATTCGATCATGTTACTGCAAACTGCATCAAAACAATGACATGCGTCAAGTGTGGTGAAGCCCACCCTACAACTACATGCAGCACCACCCTTCCACCAAAATGTAAGTCTTGCGGAGATACGGATCACGGAGCGTGGTCAACTAGATGCCCCAACATACCTCTCAAGCCAATCCAGGGAATTCCGAACGTCAAGATTGTCAACCAAAACAGAAAATCTTCAGAAATAGACAAGGACCTGACAAAAACATCTCGAATTCATACCCCATACGGATCATGGAGCGTGGTCAACTAGATGCCCCAACAGACCTCTCAAGCCAATCCAGGGAATTCCGAACGTCAAGATTGTCAACCAAAACAAAAAATCTTCAGAAGTAGACAAGGATCTGACAAAAAAATCTCGAATTCATACCCCCATCACTATTCACGACTTCATCATTGACGTATACACGACGAAAATCAATTCACCCTCCGCAACTAACAGAGAAGAACTCATCAAAAAACTCAGAGCGCGATTCATTGATTCATTCCATGTCGACACACATATATACATCTATGATACGAAACAAAAGATATCAAATAATAAAAAAAAGTAAAAGGGGTGACCCTGTTTTGTGTTACACTCGGTATATAATAAAAGACCCTGCATCTTCATAAAAAGTAATTAAAAATAAAAACATAAGGCTATAACTCTGCCTTATTTATTTTAAATTTTACATTCCTTAATACTTATGGTTCAAAGAGCACTAAAAATGTAATTTTATTTAAAAATAATCATAAAAAAATCTATGAGATGTCAGTTTTCTATGAAATCAACAAGGATAATTAAGAGATAAATATACTTTGTTGTGACGATAGAATAATCAAATTTCTTAATTCTCTGCAAAATTACAGTTGCTGAAAATTTATTTAGAATACATGCATTTTTTTAAGTGCAGAGAAAAATGTAATTTCATTTAAATAATCGAAAAAAATCTCTAAGATCTCAGACTAAATTGGGTTTTGATATGAAGGGACTCTATGTTATCAGAATGATGAGTTCATGAAACCTCATACGGAGAGTTTTATGTAACACCGAACATGAGAATTTTTTGTTTAAGTATACATTAGCATACGTTGTACATTTGCCGACGCTCGATTTAATAATAATAATAATAATACACAATAACGTTGCCAAAATAATCCATCAAGAACTGGCAAAATTATTAGATCTTCTAACGACCTCAGAAGCATATTATAAATACGAACCTCAAGCCGTATTAGAAAACGACCGATTTAAAATGTACTGGGACCGAGAAATCAGAACAGACATTAAAATAAAAGCCAACCGACCTGATCTTCTAGTTTATGATAAACTATCCAAAACAGTCGAAATAATCGACATTGCTGTTCCGCTCAACAAGAATATATAAACAACACAGGCCATAAAAATAAATAAATACACGGAACTAGCATATGAGATCAAACAAATGTGGAAGCTCAAAAATGTAACCATTAGACCTCTAGTAGTATCAGCCACGGGAATTGCCCCAAAGTCACTAATAACACAATTGGATATACTGAAAATTAAAAACTTGATACCGAAAATCCAAAAATCAGTCATACTCGATACGTGTCACATCGTTAGAAGGTTCCTTAACATTGACTAATGCACAGAAGAACTTGACGCTGAAGTCCGTTCAATGTGCAAATCGAACATCTATATATGTAGAACAAAATACCACTTCCTAGAGTACAGCAGCTCAACTATGGAGCAAGAAGAACCCAGTCTCCACAGAGCCTTCCCCGCCCATGACCCCGCGAGGGGAAGGTGAATTTTTCCCAGCACCAGTGCTGAGGAAGTGTGCCGAAATTCAATAATAATAATAATAATAATAATTTTTATTACCCAACGGAAGAATCCAATACAAGGTAAAATAAATAGAATAATAAAATAGCAAACAAAATTAATTAAATTAAATTAAATGAATAGAACAAAAAAGTTCCATATAAAAATTAATACTAAACAATATACACACATACGTACATACATATGCACATTTATACATATGTATATACATATGTAAATACATACACACGTTTTGGACACAGGGAACTGTGTTTATGTACTCAACAAATCAAAAAATATTCAAAAAAACATTCTTAAAGCCAAACTCAAACAACCCTAATACATTTATATAAACAAAGACCACTCCTACAACTCAACACGTTCATTAATAAATATATTTATTATTATAATATTATTAAAAGAATGTAATTTGAAGCTTTAAACCTGTGTTGTCCACTCCCAGGCTAAGCATGAAGTAAAATTTCGAGTTTAGAAAAGCCTGAAAATTTGGTTTGGTCGCGTAGCGCGAAGCGCGGAGCGGCCAAACCAAATTTTCAGGCTTTTCTAAACTCGAAATTTTACTTCATGCGCCACCGGCAGAAAACACTGACATTACGAAGTTTAAAACACACCGCTAAACTTTACATTGCATCAGTGTTTTGTACCGGTGGCGCATGAAGTAAAATTTCGAGTTTAGAAAAGCCTGAAAATTTGGTTTGGCCGCTCCGCGCTTCGCGCTACGCGACCAAACCAAATTTTCAGGCTTTTCTAAACTCGAAATTTTACTTCATGCTTAGTCTGGGAGTGGAACACACTTATTTTAAGTATAAAATAGAACTCTTTTAAAAAAACGAATATCTATAGATTTACGGCATATACGCTGTAATTGGGACATGTATACTTGAAAGAAAAACTCCCTGTATGTACACGTTGAGGCATTAATTGCGATTGATTGGCTACAATTTGTAATGGTCACATAGGTAACCCAATTTACACATTATTTTAAAATTAATGGTGTCAAATTGTACTGGATGAAAATGTTCGGTGTTACATGAAACTCTCTATATGTAGTAAAGTTAACTCTCAAATGTTATACAACGATTCATTTAAAAAATTGTTCGAAAATAAGTACTGTAATGTACCCTAACGATATATGTTTATTGTTTATAATATGTTATTATTATTATATTTTGTCTTAGAGATATTTTGTACATTCATATCAATTCAGCTGTAATATAACAAGTGGTATGATTATCATCGATAATATTTATGAGTGAAACCGAGCTACAGATTCAACGAGCCCGAGGGCGAGTTGAATGTGCTGCTCGGGTTTTACGAATAAATATTATCGATTATTAATCATACATCGAGTTATATTCGATGAGAGAATATAACGAATTTCACTACATTTCCGTCCTGTAAACCTCACCCTATCACCTGGTTGCCACTTTTAATTATCGACTGCCAGATTTGACAAATAATTTTCGTAGCAACGACCAAAACAAGGTTATAGGATTCTATTACCGCTGTAATAACATGTATCAATCTAAATACGCGATTCTGATTGGAGGGAATGTAGTCATGTGACGCTTGAGTTATATTCTCTTTATTATTATCACTGCTTTATCTTTTCATTCCGTTTCTATTTTCGTATTAATTGTATTTATATTTTCATTACTAACTCTTATCTCTTCGCATTCCATCCAAACCGTCCATCCTAATCTATCTTGTAAATGTCCATTCTTACTAAATTATCTATTTCCCTACTAACACAAATCCCTACCAAAATCATAATCCATTATTTACTTTAAGCTGTATATAAATATTTTGTTATTGCTGTAAATGGTTGATACTTTCAATACACGAAGTAAAACCAAATCTCATTTTATTTGTGGCGGAATCCACGTTGAGAAACACTTCCTGGTGTCTGAATTCCTGATAACACAGCAGTACTTAACTACATTTTTTTAAACAGTTTTCGTGTTTCCTGAAAATATCTATTCAACTTACATAGGAGGTTTCATAAAAACAACGACGATATAATTATCTTTAACTTTAGTTTTCATTTCTGAGGAATTTCCTAGTCACAATTATTTTTCACTTTAATTTCAAATATCTCGTTATATGATTTAATATAGAAAACATCCTAATCCAACTTACCACAATCCCTCTTGCTATATTTTACAATATGCAGATGATACTGCTCTAGTTGCTCACTCTTCCACAATAGCAAAAGCCGTCAACACTCTTCAGGTCCTAATCAATAAAACAACAAATTGGTTCAACAAATGGAGGATATCCATCAATATCCAAAAAACCAAGCTGCTTATTCCCTATCATAATTTTCATAACTCTCCTTTCACTATCTCCATACATCACACTCAAATATCCCCCTCACCTACATGTAAATACCTTGGAATTCCGTATGACACCAAAATAACCTTTAAAGCCCACACCCAAAATATTAAAGCCGCGGTCAAGAAGAGGGCTAGGCATTTTAGATGCCTCACATATAATAATGATGGAATCACAACACAATCTGCTGTGACTATATATAAAATGATCTGCCGTCCACTTCTTGACTACGCGGCCATCCTTTACTGCAACCCCCATCCCACAGCCCTGAAAAATTTACAGGTAGCAAAAAGATTGGCCCTGAGAGTGTTGACGGACGAAAATCAGACATCCCAACAACCCCCTCCACAACCCCTCCAACAACCTCCTTTATCAAAAAACACAAGTGACTCCTATAGAAACTCGAATTATCCACCTAGCCCATAAATTTGCATCCAGACCCACTAACCATGATACTATAAACCACCTTTACCTACACAGAAACCCCAACACAATCCCCAAATTTAAATTTCCACATTCCACCATCGCTGACTTCATCTTAGAAACACCTACTAACTAGAACGACATTTATTCATACTATTCATTCATTACCATCATCTATTCATAACATACTTTAAAAGCACAAGCTAAAACAATGGCGGAAAGACCTCGGGTCGATAGCCTATGATACAAGAGTACAAGATCGTATTATATTAAAGAATAATGTACATAAATTCCTTGAATAAAGATATTTGTATATATAAAAAAAAACACTTAGTTAAATTTCACTAATATTTTGGTTTTTTATTCCAACTAGTTTCGACTTTGAGTCATTCTCAAGGAAACCTAAATATTAGTGAAATTTAACCAAGTGTTTTCTTTATTAAATCATAGTTAAATATGTTTCACCACGTGAAAGATGAGAAACTTGTTCAAGATATCTCGTTATAATATTTGCAGCATATCGTCAACATACTCATCTTTAACACGTTGTGTATTCAAAACATTAATAAAAGTATCATTTTACGTAAAACAGGTCTAATTTGATTCGGATTCATAAATCATTACTTTTCCGTATAATAAGAGTTTCTAGCAGTGATCTCGGGCATGGAAGGCAGTAATTATTGGCCATTAATCAAAGCCTTGCCGTTCACACGAATATTTTGTAATATCGAACAAATTTAAAACACAAACGGCTATTAATACTTCAGCATTCCAGTTGTTTTGGAAACACAATGATTATGCGCATTAAACCATTAAACTACGATTTATATTCAACAAAAAATAACAATACAATTATTCTAATAGCATTATGAGTCGGCTTTTATTGACTGAATATCACTGCGGTGGATAAAACAGTGGAAATTGTTTTGTATATACATTTTTTTTAACAAATAAAATAAATAATAATTGTTAAATACAATTATTATTAATCACAGATTTATTTAATACTGCCTCTATTTACCTGCCTCGCTGTTTTTATATTCAATTGGAAACTTTTAACGAGCGTATCCAAATAAAATAAATAATAATTATTTATTATTTTTTTAAACAAATAAAATAAATAATAATTGTTGAATACAATTATTAACAATCCCAGATTTATTAAATATAATTACTTTTTTTTATTTTTCTCCTCGCTGCATGTATGTTCAATTTGAAACTATTAACGAGTGTCTTCCACTCCCAGACTAAGCATGAAGTAAAATTTCGAGTTTAGAAAAGCCTGAAAATTTGGTTTGGTCGCGTAGCGCGAAGCGCGGAGCGACCAAACCAAATTTTCAGGCTTTTCTAAACTCGAAATTTTACTTCATGCGCCACGCGTCTAAAACACCGAATTATTTTAAAGTTCAAAATAATCGGCTCAGTTTGATTCGATGAAGATCAAACATCGAATCAAACTGAGCCGATTATTTTGAACTTTTGAACGTTAATAAAGTTTACAAATGTTTATTTCATCTAACCTAATTACAAAAAATACCTGATTATTGGATAATAAAACACTTTCTACTTTATATGCATAACACTTTTTAATTTAATGCGACTGCAGTTTCGACAAATTAAGTTTGCTATTACTTTGTGTTTATTAATGATAAACTAAATTAGTCCAAACTGCGGTTACATATAATAAAAACGTGTTATACAAACAAAATAAAAAAAAACTTAAAAACGTGACCGCCAGTCTAAAGTGTCAAATTGTTTAGAGAGAATGGCAAAGCTATATTAATGAGAGTTAAATCTCGAAACGCGTCTATAGATGGCCTAAAGATTTTCACCCAAACTGTTACATTTGCAGAAGTTACTGTATGTAACAGCAAACACTTGTTGTATAATCCAATGTCCGTCGGGGTATTAGCTCGGGAAGTAATTGTTTCAATGAGTGTTTGATATAGTCTTTGTGAGACTAACTGGTTGTAAATTGGGGAAAGAATCGCATTTTTAATGTTTGAAGTATTCTGCAACCAAGAATTGGCAATTTCATTTATAAAGTAAAAAGTATTTTATTGTGGAATTAACATCCCTGCTTTGCTTTGATAATGGCACAAGTGGAATTTGTTAATTTTTCTGGAGGTGCCTGCAAAAATGTACAAGACACTTTTATACAAATATTGGAGTATCCAGCTTCACTCAATTTATCGTACTTTTTGCATGCATTTTTATTTTTACTTTCCCCCGTATGTAATACAAAGGGAAAGTATTGTTTTCGTGAAAATTTTCGAATCAAAAATTTTAGCGGAAATATCCGTTTTGAGGTCCCCTGAGTCGAATAAGACCATTTTTGAAAAATGTCTGTCTGTCTGTCTGTCTGTCTGGCTGTGTGTCTGTGTGTGTGTCTGTGTACGCTGTACCGCAAAAACCGCTAAAGATATCGAGATGAAACTTGAAACTTAAGCTTTTTGTTACAATCGGAAGAACTGAAAAGCTTTTGGTGAAAATCGGAAAACCGGAAGTGGTACTTTACTCTTAGCGTTTTTCATATTTTTTCAATAAATGTTCATCAAACAAAAAATTCTTTCAAATAAAAGTTGTAGATACTAACAAAATGAAGATATATTGTTTATTTACTTTTTGTCATAGCACTCTTAGTTTTTGAGATATTTTAAAAGTTGTTTGTTTTATCTAGTTATTGATGTGTGACAGTGTATGTGTCGATACAATTGAAAAATGTTTCAAATAAAAGTTGTAGTAAATAAAAAAGTAAAGATTTTTTGTAGATTCACTTTTTGTCATAGCACTTTTAGTTTTTGAGATATTTAATAAATAGTGTTTTTTATCTAGTCATTGATTTGTGTCAGTGTGTGTGTGTTGATACAATTGGAAAATGTTTCAAATAAAAGTTGTAGGTAATAAAATATTAAAGATTTTTTGTATCTTCACTTTTTGTCATTGCACTCTTAGTTTTTGAGATATTCAATAAATAGTTTTTTTTATCTAGTCATTGGTTTGTGTCAGTATGTGTTGATCCAATTAAAAAATGTTTCAAATAAAAGTTGTAGGTAATAAAATATTAAAGATTTTTTGTATCTTCACTTTTTGTCATTGCACTCTTAGTTTTTGAGATATTCAATAAATAGTTTTTTTTATCTAGTCATTGGTTTGTGTCAGTATGTGTTGATCCAATTAAAAAATGTTTCAAATAAAAGTTGTAGTTATCAAAAAGTTGAAGACATTTTGAAAATAATAATGCTACAAATATTTTAAAAGTGATTTAATACGCAATTTACGGAGGAAAGTACTATGATGGACACATTACCATTTTTTTCCTCTTAAAGCCGTATTTAATAAATAACTGTTTTTAAAAAATACCTCTTTTTTTTTAGTTGTGCCACTATTATAGAAAAGCAGCGACATGTGTAAAGAAGTAGAAGCCTCGACAATACAGTATTTATTGAAGTTGAAAAAAAATTACACAAACAAATCTCTAATATTGAATTAAAATATTTAATTGCGTGATGGAAACAACGCGTTTTATTAAAGTCTAAGACAAACAGTTAAACAATTGAGGGGCTCAGTGGGAAAGTAGTACAAGTACCATTTTCTTAATAATAAATAATTGGTATAGGTACAGATATCTATAAATGAGATTCATATTTGGTGATAGAGAAAATTATACAATTGAAAATGTGTATATCTCAATATAATATACAATAAAAACACTTTATGTTCCTTACTTCGCTTAAGTAAGAAACAAAAGATGTGCTAATTAACTCAAATAAACAAATAAGAATATACAATGTTATTGATTAGACGTCCACAGATTTTTCTATAAAAGTTACGCTTTATCACAGTTCATATATATCCAGTTAGCCAGTCTGTATAAAATTTGGTAACAACGTTTGGATGCTGCATCCAGAATTAAAACCGGTGATTGGTGTATATAGTCGTCTGTCTAACTTGTACCCCACATTCTGACCATAGTCTCTCCTTTTCTACTCGATTTCCAGTTCTTCCATAAGCATTGGCTCCCCTTGGCTTTATCTCCAATTTACATAAATCAGTCTCATGTTACTTGTACTACTTTTCCACTGAGCTCCTCAACTACTATATTATTTGATTAATAAGGCTGAAAAATGTTGAAAGTTCATATTTACTTTTATATAAATGAAACAATTTATTATTTAGTCAAAAATACTTAATTTTATAATACAAAAACACTTTGAGTTTTTTTTTTAAATTTAGGACAAACAGTAAACAACATACTTAAAACCAATACTACATATAAACCCTACTAATTGAATCCATAATTACAATTTAATTAAGGATTATACCCTAAATCCCTACATAATTAATTCTCGTTATATGTAAACATTTGCTTATGGACAGAGATTCAAACACAAGAAATAATTGGAACTTGCGAATCGTCAATTTCCAATTAAATATTCATTTAATGCGCGAAATTAAATTCGGAACGAAAGTGTATACATTTATATTTATTCAACAATCGCGCTCGCGCCTGCTTTGAATGAAATGGGTACTTGAATTCGACTAAAACTGAGGAAACAGAAATATTAATGGATGCACTATCGAGGGTGTGTAAATATATAATGCTGAGTAAATTTGTAAATGTTGCTCGTTTAAATATGAAAGTCGTGTGCTCTTGTATTCGTTTAATAGCGCTTTTATTTGTTAATCGTTCGCTCTTTGTGTAATTATTCAAATCAAATAAAACATCATTCAAACAAACATAGTTGATACATGCGTGGTATAATTGCAAAGCTCACATTCTCCACTTTTGAAAAATGTTGGCAATTGCAAAAAAAATATACTTTGAAATGGCGAACATGAAAAAACCGCCCACTCAATTTTCACAATAAGTGGAGAATGTGAGTTTTGCAGTTACACCACGTGATGTAAATAAAAATGTATCCATTCAATTTTCAATTAAATATTCATTTAATGCGCGAAATTAAATTTGGAACGAAAGTGCATACATTTATATTTATTCAACAATCGCACTCACGCCTGCTTTGAATAAAATGGGTACTTGAATTCGACTAAAACTGAGGAAACAGAAATATTAATGGATGCACTATCGAGAGTGTGTAAATATATAATGCTGAGTAAATTTGTAAATGTTGCTCGTTTAAATATGAAAGTCGTGTGCTCTTGTATTCGTTTAATAGCGCTTTTATTTGTTAATCGTTCGCTCTTTGTGTAATTATTCAAATCAAATAAAACATCATTCAAACAAACATAGTTGATACATGCGTGGTATAATTGCAAAGCTCACATTCTCCACTTTTGAAAAATGTTGGCAATTGCAAAAAAAATATACTTTGAAATGGCGAACATGAAAAAACCGCCAACTCAATTTTCACAATAAGTGGAGAATGTGAGTTTTGCAGTTACACCACGTGATGTAAATAAAAATGTATCCATATAGACTCGTATTAATCGTATTAATGGCGGATCGTCAGAATTTGTATTGATGAGGCTGTATAGATCGCGGGTTCGAGTCCCGCCGGGTGGGGTCATTTTAAAGTACAAAATGATTCCATCTAGGTCCATGGATGTGTGTGAATGTGTTTGTGGCGTCTAAATATAGTTAAAATACTAAAAATATAAAGGTGAAATGGTCTGTGACCAATATCCAGTAAATGTATATAGAAAAAAATAATAGAGAGGGATGAATTTGTCAAGTATACAAATCCTGATTCAGCGTATGCATTTTGGGACATTTGTTCTTTTTTTTTTTATAAAATTGAGTTTAATTCGAAGCTACTAGCGAATTTTTCCACTCACAGATTAAGCATGAAATAAAATTTTGAGTTTAGAAAAGAAAAACTTTCTGATGATTGCTGTTGACAGTGCATAAACAGCAATCACGTTCGTCATTTATGCAAGCGTACAAAATAGAATGGCCAGAGTAGCGTTCACTAGATACCAATGTAAAGCGTCAAAAAATCTAAATATGTTGAGAGTATACTTTTCTGATGAATGCGCCCATTCTAATAGCATTCTGGGCAGCCGCACAAAAAAATGCCGCCTACTGTAAATCATAATTTAAACGATCGCACTGTAATATATTTTTAATTTCACAATATTTCAGTGTGATCAGATTTTATAAGTGTGGCGCATGCAGTAAAATTTCGAGTCTAGAAAAGCCTGAAAATTTGATTCAGTCGTAAATTTAAAATAATATCCTTATTCACGGATCAATATTCTACAATAATAAGACAAAAGATAGTATATATAAATAAATTATAAAATAAATACAATAAAATAGACAATAGGTATAAACGCATTCACAAGCGAAATAATACTACATGTAAAAAATCAGGGAAAGTGAGAATAGTCACAATAACACATTAAAATAATACAATTTTAAAGTATCGTCAATATAATTAAATAGATACCAATACAGTAGCAATATAACCTTACTAACACATTTTTTAACCTTATTCCGGGATCTCCCAATAGTTCCTTCACGAACGTAATTTTCCAAAATCCTTTTTAGGTATAAATACACCGCATCTTTTGTAAACTAATGAGTAAGCTATTGATATTGTACATTTAGCAAATATGAAAGTTATTGTGAAAACAGTGCTAATGTTTGTATTTCAAGTCCTTAACAAAATAATTCAGTAGATTTATGGCGATTTACCGAAAATTTTGTAAGTTCATTAGGCAAAGAGATTTTTAAGTGGCGATTTTTGTAAAAATATTGTTATACAATTTTTTAAGATACACACATTTACATCTGTGTTCTTGATAAAATCAAACATTAGATTTTCATGAAAACTTACAGGCTCTTAAAGATGAATTGAATTTGCCAATAGTTTGCAGAATATTAACAAAATATGAAAACGAATTAAAATTGATATCGATTTTCTGCAGAAAGTCGATATTAATTTTATATTAAATTTTAATTCGTTTATATATCTTACAGGTGTTTGTTTTTTCTTTTAAGTAGGTTTACATATCCTCATAATAACACTGTTAGGTGAAATTTTTAGCAATTACTGTTTTTATAAATACGTTAAATTTGAGACTAAACTTGAAATTTTACATCATGCGCCAAGCATATAAAATATTGATACACTCTGAAGTTAGATATATACTGCTTTAGCATACTGATTTAGAAGCATATTTTAACATAAAATATTTCAGTGTTTTATACGCGTGGCGCATGAAGTAAAATTTCGAGTTTAGAAAAGCCTGAAAATTTGGTTTGGTCGCTCCGCGCTTCGCGCTACGCAACCAAACCAAATTTTCAGGCTTTTCTAAACTCGAAATTTTACTTCATGCTTAGTCTGGGAGTGGAAACACTCGTTAGAAGCTTCAAATTGATCGCTATTTAAAAACAATAAATGTATAAATAGTTACCACAAATCGGGATATGAACACCTAAAAGATAAATTCTCTGTATGAAGTAAAATATAAAATAGCTTCGCGCTACACGACCAAACCAAATTTTCAGGCTTTTCTAAACTCGAAATTTTACTTCATGCTTAATCTGGGAGTGGAAACACTCATTAGAAGCTTCAAATTGATCGCTATTTATAAACAATAAATGTATAAATAGTTACTACAAATCGGGATATGAATACCTAAAAGATAAATTCTCTGTATGAAGTTTGGTTAGGATATTATTGCTGCAGAAAGTCGATATTAATTTTAATTTAAATTTTAATTCTATTTTATATTTTACAGGCACTTGTTTTTATAATCAGTGTTCTATAATAAAATTGTTTTAATACCGGCCAACTACCACAAATCACTTGTACCTGGCTTTATACATGTGTTCCATTGCATGTATACTTTACTTTATTTTATGATATTATATTCAAGTTTCTGCTTGATATATTTCCTCTGTTATTAGATCCTATGTATCTGTTAGAAAATAACTTGATTATTATCGCTAAATCTTGCTTACATTAATTCAAACAGAATAATAAACTTCTCTTTATAAAATTTAAACAATACTTGCATTTTGGAAAAACACCCTGTCAAAATATTTTAATTCTGTATAGAAAAGATAAAGTATTTACGTTTGCTTAAACTTATTTACGTTTATGGCGATTAGACATAGATGTCTAATCGCCATAAATTTAAATAAGTTTAAGCAAGAGTGAATACAGATCTGTTGATTTGAATAACAAATTAATGTTCTTTAAATCAAGTAATACAAGTATTAAAATAAATGTGGATTAGTAAGAATTGAATATTATTATATAGTATGCAATAATATTTATAGTGCAAAATAATATCGGAACGCGTGTTTTCCACTCCCAGGTTAAGCATGAAGTAAATATTTCGAGTTTAGAAAAGCCTGAAAATTTGGATTGGTCGCTCCGCGTAGCGGAGCGACCAATCCAAATTTTCAGGCTTTTCTAAACTCGAAATATTTACTTTATGCGCCAGGCGTATTAAACACTGATTTAGCGTGAAGTTTTATAAACACTTTATTTATCTTAACAATAAAACCAAAATTCATCAAAATGTGAAAATATAGTTTTTTAATTGCATTTCACTTAATATCAAATTTGTATCCATTTATCTTCCATTTATCAAATTCATTTCCCTATATACCACTACATTTCCCTATATGTCAAAACCTTATCACAGTTTGTCAATTACATTTCACTTGTCAGCAAAATCGCAGCAGTTCGTCAAAAAATGCATGTTAACAATGAACTAAGAGGACTCGTTATCCGGACAATGGATGCTGACGTAAGTAGTGGTACACATGTATAAATAAAGATAAAATACTTCCAAAAGAAAGTTAGTTAGTATTACTGCAAAGATGTTCAACAAAAATATTGAAGGGAAAAGTATTTTGTATACAGTGAAACTCATTTCGTTATTCGAGAAATCATTCGGCATATATTTAACAAGGTGAGAGATATTTGGGATATAGTGAATCTCATTTGATCAATAGTGAAATGCAATAGAAAAACCCTATATTATTATTTTCTTTATTGGTCATTATTTATGATTAAAATTCTCCATATTGAATATGGCAATACTAAATTGATTGTGAGTTACGTGAAGATCAAATTAATTTGACGAATAAAGCACTAATAACCTTTCTTCACACTTTTATTTGAATTACCAAATGTACATTTCGGATACCAAGTGACCATTATCAATAGATTAACACTGACACACAGTGTTAATCCATTGATAATGGTCACTTTGTGTCCGAAATGTACATTTGGTAATTCAAATAAAAGCGTGAAGAAAGGTTATTAGTGCTTTAGTCGTCAAATGGCAATACTACTTTTAGAATATGCTTCCTCCACTTGTTTGCTTGTGCCGTCTCTTCCAATCGTTTTTAATCTGCATTTTCCATTTGGAAACTGTTGAATATAAACGTCAAAACTTGAAGAAAACTAAGAATCAACTATGGCGTATTGAAATCAACGTCAAAACTTGGACAAAACTAAAATTCAACTATGGAGTATTGAAATCAACGTCAAAACTTTGACAAAACTAAAAAGCAACTATTGCGTGTTAAAATCCAAGTGAATACTAGTTTTTACTGGAAATATCTAGGAAATACTAAAATTTACTAGTTGAAGCTAATTTTTACTAAACATTTATGCTAGAACTAGGCTTTTCTAAACGGCTTTTACATGTTTATATTGATTATATTTATTTAACATTTTACTATTTTACAAATGTATATTATTTAAGTATTTAACGTGAATTATGATCATGACTAAAATAATTATGTTTGATATTAGCTTTTATTGATAAGTGTAAAGCAGATTGCTATTTAACACAATAAAGATTTTTATTTATTTACAAGTAAAAACCACTATTAACTGATTTTGAGTTTTCACTGTAACATGTTTAATTTTATTCTGTCAAATAAAGATAATAATGAGAAAGATACTAAGAATTGTTCTCGCTATATAGAATTAGTTAAGAAGTAATGTATCAATCAAAGATGATATTTTTGTTGTGTATTTGTGTGTAAATTTCTTGTTTATTGTTTACCTGCAGTAACATCCATAACAGCAGTGACCATAGAGATCGTGTAGGCGATTGTTACGAGCGCGAAACGCGCGTTTTTAGCGTCCATTAGTGACCGAGCGGTGCGCGTCCAGCATGCCGACTAAAGAGCGTCGCGTCGCCCGCACGCAACCACGCACGGATCGGGCGCGCGCCGCCCCCGCGCTTGCGTCGCCTGCCCCCGCGCGAACTGACCCGCACAATGCAAACTGTGCGAACGAGCGTCGCGATGCCCCCGCTCAGTGATAAATATGATACGCGACTGCACTTGCCAATAAACAAGTATTATTATGATGCACACACGAATTGATAAATTGTGTTACATGAGGCGGGCGCAAAAAGGGACGATGACGTTCATGAATTAAAGCAATCGGATCTGAATCATTGATGTGAACTTTGACTGTCGTGCGTATTGTGTAAGCTGAATCACGCACCCCCTCGACTTTTGACGTATTGACATTTAGCCGTCGCCTCCCCCAAAGTTCCTTCATATCATTTCCTTATCCGCTCCCTTCATGAAAGTGATGACTCATTAAAATTTAATGATGTTCTAGCCAAACTTTATACAGGGAATTTTTCTCCATTTAGGTATTCATATCTCGATTTGTAAATGTTCAAACATTCATTCTTTTTTAATAGCGTTCAATTTGAAGCGAGTGTTTCCTCTACCAGACTAAGCATGAAGTAAAATTTCGAGTTTAGAAAAGCCTGAAAATTTGGTTTGGTCGCGTAGCGCGAAGCGCGGAGCGACCAAACCAAATTTTTAGGCTTTTCTAAACTCGAAATTTTACTTCATGCGCCACGCGTATAAAACACTGAAATATTTTATGTTAAAATATGCTTTTAAACCAGTATACTAAAGCAGAATATATCTAACTTCAGAGTACATCAATGTTTTATATGCTTGGCGCATGATGTAAAATTTCGAGTTTAAATTCAAATTTAACGTTTTTATAAAAACACTAATTTATAAAAATTTCACCCAACTATGTTATCATGAGGATATGTAAACCTACAAAAATAAAAAATACTAACGTGTTTGGGGTAAACCTTTTTTATTTTTTGACATAGTCTCTTTTTAGGCTTATACACTTCGTTCAATAATAATAATAATAATAATAATAATAATTTAAAAACCTGCAGTATTACACGAAAATTCCTACGATAGAGCACTAGCGAGACTTGGTATAACCCGTCAGCAAGGAAGACCCCGGCTGATTAATCGCCGAGAAAACAAGAAATAGAATAATAATAATAATATTAATAATAATAATAATAATAATAATAATAATAATAATAATAATAATAATAATAATAATAAAAAAAATAAAAAAAAAAAATAATAATAATAATAATAATAATAGGCAAATACAAGCAAACAAGCCTGACGTAGTCCTCATAGACCAGCAACTCAAGACAATGTTTGTTATCGAATTCTCTGCACCGGCAGAAGCAAACATTGTCTTGAAACATGAGGAAAAACGGATCAAATAGCAAGACCTTATATATGAGCTTAGCGCGCTGCACTCAGGCTACTCTGTCAAGCTGGTTGTCCTCATAATTGGTTCGTTAGGTGGTATACACCGGGCGCTAGTCGACAGCCTAAAAACCATTCCGGCCTGCCGTGAGGCAACAAACACTCTAGCCGGACATATGCAAAAGGCGGTTATCCTAGGCTCTCTTCGTCTACTTAGAGCTCACAGTAGCGGAAACCAATAGTTACCTTACCTCCAGGTTTGGAGGAGGTTGCTATTGGAAAACGCGGCTCCCTCTCTGTACGGTATCAGGGACGTATAGGCAAAGAGGGTAGTCCGGCATTTAAAAAAAAAAATAAATAAAAATAATAATATTTATTTCCAGTGTTAAGTACATAATACATTCAGATAATATATACAGAACATGCAAACAAGTCAACAAAAAAATCCATATTTATACACAAACAGAAGTGATAAAATCATCCGTATGGTAAAGTTCTAGATCGCACAGGTATTCAAACAACCCATGCCTCATTTTCTCAAATGTCTCTGCGATTTTTAGATGATTGGGTAGGTGGTTGTATAATTTTATACAGCTATATAGCGGCCCTCTCTTAAACATACTCATCTTATGTGTTGGGTAGATATAAGTTATGCCGTATCTTGTATTGTGGGTGCTATTAAGCAGATATGGTGAGAATAAATGTTTATGTTTGTACAAAAACTTTGCACATTCAATGATATAGATTGCTGGCACCGTCAACATTCGTAGCCTTTTGAAGATTCCCTTGCAACTTTCCATTTGTGTCATTTTACACATAATGGGAATGGCTCGTTTTTGAATGACAAATAATTTTGATATTTGCGTGCTATTTCCCCAGATGATGATGCCATATTTTATTCTCGAGTAGATGTTAGCATAGTAAAAGGTTTTGGCAATATCCTTGTTAGTGTTTTTTGTGAGAATCTTAAGACCATAGCAGGATTTACTGAGCTTGGAAGATATATTACTGATATGATCAGTGTAATTCAACGATTCATCGAGTATCACCCCAAGAAACTTTGCACTACTAGAGATTTTAAACGAAGTATTGTTTAATATTATATGTTCCGGTGTTGGTGACGACTTAGTAGATTTAAAGAAAATCGTATTTGTTATTTCTGTATTTAAAATTAATTTATTTGTACTAAACCAATCAGTGATATTCTTCATTATGTAATCTCCATTTTGTATGACATTATCAAATGTCCTACCAAATATTATAAAACTCATATCATGTACTAATTTGTTGATCCCTTCCGAATAATAGGATTTGTTCATGTCTGCAAAATATCCATTAGTGTCTGCAATCATCTTCTCGTTTGAATAAAATCCCCCCAGACATTTCTTTAAACTGGGGAACAAATAGTAGTCCGAGGGAGTCTGGAGAATAAGGGGGATACTCGTTTCACATCCCATCTTATTTCAATTAATTTGCGACCACAACTGCTGAGGTGTGTGCTGGTGCATTGTCGTGATGAAAAAGGACTTTCTTGTGGGCCAATCGCGGGCGATTTTCTCGCAGCTCGGTTTTCAAACGGTCCAAAAACAATAATAAAATACGATAATATTTACCTGTAATAGTTTTACCCTTTTCCAGATAGTCGATGAGGATTATCCCTTGCGAATCCCAAAAGGCAGTCTCCATAACCTTTCCGGATGAAGTAACGGTCTTCGCCTTTTTTAGTGCATATTCCCCCGTGGTGACCCATTGTTTAGATTGTTGTTTGGTTTCGGGAGTATATTAGTGTATCCATGTTTCATCCACAGTGACAAAACGATGCTTAAAGTCCTCCGGATTCTTCTGGAACAGCTGCAAATCATCCTTGCAACACTTCACACGATTCCGTTTTGGATCAAGCATGAGCAATCGCGGCACCCATCTTGCGGATAGCTTTCTTATGTCCAAATGTTTATGCAAAATATTATGTACCCGTTTATTCGAAATGCCCACATCACTAGTAATCTCACGCACCTTAACTATTCTGTCATCCATCACCATATCTTGGATTTGATCAATGATTTCTGGAGTCGTAACCTCCACAGGCCGTTCAGAACGTTCAGCGTCACTTGTGGCCATATGGCCAGTTCGAAAATGTTGAACCACTTATAAACTGTTCTAATCGAAAGTGCAGAGTCACCATAATGTTTATCAAGCTTCTCTTTAGTCTCCTGAGGCGTTTTGCCTTTCATAAAGAATTTCATGTGGTGATTAAACACAAAATTCTTTTTCGTCCATTTCTTGAAAATCACTCGACTTCCTTGATTTACACGAACGCCAAACACAAAGAAATAGACCAATATGACTGAAACTTGGTGTGCGTTCATTCAAGAGATGCTACTAACTAAACATGACCTCGATACGCGCCGGTGGTGCTATCTCTCGGACTTTGCACGGACTTTTTAAACCACCCTCGTAATCAATGATTAGTGGTTGATTAAAGTTAATCAGTTGGGGTGTAAATGGGCCTGTCACGTAGACATTTGGTCAAATTAACATCAAAATATTTGTAGATCATCGAATCCTAATAAATACATATCTCGATGTATACGCTGCAAATTTTTAGGAAAACATCGTTTTTAAAAAGCGTTCAATTTGAAGCTACTAAGTGTTTCCACTCCCAGACTAAGCATGAAGTAAAATTTCGAGTTTAGAAAAGCCTTAAAATTTGGTTTGGTCGCTCCGCGAAGCGGAGGGACCAAACCAAATTTTCAGGCTTTTATAAACTCGAAATTTTACTTCATGCGCCACGCGTATAAAACACTGATTTATTCTTAAGTTGAAACACAACTAAATTATTTTTTATTATTGCCAAAAGTGTAGTTAAAGATTCAAAATAAATATAAATGCTAAAGTCGCAGTCCAAATTTATACAACATTTTGAAGGGCTTCACATTTCCTCTATTATAATTTATGTAATCTTAAGTAAATATCTTCACATGTCGAGTAAAAAGAAATAGGTACATATTCATAAAATTATGTTGTGGAATACTGATCTAACTAAACTAGCAGTGTTTGTCTAAGAGAACGGATGGAATCGCTTCTTTGCTCAAATTTGGTCAAATTAACACCAAAATATTTGTAGATGATCGGATTCTTATGAAAAGCTTAGATTTAGAGATTAATTTTAAAATCTTTATTAATATTTCCTATACCGCGATAACACTCAAACTTTAAAAACATTATATGTATCGACTCGTCAAACCTCAACACGAATATTTACACACACAAAATTGATTAAACGAAATAATTGAAAAATTAATTAGAACTTGTATAAATATGAAACATCAATATATCGGACACTTTTTTCTCATTAATCACTTGGTAAAACATTTTGAAATATAATGGCTTGTAAATTAAATTCACTTGGTTTTGTTTCACTTGTATAAGTAAAACAAAACCAAGTGAATTTAATTTACAATCCATTATATGAAACATCAATATGAAATTCAGTAATTTTTAAAGTACAAACATGAATATATTAACACTCTCTCTGATATGAAGTGAATTAAACACGGTTTTGATTTTACAGATAAACGACAATGTGTTTCCATCTATCCATATTGCAAATCTGCGCGCACGCAATTTTTAAAATATTAATCGACGCAATTTGTTCGTTATGAAAACCGTTGCACGGTCGGGAAATTGTTCCGTGAAATTTTGACAAAACAATTAATCAGCACTAGATATGGATGCTCATATGAGCACGTGATTGGCTTTAGCCAATAGAATTTCCCATCTAAATTAATTTAATTCCGTCAATTAGTCCGACCCTCTGCAAATATGTTAAATGGAAATTACTTGCGCTTAAAAATATCCACTCCCGTAAATTATCGAAAATTGTATGAACGGCAAATGTGAGATATTTTCGCTGAAACATCGATGATTTCAATTAGTCATTTATATAATATAGATATTGCAATTTTTACTTCAACATCGATAATTTCAATTAGTGATGGATGCAACGTTAATATGGAATTTTATTTTTATCAAATATATATTTATTTTATAATTGCCCTGATATTATTAATTTTATTGAAATGTAAACAAAATTGTGAGAAAAAAACAAATAATTAATTTGTTTTTTTCAAAGTAAACAACGCAAGCGTAAAAATATTTTACCTACGCCCTATCTATCATATGTTCATTGAAAAAAAATCTTTAGAGTGCCATGGAAAATAGTGTAAGTTGGCAACTCTGAAATGTATATTATAATTATCATGTTTGACGTTTTATATGTCAATTCCTAAGGCGTGTAGCCAACTTAAATTTAATAATAATTAAAATCATGGCACTCTACAAGTTTTTTTTTATTGAACATACTATAGTAACCGTATCATAACACACTGTCATCTTGACAAGTATGATTGACATTACGTACACATGCACGTAATAGCTTTGACAAGTACATTACGTGCTGACAGTTGAACAGCTGATTGCTTACCGTACAACCAAATGACATTTCCTTGATGTACAGGGCGTTTTTCTTTAAAGTATACGTATTCTAAATTCAGCTTATTTTCTTAAAATCTTTAGTTATTCGTCTTTTTTTTAAGAGTTCAATTTGAAGCTATGAACGAGTGTTTTACACTCCCAGACTAAGCATGAAGTAAAATTTCGAGTTTAGAAAAGCCCCGTGAAAATTTGACGAGGGTCGCGCAGCGACCCGAGACAAATTTTCTGGGCTTTTCTAAACTCGAAATTTTACTTCATGCGCCACGCTTATAAAACACTAATTTCAAGTGATTTTCAAATACACATAAATTTCACAATATTTTAGTGTTTTATACGCGTGGCGCATGAAGTAAAATTTCGAGTTTAGAAAAGCCCAGAAAATTTGTCTCGGGTCGCTGCGCGACCCTCGACAAATTTTCACGGGGCTTTTCTAAACTCGAAATTTTACTTCATGCTTGGCCTGGGAGTGGAAACCCACGTTAGACGACTAATCAGAAACTTATTTCGAAGTTTCTTTTATTGTAAAATTTAGCGTATAAAGTAAAATTGTTGTTCAAATTTAGAACTAACACAAATTCGTGTTTACGGGAAGTTTTTCTTTTAAGTATACGTACTCTAAATTCTGTAAATTTTAAATATTTCTTGTTTTCTTAAGTTCAATTTAAAGCTTTAAACAAGGGTTTTCTACTCCCAGACTAAGCATGAAGTAAAATTTCGAGTTTAGAAAAGCCTGAAAATTTGGTTTGGTCGCGTAGCGCGAAGCGCGGAGCGGCCAAACCAAATTTTCAGGCTTTTCTAAACTCGAAATTTTACTTCATGCGCCACCGGTACGAAACACTGACATACTACGAAGTTGAAAACACACCGCTAAACTTTACATTGCATCAGTGTTTTATACCGGTGGCGCATGAAGTAAAATTTCGAGTTTAGAAAAGCCTGAAAATTTGGTTTGGCCACTCCGCGCTTCGCGCTACGCGACCAAACTAAATTCTTAGGCTTTTCTAAACTCGAAATTTTACTTCATGCTTAGCCTGGGAGTGGAAAACACTCGCTTAAAGCTTCAAATTAAATTCTTTTAATAAACCGAGCATCGAATGATATGGAACGTATGTACATATATGGATACTTAAACGAAAAATTCTCGTTATGAAAATGTTCGGTGTTACATAAAACTCTCTGTATGTATACATGTATACCCTTTATTACTACTGAAAACGCAATACGAAAAAAACACACACACACCACATGGATTTGTATTACTTCAGTCAATTGCGTTATCAGGAATGACAGACATTAAAATATATCCGACACGCGACACTCTCCTATTACACATATTTAATTATTTATACACATAGAAATGAATCGTTAAATATATGATTTGTATGGAACTTCGCGTGCTGTATGCGTTTGAAAACGTGCACACGTGAAATATGCATTGAAATCAAAACATTTCGATATTATTCATTTCGAATTTACACACAATAACATTTTACCCCAATTCATTACGGACGCACATCGACAGATTTCATAATAACATGGAATTGCGGTTGTTGCATATTTTTGTAATTATATTTACGCGATATATGTTCGTGAATTATTGGAATAATATATAAACAAGCTTAATTTATTTTGTTATGTTATTTATCAACTATACTAAAGAGTATAACATATTTCTCGGTTATAAATAATAAGGTTATACCTGGATTTATTTTTAATACGTTCGCTGTCAAATGAATCAAATTCGATTCACGCTAAGTTAAGGTAACCATACCTACAAAATATACCGAGATAATTTCCAGATTTTTGTCCAGAATTCAAAAAGTTTATCAATATATTTCAATATTTGATCGTTTTGAATACATATTGGTTTGTAAATTAAATTTACTTGGTTTTGTTTCACTTGTATGTATTTTGTTTTCTACTAGTTTCGACTGAATGCCATTATCATTCTTGATAATGGCATTAAGCCGAAACTAGTAGAAAATAAAATACATATAAGAGAAATAAAACCAAGTGAATTTAATTTACAAACCAATATACTAAATATAAAAACGAATTCAAATTAATATTGACTTTTTGCAAAAATGTTGTCTCATTGAGATAAGTCTCCAAATATTCATTGAAACAACTACTTCTCGAAGTATTACCTTGGCAGATATTGAATTATACAAGAAATATTTGAGTTACACGACAGCTTTACTGTTCTATGCATAATTTATATGCAAAATGCAACATCAGGTCAAATTATTCTCTCACTAAACTAAATGAATTAATAGAAAATTGAAATAAATTGAAAATATTAGAGGGAATGAATATTAATTGCCGTTTCGAAATTTATCCCTCATCAATATAACTATGCTTTAGACTTTCAATACAAAAAAATATTAAAATAAAAAGGAAACTTTAAGTAGGAAGTAGGAATATGAAACTTTAAGTTTCCTATTTATTTTAATATTTTTTTGTATTGAAAGTCTAAAGCATAGCTATACTGATGAGGGATAAATCTCGAAACGCGTCTATAGATAGCTTAAGACAATTAATATTCATTCCCGGTAATTATTTCAATTTATGTCAATTTCTGCTAATTCATTTAGTTTGGTGAGAGAATAACTTGACCTGATGTTGCATTTTGCATATAAATTATGCATAGAACAGTAAAGCTGTCGTGTAACTCAAATATTTATTGTATAATTCAATAACAATAACAGAATAGCAGTCGTGTAACTCAAATATTCATTGAATAATTCAATATCTATCGGGGTTCACTTTTATATAAATAAAACAATTTAAACACTTTCAAATATATATTGTATTAACGCTACAATTGTTTCGCCACACTGTGGCTTCTTCAGGCGAAGAAATGATAAATACAATTTGTCGGGTCGGGTATATATACAATGTTTATGGGGGGGGGTGGGTTTTTTAAAAAAATGTAAATTTAAGAGGGGCGAATTAGTTAAATCTGTTTGATCGTTGAGAAGATGTCCTGAAAATTTTCTTTTTTTGTTTTCTAAACACTCCATGATGTTGAGTTTCCGACCTTTCCTTTCTAGATGTAGGACTTGGAAATTTTCATCGAAGTGGTGGTTTTCTTCGATGAGGTGGTTGGAGTATGTGGAGTTTGTTTTCTTTTGTTTGAAGCTGGTTAAATGTTCTTTTATCCTCTCTTGAAACGATCTTCCGGTTTGTCCTACATATTTCTTGGGGCAGTCTTTGCAAGTTAAGAGAGGATAAAAGAACATTTAACCAGCTTCAAACAAAAGAAAACAAACTCCACATACTCCAACCACCTCATCGAAGAAAACCACCACTTCGATGAAAATTTCCAAGTCCTACATCTAGAAAGGAAAGGTCGGAAACTCAACATCATGGAGTGTTTAGAAATCAATAAAAGAAAATTTTCAGGACATCTTCTCAACGATCAAACAGATTTAACTAATTCGCCCCTCTTAAATTTACATTTTTTTGAAAAATCCACCCCCCCATAAACATTGTATATATACCCGACCCGACAAATTGTATTTATCATTTCTTCGCCTGAAGAAGCCACAGTGTGACGAAACAATTGTAGCGTTAATACAATATATATTTGAAAGTGTTTAAATTGTTTTATTTATATAAAAGTGAATATGAACTTTCAACATTTATCAGCCTTATCAATCAATCTATCGGGGTATTTGGCAGAAAGTTAATATTAATTTTAATTCGTTTTTATATTTTGTAAATATTCTGCAAACTAATGACAAACTCAATTTTTCTTCATGGTAAATTTTCTTTATATTAAACCAATATACGGTTGATATTTTTTGACCAAGTGATTGATGAGAAAAAAGTGTCCGATGTTTTGAATATAAATAATATTTAAATATTCGAATATTAAAATTCCCAGCCCTAATGAGAACTTTGTTTAAGAATGTTAAACAAACATTTAAGAAATTTACGAAAATTACCAAGGTTTGAAATATTGACGAAAATCTTGGAAACATAATTGATATTCTATATCGAGTGTTTTTAATCGCAATTAAAGTAAAATATCGAGTTGAGAATAGCTTAAAAATTTAGATTTTCTTTCAGTTTTTTCTTAACTCGAAATATTACTTCATGCTTAATCAGGGAGTGGAAGTTTAAAAATAAAAGCTATTTAAAAATAATGTATACACAACTTTAAATATCTGATGTCAAAAAGTATCGATATATTAAATATCGATATTTTGCCACATTTATACTTTACTATACGATATAATCGATTCTCAATATCGATACATTATATGAAATCGAAACATCCCTATAATACGTGGTGATTCAAGGCAAGTGTAGACGAATTCGCATATTATTCAGAAACTCATTTGAAGGCAATAGATTATTACATCACCATACATGTAGGTCCGATTTTCATAATTTACAAAACTGCAGCTGATTTAAAATTTGTTAAATAAGGAATCATAATTAAATACAATTTAACAAATTAAAGAGACAAACTTAAGTAGTTAGTTGATGTTCTGCAAGGCTATTTAAATAGAAGGAACAGATTTCAAACATTTATTTCTTCCAAACTACAAAAGGTAGAACTATAATTCCAACGTTCCTGGACAGACAAAGGTTTGAAATTTGAACAGCCCAGGCAGAAGTTCTAACCACGGCTGCATTGGCGTTGTTGCTTGTCATTTTGATTCTTTGTAGTAAAATGGCGATACAACAAGAAAACAGTATAACTTTGTGTGCTGCAATTAGGAAAACTAGAGTCCATTATTGAAGTTCAACGTGCTTTTTGCCGCCTCGTCATAAGCAGATTTACCAGTGGCATCGAAAATTCGTAGACGATGGTTGCATCTACAAACAGTAAACCACGGGACGTCCACGCACATCGAATGAAAATGTCGACCGTATTCGTACAGTTTACGAAAGGAACCCAAAAAAATCCACAGTACGGTGCTCATATTGAATGCATAAAAAAATGAACCGTCTTTTCAGGAACGTTGGAATTGTTTTTTTAGTTTGGAAGAAATAATTGTTTAAAATCTGTTCCTTTATTTTAAATAACCTTGTACTTTAAATCAGTATATAATGTGCGTGGCCTGAAAATTTCAATTGCTCGCTTCGCTTCGCTTCGCTTCGCTTCACGGACCAATCCATATTTTTAGGTATTTCTAAGCTTGAAATTGATCTTAATGCCTAATCAAGGAGTGGAAACACTTATTAGAAGCTTTAAATTCAACGCTTTTAAAATCGACGAATTCCTTAACATTTTCAGCATTGTTTACATCGGGATATGGGATATACTTAATAGGAAATTCCCTGTTTGACATTGTATTTATTTTGATTGTATATTTTGTGACTTTTGTAAAATTCCTTGGTGTTTATGGCATCAATTAATAATATGAATAGGAATATAAATAAGTATTAGTAAAAGAAAACAAGCACAAGTTTTGTATCAAACAATATTTCAATAACTTTGTATAAACAAAATTATTTTTTAACAATTTTTTTTTTATTAACTAAGGTATATATAGTATATATCTTAGAGTTATTAAAACTAGTCTAATAGACTAACCATTAATTTTAGAATAGTAGATCTACTATTGTATAAACAAAATGATTAATAATAATAACTTTGTGACTGTGAAAAAGTGTGTTTATTTTTTAAATATCAATTATTTCTGCCACTATTTTAGCAATTTTGTAATGAATTTATTTAAATTGCTAAATATTTGTTGAAATATTTATTTTCATCGCAGCATTATGAGGAATTCGGATTGTGTCACCTTCGGACGTTTATTTCGAGAAGCGTTGCGTTTAAAAAATAAACACCCCCCTAGAGATGGCAGATAAAGTAAATCCCCGGAAAATTCCAACATTCCAGCGGGGATTCGAACTGCTGCAGCTGGATGAAGTGTCCGGATAACATTTTTATTTGAGTCGACCAGTCGATCATCTGTCCAAACTTTTTATCCCGACAGTGAGAAACCGGGCGGTTCTCGCAATTATTTATTTACTCGTCCAAAACTTCATAATCTAGTTCCCATTATAAATGTAGTCGGTTAGGTGGGTTTAGTTTGTATTGATTCCAGGGAATTTATTAACCCCGGGAATGGATATATTTATTCGGGGGATTAAAATGGGTTGAGGATGAAGTTTCCGCGGATTCGCTCTTCATTAATAATAACTTTTAATATTCATTTTCTGGCTGGGGTGTGCTGAAGAAGGCGGCGCGGCGCGGCGCAACTTCTCAACGCGGCGTAAGCCGACTTGAGTAAATTTAAATTCTGTCGTATTTGAATGATAATAGAATAGAAACGGGTCGGTCGTTTCTGCCGTTCCGCCGCGAATGTCTCACCGCTGAGCCGAGAAAGCTGCGAACGCCGCGATAAGCCTTGTAAGCCACTCTGTTCAGTTTCCTCCCCCCTTTCGGTAAGCCCATAATGGTAGTCTAGGACTGGGCGTACAATAGAAAATGTTAACGCCGTCATTGGAAAGTGATCCCGATTCAACGATTCAACTCCGCGGGGCTATTATTTCCAGCTTCGGAGCATAGGCCAAACAATTGTCGCCTGACGGAACAATGAGACACATGTTCCCGCGGGCACACTGGGAACACTCTCAGATAATGTCCGGAGCTAATACTCTCCCATCTGTCCCGTTTCACCTGTATCGAGCGTTTAATTTCGCTACACTTACAATATCTTCCATTCAATTCCAACTATAATCCAGAACGAGAGTTTTATAAAACGTACCGTATTGTACAAATTGAATTATTCCGGGAGACGATTTCTACAAACTGCTCTGGTGCTCTGGTGATTTCAGAAACTGTGTTCTAAAAGATGCACAAAATGCATTAAAAACAGAAAAGCTTGCTGTATTGAACAAGTCAATAATTGAGATTTAGAAATGTAACGTATTTTCTTGATGTTTAAATACTATACAGGAAATATTTCTTTTAAGTATAAATACATATACGTTTTTTTAAATAGTTCAATTTAAATAAGTGTTTTCCACTCCCAGATTAAGCATGAAGTAAAATTTCGAGTTTAGAAAAGCCCCGTGAAAATTTGTCGAGGGTCGCACAGCGACCCGAGATAAATTTTCAGGGCTTTTCTAAACTAGAAATTTTACTTCATGCGCCACGCGTATAAAACACTAGAACATTGTGAAATTTATGTATATTCGAACTTCACTTGAAATCTGTGTTTTATATGCGTGGAATTTAATCATTAAAACAACCCACATTCATTAAACCCAACCTCATTTATAAAATATAAATTATTAAAATAACCAAGCTGAACTTCGTATATAACACCGAACATTTTTATAACAAGAATTTTTCTTTAAAGTATCTATATGAATACGCTGCACATTTTGCCATGCTCAGTTTATTAAAAGAATTTAATTTGAAGCTTTAAGCGAGTGTTTTCCACTCCCAGGCTAAGCATGAAGTAAAATTTCGAGTTTAGAAAAGCATGAAAATTTGGTTTGGTAGCGTAGCGCGAAGCGCGGAGCGGCCAAACCAAATTTTCAGGCTTTTCTAAACTCGAAATTTTACTTCATGCGCCACCGGTATAAAACACTGATGCAATGAAAAGTTTAGCGGTGTGTTTTCAACTTCGTAGTATGTCAGTGTTTCGTACCGGTGGCGCATGAAGTAAAATTTCGAGTTTAGAAAAGCCTGAAAATTTGGTTTGGCCGCTCCGCGCTTCGCGCTACGCGACCAAACCAAATTTTCAGGCTTTTCTAAACTCGAAATTTTACTTCATGCTCAGCCTAGGAGTGGAAAACACTCGCTTAAAGCTTCCAATTTAATTCTTTTAATAAACTGAGCATCGCAAAATGTGCAGCGTATGCATATGGATACTTTAAAGAAAAATTCTTGTTATAAAAATGTTCGGTGTTATATAAAACTCTCTGTATACGAAGTTCAGCTTGGTTATTTTAATAATTTATATTTTATAAATGAGGTTGGGTTTAATGAATGTGGGTTGTTTTAATGATTTATATTGTATGAATTATAAGGTTGAGTTTAATGAATGTGGGTTGGAATTTATTTTATACTTTCCTCTAATTTACAGTTCAAAATTCCAAATAGTAAATATTTATAAATTGTTTTTTTTAATTATTAGAAAGGTAATAATCCTTCAAATAATTAGACAAAACAAATTATAAATATTCATTATTGTATGTATGGGAACGGAGGAGATGAATTAATTAAATGCTGGATTTAATTAGTTATTACTAGCCATAAACATACAGCGGTGTTTTTTCAAGTATAGTTGCATATTTCCCAATATGTTTGCATTTTTAGGCACTCGTTGGTTTTTAATAAATTCAGTTAGAAGTTTCGAACGAGTGTTTCCACTCCCAGACTAAGCATGAAGTAAAATTTCGAGTTTAGAAAAGCCTGAAAATTTGGTTTGGTCGCGTAGCGCGTAGCGCGTAGCGCTACGCGGCCAAACCAAATTTTCAGGCTTTTCTAAACTCGAAATTTTACTTCATGCGCCACGCGTATAAAAAACTGAAATGTTGTGAAATTTTAATATATCTTGCTAAATCAGGCAAAAAATATACTGCTAAAGCAGAATTTAAAATAAACTGCTCAACAATAATATTTTGAATATCACAATATTTTAGTGTTTTATACGCGTGGCGCATGAAGTAAAATTTCTAGTTTAGAAATGCCTGAAAATTTGGTTTGGCCGCTCCGCGCTTTGCGCTACGCTACCAAACCAAATTTTTAGGCTTTTCTAAACTCGAAATTTTACTTCATGCTTAGTCTGGGAGTGGAAACACTCGTTCGACAATTGTCTATAGCTAATTTTTTGTTTTGTTTTATATAAAACAAAATATGCGATAATAATGAAAGTACGTAATTAAATTATGAATATGTTTATAATTAAATTTATGAATTTTTATAACAATCTTAGAAATTCACCAAAAGCGTCAACATTTAAAAAATAGACAGAAATCTTGGAAATTCATAAAAAACGTCAAGAGATTATTAGATTTTCCGTCGAATATTACACATCATTTCTAACCTGATTTTCTAAAATTTTACTTCATGTTTAATCTGGGAGTGGAAACACTCGTCCGAAACATCGATTTAAACGCTTTTTAAAAAGCAATGAATGCCTGAAATTTTATAGCTCATGCATCGGAATCTGTACAATTAAAAGAAAAATTCCCTAAATGTATACATAATTTAAATTGATACCTAAATTACACACATTTTTTAAGTGTTCAGTCGATTACTGCATTTTCTCACGTATTAAGTGCGGGACGCCGTAAAGTTCTAATGGTTGGTTTTTTTATGCAGTATCAAGCTAAAACTTGTATAGTATGTAGATATTTTGCAGAATATTTTTCTTCGCCTATATCTATGATATATATATATATATATATATATATATATATATATATATTTATTTTTAGGTTTTCGCGAGCAAAATATAACTTGCTTGAGTTTTTTGCTTTCTCGCGTTGGTTGGTTTATTTGCGCTCTACGTTTCGGCAGCATCACTTCTGCCATCCTCAGGAGCTTTAATGTATACTGAGTGATGGATGTCACGTTCACTGTCAGTACATTTGTTTTGTAAACTAGGGACTTGTAGTCTAGATCTGCTGCGTGTTATTGGTCCACTCGATGTAGAAGATGCTAAAATTTCTTGATTTGTGTCCGATGTATCTGCATTATTGAAATTACTTGAATTTGTCTGAATATTCCGAAAATTGTTGGATATTGGAGGCAAGTCATTTTTTTGTTGTTTTATTATATTCATCAAAGGTTTCCATGTGGTTTGTAGTTTACAAAACAAATGTACTGACAGTGAACGTGACATCCATCACTCAGTATACAAAAAAGCTCCTGAGGATGGCAGAAGTGATGCTGCCGAAACGTAGAGCGCAAATAAACCAACCAACGCGAGAAAGCAGCCCAATAAACTCAAGCAAGTTATATATATATATATATATATATATATATATATATATATATAACTAAACGGGAACGAATTATTAAATAATATATAATAAGAAATATTTAGCTTTCATTCCTATTTAGTAATATATTTTTTTATAGAAATAGACGAAGAAAAATTTGTTTCTAAAATATCTACATATTATACAAGTTATTAGCTTTCAATTTATACTGGGAAGAGGGGCAGCCCTTATGGACAAGCCGCCACTGCTACAAGCGATGTGAACATTTTCATTTACTACAATTTGAGTGAGAAATGTTGTGTAACCATTAGATAAAATTTTGATTGTATCTCATTAGTTTATTGGTGTATTAATTGAGCGACCTTTCGACTAGGTATCAAATTAACGAATAGGGGTTACCCGTGTTCAACCCACTATAAAAAATGTATTAAAATTTAAGGGCCAACCGCGATCCCCATCCTCATCCCAGACACCTTCAACCCACATCCTCGGCATACTAATAGAGCCCCGCTACATTGTCGAAATGGGACATAATACCACCCATTAAACCCAAACTACCCTTACTTTAACTTTATCGCCGGTTTACGCCGTCTTTTAAATTCATCCAAACTGCCAGATGTTTCGCAATTAGATAAATCGCACCGGCCCTCGCGTGATTGTTCAAGTACCTAGTACGTCAAGAGGGGGCGTTTTAATTATCTGTACCGTGCGGGGCTTCGATTAAACAGTTGCAGTTGTTGTGTGTTTAATATTGCATCCAGCGCGCGGCGCCGAGCAGCGCGTCTACCGGATTAATTCGGGGCCCCGTTTTGTAGGGATTAAGGGAAATTAGCATGATTGCCGCCCTTCGTTGTCATGCAAATGCTCGAACGTTGTTTTTCCAGCGGGCACAAACGGCGGCGGGAAAGCGATGACGATCGCCTCCCAATCACCGCACTAATCAGCTTACTCGATACGATAAAACACTTATTAGGGCTAATCTACTCTCGGCTCGGCTTGACACTACAAATTCGACCCTCGGGCTTTAACTATAAATAAATTGTTTGAGCGTTGCGAGGAACGCTAATGTTGACACAAAACTATTGATCTGAGAAATGTATTAAATTTACAATTATTATTAAGATGAACAACCGTACTTCTTTATTGACTTTGGTACTACTTTTCTCCACGACCATTAGTAAGTGTAATATTTTTGAAATTAGTTTAAATAATACGAGGCGCATCCAGAAAGTAAGTTTCCCGATTTAGAAAAAAAAATAGCACACACTTTCAGGAAATAAAAAAATGATTGGCAACAGGTACAGTAATGTTTCAGCTATTTCTTAACATAGCCATCAGAATTGAGATACTTGTCGTATCGTAGGATCAACTTTTGTATCCCTCTGTCGTAGAACTCTGCCGCCTGTGAATGGAATCAGAGTGTAGCAGACGTCTTCAGCTCTTTGTCGTTGCCAAAACGCTCACCGAAGGACAGACATTTCTTAAGGTGCAAGAAAACGTGAAAATCGCTGGGAGCAAGATCAGGACTGTAGGTCAAACAACTCCCAGCTAAATTTCGTCAAAACAGCTGCTGTGTACCGAGCCGTATGTGGACGAGCATTGTCATGAAGGAGCACAGCACCTGCAGTAAGCAAAGCTGCCGATGAATTCCAATTGATGCAATGCAGTGCATTAAAGAACTTTATCACCGACCGAACCTCGCAGGCAGCGGGATAAGGAATAAGAGCTTTCATTTCGGACCACTGCAGCCACGCTACTGGCACCAGGCGGGATCTGTTCGGCTGGCATATGATTGATATGTCATAGATCTATCACGCATGCGCAATTGACACGGCTAATTACGTTTACTTTAAAGGGAAAAAAATCAGGAAACTTACATTCTGGATGCACCTCGTAGAATGTAAATTTCTTATTATAATAGAGTTAGAATATTTATTTTGAAATACTTGCTTTTTATGTGTTTTACATGTATTTTCATTCTATAACAAGATACAGAATGAATATTCCGTAATCGAGCTAAACGACATAGATTGCCTTGGATTTCAAAACTGTCCCAAATACCAAATTGAATTGTTTAGAAGTCGCTGAAATTTTCAAACAATCCCGTAATCCCTGTGTAAAACTTATCAACAAACAAACCGATGTCTTGTATTCACCACTATTTAATACTTTTTAGTCATAGAAACATTGTAAATTTGTCAAACTTGAAATTAATACTAAATATGTCGAAACTTGAGTCGTGGAAATATTAAGATAAAGTAGTATAAAACAATGATTAATCACTTTATAATTATTTTATATAAAAATGTACAAAATGGCTATTGGCGTTACGTCTGCGGGCCACATTTTGCAATTTAACTGAAGTTAACTGTAGGCTTTTTAGTTTACCTGAAGTAATTATTACACTAAAAAAAACTGTTATTCTTTACTTCACGTTTTATTTGTATCGTTAGATGTACATTTCGGACACAAAGTGCTAATTATTAATAACAAACTAGTTTGTTATTGATAATGAGCACTTTGTATCTCGAAATGTACATCTAACGATACAAATAAAAAGTGAAATAAGGAACAACAACAGTCTTTTTTAAAAATTTAATAGTTGCGGCTGTTACTTGGTGAAATTCCATATCAAAAACTTTTAGTAAATAACACACTTGGTTAAGATTTCACTGTTTATTGATTGACACTGCAACAATTGTTTCGCCACACAGTGGCTTCATTAGGCAGATGAATAATATACATTATTCATCTGCCTGATGAAGTCACTGTGTGGCGAAACAATTGTTGCTGTGTCAATCAATAAACAGTGAGATCTTAACCAAGTGTGTTATTTACTAAAAGTCTTTTTTAATTTAAGTTATTGAAATTTATGACACGAAACTTAATTTAAATAGTTTTTTTTATAAAACAATTTAAGTTATACCTTTCGTTACATAATCAATCTACAAACTTTATTTGTGAGTGAAAATCGTAATACTCAAATTAATTTCAGCGGCAACAGCGGCGATATATTGTCTCGATTATTAGATTCTGTAAATGAAAAACGAATTAAACAAAAAAATGTTCGCCGGTTTTCCCAGAGAAAACTTATTGATGGGTTTGTGCGTTCAGGCGGAATATTCGATGCACTTTTAAAGCGCAATAAGTGTACGACGTTAATATCAAACATGTTCTTTTTCAGCGTGATAAACTGGAGCATAAACAATGAAGAAAAATTTTACGACCCTTGGCTTATATTATCCGGGATGAAATTTCTCTCTCATACATGAAGTATATCTCGGGGAGTAAATGCCGCACGTTTCCGCTAGACTTAGCATATA
This sequence comes from Philonthus cognatus, assembly GCA_932526585.2. Classification (NCBI taxonomy): domain Eukaryota; kingdom Metazoa; phylum Arthropoda; class Insecta; order Coleoptera; family Staphylinidae; genus Philonthus; species Philonthus cognatus. Next base: position 82,399,013 of record OW052245.1, on the reverse strand, counting down.
TATAAACAAAAATAGACACAGTAAAACATGTTTATAGTTTGTTGGATGTGCACTGTAATTTGAAAAATCGTAGGAAAATATTTTATGTGGACCACAAATGTAAATCATTATTTTTAGAGGTTTAATTAAATTGACAATACTTGGTTGTACAGGTTCCGGCAGCGTTACTTGACTGTTTTTAAAATAGCACAACTCAAACAATGTTCAAGATATTTTATTAAAAAAAAAATTGGTTCCAAACAGAAAGGTTGGAAGTTTATAACGTATACAAAAACTTAGAAAAAAAAACTTAAGTAGCGAAAATAACATCAGGTAAATGACGACCTCCGTTTTCGATGCACTGCTGATGTCGGGTGGTAAAGTTTGTTACCGGCGTTTTATCGGAAACGTTGGAACTTTGATTAATTCGTAAGAATTCACGTCATATATTGCGGATTCGGCCTCATTATAATTTTATCATTTTAAAACGAACTAGGTTTGTTCACAATAGAATTAAGATTCATTTGTACATTTTTATTAGGGTGTTAATTGGTAGGCGTGGAAGCGCAATAATAAACACCAACCAACCTTAATCCGGGAAAGTTCCAACGCACACATTTGTGCCAGATGTTGCGTTGAACATTTCCCGTTCAGGCCTAAAACGTACCCCACGTACGAACCCTCGGGTTAAGGTTGGAGACGTTGCCAAACTCGCAGGGTACCGAACGCGCAAATGTTCGCGCAATATCCCTGTGGCTTACTAACCACAGGCAAGCGTTACAACCACCTCCAACGAAGCACCCCTTTCCAAAATTGCAACAGCGCGGGGGATGAAGGTGAATTGAAAATATTATTGGAAAAATAAGTCCAAAACATTCAAAGTGTCAACCTCGTGTGTCAAATTAATTATCGTTTTTTATTTTTAAAGTCGTTTCGCGGGTATTGTATTTTTTTTTAGTTTATGGTATTTAACTTATACTTGTATTCTTTTTTTGCCGTTCATTTTTTATTTGTTATTTGTATTTGTTATTAAGTTCTATTTGCGAGTAAATAAATGATTGTTATTGTTGTTAGGAAATCAAACTTTTACTCTTAATTTAAATTCAATTCCCAACAAAGTATAAGCGAAATATATAAACATAGAGTCAGTGGTTCCTGATTAGCAGCTGTCCCATATTAACGTACTCACCAGGTAAGTAATTACACTCTATTCAATTATTTAGTAAGTGACTGTGTAACTCTACCAAAGAGCTAGTTAAGGTAATCGCGGTGATCCGATTTTGGCACCAGGTCAATTTAATTCCATTTTTTTGTCAAAATCGGCGAATTAATTTCCAAAGAGTTAATCCCTTAATCTTCCCCGTTGAAAAGTTAGTCATCACTTCTTACAAAGTTCGTACGAATTTCGCCCTGAATTTTATCATGCAGTTGAGCTAGATTTCGAGGCTTGTCAAAATACACTTTTCCCTTTAGGCAACCCCATAAATAAAAGTCACATGGTGACAGATCCGGAGGTCATGCCAACCATGGGGTGGCACCGCGGTGTGAGAATAACCTTCCGGGAAACGATGTTCTCAGCAGCTCCATAGATACACGTGCCGTGTGGGCAGTTGCCCCATCCTGTTAGAAACAAACCCCCTGTTAGAAACAAACCCTCCTGGCAGAAATTCGACGCCGACGTAATTCGGGGAGGAGGTATTTCCTAATCATGGTTATATAACGTACGGCATTTACTGTTACAGTGTGGCCGTTTTCCTCGAAGAAAAATTGTCCGATCACTCCTAGTTTACACACAGCAGCCCATATTTACCTTTTCACTAAGAAGAGGCCTTTGATGAATCTCGAGGATTATTTGGTGGCCAGTAACGGAAGTGATGAATAACTTTACCAGCCGATTTCTGCTGTGCATCGAAAACGGAGGTCGTCATTTACCTGATATAATTTTTTCGACTTGAGGTTTTTTGCTACGTTTTTGTATACGTTATAAACTTCCAATCTTCCTGTTTACAATTTTTTCGTCAGGTAACGCTGCCAAACCCTGTAGAATACATAAAAGCATTCATAATTATTTTTATTTAAATTACAATGAATTATGTTTACAGTTAAAGAGAAAAACAACGATTTTGAACAATTGGCATTTCGTTTCTTATTTATGAGTGTCACTATTATCACATTCGCTGACAAGGCAGGCATTTTCTTTGATAATAGTTTCCAGGTTTTGTGGTAAACACTCGGTATATGATTTTTTGCAACAAAATAATTTATAGCAAATGCAAACGTGCAAATCTGTGCAGTTTAAGCAGGGATTGAAAAACGTAAATTGTAATAATTTTTCTGGTAATTTACCGATAATCTCCGGTATTTTAAACCGGAGATGATCTTCAAATTACCAACAAGTTTTGAAGAGAGATTATTACAATTTACGTATTTACAATCCCTGCTGAAACTACACAGCGATTTAGTTCTTTTAAGTATACATACGTTTGCACACGCTATAAATTTGATTTAAAGTTTTTAACGAGTGTTTCCACACCCAGACTAAGCATGAAGTAAAAGTTCGAGTTTAGAAAAGCCTGAAAATTTGGTTTGGTCGCTCCGCGAAGCGGAGCGGCCAAACCAAATTTTCAGGCTTTTCTAAACTCGAAATTTTACTTCATGCGCCACGCGTATAAAAGACTGAAATGTTGTGATGTTTAAAATATACTGCCATAGCATTATCCTAGAGCAGTATAACTTTAACTTTACGGTATGATCGTCAGTATTATTACATTCGCTGACAAGGAAGACATATTCTTTGATAATACTATACAGTATCCAGGTTTTGTAGTAATCACTGGGTATATGATTTTTTACAACAAAATAATTTATTTAAATACCGGAGATAAAAAGCAAATTACCGACAAATTTTGAAGAGAAATAATTACAATTTACGTTTTTACAATCCCTGCTGAAACTACACAGCGATTTAGTTCTTTTAAGTATACATACGTTTGCACACGCTATAAATTTGATTTAAAGTTTTTAACGAGTGTTTCCACTCCCAGACTAAGCATGAAGTAAAAGTTCGAGTTTAGAAAAGCCTGAAAATTTGGTTTGGTCGCTCCGCGAAGCGGAGCGGCCAAACCAAATTTTCAGGCTTTTCTAAACTCGAAATTTTACTTCATGCGCCACGCGTATAAAAGACTGAAATGTTGTGATGTTTAAAATATACTGCCATAGCATTATCCTAGAGCAGTATACCTTGAACTTTACGGTACGAGCGTCAGTATTATTACATTCGCTGACAAGGAAGACATATTCTTTGATAATACTATACAGTGTCCAGGTTTTGTGGTAATCACTCGGTATATAGTTTTATATAACAAATTAATTTATTTAAATACCGGAGATAAAAAGCAAATTACCGACAAATTTTGAAGAAAAATTATTACAATTTACGTATTTACAATCCCTGCTTAAGCTACACAGGGATTTTTTCTATTAATTATACATACGTTTGCACACGCTATAAATTTGATTTAAAGTTTCTAACGAGTGTTTCCACTCCCAGACTAAGCATGAAGTAAAATTTCGAGTTTAGAAAAGCCTGAAAATTTGGTTTGGTCGCGTAGCGCGAAGCGCGGAGCGACCAAACCAAATTTTCAGGCTTTTCTAAACTCGAAATTTTACTTCATGCGCCACGCGTATAAAACACTGAAATGTTGTGAAATTTAAAATATACTGCTAAAGCATAATCCTAAAGCAGTATAATTTAAACTTTACGTTAAATCAGTGATTTATACGCGTGGCGCATGAAGTAAAATTTCGAGTTTAGAAAAGCCTGAAAATTTGGTTTGGTCGCTCCGCGCTTCGCGCTACGCGACCAAACCAAATTTTCAGGCTTTTCTAAACTCGAAATTTTACTTCATGCTTAGTCTGGGAGTGGAAACACTTGTTAGAAACTTCAAATAAAATTTATAGCGTATGGAAACGTATGTATACTTAAAAGAAAAAGTCTCTGTGTTGTTTAAGCAGGGATGTTCAGGCTTTTCTAAACTCAAAATATTACTTTATGCTTAATTTGGGAGTGAAAAACACTTCTTAGAAGTTTCAAATTAAACAATATTATAAAAACAACGAATGGCTGAACATTTACAGATTATGCATCGGGATTTGTGTACTTGAAAGAAAATATCTCTATATATTATTTGTATCACACTGTATTAAATACATCACATAATAAAATCCTCTGATATTTCAAGACTATTTAATTTTGAAATTGAATCTATTCGAGTTTTACAAAATTTAGTTTCAGTGCATGAAATACAAAAAATCCAATTACCATTCTTCATCCTTTAGGAACGCTCCTTTATTTTGAGTCAATTATTATCCGACTAATTATGGATATTTTTCACCACTTTTAAATAAATGTTAGAAACCTAAATACAATATATTGTGATCCCGATTTTGACTTGTTTTATATGTCCCTGCGTTTATGTAAACAGCTAATTAATTTAAAATTTCATTAATGGGTGCTGATTTTCAGAATTTTTAAAATGATTATTCAATCCTATCAATTTAACGTTCAATTGGTAATTTCTCATATAGTATAATACTGTATACTAAAGAGAAATTACCAATTGAACGTTAAATTGATAGGATTGAACAATCATTTTAAAAATTCTGAAAATAGGCACCCATTAATGAAATTTTGAATTAATTAGCTGTTTACATAAACGTAGGGACATATGTAATTTACAAAGATTGCATGCCGTTTATGTAAAATATTAAATGCATTTCTAGATTAGATCATTCTAATAATTTTTTTTTTGTTTTGGCTTTTGCCTGGCCTTGGGAACTTGCCCATTAGCCATCATCAATGTTTATTTTTGTATCAATTAATTTATTACAATTTGTATTATTTAACTATTCATTCGGACAATCGCACACATTCATACCACACCCAGGGTCACGACGAGACATTATTTTTCAAATAAAGTCTCCCCGTGTACGGGAATCGAACCCGAACTTGTGGCTCGCCGAGCGATAAAGCCCGGCGACGTTACTGCTCGGCCATCACCTGCCCTATTCTAATAATTTAATAGTTGAGGCTGTTACTTGATGAAATTCCATATTAACACTTTTAGTAAATAACATACTTGGCTAAGATTTCACTGTTTATTGCTATTTATTTACTAAAAGTGTAGACCATTTTATTTATTCCATTTTTGCAAAGTTTGTATATACATATTTTTTATGATGAATTAATTTCTCACTTAACCCGCGGTGAAACATATTTAATTAATAATAGAATTATGATTAAAACACTTGGTTTGTTTTACTGATTTTTATTTTACTCTAACTAGTTTCGAAACTAGTTGGAGTAAAATAAAAATCAGTGAAACAAACCAAGTGTTTAAATCAAAATGCTATTATTATATATTTTTTGTAAGCAATTGTAAAGAAGGTGAATCCGTTAATTAAATATGTAAATAAATTTAATAAAATCTTATCATGCTCTATCTCACACCAGTTAAAAACAGATTATTACAAGCGCTGAAAATCATAAATATATTATATATTAATAGAAACAAACTTATTGCTTTCAACACAATATAATTTCAATTCACAAGAAAACAAAACCCCTATCCGACTTGGATACGTATTAAAAAACGATTTCAGCTTTGTAGATCGCATCGGATTTCTGTATATAAAACCGTTTATGGCTTTAAAGTAACACATTAGTCTAATGTTTTATTCATCTCTGCCCACCAGAAACTATCAGCACATTAAAGGCCCGTTGAATAAATAATAAGCAATGCGCCGGGCGTAATTTTTCCTTTCCAGAGGTAATTTAGGAGTGGACGATCCATCCATCGATTTCCACCGCAATAAATATAAATAATATATGAAGTGATGCTGACGTACGCGTTTTGAATACGTGTAATACAGAAAAATAAAATACAAAATACAAAAACACGATCGTTCGGCTGATTGGCGTGTTGTCAGTTAATTTATGGCCCTTGTTGATCGCCGGATTTACAAGAGATAAACGCCGTTATTACCTGTGTACCGTGCGTGATTGTAATTTATTGGGGTTATTTTACATAAATTGACGTTTTGTCAAGATTTCGAATTGTGTTTTTTTTTTCTATTAGCGAGTACATTTTATCTTTATCAAGATACAGTTATTTAGTTTTTATGGTTTTATAAAAAATAGATAAATTGCACTCATTTAATTGAATGTATTATTACATGTTGCACTATATGTAATTTTTATGGCGAATGCGCCGGGTATAACTTCTGAGGTCGTTACGGCTCAGTCAACTTAGCCCCCCGAAGTTCGACTTTTCTGAAAAATACTATTGCGCTAGACGAGCCTTGGCTAGCGCCAGCTATCACCATAAAAAGTAGAGCTAGCGCTATTTAGAAAACAAAGTTACAGGAGTTTGAACTTTCGGAGGGCTAGGTTAATGCTAGCCCCCCGAGTTTGGATTTTTCAAGTTTTTTTACACTATTCAGATTCCTTAGAGCTAGCGCCAGCTAGCGCTACCAATTTAAAAGCTAGCGCTACCCCCACAACCCCAAAAAATGATAAATCCTTAGCCCCTCTGATCGGGTTTATTAGGTGCTCGGATTGGTTTGTATAGGTGAAGAGGGAGGGGAGATATGACTTCTTTTCACCCATATTATATCACAAGGGGCCCTTTGGGCCTAAGTGAGCGGTCTAACTGCTGCCATTGGAACCTAACCTAACCTTAGCCCCCCAAAATGAGATTTTTTAATCAAATTGTGTGGAAAAATAGCTTAAAGCTAGCGCTAGCACAATATAAAAAAAATATTCTCTCAAAGAAATCAGGTAAAATAATATTCACATCCAAATGTTGATCCGAGAGCTTTCAGATCCTGTATGCGTATTTCCATTTACGTGCTGAATTTCAATGCAAAATCATGTTTGGCATCTAAAATACTGCTTCGGCGTTGTAATTACTTTGTTCATTAAAAGTGCGATTCTTTTCGCAATCTACAACAAGTTAGTCTTACAAAGACTATATCAAACACTCATTGCAACAATTTGGGTCAAATTATTCAGGCCATCTATAGACGCGTTTCGAGTATTCTGCAACCAAGAATTGGCAATTTCATTTATACTTATGTTTGAACGGTAACGTGACCGCCAGTCTAAGGTGTCAAATTGTTTAGAGGGAATGGCAAAGCTATACTGATGAGAGATAAATCTCGAAACGCGTCTATAGATGGCCTGAATAATTTGACCCAAATTGTTGCATTTGCAGTAGGTTGCTGTATGTAACAGCAAACACTTGTTGTATAATTCAATGTCCGTCGGGGTATTAGCCCGGGAAGTAGTTTCAATGAGTGTTTGATATAGTCTTTGTAAGACTAACTTGTTGTAGATTGCGAAAAGAATCGCACTTTTAATGTTTGAAGTATTCTGCAACCAAGAATTGGCAATTTTATTTATACTTATGTTTGAACGGTAACGTGACCGCCAGTCTAAGGTGTCAAATTGTTTAGAGGGAATGGCAAAGCTATACTGATGAGAGATAAATCTCGTAATCGCGTCTATAGATGGCCTGAATAATTTGACCCAAATTGTTGCATTTGCAGTAGGTTGCTGTATGTAACAGCAAACACTTGTTGTATAATTCAATGTCCGTCGGGGTATTAGCCCGGGAAGTAGTTGTTTCAATGAGTGTTTGATATAGTCTTTGTAAGACTAACTTGTTGTAGATTGCGAAAAGAATCGCACTTTTAATGTATGAAGTATTCTGCAACCAAGAATTAGCAATTTCATTTATAATTACTTTGTTTATGTTCATAGACGCTGGCTATTAGAAAGATGATGCTACAATTGATATACTTCATCTAATAAATTTCCAGCTCTAACAAAAACATATTTTCGAATTAGTTATTTAGGTTTCGCCTGTATCGCCTGTTGAAGTCTCCATGGTTTTTCTCAATTTTCGGGAAAACTAAAGGTCAGAGAGAAAAACGTTTTACAGCGCTATGGGGTGCTATGAGGATGCTATAGGCTAGGCTTCTTTATATTTAAAATAAAGCAAATTGAAAATTAAGGACTGGGTTTCACGTCTAATGTGTGTAATTTCCAATATTTTTAGAGAAATTCAAAAATTTGTTTAGATAGAAAAATATTTTTTTATCATCAATTCAAAGCTACCCCTGTTTTAATATGAGTTGAAGTTTGTTGAATTCTGTCTATTCGTTTTGACGCAGTGAATTTATTTGTGGGTGATTTCAACGGGTTTGGAGGGCTTTCTTTTTTTCTCTCGAGAACTATTTGCTTTGCGCAAGTATTTTTGGTAGTACTAAAGGGTGTTATAAAAATGCTATCGATTGGACTGGTTTCGTTAAAATTTCTCGAATTCCAGGCTGAAAAATGACCTACCTCGATTTTCCAGAAAAGGCAAGGAGTGCCATAGAAGGAGGTGCTATAGGGTGCTGTAAGAGTACTATAATTTAGACTATAATAAATAATTATAGTCTAAATTATAAAATTTAGACTATAATAAAAAAATAATAAAAAATAGACTAGAATACATTGAAATTATCGAAAGTCGTTGGGCCAGGGTAATAGAGCCGTGCAAACGGGCATAAATAATTAGAATGTGTAAACATCAATCTGATTATTAATAGTTTTTAAACTTTGATGTTAAGCATTGTTTTTTTTTAATTATTAAAACTTTGTTGGACGGTGCGTGCCGTCGTCGTTTAATTAAGCGTTACTCCTAATTAAGATGTGTCACGATAAGAATTAATTAATAAAAGGGGTCCATTTTCCTCAATCTTGCCCTTATCCCCCTCTATCCCATCCACTCCTCTCAGCAAATCGCTAATTACCCAAACGGGTTTATACATTATGTGCTGATAGGGCGACAATGCTTAAATCAAAACTTGGAGGAGCTCCGCACCCGGCTTACGTTTCTTAATTGAAAACACTAAAAAATAATTCCTTGAATAAAGCCTGAAATCAAAATTAAAATTAATTTAGCTAAACACATACATACAGACACATTTTTTCCCATCCACTCATATCAGCAAATCGCTAATTACCCTAACGGGTTTATACATTATGTGTTGTTAAGGCGACAATGCTTAAATCAAAACTTGAAGGAGCGCCGCTCCCGGCTTACGTATCTAAATTGAAAACACTAAGAAATAATTCCCTGAATAAAGCCTGAAATCAAAATTAAAATTAATTTAGCCTAACACACACATACAGACATATTTTTTTCCATCCACTCATCTCAGTAAATCGCTAATTACCCAAACGGGTTTATACATTATGTGATGATAAGGCGACAATACTTAAATCAAAACTCGGAGAAGCATGAAATCAAATTTAAAATTAATTTAGCCCAACACACATATACAAACCCATTTTTTTAAACGAATTTCCACCTTATAGCGAATTAACCGGTTAATTAATGCGATTGTACATAAATTAGTCTTTGATGTTTTAATTAAATTTTTGCATGTAAAAACAATACATACCATAGACAGCCGTTTTCCGATCTTGCGGTCCTGCATAAAGGCCCTTTGTAGCGATGATTTTTGTTTGTTTTGTGGTGGCTCGCGGGTATAAAAGTACTCGTAAAACGGGTTAATATGGGTGTTTGTAAAGTAAGGGGATGAGGATTTTCGGGGCTAATTTACTTGCGCTGAAATTCCATACGTTTCGTGTTGGAGACTATGCATGTTTATTGTTTTTTTTTTCTATTATAATTATTAAGAGGAACCGAGCGCGCTGACGTCAAACTATTTTCCAGCTTGATGTAATTAATTTCGTTTTTGCCGGGTATTATATTATGATGGAAGTGCAATCACTAGCACTAACAAGAGAAATTTTGAACGTGAAAGATTGATAATGGTTTTTATTATATTTGAAACATAAAATGAGAAAATTGTAGACAAACTTTATTTTATTGTTTAATTAAGTTTTACCAGTAGTGGTGGCTAGCCAGAATTTTTATTGGTGGGGCTGCAAACAAACAAGAAAATTTGTTTTAAGTATACATATCGCAATGCGTATGCATTTTGAGGCATTCACAGTTATTTTCTTATAAGTTTAATTTGAAGCTACTAACGAGAGTTTTTCACTCCCAGATTAAGCATGAAGTAAAATTTCGAGTTTAGAAAAGCCTACAAATTTGGTTTAGTCGCTCGATATTTTACTTTATGCGCCACCCGTATCAAAGACTGAAATAGTGTAAAATTTAGTATATTCTTGTTTAATAGTATATTTTTTATCCTGCTTTATCAGTCTATTTTTAATCCCGCTTTAGCAGTATGTTTTTAATACTGAGACTGTAAGAAATTGCTAAATAGGCTTGCAAATAACTGTGACGTGGACTCATGTGGGTACCTAGTCACAGTGATATCAGGGGAAATTCAATTGCCGACGACCTTGCAAGGAAGAGGACAAGAATGAAGAACCTGTCTACTGAACTCTCCACCCACATTCCTCTTGTGGAATGTAAGAGACTACTTAGGGACCAGATGATAGCATCGGTCAACCATAGGTGGAGAGAAGAAGATACGTGTCTCATAACAAGGCAGCTATGGCCTATATGGGATACTATAAACAGCAACCGATTAATTGCACTTAGCAGGATCGACATAAAGAAGGCGGTAGGCATCCTCACGGGCCACTGCCTCCTAGGCAGATATGCACAAAAGATAGGTCTTGAGCACAACGACTTTTGCAGAGGATACCTGGATGTGGAGGAGGAAGAGACGGTATTCCACTATCTGGGACAATGCCCTGCTCTTGAAGAGAAAAGGATCAAGTACTTTGGTATGCACTACGTAAATGGACTAACCGAACTCACATCTCTAGATGTGAGAAATCTGATCGGGTTCATTAGGTTCTCGGATTGGCCTGTATAGGTGGGTAGGGAGGGGAGATCTGATAGGATAGGTTAGGTTTCAATGGCAGCAGTTAGACCACTCACTTAGGCCCAAAGGGCCCCTTGTGATACCATAAGGATGAAAAGGAGTAAGATCTTCCCTCCCTCCCCACCTATACAAACCAATCCGAGCACCTGATTGGTTTGTACAGGTGGGGAGGGAGGGGAGATCGGACTCCTTTTCACCCTTATGGTATCAAAAGGGGCCCTTTGGGCCTAAGTGAGTGGTCTAACTGCTGCCATTGAAACCTAACCTATCCTATCAATTCAATTGCCAATACTTGGTTGTAGAATACTTCAAAACACTAGAAGTGTGACTAGTTTCGCAATATATAACATTTTTTTCTTACAAAGACTAAATATTTATACTATTTATTCCGTCAATCAATTATTGAATCAGTGTCTGCTGTTACATATCAAATCTGTCCTATTACATTGAACAATTAAATAACTTACAGGGAGTTTTTCATTCAAGTATACGTATTTCAAATTCAGCCTATTTTCTGTAAATCTTAAGATATTTCTTGTTTTTATTTTAAGTTCAATTTAAGGCTTTAAACGAATGTTTTCCACTCCCAGACTAAGCATGAAGTAAAATTTCGAGTTTAGAAAAGCCCCGTGAAAATTTGTCGAGGGTCGCGCAGCGACCCGAGACAAATTTTCTGGGCTTTTCTAAACTCGAAATTTTAGTTCATGCGCCACGCGTATAAAACACTGATTTCAAATGAAGTTCAAATATACATACATTTCACAGTATTAGTGTTTAATACGCGTGGCGCATGAACTAAAATTTCGAGTTTAGAAAAGCCCCGAGAAAATTTGTCTCGGGTCGCTGCGCGACCCTCGACAAATTTTCTCGGGGCTTTTCTAAACTCGAAATTTTACTTCATGCTTAGTCTGGGAGTGGAAAACACTCGCTCAAAATTTCAAATTGAATTTTTTAGAAAAACAACGAATATCTAAAAATTTTTAAAAAATAATCTGAATTTAGAATACGTATACTTTAAAGAAAAACTCACTGTATATACTCATATGGAATATCAAACTAAAACGGCATCTGTTTCGTTATACAGTTGTATGTATTTCGATAGAAATTAAAATCGTGTTTTCCACTCCCAGACTAAGCATGAAGTAAAATTTCGAGTTTAGAAAAGCCCCGTGAAAATTTGACGAGGGTCGCGCAGCGACCCGAGACAAATTTTCTGGGCTTTTCTAAACTCGAAATTTTACTTCATGCGCCACGCGTATAAAACACTGGTTTCAAATGAGGTTCAAATATACATACATTTCACAGTATTAGTGTTTAATACGCGTGGCGCATGAAGTAACATTTCGAGTTTAGAAAAGCCCCGAGAAAATTTTCTCGGGGCTTTTCTAAACTCGAAATTTTACTTCATGCTTAGTCTGGAAGTGGAAAACACTTGTTTAAAATTTCAAATTGAACTCTTTAAAAAAACAACGAATATCTAAAAATTTAAAGAAAATAATCTGAATTTAAAATACGTATACTTTAAAGAAAAACTCACTGTACATACTCATATGGAATATCAAACTAAAACGGCATCTGTTTCGTTATACAGTTGTATGTATTTCGATAGAAATTAAAATCGTATTTTCCACTCCCAGACTAAGCATGAAGTAAAATTTCGAGTTTAGAAAAGCCTCGTGAAAAATTGTCGAGGGTCGCGCAGCGACCCGAGACAAATTTTCTCGGGTCTTTTCTAAACTCGAAATTTTACTTCATGCGCCACGCGTATTATACGCTAATACCGGAAAATGTATGTATATTTGAACCTCATTTGAAATCAGTGTTTAATACGCGTGGCGCATGAAGTAAAATTTCGAGTTTAGAAAAGCCCAGAAAATGTACTTTATGCTTATTCTGCGAAATAAACACTTTGTAATTTTTAGTGCAAAATAAAGATGTTTGTATATTTAAAATTTATAATGATTAATGTTTATTTTTGATGATTAAAATTGTAAATAATATGAATTTGTGTTCAGTACTCATTCATTCACCGGATAACTAACTATACACGCGTTTCAGGCTTGAATACTATAATCAGTATAGTTGAAGAATACTGAACATCTTTGATAATTCATTATAGCCTGTGCAATTTACATTTCATTATCGTTTTCAAACATAATAAAATTGTAATTTATTTGGAGTTATAATCATGCAAATTACGAATTTGTCAAAAATTGTTCAATTTAATACAACGAAAAATAAAAGAATTGCTGCGTTTTCTTTAATTTTTCGATTCAAGAAATTGAACAATTTTTGATAAATTCGTAGAAGTCATTTTTTATCATGACATTTGTCATTTTTTCTTAGTTTTTTCTTCGTTTAATATGAAGTTACAAACGAATATTTCTACCCTTTGATGTGCTGTGGCTCCATCTTGTTAAATTCACAAGGTTGGATGGTTTTCCACATATGTACTGTGGCTCCATCCTGTTGAAACCTCAGGGTTAGGAAGTTATCTATAGTTGGTCTTACAAAAAATGTCCAACATCTAAACTGCGACACCGTTTTTATTTTAAAAATTCATATCTTGAACAAATTTCTCATCTTTCATGTGGTGAAACATACTAAACTATGATTTAATAAAGAAAACACTTGGTTAAATTTCACTAATATTTTGTTTTTTTTATTCCAATTAGTTTCGACTTTGAATCATTCTCAAGGAGTACTCCTTGAGAATGACTCAAAGTCGAAACAAGTTGGAATAAATAACCAAAATATTAGTGAAATTTAACCAAGTGTTTTCTTTATTAAATCATATTTAAAATTCAAACAACAACGTTAATTTTGCGTCACCCTGTACGGTATATGTATCCGTTTTTTTTATGAGATATTGTCAAATTGTATTTAAGCATAAACAGTAATATCTCCATAGGTCAGCTCGTGTATTCGAAGCACAGTCCGCCCTTAATCGCATCGATGCCATTCATCATATCGCAATTAAAAGCGTCGCGTTTCCACCCCCTGCACCGATGCCTTCAAAAAATTCAAAATATCGCGTCGCGTTTTCGTTCCATTTGTACGGGGCTTAATTGAAAACTGGAAATTGGAATCAAGCCGTTAAATGCTTATTGATTCCCGTCCATGACTTGTTCCCGCCCTGGGAGATTATGTATTATTTTCGCCCGAGCGCCCCTCTCTTCCAACACTTTTTTTCCAGCCCGTCCGGATCATTCTGAAGAAATTATAAAGGAGGCGGCGGGTGCGCCGTGATTGTTTCTGGGATTAAAATTTTAATGGAAGTATCGGCAGTGACGGACTTTTCGACCTTTTCGAAAAGTGACCCTGCGGAATGTTTATTTAAAATTATTCATGGTTCGTGCTTCTTTTACCAGCGATGTTTGTAATTAATTTACTGGGCTTTTCAATATATATATATATATATTTATATTTTTTTCCCCAAGTCGCGAAGAATAAGTATATATATATATATATATATATATACATATATATATATATATACATATATGTATATATATATATATGTATATATATATATATATGTATATTTATATATATATATATATATATATATATATATATATATATATATATATATATACAGAGAGTTTTATGTAACACCGAACATATTCATAACGAGTTTTTTTTTTGAAGTATCCATATGCACGCGTTGCACATTTTTCGATGCTCGGTTCATTAAAAGAATTTAATTTGAAGCTTTAAGCGAGTGTTTTCCACTCCCAGGCTAAGCATGAAGTAAAATTTCGAGTTTAGAAAAGCCTGAAAATTTGGTTTGGCTGCGTAGCGCGAAGCGCGGAGCGGCCAAACCAAATTTTCAGGCTTTTCTAAACTCGAAATTTTACTTCATGCGCCATCGGTACAAAACACTGACATATTACAAAGTTTAAAACACACGGTTAAACTTTACAATAAATCAGTGTTTTGTACGGGTGGCGCATGAAGTAAAATTTCGAGTTTAGAAAAGCCTGAAAATTTGGTTTGGCCGCTCCGCGCTTCGCGCTACGCGACCAAACCAAATTTTCAGGCTTTTCTAAACTCGAAATTTTACTTCATGCTTAGCCTGGGAGTGGAAAACATTCGCTTAAAGCTTCATATTGAATTCATTTAATAAACCAGGAATCAGAAAATGTGCAACGTATGCATATGGAAACTTCAAAGACAAATTCTCGTTATGAAAATGTTCGGTGTTACATAAAACTCTCTGTATATATATGTTAAAACGTAGATTTTCGCGGGCGTAACATGTATCACTAATTCTTCGGATTATTCCTGACGATGATGACTGCGACGTCATCGAAACGTCGAATTAAAAATATAATGGACCAGAGCCAAGAAAATACTCTGGACCAAACCCGAAGAAACAGTGATACATATATATATATATATATATATATATATATATATATATATATATATATACATATATATATATATATATAGATATATTTGTATATATATATAATATATATATATATATATATATATATATATATATGTACATATATATATATATATATATATATATATATATGTATATATATATATAATATATATATATATATGTTAAAACGTAGATTTTCGCGGGCGTAATATGTATCACTGTTTCTTCGGGTTTTGATGTTTCGATGACTGCGACGTCATCGAAACGTCGAATTAAAAATAAAATGGACCAGAGCCAAGAAAATATGCGGGACCAAAGCCGAAGAAACAGTGATACATATATATATATATATATATATATATATATATACATATATATTGCTATTAAATTTAAATAATACAAGCACACTGCTCAGTAACGTAGATTAGTGTCCGTAGATAAGAAACAGTACCGCGAATTATTAATAATTCCATACCCAATCTACTTAAAAATCTCACAAACAATAGTTTCAAACAAGCAAGGACAAAATATATATTATGTAATAAGTTTTCCCCATAGAATCTTAGTTTAATTATTGTCATTATAAAAATATTTTTGTTTTCTTTCTCTCTCTCTTTACTTCTTTTTGTTATAAAACAGTTAATTTCTAGAACGAACATTGAAATAAAAAAAAATCTGTAATTCCTTTAGCACTCTTGAACAATATATATATATATATATTTTTTCCTCACAGGTTAAGTGGAAGAGCAGAGATAGTTTTTTTTAGCTATCGCTGAACTTCGCCTGTATTTTGTTTTGTGTTTACTTTTGTTATTTTCTTTCAATTGAATAAAGACAATTTAGTATTATTATTATTATTATTAATTATTAGTATAATAAAATCACTATGCACAAATTAAACCAAACTATACTGCTTTGTAAAAATTAAATTTTGAATAACTTTATGATTTTTAAACAAGTGTGTTTATTTTCACAACAATTGATTCAGAAATTTATTGCTTTTTCAAACTACACAAAAATAACAGAGAGAGTACCGCGAAATGGCATCCACACTGACGCAAAATAATTGCCAAACACAAATTAAATCAAACTATATATACTAGATATGAGAGTTCGAATCTTTCATGTAATTCGAATCAACCGAATCATTCCTTAAAAGTGATTCGTTCTTTATGAATCGTTCGTAAACGAACTTATAATAATAATCTTAATAATAATAATAAAATAACACAATTTACATTTTGCCTTTTCAGTCGTATATTTCGTAAAGCTGTTCCAAATAAAACTTCGGTGCCTTGAAATTATTTTGCAAATTATGTGATTTCTCTTAAGTGTAGGAAACAAACAACAACTAATAAAATTACGCTACCTTATTTGCAGTGAACCGACAAATTTACACTAAATTAAGACCTAATAAGAACATTACTATTACACAACAGCTTGATTATAAAATGAAGGCTGGCGCAGCGTATTTGTTTTCGCAAGTCGTGAAGAATGAGTTAAAGTTGTGCGCGGATTCGAGCTAACGAAATAGTCATCCGATTCGGGCGGATTCAGATTCAGACCGCATGTACAAAGCGGAGTTTAAGTTGTGCACGGATTCGAGCGAACGAATTAGTCATTCGATTCGGGCGGATTCAGATTCAGACCGCATGTACAAAGCGGAGTTGAAGTTGTGCACAGATTCGAGCGAACGAATTGGTCATCCGATTTGGGCGGATTCAGATTCAGATCGCATGTACAATGTGGAGTTGAAGTTGTGCGCGGATTCGAGCGAACGAACTGGTCATCCGATTCGGGCGGATTCAGACAGCATATATAATTCCGAATCGGGAATATGATTCCGCTCGGCCAAAATCGTTTGATCGGTCGTCTCGAGCGAATGAATCGTTAACGAATCAATTTTTCTTGAAATACGGAATCAGATAATTCAAATCACTGTACCGAATCGTTCTTTTTGAACGAATTATTTATGAACGACCCATATCTAATATATACTTTTGAAATAATTAACACTGATTACTTTTTTGTATTCACTTTCTTTATTTTAACCAGTGACCAGTTTTAACTTGGCAGCGAGTCATTTCAAAACTATAATTTGAGAATGACTCCTTGATGAGTCGAAATTGGTCACAATTTAAAATAGAAAAGTGAATACAAAAAATAAATCAGCGTTAATTGTGCCTCCACCACAAGATATATAACTATACTTAATGACTTTAATTAAAACACTTTTAACCTTTCTTCACATTTTTATTATATACCAGATGGTATATAATAAAATTGTAAAGAAAGGTTTAAGGTGTTTTAATTAAAGTTATTATAATCTTCACGTAACTCACCCAAATTCAATTATACTTAATGAATTTGGGTGAGATACGTGAAGATGATAATAACTTGAAATAAAACACTTTTTAAAAGGGTTATGTTTCAAGAAACTATACTAAAGTAACAAATTACTACCTTTAATTATCACTGGATCTTTATGTGATGAATAGTCATTGGTGTAGCCAATTACACTCACTTTTCAAATGTTCAGCAGATTATAAACGAGTTACCACTGGTCGTTTATAATCTGCTGAACAAATAAAAAGCATGCAAGTTTAGTAGAATATATTCTTTGAATGGATTCGTTTGTAATAATACACATGAATGAACTAGATTAAGTAAATAGAAAAATGTGATACTTTCTATTATTCCCAATATTTCGTGGGAAATGATTATTATGATAATGGGGGGAGAGTATGAAATGTGGCAAATGGAGGAGGAAAAAAAAACGAAAGCCCATTATAGTTCGCATTGAGTGAACATACGAGGATCGCTAACAGGATTCCAGTTACAAAGAGCACCGTTCCCTCGGGATAACTAGCCCCGGCTGACCGATCTCCGCTTGTCTCTTTCTGCGGAGATGTACGGGCCCGCTCAGATTGACCAACGCTTTGTTATTGTTCCCCGCTTTATCGCCGATTTTCTTTATCAACTCAATTATATTTAAGTGCTCACGGCGACACGAAATAATGGCCGAGTATTCAGAAATTCAGCGAAACCCCGCACTCGAAAATCCGATTCCGAACGTTCCGCGGATTATAAGGAAGGAATGTAAAAATGGAATCACGGGAGACAATTAAATAAGGGCCTTTAATCCCTCCGGGATCATCCGGATTAATGCTAAAAGGAAAGTCGATCTCCTTGAATCGAAGGAAAAAAAACTGACTTCCAGGTTTTTCGGATTTAATTACGTAATGTATTAAATCGATATATTTTTCCAATTCTGATAATTGCGTTCGGCGTTGCACCAAGTTCTTATTATCCCCGGTGATTTAATTATTTAGACTCTGCAAACAATGCACTAATCAAATCCTACGAACGGGGAAATTCTACGAAAAACAAGGAAGGATAAAAAAATTGAACGCGCGCGCGTCAATTACGACCCGGGCAAAGTTTCACGACTTGAATTCAATCTGCATAAAAGTTTCCCTCCTGTGTTTTCCTTGCGGAGTAAATATTTGACTTCCCTCATAATCAATTGATCAAAAGAACCACTCGAGACTCGACATCCCCCCCCCCCCCCCGCCCCTCGCGCTGTTCTATAGAGCGAGCTTTCGGCGCGCATGTGAAATTTAATGCACTCGCACGCATCGCATTCAAAGCGATAACTAATAAACTAAATAACCGTATAATTAATTACCGCCGGCTTTAAAACGAGTCGCATCCGTCATCATTAATTAAGCGTAACATAATGCTCGCAAACTTTGCGCTTTCCGAATTCGCGCTGCAATTCCGAAGCGTGCCAGACGGCATTAATCAAAAATCTAAATTGGACGCATCGAATTTACACACTTCATTTCATGTATTTATGGAATTCACTCTTAAATCATCATAATTGTTGCATTTTATTTCATCATATAAAGTATCATCATATAAACTTTGTATATGATATTTATTAATATACAGTGATTTTTTTTTTAGGTAAACATATGCACAAACTGTACATTTTTCGAAATTCGTTGGTTTTTAAAAGAGTTCAATTTAAAGCTTTAAACGAGTGTTTTCCACTCCCAGATTAAGCATGAAGTAAAATTTCGAGTTTAGAAAAGCCTGAAAATTTGGTTTGGTTGCGTAGCGCGAAGCGCGGAGCGACCAAACCAAATTTTCAGGCTTTTCTAAACTCGAAATTTTACTTCATGCGCCACGCGTTTAAAACACTGATTTTAGGTAAAGTTCAAAATATTCTAGTAAAGCAGTATGCTAAAAACGTGTATTCTAAACATCACATCACATCAGTGTTTAGTACGCGTGGCGCATGAAGTAAAATTATGAGTTTAGAGAAGCCTGAAAATCTGGTTTAGTGATATTTATTATTATACAGTAAATTTTTCTTTTAAGTAAACATATGCACAAACTGTAAATTTTTCGACATTCGTTGTATTTTAAAAGAGTTCAATTTATAGCTTTGAACGAGTGTTTTCTACTCCCAGATTAAGCATGAAGTAAAATTTCGAGTTTAAAGCCTGAAAATTTGGTTTGGTCGCGTAGCGCGAAGCGTGTTTCATTCGTTGTATTTTAAAAGAGTTCAATTTATAGCTTTGAACGAGTGTTTTCCACTCCCAGATTAAGCATGAAGTAAAATTTCGAGTTTAGAAAAGCCTGAAAATTTTCAGGCTTTTCTAAACTCGAAATTTTACTTCATGCGCCACGCGTATAAAACACTGATTTTAGTTGAAGTTCAAAATATTCTAGTAAAGCAGTATGCTAAAAATATGTATTCTAAACGTTACATTACATCAGTGTTTAGTACGCTTGGCGCATGAAGTAAAGTTTCGAGTTTAGAAAAGCCTGAAAATTTGGTTTGGTCGCTCCGCGCTTCGCGCTACGCGACCAAACCAAATTTTTAGGCTTTTCTAAACTCGAAATTTTACTTCATGCTTAATGTGAGAGTGGAAACACTCGTTAAGAGCTTCAAATTAAACGATTTGCCCGGCGCTTCGCGCTTTTTTACTCGTATGAAAGTTTAATTTTAAATATTTGTAAAACAACGAATATCTGAAGATTTACAACGTATACAGTATACTAAGATGTGTATACTTAAAAGAAAAATTATCTGTTTATCTGAGATAGTAATATATAATATGCAGTGTACAAAACATATTTTTTTTGGCACCAGAATATTTCCTAGGCTGAAAGGGTTAAAGCGATGAATTTTCTTTTCTTTTATTTGTAATTTATATCCATCCACTATAGTTACCAATATTTGTATCATTCATCTCTTACGGATTATATTGTGATGACTTTTAAATTAGTTTACAGAATCATGTAGCATACGCATATATTAATTAACAATCGGCCAATATCAGTAATCAGGCCCGGCTTTAAATTGCTAATTTAATTACAGCTCGTACGGTTTTCCCATTACAATTGTCCCCGTCGGCGTGGATTTTGTTTGCCCATCGGTTGGAACAGATCGAACGAATTTTCGACTCGATCGTTTTTACGTTATTAATTACACAGGTTTATGAAACGTAACGAACAAACTCCTCAATTGACCCAGTTAACCGACCGGTTGAATTTTTATCTGAAATCTGATACATGCGTTACAAAAAAAAATCAAACAATTTGAACAACATTTGTAACTATTTGATACTAAAAATGATTATGTGGAGTTATTACTAAGGCTCGAATTATATGCAAAATGCATATTTGGCATTAAGAGGTTTATCAACAAAATTGTAAGTTTTCTATGAATTTCTAATGGTTGGCTTATTTTAATCAAAAAAATATTAGATATGCACAGAAAACTAACAATTTTGTTAATATACCTCTTAATATTAGATATGAATTTTGCATATAATCTGAGCCTTAGTTATTACTATGAACATCAATCTCGGTTATTTACCAGAGAGAATACTGAAAAGTTAATACAGAGAGTTTTATGTAACACCGAACATTTTCATAACGAGAATTTTTCTTTTAAGTATACATAAGCATACGTTGTACATTTGCCGATGCTCGGTTTATTAAAAGAATTTCATTTGAAGCTTTAAACGAGTGTTTTCCACTCCCAGGCTAAGCATGAAGTAAAATTTCGAGTTTAGAAAAGCCTGAAAATTTGGTTTGGTCGCGTAGCGCGAAGCGCGGAGCGGCCAAACCAAATTTTCAGGCTTTTCTAAACTCGAAATTTTACTTCATGCGCCACCGTTACAAAACACTGATGCAATGTAAAGTTTAGCGGTGTGTTTCAATCTTTGTAATATGTCAGTGTTTTGTGCCGGTGGCGCATGAAGTAAAATTTCGAGTTTAGAAAAGCCTGAAAATTTGGTTTGGCCGCTCCGCGCTTTGCGCTACGCGACCAAACCAAATTTTCAGGCTTTTCTAAACTCGAAATTTTACTTCATGCTTAGTCTGGGAGTAGAACACACTCATTTCAAGTTTCAAATTGATCTCTTAAAAAAAAAACAATGAGTTTCTAAAGATCTACGGCATATACGCTGTAATTAGGTCATACTTGAAAGAAAAACTCCCTGTATGTACAAGTTAAGTCATTAATTGAGATTGATTAGCAACAATTTTTAATGGTCATATAGGATTCCCAATTTACACATAACTTAAAAATTAATGGTGTCAAATTGTATTGGATGAAAATGTTCGGTGTTACATAAAACTCTCTGTATATGTTGTGAAAAGAGAGAATTGGAATGATGTATATAAATCAACTTCAACTGATGATGCATTTAATGAATTTGTAGCTACATTTCAGTATCACTTTCACATATGTTTTCCAATTACACAAACTAGAAGTATGCAGTTGAAATCATGGATCAATTATACCAGTGGTGGGGAAACTTTTTTTAAGACGGGCCATTT
The DNA here is from genome assembly GCA_932526585.2 of Philonthus cognatus. Lineage (NCBI taxonomy): Eukaryota > Metazoa > Arthropoda > Insecta > Coleoptera > Staphylinidae > Philonthus > Philonthus cognatus. The sequence continues at coordinate 82,376,857 of OW052245.1, read as the reverse complement.
GTAATAACCAGACAATCGTAGCGGGCCAAAGAATAATGCTTAATCGTAGGTAGGTAGTTTTTATGCGGGTCGTCACATTACGAAGTAAGAACGCGTTCAAAAATTCTCACGACGGCACTCTTAAACGGGCCGGATTAAACCTTTCCGCGGGCCATAGTTTCCCCATCACTGAATTATACGATTAAAAATTCCAGTAGACAACTACATGATCTATATAATCTCGCAAGAGAATTTCAAGAACGAAAATGCAAGCATCATTTGTTAATTAAAACACAAAAAAAAACAATTTTACCAACAAAAAATAAATAATTCAGAAAACAAATCGAAGACAGCATGGTCTATTATAAACGAACTAAATAATAACAAGAGAGAAGATGAAAATATAGCAATCGAAATAAATAGAAACCTCTCAAAATACTTTCAAACGACTCCCATTGATCTTGTTGATAATATTCCTATAGTAGATGAGGGTACTCTGCTTTCAAGAAATTTAAACACATTTTACTTATCTCCAGTAAATGAAGATGAAGTAATCAACATCATTTCAAAACTTAAAAATAAATTCTCCAGTGGACCCGACGGCATTCCTGATAAAATTTTAAAACAAGTATCAATGCAAATACGTACACCATTAACATATACAATTAACAAATCGTTCGAGAATGGAAAGTTTCCGGATATACTGAAGAAAAGCAATGTAGTGCCAATATTTAAAAATAAGGACAAACTTAAAGTCGATAATTATAGACCAGTCGCTTTGATTTCATGCTTTTCTAAAGTAATTGAAATGTGTATGGCCACTCGATTACTAAACTTCTTTAAAAAGCACAATATATTTTCCAAAATGCAGCATGGTTTCACAGAAAAAAAATCAATGACGGCTGTAGACTAGTTCTACGAAGCAGTGGTTACTCTTCTTGAAAAAGGAGAATATCCAGTCGGTTTATTGATGGACTTAAGTCCGCGTTAATATTAATCTGCTACTTGACAAGTTGGAAGGGTATAGGATTAGAGGTTTAGTACTCGACTGGTTTGCATCCTACCTTCACAATCGAAAACAACAGGTAAAAGTTAGATCAAAGTCAAATAAATCAAGTATTTATATCTTGTCAGACGAACTTTCTATAGATGTTGGGGTTCCACAAGGGTCAATTATGGGGCCTATTTTGTTTATAATATATATTAACGATTTGCCTGACTACATGTCACAGGAAGTTATACTATATGCGGATAATACCTCGGCGGTCATAAGTAACAAATCAGAAGATAGAGTGGAACAGGAATGCACGGATGTTCTTACAAAGTTCAACACCTGGTTTACAGCTAATAAACTATTTGTTAATGAATCTAAAACCAGTCTGGTACGTTTCAGGACTAACAGAGTAAAAAGGAATTACAAATAGCACCATAAATTGAAAACACAGTCTTACAAGGTAGTACACAAATAAAATTCTTAAGAACAAATTTTGATGAAAACTTGGACCGGGAATATAACTGCAATGGCCTAACTAAAACCCTAAATGTTACCTGTTTTCAATTAAGATGTATGCGAGCCGTAGTTGAGGTACCTCAACTAGTGAACTTTTACCATGCAACCGTCAAATCTCTACTAACCTACGGAGTGTGCTACTGGGGATTCTCAAGACATCTACAGTGTATATTCATCGCCCAAAAACGAATAATAAGATGTTTTGCTGGTGTCCCTATGACAGCTCACTGAGGACCAATATTCCGAAAAGTATGTTTAATGTCTTTGCCGTGTCTCTATGTGTATGAATTATGCCTGTTTGTGTTTAAACAAAAATCAATCTTTAAAGAAGCATCTAGTGTTCACACTTATCCAACAAGAAGCAATTCACTTATATATATATATATATATATATATATATATATATATATATATATATATATTTATAAATAATACCAGATTAAAAATAAGAAGACTCTCTCCCAGAATTAAAGGGCCTAAAGTTTACAATAAACTCCCCCATGATCTTAGAAGTTTCACAAATATAAATGTTTTCTAAAAAAGACTATAAACTCTGCTGATTGATAAATGTTATTATTCAATTGATGAATATTTGAATGATACTATCATGTAGTAGAAAATAACCTATCATTATTAAATATGTGGCGTATATATACTGTTAAATTGTTAAATTTTTAAAGTGTCAGAGGAATTATTATTATTGCTATTATCAATTATTTAATTGACGTAATCGATATCATAGCAGTATTATTTTGTATTTTATTTTATGGTTTTATGATCAGTGAATAAAAATGTTTATTGTTATTATTATGTTCATTAGATGTTTGTATTCTATAATGTGATGTTTTATTTTTAATATTATTTCATTATTTATTCATTAGATTTTAACATGTAGTTGTTTTATTCAATAAATTTGATGACATTTTATCTTTTTGCTATTAGTTTGTAATTTTAATAAAGTTTAATAAAATGCACAATTTTAATAAACATTTTAATTTTATTGTGAAATTAACATGTATAACAAAGTAGAAGCCTCCATAATACAAAATTAGTTTAAATATTTTTATTTGTCGTATATATTTTATACTGTGATGTATTTTTAATTTTTATTATTGTGGTTAATTATTCATTAGACCAGAGTCTCTCAACCGAGGGGGCACGCCACATTAGAAGGGCGCGGCAAGATATCAGGGGAGCGCCACAGATTTCCTAAAGAGTAGGTGAAGTGAAATAATTAACTAAAAAACACAAATAAAATCAGGTGTAGAACCGCTGCATTAGAAATCTAGAATCTAGACTGTGATATTATGATATAGTTATTATATGACGTATGTTAAACTTATGTATAAACACAAATAAAATTATTTATCTACGACTGCTTGAATAAGTGACGAATTTGACAATCATTTGAGTTACGTAATGAAACTCATTACCTAACTAGTTAGGTAATGAAATCAAAAACACACTCATTTTTTAATACCAACTAACCACCAAATTTATTAAACAATTGCTTATGAACATTAATAATAACATGTTTACATTTATTTAAGTGTATTCCTGAAGACATTTCTGTTTTAGAAATTTCCACTGACTGCCTTTTCAGAAATGCGACCAATTGAATAAATTTACTGATATCTACATTTTTCTTTATGGATATCATAGCACGTATCATCGAGTAATATGCCCATAGGCTTGAAGGTTTATAGCGTTTCGAAATATTTTCAAAATATACTAGAAGTACCTTTTCATTTGCTTCATTTTTTATTTTCTTCTCATCGCACCATTTCCGCAAACGTTCATAAGCTTGCTCATATTTAATTTTTGATTTTTTTTTAAACTACCTGCGTGGCCGATTCTTCGATATCCGAAGGCAGAGATTCGGAGTCGCTCATTATTTCACAGCAAAACAGAAATTAGAAAATTAATTCTTGAAGTTTTGACTATTAAATTGTTGACATTCAAATTACATGTTGCTATGGCTCTACGTACATACTATGATATTCTAATTTTTCATCAAATTCAATTCAAAAGTATAATTTCCGTAATTCTGAGCAGTCGTAGATAAAAAGTTGTATCTAATACGTGGGTCTCAGCAACTCACCGCATTCGTCAGTTAATGATGCTCTTATCCCACTAATTAGATAAATATTTATTATTGATTTAAACACAAATATAATGATTGATTGATTGATTGATTGATGTATTTAATATCACACGGTTTCAAATATTCTTCAAACTGTTTGATTTTTTTGTGTTGTAAGAAGTTTAACTTATTAGAACAAGTTAAAGTTTCAAATTCTATTTTGGAATATAATGCTTAGCTTGTATATTAATTCACACTGAAATGAAAACATTTCGTAAACCATTTCTCCATTTCCTCATTGTTATAAAATGATTGGAATATCTAATAGGCATTTATGCGAGAGAGCTCATACACTTTTATGGCCGAATAGAACGCCGTTCCAGCATCGATACCCAGCTATTGTCTCTCTGTATCGTTGGCAGCCTGAAAATTTCATTGTGTCGACCTCCGCATAGTGGCAGTCTCATCTTTTGTATTTGATACCGCCATCCGAAATAAAGTTGCATAAGTTATGAAACACGTGCGGTCGCGACCAATCCACCCTCGCATTCGCCTCCCCCGAAAACGTGCAACTTACATTCGTTCGTTCCAATGTTAATTTAAACCCGAGGCATGCATGCACTAAATTACGGCGGGGGTCATAAATAAAAGCCCCCCCCCCCCCTCGCGTTTCCGATATTCCCCATTAAAAAAGACGGAAGACTTCATAACCGTTCGGTTATTTACAGCCCCTATCGGCCCGGGTTACTTCTTTCGCCCCCGGTAATTGAATTCAGCTTTTTCGACCATCGTATTTTATTGAAATGAAGTCGCAGGTGCGATTGCAACGAAGTAGACGCGTAGTCGTAAGTCATCGTGATAACTAAATTCTATTTTAAAATTGCTAATTTCTTTTGTATTCTAACTTTCTTATCAAAAATGTAATCCGCAATTCATCACCTAAATCAAATTCACTCCTATAGTAACCGATTGATTAAATTATAAAAGAAGTAACAATAATGCACTACAATTATAATAATATTATGAATTTAGTTTTTTCCATGTCTATATAAGCAGGTACACATAAATAAAATACATTTTTTATAAGTATGAAGGGCAGGGCATCTAGTTCGGAATAATTGCGTGAGTGTAATAATATTGGGGCAGTACAATAATAATAATAATAATAATAATAATACAATTTATTTCCAGTGAGAATAAAGTACAAGTCAAAATATACACAGTATAAAATAATTTACACAGTACAAACATGGAAAGACGTCAGAACAAACTTTACATATTGTTTAATGCCGACGCAAGAAAGTCATCGACATTGTATGGCTCTAGTTGACATAAAAAGTGGAATAGTTTACGTTTCATTTCACAGTATGTTTTTGCACTTTTTATGTGTACAGGTAGGTGGTTGTAGAGCTTGATACAACTATACAGCGGACCGCGTTCAAACATTGTCAGTCTATGAGCGGGGTATCGGTATTTGGTGCCATGGCGTGTGTTATGCGAGCTATATAGTATAAACGGATCAAATAAGTGCTTATGCTTATACGTGAATTTTATACATTCGTAGATATATATAGCGGGGACTGTTAATATACCTGCGATTTTGAATATGGTTCTGCAGCTTTCACTATATTTTAGTTTATGCATTACCCTAACTGCGCGCTTTTGTGTTATAAAAACAGCATTTAATTGAGTACTCCCTCCCCAAAATATAATACCATACTTTAAGTGAGAATAGTAATTGGCATAGTAGAATGTTTTTACTATTTCATTGTTGCTGCTTTTCATTAATATTTTTAAGCCATAGCAGATACTGCTTAACTTAGAAACAAGTTTATTAACATGGTCTTTAAAGCTGAGTGTTTCGTCAAGTATGACTCCTAAGAAACGAACATTTGAACTATAATTATATGTTACATGATTTAATGATATACAGTCTGGAGTTGGTGTACATTGGTTGGTCTTAAAAATGATAGTGTGAGTTTTGGTAGTATTTAATATTAAATTATTTCTTAGGAACCAGTCAGTTAATCTGCGCATAATACTGTCTCCGTTGTTAACTATATCGACATAAGTGTGACCAAAAATTAGAAGGTTAGTGTCGTCTGCATAACATACAATTTTCGTGTCATTGGTAGTTATGTTCATCATATCATTAAGAAACACATTAAACAATAGCGGACCTAATATACTACCCTGTGGGACCCCCATATCTATAGATAGGGCGTCTGAAGTAATAGCAGATGTACTGTGATTGAGTTTAACGGATTGTATTCGACCGTGCAAGTATGTCTTAAACCAATTAAATGCGGTATCTTTGATACCATAGTTACGGAGCTTATTTAATAGAAGATTGTGGTTAATAGTGTCAAAAGCTTTTGACAGGTCTAAAAGTACTCCACATACTATAGCCCTTTGCTCAAGCGTAGTCAGAATTGATTGTATGTACTCAAATAAGGCGGTATCTATATTTTTGCCCTTAGTAAAGCCATGTTGAGTTATGTTTAAAATGTTGTTGGATGTTAAGAAATTGTTTAATCTTTTTGCCATTAACGTTTCTAATATTTTGGAAAAGGTACTCAAAATGCTGATTGGTCGATAGTTGTCTAGGTCATTAACATTCCCTTTCTTATATATCGGCGTAATGAGGGAGTGTTTCATTTTTTCAGGATATACTCCCGATTGAAACGAGCTGTTAAAAATATGCGTCAGTGGATCTCCTATTGATTCAATTGATGCTTTAAGAAGGGATATCGGTATTCCATCATAACCACAGCTTTGTTTATTGTCCATAGACAATACAATTTTAGATATTTCTGACGGTGTAGTCGGCTCTAGGGACATAGCGTTAGCACTTATTTGAGTATCAGGTACACAGTTCTGTAGCGAAATTTGATCGATAAGCTTGGCACCACTTGTTTTGAAATGTAAATTAAAATCCTCTGCTTGCTGTTGGACATTGTATGTATTTGGTAGGACATGATTTTTCTTACCCTTGGTGCCGACAATGTCGTTAATAATACACCATGTCGTTTTGGATTTATTACGAGAATTAATTACTTTAGTTTTGTAATATGTAGCGCGTTCTCTATGAAGCAAGTTTTTATATTTATGTATTTCATCTTTTAGCATTGTTTTAAATTCGGGGATATATTGTGCCAGTGTTTGATAAATATTAATGTTGTTTTTACACTCTTTAATCTCTGCAGATTTAAATTTAATTTTTTGTTTACCGTTTGAACACACTTTTTTTATTGGGAAATGCTTGTTAACGTATAACATGAAGATATTTAAAAATTTGCTATACTTAGAGTTTGTATCCTGACTTTCATACACATCACTAAATAGCTCGTTTTTAAGATCAATAGAAAATGTAGACAAAGACTTTTCTGAATATAGCCTTACTATAGGCTGCAGTGCATCCGGATCCGAAAGGAAGACGGCCCCCACAGGAAAAAAAAAGTATGAAGGGAATTTTTGTACATTTTTCGATGTATACGCTGAAAATTTAAATGCGTTCGTTGGTTTTGATAATCGATTAAATTGAAGCTTCTAAAGAGTGTTTCCACTCCCAGACTAAGCATAAAGTAAAATTTCGAGTTTAGAAAAGCCTGGAAATTTGGTTTGGTCACGTAGCGCGTAGCGCTACGCGACCAAACCAAATTTTTAGGCTTTTCTAGACTCGAAATTTTACTTCATGCGCCACGCGTTTTAAACACTGATTTAATAAAGATACCGCTTAAATTTTATCTTACGTTATTAAAATTTACAAATATTTATTTAAACAATATATTAACAGTTTTATTCTTACATTATGTAAATATTTCAAATTGTTTAAAGGGAATGGCAAAGCTATACTGATGAGAGATAAATCTCGACACGCGTCTATAGATGGCCTGAATAATTTGACCCAAATTGTTACATTTGCAGAAGGTTACTGCATGTAACAGCAAACACTTGTTGTATAATTCAATGTCCGTCGGGGCATTAGCTCGGGAAGTAGTTGTTTCAATGAGTGTTTGATATAGTCTTTGTAAGACTAACTTGTAGATTCCGAAAAGAATTGTACTTTTAATGTTTAAAGTATTCTGCATTCAAGAATTGGCAATATCATTTATACTTATAAATATTTATTTCGTCTAACTGAATCTTGCGTTGTGTTTCCATTACAGATTTTTACTTCTTACTTCTTTTTCAAAATATATTCCTTCAGCATACTAATTTACAAGTAAATTTAAAAGTTCGCAATATTTTAGTGTTTAATACGCGTGGCGCATGAAGTAAAATTTCGAGTTTAGAAAAGCCTGAAAATTTGGATTGGCCGCGTAGCGCTACGCGCTACGCGACCAAACCAAATTTCCAGGCTTTTCTAAACTCGAAATTTTACTTCATGCTTAGTCTGGGAGTGGAAACGATTCTTAAAAGCTTCAAATTGAACGATTTACCGATTCGTCGGACGCGAATCGCTTTTTCTAATAAACAATCGAATAACAGTTATATTTGAAACATAAATACAATTTGTTTTAAGGAAATAGATCAAGGAATGAATTAGCTTTAAATTTGTGTCAATTACTTGTTTCTATTACAAAAATTGTATTCATGGTGAAAGCGCAAAGTTTGAATTTCCTCTAGTTAACAGTTTTTATTTTTTTTAAATTACTCAAATTTTAGTGAAATATTTTTTTCGCAAGAAAATAATTAGCTAAAACTTGTTCTTACATCAAAGAGAATAACTGAAAATTAATTCAAATTTTTTCAAAAATTAAAATTTCTAATCGTAAATTTTCGTAAGAAAGAAAAAATCGCGATTTTAAATATTTTTTTTTTTATTTTTAGAAAAATCTCAGGCAAACTTCTTTTCATTAAAAGTAGTGTTTTGTATTTATTTTCTTAATAAAAAAAATAGTTTAGTTACTTTTTTCACTTTTGAAAATCACACAAAATTAACAAATGTATCAAATTTTGTATTTGAGCGCTCATGTTTAGCACAATTTTTGAGAGTAAACAAATATTTATATATTAATGTAAAGCTTTTTCATCCTTAATTAAATAATTAGTAAGGGAATTAAATTAAGTAGATGTTTTATAAAATAAATCACTTTAAATACAATAAGTGAAAAAATCGAGAAATGTGCTTTTTCTGATAAATAATCGATTAACGCTTGAATGTGAAACATAAATAAGATTTGTTTTAAAGTAATAGATTAAGAATTAAATTAGCTTTAATAACTGTTAATTACTTGTTTCTATCATGATAATTATATTCATGGTGTAAGCGCAAAGTTGAAATATCATTTATAATGATCAGTTTTCATTTGATTTAAAATAGCTTAAATTTTAGTGAAGTATTTTTTTCGCATGAAAATAATTAGCTAAAACTTGTTCTTATATTAAAGAGAATATCTAAAACATATTTAGACATTTTTTGAAACTAGAAATTTTTAGTCGAAAAATCGTAAATTTTGTTAGGGGTATGGAAAAATCGCGTATTTACAAATTTTTTTTTATTTTTAGAAAAATCCTAGTAAAACCCCAGGTAGTCTTTTCAATATTGAAAGTAATGTGCTGTAATTATTTTCTTAATAAAAAAATATTTTAACAACTTCTTTTCACTTTTAAAAATCACACAAAATTAACAAATCTACCAATTTTAGTATTTGAGCGCTCGTGTTAAGCACAATTGTATGGAGTAAATAAATATTTATCCATCAATGTTAAGCTTTTTAAATCCTTAGTCAAATAATTCCTTATGGATTAAAATTAAGTGGATATTTTATAAAATAAATCAGTTTAAATACAATACGCGAAAAAATCGAAAATGTGCTTTTTCTAATAAACAATCGAATAACGTTTCAATTTGATACATAAATAGAATTTGTTTTAGGGGAATGGATTAAGGATTAAATTAGCTTTAATTGGTGGTAATTACTTGTTTCTATCATGACAATTGTATTCATGGTGCAAGTGCAAAGTTAAAATTTTATTTATTTATCAGTTTTCATTTGATTTTAAAATAGCTCAAATTTGAGACAAATATTTTTTTCCGCAAGAAAATAATTAGCTGTTCTAACATCAAAGAGAATATCTGAAATTTATTTCATATTTTTTCAAAAATAAAAATTTCTAATCGAAAAATCGTTATTTTTGTATATACCCCCATGTAAGGTAGGTATGAAAAAACCACAATTTTTCAAATTTTTTTTTAAATTTTTAGAAAATCCCAACTGAATTTATTTTCTCAGTAAGAAAATATTATAGCAACTTTTTTCACTTTTGAAAATCACACAAAATTAACAAATCTACAAAATTTAGTATTTGAGCGCTCGTGATAAGCACAATTTTAGAGAGTAAACAATTATTTATACATCGATGTTTAACTATTTCGATCTCAAATCAAATAATTTGTTAAGAATTAAAATTAAGTGAATATTTCATAAAATAAATCACTTTAAATACAATAAGCGAAAAAATCCAAAAATGTGCTTTTTCTAATAAACAATCGAATAACGGTTTGATTTAAAACATAAATAGAATTTGTTTTACAGGAATGAATTAAGGATTAAATAAGCTTTAATTGGTGTTAATAACTTGTTTCTATCATGACAAGTGTATTTATGGTGCAAGCGCAAAGTTGAAATTACATTTATTTATCTGTCTTCATTTTATTTAAAATAGCTTAAATTTTATTAAAATATTTTTTTCCGCAAGATAATAATTGGCTGAAACTTGTTCTAACATCATAAAGAATATGTGAAATTTATTTCAAATTTTTTCAAAAATAAAAATTTCTAATCGAAAAAACGTTATTTTTGTAAGGTTAGGAAAAATCGCAATTTTTTTACAATTTTTTTTATTTACAGAATAATCGAAATAAAATCCTAGGGTGTTTTCTCAACATTAGAAGTAATGTGCTGCATTTAATTTCTCAATAAAAAAATATTATAGCAACTTTTTTCACTTTTGAAAATCACACAATACTAATAGATCTATCAAATTTTATATTTGAGCGCTTGCGCTACGCACAATTTCAGAAAGTTACCAAATATTTATATATTAATGTAAAGCTCTTTTAATCCCAAATCTAATGATTGTTTAACGGATAACATTAAGTGGATATTTTATAATATAAATCACTTTGAAAACAATAAGGAAAAAAATCAAAAATGTGCTTTTCTAATAAATAATCGATTAACAATTACATTTGAAACTTAAACAAAATTTGTTTTAGTGGAATCAATTGAGGATTCATTTAGCTTTAAATTGGTGTTAATTATTTGTTTTTATCATAAAAGTATTATTCGTGGTGAAAGCGCAAAGTTGGAATTTCATTTATTTAGCAGCTTTAAGTTTATTTGAAATAGCTCAAATGTAAGTGAAATATTTTTTTTCTGCAAGAAAATAATCAGCTAAAACTTATTCTAACATCAAAGGAAATATCTGAAATTTATTTTAAATTTAAAAAAAAAAAAATGTCTAATCGAAAAATCGTAATTTTTGTAAGGGGTAGGTATGGAAAAATCGCAATTTTTTCACCATTTTTTTTTTAATTTTTAGAAAAATCCCAATAAAATCCCAGGCAGTCTTCTAAAAATTAAAAGTAATGTGCTGCATTTATTTTCTCAATAAAAAAATATTATAGCAACTTGTTTCACGTTTGAAAATCACATAAAATTAATAAATCTATCAAATTTTATGTTTGAGCGCTTGCCTTACGCACAATTTTAAAAAGTAAACAAATATTTATATATTAATGTAAAGCTCTTTTAATCCTAAATCTAATAATTTTTTAAGGGATAACATTAAGTGGATATTTTATAAATAAATCACTTTGAAAACAATAAGCGAAAAAATCGAAAAATGTACTTTTTCTAATAAACAATCGATTAACAGTTAAATTTAAAGATAAATAAAATTTATTTTAACGGAATGCATTAGGAATTAAATTAGCTTTAAATTAGTGTTAAATACTTGTTTCTATCATTAAAGTAGTATTTGTGGTGAAAGCGCAAAGTTGCAATTTCATTTATTTAGCAGCTTTCATTCAATTTAAAATAGCTCAAATTTAAGTGAAATATTTTTTTTTCGCAAAAAAACAATTAGCTGAAATTTGTTCTAACATCAGAGAGAATATGCGAAATTTATTTCAAATTTTTTCAAAAATAAAAATTTCAAATCGAAAAAACGTCTTTTTTATAAGGTGTGGAAAATCGCAATTTTTTCAGATTTTTTTTTTATTTATAGAAAAATTTCAATAAAATCCTAAGCAGTCTTATCAACATTAAAAGTAATGTGCTGCATTTATTTTCTCAATAAAGAAAAAAATAAATTAAAACTTTTTTCACTTTTGAAAATCACACAAAATTAATAAATCTATCAAATTTTATGTACAAGCGCTTGCGCTACGCACAATTTTAGAGAGTAAACAAATATTTGTACATCAATGTCAAGCTCTTTTAATTCTTATTCTAATAATTTTTTACCGAATAGCATTAACTATATATTTTATAAAATAAATCACTTTAAAAACAATAAGCGAAAAAATCGAAAAATGTGCTTTTGCTAATAAACGCTCGATTAACAGTTAAATTTAAAAGATAAACAAAATTTGTTTTACCGAAATGAATTGGGAATTAAATTAGCTTCAAATTAGTGTTATACTTGTTTCTATCGTAAAAGTAGTATTTGTGGTAAAAGCGCAAAGTTGGAATTTCATTTATTTAGCAGCTTTAATTTAATTTAAAGCAGTTCAGATTCAAGTGAAATATTTTTTCCGCAAGATAATAATTAGCTAAAACTTTATTTGTACATCTAACAATACAAATAAAAAGTGATGTAAGGAATAACAGTCTTTTTTAGTATAATAATCACTTCACGTAAACTCAAAAACATCAAACTTGTTCTAACATCAAAGAGAATATTTAGAATTTATTTCAGTTTTTTTTTAAGAACAAAAATTTCTAATCGAAAAATCATAATATTTGGGATAGGTATGCAAAAAAATCGCAATTTTTCACTTTATTAATTAAAAAAAAAATCCCAATAAAATCCCAGGCAGTCAGTTTTTTCAACATTAAAAGTAATGTGCTGCATTTATTTTCTCAATAAAAAAATATTTTATGAATTTTTTCACTTTTGAAAAATTACACAAAACTAATAAATGTTGTTTCTCATTCTTGCTAATCTATTTTGTCGTTATTTAGTAGATAGCTACGAAGCAATTTTAAGTATTATATGATAGACTAGGTCTTATAATATAAATTTAATAAAGCGACCGCTGTGAAAAAATAACTGTTCATAAGTCGAGAGACTATTAAACTCTAATTTACTACAGACAGGGGTCGAGTGGACTACATAAATTATATTTATAGCGGCGAAAATTCCTTCTGGGCACTTAATTCCCGCACCCTTTGAGGGATGTCCCTTCGAACGACTCCCCGCAGGATCTTCTCCGTCCAATTATCGGCCCTTGTAAATCATCCCCTCGCGTTTTAAAAAGAAGAAGGCCGCGTTCGTACCTTTCACCTGCGCTCGGTCAATTAGTCCCGAATTGAGTCCCGGTGGGATTGTGTCGCGGGTTATTACGAGCACGTAGTACGTGGGGAGGGTTATAGATGGCGGCAGATTGCAGGCGGGGTGGATTGTTTGGAGGGTGCTGCGCTCTCGCGGTGCAGGTTCGAAGTTTTTAGAGGGTAGTTTGTTTGTTATTGGATGGTGGCGCACTCTACTGACCCAGTTGTATTGGATTTGACCTAGTATTTCATATATTGCATTGCGTGAATGTTATTAAAATTTCAATTAATATTTTCCGAACTTTCAAGTGTTGATTTTCAATACACATTAAATGATTACAACTGTTTTCATTTTAATCATAGTTAAATATGTTTTACCACGTGAATTCAGGATAATCACTAAACAGTTTTAACTGGTTTGAAAAGAAATCGATTTAAAACTACGGGAGCCTTAACAACCCATTAAATTGCTAAATAAGTTAATATAAAACATTGTATTATTTGACCTTACTTGAGAATGTGTTGTTATTTTAATTATTATTCATGAGTATAAATGAAATTGCCAATTCTTGGTTGCAGAATATTTTAAACAATAAAAGTGCGATTCTTTTCGCAATCGACAACAAGTTAGTCTTACAAAGACTATGTCAAACACTTAGAGAAATAACAACTTCCCGAGCTAATACCCCGACGGACATTGAATTATACTGTATGTAACAGCAACCACGTGTTGTATAATTTAATGTCCGTCGGGGTATTAGCTCAGGAAGTAGTTGTTTCAATGAGTGTTTGATATAGTCTTTGTAAGACTAACTTCTTGTAGATTGCGAAAAGAATCGCACTTTTAATATTATTCATTAAAAAAATAGTATTTTTAAGGCCCAGTTGCACCCAAAACGTTGAACTTAAGTTCAAGCTGAACTCGATTTCAATGACAGCTTCTATTGTTCTAATGTGACTATAAACTAAAGTTCAGAGTTGAACCAAGTTCAACGGGTTTAGTGCAACTGACACTAAGTGTGTTTCAAACTTTACAATAATTCAGTGTTTTATACGCTTGGCGCATGAAGTAAAATTTCGAGTTTAGAAAAGCCTAAAAATTTGGTTTAGTTGCTCCGCGTTTTGCGCTACGCGACCAAACCAAATTTTCAGGCTTTTCTAAACTCGAAATTTTACTTCATGCTTATTCTGGGAGTGGAAACAGTCGTTGGTAGCTTCAAATAAAACAAAAAATGTAACTAAACAGTAAATATGTATAGCGTATTCATTGGAAAATGTATACTTAAAAGAAAAATGCCTACAACTTGAACAGTATTTTTATTTTCGGTAGGTCTACACATAAATTACTTTCGTAATAATACTCAATTAGCCGGAACCAGGTCTCTAAGTAATTTGTAATTACTAAAGTTTCTAGCACGTACGTGGCATGAAATACGATATTAAAATGAAGGTGTATTAACTATTGTCGAACTGAACAAAAATTGTTACGAGAATTAAATTAATGTATACAGAGAGTTTTATGTAACACGGAACATTTTCATAACGAGAATTTTTCTTCTAAGTATACATAAGCATACGTTGTGCATGTTGTATAAATGGTGGGCCATCTAAGGGTTTCTTTTTAAATCATAGGTTATTTAGACACTGATATCTTTTTCCCGCTCGAAATCTTGACAGAAAGTCGGTATCATTTCTCCGCGGTACGAAATGAGTCGCTTTACGCTTGTACAACGTTGGGAAATATTGCAAACTTATTTCCAAAGTGAGTGCTGTGCCCAAACAGTGCGTTTGTTGAAAAGAAGTTTTGGCCGAAATGAATCACCCACCGCGCCTGCTGTACGCAAGTTTGTGCAAAAAGTTAGTGAGACTGGCATGCTAGTGGACAACACTCATGGTCCTCGTTCTCGTACGGTGCGCACAGACGAGAATGTGGCTGCTGTAACCGAGAGTGTGAGACTCAATCCACGAACATCAACTCGCCGTCGATTTCAACAGCTCAACATCGCACGTACTAGCCTGAGGAGAATTCTGCACAAAGATCTTGGATTATTCGCTTACAAGGTCCAATTGACTCAGCAATTGAAGGTGCATGACCATCCACTTCGTTATCGCTTCGCAGTTTGGGCCTTAGAGCAGCTTGAATTGGACAACGATTTTGGGCGAAAAATCATCTTTTCTGACGAGGCTCATTTTCATCTTGGCGGCTACGTTAACAAACAAAATTGCCGCATTTGGGGGTCGGAAAACTCGCACGTTATTGTCGAGAAGCCAATGCATCCTCGGAGAGTGACAGTTTGGTACGGATTGTAGAGTGGTGGCATCATTGAACCATTTTTCTTCGATAATGAGGCTGGAAACAACGTTTCGGTCAACGGTGAGCGTTACAGAGCCATGTTATCCGACTTTTTTTTAATAAAATTGAAGACATGGATTTGGACGACCTCTGGTTTATGCAGGATGGCGCCCATGCCACAATCGATCTTTTGCGCACCAAATTCCTAAATCGTGTTATCAGCCGTCTTGGCGATGTTATGCCAACAATCCAGAAACGATTCAAGCACTTCAGGTCAATATCATCCAAGCAGTCCGTGAGCTACAGCTCGAAACCATCAACAAGGTCTTGAAAAATTGGAGTGACAGAATGCGCTACTGCGAAGCCAGCCGAGGCAGCCACTTGAACGAACTTGTGTTCCATAATTAATGGGAATATTTGCTCTTACTAATAAAGCCATAATACATGGAAAAAAATAAATTTGTTCATTTTATTGCTTTTTTTAAAAAGAAACCACTAGATGGCTCACCCTTTAATCTGCTTTGTGGAACTTTTAGGACTTCGGATGCTTTTTGAATTGCCTTGAATCGAGATCCTAATTTATTTTTAAAATAACTTACTACATTAAGCATAAGCTTTATGGATTCATCGGAATATCGCATTTTAGTAGTGCATTTTTGCGTTATTTAATGACATTAACAGACATCAAACATTTGACGTAAGAACTATTTAGTAATCGAAGTTCATTTTTGTTGGTAATTTTTTGTTTCATCTAATTCATGATTGATAAATAAGAATGGGGTTATTCCAAATGGGTATTAAAAATACTATATTTAATGGCTCGAACAGTTTCAATTTGGATTATGCTAGTAGTGAGTGATTTGTTGAAGTGTTGACGAGATCGGATTCGTTAATTAATTGGGAGGTTGTGGTTTAGGATTTTAGCAGTTGAATAGTTAATTGTTTGTGCAATTAGAGTGATTAATTAATCGTGCAGATTTGTGTTCGATTGGAGAAAGTAATTTGATGGACTATCAGCATTTTCTAATGAAGAAAATAATAAAAAAAGTATAGGGAAACTCAGTTGTTCAGGCTTTTATAAACTCGAAATTTGACTTCATGTCTAATCAAGGAGTGGATAAAAATAATAATAACAAAATTATTGACAAAATAAGCTACTAATTATCGCAGTTGAGTAACAAGGATACATGGGGGGGGGAGCTATCTAACTGAAGCGCAGAAAGATAAATCAGGTTAGACAGAATAATATAATTTTCATAAACATAAAATATTTCTATAGAAACTACATAAAAAAACAACTATTGTTCGCGCCAAATCGCGAATGTATTTTATATATTTTTGATATTATTCGTGTACATTTTTAACCGTTTAGGCTTTTGCCTGTCTTGCCTATAACGGATATTTTCAAAAATATCCGTTTTCGTTTGTTTACATTTTGAATCTTATTGCTACAACCTTTTCTTTTGTATAAAATTCTTTTGTGTGCTCTTCGGGCTGCGTTTTATGACATATTGCAGTCATAACTTAGGAGCGAACCATCCCTCCGCTGAGGGAAAGCCCGTCAAAATCATAAAACGCAGGCCGAACCAAATGTGACCATTTTTAGAAATTCCTTTACTATCCTCTCTTATCTCGTGTCAGTCTATCTCTTTTTCTTTCCGCACTTTTGCACCACACTTAAATCTCCCTTCCCTGGTCACGTGGTTCCTTTTGTTTTCATCTCTATGTGTCCATAATCACTTCTTAACAGAACTTCGACACGAGTAATTAATCAACCCAAACGAAGTAAAACTTTGTTCAAATTGTAATTGTAACTTAGCTTATTTTGATCTTTAACTTAACTTATAATTTGTGTGTTCACTTTGCTCATTATTTAAACTACTTCCTTTTTTTGTTATTTGTTAATTATTTATCTTTATTTTGCTTTGTTTGTACATATTTCGATGCACGTTTATTCAATAAATATTTTGTTTGTTTATTATACAACGTGTTTACTTAATTTTTAAACAAATCGCTAACTGCGTAAACAACTATTTATTATATAATTTTGCGTTAAATCAAGACATGTGCAGATGCTTACTAACGCACAATTATTCAATGATTTTAAACACGCGGGGATTTTAAAAAGGCATTGATAGCAGCGACTAGGGAGGGGGGGTTCTAACCCCGCGTAACCCCTTCCTGGATACGCCACTGGATTATCGGTAAATGAGTGTTTCATAAGATATTCAATAGCTTATTTTGTCATTATATTTTTAACCTAAAAATATGCAATCTTAAGGAAAGTAATGCATGTATATTAAAAACGTTAGAAAGGCATTCATAATTTTTCTCAACTTTTGAAATTAATTACAATTTTGAAAAAAATTGTAAAATCTTTAAAATAATAAGTATATTTGTTAAGGAATTAGTTAAAAATGTTATACTTTTTTTAACATTTTCAACTAATTTCTTAACAAATTTCATTATAAACCAAACTTTTTAATTTTCTTAAAAGTTGTTAATAATTTCGAAAATTGAGAATAATTATGAATGCATTTAATTAAATTCACTTAGTGTGTTTTACTAATAGATTGCTAGTTTTGATAATTATGACGAAAAAGAATTTGAATTAATGAGAAAGCTATTATAACTTATAAAATTTACAATAAAAATAACTAGCAGAAGACAATAAATCTAAAAAATTATCCATACCAATACAAAATTTAATCTGGAACACATAATAACATGTCGAAAAAAAAAAACATACACATTTGAAGAAATTAATAAAAAAAGGCTAAGAAAGAATAATTCATTTTCTACTTAAATTAATAAAATAGAATTTATCGGACAGGAAGACTGTTAGTCGATAGCCCAGATAAACTAACAAATTATTTATATGTATATAAAAATGTTATAAAACTAATTGTAAATATTGTCTGAGTAAAGATGTACTATATATAGAATTTATCAGTTTTTAAATTCATTTACAATTGTTAGTGCCAAGACAATAATTTGAATTTGAACAGTAACATTTTTAAACAATAAATTTCATGAACCTTTCTTAAATTACTAATTTTAATTATTTTTAATGCTTTGAGATTTTATTCAAATTACAGTTTAAATTCAAATTACTATCTTAGCACTGACAATCAGAGCTGGGATGAATCCTCGTGAAAAGGATTCGAATCACGAATCCGAATCACCTAATATGATTCGAATCACGAATACTTGAATAAAGGATTCGTTAGAAATAAATATGATTCGATTCAAAGATTCGAATCCTGTTTTTTCGAATCACGATTACAAATGTTTTAAGAATAAATTTGATTTAATTATTTTTTTGTAACGATTAACATGTAAATATCGTTATAAGTTGTTTTGACAAAAATATTGAAAACTTAATTATTTATTATTAACCACAATGAAAAATCTGTTTTTATTCCTTACTTCACTTTTATTTAAAAAAAAAAAAAAATAAAAGTGAGGTAAGGAATAAAAACAATTTTTTCATTGTGATTAAATACTCCACATAACTCAAATCAAACAATTAGTGATTTATTATTAACACTAAACATTGTTGATAACAGACTAAATATCTGTGTTACTCTGATTGAAGACGTATTTGCGTGTTTTTTAACTTCACTTCAAGTCAGTGTCTGGTACGCGTGGCGCATGAAGTAACATTTCGAGTTTAGAAAAGCCCCGTGAAAATTTAAAACCAAATGTTCAGGCTCTTTCAAACTCAAAACACTAAAATATTGCTAAGAAGTGAGTTTTACTTGAAATCGGTGTTTTATACGCGTGGCGCATGAAGTAAAATTTCGAGTTTAGAAAAGCCCCGTGAAAATTTGTCTCGGGTCGCTACGCGACCCTCGACAAATTTTCTACGCAGGGCTTTTCTAAACTCGAAATTTTACTTCATGCTTAGTCTGGGAGTGGAAACACTCGTTCAAAACTTCAAATTTAACTCTATTATAAAATCGACGAATGCCTGAAAATTACGTAAATAAAAAGTTCACTGAGTATCTGAAATACCGAAAAAGTCAGAGAAAAGTCATGGTATTTTTATTCAAATTGACCAAAACACACAAAAAAAGCCGTATGATATTATTAAATTCGCAAAATCAACAGGCATTATAAAAATTACACAATACGTCAATATTATTTCTTGAATAATTTTCTCACTTATCACTTGGTGAAACATTTTTAAATATTGATAATGAAGGTTTAAATTAAATTACATTTGGTTTGTTTCATTCACTCCTGATAATGCTGTAAAACGCGAAACTAGTCGAGTAAATAGTAAAGTAAAAAATTGTGAAACAAACCAAGTGTAATTTAATTTAAACCTTCATTATCAATACGTCAATATTGATAAAACCAACTTAAATATTGACAAAAACAACGATTTAACAAATTAGGGGTTTCCCACAGAAGAAAGTTATATTATAAGGTCAAGGAAAAAAATCTTGAATCAGGAAAATGTCGGAAAACTTTAAAATTTCAGATTGTGGCTACCATGCCAGTTTTACTTCAAAAATTGTTAAACAAAATTTTGATAACTAGATTATTATCTTGGTTAACATTTTCAGTCATTTAATGCTCTTATCAAAGCAATCAGTTTGAAGTTTCGAACGAGCGTTTCCACTCCCAGACTAAGCATGAAGTAAAATTTCGAGTTTAGAAAAGCCCCGCGTAGAAAATTTGTCGAGGGTCGCGCAGCGACCCGAGACAAATTTTCACGGGGCTTTTCTAAACTCGAAATTTTACTTCATGCGCCACGCGTATAAAACACCGATTTCAACTAAAACTCACTTCTTAACAATATTTTAGTGTTTTGAGTTTGAAAGAGCCTGAAAATTTGGTTTTAAATTTACTTTAAAATCCCGAAGAATTTTCTCGAATTTCGAAAGGGTGAAATTTGCTAAGAGTAAATAAAAATTAGTAAAATTTATTACCGTGAAATCAAACTTAAGCAGTATATTTTGTACTTGACTTGAAATCAGTGTTTTACACGCGTGGCGCATAAAGTAAAATTTCGAGTTTAGAAAAGACCAGAAAATTTGTCTCGGGTCTCGGGATTTGAATCGTGAAAAATAATTCGAATTAATTGTGAGGATTAACATGAAAAAATTGTTTTGTGTGTTTTTAAATCTCTCGTTTTATCACTGTTTTATACGCGTGGCACATGAAGTAAAATTTCGAGTTTAGAAAAGCCCAGAAAATTTGTCTTTGACTAAATATCTGTGTTACTCTGATTGAAGACGTATTTGTGTGTTTTTTAACTTCACTTCAAATCAGTGTCTTGTACGCGTGGCGCATGAAGTAAAATTTCGAGTTTAGAAAAGCCCCGTGAAAATTTGTCTCGGGTCGCTGCGCGACCCTCGACAAATTTTCATGGGGCTTTTCTAAACTCGAAATTTTACTTCATGCTTAGTCTGGGAATGGAAAACACTTGTTTAACGTTTCAAATTAGGCTCTTTTAAAAAACAAAGGACGTCGGAAAATGTACAGCGTGTGCAAATGTTTACCTAAAAGAAAATGTTCACGTTGTTTTTTTAGAATAGTTCAATTTGAAGCTATAAACGAGTGTTATCCACTCCCAGACTAAGCATGAAGTAAAATTTCGAGTTTAGAAAAGCCCCGTGAAAATTTGTCGAGGGTCGCGCAGCGACCCGAGACAAATTTTCTGGGCTTTTCTAAACTCGAAATTTTACTTCATGCGCCACGCATATAAAACAGTGATTTAACGAGAAATTTAAAAACACACAAAACAAATTTTTCATGTTAATCCTCACAATTAATTCCAATTATTTTTGACGATGCAAATCCTTTTGTAAGTATTCGAATCCTTTTGTAAGTATTCGAATCCTTTTGTAAGTATTTTAATCCTTTTGTAAGTATTCGAATCCGTTTATAAGTATTCGAATCCTTTTATTAATATTCGAATCCTTTTATGAGGATTCGAATCACCCGCATTTGTATTCGAATACCAATTCTTTTATAAAATGTAACGAATCCGAATCACGAATCCAGTTTAACTTAAGTATTCGATTGCCATTTTGAATCCTCTAAAAGGATTCGAATCCAGAATTCGTATCCTGAATGATTCGAATCTTGCCTAGCTCAGCTAACAATTACAAATTATAATAAAATTCGTTTTATTTATATTTATTAAACAATTAGATATTTTGTTGTATTCTTAAAGCATGTTGAAATTGTGTAAGGTGGTGCTTTATGTGGGTAAGTTTTTAATTAATTGATGATTTATTGCTAAAATGTGCTTAACGTCGACTCTGGTAGGTATCAAATGAGCGGGCAGGAAATTCAACCAGTAGATACGGTAACATTCGGTTTGATTGATGCCAGGTCGTACAATTAATCCACCTAAAGGGATTCTTCGCGGCGGTCGTTAATTGCGCGACGATTAAGCATCCCCCTTAATTCCATCTTCCGAAATATTTTAATGGGGCTCCTTCTGGTTTACGAGGGGGCAT
This sequence comes from Philonthus cognatus, assembly GCA_932526585.2. NCBI lineage: Eukaryota > Metazoa > Arthropoda > Insecta > Coleoptera > Staphylinidae > Philonthus > Philonthus cognatus. Next base: position 82,355,007 of record OW052245.1, on the reverse strand, counting down.
AAAGAAATTTGCATGCAAATTCGGAAATTCCTGTTTTCGCCCAGGAGCTCCCGCGGTTTTTAATTGTTTTCATTTACATTAAACATTAACACAGGTCGATTTTATTTGATTAATTTCGGGCTGGTTAAAAAGCGCGCACGGGGTGGATTGAAAATAGTTAAAATATGTTTTTTTTTCTTTCGCGGTGGTGAGGGGTGGGAAAAAGGGGGCGCGTGCGCGCGTCCAGTGGCGGCGGCGACGGCGGCGGCGGAGTTTCAGTCGACATGCGGAAGGCCGTTCCGGCGCACTCATGGACGGTACACGCGCTCACGTGAAGATCGCGGTTTTCGCGACGGTGTTGACTGCAATCACTGCCGCCGCCAAGCAGCTAGGTATGGACAAACAAATTGAAAAAAAAAAAACACGCTTTTCCAGCACATTCTCACAACACCGGGGTTTTTTTTAATTAAAATTCACCTGTCAGGGAAAAAATCGCAGCGTCATTTCATTAATTACAATCCTTTTTTCCTAAATCAGATTACGTCAATGTTTGTTACCAACTCGTCCGGCGTTTACGTGTAAATTAAAATACGGACATGACATACGCAACTACCAATTAATTAGACAAACGAAACGCAAATGTGTTCCATTGTTAACGGATTTATAAATAAATACAGTCAAGGTAAAAGCAAACTTAATTATACAGAACGTTACAAAATTACAAGAAATACACTTTAATCAACTATAAATAAAATCAGAAAAACAAAAAGTTTTCTTTAACATACTATTTAATTAAACAACTATTCGTACTTAATAAATATAACTTTTTTACATTATTTCTATATAATATATAAAATTACGAAAAAACTATTCGTGAAAATGCAAACAATGTCTTAATTAACAACACAATTTAAGACGATAAATATCGATTGAAACAACTACTTCCCGTGCAAATACACCTCCGGATATTGAATTATACAATGAAATATTTAAAATCTTATTTAATTTGATTTGTTACAAAGCTCTATTAAAGTGTATGTAACATTTAGGTCAAATTCTCTTCAAACCAACTAACAATACAATTTAAAATGAAAGTAGAGATAGCAACAAATTAGCTATTTTCTCAAATTCAAATAGTTTGAATTTGAATGTATCTTATTTCTATATGTTTAAAATTTAAAGTTTTTATAAAAATAAAAATATAATCTCTTTATTTTTATTACTATTAATATTAGTATAAAACAATGATTCAGTGTGAAGTTAAAAATATACCGATCTTACGTTAGTAAATTATTCAAATGTTTATTTCGTCTAATCAAATGTTCAAAATTCTCTTTCTTCAAAGATCTTTTTAATATTACATAAACATCCAATATTTCAACGTTTCTAAACTAAAAGTTTCAAATTGAAAACTCGGAAAGTTTAAAAACTCAGGACTGTGTAAAATATGTAAAATTAATGACCATGAGAACCTAGGGAACAGAACTTCACTTTAAATCAGAGTTTTACACGCGTGGCGCATGAAGTAAAATTTCGAGTTTAGAAAAGCCCCGTGAAAATTTGTCTCGGGTCGCTGCGCGACCCTCGACAAATTTTCTATGCGGGGCTTTTCTAACGCGGGGCTTTTCTAAACAAAAAGTTTTTTTAACATACTATTTAATTAAACAACAATTCTTACTTAGTAAATATAACTTTTTTACATTATTTCTATATGTTTAAAATTTAAAGTTTTTATAAAAATAAAAATATAATCTCTTTATTTTTATTACTATTAATATTAGTATAAAACAATGATTCAGTGTGAAGTTAAAAATATACCGATCTTACGTTAGTGAATTATTCAAATGTTTATTTCGTCTAATCAAATGTTCAAAATTCTCTTTCTTCAAAGATCTTTTTAATATTACATAAACATCCAATATTTCAACGTTTCTAAACTAAAAGTTTCAAATTGAAAACTCGGAAAGTTTAAAAACTCAGCACTGTGTAAAATATGTAAAATTAATGACCATGAGAACCTAGGGAACAGAACTTCACTTTAAATCAGAGTTTTACACGTGTGGCGCATGAAGTAAAATTTCGAGTTTAGAAAAGCCCCGTGAAAATTTGTCTCGGGTCGCTGCGCGACCCTCGACAAATTTTCTACGCGGGGCTTTTCTAAACTCGAAATTTTACTTCATGCTTAGTCTGGGAGTGGAAACACTCATTAGAATCTTCAAATTTAACGCTTTTATAAAAGTACCTGTTTTCTGTTTTTAGCCCTTACAAATGGTGCTTTTATACTTGTATATTTTAAGCTGCATATCTCTAAAATGTTAAATATGTGCAATTTTATTGAGTTCTGCATTTTGGAACGTTAGCGTTAGGGAAGTTTATAAACGTCTTAATTTTTTATGCATTTATTAAAATCTTTTATTTCGTTGATTTTTTTGAAAATGTTTCTCTCTTTTCTGCAATTGAAAAAACAGACGTAATCTGCAACTGTTTATTTTTTATTGTAATTGTGACACATTTACATATATATTTTTGTTATCTTTAAAAACCTTTATGATTTATCGGTTCTTTTATTCATTTACAATTGTTAGTGCCAAGACAATCATTTAAATATTAAAAGTGCGATCCTTTTCGCAATCTACAACAAATTAGTCTTACAAAGACTATATCAAACACTCATTGAAACAACCACTTCCCGGGCTAATACCCCGACGGACATTGAATTATACACAAGTGTTGCTGTTACATACATTTAAATGTGAACAGTAACATTTCTAAACAATAATATTCATAAAAAAATTGTTAAATTATTTACGTTACTATTTGCGTTTTAAAAACTAATTGTAACGTTCTGTATAATTTTAATAAAATCTCTAAACATTAAAAATCATATAAAAAAAAATTATATATCTCTTTCTTCAAAGATCTTTTTAATATTACATAAACATCCAATATTTCAACGTTTCTAAACTAAAAGTTTCAAATTGAAAACTCGGAAAGTTTAAAAACTCAGCACTGTGTAAAATTTGTAAAATTAATGACCATAATAACCTAGGGAATAGAACTTTACTTTAAATCAGAGTTTTACACGCGTGGCGCATGAAGTAAAATTTCGAGTTTAGAAAAGCCCCGTGAAAATTAAACATAAAAAATCATTCTAATTTTAATGATTTTTAATGTTTAGAGATTTTATTAAAATTATACAGAACGTTACAGTTAGTTTTTAAAACGCAAATAGTAACGTAAATAATTGGTTAATATTATAAATATAATGTTTGAATATATTTTTATTTTATTGCAACATATAAGTCAATTTTTACTAATAATAATAAGGGGGTGGATAGACCTAAGGTCGATAACCTGTTTGACAAACAAAAGAACTTATAAGTATGTATTGTTAAATCGCACACCCAAAGTAGAACACAAAAACTAATTAAGTTAGAATAAAACAATTCTTTACAAATCCACAAGTACATCTGAAATTTTTTACAGCTTTTTAAAGAAAAATGTTATTAACGGATAAGTTAGAAAATAATGAGGTTGTTAGGTTAGTTTCACTTTTCTCTGACCTAATCTCACTGACGGTCAGAGAGGTTAGGTCCCTCGCTATATAGGTTAGGTTAGAAAACAATGAAACTTGAAAGGTTTCATTGTTTTCTAACCTAACGTCACTGACAGTCAGTGAGGGACCTAACCTTATTCATCTGAGATATTTAGGTTAGATGACAGTCAATGAAATTAGATTAGAAGGAAAAAAATAGGTTAAAAACCATGATTTTAAGTTTAAAATAAATTTTAGATTGAGAATTGTCTACTTCTAAGAACTGATTTAGTGTTTAGTTAAAAATATAAAATAGCACGAAAATCGGATTTGGCAAGACGCGACGTTTACTAGTAATTTTGTTTATCAAAAAATTTGATAAAATATTATTTTCTGCTGGAAATAAAAAAAAGGTATTATTAATGTTAAGGAGAAAATCTTTCTTTTTATAAAATATTTAAAGACCTTCTTGTTATATATATATATATATATATATATATTATATATATATATATATATATATTATATATATATATATATATATATATATATATATATATATATATATATAGGCAGGGGCAGAGTTCGGAAAATTTCCTAACAGGGCATTCGACCAATAATACGACAGGAGAGATGTGCGTAATCTACTTTATTGTAATACCAAGCTTTCGGGACTCATTTTGTCCCTTCCTCAGAGTTAACACTAAAAACAATGAGCAAAAACAAACAATTACTGATCTGAATTAAACTATTAGTTAATGACGAATTCTTGAAAAAATAATAATTAGCGAATAAATTTTGAGCTTACATTTGTGATTATTTGAACAAACTATTGTTAAACTGACGCTGCATTTGTTTAATTATCCTATCGATACTCATGATGGTTGTTGAATTTAAAATGTGAGGTTATTGCGTACAAAAAATCGTAACCGCGTGGTTACAGAAAAAGTGAAATTTTAAAAACAAACGGCACATTCACATGTTAAAACTGTGGGAATATATATATATATATATATATATATATATATATATATATATATATATATGCATATTTGTGAGTTAGAACAGATGGATTATGAATTAGAGCATATAATTGCAAAATGTGAACATTTCAGAAATTTGCTGTAATCAAATAAAAACCTCATTTAAACGTAAATTTTAAAAATAAATAAAGGTTGTTTAGAATAAACGCGTTCAGCATTAAATAAGGTTCAAATTGATATTAACAATGTATTTATATCGTTAAAATTGTATTCATGGTGGATGCTAGAAGTTAGAATTTCATATTTCTTCACTGTTTCAAGTGATTTTAAATAGCTAAAATTTTATTAAAATATCTTTTTTAACAAGAGAAAAATTAACTCATGCAATTTATATCATCGTTTAGAACATATGACATTTTTTGCTGGGTTTTTAAAAAAATTAAATTTATATCAAAAAATTACAATTTTGGTTAGGGGTAAGTATGGAAAAAAACGTAATTTTAACACGATTTTTTTTAATTTAAACAAACCTTAAAAAAATCACAGACACTTTTAACAATATTAGAAACAATGCGACCTATTTATTTTCTTTATAAAAATAGTATTCCTACAAAACTATTATAGTTTTTCAAATTACACAAAATTGATTAACCCAATAATAGTAATTAATAACGCTGTACTAAGCATAGTTTTGGTGTTTTAAAAATTGTTTATAGTTTAGATTAAAGCTTTTTTAATCCTTATTCGTAAACTCTTTAAATAAATTAAACCAGAGACATGATTTTAAAATTAGAGAACTTTAACTGCAAAAAGTGAACATTTCAGAAATTTGCTGTTATCAAATAAAATCTTGATTTAAACGTAAATTTTAAGCATAAATAAAGATTGTTTGAAATAAATGCATTTAACATTAAATTAGTTTCAAATTGGTATTATTAATGCATTTATATTCTTAAAATTGTATTCATGGTGGATGCTAGAAGTCAGAATTTCATATTTCTTTACTGTTTCAAGTGATTTTGAATAGCTAAAATTTTATTGAAATATTTTTGTTTACTAGAGTAAAATTAACTCATGCTATTTTTATCATCGTTGAGAATATCTGACATATCTTTCCGAATTTTTAAAAAATTTAAATTTTCATCGAGAAATTAAAATTTTTTGGGAATTTCTTAAAATTGAAAAATTTTGCGAGAAAATTCCGATTTTTTCAATACCTATCATTTTCTCGCAAAAGTTTTCAATTTTAAGATATTCTCAAAAAATTCACAGACACTCTTTACAATATTAGAAACAATGCGAGCTATTTATTTTTTTTCCCAAAAAAAATATTTTTTTATTTTTATTTTTTTTTTATTATTTGCAAAACACTTAGTTGTATTTTACTATAATTACAATCTGATCACAAATGGATCAATGAGTAATATTTATCTAACTTAATTTACTAAAGGTTTAATACTAAGGGTTTACTCATTAGTATCCCTTAGATTTTAATAACTTAATTACAATAATTAATGTGTACACTAGCACTATGCTCTGCTTTTGCACTAACACAATATTAAACTAACTCGAACGGTTTAGTCCGCTGTAGTCTTCTGGTCAAATTCGTGTTATCGAGGAGCTAGATGGCTTCGATGTTGACGTGTTGTTCATGACTCTTGGCAAATTTGTGTATTGTCTCATTTAACAGTATCCATTTCCAAGTCCCTGGAAAAAAATGTTTTGGAAATACCAAGGAGCATTGACAATACTCCTCAGTACTTTATTTTAGTATCGCTGGATTATTTCTATATTGCTCTTTTTGGCACAACCCCACAGCTGGATGCCATATGTCCATACGGGCTTAAGAATTTGTTTATATAGCAGTAATTTATTGTAGATTGACAGGGTGGAGTTCCGACCAAGCAGCCAATACATTTTTTCGAAATTTGATGTCCAGTTCTTCTTTTTTCTTTTTGACATAAGCTCTCCAGCGTAGCTTAGCGTCCAGTATAAAACCCAAATATTTTGGTGTATCAGCATATGGTACCTGGATATCATTCATACTAACAGGGATATGTTGATTTCTTTTATTTGTGAAATTGACGTGGACCGATTTAGTCTCATTCAATTTGATTCGCCATTGCTTAGTCCAGATGTTAATTTTATTTATCGAGGTTTGCAGATTTACTGCTGCTTCTTCGTGATCTTTGCCTACAGCCAATATAGCAGTGTCGTCGGCAAATGTTATTATTATTATTATTATTCTTTATTTACGGAATTCACCTTTTTTACAATTGAAATTAACACAATTAGTTGTATATAGTAACACATCATACTCATTACGTTACTAAGTATAACCAAAATTAATGTATAAACAAAATAATGTCAAAAAAAAAATATATATATATATGAGAAATATGTTTTACAAAGGGATAACCTGAATCGCTAACACCAAACGGTTCAATGGCTAAGGTTAAATTAATGTTGCTTATCCGATTATATAAAATGCATTAAATGTGTATGTGGACGAATATAATAAATATAAAAATATTCGATAATAGACTCACATAAACAAAATATCACAGTTAATGTTGCTAGTCATAAGTAGAAATATCTATCACAGATAAATATCACTTAATAAAGATGGTAAATAACAAAAGACATCAAACAACTTAGACAAACAACATTAAAGCAATAAAAAATATTAAAAAAAAATGTTTCACTTTTCAAAATAACAAAAAGTTGATTAACCCAATAAAATGCCAATAATATTTTTTTTGGGTTAGTCAACTTTTTGTAATAAAGTGAAGCATTTTTGTGAAAATCCTTTTATCTTCTATTTTTATGTTAGTTCTAAGCATTGCAGTGTTTGAAAAATTGATTTTAATTCAAATTAAAGCTGTTTTAATCCTTGATCGTCTACTCTTTGAATAAATAAAATGGGAAAGATGATTTATGAGTTAAAGCAGTTTAACTGCAAAAAGAGAACATTTTATAAATTTGCAGTTATCGAATAAAAACTTGAAAAACAAATTAAAATCGTTTAAAATAAATACGTTCAGCTTTATATTACCTATAAATTGATTTTAATTTTGCTTTTTTATCATTAAAATTGTATTTATGGGTATCCATCATGTTATTTTTTTTATCTTTCCAAAGAATATGTAAAGCCTGTTGATAAATCATTTACCTATATAAGTATACAGGGAGTTTCTCTTTTGAGTATACATATCAAAATTATATGCTGCAAATCTTATTTTTATAAAATAGTTTAATTTGAAACTTTAAACGAGTGTTTTCCACTCCCAGACTAAGCATGAAGTAAAATTTCGAGTTTAGAAAAGCCTGAAAATTTGGTTTGGACGCGTAGCGCGGAGCGCGGAGCGACCAAACCAAATTTTCAGGCTTTACTAAACTCGAAATTTTACTTCATGCGCCACGCGTACAAGACGCTCATTTCAAATGAAATTCACTTGTTCACAACACTTCAGTGTTGTCAGTGTTTAGTACGCGTGGCGCATGAAGTAAAATTTCGAGTTTAGAAAAGCCTGAAGATTTGGATTGGTCGCTCCGCGCTTCGCGCTACGCAACCAAACCAAATTTTCAGGCTTTTCTAAACTCGAAATTTTACTTCATGCTTAATCTGGGAGTGGAAAACACTCGTTTAATGCTTCAAATTAAACTCTTTATAAAAAAGCATATGCATATGTATAAAAGTAAAATTCCCTATATATTGCAATTTTTATCGAATTGTACATTGGAATTATTTTATATCGTAGATAGTTGAGGCACTTAATTTTTGAAAATCCTTGATTATATAAAAACACTTAATGATTTTCAACTAATTAGTTGAAAATCATAAGTGTTTTATTTAAGTGGAAATATTTTGTTGTAGTATCATTCAAACATATATATGTAGTACAAAAATGTTCAGTTTAAACTATTCTTTTATGTCAGATGATTTAACATTTACTAAACATTTACAATTTGCCGCAAAATGTACACTTTTGTCGATCAACATACACTCACCCTAACAAATTTATTAATTTTGCACTAATATGTCAAATATTATCGCTTGTAATTTAATATTTCATTATACCATTCCAATGAAAACGTCCATTTTAATAATTTTATTATTAATCACGCAACGCTTTAAAATCGCGAATGTTTCGATTCCGATCCATTATGTGGAATTTTATTGTGGATTTTCATTCAAAATTTGCAATTAATTATATTCCCACTGTTGCATTTTAAAATGTAATTCTGCTGGTCATAATTAAAATTGCAAAATGATTACAATACGTATTTAAACAAACCGTTTGTATGTGCGTATGAATAATATTTGTTAAAAAATGCATTCATTATCGAGTCCAATTTATTTAATTATTATTCACGTGTATTAAAATTATTTCCAAAAATAATATTTTGTATTTATTGAAAATATCGGAATGTTTGTTAATTAATTAAAAATATTATGTAAATGATATTATTGTGGTTTGACACTTCACTGTTGAATTTGTATATAAATATACTTATTATTTAAATGTATACAATTTAAAATAATACTTGATAGAAAATAAAAAAAATCATTTTTGTAAATATTCTGCAAACAATTGGCACATTCAATTATAAAGGGTATTTTTTTCTAGAGGTATAGAACTTCGTTTTCAAATAAAACACATACAAATCAATAAAACAATAGATGTTTTGGCTTTAATAAATAAATAAATAAATAAACCTTTTATTCACGGATGCATCATTTTACAGAATATAAAAATATTTTACAAAATAACAATTCAAGACTAAAGATAGAAACAAAAATATGAATGACAACATAGTAATCTTTTAACAATTCTCATAAATTGGGGAAATGTATTACAAAAAATATCAAAATCAGGATAAATTAACAAAGAATTTGCTGTACGCATAAGACGTGTAGTCGGAGTGTGGAAACCATATTTCGTGTTATGGAACTGTATGCGAAAAAGCGGCGTGTTGCGGCATAAGCGATTATCAAATTTTATAGAAAAACACATGCGAGAAAGAAAAGCCGGGCATTAGATGTCCCTATTTATTTATTTATTTATTTATTTATTCATTTGTAATACAACTACAGACATTTATTTTACAAATTTCCTAATTATAGTTGTATGCTACTTCTATCTAACTATAATCTACATAACAAAAATAAAGTTACAGTACTAAATGTTAAGACTCGTGCAGTATCTCAATAATTCGGTTAAAACAAAATTTACCGTTACGCATATTAAAAATGTCAAGTGAAGGATCGACAGATAGTAAATTATTGTAAATATTACATATACTAAATATTGGTGATTTAACAATTGCAATAGTTTTTGGAATAGGAGTATAGAAAAATCTATTTTGTCTAAGTGTTTAGGGGATATGAAAGTTAATTTGAGCTACAGCCTCGGGGCAATCGATTAAGTAGTTTAACAATTTAAATAAAATAGTAACAAGGTGTGATTTTCGTCTATTTTCTAGGGATTCCAAATTCACTTAAGAGTGTGTCATAACCTACATTATAATCAGGATAAATGCCGTATTTCTTTTGATACAGGTATTTAACTAAACGTTTTTGCACAGATCCAATCAAATTCGAGTATTTTATATAATTAGGGTTCCAAACGCAGCAACAGTAATCAAGTCGAGATCAGACATAGTATAATGAAAGTATAGCATCCGTACCTTTAAAATGTCTAGAGTTACGAACAATAAATCCCAAGAAACGATTAGCAGAAGACACTATACTTTCAATATGACTATTAAATGTTAGTTTGTCATCAAATATGATACCAAGGTCTTTAATCTGTCCTACCCTCGACAGTAAAGCCTTATTTATATTGTAGTCATAAGACATTACATGCTTGTTACGTGAAAATGACACTACCTTACATTTACTTGCATTCAAAAGTAATTTGTTAGCTAAACACCATCCGTGAATGGTATTAATATTAGCTTGTAAAGCTCTGCAGTCGGTTATAGAGTAGATAGGCTTAAACAGTTTCATGTCATCTGCAAATAACAAACATGAAACATCCAACCCTTCAACAATATCAATATTGACGCAATTAAAATATAAAGGGCCAAGAACCGATCCCTGGGGTACACCAGAAGTAGCATAAAATGTATTTGATCTATAACCTTTGAATTCCACAAATAAGGATCTCTGATATAGATAACTTTTTATAAATGTGCATAATGATGAAGAAAACCCCAAGCTATAAAGTTTTGACAGTAGAACTTTATGATCCAACCTGTCAAAAGCCTTCGAAAAATCAGTAAACACGACATCAACCTGCACTCTACGATCGAGGTTGTTAGATAACAGTTGAGTGTACGGAATAAGATTACTTGTGTTGATCGCTTAGGTCTGAAGCCATGTTGGTTATCATATAAGCCTTATTTATATTGTAGTCATAAGACATTACATGCTTGTTACGTGAAAATGACACTACCTTACATTTACTTGCATTCAAAAGTAATTTGTTAGCTAAACACCATCCATGAATGGTATTAATATTAGCTTGTAAAGCTCTGCAGTCTGCTATAGAGTAGATAGGCTTAAACAGTTTCATGTCATCTGCAAATAACAAACATGAAACATCCAACCCTTCAACAATATCATTAATGTTGACGAATGTACTAATTTGACCATGTAAAACAAATTCAAAACATTTTGATAGGTTTTATAATATAGCTATTGGTCGATAATTAACAATTGAACTTATATCACCAGACTTATATATGGGAACTACACGAGTCTTTTTCCAAATGTCTGGGAAGATATTATGCTTTAAACATAAGATAAAAATGTGCACTAAGGGTTGAGATAAAATGAAACGGCAGTTTTTTAAAATAAGGGCTGGAAGATTATCAGGGCCTGCGCTTAGTTTATTTCCTAATTTGTTAAGGGCTTTTTCAACATCTATCTGATTAATAGTGGATATATGAAGAGTATTATTATGTTCCGAGTATTCGTATTTGAGAGATTCATCCGAAGCTGGTGTATATGACCTGGAAAAATGCAAAGCGAAATGATTAACGATATGTTGAGGCGATATTAAGACGCTATCGTCAAAAGTCATAGTCGGAGGTATAGAAGTTTTATTTTTTATAACATTGATATAGCTCCAGAAATGTTTCGGTGTTGTGCGTAAAGAATTCTCGCTTTCTTATACACACTTTGAAAAGTCGTGTTTTGACAATATTCGCACGTGCCGTCGAAGGTTGGATAGTTTTAATTTAAAGAATTGACTCAGAGGATATTTTTTTGATAGTTTAAAATATTTCTTTTTTTCTTTTACCATGTTTTTTAAATGCAATGAATACCAGATGGGATATTTGTTTGATGATTTTGGTGTAGAAGGAACGCATGTATTAAATATTGAATACATTTTATCGTAAAATATAGTACAAGCTTCAGCCGCATTATTACAGGACACAACATCAACCCAACTAGTATTTGTTAATAATTCATATAATTTTATAAAGTTTGTTTTCTTAAAATTAAACGATTTTGAGTTTGAAGTCTTTAAGGATGAGTTGTTTGTATTGGATTTATTCTGTAAGTTAATCAATGGTATTTCATGTTTAAAAATAATTTTGGTCATGTGACCACCGCGATTTCGTCTTAGATGAACCATTCTATTAGATCAGTTTTTCATAACTTTTTCCAATGTGGCCGGGCTAATCGCTCCAATTACTCTGAAAGCTGACTTCTAAGTCTTTAATTGTTGCTGGTATATCAGCATAGACCAGTAATTTGACGTGGTCCTACAAAAAGTAGTCCAATGGGATCAAATCACATGATCTAGGTGGCCAATTAACAGGCATGTCTCGAAATAATTTGATCACCAAACAATGTTTATGAGGGTTTCACGCGCGATGTGAGGGTTTCATGCGCGATGTGGCAAGTTGCGCCATCCTGTTGAAACCATTTAGTTCGGAACAGATTTGCATTGATATTGGGGATAAAAAAATGTCGAACATTGACCTGTAGCGCTCGCCATTGGCAGTAATATTGGATCTGTCTTTATTTTTGAAAAAGTAAGGGGCCAATGATGCTTCCTGCATGCAATCCATACCACATAACACTATTTTGTTTATTTACGAGTCCATTCAGCCAAAAATTAGCCTCACCACTAAAAATTATTTGGCGGTAAAAATGAGTAAATAAGCGAAGTGCTCTATAAGTTTGAAGCATATAGCGCACATTTTGTAAATATATTTCCACAATTTTCATTGCTCAACTGTGCTTTGGCATGATAACACTAGGCAACAACAAATTTGTTTATGACAATTTTTTCTTCTGAAATGAAGTAGGCAATGACATTGATTATTGCCAATAAATTTGTTTTGTTCAACTGTCAACATTTTGTTTAATATACATTTTTTAATAAATCCGTGAAAATGTCGACCTGGGGAGTTTGTAAAGAATCCAGTGAACATAATTATTACGTGTATGGGTTGTATACTGTAATATTCATGGTTTTATATCTTTGGGATAGTAAAGCAAACAAAAACAATACCTTGCATGCGACTGGCATCTTAGAAAAAATGTATTCTTACTGAAGAGAACGTTATTGCAAAAAATTTAATTTCCAAAATTTAAATTTTTTTACCGGTTCACATTAAACTTAGATTTATCAAACAGATCGTTAAGTCTTTAGAAATAACTTTAGAAGTCTTCTAGTGTAATAAATAATATTCTTTAGTGTGCCAATTGCTAAAATAGAAGCCAGTATTTACACTGCTCCGTAAATTATAACAAAATTGAAATGTGACGAATTGGAGGAAAACCATGGAAACACTAAAAGAAATACCTGGAATGTTTTCAAAAATGTAAATTGTTTTCTTTGTAATCATGAGTGATAATTTAAACCTTTTTAAAATATTAGCAATAATTATAAAAGGACGTGTTGCAGAATATGATTTAAGGTGCATTTTTCGCACACTCATATAAGCATTTTTAGATTAAATTTAGAATATATGATTGAGGAACATGGGCAGAGGATCCATCTAGATATTTACAATATAGATAGACGCTATTAAGACAGGTGGAATAACAGGATTTTGGAAGGATTATATATATACATATATATATATATATATATATATATATAAATATAAATATATAATATTATATATATATATATATATATATATATATATATATATATATATATATATACGTGCACAAGAAGTTACGGTCGTACTACGTTAGAGGCAGAGTTTGGAAAATTTCCTAACAGGGCATTCGACAATGATGATGTGTGCAATCTACTTTATTGTAATATCAAGCTTTCGGGACTCATTTTGTCCCTTCCTCAGAGTTAACACTATAAACAATGAACAAACAAACAATTAATGATCTGAATAATGCTATTAGTTAATAACGAATTCTTAAAAAAGAAGAAACATTTTTTTTGAGCTTACATTTGTGATTATTTGAACAAACTATTGTTGAACTGACGCTGCATGCGTTTGATTTTCCTAACGTTACTCATGGCGGTTGTTGAATTTCAAATTTAAGGTTATGCTGTACAATAAATTGTAACTGAGTGGTTGCGGAAAAAGTAAAACCGTAAAATATATATATATATATATATATATATATATATAGCGTAAAAAATATATATATATACTAAATAAGAAATAACAGCGCATTAGGTCATGATGTAAAAGGTATTTTTTTATCAAGTGAGTGTGCAAGGAGGACAGAAGACGACGACTATCGTTTCGCTCTTTTATGAGCTCCTCAGGCCGCCACATCCATCATCCCATTTCACATCATGACCTAATGCGCAGTTATTTCTTATTTGGTACTTATAAGCAGGTAATTCTAATTTATTTATATATATATATATATATATATATAGCGTAAAAAATATATATATTTGGCTTATAATTAGGGAATGTAATACTGTCTATTATATGAAGAAAATAATAACTTATTTACTTTTATATTCTAACATAATTATCGTTTTAAGCTTTTTACAGCTTAAGATCGTATTTTGGATAATTATTAGCTTAGAGTTTAGTTTATACTATAACTAAAATTTTGCATTATGTTAGAACAAATGTATTTCTAAAACAAATCCATATTTTCAAAAATCGAATAGGTGCAGTCCATATACTTCATTGTTATGCTTTTTTAATCGGGTTAATTCAAAATGAGTCAAAAAACTAAATAAACATAACTTTTTTCTGAATTTGTTGCCTAGTATAATTGACTTACTGCACATAATTGCTACCAACAGCTTCACATTTTGATATTAATTTAACAGATATTCATGATAGTAGTTTTATACTTCTAAAAAAAACACACTTTACTTTATGTTCATACTTGATGGGTTACAAAACAAAGTTCGATAATCATTTATGCCTCTTTGCGTTTAATGATGTGTATTAGTATTACTGCTATTTCAATTATTTGTATTTTTAGAGAAAAATTAACAAAAAGTGTTGTTTATGCAGAGTATTCTAAACTCAAACTAATAATAGAAATATCCAATATGAGACTATCTGAGTAGATTAAAGTACAGATTTTTCAAACTAATATTTATGGTATGCTAATATATTACCAAATTCAAGTGATTTACTTCTATAACGCAGAAATAAATGGTAATACATTTATTTTAAATTAATTTACTTATCGCATGCTACTGCCTTTCACATTATACACATATAGGGATTGTTTTCTTATAAGTAAACATAGCCCAATTTATACGCTGCAAATTGTCAGGCATTCGTTGTTTATGAAAAACGTTAGATTTTAAGCTTTTAACGAGTGTTTCCACTCCCAGACAAAGCATGAAGTAAAATTTCGAGTTTAGAAAAGCCCCGCGTAGAAAATTTGTCGAGGGTCGCGCCAGCGACCCGAGACAAATTTTCACGTGGCTTTTCTAAACTCGAAATTTTACTTCATGCGCCACGCGTATAAAACACTGATGTATTCTGATTTAGAAGTATAATTTGTACCTTAAAATAATTCAGTATTTATAACACTAAATTCATAATGTTTTGCTTAGTAAATTACTAAATTTAATTGATTTGAATTTTTTACCGAGTGATTCCACTCCCAGACTAAGCATGAAGTAAAATTTCGAGTTTAGAAAAGCCTGAAAATTTGGTTTGGTCGCTCCGCGAAGCGGAGCGGCCAAACCAAATTTTCAGGCTTTTCTAAACTCGAAATTTTACTTCATGCGCCACGCGTATAAAACACTGTAATATTATGAAGTAAGAGATACACATAAAAATACCTTTTTAAAAAGAAGTAATGAACAAAATATTGAAATAACAAAATATTTAAACATTTTGACACATTCCCAAATCTGGTGACATAATATAATGTTTCAAATTAACTAATTTAGTAATTCACTAAGCAAAAAATTAATAATCTAGTGTTATAAAACACTGGATTATTCTAAAGTTTAAAATATATTTCTTAATCAGAGTATATCAGTGTTTTATACGCGTGGCGCATGAAGTAAAATTTCGAGTTTAGTTTAGCTTTTCTAAACTCGAAATTTTACTTCATGCTTAGTCTGGGAGTGGAAACACTCGTTATTAGCCTAAAATCAAACGCTTTTCATAAACAATGAATGCCTGATAATTTGCAGTGTATAAATTGGGCTATGTTTACCTAAAAGAAAAAAATAACTGTATGTGTAAAATGTGAACGGCATTAGCATACGATAGAATAGAAATAAATGGTAATTTATTAATGATAAATTAATTTACTCAACTTAAAATAAATATATTACAATTAATTTCTGCGTTATAGAAGTAATTCACTTTAATTTGGAAAAACTAATTTTTAAGCTTTTATAAATTCTAAATTTCATTTTATGCTTAAGCAAGGAGTGGAATCACTTATTATAGAAACATCAAATCAAACGTTTACACAAAGAATGTCTGAAAATGTACAGCGTATGCTTCGGGATATGTATACCAAAAAGAAATATTTTCCGTATAATGCATTCGCTCTTGCATTATTGCGCGAGTTTTCTGTTGGCGAATCAAAACTTTTAACTCAATTGTCTGGTATGGAAAACCGATGCGACGTTCAATGATTAAAAGTTTTTATATTTGATTAAGCTACGACTATGACACTAGACGGGTTTCTTACATAGTTTTGTAATTACTTGCGAAGTTCTAATGGACAAGTGTTGCTTGATGTGTTAGCGACAATATACATAATTTCGATGAAGTTAGATAAAATTAGCAACTTAATACATCAATGCACTGTCACATTTTCTCTATGAATGAAACAGGTTTAATTTGAGAGGGTGCGTCGTCAATAAATTTAAAAATTATGGTTTTCTGAAAAACATTATTCTTTACCTAAAAAAACAACTTAATTAAACACAGTTATATTCCTTTCTTCACTTTAATTTTTCTTGCTAGATGTACATTTCGGGTACTAAGTACCCATTATCAATAGCTAACAGTTAGCTATTGATAATGGGTACTTAGTACCCGAAATGTACATCTAGCAAGAAAAATAAAAGTGAAGAAAGGAATATAACTGTGTTTAATTAAGCGACTTAACACCTTCACGTAACTCATACAACTACATTAAAAAAACAACCTTTACGTAGCTAAAAGAAGATTATTGAAATTTAAATTAATTTTTCATCTGTTTTGTTTTTTCAATAACAATTCCACAATTTAATTATTCGATGGTTTTTAAATAAGGATTCATAATTTCAAAATGATCACGTTCACCAATTATTCCCGTGTGCACCCTCGACTGTTTCACTCGCGAATAACGCGAATTATTCACGCGTCATTTTTAGCGCATAATTATCAACGGGCATTTGGTGCTATTCCACAATTATGCTGATTTAATTAGCGACGCCTTTTATGTGACGTCATTAATTCGAATTTCACATTGACCCTATGCCCTTATTTAAATGCACATGTTCACAACAATATATGTGTTCAGGTACACGTACACGGTTCATAGAATTGATGGCCCATTCTGTTGAATTATAAATTATGATGGTACGAGAGTGCAGAACAAGTGGTTTAACACACACACTTTGTGATATTTAATTGCGTTTTAATTAAAATATAAAAAAATATGTTTCTCTATTGTAAAACATATAAAATACAATGTAAACAGCCTTGATGATATAATTTATTTATTAAAATTAATGATACATACAGGACAAGTCCTAAAAAAGTATCTATAGTGTATATACAGGGAGTTTTTCTTTTAAGTGTACATTTCCCAATTGCAGCATTTATGCTTTAAATTTGCAGATATTGTTTGTTTTAGTGCTAAAATTAAAGCTTTAAAAGAGTGTTTTCCACTCCCAGGTTAAGCATGAAGTAAAATTTCGAGTTTAAAAAAGCCCCGCGTAGAAAATTTGTCGAGGGTCGCGTAGCGACCCGAGACAAATTTTCACGGGGCTTTTCTAAACTCGAAATTTTACTTCATGCGCCACCCGCATAAACCAATGATTTACACTAATGTTATAAATATATAACTTCACTCTGAATGAGTGTTTTATAGGCGTGGCGCATGAAGGAAAATTTCAAGTTTAGAAAATTTAGTTTAATAAAATTATTTTCAATTGTTGGGGTATATATAAGTCTACAATATTTACTTTTTGTTTTTTCTTCAATGTTTTTTAAACGGGTTGCGCATTTTATATTATGCTTATATATATGTTTGTTGATTAACTTATTTATTATGTTTCTATTGTAATCTAATGATTCAGCAATTTCTAATATTACGTTAAATTCTATGTTTCTATTTATTTCTGATAATGGTAAGTTCATTGCTCTATATATCATGCAATTAAATGCTGCTAGTTTGTGTTTCCAAGGACTGTTCGAATGAGAATGAATGTAATTGAAAGTGTGCGTTGATTTCCTAAATATGTTAAATTCTAATTTATCTTTATTTCTATTTATTGTTAAATCTAAGAAAGGAAGTCCTTGGAAACACAAACTAGCAGCATTTAATTGCATGATATATAGAGCAATGAACTTACCATTATCAGAAATAAATAGAGACATAGAATTTAACGTAATATTAGAAATTGCTGAATCATTAGATTACAATAGAAACATAATAAATAAGTTAATCAACAAACATATATATAAGCATAATATAAAATGCGCAACCCGTTTAAAAAACATTGAAGAAAAAACAAAAAGTAAATATTGTAGACTTATATATACCCCAACAATTGAAAATAATTTTATTAAACTTTTTAGAAAATTCAATCTACGTCCAGCTGTTTATGCAAGTACACAACTGAAAACATTATTAGGAAACACATTTACAAAAATAGATAATTTACAAAAATCTGGTATATATAAGATAAATTGTTGCAACTGCGAAAAACTGTACATAGGACAAACGCAAAGATCATTAGCTATTAGATTTAAAGAACATAATTATCACATAAAGAACCTTAACCCTGAAAAATCAGCAGTTGCACATCACACTATAACTACCGGTCATAAGTTTTCTGAAAACAATATACAATTATTAAAACATTCTTCAAATAAAAAATTAAATATGTTGGAAGCTATTCAGATGAAGAAATACGAAAATAATTTGCTGAATTTTGATTTAAGTCCCCTGAATAATCCCTTGTTAGAGGTAATTCCGACAAATAACTGCGACAGACACAAGTGCTAACCTCACCCACGGTTTTTCCCATAATCCCTTTAGGTATAAGTATCCCGCCCTTTATTGTTATTTACTCAGTAAGCTATTGATAATGAACACGTAGTGTTCGAAATGTACATTTAGCGTAAATAAATGTTTTTAGTGAAGAAAGTGTTAGCCTTTTATTAAGTTTATTATATTCAGCATTTAAGCTTTAAATTTGCAGATATTGTTTGTTTTAGTGTTAAATTTAAGGCTTCAAACGAGTGTTTTCCACTCCCAGACTAAGCATGAAGTAAAATTTCGAGTTTAGAAAAGCCCCGCGTAGAAAATTTGTCGAGGGTCGCGCAGCGACCCGAGACAAATTTTCACGGGGATTTTCTATACTCGAAATTTTACTTCATGCGCCACCCGCATAAACCAATGATTTACACTAAAGTGAAAAATACATAACTTCACTCGGAATGAGTGTTTTATAGGCGTGGCCCATAAAGTATAATTTCGAGTTTAGAAAAGCTTACAAATTTGGAGCCTTTTCTAAACTCGAAATTTTAGTTCATGCGCCACGGCTACAAAACACTCATTTAGAGTGAAGTTTCATATATTTTTAACTTCAGTGTAAATCATTGATTTATGCGGGTGGCGCATGAAGTAAAATTTCGAGTTTAGAAAAGCCCCGTGAAAATTTGTCGAGGGTCGCGCCGCGACCCGAGACAAATTTTCTACGCGGGGCTTTTCTAAACTCGAAATTTTACTTCATGCTTAGTCTGGGAGTGGAAAACACTTGTTTAAAGCTTCAAATTGAACTCTTCTAATAAGCAACGTATGTCGGAAAATTAACATCGTATGCATATGTTTACTTATAAGAAAAATTCCCTGTATTCACATATGAATACGTTTTTCGTTTTTAAGCTATTACGGGGGTGGTTTTCGGGGAAAGCCCGGTAAACTTTTTTTTACATCTTATAAGGAGTCCAGTACTTGACAAGTACAGAAATGTTGAGCTAATTCGTACGATTTCTAGAGGTTGGGTGGTATTTTTGTCTCTAACGACTAGACTATATGAATTATTTGAAAATGTTTACAATAATAATAATAATAATCAATATATTCTAATTAAATATAACTTGTTATAATAAGGGCCGCTTCTACAATCAATAGTTACACCTTTGGTAATGTAGACCCTCTGGTACTGTACTGCCTAGTTTAAACCATTGGTAAACGCCCGTGCTATTTTACAATTTTACACTCTGGTTCATAAAACAATAATTATAATAAAAAAAAGAACATATTTTAATATATATATATATATATATATATATATATAATACACAAACTACTTACCAGTAACATTTTGATATTTACTTACCAGTTCGACAAGAAAATGTATCTCCTTCGGCTAAAAATTCGTTGTACCCCAGCAAACACCCATATATTATATATGTAAGATATATATATATATATATATATATATATATATAATATGAATTGCATAAATATTATGTATATATTATATGATTTGGTTTGCTGGGACGGCTCTTGGATTTATCCATACTAAGCTAACCTCTTCTTTCAAAATTGAAAATGAGTTTGTCACAACAAATCTAATGATCAATATCCATAGAAACGGCCTACCACAGGTTTAACCCAAGCCCGAAGCACGGGGTAAACTGACAGTGAGGTAACTCAGCTTAACGCACAACAATGCTTTGCCTCCCAATTGTAAAATAAAAGGTTTAAACCTTGGGTTTAGTTAACAGAAGTATAACTAAGGCTAAGGAGGACAGGATTTTTAGCATTAGATTCCTGAAGGATGCAGCAATGTTCCGTATAAAACGATTCGTTTCGCCAGAAAAAAATCGCAAAATTTGTCAAAAAATAATTCCAGTCTTCGAGCGTCCACTTTTTGAGCAGATTGCGGAGAAACTATTGTTTCGATTTCGCTCAGATTCACACAGACATTATTTATGCTCCCATTCATTGGCATTATTTTAGTATAATTTCAAGTCAATCGGAGATTTTCACATCTTCGACGAAATTCGACTTTTTTCCATACCTACCCCTTACCACATTTTCAAATTTTGGTGGAAAATTTTTTCTCTCAAAAAAATCTTAAATAATACAGGAAGGTTCTTGATGCCTGTAAAAAAGCAGTGGGCTCTAAGCAAAACAAACCAAGTGTATTCAATTAATATATATATATATATATATATATATATATATATATATATAGTAGAAATGTTTTACCAAGCGATCAATGAGAAACAAGTTAATGATGTAATTTGTTATATACTCTCTGAATGTGCAGGTTTATAACCCATAATATATGGGATTTCCAAACCTGCAACACTTGTGACACATATGTCCATATTTTATGATTACGAAATCTTATTTTGAGTCAGAATGTAAATTAGTTTCCTCAGAACATGTGGAATGCGTTTTTTTTTTTATTTTTTACAACAGTCGCATCTCTATAATTTTATCTTGTGATACAAAATTGCGTTTTGATTACGGCGTTAAAGTTTTATACTTCATGCATTCCATATTAAAACGTGTCTCGCGTTTTTGTTCTATTTCTAGGAATCCGCGAGTTGGAAATACGTTGCTGTAAAAGTTGGGAATCAGTGGAATATGTAGTTTTTTGGAGAAATGTATATTTATGTATATTCAACAGTTTGCTTAGCAAATATGATCATAATATTCAATGTAAATGCATTTTTACTGGAAAATGTATATTTGTATGAATGAAATACACTGATATCAAGTTCACTTAATTCTTGTGAAATTCGCTGCGTTATTATTACAGTTTTCGTTTTCTTTTTAATTAAAAACTATATATAGAGGGTGTTATTAGTCCGTTTTCGGAGGATATCTCGGTTCTCGTTAAAGACAGAAAAAATATGTTTTCACTAAATTTGGGTTTGGGTTTGTGACATGTGCAATGAAATGCTAAATCCTATTCTTTCTTTTTTGTTTCACGAATATATATATATATATATATATATATATATATATAAATAAATTAGAATTAACGACCCACCAATAAGTACCAAATAAGAAATAACAGCGAATTAGGTCATGTTAAATACATTATTTTATCAAGTGAGTATGCAAGAAGGGCAGAAGACGACGACGATCGTTTCGCTCTTTTTATGAGCTCCTCAGACCGCCACATCCATCATCCCATACAAACTCACTTGATATGTAGAACTTGTATATATATTGACTTCGCCAACCATAAGCCGGTATTGACGTCAGTATTTATTAATGCTACTGCATTGATAAGGGCATTGATCTCATTTTGATTCTGCAGTCAGTGTCGGTTTTTAGTTTAAACCATCGACTAGCATTGGAGCGGCGAGAAACCCGAACCAATGCGATGATAATACTCAGATCGCCGAATTAAATTAAACAAATTCTAACATTAAAAGTGCGATTCTTTTCGCAATCTACAACAAGTTAGTCTTACAAAGACTATATCAAACACTCATTGAAACAACTACTTCCCGGGCTAATACCCCGACGGACATTGAATTATACAACAAGTGTTTGCTGTTACATACAGTTACCTACTGTAAATGTAACAATTTGGGTCAAATTATTCAGGCCATCTATAGACGCGTTTCGAGATTTATCTCTCCTCAGTATAGCTTTGCCATTCCCTCTAAACAATTTGACACCTTAGACTGGCGGTCACGTTACCGTTCAAACATTAGTATAAATGAAATTGCCAATTCTTGGTTGCAGAATACTTCAAACATTAAAAGTGCGATTCTTTTCGCAATCTACAACAAGTTAGTCTTTGTAAGACTAACTTGTTGTAGATTGCGAAAAGAATTGCACTTTTAATGTTTGAAGTATTCTGCAACCAAGAATTGGCAATTTCAGTTATACTAAACAAATTCTAATTAACGTCCCACCTATAAGTACCAAATAAGAAATAACAGCGAATTAGGTCATCTTGAAAAAATTATTTTATCAAGTAAGTGTGCAAGGAGGACAGAAGACAACGACGATCGTTTCGCTCTTTTTATGAGCCCATCAGGCCGCCACATCGATCAGTCAGTATATATACAAGTTCTACATATCAAATGAGTGTGTATGGGATGATGGATGTAGCGGCTTGAGGAGCTCATAAAAAGAGCGAAACGATCATCGCCGTCTTCCGTCCTCCTTGTACACTCACTTGATAAAATATTTTTTTCAACATGACCTAATTCGCTGTTATTTCTAATTTGGTAGTTTGTTGTTTGATGAATATAATAAAAATCACTTTACTAATTATTTTCCTAAGAATGTTTACCGAATATTATCACGACCAAATTGTTAATGTGAATTAATATAAAACTTTTTAAACTAAATCTTACAACAGAACTCCTAGAACTGTCTATAAATTGCCATTTTGAAACAGGTTACTTCGTTAAACAAACATATGTTATACAGAGATCACGCATAACGCTGGGATGAGCTTTGTCATCTTACGATAAGAGGGAAAGCTTAATTTTCCACTAATTCCAAATTTGAATTAGTTATTTGTTTTTCCCAGAGTTATTTGCCCCCGCTCGTCTCTGAAAAGCAAACAACATAAAAAACGACCAATTATGTCAATTAAATCTGCTAGTTAATACTTACTCGATCATGATCATTTGTCCTACATAAAGATAATTTAACATGAAGAAAAATTGAGTTTGTCAATAGTTTGCAGAATATTTACAAAATATAAAAACGAATTAAAACTAATATCGACTTTCTGCAAAATGTTTGTCTCATTGAGACAAGTCTCCAAATATTCATTGAAACAACTACTTCTCGAGCTAATACCCCGACAGATATTGAATTATACAATGAATATTTGAGTTACACGACAGCTCTACTGTTCTATGCATAATTTATATGTAAAATGCAACAACCGGTCAAATTATTCTCTCACCAAACTAATTGAAACAACAGGAAATTGAAATAAATTGAAAAAATTACAGTGAATGAATTTTAATTGTCTTAAGCCATCTATAGACGCGTGAAAGTCTAAAGCAAAGCTATACTGATGAATAATAAATCTTGAATCGCGTCTATAGATGGCTTAAGACCATTAAAATTCATTCACTGTAATTTTTTCAATTTATTTCAATTTCCTGTTGTTTCATTTAGTTTGGTGAGAGAATATTTTGAGCTGATGTTGTATTTGGCATATGTATTATGCATAGAACAGTAGAGCTGTCGTGTAACTCAAATATTCATTGTATAATTCAATATCTGTCGGGGTATTAGCTCGAGAAGTAGTTGTTTCAATGAATATTTGGAGAATTGTCTCAATGAGGCAAACATTTTGCAGAAAGTCGATATTAATTTTAATTCGTTTTTATATTTTATGATCATTTGTATTAAATTTAGAACAACAAGAAAAATCAGCATTTGAAAGGCACAAAATAAATATGATAAAATAAATAATAGCAAATATTCACAAATCAAAGAGAAGACGATAATAATTTTGGAAAAACAATATTACAAAACATTTTGAAAATATTAAAGTGTTCTGAAAATAATTTAAATAAAGAATCTATACAAGGTGCGGCAGGGAAACTTGCTGATTCGAATTGGGCGCCAATAAGCGTGACATGGTCAGAATGGGGTAGGAAGTGTCTCATTCGATGGAGGGGGTCTTGAAGTTTTGTTACCGCTCAAGCCAGTTGTCGTCATGCTTTGGACAAAGGAGCGTGCGTTCGTCGTCGGGGCCAACTTTTCCAACGGCTGTTCGGTAGTTACCACCCAACGTGCCTTCCGAACTCGGTTCAATATTCATCCCACGGGTCCCGTTCCTGGCCGGCAATCAATCGTTTCGTGTGAAAGTGGCAGTGTGGCAGTTCGCTACAGAGAAATGATTGAGGCAATTTTTCTTCCAAAACTTGAAGATATAGAACTTAGGGACGTATCGTTCCAACAGGACGGAGTCACGGCACACACCGCGAGAACTTCGATGAAACTTTTGAGTTTTATATAAATAAAACAATTTAAACACTTTCAAATATATATTGGGGGCAGGTGGTGGCCGAGCGGTCGTCGGGCTGTATCGCTCGGCGAGCCACAAACTCGGGTTCGATTCCCGTGCACGGGGTGACTTTATTTAAAAAAAAAATCTCGTCGTGACCCTGGGTGTGGTATGAATGTGAGTGTTTGTCCGTATGAAATAATAGCATACTACAAATTGTAATGTTAACAATTAAAAATACACATATAAATAAATGATGTTGGCTAATGGGCAAGTTCCCAAGGCCAGGCAAAAGCCAAAAACAATAAAATATATATATATATATATATATATATATATATATATATATATATATTGTGCATTCGCTACAATTGTTTCACCACACTGTGGCTTCTTCAGGCGAAACAATTGTAGCGAATGCAAAACAATTGTAGCGAATGCACAATATATATTTGAAAGTGTTTAAATTGTTTTATTTATATAAAAGTGAAGATGAACTTTCAACATTTATCAGCCTTATCAATCAATTTTTTGAAACTTTTGAGGAAAAACTTCCAAGAGCGCCTTTTCTCCTTGAGGGGTGACGTACTGTGGCCGGCGTGCCTCCCCGATTTGGCTCCTTGTGACTTGTTTTTATGGGGATCTCTTAAGCCCATTGTTTACAATAACAAACCACGGACCCTGCAACACCTAAACGACAACATTCGCTAAGCCATCGCCAAAATTCCCGTCGATATTTATCCGATGTCATTTTTAAAACCACTTGAAACCAACATTCAGGATGCGTACAATACGATACAAAAAGAATTGAATCGATATGTCAAATACTTTTTCATTTATTGACCTTTCAAATCAGCAAGTTTCCCTGCCGCACCCTATACATTACAACAATATAAATTAACAATATACAATCTTGATTATGGTTAGGTAAAAATTTCTGTAAAATATCTAGTAATTAAGAGTTATTTCCATTGTTTCATTATAATATTCAGAGTAACATAAAGTAAATTCGTACCACCACTAATCATGTCGGAGCATTTTCTAATTTCGCTCGGAACACTCGTAACCAGAACGAGCCGACGTAATTCGCATGGCTTTTAAAAGTAAAAGCAATTGGGGCAATTTAATCTGGAAACGTTTCTGTGTGTCGGGATGGCTCCAGACAAAAATATGCTCTAATTCCTAAACGAGCGGCGAAATAAAACGAGGATCGCCCACCATTAGCCGCCTCATAACCGTCCATTCTTACGGTTATGCCGAAAACTCGCCCGAAAACTCCGCTTAAAAGCCGCACACGCCACACATTGATCATTCGGCCATTGGGGATTTTTCCGGCTTAACAAGACAGAAAAGAGGAATTAATAACCGGAAACACTGTGCCCCATTATTCATTTGAATATTTACGGCTCCATCGGATCTGGATGAGGGTAGCTATTAATGCGTTCGGTTTTGTAAGGGATTTTATTTAAGCCCTTTTCCATGTGGATAAATATAGACTTTTGATAATTAGTAATCTAAAAATAATAATTTCATCTTTTAATTTTATAAACGTTTATAAACAGGGGAGAGTATAAAATAGTATACCCTATTTTTTAATAGTAAATATGTGTTTCATTTAAAATAGGGTAGACTACAAAATGGAATACCCTTTTTTCTAATTGTAAACATCAAGTGTTTCATTTAAAACAGGGCAGAGTATAAAATAGAATAACCTTTTTTGAATTCTAAATATCAGGTGTTTCTTTTAATACAGGACAGAGTATAAAATGGAATACCCTTTTTCTAATTGTAAATGTCAAGTGTTTCATTTGAAACAGGGCAGAGTATAAAATAGAATACCCTTTTTCTAATTGAAAATATCAGGTGTTCATTTATAAACCTGATTGACAAGGCATTGCTTTTTTGATAGAAAGAAATGCAACGAAAAAGTAAAATCTCAGCTGAATTAAGGTTTTGTCATACCTGACATAAATGTCAGATTGTGTGAATCAGTAGCTCATTAATTTGCCTAGTTCTTATAGTTGTGTTGTTTCTTCATTTTCCGTGTGAGTTCAGCCCTGAAATTTTTCAAATTGCACAAAAAAATGTTTTGTACACTGCATATTATTTATTACTATCTCAGATACACAGCGAGTCTTTCTTTTAAATATACATATCTAAATATACTGAATACCTTTAAATCTTCAAAAATTCGTTGTTTTTACAAATATTTTAAATTGAACTTTCAAACGAGTGTTTTCCACTCCCAGACTAAGCATGAAGAAAAATTTCGAGTTTAGAAAAGCCTGAAAATTTGGTTTGGTCGCGTAGCGCGAAGCGCGGAGCGACCAAACCAAATTTTCAGGCTTTTCTAAACTCGAAATTTTACTTCATGCGCCACGCGTACTAAACACTGATGTGATGTGATGTTCAGAATACACGTTTTAAGCATACTACTTTAGTAGAATATTTTAAACTTCATCTAAAATATGTGTTTTATACGCATGGCGCATGAAGTAAAATTTCGAGTTTAGAAAAGCCCAGAAAATTTGTCTCGGGTCGCTGCGCGACCCTCGACAAATTTTCACGGGGCTTTTCTAAACTCGAAATTTTACTTCATGCTTAGTCTGGGAGTGGAAACACTCGTTTAGGACTTCAAATTATACTATTTTAAAAAACAAACGATTATAGGAAAAGTTACAGCTCATGCATACATGTATGTATATTTAAAAGAAAAATGCCCAGTATGTTTACCAAATTTTAGAGGTGGCAAACGCCACTGTCAGGGCCAGAAGGGTTAAAATATCGAATAAAATTTTAGAAACATTAGAAAACTGGTTTGAATTAACATTGACAGGTGCGACTGACAAATTCGCGTTCTACCTACTTCACAATATTTCGAAAATGTAATAGCCAACTCAATCGGGTTTTTAACTGAACATTTGATTCGTACATTTGTAAAAAATAAAAATATAATGAAGCTGCTCATCTATTTAATAATTACTTTTAAATATTCCTCAAACCCTAACTAAAAAGCTATCTACAGACATAAATCAAGTATCAGCACCGAATTTATAAACTATGTTTTTACAACCTGACTTCTCAAGAGAAAATTGATATAACACGAAATCTAAACAATACTAAAAGTACCTATTTTGATGACATTTTCTAATAAAAGTGTGTATATCTCACATCGCAAATCACAATGTTTCAGTGTGTTATACCTGTGCCACATGAAATAAAACTTCGAGTTTAAGAAAGCCTGAAAATTGGGTACTTTACTAATTCATTACATTTGTACCATCATTTGATTTTAATGAATTTTTTTTTGGAAAGTAATTCTTTTCCAATTAAACATATGGCAGCTTTCAAATCCCACCATCTGAATACTTCCCACAGATACCACAATTAAACACGCATTCCGTGTGTATTCCGGCATAATGTCGCAGCGATTGAAAATTTTCAATTTATATTCAACCGTCCGACATTTCAATCGGAACTGATCAGCCCCCGGAATCGAAATCTGTCCGTTACAATGCGAAAAATGAAAAACAGTTTCGCCCCGGAAAAGGTTAATTGCGCATTACGCAAATCGCGTTTGTATTATACAACTTTTTTCCACTCTCTCTCTCTGTACTATTTTTTTCCCGTTCTTTTTTGCGTGCTTTCGGTGTCAGGCTTGGAAAAAATTTCACAATTTCCGCGCTGCGCGCGGGATAAATGAAACGCGAAATCGGGGATTAATGCGAAAAACTCGGGGGGCAGTAATTTATGCGATTAAATTCCTTAATTAACCGGAACGTTCTTTCTTCTCCGGAGCAAACAGTGAAACAGCTGCAGGCCCTTCTGGTTATGTTTTAATTTCCGGGGGTGTGCAACTGTCCCGACTCCCACGGAATATTAACCGTGCAAATATTTCGAGACAGGAGCCGGAAACTTGGACAAGTGGAAACTTTTAATTGCTCAAATATGGGTGACGATAATTATAAAGACATTTCATAATTACTATTATTTATTAATTTCATATAAATTAACACTTTAACTGCTATGTGTATATTTCATGAGTACAGTTGCGAGAGAAAAAAACTACTACAGCAGGCCACTGCAAAAATATCGTATTTTTTTTCTTGTAAAACAAATTTATTATGTACAGGTTAGCAATAAAATTATTCAGACGCGGACTTGAAGGTCCTTTTCAGTGTGGTCCCGACCTAGTACTGAGGAATACTTTTTTTTGGGGGGGGGGGGGAGAGAGGAGGAGAAAATCCTCATGGATACCTTCTGTTATCCTGCCCACGGATGGGAGGGATAACAGTAGGTTATTTTAGACTCTTACTGACTAGAACCCCCTCTTGTACGTCAAGTCCAATAAGGAACTTTTTATACTTTATAGGAAGAAGTAGTAAACATGGCTTTGTAGAAATTGACTGGTGTGAGTACTATAGCAGTATTCATATATTGGTTTCGGGTGGTGAGGAATACTGAACATTTCTGACTATTTTAAGCCAATATGTGAAAACTATTAATGGACTCGATAGCTAACGCCATCTAATGCTCCATATTGGAATACTGAACACAAATTCAATTTTGTTAGTTGTTTTCTGGTTTCACACACAAAGTTTAGCTCGTTTGTGGACGAAACAGTGACCTGTATATACACTTGTGCATTCGTGTCATTGACGATGAAGCATTAGATGGCGTTAGCTATCGAATCCATTAATAATTTTTTTTTTGGCCAACAAGACGGAGCTTTTGTTAACATGTACTTTATTAGCAATGTCTCTAATACTAATACCGTCTCTAAACGGGCCGTTTTTATAGCTTTTTGCGTTTTAGTCAGTTGGGGCATTTATTTCAACGTTTAATACATTTCGTTTGACATTTCCGCAGATTTGACACTTTTTTTAAGAAAATAATTTATTTATTTCAGTATTTCAATTACAGGTATATGTCTGTATATTATTTGTATGATATTAATTTGTTTGATGTATCGTCTGTAGTTGTCGCTGTTGATTGACAATTTGAAAAATCAAAGTAAGTCCAGTTCACATAGCCAAATATTTTGCTGTACTAGTTTTTATCTCTCGCAACTCCACACAATAGTGAGCTAAAGGCAATATTTTATCGTTGATTGTTAAGGCGCTGTGGGGATTATTTGCTTAATTGTGCTGATTACCTGAAGATGTATATAGGCCAAACTGGAAGAACTTTCAGTGAAAGAATAAATGAACACCAAAAAGCGCTCATTCATCAAAAAGACACTTCAACCTACGCAAACCACCTGATTGAAGAAAACCACAATTTTGACAACAACTTTCAAATCCTCCACATCTCCAATAAAGGAGCGCAACTAAATTTGCTGGAAAATTTAAATATAAATAAAAACCTTCATTAACCCAACAACAGCCGAGCAGTCATGGAGTTAACTCTAATAGTTGATTTTAGGTAAAATTCTACACTTCTTCTTATGATTTCTACGACTGACTTATTGTATTCCATACTGTGAATTTTTCTTGCAAATATACATAATGTAAACGTTGTAAATGTAAGGCATTCGTCGATTTTGTACAAAAACGTACAATAGGAAGTTTAGAAAGAGTATTTCCACTCCCAGACTAAGCATGAAGTAAAATTTCGAGTTTAGAAAAGCCCCGCGTAGAAAATTTGTCGAGGGTCGCGCAGCGACCCGAGACAAATTTTCACGGGGCTTTTCTAAACTCGAAATTTTACTTCATGCGCCACACGTATAAAACAATGATTTCAAGTAAAGTTTTTTTTTTTGAAGCTTCAAAACGAACTCTTTTATTGCTCTGATAGTTAACGAGTGTTTTCCACGAGTGTTTTCCACTCCGAGACTAAGCATGAAGTAAAATTTCGAGTTTAGAAAAGCCCCGCGTAGAAAATTTGTCGAGGGTCGCGCAGCGACCCGAGACAAATTTTCACGGGGCTTTTCTAAACTCGAAATTTTACTTCGTGCGCCACGCGTATAAAACACTGATTTAATGTGAAGTTCAGAATATACTGCTTAAGTTTTATCTCACGTTAATATATTTTATATTTATTTCGTCTAACAAAGTTAGCTTAAATTTTGTAAGATTTGGTTACGCGAAATAAATATTTTAGGCGAAATAAATATTGTGAAGTTAGAAATACACTAAAAACTTTTTTTAAATGAGTAATAATTGAGATATTTAAATAACAAAATATTTACGTTTTTCTTCATACATTTTTAAGTCAAGTCAAATAATATAATATATCAAAATAAATTATTTAGTAATTTAACTAACATAAAATAAATAATGTTGCGTATATGCATCAATGGCGCCTAATGGGTTAAGGAAATTTGCTGAACGACCAACTCGAGCTCTCCAACTCCCCTCTACTTAAGCTGAAGATAACGCCCCATCCACACTTATGAAATCTGTATATAATGTTAATAAGTTTGTAAAATGTTTGTATTGTATTTCTTCACTTAAAGAAGCTACAGTGTAGCGAAACAATTGTAGTAAATTTAATAAATAGTTGAAAATCATAAATAGTTTACTATTATTATTATATTAAAGCAATATTTTTCGTTATTTAAGCTTTAATAAAGGTTTTAAATATAGGAATATGGTTTGGATATTAAATTAATCACATTTTTGGAAATATAAACAAACGAATACCGGCCGTCGTATGGCCGGAGGAAGTCGACCGCTCTCTGAAACGTATAAAACTAAGCATATGCCGTCTTAATTACATCCTTGGGAATATTGGGAAACTAAATCAATCACATTGTAGAAGAATTTTTTCGATGAATTTTAATTTTTTCCAATTATTTCTATCGTACAATAAGTTCACTGGGTCGTCGCGCGATATTGAAGTTTCAGAAAATTTGAAAAACTGATTTACGCACGACATCCTAGTGACTATATTTAACCAAATAAGTAAATATAAAAAATCACATATCTTTGCAAAGGAATTATCTACAATGTGACTGATTTAGTTTTTCAATATTTTTTATAGATACTGCAGACAAAAATAAAATTAGAAACGCGATTTCGCTAGTTTACCAATGTTTGATATTCGTTTATGAAATAACGGTAAAAGTATAAAACATTTTATTGAGACGGGCTTAAAGATTGAACTTTCCATGAAATATACCAATTTTTCCAAAATATTTCATCTCTAAATATTTTGGAAAAATTGGTACATTTCAAGGAAAGTACAATCTTTAAGCCCGTCTCAATAAAATGTTTTATACTTTGACCGTTATTTCATAAACTAATATCAAACATTGGTAAACTAGCGAAATCGCGTTCCTAATTTTATTTTTGTCTGCAGTATCTATAATAAATGGTGATGTGTCCATCATAGTACTTTCCCCCGTAAATTGCGTATTAAATTACTTTTTAAAGTTTGTAAAGAGGCTAATGAATCACCCTGTAGAAAATTGTGTTTGGAAGTTCCCGAAAAACATTCTTCTTTTTATAACATATTACGAAGTGGTCCTCAACAACTAGATATAACACACAACTTTTGAAATATCTCAAAAACTAAGAGTGCTATGACAAACAGTAAGTGAACAATACATCTTAATTTTGTTATTATCTACAACTTTTATTTGAAAGAATTTTTTGTTTGATGAACATTTATAGAAAAAATCTGAAAAAACTGAATAACGCTAAGAGTAAAGTACCACTTCCGGTTTTCCGATTTTCACCAAAAGCTTTTCAGTTCTTCCGATTGTAACAAAAAGCTTAAGTTTCAAGTTTCATCTCGATATCTTTAGCGGTTTTTGCGGTACAGCGCACACAGACACACACACAGACACACAGACAGACAGACAGACAGACAGACATTTTTCAAAAATGGTCTTATTCGACTCATGGGACCTCAAAACGGATATTTCCGCTAAAATTTTCGATTCGAAAATTTTCACGAAAACAATACTTTCCCTTTGTATTACATACGGGGGAAAGTAAAAATATTGAAAAACTAAATTAGTCACATTGTAAATAATTCTTTTGCAAAGATATCTGATTTTTTTCATTTATTTATTTGGTTAAATATAGTCACTAGGATGTCTCCCGTAAAACAGTTTTTCAAATTTTCTGAAACTTCAATATCGCGCGACATCCCAGTGAATTTATTGTACGATAGAAATAATTGGAAAAAATTAAAATTCATCGAAAAGAATTCTTCTACAATGTGACTGATTTAGTTTCCCAAAATTTTTTATAATTGTTGCAGAAAACAATTATATTGAAGATGAGATTACGCTAGTTTAACAGTGCTTGATATTTTTTTTATAAAAGAACGGTCAAAGTGGGAAATATTTTATTAAGACAGGCATTAAGATTCCACTTTCCTTAAAGTATGCCTATTTTTTCAAAATATTAAACAAGGATGTAATTAAGACGGCAGTATGCTTAGTTTTATACGTTTAGAGAGCGGTCGACTTCCTCTTAAAGTGTTAAACAATAATTATATATTTTTTATAAAAAAATAATAGTTTACACACAATTTTTAAATAAAAAATAACGTATGTCTGTTGCGAATTAAATTATTTTTAATAAAATGTACATACAGCTTTGTTTCATTATTTTCTGTAATAATTTTAATAAATCAATGTTGTATTTTTAAATAATATTCGTTTAATATTTACATATTGATTAATTTATACAAACGCAAGCTACTTTGTGTAAATCATCAGAGAATATATAAACTCCCCTTTATGTTCATTAAAAATAATAACACAAACACGCGTAACAAAAATAACGCAAATATAATTTAAATTACCCGAACCCACTTTATTCGATAAACATTCACACATAAATAAAGTGAAAAACAAAACGAGAACAATTGAAATCAATGCGAAATTCGAATTCGTGTGACGCAATTATAAAATCTATTTGTCGTCGGCGATTTGCATATAATTCAGCGATTACTAATCAACGCTCTGTGTCCATCTAATTAATAAAATAAATCTGCGTGATTGGGACGCCAATATTCATTTGCATAATCGGCGATTTTTATTATCCCGTAAAAAAGTGCGCTCGCCACGCTGACTGACGGTTATTATGAATATTCCCTTATTGGGAATTGAATTTTCATTAACATATGATTATAAATCCGTTTAATATTCATTTTGATATCCCAATTTTCTGATTCAATCGATTTAAATTAAAATCAATTAAAATCTGTTTTGTATAGGAGTATTACAATACATACAGTTTGCATTTTTCTAGTGTTTTCCATGTTTTCAAATAAATACAGGGAGGGGCAGAAAAAGCTATCCGATTTCAAATCCCTTTTTCTCAGAAGAGGGAACAGGTAGAGTAGTGGAGTAAAAACCGTTAGAAAGCCGGTTTTATGCCATTTGTCATTAGTCAACATGCCTTGGTCTGGTGAACATCGTGCTTTTGTTATTGAGCGGTTTATCGAAAACGGCGGTTCGATAATTGCTACACAACGTGCTTTTCGAATTCATTTCGGACTCGGGCGTCATGATCCTGTTTCACATCAAGCTACGATTAAAGTGTGGGTGTCAAATTTTCGACAGACGGGTTCAGCATTGAAAAAGAAGTCGCCTGGACGTCCCAGGACAGCAACAGGACCTGAAAACGTGGCCAATGTGAGAGCCGCGATTGAACGTTCTCCGCGTCGTTCGGCACGAAAACATTCGCTCGCTTTGGCGATTTCCAATCGCAGTATT
This sequence comes from Philonthus cognatus, assembly GCA_932526585.2. Classification (NCBI taxonomy): domain Eukaryota; kingdom Metazoa; phylum Arthropoda; class Insecta; order Coleoptera; family Staphylinidae; genus Philonthus; species Philonthus cognatus. The sequence continues at coordinate 82,320,210 of OW052245.1, read as the reverse complement.
CGGCGAATTTTGCACTGGGACCTCAAAATGCATCCCTACAAAATGGTTGTTGCACAGGAATTAATTGAAAGGGATTTTGAAGCCCGTATGAACCTGTATCGCGATCTCCGAGAACTCCCAATAGACGATGTTGTGCTCTTCACGGACGAAGCCCATTTTCACCTTTGTGGCGCCGTAAACAGGCAGAATTTTCGATATTGGAGTGACGAAAATCCTCGGGAAATCCATCAGAAACCACTCCATAGCCCAAAAGTGACTGTGTAGTGTGCTCTTTCCCGCCTAGGCGTCTGGGGGCCTTACTTTTTTGAAGAAAATGGGCAAACCGTAACGGTCAACAGCGAGCGCTATTGTTTCATGCTGGAAAATTTTCTTCAACCCAAAATGGAAGAAAATGGCGTGGAAAATGTGTGGTTTCGACAGGATGGTGCAACCGCCCACACATCGCGACGATCAATGGACATTCACAGGCAAATGTTTCCCGGACGCCTCATTTCTCTGAGAGGTGATATTGGCTGGCCGCCGCGCTCACCGGATCTCACTCCATGTGACTTCTTCCTTTGGGGTTACCTCAAATCGAAGGTTTCCAGCATCGACCAAGGACCCTTCTTGCTTTACGAAGGGAAATTGCTCGGGCAATTGAAGAAATTCCTGTGGAAATGACGGTGAAAGTCATGGAAAGCTACTGCGAGCGCCTAAATCAGTGTATCCACTCCCAAGGACGACATTTGAGTGATGTGCTTTTTAAAACTTAAATTTAAAAATGGCATAAAATTTGCGATATGTTAATAAAAAAAATTTTTGTCAAGTTGAGTGGTTTTAATTTTATAACGTTTTGAAATCGGATAGGTTTTTTTGCCCCACCCTGTAAATATCATTCATTTATTTATTTTTAAGTTAGCGGCTCGATTTACAAGGGTCTATGAGCCACACTTATATTAATCATGTGTCTATAAGGACACATGATTGAATATTAAAAAAATATCACCCCAAAAGATCCATGCCTTTCTTAGGAAAATGGTGTTGGACGGTAAACTATAAGTTTAGCCAAGCCGATCTTCCTAAGGAAGGCAAGGATAGTTTTGGGTGATATTTTTAAGATCCTTCAGGATCAAATTAGGTTATTCAGATTATACGAATAATAATATTAACCCATTAATGGCCGAGCAATAAACTCAAAAAGTTGATTTTAGGTTAAATTCTGCACTTCTAGTTATGATTTCTATGAAATCATAAAATCTTCATTCGTGCTAATATCAAATATGGTTTACACTTGTCAATACAAATAGTAATAGTGGTTGATATAAAAAGTATGAAAAGTATGAAATTTGGTAAAAATATTGACTCCTTTTATAGCAAACAGATTTGTTTTTGTAATAGTAAATGCCTAACTAAATAAATAAATGTAAATAAATACCAAGACAAATAAAACAATAAATTACAGATTAAAAACTATGTATGTTGGGACAGAACAATAAGGCTAAACACAAAATGTATATTTAATTGATGAGGCGGATACATGATGAAACTCCATAATACTATTTGAAATAAAACAACACAGTTGGGAGGGTTTCACTTTAATTGTTGAACACTGCAACATGTTTCACCACACAGTGGCTTCATCAGGCAGATGAAATTATTTCATTATTTCATCTGCCTGATGAAGCCACTGTGTGGTGAAACATGTTGCAGTGTTCAACAATTAAAGTGAAACCCTCCCAACTGTGTTGTTTTATTTCACAAAATGTATAGATAGAAGCAATAAATTTTAACAAAGATTAATAGATACATTAAGTAATATTATAATTAATTATAACAGTGTACATGGAAACAGAACAATAATAAATCAATGAAATGTACCACAACATCAAAATAAATAGTTTACAGACTAAGAATATTGTATATTGGGACAGAACATTGAAGTTAATAGATAAATTAGGATCCACGATAATCAACAACATTTCAAATTTGACTGCAAATATCACAGGTTCTGTTAAGAAATTTATGGAATGTATAAAAAGCCTTATCAAGGAATTGAACGCAGTTTTAGCCATATCAATGGAAACTGATTATTTTAAATTGCATAAAAACTATATATTTTTTAGTGTTCCCTTTAGCTCTATTCCATGATACTCCCATATAAGTTTAGTGTTGATTACCAGCCCTAGTAATTTGGCTGATTTTACATGTGGTGGATGGTTATGATTCAGCGACATGGACAATTCTATAGTTTTTGACATTTAGTTTTAATTTATTGCAATTAAACCACTCGATTCCTACTGATTTATCGGCTATAAGTTAAACTGATGCCTGGTCAAATAATTTATCCGTAGCTGATAACGTTGTGTCATCTGCGTAGAGGACTATCGATGTGTGTACCATATTCTCTGGAAGGTCATTTATATATATATATATATATATATATATATATATATATATATATATATATATACAGAGAGTTTTATGTAACGCCGAACATTTTGATAACGAGAATTTTTCTTAGAAGTATCCATATGCATACGTTGCACATTTTACGATGCTCGGATTATTGAAAGAATCCAATTTTAGGCTTTAAACGAGTGTTTTCCAATCCCAGGCTAAGCATGAAGTAAAATTTCGAGTTTAGAAAAGCCTGAAAATTTGGTTTGGTCGCGTAGCGCGAAGCGCGGAGCGGCCAAACCAAATTTTTTTTTATTACACATATTGTATCCGCTTTGAATTTTAACTTAGTTTGCTCAGATTATACCGTGTGGTTGTTAAAATTATGATTTAGTGTAGTCGGCTTTTTTTGTACGGTTGCTCAGAATGCTAATTAAATTACAGAATTAATTTCAGATTAAAGTAAACTATGTGTTAACAGCCAGTAGTGCCAATCTGTTTTAAAATTCAAAGCTAGAGTTGGCTTTGAATCATGTTTTAAATGATCGCATTGTATTGATTCATTAATGGCCGAGCAATTATAGAGTTAACTAAAAAAGTTGATTTTAGGTCAAATTCTGCACTTCTAATTATAATTTTTAAGAATGACTTATTGTATTACAAACTTGTAATGTTTTTTTTAATACACATATTGTATACGCTTTAAATTTTCTGTCATTCGTCGATTTTATAAAAGCGTTCAATTCAAAGTTACTAACGAGTGCTTCCACTCCCAGACTAAGCATGAAGTAAAATTTCGAGTTTAGAAAAGCCCTGCGTAGAAAATTTGTCGAGGGTCGCGCAGCGACCCGAGACAAATTTTCACGGGGCTTTTCTAAACTCGAAATTTTACTTCATGCGCCACGCGTATGATGCACTAAAATATTTTGAAGTTAGAAATACTCCGAAAAATACTTTTTTAGAATAAGTAATAGAAATCTTTAAATAACAAAATATTTACAATTTTATTCACACATTTTCAAGTCAGGTCAAATGATGTATTCAATTAATCTATTTAAATAACAAAAAATTAATAATGTTGCGTTATTGCATCAATGCCTCTTAATTCGTTAAAAGTTTACCAAGGGTAAAGTGAAGTAAACTTTTGAGTTTAACAAAGCTTGAAAATTTTGATTTTCCAGGCGCTCCGCTTAATAGTTTTAATAAACTGTCTTTGTCTTTGTGCATATTTGTGATTCATGTTTTGTGTCTTACATTTTAGTTATATGTTTTTGGCTCTACATTGTAAATGGCTTGTCCGTTAATAAAGAATTATTATTAGTATAATTATAATCATTTTACAGTTATTAACCCGGCGCATTCACCATTTAGATCAAGATCTTTACATCTGATGCTGTACAGAGTTTAGAGAAGTAATTTGCATGCAAATTATCAAATGGTCAAACTGATTGATAGTTGATTCACACGATACGTACTTGCTTTGACAAGACAAATCGATTAAACTAATTAATCTACACGAGTTGTAATTCGATTGACGTTTTTATTAAATAAAAGTATTAATAAAATTGCCAATACTTAGTTGAATAATACTTGAAAACAATAAATGTGCGATTCCTTACGCAATTTATAACAAACTCGTCTTACATAGACTAAATCTTTTAAATTGTATAATCGGAAATAGTTGTTTCAATGAGTGTTTGATGTATTCTTAAGTAAAATTTGTTGTACAAGGTGCGGCAGGGAAACTTGTTGATTTGAATTGGGCGCCAATTGTCGAGAGTTGGGATAATTGGGTCTTACTTTTTCGAGGAAGAAGAACACACTGTTACTGTGAATGCAGTTCGCTACAGAAAAATGATTGAGGCATTTTTCTGTAAAAATTTGAAGAAATGGAACTTGGGGACGCATGGTTCCAGCAGGACGGTGCCACGGCACATACTGCGAGAACTTCAATGGACTTTTAAGGGAACACTTCCACGAGCGCCTAATCTCCTTAAGGGGTGACGTACGGTGGCCGGCGCGCTCCTCCGATTTAGCTCCCTCTGATGGATTTGAGATATAATAATAATAATAATAATTCTTTATTAACGGACAAGCCATTTACAATGTAGAGCCAAAAACATATAACTAAAATCCCCATAAAAAGAAGTCACAGGGAGCTTTGACTTCTTTTTATGGGGATATCTCAAATCTATTGTTTACAATGACAAACCACGGACCCTGCAATACCTGAAGGACAACATTCGCCAAGCCATCGCCAACATTCCCGTCGATATGCTCGAAAGAGTGGAGCGAAACTTTAAAAGCGGGTGGATCGGTGTATCGCTAATGAGGGCCGCCATTTGTCCGATGTCATTTTTAAAACCACATGATACAAAAATTCAGGATGTGTACAATACGATAAAATAAGAAATAAATCGATATGTGAAATACTTTTTCTATTATTGATCTTTTAAATCAACAATTTCCCTGCCGCACTCTGTAGATTGCTTAAGGAATCGCACTATTTATAATTTCAATTATCATACTGTCGCGTGGGGGTCATTCGCGACTACCAAGCCTCTTCGTTGTAGTAATAGAGATATGAAACTAATATTTACTTACCTTAATTATGTCCTGAAAACCAAAGATGGGCAACACAAAACTCTCAGATTCGAATATTTACTTAACATTTATTCTTAAGTCTACCGTGTCTGGACACCGACTCCCCGTTTCAACGCGTCTCACGGACTTCCTCGATCTTCCTTAATCAGCAAAATATGTTTTACATAATCGAGGAAATCCGCGATGAACGCCGCTGACTCTGCAGGAGCAGTTGCGGACCGGATGCAACCCTACACTTTCTGTACGGGTTGATCCGCTTCGCGACAATACAACTAAGCAATTTTATTCATACTTTTATTTAATAAAAACGTTTTTTTTTTTCCTGTGGGGGTCGTCTTCCTTTCGGATCCGGATGCACTGCAGCCTAGGTGGCTTATTGTACTGCCCCAATATTATTACACTCACGCAACTATTCCGAACTCGATGCACTGCACTAGCTTGTGCAGGTCCTTCAGAGGTTGCGCGTGGAAATCATTTGGTTCCATTTGTCTGTTCCCAAATATGAGCCGTCTTTTGCTCTCCAGCGCATTGCACCTGCATTGCTGTTTCCGGTGCCGTATTACAGAGGCGACAGTTGGTGTCGCCGTTGTATAGCCCGATTTTCCTTAGATGCTCTTTAACAGTCATGTGGCCTGTGAGCAGTCCTATGGTTGTTTTCAGCTGTGCCCTACTCAATGTTAGTAGTCCTGCAGCTTCGCTTGAGTTAGGCCCTTTTATAAGGGCCTTACTATGGTTAAGGCCTGGTCTGTTTTCCCAGTAGTAATAAATACGTTTTATTGTTTCAAAATTATAATATGAGAATATAATCGTACATTTTCGTTACGTTATTTACGTTATAATTCCTAGAACTTTTGCTCCAGTTTATCCGTTTTAAACGCAACTAATTCTCGCTCTGTGCAAAAAGTCGTTTCCGGTGATGACAAAAAACGACCCGAATCCGAGGAACTTTCACATGCACCGCCGCTACCACGTTACGCTCGAGCTCATTTATCTTTCAAGCTCGGGATCAGGACTCAGACGTATAACTTTCCATAATCTTCATAAGTGATGCCGTTAAACTTCCTGGCGTTATTGAGCTTTCATTCAAGATTATTATGAGAATGGAATTTTACAAATAATTCAATGTAAAGTACTCTTATTTATTATTATCGTACATAATGGATACCACAATCATATGGAGTAAGATAAAGAGTGAAGGGCGAGAACATGAATTTGTTATTTATTATAGTCTTGTATAAATTATTCATTAATCATACTTTTAAATAAAAATGTCGTCAAGTGATCATAAGGACTAAACTAAGGAAGTGCTTTTTAAATTACTAAAACTAAGTGGACATTTTAGAAACCAAAGAAATTGTCAAGACATTTCCAAAACGTAATAATGGACTCGATAGCTAACGCCATCTAATGCTCCATAGTGGCATCGTCAATGACACGAATGCACAAAGTGGTCACTGTTTCGTTCACGAAGGAGCTAAACTTTGTTTGTGAAACCTGAAAACAAATATCAAAATTGAATTTGTCTTCAGTATTCCGGCACCAGATTTCCATAGACGCGTTTTGGACTTCAAGGTCCCGTTCAGTGTGGTCCCGACCCAGTGCTAAGAAACACTGAACATTTCTGACTATTTCAAGCCAATATGTGAAAACTGTCGTATGTTCACTAAAATAAAAACTCTAGACTGCCATGATTTAATTTATTTTTAAATTTAAGTTGGCTACACGCCTTAGGAATTGACATACAAAACGTCAAACATGATAATTATAATATACAATTTCAGAGTTGCCAACTTACAATATTTTCCATGGCACTCTAGAGATTTTTTTTTTTTTATTGAACATACGATATTATTGGATTCGATAGCTAACGCTATTTTTCCGAAACGTTTTTTTATATAAAAATAATGCATCCTGTATACAAAAACTAAATACATTATATGAGTATTTTTATGCTGTTATTTTAAGTTATTGAGATTTAGAATTAAATGAGCTTTAATTTAAGCATAGGCACAGAAATCGTGAAAAAATTCTGAAACGTCTTTTTATATAAAAATACTCATTTAGTGCAATTTTACGCTATTTTTACGCTATTACATTAGGTTATTAGGATTTGGAATTAATTGAGCTTTAATTTAAGCTTAAGCACAGAAATCGTTTAATTTAACAAAAATATCACCACTAATTTACGCTTCAAAGAAACGTTATTTTTATTTTGATGAATGCGAACGAGCGTTTGGACTTCAATTGAAATCAGTGTTTTATACGCGTGGCGCATGAAGTAAAATTTCGAGTTTAGAAAAGCCTGAAAATTTGGTTTGGCCGCTCCGCTTCGCGGAGCGACCAAACCAAATTTTCAGGCTTTTCTAAACTCGAAATTTTACTTCATGCTTAGTCTGGGAGTGGAAACCTTTGTTTAAAAAATCAAATAAACTACTACAATAAAACATTAGAATGAATGAAATTGCCAATAATTGGTTGTAGAATACTTTAAATGAATTGAACAGAATCGCACTTTTAATATTTTACCATAATGAAAGGTATTTTGAACAATGTTTCAATTAGAAATTGCAGACTTCACTTTTTTATGTGCATAATTTAATTAAAGTGTCCAGGGAAGTAAGTGTTCATTACATTCAAAATAAGTAGCAATCATAGCAAGATTGAGATTTAACCACATTGAAAATATCTTGAAAATTGGTAAAAGTAATAGAATATTTAAAAAACATTGAAAATTATTGAAAATTGATAATTAAACATAAGAATGGTGTCACTAATATTTTGATTCGATTTTTAATATTGTTGGTGATTTCTATCACTTTTTATAAATCTAGTCGTAGTGTATGTCAAATTTTATTAAAAAAGAACAGTCATTTGACAAACTAGAAAGATTAAAAGTTTAAGAAACAAAACGTTCAAAATCTCCAAGTATGAAATTTGTCGAAAACTCATTTCGAAGACCAATTATGTATTTTAAAGATTTCGTTTTCCGAATTTTTTATCTTTCTAGTTTGTCATACAATAGACATAGGCACTGAAATCGTGAAAAATTTCTGAAACGTCTTTTTATATAAAAATACTCATTTAGTGCAATTTTACGCTATTTTTACGCTATTACATTAGGTTATTAGGATTTGGAATTAATTGAGCTTTAATTTAAGATTAAGCACAGAAATCGTTTAATTTAACAAAAATATCACCACTAATTTACGCTTCAAAAAAAGGTTATTTTTATTTTGATGAATGCGAACGAGCGATTGGACTTAAATTGAAATCAGTGTTTTATACGCGTGGCGCATGAAGTAAAATTTCGAGTTTAGAAAAGCCTAATTTGGCTCGGTCGCTCCGCTTCGCTACGCGCCCGCGCCAAATTTTCAGGCTTTTCTAAACTCGAAATATTACTTCATGCTTAGTCTGGGAGTGGAAACCTTTGTTTAAATAAATAAACTACTACAATAAAACATTAGTATGAATGAAATTTCCAATAATTGATTGTAGAATACTTTAAAAGAATTGAACAGAATCGCACTTTTAATATTTTACCATAATGAAAGGTATTTTGAACAATGTTTCAATTAAAAATTGCAGACTGCACTTTTTTATGTGCATAATATAATTAAAGTGTCCAGGGAAGTAAGTGTTCATTACATTCAAAATAAGTAGCAATCCTTGCTATGATTGCTACATATTTTGAATGTAATGAACACTTACTTCCCTGGACACTTTAATTAAATTAAATTAATTCAAATTTAACCACATTGAAAATATCTTGAAAATAGGTAAAAGTAATAAAATATTTAATAAACATTGAAAATTATTGAAAATTGACAATTAAACATAAGAATGATGTCACTAATATTTTGTTTCGATTTTTAATATTGTTGGTGATTTTTGTCACTTTTTATAAATCTAGTCGTAATGTATGACAAATTTTATTAAAAAAGAACAGTCATTTGACAAACTAGAAAGATTAAAAGTTTAAGAAACGAAACGTTCAAAATCTCCAAGTATGAAATTTGTCGAAAACTCATTTTGAAGACCAATTATGTATTTTAAAGATTTCGTTTTCCGAATTTTTTATCTTTCTAGTTTGTCATACAATAGACATAGGCACTGAAATCGTGAAAAATTTCTGAAACTTCTTTTTATATAAAAATACTCATTTAGTGCAATTTTTCGCTATTTTTACGCTATTACATTAGGTTATTAGGATTTGGAATTAATTGAGCTTTAATTTAAGCTTAAGCACAGAAATCGTTTAATTTATCAAAAATATCACCACTAATTTACGCTTCAAAGAAAGCTTATTTTTATTTTGATGAATGCGAACGAGCGTTTGGACTTAAATTGAAATCAGTGTTTTATACGCGTGGCGCATGAAGTAAAATTTCGAGTTTAGAAAAGCCTAATTTGGCTCGGTCGCTCCGCTTCGCTACGCGCCCGCGCCAAATTTTCAGGCTTTTCTAAACTCGAAATTTTACTTCATGCTTAGTCTGGGAGTGGAAACCTTTGTTTAAAAAATCAAATAAACTACTACAATAAAACATTAGAATGAATGAAATTGCCAATAATTGGTTGTAGAATACTTTAAATGAATTGAACAGAATCGCACTTTTAATATTTTACCATAATGAAAGGTATTTTGAACAATGTTTCAATTATAAATTGCAGACTGCACTTTTTTATGTGCATAATTTAATTAATGTGTCCAGGGAAATAAGTGTTCATTACATTCAAAATAAGTAGCAATCCTTGCTATGATTGCTACTTATTTTGAATGTAATGAACACTTACTTCCCTGGACACTTTAATTAAATTAAATTAATTGAGATTTAACCACATTGAAAATAACTGTATTGTTTCGAGTTTACGTGAAGTGATTAATCACAAATAGAAAGACTGTTATTCCTTACTTCACTTTTTATTTTTATGTTAGATGTACATTTCGAGACACAAGGTGCTCATTATCAATAACAAACAGTTTGTTATTGATAATGAGCACCTTGTGTCTCGAAATGTACATCTAACATAAAAATAAAAAGTGAAGTAAGGAATAACAGTCTTTCTATTTGACATTGAAAATATCTTGAAAATAGGAAAAAATAATAAAATATTTAATAAACATTGAAAATTATTGAAAATTGATAATTAAACATAAGAATGATGTCACTAATATTTTGTTTCGATTTTTAATATTGTTGGTGATTTTTGTCACTTTTTATAAATCTAGTCGTAATATATGACAAATTTCATTAAAAAAGAACAGTCATTTGACAAACTAGAAAGATTAAAAGTTTAAGAAACGAAACGTTCAAAATCTCCAAGTATGAAATTTGTCGAAAACTCATTTCGAAGACCAATTATGTATTTTAAAGATTTCGTTTTCCGAATTTTTTATCTTTCTAGTTTGTCATACAATAGACTTGTTTAAATAAGATTTGACGTACAATACTACTAATATTTCTTGAATAATTTTCTCACTTATCACTTGGTGAAACATTTTTAAATATTGATAATGAAGGTTTAAATTAAATTACACTTGGTTTGTTTCACAATTTTTTTACTTTACTATTTACTCGACTAGTTTCGCGTTTTACAGCATTATCAGGAGTGAATTACAAAAGATACCGACAAGTTTACATATAGTCAGGTGATAAGGGATTTTAAGATTGGGGAATTCCAAATCTCCTCAATGTCGTTGACGAGGTGTTTTCCGTCTTTTATTGCCCTATTTATTTCTAGGCCTTCCCTGAGGTTTAAATTACGGCCCTTATTACCTGAATATAAAATTTTGAAATTATTAACATCTATAAAGTGGTTGTTAATTATACAATGTTTTTAAATCCCTGTACACTGTTTGTTATTTATAATTGATTTTTTATGTTCTGCTAGTCTTGTCTGAAAAGTTCTTCCCGTTTGTCCTATGTATAATGCATCACAATCACTGCACTTTAGTTCGTACACTCCACACTTTTTTAATTTGGCTATGGGGGATTTATTATTTATTAGTAGTTTTCCTAAATTTGTCTGGTAAGTGCATATGATGCGAAATTCATTACCCTTTATATTGTTTATAATTTTATTTGACAAATCCTTAACATAATTAAGTTTGGCCCATTTTATTTCATTAATTTCTTCGATATAGAAGTGTTTCATCAATTGTTTTTTCTTTTTCTTTTTTAAGATGTTATCAACAATTTCAGCATTATACCCATTGTTGCGAGCTATTGTTTTTATAAGTATAAATGAAAATGCCAATTCTTGGTTGCAGAATACTTCAAACATTAAAAGTGCGATTCTTTTCGCAATCCACAACAAGTTAGTCTTACAAAGAGAATTATACAACAAGTGTTTGCTGTTACATACAGTAACCTACTGTAAATGTAACAATTTGGGTCAAATTATTCCGGCCATCTATAGACGCGTTTCGAGATTTATCTCTCATCAGTATAGCTTTGCCATTCCCTCTAAACAATTTGACACCTTAGACTGGCGGTCACGTTACCGTTCAAACATAAGTATAAATGAAATTGCCAATTGTTGGTTGCAGAATACTTCAAACATTAAAAGTGCGATTCTTTTCGCAATCCACAACAAGTTAGTCTTACAAAGACTATATCAAACACTCATTGAAACAACTACTTCCCGGGCTAATACCCTGACGGACATTGAATTATACAACAAGTGTTTGCTGTTACAGTATTCTGTTGAAGTATTCTGCAACCAAGAATTGGCAATTTCATTTATACTTATGTTTGAACGGTAACGTGACCGCCAGTCTAAGGTTTCAAATTGTTTAGAGGGAATGGCAAAGCTATACTGATGAGAGATAAGTCTCGAAACGCGTCTATAGATGGCCGGAATAATTTGACCCAAATTGTTACATTTACAGTAGGTTACTGTATGTAACAGCAAACACTTGCTGTATAATTCAATGTCCGTCGGGGTATTAGCCCGGGAAGTAGTTGTTTCAATGAGTGTTTGATATAGTCTTTGTAAGACTAACTTGTTGTGTATTGCGAAAAGAATCGCACTTTTAATGTTTTTATTGTTTTTATAGTTGCTAATTCGATGGCGAAATCTTGATTACTCAATGGAATGTTTATTAGTCGATTTATGTATGAGTTAAATGTACTAAACTTAATTTGGTTTGTGTGATTTGATGAATTGGGGATTATTGTGTCAGTAAATGTATCTTTTCTATATATTTTAAATTTTAAATGGTTAGTGTCAGTTTTTTCTATTGTTAAATCTAAATAGTTTAAACTATTGTTGATTTCTGTTTCTGATGTAAATTGAATACTACTAAGTTTATAAAAAGAATGATAAAATTCATCAACATTTATGAAAATCGACGAGAAGTTATATAATAATAATAATTATAATAATACTTTATTGGTGCTCGTAACGTTAGTTTTACACAGGTCAAATAAAATACATTAAATTACATTATTAAAATTCATCAGGAGGACATCACATCAAAATTACAAAAGTCATACATCTACAGTAAAATATTGATTATAATAAACCAATATAATTTAATATAAATAATAAAATTTAAAATCTACAACTTGAAATCTTAAATTAAAATTTTGAAATTTAAAATGTAAAATCCAAAACCACTTGAAGTTTAAAAAATGGTTATGTGTAAAAATATTCTACTATAAATACTTAAAATTCAATCGAACACATACACAATAAAAATTAAAAAATTACATATAGTAAGTACACATTAAAAGACTGTAACGAATTTGTTGTAATACGCGCCAACCACCACAAATACATTTTACTTTATACATGTGTGTCATTGATTGTATGTATACTCAACTTTGTTTTATGTTATTATATTTAAGTTTGAATGTTTAATATATTTTCCCTGTTATTAGATCCTTTGTATCTGTTGGGAAATAAACGAATTATTAATATTATTATTAGAGTTGGATATCAGAATGTGTGGTCTAGAAAATCCTCTCAACAATAAAAAGCTTTTTCCAGTAGTAATGTTTTATTATTAGAATTTATCTAAAACAGAAATTGATTTAATATAAAAACAATTCTGATACTAAAGACTTTCTCTTAATTAGTCGAATTTTAGTTTATAATGTTAGGGTGATTACGATGATGATGGTTGAGTGATATGTAAAGAGTTTTATTTAAAAATTATGTATATATATTTTAGCTACAAAAAAAACCTTTATTGGTATCAAAACTAAACCACATCTCTAAATACATACAATACAATACATTTGACCTACATTTTTTACCTTGTTTATATTAATTGGATGATTGTAGCTGACAAGTTGTTTTCATATTTTATTCCTGAAAAAAATAGTACTATTTCTTAAGATTAAGGTTAAATTTTGTTGGATTATAAGATTACTTTAAAGCGTGTATTGTGGTCGTGTATCTATTTGCTTTTTTTATCTTATTGTATGAATTTGTTATTATTTTGTGCATATTCTTTGTAAAAGGAGTTTCCCGTGAGAGAATAAATAATAATAATAAATAAATTCTCGCTGTTTATGATGTTGTGTATAGCTATGCAGCTTTTTGAGTTTATTTTGGCGGTTATTGTTAATTCAGATATAAGTTCATACCATTGTTTTGTAGGTGTTAGTGGCGTAGATAGTGGATGTAACTAAACAAATATATACAGGGCATTTTTCTTTTGAGTATACACATCCCGATAATTACAGCGTTTTTTAAATTTGCGGTAATTCGATGTTTTAAAGAGGTTAATTTGAGGCTGTTAACGAGAGTTTTCCACTCCCAGACTAAGCATGAAGTAAAATTTCGAGTTTAGAAAAGCCTAAGAATTTGGATTGGCCGCGTAGCGAAGCGGAGCGGCCAATCCAAATTAGGCTTTTCTAAACTCGAAATTTTACTTCATGCGCCACGCTTAATAACACTGATTTACTGTGAAGTTCAAAAAACACACATATAACAACGATTATGGGCAACTCAATATACGTTAGTATATTAAATAATTTGTTCAGCGCAGAATTTGACCTACGTTTTATTTACATTTACATATTAAATTTCTAAAGCCGTTTATTTTAAATTTTACGATATTCCAGTGTTTTACACGTGTGGCGCATAAAGTAAAATTTCGAGTTTAGAAAAGCCTAATTTGGATTGGCCGCTCCGCTTCGCTACGCGGCCAATCCAAATTTTCAGGCTTGTCTAAACTCGAAATTTTACTTCATGCACCACGCGTGTAAACCACTGAAATATTGTGAAATTAAAAATATACTGCGAAATCAATATTAAACATAAACTGCTAAAGCAGGATTAAAAATATACTGCTAAACAAGAATATTTCTAATTTCACAATATTTCAGTGTCCTATTATTATTTGCAACCATTAAATATGTTAATGGTTGCAAATAATAAATTCGAATTTGATCGTAAAGGATTTGATCGGTTTATCGAAAAAGAGGATTCGAATTTTTGGTTTAGATCTATTTTTCTCTTGTGAATCTTTGAATCATGATTCGAATTCTAATAAGATTCGGATCTGTGGTTCAAATCATATTAGGTGATTCGGGTTCGTCCCAGCTCTGCTACAAGTCTCTCGCCATTGCATCTCATATCCACATTTGACAATCAAATAAGTAGAAACATAATTTTATTATTTTAACAAACTAATTGATACATCATAAAAATAAAACAAATTATATGCACAAGTGTAAAATTATGAAAATCCTCCGTAACACGATCCAATTTCATTTTAATATAAAACACCCAGCAGAAGCAGGGGAGTGGGTCTAGAAATAAAGAGATTCGTATTAATTCCAAAGACGTCGAAAAACGGCGGCCTGGCGTAACATTCGCGAACTCCGGTAGAAATTACGCGAACTTATTTACCGTCTCGCTTTCCCCATACTTTTTCCCCGACACTTGATGAAATACACAAGTTATCCCAGCGAGCGCCGGGTAACAACCGGAAACGAGAAATCCTAATAATAAAAAAAAAAAACACTTCATTGTCCGCTTAATAATATTTACGCCGGAAGAGCGGACGGAAAAACCCCCGACGGCCGTTATGAATTTAATATAAATTAACGTTTAAAGAAGGGCGCCGTAATGAAATGTTTGAGCGGTGGTGGAGGTAACTCGATTTCGAGAGGAAGGAAATTAACCGATGTTGTTCGGCCTGAGGCGTTCTGAAAAGCTGAGGAAATACGAGGAAGAGGGTCTTCCACATGTCGGGAGGAGTGCGGAATAGATGATGATGCGGGACGCTGACCAAACTTTCTTTTGCCTCGGAACTCGATTAGAGTCGCATTTGCATTTTAATTCTGACTTGTTTACGACTGGGCGGCGTTAAATTTAGCAGAAAAACAAGTTGTCTGGATGTTTGAAATTTTCATGAGTAAACATTTTTTTATCTTTATAGATAAAACTATACGTTCTAATTTAAATTTAAATTTATTCAAAAAATGTTGTGCCAATTTTTTAAAATATAATTTTAATCAGCTTTTATCATTTATCCACACGTTTGTCAAAACACGTATGGCTGGTTTTTGCATCTGGGTGACTCAAAAACTTCAAAATTCTACCTTATTTTGTATTGTTGAGGCTGCTACTTCGTTATACATGTTAATTTTTTAATTAAAAAAAACGGTTTAACATTGTTGAAATAACACAATTTGTCACTTAATTAAACAGAGTTATATCCTTTTTTCACTTTAATTTCTCTTGCTACATGTACATTTCGGGTACTAAGTACCCATTATCAATAGCTAAGTTAGCTATTGATAATGGGTACTTAGTACCCGAAATGTACATCTAGCAAGAAAAATAAAAGTGAAGAAAGGAATATAACTGTGTTTAATTAAGTGACTTAACACCTTCACGTAACTCATACAACTACATTAACACAATTTGTGTTATACAAACAAAGTTTAAACATTTTTTTATTGATCTACTGTATTTGATAAAGTAGAGAATTTTATAATTTATGCAAATTTTCATGAGTAAATATTTTTTTTATCTTTATAGATGATAATACTATACTTTTTAATTTAAATTTAATTTACTTAAAAATTGTAAAAAAAATGTAAAATTTTTTAAGATATAAGTTTAATCAGTCATTTATTCACAAGTTTGTCAAAACACGTATGGCTAGTTCTTGCATCTAGGCGACTCAAATATTTCAAAGTTCTACTCTATTTGCTGAAGTAAAGTATTATGTAATTTATGCAAATGATAAATTTTAAGGTAAATCATAATCTTTTCATGAAGGAAACCCCAAAAGTAAACACGAAAAAAGTAGAGCATTTGACTGCTTTTCAAGACGCACATTTATTTAACGCGGCTCAAACTGAAAAGATACACGTACACACATACGCGCGCTTATAAAGGCGCGAGAGAGTTCCCCTTTTTTCCCCGTATAATCCGACCATTTCGGCCCCCCTCGGAAAAGGGCCAAATTACTCCGGCCTTTGAGCAAACACGGCGTTTTTCCTCCGTCAGACAGGCCGCACGCTTGTTTGCCCCCATCCGCCCTGACATATAAAAAAGTCGCCCCCCCCATTCACCCGACGAGGGCTTAAATAAAACCTATCACTTGCGCGGTGGCTCGCGTGTAATGATCGGCGGTGCGTTAAACTATCCTTGATCTAATAACAATGGAAGAGGATAAACTGCTCCCTAGATTTTATTACCTACATTAGGCGATAGTATTGTGAGCCGGGACTCTATTAAGGGCGCGAATAAAAATTATCACGGTTACGATTCCGAGTGTTGAATGTATAATTATTGCCATGTCCTTTTCCTGGCGTGCGTTGAAAAGAAACGGCGCAAATGTATTACTTGAATTATCTACACTGACTGAAAGGTAAATTTATATTATTACTTCATCTACTTTTATAACAGTACCTGCGCCACATTACAGTATACATAGAATACAAATGCTGACGTTTAAATAAACCCACTCAGTGGCGTAACTAAAATGATTGATCCCCCTTCCCCCCCTATATACATGTATATCCAACGAGTTTTTTTTTTCTTATAATAAGTTTAAAAGTACACATTTTAAAGCAAGTCATGAACATGTATAATACAATTGTTTTTCTGTTATCCACTCTGTATACATAAATATACTAATATTATAAATTTATGTAAAAGGAGATTCCGTAAATAAATGAAATGAATAAAAAAAGTCACTCCGGGTGTTTGTTTAACTGAAATAAACAATTTTAAGGTTATTTAAAGCGTCAGTTACAAACCTAACCGATATATTTTAAACATCACAATATTTAAATGTTTTACACGCGTGGCGCATGAAGTAAAATTTAGAGTTTAGAAAAACCTGAAAATTTGGATTTGCCGGGGCCGTATATTTTAAATTTTATGATATTTCAATGTTTTATACGTCTGGCTTTATCAAATTTTCAGGCTTTTCTAAACTCGAAATTTTACTTCATTCTTAACCAAAAACTTTAAACTTCAAGTTTAAGGTCGGAAATTCACATGTTATTTGGCCATAAGAACGAACAACGATAATTCTTCCACAATCATGAAAAAGATCTTTGAAACTTATACATATTGCACATTGAAGCTTTGTGAATAAATTGACATTATTCTTTTACAAATAAAAATCTTAAATTATTACATAAATCCGTGCAATACTTCCATAGAAAACATTATTTCTTCTTCATATTGCTTTAATTTATTGAAGTAATTATTATAAACATGTTGTATTAAATAGATTAATCTAAAATAAATGATAAATAACATTAATCGTTGCTTAGAAATCTTCATAAGAGCAATGTAAATTTTGATTATGCTTTTAATAAATAGGGGGCAGCATCGTGCTATTTTCGTAATATCCTAAAATTATACTGTAATTTTCAAAAACATAAGAAAAGAAATTGGGTTTAGTATGTAGAATTCGTGGCATTTGTAGCGACACGGGTATCCGGTGCGCGGCCTTGAATTGCGATTGTAATTTCTCTGCCGCGGACTGTTCATCGATTATGTTGTTGAAACACAACAAAGAAAGACATTATTAAAATATTTCCCAATACATTCTTTAAATATAAGTGCATTTATAGATTCATGTTTTAAATAGGAATGTGGAATGCCGGTATATGTTGATTCAAGTGATGAGTCGGAAAAAATCCTTTTACCAAATTAAATGTGCGACACTAGGCGATTTGATTACCAAGGACTTAGTCAGCTTAGCGTCCAGAGTTCGAATTGGGGTATTTTTTGTACTGCTTAGCCTACTCAGCTTAAATTGCCGCCTACCCAGCTTAAAGGGTAGACCTCCTCTCGTGTTTGCATCTATTCCTTTTGTGCGCTTCATTGCAATTTACCAAATTAAGGAGTGCAGCACGCGACTGTACGATATTTGATTTTTGATAGTAATCATTTAAATCACCTATGTAGTTGCAAATAAAATGAATATAGTCTCATGGCAAGTGGAAGATGACCTTCACCACAGCAACCATTACCCTATCATAACCAGTTTCAACACCGAAAGATACAACTATGCCGGACCGGCAAAATGGAAACTAAACAACGCTAGCTGGGAAATATTTTCGAATAAAACAAGCAATATAGAAAGCTACAATGGCTCCGACATAGAAAATCAAGTACTTAACTTCACAAGCGAACTATACAACGCAGCACTAATGAGTATTCCCCGCTCGGGAACAAACAAAAGGACAACTAATGTCCCATGGTGGAATAAAGACATTGCAAGGGCTAACAGAGAAAAAAAATAAACTACTAAACAAGTACAAATCTCACAAAACTACAGAAAACCTGATAGCTTACAAAAAAGCAAGAGCAACAGAGAGGAAAATGAAATGGACTGCTCAAACTACATCATGGAAAAACTACGTATCTACCGTAAATGAAAATACCCCAACATACAAAGTCTGGAAAACAATTAAATCCTGCGTAGGGAAAAACCAGCCAAATACAATTCAGATACATAAAGCGAACGATAACATCATTAGTAACCCAGTAGAAGTCTCCGAATTGCTTGGAAAATATATCGAAGAAATAACGAAGGAACCAACCCGAAATAAAGAAAAATTTGACTTTGCAGGAGGTAACACGAAAATCTACAACGCCCCTATAAGCACTGAAAAGCTGCAAGAAAGCCTCAAAAACATAAAAAATACATCCCCGGGCCACGATCAAATTACCTACTCCATGCTGGAAAACTTACCAATCTAAACTAAACAAGTTCTAGCCAAAATCTTCAACAACATTTTTAATAGCGGCACCTTCCCAAATACATGAAAAGAAGCAACCATAATCCCACTTCCAAAACCAGGTAAAGACCCGAGTAACGTATCGTACTACAGGCCTATATCCTTGACGTTGTGCATCGGAAAAATATACGATAAAATAATTAACAAAACAATAACTAATGAAATTGAAAGCAAAAACCTATAATGTTTTTGCTTTCAAGTTCATGAGTTATTCTTTTGTTAATTATTTTATCGTATATTTTTCCATACCAAGCAGGCTTCAGAAAAGGATTCAGTACTCTAGACCAGATACTTCTACTAGAAGGTAAGGTAAAACTAGCCTTTAAAGAACACGAACACCCGATTGCCGTATTTTTTGACGTAGAGAAAGCGTTTGACACTACCTGTCGGAGGGAAATCATCGTCAAGCTCCATTAATGAGGATTCTGGGGGAACTTACCGCGTACAATCACAGATTTTCTAACAAACCGCACCTTTCGCATTATAGTGGAAAATACAATGAGCAAAAAATTCAAACAAAACAACGGAATCTCACAAGGATCAATTTTAAGCGTAACCCTCTTTTGAATTGCCATAATCGGGGGGAAATCATCGGCAAGCTCCATTAATGAGGATTCTGAGGGAAGTTACCGTGTACAATCACAGACTTTCTAACAAACCACACCTTTCGCATTAGAGTGGGAAATACAATGAGCAAAAAATTCAAACAAAACAATGAAATCCCACAAGGATCAATTTTAAGCGCGACCCTCTTTTCAATTGCCATAAATAACATTGCAGATGGAATCCCACAGAAAATTACGCCATTGTTTTACGTTGATGACCTAGTCATTGCAATGTCAGGCATCAACGAAGACTACATGCGCACTACCCTCCAAGATGGAATAGATATACTTACAGCAAAAGCTGAAGCGAAAGGATTGAAATTCTCCTTCGGTAAAACAAATAGTATGCACTTTTGTCGCCTTAGAGAGAAACACGACCCACCAAAATTAACACTATACAACAAAGAGATTCAAAGCTGAAGCGAAAGGACTGAAATTCTTCTTCGGTATAACAAATAGCATGTACTTTTGTCGCCTCAGAAAGAAACATGGCCCACCAAAATTAACACTATACAACAAAAAGAATCAATATACAGAGACAACAACATTTCTTGGACTGACATTCGATGCACAACTCAGCTGGAAACAACATATACTGGCACTGGAAAACAAAATCAAAAAAACCACAAATACCATAACCGTAATGAAGCACTACCTTTGGAGAGCAGACCCGACAACGCTCAATAAGATAGTAAAAGCACTAATCGTATTAAAGGCCAACTACGGAGTCGTAGTATAGGACACCGCCAGGAAATCCCATCTACAAAAAATTGACTCGCTTGCCCTCCGAGCCTTCAGAATGGCCTGCGGCGCATTTAGGACGACACCACGAGAAAGCATCTATCGTGAATCAGGAATACTCCCTCCTGATCTTATGAGAAAACGATCCTATGCAAGGTTTGCAGCGAGATCACTAAGTAAAGAACATCACCCCAACAAAATCAAACAATTTGAAGATCGGGTTCTTTAAATAGTTTGATTTTGTTGGGGTGATGTTCTTTACTTAGTGTTCTCGCTGCAAACCTTGCATAGGATCGTTTTCTTATAAAATCAGGAGGGAGTATTCCTGATTCACGATAGATGCTTTCTCGTGGTGTCGTCCTAAATGCGCCGCAGGCCATTCTAAAGGATACAGTTAGCCATAAATAATTTTAAAACAATAGCAAACAACGAAGAACTTTTTGAGATCCTAGAAAATAACGCAAACGTCAACCGAGATAAAAATTTAAAAATAGCTATGACAACCATTGATGCTAATGCTAGATAAGATGGTAAGGAACGGATAAGTTACATTCACATATATGTCCCTCCCTAGCCGGGATAAAATTCTCAACCGAGATACCAATACATGAGAAAAATGATTCTACCCGACTAATTATAAGGCACATCCGATTAACGCATAAACACTTGCTAGCCGGAACGAGCCCTCCATTATGCCCCCAATGCAATGAGGGAAACAGACTAAGCGTAGACCACCTCCTAAGCCAATGCCCAACACTAAAACCCATAGCTGCAAAATTCAACCTTCCCGACAGAGGAAAGGACATTCTTAACGAAAGTAGTAACTACAATAATCTATTAAAATACTTAAAAACAAATAACGTATTTAACGAAATATAAAATTTATCCTAAAAGTACTGACCTCCTCAAAATACTTACTGAATCCACTAAAAACCTGCAAACCAATACAAGGGAATTAAAATATACTTACCTAATACTTACACTAAAGGGACGAAGGAATTAATAACCTCCTGATGTTCCACTAAATCGAAAAAAAAAAAGAGAAAAAGAACATAAATATATATTTCATGTTGCCTGAATTTAACTGTTTGTCTGAAATATAAATGCAGAGAATTTTTCTTTTAAGTAAACACGTGCATAAGCTGTAAACATGCCTTGTTTTTTAAAAGAGTTCCATTTGACGCTTTAAACGAGTGTTTTCCACTCCCAGACTAAGCATGAAGTAAAATTTCGAGTTTAGAAAAGCCCCGTGAAAATTTGTCGAGGGTCGCGTAGCGACCCGAGACAAATTTTCTGGGCTTTTCTAAACTCGAAATTTTACTTCATGCGCCACGCGCATAAAACATTGATTTCAAGTGAGATTCAAATATACATACATTTCACAGTATTTTAGTGTTTTATGCGCGTGGCGCATGAAGTAAAATTTCGAGTTTAGAAAAGCCCAGAAAATTTGTCTCGGGTCGCTGCGCGACCCTAGACAAATGTTCACGGGGCTTTTCTAAACTCGAAATTTTACTTCATGCTTAGTCTGGGAGTGGAAACACTCGTTAGATGCTTCAAATTGAACACTTTTATAAAAACATACATACAGGGAGTTTACCTTTAAAGCATACGTATTCCAAATTCAGCTTATTTTCTTAAAATCTTTAGATATTCGTCGTTTTTATAAATGAGTTTAATTTAAAGCTTTAAAGGAATGTTTTCCACTCCCAGACTAAGCATAAAGTAAAATTTAGAGTTTAGAAAAGCCCCGTGAAAATTTGTCGAGGGTCGCGCAGCGACCCGAGACAAATTTTCTGGGTTTTTCTAAACTCGAAATTTTACTTTATGCGCCACGCGCATAATACACTGATTTCAAGTGAGATTCAAATATACATACATTTCACAGTATTATAGTGTTTTATACGCGTGGCGCATGAAGTAAAATTTCGAGTTTAGAAAAGCCCAGAAATATTGTCTCGGGTCGCTGCGCGACCCTAGACAAATTTTCACGGGGCTTTTCTAAACACGAAATTTTACTTCATGCTTAGTCTGGGAGTGGAAACACTCGTTAAATGCTTCAAATTTAACACTTTTATAAAAACATACATACAGGGAGTTTACCTTTAAAACATACGTATTCCAAATTCAGCTTATTTTCTTAAAATCTTTAGATATTCGTCGTTTTTTTTTTTAATGAGTTTAATCTAAGGCTTTAAAGGAATGTTTTCCACTCCCAGACTAAGCATGAAGTAAAATTTAGAGTTTAGAAAAGCCCCGTGAAAATTTGTCGAGGGTCGCGCAGCGACCCGAGACAAATTTTCTGGGCTTTTCTAAACTCGAAATTTTACTTCATGTGCCACGCGTAAAAAAACACTGATTTCAAGTGAGGTTCAAATATTTATAAATTTTACAGTATTTTAGTGTTTTATACGCGTGGCGCATAAAGTAAAATTTCGAGTTTAGAAAAGCTCAGAAAATTTGTCTCGGGTCGCTGCGCGACCCCCGACAAATTTTCACGGGGCTTTTCTAAACTCGAAATTTTACTTTATGCTTAGTCTGGGAGTGAGAACGCTCGCTACAAGCTTCAAATTGAACACTTACAAAAACATACATACAGGGAGTTTACCTTTAAAGCAGACGAATTCCAAATTCAGCTTATTTTCTTTCAACCCTTAGATAGTTGTCGTTTCTTAATTGAGTTCGAAATTTTACTTCATGCGCCACGCGTATAAACCACTAATTTCAAGTAAGGTTCAAATATACATAAATTTCACAGTATTTTAGTGTTTTATGCGCGTGGCGCATGAAGTAAAATTTCGAGTTTAGAAAAGCCCAGAAAATTTGTCACGGGTCGCTGCGCGACCCTCGACAAATTTTCACGGGGCTTTTCTAAACTCGAAATTTTACTTCATGCTTAGTCTGGGAGTGGAAAACACTCGTTTAAAATTTCAAATTGAACTTTTTTAAAAGAACAACGAATATCTAAAAATTTAAAGAAAATAATCTGAATTTAGAATACGTTTACTTTACAGAAAAACTCCCTGTATATCCTTATATGGAATATCAAACTAAAAAGGCATCTATTTCTTTATACAGTTGTATGTATGTCTATAAAAATTAAAATCGTGAATATTAATCCAGTTTACTTGTGTCTTCTGTAATTCAAAACCCATTCATTCATTCGCACGGCGCTATGTAAACAAACAAACAACGCGCACCGTACTCATCATTTTTATTATTCGTTGTGATAAAATTGGGTAGAGACAATAAACCAATATATGTATAGTCAAAACTAATTTCTGGAATTTTGCTATTTCTGCGCCATCTCGTATCAAAGAAACACACAACCAGCAAAAATTGGCCCTCTTAACGGTTTTACAAGAAGCCATGTATGCCAACTATTTTACAGCACATGCATCGGAAAATGTGCACTTAAAATAAACATTCGCTGTATCTTATTGCAAAAAAAAAAATAAATTTTAGACGTGATTACACTAGTTTACTAATGTTTTATACTTTCTATTAAATAACGGTAAAGGTATAGTAAACAGTAAAAAAGTAAAGTATAAAAGTAGAAATCATGTTAAAATTGAATTTGTGTTTAGTATTCCGGCACCAGATACCCACAGACGCGTTTCGGACTTCAAGGCCCTCTTCACTGTGGTCCCGATCCAGTGCTGAGGAATACTAAACATTTCTGACTATTTCAAGCCAATATATGAAAATTATTAATGGATGTCGATAGCTAACGCCATCTAATGATCCATAGTGGCATTGTCACTGACGATGCCTCTATGGAGCATTAGATGGCGTTAGCTATCGAAATCCATTAATAGAAAACATGTTATTGAAACAAGCACTAAGTTTGTACTTTTCCTAAAGAATCCCTATTTTTTTATAGTATTTTATCTTTAAATAAGGATTTAGATAAGATGACAATATTCTGAGTTTTCTACATTTAGATATCGGCCGATCTTATCTTTAGTTGTATTGTTAGTAATAATAATCAACAAGTATAAAGTAAAGATAGAATTTGAAGCAACTAGTACGTACAGACTTTTCGTACGTGTCACCTTTATCGCCACCCTTCTCTTTTATCATATCCGTGTAGAACTCTGCGCCAAGGGGGAATCGCCGAGCCCTACACCCATTGTTGGCACAAGGAACTTGGGATTTCCTTTATGTCAACACGGGAATCGTACACGATCCCCGCAACAATAGCTCCTCTCTGTTCGGCGAAGTGTTATTGCGGATGAGGGGGGTTCTCGCTTTCTAACGCTCCGGGGGGGCGGCGCTGGAAAGAAGGGCCACCACGAAAAATTAGAAGTAACTACTCGACCGGAACAGCATGCCGCGCATTTTATTACAGCCGGCGCGCACAACAAAAGATCCCGTCCCACAATGCGAACGCAATAATAAATATTAGCTTTATGTATTACAACACATTCCCAACATTGGCCTCGATTTAATACAACGTTACAAAAGGCATTATAGGAATCGTTGCTTTTATACGCGGAGTTTTTTTTTTTATTTCAACCGGACTTTAATTAAATGTCGAAACCGCATAAAAGTTTATTGTGTTTTAACATTACACCAATGAATTTAATCTTTGCATCATTAAGATTTATAAATATTTCGCGGAACATGCCTTAACTTAAAAATAAATCAACTGAAATGGGTCATTCTCATATTAAAACAACCTGTAGCAAATGCATTCCGAAAGAGCGATACTAGTAGATGTAAAACTTAAATAAATAACCTTGCAGCGAAAAAAATAAAAACAGTATAATATCAAAACATCTAAAAAGACTGTTATTCTTTACTTAACCAAAAAGTGAAGTGAGGAGTAACGATAATTTTATGTGTAATATTCACTTCACGTAAACTCAAAAACATACAGTTATAAAAACACTGTTTTAAGGTCTGCCGCTCACAAAAATGTTGTCTACTGCTCACGTCACAATCTAATTCTGTCGCTCGCCACCACAGCAAAAAAATAGGAAATGTGTTCTAAATGACGATTTAATTTCAAAACGCCTTCTCAAGGTGGAATTAAGTTATGACGGTGAGCCGCAAAATTGAGTCTGCCGCTCACCGCCACAACCTAATTCGCCCACTCGCCACCACAGCCTGTGTTATTAGAACAAAGATAATACGTACACATTGTTTTAGCTATAATTTAAACCTTAATTAAGAAAATATCTTTTATGTAATATAGTTACAGATACAGGGAGTTTTTCTATTAAGTATACATATCCGAATTATATGCTCTAAATCTTTAGATACTCAGGGATTAGTACCGCTGTCACTAATCCCTGAGTGTTTCGACGAAGTACGGTCGTTACTTCTACCTGAGTTAATCTTTAGACATTCTTTGCTTTTTAAAGAAAATTCAGTTTGTAGCTTTAAACGGGTGTTTTCCACTCCCAGACTAAGCATGAAGTAAAATTTCGAGTTTAGAAAAGCCCAGTGAAAATTTGTCGAGGGTCGCGCAGCGACCCGAGACAAATTTTCGGGGCTTTTCTAAACTCGAAATTTTACTTCATGCCCCACGCGTATAAAACACTAAAATATTTTGAAGTTCACAGTATAATACTATCTTCAGATACTCAGGGATTAGTAACACTGTTATTAATCCTTGAGTGTTTCGACGAAGTGCAGTCGTTACTTCCACCTGAGTTAATCTTTCGATATTCGTTGCTTTTAAAAAAAAATCAGTTTGAAGCTTTAAACGGGTGTTATCCACTCCCAGATTAAGCATGAAGTAAAATTTCGAGTTTAGAAAAGCCCAGTGAAAATTTGTCGAGGGTCGCGCAGCGACCCGAGACAAATTTTCTGGGCTTTTCTAAACTCGAAATTTTACTTCATGCGCCACGCGTATAAAACACTAAAATATTGTGAAGTTCACAGTATGATACTATCTTCAGATACTCAGGGATTAGTAACACTGTTACTAATCCTTGAGTGTTTCGACGAAGTGCAGTCGTTACTTCCACCTGAGTTAATCTTTCGATATTCGTTGCTTTTAAAAAAAAAATCAGTTTGAAGCTTTAAACGGGTGTTATCCACTCCCAGATTAAGCATGAAGTAAAATTTCGAGTTTAGAAAAGCCCAGTGAAAATTTGTCGAGGGTCGCGCAGCGACCCGAGACAAATTTTCTGGGCTTTTCTAAACTCGAAATTTTACTTCATGCGCCACGCGTGTAAAACACTGAAATATTGTAAAGTTCACAGTATGTTACTAAAGCAGTAAGCTAAAGATGTGCAGTTTGAACTTCACTTAAAACCAGTGTTTTACACGCGTGGCGCATGAAGTATAATTTCGAGTTTAGAAAAGCCCAGAAAATTTGTCTCGGGTCGCTGCGCGACCCTCGACAAATTTTCACAGGGCTTTTCTAAACTCGAAATTTTACTTCATGCTTAGTCTGGGAGTGGAAAACACCCGTTTAAAACTACAAACTGGGAGTGGAAAACACTCGTTTATAGTTTTAAATTGAACTCTTAGAAAAACCACGAATGTCGGAAAATTTACAGCGTATGCATGTGCATACTTAGAAAAAAATGCCTGTATGTATAGTAAATTCATGATTTTTTAAAATAATTTACATTTTCATTATGTTTTCATTAAATATTCCCCAGCTAATTATAAACCCGTAAAAAAACGATTTTTTTTTTCTCGCTATATAAAAGAGAAAGGGTTCTTTTTAATCCCGCCAAAGCTCGGCAGTAATCTACCACACATTAATGTCACTCCGCCGCCCCCCCGTCACAGGCCTGCCCTTTGTCTCCGGCAGGCAGAGAAAACGCGTCTGTTCCGTAGACGCGGGGGGTTCGTTCGGTGCATGTCCCTGTCGGCCGTCGGGCCACAAAGGAATTTAGGTCGTGACAACATGTTGAAAGTGCGCGCCGAGCCCCCATTGTTATCGAGTCGTCGCCGGATTAAAGGCGAAATCGGAACCGCGGACTTTTTAATCTCTGCCGCGATTCCGGCTGCCTCATTAGCAATGCAAAGGGGGGCTAATAACAGGGAGGAGGGGCGATGTGTTGTAATTGGAGATACTTTAAGGGAGGGGCGTATTTTAAGGACACTGTTGGTTCTCTTGGCGTTGAATTTGCTCTAATTATTCTTATCGCTACTTTCAAGGAATAATTCACTTGGATTTACTTGATGTAACAACTACAAGAGAGATCGGTGTAAACTTTTAGGTGACTAAATTTTTGAGCTAGAACAGAGCTAGTTATGTTAAAGGATTATGTTTCGGATGTACAATAAAATTAAATCTTAATTTTGGGGACGTAGCGTTTATATCAAAGCAGGAAACCCTTTTTCGAACAGATACTTTCCTGCACAATTTTGAGGCTCACCGCCACAGCTAAATTATATCGCTTACTGCTGCGGAATAATTTTACCGCTCACCGCCACGGCCTAATAACTGCGACTCACCGTGGCAGCCTAAAATTGCCGCTATAACCTGTATCTCCCGCTCTCCGCTCCAGAATAAATCTGTTGCTCATCGCCGCAGACAAAAAACTGCAGCTTACGGTGTATAATAAAATTTAATCCTAATTTTAGGGATGTAGCGTTTATATTAAAGCCAGAAACCCTTTTTCGAACAGATATTTTCCTTTACAATGTTGCGGCTCACCGCCACAGCGAAATTATGCCGCTTACTGCTGCGGAATAACTTTACTGCTCACCGCCATGGCCTAATAACTGCGACTCACTGTAGTAGCCTAAAATTGCCGCTACAACCTATATCTCCTGCTTTCCGCTCCAGAATAAATCTGTTGCTCATCGCCGCAGCCTACAAACTGCAGCTTTTTTTTTTTTATTGGCAGGAAACGGTAGTTAGGGTTATTTCTGCCCTAGCACCGCAGCCGTGTGGCTTATTGTATTTCTTCCGTTACCGTAGTTAATCAAAAAGCTCTGTCTCCTTGGCTAGTCCCAGCAGCCTTTCGATCATCTTTCCCTTCGGGAAGTGGCTTGGATTCCCTTGGACAAGGTTTGCTTCCCTCCAGGTGGAAAGTGCCTCGCACTCGAATAGTACATGTGAGGCGTCTTCATCCTCTTCCAGGCATAGTCTGCATATTGGATCTTCTGTGAACAGTTTCATGTTATGCAGGTGCTTCCTTAGGGTACAGTGTCCAGTTATCAGTCCTGTGACTATTCTAAGGTTGTTTCTACTGAGTCTGAGGGCCTCAGTTGCTAGTTCTTGGCAGGGTTTTTCCATCAGTAGTTTACTGTGTCTATGCCCTGTCAGGTTGTTCCAGCGCTCGGTGTGTCTTTCTAGGGTCCACTCTTTTGCGCTTGGTCTTATTGATTTTTTGGGAATCGGTAGCATTGGTTCTGGTCCAATGTAGGGTCTGCGTGGTCCAATCTTTGCCAGAGCATCGGCTTTCTCGTTGCCATCCTGCCCTGTGTGTCCCGGCGTCCAGCGTAGTGTTAAAACTGCAGCTTACCATAACAAACTAAAAACTTATGGCTACCGCCAAATGCTGCTACTTCCCACTGCAGAATAATTATAGCTCTCATCGTTGCGGAAATACTCAGACGCTTACCGTCGGAGCTTAAAAAACTGCTGCTGCGGTCTATATCTGTCGCTCAACGCCACAGCCTAATTATGCCGTCGTCCACTGCTACGAAATAATTCTGTCGCTCACCGCGACGCACAGTAGATCAATATCCCGAAAAGCTGGCCAAAAGTAAAAAAAAATAAAATTTATATCTGTGGATTTTGACGTTACTATTTCGATAGATTAGTATTAGCTCTAATTAATTTTCTATACAGTTACCGTTTATATCTTACACCTAACCTTAGTGCTAAATTTAAAAGTAACCCTGGAGCGGTGCACATCTAGCGAGCACAATTGCGGGATTTTTACGAGTTTTGTATTCGTGGATTGGTATGCGTGTAGTTAACGGAATTTAGATCTGTGAAATTGATTCATTTCCTTAAAGTAAGTAGAATTATTGACTGCATAATAAAAATTGTCGAAATAATTTATTATTTTAATAATTAACAATCTTTGCCAATGAAAATCTACATAAAAAACACTAAAAATATTATTTTAAACAAGGAAAAAGGTATTTGTTCTGTCGTGTTTGGTCAAAAGCTTAACGCTACCATTTTTGTAATGCTATTGTGAAAATAATCAGCAAAAAACTAGCTGCCATTAGGTGCCACTGCGTTTGCAGTGCAGCTTTTTTTTATTAAGGTTCCTATCTGGTTAGTTGCTTAAATAAATTTATTCTACATTAATTATTATTCCTCCAAAACTATTCACAAAAAAATATTTTTTTTTTGCTACATCTCGGTAAATATTGTTTACTATCCCATCTAAGGGTCATATATTTATAACTTTAATATAAATCAGTGGTTTATACGCGTGGCGCATAAAGTAAAATTTCGAGTTTAGAAAAGCCCCGTAAAAATTTGTCTCGGGTCGCTGCGCGACCCTCGACAAATTTTCTACGCGGGGCTTTTCTAAACTCGAAATTTTACTTCATGTTTAGTCTGGGAGTGGAAAACACTCGTTTTGTCATTAGAATCCAGTAATGCTCAATATGTAATTTTTAAAAAATATTGTCGTCGAAAATAAATTCAAATCAATCTTCTATTTAAAATTATATTAAAAAAAAATTAAATTAGTTCACCTGGAAAGGAAAATTCGAATACATCAATTTTAAAAATTCGTGCTTCACTTTGAACCAGTGTTTTATACCCGTGGCGCATGAAGTAAAATTTTGAGTTTAGAAAAGCCCCGTGAAAATTTGTCTCGGGTCGCTGCGCGACCCTCGACAAATTTTCTACGCGGGGCTTTTCTAAACTCGAAATTTTACTTCATGCTTAGTCTGGGAGTGGAAGACACTTGTTACTTTAAAATGTGTCACAAGTGCTGAAATGTGTATCGTAACTGTCACAAAGAAAGCAAAAATAACATGGCGATCTCATTATAGTTCAATTCAAACTCGCATCAAGTTGGCACGATTGGTTGAATGTCCGCTTGCGCCGACTTATGTTAACTGTCATTATAGTTTAAATGTCGGCTAACGCCGACTTGTGTCAACTATTATTATAGTCCAAGTGTAGGCTGGCGCCGACTTGTATGTTATCTGTCATTATAGTCCAAATGTCGGCTGATGCCGACTTATATCGAGTTGACACGATGGACTAGATGTCGGCTTGCACTGACTTAATGTCAACTGTCATTATAGCAGCGGCGCACAATGGCGCGAATGTGAAATTTTTAGGTCATTTGCTTATAACTTTCGCATTTGTTATTAGAATGACTTTAAACTTAGTATACATAACATACGATTAATATATTTTTAGTATATTAACTCAAAGTCATACTATTTACTTCCTCTCGCGCGCGCGGTAATGCGTAAAGTTAATTATTTCATAACAATAAACAATAATTTGAAATTGTTTTGATTATATGAGTGTGAATAGTCAATTTAAATGTATTTTTGCTTGCTAAACACGAATCCATTGTCCGAATTTGGTAATCATGTCGTAATTTTGAGAAAAATGCCGGAAATTTCAAAAAATGATTTTTACACAGGTACAATTTTTTTTTTTTCATAAAAATCTGCTTTAAAACGCATTTTGTTTTGTATTGACGAGAACATATTTGATCCCACAGGGTGCTTGATTTTTGTGAGTCCACTTGCCCCTCACATTTGTTTTTGTTTTCGTAATATCATCATCACTGAAATATAATAGATATTTTGCATCTTCGGGCAAATCTCTCTTCTTTCGTTCGAACAATTTTCGCGAGATAGATATAATCGGATTTGAAGCAATAATCAAATTATTGAAAATATCATAATTATATATTTTGTATTCGAGAAATTCTTTGCGAATGGTTTTCTCTATATTTTCTGAGATGTTTGATTTGCTTCCTTAGCATCTTTAGATAGTTGCCCTATTGGCTCTATAGCATTTGTTATTAAATTTCTACCATGAATTTCTACTTGTGAATTGATACTGATATGTAGTACCATAGGTATATTAATACGAATATTTTGACAGTTTGACAGTAAGATTCAAACTTAGTTACATTAATTCTTTTACCGCTACCGGCTATTTACAATAAAACTCGTAATCGGATTATCAAATTTTCATCTATTCCTGTAATGTCAGCTGATAACTGTGGATTAGCAAAAAATTCCTGGCAGTGTTGCCATCATTGGATGTACCCTTCCCTTATTTTACAAAGTCTACCAAAACACCTGTTCTCGTTCCACTTCCCGTTTATGATTTTCATTTCTTACCGCCCAACATTTGAATTAAAAGATTGTGATCAATATTATTCGTTCGGACTTTCTTTCCTGCATTGCTGAATTCGATGATTCGAATGTTAATTACACATCTCGTATAAAATTAATATTTTATACGAGATGTGTAATTAATATTCGAAACATCGAATCCAGCAATGCTGGGAAGAAAGTCCGAACGAATAATATTGATCACAATCTTTTAAATCGTTCATTCCACCATGAACATTGAGATGTGCGAGTGTATGGAATGGTTCGTGCCGTGTGCGTATGTAAGCAGGTCGCCGAGCTCTTGATATCCATTTTTTTACAAAAGGGGGACGAAGGGGGATACATATAGCGTATCTCCGAAAACTATAAACTTTGCCCTATAAGATGGTGAAAACGCCATCTCATTCCACCTCATTCTAAAAACTTTATACATGTTTAAATATTGAAGTAGAAGATTTTTTTTGTTTGTTAATTATATCATATTTATTTAATATATAGTAACAATCTAATGACAACTTACTAAGATTAATTTGTTGTTTGAGACCTCTAGTTAGTGTTTATCTCATACTCGTAGTTATTTTTAAATTAAAACACTTGGTTTGTTTCACTTATTTATATTTTCTCCGACTAGTTTCGACCATTGGTCATCTTCAAGGAGGAATTCTTTGTGGTTATGTTGTTCTCAGAGAATTTAGAATGTAATTTCTCGTATTACAGAAATTCCGACTTTGACGAAAATGTCCCACTTCAATGGATAATTTTAAGGAAGACATAAGAAATAAACTTGTTATAAATATATTTATTGTAAGTTTAAGATGTCTATTAAAGGAAAAATTCATCAAAATTCGAAATACACGTTTTTAATTTTTTCGTCCAATATCCGATTTTTGACGCCGTCGCCCCAATGTGCGGCGTAGCTTGGGTTTCAGCCGCCTGGAGCGTAGGCCAAATTCCCCGTCCCTTTCAGTAATTATAAAGATATTTTCGGCAAGAATACATTTGTTATTGTGTATTGTACAGAGTATAGTCAGAAACTCAAAAAAGTATCATGGAATTCTAACACAAGAAACACGAACACGGCCGCGGGTCGGATTCAAAATTAACTGATTCGAATTTGTCTTTATTTTTTTAACACAATAATCTATATATACTGGGTGAAGTAAATAAAAATTAATTATAATAAAAACAATTTCAGGTAAATGACAGAATTCGAAACAATTCATTTAAATTAAATTTAAAAAAAACACGGATTTACTGTTTTTTTTATAGAACAAAACTCATATTCTTTTTCCGTCAAATTTGGTTTCACATTTTGTTTCTGTTTATTAAATTTAACATCAGATTCTGAATTAGCATGCTCAAGAAACACGGGTGTACTGTTTTTTTATGGAAAAAAGAAACATAATTATTGTTTTGTCTGTCATATTTGTTCCGCCATTTTGTTTTTTGATATTTCAAAATCAGATTCTGAATCAGCATCCTCAAAAACTCCGATATTAGCAATTTTAGACAAATCGCCTTAAGCCCTTATATTATGGCCAGCTTTTCTGGATTCGGGACCACTGTGCGGCGGAATTATTCTGCCGCTCACCGTCTCTCAAACTAAACAGTCAAATTCGGCCATCACCGCTGCAAAATGATGGCACTCAGCACTGGGGAAATATTCATCTGTTCACCGTCACTGCCTAAAAACCTGCTGCGGCAATCTATATCTGTCGCTCAATGCCACAGCCTAATTGTGCCGCTGATCGCTAAAATATAATTCTGTCACTCACCTCGGCGGAATAATTCTGCTGGTCACCGTCCCAGCCTAAAATCTATTGCTCACCGTAGCAAACTAAAAACTCATGGCTACAGCCAAATTCTGCAACTCACCGCTGCAGAATTCTTAATTAAACTCATTATGTAATCGTTTATATGCTATATTTTATTGTTTCTTATCTGTATGACAAATGCAATACGTTTGAAAACTGTACATGTCTTTTGCTAAATAAATAAATTGAAATTGAAATTAAATTGAGAATAATGATAGCATTTACCACTGCGGAAATATTCATCTGTTCACCGTCACTGCCTAAAAAACTGCTACGGCAATCTATATCTGCCGCTAAATGCCACAGCCTAATTGTTCCGCTGACCGTTTCGAAATAATTCTGTCGCTCACCTAGACGGAATAATTCTGATGCTCGCTGTCGCAGCCTAAAAACTACCGCTCATCGTATTAAACTAAAAACTCATGGCTACAGCCAAAATCTGCCACGCAGCGCTGCAGAATTATGATGGCACTCACTACTGCGGAAATATTCAGCCGTTCAGTCAAAAAACTGAGGCGGCAATCTATATCTGTCGCTCAACGCCATAGCCTAATTATGCCGATGACCACTACAAATGGGTATTATTATTATTATTAATGTTTATTTAGTTGTACACTTTATGGTGATATTTTTCTTATTTATAAATCTATTGTGTATAAAAGGGGGTTCCCGTCAATAAATATTATTATTATTATTATTAAAATTATTCTGTCGCTCACCTCGACGGAATAATTCTGCTGCTCGCTGTCGCAGCCTAAAAACTACCGCTCACCGTAGCAAACTAAAAACTCATGGCTACAGCCAAACTTTGCCACGCAGAATAATTATGGCGCTCACCGCTGGGTAAATATTCGGCTGCTCACCCAAAGCAGTCTATATCTGTCACTTAACACTACAGCCTAATTGCGCCGCTCACCGTAACGAAATAATTCTTATTCGCCGTCGCAGCCTTAAAGCTGCCGCTCGCCGTAGTAGTAGCGTAAACATTGCTGTTTGTTGTTCATGCGACGTTGCCGCTCATCGCAGCATTATTACTAACCAGTGGCGGCTTGTGAGAATTTTTAGCAAACTACAAACTCATGGCTACAGCCAAATTCTGCCACTCACAGCTGCAGAATATTTATGGCACTCACCGCTGCGTAAATATTCGGGTGCTCACCCTCGCAGCCTAAAAAACTGCCGCTGCAGTCTACATCTATCACTTAACACTACAGCCTAATTGCGCCGCTTACCGCAACGAAATAATTCTTATTCACCGTCGCAGCCTTAAAACTGCCGCTCGCCGTAGTAGTAGCCTAAAAATTGCTGTCCGTCATCCATGCGATGTTGCCGTTCATTGCAGCATTATTACTAATCAGTAACGGCTCGTGAGAATTGTTATTGTTGGAGCTGTAGACATAAACATAATAAGTTAAAATTATAGTTCCTAACGAGTGTTTCCACTCCTT
Source organism: Philonthus cognatus (assembly GCA_932526585.2). Taxonomy (NCBI): domain Eukaryota; kingdom Metazoa; phylum Arthropoda; class Insecta; order Coleoptera; family Staphylinidae; genus Philonthus; species Philonthus cognatus. The sequence continues at coordinate 82,285,138 of OW052245.1, read as the reverse complement.
GATTAAGCATGAAGTAAAATTTCGAGTTTAGAAAAGCCTGAAAATTTGGTTTGGTCGCGTAGCGCTACGCGCTACGCGACCAAACCAAATTTTCAGGCTTTTCTAAACTCGAAATTTTACTTCATGCGCCACGCATATAAAACGCAGATTTAATATACTACAAATGTTTATTTCGTAGTGTTTTTCTTTTAATTATACTTACATATCCCAAAGTAAATTGCTCAAATATGGAAAACGCAAGCATTGAGCTCGTTCATCAAAATATTCAACATTCAACATGTTTAGATTTTGTTTGTGATGTATGTTAATCTGATGACCGATAGTCCGGCCATTTGTGTGTTGTTTGTTTTCATTTTAGCTGTATAATAAATACATTTATCGATGAATAATGCCCAATTGCACTTTATTTTATTTGATGGCAGAGAAAATTTAGTTCCATTGCTAAATATAATTAGTTAAATACTCATTTACACAAACAATACTATATTTACACAAATACTATTAGTATGTAAGTAAATAAGTAAGTAAGATTTATTCGTGTAACTTATATATAAAAGTTTATATTTGTCAAGGTAAAAGAAAATATAAGTGTTTGAACACTGAGCTAGGTATAATTAATATATGTATATATAGTCGCAAGCATATTAAAAATATTAAAATATTATTTTCTGACCTTACAGTAATTCACGAATCTCCTTACATTTAGTAATTTCATTATAGATATTATTAAATACATAATTTCGCACATCCATAACCTCGACTAGTTTAAAAGTTTAACTCGCCTAAACCAATCGCCAACATCAATCGGTCTAAATAGCTCGATTGCAAAAATGGCGACCGCTGCACTAACATGATCATGTCCGGTCATTAGAGAATTCCCCAATAGTTAGCAGTAAACTTATAACTGTTGTCTCTAATGAACGACCCCATTCGTTTCTTTACTATGTTTATTATCAATTTAACGTTTGATGTTGTCGTTAAACATCAAACATCAAATTGCTTTTCCTAGGACGAAAAATAATAAATGTTTGTACAGTTTTCCTGAAGACAAAATTAAAAATTTTAAAAGATGGGGTGATATTCGTAAAAAAAACCTTATTTCATTAATATTTTATAGTTCTGATACCTTTCTAATTTGAAAGCATACTAATTTCAAATCTATTCGGTTAAAATTATTTAGAGTGACTTTGATTCAACGATGAGTTGTATGCGTGAAACTTTCAATACAAACTCTAGTTAGTGACAGGTGATATTTTAATTAACCCGCCCGAATATCAATCCACAGGATTTATCAGCCAACCAGACGTTCATTAGATTACAAACTTAAACATTAACCTAATTTATACATCTGGATAATTATGAGCGTGTTTTGCGAGCGGAAATTTAAATTATTCATGCCGACGGATTCTAAAGGAAAACCCGTGTACATTACATACGTATCACTCCCCTTCTTAATTATTATTAATTAATTAAAACGGTTCAATTTTTGATGTGTGCGTAAAATACGAGTCACGTATTCGATTTAATTGAATTTACCTGGAATTTTGTAGTTGGTCGAGTGTATTAGATGCATTTAATTAATTTATAAGTGTTTAAATAACTTACTTTGGTTATTAGTCAAATATAATTTAATTATAATTATTTTAAATAAGAACTATAATTTTTTTTATTTCTAATTAGAATTTACTACAAAATAATATTTTATTACGAATTTGCTACAGAATAATATTTTGTTACAAAATAATATTTTATTTATGTCTTATCTTAAGAGCAATCGGAATTATACCGGAAATGTTTCTTTTAAGTATACATATCCCAATGACAGCGTATATGCTGTGAATTTTTAGACCTCCATTGTTTTTTTAATAGAGTTCAATTTAAAGCTTAAAACGAGTGTTTTCCACTCCCAGACTAAGCATGAAGTAAAATTTCGAGTTTAGAAAAGCCCCGCGTAGAAAATTTGTCGAGGGTCGCGCAGCGACCCGAGACAAATTTTCACGGGGCTTTTCTAAACTCGAAATTTTACTTCATGCGCCACGCGTATTAATCATGGCAATATTGGGAAATTAAGAATATACTGCTAGTATTGTATTAAAAACATTGTGCTAAAACAGGATTAAAATACACTGCTAATCAAGAATATCTAGAATTTCGAAATATTTTAGTGTTTTGTGTGCGTAGAGCATAGTTTTAAAAACATAGTACTAAAGCAGGATTAAAAATATACTGCTAACCAAGAATATCTGAAATTTCCCAATATTTGAGTGTTTTATACGCGTGGCGCATGAAGTAAAATTTCGAGTTTAGAAAAGCCTGAAAATTTGGTTTGGCCGCTCCGCGCTTCGCGCTACGCGACCAAACCAAATTTTCAGGCTTTTCTAAACTCGAAATTTTACTTCATGCTTAACCTGGGAGTGGATAACACTCGTTACAGCTACAAATTTAATGTAACTGAAAAACCAACGTATGTCTGATAATTTACAGTGTGTGCATCGAGATGTGTATACTAAATAGAAGAGTTCTTTAAACTGTATTATAACTTTCTCTTATGAAACCTATTTGTTGAAGGGATTCACGTATAAAAAAAACAATAAATGACCCAATATTGGTCGAGCGGCCAAACCAAATTTTTAGGTATTTGTACTCGTAATTTTACTTTATGCGCCATGCGTATAAAACACGGCTTTAAATAAAGTACAAAATATACGTCTACAGTTAAATGCATTAGTAGCATATTGTGAACCTTGCAATATGTTAGTGTTTTGTACGCGTGGCGCACATTTAAAATAGCCGGATTTGATGGATATCATTTTTGCAACTCAATGTCATCAATTTTACACCTTCAAGTAAACTTTCTGTTAAAATGGAGCCTATTTTTTTCATTTTTAACAGAATGACAGCCAATTATCATTGAAACATTACTGTTGCCCCATGTCTCAATGTAAATTGGCTGTCATTCTGTTAAAAATGAAAAGAATGGGCTCCGTTTTAACAGAAAGTTTACTTGAAGGTATAAAATTGAGGACATTGAGTTGAAAAAATGATATCCATCAGTTCCGGCTAGTTGTATATATAGAAAATAACAGGGGACTAAGAACTGATCCTTGAGGAACACCTTGATAGACGTCAATAAAATTTGATCTATTTATTGTCATTTTAAAATAGAAATTTTATGAAATTACTATTTCAAGAGAGATTTTTTATCGGCAGTTAAATTATTTACGTAACTGGCAAACAACTTTAAATGTAACTACTGAAGTGTAAATTTATTGAATTATAAACAAAACTTTTTTAAGTGTTAAGTGTTAAGTTATTTAAGTAGCTTGCGAAAAATAACAAACCCTATTAAATTGTTTTGTAATCAAGTAAAATTTCAGAGATTGACACAAGGTAGCAAATGGTAAACACATTGCGGGTAATAACGTTATGCAAACGTTGTTGATATGAAATATTCAACATTAATTATTACTAATTATATTGTTAAATATTCATCGGACGTACGGAGGTGTTATTTATGGAATTTCGATTGAAACAGCGAGTGCGTGCCCGAGGATAGAATCGATAGAGTAAACAAGCCGGTGTTATTTTTTTCAGAGCCGTGCATGTTGTGTTACAAAAAAAATGAGCCACACTCGAAAATAATAAACTCCCCCTCTTCATCAGATATGAAATAATTGGCGTTTCGTTTGGAATTTGAAGTAGAATTATTCCGTTTTTATTTTGCTATTGGACGTTGATAACATCAGTTAATTTTTTGGAATAGAGAGATGTGTTGATTGTTAACGACCAAAAAGCAATTGCTGACTAACAAAGAGTATTGGATAGTAGAGAAAATTATTTAAAAACATATTATTTGCGTTAAGTATTTTGTAACTAGTAGAAAATCAATTTACAGTTTTCACATATTGGCTTGGTATAGTCAGAAATGTTCAGTATTCCTCAGCACTGGGTCGGGACCACACTGAAGAGGACTTCGAAGTCCGAAACGCGTCTGTGGGTATCTGGTGTTGAATTTGTGTTCAGTACACAAATTCAATTTAGTAGAAAATAAATTATTTATTTAGTATATTATTAACTTCTTTCTCATTATTCACTTGGTAATATATTTCTACTAAATATAGGTGTTTAATTGAAGTGAAGTGAATTCAGTTAAACACCTATATTTATTTATTTAGATTTAAAAATAATAGAATGCTAGAATTTTGCAATAATCCTTTTGTTTTAAAGTATATTCTACTTAGAAATTTTATTATAAGTGTACTTTTTCCGATGCATTCGAAGTAAATTTTCAGGAGTTCATTGCATTTTATATGTGTTAAATTTAAAGTTTTGAACGAGTGTTTCCACTACCAGACTAAGCATGAAGTAAAATTTCGAGTTTAGAAAAGCCTGAAAATTTGGTTTGGTCGCGTAGCGCGTAGCTCTACGCGACCAAACCAAATTTTCAGGCTTTTCTAAACTCGAAATTTTACTTCATGCGCCACGCGTACTAAACACTGCAATATTGCAAAATTAAGAATATACTGCAAGTATTAGTATTTAAAACATTATGCTAAAAAGATACTGCTAAACAAGAATATTTGGAATTTTGCAATATTTTAGTGTTTTTTGCGCGTGGAGCATAGTTTTTAAAACAAAGTGCTCAAGCAAAATTTAAAATATACTGCTAACTAAGGATATCTGAAATTTCCCAATATTTGAGTGTTTTATACGCGTGGCGCATGAAGTAAAATTTCGAGTTTAGAAAAGCCTGAAAATTTGGTTTGGTCGCTCCGCGCTTCGCGCTACGCAACCAAACCAAATTTTCAGGCTTTTCTAAACTCGAAATTTTACTTCATGCTTAGCCTGGGAGTGGAAACACTCGTTCGAAACTTCAAATTGAACACTTTTATTTAAAGCATTAAACTCCTGAAAATTTACAGGAATGCATCAGAAAATGTAAATTTATAATAAAAATTCTAAGGACGCGCTATGCGACCAAACCAAATGTTTAGGCTTCTCAAAACTCGAAATTTTACTTTATGCTTAATCTGGGAGTGGAAAACACTGGTTAGCAGCTTTAAATTTGATGTAACTAAACAATCAACGGATGTCTAATAATTTATAATGTGTGCATCGGGATGTGGATACTCTAAAGAAAAGTTCTTTAAATTGCATTATAATTTTCTCTTGTGAAATTTATTTGTGGAATAGATTCACGTATACAAGAACAATAAAAGACCCTTTTTGGATTTAAATGTAAATAAAAAACTGTTCACCTGAAAAGAGAAGCGATTCAAATAATAATTAAGAAATGAAGTCACGCGTCGAGAGTAAATAAATGAGGGGAATGATGTCGTGGCCCCCGAACGAATGCACGTTATTATTTAAGGCACCGAATTGGGTTTTTAGACCGCAAGAATGGAATCCAAATTGTAAAACCCCCGGAACGGTAATAAAACTCCGACGTTCGCTCCACCTGAAAATTTCATCCCTCTCCGTACAGTTTACGAGTGATCCATAAAGTGCTCTCTCGATTTTTCTCGAAAATTGATTTAATGCCCCTCCTCTCATTCCCCGCACTCTACTTTCATCCTAGTTGTAAATAAGGGCTTTATTATCATTTGTTAAGGTGGAAAACACGGATACGGATGGCGGTAATAATTGTGTCGCGCACGTACGCGGGGACATTTAAAACGGCGTTAAATATTTATTAGTTATTTTAAAGGTGAAATTCGTGCGGATTTTATACGGGCATAAAACCGACCCCCATACAGAAGAGCGCATAAAATATATAGTTTACAGTGTTCATAAACCATAAAACAAGGGGGTCAGGGCGGCCCCCCATCCAGGCCCTGCTGCGACATCAACTCATTTTAGTGTCGTTGCGCCCTTAAAATGTGTGCCGGTGAAAAATAAACGTTAAGGAAAAGTGTCCGGATGGTGTGAATTATTCAAGGGCGCTACCCCCCCCCCCGGCCTGGCGTTTATAATAATGAAAAATTTAATTAGTAAAACGGAGTACGTTCTTTCCGGCTTTGAGAATTTTAAACAGGGGAAAGTGTCGGCGTGCAAATTGTTTGCCTGCATTTCTGGCGGAAGCGCCGGGTTATAATCTTATTTTGGTTAATGTATTAAAATCCTTTTGAGTTTAATTGAAAAAGCTCAAACAATTATCTAAAATAGAATTATAAAATAGGAAAAAAATTTAAATTGAAGTTAACTTTACGAAATTAATTACTTAATTTTAATTTGCATTCTACCACGTACAAATAGAAACAAGAATAATAATGCTTGTGTTGAAGTTTGTACCTGTAACAGATATAAAATAAAAGCCGCACAAAAATCTTATGTACAGATCGGAAATTTAAATGTTAAAATGTTGAACATAAATAAAACACTGTTTATCACTTTGTTTGTATAACAATTGGTTTATTTGGTGACTATAGTTTCGATACTACACGTATCATTATCAAACCGTTAGTAACAAAAAACTACAAGGGAACATTATTTATATTTGCAAATTTTCTAATAACAGCGTTAAAGAGGGAGGTGTATTTAAGGTCAAGCTGGTCGTTAATTACGGGAATTTCCCGATTAGCGCGGGCTCTGTGAATCTCCAAAGACTCCAGGAAGTCCATCTTTCTACCCTTCTCGGCAAAGTGAATAACTGAAAGTACATCCTCGCCAAAAGAATGGTTATTTTCAATCAAATGTTTGGCGAAAGATGACTTATCAATTAATCTATGCCGAAAAGAGTAAAGATGCTCACTGAGTCTGGTCTTAAAATTACGACCAGATTGACCTATATACACTCCCTTACAATCATTACAGGTTAATTTATATATTCCTGATTTGTAAATACTTGGTATCTGAGTCTTATGGTTAAAAATATGATTTTTGATTTTTGTAAATGGTTTCATCGCTATATTTAATTTGTGTTTTGCTAAAATATTTTTAATTTTGTAAGTTATATTTCCAAAGTAAGTAAGGGAACGATGCATGTGTTTTAGATTCGATTTAACTCCATGGTAAACCGAGCTTTTATTGTTCCGTTGTCAGAAACCTCATTTAAAAAAGAAATAGATATTATTAAAAGTATAGCCGTTTCAAATGGCTATACTACGTCAATAGTGGATAAAATAGTTAATCAATACAAAATTAAACTTATTAGAAAATACATATATGCCGGAATCGAACCTAAAACACATGCAACATATCGTTCCCTTACTTACTTTGGAAATATAACTTACAAAATTAAAAATATTTTAGCAAAACACAAATTAAATATAGCGATGAAACCATTTACAAAAATCAAAAATCATATTTTTAACCATAAGACTCAGATACCAAGTATTTACAAATCAGGAATATATAAATTAACCTGTAATGATTGTAAGGGAGTGTATATAGGTCAACCTGGTAGTAATTTTAAGACCAGACTCAGTGAGCATCTTTACTCTTTTCGGCATAGATTAATTGATAAGTCATCTTTCGCCAAACATTTGATTGAAAATAACCATTCTTTTGGCGAGGATGTACTTTCAGTTATTCACTTTGCCGAGAAGGGTAGAAAGATGGACCTCCTGGAGTCTTTGGAGATTCACAGAGCCCGCGCTAATCGGGAAATTCCCGTAATTAACGACCAGCTTGACCTTAAATACACCCCCCTCTTTAACGCTGTTATTAGAAAATTTGCAAATATAAATAATGTTCCTTTGTAGTTTTTTGTTACTAACGGTTTGATAATGATACGTGTAGTATCGAAACTATAGTCACCAAATAAACCAATTGTTATACAAACAAAGTGATAAACAGTGTTTTATTTATAATAAAAATAGATCTTTGAAACTTATACATATTGCACATTGAAGCTATGCGAATAATGTGACACTATTTTTTTACAAAAAAATTTTTCTCAAATTATACATAAATCAACTAATGGAACACTCTTAAATGATCACATAAATCCGTGCAATACTTCCATAGAAAACATTATTTCTTCTTCATATTGCTTTAATTTATTGAATTATTTGTTACAAACATGTTGTATTAAATAGAATAATATAAAATAAATGGTAAATAAATTTAATCGTTGCTTAGAAATCTCTATAAGAGCAATGTACATTTTAATTATGCTTTTAATAAATAGAGGGCAGCATCGTGCTATTTTAGTATTATCTTAAAATTATACTGTAATTTAGAAAAACGTGAATAAAAATTGGGTTTGATATGTAGAATTCGTGTACGGCATTTGTCGCGACACGGGTTCCGGGTGCGTTCTTTCAGTCCATAGATTATAGTGTTTATTTCCTCGTAATTTTTTGTATGAAAAGTCAGGGTATTAATTGTTCTGTTAGTTTTCGTAATTATTGGTGCTATATTTGTTTTATTTATTTGAGCATTAGCTAATTTACTACCCACATTAGTGAAGTATTTATTAATTTCATCGGCTATATCCTGTTTGTTATTTGTAATTGTTCCATTTGTCTTTCTTATTTTAATTATGTCATTTTCTCCTCTATTATTTCTTGAATTATTTATTATTTTCCAGAGTACCTCTATGTTGGTTTTGTTTGATTCAAATTTGTTCTTGTAATGTTGTTTTTTTACATTTTTAAATAAATTTGTGGTCGATTTTCCTTGCGTCACATATTGTGCCCTTATAATTTCATTCATAGGGTTTTTAGTATGCTTCATTTGCAATTTGTTTTTGAATTTTATCTGTTTTATTATTTCTTCATTAATCCATGGATTGTTATCCTTTCTTTTTATATGCTTCGATGCTTAATTGTTTCGAATTATGTTTTCTAATTTATTCGATAATTGATGAATTTTTTTTATATATAAATATATATATATATATATATATATAAACATCTTTATTGTGCACTAAAAAATTACAGTTTGTTTTTTTTTACACTATATTTTATTTTTTTGGATCCTTGGCTATCGACCATCGGTCTTTCAGCCTGAGTTGTACTTGTCCTTGTCTTGTCAGTTAGTTATGATTCATGTGAGATGAAATGAATTGATAAATGGTGGTTTCTGGGCTATTGAATTTGGGAGAAATATTTGGGTTTCGTACTAAACAGAGGTGATTAAGGATGTCATGGATGTGTGGGTTAGATGCGAATTTTTTGGATAGTTGGGTAAGTCGTTGTTGGATAGGGATTATTTCTGTTTTTACATACAATAAGGTATTGGAGGGGTTGTGGAGTGGGTTATTGGGGTGTCGGATTTTTGTGAGGATTCTAAGGGCTGATTGTTCTGCGACTTCGATATTATTTAATGTTGAGGGACGAGGGTTAAGAAAGAGGATTGAAGCATATTCTAATAGGGGGCGGCAGATGAAATTTTTTTATTTTGTCTATATTTGTTTTTAATTTCCTTTGCATTTTGTTCGTGGTTTAATTTCATGAGTGTGGTTTTTTGATATTTTGGTTTTATTTTTATTGTTGATTAGTGCTCTATGGTCTATGGATATACTTGTGTCTAGAAGTTTGATTTTATTTACAAAATGAGTTTTGTTTATATTGACATGGTCTAGTATAGAGTTATTTCCATTATAATTGAGTCATGTATAAGAATTTTTATTTATCTTATTTTTCATTTTGTAGTTATGTTCGGTTAGTATATATTTATAATCTCGTGAGTGGTTGTTTTTATATGATAAATTATTGTTAATATCGCCTAAAATAATGTGGGTTTTTCTTTTTGTAAGTATATTGTATTTAGGTATGTCTTTAAGAATATTTCGTGCTATTTGGGGTGGTTTAAATAATAGAGTTATAGCTAATTTGTTTTCATATGTTTGTATTGTTTATTTATCTTATTTTTAATTTTGTAGTTATGTTCGGTTAGTATATTTTTATAATCTCGTGAGTGGTTGTTTTTATATGATAAATTTTTGTTAATATCGCCTAAAATAATGTAAGTTTTTCTTTTTGTAAGTATATTGTTTTTAAGTATGTCTTTAAGAATATTTAGTGTTATTTGGGGTGGTTTAAATAATAGAGTTATAGTTAATTTGTTTTCATATGTTTGTATTGTTAATCATTTATAGTGTCATTTGCTATTAATTTATATGTAATATCCTTTCTTATATAAATAGCTATCCCCCCTCTTCTCGAGTTCCTGGAGTTGAATTCTGCTTTCTAATTGTGTAGTTAAAACAAGTGTTCATTTGTTACGGTTATTGCTAATATTTTGGGATTTTTGTATGTTGTTGGAATAGTCTTTATTTCATGAAATATATTTTTTATGCTTTTAGCATTATAATCACCGTATATCAAAGAATAAACAATTAAAACTATAAATGAATACAATATACCTATTCATTTATAGTTTAAATTGTTTATTCTTTGATATATGGTGTTATTTCTAATTATCAGATTTTTTCCAATTCCTCATTAGTTTTTATTTTTATTTTGTCGCTTGTTTCAATTTTCTTTATATATATATATATATATATATTTATATTTTCGTCTCTGGTCCATAGAGCTGTCTAGCTTTATAGAAGAGGGTAATTGCAAAAGGTGTCAATTGTTCATTTAGGTATATTTCATTACTAGCTCCTTGTAATCCACTTTCCTTATTTGTTATTGAACCAATTACTTTCCTAGCATTTAGTATTTGTTGTTTAACTTCTTTATCATTTAGTTGTAATATGGTTGGACCATTATCTTCACTATTTTCTGGTAATCTTTATTATTTGTTCTTTCTTAATTTTTACACTCAGAGATTTTATAATTTTAGTAATTACTACATCTGTTTTTTTAATTTTTTTACTTTTTTTACCTCCAGTTATTATTATTTTTGTTCAGTATTTTTTCTCTCTCATTTTTTTTCCTACGTATTTTCCAATATTTGTATACGTTCTCTCAGTTCGTTATTTTGTTTTTTATTATCCTTTTGGATTTTATTTAGCTCTTTATATTCTTGTTGAAGTTCATCAAACATTGTGCTCATGAAATTAATCGATTTTTGCAAATCTTCTAATATTTTTGCAATGTCTTCCTCAATATCACTTGAGCTGGCATTTTATTTATGTTTTGTATTAAAATTGTGTTAATTTCTGGTGTTTAGCATTTTAATATTATTTTTTTTTTATATAAAAGTCACAAGTGTGTCTTGAGGGCGTTATCTCCGGTGTGATTGGGTTTTAATATTTCGTTACGGTCCTGTTCAATTTACAGCAGCGCGTACGTTAATTAGCCCGCGCATGCGAATTCCCGGTTCCCTTTTCCAGCGGCTAGGTTACAAAAGAGTGTTTCCACTCCCAGACTAAGCATGAAGTAAAATTTCGAGTTTAGAAAAGCCCCGTGAAAATTTGTCGAGGGTCGCGCAGCGACCCGAGACAAATTTTCTGGGCTTTTCTAAACTCGAAATTTTACTTCATGCGCCACGCGTATAAAACACTGTTTTCAAGTGAAGTTCAAATATACATACATTTCAAAGTATTTTAGTGTTTTATACGCGTGGCGCATGAAGTAAAATTTCGAGTTTAGAAAAGCCCAGAAAATTTGCCTCGGGTCGCTGCGCGACCCTCGACAAATTTTCACGGGGCTTTTCTAAACTCGAAATTTTACTTCATGCTTAGTCTGGGAGTGGAAAACACTCGTTTAAAATTTCAAATTGAACTCATTTAAAAAACAACGAATATCTAAATTTTTCAAGAAAATAATCTGAATTTAGAATACGTATACTTTAAAGAAAAACTCATAGTATATACTCATATGGAATATCAAACTAAAAAGACATCTCTTTCGTTATACAGTTGTATGTATGTCGATAGAAATTAAAATCGTGAATATTTATCCAGTTTACTTGTGTCTTCTCTATTTCAATACCCATTCATTAATTCGCACGGCGCCATGAAAACAAACAAACAACGCGGTCCGCACTCATCATTTTTATTATTCGTTGTGATAAAATTCGGCAGGCACTGTTAACCAATACATAGTCTAAACTACTTTCTGTAATTTTGCTATTTTTGTGCCATCTCGTATCCCAGAAACACACAACCAGCAAAAATTGGCCCTCTTAACTTCGTGGCAGATTTTCAAAATTGAGATAAAGAAAACACATTTAATTTGATGCTTCTGACAAGCTACATATGTTCAAAAGCGTAAACGCTATTTAATGCCTATTCTGACAAGTGCTTCTTACTCCTTGATAACTCCGCTTCTACACGCGAAAAATCGTTAGGTTGTTAATTATTAGTTAGAGCAATAACTAAAAATTAAACAATCAAACGTTTCTTTTTTCTTCTTCTAGTTCATCAAGTTTTACGAGTGAATATTTCCCCATTTATCGTGTACATTGTTTAACTGGAAAGAACCGTAAAAAGGTAGACGTTCTTACAAAATCAGCATGGACTTGGGCTGGGGCTTGAACTCGACGCTCGTACCAGTAAATCATGTCTGGTTTATTCATGCTGCAATCATTTTGTGCTCGGGCTACATAAAAGCAGTGTTTGGTCGCGCGGCCCTAAAAATATCCCCTCGTATACGGGCGGGTATACATTTTACAAAACGCACATCACGCCATCGCGAACGCCGGGGAGTGAGAGAGGAAAAAAAAGCCGGGCGTAATCCGACTTCAATTGCAAAAAGCCCGATGAATGCCGCTTAATAATCATTGCACGTTTGTACAGTTTCATTCGGTTCCGTATGTTTATTATCCGGCTGGGTTAATTCAACGCCTACATTTTATTTATTTCTTAAAAAAGATAGTGTATACATATAACATAGTTGTAGATTTGGTCGTTCTGGCTTTTTTAAAACTCAATATGTTACTTCATGCTTAATCGGGGAGTGAAAAATACTCGTTTAAATTAACTTTTTATAAAGGGGGTATTTCTATGTATAGTTTAGAGCTATGCAGGATTCGAATCATTCAGGATTCAAATCCTGGATTCGAATTCTTGCGACATTTTTGGTGCATAATTGGTCGAACTTTTATTTGTGTTTTTATTTTAGGAGTTAAATTCATGACCATTTATTTTCTATTATTATTCTAGAGTTTTATATTTTTACTTGTATATTTTTTTCAAACACATTTTATTCTTTTAAATTATACTACCTAGTTTAGGTGCATGTTTGGAATATTTCTAGCAAATTAGTAAACAAAAGCCTTTAGAAATTCATTGAGTTTATTGGGCTGTTGCAAACTGTAGCACACCCTATTTCGCACTACATGGGGTGTTGTTTTGGTCCCAGCACATTTCGTGGAAAGGTAACCGTTGAGCCATCTGTGATATCTCAAATTTGGTCCGTTGCAAGCATCAATTAATTCTAAGAAAATCGTCTCTTTCTCTAGACGAAGAAAGGGGTGCAAATATCACACCCACGAAATATGTTTGACCAATAAGAACGCCCCACCTCCCTCTTATTACTCATTTTAATTTTCTTCTATTTTTAAATATGATATCACTCTTGCCAAAAACTTCAAACTGTTAACATCAAAAATTTATATCTCTAAATTCATCAAAATTCTTACCACTTCAACGTTATTGTAAAAGATATTTGTATATAAATATTATAAAAGGTGATCCAAGTAGAGATACTTTTTTCAATAGCCTTTTTTGACAGATCACGTGTGAGTCGTGTCATGCTGTCATGTTATTTTTGTTTAGTATTGTTTCGCATTTCATAATGAAAAGACTTACGCCTGAACAACGTTTACAAATCGTTCAACTTTGTTACGAAAAGTCACGTTCTGTGAGGAATATGTTTCGTGCGCTTCGCATAACTTATGGTCAACATAATCGGCCTACTGAGCGTACTATTCGCAACACCATCACCCATTTTGAGACCCAGAATTCATTATTGGATAATATTCGACCGAATAGACCACGTCCAGTACGCTGTGAAGAAAATATAGCGGCCGTAGCTGAGAGTGTACACGAAGACCGTGGAGAGTCGATTAGGCGCCGTTCGCAGCAACTCGGACTGACGTATGGAACGACTTGGCGCATTTTACGTCGAGATCTTAAAATGCGTTTTGAACGAGTGTTTCCACTCCCAGGCTAAGCATGAAGTAAACTTTCGAGTTTAGAAAAGCCCCGTGAAAATTTACAGCTTGTGCAACAACTGAAGCCGCTCGACCTTCCCAAGCGACATCGCTTCGCTCTATGGGCTCTTGAAAAGTTCCAAGAAGATCCGACGTTTTCAAGTCAAATTTTGTTTAGCGATAAGGCCCATTTCTGGCTCAATGGGTATGTAAACAAACAAAATTGCCGCATTTTGGACGAAGAGCAACCTGAAGAGATTCAAGAACTGCCACTTCATCCAGAAAAAACAACGGTTTGGTGTGGTTTATGGGCCGGTGGAATCATCGGTCCATATTTCTTTAAAAATGATGCCGGTGCGAACGTAACCGTCAATGGTGACCGTTATCGTGCCATGATAACCGACTATTTGTTGCCTGAAATTGAAGCTCGTAATCTCGGCGACATTTGGTTTCAGCAAGACGGCGCCACTTCCCACACATCGCATCAATCAATGGATTTATTGAGAGAACATTTTGGTGAGCACATAATTTCACGTTTTGGGCCGGTCGATTGGCCACCAAGATCGTGTGATATCACACCGTTAGACTTTTTCCTGTGGGGATATGTAAAGTCTAAAGTTTATGCGGACAAACCCGCTTCGATTCAGGTCTTGGAGGAAAACATCACGCGTGTCATTCGCCAGTTACCAGTCGAAATGCTCGAACGAGTCATCGAAAATTGGACTCAACGGATGGACCATCTGCGACGTAGCAACGGCCAACATTTGATAGACATAATCTTCAAAAAATAAATGCCAAAGAATGTTATTTCAAATGATAATAAACATTCTCTAATAAATTTGAATTTTCTGTGTTTTTTTTTTTTTTTCTTTAAAAAAGTAGGAACCTCGAAATGGATCACCCTGTATATATATTTGTACATTTATGGTGAATAGAATTATAACTGCAAAGAAATATTTTATTCCATATTTATTCACCTGCATCAGAAAACTATTGTCGATTTCCGAACCAGTGCAAAAAGAAATCGTCAAAGAGATAATCTCTCCAAAACACGAATCCTTTTAGAGTATTCAAAAGAGGCATTCGAATACTTTAATTCAACTAGATTCGTGATCCGGATTCGTTACATTTATTTAAGAGGATTCGTATTCAAATGTGGGTGATTCGGATCCTTATAAAATGATTCGAATCCTTATAAAAAGATTCGAATATTTATAAAAGGATTTAAATACTTACAAAAGGTTTTGCATCATCAAAAATAATTCGAATTAATTGTGAGGATTAACTTCAAAAATGTCTTTTGTGTGTTTTTAAATTTCTCGTTAAATCACTGTTTTATACGCAATTTACAATTGAATTTTAATTTACAATTTAATTTCGGCTCGACAAATTTTCACGGGGCTTTTCTAAACTTGAAATTTTACTTCATGCTTAGTCTGGGAGTGGAAACGCTCGTTTGAAACTTCAAACTAAATGCCTTGATAAGAACATTGAATGACTGGAAAAGTTTTTAAAGATAATAATCTAGTTTTCAAAAATTTGTTTAATGTTATTTGAAATAAAACTGACATAGTAGCTACAATCTGAGATGTTAAATTGTACGGCATTTCTCTGATTCAAGGTTTTTTCCCTGACCTTTTAATATAACTTTCTTCTGTGGAAAACCACCATTTTGTTAATTTTTTTTTATTGTTTTTGTCAATATTTAAGTTAATTTTATAAATATTTACATATTTTGGAATTTGCCTGCTGATTTTGACAAATTTAATAATATCACATAGTTTTTTGTTAGTGTTTTGGTCAATTTGAATATAATTCTTTAACTTTTCTCTAACTCTACCAGTTTTAATGATATTTATTTTTATTTACGTAATTTTCAGGCTTTCGTAGATTCTATAATAGAGTTCAATTTGAAGTTTTGAACGAGTGTTTCCACTCCCAGGCTAAGCATGAAGTAAAATTTCGAGTTTAGAAAAGCCCCGTGAAAATTTGTCTCAGGTCGCGCAGCGACCTGAGACAAATTTTCTGGGCTTTTCTAAACTCGAAATTTTACTTCATGCGCCACGCGTATAAAACACTGATTTGAAGTTAAGTTTAAAAACACACAAACACATCTTTAATTAAAGTAACCGGGAATCAGATATTTAGTCTGTTATGAACGATGTTCAGTGTTAATAATAAATAATTAGGTTTTGAATATTTTTGTTAAAACAACTGGTATCGATATTTATATATTAATGGTTGCAAAAAAATAATAAAATCAAATTTATTCTTAAAAGATTTCTATTCGTGATTCGAAAAAATAGGATTCGATTCTTTTATTCGAATCATTTTTATCTCTTACGAATTCTTTATTCGAGTATTCGTAATTCGAATCACATTAGGTGATTCGGATTCGTGATTCGAATCCTTTTTACGAGGATTCATCTCAGCTCTAGTATAGTTAAAAGAAAAATTCGCCGTATCTCTGTGATAATGACTTAAGCTTAAAATTAGTTGTAGGATATATAAAAATCAGTGAAACAAGACAATGGTTTGAATCAAAGTTCTACTATTAATTAAATATGTTACACCGCGGGTTAAGTAAGAAATTATTTCATTAAAAATGTACGTCTTTTTCCTTCCTAAAGAAAAAAGATTCTACTTAGTTATATATCAATGTTCATTTTCAAGTAATATAAATAACTTGTGGTGGTCTCAAATTAATTTATTATTGCATTAAAAGTTGGCAATTTTTTTTCAGTGTTGCGCGCACACAACTTTCTGTAACAAATTTCACTGCGGGACGGATTAATTTAATTTTGTACACTCGCAACTAAAAACAGAAAATAACACGACGCCGGTTTTCTTATTTACGCTAAATGTAATTTTGAATTTAGCACTCGGGATGGACAGGAAATGTGCTGTTGCTGCTTCACGCGACCGCAACTTCTTTGCCACTTTTAACCCACTTGTCGACACACTGCGAAAGTTTAGCGTAAAGTAGTCGAGTTCACTTTATTATAATTACAAACATTTCTAAATGAACTTACTAAGAAACGGTATTATCGTAATTCTTTAGCGAAGTTCAACTGACGAAGATTTATAATACCAAAAGTCAATTCAATAAAATACAAGCAAAAATGTGTTTGTATCAACACACTTAATAATTAAGTATCGTGTGTTTAATAAAATAAAACCTCTAGACAACATTGATTTAAAGTAAAGTTCACTTATTAACAATATTTAAGTGTTTTAAGTTTGAAAGAGCCTAAAAATTTGGTTTAAAATTTATTATTATATCCCAAAGAATTTTCTCGAACTTCAAACGAGCGAAATTTGCTTAGAGTAAATAAATAATATTAAAATTCATTAACGTGAAATCAAACTTAAGATGTATATTTTGTGCTTTACTTGAAATCAGTGTTTTATACGCGTGGCGCATGAAGTAAAATTTCGAGTTTAGAAAAGCCCAGAAAATTTGTCTCAGGTCGCTGCGCGACCCTCGACAAATTTTCACGGGGCTTTTCTAAACTCTAAATTTTACTTCATGCTTAGTCTGGAAATGGAAAACACTCGTTAAAAGTTTCAAATTAGGCTCTTTTAAAAAACAATCGATTTGATTAAATGAATAATAAATTATAATAACTTTTTCCATGTAAATTCTATTTTAAAGTAAGTCTTTTTCGTAATTTAATTAAAGATTTTGTTAATACTCGGAGCTTATTAGATTAGAGTTATCTAGCTGTTTCTCCTTTCGCTGGAATTCGCTTATTATTCAGCGCTTATGGAAGTGAAGCGTTAACTATTTGCGCATTTATTGTATTATATTTGCCCTTTCTCACGGAACAAAATTTCATTAACTGAGCTTATACACCATGAAACAAAATTATCCAGATACAATTGTTCTCTATTAAAATTATAAAGGATTATTAAATTTATCTCTTAAAAAAATAACGAATTAATTTAAGAAGATTCTAATGGATAAAGGATAAACCGCACCTTTTTAGCAAATAATTGATTAATTCGATGGAATGGAAGATAAAACGAGAAAGTTGCGGGCTTGGAATAAATAAGAGAACAGGGCGAGTGAACGTGTTAAATTTTGTTATTGGAAACAAGAGGAAGTATCGTGCGGATCGGTAAAAGCTTAAGGATGGGTTTTCCTTTTGAAGGGAATAAGTCGAGAGGGTGGGAGAGCGAAGGGCTGTCGCAGTAATACGTGAGTGGAACAGATCGGCACAGATTACTACTTTGACATGTTTACCATCGCATCAAACAAAAAAAAAAAAAACGGCAATGGACGTCCGATCGATGCACTCGAACGAGTTCTAACTCGAATAATTCATCAGAGTCAAAGTGGAAGAGACACTTTTACAGCGCAATCATTAGCCGTACTTTATTTTCTGTGTCTATTAGTAAATTGGCTGCGGCGAACCACGAATGTGTACAATTACGCTAATTAGATACAAATACACTCTCTTATTATTTCGGCTCTATTCAAAATTTTCAACTAATTAATGCACTAAAAAAGATTGTTATTCCTTACTTCACTTTTTATTTCTATCGTTAGATGTACATTTCAAGACACAGGGTGCTCATTATCAATAACAAACATTAATGCAAATGTTAAAGAATAATAATTATTTCTTATGACATTGTAAATGGTATACCCGCGAATAATTTGTTTTAAATTTACATTCATATCCCAAAGAATTTTCTCGAATTTCGGAAGCGCGAAATTCGCTTAGACTAAATAAATATTTGTGAAATTTATTAACGTGAAATCAAACTTAAGCAGTAAATTTTGAACTTTACTTGAAATCAGTGTTTTAGACGCGTGGCGCATGAAGTAAAATTTCGAGTTTAGAAAAGCCCAGAAAATTTGTCTCGGGTCGCTGCGCGACCCTCGACAAATTTTCACGGGGCTTTTCTAAACTCGAAATTTTACTTCATGCTTAGTCTGGGAGTGGAAAACACTCGTTTAAAGCTTCAAAATTAATGTAACTACAAAATCAACGAATGTCTGATAATTTACAATGTGTGCATCGGGATATGTATAATAATAATAATAATTCTAATAATTTTAATAATAATATAAACTTTGTATAGATTGAATGCAGTCTTTATATAGAATTTTGGATTCAGACTTTTCTAAACTCGAAATTTTACTTCATGCTTAATCTGGGAGTGGAAGACATTCGTTTAAAGCTTCAATTTAATCTCTTTTATAAAATCTACTAATGCTCAAATATTTACAGTATCATGTATATTTAAAAAACAAATCACAGGATGTAATACAATAAATCATTCATGTCAATCATAAGAAGAAGTGCAGACGTTATAACTGCTAAAAATTCCTTGTATTTAAAACTTTTTTAAAATTTGAACATATAAATATACAGAGAGTTTTGTGTAACTCCGAACATGTTCATCCAATACAATTTGACACCTTTATTGTTCAAGTTATGTGTAAATTAGGTTGCCTATATGACCATTAAAAATTGTAGCCAATCAATCGCAATTAATACCTCAACTTGTACACATAAGATTTTCTTTCAAGTATACGTGTCCCAATTAAACCGTATATGTCGTAAATCTTTAGATACTCGTTGTTAAAAAAAAAATCAATTTGAAACTTGAATTGAGTGTGTTCCACTCCCAGACTAAGCATGAAGTAAAATTTCGAGTTTAGAAAAGCCTGAAAATTTGGTTCGGTCGCGTAGCGCGAAGCGCGGAGCGGCCAAACCAAATTTTCAGGCTTTTCTAAACTCGAAATTTTACTTCATGCGCTACCGATACAAAACACTGACATATAACGAAGTTTAAAACACACCGCGAAACTTTACATTGCATCAGTGTTTCGTACCGGTGGCGTATGAAGTAAAATTTCGAGTTTAGAAAAGCCTGAAAATTTGGTTTGGCCGCTCCGCGCTTCGCTTTTCTAAACTCGAAATTTTACTTCATGCGCCACCGATACAAAACACTGACATATTACGAAGTTTAAAACGCACCGCGAAACTTTACATTGCATCAGTGTTTCGTACCGGTGGCGCATAAAGTAAAATTTCGAGTTTAGAAAAGCCTGAAAATTTGGTTTGGCCGCTCCGCGCTTCGCGCTACGCGACCAAACCAAATTTTCAGGCTATTCTAAACTCGAAATTTTACTTCATGCTTAGTCTGGGAGTGAAAAACACAATCGTTATTTTTCTTCTCAATTGTTTTTGTTATTTTAATCAAGTTAGTACAGGATTTCGAAATAATATCCCTTGATAAATATTTGATTTTCCGCCGAAGGCGTAATTTCCATAAATTAAATCCAACCCCTCCTGAACAAAAATCCGAATTATTTACATCCACGCGGAATCGCACTGTATTTTTTTTTTTTTCATTTATTAATTAACTCGTCACTCGTAAATCCGGGTCCGAAATAAAGACGGAATTAATACATCCGATTCGAATTACCCTCCCGTAAATTGGCAAAACGGGAGAAAGCGGGGACGGGCGGAATAATAAAATTACTTTGGGCGCAGTAACTCAGCATTCGCGCTTACGCTCGCTGTTTTTTCGGAGGTTTCATTTTTTTAATTGTTTGAATTGAAAAAGGGCTCCGAAAACGCCGACGCGCCAGGAAATGGTAACAATGGTGTTTAAGGAGATCTTTATTTTCCATTATCCCGGGAAGTGTGTATTCTGGAGAGAAGCGGCGCCTCCGCTTTGGGAGCTTATTATATTCCTCGATTACACTTAAATGGTTTACTTGTTAGGATGATTTATGTCTTATTTATTATATAACGATGTTGCTTTTTGTATATGTACTTGCACACACAAAAAGTTTACAAAATAACATCAAGTTTATAGAACAATATTTTATAATAACATACACACACATTTTAACGAACAATTTAATTTCGAATTTAAATTGTTCGTTAAAATGTGTTGTATGTTATTATAACATATTGTTCTATAAACTTAATGTTATTTCGTAAACTTTTTGTGTGTGCAAGTACATATACAAAAAGGAAAACCGTTGTATAATAAATAGGAATTAATTAACTGTTACCGGTGGAGGCTTCTACTTCGTTATGCATCATAATTAACAGAGCTGGGACGAATCCTCGTAAAAAGGATTCGAATCACGAATCCGAATCACCTAATATGATTTGAATCACGAATACTCCAACAAAGGATTCGTACAAGTTAAATATGATTCGAATCAAAGATTCGAATCCTGTTTTTTCGAATCACGAATACAAATCCTTCAAGAATAAATTTGATTTTATTATTTTTTTGCAACCATTAACATTTTAATATTGCTAGCAGTTGTTTTAAAGAAAATATTTAAAACCTAATTATTTATTATCGTGTTTTTGAACTTCACTTTAAATCAGTGTTTTGTACGCGTGGCGCATGAAGTAAAATTTCGAGTTTAGAAAAGCCCCGTGAAAATTTGTCTCGGGTCGCTTCGCGACCCTCGACAAATTTTCTACGCGGGGCTTTTCTAAACTCGAAATTTTACTTCATGCTTAGTCTGTGAGGGAAAGACACTCGTTCTTAGAAGTTTCAAATTAAAGGATCGCTCTAGGTTACTAAGTTTACTACTCTGAAGACCATTTTACAAAGGCTACAGCTCAAAGGACCAATCATGGTCTTTGGAGACCGAAGGACTACAGGGAATTGTTTTGTTTTTACAACAAAAAACGAATACCTGAAGGTTTAATGCATGGATAGGAAATAAAACATCTAATTTTAAATTATATCGAGGTTGGATTGGTCTTCAGTGCATTTTCAATTTCACTTTAAGTCAGTATTTTGTACGCGTGGCGCATAAAGTAAAATTTCGAGTTTAGAAAAGCCCCGTGAAAATTTGTCTCGGGTCGCTTCGCGACCCTCGACAAATTTTCTACGCGGGGCTTTTCTAAACTCGAAATTTTACTTCATGCTTAGTCTGTGAGTGAAAGACACTCGTTCTTAGAAGTTTCAAATTAAAGGATCACTCTAGGTTACTAAGTTTACTACTCTAAAGACCATTTTACAAAGGCTACAGCTCGAAGGACCAATCATGGTCTTCGAAGACCGAAGGACTACAGGGAATTGTTTTGTTTTTACAAAAAAACGAACGCCTGAAGGTTTAAAGCATGGATAGGAAAGAAAACATCTAATTTTAAATAATATCGAGGTTGAGTTCGTCTTCAGTGCATTTTCAATTTCACTTTAAGTCAGTATTTTGTACGCGTGGCGCATGAAGTAAAATTTCGAGTTTAGAAAAGCCCCGTGAAAATTTGTCTCGGGTCGCTGCGCGACCCTCGACAAATTTTCTACGCGGGGCTTTTCTAAACTCGAAATTTTACTTCATGCTTAGTCTGGGAGTGGGAGACACTCGTTACTTTAAAATATGTCACAGGTGTTAAAAAGGGAATCGTAACTGTCAGAATGAAAATAAAAATTGATATGTCCATCATAGTACTTTCCCCATGTTAAATACTTAAGCTTTTTCAGCAAATGTTTCTTATTCCTGTTAAACTTTATTTATGCTTAACCTGGGAGTGGAATCACTCGTTCAAAACTTCAAATTGATCTCTTTTATAAAATCGATGAATGCCTCAAAAATTTCGTAAAAAAAATTCACTAAATATCACTAAGCCCGGGAAAGTTAGAAAAAAGTCATATTTTATTTATTTATTTAATCTTAATCCTTTTTACCTTGCGGTGTAAGGCGGTTTACATATTCATATATAATTATGTTTAATCTGTATGCTTCTTTCCATATCTTTCTGTCTTGTGTTAGTTGTTTTGCTTCTTCCCAATTCATTCCCCTTTTCTCTATTGTATCCCTGGTTCCATCATTCCCAGTTTTTCTCGGTCTTCCTTTCTGGTTCCTCCCTTGTACTCTTGTTTCGTATATCATTTTCGTGTTTCTTTAATTTTTCATTCGGTTTATATGTCCAAACCATCTCATCTGTCCCTCTGCTATTCTTTCATTAAATAGCTCGATGTCTAGGTTCTGTCTAATTTCCTCATTTTTTACCTTGTCTAGTTTTGTCTTGTTTTAAATCTTCCTAAGAAATCCCATCTCTGTTGCGTTTATTCTCCCTTTTTGTTGCTCTGTCATTGTCCAGGTTTCGCTTCTATTTGTTAGCGTAGGTGTTTTACTATTTCTGTTTATATTTCCGTAGGTATTTCCTTTTTACCAAAGTACGTATGTTTCATCATGTTGTACAGTTTTAAAGTTTTTCCTACTTTGTCTTCTATTTCTTTTTCTAGTTTGCCATTGCTTTCGATTATTGTCCCCAGGTATTTATAGCTTTCTATTTATTCTATTGTTGTTTCTCCTATCGTAATATTATGTGTTTTACGCTCCTTTGTTATTACCATTGAATTTGTTTTTTGTAAATGTATCCTCATACTTATGTTTGCCAGTTCTCTGTTTAGAATTTGCATATTTTGTTGCAAGTCTTTCTCAGTTTCTGCTAATATGACCATATCATCTGCGAAAAGCAGATTTGATATTTCCGTCCTTCTCAATTTCCAAAATCGTACTTTCATTGTTTTCATCTCTTTTTTTGCCTCTTTTATTGCAGAGTCTCAAACTAGGGTAAACAGGAGGGGGCTTAGGACACATCCTTGTTTAACTCCTATTCGTGCTGTGAACTCCGTTGATTCCAAGTTGTTGGTTCTTATGATGTTCTTGTTATTTTTATACATGGCTTGGATTGTTCTGATTATCTTCTTTCCTATCCCTCTATCTTCTAAAGATTACCATATGTCTTCTCTCTTTATTCTGTCGAATTTTTAATATGTATTTCTTGTATATTTTTAATATGTATTTCTTGTATATTTGCGTGGACTTGATTTAGGACATATCCTTGTTTAACTCCTATTCGTGCTGTGAACTCCGTTGATTCCAAGTTTTTGGTTCTTATGATGTTCTTGTTATTTTTATACATGGCTTGGATTGTTCTGATTATCTTCTTTCCTATCCCTCTATCTTCTAAAGTTTACCATATGTCTTCTCTCTATATTCTGTCGAATTTTTAATATGTAATTCTTGTATATTTTTAATATGTATTTATTGTATATTTTCAATATGTATTTATAAATTTATTTTGGAAATGGAGATTCCGTTAATAAAGTAAAATTGAAATTGAATGCTTTTTCAAGGTCCACAAAGCATACATGTGCCTCTCTGTTCTTCTTTATTATTTAATAAATATTATGTCTTATTTGTCTTAGTATGAAAAATAAATCTTGGGTGTTTCTTCCTCTTCTAAATCCACATTGTCCTTCTTCCATTGTATTTTCTACCTTATCTCTAATTCTTTTTTCAAGTATTCTTGCCATTATTTTACCTAGTATGCTTGTTAACGTGATTCCTCTATAATTATTGCAGTCCCTCTTGTCTCCTTTCTTGTATATGGGTAGGATTATTCCTATATTCCACTCTGTAGGTATCTTTCCATTTTTTAATATATCGTTCATTAATTCTTTCAGTTTTCTAACTCCCACTTCTCCCATGTTTTTGATCATTTCTGGTGTTATTTCATCTTTGCCTGTTGCTTTTCCATTCTTTAGTTTTTTGATAGCCTCTATTGTCTCTTCTTCCGTAATTTCTTTAGCTTCTTTCATATCGCTGTCTATCTGGTTGTCTTCTTCTTCCGGTTTTCTTTTCGCTTGCGCTTCTGTATCTGTCAGCTCCTCAAAGTATAGTTTTTATCTTTGCATCATTTTATCCTCATTTGTCCCTATTATTCCGTTCTTATCTTTTTTGGGGCTGTACTACACAGACGAATGTTCTAAGAGTGTTTGTAATGCAAAAACGGCTAATTCGGGCAATGTGCAATAAGAAGCCAAATACAAGCTGCCGCGAGTTGTTTAAGACAATCAAGATCATGCCACTGATCAGCCTGTATATATTCGAATCTATTAAATTTATTACAAATAATATGCATCTATTTAATATAAATCACAATACACACTCATACAATATCAGAAACCAAAATATTACAATTCCGAAGCACAAACATAGCTATGTAGCACATTCCTATGTGGTAAAACCTATCAAACTATACAATAACTTACCTCCTTGCCTCAAAGTACTGCCTACCAAATATCTAATAAAACAGCTAAAACTCATTATACTCGAACAGAGCTTCTATACAATAGATGAATATATTAGATACTGCAGTGACAATGCATAGATACTGGTGGTTTCATCGCTTACCATTCTTGCATTCTGTGTTATGTCTCTATTTATAAAAATATTTTAATCTGTATTGTTAGTTATAAGTTTTATTTATTTTTTACTGTATTTTATCTCTACACATATTTATTAGCTATAAGTTTTATCTATTTTAGAACTTGTGAGTGTTACTATATCTTAGATTTACAAATATTTTAATCTGTTTATTTATTTACGGACATCGCCTATTTAACAATAATACATTAAATTCGATTACAAAAAGTATATAAATTTTAACTAAAAATAAGTATTATACACACCAATTAAAAAATATATTACAAAAAAATTAAATACAACTTAAATGAACACTACCAAAAGTACTAAACTAAAGAATACACCTAGACAAGTCAATAACCCTCAGACCACGCTTAAACAAATTAACAAATTACCTAGTTATAAGTTTATTTTTTGTAAAGCATGTGTTATTATTTTTAACTACATTACTTTCATTCTATAGTTACAGTACTATTATTGTACGTCTTATATTATGCTATTATTAAGTTAATTGGCTCAACATCACTGTCGACTCACCCATGAATCTAAAAATTCTTCTTGGAAATAAATGAATTATTATTATTATTATTATTTTATGTTCATGAGACTGTGTTCTTTCTTTTTTTTTTCGATTGTTTAAGAGTTCCATAGAATAATTTCTGATTATCCCGATAATTTTCGCTCATCTTCATACCAAATTCCTTCCATGAATGTTGTTTGGACTTCTGTACCTCCATTTTTACTTCTTTTCTTCTCTCTTCGTATTCTTCATAATCTTCGTTTTTTGTTGGTACTTAGATATTTTTTCCAGCTTTCTTTTTTATTTTTGATTTTTACTTTTATTTGCTCGGACCACCATTCTGTTTTCTTTTTATATTTGTTGCTCTGATTATCCCGATAGTTTTCGCTCATCTTCATACCAAATTCCTTCCATGAATCTTGTTTGGACTTCTGTACCTCCATTTTTACTTCTTGTCTTCTCTATTTATATTCTTCCCAATCTTCGTTTTTGTTGGTACTTAGATATTTTTTCCAGCTTTCTTTTTTATTTTTAATTTTTACTTTTATTTGCTCGGACCACCATTCTGTTTTTTTTTTCTATTTTTGTTGCTTATCTTTGTTGTTCCGCAACTTTTCTTTGCTGCTTCTATCAAACATTTTTTTAAATACTGTCAACTTTTCTTCTATTTCTTTATTATCTTTTTTTTTACTAAATTCTCTATTTATTATCTTTTGGTATGTCTTTCTGTATTGTTCTTCTTTAAGTTTGTGCGTCTTTATTTTCTCCTTGATTCTTTCTCTTCTCTTGTCAGTTTGTTCTTGTTGTTTTCTTGCTATGTCTATTTTGAGTAAAGAGTGATCACTTCCTATCTCGGCTTTTCTTGTTACTTTTACGTTTTTCACCATTTTCACCATTTTTATTTTTACTTATTAGGCAGTAATCAATTAGAGATTTTTCGTTCCTCGCTGCTCGCGCTCTCGTATATTTATGTATGGCTTTGTGTTTAAATTTTGTGTTTGTGATTATTAGGTTATTCTCTATACAAAGTTGTATTATTCTGTCTCCATTATTGTTTCTTGTTGCTTTTCCTTCTTTCCCCATGTATTCTTCTATTCCTTCGTTTTTTGCCCACTCTTCCGTTAAGGTCTCCTATGATTACAGTGTTCTCTGTTCCCTCCTCTATTTTTTTGTAGTTCCTTATAGAATTTGTCTTTGTCTTCTTTTCTTGCAACTTCATTTTCTTCATATGCTGTTATTATAGTCCACTTTTCTTCCTTTGTTTGTCTACTGACACTTCCTATCTCGGCTTTTCTTGTTACTTTTACGTGTTTTACCATTTTCCATTTATTTTTACTTATTAGGCAGTAATCTATTAGAAATTGTTATTCCTTGCTGTTTGCGTTCTCGTATATTTATGTATGTCTTTGTGTTTAAATTTTGTGTTTGTGATTAATAGGTTATTTTCTATTTATTTATTTATTTATTTATTTATTTATTTATTTATTTATTTATTTATTTATTTATTTATTTATTTATTTATTTATTTATTTATTTATTTATTTATTTATTTATTTATTTATTTATTTATTTATTTATTTATTTATTTATTTATTTATTTATTTATTTATTTATTTATTTATTTATTTATTTATTTATTTATTTATTTCATTTCAATCAACGGACGAATCCAGTTACAGATTGATTAAAAGATATGAGACAATATAAAATAATGATTGACACTAAACAGTAAAGGAGAAAACAGTATACGCAAAATACAATACAATATGAGCGCAAATTATTCGAAATACTCAACAATCAAGTCGAAGAACGCCTTAGAAGATATGCAATTAAAAATGTCAATATCCGGATGAAGTGATAACACATTATTATATAATGAACACATTGAATTCACTGGTGACTTTAGCATAATATTTGTATTTGGGATTGATAACTGGAAAAGACGTTTGTTCCTTATATTAACAGGCACATTAATATTAATTCGTGCAAGTAAGTCAATACGATTGTTGAGTATTTTATACAGGGTGGTCTATACAAAGTTGTATTATTCTGTCTCCATTATTGTTTCTTATTGCTTCTCCTTCTTTTTTTTGCCCACTCTTCCGTTAAGGTCTCCTATGATTATAGTGTTCTCTGTTTCCTCGTCTATTTCTTTTTGTAGTTTCTTATAGAATTTGTCATTGTCTTTTTTTCTTGCATCTACTTTTCTTGCATCTAAATTTTCTCCATATGCTGTTGTTATAGTCCACTTTTATTCCTTTGTTAGCATTATGTCTACTGACATAATTCTTTCATTCACCTGTCTTTCCTTTATATTGTCTTTCAGCCTGTCTGGTGCTACTATTAATCCTACTCCTCCTATAACTCTTTTTTTTTCCTCCACTCCTGACCAGATTATCCAGTCTCCTTTATGTATTCTCTGTATTCCTTTACCTTTCTTTTTAGTTTCTGTTATTCCTAATATTTCAACTTTGTGTTCTATCATTTCCTCTAGTCATATAATTTCATTCAAATTGACCAAAATACTAAAAAAAAGCGTTTAAATAAATCGGAAAAACAACGAAATACACAAATATTATTAAAAATATCAAAATTATTGACATTCATTAAGAATCATTCTACAATAAAAAAGCACGTTGCGAGCACAAGACGTTCATGACACGACTGTGTTAAACGTCCCGTGCTCGTCTCGTATCTTGTGCTCGTGTCGTGCTCATCTCGTGTCGTGCACGTCTCGTGCTCGTGTTTTACTCGTCTGGTAATCGCTAAAAGAAGTGAAGTATAGTCTATAAGATATCATAAGTATCATGTTCAACACTCGAGCAATGTTTAAATTGTTCCGTGTTCAGTGGGTAGTCACCAGTTACTTAGGTAGCTTATAAAATCGTTCAGTTCGAAGTTTTAAACGAGTGTTTTCCACTCCCAGACTAAGCATAAAGTAAAATTTCGAGTTTAGAAAAGCCCCGCGTAGAAAATTTGTCGAGGGTCGCGCAGCGACCCGAGACAAATTTTCACGGGGCTTTTCTAAACTCGAAATTTTACTTTATGCGCCACGCGTATAAAACACTGATTTAATGAGAAATTTAAAAACACACAAAACACATTTAATTATCACAATTAACTCATAATTAATTCATATTATTTTTGACTATTCAAATTCTTTTGTAAGTATTCGAATCCTATTGTAAGTATTCGAATCGTAAGTATTCGAATCCTTTTATAAATATTCGAATCCTTTTATAAATATTCGAATCCTTTTATAAATATTCGAATCCTTTTATGAGGATTCGAGTCACCCGCATTTGAATTCGATTACGAATCCTCTTAAACAAATTTAACGAATCTTATGTATTTGGATTGAGTTACGTGATGAGTTGAATATAATTTACTTAATAAAAACTAACACTTTCTTCACTAAAAAACATTTATTTTCGCTAAATGTACATTTCGAACACTACGTGCTCATTATCAATAGCTTAAGTAAATTAACGAATCTTGATCACGAATCCAGTTTAACTAAAGT
This sequence comes from Philonthus cognatus, assembly GCA_932526585.2. Classification (NCBI taxonomy): domain Eukaryota; kingdom Metazoa; phylum Arthropoda; class Insecta; order Coleoptera; family Staphylinidae; genus Philonthus; species Philonthus cognatus. The sequence goes on along the minus strand of OW052245.1, from coordinate 82,255,888 downwards.
ATTCGAATGCCTCTTTTGAATCCTCTAAAAGGAATCGAATCTTGAATAATTCGAATCCTGCCCAGCTTTGATAATTAACAAATGAAACATGATTTTAACTTTATTTGTATACTTGAGACTTTATTAGGACTTAATTTGAATTCGGTTTGTCATAACTCGTAATAAACCTAGTTTAATTTGGGTGTCCGTATTGATACATTCAAAATGTTGTAATATTTTTAGTTCTAGTTATACAAGGTGATTCAGAACAAGAGTAAAATAAATTTACATTTTGTTAGGGGGCTCATTTGAAGGCAATATATTATGATACATAAATAGGCTCAAATGTTCATTAGGCACTTACAAAATTACAGGTGAAATAGTTTAACAGAAATCAGTAGAAAAACATTATATTTATTTTTATGTTAATTTTTTTTTTTCCAGAAAATCCAAAATTTAGCCAGCCAATAGTGAACGTAACCGTGGCAGTAGGACGCGAAGCCATCCTCGAGTGTGTCGTCCAAGATTTAGGAATTTACAAGGTAAACCAAAGCACACTTAAATCCACTCCTATTTATATTTGTTTTTATTCACAGTCTCAACAAAAACCAATTATTGACATGCATTCGAGAAAACCTAGTTTTCAAACAAAACGCGAGCATGCTATACGCGCATTTGAGCTAGTAAATCCTCGTGTTTTTTTTTTCCTCCGTCCTCCACCCACTCGAAACGGAACGGAAAATTACCACTTTTGCACTCACACAAATAAACCATCAGCCCTCGAACAAACTAAACAAACAGCATTAGAGATAATTGGAGCGGTTTTCTCAGAATAATGCAAAAGTAACGTGTTTATTTATAACTTTGATTATTTTTAGGCGGGATTATTATTAATACACGTGACCCGCATGGAAATTTCGCGCGCGCGAGCGCTGAAAGTGGCGTTGATTTAATGAACTCCCCGGGCTACAAATTACTGGGAGAAGTTTCGCAGATCAATTTTTATGGGTGCAATAAACTCGAAACGGTGTGTAAAAGTACACGAAATTGGTCTTGTAGATGCCGTGTAATTTACAAGGGTTGGGGGGGGGGGTGCGTCGGGGGAAAAAGGGGTGAACCAGTTCATATTGTTTATCTGATTGTCGGGGCTTAATTATTGTTGCAAAGTTGGATATTATAATAGAATTATATACAATTAATTCGGCTTTTCCTTGATGGGTTCATTCACGAACTTTATCCTGAACATGAAATTGTTTTACGGATGATAATTGAAAGCTTCTTTCCATTAGGTAATTCGGATGTAATCTTTAACAAATATCAATTAAACATTCACTGCTTTTTAAGTCTAATGCAGAAAACAATAGTTACTTATCATTTGATTATGATAACCGACAAAAGTTGTAAAGCAATTGAATTACCTAGAAGCAAAGGGGTGTAAGTGATTAATAAAAAATGGTGATGTGTCCATCATAGTACTTTCCCCCGTAAATTGCGTATTAAATCACTTTTAAAATATTTGTAGCATTATTATTTTCAAAATGTCTTCAACTTTTTGATAACTACAACTTTTATTTGAAACATTTTTCATTTGGATCAACACATACTGACACAAACCAATGACTAGATAAAAAACACTATTTATTGAATATCTCAAAAACTAAGAGTGCTATGACAAAAAATGAAGATACAAAAAATCTTTAATATTTTATTACCTACAACTTTTATTTGAAACATTTTCCAATTGTATCAACACACACACTGACACAAATCAATGACTAGATAAAAAAACACTATTTATTAAATATCTCAAAAACTAAGAGTGCTATGACAAAAAGTAAGTGAACAATACATCATCATTTTGTTATTATCTACAACTTTTATTTGAAAGAATTTTTTGTTTGATGAACATTTATTGAAAAAATCTGAAAAACTGAAAAACGGTAAGAGTAAAGTACCACTTCCGGTTTTTCGATTTTCACCAAAAGCTTTTCAGTTCTTCCGATTGTAACAAAAAGCTTAAATTTCAAGTTTCATCTCGATATCTTTAGCGGTTTTTGCGGTACAACGCACACAGACACACACAGCCAGACATACAGACAGACAGACAGACAGACAGACATTTTTCAAAAATGGTCTTATTCGACTCAGGGGACCTCAAAACGGATATTTCCGCTAAAATTTTTGATTCGTAAATTTTCACGAAAACAATATTTTACCTTTGTATTACATACGGGGGAAAGTAAAAATGAGAAATTTAGTTTTAAAATTCAAGTAATATTAAAACCAACTAACATAATAGTATAGTAGATATGTGGATTTAGAGAATAGTTATTTACAAAACAAGTGCGGGAAAACAATTTTCCCGAGTAAACGCATATTTGAAGCACGAGCGACGAAGAAGCGAGTGCCTTTAAATGCGTATTAAAAAATCAATTTGAAATCAAATAAGAAACATAAAGTTTGTAAATATGCAATATTATCGCGTGGGGGTCATTCGCAAGCCTTTTCGTTGTAGTAATAGAGATATGAAACGAATACTTAAGTACCTTAATTATACCCTGAAAACCAAAGATGGACCAAACAAAACTCGCAGATTTGAATAATTACGTCACATTTATTCTTTACTCTACCGTGTCTGGACACCGACTCCCCTTTTTTTTAATTCAAAAACTTGGTTCCTAAACTACACAAATCTTAAGCGATATCTGTGATGTCTGCGACACATCCAAATCGGCTTTTACATATTAAAATAATTGACGTCTCTTATACGTTATTTTATGTGAACAAGTTAAGTATGCATATAGGGAATTTTTCTTTAAAGTATACATTTCCCTATGTATACATTGCGAGTTTCAAGAATTCGTTGCTTTTATATAAACGTTTAAATTGAAGCTTTAAGCAAGTGTTTTCCTCTTCCAGACTAAGCATTAAGTAAAATTTCGAGTTTAGAAAAGCCCCTGATAAATAGAATTTTCAATCCGCGCACGAATCGGCACGTAAATAACGCAAGTTACAAACAAGTGATTAAAATTATTAATGTTAATACGTTTTATCAATTTTTATATATTATCGTTACTATTTTGTACATATTCTTTGTAAACGGGGTTTCCCGTGAGAGAATAAATAAATAAAAATTTGCAAACATTGGCGCACTGGAACCAGCCGAGCATAGATTTTGCAAATAGTCATCGGATTTATCTGTTGATACAGCGAATTTTTCTTTTAACTATACATACCGGGAATTTTCTATTAGGAATACATATGAATACGTTTTTTTAAGAGTTCAATTTGAAGCTTAAAACAAGTGTTTTCCACTCCCAGACTAAGCATGAAGTAAAATTTCGAGTTTAGAAAAGCCTGAAAATTTGGTTTGGTCGCGTAGCGCGAAGCGCGGAGCGGCCAAACCAAATTTTCAGGCTTTTCTAAACTCGAAATTTTACTTCATGCGCCACGAGTATAAACACTAATTTAAATTGAAATTCAAAATACACTGCTTAAGTTGTTGTTAATTAATGAATTGTGCAAAAGTTTATTTTGATTAATTTGCAGGGCTTCTCAACCTTTTTCATGTCACGCCCCCCTCATTGATTCAATTTCGGTTTTTCATTTAGATTGAAAAAGCGTTATAGCCTTATTTCACTTCAGCTACTCTTTAAGTAAGTCTTAATGTGGCGTGCCCCCTCCCGGTTGAGAAACCCTAGTCTAGAGCAATTCGTATTGGAATATGTAAACGTATAGTTTCCTTGTTAAGGGGTTAAAAGCACAATGTAACGTTTCATTTTAAAAAGAGCGCATATTTGGTTGCAGACGCTAAATGTCTGCAATTGAGAATATTGTTTTTAGAGGTTTTTTTTTGGGTTCGACGGTCTGCCAGGTGTCGAGTCAGTTTTCGTTAGGGTAGAGCGAGAGAGCGTACGCTAGCGCAGTTTTCAAGTAATAGTTGTGATATTTTATTACCGTTTCGCGAGGTTTCTCTTCAACAGAGGAACCTCCAGTTTTGGGTCTCAAGATAAATCGTTTTAATTTAACACCGGTGGCCGTGTTGCCAGAACGGGTGTTGCCGTGGTGCTACAATTTAACACCAGGTGCGGTGTTGTCAATTCCTCGACCTTGCTGCGTTCCTGCGTTGCCGATTTCATTCGCAGTGTTCAAAATAACAACAGATGCGTGTACCTATGGACACTTTTTGAGCTCTGTGGTCATATTGGGGAGGATTGTTACCTGTGGAGGAGGATTCCTGATTGGGAGTAGATGAGCATCGGGAGAGAAATTAAGATAAGTGCTAATTTAATTCGAGTTTCCTGACAATTACTGTGTGCGGCGGGAATCGCGTAAGTGACCTTTGTAAAATACGCGTTACTGCAGAAAGATAAGAAAAAAAAAATGGTGATGTGTCCATCATAGTACTTTCCCCCGTAAATTGCGTATTAAATCACTTTTAAAATATTTGTAGCATTATTATTTTCAAAATGTCTTCAACTTTTTGATAACTACAACTTATATTTGAAACATTTTTCAATTGGATCAACACATACTGACACAAACCAATGACTAGATAAAAAACACTATTTATTGAATATCTCAAAAACTAAGAGTGCTATGACAAAAAGTGAAGACACAAAAAATCTTTAATATCCTATTACCTACAACTTTTATTTGAAACATTTTCCAATAGTATCAACACACACTGACACAAATCAATGACTAGATAAAAAACACTATTTATTAAATATCTAAAAACTAAGAGTGCTATGACAAAAACTGAATCCACAAAAAATCTTTAGTTTTTTATTTCCTACAACTTTTATTTGAAACATTTTTCAATTGTATCGACACATACACTGCCACACACCAATAACTAGATAAAACACACAACTTTTGAAATATCTCAAAAACTAAGAGTGCTATGACAAAAAGTAAATGAACAATACATCTTCATTTTGTTATTATCTACAACTTTTATTTGAAAGAATTTTTTGTTTGATGAACATTTATTGAAAAAATCTGAAAAAACTGAAAAACGCTAAGAGTAAAGTACCACTTCCGGTTTTCCGATTTTCACCAAAAGCTTTTCAGTTTTTCCGATTGTAACAAAAAGCTTAAGTTTCAAGTTTCATCTCGATATCTTTAGCGGTTTTTGCGGTACAGCGCACACAGACAGACAGACAGACAGACATTTTTCAAAAATGGTCTTATTCGACTCAGGGGACCTCAAAACGGATATTTCCGCTAAAATTTTTGATTCGAAAATTTTCACGAAAACAATACTTTCCCTTTGTATTACATACGGGGGAAAGTAAAAAGGACAATTTTAGATATATACCGCCCTAGACCAGTGAAGCTCTAGGTGGCGCCAAACTTGTTTTGTTTCTTTAGTTATTTAGTATTATTTACTAACATTAGATAAGTAGGCATTTTTTTTTTTGTTTGTTAGTTAAACCAAACAAAACTTTAATTTATTTTCCACTTTTGTTTTGAATAAAATTTTTGTTGGTTCCATAAAAAAATAAAAGAAAACTATTATTCACGTTAATCCCATACCCACGCCCACTCCGCAATTTAATGAGCAGCCGGAGGTCTCAACAAAATCCTCTGTTTATGATTTTATTTTATTGATAAAAAGTCTACTTGTTGAGAAAATCAATAAAAACATGTAAATATACGTACGTACGCAGATACTTTCCATTAAAATAAAAATATAACAGAAGGAAAACACTCTCTGTCTCAAAATTTCCCAATCACCAACAAATACACAATTTCCATTACCAGCATTCCCCTTTCCAACATCCCCTGTTTATTCATTATAATACACTATTCGCATTTATTTATTCAAAACGCGGAATTTCCAAACCTAGCCCGGAGCTCCCTCCCATCCGCCGTTTCTTCAATTCCGCGTCATTTCCGGCAAGAACAATCGGAAGGAATTGGGTGACAGGGCTTTGTTTGCTTCTTTTTTTATTCCTCTCTCTCCCCCATTTCATTTCCCTTTTTGTGCATCTGCGGGGATAATTAGGACATGTTGGACTGAGAGTGTATGTGTGTGTGTGTGTGTGTACGTCGAGGAGGATAAACCAGAAAACACGCCTCATTAAGAGTAAATTGGAGTATGAGTGCAATTATACAAGGAATGAGTTCAAAAAGAAAGTTCTGGTTGTTATACCCTTTTCAATGATTGAATGTAGAAATAGATAATTAAAACGGATCTTTTAATATTGAAAGTTAAATAGAGAATCTCGTGTATATTATTTACTGGAAACGCATGTATTACTATTATTATTTATGTATTTTTAACTTTCATTATCAAAAGAACTCTTTTAATGCGTTCTTTTGATAATGAAAGTTGAAAATACATAAATTATTATGTATAAATTAAATTGCCGATTCTTGGTTGCAGAATACTTCAAACATTAAAAGTGCGTTTTTTTTCGCAATCTACAACAAGTTAGTCTTGCAAAGACTATATCAAACACTCATTGAAACTACTTCCCGAGCTAATACCCCGACGGACATTGAATTATATGCTGTATGTAACAGCAAACACTTGTTGTATAATTATAATTACCCGTCGGGGTATTAGCTCAGGAAGTAGTTGTTTCAATGAGTGTTTGATTTAGTCTTTGTAAGACTAACTTTATTTCTTAAATAACTTTCTCATTTATCACTTGGTGAAATATTTTGGAATAATATTAAAAGATAAATTAAAAACACTTGGTTTGTTTCACTATTTCAAATAGTGAAACAAACCAAGTGTTTTTAATTTATCCTTTAATAAGACTAACTTGTTGTAGATTGCGAAAAGAATTGCACTTTTAACATAAATTATTATTATTAAAAATAAACTTTGTATAATATTAATACATGCATTTCCAGTAAATAATATAAACGAGATTCATGAAACTTGTCCTTTAATGATTTATAAATTATTTAGATAATTTTCTTTTATTGTCTCAGATATAAAGCTCTGTTAACCAGACATATATGGAATTATTATTATTAACTACTAATTAATTACTAAAACTTTTTTAATTTCTTAGGAATAGTTGCACTAAAAATGTTGAACTCTAGCTCAGGCTGAACTTGAGTTTAAGATGACAGTTCCTTTTGTTCTAATGTTATTTTGATTTCTAGTTCAACGTGTTTGGTGTAACTGGTCCTTAGAGTATCGATTGGATTTATTTTAATAAACATGTATGCAACTAATCATTAGAGTTACAAATCCATATAATTCCAGGATTTTCATACATTTTAAGAAAATAGAACGAACATGAAAATGACTATAAATTATTAAATATTTTCCAAAAAAAAAAAACATGCTGGAGACACTACAAAACTGAGTACTGAACCAATTTATTTTGATAATAATTTGTGCAACTAATCATTATTATTGCAATTCGCTACCAAACCAGGATTTTCATACATTTTGAGAATACAAAAATGGGCCCATTTATCAGAGACAAACGTTGGGATTTTATTGCTAACTGTTGAGAAATTCTCTGATGACCGGATTGTTAATCGTAACCGTGTTTCGGATTTTTGCAATCGTACAAAATATACCGACCGAAGTACCGCTCAATAGATACCAACGTGCATCACAAACAAATCCAAACATGTTGAATATTGAACATTTTATCTAATTCTGGATATTTAATTAAAACACTTAGTTTGTTTCATTAGTGAAACAAACCAAGTGTTTTAAATAAATATCCAGAATTAGATTGAAAAATATTTCACCACGGGTTAAGTGAGAAATTAATTAAACATATTGAACATTTTATATTATTAACTTGTTTCTCATTATTCACTTCGTAAAACATTTCTACTAAATATAGATGTTTCAATAGATATTTATCGTCTTAAGTTGTCTTATTAATTAAGACATTGTTTGCATTTTCACGAATAGTTTTTTCGTAATTTTATCTATTATGTTTAAAGTGTGCAAACTATAAGAAGCGTAAGGTTATTTTCTCGAATTCAAATAGTTTTGAATTTGAATTTATCTTGTTTGAACTGTACCGTAAGGTAAATAATAAGGTCTCACATTCGTCATACCTGCTAATGACATAATCCCCTTTCTTACCTATAAATATCAACCATATTTTTCACTCATTCCATTTCTGTGTACCTGTTCATTCCACACACAACACTTTTTCCAAGTAAGTTAATTTTAATTTATTCCCAATTTTTTTTTTCAAAAACGTCATAAGCAAAGCTATACTGAAGAGAGATAAATCTCGAAACGCGTCTATAGATGGCCTAAGACATTGGTTTTAATCCAAGTCCTTTCACTTCTAATTTTTTTGTTAACTCTCCTTCCATTTTAAATTTGTATTTGTTAGTTGGTTTGAAGAGAATTTGACCTAAACGTTACATATACTTTAATAGAGCGTTGTAACAAATCAAATTAAATAAGATTTTAAATATTTCGTTGTATAATTCAATATCCGGAGGTGTATTTGCACGGGAAGTAGTTGTTTCAATGGATATTTATCGTCTTAAGTTGTCTTATTAATTAAGACATTGTTTGCATTTTCACGAATAGTTTTTTCGTAATTTTATATATTATAGATGTTTAATTGAATTGACTTGGTTTGTTTTACTGAAAATATGTTATTTAAACTAGTTTCGGCTTAATGCTATTTTAAAAAATGATGACGATTCTTGAAAATGGCATTAAGCCGAAACTAGTTGAAATAAAATATTTTTAGTAGAACAAACCAAGTAAATTCAATTAAACACCTATATTGAACATTTTGATGAACGGGCCTAGTGAATATAAAAGTGACTATAAAACATTATGTGTATTCGATAAAAAAGAATGCATTGGACACCACGAAATTGCGAGATAACTCATCGATAAATTCTGCATGACGTTCTACGTCCTGCAACAGCATCATATTGAATTTTTAATCCGTGCACGAATCGGCACGTGAATAACGCGAGTTACAAACAAGTGATTAAATTTGCAAACATTGGCGCACTGGAACCAGCCGAGCATATAATTATAATGATGATGATCATTCACTGATTCACCCTTCGCCCTTTCGGCCCTATCAGATTGTCGACGTTGCAACTGCAGCACATAGATCAGCATTCTGATAATGTGATAGATACAGGATGTTTTAGCACTAAATAAACTTATTTATAACTTTAGATACATCTACGTAATATAACCTAATGTTAGGTAATACATAATTTCCAGTGGAGCAGCTTCATTTGCACAGGTATAATCTGTGCAACTCCTATTTTTCAGACACATGCATTGACGTCTCTTATACGTCATTGTATGTGAATGAATTAAGTAAAAGGTACGATTCACGAGAGGTGTATGGGACACCTCTCGTGAATAGTACCTTACACTTAAAATATGCTACTAAATAGAGTTGTATACACAATTAATGACTTCAAGTTTTAACCTCGATCGGTGGCAAAAGTGTACCTGTACATACTATAAAAAATTTGTTTTGATATTGTTTTGACGCTTCACATCTATCATATACAATGTATTGTATCATTGCATTATGTAGCATACGTGAATAAAGCTATTATTATTATTATTATTATTATTAATTCATTCACATACAATGACGTATAAGAGACGTCAATGCATGTTTCTGAAAATCAAGGAAACCATGGGGGTTTCCTCGATTTGCACTGTTTTCTGCACTAATACTTGTAATACGAAAAAAGTTTAATGTCATCAGATTACGTGTGTGAAAAGAGACAGAAAAGTTCATAATATGATGTTAAAGCATAAATTAAAAACACTTGGTTTGTTTCACTATTTGTTTCTATTTACTCGACTAGTTTCGCTTTTTATATATTATAAATTTTAAATTACATTTACACTAATATAGTTGAAAGTAGACCTAATTTATGGGACAATTAAATAACTTGATCTTTGTGTAGATGAACGTACAATTAAAAGTGTAATTCTACTGGAAAAGCTAGATAAAAATATAAATAGAAAATACATTACCAAAATGCAAAACCATTAGATAATTTAGTAAAAATCCATTATCCCCATCGAATACCCTCCACTCTCAGATAGAAATCAGCACTTCCTTTTCCCTTGACAAACCGGAAGCGGACGCGGATAAATCTCCAAGAGAAATTTCATTACGGCCATCCCTCCCCACCCTCGCTGCTCTCTTTACTTTTCGGAAAGCGCGTCTCGGCTCTGCCGCTGCACTTTTTTTTTAATTCCAATGATAAATTGTTATGGGATTTTGTTTTAAAAGTTCGCCTCTTCTCTCCTCCTTAATATATAATGTGTAATCACGAGAGCGGTGGTCTAATTTCGCCGGTCTAGGCCCGCGACAAGAGTCCCGAAGTAAAGTGGTTGGGTGCTGGGGAGTGGGGGGCTCGAAGGGAATTACCCCCCCTAACAAATCCTTAGTTACTGCGCCAATTTCGGAAAACTGCTTTGAGGAAATTTTTAAGAGCCCGCCCATTTGCAAAACTGGTTTTATAATCCTTTTAAGACCTCAATACAAATGTAATCGCCTAAGTGCTAAAGAATATATTAAATCGGTTTATTTTAATTACACGTACAAAAAATATAATTTTATTTTACTTTAGAAAAACCTTAATATTTACATCATACACCATCAAGCAGTGTTTCTTAGAATGAGTCGTGTAGATGCAAAATTAGTTACATCCAAAAGAGTTTTTTTCAAGAGAGCAAACAAGCGTTTTATTTGTTGAGCTTTGAATATATATAAATATATATATATAAATATATATATAAATATATATATATATATATATATATATTTATTTTTAGGTTTTCGCGAGCAAAATATAACTTATAAAAAGCTCCTGAGGATGGCAGAAGTGATGCTGCCGAAACGTAGAGCGCAAATAAACCAACCAACGCGAGAAAGCAGCCCAAAAAACTCAAGCAAGTTATATATATATATATATATATATATATATATATATAAATAAATTGAAAACATGATTTTATCTAGTGAGTGTGCAATGAGAACAGAAGACGACAACGATCGTTTCGCTCTTTTTATGAGCTCCTCAGGCCGCCTCATCCATCATCCCATACTTGATATGTAGAACTTGTATATATACCAGAGCTGGGATGAATCCTCAAATACAGGATTCCAATTACGAATCCGAATCACCTAATATGATTCGAATCACGAATACTCGAATAAAGGATTCTTAAGAGAAAAATATGATTCAAATCAAAGATTCGAATCCTCTTTTTTGAATCACGGATACAAATCCTTTAAAAATACAGTTGAATTTATTATTTGCAACCATTAACAGTTTTAATAGCGCCGTCAGTTTTTATTAACAAAAATGTTTAAAACCAAATTATTTACAGACTGAATATCTGATTAATTAATTATTTTATACAAAAACTTCATACATTTGGCTTCAGTGATTGCCTAGTTAAATTATTAAAGTGCTACTTAACAAAGAGAACTAATTTTGTCGAATATAAAGGGTTCCAGTCACATAAATTCGCATCTTTGAGTGGGGTTCGGCAAGGGTCAAACCTTGGCCCCTTATTATTTTTATTATTTTTCAATGATGTCACTAACTGTATTACTTCAAAATGTCTATTATATGCCGACGACTTAAACATGTTTAGAACTATAAATACACCCGACGACTGCTTAGCACTACAACAAGACATAACAAATTTCTCTTACTGGTGTAATGAAAATGGGTTAATGGTAAATATAAATAAATGTAAACGTATAACTTACAGCAAAAAGCGTATTAATATTGAATTTGATTACCATATAAATAATACCAAAATCGAACCTGTAACTTCCTTCAAAGATTTGGGAGTTTATTTCGACAGCAAATTTACGTTTATCGAACACATAAATCACATTACCAGTTTTAGTTATAAATTGTTAGGATTTATGATTAGGAACACTAAGCCATTTAAAGGAGTAGAGCCTCTAATTAAAATTTATTGTGCATATATCCGTAGTCGTTTGGAGTACTGCTCAGTTATCTGAAGTCCTTCATACAATGTCCACATTCTGGAAATTGAGAAAGTGCAAAGGAAACTCCTAAAAACATTATATTATAGAAAACACCATATATATCCAACACAAGGTTATCCACTGGAAATGTTAGAAAGTGAATTCAATATCATGTCTCTTCAGGACCGACGCATCATTGCACAAATTATTTTTATTTATAAATTGGTGCATGATAGATTCAAAGACTCGTATTTGCTGTCCCAATTAAATTTTTACGTACCACGTTTGAATAGCAGGATAAGACAAACATTTTATCTTGGCTCAGTAAATACTCGTCAACACTCAAACTCGCCTCTTCGTTCAATGTGTAGCGCAGTAAACAAATATTGTAATACTGTAGATATATTTACTGTTAATAACGAAACGAGATTATTAAGTGAGTTGCGTGATATGTTTGATGTAATGTAATGTAGTGGTACTTCTGCATGTTGTTGTTATTATTGTCTAATTTATAAGTGAAGCTCTGTAATAATTATTGTTATTATCTTTTTTTTCATATATTAATTTTTTTTAGTATCTTTAATTTATTCTGTAATTGGCCTTATGGCTGTTGGGTATGTAATAAATAAATAAATAAATTTAGTAAATGATGATATATGAGTTATTGAACTTTAGAATAAATCCGTGTTTTATACGCGTGGCGCATGAAGTAAAATTTCGAGTTTAGAAAAGCCCCGTGAAAATTTGTCTCGGGTCGCTGCGCGACCCTCGACAAATTTTCTACGCGGGGCTTTTCTAAACTCGAAATTTTACTTCATGCTTAGTCTGGGAGTGGAAGACACTCGTTAGTTTAAAATACATCTATGATGTAATGTATTTTAAACTAACGAGTGTCTTCCACTCCCAGACTAAGCATGAGGTAAAAATGAAAAGTTTCAATATTGATAATATCGGTAATTTTTGTTCCAGATATTTTAGATTTAATATTTACAATTATTTATTGCTGTAAATTAATTTTTAAATGTCCTTACCTTAGATTGATAATATTGCCAAGACTAGTTTAATGACGGTTACGGAATTATCAATATTCACCTTTTACAAGTGGACAGATAGAAATGAACTCGACTTTAATTGTTTGTTACAAAAACCATACTTGTAGAAAAAAAAAATAAATCTGTTGGGTATTTATTTAAGGAAAAAATCTCTTTACAAATTGAAAATAATTAAAAATATAAGTTCATTCTACAACTAAAATTACTTGAAAAGAATCGTTACTTAAAAGTATACCCAAAAAGATCAATTTTGCTAATTTAATAATGTTTTGATATAAATAACTTACACGTGACAAGAAAGTATGGTAACTAAGTGTACAAATATTTTTTTCTGTTAAGTACACATACATATTGCCCCAGGATAGGTGAAACACTTTTATTAATTTCAACTTTACGTGAAGATACTAGTCTACATAAAATCATCTAGATGTTTTTACAACACAATGTAACCATTTTTCAGAAGTTCATCATATACAGGATGTTAATAAGATATTTTAAAACTTATGACGAGTGTTTCCACTCCCAAACTAAGCATGAAGTAAAATTTCGAGTTTAGAAAAGCCCCGCGTAGAAAATTTGTCGAGGGTCGCGCAGCGACCCGAGACAAATTTTCACGGGGCTTTTCTAAACTCGAAATTTTACTTCATGCGCCACGCGTATATAACACTGATTTATCCTGAAGTTTAATAACTCATATATCATCATTTACTAAAATAATTAAATTATCAGATATTTAGTATGTAAATAATTAGTTTTTGAACATTTTTGTTAATAAAAACGGACGACCATATTAAAAATGTTAATGGTTGCAAATAATAGATTCAAATTTTCAAGTTTAAGTAACCAAATATGCATTCACAAATATTGAATCATTCGAAAATTTTAAATTTTTAGATAATTCAATATTCGCTTAAAAACATATTTATATATGAATAATTTTGTGATTCAAATATTCATATTAGAATATTCGACTATTTAAATTAATCGGATTCGAATCCCAGCTTTAATAGCGATGATTCGAATTATTTGGAAAGATTTGAATCCTTTGTAAGGAATCGAACCCTTTTATAAGGATTCGAATCCTTTTACTAGTATTCGAATCACCTACCTCTGGATTCGAATACTTATTCTTTAAAAAAAATGTAACGAATCCGGATCACAAATCCGTTTTCACTAAAGTATTCGAATACCCCTTTCGAATCCTCTATAAGGATTCGAATCCGGGAATCGAATCCTGAATGATTCGAATCCTGCCCAGCTCTGATATATACTGACTTCGCCAACCATAAGCCGGTATTGACGTCAGTACTTATTAATGCTACTGCATTGATAAGGGCATTGATATCATTTTGCTTCTACAGTTAGTGTCGGTTTTTAGTTTAAACTCGGCGTTCTGAATATTATCATCGCATTGGTTCGGGTTTCTCGCCGCTCCGATGCTAGTCGCAGGTTTAAACTAAAAACCGATGATGATGGATGTGGCGGCCTAAAGAGCTCATAAAAAGAACAAAACGTACGTCGTCGTCTTCTTGCACACTCACTTGATAAAATAATTTTTTCAACATGACCTAATTCGCTGTTATTTCTTATTTGGCACTTATAGGTGTTCCGTTAATTCTAATTTGTTTATATATATATATATATATATATATATATATATATATATATATATATATATATATATATATATATATTTAGTATGGATGCATTCTATACCTATAAAGAAACAAGCTAAAGCCTCAAAACAAATTAAAAAAATCGTGGTTTATGAGATAACCCGCATTTTAGTTTAGTTTAGTTTATTTAAAGCAATGAATGTAACTGATTTTGCAAAATAATACCAACAACTTGTTTCTTGGTGCTTATATAGGCACATATACAAAAGATATATAAACAAGAAACTTGATGCGTCACTTCAAAATATACTGTTTGATATACAGGGAGTTTTTCTTCTAAGTATACATATACCAATTCCATTGCATTTACTGTAAATCATCACAAATTCATTGTGCTTTAAAAGAGTTTTATTTGAAGCATTTATCGAGTATTTTCCACTCCCAGACTAAGCATGAAGTAAAATTTCGAGTTTAGAATAGCCTGAAAATTTGGTTTGGCCACGTAGCGCGTAGCGCTACGTGGCCACACCAAATTTTCAGGCTATTCTAAACTCGAAATTTTACTTCATGCGCCACGCGTATAAAATACCGATTTGATGTGCAGTTCAGAACATTCGTCTTTAGTATGCTGCATTAGTAGTTGACTTTGAACTTTATTTGAAATCAGTCTTTTATACGCGTGGCGCATGAAGTAAAATTTCGAGTTTAGAAAAGCCTGAAAATTTGGCGACCAAACCAAACTTTCAGGCTTTTCTAAACTCGAAATTTTACTTCATGCTTAATCTAGGAGTGGAAAACTCTCGTCTTAAGCTTCAAATTTAACTCTTTCAAAATGCGACGAATTTGGGAACATTACAGCATATATATACTGAAAAGAAAAATTCTCAGTATTTGGTTTGAGTTCTGTGAAGGGTTGAATCTAATTATACTTTTTTTTAATTTATTGGTGTTTATCACAAACAAAAGTGTGTTACACAGGTCCAACTAATTGAATCTACACTAATCTATTATATAAATTTTACAAATGATTATTAAATTTATGTTCCGCATTCAACATTGTCAGCTGATCATTTATAATTCTAAAAAAATATTCTAACTGAAAAAGTAGTTTATTAGGTTATTTCCGATTGTATTATTTATGAAATCAATCTAGTTTTTCTATAAAAATAAAAAAACATTTTAACTTTGTAAAACACCATTTATTTTTGGGTAACTGCAATTTTGGCAAGTTTTGCTTGCCATTATCAAACATGATAGTGTTAAACAGACAAAGTTTTTTTTATCTATAAATAAACATGTATAACGAAGTAGAAGACTCCACAATACAATCTAGTTTTATTTGTCGTAATCTCTCGACTATATATTCTTAAACTAATAAATAGACTGTGTACTTCTAGTTATGTATAAAATGGACATTTATACATTTATGAGATATATTCTTGTTTTTTTTTGTCATCATGTTTTAATAGGCATTTCAATTTTACAGATAATTATTGTTTTATATTTTTGTAAAAAAAAAGTAGGAATGGAAGAATTAATACGAATAATATTTTATTCAATATTTTATTAAGTAGAAATTATTCAATCAGAAATTACGTACTAATTTCATATTTTCATGAATTATTAACACGAGTAATTTTTTATACATGAACGTAAATCAAAGGGGCAAACATTTACGCCCTTTCTCCTCCTTCTAATCCGTGTCGGTAAATCGAGTGGCTTTATTCGACCGCACTTATTAATAACTAATGCAGCCTCGCTGGGTGTAACATGGATGTCTGAGTTACACACTTACTCACTTTATTAATAAAACATACAACATCCGACGTAAATTAATATTCTATTAAGCGAGATAATCGAATTCTATGAAATTTTCATTGCTGAATCTCGAAGGCGCTAATTGAAAATTTTCAATGCATTATTTATTAGTGGAAATTGGTGTTAAAACGTAATGCCTCTTGCTTTTGAAATACTACTTTAGAGATACATTAATTTTGTTGTTTTAAGCCCATACATATTGATAATAATAAATGTGTTTTACATACACTTAATAGAGGGGAAGTTTTAAGTATAAATACAAATAATAATCTCCTGTACTTCAAACATAATTAAGTGTTTATATATTTACGGACTTCTCTATCCAAACTGTTTGTTTAATAATTTATGATTATAATATAATATACAAATTTACAATAAATTTACATTTATCTAAGATTGAAATAATACATCCTACTGTTTTTTAATAAACAGTTAGTCTAAAACAAAACAGAAATATATTTTGAATTGTGGAGGCTTCTACTTCGTTATACATGTTAATTTAACACAATAAAACACTTTTAACTTTGTTTGTATAACACAATTTATTTTTATGTGACTGCAGTTTCGGCAAATTCAGCTTGCCATTATCAAACATGATTATCATGTTTGATAATGGCAAGCTGAATTTGCCCGAACTGCAGTCACATAAAAATAAATTGTGTTATACAAACAAAGTTAAAAGTGTTTTATTGTGTTAAAACAGAAATATTTAAAAACTGAGCGAAAATATAATTTAAACTTAACATTAATACTGTCAATGATAAACACAACAAAAATTCACAGTGTTTTATACGCGTGGCGCATGAAGTAAAATTTCGAGTTTAGAAAAGCCTGATAATTTGGTTTGGTCGCTCCGCGCTTCGCGCTACGCAACCAAACCAAATTTTCAGGCTTTTCTAAACTCGAAATTTTACTTCATGCTTAGTCTGGGAGTGGAAACACTCGTTTAAATCTGCAATTTAAACTTTTTAAATTTGTGTTGATTAATTGTAATATTCGAAAAGTCTTTTAGGCGATTTATTCAAAATTTATATATTTTTGTAATTCATAAATTTGGTGGAATTGCGGTAAGTTTACGAAGTAAAAAACGACGTTATTAAATTTTTACGAATCGCCACTGATATTAAATTACTATTTTAATTTTTTATCGTAGCGCATAGTAAACATTTTCACTCATATAATTGAATAAAAATCCATTCGTTAAACACATTTTTTTTTTATATTACTTGCAAAACACTTAGTTGTATTTTACTATAATTACAATCTGATCACAAATGGATCAATGAGTAATATTTGGCTAACTTAATTTACTAAAGGTTTAGTAAACACATTAAATATTTAAATAGTTCCCTGCCCCAATTTTGAATCCAATTTTTCTCTTTCTTATATTTTTATATCTTTTATATTTACATTTCGCAATGTTTGCATGTCTCATGCCAATTCTTCCTTATCATCCCAGGAGAAGGACAATAGAGAAAGAGAGAAAAAAAGTGCACCGTCTGTCGGCTTCGATGTGGGCGTTGTAAAGGAAGAAACACGTTCTGTGTGTATGCATGTGTGTGTGTGCGTTTCCCGCTGACAAAGCGAAAAATTTAAAATTTCAGCCTCGTCCCGAACTCTGGCATTATTATTATTTTTTTGTCTCTCCGGGCGACGCACATTATTTTCGGATTAATTCATCCGTGACGCTTATGAAAATTTCAGCACGCATGCCGGCGTTAAATTAAAAAGAGGTTTATTTATTTTCGCGACTCCCGCTGGGCGCGCCGCGTTGAAAAATCAAATTCACGCTGTGGTGTTATTATTTTTCAGGCTGGGGGTGGAAAGATGGATTGATTGTGCGTTTGCTGTTTTTTTTTTGCAGGTCGCGTGGCTTAGGGTGGACACACAGACGATCCTCACCATTCACAGCCACGTCATCACGAAGAATCACAGGATAGGGGTGACCCACAGCGAGCATAAGACTTGGTATCTGCACATCAAGGAAGTCAAGGAGAGTGATAAGGGATGGTACATGTGTCAGATAAATACGGATCCTATGAAGAGTCAAGTTGGATATTTGGATGTTGTCGGTAAGAAGAATTTTGCATTTTCTTTCTCGTATTATAGTTTATTATCCCGACGCATACACCAATAATTAAAAAATCACGAACGTTTCAACATTAATTAAAACACTTTTAACCTTTCTTCACAATTTTTATTAAATACCAGATGTACATTTCAGGCACAAGGTGACCATTATCAATGGATTGATACTGAGTGTCAACTTAGTTTGTAATCCGCTATTTATTTTTACATTATTTCGGTTTCGGTAAATTTAGCTTGCCATTATAAAACATGAAGTGTTTATTTAATTTTATAATTTTAATATAATACAGCGTATATACATATACTAATTACATTAGTTTTATATATGTATACTTAATAGAAAAACTTCCTGTATTTGAGAAGTTATACAAGTAAATTGTAGTTATAATTTACTTGTATAACTTCTCAAATACAGGAAGTTTTTCTATTAAGTATACATATATAAAACTAATGTAATTAGTATATTATTATTATTATTATTATTATTATGTATATACGCTGTAAGCCTTATACTATAAATCTTTAGATATTCGTTGGTTTTTAAAAGCGTTCAGTTTGAAGCTTTAAACGAGTGTTTTTCACTCCCAGATTAGGCATGAAGTCAAATCAAATCAAATCAAATCAAATCATTTATTGCATGTTAAAACAAAAGGTTTACATAAGTCACATTGAAGTAATTAAAAACGTAGGAGTAACAGACATACAATTATATATAACAAATCAATAAAAATATATTAGTTTGGTATTTAAAAATAGTACCCCGTTGTCAAAACAATAAAAAATACACAAAGATTTAGAACACGTTAAAATTACATAGTTTGAACATTTAACACATTAAAATCTAGGAATCTATTAGATAAGCAATCATCTATGGAGAAAAAAGCTTTTGCTAGAAAATAATTCCGTGTAGCTTTTTTGAAGCTTTTGTATGGTAGTGATTTTATATGATTGGGCAGGGCATTGTATAATTTAGGCCCATAGTGGTTGACACCATTTAATGATTTAGATAAGCGCATACGTGCCGGATAGAGGTTGTGTCTTTGTCTAGTGCAGTGGTCATGTATCTTTACATGCGTAACATATTTAGATAAGTTTCCTCGAACATAATTGATGCATTTAAGCATATAGGCACTCGGTAGTGTTAAGATTTTTAAATTAATAAAGGCCTCCTTGCATTCAGCTCTATAGGCTAGACATGCAATCACTCTTACAGCCCTGCGCTGTATCCTGAATAGATTCATGAGGGCAGAAGAGTGACCCCATGCCAGTATTCCGTAGGTTAAGTGAGACTGGAAATATCCGAAATATGCTGTTTTTAGAGCGGCTTGTGGTAAGGAGTTAGTAAGTTGTCTTAGCAAGTAGACTGTGCTACTCAATTTAGATGATAGAAGCTCTGTGTGCCTACGCCAGTTCAGCTGGGAATCCACGTGTACACCAAGGAATTTACAGTTTTTGCTCTCCCGTGATTTTAGAGAGAAGGGCATGTTCACGGACTTACTTTTATTCAATGTTAATTTGTTAGTAACAAGCCATTCTGAAGCTTGTGACACCGATTCCTCTATATTTGGCATGCTCGTTTTAATCATCTTAGATTGATGCGTGAGAGTGATGTCATCAACATACAAAATGGAGTCTATATTGATTACATTTTTTAGCTGTGATGGCAGGTCATTTATATATAATATAAAAAGCAGAGGCCCGAGAACAGACCCTTGCGGCACACCAAGTGTTATTTGGGATTCACTTGACAGGATGTCATTAATTAATACTCTCTGCCGTCTATAGCTCATAAAAAAATTCAATAATCGACAGCTCAATGGCTTAATATTGTAGCAGTAAAGCTTCCGGAGGAGGATCCCACTGTCGACGCAGTCAAAAGCCTTACTCAAGTCCAATAGGGAAGCGACAGTATCCAAACCTTGGTCAAAGCCTTCTGAAATTTTATGTGTAAGGGCCAGAATTGCGTCCTCCGTCGAAAAACCCCTCCGGAAGCCAAACTGACTGTTGCTGAGAATGTTATTGGTCTCTAGAAAGAGAATGAGTTGGTTATACAATATTTTTTCAATTACTTTTGAGAAGTAAAATTTCGAGTTTAGAAAAGCCTGAAAATTCGCTGCTTTTTAAAAAAAGTTAGCTTGAAACTTTAAACGACTGTTTTCCACTCCCAGGCTAAGCATGAAGTAAAATTTCGAGTTTAGAAAAGCCTGAAAATTTGGTTTGGTCGCTCCGCGAAGCGGAGCGGCCAAACTAAATTTTCAGGCTTTTCTAAACTCGAAATTTTACTTCATGCGCCACGTGTATAAAACAATGATTTCAACTGAAGGTTAAAATATACTGCTACAACAGTATGTTAAAGATGTATATTTTAAACTTTACAAAAATTAAGTGTTTTGTACGCGTGGCGCATGAAGTAAAATTTCGAGTTTAGAAAAGCCTGAAAATTTGGTTTGGCCGCTCCGCTTCGCGGAGCGACCAAACCAAATTTTCAGGCTTTTCTAAACTCGAAATTTTACTTCATGCTTAGCCTGGGAGTGGAAACAGTCGCTTAAAGTTTCAAGCTAACTTTTTTTAAAAAGCAGCGAATTAGTCTGGGAGTGGAAAACACTCGTTTGAAGCTTCAAACTAACTTCTTTTAAAAAGCAACGGATGTCGGAAAATTTGCTTTGCTTGCATATTTTCTAGTAGAAGAATTTCCTGTATGTACCTCTATCACAAGAATTGTATTTGTATTGGATTCTAGATGTTTGAATACCATTAAAAGAAAACAATTTGTTTGGCACTCTTTTTTTAAAACCGATCATGTTGAGATTTGAATCTTGAGCAATTTTATTTATTTTAAAAGCAGTCAAATTAGAATTAAATAAGCTATAAATGTATGTAAATCGCACAAGAAATGTGTTGTGGTGGATTGTAGAAATTCAAATTTCATTTTGAAAACAATGCGCTTAACACTGTTTCCATCTAATTAATCGATGTAATTAATTCAAACCACAAGTGATTTTAAATATTCAAAGATCAGATTATTCAGGATTAAATATAGCTTAAAACGATGTTAAATATGCATTTTTGACATAAATTTTGTGTTTGTGGTGGATGCTGGAACTTTGTGTAATTTTTTTATTTTTCAACAGTTTTAATAATAATAATATGTTTATTTCCCAACAAAATTTACATTTTTTTTAGAGGGAAAATTTATCAATATACTATACAGAGAGTTTTATGTAACACCGAACATGAGAATTTTTTCGTTTATGTATACATTAGCATACGTTGTACATTTGCCGACGCTCGGTTTATTAAAAGAATGTAATTTGAAGCTTTAAACCAGTGTTTTCCACTCCCAGGCCAAGCATGAAGTAAAATTTCGAGTTTAGAAAAGCCTGAAAATTTGGTTTGGTCGCGTAGCGCGAAGCGCGGAGCGGCCAAACCAAATTTTCAGGCTTTTCTAAACTCGAAATTTTAATTCATGCGCCACCGGTACAAAACACTGATTCAATGTAAGATTTAGCGGTGTGTTTTAAGCTTCGTAATATGTCAATGTTTTGTACCGGTGGCGCATGAAGTAAAATTTCGAGTTTAGAAAAGCCTGAATATTTGGTTTGGCCGCTCCGCGCTTCGCGCTACGCGACCAAACCAAATTTTCAAGCTTTTCTAAACTCGAAATTTTACTTCATGCTTAGTCTGGGAGTGGAACACACTAATTTTAAGTTTCAAATTGAACTCCTTTTAAAAATAACAACGGTTATTTAAAGATTTACGGCATATACGCTGTAATTGGGACATGTATACTTGAAAGAAAAACTCCTTGTATGTACAAGTTTAGGCGTTAATTGCAATTGATTAGCTACAATTTGTAATGGTTATATAGGCAACCCAATTTACACATAACCTAAAAATTAATGGTGTCAAATCGTATTTTATAAGAATGTCCGGTGTTATATAAAACTCTCTGTATATGCGTTTATGGTAAACAATATACATTAAAACAATACAATATTAAACAAAATATTACACATTTAAAAAGGATTAAATTAAATTTAAATTATACAATATAAATTAAATTAAAACGTGTTGAATCACAAAATATCACTTATTGAACTTATAAATTGCTTAGAGTTGCAATTAAATATGTCAATATTATATTGTGAGCTAGAGTGTAGTCTCAACATTTTGTTTAACGGAGAGTTATAAAAAGTGTTAGAACTGGCTCTATTACACGAAAAAGTTGCAGCATTCCAGCTGCATATTCTTGGCACAAGCGATTCTGTCAAAATTTTAGTAAAATAATTTTTTTAACGCAAAAATTATTATCTCAAGCTGTTTCTCACATCAGAAAAATAGTCTGTAATTCATTTTAATTTTTTTAAAAAATACAAATTTTGTAAGAGGTGGGTGTGGAAAAAATCCGGATTTTCACACACCAAAAAATATTTTCTAATAAATTTAAAAAAAATTATCAGTTATTCTTAGCAATAATAGAAATAATAAAAGATATTTATTTTGTCAAGAAAAAAAAAATGTTTCACTAACTTTTTTCACTTTTAAAAATTATAACAAACTCATAAATCCACTGAAATCTAACTTTGGGCGCTCACACTAAGCACCATTTTAAAGCCCTAAGAAATGTCTATTCCTCTAATTAAAGCTCTTTTAATTCCTAATCGTCTGCTTTTTAAATTAATTTAATAAGTTTAATGGTTTTTAAAATAGAGCAGTTTAAACACGACAAGTGATAAAATCGAGAAAATTGCTTTTTCGAATTAAAAAATTGTGTAAGTTAAATTTGAAAACTGAATGAAAACTATTTATGAGAACGTATTGATAATTAAATAGGCTTTAAAAGTATGTTAATTACTCAGGCCTATCATAGAAAGTGTGTCCATTGTGGATGCTAGAAGTTACAGTTTTAATTTTCGACAGTTTTTAGGTGATTCTTTGTATTCGAAAGTTTGGTGATATAATTTTTTTCTTACAAACATAACTAGCTAAAGCCATTTTTAATATCAAGGAGAAAGTCTGTGATTTTTTTTCAGATTTTTTGAAGAAAAAAAAAAATATATCCTAAAATCGCAAATTTCGTAAGGGTAGGTAGGGGTAGGTATGAAAAAAATTCAGATTTTCACACACTAGAAAATATTTTCTAAAAAATTAAAAAATAATTCCAGATAATCTTATTAATGTTAAAAACAATGCGAGATAATTATTTTGCCAAGAAAAAAATGTAGTACTAACTTTTTTCACTTTTAAAAATTAGAACAATTTCCTAAATTCACTAAAATCCATCTTTGAGCGCTCACACTAAGCACCATTTTAAGGCCATAAAAAGTGTCTAAAACGCAAATTAAAGCTATCTTAAATCTAAATCGTTTGCTGTTCAAATCAATGGAATCAGTTAAATAGTTTTTGAAATAGAGCACTTTTAACACAACAGGTGATAAAATCGGGAAAACTGCTTTTTCGAATAAAAAATTTCTGTAAAATTAAATTTTAAAAAGAAATAAAAAAATAATAGAAAATTATTTAAGAGAGTGCATTGAAAATAAAATAGGCTTTAAAAGTATGTTAATTATTTAGTAAGTAAGTAAGTAAGTATATTTATTGGTGCTAAAAACATGGTGGTTATACACAGGTCAAATACAAAATATAATAAAATATATATAGTTTAGTTCTATCATGAAAATTGTGGTCATATTGGATGCTAGAAGTTGTAGTTTTAATTTGCAACAGCTTTTGGGTGATCCTGTGTAGTTAAAATTTATATGATTTAATTTTTTTCACAAGAAAATAATTAGCCTAAGCCATTTTTAGTACCAAAAAAACGTCTGTGGTTTCTTTTTTCGATTTTTTGTAAAAAAAAAAATATTGGAAAATCGCAAATTTCGCTATGGGTATGGAAAAAAATCAGATTTTCACACACACAAAAATATTTATTAAAAAATTTAAAAAAATTCTGAGTTACTCTTCACACTGTTTGAAACAATGCGAGATATTTATTTTGTCAAGAAAAAAAATGGGATGCTAACTTTTTTCACTTTTAAAAATTACAACAAATTCGTAAATAAAATAAAATCCACCTGTGAGCGCTCACACTAAGCATTATTTTAAATCCCCAACAGAATGTTGATAACTCATATTAAAGCTCTTTCCAATCTAAATTGTCTGCTTTTTAAATCAAATTAATCAGTTGAATAGTTTTGAAATAGAGTACTTTAAACACAACAGGTGATAAAATTGAGAAAATTGCTTTTTCGAATAAAAATAAAGTGTGTACAGTTAAATTTGGTAAATAAATAAAAAATATTAAAGAAAATGCAATGATAATTGCACAGGCTTTAAATGTATGTAAATAGCTTAGGTCCATCATGAAAATTGTGTTTATAGTAGAAGCTAGAAGTTGGAGTTTTAATTTTCGACAGTTTTTAGGTGATTCTGTGTAGTTGAAATTTATGTAATTTTATTTTTTTCATAAAAAAATAATACTCTTACGCCGTTTCTAATACCAAGGAAAAAGTCTGTATTTTTTTTTCCTATTTTTGAAAAGAATAAAAATATTGGAAAATAGCAAAATTCGCAAGGGGGATGAAAACAATCCAAATTTTCACACAGAAAATGTTTTCCAAAAAATTGAAAAAAAATCTGAGTTGCTCTTCACAATGTTAGAAACAATGCGAGGTATTTATTTCGTCAAGAAAAAAATGTGGTGCTAACTTTTATTACTTTTAAAAATTAAAACAAATTCGTAAATCCACTAAAATCTATCTTTAAGCGCCCACACTAAGCAATATTTTAAATCCCCAACAGATTGTTGGTAATTCAAATTGAAGTTTTTTTAAATCCTAATCGTCTGCTTTTCATATCAAATAAATCGGTTGAATGGTTTTTGAAATAGAGCACCTTAAACACAACAGATAATAAAATCGAGAAAATTGCTTTTTCGAATAAAAAAAAAAAAGTGTAAAGTTAAATTTGGTGAATAAATAAAAAATTATTGAAGAGAATGCATTGATAATTAAACAGGCTTTAAATGTATGTAAATAACTTAGGTCCATCAAAAAATTGTGTTTATAGTAGAAGCTAGAAGTTGGAGTTTTAATTTTCGACAGTTTTTAGGTTATTCTTTATTTTCAAAATTCTAGTGACCTAATTTTTTTCTCAAGAAATTAATTAGCTAAAGCTGTTTCTAATATTAAGGAGAGAGTTTGCGATTTTTTTCAGATTTGTCGAGAATTTTTCTTTTTTTTTTGTAAAATCGTAAATATCCTGAGGGGTATGTATGGAAAAAATCACATTTTCAAGCATTCGATGTTTATAAAAAAAAATGAAAAATTTGAAGCTTCTAACGAATGTCTCCACTCCCAGGTTAAGCATGAAGTAAAATTTCGAGCTTAGAAAAACCTGAAAATTTTCAGGTTTTTCTAAGCTCGAAAATTTTCAGGTTTTTCTAAGCTCGAAATTTTACTTCATGCTTAACCTGGGAGTGGAGACATTCGTTAGAAGCTTCAAATTGTTCATTTTTTTATAAACATCGAATGCTTGAAAATGTGATTTTTTCCTTACATACCCCTCAGGATATTTACAATTATACAAAATAAAAAAATTCTCGAAAAATCTGAAAAAAAAACCAAATTTTCAGGTTTTTCTAAACTCAAAAGTTTACTTCATGCGCCACACGTATAAAACACTGATTTTATGTAAAGTTAAGAATACACCGCTTTAGAATATAGCTTAAGCAGTACATTTTGAACTTCACGAAATTGCAGTGTTTTATACGTGTAGCGCCCTAAGTAAAATTTCAAGTTTAGATAAGCCTGAAAATTTGCGACCAAACCAAATTTTCAGGCTTATCTAAACTGGAAATTTTACTTCATGCTTAGTCTGTGAGTGGAAACACTCGCTTAAAGCTTTAAATTTAACGCTTACAAAAACAACAAATGCATGTTAATTTACAATGTATAAATCGAGGTATGTACACTTACAAAAAATTGATGTATGTGAAAAAAGTATTCAGCATTGAGAATTTGACTACTGACTCAGGGATCGCGGGTTCGAGTGCCGCAGAGTGGGGTTAATTTATAGCACTAAATGATTCCACCTCGGCCAATGCATCTGTGTGAATGTGTATGCGACGTCCAAAAATTCGTTAACACTTAAATATAGTAAAATGACAAAGAAATAAAGTTGTATGGTGGAGTGGTTAAATACCAACATCCACTTAGTATTGTTTCACAAATTAATTTGTGAAACAATACCAAGTGTTTTTAATTTAAATAACTTTAGATATACAAATATCCAATCAAAATTTAAAAAAAAAACGTATTTTGTTTGTTGAATAATTATCATAATAATCAGGTTTATGTAAACTTATCCATGAAAGCCAACATTATTCCAATATCATTTTATTTATTTCCATACAATTACATTACAAACTTTTAATGGCCAATTTATTCCTTCAAACAAAACCAAAACAAATTGCAATTCATCGCCGTCCACAATATTTTCACTTTAATTGAACGAATAATAAAAAAAAGAACGTCCCGACACACAATTCCACCGATCGTAATGTAAATTCTAAATACCTTGTTCGAACGTTCGAAAACATTGATATTTTTTTGCGCTCCACACAGTTCGCCAACTTTCCATCAAAATTAGCGAAGCAAACAGTTTAATCAAATGTCCAATCGAAATTTAAGTTTTAAATTGTCTGCAATTTACGTTACGTCGATTTAATCACAAAAGGGATAATCTCTGGCTCGATCCAAATTGAGTTTCGCGTCGGCGATACGTGTACAAGGATTTACCGATTCGAAAATATTCACAGTACACACACACAAACAGGGTTAGCGTATAAAATTACAGTTTTAAGTTTAATTATTCGCGTAATAAGAGACTCCTAGTCTTGTACGCTGCCGGCGCATGCGAATATTATTATTTTATTGCGAAATGCGGGGGTGGGCTAGTGGTTTTGATTAAATTACGATTTTCGGCCGGGACAGATTTCCACACGTACTTACAGCCGAAATTTACGGTTTAACTTCGTCGCCGTCGCCGTCTCCGGAATTTCAATGATGGATGTTACAACTTTGCGCCGAAGTTTGTTTGATGATGTTTTCATGGTATTTAGTGCCGAAAGAACGCTGCCGGGGGAGGGACACAAAAGGAAATTGACGTAACGAAGTGGAAACATCCAATAATACAATTCGGAAACTATGGCGGGACAATCTGGACTTATTGTGAAGGGGATTTCATATACACACTCACACTGTTGCACAGAATAAACTTGATATTTAGTCAAATAAACAGCAGATACGTAATTCGCAATAATCTTCTTAGGGATTATTAAAGTTAATGGATATTCACAAAATCTGGTTAATTAAAGATTCTATTTACCAATCCGAATCACATAATATGATTCGAATCACTACTACTCGAATAAAGGATTCATAAGAGATAAATACGATTCGAATCAAAGATTCGAATCCTGTTTTTTCGAATCACGAATACAAATCCTTTGAGAATAAATTTGATTAAACTATTTGTTTGCAACCATTAATATATAAACATCGTTACCAGTTGTTTTAGCAAAAATATTCAAAACCTAATTATTTATTTTTAACACTGAACATCGTTGATAACAGACTAAATATTTGATTCCCTGTTACTCTGATTAAAAACGTATTTGTGTGTTTCTGAACTTCACTTCAAATCAGTGTTTTGTACGCGTGGCGCATGAAGTAAAATTTCGAGTTTAGAAAAGCCCGAAAATTTGTCTCGGGTCGCTGCGCGACCCTCGACAAATTTTCACGGGGCTTTTCTAAACTCGAAATTTTACTTCATGCTTAGCCTGGGAGTGGAAACAACCGTTCAAAGCTTCAAATTGAACTCTATTATAAAATCGACGAATGCCTGAAAATTACGTATATAAAAAAATCACTGAATATCATTAAAACCGGAAAAATCAAAGCCCAGTAATGAAATTATATTCAAATTGACCAAAACACTATCAAACAAGCCATATGATATTATTAAATTTGTCAAAATCAGCAGGCAAATTACAAAACTTGTAAAAATTATAAAATTAACTTAAATATTGACTTAAATATTAACAAAATGGTGGTTTCCCATGGAAGAAAGTTATATTAAAAGGCCAGGGAAAAAAGTTTTAAATCAGGAAAATGTCGTAAAATTTAACATTTAACATTGTAGCTAATATGTCAGTTTTACTTCAAATAATATTAAACAAAATTTTGAAAACTAGATCATTATCTCTAAAAACATGTTCAGTCATTTATTGTTTTTATCAAAGTATTCAGTTTGAAGTTTCGAACGAGCGTTTCCACTCCCAGACTAAGCATGAAGTAAAATTTCGAGTTTAGAAAAGCCCCGTGAAAATTTGTCGAGGGTCGCGCAGCGACCCGAGACAAATTTTCTGGGCTTTTCTAAACTCGAAATTTTACTTCATGCGCCACGCGTATAAAACAGTGATTTAACGAGAAATTAAAAAACACACAAAAGACATTTTCCATGTTAATCCTCACAATTAATTCAAATTATTTTGGACGATTCAAATCCTTTTGTAAGTATTCGAATCCTTTTATAAATATTCGAATTATTTTATAAGGATTCGAATCACCCACATTTGGATTCGAATACGAATCCTTTAGAAAAAAATTTAACGAATCCGGATCACGAATCAAGTTGTACTAAAGTATTCGAATACCTCTTTTGAATCCTCTAGAAGGATTCGAATCCTAAATGATTCGAACCCTGCCCAGCTCTGGTTAATACTAATTATTTTAATAGTTGAGGAGTGTTCGAACAAACGGTAACATTTTCACTTTATGGCTTGTTGCTTTTTTTGCAGAATCGTAAGTAAATTTATATACTCAACATTTTGGTTGAATTTGGTGTATCAAATAGCTGATGTTATATCGCGGTAGTCATAATTTATAGGCAGTTAAATACTTTTTATAGTCTGTAGTATTGCATTATTAGTTTTTTTATAGTAATAAAGTTTGAAAATTGTGTATTTATTTACTGATTTAGAGGTATGCTAAAGGTTCATTAATTTAGACAAAAATGATTTGCATATAATTGCGTGTAATTATCGGAAATTTTGATATTTATTAAGAATTTCAGATTTTAATGCAATTTAGAGAGATTGTTGAGAAATAAATAAACATTAGGGTAGTCAAAATCTTGCAGGTGAAAACAAAATTACACACATTTAAATTCAAGACAAAATTCTTTTGAATCAATAATTTTTCATTACTGAAGAAGAATAGTGATTGTGATTGTTTCTTGTCAAAATTAACGAACATTAAACACTAACTCTTGAATTAATTTCTTACTTAGTACTTGGTCAAACATGTTTAAGCAATTAGATAAAAAATTAAACACGTCGTTTGCTTCACTAAAATTCAAAAAAAACAAATTTTTGTTTTGACTGGTTTTCATGTTTAGAATATTTTTAAAGAATAACAAAATACCAATAAGTAAAAATCAACAGTGCATTGGATTTTTATTAGGTTTACCAATATTGTCGAGAAATTATTAACAATTACAGATGATTTATTGAATACATCCTTAAATGTACTTAAGAGTCGTTTTTAAAAAAATTATGTGCAGTAATAAAATTATAGTAAATTTATTAATTTTGTGTTTAATTTTATATTAATTTATACGTGAATAAACATAAAATGTTGGAAATAATATTCGAAGCCTGCTTAACTCTTTTGTACATCCCGCAGAGGTGGAAAGAGACTAATGTGGTGTTTATACCCAAAGCGGGAAAAATATCTCACTCAACACCGAAGGACTATAGGCCGATTAGCTTATCCTCCTTCCTACTCAAGACGCTGGAGAGGTTAGTGGAGGCGTACATAAAAGAGCGCATACATCCAGACCTCTGGTCGACTAGCCAACACGCGTACACTAGGGGCAGATCAGTAGACACAGCTCTGCACGCCCTCCTAAGTCAGGTTGAAAATTCCATGTGTAAGAAAGAGTTCACGTTGGCGGTATTCCTGGATATCGAAGGAGCCTTCAACTTCGTGCGCCCAGAGGCGATTTTGTCGGCCCTTGGCAATCTGCACATGGACGAGTCAATATGCCTCTTCGTAGAGGAGCTGCTAACGAGGAGGCACATTGTCTCTGCGCTGGGCGGCTCACGCTCAAGAAGAGAGGTCAGTAGAGGGGCCCCTCAAGGGGGTGTCCTCTCTCCACTACTATGGAATATAGTTATGAATGAACTACTGAAAGGACTAGAGTCTACGGGGTGTAAAACAATTGCCTATGCTGATGACGTGACCCTCGCGGTCTCTGGTAAACACGTACACATCCTATCTGAACTCATGGAGAGGGCACTCCGCAAGGTAACCCGCTGGTGTGAGGAATGTGGACTGGGGGTAAATCCCCTCAAAACTGAGCTTGTACTCTTCACCAGAATGCATAGGATACCAAACTTCAAAGCTCCCGTCCTAAACGGCACGGGACTGGTGGTAAAGGAGCAAGCCAAATATTTGGGCACCTTAGTCGATAGGAAGTTAAGCCCAATATTCAGGAGAGAGTACGGAAAGCGCAGATCGCGCTGTACTCGTGCAAAAGAGCTGTGAGCAAGAACTGGGGACTGAAACCAAGCGTTGTCCACTGGATGTACACGACTGTGGTGAGACCCATTCTATTCTACGGCGCTGCAGTCTGGTGGACTGCTCTTGATAAGAAAACTCACCGGACCGCACTGGGTAAGGTACAGACATCAGCCGAACTGCTCATAACAGGCGCGGTTAGATCCACCCCCTCCAAAGCGCTAGATGTAATACTAAATCTAGCTCCTGGTGGCCTTTACTGCAGGTATGCTGCAGCTACCACAGCGATCAGGATCAACTCGGTCGAGATATGAAATAGTAGCAAACAGGGCCATGGAAGGATCCTGAATGAGCTTGTCGATATCCCACTGAGGACTGATAGCTGTCTTCCAGAGCTTACCTTTGGGAACAAATTTTTCATTTCCATCCCGGACAAAACCGAATGGGTAGAGGGCAAGATTGTTCAGGGAAATGAAGTCTGGCTCTTCACGGATGGCTCCAAGTCCGAAAACAGAGTAGGGGGTGGAATTTTCTCACATGAGTTCAACCTCAAAAAATCTTTTCGACTCCCATACCACTGCAGCGTCCTACAGGCGGAAGTCATGGCTATCCGAGTGGCAGTGAACTGGATAGGTAAAACCGACCTTAAGGTAAACCATATCAGGTTCTTCACCGATAGCCAGGCCGCCATTAGGACATTAAATAGTCCCTACTGCACTTCCAAGGTGGTCAGAGACTGCAAAAAAAGTGCTTAACAAGCTCGCCTGTGATGTGGGGCTCATCTGGGTACCAGGTCACAGTGATATCAAGGGAAACTCAATTGCCGACGGCCTCGCAAGGAAGGGGACAAGGATGAGAGACCTATCTACTGAACTTTCCGCCAACATTCCTCTTGGGAAATGCAAGAGACTATTAAGGGACCAAATGACATCATGGGTTAACCTTAGGTGGAAGGAAGAAGAGATGTGTCACATAACAAGGCAGCTATGGCCTGTGTGACACCATAAACAGTAAAAGATTAATTGCACTTAGCAGAATCGACATAAGGAAGGCAGTAGGCATCATCACGGGTCACTGTTTTCTGGGTGGACACGCACAAAAGATGGGTCTCAAATACAATGACTACTGCAGAGAATGCCTAGATGAGGAGGAGGAAGAAACAGTACTCCACTATCTAGGTCAATATCCTGCTCTTGAGGGGAAACGAATGAAGTACCTCGGTCTGCCACGCAAGTGAACTGGCGGAGCTCTCACCTATAAAGGTGGGAAATCTGATCGGATTCATTAGGTGCTCAAATTGGGATGTATAGGGGAAGGATCTCTCATGGTATCACAACGGGCCCCTGTAAAATGTTAACTTGTAAATGGCTTTTCCGTTGAATCAGGTTAGTACTATTATTATATTTTCTTAACTTCTTTAAAAAAAAGACCAACAACTAGATACTTTATATTTTAAATTGATTTATTGATTGTGCAAAAATACAAAAAGTTTGTCTTTTTCGTTAAAATTAGAATCAAATGAATAAAGATTATTAAAGATTTTTTACTTTTTTCAACGTTAAAAGAAATTACATTCAATAATTTTCTTTTAACGTTACCAATAGTAAACAAATCGACAAACTATAAGTAATTTAAAATCTACTTTTCAATTTTTAAGTTGAAATTATATTTTAGATAAACATTGTTCTTTTAATTACGTAAAGTTGTTTAAAATATAGAAAACAATTTATTGCTTACTTTACTATTTTTATTGATGAAGGACACACCGTTTCTAAAACGTGCATATAGCTTACAATAAATATAGCTGAGTAAGAAATAAATATTTTATATTTATATTTTACAATTTTGTGTTTTCTAATAAAAATCAATTCTGCATCCGACTTTATTTCATTAACAGCCGAACAATCATAGAGTTAACACTATAAATTGATTTTAGGTAAAATTCCGCAATACTTCATATGATTTCTATGAATAACTTATTATATTACATACCGGGAATATTTTTTTAAATATATTTAATGCATACGCTGTAAATGTTTAGGCATTCGTTGATTTTATAATTTAATTTGAAATATACACAGGTTATCCATATTTTGACTGAATGTGTGGGGATCTTGGTTATTGGAAAAGATAGAGTCGGTTAAATTGTGTAAAAGTTTCGTATTTTAGGGCCCAATATTAATCAATTTGAATTATCTTTATTCGTTTTTGAAATATTGCCAAAAAAACTCATTTTATTAAATTTCATTTTTTTTTGCACCAGAATTATTTAATTTACCATACATTATTTTAATAAAACTCTACAATTTTCCCAAGAACCATAGTCAACTTTTGTTTTTTCTATGGGTGCCATTTTGTATTTTCATATTTTTTGATGGAGTATTTTTTCAGAATTCAGTGATGTATGACACTTACAATTTATTTTATAATTGATACAATATACTGAAAATAGAGGTATAATTCAAAAACAGAGTAATTTAAATGTTTATATCTTTACTTATTTGCTCAAAACTCCGGTATTTATCCATAGATTTTCTTCATTAATGACCAGTTTTCTTCGTTTCTTCGTTTCTTTCTTCGTTAAGGTGTGATCTATACAGAAAGTTTTATCTAACGCCGAACATACGTCGTACATTTTCCGATGCTTGGTTTATTAAAAGAATTTAATTTGAAGCTTTAAACGAGTATTTTCCACTCCCAGACTAAGCATGAAGTAAAATTTCGAGTTTAGAAAAGCCTGAAAATTTGGTTTGGTCGCGTAGCGCGAAGCGCGGAGCGGCCAAACCAAATTTTCAGGCTTTTCTAAACTCGAAATTTTACTTCATGCGCCACCGGCACACAACACTGATTTAATGAAAAGTTTAGCAGTGTGTTTTAAACTTCGTAATATGTCAGTGTTTTGTACCGGTGGCGCATGAAGTAAAATTTCGAGTTTAGAAAAGCCTGAAAATTTGGTTTGGCCGCTCCGCGCTGCGCGCTACGCGACCAAACCAAATTTTCAGGCTTTTCTAAACTCGAAATTTTACTTCATGCTTAGTCTGGGAGTGGAAAATACTCGTTTATAGCTTCAAATTAAATTCTTTTAATAAACCGAGCATCGGAAAATGTACGACGTATGTTCGGCGTTAGATAAAACTTTCTGTATAGATCACACCTTAACGAAGAATGAAACGAAGAAACGAAGAAAACTGGGCATTAATGAAGAAAATCTATGGATAAATACCGGAGTTTTGAGCAAATAAGTAAAGATATAAACATTAAAATTACTTTTTTATTTATGGCTTGTTGCTTTTTTCGCAGAATCGTAAGTAAATTTATGTACTACACATTTTGGTTGAATTTGGCATATCAAATAGCTGATGTTATATCGCGGTCGTCATAATTTATAGGCAGTTAAATACTATTTATAGTCTGTAGTATTGCATTATTAGTTTTTTTATAGTAATAAAGTTTGAAAATTGTGTATTCACCGGCACACAACACTGATTTAATGAAAAGTTTAGCAGTGTGTTTTAAACTTCGTAATATGTCAGTGTTTTGTACCGGTGGCGCATGAAATTAAATTTCGAGTTTAGAAAAGCCTGAAAATTTGGTTTGGCCGCTCCGCGCTGCGCGCTACTCGACCAAACCAAATTTTCATACTTTTCTAAACTCGAAATTTTACTTCATGCTTAGTCTGGGAGTGGAAAACACTCGTTTGAAGCTTCAAATTAAATTCTTTTAATAAACCTGTAATCGGATAATGTACGACGTATGTTCGGTGTTACATAAAACTCTCTGTATGTAAACAATAAGAAACTTCCTATTTATACTCTTTAATAAAAACACCACCACTTTAATAAGCCCTTGATTAAACGTAAGATATTTTTATAGTATAATTGAGCAGTAACTAAAAAAACTCGAAATTAACATAAATATTAGATTTAAATAATTAAATCTGTAATTCTGAATTAAGCTGATTATAATCTTACAATAACACACTGCATATAATAAATTCCTGTTAATGTATTCAAAGCGTTATTTAACTTTGCAAAATTGTTCTGCGCGCGTTAGCATCAATAATAAATACAAGCGCGATTGTAGATTATCCGAGCCGTTGATTTTGTTTTCTTGTAACCTCGGTATCCGAGAGCTTGTTGCAGCAATTACTGAAATTAAATTCCCTCCACAGGTGTAACTAAGGCGGTAAATTCGAGTGTAAATCTGAGAAAAGTACGTCCAGGGCAAAAACAATGTTTAATCTTTAATTCACGTTCTGTACTCGAACCACAAGGTCCTCTACTCTTATTTGAATTTATTATTTAGACTTGAAGAAGAGAGAAAACAATAGTTACAGGCAGGAAACCCAGTAAATACTAACATATAATATTCAATAATATAAAAGTTTAAGTACATAAACATCTATTATATCTTTTATTACCTCTAGTTCCCAATCGTGTAGTTACATTTTCTTTTCTTTGAGTATACATTCTCGATTTATACATTTTTAGACATTCGATGTTTTCATATTCATATTCATATTTATTGATGTATTAACAAAAGTACATGTTTTACATATGTCACCTTAACCTACGAGTATATAATATTAAAAAATATAATAATAATAATAAAACCTTATGAGCTAGTTTGTATAGTGAGAAACATTATTATGAAAAACGAAAAATTTGAAGCCTCTATCGAATGTCCCCACTCCCAGGTTAAGCATAAAGTAAAATTTCGAGTTTAGAAAAACCTGAAAATTTGGTTTGGTCGCTCCGCGAAGCGGAGCGGCCAAACCAAATTTTCAGGTTTTTCTAAACTCGAAATTTTACTTCATGCGCCACGCGTTTAAAACAGTGATTTCATGTAAAGCTAAGAATACATCGCTTTAGAATATTGCTTACGCAGTACGTTTTGAACTTCAGGAAACTGCAGTGTTTAATACGCGTGGCGCATGAAGTTAAATTTCGAGTTTAGAAAAGCCTGAAAATTTGGATAAAAGCTCAAAATTTAACGCTTTTTAAAAGCAACGAATGCTGATAAATGTACAATATATAGATCGAGGTATGTATACTTAAAAAAAAATCCCTGCATGTGAAAACAAATATTCAAAATTGAGAGATTTATTTGTTTTTTTAAAGAAAATTTTGTTTCCGTGATTGTACTCTTAAATAAATAAATATACAGAGAATGTGTCTTACAAGCATACACATCTTGAATATATGCTGGAAATTTTCAGGCATTAATTGATTTTATATTCAATGTCAAGCTTCTAACGAGTGTTTCCACTCCCAGGCTAAGCATGAACTAAAATTTCGAGTTTAGGAAAGCCTGAAAATTTGGATTTGCCGGGGCGCGCGAGCGAAGCGAGTCGCGCCCCGGCAAATCCAAATTTTCAGGCTTTCCTAAACTCGAAATTTTAGTTCATGCGCCACGCGTATAAAACACTGATTCAACGTGAAGTTCAAAATATACTCAATTTTGATCTCATGTTAATAAATTTTACAAATATTTATTTCTTGTAACCAAATCTTGCGCTTTTAAAATTCGAGCAATTCTATTTACGATATGTAAGTATAATATTAAAAAAATAAAAATTGCTTCAGGTGCAAGCGCCTGAAGCAATTTGCTTTTTTTTCATAATTATACTCACATATCGTAAAGAAAATTGCTGGAATTTTTATAGCGCAATATTTCGTTACAAGAAATTAATATTTGTAGAATCTATTTTGCCACGAAATAAACATCTGTAGGTAAAATGTTACCTTATGCTCCACCAAAGAGCGCAACCACTCGCAAGAAGCTTCAAATTGAATCCTTCAATGAAAAGTACGAATTTTTGAACATTTATCAAACTGAAAAAGACTGTTATTCCTTACTTCACTATTTAAATAGTGAAATAAGGAATAATAGCATTTTTTAGTGTAATAATCACTTCACGTAAACTCAAAAACATACAGTTATTTATCAAACTATTTATTATATTATGTTAAGTATAAATAACACGATAATTGATTTGAGAAATGTTCAGGAATTCATAGTTTTAATAAAAGCATTCAACTTGAAGTAATTTCCTCACATGAAAAGATATATACGAGGGTAGATTGAAAAGTTTCCGGAATGGGCAAGAGATGGCGCGCGTATCGTGAAATTGTTATGATGGTTGTCAAGGCTAACCTATTTTAGGTAAGCTGTCAAATTTTCAGACACGTACGTCGTTCCGTTTTTGTTTACTAGGATATCTTGTGAAGCAAGTCAGGCACCTTTGGAAAAATAGATAAAAACGAATTTCGTGCAGTCATCAAACATTTCTGGATGGATGGGAAAAAGGCGACGGAGATACGAGATATTTTGCAGGAAGTTCATGGCACATCCACACCTTTATTTTCGACTATTAGTTTCTGGGTGAGCGAGTTCAAACGTGGCCGTACGAGCACCAAGGATGAACCACGCAGTGGACGTCCAAAAACGGCCACAAATGAAGAAATGGTCGACATAGTCCATGATCTCGTGTTAGGCAACCGACGAGTGAAGTTGCGCGAAATAGTAGAGACCACGGGCATCTCATATGAACGTGTGCAAAATATCGTGCACGAACATTTGGGCATGAGGAAGCTGTCGGCGCGATGGGTGCCGCGTTTGCTGACTATGGACAACAAGCGAAATCGTGTGACCACTTCGAAAGAGTATTTGGCCTTGTTAAAGCGTAATCCAACGGAATCTTTTCGCCGATTCGTGACCGTGGACGAAACATGGATCCACCACTACACACCAGAAACCAAGCAGCAGTCGAAACAGTGGATTTCTCCAGGCGAATCTGCTCCGAAGAAGGCAAAGACTGTCCCATCGGCTGGAATGGTCATGGCCACCGCTTTTTGGGATTCGCAAGGTGTGATACACATCGACTTTTTGCAGAAGGGAAGAACTATCACGGGACAATACTACAGCGATTTATTGGATCAATTCAACGGCATATTGAAGGAGAAACGGCCTCATTTGCAGCGGAAAAAAGTGCTCTTCCACCACGACAACGCGCCGGCCCATTCATCTCGAATCGCCAATGCTAAATTGGTTGAATTGGGCTACGAGGTGGTGCCGCATCCCCCGTACTCTCCAGACCTGGCCCCGTGCGACTTCTTTTTGTTCACAAACATGAAGACTTGGCTCGGAGGCAAGCGCTTTACGTCAAATGAGGAGGTCATCGCCGCCACTAAAGCTTATTTTGCAGAGTTCCCAAAATCATATTTTTCTGAAGGCTTAAAAAAGTTGGAGCACCGCTGGGAAAATGTATCGCCCTGCTACAATGTTGAAAAATAAAAAAAATAAACCTGTTCAATTACTGCGTTTTCTTGCCCATTCCGGAAACTTTTCAATCTACCCTCGTATGTTAATAAAAACTAGAGCGTTAAATATTGTATCAAAAACTTTATATGAAGAGATGATTGTGAAAATAAAGGCCGTAAAATATTGCAACTTTTTAGTGAGTTTCGTTTAATTAGCGAGTTATTCAAATTACGTTCGCGACTCGGTGAAATGGCGTGTGTTGTTGCAATTCCTTTTTCAGGCTCAAAATACGCGGGGCGGTAAAAACCTCCCCCGGTCGTAGACGTCCGACACCGCCGCCGATGCGAGCGGCGACGGTGTGCATTTATATGGGGACCGCGGTAATTAAATTTATATTAATTAGACGTCATGCCGGACGCAATTTACATGATTCGCGCCGTGAAAATAACATAAATCGCATTTGAATATCGCGCGGAGACTCGTAATTTAGTTTTAGCGGCACCGGCCCGAGTTTATGTAAATATTGTGCGAATGTTTGCCACAATCAAGGGATTACAGAAAATAAAAGTCCATATATCACACAGTGTTTGTACAATAATACTCTCTTCATATAAATTACTGTTAGGAGTTTTATTTTTGTAATTATTATCTTTTATCTTTGTTACATTTTATTTTTTTTAAATAAATATCGATTGTAACAAATAAAGTGGAACAATTGGAAATTCACACCCCCAAGCGGAAAATCCATAAAACTCGGCACAAAAGTTTCCCGAATCCCGGGATTGTCGGCCATTAGGGTTAATGCTAGCCTATTTTGGTTAATCCCGATTAGAATTAAGCCTTATTAGCCCTGATTTAGTCGCGCGGTCTCGCACGACATTCTTTCCTAATCGCAGCCATTCCACATACACCGGGGCCAGTAATTGGTGCTGTTGAAATATTTCGGGAAAATGACTCCACTTTATCCAACTAGTCCAGTCCCGATTTAGCTTAAATCAAAATTACACAGACTAGCACTCAACTACAATTCGTTTTATGTTCGTGCCTCTACATGATTTTCGCGAATTTTTAGCTGATTTCAAAATGTATTAAATTAATTATCGGTGATTCAAAATTAACATTAAAACGCTTACAATGGATTCGGATTTTCAGTTTTTGAAGAAAACACCGTGAAGATGTGAAAAAATAATTAAACCGGTGGATTGATAATAATCTACCGCTCTTTACCGTTTGCTTCTTAAAGGGTTTTTTTCGTAAATTACTTAAAAAAAAATCGATTATCATTTTATTAAAATTAACATTAAAATGCTTACAAAGGATTCGGATTTTCAGTTTTTGAAGACAACACCGTGAAGATGTGAAAAAATAATTAAACCGGTGGATTGATAATAATCTACCGCTCTTTACCGTTTGCTTCTTAAAGGGTCTTTTTCGTAAATCACTTTAAAAAAATCGATTATCATTTTATTAAAATTAACATTAAAATGCTTACAAAGGATTCGGATTTTCAGTTTTTGAAGAAAACACCACGAAGATGTGAAAAAATAATTAAACCGGTAGATTGAAAATAATCTACCGCTCTTTACCGTTTGCTTCTTAAAGAGTCTTTTTCGTAAATCACTTTGAAAAAGTCGATTATCATTTTATTGAAATTAACATTAAAATGCTTACAAAGGATTCGGATTTTCAGTTTTTGAAGAAAACACCGTGAAGATGTGAAAAAATAATTAAACCGGTGGATTGATAATAATCTACCGCTCTTTACCGTTTGCTTCTTAAAGGGTTTTTTTCGTAAATTACTTTAAAAAATCGATTATCATTTTATTAAAATTTACATTCAAATGCTTACAAAGGATTCGGATTTTCAGTTTTTGAAGAAAACACCGTGAAGATGTGAAAAAATAATTAAACCGGTGGATTGATAATAATCTACCGCTCTTTACCGTTTGCTTCTTAAAGGGTCTTTTTCGTAAATCAATTTAAAAAAAATCGATTATAATTTTATTAAAATTAACATTAAAATGCTTACAAAGGATTCGGATTTTCAGTTTTTGAAGAAAACACTGTGAAGATGTCTCCAGCCACTTATAACCAGTGCTGCCAGGTTGCAAAATTTATTAACGGTAGATGGCAAGTAAAAAATAATGAAACCGGTGAATTGATAATAATCTACCTCTCCTTACCATTTTCTTCTTAACGGGTCTTTCTCGTAAATCACTTCAAAAAAATCAATTATTAAATTATTACATAAATGTCTCCGTGACAGTCTCAATAAAGTGCAGTTAAAATTTTAGATCAATGTCTATAATAGAACTCGAAATATATAGCATTTTGTGTAAATGTTATTATTGAAATAATAAAGGGTGTCCTAATGAGAGAATCCGTTTTAAAAATTGTGCCATTTTTTTCTGTGCAATTGGCAGCTTTACAATTTGACAGCTGTTATCTACGATTGTTCCGATTATTAATTATGGAGCGCTACACAACAAAACAACGCGTTATAATTGTGAAAACCCATTACAAAAATGGGGAAAGTTACGATGAGGCGCACTTTAATTTGAACAGATTCGTTAAGAGGGCCAATTTTTGCTGGTTGTGTGTTTCTGGGATACGAGATGGCGCAGAAATAGCAAAATTGCAGAAAGTAGTTTTGACTATGTATTGGTTTATAGTGCCAGCCGAATTTTATCACATCGAAAAATAAAAATGATGAGTGCGGAGCGCGTTGTTTGTTTGTTTTCATAGCGCCGTGCGAATTAATGAATGGGTATTGAAATCGAGAAGACACAAGTAAACTGGATAAAAATTCACGATTTTAATTTCTATCGACATACATATAACTGTATAACGAAAGAGATGTATTTGTAGTTTGATATTCCATATGAGTATATACTATGAGTTTTTCTTTAAAGTATACGTATTCTAAATTCAGATTATTTTCTTTAAATATTTAGATATTCGTTGTTTTTTAAATGAAATAAATTTGAAATTTTAAACGAGTGTTTTCCACTCCCAGACTAAGCATGAAGTAAAATTTCGAGTTTAGAAAAGCCCCGTGACAATTTGTCGAGGGTCGCGCAGCGACCCGAGGCAAATTTTCTGGGCTTTTCTAAACTCGAAATTTTACCTCTTGCGCCACGCGTATAAAACACTGAAATACTTTGAAATGTATGTATATTTGAACTTCATTTGAAAACAGTGTTTTATACGCGTGGCGCATGAAGTAAAATTTCGAGTTTAGAAAAGCCCAGAAAATTTGTCTCGGGTCGCTGCGCGACCCTCGACAAATTTTCACAGGGCTTTTCTAAACTCGAAATTTTACTTCATGCTTAGTCTGGGAGTGGAAATCACTCGTTTAAAGCTTCAAATTGAACTCTTTCAAAAAAACCACGCATGTCGCAAAATTTACAGCTTATGCACATGTTTCCCTAAAAGCAAAATTAACGAAAGCGATGTCTTTTTAGTTTGATATTCCATATGAGTATATACTATGAGTTTATCTTTAAAGTATACGTATTCTAAATTCAGATTATTTTCTTTAAATATTTAGATATTCGTTGTTTTTCAAATAAGTTCAATTTAAAATTTTAAACGAGTGTTTTCCACTCCCAGACTAAGCATGAAGTAAAATTTCGAGCTTAGAAAAGCCCCGTGAAAATTTGTCGAGGGTCGCGCAGCGACCCGTGGCAAATTTTCTGGGCTTTTCTAAACTCGAAATTTTACTTCATGCGCCACGCGTATAAAACACTAAAATACTTTGAAATGTATGTATATTTGAACCTCATTTGAAATTAGTGTTTTATACGCGTAGCGCATGAAGTAAAATTTCGAGTTTAGAAAAGCCCAGAAAATTTGTCTCGGGTCGCTGCGCGACCCTCGACAAATTTTCACGGGGCTTTTCTAAACTCGAAATTTTACTTCATGCTTAGTCTGGGAGTGGAAATCACTCGTTTATAGCTTCAAATTGAACTCTTTCAAAAAAAACACGCATGTCGGAAAAGTTACAGCTTATGCATGTTTCCCTAAAAGCAAAATTCCTTGTATTTATATTGTAGACAAACAGTTAAATTGTGGCAATTTCTTTCTACATACAAACCCAATTTCTTTTCACATGTTTATGGAAATTACAGTATAATTTTAAGATATTACTAAAATAGCACAATGCTGCATAAGCATAATCAAAATTTACCTTGCTCCTATGAAGATTTCTAAGCAACGATTAATTTTATTTATCATTTATTTGAGAATAATCTACTTTA
The DNA here is from genome assembly GCA_932526585.2 of Philonthus cognatus. Taxonomy (NCBI): domain Eukaryota; kingdom Metazoa; phylum Arthropoda; class Insecta; order Coleoptera; family Staphylinidae; genus Philonthus; species Philonthus cognatus. Next base: position 82,213,272 of record OW052245.1, on the reverse strand, counting down.
TACAACATGTTTAAAATAATTATTTCAATAAATTAAAGTAATATGAAGAAGAATTATTAATAATAATAATAATAATCGCTTTATTGTAACAACAAATACAAAACAAAATACATATTCAATTACATAACCTTAGTATATATATATGTATACGTTACAAAAGGAATAGGCCTTAGCTCGGTGTTCACCAGCTAGTCTGCCGACTATTCCTAAAAAAAATACTTATAAAATAATAATGTTTTCTATGGAAGTATTGCACGGATTTATGTGATCATTTAAGAGTGTTCCATTAGTTGATTTATATATAATTCAAGAAACATTTAAAAAAAAAAGAATAGTGTCAATTTATTCGCAAAACTTCAATGTGCAATATGTATAAGTTTCAAAGATCTATTTTCAATATTGTGGAAGATTAATCGATGTTCGTTCTTATGGCTAAATAATTTGTGAATTTCCGACCATAATAAACAATATTGTCGCACTTGGGGCTTAGAAAATCTGCACGTGATCCAAGAGAAACAAATGCACTCACAACGAGCCTGTTTGGTGCGGAGTGCCCAAAACTTCAAAGGCGTTTTACTTAAAACTACATTTTTAAAATTTGCTGCCAATATTGACATTAACCCATACATCCGATCAGTTTAAATATTTTAGCATTTTGTAACTAAATATATTCTCCATGGACTGAACCACAACTTGACCTTCGATTGCAAAAATTTGCTTCTAGAGAGAGCTTCAATTTCGAAAAAAAGGCATTTTTTCAACAAAAAAACGCGCGTCATTTTTACAATTTTCCGGGAAAGGGATTAAGTGGTAGTTCACTCCCTAAGTTTAGGTGTCTACTTAAATCGAAATTTTGTTTTTTGTCGATTTCTTAGCAGAAACAAAGCTATAGTGGTAGCAAATTTGCGTATTCACAAAAAAAAATCGATTTATAGTTATTGATCAATAAAAGAATTCTCAAATAACGTTCGCGTTTTGCCACTGCAGAAAAATTGAAATGAAAATAAAATTCGAATCCAACATTTTATTATAGACAACCAAAAATGCCTAGCTGTTCAATAATTAATTAATTAAAATTATTCAATTATTTAACTGTATTGTTTCGAGTTTACGTGAAGTGATTAATCACAAATAGAAAGACTGTTATTCCTTACTTCACTTTTTATTTTTATGTTAGATGTACATTTCGAGACACAAGGTGCTCATTGCTCATTGCACCTTGTGTCTCGAAATGTACATCTAACATAAAAATAAAAAGTGAAGTAAGGAATAACAGTCTTTCTATTTGTGATTCAATTATTTTATCAATTACCTAATTCACAAATTAGTTACTTTTTATCTTATACGCTAATCTAGTGTATTAGTTACGCTATTTGTCTATTCTTAATTTTCTATACGGATATTTGAGTGGATTATTTAAATAATAAGTCCGCTTAAATTTGATTAAGAGAATTGGCGCTAGAACGGAATAGCAGAGGTTAATTCACGATCCGCTGAGCAGTGGGTGCGCGTGGAGCGAGACGTTGTCTGTGTGACTTTGAGAAAAGAAAAAACCCGGAGTTTTTTTTCTTTTTTTTGGGTTTTGGCTTTTGCCTGGCCTTAGTTACGAGACTATTAGCCATCATCAATTTTTATTGTTTTGTATACATTTGTTAATTTGAACTTATTACTAATTACATATAACTATATATTTGGACGTTACAACACATTCACACGCACCCATGGACTCCGGGACGAATATTTTTCGTTCGAAAAATTACTCGCCCCCGCTGGGAATCGAACCCAGATCACCGCCGTGAACGATTGGCGAAACCAGCGGCTCAACCGCTCGGCAACCTGGAGATGAATTTTCGCAAAATCATAGTGCATCAGCGTTACTGCTGATAATTGTATATTTTAAGCCAAGTGCTTATCACTAAGGCCGCCCAAGATCTATAGGTAATTATTTATAGTTTCTTCAAATTCAAAATTTAATAAATTTTTACTAATTTATTTCCGGCTCAGGCGTATGTATTGTAGTACTGGTTTCCTGTCTTATTAAGTTCCTGCTGGAATGGTTGTCCTGATTTGTTCAAAGGAAGTCTTCTTTAACTACTGGTTAATCTAGTGATATAGTAGAAGTTGGGCGTCCATTTTGGGAATTTCGAGGGATGGTGTGCGCTGCCTTCGAAATTGTGAATTCTGTGTCAGTCGGGAGCAGGATGGAACAGTAGCAGATGGATAAGTCATTACAAATTTCTATTTTTTAATGCCGTGAAAAGTGAAACTGATCATGTTCAAACTCATTTTTTTAAGAGGTGGATCCATGTTCTAAATTAAAATAATACACGTTAAGCACACAATTTTTATAAGTTATAATAACCGTGTTGTGTTAGTTATTTTACTTTCTAAAGTAACTGTAAGTAAATTAACTTATGTCAAAATATAACTGTGCTTATGTTGAGGAGTATAAAGTTATTACTGAAATTGATTGATGACGTTTTGCGTTATTCTTTTGTTTTACTTACACAGTTAAAGTTGGGGTGATTATGTTTTATTATTGGATTTCCTAATTAGAGCTAAATTATTCAGTTAGTTAAGTAATGACTAAGAACAAGTATTTTGACTAACTTATTATTTAAACTTAATGCTTTTTGAGTTAAACAATAACACTGTTTCGTGCGCTTATTATGAAATTAGCTGGTTAAATTCGGTAGTTTTCAGTGAGAAAATAGAACTTATTTATGGTGTTATTATTTAAAACGTAAGCAATTTGATTAAATTTCGATGATTCATCCTTTTTACAACATTTCAAAAAATATATAAAAATAAAATAATACGCTTAACACTAAACAAATTACCACAGAAAGAAACAAAGTATGTAGGCAACCACTACAATAAATTTTCAATGTAACCACCTCATACTTCTAAACACTTATCCAATCTCCGCCTTACTTCTATTACTGAAGCCTTACGTAACATTTCTCTAGATAGGTTATCGCAAGCATGTTTGATTTTTTCTTTTATATGTTCCAAGTTAACAGAAAGTGTTTTGTAAACTTTGTTTTTCAAAGTTCCCCACAAGGAGAAGTCTAGAGGGGTCAAGTCTGGTGATTTAGGCGCCCACTGTATCAATCCATTTATATCTATCCAATTTTATCCATAAAAATCATTAAAATACTGTGGGACAACTCGTGCTTTTTGCGGTGGAGGTCCGTCATGCTGAAAACACATGTTTGCTCGCAGCTGTAATGGCGCGTTTTCGAGAAGCACAGTTGTTCTTGAAGAAATTACAAATATTGCTCACTGCGTAAAACTCCTTCGTAAAAATATGGACCAATCAAATGCCCATTAATAATACCACACCTAACGTTAATACAGAAGTGTCCTTTGTTTTCAATCAGATTGACAAAATGTGGATTTTCAGTAGCCCAAAAATGTTCATTTTTTTATTGGGCTTACCGTTACTAACAAAACGGCTATCATCCGTCCACAACACATGCTGGAAAAATCAATTATCATTGATCTCTAGGTTTACCATCACTTGGGCAACATAATTTGTTCTTCGTTGTTGATGTTGATCTGACAAGTGTTCTAAATTGTGAAGTTTATAATTGTGGTAACCATTTCCTTTCAAAATTTGTCATACTGAACTATATTTTAAGTTCAAGTCACGACAGGCTTGCCGAATTGAGTTTCCTGGACGGTCTTGAAAATATTACAAAACAGTGGCAACAATATTGTCAGAATTGATCCTTTTAGCAAATTGTCTTCCCTTTAGAGCAGAAAATGCCTCGCTATTTATACCTAAATTGCGCTCCAATCTTGCAAATATTTTTAAGGCTGGAATAACACGTTTGGGGTATCTCTGGGCGTATAACTGAACTGCTCTTCTAGGGTTCTTTTGAGATTCTCCATAAACTAATAACATGTCGACTTTTTCGTTGTGCGTGAATATTTTTCAAAATCAAATGACAACTAAACAATATTTGTCAACCATTAGTTTAATTATTGACAGCGGCTTTGTTATTTGCTTCCAAAGGCTACTTGTTTAAGTCGTGACAATTGTGAATTTTTGATATTACTTTTTTAATGTTTGCTTATAATTGTTTAATGAAAGAAGATAGTATAACGGCGGTCATAGGTGCATTTGGTTGCAGTTATAGGTGCATTTGATTCCGTCGTTATACTATGAATCTTACCACAGGAAAACACAAGAAATGCAGGTACTTGGGGGGTTTTATTTATACTTAACTATGTCACGTACAAAAACGAACGTTAGCACGTGTTATTCTCTAAAATTATTTTTATTATATTTTTTGTGTCCACGGCAACCTTCCTATCTCTCCCCGCCGTCCGGATTATTCTTGCTCAGGCGACACCACAATAGCAAATTTTGTTCTCTACAAAGTTAATTCACAAAAATGAGCTCTTTTTAAATATCCAAAAATATAGCTATGTTTCTGGGAAAAATATATTATATGACGCCATTACTTCAGTTTCCAAATTTAGAAAAATATACAATTTTTGCTTAAATTGGACCTTACTCAATCCCATTTATGTAGTTCTTTTCAGATTTTTTCTATCGTTTTTCCTTTGCTTATAATAGAGCTGAGACATCGAGGTTCGCTCACCCTGTAAATGTAAACATATAAGAAAAATTCTTTGTATATAATTATAAATTAAGTACAGTGTGTGTGTGTTTGTATACAAAAGCATTTTTTTTTTTTCACTAAACACGGTTTTGTTGCCAGACACGCTGGAATTGTTCTGTTTTCAAACACTAAGCTCTGAGGGAGAGAGCATTCCGTGAGGAATTTTCACCACCGCCGGCGTTCCGAATGAGAAGTTTTCAAATAATCATCGCCATGCAATAGGAGACGATTACACGCCACTGTATTTATTTATTTTTTGTTCCCTTTTCGGCGTTTTCCGACTCTTTGGGCGCCTTCGCACGGTCGAAATTAGCAGCGCAGAATTGTTTGGAGTTTATCGACGCGGCGCGGGTAATTCCGGCGGATAATGGAGCGATCCCTTGCGAAATTAAAACTTGTAATGCCACTGTTAATTATTTATCGTAAATGGGGGGAATAAATCAGTGTTCGCGCTCACACACACAAAAAAAAAATGTTGGACGTTTATTAAATTCATCGCTTTAATTCAATTATAATTTGTGTCGTTTTGGAAATTAAGTGAGTTTTAAAAATTAATCCATTTATTAATTTACGGTTTCATAGGTTTATTTAAATTAATTACAATTAAATAGTTAAAGTCGCCTCGATCTACCCCTTGGCGTAAAAAGTATCCTTTGTTTATTTCTGTTTAATTAAAGTTACATTTGATAAAATAGTATTAAAACAAGCGTTAGTGGCTGAATGGTTAAACCTATGCCAGTAAACAATAAAAAAATAACAATTAAATATATTTTACAAGCAGTGAAAAGACTCATTCAAAACTTCAAATTGAACGCTTTAAAAAAGCAACTAATGCCTGAAATTTGGCCGACGGTGCCGCAATACCAAATAAAAACATTTTTTTAGTTTATGCCCCGTATTATAAACAATTAATAAATCATTAGATAACTTTTTGTAAAGTAAATTTATTTTCGTGGTAAACTAATGGGTAAATAAAATTGCGTATTATAAAGCAAACTTGCCAAATAAATAGCAATTCTAAAAATAAATAATTTAATTAGTAGATTACCGCCAAAATTATACGTTTTCATTTTGGCGATAAGTGGAAGCACCAATTTTTAAAATTGAATTGTCGATCTTTCAAATTGAATTGTCAATCAAATTGTAAATTTAGTATAATTTCTTATAATTATGGAGAATAACCATAAAATAGGACAGAATTACACAGAACAAGAAAAATAAAGCATATTAGAAATAATAGAAGACTCGAACGAGTGTTTTCCACTCCCAGGCTAAGCATGAAGTAAAATTTCGAGTTTAGAAAAGCCTGAAAATTTGGTTTGGTCGCGTAGCGCGAAGCGCGGAGCGACCAAACCAAATTTTCAGGCTTTTCTAAACTCGAAATTTTACTTCATGCGCCACGCGTACAAGACACTGATTTCACGTAAAGTTCACTTGTTCACAATATTTCAGTGTTTTCAGTGTTTAATACGCGTGGCGCATGAAGTAAAATTTCGAGTTTAGAAAAGCCTGAAAATTTGGTTTGGTCGCTCCGCGCTTCGCGCTACGCGACCAAACCAAATTTTCAGGCTTTTCTAAACTCGAAATTTTACTTCATGCTTAATCTGGGAGTGGAAAACACTCGTTTAAAGCTTCAAATGGAACTAATTTAAAAATCGTATGCATATGTATAAAAATCCCTGGTTATGTCAACGGGTTGTTTCTGACTTAAAAACCTCTAGATCTTCTACGCCTTAGAATTTCTTGTGGTTCAAATTAATTACTGTCAGGGAAGATACTATAAGCGAACTTAAATCTAACGTGGATGGTATGGTAGACATGATTATCGTAATCAAATTAATAAATACAAGTAGTAGAATCTAAAGTAATTACAATAATATAATACACTTTTGACTATTAACTGTCAAATTATTTAGAGAATACAACTCACAGCTTACTAGAACGAATTTTCAACTAATGAAATGCGGGGAAAGCATAGTTGCATGTTTATCACCGCGATGATAAAAAACAAAAGAAGCGGTGATAAGTTGTCTTAAAATTCGAAACGTCAAAATGAACGAAAATCGCTAGGGTAAAGTTTCGTGCAGTAAAATTAATAGAGAAGTGAAATGTGCGACGCCAGAAAACAAATAATCGCAGTGGCGGCAGTTTACGAACTTTTGTACGGTTAAAAGATGCACAATCAATAGGGAAACAACAATATCAAAGCTGTCGATAAGATTGAGGGACTAGCATTATTTTATTCCTTATATTCTCCCACTAAATATAACTGGTGATATGATTAATTATCGATAATATTTTGTCGCTGAAACCGAAGCAGCACATTCAACTCGTGCTGCGCACTCATTGAATCTGCAGCTCGGTTTCAACTCCAAAATATCATTGATAATAATCATACCACTCGTTATATAACGGCTGAGAATAAAATTTGCTTGGTAGAAAAATAAACAAAATAATTTACTGAGGAGATTTATTGGCCAATTTAAGTTATTTTGTGTTTAGAATACCGAAATCTTTGTAATTAATTAGTTCATTCCTAAAGTAAATTTTATTTAGCGAATAAAACGTTTTATAATACCAGGCATAATTATAATAAAACATTGTAACTTTGTTTGTACAACACACTATTTTCGGCAACTCAACTTGCCATTATCAGAGTATTTTATTTAATTTAATTAACAAGTATAACAAAGTAGAAGCCTCCACCGTTTATAATTAATTTAGTTGATACAAAGAAAACATAAGGTAAAGAATAATTTAACATAAAGAATAATTGAGTTTATCTCAATAAAACAAAATTATTGCAGAAAGTCGATATTAATTTTAGTTCGTTTTTATATTAAAAAAAAAACATAAGGAGTTGAATTTGATGATGTTCGAGTTGTAGCAATGAATTTTCCCCGATATGTATTAAAAATTATTTCACGCGAATTCCATTTACACACTACCCTTTGAAAAGATAAATGTATGTAGACATTAATAGAGATTTATAGTGCATTTTTCGCGAGCACGTAGACCGTATTTTTATAAATTTAGCGCACATACACATCCACATAGAGACCGCAGATAAATAGTCGATATCCGATGTTGCTTGGTGCACTTTGCGACGTTTCGGCAAGCGACTATTTTCGTAATAAAAGCGTCCTCTTTGTCCATTACAGCAGAAATTTATTAAAAGCCTTTTTGCCGGCCACAAAGTACCGCAGCAGCGGAGGCGACCCGAATTTTGCCCGAGTAATATTTCATTAATGCCGGGATTTTGAGTTTTATGTACAAATTTTACATATTTCGTTTTATTTACATTTTTTTTCTTGCTGTTTTGTTGCAGTGCCGCCCGATATTTTGGATTATCAGACCAGTCCGGATTTAGTTGTGCAAGAGGGGGCCAACGTGAGCATCAGATGCGTCGCCAGGGGATCCCCGGAGCCGACTATTGTGTGGAAGAGGGAGGGAGGCGAGAATATTCGATTGAATTCTATACAGGAAGGTTGGTTTAAAATTTATTAAAAATCCTAACACGAATGGACATAAATACAAGTCCTTACTGATCTCTTGCACACATTACTTTAACAGGGCTGTGAGTGTGTTTGATTACTTATGAGTTAGATATCTATATTATGTAACGAGTGTCTATAAACTGTTTAAAAAATGTTATAAACTGTTTAGATCAGTGGTGGGGAAACTTTTTTTAAGACGGGCCATTTGTAATAACCAGACAATCGTAGCGGGCCAAAGAATAATGCTTAATCGTAGGTAGGTAGTTTTTATGCGGGTCGTCACATTACGAAGTAAGAACGCGTTCAAACATTCTCACGACGGCACTCTTAAACGGGCCGGATTAAACCTTTCCGCGGGCCGGACTTGGCCCGTGGGCCGTAGTTTCCCCATCACTGGTTTAGATAGTCATACAATTCAGTAAATCTCGGAAACGTCAAATAAATATATAGTTCATCCGAGAATGCAAGCAATATCTAGTTGTTTTTATTGCCATTCCGACATCTCTAAACTCCCTAAACACAAAGTTAAAGCAAGCGTTAAATATATGACGTTTTGTTGGTAATACCCCACAGCGTGGCCGCTTCACCACTCGTAATAAATCCAGGCAAAAACTCCGAGTCCGAGGAAAAGTGAATTTGTTAGAACATTTCAATGCACGTTCAAATTTTTATTGATAAATGGCAGTTTTATGTTACTTGGTGTGGGGCTGGACCCTCCTTGCTGCGTCACTACAGCTTAACCATAATTCACCACTTTTTAACCATTCATAACTCAACGTTAGGCATCTAGCACCTAACGTTTTCAGACGGGTTTTTAGGTTATGTGAATGTTTACATGTACTCTTGGCAACCATGCGGGGACTTTAAATCCATCAACATATTGCCTGGATTCTTGGATATACTATAGTTATATGTCTAACTACGACGTATGTTTCTGAAGTTAGAACCTACTGGGATGCCGACAGTTTATAGACACTTGTTATATATTCGCAAACAAATCCATTTGTATATCATTGTTGATATTGACATTAAACCTAAACTAGTATTAAACAAAATACATAAAAGTAAAACAAAATCAAGTGAATTTAATGTATAAAACCAATATGTTAGAGGTCCATTTGAATAGTTTCTTCTGCATCACACTGTGTAGGGGTGTATTATGAGCTGTAAAAACATTTGTAAAGAGGTACTTTCGAAAATATTCCTAAAAATGATTACTTATCATCAACATTATTTTATAAGATTCGGTTTGCTGACTTTGCCATGCATATACAGAGAGTTTTATGTAACACCGAACATATTCATAACGAACATTTTTCTTTTAAGTATACATATGCAGACGTTGTACATTTTACCACGCTCGGTTTATTAAAAGAATACAATTTGAGGCTTTAAACGAGTGTTTTCCACTCCCAGGCTAAGCATGAAGTAAAATTTCGAGTTTAGAAAAGCCAAACCAAATTTTCAGGCTTTTCTAAACTCGAAATTTTACTTCATGCGCCACCGGCACAAAACACTGATTTAATGTAAAGTTTAGCGGTGTGTTTTAAACTTCGTAATATGTCCGTCTTTTGTACCGGTGGCGCATGAAGTAAAATTTCGAGTTTAGGAAAGCCTGAAAATTTGGTTTGGCCGCTCCGCGCTTCGCGCTACGCGTCCAAACCAAATTTTCAGGCTTTTCTAAACTCGAAATTTTACTTCACGCTTAGTCTGGGAGTGGAACACACTCATTTTAAGTTTCAAATTGAACTCATTTAAAAAAAAACAACGATTATCTAAAGATTTATGGCATACACGCTGTAATTGGGACATGTATACTTGAAAGAAAAACTCCCTGTATGTACAAGTTGAGGCATTAATTGCAATTGATTAGCTACAATTTGTAATGGTCATAAAGGCAACCCAATTTACACATAACCTAAAAACAAAAGGTGTCAAATGAAAATTTTATGAAAATGTTCGGTGTTATATAAAACTCTCTGTATATCCTTAATGGTATTCTACTTGTTAAAGATAATTACCATTATTTCTCTAAGAACTCAACAAACCACTCACATAATACTAGACATAGGATGTTGTTGAGAGTTGAAAAACATCAAACACGTTTGTTTGAGAAATCACCATACTATGTCGGCACACTAATGTATAACAAATTGCCTTATGATATTAAGTCAACCGCAAATCGTAACACTTTTCGTAAAAAATTGAAAAAATTTCTTGTCGATAAATGTTTTTATTCAATTTCCGAATTTTTGAATTAGTTATGTATGTCTTTTCTTTTAAGATGGTATTGTAATTGTGATAATATTTAATTTAATTTATTTCACACATAATTTTAATTATTTATTGACGTCTCACATCTATTTTATTGTAAATAGCCTAAGTGAATAAAGATTTGATACTTGATACTTAAACAAAAGATATGTCGACATCGTTCTTTGCGTGCCTTAAATGTTGACTTAAAAGTATCCACATTCGGCCAATTTTATAATTTCCCCTTTACATTTAGCTGTCCCAAAGTGCCCCATCTCTGATGTCCCAAACTGCCCCATGCGTTCGAAATGTGTTACATGTGATAAATCTATATTTCCCAATGTTCAAGGGGAATGAAATATGGTTTATGTAGTGCACAAATATCTATTTTCTCACATACTTCGTTAACAATTTGAAAACTTACCTCAAGAAATATTTATTACTCGACTAATTAATAAGCACAAAACTTACATTGTGCAACACTTCATAATGTTTCTGTAATAACTTCATTAAGTCTTGTGATTTCAGCATGAAACTACACAGTTCGCAATTAAACTATCATTGCTATCAATCCACAAAATACCTATTCGTTAGAAAAGTGATCGATTTAGGATTAAATTGTGTTTACTTTGTGATGTAGGGTAGAGTATAGAGTATAAAATACCGAATATGTAGATCTTTCAGAAAAAGTAAAATCTGAGGTCTTCGAAGGTGCCCCATGTCCCTAGGGGCAGGTTGGAACAAGAGGCACTTTTGAAAACTTCAGATTTGAATTTTATTGAAAGATCTACACATTCGGTATTTTATACTCTATACCAGTGGTGGGGAAACTTTTTTTAAGACGGGCCATTTGTAATAACCAGACAATCGTAGCGGGCCAAAGAATAATGCTTAATCGTAGGTAGGTAGTTTTTATGCGGGTCGTCACATTATAAAGTAAGAACGCGTTCAAACATTCTCACGACGGCACTCTTAAACGGGCCGGATTAAACCTTTCCGCGGGCCGGACTTGGCCCGCGGGCCGTAGTTTCCCCATCACTGCTCTATACTCTACCCTACATCACAAAGTAAACACAATTTAATCCTAAATCGATCACATTTCTAACGAATCAAATCAGTTGAGTATTTAGTGAATTAAATCGCTCGGAACGCCCACAATCTGGAAGTTCAATCCGGAATAGCTGAAGTGCGGTAATTAATGTCGTACTCCGTTATCTGTTTTCTATTTTTATTTTCTACTAGGGATAATCATTGGTGATAAATTGTAATTCCGGCCGAGCACCGGCAATCAATCTCGCTTTCCCGGGAAAAACTAATTAATGAATCACTCGTCCCATTTCTCACTTAATGAAAACGTAAGAGCGCTCGTTCAGTGTAAAACTTTTCTTTGAGAAGTACACGCAGAATAATCGAAATAGTGGGTTATAAAAGATTGATTGTAGGTTTGAAATTATGTAATTATGTAATAATATTAAAAAACAAAAACGCAAACCTACTTTTTGTTTCTGTTTTGTCCCTTTTCTGTGTTATTTAATTAAACAGGTAATATGTATCACAAAGTAACCGCCACCACCACAAAATATTTAACAGACGTACACACATTAAAGGTTTTATCTAAAAAGATCAAATAAACTTTTGTAAAACTGAAATTAATAATAAAATAATTAATTTAATAGTTGAAGCTGTTACTCGGTGAAATTACATATCAACACTTTTAGAAAATAACACACTTGGCTAAGATTTCACTGATCATTGATTGACACCGCAACAATTGTTTCGCCACACAGTGGCTTCATCAAGTAGATGAATAATTATTAATCTATAATTATTCATCTGATGAATTAATTTCTCACTTAACCCGTGGTGAAACATATTTAATTAATACGCTTTGATTAAAACACTTGGTTTGTTTCACTGATTTTTTATTTTTACTCCAACTAGTTTCGACCTTAGGTCATTCTCAAGGAGATATTTACAAAATTTTACAAATGTATCGATATTTATACAAATTTTACAGCTAATTTCAGGTAATAAGGGCCGTCGCGATGGGGGAAAGCCAAATGTCTTTGATGTTATTAAGCGTGGTTTTCCATTTTTTATTGCTCTGTTTATTTCTAATCCCTCTCGGAGATTTAAGTCACGTCCCTTATTACCTGAATACAAAATATTTAAATTACTATTATTGAATTAATGGTTATTTTCTATACAATGTTGTGAAAGTCCGGTGGAAAATTTATTATTTAATATTGATTTTTTGTGTTCACTTAATCTAATTTTAAAAGTTCTTCCTGTTTGTCCTATATATACACAATCACAATCTCCGCACTTGATTTCGTATACGCCACTTTTTTCAAATATGTCTATGTCGGATTTATTATGCACTAAAAGTTTGTGTAGATTAATTGGATTTGTCATTATAACATTAAATTTATACCCTTTTAAACAATTTTTTATATTTTCTGATAGGTTGTTAACAAATTCCAGGTTGCACCACTTATTTTTTTCGATTTGTTTTGCGCATAAAAATATTTTTCAAATTGTTTTAATTTTTTCTTTTTGACAAATCTATCTTTTAAATGAGTACTGTAACCGTTATTAAATGCAATTGTTTTTATAGTTTTTAGTTCTTGTTTAAAATTATGTTGATTAAGGGGGATATGTATGAGTCTATGGATTAAGGAGTGGAAAGTGCTGTATTTAATTTTATGGTGTGTGTTAGAAGAATTAGGTATTATGGTATCGGTAAAGCTATGTTTTCTATAAATTTTAAAATCTAATTTATTGTCAATTCTAAGGTCGAAACTAGTTGGAGTAAAAATAAAAAATCAGTGAAACAAACCAAGTGTTTTAATCAAAGCGTATTAATTATTCATCTGCCTGATAAAGCCACTGTGTGGCGAAACAATGGTTCGTGTCATTCAATAAACAGTGAAATCTTAACCAAGTGTGTTATAAAATAATTGCTAATATAAAATCACGGCCAAATCACAAAATACCCGCCTCCACCACAAAATATTTAACAAACATACATACATTAAGGGTTTTATCTAAAAAAATCAAATATACTTTTGTGAAACTTAATTTAATAATGAATTAATTGCTAATATGAGATCATAGCCAAATACTGAAAAACTCAAAATTTCAATTTAGAGAATTAAGGGTTTTATCTAAAAAAATCAAATATACTTTTGTGAAACTTAATTTAATAATGAATTAATTGCTAATATGAGATCATAGCCAAATACTGAAAAACTCAAAATTTCAATTTAGAGAATTAAGGGTTTTATCTAAAAAAATCAAATATACTTTTGTAAAACTTAATTTAATAATGAATTAATTGCTAATATGAGATCATAGCCAAATACTGAAAAACTCAAAATTTCAATTTAGAGAATTTTCACTAGCGGAAGAGATAGATGGATAATTTGTGCATATAATCCCTAAAAATTAAGGTCTTACTCACATAATTGCGTCTGCTTCATTATATTCGATACTTGTTGGTAGTAGCAACTTTCTTGATGGAACCAGATGTTCACACTGGGTAAAGTTAAACACTTGTATTGTTCCATGTTTTTTTTTTTTTCAATTGCCTGACACGCGTTTTGATCCGCTACGTATACTCAGGGAATTTTTCTTTTATGTATACACATTCGTTCGTTTTCAAAAGAATTCAATTTAAAGTTTTAATCGAATGTTTTCCACACCTAGGTTAAGCATGAAGTAAAATTTCGAGTTTAGAAAAGCCCTGTGAAAATTTGTCGAGGGTCGCGCAGCGACCCGAGACAAATTTTCTGGGCTTTTCTAAACTCGAAATTTTACTTCATGCGCCACGCGTATAAATGACTGATTTCAAGTGATTTTTAAAATATTCTTAGAAGTACTTGACTATTTTTTGACCACTTTCATTTACATTTTTAAACGAAGTGGTTTTTAATATTTTTCATATAAAGATTAAAAAAAACAGTTCAATTTTAAGTTTTAAACGAGTGTTATCCAATCCTAGATCAAGCATGAAGTAACATTTTAAGTTTAGAAAAGCCCTATAAAAATTTGATCTACAGATATTCGTTGTTTGTTTTTTAAGAGATCTATGTGAAGATTTAAACAAGTGTTTTCCACTCCCAGACTAAGCATGAAGTAAAATTTCGAGTTTAGAAAAGCCCCGTGAAAATTTGTCTCGGGTCGCGTAGCGACCCGAGACAATTTTTTTGGGCTATTCTAAACTCGAAATTTTACTTCATGCGCCACGCGTATAAATCACTGATTTCAAGTGATATTTAAAATATTCTTAAAAGTACTTAACTTTCTTTTATCTCTTTTATTTCAAATTTTAAATGAAGTAGTAAAACAAAGTTATGTGATTTTAATATTATTTTATATAAAGATGTACTACAAAGTGTATCCTAATCAAAGGAAATATTTAAGAATATTAGTGATATATACAATTATTAATATTTCGATCCGTTGTTAAACACGACTTTAGCAGTATATTTATAATCCTGCTTTAGCAGTTTATTTTTAATTTTGGTTTAGAAGTATATTTTAACTTTCACTAGAAATCAGTGTTTTATACTCGTGGCGCACGAAGTAAAATTTCGAGTTTAGAAAAGCCCAGAAAATTTGTCTCGGGTCGCTGCGCGACCCTCGACAAATTTTCACGGGGCTTTTCTAAACTCGAAATTTTACTTCATGCTCAGTCTGGGAGTGGAAAACACTCGTTTAAATCTGCACATTGATCTCTTGTAAAAAAATAACGAATATCTGTAGATTTGCAACGTATAATTAAGATATGGATACTAAAAGAAAGCTTCCTGTAAATTGTAACATTTGTCAAATAATAATTACCAATCTTCGATCCGTTGTTAAACACGACTTCAGCAGTATTATATGTATAATCCTGCTTAAGCAGTTTATTTTAATTTCTGATTTAGAAGTATATTTTGAACTTTACTACAAAGCAGTGTTTTATATGTGTGGCGCATGAAGTAAAATTTCGAGTTTAGAAAAGCCCAGAAAATTTGTCTCGGGTCGCGGGTATTACTGATATATACAATTATTAATATTTCGATCCGTTGTTAAACACGACTTTAGCAGTATATTTATAATCCTGCTTTAGCAGTTTATTTTCAATTTTGATTTAGAAGTATATTTTAACTTTCACTAGAAATCAGTGTTTTATACTCGTGGCGCATGAAGTAAAATTTCGAGTTTAGAAAAGCCCAGAAAATCTGTCTCGGGTCGCTGCGCGACCCTCGAAAAATTTTCACGGGGCTTTTCTAAACTCGAAATTTTACTTCATGCTTAGTCTGGGAGTGGAGAACACACGTTTAAATCTTCACATTGATCTCTTAAAAAAAACAACGAGTATCTGTAGATTTGCAACATATAATTAAGATATGTATACTGAAAAAAAAAACTTCGTGTATATTGTAACATTTGTAAAATTCAAATTAGTTTTTACTTTGAGAATGATCGTAACGAATTGAAACACATGTCAGGCAACTGAAAATAAAAACATGGAACAATACAAGCGTTTTGCATCATTAGTTCAAAGATTGCTTTTGTTGAGAGGTGTTGAAGTGCAAAATAGAGCAAAGAAAATTACGCTTTTTTTATGTATCGTATAATTTGAAAGTAATGTAATCAATTTTAATTCTACGTAATGGAGTCTTTTCCTGCAGGTATGTAGAACATTTTTCGTAAAAATAAAGTTAAGAAAGTAGTTTATTTAGTTTTAAAATTAGGTACAATTCCATAGCCTAACAAAAACGATATATTTTTTTAAACCTTAATTTTTACCTGGACCAAACGTAAAAAATGCTACTATATAATAGGTAAACCATTTATTTTTGTACATTCATTTACAGAACTCCAAAAATGTTTTGGATTATATCCAATACTTTCTTCAGTATTTATGATACTTATGAAAGTAGCACACTGAGTTCTAAGTATTTTAAATATATCATAATCACATAACCTACCACTAGCTTTATATGCAGCAGTCGAGCTGTGCGTGAAACACGGAGGTGTTCCCGCTAGTTATTCGCCTGAAAATAATTAATGGGTGTGGTTGTCCCGAGTTAGTACTGCAGAGTTATGTTCCCGCTAGTTAAAAGCACACAACACAATTGACGGGTGAGGTCGCGCTGTGCGTGGAAAACGAAGGAGTGTTCCCACTAGTTAATTGCCTGAAAACAATTAACGGGTGTGGTCGTTCCAAGTTAGTACTGCAGAGTTATGTTCCCGCTAGTTAATAGCACAAAAACAATTGACGGGTGAGGTCGAGCTGTGCGTGGAAACGGAGGAGTGTTCCCGCTAGTTAATTGCCTAAAACGAAACGGGTGAGGTCGTCCCGAGTTAGTACTGGATAGTTATGTTCCCGCTAGTTAATAGTACAAAACAATTGACCGGTCAGGTCGAGCAATACAAAGAAGTCGGGGTTGGATTTTGAGGGATTTCCATCTCATAATATAAATGCGGGTTATTTCATTTTTTTTCTACAAGTGGAGTCATATAGTTATTTGAGTTTAATTGAGATGCACAAGGCTTCTAAGCACAAACAAATAATAAAGTATTTTGACAATATAAATATTTTAAGAAATACAAATTAATTAGAAATGTCATAGGAGGGTTACTCGTACTAAACTTCATATACATTAAACTCAGTTCCTGTCTTATTAATTGTCCACACATCCTCCTGGTCAACATAAGAAAAGTTAGAAAC
This sequence comes from Philonthus cognatus, assembly GCA_932526585.2. Taxonomy (NCBI): domain Eukaryota; kingdom Metazoa; phylum Arthropoda; class Insecta; order Coleoptera; family Staphylinidae; genus Philonthus; species Philonthus cognatus. Next base: position 82,196,164 of record OW052245.1, on the reverse strand, counting down.
ACACAGTAATCTTGATAACATATATTGACACAAACAACGAACCTGTTAAATAAATAAAAAGGTTACTACATACACAATTACGTTGTTTGTAAAATATAAATTATAAATTTGTATTTAATTGATGAGGCGGATACATGATGAAACTCCATAATACTATTTGAAATAAAACAACGCAGTTGGGAGGGTTTCACTTTTATTGTTGAACACTGCAACATGTTTCACCACACAGTGGCTTCATCAGGCAGATGAAATAATGATTTTACAAAGTACAGGTAAAAGCTTATATACTAATGCAATTAAATTAATAGAAGGGGGGGGGGGTTAATGAGGTAATTAGGCTGAAACTAATACAAACAATTTTGAGCGACTAAATATTGATTAGGGGTGAATTATTTACTTCTATTTGGTCATTTAATAGAATACCTTTTTTGTTATATTTATTAATTTCTAATTCTTCTAAGTTTAATTTACGACTTTTGTTACATTCGTGCAAAATTTTGAATTTAGGGTTAAAGTTATGTTGGTATTCGATTAAATGATTGGCTTAGGTTGAGGAGGTTTTCTTAAATTTAAGAAAACCTCCTCAACCTACGCCAATCATTTAATCGAATACCAACATAACTTTAACCCTAAATTCAAAATTTTGCACGAATGTAACAAAAGTCGTAAATTAAACTTATTAGAAGAATTAGAAATTAATAAATATAACAAAAAAGGTATTCTATTAAATGACCAAATAGAAGTAAATAATTCACCCCTAATCAATATTTAGTCGCTCAAAATTGTTTGTATTAGTTTCAGCCTAATTACCTCATTAACCCCCCCCCCCTTCTATTAATTTAATTGCATTAGTATATAAGCTTTTACCTGTACTTTGTAAAATCATTATTTCATCTGCCTGATGAAGCCACTGTGTGGTGAAACATGTTGCAGTGTTCAACAATAAAAGTGAAACCCTCCTAACTGCGTTGTTTTATTTCAAATATTATAAATTTGTATAATACCTAGGGTTTAAACATAACATTATTTTTAGAAAACACCAATTTAATTTTAAAGGTTGATTTAACAACAACAGCTAAGTCAAATTCAACAGAGATTTTTATATGTGGGCTATTTATTATCTTACGGATTTCACGAAAATTCGGCTGCCTAGAACTGCCTATGCAGGTGAAGTGATTTTTTTGCTAATCCATACGCCGATCTACCATTTAATCGTGAAACGCACGGATGTGACAAATTTTTATTACGCCTCCGGAAAAAGTTAATTTTTGCAAAGTTCTTTACAATACGATATTTTATTAAAGGTGGATTACAAGTATTCATTTTTCTGCAAATTAATTTTAATTGGCACTTAAGGGACAACACCACTGTGACCCCCTATTTTTTGCCGTTTTTCAAGAATTTTTTTTGTGGGAAAAAAAGACATATTCAAACATTTTTTGTTGTTTTGTTCGTTGTTTATTAAAGATACATAAAAAAAAATCTAATTTTTCACGCCTTATGGTGGCGCTGGGGAAGCTCCCGCGTCAGGTGCTGTTGCCTTTGCAGTGATCCGCGGCACGCAGCAGAACTGTCTTCAAAGTCGATCTGAAAAAAAATATCGAGTGTCTTCGTAAATAATATGATATTTTGAAGAGAAGTACATAGGGATTTGAAAAAATATTGATTTTTAAAAATAGGAACGCTTTCGAAATTTAAGGTCGATTTTTGAGCAAAGTTTCTTGTTGAAAAAAGGCTATAATTTTTGTATTTATTGAGATATCAAAAAAATCCTATGTACTTCTTTAGATAAACTAGTTTTATTGATTCAGTCCAAATTTGAAGTCGATCGGATAAAAATGGCTCGAGTTCTGCTGCGTGCCGCACTCAAAAAAGTGGTTTTGAGAAAAACGCATTCAAAGTTTGAAGTTTGTTAATTTATGTGATAAATTGGAAAACAAATTTTTTACCTAATCAGCGATTCCGGCACCATATAGCTGGCCTTCAAGAAGCAAATCAAGGTCCCCAGCATCTTTTCTCGAACTTGTAGAGGCTTTTCTTGCCTCTTTTGCAGCATCCGTGAGCGAGCGCTCCGCCTGCTCGATCCGCGCTGCGTCGGTTTCAACGGAAAAATTGAAACAATTTGGGCCGATGGTTACCCCCAACGTCTCCATAACTTTCATGAGGCTTCTCAGGCCATCGTTGAATAATAATACCGCGATATCAGCGGCAATATCGATGATTTTTTTGCCCCCGGACTGACACTTGGGGGCTATTGCCCAAACTGATTTGTTGTAGCTTTCGTTATTGTTTTGCGTAAAACCGCCCAAACAACGCTGCAGCAAATCGTCTCTGCTCAAATTTTCATACACTGGCGTAATTGCCTCCAATACTACCTTACCTAACGCTATCCCTATACCGGCCTTGACATTTTTTTAACTATCGCCACCTGAGGCGGCGCGGGACCCCGAGCGTCACGGAGCGCTGCACCGCTCCACAAAATATTTAATATCTCCGAAAATAATATTTTTTTCGACCTGGAACCAACGGCATTCTATTCTTAAATGTATTTTAGATTTTTCTAGATGGTTTTCAAAAAATCGATTTTTTGAAGCCGTCACAGTGGTGTTGTCCCTTAAGGTTGGAACCCTCGCGCTCTTTTCACGCCCCTATCTTAAGATTTTCTTGGCCGTATTGATAGACGTTAATAGAAAGATTCAAAATGCTCTACTAAGGATAAATTAAGCTTTATAAAGTCCCTAAATCTTTCTATTGGTAGATTTTAATAAGCTCTAGTCAATCGATAGTTACAAATTTTAATAAATAATATGTTTACTTAACCCGCGGCGAAACATTTTTGAATCTATTTAATACAAATACTTGGTTTCTTTGACTGATTTATTTTTAGTAGCCTACAACAGTTTTAAAATTATTTGCTAATTTCTGTTAATAAAGCAATTTGTGTTTAACTATTAACTAACTATTAATTTTTATTTCGCATCTATCTACATTCAATTTTTATACCGTGCGATCGTTTAAAACATGATTTACGATTCCTACGATTTGTCCTAGTATCAGGAATCTGGATATACGAAAATTGGACGCGGATATAAAGACGCGCGACTTTCGGACGCGGTCTTTTAGACGCGCGACTTTTGGACGCGGTCTTTTGGACGCGGTCTTTTGGACGCGCGACTTTTGGACGCGACGACAATTGGACGCGACGACATTTAGATGCCTGATATTTGGACGCGCGACATTTGGATGCTGTCGCCTCGTGCAGCTTTTAGTGGAGATAGCTTTAGTACTTTGTAGTGTGCCAAATTCAATCTAAATCATCGTATACTAAATTAAACCATAATTTTTACTGCTCGTGGTAATAAGATATATGAATTATGTGTGAAAAAACCTTTAAATAGTCAAACACAACAAATATTGCAAACCTTTCTCCTAACCTAACCCAACCGAGAACTGTGTAGAGTAAGCATCATGCGCAAAGAGACTTACGCAATTTATTCTATTGCAAACTTTTCTCCTTACCTAACCTAACCTAGAAGTATGTGTAATAGGTATCATGCATAGACAATTTATCCTATTGCAAACCTTTTCCCAAACCTGACCTAACCTAGAAGTATGCGGAATAGATACTGTGCGCAAAATGACTTGCGCACTTTATTCTTTTGAAAACTTTTCTCCTAACCTAACCTAACCTAACATAAAAGTGTATGGAATAGGTATCGTGCAAACACAATTTATTATGTTGCAAACCTTTCTCCTAACCTAACCTAACCTAGAATTATGTGAAATAAGCATCGTGCACAAAGAGACTTACGCAATTTATTCTATCGCAAATTTGTCTCCTAAACTAACATAACCTAGAAGTATGTGAAATAGGTATCGTGCATACGCAATTTATGCTATTACAAACGTTTCTCCTAAACTTAACCTAACCTAGAAGTATGTGGAAGAGGCACCATGCGCAAAATGACTTGCGCAATTTCTTCGTTTGCAAACTTTTCTCCTAACCTAACCTAACATAGAAGTATGTTGAATTGGTAATGTGCATACACAATTTATTCTATTGCAAACCTTTCTCCTAACCTAACCTAGAAGTATGTGGAATAAGCATCGCGCACAAAGAGACTTACGCAATTTATTCTATCGCAAATTTGTCTCCTAAACTAACCTAATCTAGAACTATGTGGAATAGGCATCGCGCACAAAATGACTTGTGCAATTTATTTTATTATTGTCAAATGCTATAAATATATGCAGGCGTCCAAATGTCGTGCGGTGATTTGTCTCGCGTCTATATGTCGACACGTCCATTTTTCACGCGTCCAAATGACCGCGTCCTAAAGTAGCGCGACCATATGTCCGCGTCCTTTTGTCGTGATATCCAGGAATCTCATATCGATTTATGCATAAATAGCAAATTGTATTTTTCTTTTATGAGTCACAAACTATTTTAATAAGGTGTACATTTACAGCCCTGTTTTTATACCACAATAAAGCTAATTATAAAGTACAACGCAAAAACCTCGTATCTTATTGAAATTACTTTCTCGTTTAATTCTTTTTACCATGCGTAACAAACACCCCGACACGTACAAGCTCATACATAATTAGCAATTTTTCCACAAGTGCGAACACTTTACACCCCCATAAACGCGCACCCTCACTTTAACAGCCCTCCCTTACTCCACCGCCAACTTTGCTAATTGTGGGAAATTCGTCCTTTTCCAGTCGGCCACGTCGATGGGCAAGTGCTCAACATGTACCGCGTGGGCAGAAAACAGATGGGATCTTATCTGTGCATCGCCTCCAACGGGATCCCGCCTTCTGTTAGCAAGAGGATAATGCTCACCGTGCACTGTAAGTGTCCTTTTTTCGGGGTCTTAACTGGATGTCGGTGCGGAGGGGAAAACTGTTGCTAATTCCGCCTGGACGTGGACTGGTTTTACAAACAATTCGGGGGGGAAGCTTCGGCAGACGTGTTTAATTGCTTATATAAAGGGTTGTATAGGTTGTGTTAACGAACAAAAGATGTTCTTTCTGTAGGGAAGAGTCTTTCATAATTTAATCATTTAATTTGATCCATCAAGGAAAAACAGTCTTTGGTAATTTAATCAGTTAATTTAATCAATCAGAATATAATATTTCATAACTTAATGATTCAATGAAACTGATCAATAAATCTTTTGCCCACTTGCAACACAGCGGATTAACTTTAATCGATGATTAGTACTTCTATACCTCATTCATTGCCAATGCGTTAGTTAATCAGTCATGGTATAGGTGTGCCTTTGATAAATTAATTATTACATACAGGGAATTTTCCTATAAAGTAAACATACCCAGATTTTTCCTCTGTAAATGCTCAGGTGTTCATTGTTTTTATAAGTGTTTAATTTGAAATTTCTGACGAGTGTTTCCAATCCCAAATTAAGCATGAAGTAAAATTTCGAGTTTAGAAAAGCCTGAAAATTTGGTTTGGTCGCGTAGCGCGAAGCGCGGAGCGACCAAACCAAATTTTCAGGCTTTTCTAAACTCGAAATTTTACTTCATGCGCCACGCGAATAAAACACTTATTTATTGTGAAGTTCAAAAGTTAAAAAATGTAGCACACAAAATGTGTGTGCTAAAGTTCGATCTCACAACAATAAATTTTACAAATATATAATTTTTAAGTAAAACTTGCGCTTTGAAAATTCGAATAGTTTTCTTTGGGATATGTAAATTAATTAAAAAATAAGGATATGCAAGAATAATTATGAAAGACATTTCGAGAGCTAATATTAAAGTAAAATAAAAACTTAAACAGTATTTTTTTAAATTTACTTTAGATCAGTGTTTTATACGCGTGGCGCATGAAGTAAAATTTCGAGTTTAGAAAAGCCTGAAAATTTGGTTTGGTCGCTCCGCGCTTCGCGCTACGCGACCAAACCAAATTTTCAGGCTTTTCTAAACTCGAAATTTTACTTCATGCTTAATCTGGGATTGGAAACACTCGTTAGAAATTTCAAATTGAATACTTATAAAAACAACGAACGCCTGAGCATTTACAGAGGAAACATCTGGATATGGAATTTTTCTTTTAAGTAAACAAATCCAAATTTTAAGGCCTTTTCAAACTGGAAATTTTACTTAATGCTTAGCCTGGGAGTGGAAACACTCATTACAAGCTTCAAATTGATCGCTTTTTTAAAAACAACGAACTCCTGCAAAATTACAGCTTATAATCGTGGTTTAATTGGGATATGTATCCTGATATTTACACTGTACATTTTCGGGCATTCGTCGTTTTTAAAATGTGTTTCATTTGGAGATTGTAAAGACTGTTTCCAATTTTAGATTAAGCATAAAGTAAAATTTCGAGTTTTGAAAAGAATGAAAAATTGACTTTGTTTACTTTAAAGAAAAATTCCTTGTATAAAACTCATGAATCAAATTTTCTTTAATGTAAACCTATCCCGATTTATACACTGTAAATTTTCAGGCATTCGTCGTTTATTAAATATGTTTCAGTTTTTGATATTTTGATATGGTAAACAATGTAAATTTAATTATTCTGTCTGTACAACTAAATTATAGTGAATGTAAAATAATTCACTAACAGTGTTATGAAAGTTTGGTAAAAAATTCAATTTGTTGCAGTTCCACCTTTAATCTGGATTCAGTATCAATTAATCGGGGCGTATGACAGCCAGCAAATTGTTTTGGAGTGCAACTCTGAAGCCTATCCGAAATCAATCAACTATTGGACGAGAGACACGGGAGAAATTGTCCCTCAAAGTAAGTGTGTTTATTTAGTGCAGTTCACTATGTTTCAGTGTGCTTTATTGGCTCATGATGAAAATATTTCGAGTGTATAAAACTCTGAAAGTTTGAAATTCACTCTGGCAAACCGAAATGTTTAGGATTTTTTAGTCGAAATACTTCCTTCATGTTAAACATAGGAAAAACAGAAGTTAAGTTACGTTTAAATAAAAGATGGCCAGTATCAAATTCTGGTTGACTAATTACGCATAATGAAAATATTTCAAGTTTATAAAATACTAAAAGTTTGAAATTCACTCTGGCAAATCTAAATGTTTAGGATTTTTAGTCGAAATACTTCCTTTATATTAAACATGGGGAAATCAGATGTTAAATAACGTTTAAATAATATTTTAAATGAAAGATGGCCAGTATCAAATTCTGTTTGACTTGTGTATAATCACAGTTAATCTCAGTACTCTCATTTTTCAAGATATTTAGAGACAAAGTTGAAATATTTTGGAAAATAAAAGCACTTTTTATGTATAGTAGAAATTTGAAATAAAACAACGCAATTGGGAGGGTTTCACTTTTATTGTTGAACACTGCAACATGTTTCACCACACAGTGGCTTCATCAGGCAGATGAAATAATTATTTCATCTGCCTGATGAAGCCACTGTGTGGTGAAACATGTTACAGTGTTCAACAATAAAAGTGAAACCCTCCCAACTGCGTTGTTTTATTTCAAATAGTATTATGGAGTTTCATCATGTATCCGCCTCATCAATTAAATATTTATAGTAGAAATCTCAGATGTTATTTAAAAATTACTCTTATAATCAACAATGCCGCGGATTTTTTAAGATATTTATGCCGGTTTGCACCTAAGTCGATTAATTTAATCAGTGATTAGTACTTTTTAAAAACACAACAATTGTATTTACAAATTGTTTAGACAAAAATTAATGAAAAAGACATGTTCAGGATGTCTTACAAATTTATAACATTCTTATGTTCCAGAAATTTGACTTAATCAAAGATTTAGTCAATGATTAGTGGACGATTAAAGCTAACCGGTTGGGGTGCAAATGGACCTTAGAGTCAAAGTTAAAATATTTTCGAAAATAAAAGCACTTTTTAATGATAGTTGAACTCTCACATGTTATTTAAAAATTACTCTAATAATCATTAAAGCTGCGGGAAACCATTTATCAAACGGAACTTAAGTCTATTTATATTTATTTTTTGTACAGGATAATGTATTTATAAATGTTGTCATCCTTTTGATAATATCGATTTGTTGTTGTTATTGTTGTGATCAGTAAGGAAATAAATATTTTAAAAACCTCGCCTGCTTTTCTATAATTTTGAGTCACAGTTAAGAAGAGTAGCCAATTTATGTAGATATTCAATTTGAAAAGTTCATCTCAAAAAAAATCATCTCATTTATTTGAATTAGATTTGGTAGTTCTAAAAAAGCTAAGAGTAAAACTGATTTTATATTATAACAACTAATTTCAAAATCAGTTTAACAATGAGTCAACATGCCACTGTAAAACTGATTTTGAAATTAGTGTTTAAACAAAATCAGAAATTAGTTTTTAATCCAATCAGATATTAGCTTTTAATCAAATCAGAAATTAGTTTTTAGGCAAAATTTTTTGAAACCAGTATATCTAATTTAAATAAATGAGGTGATTTTTTAGTAATTTTAAGCTTACATCGATTTTATATTTGTAATTTAAAAGAAATTAAAATTAAAATCATATTTACTAAAACGTCGCACAGTGGTCTTAACCCTACAAAATTGCAACAAAATATTATATAAGATATCAATTTGAAATTTGGTATGGTTATACTTAAAGAAATTTGAGATCACTAATGATCCAGACACCTTAGTTGCACTTCCGGTTTCACCGGAAACATCTGACATCCGTTTTGAAAATGTAAATGACATACCATATACATTTTTTTGTTTACGGACTAAGGCTGATATTCTACATGGAAATCAATTGTTTGTTTAAGGCTTAGCTTACTTAATTGACAAAAAATAACTTTTTAAATATATTTCTTTTATTCGTTTCACAAGTCTCAAACCTCGCAGCGGAAAGTTTAGGAGCTCGAAGCTAGTCTTGGTGAATTCTTTATGTAGGTTTTTATAATGATTTATTTTTTTCTCAAAGTCCATAGAAACACTGAGTCAAAAATAAATGTCTGACACGAGTGGTCTAAATCACCCACATGGTCGCAGGTTATCGCAGCTAAAAGTCATCAGTTTGTTTTCTCTAAAGCTTGAATTAAATGTTTTTTCAAGTTTGAGGCCTGCGCTAGCCTGCGCTTAAAAGTTACGCTTTATAAAATGATTATTGTTTAGCACATATTTCGAAAAATATAAGGTTTTCATGAAACATGTATTTTAATTTTCTGACTACATTTTAATATTCATTTGTATGCTAGGAATGTAAGAAAAATATGTTACAATCACTTTATTGTACAAAAAAATATGAAATCACAAAATTGAAGAATTATTACTAAAATTCTCAATTCTATTGTGAAATATGAAAATTCAAAGAAAAACAAAAATATAAAATTCTGGGGCTTAAGTAAAAGAAATATATTTGTTAACTATCTTATTTACTAAAAATAAAAGTAATTTTTATTTAAAAAAATTAAAAAGTAGGGCTTGTCGCCGCATTGACCACTGTGCGTCGGAAATATTAAGCGTCTGTAATACCATTTTCAGCCTATGGATTTGTTGTCCAACACCATGACTAAACTTAGTCTTTATTCAACTATGACAATTACACCTGTGCAGTGGAAAGGGTTGTTATAGTGGACTGTGTGCAAATTTACGTTTTACTGTAGCGGTGCAGCGAATCTCAGGACACGAGTGGTGTTCTAGGCTTACGGTCTTTTGGCTTCCTGGAGCGTCTCGCACACGTTTCTTCTTTGGCAAATTCATTGATCCTTCTCGATGCAATCACCAAACATGTTGCTTTAATCGAAATCCTACAGTTGTTGGACTTTTTACGTGGGTCGTAATTCAGGGTGCGGAAACCGAGTGGTTTTGGAATAATTATAATTTTTTTAGATTTTGCTGTAGAAGAAATTTAAGGGTAAACAATTCTTTGGAAGTACATAGCATTTCATTATTATTCACGTTTGAAAAATTAAATATGGCATGTGATGACCATTTCCGTTGATTTTTATCTATTAGGATACTGAAAGAACGTGTTTACAAGGACAAGCCACCTTAGCCACTTCTAAAATATTTTTTTTTCTTGTAAAACAAACTTGTCGTGTGCACATTTTGTAATGCCTCTAATGCTAATACCATCTCTAAACGGGTCCTTATTATGGCTTTTTCGTTTCAGTCAGTTAAGGCATGTCGATGTTAATCAAATTTCGTTTGTCAGATCCGCCGATTTGTCAATTTGATTGACAATTTAAAATAGCAAAGTGAGTCCAGTTCACATAGCCAAATATTTTGCTGTACTAGTTTTTTCTCTTGCAACTGTACATTGATAAACTTGAAGGAGGTGATACGTCAGCAAATTAAAAATATCAATAGAGACTTGCTAGAGAGAGAGTGGAGACTAATTTTCTTGAATGTAAATTGAAGGCGTTGAAGAAAATTGGTATCCACTTATTCCAGCATTTTCCTCTGATTTTGGTGATTTTCTGCAATTTTGCGTATTATTATGTCACCTGTAAACATCAGTTTTTTTAAATTTACTCTATCATTATTCGTGAATAATATAAGTTGCTTTTTTTACATTAAATTATTGGTAATATGAAGCAGTAGAAAGTATAAATAAGCATTTTATGTCTATATAAGTTTTCATGATTTTAAGATGTATTGATATAAAATACGGGTTTAATGTAAAACACATCTCTCAATTTAGTTGTATTTCTGATTTCAGATGAAAAATACGAACCAATCCTCGAACAAGACACATACAAAGTCCAAATGAGGTTAATAATCCACAACATAGAGCCATCCGACTACGGAATATACAAATGCATCTCGAAGAACGCCCTGGGCGACACCGATGGAACCATTAACGTTTATCGTGCGTATTATCTTTATTATCTTTATTGATATTGTACACTTTATTATCGCGCCTTTTACTACATTGGGGCTGACGTTATTGCAGGGATTCCGAGGCCCTCCGTTTCCAATAAAACCGCACACCACAGGAAGAAAAGTAAGTCCTGACCTCGTTCGCTCTTTATAGCACCGCCATATACCAGTAGCACGTATCAAGTAATAGCCAAAAATATTGCAACACAAAAATATATATTAGTAAATATACACTAGATGGACAATGTACAAGTATATTTTATATTTTACGCTCCTTATGAAAGTCTTAAGAAATTTTAAACAGCATCTTTTTGCTTTAAATCGACTAATTTATGATTTAAAATAGAAAACACTTGATTGAAATTTATTTTATTTTTAGATAATCAGGAATGCATTTTTATAAGTAATTATCTATAGCGCACAACCTTATATATATATATATATATATCCGTACTTCAAGATTTATACACTCCAAATTTTCCATGTTTTCTTTATATGTATTATTATTAGTAATAGTTACGCAATATTTTAGATATCATTATACATTTCTCTGTAATTGGAAGTAATTCTGTTGAGAAATAAAGTATTATTTTTATTATTATTATTATTATTATTATTATTATTATTATTATTATTACTATTTTTATTCCAACTATACCTTTTCAACTTCAAATTGAAATCAAACAACTTCAAATTAGCAACAAATAACTTCAATATGTTAGTTTCTAATTTCAAACTGTTTGTTCCCAATTTGAAGTTGTTTGTTCTCAATTTGAAGTTGAGAAGGTATAGTTTCGACTTTAAGTCATTCTCAAGGAGAGAGAGAGAGAAATAGAAATAGAAAGAGAGAGAGAGGGAGAGAGAGACAGACAGACAGAGACTTCTTTAGAATAACTCAAAGTCGAAACTAGTTGGAATAAAAAACCAAAATATTAGTGAAATTAAACCAAGTGTTTTCTTTTTCAAATCATAGTTAAATATGTTTCACCACGTGAAAGATAATAAACTTGTTCAAGACCAATTTACACCTTTAAGAATGATTCTCATAGAAACAAATGTATAGTCCAGTTTACAAGAGGTGTCCTATGACATATTAGTTCAAATATAAATAACTATAATAATATTAATCCTCTAGTTAAAAGAGTACAGCATAGGTTGCAATTGAGCACATAAGAGCAGAAGAAATGATGTTAATATGAAAACACCCCAAAGAAAAATTGTACCATAGATGTTGAACTTGTAATCATAGGACTCCTCTCGTAAATTCTACTATACCTCTTTATTGAGTGTCTTTTAGAGATAACGTGAGACTCGGGGAAAATAATATTTTCAAGTTCCTTTAATTTTTTGTTAAAACAGAGCGAGTTTTTTTAATTTAAGTAAACATATCCCAATGCATACTTTGTAATTTTCAAATATTCATTGTTTTATTTTTAAGTTCAATTTAAAGGTTTAACGAGTGTTTTCCACTCCCAGACTAAGCATGAAGTAAAATTTCGAGTTTAGAAAAGCCTGAGAATTTGGTTTGGTCGCGTAGCGCGTAGCGCTACGCGACCAAACCAAATTCTCAGGCTTTTCTAAACTCGAAATTTTACTTCATGCGCCACGCGTACAAAACACTGATTTAATATTAAGTTCAAAATTTACTGCTTAAGTTTGATCTCACAATATTAAATTTTACACATATATCATTTTTAGGTAAAACTTGCGCTTTGAAAATTCCAACAATTTTTTTTTGAGAAATGTAAGATTAATTAATTAAAAAGGAAATGCAAGATTAATTATAAGAAATATTTCTGCTTAAGTTTGACCTCACAATATTAAATTTCACAAATATATCATTTATAGGTAAAACTTGCGCTTTGAAAATTCCAATAATTTTTTTTGAGAAATGTAAGACTAATTAATTAAAAAGGAAATGCAAGATAAATTATAAGAAACATTTCTAGAGCAAATATTAAAGTGGGATAAAAACTTAAGCAGTATATTTTAAAATTCACTTTGAATCATTGTTTTATACGCGTGGCGCATGAAGTAAAATTTCGAGTTAAGAAAAGCCTGAAAATTTGGTTTGGTCGATCCGCTTCGCAGAGCGACCAAACCAAATTTTAAGGCTTTTCTAAACTCGAAATTTTACTTCATGCTTAGCCTGGGAGTGGAAACACTCGTTAGAAGCATCAAATTGATCGGTTTTATAAAAATATCAAATTCCTGCAAAATTACAGCGTATAATCGAGGTTTGCATACTTAAAAACAAAAAATCCCTTTATTCATTTATATACGTTGTGTAAAATTTATCAATAAATTAGTTTTTCTTTTAACACATGAAAAATTCAATCACTTAGGTGTTTTCGTTAGGGATTGAATTATTTATGTATTTAGAGAAAAATTAATTTATTTATAAATTTTACATAAATGAATTAAAACATTCGTTTTTCAACAAACTTGTTTTTCAACGCCAGAAAATTAAATTGTGGAGAATAATAACACAAATGTATTTTATTTACATAAAATGATAATTAAAATGTACCTGTATGTATTATGGAAATAGATTCCAAAAATATTTACTTTAGAACAGTGTTTTATACGCGTGGTGCATGAAGTAAAATTTCGAGTTTAGAAAAGCCTGAAAATTTGGTTTGGCCGCTTCGCGCTACGCGACAAACCAAATTATCAGGCTTTTCTAAGCTCGAAATTTTACTTCATGCTTAGCTTGGGAGTGAAAACACTCGTTAGAACAACGATTTCCTGAAATCCCTGAAAAATTACAGCGTATAATCGAGGTTTCTATACTTAAAAATAAAAAAAACCCTGTATTAATTTATTTACGTTGTGTAAAATTTATCAATAAATTAGTTTTTCTCTAAATAAGAAGAATTTAATCATTTAAGTGTAATTAGTGTAATAATCACTTCACGTAAACTCAAAAACATACAGTCACGTAAGTGTTTTCGTTAGTGATTGAATTATTCATGTATTTAGAGAAAAATTAATTAATCACTAAATTTTACATAAATGAATTACAACATTCGTTTTTCAACAACTTGTTTTTGAACGCCAGAAAATGAAATTGTGGAAAATAATAACACGAATTTATATATATATATATATATATATATATATATATATATAATATATGTATGTGTCACTGTTTCTTTGGGTTTGGTCCCGCGTATTTTCCTGGCTCTGGTCCATTTTATTTTTAATTCGACGTTTCGATGACGTCGCAGTCATCATCGTCAGGAATAACTATCAAAATTCCATTGCTCTAGCAACCACTTGTTTGACTTTTACGTACTACTTGATGCGTGAATTTCTTGTTTGGCTTCGTGTTACTCTTCTGTTTTGTTCTTCTTCCGAAAATAATATTGAAATTCTCACTACTACATCTTTAGAAGAACAAAACAGAAGAGTAACACGAAGCCAAGCAAGAAATTCACGCATCAAGTAGTACGTAAAAGTCAAACAAGTGGTTGCTAGAGCAATGGAATTTTGATAGTTATTCCTGACGATGATGACTGCGACGTCATCGAAACGTCGAATTAAAAATAAAATGGACCAGAGCCAAGAAAATACGCGGGACCAAACCCGAAGAAACAGTGATACGTTCTTTCAAACTCACAGATCAAAACAACATACTTTCGGAAATAAATACACTCAAATTCATTTTGAAATCAAACAAATTCCAAAAAAACACAATAAACAAACTAATTGAGAGGGCCAATACACCAAAACCTATAAACACTATAAAGACAGATTACACGAACACAATAACTCTTCCTTACATAAAAGGAGTTACAGACAAAATTTCGAATATTTTCAGAAAATTTAACATACACACATCGTTCAAACCATATCTTACGATAAAACAACTTTTACGTAGCCCTAAAGACAAAATTTTCCTTGAAAAACAAGGAATATACAAAATTCCCTGTAAAGACTGCCATAAATCATATATCGGCCAAACCAACAGAAGAATTAGCGTCAGACGAGAAGAACATAAATTAGCCATAAAAAATCACGACCAAAATTCCTCATTATTCCAACATAAATTTGATACAGACCATAACATAGATTTTGAAAATACTTCGGTAATTAGTTCTATCCCAAAATTTGAAGAAAGAATCGTACGTGAAGCCATAGAAATAGAAAAACTTCCTTTGTGCCTCAATAAACGAGATGATGGCACAAGATTACAAACCACATGGAAACCTTTGATGAATATTATAAAACAACAAAAAAATGACTTGCCTCCAATATCCAACAATTTTCGGAATATTCAGACAAATTCAAGTAATTTCAATAATGCAGATACATCGGACACAAATCAAGAAATTTTAGCACCTTCTACATCGAGTGGACCAATAACACGCAGCAGATCTAGACTACAAGTCCCTAGTTTACAAAACAAATGTACTGACAGTGAACGTGACATCCATCACTCAGTATACAAAAAAGCTCCTGAGGATGGCAGAAGTGATGCTGCCGAAACGTAGAGCGCAAGTAAAGCAATCAACGCGAGAAAGCAGCCCAAAAAACTCAAGCAAGTTATATATATATATATATATATATATATATATTTTTTCATAAAATGATAATTGAAATGTACCTGTATGTATTATGGAATTAAATACCAAAAATATTTGTTTGTGTAGTTGATATGAATAATTGAAAATAATGAACTATATGACAATGGTATCGAATCTACGAAAAAGCTTCATTAAAATTTAACGGACTCATTTGTTAATATCGACAAAGCGAGCATGTAAAAAAAAAACTGTACCACATCAATACAGATAAAACGGCGCTGCTAATTAAATATCATCAATATTTATATCTATAGCACCGGGAAATATTTCAATAAACGAGTAACGTTCATTTCAGAGAAAAATATTTAAAAAAATACATTTTACGATGGATTGAATGCTTCTTTTTAGTATTTTAAAATAAAAATCTGTGTTTGATAATAAATCAACTGAAATACGTTTCAGTGTAATAAAATGTAACTTTTTTTAAGGAAAACGTTCATGAATTATATACTTCTGTTTATTCGCTCTTGTTAGCGTATTTGCGTTAAGCACTCTGTAATTGTCGAATGTAAATATTTTGTTTTTATTTGATGAATTGTATAAATGTGGAATTATTTATATACGTTTGTATTTATTTAAACAAATATTCGAATACAAAATATGTAAATTTGTGCCCGCGGCAGCGACGGAGTTTTTAGGTTATTGCAAAAATAATTTTAATATAATTTTAAAAAGGGTTCAATGCTTCATCGACTAGTGGATAAAATTAGAAAAAAAAAGTTTGTTTGTACTAATAGGTCAATAGGGACTTCCGAACTTTGACAGTTGATAGCGGCCATATTGTTGAAGCTACATCTGTCGAATTGGCTGTCATTTATTCAGTCCATTTTGCCAAATCACCATGAACGGATGTAGCGTTCAACAACACGTGCAAATGATAACATTGTTTTTTTTTTGTTTGGCATAGGTTCTAGCCATTCAGCCACTAACGATGATTATATTAATTAATTAATTTAACATATATTTGGACGTCACGACACATTCATACCACACCCAGGGACACGACGAGAAATTATTTTTAAATAAAGTCTCCCCGTGCACGGGAATCGAACCCGAGTTTGTGGCTCGCCGAGCGATACAGCCCGACGACGTTACCGCTCGGCCACCACCTGCCCTAACATTGTTTTATCAAAATAGATGTTCTGTTCGGGCAACGTTCCGCGCTCTTCGCCCATTTTACGGTCGCCATAATCGTCCTACCGCGAGAAC
This sequence comes from Philonthus cognatus, assembly GCA_932526585.2. Taxonomy (NCBI): domain Eukaryota; kingdom Metazoa; phylum Arthropoda; class Insecta; order Coleoptera; family Staphylinidae; genus Philonthus; species Philonthus cognatus. The sequence continues at coordinate 82,179,542 of OW052245.1, read as the reverse complement.
TATTCGCAGTGTGGTGGATACATTTGAGTCCACTGGTTCAGTAAACAATAAACCAACACCCTTACGACGACAAAACGTAAGATCTGCCAAAAACATCGCCGCTGTCCGTAAGAGTGTGCAGGAGAATCCAAGGCAGTCGATTTCGCAGACTACAACTTGGCGAATTTGTGTTGTAACTTGGGCCTGCACCCGTACAAAATTCAATTGACCCAGGAGCCGAAGGTAAACGACCAAAGACAACGACGTGTGTTCGCTGAATGGGCCCAGGAGTAGTTGGAAAGTGACCCTAATTTTCATCAAAAAATCATCTTCAGCGATTAGGCCTATTTCTGGATGAATGGGAACGTTTATAAACAAAAGTGTCGAATTTGGGACGATACCAATCCACATAAGATCCAATGCATCCCGAAGAAGTCACTGTTTGGTGTGGATTTATTTTGGGCTGGCGGCGTCATCGGTTCATATTTCTCTGAGAACGACGTTGGCCCGGCCATCACCGTCAACGGCGAGCGCTGTAGGTCGATGATTACCAACTTTTTTTGGCCTGAATTGGATAATATAGACACCAACGACATTTGGTTTCAACAGGATGGCGCTCCGTGCCACACAGCTCATGCCACATTGGACATTCTGAACGAGCGATTTGAGGACATGGTCATCTCACGTGGACGTGATGTGAACTGGAAACCGAGATCGTGCGATTTGACTCCGTTAGATTTTTTCTTGTGGGGTTTCTTAAGTTGCACGTTGCATGTATGCGAATAAGCCACAAACCACAGCGGCCCCCAAAACCAACATAATTCATACCATCGGTCAAATTCAGCCTGATTTATGCGCCAGAGTCATGGAAAATTGGACATTACGGATGCGCGCCCACCCAGGTTTGACATATCAACTTCATTCCTGCTTTATTTTGAAGCTTGGACAATGCAGTTATGTGTGAAATAAGATATTGTTCAAATGTCCACCACGGGCTCGTTGACACTGACGCAACCGATCGCTCCAATTTCTGATCACTCTGTGCAATAATTCCGGCTGTATTTCGCCAATAACTTGACGAATATTTTCTTCTAAGTGATCCAAAGACTGTGACTTGTTGGCATAGACTTGTGCTTTCACATAGCCCCAAAGAAAGTAATCCAGGGGTGTCAAATCACATGACCTTGGCGGCAAATTCACAAATCCTCGTCGTGAGATGATCCAATCGCCAAACTTTTCCCTCAGCAAAGCGAGAGTAGCTTCAGCTGTATGACACGTAGCGCCATCTTGCTGGAACCACATCTCTTCAATATTGATGTTCTCAAGTTCTGGCCATAGAAATTCAAGTAACATGGTCCTATAGCGATCACCATTCACGGTTACGGCTGTTCCATTCTCATTTCTAAAGAAATAAGGTCCGATGACGCCGCCATACCATAAACCGCACCAGACAGTGAGTTTTTCGGAATGCAACGGAACTTCATGTAACACTTCTGGGTTGTCCTCGCACCAATAACGGCAATTTTGCTTATTAACACAGCCGTTCAACCAAAAATGTGCCTCGTCTGAGAAGATGATTTTTTTGTCAAAATCAGGATCGTGTTCCAAGTGCTCAAGGGCCCAGTCAACAAATTCTCGACGCAATCTATGATCATTTGGTTTTAGTTCTTGAGTCAATACAACTTTATAAGGATGCAACCCCAGATCCTTACGCAATATTCTCCAAGTTGACGTCTGAGATAGCCCCAGTTGTTGCGATCGTCGTAAAATCGACAAATTTGGCTCATCGACAACACTGGCCGCTGTAGCTGCAATGTTCTCATCACTTCGCACGTTTCGTTGTCTTTTTGGTTGCTTATTGTCTTGTAAAGTTAACTGACTTTCAAACTTTTCCACAGTGCGGCGTATAACCTGCGCAGAGTACCGATGACGGCGACCCAATTCTCGAGTGAATAAACGTTGAGTACCCACAACTGAGCTACCACTTTGGTAATATTTTTTTATTACTTCCAACCGATCGAGAGGAGTCAAACGCTGCATCATGAAACTGCACACTATACTACATATAGTAACACCTAGAAATAAAAAAAAAAATTAGAAACCGAGAAATCTCTATTTGAAAAACTATCACTCCTATTGAAAGACCCTTTATAATGGCATCGATAGGCCTTTCAAACAAATAAAATATGTTGATGATAACTCACACACTTTATTTTATTTAAATTTAAAGATAGGAAGCGCTTAATGAAAGACATTTACATAAGGTTTAATTAGAGCTGGGCAGGATTCGAATCATTCAGGATTTGATTCCCGGATTCGAATCCTTTTAGATGATTTAAAAGAGGTATTCGAATACTTTTGTGAAATGGATTCGTGATCCGGAATCGTTACATTTTTTTAAAAGGATTCGTATTTGAATCCAGACGTAGATGAATCGAATCCTTATAAAAGGATTTGAATCATTATAATAGGATTCGAATCCTCATACACGGATTCAAATCCTCCCAAATAATTCGAATCATTGCTATTAAGGCTCGGACTCGAATTCGATTAGTTCAAATAGTTAAATATTCTAATATGAATATTTAAATCACTAAATTATTCATCTTTGAATATAAATAGTATCATTTTCAAATAAAATAAATATTTGTGAATGCATATTTGGTTACTTAACCATGTAATATTTTCAACCTTAATAGTATATTTTTAACTTCACTTGAAATCAGTGATTTATACGCGTGGCGCATGAAGTAAAATTTCGAGTTTAGAAAAGCCCCGTGAAAATTTGTCTCGGGTCGCTGCGCGACCCTCGACAAATTTTCTACGCGGGGCTTTTCTAAACTCGAAATTTTACTTCATGCTTAGTTTGGGAGTGGACAACACTCGTTCTTAGAAGTTTCAAATTGAGTGATCACTCTAGATTACTAAGTTTTATTACCATTTAACAAAGGCTGCAGCTCGAAGGACCAATCATGGTCTTCAGAGTCCGAAGGACTACAGGGAATCGAAGTTTTTTACAAGAAAACAACGAATATCTGAAGGTTTACAGCATGGATAGGAAAGAAAACATCCAATTTTGAAAAAATATCGAAGTTGGGTTGGCTTTCAGTGCATTTTTAACTTCACTTTAAATCAGTGTTTTGTACGCGTGGCGCATGAAGTAAAATTTCGAGTTTAGAAAAGCCCCGCGAAAATTTTCTACGCGGGGCTTTTCTAAACTCGAAATTTTACTTCATGCTTAGTCTGGGAGTGGACAACACTCGTTTGAACTTTAAATTTAACTCTTTTATAAAATCGACGTATGTAATATAATACATCATTCATTGAAATCACAAAAAAAAAATGCAAAATTTTACCTATAAAGAACTTTTAGAGTTAACTTTATAATTTGCTCGGCTCTTAATGGGTGAATATTCTATTCCTAAGAAAAACCGTATTTATTTAATATTAAAGTTACATTTAATATAATAACAAATTGTGAATAAATCGACAAAAATCTAGAAATATCGGAAATCTCGACATGTAGAAAATTTTTACGGTCCACTCCCAGACTAAGCATGAAGTAAAATTTCGAGTTTAGAAAAGCCCCGCGTAGAAAATTTGTCGAGAGTTCAAACGAGTGTTGTCCACTCCCAGACTAAGCATGAAGTAAAATTTCGAGTTTAGAAAAGCCCCGCGTAGAAAATTTGTCAAGGGTCGCGCAGCGACCCGAGACACATTTTCAAGGGGCTTTTCTAAACTCGAAATTTTACTTCATGCGCCACGCGTATAAAACACTGACTTAAAGTAAAGTTAAAAACGCACTGAAAACCATCCCATCTTCGATATTTTTGTAAAATTTGATGTTTTCTTTCCTATCCATGCTGTAAACCTTCAGATATTCGTTGTTTTCTTGTCTTCGAAGACCATGATTGGTCCTTTTAGCTGTAGCCTTTGTAAAATGGCAATAAACTTAGTAATCTAGAGTGATCACTCAATTTGAAACTTCTAAGAACGAGTGTTGTCCACTCCCAGACTAAGCATGAAGTAAAATTTCGAGTTTAGAAAAGCCCCGCGTAGAAAATTTGTCGAGGGTCGCGCAGCGACCCAAGACAAATTTTCACGGGGCTTTTCTAAACTCGAAATTTTACTTCATGCGCCACGCGTATAAAACACTGATTTAGAATGAAGTGCAATAACACATATATCGTCATTAATTAAAATCATTATTTAATCAGATATTTAGTCGGTAAATGAACATTTTTGTTAATAGAAACTGATGGAATAAAATGTTACTGGTTGCAAATGATGGATACAAATTTATTTTTAAAGGATTTATATCCGTGATTCAAAAATGAGGATTCGAATCTTTGCTTCGAATCATATTTTTCACTTACGAATCCTTTATTCGAGTATTCGTGATTCGAATCATATTAGGTGATTTGGATTCGTGATTCGAATCCTGTTTTTGAGGATTCATCCCAGCTCTGGGTTTAATTAATAACCTGAAAAATAATTAAATTCCGATTAACGCGAAGAAAATCAACTTTGAATCTTCCCTATTAAAATAGTTTTTATGCCAAAAAAATATTTTTCAAGGCTCAAATATTGCAGTTTTTAATAAAAACTTAGATGTTTGATTTTTTTGTAATATACCCATCAAGTTTATCGTAAAGTACAGACAATCTCGACAAGCCCATCTTAATCCCCCGAAGACTCATAATCTAATATACACGATAAATTTGTCCCGTATGAATCACCTTTCCTGACCCGAGCCATTTTCCAGTCATAAGCCGAGCGATTTCCCGCTGTAAATTACCGGCAGAGGAGAGAGTCTTGGGTAGCTGCTTCTGGGAAATGGCCGGACGTCGCGGCCATCCCCACAGGAAGCGATCCTTTAAGGGTGATTCAATTCTGGGCAAGTTTCTCTCCTTCCTCGCTACACCGCCGGACATTGATTAAGTCCGGCTCGCTCAAAGGAGACCAAAGGCCGTATACCGTATTTCATCCGGAGTTTCGTGAATAGGTGCAACAAACCAATGTACTCAACGGGGTGAGATGAATGCAACCCCGAACAGGTGGTGGGAATTGATGAAATTGGCTTTCTCAGGAAACTAGGTGAACAGTTTTATTAGCATATTTTACACAGTGCTGCATTCTTTATTATCTTTTCGTTGTTCGTTTCTTAATTTTAAATTAGTCACCTTGTTAAAATTTGTATTTTCCTCTCTAATATAATCGTATTATACAGGGTGTTTCATTAGCCTCTTCAGAAACGTTGGCAATGAAATATAGATTCAACTCATTAAGCGCCTTTGATGCATACATGCAACATTATTAATTTTTCATTAATTAAATTACTAAATAAGTTAATTTGATATATTATATCGTCACCTCAATGCTACAACTAAATAACTCAAAAATTATCGATATCGATTTTCACTTCAAAGACAGTCGTTTCTCATTTTGTTTTTTAAGTACTTACTAGTAAACTTTTGATTGTTGACTCATCTAACACTCGGTGAAACATCTTTACACTTTTTATATAAGGTTGATAGAATAAAACACTTGGTTTTTGTTTCACAAATTCAATATTTTATTTCCACGACTAGTTTCGGTCAGACGACCATTATCAATGTGGTTTACAAGGATTACTATGATTTACAAAAGAGCGGACCGCGTTTTATACATTGGGGATTAAAGCTAATGGCTTAAGACTAAGTAGGGTGGGAGGAGACCTGATTACTGGAGCGTAATTTTACAAAGGTGTCGATCAGCGGGGTGTTAATTGCGTCTAAATTGTCGTTGGTTACATATAGGCCCTTTCTGATCGCATCCTTAATGTAAAAAATTTCCCAGTAATTAAGTTTCCTCGATTTGTTTATGATTTTTAATGTTTTAAATTTCGAGGGAGTGAAAAAATGGCCATTATCAATACAATGCTTAGCGAAGCCTGTTTTGCCTGGTTATCCAAGATAGATTTTTTGTGTTCTTTTAAACGAGTATTAAAATTTCGTCCAGTTTGGCCGATATAAATGGCTTCGCAATCGTTGCAGTGCAATTGATATACGCCGCTTTTTTCACTCCTTTCTGTTTGATCTTTGTTATTAATTAATATTTTCCCTAAATTGGTTTTATTAACACAAACAGAATTGATGTTTAATTTGTTCAGCGAGTTAATGATTACATTTGATTTATTATTAACAAAATTGATAGAGACATGATTTTGGATTTAACCCATAAAGGATATATGTACGAGTAAAACATTACTAAGACTTGGCTTTATCTTAAGGTGTCGCCACCGTTGAGCCCAAATTTTGCAAAAAAAAACTTTAAACTCCTTTTTCTTAAAACTAGTAAATTTGAATTATCTAGTTGTAGTACTGAGGTGACGATATTATTTGACCTGACTTGAAAATGTATGAAGAAAAATTTAAAAATGTTATTATTTAAATATTTCGATTATTACCCATTTATAAATATTATACATCAAGTGAATTAAACACGATTTTATTCACGAAAAGATTTTTGATTTCACGAGCGCCTCGGTGCGAGTGAAATCATTTCTTTGAGTGAATAAAGGTGTTTAATTCACGTGGCGTATATATGTTTTTATTCAATTTTGACGAAATTGTAAAGAAAATGTACTTTACATTTATTTTTAAATAAATTTTTTAACTCACTAGTGACCTAAAAAAATTTTAGTTCACTAGTGAATAAAACCTTGTTTATTACGGTTGTTATGGAGTTAATAATGTCGATTTAAATTAACAAAATTGAATAAAAACAATTATGTGAGTGTATTTCTAACTTCACAACATATCAGTGTTTAATGCGCTTGGCGCATGAAGTAAAATTTCGAGTTTAGAAAAACCTTAAAATTAGGTTTGGCCGCTCCGCTTCGCGGAGCGACCAAACCAAATTTTAGGCTTTTCTAAACTCGAAATTTTACTTCATGCTTAGTCTGGGAGTGGAATCACTCGTTCCAATCTTTATACCGCACGTTTTTATATAAAATCGACGAATGCCTGAAATTTTACACCATATACATTATGCATATTTCAAAGAACAATTCACAGTGTGTAATGCAATAAGTTAATTATAGATATTATAAACAGAAGTGCAGATTTTTATCTAAAATCAACTTTTAGAGTTATCTCTATAATTGCTGGCCGTTAATGGGTTATCGGACACTTTTTTCTCATTAATCACTTGGTAAAACATTTTAATATATAATGGTTTGTAAATTAAATTCACTTGGTTTTGTTTCACTTATATGTATTTTATTTTCTACTAGTTTCGGCTCAATGCCATTATCAAGAATGATGTACATATGGATTTGTTTGGGAATATATACAGTTTCGAGTTTTAGGTTTTATTGGGTAATAAGGGCATTTAATATCGGGGAATTCCAAAGGTCTTCGTTGTCGTTGACCAAATTTTTACTTGCCTTTATGGCTTTTGAAATTTCTAATACCTCCCGGTAGTTAAGCGTTAATCCCTTATTACCTGTATGCAGAATTTTTAAATCGTTTAAAGAAAAATGGTGATTAGATGTGATACAGTGCTTAGAAAAACCGGTGGTTTGTTTTTTATTCTTTATGTCTTTTTTATGCTCTTTTAACCTGATATCAAAAGATCTGCCGGTTTGTCCTATATACACTGCATCACAATCATCACATTTTAATTCATAAATACCACTTTTCTTCAATTTACAATTTTTAGTTTTGATTTTATTGTTAACTATTAATTTTCCTAAATTATTTGTGTTTGTCAAAATTATATTATTATTCTTTCCTTTTAAATTATTTTTGATTTGTAAAGACAGTTGCTTAATGTATTCTAATCTATTCCGTTATTGTGTCTCAATTTATTTATTTATTTATTTATTTATTCACGAGATACCTCTTTAACATTGAAATAATACAAAATAAGAAATAACAAAAGTTTAAGAGCCGCAGAATGACTACACACATACGTAAATGGTAACTACATTGCTAATTCTAAAATAATCTTAAAAAGTTTTATCCAGATTAATGACCACCAGTGCTCTTCGAAAATACAGGGTGTCCCACTATAAAAGTAATTTCGTAATTGTTTGTGTTGTTTTTTTTTTAACATTTTAATAATTAAATCTTCAGTGTAGCCATTGTTAACTGCTAGACACAATAAAAACAATAGTGTTTTCCACTCCCAGACTAAGCATGAAGTAAAATTTCGAGTTTAGAAAAGCCCCGTGAAAATTTGTCGAGGGTCGCGCAGCGACCCGAGACAAATTTTCTGGGCTTTTCTAAACTCGAAATTTTACTTCATGCGCCACGCGTATAAAACAGTGATTTAACGAGAAATTTAAAACACAAAAGACATTTTTTATGTTAATCCTCACAATTAATTCGAATCATTTTTGATGATTCAAATCCTTTTGTAAGTATTTGAATCCTTTTATAAATATTCGAATCCTTTTAAAAATATTCGAATTCATTTATAAATATTCGAATCTTTTCATTAGGATTCGAATCCTTTTATATGGATTCGAATCACCCACATTTGGATTCAAATACGAATCCTCTTAAAAAAATGTAACGAATTCGGATCACGAATCCAGTTGAACTAAAGTATTCGGATACCTCTTTTGAATCCTCTAAAAGTATTCGAATCCAGGATTCGAATCCTGAATGATTCGAATCCTGCCCAGCTCTGATTTTAGTGCCTTTTTGTTCCCAGTCTAAATCTTGAATGGCTTCTTCTTTTGCAGCTGTCAATAATTTTGAGAAGATAGTGTCTCCTTAGGATAGTTTTTCTTTAGGGTTAAGTGGCAGGTATCCTTTCTAAACAGCTTAACTTGTGAAGATAGCAAACAACTTTCATTTAAATAAGTAGTGACGCTAGAAACTAAAAAATGACGTACTTTTAGTGAGTTATCTAAGCTAGAATTATTGTGGGTCTGCTTAGTAACTCACCCTGTATAATGGCATCGATAGGACTTACAAACAAATAAAACAAAATAAAAAAGTTAAAGTTATTAGTTATTGATAATGAGTGCTTTGCACTCGAAATGTACATCTAACGAATAAAAATAAAAGTGAAGTAAGGAATAAAAGTGTCTTTTATTGTGATCAAATACTCCACATAACTCAATAAATCAATTAGCAAATAAAACATTTTGATGATAACTCACACAAACTTTATTTTATTTAAATTTAAAGATAGGAAGCGCTTAACGAAAGACCCTTTACATTGGGTTTAATTAATAACGTGAAAAATAATTGAATTAAAGCGAAGAAAATCAACTTTGAATCTTCCCTATTGGTACAGTTTTTATGCCAAAAAAATATTTTCAAGGCTCAAATATTTCAGTTTTTAATAAAAACTTAGATGTTTAAATTTTTTGTAACGGTATATTACAAAAAATTTAAACATCTAAGTTTTTATTAAAAACTGAAATATTTGAGCCTTGAAAAATATTTTTTTGGCATAAAAACTGTACCAATAGGGAAGATTCAAAGTTGATTTTCTTCGCTTTAATTCAATTAATTATAGGGTACTAGTACTAGTGACGCTAGTAACTAGAAAATGAAGTACTTTTAGTGAGTTATCTAAGCTAGAATTAATGTGGGTCACTATGAGTTGGGTTTCTAAAAAGTGGAGGTTTAAACGTTTGAGAACCGCTGATATACAGGATATTACGAGTAGAATGAAGGTATTGATATTAACGTGGCTATGAAATTGTTATACATGCGTGTATAATATAATGAAAAGCCCATCAAAATATTACTTATTATTTGAGTAAACACATTCGGTATTATGTCTAATCGAATAATTACACGAAACATTTCCCCAAATATTATTCCAACATATTTTACGAAGGAGTTACAAAAAAATTACCTCTATATAATCCAGCGATTCCGAAAACATTTGTCGAACAAAGAAAAAGAGATCTCACAATATTTACAACCCGATCTAATTTCTTGTTTCATCCCCTTTTCAACGGGATTCCGTATCCCCTAAGCGTTGAGCTATCATCAAACATGCCTTCTTCCCCTCCTCGCGTCCGCCGAAAATAGCCAATTTTCGCTCTCGTTCCCTTTTCGCAAACGTTTTCCACTGTGATCGGAATTACGTGGATTAATTCTCGGGGAAATCGTCGTCGGCGGCTGTTAACGGGCATTTCCGCGATTTCCCATTGCCGGACTTGTAAAACATCCGGAGAACAAGAGGCACGTGCGACGGGGAACGTTTTGACCCAAATTGGGACCATCCTACCCTCTTAATAAGTAAAGTCTTGCAGAAGGGACCCCTACGATGAAAATGGTTCATAACGGGGAGTAACAGCGTGTGCCCACGCACTGATGTTAACTAAGAAACTTTGGGAAATCTTCGATTAGAAAGTTTATGGAAATTTAAACTAATATTTATTGGAAAATTATTCATAACAGTGGATATTATCATAAATTAAATTAATGTCATGTAAAACTCAATGAATAAACATGAAGTTAATATTATATTAGGAATATAGTTTCTTTTGAGTTACGTGAAGATTTTATTTTCAGCCTTTTCTAAACTTTAATTTTTCATTCCTTTGAAAATGGTCTAACAAACCGAAACTAGTCGGAATAAAGATTTAATTGTGAAACAATACCAAGTGCCTTTCCTTTAATTAACTTTACATAGTGTAATATGTTTTACCAAGTGCCAGATGAGAAATTAATTCAAGAAATTTAATTTTTCACTTGGAATGAAAACACTAATACGTTCTTCACAATATTTTTTATTTTTGCTAGATGTACATTTCGACTACTATGTATGTACTCATAATCAATAGTTTACTGATTTTCAGTAAGCTATTGATCATGAGTACATAGTACTTTATCTAGCAAAAATAAAAAATATTGTGAAGAACGTATTAGTGTTTTCATTCCAAGTAAAAAATTTAAGTTCAGAAAAGGATAAATTCCATCCTTTTCTGAACTTAAATTTTTTACTTGGAATGAAAACACTAATACGTTCTTCACAATATTTTTTATTTTTGCTAGATAAAGTACTATGTACTCATGATCAATAGCTTTGTCAACAAATCAAAAAAACTAAAAATAAAAATTTAATTTGTTCAGCAATGAAAATAAACCCCATATTTTGCATTGCAAGTAACTGTCGTAGTGGAAATGATTACATGAAGTAATGTTTTACATAACTTCATTTAATTTTCTAAAATCGTTTACTGCTAATTGTTCAAATTAATCAAAAAATACTTAAAAGTGATTAAAGAACATCATTTATTTATTTATTGGGTGATCTAATCAATTTGTTATACAACTAGTGAATTGACATGAGTGCAGCTTTTTTTTATGCACTAAAAGTAATTACCATAAAAACCGCTCTATTTTTTACCTGTAAATATTTATATTACACACGCTTCTGCCACAAACATACAAGGTTTTAAAAACATGCAAATATACAAGGTTTTAAACATATACAAGGTTTAAAAAAATTCTGTGGCAATTATTTATTTTACACGTTTCGGTTATTACAAATTTATTTCACATACATCACTAATATACAGGGAATTTTTGTTTTAAGTACACATAGCGTTTATTCCGTTTCAATTTGAAACTTCAGACGAGTGTTTTCCACTCCCAGACTAAGCATGAAGTAAAATTTCGAGTTTAGAAAAGCCTGAAAATTTGGTTTGGTCGCGTAGCGCGAAGCGCGGAGCGACCAAACCAAATTTTCAGGTTTTTCTAAACTCGAAATTTTACTTCATGCGCCACGCGTATTAAACACTGAAAACACTGAAATATCGTGTAAAAGGGAACTTCACTTAAAATCAGTGTTTTATACGCGTGGCGCATGAAGTAAAATTTCGAGTTTAGAAAAGCCTGAAAATTTGGTTTGGCCGCTCCGCGCTTCGCGCTACGCGACCAAACCAAATTTTCAGGCTTTTCTAAACTCGAAATTTTACTTCATGCTTAGCCTGGGAGTGGAAAACACTCGTTAATAGCTTCGAATTGAACTTAAAAAAAATGGTTATGTGTCCATCATAGTACTTTCCCCCGTAAATTGCGTATTAAATCACTTTTAAAATATTTGTAGCATTATTATTTTCAAAATGTCTTCAACTTTTTGATAACTACAACTTTTATTTGAAACATTTTTCAATTGGATCAACACATACTGACACAAACCAATGACTAGATAAAAAACACTATTTATTGAATATCTCAAAAACTAAGAGTGCTATGACAAAAAGTGAAGATACAAAAAATCTTTAATATTTTATTACCTACAACTTTTATTTGAAACATTTTCCAATTGTATCACCACACACACTGACACAAATCACTGACTAGATAAAAAACACTATTTATTAAATATATCAAAAACTAAGAGTGCTATGACAAAAAGTGAATCTACAAAAATTCTTTAGTTTTTCATTTCCTACAACTTTTATTTGAAACATTTTTCAATTGTATCGACACATACACTGTCACATACCAATAACTAGATAAAACACACAACTTTTGAAATATCTCAAAAACTAAGAGTGCTATGACAAAAAGTAAGTGAACAATACATCTTCATTTTGTTATTATCTACAACTTTTATTTGAAAGAATTTTTGGTTTGATGAACATTTATTGAAAAAATCTGAAAAAACTGAAAAACGCTAGGAGTAAAGTACCACTTCCAGTTTTCCGATTTTGACTTCTTCCGATTGTAACAAAAAGCTGAAGTTTCAAGTTTCATCTCGATATCTTTAGCGGTTTTTGCGGTACAGCGCACACAGACACACACAGACAGACAGACAGACATTTTTCAAAAATGGTCTTATTCGACTCAGGGGACCTTAAAACGGATATTGCCGCTAAAATTTTTGATTCGAAAATTTTCACGAAAACAATACTTTCCCTTTGTATTACATACGGGGGAAGGTAAAAAAACGAATATCTAAAGATTTACAGCATATAATTGGGATATGTATAATCTGCTTTTTTTAAATATAACCAATCAAATTTGATATTTCTAGAACTTAGTGGTATGATGCAGGTTGTGTGTTTTAGGTGAGGACAAGGTTAATCATATGTTATGTTGTAAATCAACTTTTAATTTGTAGGTTATGTGAAGGGAAATCTGACATTAATATGACAATTCAATTAACATTACAAATGCATTTACCTATCCCCGCCTCAAATTATTTGTATCTACTATCAATTTAATAAAGTGTCTCTGAGGATGAGGTTGAATGGGAGGATTAGGTGATATTCCTTGCTCGGGAATATCTGTCTTCTTTATTAGCTGCCCATTTATATGTTCAAGTTTTAAAAAAGTTATAAATACAAGGAATTTTTCCTTTAGGTTTACATGTTACGATTTATCAATGTAAATTTTCAATCATTCGTGATCTTATTAAAAACTTTCAAGTTTAAAACTCTAACGAGTGTTTTCCACTCCCAGACTAAGCATGAAGTAAAATTTCGAGTTTAGAAAAGCCTGAAAATTTGGCTTGGCCGCGTAGCGCAGCGGAGCGACCAAGCCAAATCAGGCTTTTCTAAACTCGAAATTTTACTTCATGCGCCACGTGCATAAAACACTGATTTATAGTGAAGTTCAAAATATACTGCTTATTTCTGATCACATGTTCATTAATTAAAATAAATACTTAAAAGAAAAAAATCCCTGTATGTGTTTTAAAGTTGCAAGTTATAGCGTTCTCTCTGTTGAAAATCTCTGCATCCTTACAATTTATTTGACAAATTATGATTTATTTGTCACATTGATAATCGTTTACTAACATCTCAAAATTTTATGTTTAAAATAATCTACTGTTAAAGCACGACTGCAACTGTTCGCAGTAAATACACCCCAAGTTTGGTCATATTAAAAGAACAGAGTTTATATTCGTTTTTATTTTATTAGCCAACCAAAATTTTGATTTATTTTTCTTAGGTTCTTTAATTATTTGGGTGTCCCTACTGTTTGTCATGTTATGACATTAATACATAAATGCCATGTTGCAACATAAATTTAAGGTTATGTTTCTACATGGTTGCCATGCGCTTAATTACGCTATCATAAAGATGAATTACCACTTTTCTTTCAAATAATTAATCTTTCTGATAGGGTAATTCTATTCTATTCTATTCTATTGAAAGTGAGTGGTTAGTTATGCTACCCTTCACTGCGACCGCAAGGATCTATTGTGGAAGGGTAATTAGTCGCATGGCAACCATGTAGAAACATAACCTCAAATTTATGATGAAGGTAAAAGTCAGAATTACAACCAGAGTATCCAACCAAATATCCAACATTATAAAAAAAATCACCAGATCTGGTTGGCCAGTAATAAAAAACCGAATATATACTTCCCCGAAAAATTCCTTGTATATAACAATTGATAGTGCATTGTAAGGTACGCGAGCAAGAATAAACCTAATTTTGTATACACTTTAAGATTATTTTAAATTTAATTTGAATATAATCTTTCTGATAATAAATATCTTAATCTAATCAAACTTCAACAAAGATATTACACGCCAATTAAAGCAAACACTTCCGAAATTTTCACAGCGTTATCTCTCACAAATCGCACTTAGTTAATTTTCGATCGGGCTATATCAATTCCCCCACGGTCCTCCTCATCCTCTGCACCTTCATCCACCCCGTTCCACCCGTGCCGGTTTAATGAAAGAGAATGGATATTCGACCCCATAAATTACCTCAGAGATTAAGTCCTTAAATAACAATAGAGATATCTTAGTTTATTAAAGAGGGAATATTATTACGGTGGAATAACGCCGGCAGGAGATTTCGAGTACCTCTCTGGATAATTATGACCGTAGTATTCCTTCGAGCAAGGTAAAGTTCTGCACTGCGCGCTCCTTTTAATTATTATTAATTTTTAGTCGGGGAACGTGCACCGGATTCACAAAGCTTGTTTACCGGATTTTGTTGGGATTAAATTTTATATTTATACTTTTCTTTCCTCATGAACACAACTATAAAATTATATTGTTTTTATCATTTTACATATAACGTAATATTGTACTATTATTAAAGCTATTTAAGTTTTTTTTACAATTATTATTAAAGTTGTTATCTTTAATTAATTTCTCCACGCTCATTTTCCTAATAGGCTTCAATAATTTTAACACGGTGTTCAATTGTAAATCTTTTTATGGTTGTAATTGCCAAAGAGTCAAGTAAACAGTGTCAAAAAACTGTTGCATTTAAGCCTTATTTACATTTAACATCGGTCTAAATCCTGGGTCTCCAAACTATCTTCTTCGCGGGCCGCAAATACAATTCTACATAATAAAGTCGGCCAAGATCCGATTAATTTTATAAAATTATGAAAAATTTAAGGAACAATTGTTACAATATTTCAAAATATGACATTTACAAAAAAAATTACAAACAATGGCGGGCCGGATTCATGCAAGTCGCGGGCCGGATTTGGCCCGCAGGCCGTAGTTTGGAGACCACTTGTCTAAACCATTGGCACACCCTTAAGTTATAAAAAAGTCCAAAGAGTCAAGTAAACAGTGTCAAAAAACTGTTGCATTTAAGCCTTATTTACATTTAAGATCGGTATAAACCCTGGGTCTCCAAACTATCTTCTTCGCGGGCCACAAATACAATTCTACATAATAAAGTCGGCCAAGATCCGATTAATTTTATAAAATTATGAAAAATTGAAGGAACAATTGTTACAATATTTCAACATATGACATTTACAAAAAAAATTACAAACAATGGCGGGCCGGATTCATGCAAGTCGCGGGCCGGATTTGGCCCGCGGGCCGTAGTTTGGAGACCACTGGTCTAAACCATTGGCACACCCTTAAGTTATAAAAAAGTTATTTAGTGAAACGGTATTTTTCAATAATTTCAGTTAAAGGCATACCACTTGCTTATAAAATAAGAACAAATAGTGCTTTTTGTGTATACCGTTGTTACCACCAATAATAATACAGTCGTATTGAAATTACAGGATAAGAAAGTTAATTATGTACATACATACATTGTTTATTGTATTATCATTGTCTTGTAATTGGGAAATTTCCTGTTGGGCAATAAATACTTATTATTATTATTAAAGAATGAATCACTGTTCGTAGTTTTTTAGTTTTGAAAAAAACTAAATTTATTTAAAAACTAGGTACCTAGAATCGACTTTTGTCAATAATAGAGCGTTTGAATTATAAAAATATATTTATTAGTTTGTCCAAAACTATCAAATAAATTTTGCACTATTTGACGTTTTGCAGTCAAACTTTTTTTTCAATGATATCAGTTGAGGGCATACCACTCGCTTATAAAATAAGAGAAAATAGTGCGTTATGTGTATACCGTTGTTACCACCAATAATAATACTGTTGTATTGAAATTTCAGAATCATAAAGTTAAAGCATGAATCACTGTTCATAGTTTTTTAGTTTTAAAAAAACTAAATTTATTGTTTATATAAAAAGCATTTAATATGGTCAATATTTCCACTAATTTGATCGTCAATTTAACCAGTTTAAACATTTTTATATTTGATTTTTAAAAACTAAGTACCTAGAATCGACTTTTGTTAATAATAGAGCGTTTGAATCATAAAAATATATTTATTAGTTTGTCCAAAACTATCAAATAAATTTTGCACTATTTGACGTTTTGCAGTCAAACTTTTTTTTCAATGATTTCAGTTGAGGGCATACCACTCGCTTATAAAATAAGAGAAAATAGTGCGTTATGTGTATACCGTTGTTACCACCAATAATAATACTGTTGTATTGAAATTTCAGAATCATAAAGTTAAAGCATGAATCACTGTTCGTAGTTTTTTAGTTTTAAAAAAACTAAATTTATTGTTTATATAAAAAACATTTAATATGGTCAATATTTCCACTAATTTGATCGTCAATTTGACCAGTTTAAACATTTTTATATTTGATTTCTAAAAACTAAGTACCTAGAATTTACTTTTGTCAAAAATAAAGGGTTTGAATCATAAAAATGTATTTATTAGTTTGTCCAAAGCTATCCAATAAGTAGTATTGGACTATTTCACATTTTCTTGAAAGAAATAAGGGAAGAACAATTTTTATATCTCTATTTCCCTACGGATTTACGTGCGTAATCGAATGCACCACGACCTAAAGGCTATTCATACATAAAATTAGAAACGTAGTTTGCTAAGAAAAAGTAATAGGCCCTTAAATTGTATGCATTTTAAACAACTGCCTCTGTAACTTGATGTAAAGTTCTTCTATTTCGTTTCTTTCCTAATCACGTGAGATTAAACTTAAGCAGTATATTTTGAATTTCAATTTAAATCAGAGTTTTATACGCGTGGCGCATGAAGTAAAATTTCGAGTTTAGAAAAGCCTAAAAATTTGGTTTGGCCGCTCCGCGCTTCGCGCTACGCGACCAAACCAAATTTTTAGGCTTTTCTTAACTCGAAATTTTACTTCATGCTTAGTCTGGGAGTGGAATCCCTCGTTAAAAACTGCAAAATGAACGCTTTTAACAATGTATTCCATAATTATCGAAATATTAATAACAAACATTTCGATATTTGTTTTTGAGTTTCGTGAAGAGTATAATCTTAAATAATTAACACTGTTGTATCCTTTCTTCACACTTTATTTTCTAATGGTTAGATATATATTTCAAGTGCTAGCACTTGAAATATATATCTAACCATTAGAAAATAAAGTGTGAAGAAAGGATACAACAGTGTTAATTATTTAACAAACATTTCCTATTCAATATCATCTTTATATACAACCAATTAAAATTTGTAGACTTTTTTAAACTCGAGCTTTTAGTTTATCCTTAACCTAACCAAGGAGTACAAACACTTGTTTGAAGCTTTAAATTAAACGCCATTATAAAATCAATGGGCCTGTTCATCAAAATGTTTACCATTAAACATGTTTTAATTTTTTTGTAATGCATGTTGGTATCTAATAAACGGTCGGAGGACCGTATATTAGATACCAACATGCATCACAAAAAAATCGAAACATGTTCAATGGTGAGCATTTTGACGACGGCCGTAGGGCCGGTCTATTTTGTACGATTGCAAAAATCCCAAACACGATCACGGTTAATAGTCCAGTCATCAGAGAATTTCGCAACAGTTGGCAGTGAACTCTTAACTGTTGTCATTGATGTACGGGCCTAATAAATGCCTGAATATCTCGACAGTATACATCAGGATATATATACTAACCAGAACATTTTCCTGTATGTGCAACATAATATTATCTAACTATCTGTAAAGGATGTCGTTATGTAAATAATACATCGAGGATCTGATGGAGTTGCTAATATTATCCACATGCATCCTTAATTATCTCCAGAATTAATGCTGGATACGCCATTAACTTGTATAGGGTGGCGGCTCATGTTGATTAAGTTGCGACGCCTCGGTGAATTAATTTCGAAATAGTAACGCCCGCTTTTATCAAAACTGCAGTTTAATTCCCATGGATTGTGCTTATTATATTGTATCAAATGTTAATGTTAATTTAAACAAATTAATATTTACATAAACATTGTATGTATATTTTTTAACGAAATCAAAAATATAATTTCAAAACAACACGTTTTAGTTTCTGCATATGATCACATATGCAGAAACTAAAACGTGTTGTTTTGAAATTATATTTTTGATTTCGTTAAAAAATATACATACAATGTTTATGTAAATATTAATTTGTTTAAATTAAAGAAGCAATAATTATGTAACAATGGTTATGAATTAACATTGAAATATTGAAAAACAAACGTACATATTAATTTCACATACATTACTAATATACAGGGAAATTTTGTTTTTAGTACACATAGCGTTTATCCCGTTTCAATTTAAAGCTTCAAACGACTGTTTTCCACTCAAAGACTAAGCATGAAGTAAAATTTCGACTTAAGGAAAGCTACGCGATCAAACCAAATTTTCAGGTTTTTCTAAACTCGAAATTTTATTTCATGCGCCACGCGTATTAAACACTGAAAACACTGAAATATTGTGTAAATGGGAACTTCACTTAAAATCAGTGTTTTATACGCGTGATGCATGAAGTAAAATTTCGAGTTTAGAAAAGCCTGAAAAATTGGTTTGGCCGGTCCGCGACCAAACCAAATTTTCAGGCTTTTCTAAACCCGAAATTTTACTTCATGCTTAGCCTGGGAGTGGAAAACAATCGTTAAAAGTTACGACTTGAACCCTTAAAAAAATGAATATCTAAAGATTTACAGCATATAATTGGGATATGTATAATCTGTTTCCTTTTATTTATAACCAATCAAATTTTAAGCAATAATTATGTAACAATGATAATGAATTAACACTGAAATATTGAAAAACAAACGTTTTTCTTTCTTTTTTTTAACAAATTAAGTGATATACCTTTGTGTTTTAACCACTACTTTATGCATTATTTTAATTGCATAATTTATACCTTTAAAATAAGGCAGAATCAAAGAGACTTACTTTTGGAGAAGCAGTGATTCAGTGATAAAATTGTTGACACCTGTAAAATATTTCGCCACACCAGGTTTTTCATTACCCAGAAGATGTGGCAGCAGGGTTGGTGAGGGGCGGAAGTCCGATAAGCGGCAACGTCGAAGTGTCGAAGGCAACGTCTGGTAGTCGAGTGGTGGTATCGAGTGGTGGTGTTAAGCGGTGATGATAAGCGGTGGTGTCATGCGGTGATGACAAGCGGTGATGACAAGCGATGATGTCAAGCGGTGATGTCAAGCGGTGATGTCAAGCGATGATGTCAAGCGGTGATGTCAAGGTGTAGGCGGTGGCGTGGAGCTGTGGTGTCGAGTGGTGGTGTCAAGTGGTGGAAGATGAAGATGTGGCAGCGGAGTTGATGAGGGGCGGAAGTCCGATAAGCAGCAACGTCAAAGTGTCGTTGGCAGCGTTTGGTAGTCGAGTGGTGATATCGAGTGGTGGTGTCAAGCGGTGATGACAAGCGGTGGTGATAAGCGGTGGTGTCAAGCGGTGGTGACAAGTGTTAGTGTTAAGCGGGGGTATCAAGGTGTAGGCGGTGGCGTCGAGCTGTGGTATCGATTGGTTGCGGTGGTAATCACATGTGACAGCAAAGTACTGGTGGTGTATGGGGGCGGCGACGATGCAAAGCACACTGGGAGCGGTAGTTTCGGCGGCGGCGAGGGACTGCCTTGGCACAAGGGGACAGGAACTGCAGGATGTTGCACTGGCAACAGTTTCTGGTCCTCGGATTAGTGCACTGGCTCTAACAAAATTACTGCGCTGACTTCACTTCACTCTTTCTCTTTCTCTCAACTTTCTCTCAATGTTGGTTTCACTTTGGCTGTTGTATTTCAGCTGACTTCTGGGGGGCCGGCAAAGATTACATATATAAGCGAAATAATACTACATGTAAAAAATCAGGAAAAGTGAGAATAGTCACAATAACACATTAAAATAATAACATTTTAAAGTTACGTCAATATAATTAAATAGGTACCAACACAGTAGCAATATATAAATCATTTAGTTTAGAAAGTTTACTACGGAGCTGTCCTAAAGTAACATTAAATAAATCCACATCTACAACATTGGAATTATGAAGCAAACGCGAAGTTGCAAAATGTTTCGCATATTCTGTTTTTTTAATTGGTATAAAAAACATTGTAATTGCTTCTAAGAATCCTAGATGGTACATGAATATTAATGTTGTTCAATAATATTTCGTATTTTAATTACTTTCATCACTTTTAGTTGATTCTGTCATGATTTTTTGTTAATTCAATCGAAATGAATTCAGTATGTAAATGTTGACGATGTTTTTGCTTATTTTATCATTTTGGATTTATTTTTTTATTTTATATTTTGTCAATTTATTTTATCAGTTTGTCAATACAAGGATTAATTCAATGGGATTTCATACACAAAAAATGCTATTCTTACTAGTTTCATTTAAATCAAAATATCCGGAAACAAAAGATTAGGTAAAAATAGACGGTGTTCCATTTAAATAAAATTCTTAATATACGGTTTCACTATAAATATATGGTTATTTGTAAAAAAAATAATTATAAATGTATTCAAAATTCTTAGGTTTTTAATACAAAACTTAAAAAACAAGAACAACTCGTTTTTAATTTATGCTACAAGATATGTCAAAATTTTACTTTATGCTTAATCTGGGATTGGAAATATTCATTAATAACTTAAAAATAAAAGTCTTTGTGAAAGCAAGGAATGTCTAAAAAATTAATGAGGAAAATCGTGATATGTATAAATAAAAGAGAAATACCCTATATCATTTTTAATAAGCTATTTTGTATTTTATTAAATCCTTTTTTTATAAGGCCCAGGAATCAATTTTTTTAAATAAAGTAAAGTTAAAGAAAATCATTCATATTTTTATTCATAACTACATTTTTTATGCTTTTTTACGATTTTCCGCAATAAATTTTCAGATATTCCTTGCTTTTACAAAGGCTTTTAATATGAAGCTTCTAACGAGTGTTTCCAATCCCAGGTTAAGCATGAAGTAAAATTTCGAGTTTAGAAAAGCCTTAAAATTTGGTTTGGTCGCTCCGCGAAGCGGAGCGATCAAACCAAATTTTCAGGCTTTTCTAAACTCGAAATTTTACTTCATGCGCCACGCGTATGAAACACTGAAATATTTTGAAGTTCAAAATATACTGCTAATATTAATTAATTTTACAAATTATTATTTTAATAAATTTCAATGTTTAGAGCAATTTGTTTTGGAACATGCTAAAGTATACTTAAAAGAAAAGAAAAATCCTGTATGCATCTTAACAACTTTATGCTGGTGTCTATCACAGGCGCCGTTAAATCTCCCTCAACCAATCTTACCTGCTGGTTTTCGCTTCGAACTACATTTTTTTATCAAAAAATGATGTGATCATTTGTTGACCAGAAATTCAAAAATAATGCGATTATTTTTTGACCAGATATTCAAAATGAATGTGTGCATGAAGTGATTAAATGTAGTTTTTTATCATACGTCAAGGAGTTAATAAATAACTTGAAATAAAACACGTTTAACCTTCCTTCGCAAATTTATTCTTTACCAGATGTACAAGTTTCGTGATCTGTGCATTCAATCACAATATATTTATTTAATTGATGAGGCGGATACTTGATGAAACTCCATAATACTATTTGAAATAAAAAAACACAGTTGGGAGAGTTTCACTTTAATTGTTGGGCGCTGCAACATGTTTCACCACACAGTGGCTTCATCAGGCAGATAAAATAATGATTTAATTATTTCATCTGTCTGATGAAGCCACTGTGTGGTGAAACATGTTGCAGTGTTCAACAATTAAAGTGAAACTCTCCCAACTGTGTTGTTTTATTTCAAATAGCACAATATATTTATTACATTTATAAACTCCTTGACTTAAGATATAAAACTACATTTAACGAAGATGTTTTTCTTTTAAGTGTACTTTTACATATTCAAAAACAAGTGGCTCCATACGTTTGAATTAATCAAAACCATTAAATCACGTGCTGAATTTATAGGGAATATTTATGCGAATTTATGTTCTCGATAAATATTTAATGGTTAAATTAATTAACTAAATAGTAATATTTATTTATTTTATGAATAAATTAGTATTGAATATTAATAGCATGGAATAGCTGGTTTATAAATTAATTTATATTACCAATAAAAGCTCTTACTATTAAAATATACAATTTCGTAATATTTGTTTATAAATACATAATTAATATATTTTTCAATGCACTTTAAAAAAATTGAGGTTTGCAACCACTAACATTAAATATTAAAAATATTGTCCGTGTTAAAATAAAAACTATTAAGTATACGCATTGGAAAAGATTTTCAACTTAAAAGCAATGATGTTTGGAAATTGAGAAGTTTTTACCAAATATTTGCAAGTTTAATTGAATTTCACACCTGCGGTTAAAGTAAACCGAAACTGATTTCAGCATATTCGAACCATAAAATTCACCACCGTTCAAACGGCTAAAGTGTCGCACTTCATTTCAATTCGAAGCAAAAATCTACAATTTCATGCCCTCTCCACCCCCCGAGCGCAGAAATTTATTTAAAATATCTTTACATCTGTTGAATAATAAATTCGAGCCGTACGTCTTCCGGTTATGCCCGTTGAAATTCAATTTAAATTTTGATTAAAGCTGCACTCGAGCCGTCCACAAAGATGCGACAATGCCTCCCTCTTTCCAGCTGCAACTTAAATATTTGCACTAATATTAGCTTAGGATTAATGGAAATTGCGGGCCGTAATTCAGGTGAATTTTATCCCTGCGCGCCGCGCGCGCGTTTCGAATAAATGTTTATTTTTATTAACATTATTCTAATTAAATTTTCATAACTCGTCCCCGTTTTATCATTTTTCTTATTCGGGCGCGGAAAGTGTGCGACTCGGCGAGAATATCAATTCGTAATTAAGATAATGCGAAAGGGGTGGGTGAAAGGGGCAAGGGAGAGATCGAACGCGCTTTGTTCGTTTTTAGGAATTGGGGGGGTTTGGAAAATATTGATGCAGAAATCAAATCGCATTAAGGAGCTGATTTGTAAGTTCCCCGGGGAATTTCAGAGCGGAGAGCGCGAATTTTATGGGCGCAATCTCGTCGAGATTCCGCGCCCATCAAAACACAATAATGAGCGCCGAAAAAATCATGCTTCGATGAGTCCGATGGTGGGATGATTTAGTGTTAGTGGAGAGAGATAACGTGATGTTGGACTGGAATGATAGAATCTACCTTGAGTTGATAAGAGTTGTCATCTAGAAGTGTTTACTTTTACATTTAGGACAAACTTCGCTTTCTTACTTACACAGGGAGTTTTTCTTTTAGGTATACATATTCCAACTATATACTGTAAATCATCATTAAATCGTCTTTTTTCTTCAAGATTTCAATTTGAAGCTTTCACAAGTGTTTTCCACTCCCAGATTAAGCATGAAGTAAAATTTCGAGTTTAGAAAAGCCCCGTGAAAATTTGTCGAGGGTCGCGCAGCGACCCGAGACAAATTTTCTGGGCTTTTCTAAACTCGAAATTTTACTTCATGCGCCACGCGAATAAGACACAGATTTTAAGCAAAGTTTGAATATACATAAATTTTGCAATATTTTAGTGTTTTATACGCGTGGCGCATGAAGTAAAATTTCGAGTTTAGAAAAGCCCCGAAAATTTGTCTCGGGTCGCTGCGCGACCCTCGACAAATTTTCACGGGGCTTTTCTAAACTCGAAATTTTACTTCATGCTTAGTCTGGGAGTGGAAAACACTTGTTTAAAGCTTCAAATTGAACTTAAAATAAAAGGAATATCTACAGAAATACAGAAAATACAAATACTGTATTCCAAATTCTGCCTATTTTCTGTAAATCTTTAGATATTCCTTGTTTTTTTATAAGTTAAATTTGTGTCTTGAAACGAGTGTTTTCCACTCCCAGACTAAGCATAAAGTAAAATTTCGAGTTTAGAAAAGCCCCGTGAAAATTTGTCGAGGGTCGCGCAGCGACTCGAGACAAATTTTCTGGGCTTTTCTAAACTCGAAATTTTACTTTATGCGCCACGCGTATAAAACACAATTTCAAGTGAAGTTCGAATATACATAAATTTCGCAATATTTTAGTGTTTTATACGCGTGGCGCATGAAGTAAAATTTCGAGTTTAGAAAAGCCCAGAAAATTTGTCGAGGGTCGCGCAGCGACCCGAGACAAATTTTCTGGGCTTTTCTAAACTCGAAATTTTACTTCATGCTTAGTCTGGGAGTGGAAAACACTCGTTTAAAGCTTCAAATTGAACTTAAAAAAAAACAAGGAATATCTAAAGATTTACAAAAAATAGGCTGAATTTGGTATACGTATTCCAAATGATTATTTTGTCTAACAAATTATATATATACTCGAGCTTATGGAGCAAATGTTCAGCCTAATTTTTGTCAACAAAATCTGAATATTAACTCAAACCAGAAGTAGGATAATACTATTAGTGTACTAAGATATTTTATATACTGTACTTAAAAGAAAAAAAACCTTCCTCTTCAGTTTTTGTCAATAAAATGTAAATATAAACATAAACTAGAAGAAGGATAATACAAGTCTGATACCAAGATACTTTATATATCTCCGTAACATTAACTGTTCAATCTCATACACGCTTTTTTTATAAGTACTGTAATCCAGTACACCTACGTATAAAATTTCCTTATCAGTAACCTCTGAACCCGTATTTTTTTTTTCGCAACACACGAGTATCAAGTTTAAAAGCACATCCAGTGTTCATGCAGGATATTTGATATCTACATCAACTACAACCACACAACCTGCCTCCGACTCGCTGAGATAGTGCCGGATTCGGTAGTTTATCCAGAGATATTTCACGGAACTAGCGCCGTTCCGGAACTTTTACCACGTATAACTTACCCCCAAAATAAGAGCAACAGGCGAACCTTATCCGCGTACTGGAGCATTAACCCAATTGCGTCCTAAAAATATATCGCGTTATTATTTATTTCTCTCTTTCCCTCCCGGTTTGCCATTCTTCTGTTGTCCGGGGTGTATTAGGGGGGCTTATTTATGCTGCATCGTGCCGGATTTTGGTATCGAATCGGGGCCGAATTGTGGGTGAGCGTTACACAAATCTAATCGGCCGGTTGCGTGCTTGAATTTTAGCGCTGGCGGAGGCGTGGAATGGCATTTTGGTCATGTTGGACTTGGGTGGGAGTCATTGCCCTTATTTCATGATGGCTAGACAGAAATTTGTGCGATTGTTGGGGTAAAGGTCTGGTCCATGGGGTTTAATCTTAGTGATTAATATTGCTTAGAGATTTATCTAATTCATAGGACCCAAGGTATCTGCACAAAGGTAACTTAGTATTATTGTTTAAATACAAAACGTGACACAAAGTGAAACTGAAAATTTTAAAGAATATGTATACTTTAAAAAAATCCTACTCCTCCTGTATGGTGTAGGTCAGTGATGGGGAAACTACGGCCCGCGGGCCAAGTCCGGCCCGCGGAAAGGTTTAATCCGGCCCGTTTAAGAGTGCCGCCGTGAGAATGTTTGAACGCGTTCTTACTTCGTAATGTGACGACCCGCATAAAAACTACCTACCTACGATTAAGCATTATTCTTTGGCCCGCTACGATTGTCTGGTTATTACGAATGGCCCGTCTTAAAAAAAGTTTCCCCACCACTGGTGTAGGTTATGATCAACAGACACATAAGACATCATAACATCCAATCCACAACCACTTTAGAACCAATTTTAGAACCAAACAACAATAAGAAATATACAAAAATAATTCATGAGCCAAAAACCAACCAACATTTAAATAAAATATTCAAAAATACAATTTCATTCCTGCACATTACACCAATACCAAACTTAAAATGTTATTTGGTAATACTTTTGAAAAACAAGACCAGTTGCTGAATTCAGGGATTTACTCAGTCAATTGCAATAATTGTACTAAATTGTATATTGGACAAACAAAAAGAAACGTGCACATCAGATTCAAAGTACCACATCAAAAGCCAAAACCCTGACAAATCAGCAATTGCTCATCATACTTTGACAACAGGCCACAAATTCAACATAAATAAAGTGAAATTATTAAAAGAATCCAGCAGTTATCAATTAAACATGTTGGAAGCGATAGAAATGATGAAAAATAAGACAGAACTACTCAATTTCGATTTAAGCCCAATAATGAACCCCTTATTAAATTTATTACCCAACAGATAACCCTCATTAACACCATTGTGAACCCTCCCAAGTCCGAAGCCGAATAATCCCCAACACCCCAATTTCCAAGATACCGCATTCGTTTCAAAATTCCAATTACCTTTTTGGGTTTTCCGCCTAATCCGACTAGGTATATATTGTAAACATTTATCGTTTTATATTCGGTTAGCTATTGATAATGGTTACTTAATACCCGAAATGTACATCTAGCAAGAAAAATAAGAGTAAAGGAAGGAACATAACTGTGTTTAATTAAGTGACAATGACAGCGTTGACGTTGTCGTAAGTAATCCACTTTTCATCACCAGTCACCATCCGCTTCAGAAAGGGGTCGATTTTGTTGCGATTTAGCAGCGATTCGCAAATGGAAATTTGGTCCATGAGGTTCTTTTTGCGTTAACTCGTGTGGCACCCATACATCGAGCTTCTTTTTGTATCCACCCCTATGCAAATGGTTCCAAACGATTTTTTGGGCAATTTTTAACTCCTGAGCAATCGAAACAGTGCTTACTCCAGTTTGGAGTTTTTTCAGACAAATTAAAAACAGCGGTAATCAAACCAATATTCAAAAAAGGAAACTCAGAATGCATTAAAAATTATAGACCAATCAGCCTTCTACCAGTTAAAAAACAAAACGACTACCCAATGATCAGTAGACTTAATACATTTTTCAATAAATTTAATGCAATCAATAAAATGCAGCATGGGTACAGAAAGGAAAAATCCACATCATCTGCAATATACGATTTCTTGGAAAATTTAATAACAAACATAAGAAATAAAGAACTAAACATTGCAATATTTATAGACCTCACTATAGCATATGATTGTGCGAATCATAAAATTTCTCTAAAAATTGGAAAAAAATGGCATTAGAGGTACCGCCCTAAGCTGGATTAGGTCCTATCTAAGTGACCGCACTCAACGGGTAGTTGTACAGATAGACGGGACTACGGAGCAATCGCAAACAGCTGCGGTAACTACTGGTTTACCCCAAGGGAGCTCAACAGCACCTATATTATTTCTATTATTCCTTAATGACCTAACACACGAAATTAAACAAAATAACGATGCCATAGTAAACTATGCGGACGACACAAACATTCTCGCTTAAAGCTTAAACTTGGATTAGTTATTAACGGATGCAAATAATCTATTTATTTAGGTCAAAGAGTGGTTTGCTAAATTTTAATAACTAACGATCAAAAAACCAATGCCCTCTTATACGGTCCAAAAAATATCGCAAACCATATTGAATCGATGAACCTTGATAATCAAATCATAAATATATCACATTCAGTAAAATTCTTAAGAAAATTATCGGAACGGAATTGACGAAACCAAAATTGCCCGTGATTCGCTGTTACATTATCAGGACTATAAACATTATTCACCTTTTCAGCCGCCTAGCTTGTGTTTTCGCCTTTAACGAAGAAAAGTGTAAAATATTTCGTATTTTTTTCTTTGCTGCTCTCCATCTTTAAGACGCGCTCAAACAAAACTAACTTAAGCAATTACAAAACTGTCAGAGACGTTTCTTTGTACGAGATCTTGTCCTTCTATGCCATAAAGCATAACCCGATTGGACTTCTGCAACCCGGGATACCAACTACTAAATCCATCTATCGTTAGTGGCTGAATGGTTAAACCTATGCCAAAAAACAAACAAAAAAATCCATCTATTATTAAATAATGGATTTGTTTTTACTACACCTATTATTATTTTTGTTGCAGATATGTCCAGTTCATCCAATGATGTTACATATCAGATTAGTTCTTCCAAAAAAGGTAACAATAAATATTACTGTAACTCCATACTCCATACATACCCCTAATGAGTCGTCTAGATGCAAAATCAGTTACATCCATGTTTTGAAAGAATCTGAACTAAACTACAGGGTCAGCCAGAAAAAATAAAGTTTTATATTAATTTTTAGACAATGCTTTGAAAAATTAAGTGCCAAAGATTACGTTGTCCAAATGTTGACCCTCATGCTGCTGGCACTCCTCTAACCGAAAATGGAAATTACCCGCTACGTGTCTATACATCTCTCTAGAAACTGCGGCCATTTCAGTGTACATCTTTCTAGAAACTACGGCCATTTCGGTGCAGATATTGTCTTTCAATTGCATTACAGTTCGTGGTTTGTTTTTTATAAAATGTCTCTTCAAGGCATTGTATTTTTTTGTAGACTGGCGAGGGCGAGCACTTACTGTAAACTGTGAACGGTATTGCGACATGTTAAGGAACTTTTTGGTTCTACAACTGCACGTGTTTAAAGGTTTTATTATGGAAACATGGTTTCAACAAGATAGAGCAACTTGCCAATCACTTGAGGTTGTCAATGAACTTTTTCCGGAAAAAGTGATCTCTCATTGATGCACTATTAACTGGCCTTCGAGAGGCCCCGATCTTATACCCCTTGATTATTTCTTCTGGAGGTACCTCTAAGAGACAGTTTATAAAAACAAACCACAACTACACTGCAATTGAAGGACAATATACGCACCTATATGGCTGCAATTTCCAGAGAGATGTGTAGATGCGTACCGGCTAATTTCCGTTTTCTGTTAGAGGAGTCCCAGCAGCGTGAGGATCAACATATGGATGACGTAATCTTTGGCATCTAATTTTCCAAAACGTTGTCTAAAAATAATATAAAACTTTATTTTTTATGACTTTTATTTTTTTTAATTCAATTTACAAATACTGATTGTAATGCTGATTATCTCCAAAACCACGATATTTTGGCAAAATTAGTTTTGAGGTTTTAGCTTGTGTCCCTAATAGATATAGAATGCACCCAAAATAAATGTATATTATATCGTGGCCCAACAAATGAAACGTTTTTTTTTTTTTCTTGAAAAAATAAACTATTTTGAATGTAACAGATTTTGCATCTACATATCTCAAATCATCGCTTTTTTGTGAGTAAAATTTGTGGAAAAGTTTTAAAATATTATTTTTTTTATCTCTAATTATATGTATTTTTTGTATAATTAGATCAACCCGGATCATTATTCCTTGAGGATTCCAAAAACAGCGCAAAACAACCCGCGATCACAAAACCGCTGCTGGTCCTCTATCCAGGTATCTTATGGATCATCTTGAACTTCAACTAAGGGAATCTAGCGCCGGTAAAAAAAGACACGTTCGAAGCCGAAGGAACGAAAGGGAGAGGATGATTAATAAGCATCCCTGAGGCCGCCACCCCTCACAACGCGAAAATATCAATTAGACGCATCCGTCAGGCCGTGTTGATCGCGAATTGTTCTGTTTGTCGCTAATCTCCGTTTAATTTCTGAAATTAGTCAGCGAATGCGTTACGGGTCTCCTTGTTTTATCGGTTTTTGACAGATGGGTGAAGCGGGTGCGTTCCTAGAAGACAATAATTAAAGATTGGGCGATTGTTTTTGAGTGTGGGTTGTGTGAGTGTGGGCGGGGGGTGGTGCTCGTGGATGCTTGATATTCGAGATTCGGACCAGTTTTTATTGTAATGTACGGGTTTTGAGTTTCTGGGCGAATTTATTAAAAAAAATAATAATTTAAAAATATTACACACATTTGATTCAACTTTTATTTAGTTGGGGAAATAATGGAGATACGATAATAAAATATTCGAAATACGATAATAAAATAATTAAAATACAATAATAAAATGTTCAAAATACGATAATAAAATAATTAAAATACGATAATAAACACAAATATTTCGAATTTATTTGAATTTGAGAAAATAAGCTCACGTTTCTCTTAGTTTGCAAAACTTTATTGTTATTGTTTTAGTTGTCTTATTAATTAAGAGAGTTTATACGAACATTATCGTAATTTTATATATTAATTTATAATAGTAATAAAAAGCGGTTACATTTCTTTCATCGCTGTTTTTATTTTAGTACTATATGTACATTTCGGACACTAAGTGTCTATTATCAATAGTTAACTAAGGTTGGTTAACTATTGATAATGGTCACTTAGTGTCCGAAATGTACATATAGTACTTAAATAAAAACAGTAAAGAAAAGAATATAACCGTACTTAATTACTATTATAACAATCTTCACATAACTAACGAATATATATATATATATATATATATATATATATATATATATATAATGTTAAAACGTAGATTTTCGCGGGCGTAACATGTATCACTGTTTCTTCGGGTTTGGTCCCGCGTATTTTCTTGGCTCTGGTCCATTATATTTTTAATTCGACCTTTCGATGACGTCGCAGTCATCATCGTCAGGAATAACTATCAAAATTCCATTGCTAATATAATGGACCAGAGCCAAGAAAATACGCGGGACCAAAGCCGAAGAAACAGTGATACATATATATATATATATATATATATATATATATATATATATATATATATATATATATATATATATATATATATATATATATATATTAATTTATATGTACAGGGTGCAGCATTTTCGATGGTTTCTTTAAACCAGAAATATGAATGATAGACAAAAACTAATATATACTTCCACAGCTCTTTTTTAGAGCATATTTCATGTGGATAATCAAAATGTGTCTATCATCAATTGGTTTCGAGTTATACGTCAAAACTCAAAATTTGGCTATTTTGAAATATTAAAATAACGTTTTTAATAATTCTGGATATTTAAGACATGTGTTTGTTTCACTAGTTTATATTTGCTCCGATTAGTTTCGACCATTGGTTATGTTCAAGGAGGAATGTACAAAAAATATCTAAGCAACAATATATATAATTTAACGAACTTGATTAAGTTTCTTTTGTATTTGTAAAATTATTTAATTTAAATAACTTTACATATTCTAGGGTGTTTCACCAAGTTCTAGATAAGAAATTCATTCAAGAAAAAATAGGTTTCTTTGTACATAGTTATGAGTGTTGACGCACTGGCACTAATTATTTGTTTAATTTATTTCTCACTCACCCGTCGTTAATTTCTTCATTTAAAAAGATGTTGACATGCGGTAAAAACTTTCTTAAAGCACTTTTTTAAGTAGAATAGGCTGATAATATCAGATTTTGTTTTAAGTTTAACCTCTCTGAGATATGACATAAAGTTGTATTATTTTAAATACAAATCATAGTTGGCCATGTTTTTAATCGCTTCAATTTTTCGTAAGCTATCCAAAATTATATTATTTGGCATATTTTGTTCACTATTTGTTTTGAGTTATGTGAAGTAATAAATCACTAATAAAACACGATTTAATTTAAATAAGTAAAGGCAGGAAATTAAATCGTGTTTAATTAGTGACATGTTTTGATTTAACTTTCTCTAAATATTTTAAATTTTAAATCAATATATCAAGAAAGCCATGATGACAAATACATTAATTATAAACAATAACAATATGAAACGTCAACTGTCTTTATTGCCTTATTATATGCGTCGTCTGTTTCCAAAAACCCCTAAATCCATTCGAAAACAATGGCTTTAGGGATTTTTAAATATAGGCGACTCATATTTTCTTTATTAATCATATTAAATAGTAGCTATAAATACAGGTAGTTCCTCTTTCAAGTATACGTATTCCCAATTCAGCCTTTTATTTTCTGTAAATCTTTAGACATTCCTTGTTTTTTTTTAAGTTTAATTTGAAGCTTAAAACGAGTGTTTTCCACTCCCAGACTAAGCATGAAGTAAAATTTCGAGTTTAGAAAAGCCCCGTGAAAATTTGTCGAGGGTCGCGCAGCGACCCGAGACAAATTTTCTGGGCTTTTCTAAACTCGAAATTTTACTTCATGCGCCACGCGTATAAAACACAAATATTGCGAAATTTATGTATATTTCAACTTCACTTGAAATCTGTGTTTTATACGCGTGGCGCGTGAAGTAAAATTTCGAGTTTAGAAAAGCCCAGAAAATTTGTCGAGGGTCGCGCAGCGACCTGAGACAAATTTTCTCGGGGCTTTTCTAAACTCGAAATTTTACTTCATGCTTAGTCTGGGAGTGAAAAACACTCGTTTATAGCTTCAAATTGAAAACTGCTAATATCTAAAAATTTACAGAAAATTGGCTGAATTTGGAATAATGTTAGATACAGTAAATTTTTCTTTTAGGTAAACATATGCATATTCTGTAAATTTTCCGACATTCGTTGTTTTTTAAAAGCGTTCAATTCGAAGCTTTAAACGAGTGTTTTCCACTCCCAGACTAAGCATGAAGTAAAATTTCGAGTTTAGAAAAGCCCCGTGAAAATTTGTCTCGGGTCGCGCAGCGACCCGAGACAAATTTTCTGGGCTTTTCTAAACTCGAAATTTTACTGCATGCGCCACGCATATTAAACAATAAAATATTACGAAATTTAGGTATAATTGAACTTCACTTGAAATCTGTGTTTTATACGCGTGGCGCATGAAGTAAAATTTCGAGTTTAGAAAAGCCCAGAAAATTTGTCTCGGGTCGCTGCGCGACCCTCGACAAATTTTCACGGGGCTTTTCTAAACTCGAAATTTTATTTCATGCTTAGTCTGGGAGTGGAAAACACTCGTTTAAAGCTTTTAATTGAACTTAAAAGAAAAAACAAGGAATATCTAAAGATTTACAGAAAATTGGCTGAATTTGGAATAGTGTTAAATGCAGTAAATTTTTCTTTTAAGTAAACATATGCATATTCTGTAAATTTTCCGGCATTCTTTGTTTTGTAAAAGAGTTTAATTTGAAGCTTTAAACGAGTGTTTTCCACTCCCAGACTAAGCATGAAGTAAAATTTCGAGTTTAGAAAAGCCCGTGAAAATTTGTCTTGGGTCGCGCAGCGACCCGAGACAAATTTTCTGGGCTTTTCTAAACTCGAAATTTTACTTCATGCGCCACGCCTATAAAACAATAAATTATTATGAAATTTATGTATAATTGAGCTTCACTTGAAATCTGTGTATTTTACGCGTGACGCATGAAGTAAAATTACGAGTTTAGAAAAGCCTAGAAAATTTGTCTCTGGTCGCTGCGCGGCTGGACAAATTTTCACGGGGCTTTTCTAAACTCGAAATTTTACTTCATGCTTAGTCTGGGAGTGGAAAACGCTCGTTTACAGCTTCAAATTGAACTTAGAAAAAAAATTGCTAATATCTAAAAATTTACAGAAAATTGGCTGAATTTGGAATAGTGTTAGATACAGTAAATTTTTCTTTTAGATAAACTTATGCAAATTCTATACATTTTCTGACATTCGTTGTTTTTTAAAAGAGTTCAATTTGTAGCTTTAAACGAGTGTTTTTCACTCCCAGACTAAGCATGAAGTAAAATTTCGAGTTTAGAAAAGCCCCGTGAAAATTTGTTGAGGGTCGCGTAGCGACCCGAGACAAATTTTCTGGGCTTTTCTAAACTCGAAATTTTACTTAATGCGCCACGCGTATAAAATACTGATTTTAAGTGAGGTTGAAATATATATTAAGATCACAATATTTTAGTGTTTTATACGGGTGGCGCATGAAGTAAAATTTCGAGTTTAGAAAAGCCCAGAAAATTTGTTTCGGGTCGCTGCGCCACCCTCGACAAATTTTCACGGGGCTTTTCTAAACTCGAAATTTTACTTCATGCTTATCTCCACTGGATTTCCAAAAATATTAAAACAAACTTGAAATTATCCGGTAAAACTGACAATTTTGGAGAATGTTTTCTTTGAAAAAATTGTACAAACATTAAAATTTCAATACCATAACCGTGAAATTCACAGAATTTACTTAGAATTAATTGCACTTACATCTCATAGTAAGGAAATTTAATTATCTTGCCAAGTTTTTCTAAAATATTCAGCCAAAGTTGAAATTATGGATCAAAATCAACAATTTTAGATAAATGTTTTTTTGTTGAAAGAGTTGAAAAAAATTAACAGATTATCAAATCAACATAAAGTTCTAAGAATCTACACAGAAACGAATAAACTTTGATCAGAATTTTAAGCAGGGTTTGCACTTTCTTAATCATTTCACGTGAGGCATATGAGAAAATTGAAAAAACACCACCAATTTGAATTGTTTTTTTTAAAACAATCGAATTTTCAACAAGGTTTACACTTTCTAGATCAGAATTTTTAGCAGGGTTTACACTTTCTTGGTCATTTCACATGAGGCATATGAAAAAATTAAAAAAAATAACACTAATCTCAATTAAGGAGTGTTCGAACAAAAGGTAACATTTACACTTTTTGGCTTGTTGCTTTTATTTTGCATAATTGTACGTAAATTCATTAACTACACATTTTGACTCGGCTTTTCTATGAAAATTGTTAATATTAAAAGTGCGATTCTTTTCGCAATCTACAACAAGTTAGTCTTACAAAGACTATATCAAACAATCATTGACCAACTACTTCCCGGGCTAATACCCCGACGGACATTGAATTATACAACAAGTGTGTGCTGTTACATACAGTAACCTACTGCAAATGTAACAATTTGGGTCAAATTATTCCGGCCATCTATAGACGCGTTTCGAGATTTATCTCTCCACAGTATAGCTTTGCCATTCCCTCTAAACAATTTGACACCTTAGACTGGCGGTCACGTTACCGTTCAAACATAAGTATAAATGAAATTGCCAATTCTTGGTTGCAGAATACTTCAAACATTAAAAGTGCGATTCTTTTCGCAATCTACAACAAGTTAGTCTTACAAAGACTATATCAAGTATACTGTATGTAACAGCAAACACTTGTTGTATAATTCAATGTCCGTCGGGGTATTAGCCCGGGAAGTAGTTGTTTCAATGAGTGTTTGATATAGTCTTTGTAAGACTAACTTGTTGTAGATTGCGAAAAGAATCACACTTTTAATGTTTGAAGTATTCTGCAACCAAGAATTGGCAAAATTGTTAATATTTGATACGTCAATTTGAACCAAACAGTGTAGTTCATAAATTTACGTACGATTCTGCAACACCTAACCCTATGAAATGGGAAATTTAGTCGTCGTGTCAGGAGTTGAGTTAGGCGAAATTGAAAATTTAGATGTCGTGTCAGGAGTTGGGTTAGGTGAAATTGGAAATGTAGACGTCATGACATGAGTTAGGTTAGATAAAATTGGAAATTTAGACGTGGTGACTGAAGTTAGGTAAAATTGGAGATTTAGACGTCGTGTCAAAAGTTGAGTTAGGCAAAATTCCAAGTTAAGACGTCGTGTCAGGAGTTGGGTTAGGTGAAAAAAGGAAATTTAGATGTCGTGTCAGGAGTTGGGTTAGGTAAAATTGCAAATTTAGACACCTAACCTAACTCTTGATACGACGTCTGAATTTACTATTACATCTAACCCAACTCCAGACGCGACGTCTAAATTTCTAATTTCACCTAATCCAACTCATGACACGACTTCTAAATTTCGAATTTCACCTAGCCCAACTCATGATACGACGTCTAAATTTCTAATTTTACCTAAAATAACTCCTGACGCGACGTGTAAATTTCCAATTTCACCGAACCCAACTCCCGACACGACGTCTAAATATCCAATTTTACCTAACCCAACTCTTGACACGACGTCTAAATTTGAAATTTCGCCTAACCCAACTCCTGACACGACGTCTAAATTTCCAATTTCACCTAACCCAACTCCTGACACGATATTTAAATTTCCAATTTTACCTAATCCAACTCCTGACACGACATCTAAATTATGAATTTCGCGTAACCTAACACCTGACACGACGTCTAAATTTCCAATTTCACCTAGTCCATCTCCTGACACGATGTCTAAATTTCCAATTTCACCTAAACCAACTCGTGATACGACGTCTAAATATCCAATTTTACCTAGCCCAACTCTTGACACGCCGTCTAAATTTGGAATTTCGCCTAATCCAACTCCTGACACGTCGTCTAAATATCCAATATTACCTAACTCCTGACACGACGTCTGTCTTTTGGACATACTACGTAAAACAGCTTAAAACTGAAATACAAATTAATATTATCATTAATAAAATATCTCGACTATTTCCCTAGCTAATATTTTTCAAAACACATGTCTTATTGGTAACTGTATTTGTGACTAATTTTTTACGAATAAAAGTTGTTTTTTTATAACTCTATGAGAAATATGAAAATTAGTTTTTGTCGTGCTTTCTAGCGTGTAATTGAAAACTGTCTGGCTCTAAGAGAGACGGGGAATGTATTATACTTTTTGTAAATGTTTATTTATTTATATATAAAACCAAAGTGTGTTTATCTGATTGTAAAACGAAAAGATTGAATAAAAAATGCATTATTAATGGGATATTTATTATTCATGTGATCGATTCGAAGAGAGACTAATGTAAAATTGATAATTTGTGATTCGCCTGGATAGTCTTAACACGTACGCATAATTTTTGTATTAGTGATAAGTTAATGTATTTTAGGGCATTTAGATTTAATTGCTATTTTTGTACGCTTCCAAAGAAAAAAAAAACATTATGGATGAAATTTAAAATAAATAAATATACTGGGATAGAGATAATTTTGGTGTTTGTCTGAAAAGCCGTCCTGTGACTAATTTATGCGGTGCCGTTAATCTTCCGTACAAGCGGGAGTGAACTGCTGAACATCCAGCTTCATAATAGGTGTTTGAATTATTATGCAGAAACGTAGTTTTTGTTTGTGAGGGATGGTCTAAATGTAAAGGGCGCGCGTGGGGGGCGCAAGGGCTGCGGCGGCGGTGGTGACAGCTGGTAGATAGCGTGCGATCACGCGATCCCTACAGAATATCCATCCGAGCGGGCTAAAAGGGTTATTATAAACGTACTAGAAAGCAATCAGGGAAGTATGTCTTATTTATCGCGACCGCATTGCTTTGCATAAGGATGGATAAATGGATAACGCCCGCGCCCTCCCCGCGAGCACATCCTTTTTTCCACCCCCTTTTGCAACGGTGCGTTATCATCGCGCCAACCGACCCGCGGGGCCCTCGAAATCTAGAATTGCCATCTCTTATGCATTTTCATTGCCTTACCACGGAACTTTATCATTTTCGTGTTTTCACGGCCCGGCCCGAAACGTATCCGATTATTTCTACCGTGCGGAAAGGGACGCGTCGGACCCAGCGCCCCATGAATATTCCATTAAATTCCACCACCAAACACATGAATTCACCACCCTCAATATCTTGGCTACGCTAGAGGGAACAATTTGGCTCCCTTTCCCCAGAAAATACACGCAATCAACATGCTCCGCAAATAAAACAAGAAGTGGAAGATGAAGAAGGCCCTTGCCAAATCGTTATCTCCCCTGGGTACGCGTGCCAAGCGTATTAACTGCTAGATTTCTGCGAGTGCTAATGAAATTTATCGCCCGTTTTTTAACCTTTACATATAAATCGGTTCCGGCCGCCCCGCGCTCATATAAATGACTTCGGAAGGGCCGAGGGACCCTTCCTACCCCGAGATTATCCGGAATGGAGTACTAACAATCCACGTCGCGCCAGACCTCAAACTGCTCCAATTTCACAACGTCACGGCTCCCCCTCTCCAATAACACCGCATAAACGGAACAGACATCATCAGGACATTACTGCCGGATCCCGTGGGATTAAACTTTGCCATCCGATAACATAAGTAGCTAGTACACCCGAACAAATAAAACTCCACATATGTAAATTTGCAGATATTGGATCACTCCACTTATCTACAAATAGAAACAACAAACGACCTACAAGATAAAAAATATGTATGTGTGAGGTTAACACATGGGCGTAACCAAGGCGAGGAGCGGGGCCTCTTGTACCCCCTAGACACAAAGAAATCGTGTATATTTGATGATGTTGACTGAATAAATAAATAATAATTAACATATTTTGTTGTTCACCCCCCCCCCCCACATGTTTTCTGTTAAATTTAAAAATTCCGACCATTTTCGTGAAATCCAAAGATTTTCGATAATTTTCGAAACCGAGATGGTTTTTGTGACTTTTCAAGGTTTCCGTTATTCTGCACTATTCTAAAGGTTTCCGTGAATTTCATATATTTTAAAAATGTTGATACAATTCATGATTTTTCTAGATTTTTGTCAAATTTTAAAACATTCGCAGTTTTCGTGATTATCCTAAACTTTCGTTGATTTTCAAAAATGTTTACAATTTCCATTAATTTTCTAAATTCTGACGGTTTTCGTGAAATCCAACTTTTCGTTAATTTTTACAATCCAATTTTTCGTAAGATTTTGCAATCCAATTTTTCCTTAATTTCTACAATCGTGTCGGTTTTTGTGAATTTTCTAGATTTCCGTTACTCTGCACAATTCTGAAGGTTTTTGTGAATTTCGATACAATTCATGAGTTTTCTAGATTTTAGTCAGATTTTAAAACATAAGCAATTTTAGTGAATTTCCTAAACTTTCGTTGATTTTCATAAATTTCCAAGATTTCCGTTAGTTTTCAAAATTCCAACGTTATTCGTGAAATCCATAGATTTTCGTTAAATTTTAAAATCGAGACGGGTTTCGTAAATTTCTAAAGGTTTTCGTGAATCTCGTAAATTTTAAAAATATTGATACAATTCATGAATTTTCTACATTTTTGTCAGATTTTAAAATATTAGCAATTTTCGTGAATTTCCTAAACTTTCCTTGATTATCATAAATTTCCAAGATTTCTGTTAATTTCCGAAATTCCGACGGTTATCGTGAAGTAAAAGATTTTCGATAATTTTCGAAAAGAGACGGTTTTTGTGCATTTCTAAGATTTCCGTTAATCTGCACAATTCTGAAGGTTTTTGTGAATTGCGAAAATTTTAAAAGTGTTGATACAATTTATGAATTTTCGACATTTTTATCAGATATTAAAACATTAGCATTTTTCGTGATTTTCCTAAACTCGTTGATTTTCAAGAATTTCCAAGATATCCGTTAATTTTCAAAATTCCGAAGGTTTTCGTGAAATCCAAAGATTTTTGATGATTTTCGAAATCGAGACGGTTTTTGTGAATTTTTAAGATTTCCGCTAATCTGCACAAGTCGGAAGGTTTTTGTGAATTTCGTAAATTTTAAGTGTTGATACAATTTATGAATTTTCTAGATTTTTGTCAGATTTTAGAACATTAGCAATTTTCGTGATTTTCCTAGACTTTCGTTGATTTATATAAATTTCCAAGATTACCATCAGTTTTCAATATTCCGGCGGTTTTCGTGAAATACAAAGAATTTCGTTAATTTTTAAAATCGAGACTTATTTTGTGAATTTCCAAGATTTTCGTTAGTCTTGAAAATGTCCATATATCTTGAATAATTTTCTCACTTATCACTTGGTGAAACATTTTTAAATATTGATGTCCATATAAGTGTGAATTTCTAAGAATTGACATAATCATTAGTTTTTAACAAATATTTTGTTTCTTTCCTGATTATTGTGTTATCTTATCAGGTGTTCATTTAAAAACCTGATTGAGAAGGCGTTGTTTTTTTGATAGAAGAAAATAGAAGGAAAAATTGAAGTCGCAGCTTAATTTACGTTTTGTCATACCTGGCAGATTGTGGAAATCAGTAGCTCATTAATTTGCCTCGTTCTGATAGTTGTTGTGTTGTTTCTTCACCATTCTTTTAAGTGAGTATTAAAATACCGAATAAAATAAAAACACTTCTAAAAAACTGGTTTATATTAATATTGACAGAAGCAACTGACAAATTCACATACGACCTACTTCAGAATTATTGAAAATTTCATTTTAACTGAACACCTAATTCAAATTGTATTGCGAAGTGATAT
The DNA here is from genome assembly GCA_932526585.2 of Philonthus cognatus. Taxonomy (NCBI): domain Eukaryota; kingdom Metazoa; phylum Arthropoda; class Insecta; order Coleoptera; family Staphylinidae; genus Philonthus; species Philonthus cognatus. Next base: position 82,139,152 of record OW052245.1, on the reverse strand, counting down.
CCACAACAATTGATTTCTAAATTTTTTTTTTAATATATATCATTTAACAAGCTAAGTATCCTAAAAATGTAAATTTTTTAAAGTTGAAATAACAGAAGCTCAACCTGAATCGAAATTATTAAAAATATAAGGACATTGTGCTTAATTTTGACGCTCGCAAAATAATAAAGCAATACAAACAAATGAACAATTTGTAAAAAAATATTAATTTCTTTGTTTTTTATGTAAGAAAAAACAACAAAATTAAGCTGATTAAGCTAGAGAAGCTAAATGTGAAGACTAAATTTTGAAAATTACGAGACATTCTCCCACTTTGTTTCGACATAAAATAAATCAATCAAACAAAACAAGTACTAGAAAACATCACTTATTTTTATTACTTTTGAGGTGGATTCTGGTAAAAACGTAAATTAAATGGATACATTTAATACCGTTTTTAATATTCTAAAAAATATTCTTTTACGATTTTCCTCTAAAATTAATAGGGGAGCTAATAATTACTCATATTTAATTTTACATTTACTATGTTCGCCCCTTATCCCAGACACTTGGTATCCGCGTGGCGTATGAAGTAAAATTTGGAGTTTAGAAAAGCCCCCTGAAATTTGTCTCGGGTCGACAAATTTTCTACGCGGGGCTTTTCTAAACTCGAAATTTTACTTTTTTTACACTGATTTTAAGTGAAGTGCACAACATATTCCCTATAAATAATTTGTCACTTTGTTAATGAAACAAAATTATGTTTTCCAGTACTTTTTTTTTCAATGTAAAATCTTGCAACGCATTTTGTCTAATAGCCCTTAGACACAATGCGTTTTGTCCGTATTTCATGTTTTGTCCGCAACATATACATACTACAATTTAGTTAGTCTGTGTGTAGGGGGGGGGGGGGGGGGCTCCAGCCCGTGAGCCACTCCGTGAGGGTGCGCGCCTAATATGATATGTTGAATGTTAACAGTGTCATCAGAAGTCAACAATTAAATATTTTTATATGTTATCTTATTTACTAGTTAATAAGAAAAATAATAATGAAGTCTCCTCCGTCTCTATAAGCTATTAGCTTCGAGACAAGGAAACTACTAAATTACAATACTTTGGAATAAGCGTTTATTTTATTTTAATTACCATACTCTGTTATATAATTGTATAAGTTATTGGGAAAATAAATGTTTAAGAATTAAAAAAAAAATATTATCAAATAAGTAAATTTTTAACTAGTTCTTCAGTAATTAATTTACTAACGAGATTAGCGAAGAAAGGTAATCAAACTGTGTTTTATTGGTGATTGATTAGTTTACATAACTTAATACAAACGGTGACTAAATGTTAATGCTCTATGATTATATTATAATTTTTGAAATTATGAAATGTGGGTTACTTTAATAATAAAAAAATTAAACAAAAAAAGAACAGGAAGTAAATTACAAAATTGGAAATTTAAGCAGAATGGAGTGTTTCGGCTATTATTTATTTTAATTCAATTAATACAATATTACCTTAAAATAGTAAATACCTGTATTTACTTCATAATCAACTAAATATTTGTCAACGCATTGTTACCGTCACAAGCACCCACATAATCTAATTAATCTGCGTTTAAATGTAAAATAATCTACCCGTATTCAGAGAATAATTAATTTAGTATTTTGTCGCAACAAAATACATCCACTGTTTTCGTCTGCAGCAGCACACTGTGCATTTTTAATGTTGGGAATTAAAATCATCGGCGCTCACGTCCCACTTTAAAACGCCGTTGCGAGCGCCGCGACGCCACTAGACGTCCTCCGATTTAATTTCGCCGCCGACGATTTTAATCTGTACACATCTAGACTTTCAGGTAAGTACGCCTTAATTTCCGCGCGTTTCGAATTACACTCGCTGCACAAAGAAAAGGCAAGAAAATCTCGAACGCTCGCACACGCATTAAAAATGTAAATTTAATTTCAGAAACGAATGGGTTGATTAATTTCACAGAAATGATTATGTTCTTAAATTATTACGGTTATCTATCTATACCGGGTGTTCGATAAAAAACGCTTAACGCCATAACTGTTAATTATTATTTGTTAAGTATCATATTATTCTACTATATTATTGTACATATTGCCTTGTAATTAGGATTTTTTCTGTTGGGTAATAAATAAATAAATATTATTATTATTATTATTATTATAACTCTGTTATTTATTGATCGATTTGAATGAACTAAAAAAACAAAGTCAATCGCAGTTTCAATACCATAAATTGACACTAATTATATATTTTGTCAAAATTAACTTCATTGCCGAAAAAATGTCAACTTTAAATTTTTAAATGGCTGCATATACTTTTCTTATTTTATTATATTTTCTGAATCCAATTATGCTCGATATGTTGATTTTAATTTAATATTTATGCTAGAAAAAATATATAATAAATTTTGTTCGCATGATTTTTTGGCAATAAATGTAGTGTGCTTTGAAACACAATTGAACTTTTAATACTGATCACAATTTATAAATAGAATTAGTATATATAATCAGCTTAGAAGATTCAACACAATTTGTCAACCAACCGAACAAAATAAAGGCTAGTATTTTTTAAACTTTACAATATTTCAGTGTTTTATACGCATGGCGCATGAAGTAAAATTTCGAGTTTTGAAAATCCCCATGAAGTGCCCCGAGACAAACTTTCTACGCGGGGCTTTTCTAAACTCGAAATTTTACTTCATGCTTAGTCTGGCAGTGGACCGTCAAGATTTTCAACACGTCGAGATTTTCTATATTTCTAGACTTTTGGCGATCTATTCACAGTTTGTTATTATATTAAATGCAACTTTAATATTTAATAAATACTGTGTTTCTTAGGAATAGAATATTAACCCATTAAGAGCGGAGCAAATTATAAAGTTAACTCTAAAAGTTAATTTTAGGTAAAATTTTGCATCTTTTTCTATGATTTCAATGAATGATTTATTACATTACATACGTCGTTTTTATAAAAGAGTTAAATTTAAAGTTCGAACGAGTGTTTCCACTCCCAGACTAAACATGCTATTAGATTTTGCGATTATTAATCACTGGTCTTTCGGTTTAATTTGTTTTGATAGTTTATAATTTTGAGTGGACATTTATCGTTTTCTAATTTGTTAGATATTTACAATAATATATTCTGCAAATAATTAATTCATAAATACTCAAATATCAACTATGATTTAATAAAGAAAACACTTGGTTAAATTTCACTAATATTTTGGTTTCACTAGTTTCGACTTTGAGTCATTCTCAAGGAGTACAGGAAATTACATTTTAACAAACATTATATACAAGAGAGGTTAATTTAAATTTTATGGTTAAGCAATAAGGGCTGTCATGATGGGTGAGCTCCACAGATCTTCGATGTCATTAACAATTGGTTTTCCCTGTTTTATTGCTTTCTGGATTTCCAGAAAATCAAAATCAATTGTTAATGACATCGAAGATCTGTGGAGCTCACCCATCATGACAGCCCTTATTGCTTAACCATAAAATTTAAATTAACCTCTCTTGTATATAATGTTTGCAAAAATGTAATTTCCTGTACTCCTTGAGAATGACTCAAAGTCGAAACTAGTTGGAATAAAAAACCAAAATATTAGTGAAATTTAACCAAGTGTTTTCTTTATTAAATCATAGTTAAATATGTTTCACCACGTAAAAGATGAGAAACTTGTTCAAGATATCAAATATCAACATATAAATTAAAGCCCAATACGGGTGAGGTGCAAAAACCAAGTGGTTTTGAAATATTTATAGCATTTTTAGATTTTGCTGTAGAAGAAATTAATTGGTAAAAACTTCATTGTAAGTACATAGCATTTTATTATTATTCACGTTCGTAAAATTAAATCTAGTATGTGATGACCACTTCCGTTGACACATTGTTGAATCCGTTTAATATAATTGGTCTCCACTCTTTACTGCAGGTCTTTATTGATTTAGGTGATTTGCTGACGGATCGCCTCATTTAAGTCTATCAATGCACGAGGAGTGTAATTGTTAACACGTTCTTTCAAGAATCTCTATAGACAAATGTTAGGGCTCCGAGGGGGCCATATCACAGGGGGGCATAACACGTCACCAAACCTCAAAATGAGATGATTCAGAAACAGAGGTCGAAGCACAGCCATCGTTGCTCTGGCGGTGTGTGCCGTGGCCCCATCTTGCTGAAACCACAAATGCTGACAATCAATATTCCGTCTTTGTAACTAAGGGAAAAAAATCTGTTCACCATGTCAACGTAATGCTCACTTATTACAGTAACTGTAACGCCATTTTGTTAGAGAACTTAAGAACCGATGATGCCGAATTTTCTAGTAACTGAAACTACTGACAATGAAATGCTAAGAGTTAAGGAACGCTACGGTACCTAGCGTACGCTCATCCTTTCTATAACGAGAGAGTAATACCCTTTCCAAAATCACTTGGATCCCGTGCCACACCCTATAATATTTGAAATGGTTAAATGCATCGCTATGCACTTTTTAGTAAATTGTTATGCTATTTTGCACTGATAATTTGATAATATTACGCTGTACATCACGAAATTACATTAATTACATTGATACAAAGGAAGGGCATGAAAAAAGTCATTCATATGAAGTAGATTGCTCGTTATCGCCGGCTATGAACCTCACGTGAGGACATGAAATACCACGTTATGAGGCACGGAATAACACACATATTTATTACGGGCATCGGATCGGAATCGAGGCTGCGGAACGATCGCGCACGGAATAATTCGCCGGATTTTACGACCACTTAAAAATTCAGCCCCCTTATGTGAATGCAGGTAAGAAAAGTTGAGCTCGATAATTCCCGATTTGTGTTAGTGCCGGGTTATTACCAGGGAGTTTAAGTTTAAGTTTAGAGTTTCGGCATAGTTGGATTTTCGCAAATTAGGTAGAAGTGGGGGTTTAATTAGGATCGAATCTATTTGGAGGTTAAAAAGCTTGGCCTTAATAAGCGCCACGCGTTTTTATTGTGTGAGTAGGAGAGATAGTTGGTTAATTAGTTGAAAATTTGTGAGGTTAAATTGTGGTTTACCTCCCTTAAAGCTCGAGTTTAAATATTCAATTTCTGTACATACAATATTGTATTAATAATGTTTTTAATCTCCTCATTGAAGCAGAATTATATGCCCTGAGTGATTATTTTGAAGCTTGTATATAATAGATATATACATATACTTGTTACGCTGACACAATTTCATCAATGTTATTCCAGAATTATATTTTACTTTTGTAAGCATTATTGAAATAAAGTTTGTTTATTATTATTATTATTATTATTATTATTATTGATAATGAGTACTTAGTATATTATTAACTTGTATCTCATTATTCACTTAGCAAAACATTTCTACTAAATATAGGTGTTTAATTGAATTCACTTGGTTTGTTTTACTAAAAATATTTAATTTAGTACTTAGCACTCGAAATGTACATCTACCGACTAAAAATAAAAGTGCAGTAAGGAACACAAAGTGTTTTTATTGTAAATAATGAATATGATTGATCCTTTAACCCTTTCAGCTTTGGAATTTTTCTGGTGCCCAAAATAATGTTTTGTACACTGCATATAATTTATCACTATCTCAGATAGTTTTTCTTTTAAGTATACACACCTAAATATACTGTATACGCTGTAAATCTTCAGATATTCGTTGTTTTTGCAAATATTTTAAATTGAACTTTCAAACAAGTGTTCCACTCCCAGATTAAGCATGAAGTAAAATTTCGAGTTTAGAAAAGCCTGAAAATTTGGTTTGGTCGCGTAGCGCGAAGCGCGGAGCGACCAAACCAAATTTTCAGGCTTTTCTAAACTCGAAATTTTACTTCATGCGCCACGCGTACTAAACACTGATGTGTTGTAATGTTCAGAATACACGTTTTTAGCATACTGCTGTAGTAGAATATTTTGAACTTTACCTAAAATCAATGTTTTATACACGTGGTGCATGAAATGAAATTTCGAGTTTAAAAAAGATTGAAAATTTGGTTATGTCGCGTACAATGCATATTATTTATTACTATATCAGATATACAGAGAGTTTTTCTTTTAAGTATACATATTTAAATATACTGTATACGCTGTAAATCTTCAGAAATTCGTTGTTTTTACAAATATTTCAAATTGAACTTTCAAACGAGTGTTTTCCACTCCCAGATTAAGCATGAAGTAACATTTCGAGTTTAGAAAAGCCTGAAAATTTGGTTTGGTCGCGTAGCGCGAAGAGCGGAGCGACCAAACCAAATTTTCAGGCTTTTCTAAACTCGAAATTTTACTTCATGCGCCACGCGTACTAAATACTGATCTGATGTGATTATTAGAATACACGTTTTTAGCACACTGCTTTAGTAGAATATTTTGACCTTCACCTAAAATCAGTGTTTTATACGCGTGGCGCATGAAGTAAAATTTCGAGTTTAGAAAAGCCTGAAAATTTGGTTTGGTCGCTCCGCGCTTCGCGCTACGCGACCAAACCAAATTTTCAGGCTTTTCTAAACTCGAAATTTTACTTCATGCTTAATCTGGGAGTGGAAACCCTCGTTTTAAACCTTACATTAAACTATTTACAAAAACAAACGTTTATCGGCAAAGTTACAGCTCATGCATACATTTATGTAAATTAAAAAAAAATGTCCAGTACGTTGACAAAATTTTAGTGGTGGCAAATGCTACCGTTAGGGCCGAAAGGGTTAATATAAATACCGTGCGATTATTTAAATTATAATTTAGAATAGGCTTCATTTTGTTCTGTGCGGTTGCCCAGAATGTTAATTAAATGATGGAATACATTTAAGGTTATGTAAACTATGTATTAACAGTCAGTAGTAAGTGCCAATTTATCTTAAAATTCAAAGCCTACTCGAAATTATATTCTAAATGATCGCACGATATACAATAAATGTGTAATATTGTATCACTTTTACATCTACTGTAAAGAAACTCCTTCTGCCATCAGGTCTGTATATTATTCACTTACCTTTATTCAATCGTTGAAATCCCATAAATCAAACTAAACGAGTATAATCAATCACCTCAGCGGACTTTTTCTCAAAAGCGCAATCAATATCTCCTTCAGAAATTCATACCGCAAAGGTGGAAAATAAACGACACGGCTAAGTACAAAACTATTTTATTTCACATTTCGACAATATAAAATGGAACGCTCGGGAAAGAAATCGGAGAGCAGGCATGTCGTCGTATCCATCCCTTGCCCCAAATATGATACAGTTGCGGGCCTGAATAAAATAAGGAAATTGATCCCACTTCTTCAATATGCATCATTTGCTATGCATGGGAGATACCTGACAGCGCGAGTTCTCCTCATCATCCGCATTCCTTCGTAAGCTATGTATGTATACAGTTATCTTATTTTATTATTTCCTAGACCACTTACATTTCGCTACAAAATCATAAAACTGAATCAATTATTTAAAAGAAAAGGGCGGCCTCGAAAGTAAATAATTTGATACAACTAATTTAGGTTGTAACTGCAAGGAAGTATTTAGTTTTATACAAAAGGTGGGTTTCAGTTAACTAACTTATTTTTCTGAAAAAAAAATGAATCACTTAAATGTAAAACAAGCCATACAATTTTTTTGGAGTTTGATGTTTTGGTATATCTCAGGCCAAGGCCGTACTTATCTCAGGCCAAGGCCGTAGCCAGAAAAAAAATACAGACCCCCCGTATTAATGGTAAAAATATTAACCAATATTGAGACGTGTTTCGATGACTTTGTTTTTACAGGTGCGCCTTTATATACAAAAATTTAACATTTTGAAACTATTGGGGGTGGAAGAGGGGGCGGGTTAAACTCTCATATCCTCTCCCTGGATACGGTTGTCTGAGGCTACAAATTTAAAAATAAATTGACCTTCAAAACCCCTCTCGAACCTTTGAAATTAAAGTTTGAAAAATTCTGTCGAATGCAAAACCTGCTATATTCCGCGGTTGCAAAAGCTGATATATTTTTTCACTTGCAAAACCTGTAAATTTTTCTTATCCTGATTTGATACAACGCTCATTCAACACTAATTTAATCTATTTAAAAGACGCTGCAGAATCAGTTTTTGTCATTTTGCGCTAGGTTTTTGTCCCGCTGGAAAATCAGTTTTTATCATTTTGCCATAAGTTGTCATTTTGCCCCGTATGGCTGGTTTTTCATCTAGGCGACTAATAATGAACTTCATTCGATTAAAGCCAAAACAAACCGACGCAATTGTATAAGTTTGAATGAAATTGCCAGTACTTAGTTGTACCACAGTTTATATATATCCAGTTGGTAGTCTCTGTATAAAATTTGGTAACAGCGTTTGAATGCTGCATCCAGAAGCGAGACCGGTGATTGGTGTATATAGTCGTCTGTCTTACTCGTACCCCACATCCTGACCATAGTCTCTCTTTTTCTACTCGATTTAAAGTTTTCAGATAAGCATTGGCTCCCCTTGGTTGTACAGGGTGTTTACCGGGAATCGCATGGTTGTGAAAAAGCCACAAATTTTTTAATTTTGAACACATTTTTTTTTAAACAATGTATTCTACAATCTCGGAATTTTAAGAAAATCTTACAGAAATTATGTAGCAGAAATAACATCGCGTAGATGGCGCCCTTCCGATTGAACATATATTTCCAGACGTTCCCTGAAGTTACGCTTCCGCGTTTACGTTGAAAAACCAAGCACAAGACCAGAGTTGAAGGAAGCCATCCGAAGAGAAATCGAAGCCACTTCACGAGAAATGTTACAAGATTCAATGCGTAACATTTCTAGTGGAATGGCTTGGATTTCTCTTCGGATGGCTTCCGCGCACATTACTAGAGTTGAAGAAAGCCATCCAAAGAGAAATCCAAGCTATTCCACGAGAAATTTCACAAGATTCAATGCGGAACTTTAGGGAACGTCTGCAAATATGTGTTCCATCGAAAGGGCGCCATCTACGCGATGTTATTTTTTGTTTTTATAGAATACTTCAAATCAAACTAATTTGTTGTAGATTACGTAAAAAATCGCACTTTTAATGTTTTGAAGCAATTGCGTTTTGCTATAAACTAAACTATAAACTCTGACTTTGTACTGAAATTTATTGGTTGATTGGGCAAATCACAGCTACCAAAGCAATTGCGTTTGTTTGTTTTAATCTTTACTATAATTAACAATATTTAGAAACAAGTTGCTATACTAATGCTGGGTTGCACCGCAGTCTGAGGATTCCTTAAATTTAGTCAACCTCCTAAGAATGACATTTTTTACTTTAAAAATCGATTGTAAAATATACAGGGTGCTTCAGCGATAAGAGAAAGCTTGATACTTCGCTTAATTTTAAAAATACAAAAAATTGTTCTAGAAACAAGTTGCATGAATACATTTTCTTTGCAACATAAAATGATTCTCACATATACAAGGTGTCCCATAGTTCATGGACGCCACCAAGGCGGTAGCCAGGGAGGGGGTATGGGGGTTCAATTTTCAAACCCCCTTCCTGAAATTTTAAAAATGTTAAATGTTTTTATGCAAAGGCGGCCCTGTAAGAGAAAAAACAATATTTTTACCATTAACGACGCCACACAACTTTATTATTTCAAATTTGACACCCCATAATTTCTTAATTTTTTTGATTCCTTGTTACAAAAAATTCCATTTTGTTATTACTACATTAGGTCTAAGACATTTGTGGAAAAAATTGACGTTTGTAACGTTTATTTAAACTTAATATATTTCTGAAACAAATGAGATAGAAAGTTGAAGTTTCCACTATTCTTTTAGGCACAGAAGGCGCTATCGTTAACACTACAAATTGCTGCACTTCAAATCGGTGTCTATGAAATAAAAAAAGTTGAATTTATTAAATTTAAATCATGTGTAACTTGATTATATTAAATGGAACCATTACATTTTGGCTTTATTAAACATAAAATTTAATCCTCTTTCCTTGTGGCATGGCGAGCTATCAAGCGTGTCCCCAGGTGGTGCATAGGGGGTCGGCCGTGTCGACTGGGTACCACCCAGTTGAAGTAGCTAGTGGTGAGGTACAGGTATCACTCCTGGTCGAAAACCCTACGTGGTGGTACCGAAGGCTATCGCTGCGGACCAACTCCCCTCATCCCAGCTGTCGTGTCGTGGCTCAATCTGTGCCAGCGAGAGATGACCACGACAGCAGAGACTGAATGGTATTACGAGGGCACACTGCTAGGCAGTGTGTAGACCTCGGCATCGTAAACCTCAGTGCAATGGTTTACGATGCCGAGGTCTACACACTGCCTAGCAGTGTGCCCTCGTAATACCATTCAGTCTCTGCTGTCGTGGTCATGTCTCGTGGGCACAGATTAAGGGGGGTCTTGGCTTAGCCGCCTGGACCAAGAGGAGCACACCTCAATATAAACCTAAATCTTAAGGTAGAGGACTGGGCCGACGAGATGCGTGGCTAGATAGACGACTGGTCTTTACCGGTCCTAACCTCCAGGGAGATGGCGCCCCCTGGTTACAAGTAGCCTTCTTGTGACATGCGCGGCTCTGTCACGGATGACTTGTTATCTCCCTAGCTACTCGAGAGAACCAATATGAGTACGAAAACAAACACACAAAATAGTAGGGGATACTACGCCCCCTCCCCTTCACTACAATCAATGTGACCGCCATCCCAAAAGATCGGGAGCAGGCTGAGAGCCATAGCACAAAGGATCACATCTCAACTAAGGAATTCCAATTTCCCAAGTTAAATGGGGCGGCAAAGAAGCAATATAGATCTTCAATAAGTTATTAAAACATATTTAACTATGATTTGAAAAGGAAAACACTTGGTTAAATTTCACTAATATTAGTAATATTTACCCAAGTGTATTCTTTTTCAAATCAGAGATATAGATTTTTTCTAAAGCAAGGGATTACCGCGGAGAAAGCCCGAGCGCAAGCCGTGAGCCCCCTTAATCCTTCCAATTCTAATGAAGCGGGCCACAAAAAAAGGTCCGATGGCAGTACCCCGGAGAAAAATGCTCCAGCTAAGAGGGTGAAAGAGAGAGGAAGACCTTTAACCAATCAGACCGCAAAGGCTGAGGCGGGAGGCTCCAAACCTCTCACTTCCCACCTGCTACTTTCTCTCCTCGAGCAGTCAGCAGACGGGCAGAGACTACTAAATCAAGGCCTCCCCGTAAATCGATGGCCCGAAGCCATCCTTCAGTAGAGCTTAGGAATTTTTGGGGAATTTCCGCTTCCTTTAGCTCTACAATTTTGTCCAGGATGGCTTCCTGGAGCATTGTTAGTTGATTTACATCAACCAAAGTGTCTGGGAAATTACTGGGCATTATCCCCACCCTTATACTTCCTGCTGCCTGTGATAATGCCCAGTAATTTCCCAGACACTTTAGTTGATGCAAATCAATTAAGTGTTCCAGGAAGCCATCCTGGACAAAATTGTAGAGCTAAAGCAAGCGAAAATTCTCCCAAAATTCCTAAGTTCTAACAACAGGCCAGGATAGCTTATGTTGCTATGTAAGGATAAGGCCACAGCATAATAACTAAAGTCCACAGTGCCAACACTGAAACCATGGGAAGGAGCCGAGCTGGAGTATGTGAAAGAAAAATATTTTGAGCATACGGGGGTAGTAATCGGCTACTTCCCACTAAGCGCTGGGTATCCTAATGAAAGGATACTGCAGCTCTTAGAGGCTCCATTTAAGTTTGAATTTATAATTTTTTAATCATGTGTAACTTGGCTTTTTAAAATACAACTATGTAATTTGTTAGTGACACTATTCGACTTAAAATTTAATTCTCTTTCGACTAAATTAATATATTTTATCTGTAGTTTTTAAAGTTGTCATTTTAAAGCCACCTATTTTCGCAGTAATAGTATAATGCTAGCGATAGCGCCCTCTATGGTCAAGATAATGACGAAAACTGCAACTTTCTATATGATTTAGTTTCGGAGAAAATTTAGGTTTACAGAACCACCTCAAACGATAATTTTTTTGAAAAAGTCGAATAACCCCGATATGGTACAATTTAGACCAAATGCTGCATTAACAAACTGGTATTAATTTTTAGCAAGTAATCCAAAAAGTGAATAATGTTTGGGGTGTCCCTTTTAAAAAAAAAACAAAGTAGTATGACGTCCAGTAATAATGGGACACTCTGTATATGCGAAAATAATTTTATGTTACAAAGTAAATGATTCCTTGAAACTTATATTTGAAACATTTTTTCCTATTTTTAATATTAAGTGAGTATTAGAACTTTCCGTCCTCGCGGAAACACCCTGTTTGTATTGTATTTTATTGAGTTGGAACAAATTTAGATTCTTTCTGATTTTCTCAAAATGCGATGCACATTTTAATATTAAACTGCACTTAGGCTGGATAAGTACAGTTTTACGTTTCAGGCAGTGAAGTCATATTGTTTATTATTTGGTGCCTATCAATGAGCTAGACTTTAATTTCACTTACGAATCCCGAAATAAGACAGATATTAGTTTAAAAAGTTTTACAAAAAATAAAATATGTATATATAATATACAGGGAATTAAGCTGTAATTTTTCATGAATTCGTTGATTTGGAAAAAAAAGGTAACATTTAAAGCTTTAAACGAGTGTTTTCCACTCCCAGACTAAGCATGAAGTAAAATTTCGAGTTTAGAAAAGCCCCGTGAAAATTTGTCGAGGGTCGCGCAGCGACCCGAGACAAATTTTCTGGGCTTTTCTAAACTCGAAATTTTACTTCATGCGCCACGCGTACAAAACACTGATTTTAAGTAAAGTTCAAAATATACTTCCAAAGCGGTATGCTGAGGCAGTATGTGTTAAATTTTACAGTATTATAGTGTATACTTCCAAATCAGTGTGCTAAGGCAGTAAATGTTGAACTTCATAGTATTATAGTATTTACTTACAAAGCATTATACTAAAACAGTATATGTTAAACTTTACAGTATTATATTGTATACATCCAAAGCAATATGCTAAGGCAGTATTATGGTAAACCTCAGAGTATTATAGTGTATACTGCGGTAGCAGTATTCTAAAGCAGTGTATGTTAAAATTTACAGTATTATAGTGTATACTTTCAAGCAGTATTTAGTGTCTTACACGCGTGGCGCATGAAGTAAAATTTCGAGTTTAGAAAAGCCCCGTGAAAATTTGTCTCGGGTCGCTGCGCGACCCTCGACCAATTTTCTACACGGGGCTTTTCTAAACTCGAAATTTTACTTCATGCTTAGTCTGGGAGTTTAAACACTCGTTAGAAGCTTTGAATTTACCTTTTGTAAAAAAAAAACAAAAGCCTGAAATTAAAAATGAATGCTATTGTATTGGGATACGTATACTAAGAAAAAGTAAGACACGTGTAAAATATTTCTTTTATAAAAATTGTATGATATGGGAAAATTTCTAGATTGTACCGCACGCGCTTTTTAATAACAGTCTTCTACGTGAAACAATTACACCATTACAAAAACCAATCAATCTCTTATTATACCTAATAAATCAATAATTAGTAAGCTAACTGAAACATCTAAGAATCCATACATAAAACCAACAAAAAAAAAATAGGTTACGCTTTGCGAAGGAAACTGTCCCTCCCCTCACCTATCAACCTACGTCAAAAAAAAATCGGCCACCCCGCTTGATAATTACATACCTAAAAAATATTGCTTACACTCTATGTTTTACATAAGATATCAGTCATATTAATTAGAGTCTAAGAATCGCTCACACATCGTCCGTTCAGCGAAGGAAGCATGTATATAAAAAATAGGTTAGAAGGTCTGTCTCGTTCGGTTTTGCTTTTGTATTTACACGGTTTCAAAATGGATTATTTAGAGGATCAAAGGCAGTATCACGAAGACGACCAGTAGACCCGAGCGTATCCTCTGTCTGCTCGAGGAATTGTAGTAATCGTCGTCCTGGTGTAGGGAATCCATTTGGTCTTCACCTGAAATAATATTCTTAGTTTAATTAACTAATTCATTTAAATCAACATGTAATATTCATTAATTCTTAGAATCAGTCGAACTGTGTCTTTATAGGAGTTTATAATTTGCTAACCTTCAACTGTTTTCATTATAATATACAGAGAATTTTTCTTTCTGGTAAACATATGCATAAGCTGTAAATTTTTCGACATCCGTTATTGTTTAAAAGATTTAAAGTTGAAGCTTTCAACAAGTGTTTTCCACTCCCAGACTAAGCATGAAGTAAAATTTCGAGTTTAGAAAAGCCCTGTGAAAATTTGTCGAGGGTCGCGCAGCGACCCGAGACAAATTTTCCGGGCTTTTCTAAACTCGAAATTTTACTTCATGCGCCACGCGTATAAAACACTGATTTTAAGTGAGGTTTAAATATAAATACATTTCGCAATATTTTACTGTTGTATACGCGTGGCGCATGAAGTAAAATTTCGAGTTTAGAAAAGCCCAGAAAATTTGTCTCGGGTCGCGCACAGGGCTTTTCTAAACTCAAAATTTTACTTCATGCTTAGTCTGGGAGTGGAAAACACTTGTTTAAAGCTTTAAGACAAATTTTCCGGGCTTTTCTAAACTCGAAATTTTACTTCATGCGCTACGTGTATAAAACACTGATTTTAAGTGAGGTTCAAATATAAATAAATTTCGCAATATTTTACTGTTGTATACGCGTGGCGCATGAAGTAAAATTTCGAGTTTAGAAAAGCCCAGAAAATTTGTCTCGGGTCGCTGCGCGACCCTCGACAAATTTTCACAGGGCTTTTCTAAACTCGAAATTTTACTTCATGCTTAGTCTGGGACTGAAAAACACTCGTTTAAAGCTTCAAATTGAACTCTTTCAAAAAAAAAAAACAACGAATATCTAAAGATTTAAAGAAAATAAGCTGAATTTAGAATATGTATACTTTAAAGAAAAACTCCTCTTGATTGATGGAACATTTATTTGAATTAAAATTCTGAAAACAGAACTGAATAACTGAGATTATAGATATGTTGGTTATACCAAATGCTTAGTCAAACAAAAAACATGTATTTTAATGAAAGCATTTGAAGGTAAGTCCATTGGCGAGAATGATATACGTTGTTAATCAATATCATAATCGTGTTAATATATTTGGAGTAAGTTTAAATATGTTTAGGAGTGAGGTGAAATATAATATTTTATGGGACTAGTGTATATGTTTGTTTGTTTTATTTGCTGTTTTATTTACTTTGTTTATATTATATGTATTTTATTATATTATATGTATTATTATTGAAAAGAGGATATATTCGTTAATAAATTATTATTATTATTATCTTGAATAAGTTTTTCATCTTTCACGTGGTGAAACATATTTAACCATAATTTGAAAAAAAAACACGTGGTTAAATTTCACTAATAATAATAATATTAGTGACATTTAAGCAAGTGTTTTCTTTTTTCATATCATGGTTAGGAAATTATGAGTTCCTCATCGTAAAAATTATGATTTTATTGAAGTTTTGTTTATTTAGGAAGCTCACCCCTTGCTTTATAGAATATTTATAACACGATTTGGCGAATGATATAATTTATCGATCCATACATAAAATACCATTCAACTTTATTTGATTCTCGCAATGAAAACGACCCCAGACCGCTTTCTCCACGCATAATAAATGCATTCGCTTTGTGCATTATAACCGCATCGATTTTCCATAAAAGTTAACATTCGTTTCAATTAATTTACCGCCGAAATAATTTATGCATACGTCTCTATACACGTGGAACGCATAAAACATAATCTGATACACATAAATTCGCTGTTTACTTTTTATCGGGGGCCTGCTTAGAGGAAGTCGTTTAGAACTTTGGCACGAAGTAATCGCCCGATCGTTCCCAAAGTTGAAAAGTTTCCGCGCGCATTAATTATCGTCTATCGATTATCGGGCACATCGAAAACTAAATATCGCTAGTTTAAACACCGTGAATGGAATTAAGTTCACAAAGCCGTTGCGAACATCGATTTTTCTACGTGTATGTGGCGAAGGGCGAAAAATATACAGCGGCTTTTGCGGAGCATTATCGGAATAATAAAGGAGATGAATTATTGTATTTCTATTAGGGAATAACTGGAGTTTGCTGAACTGGTTTGCAAACTGCTCGCTAATAAATTGGAAACTGTGGGTGATCCAATATGTGTTTGTTCACGACAATCTTATATGTGCAATATTTAATTGTGTGGGCAGCATAAATGGGGTGCATTTAACACCCAAGTACATTTAACACGGGATTTGCGTGATAAATGTGATTTTTCAACACGAATATAATTAATTGCCTAGTTAGATTTTTTGCCGCTATGCAGTAACAGCGCTGTGCTAGGTAAATCACCTACTATTATCTACATTGGACCATGGTGGTGATAACGTGGTCGATGCCATTTTGTTAAAGTACGAAGTAACGCGTCAACATCTCCGCTGTTCTCAGTAGTTTAACCCGAGTAAAACGCGTTTTTAAACATAAATCATTCTCAAATCGGTTAAACAATTGTGCTTCTATCCGTCGCGAGTGTTTTTTTTTTAAAGCGGAACAAACGTTAGCGCCGAGAAAACTCTATTCAAACGAAAGAGTTCCATTTTTGTGCGAAGAGCGTGTTTCTATGTAACTCAGGCGAAAGGGTAGACTCTGTAAGTATTATTTATTGTTGAACGATAGCTCATATTTGTGTCAAAGTGAAATTAATAATATTACACTGTTGCGACATTTTGGTGCATTATTGGTCGAAGTTTTATTTGTGTTTTTATTTTAGAAGTTAAATTCATGACCATTTATTTTCTATTATTATCCCAGCGTTTTATATTTTTACTTGTATATTTTCTTCGAACATATTTTATTCTTTTAAATTACACTACCTAGTATAAGTCCGAACATGCGGAATATTTCTAGCAAATTAGTTACGCCTTTAGAAATGCATTGAATTTATTGGGCTGTTTCAAACTGTAGCAGACCCTTTTTTTTGCACTACAGGGGGTGTTGTTTTGGTCCCAGCACATTTCGTGGTAGGATAACCGTTCAGCCATCTGTGATATTTTAAATTTGGTCCGTTGCAAAGCATCAGTTAATTCTAAGAAAATCATCCCTTTCTCTAGACGAAGGAAGGGGTGCGAAAATTACACCCACGAAATATGTTTGACCAATAAGATCGCTCCCCCTTCTTAATACTCATTTTAAATTTTCCTTTATTTTTAAACATAAACAGCACTCTTGTAAAAACTTCAAACTGTCAACATCAATAAGTTAAATCTCTAAAAAAGCAGAACTGCGTCCACATTTGTACTTTTAATTATTTTTTAGAGAATTTCAATGTTACTTTAATGTTTCTTTGATAAAACCATTTTAAAATAAAAGTTTTTTCGCCTTATAAAAAATTTTTAAAAAAATTTCGCCAAAAACCGACATTCAAAGTAACATTTTCACGCGAGATCTAATACTTTAGAAAAAAGAGTATTGTTGCTTTAAAGTATAAGTAAAAATCTAACAAACGCTACTCACATTCACATAAACAGAAACAATGCAAACATTTGTTAGATGGTGTTATCAATGACAGCTACCTACTCAATTATTATTATTTACGCAATATTTTAGATATCATTATACATTTCTCTGTAATTGGAAGTAATTCTGTTGAGAAATAAAGCATTATTATTATTATTATTATTTGTTATTAATCCTCTTTTACCCACAATGGGTGTGTTTTGACTATCTTGAGTTCCTTTGACAAACGCTCTTCACTTCTTTCTATCTTGTGCAATTTCCAGTGCTTCGTCCCAATGCAAATTCCGTTCCCTGAGGATCTCCGCCATTTCTTCATTCTACCCCTTTCTAGGTCCTCCTCTCCTATTTCTACCCTTTGGCCAGGCTTCCCATACTATTTTCGTTGGTCTTGTATTTTCCATCCGGGCTAAATGACCGAACCAACCTAATTTGCGCATTGCGATTTCCGCACTTATAGATATCACTTTCTGTTCCTCTCTTGTTGTCGTGCTTCTAATTTTGTCTAATCTTCATACGGCACAAATGAGGCAGAAGAGTAGCCATACTCTTCTGCCTCATTTGTGCCGCTTTTAGTATTTTCTTTTGCCTTTCTGTTAGTGTCCAGTTTTTACTCCCATACAATAGCGTTGGCTGGTAGACGGTCGTATATACTTTAATTTTTTTTTTCATCTTTACGTTTTTATTTAACAAGAATCGTCTGTTGCATACTCAAACTATTTGATATATTTCTATAAATTATTTTTGCTCTAGCGATTGTCTGAACAAATATCCCTCGTGCAGGCATATATATCCCGCAAATTTTCTCTTCACTCACACGCGTGTTTGTTGCCCCTTGCAACAAATACTTGTGTGACAGGTCGGGAAAAGGTTTGATAATTGATTTCATTAACACTAAATTGTATTGTAATTGGGAATTTGTTTCTGATTGGGCAATAAACATTATTATTATTATTATTATATGCCTGGCACTTGGGATATTTTATATGACAATTTGAGGAAAAAAGGAACGCACATTCTTATAACTTTGTTTGGAATTATAAGATTTATTTGTACTTCAGTCTTATTTTAAAAAAAGGGACACTGTTAATACAATAAATCAAATAAAAAATACCCACATTGTTGAAGTGTGCAATAAAATCTAATCTTAATTAGTTAATTAGTTGTCTTTTCATTTTAAATGTAGGGAATATATTTTTATGAATTTTCCCGCTCTCTAATAAAGACGTGATTGAGGGCGAATCGCAGTATATCAAGTGACAATCAATTATTTTATTGGCGTCGTTAAGTCCCTCGTTAAGGATGATGGGGGAGTGCGGGGGTTGGGGCGATCGGCGAAAATCTACAAATTTCCCGTCCGACATCAAAACGTGATCGATCATAAAATTTACGACGCCCTCCATTATTAATCCAATCGCGCGCTTACAAATAAAAAATGATTACCGCTCGTCGAGTTAACAGCCCAATAAACCCTGTTTAACGCCAAATGCGCGTCCCTAAAAATCTTGTGCGTATACAATAATAATAATAAAAGCGCAGATCGAAAATTCACGCCGCAATTTTCCGCTAACGCGCGCTCGTAAACCGAACGGCAGGTATTTTTCATTGCCGCAATTAAACACACCCGCTTGTATTGCATACTATTAATATTATAAGAGACAATTTAGCTGAATGTTGCATGTTGTTCATTAAGTTAAAAGCGCATCATCTTTTAGGGTAGCTCACATTTAAATGCTATGCTACGAAAGCCAGGGCTTCAGCACTTGTCCTACTTTGTTGCAATTCACACTCGCGAGTTTCTTGTTGAAATATATTAATTTTCATTACTCTCTTGAGATATTAAATTACTTACAAAATGATCCATAAATGTAGTTATTTTTAAACAACTAATAGTTAATAAAATTGAATTTGCAATCAGTATTCCGGCACCAGATACCAGACAGAGCTGCAAATTTTGCAAGAATGAAAAAAAGAAGTGCTAGTGTTTTAGTTTAGTGAAGTTTTGCTAAACGAATTTTTCTAGCAGCGCTCGATATTTCAATTTAAAGGATCGTCCGATTAAATAAAAGGTTAGTACGATTAGTTGATTTGTTTCTATTTAGGGATGTTGATCAATAGGGCTTTGAAGTCAGTTTCATGTGCCTAGTACCTTAAATTAAGTATTAGGTCGGGTCCACACTGACGAGGACCTTGAAGTCCGAAACGCGTATGTGTTATTATTAAAACACCCACACAGTTTTTGCTACCCCGATAGCAGATTTTCTGGGCTTCTCTAAACTCGAAATTTTACTTCATGCGCCACGCTTACAAAAGACTAAAATATTGTGAACTTTATGTATATTAGAACCTCACTTAAAATCATTGTTTCATACGCGTGGCGCATGAAGTAAAATTTCGAGTTTAGAAAAGCCCAGAAAATTTGTCTCGGGTCGCTGCGCGACCCTCGACAAATTTTCACGGGGCTTTTCCAAACTCGAAATTTTACTTCATGCTTAGTCTGGGAGTGGAAAACACTCGTTTGAAGCTTTAAAATGAACTCTTTTAAAAAACAACGAATGTGTGTCCGAAAATTTACAGATTATGCATATGTTTACCTAAATGAAAAATTCACTGTGGAAACCATTTATTAAATTTTAGTTGTTAATGGTAATACGTTTTATCAATTTTTAAATATTATTGTTATTATTTTGTACATATTCTTTGTAAAAGGGGTTTCCCGTGAGAGAATAAATAAATACACTAGTTACAAAAATGAAAACAGGTGCACTCACACACAAACACACTTACAGTTTACAAACAAATCACCTGTTATTAAAAAAAAAATACTTACACTGTTTTCTTTTTAGTGTGATTCATTTGTTTTTTTATTAATAAACACTTAAAATTAGGACTATCTATCTATAACATTTATTTCATAATAAATGGTACAGTGCGATCACTTAAATTATGATTAGGAGTATGCAGATTTTTTTTGTACGATTGCCCAGACTAGAATAAATTTGAGGTTATGTTAAACTATGTGCGAACAGTCAGTGGCGCCAATCTAATATAAAACTCAAAGCCTACTCTAAATCATGTTTTAAACGATCGCACGGTAGAATCTTAAATTAAGTATTAGGCCGGGTCCACACTGACGAGGACCTTGAAGTCCGAAACGCGTATGTGTTATTATTAAAACACCCACACAGTTTTTGCTACCCCGATAGCAGGTCGTGTATTTTCTTTAAAACAAACATTTCAGCAGAGAAGGGCTAAGAATTTTTTTTAAAAAGTTAGCAATGTAAAATGATGAATATAAAGAAACCATTTGGCGTTATGAAAATATTCACCCCGGGCACCAACCCCCTCCTTGGCTCACCTATGGCCAGTTTTGTTAAAACTGTTGTTAAATTTGAAAAATAAATAGTGTTAGAAAAGCCTTTGAAACGGAAAATTACCTGAGCACTTAAAAATGCATTCGTTTATCTTAGTTTTTTTTGCACTTACAGAACGAATAAACATTCCTTTTCACCCTCATCATTCGGTGTCGTCTGTTTCTACATTTTTTTTTCGACCGTTTAGGAAAAGCATGAATCTATTTTCTACATTTTTTTATCATTTACGAAACCTATAAATCTATTTAAATGATGTTTAAAATGTTTATGTTAAAGTAAATACACGACATGCTATCGGGGTAGCAAAAACTGTGTGGATGTTTTAATAATAACAGATACGCGTTTTGGACTTCAATGTCCTCGTCAGTGTGGTCCCGACCTAATACTTAATTTAAGATTCTACCGTGGGGTCGTTTAAAACATGATTTAGAGTAGGCTTTGAGTTTTAAATTATACTGGCGCCACTGACTGTTTACACATAGTTTAGCATAACTTAAAATTTATTCCAGTCTAGGCAACCGTACAAAAAAAATACCGCCTACTCTAAATCATAATTTAAATGATCGCACTGTACCATTCATTTTGGAATGAGTTTCATGCATAAATAGTCGTAATTTTGAGTGTTTATTAATAGAAAACAAATGAATAACACTTACAAAAAAACAGTGTGAGTATTATTTTTATTACAGGTGATTTGTTTGTAAATTGTGTGTGTGTGTGTGTGTGTGTGTGTGTGTGTGTGTGTGTGTGTGTGTGTGTGTGTGTGTGTGTGTGTGTGTGTGTGTGTGTGTGTGTGTGTGTGTGTGTGTGTGTGTGTGTGTGTGTGTGTGTGTGTGTGTGTGTGTGTGTGTGTGTGTGTGTGTGTGTGTGTGTGTGTGTGTGTGTGTGTAAGTGCGCCCATTTTTATTTTTGTAACTAGTGTATACTGTGAATTTTTCTTTTAGGTAAATATATGCATAAGCTGTAAATTTTCGGACAATTATTCGTTGGTTTTTTAAAAGAGTTCAATTTGAAACTTCAAACAAGTGTTTTCCACTCCCAGACTAAGCATGAAGTAAAATTTCGAGTTTAGAAAAGCCCCGTGAAAATTTGTCGAGGGTCGCGCAGCGACCCGAGACAAATTTTCTGGGCTTTTCTAAACTCGAAATTTTACTTTATGCGCCACGCGTATAAAACACTGATTTCAAGTGACATTCAAATATACATAAAGTTCACAATATTTTAGTATTTTATACGCGTGGCGCATGAAGTAAAATTTCGAGTTTAGAAAAGCCCAGAAAATTTGTCTCGGGTCGCTGCGCGACCCTCGAAAAATTTTCACGGGGCTTTTCTAAACTCGAAATTTTACTTCATGCTTAGTCTGGGAGTGGAAAACACTCGTTTAAAGCTTTAAATTAAACTATTTTACAAAACAACGAATATCTAAAGTTTTTCTATAAAGCTTACGTTTTTCAAATTCATCTAATTTTCTTTAAACCTTTAGATGTTTGTTGTATTTTTACAAGAATTTAATTTGAAGCTTTGAACGAGTGTTGTTCACTCCCAGACTAAGCATGAAGTAAAATTTCGAGTTAAGAAAAGCCCAGCGACCCGAGACACATTTTTTGGGCTTTTCTAAACTCAAAATTTTACTTCATGCGCCACGCGTATAAAACACTGATTTCAAGTAAAATTCAAATATACATAAATTTCACAATAAAGTAAAATTTCAAGTTTAGAAAAGTCCAGAAAATTTGTCTCGGGTCGCTGCGCGACCCTCTACAAATTTTTACGGGGCTTTTCTAAACTCGAAATTTTACTTCATGATTAGTCTGGGAGTGGAAAACACTCGTTTAAAGCTTCAAATTGAACTCTTAAAAAAAAACAACGAATATCTCAAGTTTTTTTAAAGTATACGTTTTCCAAATTCAGCTTATTTTAGTGTTTTAAAAGCGTGGCGCATAAAGAAAAATTTCGAGTTTAGAAAAGCCCAGAAAATTTGTCTCGGGTCGCTGCGCGACCCTCTACAAATTTTCAAGGGGCTTTTCTAAACTCGAAATTTTACTTCATGCTTAGTCTGGGAGTGCACAACACTCGTTAAAAGCTTCAAATTGAACTCTTAAAAAAAAACAACGAATATCTAAAGTTTTTTTTAAAGTATACGTTTTCCAAATTCAGCTTATTTTCTATAAATCTTTAGATATTCGTTGTTTTTTTACAAGAATTTAATTTTAAGCTTTAAACGAGTGTTCTCCACTCCCAGACTAAGCATGAAGTAAAATTTCGAGTTTAGAAAAGCCCCGTGAAAATTTGTCGAGGGTCGCGCAGCGACCCGAGACAAATTTTCTGGGCTTTTCTAAACTCGAAATTTTACTTCATGCGCTACGCGTATAAAACACAGATTTCAAGTGAAGTTTGAATATACATAAATTTTCCAATATTTTAGTGTTTTGCACGCGTGGCTCATGAAGTAAAAATTCGAGTTTAGAAAAGCCCAGAAAATTGGTCTCGGGTCGCTGCGCGACCCTCGACAAATTTTCACGGGGCTTTTCTAAACTCGAATTTTTATTTCATGCTTAGTCTGGGAGTGGAAAACACTTGTTTAAGCTTCAAATTGAACTTAAAAAAATACAAGGAATATCGAAAGATTTATGGAAAATGGGCTGTATTTAGAATAAGTATACTTAAAAGAAAAACTCCATGTAAATGGAATGTTCCTTTTAAGTATAGGTACACATCCCGATGCTTAAGCTGCTATTTTTCAGGTATTTGTGGTTTCTGAAAATCCTTAAATTTGAAGCTATGAATGAGTGTTTTCCACTCCCAGACTAAGCATGAAGTAAAATTTCGAGTTTAGAAACGCCTGAAAATTTAGTTTGGTCCAAACCAAATTTTCAGGCTTTTCTAAATTCAAAATTTTACTTCATGCGCCAGGCGTATACAACACTGATTTAATATGAAGTTCAAAATACACAGCATTACCTCCTTTGATTAGTATATAGTACTTTAAACATCAATTGAAATCAGTGTTTTATACGCGTGGCGCATGAAGTAAAATTTTGAGTTTAGATAAGCCTGAAAATTTGGTTTGGTCGCTCCGCGCTTCGCGCTACGCGTCCAAACCAAATTTTCAGGCTCTTCTAAACTCAAAATTTTACTACATGCTTAATCTGGGAGTGGAAACCACTCGTTAATGAATCCAAATAAAACGCCTTTCAAAATCAAACAACGCTAAAACATTTACGGAGTAATTATCGCTATACATGTATGTATAATTAAAAGAAAAACTTCCGGTAAAGCGTTAATTTGATCGATGCGTGGGTGAGTTAATTTTTCTCTCCGGCGATTAATTGCGGCCGAGCGCGATAGTTAATTAAATCTTAATAAAGCGATGAAATATGAGGCCCAGCGCGCGGCGAGAACCCGAGCAAGTGTTAATTTGTTATTGGGGGAAAAATCGGAGGGTGCTTGTAGATAAATCAAAGTCAGCTAGGTAGAACACTCACCGGGACTCGTGGATAAATCCTGATCGCCAGTGACGTCGTTCGTTTTCTTCCTGAACTTCCCTGCGAACAAAAAAAAAAAACAAGTGGAATAGCGATAGAAAACACTGAAACAAACACCGGCAGTGCCGGAGAAACTGAGTAATGAACGCACATCGCCTCGCGTCCGATGCGTTGATTTGTAAGTGAAATAAATTATGGCGTTGCATGTTTACATGACGTTTCCACCTAAATTCATTCTAAGTGACTCGAAAGTGAGGAATCGTGCCGTTAATCGTGACAGTCTGCGCCATGCTGGGCCATCAAATATTAATCACTGAACCGAGGCTCGCTGGATCCAAGACCCGGCGCATTCATCATCGCGATTTACAACAAAGAATAATTGAAACAAAGAAAAAGATCTTTACATTTGAAAATAAATAGAATCTTTACACTGAATAATCATGAATATGATTTACACAAAACATTCTGTCAAAATACCTACTTTTACATGTTTACGTGTATATTATAAATTATCTTTTTTATAAATAACTAATAGAAGTTCATGACGGCATTAATTTTCAAATAGATTAATGCCCGAAAGAATCTGTCTAACTGATTATTGAGGTAAATAATTACCCGGTATAAATAAAATACATAACTTTTTTATACTACTTTTATCTAGCATAAAAAAGTTAAATGTTTTATTTATCTAGTATCTTTTTATAAATAACTAATAAAAGTTCATAAAGGCATTTATTTTGTGCTAGATTTTCAATGTTGGTATAAATAAAATCGATAACTTTTTTATACTAGTTTTATTTAGCATAAAAAAGTTAAATGTTTTATTTACACCGGGAAATTATTTACCTCAATAATCAGTTAGACAGATTCTTTCGGGCATTAATTGAGCTTATTAAGTTAAAAGTTTAATTTTTGACCCATATGAGGTCATTTATATGTAAATATAAAATAATAATATAATGGTTTGTACATTAAATACACTTGGTTTTGTTTCACTTATATGAATTTTATTTTCTACTAGTTTCGGCATAATGCCATTATTGTTTCTTTTTTAACATTTTAATAATTAAATCTTCAGTGCAGCCAAAAACAATAGCAGTTAACAATGGCTACACTGAAGATTTATTTAATAAAATGTTAAAAAAGAAACAGCACAAACAATTACGAAATTACTTTTATAGTGGGACAAATTCAAACACAATAACATGGAATAGATTAGAATATATTAAGCCACTATCTTTACAAATCAAAAATAATTTAGAAGGAAAGAATAATAACATAATTTTGACAAACACAAATAATTTAGGAAAATTAATAGTTAACAATAAAATCAAAACTAAAAATTGTAAATTGAAGAAATGTGGTATTAATGAATTAAAATGTGATGATTGTGATGCAGTGTATATAGGACAAACCGGCAGGTCTTTTGATATCAGGTTAAAAGAGCATAAAAAAAGACATAGAGAATAAAAAACAAACCACCGGTTTTTCTAAGCACTGTATCACATCTAATCACCATTTTTCGTCAAACGATTTAAAAATTCTGCATACAGGTAATAAGGGATTAACGCCCTACTACCGGGAGGGTTTAGAAATTTCAAAAGCCATAAAGGCAAGTAAAAATGTGGTCAACGACAACGAATACCTTTGGAATTTCCCGATATTAATTGCCCTTATTACCCAATAAAACCTAAAACTCGAAACTGTATATATTCCAAAACAAATCCATTTGTACATCATTCTTGATAATGGCGTTAAGCCGAAACTAGTAGAAAATAAAATACATATAAGTGAAACAAAACCAAGTGAATTTAATTTACAAACCATTATATTTTAAAATGTTTTACCAAGTGATTAATGAGAAAAAAGTGTCCGATATAAAATAATAAATTGAATTTATCGGAAATTCTTTACTCATTCCTCCGTGGATTGTTGTTAAGGGGTTACACCACTGTATATTTAAACAGCTCGTTATTCATAGTTTTAAAATATACGTTAAATCATCTACAATAAAGTAAAAAACATATTATACCTTCTTGAAATCTTTTTCATTAAAGTATCGAGTTTTGTTTTCAAGCGCTTCGGACTGCTCCTAAGCGACTACCTAAAACTATAAACGCGTTTTTCTCGAAACAAGTTTTTTTGAAACGGCACGCAGCATAACTCACACAAGTTTATTTCTTTTTAATCCAAATTTTTACCATATCTTTAAAACAATATTCCGCAGGAGAATACGTAAGGGATTTTTAATAAGTTGAATTTTATATTTACAGATAAATCAGGTCAAAAATTGAACTTTCAACTTCAAATGCTCGCCAGTTATAAAAAAATTAATACGTTTGAAATCCTGTACGTACTTCTCTAGCTATACTCATGTAGATTAAAAACATTTTTTTATTTTGTTCCAAATTCATTTTTTTGCCACTTATGCTGCGTGCCGCGAAGCGCCTCACATTGAACCTATCACGCGATCGGTCCAGCGCTAACATTTTATAACTTTATGTAAAAAGGGCAGGTGGTGGACGGTAATCGCTCGGCAAGCCACAAACCGGGTTCGATTCTTGTGCACGGGAAGTTATTTAAAAATATTTAAAAATACTATCTCGTCGTGTCCCTGGGTGTGGTGTGAATGTGTTGTGACGTCCAAATATATATTAATATAGATATTAGAAATAAACGTTGGCGGCTGAATGGTAAAACCTATGCCAAACCAACCAAAAGAAACTGTATGTAATAAAAAAAAAATACGTACACTTCAAGAAATGGTTAACAACATTTTGAATATTATATTCTCTAACTTTTCTTTTCATCTAAAGAAAAAATTGCATAAACGCTATATTTTAGCGCTTTACAGTGGTGTTCTCTGTGCCGACAAAAAGAACTGAGTACGCCAAACAGTTCGGAACAGCGCGTTTGCTTTATAATTGTAACGCTGTCTCTGTCGTTTTTTTTAATATCACTCTTAAGAAATTAAGGAAGTATATTTCTAATTTAAATAACTTTGTAGTGTGTAAAAGACATATTGATGTATCTTTTCTGTAATATTTGAATATGTTTTGTGCGTTATTTTGTGTATATTTATTGTAATCTCACTTGTTTTAGAATCTATTACCAGTTTGTTTTATATTTTGTATTGTAAAATGGTAATGGTAAAATGGTCCGTAAATAAACTATATATCTGTAACCCCACTGCAAGCTGGATGTAGTTCGAAAGCCAGATGCAGGTCAATAGACGGAGGCAGTTACAAAATCAAGAAGGCACATCGAACGCAGGATGCAGTTTGAGAACCGGCAGATCAACGGATGGAGGCAGATCAAAGGATGTATGTAAGTCCAATGCCCGAGGCAAGTCAAAAGTAAAAAATGAACGCAATTGCAAAAGCTGGAGAGACAGGTCGAAAGGATGCGGCAGTGACGAAAGCAGAAGAGAATTACAGAAGCTGGTGGGTCAAAAGATAATAGCAGGTCGAAAGCCAGAGACAGTTCAAAAACCGGAGGCAGTTCAACCGAAACATGTAAAGTTAAGTTCACTTCAATCCGTCTACGTCCTAGTGTAAAATTTGTAAAATTGTGTGGAGTGAATGAGGGTTTAGCGTCAGTTAAAAGTGAAAAAATGAACGCAATTGCAAAAGTTGGAGAGACAGGTCGAAAGGATGGGGCAGTGGCGAAAGCAGAAGAGAATTACAGAAGCTGGTAGGTCAAAAGATAATAGCAAGTCGAAAGCCAGAGACAGTTCAAAAACCGGAGGCGGTTCAACCGAAACATGTAAAGTTAAGTTCACTTCAATCCGTCTACGTCCTAGTGTAAAATTTGTAAAATTGTGTGGAGTGAATGAGAGTTTAGCGTCAGTTAAAAGTGAAATAATGAACGCAATTGCAAAAGTTGGAGAGACAGGTCGAAAGGAGGGGGCAGTCGCGAAAGCAGGATAGAGTTACAGAAGCTGACAGGTCAAAAGATAATAGCAGGTCGAAAGCCAGAGACAGATCAAAAACCGGAGGTAGTTCATTCGAAACACGTAAGGTTCTATTAAAACATGTTAAGTCAAGTTTACTTCAATCCGTCTACTTCCTAGTGTAAATTTTGCATAATTGTGTGGAGTGAATGAGGGTTTAGCGTCAGCCTCGGTTGTCAATCGGATAAACTAAAATACACTATTGCCAAACTTACTCTTGTTGGATGGACGGATAGAAATGAACTGGACTTTAGACAATTAATGAAGCAGGAGGTAGGTCACTTGGTGGAGGCAAATACAAAAGCCAAAGGCAGGCATACATTTCATCTTTTGACTGCTTCCTCCTTTTAACTTGGCTCCAGTTGAACGGAGGACCAAACCAAATTTTCAAGCTTTTCTAAACTCAAAATTTTACTTCACGCGCTATTCGTACAAAAAACTGATTTTAAGTTAAGTTTAAAATATACTGATTATGTTTGTTCTCACGTGAATACATTTTACAATAAAATATTTTATCTAACCAAATCTTGCGCTTGCAAAATTCGAAGAATATTTGCAATACATTTTATGGATAAAAATTACCGTATTATTTTACACTTCTCAATATTTCAGTGTTTTATATGCGTGGCGCATAAAGAAAAAATTTCGAGTTTAGAAAAGCCTGAAAATTTGGTTTGGTCGCTCCGCTACGCTACGCAACCAAACCAAATTTTCTAAACTCGAAATTTTTTCTTCATGCTTAATCAAGGAGTTGAAACACTGGTTAGACGCTTCAAATTGAACGATTATAAAAAGCAACGAATACCTGAAATATATATGGAACATAACTGGATTTTACACAAAAAAAGAACATAACTGGTTTTTAAACAAAAAATGTCCCATAACTGTTTTTTTCTCAAAAATGACACTTCACTGGTTAGTTAGGTTTTGTCCAAATTACGCGAAACCTATGTCAGATAACATCGTTTCGAGGTCAGATAATTAAAATATCGACCAATATGTATTAAAGTCTACACTTAACTCAATTTGACGAAAAAAAGTGGCTTAACCCTTTCAGCCCTGACGGTGGCATAGCCACCACTAAAATTTGGTAAAAATACTGGGAATGTTTCTTTTAAATATACATACATGCATGTATAAGCTGTATCTTTTCTAATATTTGTTTGTTTTTTAAAATTGTTTAATTTGAAGTCTGAAACGAGTGTTTTCTACTCCCAGATTAAGTATGAAGTAAAATTTCGAGTTTAGAATAGCCTGAAAATTTAGTTTGGTCGCGTAGCGCGTAGTGCAAACCAAATTTTCAGGCTTTTCTAAACTCGAAATTTTACTTCATGCTTAATCTGGGAGTGGAAAACACTCGTTTGATAGTTCAATTTGAAATACTTGAAAAAATAACGAATATCTGAAGATTTACAGCATATACAGTAATTAAGTTATGTTACTTAAAAGAAAGACTCTCTGTATATCTGAAATAGTAATAAATAATATGCAGTGTACAAAACATTTTTTTGGGCACCAGAAAAATTCCAGGGCTGAACGGGTTAACTGGTTGTTCCTCAAAACCACAGAAATATCAGTAAATAAAAAAGAATACTCACCTTTTCTCATCGATCCGTTAGATCTCTTCGCGGGTTTAGGGATAGCTTGAAAAAAAAAAAATAACAAGACAGATAATTTAAATGCAGTAATTTTCAAAAAGGGAAAAAATTGCAATTTATTCGTGAACCTCAGGGCAGCGTAATTCATGCACCCTTAATCCGACCGCACTCCCTCCGAACATTATTTATTTAAATCACGGATAATGAGCGATCCGAGGAGATAGTGCCGAGATGGAGGAAGTAATTTAAAGTAATGACTGTTATAGACGAACTTAATTTATGTACGAGGCCGTTCGGTGCATTTTATGACGAGTAGTTCCGGGAAAATTTAATCGGAAATAAATTTAATAAATCATAACTAAGGCTCGGATTATATGCAAAATGCAAATTTGTTATTAAAAGGTGTATCATCAAAATTGTAGGTTTTCTATTCATATCTAAAGGTTTTGATTAAAATAAGATTAGATATGCATAAAAAACTTACAATTTTGTTGATATACCTGTTAATAACAAATACAATGTTTTTCTTGAATCTTCGAGGCGTTTACCTCGTGGAAGATTTTCAATTTATATAAAGAAAACGCTTGACTTTGTAGTTTTTTGTGCTGTTTTTGTTATCTTATACATTAGTTATGATTAACCCATTAAGCGCCATTGATGCATATACGCAGCATTATTAATTTTATATTAATTAAATTACTAAATGAAGTAATTTGATGTATTATATTATTTGATTTGACTTGAAAATGTACGAAGA
The DNA here is from genome assembly GCA_932526585.2 of Philonthus cognatus. NCBI lineage: Eukaryota > Metazoa > Arthropoda > Insecta > Coleoptera > Staphylinidae > Philonthus > Philonthus cognatus. The sequence goes on along the minus strand of OW052245.1, from coordinate 82,108,492 downwards.
AAAACGTAAAAAATTTGTTATTTAAATATCTCAATTATTACTCATTAAAAAAAAATGTTTTCAGTGTATTTCTAACTTTAAAATATTTCAGTGTTTTATACGCGTGGCGCATGAAGTAAAATTTCGAGTTTAGAAAAGCCTGAAAATTTGGTTTGGCCGCTCCGTGCTTCGCGCTACGCGACCAAACCAAATTTTCAGGCTTTTCTAAACTCGAAATTTTACTTCATGCTTAGTCTGGGAGTGGACAACACTCGTTCTTAGAAGTTTCATATTAAAGGATCCCTCTAGATTACTAAGTTTGTTACCATTTTACAAAGGCTACAGCTCGAAGGACCAATCATGATGTTCAGGGAGAGAAGGACTGCAGGGAATCGATTTTTTTTACAAGAAAACAACGAATATCTGAAGGTTTACAGCATGGATAGGAAAGAAAACATCCAATTTTAAAAAAAATATCGAAGTTGGGTTTCAGTGCATATTCAACTTCACCTTAAATCAGTGTTTTATACGCGTGGCGCATGAAGTAAAATTTCGAGTTTAGAAAAGCCCCGTGAAAATTTGTCTCGGGTCGCTGCGCGACCCTCGACAAATTTTCTACTCGGGGCTTTTCTAAACTCGAAATTTTACTTCATGCTTAGTCTGGGAATGGAAACAATCGTTTTAAACTTTATATTGTACGTTTTTATACAAAATCGACGAATGCCTTGCATTTACAGCGTATACATTATGTATATTTAAAAAAAATTCACAGTGTATAATACAATAAGTCATTCGTAAAAATCATTAAAAGGAGTGTAGTATTTTACCTAAAATCAACTTTTAGAGTTAACTCTATAAATGCTCGGCCGTTAATGGGTTAATTACGGCTTGGATTATATGCCAAATTATATTTGATATAAAGAAAACACCTAACTTTTTTGCACTTTTATTTTACTTTTGTGATTATATTAATAATTAAATAAAGGTCACTTGATTTGTTTCACTACTATTTTTTTCATTTTTTATTCTCACCGACTGGTTTCAACTTATCGTCAGTCTCAAGGAATAAGAATGAGAACCAAATTGAAGATATTTTGTGATTAGTTTCAATTACACGGTAATCATTGTCAAACTAAGTTTGACAATAATTACCGTGTCATTGAAACTAGTCACAAAAGTAAAATAAAAGTGGTATACAAAAGTTAGGTGTTTTCTTTATATCAAATATGATTTGGCATATAATCCAAGCCTTAATCATAACTAATGTATAAGAACAATAATCAGCACAAAAAACTACAAGGTGTATCAACACTGAAAACTACAAAGTGTTTCAAAATCTTCTGTGAACACACCAGGAATGTTGTCAGAACAGAAAACATGCTATTACAAGTTTTGAAAATTTGTTTTGGTCGCGTAACGAAGTGGAGCATATACTTTTTACCGGTAATTAAATGTTCACGTACTTTTAATTACCGGTAAACCAGTTTTAATTAACAAATTTACTGATAATTGGAAAAGGAAGTACATTTCCAATCCCTATTTCTATGTTAAGGGTGTAAATAACCAATTATTGAGTATTTCTGTGAGAGTTTAAAGGGATCCGTAACGATTTTATAAAACCAACTGTTTGCACGATCGAACACGGAATAACGGTGGTTTAAGCGTCGCACACGGTTATTAAATAAAACGAACAATGCGGGAATTCGCCTTGAACGTGCAAAAATGCAATGAACGCGACATCGAGCACAAACAATGGCGAAAACGAACCGCGAAACGCCGTTTAATTAAATGTTTATTTTCCGCTGCGAGCGAATCAAAAAGCGGAATCGCCAACAATGAAGATCTAATTCGGCCGATAGTTGGGCTCCCCATTCAAGGGCAACGTCCGTGAAAAGTCGAAGTTCGCATCCGAATCGCTAATTATAATTTAATCCGCTTTCCGTCTCGGGGGTGGGCTTATAGATTTTTTCGCCGCCAGTGTGATGTGTAAGAGTTTGAGGAGCTGCTTGCGAGGGAGAAAAGTTCCTTTAATTAATTATATTTCTGTGAGTGTAGTCCGAGGGTGGGAGAGAGGGGGTTCAAACTAATTTGATGTTTTAAAAGGAAATATGCCGATGAAGATAGCGGGAATTAAGCGCGGGCTCTTTTTCAGAGACGCTTTAAACTTTGACCGTCGGTGCGCGCAATCGGATCACACGCGTCAAAGGATCTGTAAAATACCCCTCGTCTCCTTGCTTCTATCAAGCCCGTGCAGACTCTATGAAGTTATTGGGAAACTGTTGGATTTTTGGGCCAAATCCCAGTTTTCCCACATAAATATAAATACATTTCCATTTGATTATCGGCTGCTCGGGTTTCAATTAACTCACTACGCGGTTTATGAATAAATTTGCTTAAACACAAATCTCAGAATGCATGTGAGTAACTACGTGTGTTGGCCCATGGCAGCTTTAAAAGTTACTACTTCATATAGGGCGTGTAATTACGTTGAAAGTCAAACATAATAGATACAAGTTTAGAGCTAACTATTGTAAACTTATTATATAACGCAGATGCTGCATAATTTCACAACGTTATGTTATATAATAAAATATAAAAAAGCGAATTAAAATTAATATCGACTTTCTGCAAAATGTTTGTCCAAATATTCATTGAAACAACTACTTCTCGAGCTAATACTCCGACAGATATTGAATTATACAATGAATATTTGAGTTACATGACAGCATTGCTGTTCTATGCATAATTTATATGCAAAATGAAACATCAGGTCAAATTATTTTCTATCCAAACTAAATGAAACAAAAGGAAATTGAAATAAATTGAAAAAATACAGGGAAAGAATTTTAATTATCTTAAGCCATCCAAAGACGCGTTTCAAGATTTAATCCTCATCAGTATAGCTATGCTTTAGACTTCCAATACAAACAATATTAAAATAAAATAAACAGGAAACTTACAGGAATGTCGAAGTGTGTTGTCGAAACAGGTACATTCTCTGTAATTTTTTCAACTTATTTCAATTTCCTTTTGTTTCATTTAGTTTGGTTAGAGAATAATTTGACCTGATGTTGCATTTTGCATATAAATTATGCATAGAACAGCAGTGCTGTCTTGTAACTCAAATATTCATTGTATAATTCAATATCTGTCGGGGTATTAGCTCGAGAAGTAGTTGTTTCAATGAATATTTGGACAAACATTTTGCAGAAAGTCGATATTAATTTCAATTCGTTTTTTTTAATTTTTTTTAAATATTCTGCAAACTAATTAACAAACTCAATTTTTCTTCATGATAAATTGTCTTTATGTTATGTTATATTTTTAAACTTATAAAATCTCACAATTATTGAAACAAAGAAATCATACATTTAAAAACTGTTGCAGGTATCCTGCCTGCAACAATTTTTAAATGTATGATTTCTTTGTTTCAATAATTGTGAGATTTTATAAGTTAAGCAACAAGATTCAAGTGATTTTAAAAGTTACCAAATCAAAAAAAGAACATGTTTTTAGTATAAGTAGAATGTCATATGATAAAAACCTTTTTCTAATCTTAACACATTGCAAACTGGCAAAAATCATCGAAATTCACGTACAGGGTATTTTTATCATTAGTATACATTCTTCAACGTTTTTCAAATTTTTAGGAATTTGTTGTTTTTATGAAAGTATTAAATTTAAAATAATATTTCGAGTTTCGAAAATTTGGCTTGGTCGTGCAGCCTGAATTGTCAGGCTTTTATAAACTCGAAATTTTACTTCACGCGCCACGCGTACCTAACACTGATTTTAGATGAAGTTCAATTTGAAGCTTTAATCGAGTGTTTTTCACTCCCAGGTTAAGCATGAAGTAAAATTTCGAGTTTAGAAAAGCCTGAAAATTTGGTTTGGTCGCGTAGCGCGAAGCGCGGAGCGACCAAACCAAATTTTCAGGCTTTTCTAAACTCGAAATTTTACTTCATGCGCCACGCATATAAAACACTGATTTCAAGTGAACTTTAAAGTACACAGATCAAGTATTGTTCTCACGTTAATGAGTTTTACAAATATTTATTTTGTTTTATCAAATCTTGCGTTTTGAAAATTCAGCAATTTGCAATATATTTTAGAGTTTACTTAAAAGAAAAGTCTCCTGTATTATTCTGAACCTAAGAATATGTCATACTAATATTTTGAGTTCCGAAAATTTGATTTGGTCTTGCAGCCTGAATTGTCAGGCTTTTATAAACTCGAAATTTTACTTCACGCGCCACGCGTACAAAACACTGATTTCAGATGAAGTTCAATTTGAAGCTTTAAACGATTGTTTTCCACTCCCAGGTTGAGCATGAAGTAAAATTTCGAGTTTAGAAAAGCCTGAAAATTTGGTTTGGTCCCGTAGCGCGAAGCGACCAAACCAAACCAAACAAAACTTTCGCGTACAAAACACTGATTTCAAGTGAAGTTTAAAATATACAGATCAAGTATTTTTCTCACGTTAATGAGTTTTACAAATATTTATTTTGTTTTATCAAATCTTTCGTTTTGAAAATTCGGCAATTTGCAATATAGTTTAGGGTTTACTTCAGAGAAAAGCCCAGTATTATTTTGAACCTAAGAATATGTCATAACTTTGGTTTGGTCGTGCAGCCTGAATTGTCAGGCTTTTCTAAACTCGAAATTTTACTTCACGCGCCACGCGTGCAAATCACTGATTTCAGATGAAGTTCAATTTGAAGCTTTAAACGATTGTTTTCCACTCCCAGGTTGAGCATGAAGTAAAATTTCGAGTTTAGACAAGCCTGAAAATTTGGTTTGGTCGCGTAGCGCGAAGCGCGGAGCGACCAAACCAAATTTTCAGGCTTTTCGAAACTCGAAATTTTACTTCATGCGCCACGCGTACAAAACACTGATTTCGAGTGAAGTTTAAAATATACAGATCAAGTATTGTTCTCACGTTAATGAGTTTTACAAATATTTATTTTGTTTTATCAAATCTTGCGTTTTGAAAATTCGGCAATTTGCAATATAATTTAGGGTTTACTTCAAAGAAAAGTCCCCAGTATTATTTTGAATCTAAGAAAATGTCATAAATTTGGTTTGGTCGTGCAGCCTGAATTGTCAGGCTTTTCTAAACTCGATATTTTACTTCACGCGCCACGCGTGCAAATCACTGATTTCAGATGAAGTTCAATTTGAAGCTTTAAACGATTGTTTTCCACTCCCAGGTTGAGCATGAAGTAAAATTTCGAGTTTAGACAAGCCTGAAAATTTGGTTTGGTCGCGTAGCGCGAAGCGCGGAGCGACCAAACCAAATTTTCAGGCTTTTCGAAACTCGAAATTTTACTTCATGCGCCACGCGTACAAAACACTGATTTCGAGTGAAGTTTAAAATATACAGATCAAGTATTGTTCTCACGTTAATGAGTTTTACAAATATTTATTTTGTTTTATCAAATCTTGCGTTTTGAAAATTCGGCAATTTGCAATATAATTTAGGGTTTACTTCAAAGAAAAGTCCCCAGTATTATTTTGAATCTAAGAAAATGTCATAAATTTGGTTTGGTCGTGCAGCCTGAATTGTCAGGCTTTTCTAAACTCGATATTTTACTTCACGCGCTACGCGTACAAAACACTGATTTCAAATGAAGTTCAATTTGAATCTTTAATCGAGTGCTTTCCACTCCCAGGTTAAGCATGAAGTAAAATTTCGAGTTTAGAAAAGCCTGAAAATTTGGTTTGGTTGCGTAGCGCGAAGCGCGGAGCGACCAAACCAAATTTTCAGGCTTTTCGAAACTCGAAATTTTACTTCATGCGCCACGCGTACAAAACACTGATTTCAAGTGAAATTTAAAATATACAGATTCAGTATTGTTCTCACGTTAATGAATTTTACAAATATTTATTTTGTTTTATCAAATCTTGCGTTTTCAAAATTCGGCAATTTGCAACATATTTTAAACTTTAATTAAAAGAAAATTTTGAGCTTAAGAAAATGTCATAATAATATTTCGAGTTCAGAAAATTTGGTTGGTCGTGCAGCCTGACTTTTCAGGCTATACTAAACCTGAAATTTAACTTCACGCGCCACCGTTACAAAACACTGATTTGAAGTGAAATGCAATTTGAACGAATAAACGAGTGTTTTTCACTCCCAGGTTAAGCGCTGTGAAATTTCACGCACTCATTGCTTGTTTTAACAGCTTCAATTTGAAATTTAAAACGAGTGTTTTCCACACCCAGGTTAAGCATGAAGAAAAAATTTCGAGTTTAGAGAAGCCTAAAAATTTGGTTTGGTCTTTCACTTAATGTATTATTTTGAACTTAAGAATATCTAAGTGGTTTATACGCGTGGCGCATGAAGAAAAAATTTCGAGTTTAGAAAAGCCTGAAAATTTGGTTTGGCCGCTCCGCTTCGCGGAGCGACCAAACCAAATTTTCAGGCTTTTCTAAACTCGAAATTTATTCTTCATGCTTAACCTGGGTGTGGAAAACACTCGTTTTAAATTTCAAATTGAAGCTGTTAAAACAAGCAATGAGTGCGTGAAATTTCACAGCGCATGTATCGGAATATGTACACTTAAAAACAATGAATTCTTTTCCTGTATGTATGAATAATCTAAATAGGTACCCAAATTACATACCCTTCTAAAATCCCCAGCACATTAGTCCTGTTTTTAAAAATGATGAATATTAACAATGAATTTAGAAGTTAACAAATTTCCAAACAACGGAAACCATTTACTATTAAATTTTAAGGCTTTTCCAAACTCTAATAAATTTTACTTCATGCTTAGCCTGGGAGTGGAAACACTCGTTAGAATAATGTTTAGAACTTAGATCAGTGGTTATCAACGAAAAACCAAACTAGATATTGGAATATTCTTTACTAATTATTAAAAAACATTAGCTTTTGACCAAAATCTGTCAGTCTTAAAATTATTCAACAGGCTCTTGAATTTACACACATTTTAAAAATAATCGTCTTCGTTAATTGTTTATTTTTAACTTCGGCTCAAAATTACAAAAAGAAACAGCTGAGATATCTACAATATTGTATCTGAGATATTTACAATATTGATTCTCGAAGTAATTTTAAATTTCTATCTATATTACGGTAAATGGGATAAATCGGTTTGTATTAATAATTCCTGGCAATTATTAATACACACTGCGTCTTTCGGTACATGTGATTAATAACATTTATAATATTACACTTACCGGTAATTATTAATAATTCCTAGTAAATTTAGGCAAACTATTAATAAACAATAAATCGAAAACTGAAAATTCAAAGAAATGTGGAATTTATGAAATACAGTGTGATGAATGTGATGCAATTTATATTGGACAAACCGGCAGATCTTTCGAAATCAGAATGAAAGAACATACAAAATCTGTTTTAGATAATAAACCAACAACTGGCTTTTCCAAACATTGCATCGCATTCAATCACTTCTATAATCCGCATAATTTTAAGATTTTGCATTCAGGTAATAAGGGAAACGCACTAAACCTCAAAGAGGGCCTGGAGATTAACAGGGCCATAAAAATGGGGAAAAATATCGTAAACGACAACGAGGAGATTTGGAATTCCCCAATTCTGACTTCTCTTATTACCTGAAACAAAAATATTGTATATATACTTAGGAAATATTTTTTTCTGTACATTCCTTTGAAAATGGTCTAACAAACCGAAACTAGTCGGAATACAGATTTAATTGTGAAACAATACCAAGTGCCTTTCCTTTAATTAACTTTACATAGTGTACTATGTTTCACCAAGTGCCAGATGAGAAATTAATTCAAGAAAAAAAATAATTCCTAGTAAAACCATTTAAATTTAATAAAACATCTTTTCAAGTAATACTAATCATCGTTTGTGTTTTTTACTTAAATAAAATGAATATTTCAATTTGCTATTTATACTAGGAACGTAGAAATTTAACTTTTGATGTAAATTTCTGTGATGAATATTGCCAGAAACTAACTTAAAAATGAATGTAATTTGCGCAATTTTATGACGATTATACAGAGCAGGAACATCAAATTCATTTAGAAGTTCAATGTAAGGATATCCGCGAATTGGGTAAATACCATGTTTACGAAAATACATAGCCTTCAAGAATTTCCGTTGAACCGATTCTATTTCATCCACATAACGCGAGTATAGAGGATTCCATATTATAGAAGCATATTCAAGTTTACTTCTAATAAATGCTTTATAGAACATTATCATACAATCTGTATTTTTGATCAAATTTATATTCCTTAGGATATAACCAAGAATTTTATAACATTCCTTAGAAACAGTACCAATATGCTGATAAAATGTAAGTTTTTTGTGGAAGATAATTCCTAAATCACGAAATGTATTAGTTCTTTCCAATGATACGTTATTAATACAATAATCGAATACAGTATCTGAACGTAGTCTAGAAAAAGACATTATTTTACATTTACCAATGTTCAAGTTAATTTGATTTATTTTTCAATACTTGTACAGATTGTCAATTGAACTCTGCAGATCAAAGCAATGAGTTAGAGATTATATTGTTTTAAAGACAATCATTAACCAGATTGGCGGGAAGATCGTTAATAAAAATAATGAAAAATAAAGGACCAAACACTGATCCTTGTGGAACCCCGCTCAAAAGTCTGTAGTATAGTGATTGTATTTGTTAGGATCGTCCCTAACTGGCCATCGACCGCGAGGTCCTTCAGCCGTGTGATTTGTGTGTTTGTGTGTGTGTGTAACTGAGCTTGTTACTTCAGAGAATCGCGCCCGTTACTCTGAAGCGTCATTAATTGTATCCCAATGACGAATGGTACCGGTCACCCATCCCACTACTGCCCCGGGCCAACGTTGCTCGACTTGGCATACGTCGGTCCGGACCTACCACAGATATATGACGAAATTAGTTTGAGAAGTTTGAGATCGAAACCGAATGCGTGCAACTTCTTTATGAATCTCTATGAATGACTTATTGTATTACATACTGTGAGTTTCTTTTAGGTATACGTAATGTATACACTTACATTTTTAGGCATTCGTCGATTTTATATAAAAACGTGCAATATAAAGTTTAAAACGAGTGTTTCCACTCCCAGACTAAGCATGAAGTAAAATTTCGAGTTTAGAAAAGCCTGATAATTTGGTTTGGTCGCTCCGCGAAGCGGAGCGGCCAAACCAAATTTTCAGGCTTTTCTAAACTCGAAATTTTACTTCATGCGCCACGCGCATAAAACACTGAAATATTGTAAAGTTAGAAATATACTGACATTGTAATTTTTTTTTTTCAAAATAAGTTAGAACCGAATATTTACTTTTTTCGTTAAATATTTTCAAGTCTGGTCAAATAATATAATATGTCAAATTAATTATTTAGTAATTTATTTAACAAAAATTAATATTGCTGCGTGTATGCATCAATGGCGCTTAATAGTATAATTTTGGCATCACCATGATTGAATTATAATTCAAAATTTGTTTACATAATATAAATCTGAATTAAAATGAAAATTGACTTTCTCCAAAAAAATGTATCTTAATTAAGACTTTTAATTATTATTGTAGTAATTCCTTTCTTCACTGGAATCTGAAGAAAGGAATTACTACAATAATTAATAGAAATCACTTCACGTAACTAAAAGATGAATATTAAGACTTTTATAATCAATTTTCATTGAAACAACTACTTCCCGTGCAAATACACCTCCGGATATTGAATTATACAATGAAATATTTAAAATCTTATTTAATTTGATTTGTTACAACGCTATTAAAGTATATGTAACGTTTAGGTCAAATTCTCTTCAAACCAACTAACAATACAATTTAAAATGAATGGAGAGATAGCAAAAAATTAGAAGTGAAAGGACTTGGATTAAAATTAATGTATTAGGCCATCTATAGACGCGTTTCGAGATGTATCTCTCTTCAGTATAGCTTTGCTTATGACGTTTAAAAAATTAGGAATAAAATTAAAACAAACTTCCTTGGAAAAAGTGGTGTGTGTGGAATGAACAGGTACACAGAAATGGAATGAGTGAAAATGATGGTCGGTATTTATAGGTAAAAAAGGGGATTATGTCGTTAGCAGGTATGAAGAATGTGAGACCTTATTATTTACCTTACGGTACAGTTCAAACAAGATAAATTCAAATTCAAAACTCTTTGAATTTGAGAAAATAAGCTTACGCTTCTTATAGTTTGCACACTTTAAACATAATATAAAAAATTACGAAAAAACTATTCGTGAAAATGCAAACAGTGTCTTAATTAATAAGACAATTTAAATTGTCTTATTAATTATGACACTGTTTGCATTTTTACGAATACTTTTATAATCATTGAAACAACTACTTCCCGAGCTAATACCCCAATAGATATTGAAGTATACAATGAATATTTGAGTAACACAACAAATTGACTGTTCTATGCATAATTGTTGCCATGGACTGCGGCTTATGTTTCGACCACGCCTTACTGCATTCTAATTTCTTTCTAGCATAAGGTCGATAATCAACTATCACGATATGCTATGTCTCGTGCGAGCGAACTAGTATATCTGGGCACATTAGAAAAAATGTAGAATTTTTTTAAATGTCTTAATATTGGGCTGTCAAATTTTGTAGGTTTTGAGCAGTAGTAAACTGCTCAAAACCTACAAAATTTGACAGCGCAATATTAAGACATTACTCCACAGTAGCTACGCCACTTCACGTCATTAACTCTTAAATATTTTCAAATTAGAAACTTCTAGCAACATTGTAAAGTAAATACCATCAACGTGAATTGAATTGGAAATAATACAAAAAAAAACGATTCTGAATGGTTGTGCATTTGCGCCAGTAATTTAAACACAGATCACATAAAATCCAACTTACCATATAGCTGAATGGTCCCATCGGTGTCCCCTAAGGAGTTCTTCGCTATACATTTGTAGGTCCCGTAATCCGAAGCACTCACCGAGTTGATGGTGAGCTTCATGTGCTTTTTATAGCCGCTGTCCGAGACGGCGATCTCGTATTTCCCACCTGGAACAGGACAAAGTAATCCTTACATAAACTCGAATAAAGTTGCATACCGGCACGGAAAACACGAATGCATTCGTATATACACGGTTTTACGGCGCCCAAACGGCAACCCTCCGCTCCTCGACCCCTCAGTAAAACACACGGCATAAATTTTAATATGGGGAATAAATCAGATATAAGGGCAATAAGAAAATTTATAACGGTGGTCCGTGAAACGACGCCGCCCACATAATGAGTTCATAAAAAAGGGCTAACTGCTTTTAAACATCATTTCGTATGGGTACTATCGTTATATCCCTGTTTCAAAGATTTTACAGCCTAATTGGATAATTAATAAATTACCTTAGATTTGATACGAACCAAACGACGAGGGCTTTAATTACTCATTAATGTTAATTAAACCTTAACATTAAAAAAGCTACATTTTGAGTGTCCAGACACTCAACACATACATTTAGAATTAAATTAAAATCCTTGATAAATTCAAATTCAAATCTATTTGAATTCGAGAAAATAAGCTTACGCTTCTTATAGTTTGCACACTTTAAACATAATATATAAAATTACGAAAAAACTATTCGTGAAAATGCAAACAATGCCGGAGGTGTATTTGCACGGAAAGTAGTTGTTTTAATGGATATTTATGGTCTTGAGTTGTCTTATTAATTAAGACATTGTTTGCATTTTCACGAATAGTTTTTTCGTAATTTTATATATTAAAATCCTTGATGTTTCTATTCATTCAAGTACGATTGTTGAAAGGGTATATTTCAACAATCGTACTTGAATGAATCATGTTAATTTATTAACATGTGTTGTATAAGAAAAATAACATTTGTTAATGTTGTAATTATATGGATTGCCAGTAACAGTTAAAACAATATGAATATACTAACAATACTCGTAACATTTATTTGCTGCGTAATATACAGAATTCAAATGTTTTTATTATGTTGAGATGTATAATACACATTATGTTCTACATAAAGGTCACTGAATAAATAAAAAAAAAACAGACACATAAAAAAACTGGAGGAAATGTACCGCAGAAGAAATTTATGATTCCTTAAACGACCCCAGGGAGTGAAAATGTCATATAATTCGCGATCGTCGGTATGTGAAAAGGCATTTCAGAGGGGTTAAGAAAGGTAACCTGAAGTGTTTGTGCTCCTCTTAAAAAAGTTTTTGAAATACTCTAAATTTCTATGAATAAAATAAAATATACGTTAAGGTTGCCGCTTAGTAGAGTGAGAGACAGAGTAGTAAAGAACAGACAATCGTTGATAAGGAAGTGGCGGTCTCTCGAAGCAAATAGCTATATTTTAAACTACATTTTTCTGCCGACCTCAGAGAAATCTGTGCAGAAAACATTACAAATTATATCTAAGTTCAAATAATTCTTTTTAAAAATTCGAATAAATAGACACCGTGTAATGTAAATCGACAAAAATTATAAAAATTAAGAAAAATTTTGATAATCAATTTTCGATCATTAAATGAACAAAAATCAAAATGAAAACTGAAAATCTTAGATTCCGTTAAAACGGCTTTTTACTAATAAATTCTGACTATCAACATTCAGGATTTTGATTCAAACTGTATATGATATTTTGTTCATTTTTATTTGAAAACATACACTCGAAAATAATGTTTAAAGATATTTTGAGCTGTAATATAACAAGTCGTATGATTATCATCGATAATATTTATGAGTGAAACCGAGCTGCAGATTCAACGAGCCTGAAGGGCGAGTTGAATGTGCTGCTCCGGTTTCACGAATAAATATTATCGATTATTAATCATACCTCGAGTTATATTCGATGAGAGAATATAACGAATTTCACTACATTTCCGTCTAGTAAACCTCACCCCATAGCCTGGTTGACATTTTTAATTATCGACTGCCAGATTTGACAAATAATTTTCGTAGCAACGACCAAAACAAGGTTATAGGATTCTATTACCGCTGTGATAACGTGTATCTATGGAAATACGCGATTCTGATTGGAGGGAATGTAGTCATGTGACGCTTGAGTTATATTCTCAGCCGTAATATAACGAGTGGTATGATTATTATCGATGATATTTTGGAGTTGAAACCGAGCTGCAGATTCAACGAGCCCGAAGGGCGAGTTAAATGTGCTGCTTCGGTTTCAACGACAAAATATCATCGATAATTAATCATATCACGAGTTATATTTAGTGAGAGAATATAACGAATAAAATAATGCGTCCCTTAACATTATCGACAGCTGAGATATTGTTGTTTCCCTATTGATTGAGAATTTTTTAACCGCACAAAAGTTTGTAAACTGCCGCCACTGTGATTCTTTATTCATGACGGTGTTTTTTGGCGTTGCAATTTTCACTTTTCTATTACTATCACTGCACGAAACTTTGCCTATTTTGACGTTTCGAATGACAGGACAACTTAATACCCACCGCTTCTTTTGTTTTTTATCATCGCGGTGATAGACATGTACCTACGGCTTTCCTTGCATCTCATTGGTTTAAAATTCGTTCTAGTAGGCTATGAGTTATATTCTCAATAAAATGTAAAAAAAGTTTATCTGTCAAATGTCAAATTATTGTTTTACGCGGGTGGCGTATGAAGTAAAATTTCGAGTTTAGAAAAGCCCCGAAAATTTGTCTCGGGTCGCTGCGCGACCCGAGACAAATTTTCTCTTGGGGCTTTTCTAAACTCGAAATTTTACTTCATACTTAGTCTGGGAGTGGACGACACTTGTTTTATCTATTTGTAAAATTTTGATGAGATTTTCAACATATCGAGATATTTTTCGATTTATAAAAGTCTCATGAAATCTTCAATATTTCGAGATTTTCGTCGATTTATAAAAATTACATGAATTTTTAATATTTCGGGTTGTGTTTATTTTTATTTAATAATACAGACTCGAAAATCACATTTACAGATATATTTATTAAAATGTAAAAATGCCAGTAGACGACACTCGTTTTATCGAAAATTTCATGAGATTTTCAATATTTCGAGATTTTCATCAGGTTTTCGATATTTCCAGATTTTCGTCGATTAACATCAAATTTATTGAACATTTCATGAGATTTTCAGTATTTTGTAAATTTTGTTGATTTATAAAATTTACGCCAGATTTTCAAAATTTCGATGTTTTCATCAATTTATGAAATTTTCATGAAATTTTCAACATACGGAGATTTTCGTCGATTTATGAAATGGTGATGAAATTTTCTATGTTTCAAGACTTTTTGATAACATTTTCGATATTTCGAAATGTTCGTCAAATTATATAATATGTTTTTATGTAAGATTTTCAATAAATTTTTATTCAGCTTTAGATTGATTTTCAAAAATCATTTCGTAGTTTATCAAATTTTTCATTTTTACATTAGATGACATTTTTATTATGTAGCCAAGGGAAGCGGGGCAAAATTGACATTAAAATATGAAAATTAAGAATGAAATTTGAGAAAATAAACAATCACTTATGGCATTGTCGAAAATCACCAACATTTACGTAAATTGATAAAAATAATAGAAACTGATGACCCGTCAATATTTAGTTGATTGATGAAAATCTGAAAACTCCGAACAATTGAACGTAAAATATTTAGATATAGTCAAAATAATTAGTGATCAAACGAACTTACCTGTGAAGTTCGATCATAATTATATGACCGTCCTTTTACGAAATGATTACTATGTAGTTTATCTACTTCTCGCTAGATGCGGAGCACTCGTTTAGAGCGTGCCAAGAAAAGGTCTTTCTTCCGCCTCCGTATGGTGGCGCTATACCTTCATTATGTTCGGAGCTGTAAAAATTGTCTAGGGGTCTTATTGGGATATGGGTGGGAGTAATCATTTCGTAAAAGGACGGTCATATAATTATGATCGAACTTCACAGGTAAGTTCGTTTGATCACCAATTATATTTCCCGTCCTTTTACTCCTGATTACTATGTAAATGTTTAGAGCTAAGCAATTTTTACCCATCATTCTATTAAAAACAAAACACAATAAAACACTTTTAACTTTGTTTATATAACACAATTTATTTTTATGTGACTGCAGTTTCGGCAAATTCAGCTTGCCATTATCAAACATGAACATGACTTCATGTTTGATAATAGCAAGCTGAATTTGCCGAAACTGCAGTCACATAAAAATAAATTGTGTTATACAAACAAAGTTAAAAGTGTTTTATTGTGTTAAATTAACATGTATAACGAAGTAGAAGCCTCCACAATTCAAAAAAAACAAAACAATTATGTTTGTGTATTTAAGATTTTACATGTAGATATAAAACAAAAAGAAATTAAACATAATACCTACAACTAAACATGACTAACTTAGTCTATTTGCTTATTAAGATTTAATATAGCTGTGACAAAAGACTCGTCTTCTTCTATCATAGAACCTAGCAAACACACTAGAGCTTTGGGTCCACCCTGCAGTCTTTCGAATTACGTCTAGACTAACCCCACACCTTTTTGCTGCTGATATGCTGGCATGTCGAGTACTATATGACGTAAATAAGTTGGTATTAACTCCACTTTCTTTAAGGATATCCTTCATCCATCAACTCAAGGTCTGGGTCGTGGTCGCCTTCTTCTGTTGAGTAATAAAGAGATCGTCTATATCGTTCCTAATATGTACAGTCTTATCTATATAGCACTTAATTGTGTGTGCTACACATAACTATGGCATTTTAGAAAAATATGGGAGTTTTAAAAGAGGCTGGTATCTATTCCGGCCTGATGTCTTTATCCTGTCTGGGATTTTAATATAAACTCCCTCCCTACTGATTCGCATATTTGATAGTTTTATGAAGGCTAGTGTCTAAATCCGGTGTGCTGTTGTTAGTGCTAAGAGGGTCACTAACTTTTTCCCAAGCAATTTTATGCTAGCCTGCTGATTATCTACTGTCCTCAATTTATTAAGCACTATAGCTGGGTTCCAAGTCTCGTTGTATCTCGCCCGAGTTGGTCTAAGATTACTAACGCCTTTAAAGAATCTTTTAATCATTGGATCTTCACCAATGCCTGGATCTAAAATTAAGCATAAACTAGACCGAATTGAGTTTAGGGTGCCATACCTGGCTCCTTCATTAAACCTTATTGTCAAAAAATCAATAATACATTGAATAGAATTCTTAAATGGGTCTAAAGCTTTGCTATTGCAATACTTCTTCCATGCTTTTAACCCAGAATTATATTGTTTAAGCGTGCTGTTACTTAAAGATGCCAGACAAATGGTAATGCTCGTCTCTGGTATACATTTTCTTCTTAAGGCTTGCCTGATAATCTGGCTGCAACTAGAGTAAGGTTTTTCCATAGTGGATGTGTGTTAATTTATTGTTTCACACTATTAATCGAAGACAGCAAATTAACGTTAGGCTTTAAAAATATAGAAGGGCCTACCCTTCATTTCAAAAATATTGGATACCAGGGTTGTGTTGTCCTATGTGGTACAATCAGAATACCCTCTGCATTATCTGTTTTGATCTTTCGCAAGGTGCGAAGGATCAAGGAGAAAGGTGGAATTGCGTAAATAAAATAATCTGCCCAAGAAATGGTGAATGCATCAATCGCAAATGCTCCTAAGTCCCTCATCCAAGAAACATACCGGCTGCACTTGGTATTAAACCTAGTTGCAAATAAGTCTATATCTGGCCATTTCCCAAAACTCTCACACAACTTATTATATTTATTTACGCATAACTCCCATTCTGTATCAGAATCATCTTTGAATTTGAATCGAGATCCCTGGTTTGCTTTCTTTTTTTCTGAGGATGGAATGTATGAGGCAAAGACCCAGATATTTCTGTCCTCACACCATTTCCAAATATCCCTTGCAAGTTTATCTAATTTTGGATATTGGACCCCGCCCATACGGTTTATGTACGCAATTGCAGTTGTGTTGTCTATTCTAAGCAACATTTCTACATTGGTCAGTTCTGTTGCAAAACATTTAAGGCCAAATGAAACAGTTAATAATTCTAAATAATTTATATGATGGTGCTTCTCTTCTGTAGACCAAAACCCACGTGAATTTGTGTGGTTACAAAAGATTCCCCATCCTGTAAGAGAAGCATATGAAAAAATCTCTAATGCAAATTTGTGTTCCCGGATGGGATTATGGCTAATAATTATTGTTCGCTTCCACCATTCAAAATTACTTTGGAGACTAGAATGATGCGTTCGCTACGCGTGAGTACAAGAATGACAATGAAGGTATAGCGCCACCATACGGAGGCGGAAGAAAGACCTTTTCTTGGCACGCTCTCAACGTGTGCTACGCATCTAGCGAGAAGTAGATAAACTACATAGTAATCAGGAGTAAAAGGACGGGAAATATAATGTACATTTTTCACAGTTATAGTTGGTGATGTTGCTATGTGTTGGGGCTCGTACTTTACATTGATTATTTACATTTTAATTCATTATAAATACAAGTTTAAAATGAATTAGCTAGAATAATGTACGATAAAAAATTAGAAAAATAAATAATTTTAAAAAAATGTTATTAAGCTAAAATTTTGGTAATTACTTTTTCCAAAACAATATTTTTTTGAATTGTAAATAGTGGAACTTCTTCCTTATCATGAATTGTTATTCTTAATTTGTTTCGATTTTTTGTCAACAAATATTTTATAATTTATTTTCGAGCAATAATCCTCACTACGCAATATTCATAATTGGAATATGTATATATTAAATAGCTACATTTATTTATTGAATTGTTGTTTTGATTTATACTATAACGGTTATAAACCTTTTGAAAAATGTTATCATCGTAATAATGGTCATATTGCATCCTCTGTGTTTCTTAACGTTTTATCACCATATTCGAAATCAGCATACACGAACATGGGTTTCATCCAAATATAAGAAAATTTGAGACTTTGAACCCATAGTGCTCCACGCCGAGCCCTTGGGACGTCTTGGAGAAGTTTAAAAATAAAGCAATTTTATCGCAAATCGTGGAGTACGGTCGAATCGCTGCTCGCTCACAAAAAACGCACACACAAGATGTAGTTAGCTGAACAAAAATTAAGAGGCTCACCTAGTCAAGAATAAGCGAAATAAAATTTGTAAATATGCCACTACACCTTGCAGATAATTATACGCCTGAAATTTAAAAATAGCTGATTGTTGTGTATTGCAATATTTTACCATTGCTAGCATACAAAAGATAACCGAATATACAGAGAGTTTTATGTAACACCGAACATGTTCATAACGAGCATTTTTCTTTTAAGTATACATTTGTACATTTGCCGACGCTCGGATTATTAAATGAATTTAATTTGAAGCTTTAAACGAGTGTTTTCCACTCCCAGGCTAAGCATGAAGTAGAATTTCGAGTTTAGAAAAGCCTGAAAATTTGGTTTGGTCGCGTAGCGCGAAGCGCGGAGCGGCCAAACCAAATTTTCAGGCTTTTCTAAACTCGAAATTTTACTTCATGCGCCACCGGTACACAACACTGATTCAATGTAAAGTTTAGCGGTGTGTTTTAAACTTCGTAATATGTCAGTGTTTTGTACCGGTGGCGCATGAAGTAAAATTTCGAGTTTAGAAAAGCCTGAAAATTTTCTTTGAAGTATCCATATGCATAGGTTGCACATTTTTCGATGCTCGGTTTATTAAAAGAATTCAAGTTGAAGCTTTAAGCAAATGTTTTCCACTCCCAGGCTAAGCATGAAGTAAAATTTCGAGTTTAGAGAAGCCTGAAAATTTGGTTTGGTCGCGTAGCGCGAAGCGCGGAGCGGCCAAACCAAATTTTCAGGCTTTTCTAAACTCGAAATATTACTTCATGCGCCACCGGTACACAACACTGATTCAATGTAAAGTTTAGCGGTGTGTTTTAAACTTCGTAATATGTCAGTGTTTTGTACCGGTGGCGCATGAAGTAAAATTTCGAGTTTAGAAAAGCCTGAAAATTTGGTTTGGCCGCTCCGCGCTTCGCGCTACGCGACCAAACCAAATTTTCAGGCTTTTCTAAACTCGAAATTTTACTTCATGCTTAGCCTGGGAGTGGAAAACACTTGCTTAAAGTTCAAATTAATTTTTTTTAACAAACCGAGCATCGAAAGTGCATATGGATATTTGAAAGAAAAATTCTCGTTATGAAAATGTTCGGTGTTACATAAAACTCTCTATATAATGAATATACTTGGTAATAATTATTGAGCAAATTGAATGTAAAATATAAGGACATTAAATGTAATTTAAGTCACTTATATACTCAATTTTTGACAATGAATAATAAATTCAAGTATTCATTGTTGAAAATTGAGTACATAAGTGACTTAAAAATAGCTATTTTCAGGTTTTTTTTGCAAAAATACTAATAACTTAAATCGTTATAAATTGGCGACAATACAATCCTACAAGTTTTAGGATCATTTTGATGTATCATACAATGTTGTACAGTAATTAGAACACACACGTTGCTAGAATTAGTGACTACCAAAAACATATGATTTTACCCATTGTAAATCACAGCCTTAATAAATCCAACAACGACGGAATTACTAATCAAAACATTTGCAGTATCAACTATGTTCACATTAATATTCTGTTAATAAATAAACATACGGATACTATTCATTACGATATTTCACAGTATTGATACTTTTCCTTTGGACTGCACAAAGCGAAAATATTGCATGCAGCAGGCAAGCATAACTTCATGTCTGATAGAATATCAAGAAAAAATAATTGCCTGGGCAACTCTGAGTATTACCGTAGTTATATATAAATCAATTATTGGATATTTAAAAATTAATGAATGCATTTTCGCGAATAACACAAAACTAATTGAAATATCTGCCATTTCCAGCTATGGATTATATTCATGAATATCTGCTTATTTTCCCCAGTTATGTTTTCCTGAATCATTAAACTCCCTTTGTTCTCATAGTTTGCGCTCTGCAAAAAATTCTTTTGATACCATTAAACTCTTTATATTGCACTGAAACGTATTCCAGTCTTCAACTTTCCCATTCGCTCCCGACGACTACGACACGGGCACCGGATTTTATGCCGTCATTCGTATATATATAAAAAAAACGGCAATAAAGCAATAAAAGTACAGTCCCAGAGAATTTAAAACTTTTCTTCGGCAATTAAAAGCACCGATCACGATAGTAAAATTCCAAACGATCACGTGATTAAATTAAAAATAGAAGCTGTATTATACATGCAACAGTATAGTTTTATTGTTGTTTTAAAATCATAAAAAAACAATTGATACAATAATACAATACAATAATAATTCAAATAAAATCAATATTTTTTTCGTTCATTTTATTTAAGTGTGGCCATAGGGATTTACATGATAAAAATTGTACCCCATATTATCTTTCGTTGTCTAAATTCGATTTTTTTTTGATTTTATTAATAAATCAAACATATTTCTACAAAATGTTCATTGTTGAAAGGACATAAACATGTTAGAATTCTTGATTTTGGCTTTCAAGTTTAGCAAAACAAATACTTACATTATGACATTATTGAAAATTAAATAAATGTCAATTGGTTTGTTTCACTACTATGTAAAGTTAATTAAAGGAAAGGCACTTGGTATTGTTTCACAATTAAAATTGTGAAACAATACCAAGTGCCTTTCCTTTAATTAACTTTACATAGTGTAATATGTTTCAACAAGTGCCAGATGAGAAATTAATTCAAGAAATTGTTTCACTACTATTTTTTTATTCTATCCGACGAGTTTAGACTTATCGTCATTCTCAAGGAGTAATACAGAAAATATTTTACAAGTTCAAAAAAATATGTATACAGAGAGTTTTATGTAACACCGAACATTTTCATAACGAGAATTTTTCTTTGAAGTATCCATATGCATACGTTGCACATTTTCTGATGCTCGGTTTATTAAAAGAATTCAATTTGAATCTTTAAGCGAGAGTTATCCACTCCCAGGCTAAGCATGAAGTAAAATTTCGAGTTTAGAAAAGCCTGAAAATTTGGTTTGGTCGCGTAGCGCGAAGCGCGGAGCGGCCAAACCAAATTTTCAGGCTTTTCTAAACTCGAAATTTTACTTCATGCGCCACCGGTACAAAACACTGATTCAATGTAAAGTTTAGCGGTGTGTTTTAAACTTCGTAATATGTCAGTGCTTTGTACCGGTGGCGCATGAAGTAAAATTTCGAGTTTAGAAAAGCCTGAAAATTTGGTTTGGCCGCTCCGCGCTTCGCGCTACGCGACCAAACCAAATTTTCAGGCTTTTCTAAACTCGAAATTTTACTTCATGCTTATCCTGGGAGTGTAAAACACTCGCTTAAAGCTTCAAATTTAATTCTTTTAATAAACCGAGAATCGAAAAATGTACAACGTATGCATATGGATACTTAAAAAAATTCTCGTTATGAAAATGTTCGGTGTTACATAAAACTCTCTGTATATAACTTGCAAAATATTTTTCTGTATTACTCCTTGAGAATGACGATAAGTCAAAACTAGTCGGAGAAAATAAAAAAATAATAGTAGTGAAACAAACCAAGTGACTTTTATTTAATTATCAATATTGTAAAAATGTTTTATCAAGTGATTAATGAGAACCAAATTGAAGATATTATGACATTTTTACCAATTTTGTTGATTTTGTGGTTTAATCACTTTTAAAATTGATTTCAACTTTAAAAGCTAAAATAAGTAGATCTAATATGTTTATTTTCTTCTGGTATTGTACATTTCGTGGAAAAAATATTAATTTATCAATAAAACCAAAAAATTGTTTCAAACTTGTACAACAAAAGTTAACATGGAGTACATTTTATACCATGTAAGCCCCTAAGGCCATACTTAAATAAAACGCAGGGTATAAGGAATTTTTTATTTAAGTATACACATCTCGATGATTGATACGCTATCTGTATATGAGTTCAATTTAAAGCTAAAACGAGTGTTTTCCACTTCTAGTTTGAACATGAAGTAATATTTGGTTGTTTGGATTTGATTTCAAATCCAATCTAAATTTTCAAGCCATTCTAAACTCGAAATTTGACTGTACTTATAAGTACATTTAAAAGATAAATTTCCTTTATAAATATATCTTTTACTTTCAGCTAAATAAAGATCAATGATGTAGGTTTATGTAGTCGAAAGGATATTTACTCACTTTGAGGTACGATTTCCCCGTTGTCCGCCGTCCAGTAGTTGATGGATTTGGGGAAGGCCTCCGAGTGACAGTCCAAAGTGATTTGCTGACCCTCGTAGGCGCCCACCATCTGGTTCTGTATCCAGATCAACGGTGGAACTGCAACGAAATTAAAGAAGAAGTAACAAAAAAAAAAACAAAACGAACAAATCCTTTTATCCTTGCGGGATTTATTAGAGACACCGCATTAAGAATCAATGTCATCCCGTGTTACAACAAACAATTTTATTCTCGTCATCCTCGCAGATGTTCCTGAAACGGCCCACTTGACCCGTCGCAACGGCAATAAAAGAAACTTCTATGTGTGTGTGTATGTATAGATATATAACATTTGTAGCCGCATTTCCTCCAGAGGACGCATTCCCCGGGACATTTTTTATGCTCTGCTGGCGACTTCGGCCCGGGAACGCCATCCGTGAAACACGCGGCATTTTCCGAGCAAGATGCTGACCGATGGTCCGATACGAATAACTGTGGGATATATTAAATTTCTCTCTCTCTCTTTCACCCACGTGTGTGCGAATCAAATATATACATCATAAGCTAAAACATTTTTAGTGTGCAGGAGGGGCTGTCCACGCACTATTCTATGAGTGACGCATCATTTATCAACGCGAAATATTTTTCAATATATTTAATAAATTCATACATGAAAGCAATACAAAATTCATGGTAAATTCTGTTCGATCATAATTCACACATTTTGATGCTCTCAATCAGCAAACACATCCTTCAAGTTATAAAATGAAAATAGGGAGGGAAAGGTATTATTGCTTCATTCGTCAATTTATGTGATATACTTCATGCGCTTGAATTAGAAAAGATTTATTAATACGATCTGTAATATGAAAATAAAAGTGAATTTGCCAATTTGTATTTGTAGGATATTTAGAGAAATAAAATTGCAATTCGTCACGCTTTCTTAAAATAGTTTTATCGCAATGAGACTTTAAAATATTTTTTCGCCTGCCTCTACCAAAACCATATATTTCGGCCATAAAAATGGGGCCAAAACGACGACTTAGCGTATCTAGGACCGAAAAGATAATTTGCATAATCTAGACAACCTTTCGCGGAAGGCTATGCAAAAATCTGACAGTGACGTTTTCATTTTAATAGGGCAATGTATGTTATATTAATTAGTAGCAGAAGTTATTAGTAAATTAAGAAATCAATTCGTGTAGAATATCAGAAATTCGTGTAGAAATGTCAGCGATGATCTAACGGAGTGTACTTCTCCACAATTACAAAATATCGCATCCAGTGTCAGCGACAATCTACTGCCAGATAAATTAAGGCAACGATATGAACAAAACTATGCCGTATTTTGCTAGTGGAATCTACTTAAAATAGCAAAAAACACATCAGAAAATGTAATTCTGGCATATATATCGGAAAGAAACAAGGTAGTAAATAGTGCAACTTTATGATCAGAATTTTCAATTTAGCATTGAAAATTCTGATCATAAAGTTGCACTATTTACTACCTTCCTTCTTTCCGATGAATATGCTAGAATTATATTTTCTGATGTGATTTTGCCTTTATAAGTAGTTTCCACTTGCAAAATACGGCATAGTTTTGTTCATATCGTTCATATCAGTTATCAAAATCAAAGAAAACATCGACATCGGACTATTTAACAAAGCATATGCATTAATAAAGAAAAACTCTATCATCTATCAACCAAAAAAATCAAAAACATTGGACAATGTGCAGTGTATTCAGTTTTTAAAAGAAGTCCCTGACGAGCCCTTCTTGATGCTGAAGATAATGTACAGTATTTTTTTTTTCAATCCTTCACTACATCTATGACTGGTGTTAAAATTTCCCGCAACACTATTTTTACTCAAGGCAGGCGAAAAAATATCGAGTGTAACTCATGCCAAAATGCTTTAGCAGCCCTTCACTTTTGGCAACCCTCGCTCGCTCGTGCTGCTAAAAGCGGCAGGCTGCTAAAGCTTATTTTAGGCCCTTGATACACTATATAATATATTGAAACAACTACATCCCAGACGGATATTGAATTATATAATAAATATTTATTTTAAATTTTACATTCGGGTTAAATTATTCTTATGCTAACCTAAACGAAGAAAAAAGAAATTTTGTAGCATTCAAGGAATGAGTACAAAAATTAAAATAGGTCATAGGCCATATTCTAGGGAGGGGCAAACAGATGTTAACACTGTATGAGAGACAATTATTTTTTTGCAGATTAAAACATTCCGTTCCGATATTCCATTGAGGAAAAGAGGAAGATAGTTGCTTGGATGGAAGTCTCTCGGCCCCCGAGCATTGTACAAGAAAAATTCAAGATCTGGATCGGACGGGATGCACCATCGCGCCTGACAATTGGTAGAATCTATGAAAAGTTTGTCCGAATGGGGTCCATTCAAGACGATTACAAGAGGAACCGCTGTAGAAAGAGATCTGTCCGAACTGAAGAGAATATTATCCTCGTCCAGGGAGCGATTGTTGTCAGCCCAAATAAGTTCACGCGCGGACTTTCTCTAGAAACTAACATTTCGCAAAGGTCACTGGTTAGAATTTTGTACTGTGATTTATGAATAAAGTCATACCACTTGCAGATTCTGTAGTAGCTCATAAAGACAGGCAACATAGCACCTGCGAGTGCTGCACAAATTCTCTTAGAAATGGTGTATTTAGAACCTGACATTCTCTTAACGTTTTCTGACGAAGCAACATTTTATATCAGCAACTGTGTCATCTGGTCAATCAAGCACCCGAAAGAAGTTAGAAAGCACATGCGGGATTCTCCCAAGGTGAACGTTAGGTGTGCTTTGAGCAAATTTGGAGTAATTGGATCCGTCATTTTTAAGAACGGACCATCGGAGGAGAGAATTAATTTGCCATGCTCAGCTCTCCTCTATGAGAACATACCACTTGCCATTTTCTAGCGAGGGTACTTTCAACAAGACAACGCACAGTATACGATTTGACCGTTTTAGCGAAACAAAATTCAAATTATTGAAATATGAAAGTTACAAATGCATTACTATAAATTATTCATATACATCAGAAAAAGATTCCTGATACAGAATTATTTCAGTTTACTTTTAATTCTCTGCGATATCAAGTAGCAAAATTAAAGTAAACAACTAATTTCATTTGTTGTTGATTAATTTTATTATCATCATTCATCTGCCTGATAAATCCACTGTGTGGCGAAACAATTGTTGCAGTGTCAACTAATAAACAGTGAAATCTTAACCAGGTGTGTTATTTACTAAAAGTGTTGATATGCAATTTCACTAAGTAACAGCCTCAGCTGTCAATTATTTTAAAATTGCATCGTTTGATCAAAGCTAAAGCATATTTTTTCTTTGGTTTCTTTGTCTGAAAAAGTAGAGCTACAATATCATGTAATATTTGTGTAAATATAATACAGTGAGTTTTTTTTTTAAGTATACGTATTTCAAACTCAGCTTATTTTCTTGAAATCCTTAGATATTCGTTGTTTTTTTTTTAAGAGTTCAATTTGAAAATTTAAGCGAGTGTTTTCCACTCCCAGACTAAGCATGAAGTAAAATTTCGAGTTTGGAAAAGCCCTGTGAAAACTTGCCGAGGGTCGCGCAGCGACCCGAGACAAATTTTCTGGGCATCCCTAAACTCGAAATTTTACTTTATGCGACACGCGTATAAAACACTAAAATATTATAAAATGTATGTATATTTGAACCTCACCCAAAATCAGTGTTTTATGCGCGTGGCGCATGAAGTAAAATTTCGAGTTTAGAAAAGCCCAGAAAATGTTCACGGGGCTATTTTTAACTCGAAATTTCACTTCATGCTTAGTCTGGGCGTGAAAAACACTCGTTTAAAGCTTTAAATTAAACTATTTTACCAAAACAGCAAATATCTACATTTTTTCTTTAAAGTATACGTTTTCCAAATGCAGCTTATTTTCTTTAAATCTTTAGATATACGTTGTTTTTTTCAAGAGTTCAATTTAAAGTTTTAAACGAGTGTTTTCTACTCCCAGACTTAGCATAAAGTAAAATTTCGAGTTTAGAAAAGCCCCATGAGCATTTGTCTAGTGTCGCGCAGCGACCCGAAACAAATTTTGTGGGCTTTTCTAAACTCGAAATTTTACTTCATGCGCCACGCGTATATAACACAGATTTCAAGTAAAGTTTGAATATACATAAATTTCACAATATCTTAGTGTTTTATATGCGTGGCGCATAAAGTAAAATTTCGAGTTTAGAAAAGCCCAGAAAATTTGTCTCGGGTCGCTGCGCGACCCTCGACAAATTTTCAAGGGGCTTTTCTAAACTCGAAATTTTACTTTATGCTTAGTCTGGGAGTGTAAAACACTCGTACAAAGCTTCAAATTGAACTATTGTAACAAAACAGCGAATATCTAATTTTTTTCTTTAGAGTATACGTTTTCCAAATTCAGCTTATTTTCGTTAAATCTTAAGATATTCGTTATTTTTTTAAAAGTTCAATTTAAAACTTTAAACGAGTGTTTTTTACTCCCAGACTAAGCATAAAGTAAAATTTCGAGTTTAGAAAAGCCCCGTGATAATTTGTTGAGGGTCGCGTAGCGACCCGACACATATTTTCTGGGCTTTTCTAAACGCGCGTATATAACACAGATTTCAAGTAAAGTTCGAATATACATAAATTTTACAATATTTTAGTGTTTTATATGCGTGGCGCATAAAGTAAAATTTCGAGTTTAGAAAAGCCCAGAAAATCTGTCTCGTGTCGCTGCGCGACCCTCGACAAATTTTCACGGGGCTTTTCGACCGAGTATGCAGAACATATGTAAGATTAATGTATAATGCCGACTTAAGCAAGAAAACGAGAGATTGTCCTACTAAGCAATTGACCGAGTTCGATTGAAGTCTGACCTGAAATAGTATTGCTAGATATTGTGCTACTAACTAATCACAAGTTTTTAGAATATATATGTGTGATTGATGTGTAAGGCCGACTTGAGCGTGAAAACGGGGGATTATACTACTAACTAATCAACTGAGTTCGATTGACGTGTAAAGCCAACCTGAGTTGCTTTTGCAAGAGATTGCTATACTAACTAATCACAAGTATGCATAATATATGTGTGATTGGTGTGTAAGGCCGACTTGAACGTAAAAAGGTGGGATTCTCCTACTAACTAATCGGCCGAGTTTGATTGACGTGTAAGCCGACCTAAGTTACTATTGCGAGAGATTGTCATACTAACTAACCACAAGTATGCAGAATATATGTGTGATTGATATGTAAGGCCGACTGGAGCATAAAAACGCGGGATTGTCCTACTACCTAATCGACCGAGTATGATTGATGTGTAAGACTGATCTGAGTTAGTACTCTGAGAGATTTTCCTATTAACCATTTAGAAGAATGACGAATTCAATTATGAGTAGACCGAAGTGAAAGGTCGCTTCACTCATTAATCGAGAATGAATGTGCGGTTGATGTATAGGGCTGATATTAGAGACTGTCCCACTAACTAATCTAAACTACAAGTGTGTTGAGTGTGTGATGATACCTCCGGGGTGGGTTTGTGGGTTTCGCATCTCGTAATGCAAACGCTGGGGCTAGTTAATTTTGCTCCTACAAGTAGAATCATACAACTTTTGAGTTTACCTGAATACACATGGCCTCTAAGCACAAACGTTTAATAAAATATTCTGTGAAAATCAATAATATACATACTAGTTCATTAAAAGTGTCATGATTATGTCAATAAACTTTGCATACGTTAAGCTCATGTCCTGTTTCATTTATTTATTTACATCCTTCTGGTCAAATTAAAAAGGAAGAAAGGCACACGATTCGCGATAATACATATTGACACAAGCAACGAACCCAGTAAATAAATTAATGGGTTACACATACACAACACAGCCTGAATAATAACACGAATTATAAACTTGTACAATTCCTAGAATCGAATCATTACAAGTACATCGTATTTTCCTAAAGAAGTACGATTGGTCGTCGCATTAAAAGAGTAGAGAATAATAATAAAAATAAATACTTACAGTGTACAACAAGCATGATCCTTTTGCTGACGGAAGGGGGCACGCCGTTGGAAGCGATGCACAGGTAGGGGCCCATCTGTTGCCTGCTCACTCGTGTGATGTTAAAAATGGGACCGTCGACGCTCGCCACTGTAAATCACATTGACCAAATAATCATCCGAATTACAATGTAATTGACTATCCAACTATATCCGGCCGGTCGCAGTAATGCAATTTGCTTGCATCTTGTTCATCGGGGACGCCGGTCGGGCGGATCGCCGATGGACGTCCGGACCCCCCGGCCCCCCTGAAATATTGATCCGGAAACGGAAATGTCGTGTGCGAGTTTGACTGAACCCCAACCCCGACCACTCGAATGCATCAGGTGAGACGACACACCGTCGATCCATAATCGATTACATTGATACGCTCCGATAATCCTAACTACTTAGCTTAAACGGTTAATCGTATTGATTAATCCCTCTTCTATACATTAATAAAATTTACTAAGTAAATTAGAACTTATTAAAAAAAAAAAAAAACGCGGAATGCCTCAAAATACATATGCTGAATCGGAATTTGTATACTTAAAAGAAAAATTCTCTGTAAATTTGCAGTCCCATGAATAAAATTCGCACCAGCCGTTACTGATGATTACTATAATTAAAGGCTCAAATGAATTCCATCTGTATAGATAAATTAATACATTTCAATGTTACTTTCCGAATAAGTTTCCAGCGAAATAACAAATAATGAAATTGATTATAACTGCAGAGAACTTTAATTGTCGGTTACTGATTGCATTTAAACCCGTGTTGAAACCAGTATAAAGCATTTAATTATAAACTTTTCTTAAGTGCAATTTAATAATTAGAGCGTCGCGTTTTATTTAAAGTGCGAAAACTAAAACTTCCACTTGGGCAAATATCGTCGTGTGTCTGTGCCTGTGTGTGTGTGTTTATTTATCTCCATCTTCACAGACAACTAGTGGAGTATTGTGTGTTCCGAGAGAGCGCGTCTAATAGGATTATCAAGTTACCTATTCGAAAATGATCCTAACGGCATTGTTATTGAGTGAAATAATCCGAAAACTCACCCTCTTCTCCTGATAATAGCCGGATTGGCTCTCCGCCTTCCCTCTTCCACGTTATGGAGGGTTCCGGGGACCCCTTGGCGACGCACCTGAGGTTCACGTTCGAGCTTTCTCTCACTATCATATCTGTACTTGTTGGATAATCTAATATATCTGGTGGAACTGAAACAAAAAGAAAAATATACGTTTAAATAAAAGCAATTTATTGTACACTTCTGTGCAATAAAATTAAGCACACAAAATTTGTTATAGTTTAAAACGGACATGATGAGTTTCCTTGTTACGAAAATATGTAAAAATGACAATTTTCTTAATGTCAAAATGCTGCGTTAATTAGACAACAGTTCAAAAATTCGAATTATTACTAAAATAAAAAAATGATTTATCTATTTCGGCTAAATGTAACATTACTATGAGCGTTTTTTTTTTCAAAAAGTGTTAGGTTTCGTTTTTTCTCGCACCTTTCTTAAAATATACGTATTCCAAATTCAGCCTATTTTCCGTGAATATTGAAATAATCTCTGTTTTTTTTTTTAAGTTTAATTTGAAGCTTTAAACCAGTGTTTTCCACTCCCAGGCTAAGCATGAAGTAAAATTTCGAGTTTAGAAAAGCTCCGTGAAAATTTGTCGAGGGTCGCGCAGCGACCCGAGACAAATTTTCTGGGCTTTTCTAAACTCGAAATTTTACTTCATGCGCCACGCGTATAAAACACAGATTTCAAGTGAAGTTCGAATTAACATAAATTTCGCAATATTTTAGTGATTTATACGCGTGGCGTATGAAGTAAAATTTCGAGTTCAGAAATGCCCAGAAAACAATTCAAAAATTCGAATTCTAACTAAAATAAAAAAATGATTTATCTATTTCGGCTTTGTTATATTTGCTATGAGCGTTTTTTCTTCAAAAGGTCTTAGTTTTGGTTTTTTAATAAAGGTGTAATTTTTAAGTTATGGTGTATTATCATTTATTGAAACTGCTGCTAGGCAATTAACACAGACCCAAATTATACAACTAGAATATTGTGAAAAATAGTTATGAGACTTGTGCTTAATTTTATTGCACAGAAGTGTACCTACGAGGGTCATATTTAAAGTAAGAACCGTTGGCGCCCTCTCTCCGCGCATAGCGTTATCCGAGTTAACCTATTAACGTTTTCTACGGTCATCTGTCAACGCTGTCAGTTAGTATCAAGTTGTTGGCGAAAGTAGAATATATTATGCAGCAATTT
Organism: Philonthus cognatus; assembly: GCA_932526585.2. NCBI lineage: Eukaryota > Metazoa > Arthropoda > Insecta > Coleoptera > Staphylinidae > Philonthus > Philonthus cognatus. The sequence goes on along the minus strand of OW052245.1, from coordinate 82,077,988 downwards.
AATATCAGCTATGTCGATTACTAATCCCGCTGGTTGCGAAGTTCGCGTGGTGATTCGATTTTTACATGCAAAAATCCTTCGTTCTGCTGAAATCCATCGGCCACTCGCAGAAGTGTATGATGAATGAAGGGAATGTGCGAAAGAGGTGTCCTATATTTAATGGTGGAAGAACAAACAATCCATGATAAGGAACGGTCAGGCCGCCCAACTGTAATCACTGACGAACTGAAAGCAACCGTCGATGCACACATTCGGCAGTACAGGCGCTTTACTATTGACGAACTGCATAACAATTTTCAACATGCTTCCCGATATGTTCTCAATGACATTGTCAACAACCACTTGCATTATACAAAGATTTCTGCCAGGTGGGTTCCAAGAATGCTACCGCAGGATAACGTCGAAAACATGGTCAACGGTTGGCTAAATGGACAATTTTTAAAGTAAGAACAGTTTTGGTTTAAAGTAAATTCAACCAACGTTCTTTTCGAAAAAAATATTTCTACAATAAACAACATCCTTTCGCTATTTTTAGACGTAATCCCCGTTCGGTTCGAGGAATTTTTCCGAACAGGAGATGACTTTGACGATCCCCTCGTCATAGATGTCGACCGCCACGACAAGGGGATCATCAAACTCATCTTCTGTTCGGAAAAATTCCTCGAACTGAACAGGGATTACGTCGAAAAATAACTAAAGGATGTTGGTTATTGAAGAAAAAATGTTTTTGAAAAAAAACGTTGATTCAATTTACTTTAAACTAAAACTCTTCTTACTTTTAAAATGACCCTCGTAGTACAACATTAAATCTTAGTTGACAAGATATTATTATTATCATACATAATACATCTAATGCATTGAATCAATATTTATCGACGATTTTGCTATCGAAAAAAGGTTATTCTACACTTATCGTAGTACATATTGTATTTACATAAAAGTACGAAGCATGTCTTCCACATTTATTTTATTTAGAGTTAAAAAATGTTTAAATACTTTTATATCCAGTTTATATTTTGTGTTTAATTTTTTCGTTTGTTTGATTTCATTCTTTTGAAACGAATGAAAGTGTTAAATTACTGTAAAATTTTCCAGCGAGTGGATTTTCAGGCTTTCCGCGAGACCACTCGAAATTAAACATTATGCCACCGACTCGACTGCAATGGTTACCAATTGTTCCAGTACATAGTCGTGAGACAGAGGGGGTTGGGGGGAAATTTATTATCCATTCATTGTGCATGTTATAACTCACCGTAATTATTTCCTGCTGCAATATTTCGTTCAACTGCTGAAAATAACGAAACTCGTTACCGTTTTCGACATTGCGCTCTCCGGGCGTCTCTGATTTTACGGCGTCTCCATGATTTTATATTGCGTTTCGGGGCATTATTTTATTGCCCCGCGTAATAAATTTCACGCAACGTTTCACCGGCAGCTTTATCTATCGTGAGCATAAATTGTAGCAAATTTTTACATTTTTACTATCTATAAAAACGAACTTTGTACATTTGTAATTCTATTAGGGGGGTTGTACAGCCGCCCGAGCCGTATTAGACCCACGAATAAAACGCTGCAATAAAGAATTATGACTTAATTTAGACAGATTGTATCAAAGCAAATTTCGTAAGAAAATCTAATAAACAACGCAACAGGATTTACATACAGTCAATTTTCTTTTAAGTATACAGGGAATTATTAAACATATGCATATGCTTCTTTTAAAAAAAGTTTAATTTGAAGCCTTAAACGATTTTTTTCCACTCCCAGACTAAGCATGAAGTAAAATTTTGAGTTTAGAAAAGCCCCGTGAAAATTTGTCGAGGGTCGCGCAGCGACCCGAGACAAATTTTCACGGGGCTTTTCTAAACTCGAAATTTTACTTCATGCGCCACGCGTATAGAACACTAAAATATTGTCAACTTTATGTATATTTAAACCTCACTTGAAATCAGTGTTTTATACGGGTGGCGCATGAAGTAAAATTTCGAGTTTAGAAAAGCCCTGTGAAAATTTCTCGAGAGTCGCGCAGCGACCCGAGACAAATTTTCTGGGCTTTTCTAAACTCGAAATTTTACTTCATGCGCCACGCGCATAAAACACTGATTTCAAGTGAGGTTTAAATATACTTCAAGTTCACAATATTTTAGTGTTTTATACCCGTGGCGCATGAAGTAAAATTTCGAGTTTAGAAAAGCCCAGAAAATTTGTCTCGGGTCGCTGCGCGACCCTCGACAAATTTTCACGGGGCTTTTCTAAACTCAAAATTTTACTTCATGCTTAGTCTGGGAGTGGAAAACACTCGATTAAAGATTCAACTAGATCTCATATAAAAAAAAACAACCAGTATCGGAAAATCTACAGCTCAGGCGTATGTTTACCTAAAAGAAATTATTTTATTAATTTCTTTAGATCTTTAGATTTACGTTGTTTTTTTAAGAGTTTAATTTAAAGCTTTCAACGAGTGTTTTCCACTCCTAGACTAAGCATGAAGTAAAATTTCGAGTTTAGAAAAGCACCGTGAAAATTTGTCGTGGGTCGCGCATTTTACTTCATGCGCCACGCGTATAAAACACTAAAATATTTTGAACTTTAATTATATTTAAACCTCACTTGAAATCAGTGTTTTATGCGCTTGGCGCATGAAGTAAAATTTTGAGTTTAGAAAAGCCCATAAAATGTTCACGGGGCTTTTCTAAACTCGAAATTTTACTGCATGCTTAGTCTTAGTTTGAGTTTAGAAAATCCCAGAAGAAGAACAAACTGTTACTGTGAGTGCAGTTCGCTACAGAGAAATCATTGATGCATTTTTCTCAAATAACTTTAAGAAATGGAACTTGGGGACGTATGGTTCTAGCAGGACAGAGCCACGGCACACACAGGTTCTCGCTGTCAACGGAACTTTTGAGGGAACACTTTCACAAGCGCCTAATCTCCTTGAGGGGTGACGTCCTGGGGCCGACGCGCTCCCCCGATTTGGCTCCATTTGACTTTTTTTTGGGAGTATCTCAAATCCATTGTTTACAATGACAAACCACGGACCCTGCAACACCTAAAGGACAACATTCGCCAAGCCATCGCCAGTATTCCCGTCGAAATGCTCGAAGGAGTGGAGCTAAACTTCAAAAAGCGGGTGGATTAGTGTATCGCTTATGAGGGCCGCCATTTGTCCGATGTCATTTTTAAAATTACTTGAAACAAAAATTTAGGATGTGTACAATATGATAAAAAAAAAATTAAATCGATATGTGAAATACTATTTCCTTTATTGACCTTTCAAATCAGTAAGTTTCCCTGTCGCACCCTATACCTTGGTGGTTCACATAATTAAACACTTTATTGTGACTAGTTTCAGTTCGTTGAAGAATTTTTTAATACGAAAACACGAAAAATTATTTGCTAGATTTATATTTTAATAAATTATTTTTTTTATTTTAAATAAAAAAAATACTATTGATATAAAAATAATACTTGTTAATACTAGTTATTGAAACAAGATTATTAAATATTCCGAACAGTACGTATAGACTGTAGCATATAAAAGCGAATTTATAACAAAACATTGTTAACATTTTAAAGCGAATGTGTTTTGTGTAAAAAGTGATTTATTAATAATTGAATTTAACCATTGATTTACTCTCTCGCACCGATAATATTTTAACAATAGTTTTAACCGAAATTGAATAAATAATAAATGGCCTGTTTGTTCCGCACGCCGTTCTCGTGATGTTTAGTGTTACTTTTTTCAATTGAAATTTAGCCTCAATATTTTTTTATATTTATTTTTATTTAAAATCGATTTCGTTCGGCACCGTCGGATCCTGTCATTTACATAAATATGCGCGCTCACCGTATTGTGTTTAATGTTGGTGTTGATGCCATCGGCTTTTATAAAAATTATTTGGATGATGCGTCAATTTTAAATATTCAAATATTTTACACAACGCGAGAGTGGAATGAAACAGAGTAGGTTATGAAATATAAAGCTACTTCAGAATAAATTTTTGTGGTAGCAGCAATACCTCACATTTATTTTAATTATATGTTTTGGGGACATTCGTGGGTGAGTAGAGCTCCTGCTCTTGAGCCAGAAAGTCGTGGGTTCGAATCCCACCTAGGGGTGTCATTTTCTTCTGGGGAAATTGGCACCCTCTAGAGCCATGCATGTTGTATGAATGCGTTGTGACAACTTGTGACGTCTATATGAATTATATAACGTGTGTATGTCGATAAGTTAATTTAAATCGAAAATTATTAAATACAAAAAGCAGCTGACTGTATGGCCAAGAGCAGAGGTTAAAATAAAACCTTACGTTTCTTTTAAATTGTTATTAGAAACATTATCCAACCTTAAATTACCACAATTCTACATTACAAGATGTATGTAATGTATTGGACAATCGTGAACAACTAGACGTCATCTATACTGACTTCACGCGTGCATTTGATGCATTGGATCATTCCGTGTTAATAACAAAACTTAATGGTTTTGGTTTTAGTAATGACTTAAGAAAATTTATAAATTCTTACTTGGACAATCGTAAAAATTCTGTGTTTTACAACGGTTTTAAATCAATTGAATATGTGTTTACATTTGGTGTGCCTCAGGATTCCAAACCTGGGCCACTTCTGTTTATTGTATTTGTCAATGTATGGTAAAATCACAACGCTACAGGATGCATGATGCTTGCAGCAGAATTTATAAATAATATCTAATTGGTGTAATATCAACAAACTCCATATAAGTGCTAACACATGTGCATGATGTATACCAACAATGTAAATAAACTAGTTTATGACTATAATATTGCAAATGCAACGTTGGGAACGGTAAACATTTTTAAAGATTTGGGTATCACTTTTGATGAAAAACTGTCATTCGATATACAAATAAGCACAATTACAAAATTTGCAAAATCATTGGGATTTATTATGCGTAATACCAAGCACTTTTATAATACCGATGTTTTTAAAAATCTATAGTATGCACTAGTTGGAAGTAAGCTCGAATACGCCTCCTTGGTGTGGACACCACATTACTATTGCTAACAACTTTTGGTACAAAGGATACAAAGACGCTTCATTAAATATCTAAATTTTAAAATGACAGGAGAATGCCCCGAAAGAAACTATGATTACTCTTTGTTACTTGATACATTTGAGTCTGATTTTCTATCGAAACGTAGGGAGCTGCATTGTGCGCTATTCTGCCAAAGATTAATAAGTAACCATATAGATTGTATAACCTTAATCGAACTAATCCCATTAAATGTGCCCCGAATGGCGTCACTTCAAACCAATATCTTTTATTTATCAACAGGTCGTAAACATGTAATATTTAACTCTCCAATATATAATATGTGTCGATTTGCTGATAAACATATTGAAGATATTTTTCTTTTAATTTTGTAGTAAATATTATGTTATTATGCTATCATATTTATTCAATTTCATATTTATATAATATTTAACTCTCTAATACATAACATGTGTTGATTAGCAGGTAAACATATTTTGGGTATATTACTTTAAATTTTTGTGTAACAAATTTCTATTAAATTATTATATTATGAATTAACTTCACTTGATACATATTGATGTTTGACCACTGTTACTACTTATAGTTACTTTTATTTTATGTTTGTATTGGCTGTTTGCTGTTGGGCATAATAAATATTATTATTATTTTCTATTTCTTGTTTTCTCGGCGATTATTCAGCCGGTGTCCTCCTTGCTGATGGGTTATACCAAGTCTCGCAAGTGTACTATCGCAAGAATTTTCGCGTAATACTGCAGGTTTTTAGAATTATTGGATATTTTATGAATAAATGGCTCTATATGTAAGCGTTATAGGTTTGGTTTAAATTCTTTATAAGTAATTCCGGTGGTGGATATAATAAACGATAGAACAAGTGTGCGGTCTTTTTTTCTGTGTACTTTTTGGTAGTATTGTTGTCTACCGGTATAACAATGTCTATAATATATGTCGTTTTGTTTGTTTTGTCTTGGAATGTGATGACCGGTCCATTGCATATGATGATTTTATCAGTGTGTATGGTTATGTCATAGTACAGTTTGATTTGTCATTGTCTATTACAGTAGTCGGCACATAGTTATAATAGGGCACTTGCTCTTGAATGAGGTTATATTTTAGAGCTATTGCTTGATAAATAATTTTAACTGCAGTATTATAGCGGTCAGTATAGTCTGTTTCTGCCAGCATTTTGGATCCTCCTATAACATGGTCAATTGTTTCTAGTTGTAGCTGGCATTTTCTTCAGGAGTCATTAGTTACAGACGGGTTTTTTATTATATATTTTTGATAGTTTTTTGTAGCTATCACTTAATCCTGAATGGCTAATAGGAAACCTTCAGACTCATGGTGCAGTTGTCCTTTTTGTAGCCAGGCGTAGGAGTCCAGCTTGTCTATGCTGTTGTTGTTTATTATGTATAAGTGTTTACCATATAGTGTTTTTTGTGACAATTTTTCCATCTCTTGTTGGTGTGTTTTTGTTCCTGTTCTTGTACCTCCTGTGAAGGAAAATTTAGTGGTGTGTAATTTTGGTCCGATTGTACTATTGCAGAATGTAGAGATGTAGTTTTATTGTGAAAATATTCTTTTAGAGTTTTGATTTGTTTATCGTGCTGTGTCTGGATGTCTACTAGCCCTCTTTCCCCTTCTTTTCTAGGTATATTTAACCTTTCTTTACAGGCATGTGGATGGTGTGCTCTGTGTTTTGTAAGCTGAGTTCTGGTAAGTATATTTAAGTTTTCCAAATCTGTTGCTGACCACTGGATTATACCAAATGAATATGTTAATAGAGGTATCGCGTATGTATTTATGGCTTTAAATAGATTTCTTGAATTAGGTTTACTTTTCAGTATAAATGATAGCCTCTTCTTATATTGTTCTTTTAGATGTTCTTTGATTGTTCCGTGATCTAGTTTGGCATTTCGTTCGAATCCTAAGTATTTATATGTTTTGTTTTTCTATACGTTCGTTAATGATTGAGTGTGTGAGGTGTGATAGTGTATTTCCATTTTCCTCTGTGAATACATAATGTTCTGCATTTGTTTATTCCAAAATCCATTTTTATATAATATATAAAATTACGAAAAAACTATTCGTGAAAATGCAAACAATGTCTTAATTAATAAGACAACTCAAGACGATAAATATCCATTGAAACAACTATCCATTTTTATGTCTGTTGTTATGACTTCTACTAGCGTTGCTAAACCTTTCATTTGTGTTTCTGTTGAGCCGTCTAGCTTAATCTCGTCCATATAAAATAGATGGTTGATAGTATGTTTTGTATCTTTTCGTTTTTTAATTTGGAATCCATGTTTTGTGTTGTTCAGAGAATTGAAGAGGTGGTTTAGACATATACAAAACCATAGAGCACTCAGCGAATCGCCCTGGAAGATTACTCTATGATTTTTGGATGCACTCTGTTTGTATTTGTTCTTTTTCTGTTGTTAGATGTATTGTTGTTCGCCATGTTGTTGCGATTGTTTTTAAGAACTTTCGGAGAGTTGGGTAGATTTTATAGATTTCCAGTGTTTTATGCAGCCAGGAGTGGGGTAGAGAATCAAACGCCTTTTATAGTCGATGGAGCATATTCTTATGTTTCGTTGTTGTTTTTCCTTCTGCTTTATTATGATTCTATCGATTATTAGCTGTTCTTTGCAGCCTTGGCTATTCTTCCTACATCCTTCTTGTTCCTCAGTGAGGATGTTATTGCTTATTAGGTGTTGTTCAATTTTGTTGCATATCACTGATGTTATAATTTTATACAGGGTTGGGAGGTGTGTAATAGGTCGGTAGTTGGCTGGGTTGGTCGTCTCATCACTTTTTGGTTACCTTCAGAAAGGAATTGAGGAAACACATCTGGGTTTTCTATTATATTATATATTTGTCTACACATGTGATCATGCATTAAAGATTATTCTTTGTACCAGAAATTGTGTACGTGGTCTGGTCCTGGGCATTTCCAGTTGTATGGCTTTGTAATTACCCTTATTATTATAATTATTATTATTATTATTAATATTTATCAATTTATAATACTTAACTAAATTCTGAGTAAAACAAAAAAATTTAAAAGTTAGTTCATCTTCAATTGTGGGTTTATAAAGTTAGAAACAGTTTAGATAATTATCAATGCAAGTAAATAATAATATAAGCAGTAAAAAACGATAACTTCGTGTTTATTTGCGTTTTAGGTGGCTGTGTAAAAGTTTTGAGCTGCCCAAAGGTGCGCCTGTTAAGAAATTTATTTCAATGTATAGCGGAAAATAAACATCTGGAAATGAGGAACGCTCGCTAGATTTATGCACTTTTCAAGTTGCTCGCGGGGCCCGCGTGTTCTTAAGGGGCTATATTTCCACGTCAGATTTATACAGTGGCTGTTGCCCGAGTTTTCTCCCTTCCTCTGAGTAACGGCCCTATAAAAACCGGGCGCTGTTTACATATTTCCGGGGCGGACGCTTATCCCCGACGAAAATATGTTTTAATATAAATATCGGCCGCGTTTTCCTCCTCCGCCACCACTGGGATGTCTTAAACTTCATGCGAGATACGTCAAAGTAACTCGTATTAAATAAAATACGCCGCTTGTCCCGAGGAATTGCACACAAATGCTTGTAGTTTTATATCTTTTAATCAGCTTATATACAGGGAATTTTTCTTTTTAGTATACATTCATATGTCTACGCTTTTTTTTAGGATTATATTTGAAGCTTTGAACGAGTGTTTTCCACTCCCAGATTAAGCATGGAGTAAAATTTCGAGTTTAGAAATGCCCCGTGAAAACGGGTGATTACCACTCCCAGGCTAAGCATGAAGTAAAATTTCGAGTTTAGAAAAGCCCCGTGAAAATTTGTCGAGGGTCGCGCAGCGACCCGAGACAAATTTTCTGGGCTTTTCTAAACTCGAAATTTTACTTCATGCGCCACGCGTAGAAAACACTAAAATACTGTGAAATTTATGTATATAAGAACTTTACTTGAAATCAGTGTTTTACACGCGTGGCGCATGACGTAAAATTTCGAGTTTAGAAAAGCCCAGAAAATGTGTTTTGGGTCGCTGCGCGACCCTCGACAAATTTTCACGGGGCTTTTCTAAACTCGAAATTTTACTTCATGCTTAGTCTGGGAGTGGAAAACACTGGTTTAAAACTTCAAATTGAAGTTATTGTTTTCAGACTTTTCTAAACACGAAGTTTTACTTCATGCGCCGCACGTATAAAACGCTGATTTAATGTGAAGTTAAGAATATACTCCTTTAGCAAAATGATTCGGCAGTATATTTCTAACTTTACTTGAAAACAGTGTTTTACACGCGTGGCGCATGAAGTAAAATTTCGAGTTTAGAAAAGCCCAGAAAATTTGTCTCGAGTCGCTGCGCGACTCTCGACAAATATTCACGGGGCTTTTCTAAACTCGAAATTTTACTTCATGCTTAGTCTGGGAGTGGAAAACACTCGTTTAAAACTTAAAATTGGCTTTTCTAAACTCGAAATTTTACTTCATGTCTAATCTGGGAGTGGATAACACTTGTTTAAATCTTCAAATTTAACTCTTTTAAGAAAACAACGAATATCTAAAGATTTACAGCATGTAATTGGGATATGTATACTTTAAAGAAAAAATCCTGCATACAAAATCATCCGCTTTGTGTTGTGTAATATTACAATTTAATTCTAAAACTTTACAGGCATAAAAGCATAAACGTACATCGTTGTTCAACACAACATAAATGGAATATGCATTAACATCTTGACAATAGCATCCATCAATGTTAACCATTACATCATGTGCTTCAACACATGTTGATACTATCAATTAATTAGTTGTAATCATTAATTTAGAGACTCTGAGTGTAAACCTACGCAAATTCTAATTTGAGAAAATATTGTTATAAATTATTTTCAAAAACTTCAATGGGAAACCAAATCTATGAAATACGACGTTGTTAACTCGAACAAGGACAGTAATTCAGGTCCACGGGTTGGTAAATCTCGCTCAGGGCTAAGCGGAAATGAAATAAGTTTCAAATTTATGCTGTCACTAAATTCGCCCGGGAAAATAAGAAAATGCACCTTCCGGTGTAAAGACTTTCAACCCCTTACCCACCCCATTATTTCCATTCGATTGCAAAAGTATCGGATTTACACCATCCCTTTTCTCTCATTTCATTACGGATTTATTAGTTTTCTTTTTCCTCACTCGAGGAGATCCTAACAATCAGTTATTAAAGTAATTAGCAAATTCACCCCGTTTCCTAAATCAACTTCTGTTTCTGCTTCAATTATCTTATTGCACGGCGTAAAACTTAATTAAAAATCCACCGTCCGCTTCAAGGAACTAATTGAAAAATTTAATTAGCGCAACCTGCCGGATTAGCGGATTTAATTTTTTTTGTGCCGCGTGGATCTTATTGTCAAAGATAACTGCATCCGAATCAATTTGCTCACCCCTAAATAAAATTGACTTACGACTTCCTCTTACGAATCGATGATTACATTTTTATAGCCCACCCTTTTTAATCCGAATAATCTCTGGAGGAGATACAAAAGGGCGTCATCGCAAGTCGCGTGCCGAGGCTTTTTCCCTCTAATCTGGCAGCAAAGTGATATCAATAAAGGACTATCTATCCGCACACTGTTTTTATATATGGTCGCGATAAAGTTCTCCCCCAAACGAAAAGCGGTTTCTTGCCCTGAATAAAAAAAAAAAACAAGGGGGACCCCTTTTAAATACCAACTAGACACCGAAGTGTCTAATTTCAGTGGGATCTTTGGAAATGCCAGTCGGGCTAGGGTTGGGGTGGATTATTAAATTGCATCTGGAATAAGAATGATATGGAATTATGGGGTGTAACGTGATAACGTTGGATAGCGCGAGGGTCCCTCTGGATGGCATTTGATCTCAATTTTGCACCACTTCACTGATTTAAATGCAAGCTGATGTGACATTTTAATGCTGTATGTTTTTATCTTAAAGTGCACATGGTAAATATTTTATTAAATGATTTGCATTTTTATCTAAGATAACGTTACAATACAGATCATACAGGGATTTTTTCATTTAATAATAGTAATAATATTTATTGCCCAACAGGAAACTATATCCCAATTACAAGACAATATACAAAATAACTACAATAATAAAAAAACTTAATACTATACAAAACATAAACTAAAAACTAATTATTTCATTAACATAAAGCAAGTTCATTGAAATTACTGGTAATTATGCTGATGGGTGATTCAGCGCCAAAGTTTAATCTATTGCGATTGTTATGAAATGTGGTCTTGTATCTACTGTTGAAAGTTGGAACCTGCAAACTGATTAGCTGTAAAATATCAGGGCCGTCGTTATGATTATGAGTGAGTTTATGTATGAATGATAAACCTGAATTGTAACGTCAGCTCTTAAGAGTTTCGACATTAAATTTCTCAAGCAATCGAGAATGATCATAACCTCTCTCAGGATAATGCCTCTCAGTCTTTAGGTATAGAAACTTAGGAAATTTTCGCGGAACAACCTATTGGAAGAAAATAAAAAAACTTGCCAAATATAAAAAGACAGACTATACTGACAATATAACGATAAATCGTCAGTCATTATTGAACCGACGGTAGGGTCCGACGGTTCAATACTGACTGACTGATCGCTAATGCATTTGCACAACACTTGAAAAAATCGTATGAGATAACAGATAATATTAATTTTGACAATAACTTTTACAACACCGTAACAAACTGGTATAAGCCATTCGACTTTAACAATAGACCCCCTCCTGACGGTGACATATTGGACGAAACGAACTATTACTCGATATTGCATTCTAGTAAAAACTCTACTCCTAGTGCCGATAACATTTCTAGAGCTATCATTAAAAAATGACGTCCTGAAATCCATTTAATTATCCTTAAAATATTCAATTATTGTAACAAACACCAATATTTTCCACCAGATTGGAAATAAAGGTGTAATAATTTGTATCCCCAAAACAGGTAATGTTTCCTCACTTACTTCCAATTATCGTCCTATTACACTCTTCCCTATGATCGGAAAACTTTTCGAATCCTTGATCAAAGGAAAAATCTTAAAATCCTGCAAAACCTCTATCCCGGAATACCGATTTGGATTTTCTCCTCAAAAATCAACCATACTCCCTCTGTCCCCCAAGGTTATCCCTTATCCCCAGTATTGTACAACTTATACTGCTGTGATATATACAACCCAGACCCTACATACTTCAACCCTTCGGGGTAAAAAATGCCCAAATATCCCTTCGAAAATTCTTGGACTCCATACAAAAATGGTGCTCAAAGTGGCGAATCAAAATCAACCCAGTAAAATCCCAATTATTCGTTCCCTACCACAAAATCACTCCCAAATCACCATATGTGTCCCTTAATAACACTCCAATTCACCCAGAGTTTTCCTGTAAATACCCTGGTATCTTAGGTTAGGTTAGGTTTATATGGCAACAGCCAAGGCTGTTCACTTAGGCCCATAGGGCCCGTTGTGATACCATGAGAGATCCTTCCCCTATAAAACCCAATTTGAGCACCTAATGAATCCGATCAGATCTCCCACCTTTATAGGTGAGAGCTCCGCCAGTTCACTTGCGTGGTGCAGACCGAGGTACTTCATTCGTTTCCCCTCAAAAGCAGGACATTGACCTAGATAGTGGAGTACTGTTTCTTCCTCCTCTTGATCTAGGCATTCTCTGCAGTAGTCATTGTATTTGAGACCCATCTTTTGTGCGTGTCCACCCAGAAAACAGTGACCCGTGATGATGCCTACTGCCTTCCTTATGTCGATTCTGCTAAGTGCAATTAATCTTTTACTGTTTATAGTGTCACACATAGGCCATAGCTGCCTTGTTAAGTGACACGTGTCTTCTTCCTTGCACCTAAGGTTAACCCATGATGTCATTTGGTCCCTTATAGTCTCTTGCATTCCCCAAGAGGAATGTCGGCGGAAAGTTCAGTAGATAGGTCTCTCATAATAATAATTTTGAGTCGAATAAGATACCCTGGTATCTTATTCGACTTAAAATTATCCTTCAAACCACACATACATTTTAAAAAATCTAAAATAAAGACAAGGGCACGGCACTTTAGAGGCCGAACACACAAAAACCAAGAAATTTCTATTAAAACTGCAGTCCATATTTATTCATCAATTTGTCGCCCCTTGTTGGACTATGGGTGCATCCTCTCTAACCAGATCCGTCCCTCCACTCTAAATCATATCCAAGTAGCCGAAAGGTCAGCACTCAGAACCATCACCAAAGTAAGGCATCCTAACAATCCTCTTCATAACCCTTTGAACGAACTCCTCTACTAAACCACAAAACTACCCCCAATAGAATAGCGTATACTTACACTAAGCACCAAATTCTCCACCAACCCCAACAACTTTGAAATTTTGAAATTATTCTGTATTCCCCGAAATCACGTCCAAATACAAATTCCCAACAAAAACACTTCACCAATTCATTGGGTCGTTTCATCCAGATAGTTAAACAACCTAATAATTATTAATTTTTAAATAACAAATAGTAAATTCAGACAGGGCAGGAAGACCGTTGGTCGATAGCCTAGACAGATTAACAAATCATTTATAAGTATATAAAAATGTTATAAAACTAATTGTAATTATTGTCTGAATAAAGATGTACTAAATATATTTCGCGGAACACTTTCCACCAGATTAGTCTGCAGTTGAGATTGCGGATACCAAATCAATGAAGCATATTCTGGTGGGACGCGCTGAACATAGGTGTGTATCAAGTTCTATTCTCGTGCCCGAGTTGCTGGTTCAATATTTTTTATGGAGAAAATAAACACCTTGTTTTTGGTAAAAACAATAACACGATTTATATACACTATTTTGTCTACAAAGTGTAAGCTATATAACTGATGTTTGACTGAAAGTCCGAGCGATAAAATTACATAGTATGATTATTTGTTGTCGAGAGCTAAATTCCGATTTTTTTTTTCAAATTATGAGCTAAGTGCCCAGAGGCAATTAGAAAATTTAGAAACCGCCCTAAAAATTGAGGGTGATTCGTTGTCATTGGTACATTCAAAACACACCACCAATAAGGCGTGATTCGGTGCCTGCTTTGCTCGTTGCGGGCGCAATTACCTAGAATTCAAACAAGTGTACAGTTTTCTCTTACTTTCAGGTAACACGCAACCCCGTAACAGCTACTATTAATAGAAAAAAAGGGTCTGCAGCACTAAGTTCGATACGTCTTAAAAATTAGCGGAATAAATATCTTCTTTCTAGGGATCGAGTCATAGGCCTTTCATATGCCATTTTTAAATATAGAAAACATGTAGGCCTCCGACCATTCTGCGGGCAGTTGTTCCTCATTAAGTCAGGTGGAAGTAAGGTCGTACTTCGTCGAAACACTCATCATTAGTAACAGGGACGTCGACCAGTGAATAGCACTACTCACTGGTCGACGTCCCTGTTACTAATCCCTGAGTGTTTCTATATTAAGTGCTCTTTGAAATATCCGATTAATGGCGGAATTGTTTTTGAAGACCGTATTTCATGTTCCCAAGTTATTCCTCCAGGACATGCTGACTTTTTGCTCTTTGGTGATTTGATGTCCTTTCTCACATCTCCAACATCCAGTTCCGTGGGATCTCGTTCATTCGTCATTGCCGCCGTTTCTTGTTATTCTTGCATAAACTGTAGGCGTGTTTCTGTCAGGAGTTTTTTGGTAGTAATTCTCCCATTTGCCTTCTTTTGTGTATTTCATTCATAGTTGGTCATTTGAGTTTCTTCTAAGGGCTTTAAGCACTTACCATAACTCGGAATGTCTTGTACGGTCAATGCATTGTTCTAGATTTTGGCAGGTTCTTTCCCAGTGTCCGTTATTTTCTCTTTGTACTTTTCGCTTCACTTTTCTATATGGTTCCAAATCATCAGATGTTTTTATGCTAAGAAGTCTTGCACTTAGCATTTTTTTTCTGCAATGTAATATTTAGATTCCTCACTGATGTAGTTTTTTGTAACTTTGTCTTTCCACTTCTTCTCCTCCTAATGTTTGGAGCGTGGTACAAGAAAAATAAACTATTATAGTATATCCAAGAATCCAGGCAATATGTTAATGAGGGGACTCTAACCCGCATTGTTGCCAAGAGTACATGTAAACATTCAACATAAAAACCCGTTCGAAAACGTTAGGTGCTAGATGCCTAACGTTGAGTTATGAATGGTTAACAAGTGGTGAACTATGGTTAAGCTGTAGTAACGCAGCAAGGAGAGGGCCCAGATCCACACCAAATAACATAAAACTGCCATTTATCAATATGAATTTGAACGTGCATTGAACTGTTCTAACAAATTGACTTTTTCCTCGGACTCGGAGTTTTCGCCTAGATTTATTACGAGTGGTGAAGCGACACCGCTGTAGGGTATTACCAACAAAACGTCATATATTTAACGCTTGCTTTAACGTTGTGTTTGGGGAGTTTAGAGATGTTGGAATGGCAATGAAAACCACTAGATATTGCTTGCATTCTCGGACGAACTTTACAAAGACGTAAACAGGTAAAAGTAAAAGAAATTTATACAAAAACAAATATTTAATTTAGACACACTAACATATTATAACTTTTAACGTACATAAACATTGAACAGAGATTTCAAAGCATTTGGAGCATTACGTCTCCCACTTATATGCTGTAAATCTTCAGATATTCGTTGTTTTTTTAATAGTTCAATTTAATGGTAAAAACCAATGTTTACCACTTCCAGGTTAAGTATGAAGTAAAATTTAGAGTTTAGAAAAACCTTAAAATTTGGTTTTGGTCGCGTAGCGCATAGAAACATACGAATATAAGAATTTGTCTTTTCGCTACCAAAAAGACAACTTTGCCAATTAGCGGTTTGCATCTGTTTACATATCTTGTGTTTGATCAGTGTTAT
This sequence comes from Philonthus cognatus, assembly GCA_932526585.2. Lineage (NCBI taxonomy): Eukaryota > Metazoa > Arthropoda > Insecta > Coleoptera > Staphylinidae > Philonthus > Philonthus cognatus. The sequence continues at coordinate 82,062,022 of OW052245.1, read as the reverse complement.
CATTGTGTTAAAAATAAGTATTTAAACTTACTAAAATATTTATTTATATTTTACGTGTGTAAACCGGAAAGTTTGTTTTGGTCCTCCTACTTTTGAGACAAGCTATAATCACAGATAAGTCTTATGTTTATCTGTAAGAGTTCATTGGTTGTCCTGTTTTACCACAATATTATTGATTTAGGTAATTAGGATAAAAAAATATAAAAGGTATGAGTATGTTTTCTAAACAGATCAACAAAAATGTTCCATATTGTGTGTAAACAGCTGTAATTTTGTTTATATTCTCTTCTTATTTCTGTTACTGGTCAACAAGGCTTAGTTGACAAGGCCATTAAATATGCAAAAAAAGAAGAAAAGAAATTATAGGTTCCAATAACCTTCGAAGAAACAGAAACTAAATTAATTTGTTGACTAACAACAACAAATTAATTTAGTTTCTGTTTCTTCGAAGGTTATTGGAACCTATAATTTCTTTTCTTCTTCATTTGCATATTTAATGGCCTTGTGAACTAAGCCTTGTTGACCAGTAACAGAAATAAGAATAGAATATAAACAAAATTTCGGCAATACTAAAGATCATATAATTAGCAGATCATTAGACAATATACACGTAACTTAAACTTGTCTTTAACTTGTTTCTCATTGATCACTTGGCCGTTTTTATTTTAAATATTGTGTAAGAAATTTTACTGATAGCAAATTTAATTTAAATTCTACAGCTTTCTCACATTATCGAGTCGCTTGGTGATAATTCCAGTGTAACAATCAGGAAACCACCGCTGTTGCATTATAATTGACCTCTTGAATAGCGAGGCCCACTTACACGTGTGTATTTTACATTTATGGGCCTTAATGGCCCCCACCTCGAGGGGCTCCGTTGGCCCGCCGCCAAACGCCGCGCGGGCCGCAGCAATAAAGCCAACCCCCGGATTGAGAAAACTTTGCCAGGAACGTATTTTAACCGTGTATTAGTGGCGCGGAAATAATGAAAAGTAGATGCCGCAAAGAGTAAATCAAACGAGAGATTTTCTCTATTGCACATTCATTACTGAATTTATCTATTTATGTACATGAAATTGAAAGAAAAAACAATGTAACTTTAGTATTGTACAAAGTAAAAGAGTGCATTAATGGAAATTATGAGAAATATTGTTCATCTTAGTTTCTAAAACTTTATTCGGATGTTTAATAGAAATAGACGAAGGGAACAAGATTTTCTCTATTGCACGTTCATTACTGAATTTATCTATTTATGTTATGAAATTGAAAAAAAAGCAATGTAACTTTAGTATTGTACAAAGTAAAGAAGTGCATTAATGGAAATTATGAGAATTATTGTTCATCTTAGTTTCTAAAACTTTCTTCGGATGTTTAATAGAAATAGACGAAGGGAACAAGATTTTCTCTATTGCACGTTCATTACTGAATTTATCTATTTATGTTATGAAATTGAAAAAAAAACAATGTAACTTTAGTATTGTACAAAGTAAAAGAGTGCATTAATGGAAATTATGAGAATTATTGTTTAATCTTAGTTTCTAAAACTTTATTCGGATGTTTAATAGAAATAGACGAAGAGAACATTTTCATAAAATATCTACACGGTATAGAATTTCCTAGCTTGATACTGCATGAACAAGTTTATCCTGAAAACGTGGAGCGTCCTACATCTGAAACTTAAAAAAAACTGCTGAACATTTCAAAGGGTGTGTAATTTGGGTGCCTATTTATATTATTTATACATACAGGGTCATTTCCCATAAATGTGTGTGCGGTGAATCACCCTATACATGTAATTTATCTTGTAGGTGTGCATGCGCTGAAAACATTTCCAGCATTTATTGCATTTCTTTTATTTTAAAGTTTCGAACAAGTGAGTCCGCTCCTTGATTAAGCATAAAGTAAAATTTCGAGTTTAGAAAAGCCTCTAAAAAATTTGGTTTAGTCGTTGGTCGATTATAAGAGTTTAATTTAAAGTTTTAAACGAGGTTATCCACTCCCAGACTAAGTATGAAGTAAAAGTTTAGAAAAGCCCCGTGAAAATTTGTCGAGGGTCGCGCAGCGACCCGAGACAAATTTTCTGGGCTTTTCTAAACTCGAAATTTTACTTCATGCGCCACGCGTATAAAACACTAATTTCAAGTGAGGTTCAAATATACATACAGTTCACAATATTTTAGTGTTTTATACGCGTGGCGCATGAAGTAAAATTTCGAGTTTAGAAAAGCCCAGAAAATTTGTCTCGGGTCGCTGCGCGACCCGAGACAAATTTTCACAGGGCTTTTCTAAACTCGAAATTTTACTTCATGCTTAGTCTGGGAGTGGAAAACACTTGTTTCAAGATTCAAATAGAACTCATTGAAAAAACAACGAATGTTTGAAAATGCGCAGCTTAGGCGTATGTTTACGTTCAAGGAATTTTTTTAATATTTTCTTTAAATCTATAGAATTGTTTTTTTTAAGTTCGATTTAAAGCTTTATACGAGTGTTTTCCACTCCCAGACTAAGCATGAAGTAAAATTTCGAGTTTAGAAAAGCCCCATGAAAATTTGTCGAGGGTCGCGCAGCGACCCGAGACAAATTTTCTGGGCTTTTCTAAACTCGAAATTTTACTTCATGCGCCACGCGTATAAAACAGTGATTTCAAGTGAGGTTTAAATATACATAAAGCTAACGATATTTTAGTGTATTACACGCGTGGCGCATGAAGTAAAATTTCGAGTTTAGAAAAGCCCAGAAAATTTGTCTCGGGTCGCTGCGCGACCCGAGACAAATTTTCACGGGGCTTTTCTAAGCTCAAAATTTTACTTTATGCTTAGTCTGGGAGTGGAAAACTCTCGTTTCAAGATTCAAAAAGAACTTATTGAAAAAAACAACGAATGTTTGAAAATGCGCAGCTTAGGCGTATGTTTACGTTAAAGGAATTATTTTAATATTTTCTTTAAATCTATAGATTTATTTTTTTTAAGTTTGATTTAAAGCTTTATACGAGTGTTTTCCACTCCCAGACTAAGCATGAAGTAAAATTTCGAGTTTAGAAAAGCCCCGTGAAAATTTGTCGAGGGTCGCGCAGCGACCCGAGACAAATTTTCTGGGCTTTTCTAAACTCGAAATTTTACTTTATGCGCCACGCGTATAAAACACTGATTTCATGTAAGGTTCAAATATACATAAAGTTCACAATATTTTAGTGTGTTATACGCGTGGCGCATGAAGTAAAATTTCGAGTTTAGAAAAGCCCAGAAAATTTGTCTCGGGTCGCTGCGCGACCCTCGACAAATTTTCACAGGGCTTTTCTAAACTCGAAATTTTACTTCATGCTTAGTCTGGGAGTGGAAAACTCTCGTTTCAAGATTCAAATAGAACTCATTGAAAAAACAACGAATGTTTGAAAATGCGCAGCTTAGGCGTATGTTTACGTTAAAGGAATTATTTTAAAATTTTCTTTAAATCTATAGATTTGTTTTTTTTTAAGTTGGATCTAAAGCTTAATAGGAGTGTTTTCCACTCCTAGACTAAGCATGAAGTAAAATTTCGAGTTTAGTAAAGCCCCGTGAAAATTTGTCGAGGGTCGCGACAAATTTTCTGGGCTTTTCTAAACTCGAAATTTTACTTCATGCGCCACGCGTATAAAACACTGATTTTAAGTGAGGTTCAAATATGCATAAAGCTTACAATATTTAAGTGTTTTATACGCGTGGCGCATGAAGTAAAATTTCGAGTTTAGAAAAGCCCCGTGAAAATTTGTCTCGGGTCGCTGCGCGACCCTCGACAAATTTTCACGGGGCTTTTCTAAACTCGAAATTTGACTTCATGCTTAATCCGGGAGTGGAAAACACTAGTTTAAAGCTTTGAAGAAAATCTTTTAAAAAAAGAGTATGTATATATTTTCTTGAAAACACAAAATTTTCTGTATGAACGTTGTGATTATTGATTAGAACAGGAATATATTTATATTGAGTTACGTAAGGATTTTAACTAATTGGGAATGAAAACACTAGCATTTTCTTGAGAATATTTTTTATATTTGCTAAATGTACATTTCGAGTATTATGTACTCATTATCAATAGCTTAATTGGTATTGATAATAAGTATTTACTACTCGAAATCTACAATTAGAAAAAATTTAAATATTGTGAAAAAAGTGTTCGTGTTTTCATTCCAAGTTAATGAATAGAATGTTTCAAATTACAAATTAGAAACATAATTAATAGAGAATGCAAATATGTTGAAGTCCTGATAATAGTAATAAAGCGACCAAACCAAATTTTCAGGCTTTTCTAAACTCAAAATTTTACTCCATGCGCCACGAGTATTAGACACTGAAATAATGCGATACTAAAAATGTACTTCTGAATCACTATTAAAATAAATAATTGCTAAAGCAGCATTAAAAACATACTGCTAATCAAGTATATTTAAAACTTCACAATATTTCAGTTTGAAGTAAAATTTCTAGTTAAAAAAGCCTGAAAATTTGGTTTGGTCGCGTAGCGCGTAAACAAATGTTCAGGCTTTTCCAAACTCGAAATTTTACTTCATGCTTAACCTGGGAGCTGAAAACACTCGTTTAATGCTTCAAATTAAACTCTTATATACAAACAACGAAAATCTGAAAATTCACAGCGTAGCATCGGGGTTTGTATAGTTTAAAGAAACATTCGATGTATGATAATAACAGCTTTCTTATCCCCGATTAGAAATATCCTTTCATATATTTGTAGTATAATAATAATAAGTGTTTGTAATTAGAATAAAAAGTTTTCTGCCACGGTTTCACTGTGGTTTTGTAAACTTATGCCTACCTAATTATTACGTAATTAATTATACCCACAAACAAAGTTGCCGGCACGCCAAAGAGAAAAAAGCTTCAAGCCCCGACCTAATCATTCTCTCGGTGGATGTTTCGGCCCGTGTCGGCGAAAAACTAATTTTTAATTAAAAACAAACCAGAGGAACCCTAACGGGTCGGAGTAACTTTTTCGCGTTCGAATTCAAATAATTAAAACGGTACTATTAAACAGTTTTCCGTTCAACTGTTTGGCTAAAAAAAGATAGAGAGAGGGGGGATAGATTAAATAAATGAATAGAAAAAAACATCCGCGGGCTTGGGCAGCTTTCAGAAGCAGACGTTGAGCGTTCAACAATTTACCTGAAAACTTTTCGCGATCGCTACAACTTTTCTCTTCAAGTTCCTGACAAAGCAAATTTTTTTAATAGTAGTTAAACATCCGATTAATTAATTGGTTATATAAATGTACTGTAATTGACAAAGTTTTAATTCGTGTTTTTCTTAAGCAACGTTTTTATGAATACTGTTATTTGTATATTACTATTTGCTTAGATAATTATTAATTTGCAGGGCGTTGAGGGTTTTATAAATTGATAAAAGCTCAAACATTGTACAATCAACATAAAATTTATGCAAATATAAATAAAGTTTACCTTAGTGTAGAAAATATTATTAGATACTTGTTTCAGCCGTAATATACCAAGTGTTATGATTATTATCGATGATATTTTGGAGTTGAAACCGAGCTGCAGCGACCCGAGACAAATTTTCTGGGCTTTTCAACTCGAAATTTTACTTCATGCGCCAAGGGAGTACTAAGAATGACTCAAAGTCGAAACTAGTTGGAATAAAAAACCAAAATATTAGTGAAATTTAACCAAGGGTTTTCTTTTTTAATAATAGTTAATTATGTGTCACCGCGTGAAAGATGAGTGACTTGTTCAAGATATTAGTTAAACAAACCAAGTGTTTTAATTAAATATCCAGAATTAGAATTTGTTCTTTATTCTATGTAACGGTGATGGTAAAAGTAAGATTAGTTGATATGAAAATGAGTGTTTATTGAATATATAATTATAAATGAAAATGATTAGACAAGTTGATACAGTTTGCGAGATATCGATCAGTTTGTAATATAAATCAATTAGTAAGTAGAAGGTATAATCCAAGGGGTATAAATTCAGGAATAGTTGGTCGCCGAAGGGGCTGGATGGTTGATGTTAAAACGTTCCCGTGATTCGGTGTTATGTAATTTGATGGCTGTTTTACATACATTTGCATGTTATTGGATGGGGAAAGGTGGCGGTTGTAATAGGGCAGACTCACTAACCGCACGTGTGGCGACGTCTATTAGGAGAGGACAAATTTCACAACACCCAGGTCGAGTGCTCACCGTAAAACTGACGATATATTAATTCCGCCCTCGCGGATAACTGATTACACCCACTCCGCGATTTTCCCTATTTCCCCCGGAGTCCGGAGTCCGGAGCCCGGAGCACGGAGCGAACAACGCTGAAAATTCCTCAGCTCGAGAGTGACGAAACTTATTCGTGAAAAGCAATTGTTGTACAAATTACGCCATTGAATTAGGTGCCCCCGGAGGCCTCTTTCAGCTCCTTGAATGGTTCTAGCAACGTATCCAAATAGAAGTTAAAGGCTAAAAGCGAGAACGAAACAATCCGCGCATACTTGCCATTCATTACGCGTCTCGAGAGTCCTCTTACGGCGTACCGAACTACTCGCGCAGAGGATTTGTATACAATTTCCCCTCCTGAATCACATCTTACTTTGTTTGACATGAAGCCCACGGGCTCTCCTCTACTCTCATTCTTTTGTTTTTTTCGTAATTAGTACGCGATGCTTACCGACTATGTCCAGGTATCCCACTTGGCTCTTCATTGGATCGGTGTTGATTTGACACATGTACCAGCCCCTGTCGGATTCGCGTACTTCCTTGATGTGCAGGAACCACGTTTTGTGTTCGCTGTGTGTTACGCCTATCCTGTGATTTTTCGTTATGACATGGCTGTGAATTGTCAGGATTGTCTGTGTATCAACGCGAAGCCATGCAACCTAAAACAAAAAAAAAAAAAGAAGACATAATATGTATTCTAAAAAAATTAATAATACAACCTATTCTATTCTGTTGTAATATTATGTAGTGTGAAAGCATTTTTGAATAGAGAATGTAATTTTACTTTTAATTACACTCGTACATATCTCGATTTATACGCTGTAATTTTTCATGCATTCGTTGATTTAAAAAAAAATGAATTTGAAGCTTTAAACGAGTGTATTCCACTCCCAGATTAAGCATGAAGAAACATTTCGCATTTAGAAAAACCTTAAAGTTTGGTTTGGTCGCTCCGCGTAGCGAAGCGACCAAACCAAACATTCAGGCTTCACTAATCTTGAAATTTTTCTTCATGCGCCACGCGTAAAAAACAGTGATTTCAAATAAAGTTCAAAATATACTTGAAATTTTAAATTGAACGCTTGTAAAAAAATGGTGGTGTGTCCATCATAGTACTTTCCCCCGTAAATTGCGTATTAAATCACTTTTAAAATATTTGTAGCATTATTATTTTCAACATGTCTTCAACTTTTTGATAACTACAACTTTTATTTGTAACATTTTTCAATTGGATCAACACATACTGACACAAACCAATGACTAGATAAAAACAGTATTTATTGAATATCTCAAAAACTAAGAGTGCTATGACAAAAAGTGAATCTACAAAAAATCTTTAGTTTTTCATTTCCTACAACTTTTATTTAAAACATTTTTCAATTGTATCGACACATACACTGTCACACACCAATAACTAGATAAAACACACAACTTTTGAAATATCTCAAAAACTAAGAGTGCTATGACAAAAAGTAAGTGAACAATACATCTTCATTTTGTTATTATCTACAACTTTTATTTGAAAGAATTTTTTGTTTAATGAACATTTATTGAAAAAATCTGAAAAACTGAAAAACGCTAAGAGTAAAGTACCACTTCCGGTTTTCCGATTTTCACCAGTTTCACATACAGGGATTTCTTCTTTCAGTTTCAGTTCTTCCGATTGTAACAAAAAGCTTAAGTTTTAGGTTTCATCTCGATATCTTTAGCGGTTTTTACGGTACAGCGCACACAGACACACACACACAGACACAGCCAGACAGACATTTCTCAAAAATGGTCTTATTCGACTCAGGGGACCTCAAAACGGATATTTCCGCTAAAATTTTTGATTCGAAAATTTTCTCGAAAACAATACTTTCCCTTTGTATTACATACGGGGGAAAGTAAAAAAAACAATTAATTACTGAAATTTTACAGCGAATGGATCGGAGTATCTACACCTAAAAGAAAAAATCCCGGTGTGTATATTTTAAAGAAAAATTCACTGTATTTTCATGTCTCAAATACAATGTATTCTTGTTATAAACGAAGTTCTCTGTAATACATTTTTTTATTAACACCCCGAGAGAATGTGACAAGGAAACGAAGTCTACATTTAAATAAAATAGAATTCCGTTTCCGCATTTTATATCCGTTTATCCGCGTAAAAGCGTTCTGGGTTGACCGTGCAAATATATTCAAACAACTCGCCGCCTCCTCATTCTTATATTTCATTGCGCGCCTTGTTTTTCCCGAGCTGTCGTCGAGGGGTTGAAGTGCGGATGGAGGGTTTTACATGCGTTACGTCAATTTTTCAGCCGGCACTTGAATACGAAAAAAGACATATTTTTATGTATGTATATATAAAATACGAAATGTTTGCGTGTACGTGTGAGTGTTTTTATTTATTCTCTTTTTTTTCAATATACGCCGCATAAAATATGAATTGTTCGGTTCGGCGGGCGCCCGGGGGTGGTTGTCGCGGCGAGGGGCGGGGGGAGGGGAGGCGCGTATTTGCCGCTACAATTTTCCGTATCAAATAAAAAAGATCCATCCGGGTCGTAAAAAAATGTAAGAGCGCCTTGTTGGGAAGGATGAAATAAAACGGTAAACGTTTGGGATCAGGCGTTTTACGTTAGTTTCATTTTTATCAATGTTCTATTTTCCGCCAGAAAAGAGTGTATATAGCGGAAATAATATTTTTCAAATAAAATTTTCATTTCGGAGCATTTAAATATTTTATTAGTGTTTTAAAAATATTGCAAAACTCATATTCAGGCACGAAACTAGGTAACAAACAGGCGCTAGCAAAATACATCAAAACACATTTAGTTAATTTCGTATTTCAAAAAGGTCAATAACAATTTTAGAACTTCAAGGGGCTAAGTTGACTGAGCCATTTTAGAAGATTTGTTTAATTTTAATCTCGGAATGACCAAACTAATTTTGAACATCAAGACAATTTAACATAAAGAGAAATTGAGTTTGTCAATAGTTTACAGAATATTTACAAAATAAAAAAAAAACGAATTAAAATAATATCGACTTTCTGCAAAAATGCTGTCTCATTGAGACAAGTTCCCAAATATTCATTGAAACATTGTTTCAATGAATATTTGGAAACTTATCTCAATGAGACAAAATGTTTGCAGAAAGTCGATATTAATTTTAATTCGTTTTTGTTTTTATAAACTAATTTTTGCTGAATAAGTAACAATGCAAGTATTGTTACTTATTCAGCAATTTGTACGAAAAAAAAGATATTAAAGCAAAGTAGTTTCTTTTTCTTTTTTATTCATATGATGCAAACAGCAAACAGATGGATGTATCAACTTTCCTCTTTGCTTTCGAAAAAAAAAAAAAAAAATGCATTATTCGAGTACCATTGAAAACGCTAGGGATGATGCCTTTGCTTAATCGATTTGCACCATAAGTAGCAAACATACTTCAAAGCATCCATGGCGCATCAACTTATTTACTTTTTTATGAGTGGGGAATAAATTAATATTTTCATATTAAAAAGTTGTTTACATTTTATTCTAAAATATGCTTTAGTTGGCAGTTTTGAGATAATACAAAGCACATATATTATATTGGTTTTAAAAATTAAATTCACTTTGTTAAATGTATTTCATTTTTCAACCAGATATCAAAAGACTAGTAGAAAAATAAAATACATTTAACAAACAAACAAACTTATTGAATTTAATTTTGAAAACCAATATAATATACAGAGAGTTTTATGTAACACCGAACATTATCATCAAATACAATTAGACACCTTTAATTTTGAAGTTATGTGTAAATTGGGTTGCCTATATGACCATTACAAATTGTAGCCAATCAATCACAATTAATGCCTCAACTTGTACATACAGGGATTTCTTCTTTCAAGTATACATGTCCCAATTACAGCGTATATGCCATAAATCTTTAGATAACCCTTGTTTTTTTTAAATGAGTTCAATTTGAAACTTAAAATGAGTGTATTCCACTCCCAGACTAAGCATGAAGTAACATTTCGAGTTTAGAAAAGCCTGAAAATTTGGTTTGGTCGCGTAGCGAATAATAAGCGATTATTTACATACAGAGCTGAAAAAAAATCCTGAAATATCGAAAATCTTACGAAATTTTCTGTTGAATATGTATAATTTAACGAAAATCTTGACACATCGCAAATCTCATTCAGATTTTATAAATTGAAAATCTTGAAATATTGAAAATCTAATGACCATTTTATGATATGACAAAAATCTCGAAATATCAAAAATTATACAAAAATCTCGAAATATTGAAAATCTTATTCAAGTTTACAAAAATCTTGAAATCTCGAAAATCCTCATGAAAATGTTATAAATTGATGAAATATCGAAAATCATACGAAATTTTCAATGTAAAATGTTTATAAATTGACGAAATTCTCGACATATCGAAAATCTCATTAGGATTTTATGAATTGAAAATCTCGAAATATTTAAAATCTCATGAAAATTTTGATATGATGATATGACAAAAATCTTGAGATGTCGAAATTCATACAAAAATCTTGAAATATTGAAAATCTCATTCAAGTTTACGAAAATCTCAAAAAATCGAAAATCTTTATGAAAATTTATTAAATTGATGAAAATCTCATGAAGTTTTTCTAAATCAACAAATATTATAAAATATCGAGAATCTCATGAAAATTTATAAATATACAAAACGAGTGTTTTCCACTCCCAGACTGAGCATGAAGTAAAATTTCGAGTTTAGAAAAGCCCCGCGTAGAAAATTAGTCGAGGGTCGCGCCAGCAACCCGAGACTAATTTTCGCGGGGCTTTTCTAAACTCGAAATTTTACTTCATGCGCCACGCGTATAAAACATAGAAATATTATTATTATTATTTTGTAAAAGGTGAATATTGATAATTTCCTAACCGTCCTTAAACTATTCTTGACAATATTATCAATCTTAGGTAAGGGCCTTAAAAAAGTAATGTAAAACATTAAATAATTGTAAATAATGAATTTAAAATATCTGGTATCAAAAATAAAATATCTGGTATCAAAATTTAACAAAGAAACAAACCTAGTGAATTTAATTTTGAAAACCAATATAATATACAGTTTTGAGATAATACAAAGCACATATATTATATTGGTTTTAAAAATTAAATTCACTTTGTTAAATGTATTTCATTTTTCAACCAGATATCAAAAGACTAGAAAAATAAAATACATTTAACAAACAAACAAACCTAGTGAATTTAATTTTGAAAACCAATATAATATACAGAGAGTTTTATGTAACACCGAACATTATCATCAAATACAATTAGACACCTTTAATTTTGAAGTTATGTGTAAATTGGGTTGCCTATATGACCATTACAAATCGTAGCCAATCAATCACAATTAATGCCTCAACTTGTACATACAGGGAGTTCTTCTTTCAAGTATACATGTCCCAATTACAGCGTATATGCCATAAATCGTTAGATAACCCTTGTTTTTTTAAATGAGTTCAATTTGAAACTTGAAATGAGTGTATTCCACTCCCAGACTAAGCATGAAGTAAAATTTCGAGTTTAGAAAAGCCTGAAAATTTGGTTTGGTCGCGTAGCGCGAAGCGCGGAGCGGCCAAACCAAATTTTCAGGCTTTTCTAAACTCGAAATTTTACTTCATGCGCCACCGGTACAAAACACTGACATATTACGAAGTTTATAACACACAGCTAAACTTTACATTGCATCAGTGTTTTGTGCCGGTGGCGCATGAAGTAAAATTTCGAGTTTAGAAAAGCCTGAAAATTTGGTTTGGCCGCTCCGCGCTTCGCGCTACGCGACCAAACCAAATTTTCAGGCTTTTCTAAACTCGAAATTTTACTTCATGCTTAGCCTGGGAGTGGAAAACACTCGCTGAAAGTTTAAATTAAATTCGTTTAACAAACCGAGCATCAGCAAATATACAACGTATGTTTATGTATACCTAAAAGAAAAATTCTTGTTTTAAGCATGTTCGGTGTTACATAAAACTCTCTGTATGTGCTTTGTATAAGCAGGCTTGCATGCAAAAAAACGGATAGACCTTTAATATTACGCAAGAAATAGTGAAACAAAGTGTTTAAAACCGTCGCACAGTGGGGTCTGTGGCCATAAAAGCTGGTAATAATTCAAAAATAAAAGTGCAGTTAATACATGCGCTTTTATAGCACTAGTGTAGCCAACATGAGGACGCATAGAATTGCACATATTTCGGGACTAACTGCCACCTTTGTGTCTTGCCGAATTCGAGAATATTCAGTTTGTGACCGTCGCATGGCGTTGTAAGTAAGACAATTTGTTGAGTGAACTGTCAAGACTTTGCTTTACGTCGTAAACTGTTTTAAATTTTACATTTTTGTCTTAGAGCTGTCAACCTCAGATATGTATTATAATTTTTATTAATTTTAATTTTGTGAAAAAGTAATAACACTTAAATAAGGGCGTTTAGAAGGCATCATTGTAAAATGTTCTGCAAAATAGTGTGTTCGTTGAAATAGGTAAACTTTTAGTTGTGTATCGAGTCATATCAAGCACATTTGTTTGCATGGTTAAAATGTATAGTCATGGTCGAATTAGGGCACATTATAAAATTCCGCGATTTTTTTGCGATTTTCGTTGTAATTAACAATATGGCGCACAGTAGAGCCAATTCTAGATAAACTGGCCACAAGTCGTACACGTTCATTCTGTTTTTTTTTTCTGTTTGAGATATAGTTTACACCGATTCGCTGATTACGAATCTGAGGTTAACATTGTAAAAAAACAAAATACTTTATTTTAATTACATAAGAATTTTTTGTGTACCATTTATTTTTCTGAAGTCCAATAAATTAATGTTTTTTTTGCGATGCGATGTTTTAATTATTCCTGAAAGTTTTCCACAGAAATATTTTCAGTTTACACCCTGTAAGAACGAACGAGATTTTTTTAACTACTTAACTACATTTTCATTGATTTCTATAAACCAGCGACGGCTCGCAGCCTAACTTTAGGGTAGGCCAGAGACCCAAGGTAATATGTATCCGTTATTGAAATGTGACTTCGTTGTGAAATTTCTTGTATTTATAAAGCGTGATCCTAACCCCAAATTTTGTGTTCCTTGGCGCTGTGGCCAACCCTTAAGTTAGGCTGCGAGCCATCGCTGCTATAAACATCCGAAGTTGAAAGGTTTTTGAAATTATTTTTAGGGTTTCGAAACCTTAAAGCCACCCTATTTTACCCTACAAATTTTGTTCACTATATTTTCGATAAATCTTAGGTTGAATTCTATACCAATTCGAAGTTTCAGAATTTTTCTCGGCCTTCACGATTTCCATCCCCTAATAACCCCCTCAATTTCCTAATAGTGTTTTTTATATTATTTTTTTCTGTAATCACAAGCCTAATTTGAACCAGTTTTATGAGTTTCAGAATTTCTGCCAAAAAATGTTCATTTTGCCCCACTGTGCGCCGTCCAAAACATGTTGGGCCAGGTTCGTTCAAAGTTCTGAAACAGTTAAGAAGATGGACCTTTCACTGACTATAGAGGCTTCTACTTCGTTAGACATTGTTGAACATAAATAAAACACTGTTTATCACTTTGTATAACAATTGTTATACAAACAAAGTGATAAACAGTGTTTTATTTATAGATGGACCTTTTTTAAACTTCTAATACTGTTTTCGATTCTTTGAAATATGTGCTTTTTAATTAGCTTAATTTTATATTGCATTTGTTTCGTTACTATATTTTGTTTTAAATAAATTATTAATTCTCATTACTTTAAGCCGAGCCGTTAATAATTTTTGATAACTACAAAATTACGTATATCAACGCAAACGCAAATTAATATTAAACTAATATCCGTACTCTATATAAAATGAAATAACAACCAACATAATATCAATTCAGGATTTAATTTCGCGACTCAATGAATATAGGTCTGTGTCCCGGCGCTGCCACCAGAACTGCACGCGTCCATCCGGCGCATTATTGTTTCGTTCTGCCGAATTAATTAAAAGCCCAAAATAGAGCGTGTGTATATGCGCGCGGTAGATTCACACACACAGAATGAGGGCTCTTTTGTAAACCCCAAACACCCCGCCCTTTCCCTCGGCGGTGCATATTACGCGGCCGGATCACGTGTCGTGAATGAACTGAACAGATCTAAATTGTCGTGTCGACTACTAATGAGCCCGACGTCTGACGAACATGCTAATGAGGCCCCCTTTTCGATTCGCACGTCGCGAATAATCATCAAGAAAACATGTGTTGAAAGAAACAATGTTGCCCTTTTTCTTCACATTCTAATTAGCCTTCGATTGTTATAGAGGTCCAATGTTTGCTATTTATGAATGAAATCATACAAGACTATATTACTTAAATAAGTTGACTACTAGGAGCGTTGCTAACTGTAAACCATCATATGCCTTACTAATAATCTTATCTTGAAAGTTAACAAAAATCACTAAATTTGGATTAGTCGCGTAGCGAATCGAAGCGACCAATCCAAATTTTCAGGTTTTTCTAAACTCAAAATTTTTCTTAAAGTGCCAGGCGTGTAAACAGTTGAAATACTCTTAGGTTAAAAATATACTGTTTTAGCATACTGATTTCATAGTATATTTTATACTTCTCAGTATATCAGTGTTTTATACGGGTGGCGCTACGCAACCAAACCAAATTTTCAGGCTTTTCTAAACTCGAAATTTTACTTCATGCTTAATCTGGGAGTGAAAAACACTCGTGAGAAATTCCAAAACCGACGATTTTAAAAATCGGCGAATGTCTGAACAATTACAGCGTCAAAAATCCTCTGTGTACACTATATAGAGATTTTTCCTTTTAAGTATACTTATCCTAATATATGGATATGTATACTTAAAAGGATAAATCTCTGTATAGTGTACACACAGGATTTTTTTTTAAATATACACGTCCTGATGTATACAAACGTTGAATTTGAAGTTACTAACGAGTGTTTATAATCCCAGATTAAGCATGAAGTAAAATTTTGAGTTTAGAAAAGCCTTAAAATTTGGTTTAGTCACTCCCGATACACACCGTGTAATTTTTAAAGCGTCCGTCGATTTCATGAAAGAGTTCAATTTTAAATTTGTAACGAGTGTTTTCCACTCCCAGGTTAAGCATGAAGTAAAATTTCGAGTTTAGAAAAGCCTAAAAATTTGGATTTGCTGGGGCGCGCGAGCGAGGCGAGTCGCGCCCCAGCAAATCCAAATTTTTAGGCTTTTCTAAACTCGAAATTTTACTTCATTCGCCACGCGTATAAAACACTAATTTCAAGTAAAATTAAAAAAAATCTTCTGAATCAGTATACAATATCTATGTTGGATGATTTAAACTAGTTATAATAAATATTCATTATATTTAATTGATGAGGCGGATACATGATGAAACTCCATAATACTATTTGAAAATAAAACAACGCAGTTGGGAGGGTTTCACTTTTATTGTTGAACACTGCAACATGTTTCACCACACAGTGGCTTCATCAGGCAGATGAAATAATGATTTTACAAAGTACAGGTAAAAGCTTATATACTAATGCATTAGTATATAAGCTTTTACCTGTACTTTGTAAAATCATTATTTCATCTGCCTGATGAAGCCACTGTGTGGTAAAACATGTTGCAGTGTTCAACAATAAAAGTGAAACCCTCCCAACTGCGTTGTTTTATTTTCAAAATATTCATTATATAATTCTTTGACTAAGTTAAAACTAATAGAAAAATAATAAGAAAAGAAAGCAATTCAATTAATTTTTAGTCTTTGATATTGAATACATACATGACGAACAAATTAGATATAGAATAAATATACTGTTAATAAAAATAAATTGAAAATCTATTTTGATTTACAGTTTATTTTTTATTGGCCTTGGTATCTAGACCATTAACCATCAATGAATTTTAACCAATTCTAATTTTGATGAATAACCATTTACTCTTGAAACAAAACAAACTCATTAACACTAAATCCATGAACCCAGATGGAATAATTTATTATTCATAAATTATTCCACCGGACGGGATTCAAACCCGCGACCTCTTGGTCTGTGGGCAGGGTCTCAAATACATATTTTACTAAGGCCTATTTACACAAAGACTGATTAACATAAATAATCAAAATTAAATAATATAAGAATTTTATAAATTTACAAATGATCGTAAAAGTGATTTTTTTAAATCAATATAAAATTGGCTACTTAATATTTACATTTACTTGTTGTGCTCTATAAAGTATTAATCCAGGGTGATCCAGGGTGACGACTAACCGGAAAAACCGGGAAAATCAGGGAAAAGTCATTATTTTAATTATCAGAGAAAGTCAGGAAAATTCGGCCTTTTTAGCGATAAGTCGGGGAATTTGTAAGTAAATAATAAAAATAAATGTGCAAATAATACGATTAGAGAATTGACAAATTGTCTATTCCATTCTAAGTGCGAATTTGACAATAAATATATAATATTAAACAAAATATAAAAAATGGTGATGTGCCCATGATTGCACCTTTCCCGTAATTTGAACAATTGATAATTGACAAAGTGAATTTTATTTAATACACCAGGCGTGTAAAAACCTAAAACGCTTGAAAGCTAAAAATATACTGTTTTAGAATATTGATTTAGAAGTATATTTTAACTTTTTAGTATGTTCGTGATTTATACGCGTGGCGCATGAAGTAAAATTTCGAGTTTAGAAAAGCCTGAAAATTTGGATTTGCTGGGGCGCGACTCGCTTCGCTCGCGCAACCCAGCAAATCCAAATTTTTAGGCTTTTCTAAACTCGAAATTTTACGTCATGCTTAACCTGGGAGTGGAAAACACTCGTTACAAATTCAAAATTGAACTCTTTCATAAAATCAACAGATGCTTAAAAAATTACACGGTGTATATCGGGATGTGTATAAGTACTTAAAAAAAATCCTCGATTGTCATGTCTAGATGTCAAAAATGGAAAAAGTTCAAAATGCCGAGAAACTATAAGAAAGTAAACATTTTTAGAAATTCTATTATACTATTTGTGTGTTGAATTATTAAATTAAAAGATATCTTGCCGTTTTCTAAATGTTTTAGATTTTCATCAATTAATGAGAATTCCACCATTTTGAAAAATTTGTGTCAAATATCTCAATTATTAACACATTGTCATGATTTTCTCCAACATATTTAAAAAAATCATTTAAATGTAAAATTAATAGTTTTATTAATTTGAATAACTACTTCATTTACAATAAATGTTTGTTTGTTTCGTCGTTTTCGGCGATTTTCTCAATTTTAAAGTTTCACGAGTTTCATAATTTTTTTCAAACAGTAAATTTACGTTAATTGAACAATCTAATAATTTTTATACAATTTTTACTTTCCTAATATATTTTCAAAACAATAAGAAAAGAATGTTGTATATCTTGAAAACTATTGAGAATATCGAAAAATCTTTAAATAACCAGTTGCAAGTAATACTTGAAATTGGTAAGTTTTTTAGCTATTTTTTTTTTTGTTATTAACGAATAGATACAAAATCCATGATGACAGTTGAAAATGTAACAAGATGCCAGAATTATCAAAACTTTTCGCGATCACGGTGTAAAAATCCAGAATAATAAAAGTTGAAAATAATTTGATTTTACACAATTTTATTCTACAGATCTAAAACTAAAATTTGGCAAAATTATTTTTTGTTCTATTTGTGAAAATTACAAATAATTAATATTGTTGAATTTTTCAATTTTTGTAGATTTGATCAATTTAAACTTTGATGTTTATTCAAATTTTCAGGCTTTTCTAAACTCGAAATTTTACTTCATGTGCCACGCGTATAAAACATTGTCAATACTGCAAAGTTCAAAATATAATGCGTATGTTTGATTTCGCTTTAATAAATTTTATAAAAGTATTATCAAATGTTGCAATTTCTCAATTTGTACTTTACGCTGTTTTCTTTTCACCTCTTAAATCTGCAACTACGAGTTTGTTGTTCAAATAAATAAAATTTGGATAGTTTAATAACGGGCACTTAAGCATTGCTTTATCCAATAATTTTGTAATAGGTCAGTGAGGGTCATGAGCAAATATTATATTTGGTGAAATTTAATTGAAATATTAATACAAAAATCAACCTAGAAATTAATATAGGAAAATCAACATCCTGTAAATACGAGAATAACATTATTCAATCATAATTTTTGGGTGATAGAAATAACGAACCCGACATCGCCTTCAAATAACAAACAAGTTCGGGCGCGTGGACATATACAGAAAGATTTGGTTCAAGGTTTAGCGAGCACAAACACAATAAGTGTGCGAAGTCCGGATAATTACACTGACGTCAGAGAAAGGTATAGGTAGTGCATACATTTTTCCATTTTCAAGTTTGGGTGGGGAACAAAGGTTATAAAAGATTGAGGAGCGTCAAAATAGGGATCAGAAAACATAAGTTTCGGGAAAAAGAACGTGGAGAAGGACATCAGGTGAGATTGAAAGCTGTTCTAAATCAACGGTTGATTGATGTTCTGCCTTTGATTTGGAAACTCTGGGAATAATGAAAGGGGTAAATGATAAAAAAGAGGAAAGATTTAATATGACGAATTCGATTATGAGTGGAGCGAAGTGAAAGGTCGTTCTACTCACTAATCGCGAGTATTTGAGTGGAAATGAAATGAACGAATGATTTAAAAAAAACAAAACAAGGAAGAATAATAGAATGAGGGATGTATGGTGGTTGATGTGCAAGGCCGACTTGAGTGAGAAAACGAGGTATGTCCTACTTAGTAATCGACCCAGTCGATGTGTAAGGCCAATCCGAGTTAGTTTTGCGCTAAATGTCCTACTTACTAACCAGATGAGTGAGGGATGTATGGTGGTTGATGTGTAAGGCCGACTTGAGCGAGAAAACGGGGTATGTCCTACTAACTAATCGACCCAGTCGATTCATGTGTAAGGCCAATCCGAGTTAGTACTGCGCTAAATGTCCTACTAACTAATCACAAAAACTACGAGGTAAGTTATGAGTGGACTGAGGTGAAAGGTCGTTCCACTCATTAATCGAGAAAGTATGGCGATTGAAGTGTAGGGTCGATGTGAGAGATTGTCCCACTAACTAATCGCAAGTGTGTCGAGTGTATGATATTAACTCCGGGGTGGTTTTGTGGGTTTTCCATCTCGAAATGCGAATGTAGGGGCTAGTTAATTTTGCTCCCACAAGTAGTGTCATATATTTTTACAGTTTTTGAGTTTAACTAAGTGCACATGGCTTCTGTGAATATAAATAATATAAGACATATCAATTCATTAGAAATGTCATGAAAGGTTAATAAACTTTGCATACGATAAGCTCATATCCTGTTTTATTTATTGTCCACACATCCTTCTAGTCAAATTAAAAGGAAAGAAAGACATAGTATTGACGATAATGCATATTGCCACAAACAACGAACCTGGTAAATAAATAGAAGGGTTACTACATACACAACACAACGTAAATAATAATACAAATTATAAATTTGTACAATACCTAGGGTCGAATCATTACAACTTTTTTCTCCCCTATATTTGGCTTTTTTACAAAATCTAGTTATTTTTAGGGGTCAGGGGAAAAAGTCTACAATCCGGGAATTTTAACATATCAAATTGGTCGCCACCATGTAATCACTGATTGAAGTTAATTAACTATGGTGCAAGTGGGCATAAGTATATTTATATTATTATCATGAACTATTTATGTAGAAATAATTATTTTAATAGTAATATTATGTTATGCAGTAAGTACTTGATGTAATTGACAAAACATGTCCACGTATATTTTAAGTACAAATACCGTTATTATCGTATAAAGTATAATGGTGGTAAACACCGGATAGCCAGCTAATAGCTGTTTAGTGGCATGTGTCCGAGTCAAGGTTTATTATACCCATATCTATGTTTTATTAGGGTAATGAGGAATTGTAGCTTTCAGAAAAATTAATACATTGGTAGAAACAATGTGATAATTATTAACACGCACTTTTTTTCATAAATATGTAAATTACTCCATTGAGAGGGATTGACTGATAAAACTTGGAATAAAAACACTAACACTTTCTTTGCAATACTTTTTATTTTGCAAGATGTATGTACTTTGTATCAAGAGCTTACAGTAAGCTATTGGTAAGTACTTAAAAAGTACATTTGGTAAAATAAAAATTATTGTGAAGAAAGTGTAAGTATAACGTAAAAGTGAAATGTAAGGCATGAATTACTTTTTGTTTTCTTTTCTAGTAAATGCTATAATTAAAATGAGATAAATCAATAATTAGTGAAGGGATGAAATGGCTTGGTTTTTATCTACAATATTTAATTTAAATTTTGCAGTTGGTTTAGATTTATTTAAAAATTATTGAATAGAATAAATCGATTTGACGAATATAGCACTAATAAGCTTTCTTCACACTTTTAATTAAATTATCAAATGTACATTTCGGACACAAAGTGACCATTATCCATTGATAATGGTCACTTTGTGTCCGAAATGTACATTTGGTAATTCAAATAAAAGTGCGAAGAAAGGTTATTACTGCTTTATTCGTCAAATTAATTTGATCTTCACGTAACTCACAATCAATTTAGAATAAATCGAGTCTTTAAAATATAATTTATTAGTCGTCTAGGGCGCTGGAGAAGTTAGGGGAAAGAAGGAAAACAGGAGGAAGAGAGAGGGTAGCAATTAGTTGTAGCTAGTAAATATGTAATGCAGTATGCCAATCAAGGTTTTTTGTATAGGTTGATTGAAAACACTCAGGTGTTGAAAATCCCCATTTACTTAGTTATGTTACAATTTAAAATGTAATTATTCTTGATTTATTACGTTTAACAAACTAAGTGCAAATGTTTGTTTCACTACAAAATTCTCAATTATTTATTACTATTATCAGGAGTTACACATATTTGTATTTTTCAGTAGTAATGTTTCTCAGGTGTGATTTAAAATATTCTATTCATTATTCACAACGTTCATACAGCAACATTTTGTTTAAAGTAGACATATGTATACGCTGTAAATTTTACGACATTCGTTGTTTTTTTAAAAAAATACAATTTAAATGTTTAAACCAGTGTTTTCCACTCCCAGACTAAGCATGAAGTAAAATTTCGAGTTTAGAAAAGCCTGAAAATTTGGTTTGGTTGCGTAGCGCGAAGCGCGGAGCAACCAAACCAAATTTTTAGGCTTTTCTAAACTCGAAATTTTACTTCATGCGCCACGCGTATTAGACACTGATTTAATGTGAAGTTAAGAATGTAAGTTGTTGGCATACTGCATTACTAGTATATTTCGAATTTTACTTGAAATTAGTGGTTTAAACGCGTGGCGCATGAAGTAAAATTTCGAGTTTAGAAAAGCCTGAAAATTTGGTTTGGTCGCTCCGCGCTTCGCGCTACGCGACCAAAGCAAATTTTCAGGCTTTTCTAAACTCGAAATTTTACTTCATGCTTAGTCTGGGAGTGGAAAACAGTCGTTTGAAGCTTCAATTTGAATTCTTTGCAGCGTATACATATGTATACGCTGCAAATTTTACGACATTCGTTGTTTTTTAAAAAAATACAATTTAAATGTTTAAACAAGTGTTTTCCACTCCCAGACTAAGCATGAAGTAAAATTTCGAGTTTAGAAAAGCCTGAAAATTTGGTTTGGTTGCGTAGCGCGAAGCGCGGAGCAACCAAACCAAATTTTCAGGCTTTTCTAAACTCGAAATTTTACTTCATGCGCCACGCGTATTAAAGACTGATTTTATTTGAAGTTAAGAATGTACGCCTTTAGCATACTGTATTACTAGTATATTTCGAATTTTACTTGAAATTAGTGGTTTAAACGCGTGGCGCATGAAGTAAAATTTCGAGTTTAGAAAAGCCTGAAAATTTGGTTTGGTCGCTCCGCGCTTCGCGCTACGCGACCAAACCAAATTTTCAGGCTTTTCTAAACTCGAAATTTTACTTCATGCTTAGTCTGGGAGTGGAAAACAGTCGTTTAAAGCTTCAATACAAACTCTTTATAAAATATATTTTAAGATTTACAGTTTTGAAGATATGTATACTTAAAAAAAAAACTCCCTATAAATCTTGTGTTGCTTGTACATAGAATGTTTTAAATTTTGATAAGAGAATATTTAAATAATTGCATTGAATGATTATCTAATTAAAAACTTGTATGTTACATCAATTGTGTAATTTAGTAAATACCTCTGCACACACCTATCGTTCTAGCAACTCTAATTGAAAGACGGACACGTTTCATTCGCGTCGGAGGCAATAACAGCGCACAAAAGGGGAATATTTGCCGTGTGGCAATTTCCTTTTATTGTTAGCCGGCGAGATGAAAGGGCATTCCTTACTTTTCGAGGAGTAACCGAATCGATTCTTCGGCGGTGGCGGCGGAGGCGGAGGTGAAGTCGCGGATCCCATTAATTACCACTTTCCAAATAATCATTTTCGCGGTTACCGCCGCCGCCGATCCGTTGGCAAAAGCAGAAAACGCTCTCCGCGGCCACATTATTTCGAATGCAAATCGGATTGCGACCCTCTCGGGCGAGAGATTATGAAATTTAATCGTTTAAAGTGAAAATTTCCACGTTATTCCAAGTTCCGCGGGTTCTGTTTTTGTAACTTCCCGTTTTACGTGTTTGACGTAATTAATTTTCAAGTCGTTAACCTTACTCGAGAATATTTAAAATAAACAGTAAAATACACATACAATTGTTTATCTGACTCCAGAATATTTTAAATAACTTAAAAAATACAACAGAATGGCATGTACTCCAATTTAATAAATGCATAATTAGGTTACATAAAATAAACATTAGTAAAATGTATTAACGTGAGATAGCTGAGTTGGCTATTAATTATAAATATACATTTCTAACCAGTATATTTTTAACTTCACAATATTTCAGTGTTTTATACACCTGGCGCATAAAATAAAATTTCTAGTTTAGAAACCTCTGAAAATTTGGATACGATTAACTTTACGCTACCCAATATACAAGGTTGTCAGGAAGAGAGTGAAAAGCTTTACATAGTACGATTCATTAACCAATTTATAGAAGATAAAAATTAAACAAAAATTTGTCGATTGTTTACAACTTTATTTAACAATATTTTTTCATATGATCAATTAAAAGAAAAATCTAAAAAAAATGCTAAGAGTAATCTACCACGTTCGGTTTCCGCATTTTTACTAATAGTTGATCGGATACTACGATTGTAAATAAAAGCTTGAGTATATAGTGTCATCTTATCAGCTCAATCGGTTTAGACTTTTTCAGGGGATAGAAGGACAAACATTGTTCAAAAATGGTCTTAATTAACTCGGGGGACCTCCAAATGGATATATCAACAACAAATTTTAATAAGAAAACTTTCACGAAAACAATACACTCTGTTTGTTTTGCATATAGGGGAAAGAAAAAATAATAAAAAAAAAACAAATATTAACGTCTGCAAAATACAAAACTAATAAAAAATGTATATTATTCAGTGAGCCTCGCAAGGCTGTTAATATTTTAAATACGTGATTAGATGTTTTTGTTTCTGTATATAAGTATTGCTATTAATAGTCGACTAAACATTACACTACAAAATATTTACATAAACATTTGTAATGTTCAGAGCTGGGCAGGATTCGAATCATTCAGGATTCGAATCTTTTTAGAGGATTCAAAAGAGGTATTCGAATACTTCAGTGAAACTGGAGTCGTGATCCGGATTCGTTACATTTTTTTCAGAGGATTCGTATTCGAATCCGGGCGATTCGAATCCTTATAAAAGATCCTATTTATAAAAGGATTCGAATACTTGCAAAAGGATTCGAATACTTACAAAAAGATTCGAATACCTACTAATTTAAATCATCAAAAATAATTCGAATGAATTGTGAGGATGCGAGGATGAACACAAATATTTTTTTTTTGTTTGTTTGTGTGCTTCTAACCATCACGTTAAATCAGTGTTTTATAAGCGTGGCGCATGAAGTAAAATTTCGAGTTTAGAAAAGCCCCGTGAAAATTTGTCGAGGGTCGCTTCGCGACGCTCGACAAATTTTCCACGCGGGGCTTTTCTAAACTCGAAATTTTACTTCATGCTTAGTCTCGGAGTGGACAACACCCGTTCTTAGAAGTTTTAAATTGAAAGATCCCTCTAGATTACTAAGTTTATTACCATTTTACAAAGGCTACAGCTCGAAGGACTTATCATGGTCTTCGGAGACCGAAGGACTACAGAGAATTGAAGTGTTTTTACAAGAAAACAACGAATATCTGAAGGAGTACAGCATGGGTAGGAAAGAAAACATCCAATTTTGAAAAAATATCAAAGTTGGGTTGGGTTAGTTTTTAGTGCATTTTTAACTTCACTTTAAATCAGTGTTTAATGCGCGTGGCGCATGAAGTAAAATTTCGAATTTAGAAAATCCCCGAAAATTTGTCTCGGGGCTTTTCTAAACTCGAAATTTTACTTCATGCTTAGTCTGGGAGTGGAAATGCTCGTTCGAAAATTCAAACTGAATGCTTTGATAAGAACATTAAATGACTAAATATGTTTTTAAAGATAATAATCTAGTTTTCAAAATGTTGTTTAATATTATTTGAAGTAAAACTGATATGGTAGCCACAATCTGAAATGATAAGTTTTTCCGACATTTCCTTGATTCGAAATTGATTTCCCTGGGCTTTTAATATAACTTTATTCTGTGTGAAACCCCTATTTTTTTTTAAATTGCTCACATTGTTTTTGTCAATGGTTAAGTACATTTTATAAATTGTTACGTGTTTTGTAATTTGCCTGTTGATTTTGAAAAATGTAATAATATCATATGGGTTTGTTTTATCAGTGTTTTGTTCAATTTGTATATAATTAAATGACTTTTCTCTGACTTTCCCGGTTTTAATGATATTCAGTGTTTATTTGTTTACATAATTTTCAGGCTTTCGTCGATTTTATAATTGAGCTCAATTTAAAGTTTTGAAGGAGTGTTTCCACTCCTAGGCTAAGCATGAAGTAAAATTTCGAGTTTAGAAAAGCCCAGTGAAAATTTGCCGAGGGTCGCTCAGCGACCCGAGACAAATTTTCGGGCTTTTCTAAACTCGAAATTTTACTTCATGCGCCACGCGTACAAAACACTGATTTAAAGTTAAGTTCAGAAACACACAAATACATCTTTAATCAGAGTAACAGGGAACTAGATATTTAGTCTGTTACCAACGATATTCAGTGTTAATAATTGATAATTAGGTTTTGAATATTTTTGTTAAAACAACTGTTAACGATATTTATATGTTAATGATTGCAAAAAAAATAAAATCAAATTTATTCTTAAAGGATTTGTATTCGTGATTCGAAAAAACAGGATTCGAATCTTTGATTCGAATCATATTTACCTCTTACGAATCCTTTATTCGAGTATTCGTGATTCGAATCATATTAGGTGATTCGGACTCGTGATTTGAATCCATTTTACAAGGATTCGTTCCAGCTCTCGTAATTTTACATCACTAGCTACACTGCTATCCAAAAAATGTAAAAAAATCCATTTAAATATAAAATTACTCTTAATATCGAAAATCAGTATTGCTACATATAATGATAATAAATACACGAACGCGCTAACTAAGTTAAAAATAACACTCAATACTCATATATTTTAATTAATTTTATGTTTGCAATTTAGTGTCGATACGAGTTTTAACGTGCCGAATATCAGTGATAAAATGTCGAGCTATGGGCCGCAGTTATTTCGAGAGTGATTTTCATTTTTGCTATTACCAGCGGGCGCATATGAAAAATTAATCCGTTTTGCGCAATAATTGTGCTTTTTAATGAATAGTCGGTAGGTAACTCGAAATAAATTATTCATTATTTTTTTTAGTGAATAATTTATGTATACGAAGGTAAAGCCTGATTTGTGCATTCACAACATTAATATCGTAGTAATTATTTTAATTATTTAATAGGTTTTGTTTATAAAAATATTATAATCGGAAATTATAAAATAAAATTATAAAACTCACTAGCCCAAGCAAGAATCTAATTCAAATAAAAGTAAATAAATTTACCAATATAAAAATACTTTGCGGAGCGACCAAACTAAATTTTTAGGCTTTTCTAAACTTGAAATTTTACTTTATGCTTAATCTGGCAGTGGAAACACTAATAGTGGATGATTTAAATTAAATTTAAATTAAAACACTTGGTTTGTTTCACTTATTTTTTGGAAACACTAGTTTGAATCTTTGAATTAATAACAATAAAGCTCTTATCATACACAAAACCTGATATGTATATTTAAAATTAAAAAATAATGTATGTTATGTACAGGGTGAATCAAAAGTCCGTTAAAATTTGAATCGAGCAGCGACGGCGGGGTGGGGCGGAGGGGTTACGAAGCGCAAGAGCGGCCAATGGGAATTCAGTACCATGGCGTCGTTCAGCGATAAACAACGTGCGTTCTGTGCACGCGAGTACTACCGCAACATCGATTCTTTTACTCTAGCGCAACGAAAATTTTGCGCTCATTACAACATACGGCGTAAAAATGAAGCTCCATCGATTCAATTGATTCGAAAATTGGTACAGAAGTTAGAGGAGACAGGTTCAACAATGAATCAACCACGATCCGGCCGACCCTGAACATCAAGAGATCCCGAAAACGTCGAACGTGTAAGAACGTCTATTCGTGAAAATCATGGACTCTCTACTCGGAAGCGGTCTAACGCCTTAGGTGTGCCCAGAACATCTTTGATTCGTATTCGTCACAAATATTTACTTTTACATCCGTAAAAAACCAAATGGTACAGGAATTAAAGCCTTAAGATTACGCTCATAGGCTCCAATTTGCAAACGAAATGTTAGAGAGGTTCACCAACTTTACCAACATGTTTTTCTCAGACGAGGCACACTTCCATCTAAATGGGCATGTGAATAGGCAAAATTTGAGGTATTGTAGTAACACTAATCCTAAATTGAAGCATCAAAAACCCCTGCATTCACCCAAGGTTATTGTATGGGCAGCTTTTTCAGCAAGAGGCATTATTGGTCCATACTTTTTTGAAGATCGCCGAAGAAATGCTGTCATAGTGAATACAGAGCGGTATATTGCCATGCTATAGAACTTTTTTTCACCAGAGCTACAGGATTTCGATGGTTTTAATCAACGATCGTGGTTTCGGCAAGATAGGGCATTATGCCACACTTCCAACGACTTATTAAGTGCTGTTCACGAAATTTTTGGACCTTAAGTGATATCCAAAAGAGGTGCCATTAACTTTGTCGCTAGAGAAATTAAAGAAAAATATTCGAAAGGAAATGCAAAACAATTCACGAAACACTTGTGAGGCCGTTATTGAAAATTTCCGATCCAGGTTGCAGCAGTGTTAAAATAGTAAAGGATCACATATGGATAATGAAATTTAAAAAAACTATAATCCCAATTTGTGTACTTTAATAATAAATAGAAAGTTTTTATCTCACGTAACTAGTTTCTTTAAAATCATCATTTAAAATGTAAACGAACTTTTGGTCCACCCTATATAATATAATAGCAAACATAATCATTGTAATTATGTCTATTTCTAAAATAAAATAATAAATTTAATATAGTATCGATGTTTTTAAGATAAATAATTAATCGATACTTTATATAATATTAAAAATATCTGGATAATTACAACACTTTATAATAATAAACTGTTATGGAAAATAACTAATATTAATTGTATTTATGAATCGAATTGTATTTCATAATTCATTTGTGTTTACTCAATTTCAATACACGCACCTGTTTCCGAATTTCGCATAAAATTTATATATATTTTTTGTTTAACGTATATTTTTGTTTACTGTACAGGCACGGTCTAGTTTACTGGATAATGTTATTTTGGAGTGATTTATTATTAAGTATCAAACTTTTCCATACTTTGAAATCAGTTTATAATATCTTCAATTTTGTTTTTATAAACATGGATTGATTAGCGTGGCGTACAAATGATTTTATAATGATTGTTTTTAAGCAAATTTGTGTAGGCACAAAATTATTACGAAAACAATTTTAAATGCTTATTAATAAGAGATTAATACTACTCATTTTATTTACATTTTGGTGGCCTTTGCATTGAGGTGTCTATTTATTTATTTATTTATTTATTTATTAATAAATACGAGTTATTATGTAACTATTGTTCGATTTTTTTTAATAAAAACTGAACTATTGCAATGTTTTTGTTTATTATCATGTACATAAAACGTTATCTACATGATAATAAACAAAAACATTGCAATAGTTCAGTTTTTATTAAAAAAACTTTACATCTGGCGATAATTACTTAAGGTCACATGAATTGAAAAAAATATAAGCTCTTTCAAAATTATTTGTAGATTTCAACTGCGGCGTTATCCTTTATTTATTTCACATATTTAACAACACTTTAGACAATAATGAAAGATGAATTGGGAATTTTTGACCTTATGACAAATCAGTGTTTATACGCGTGGCGCATGAAGTAATATTTCGAGTTTAGAAAAGCCTGAAAATTTGGATTTGCCGAGGCGCGACTCGCTTCGCTCGCGCGCCCTGCCAAATCCAAATTTGCAGGCTTTTCTAAACTCGAAATTTTACTTCATGCTTAATCTGGGAACGAAAACACTCTTTAGAAGTTTAAAATTGATCTCATAACTTTATAATTCTCTAAAATATTTTAATCAAATTATGTGGGTATATTCCAAAATCCCAAATAAATTGGTGTATCTTATTCGATCTAACTAGGCAAAAAATAGAACATATTTATGCACATTAAATTAAATGTGTTCTAATTTTTCGTCTAGTTAAATCGAATGAGATGCACTGTTTCTTTTTGTATTTTGAAAATAACAATGTTGGATCAATATACGCACATAATTTGATTAAAATATTTCAGAGACTTATAATGTTTTAAGTTCAAGTTTAAGCGTCTAATGAGTGTTTCCATTTCCAGATTAAGCATGAAGTAAAATTTCGAGTTTAGAACAGCCTGAAAATTTGGATTTGCCGGGGCGCGCGAGCGAAGCGAGTCGCGCCTGGGCAAATCCAAATTTTCAGGCTTTTCTAAACTCGAAATTTTACTTCATGCGCCACGCATATAAAACACTGGTTTGTTGTAAGTTAAATAACTTTTAATTTATCTTTCATTACTGTCTTAAGTGTAGTTTAGTATGTAAAATAAATAAAGGATAACGCCGCAGTTGAAATCAACAGAACATTTTGAAGGACCTCATATTTATTTTAATTCATACTTCCTTGGCGAATACCCTGACTGATATTGGATTATACAATAAAATGCTGTTACAAACTGTAAAATGCTTTTTTTATTTTATTCGTGTTTTTAATTCTAATTTTTTAATTTAATACTGTTTCTTTGTTCAACCTATACTTCCTAAATTTTAAGAATGTACTGTATATTATCCCTATTCTGGATACTTCCGTTGGATAATAAAGATGATTATTATAATTATTATTATTACTATAGCTTTACCTTTGGCTTTTAGGAATTTGAGACTTGAGATAGATTCCACGACCAAGAATGAACACTTTTATATATATTTTGTGGATAGAAAAAATTAATTATATAACTGAATTTCAAGCTAGTGTCGGAAATCGTTGAATTAGGTTTTATAAAGTTGTGATGAAAAACACAAAACACTATGAAATACCTAAGTTGTATTCATAACTGGAAAGACAATTATTGGATTGTTTGCGATATTTACTCCGGCATTGTATTCGCAGCGCGGCTAATCCACATTATTTCTAGTTTAATGAGCACAAGAGAACGCTTCACAGGTAACACGTTTACGATCTGCATGCTTATAACGAGACAATAGAGAGAGTTTTTTGCTTGCATTACGTAATACGCATTTCAGGATGATTTTTGTGGATTATTAATAAGTTTATAGTAAAAATGCCGTAACTTATTTAACTATATATTTTTGATTAAATAAATTAAATTCTGTGAAAAGTTTTTGCTTATTAAAACCTTTTATAATATGGAATATTCTTTGAAAAATCTCCATGAAATTTTATGTGGATGCTAACAAGACATTGCTTTTTCAGAATATGTCAAAAACAAAAAATACGCCATTCATAGTTTTCGAGTTCTGTTCAACTGAAAGTCGAAAATATACAATTTTGCAGAAATATTACGAAAAATTAAAGTTTATTACATTCACAATATGAAAATTCTTTGAGAAATTTTTATGAAATTATGTGTGAAGGTTAAAAAGACGTTGCTATTTTAGAATATGTCAAAAATAAAAAATAAGCTATCGACAGTTTTCGAATTGTTTTAATGTTAACGTCTGAGATAAACAATATTATAAAAATAGTGAGAGAAATTATAGCTTAAACCGATCACAATGTGGAAATTCTTTGAGAAATCTTCATAAAATTTTGTGTGAATGTTGCTCTTACAGAATATGTTAGTAGAAAAAAATACGCCATGGACAGTTTTCGAGTTATTTTAAAGCGAATATCGAAAATATATAATGTTATGAAAATATTGAGAGAAATTGATACTTAAAACGATTAAAATATAGAAACTCTTAGAGAAATCTTTAGGAAATTTTGTGAGGATATTATAAAGACATTGATCTTCAAGAGTATGTCAAAAACAAAATATACACCATCGATAGTTTCCGAGTTATTTTCAAATGAATGTCGAAAATATAGAATTTTTTGAAATATAGGGAAATTGAATTTTAAAACATTCACAATATGAAAATTCGAAATTTTGAGTGGATCTTA
Source organism: Philonthus cognatus (assembly GCA_932526585.2). Classification (NCBI taxonomy): domain Eukaryota; kingdom Metazoa; phylum Arthropoda; class Insecta; order Coleoptera; family Staphylinidae; genus Philonthus; species Philonthus cognatus. Next base: position 82,031,013 of record OW052245.1, on the reverse strand, counting down.
AAAAGGCATTGCTCTTTCAGAATATGAATACGCCATCGACAATTTTCGAGTTATTTTAAAGTGAAAGTCTAAAATACACAATTTTATGAACATATTTTGGGAAATTCAAGTTCAAAACATTTAATATATGGAAATAGTTTGAGAAATCTATATAAAATTTTGTGTGGATGGTAGGAAGACATTGTTCTTACAGAATATGTGAAAACAAAATATATGCCATCGACAGCTTTCGAGTTATTTTCAAATGAATGTCGAAAATATAGAATTTCATAAAAATATTTGTGGGAAATTGAATTTTAATACATTCACAATATGAAAATACGCTAAGAAATATTTATGAAATTTTGTGTGGATCTTAAGAAGACATTGCTCTTTCAGAATATGTCAAAAACAAAAAATACGCCATCGACAGTTTTGGAGTTATTTTCAAATGAATGTCGAAAATATTGAATTTTATGAAAATATTTAGGGAAATTGAATATTAAAACATTCACAATATGAAAATTCGCTAAGAAATCTTTATGAAATTTTGTGTCGATCTTAAAAATACATTGCTCTTTTAGAATATGTCAAAAACTAAAAATAGGCCATCGACAGTTTTTGAGTTATTTTAAAGTGAAAGTCTAAAATACACAATTTTATGAAAAAAATTTGGGAAATTCAAGTTCAAAACATTTAATATATGGAAGTTCTTTGAGAAATCTATATAAAATTTTGTGTGGATGTTAGGAAGACATTGTTCTTTCAGAATATGTCAAAAATTAAAAATACACTATCGACAGTTTTCGAGTTATTTTCAAATGAATGTCGAAAATATAGAATTTTATGAAAATATTTAGGGAAATTGAATTTTAAAACATTCACAATTTGAAAATTCGCTAAGAAATCTTTATGAAATTTTGTGTGGATCTTAAAAAGACATTGCTCTTTCAGAATATGTCAAAAACAAAAAATACGCCATCGACAGTTTTCGAGTTATTTTCAAATGAATTCCAAAATATAGAATTTTACGAAAATATTTAGGGAAATTAAATTTTAAAACATTCACAATATAAAAATTTGCCAAGAAATCTTTATGAAATTTTGTGTGAATCTTAAAAAGACATTGCTCTTTCAGAATATGACAAAAACAAAAAATATACCATCGACAGTTTTCGAGTAATTTTCAAATGAATGTCGACAATATAGAATTTTATGAAAATATTTAGGGAAATTGAATTTTAAAACATTCACAATATGAAAATTCGCTAAGAAATCTTTATGAAATTTTGTGTTGATCTTAAAACGAAAAAAAAAATTCGCTATCGACATTTTTGGAGTTATTTTCAAATTTATGTCGAAAATATAGAATTTTATGAAAATATATAGGATTTTTTTTTATAAATAGGAAAATTGAGATTTATAACATTTACAATATGAAAAATCGTTCAGAAATCTTAATAAAGCATTGTGTGGATCTTAAGAAGACATTTCTCTTTTAGAATATGTAAAAAACAAATAATACCTTATCGACGGTTATTGAGTTATTTTCAAGTGAAACTCAAAAATATACAATTTCAAGAGAAAATTTAGGGAAATTAAAGTTTAAAACATTTACAATATGGAAATTCTTTGAGAAATCTTCATGGAATGTTGTGTAGATGTTAAAGACATTGCTCTTTCAGAATATGCCAAAAACAAAAAATACACCATCGACAGTTTTTGCGATATTTTCAAGTGAAAGTCGAAAATATTCAATTTTATAAAAATATTGAAATTCTTTGAGAAATGTTCAAGAAACTGTATGTTGAAGTTAAGCAGACATCTTTCAGAATATGCCAGAAACAAAAAATATGCTATTGATAGTTTTCGAGTTATTTTCAAATGAGAGTCAAAAATATTCAATTGCTTAATTGATTGTGAGTTACGCGAAGATCAAATTAATTTGACGAATAAAGCACTAATTTCAATAACTCATAAAATTTGAGGATCGAAATGATCGCCCACTTATTAATCACAAATGTTGAAAAAATAAATTTTACATCAAACAGTAGTTGAATAATTTGACGAATAAAGCACTAATAACCTTTCTTCACACCTTTATTTAAATTACCAAATGTACATTTCGAACACAAAGTGACCATTATCAATGGATTAACACTCAAATAAATTTATTAATAAAGGTCACTTTGTATCTGAAATTACATTTCGTAATTCAAATAAAAGTGCGAAAAAAGGTTATAAGTAATATATAAAATTACGAAAAAAACTATTCGTGAAAATGCAAACAGTGTCTTAATTAATAAGACAATTTAAGACGATAAATATCCATTGAAACAACTACTTCCCGTGCAAATACACCTCCGGATATTGAATTATACAATGAAATATTTAAAATCATATTTAATTTGATTTGTTACAACGCTCTATTAAAGGTTATAAGTGCTTTATTCGTCAAATTATTCAACTACTGTTTGATGTAAAATTTCGATCCTCAAATTTTAAGAGTTATTGAAATTAGTGCATTTCGATCCTCAACTTTTAAAATTACAAAAAATACATTTTCGATAAATTTAATAATAATTAATAACTGTACTAATGAAAGTTCTGGTACTTTTACTACTAAACATTATAACTACTTAAAAATTTCAACCATATTTTTAAATAAATAGCATTTTCAACTAACCAATAAAAATCTTTTAGTAAATAACACACTTGGTTAAGAGTTCACTGTTTATTGATTGACACTGCAACAATTGTTTTGCCACACAGTGGCTTAATCAGGCAGATGATGATATTATTCATCTGCCTGATGAAGCCACTGTGTGGCTAAACAATTGTTGCAGTGTCAATCAATAAACAGTCAATCTTAACCAAGTGTGTTATTTACTAAAAGTGTTAATATGGAATTTCACAAAGTAACAGCCTCAACTATTGAATTACTAATAAAATTGTCATTATTTAATATTCATTGTTAAAAAATGTTACAATTAATATTAAAATTTCAATTTATTTATTTTCCCTTCATATAATACAATAATAATAATAATCACTAACTTACACATTATTAGCTAATAATGGTTGTAACTACAAATGATAATGACAACGAACGAATTATTTTTGCGAATTCACAGTGAAACAACATTGTTCATTTTGTGTTTAATTGGCGACCGGAGTTGATTTGGTTAAATGCCGAATTAACTAATGGCCGGTCTAATTTTGTAACCTGGAATTGATTTTATACAATTTTACGGTCACTGCCGTATCATTATTAAATTACATATTATTGGAACGTGCACTTAAAACTATTTTTAGTTTAGTAATTTATGTAATCTATATGTAAAAATAGCATAAAATTCAGTCAATAAATACACACAATTTTTGTTTGATGTTAAATATCGGTCGTGAATTTACCCACTTTTTCAATTACAGGTAATGTTGTAAAATTATGAATCACAACCGGTTTACCAATATTTTTTTTTTTTGTAAATAACATTTTTTTTTGTTTTAGCTGTAATAGTATATTACATTACAAGTGTGGTAAACAGCATATTACGTGCGAGTGTAGAGTTAAACACGAGCCGCGCAGCGGCGAGTGTGTTAACTCCACGAGCACGTAATATGCCTACCACACGCGTATTGTACATAGTTTTACCTGCAACCACCTATATAGTTTTCATGCGAACAACAAATATAGTAATGTAGATTTAAGTAGCAACTGGCAAAAAGTTTTATTTTTATCTATTTTCATATTATTTTAAGCAAACTAGTTATTATAATGATAATGATTATTTATAACTACAGAACAGTTATTAAAAGAAAAGCTACCATTTCGCATTGAGTTTTGTGTATTAACTGCAATATGTTGGTTTTCATTGCTTTCTGCATTGCTTCTGACTTCAGGTGCTTGTGAAATGTAAGGTTGTTTATCACAAATTACCGCAGGCTCAATAGCTGTTTCCATGTGTTCGTTTTCATAGTTTTCTCTGTCGCGTTGGCACGTGCGGCCACATCCGGAGGCGTTAATTCACAGTCGCTTGAATCAGACATTACCTGAATAACGTGTCGCACTTGTACGATGACCTTTCAAAACTGACGTTTGTCATTTTTTTGTTACAACAAACGCGTGATTATGACAGTGTTTTCTAGATCAGTAAGGTGGTTAAGAATACACAGTTTTCTTATGTGGTTGCAGGTAAAAGTATTTACCTACGCCCTATCTGGTAACCGCATCATACCACACTGTCATCTCGACAAGTATTATTGACATTACGTACACAAGCACGTAATAGCTTTGACAAGAACATTACGTGCTGACAACTAAACAGCTGATTGCTTACCGTACAACCAAATGACATTTCTTTGATGTACAGGGAGTTTTTGTTTAAAGTATACGTATTTTAAATCCAGCCTATTTTCATTAAATCTTTAGTTATTTGTTGTTTTTTCTTAACAGTTCAATTTGAAGCTTTAAACGAGTGTTTTCCACTCCCAGACTAAGCATGAAGTAAAATTTCGAGTTTAGAAAAGCCCCGTGAAAATTTGTCGAGGGTCGCGCAGCGACCCGAGACAAATTTTCTGGGCTTTTCTAAACTCGAAATTTTACTTCATGCGCCACGCGTATAAAACACTAAAATATTGTGAACTCTATGTATATTTAAACTTCACTTGAAATCAGTGTTTTATACGCGTGGCTCAAGAAGTAAAATTTCGAGTTTAGAAAAGCCCAGAAAATTTGTCTCGGGTCGCTGCGCGACCCTCGACAAATTTTCACGGGGCTTTTCTAAACTCGAAATTTTACTTCATGCTTAGTCTGGGAGTGAAAAACACTCGTTTAAAGCTTCAAATTGAACTTTTTCAAAAATCAACGAATATCTAGAGATTTAAAGAAAATAGTTTGACAATGATTAACGGGTTTTTCTTTAAAGTGTACGAACTCCAAATTCAGTTTATTTTCTTTAAATCTTTAGATATTCGTTGTGTTTTTAAATGAGTTCAATTTAAAGTTATAAACGAGTGTTTTCAACTCCCAGACTAAGCATGAAGTAAAATTTCGAGTTTAGAAGAGCCCCGTGAAAATTTGTCGAGGGTCGCGTAGCGACCCGAGACAAATTTTCTGGGCTTTTCTAAACTCGAAATTTTACTTCATGCGCCACGCGTATAAAACACTAAATATTGTGAACTCTATGTATATCTGAAACTCACTTGCAGTCAATGTTTTATACGCGTGGCGCATAAAGTAAAATTTCGAGTTTAGAAAAGCCCAGAAAATTTGTCTCGGGTCGCTGCGCGACCTTCGACAAATTTTCACGGGGCTTTTCTAAACTCGAAATTTTACTTCATGCTTAGTCTGGGAGTGGAAAACACTCGTTTAAAGCTTTGAATTGAACTCTTTTAAAAAATCAACGAATATCTAGAGATTTACAGAAAATAGTTTGACAATGATTACCGGGTTTTTCTTTAAAGTGTACGAACTCCAAATTCAACTTATTTTCTCTAAATCTTTAGATATTCATTGTGTTTTTAAAAGAGTTCAATTTAAAGCTTTAAACGAGTGTTTTCCACTCCCAGACTAAGCATGAAATAAAATTTCGAGTTTAGAAAAGCCCCGTTAAAATTTGTCGAGGGTCGCGCAGCGACCCGAGACAAATTTTCTGGGCTTTTCTAAACTCGAAATGTTACTTCATGCGCCACGCGTATAAAACACTTAATATTGTGAACTCTATGTATATTTGAAACTCACTTGAAATCAATGTATTATATGCGTGGCGCATGAAGTAAAATTTCGAGTTTAGAAAAGCCCAGAAAATTTGTCTCGGGTCGCTGCGCGACCCTCGACAAATTTTCACGGGGCTTTTCTAAACTCGAAATTTTACTTCATGCTTAGTCTGGGAGTGAAAAACACTCGTTTAAAGCTTCAAATTGAACTTTTTCAAAAATCAACGAATATCTAGAGATTTAAAGAAAATAGTTTGACAATGATTAACGGGTTTTTCTTTAAAGTGTACGAACTCCAAATTCAGTTTATTTTCTTTAAATCTTTAGATATTCGTTGTGTTTTTAAATGAGTTCAATTTAAAGTTATAAACGAGTGTTTTCAACTCCCAGACTAAGCATGAAGTAAAATTTCGAGTTTAGAAGAGCCCCGTGAAAATTTGTCGAGGGTCGCGTAGCGACCCGAGACAAATTTTCTGGGCTTTTCTAAACTCGAAATTTTACTTCATGCGCCACGCGTATAAAACACTAAATATTGTGAACTCTATGTATATCTGAAACTCACTTGCAGTCAATGTTTTATACGCGTGGCGCATAAAGTAAAATTTCGAGTTTAGAAAAGCCCAGAAAATTTGTCTCGGGTCGCTGCGCGACCTTCGACAAATTTTCACGGGGCTTTTCTAAACTCGAAATTTTACTTCATGCTTAGTCTGGGAGTGGAAAACACTCGTTTAAAGCTTTGAATTGAACTCTTTTAAAAAATCAACGAATATCTAGAGATTTACAGAAAATAGTTTGACAATGATTACCGGGTTTTTCTTTAAAGTGTACGAACTCCAAATTCAGCTTATTTTCTCTAAATCTTTAGATATTCATTGTGTTTTTAAAAGAGTTCAATTTAAAGCTTTAAACGAGTGTTTTCCACTCCCAGACTAAGCATGAAATAAAATTTCGAGTTTAGAAAAGCCCCGTGAAAAATTGTCGAGGGTCGCGCAGCGACCCGAGACAAATTTTCTGGGCTTTTCTAAACTCGAAATGTTACTTCATGCGCCACGCGTATAAAACACTTAATATTGTGAACTCTATGTATATTTGAAACTCACTTGAAATCAATGTTTTATATGCGTGGCGCATGAAGTAAAATTTCGAGTTTAGAAAAGCCCAGAAAATTTGTCTCGGGTCGCTGCGCGACCCTCGACAAATTTTCACGGGGCTTTTCTAAACTCGAAATTTTACTTCATGCTTAGTCTGGGAGTGGAAAACACTCGTTTAACGCTTCAAATTTAACTTTTTCAAAAAACGAGGAATTAAGTGAAATTTTGAGTTTAGAAAAGCCTGAAATTTTAGTTCGGTCGCGTAGCGCTACATTTTAGTTAAATTTCACATTTGTGGAAACCACTGGAAAGGCAGGTGTCATAACATCGGGTTTAATTAAATTGGAAGATGATGATTAAGCGCAAATTCGATTCGGTCTGTCCGTAATTTATGGTAAAAATTAATTACCCGACGAAGGGAGGGAGTCTGCGATAACAGTTTAACTTATTACTAAGAAAATTGACTAATTCCCGCACCTGTTGTTAAATTTATTAGCGGTGTTTGTGCAAGAGTGTGACAAGGAGATAATTTCGTTATAAATTATGACATAGAGATGGAATTTGCTCAACACTCGAAATTTATATTATATACGTTTTCGTTTCGACTTTTTGCGTTCCACTCCATTTACTTTATGTGCACGGTCTATTAATTAAATTAACTTGCGGTGAATTATTATTAATTAATTAAAATTTGTATTTAGAAAAGGTAGGTTTTGAGTTGAACGCAGAAATAATACTAACTGTAAAAAGTAACAAATAACCAGAACGACTATGCTTGTAATGCCTTATAAACGTAAAAAAATCTACGTTAACCCAGCTGATAATAAATAATTGGAACTTAAACAGCTTTTTAATTAAAATGAAGAAGTTCAAATAACCATATATATTCTCTTTTCAAAATGAGCGATTCAAATATTATTGAAACCATAAGTAAATTATATTGATTACAATCATAATACAGTAATTTGCGTCGGTGTACATTATGGTGGATGCGCCGGGCCGACGCGGTCAAATAGACTTCATAGTTCAATAAACAAGGTAAATTGACAATTGAGAATTGTTATTACCACTGGTTGTAACAACAGTGAATTATCATAACATAAATATTCGTTTCTAACGCCTATTAAATTAGAACACTGGAAGCGTTTCAGGTTGCAATTAGTCGGGCGATTTATGAGCAAGGTATATTTTGTCAATAATATTTTATGGGCATATTGAGCATTGTCGACTCCTGCTAGAATTACTATACCGACGGTTATGACTGCAATTAATCGGACCTGCGGTCTGTTCTTGACCGGGACAATCGAAACTAAATCACTGATACCGGTATTATGTAGCCACCATTATACTGCTTCATTGTTCCCTGATCAGATCACAACACTAAATATACGCAAAGCTAAAATCAATTAAATTACTTTTTAATCACCTGCTAATTAATAAACATTTTCTTATAATATTATCAATGATATTCTTGTTAGAGTTACGTGAAGTGTTAGTAATAGATATGTAAATAGTTGAATTTCTTGATAGAACAGAATAGAATAGAATAGAAATTTATTATTGCCAATACTTAACAGTTTACACAAGTCAATGAGAGAGAACAAAGATATAAGGTCATGGTACATTTGACCACAGAGATGCATGACGGTATATATAAAATGGTATTTTAAGTTTTAGATAAATTAAATGAAATAAAGTCATAAATTACTGTATAAATAAAATAAAGAGACTACAACAATAATAAAATATATGTAAAATACTGTAAAGATAAAATTGAAATAAACACATTATACATATTAAAATAATCTTTACAGTAAAGAATAAGGAATTCACCTACTTACATATCTATTCTAATATCATATTTATGTTTTTGTAATCAAAGGGAAATTAAATATGGAACATGCATTTAGACATATTAAACTAAAAATCACTTGAGGATTTACTCGATACAGTACCCTTAAATTCAGTTTAAATAGAATAAAAATTTTCTACACAAAACGTAACTTGCTAACTTAATTATTAGTATAAATGAAATTGCCAATTCTTGGTTGCAGAATACTTCAAACATTAAAAGTGCGATTCTTTTCGCAATCTACAAGAAGTTAGTCTTACAAAGACTATATCAACACAGTAGTTGTTTCAATGAGTGTTTGATATAGTCTTTGTAAGACTAACTTGTTGTAGATTGCGAAAAGAATCGCACTTTTAATGTTTGAACTTAATTATTAGTTGAAAAAATAGTGTTGGAATATTTCCCTCCTAAAATGTTGACATTAACCCCACTGGGAATACTTGAAACACTGCTGCAAAGAAATTTGTATTTGTATATGAAAATATGAGAAATGGTTTAAAATGGTTTAAAATAGTTTAAAATGTCAAAAGTAACATCAAATGTTGAACAGGAAAAAACCGGCGTCGTGTAAAAAGTGATACAAAAGTCATACAGGGAGTTATACTTTTAAGTACAAATATCCTAATTAAACACTTTTTGTCCTTACATCACTTTTATTTTTATTCGTTAGATTTAAATTTCGAGTGCTAGGAACTCATTATCAATAACTAGTTATTTAGTTATTGATAATGAGTGCAGTAGTTGTAGTTATTTAGTTATTGATAATGAGTGCAGTAGTTGTCGTTATTTAGTTATTGATAATGAGTGCTTAGCACTCGAAATGTACATCTAACGAATACAAATAAAAGTAAAGTAAGGAACAAACAATGTTTTTGTTGTATACACTGTAAATTTTCAGATATTTTTTTAAATTGTTCTATTTGAAGCTTTAAATAAGTGATTTTCAGTCCCAGACTAAGCATGAAGTAAAATTTCGAGTAGAAAACGCTCGTTTATAGTTTAAAATTCAACTTATAAAAAACCAACAAAAATCTGAAGATTTACTGCATATAATTGTGATATCTATACTTCAAATAAAAACTTCCAGTTTCTTGAAATAAAGGCGATATTTTACTTAATGCGCCACGCGTACAAAACGCTGGAATATAATTTCAGAATATACTGCTTAAGCAGTATTCTAGAGTAGTATATTTTGAACTTAAATTAAAATTAGTGTTTTATACGTGTGGCGCATGAAGTAAAATTTCGAGTTTAGAAAAGCCTGAAAATTTGGTTTGGTCGCTCCGCGCTTCGCGCTACGTGACCAAACCAAATTTTCAGGCTTTTCTAAACTCGAAATTTTACTTCATGCTTAGTCTGGGAGTGGAAACACTAGTTTAAAGCTACAAATTGAATTAAAAAAAAACAAGTATCTGAAGATTTACAGCATATACACTGTAATTTGATTATCTATACATTAAGAAAAAGAAAACGCTCTGTATATTTGATCTTAATACTGAATTTACTTTAGTAAAACAATAGCCAATATCACCATATATCACCACCATATATCCAATATCATATCATAAGCAATCTCATAACTTGATTTCATGTAATTTACACACATTGCATATGTTATCTTCGTTTTCATTAGTTACTTCTTTTTCCCCTATGTAGAACTTCGGAGCTAGAATTTTTCAAAGTGGAAAAAATAATGTCTTAAATTAATTTCTTATCTGATACCTGGTGAAACATAATAATTTAATTTGTGAAAAATACCAAGTGTTTTTAATTTTATTAACTTTACATGTTAAAAAATTACTAATTTATTTTTTAAATTTTGGCAAATTTTTTAATAATAATTAAATGGAAGTATTACCATGTTTTTTATGACTTTTAGTACCACAAACACATAATGAACATTGATTAATAAGGCTGATTAAATTTTTAGTGCAATAACTATTAACGAACGGTTTAGCGTAGACACCCTGTATATATATATATATATATATTTATATATATATATATATATATATTTATATATATATATATATATATTTATATATATATATATATATATATATATATATATATATATATATATATATATATATATATATATATATATATATATATATATATATATATATATATATATATATATATATATATATATATCTCAGCTCTCGTTAAAGATAGAAAAAAAATGTTTTCACGAAATTTGCTTGATTTTAAAAGCTGCATAACCTAAAATTATTTTCAAATATACAGGGTGTCCCATTATTCCATACTTAATACCAACTTTGTTATTTTAAATGAAACACCCTATATATTATTTTTTTATTTGATCCGCCTTTAAATAACCTACACAAATATATATCATTATCGGCACTTTAGGTAATTCGTTACACATTTTAATATTACTTATAAAACCTAGTAAAAAACTACCCTCGAATATTTAATATTTAAAATGTACATTACTTCATTTTTTTTAAATGGGACATCTAATATTTTTTTATTTTATCAAATCCGCAATAAAAAATGCTTTATTTCTTGTATATCATACCCTTTATCTATTTTCATTAGTTTTGGAGATATTAACATTTTTCTGTCAAATATAGGGTATACAAAAAATAAGGCATTTTTCATTTCGGATCTGATAAAGTAAAGAAATATAGGGTGTCCCATTTAAGAAAATGAAGTTATGTACATTTTAAATATTAAATATTAGAAGGTAGTTTTTTATTAGGTTTTATAAGTAATATTATAATGTGTTATAGTCAATGGATAGAGCATTCTTTACTGCATATGTGTGTAAAATTACAGACTGATATCTTAAAAAATAAGGACACAGTGAATTTTTAAGTAAAGTACTAAAACTGCCAAAATTTTCAAAAAATATTTTTTTCTGAAGTAACAAATAACCTAAAGTGCCAATAATGATATATCTTTGTGTAGGTTATTTAAAGGCGGATCAAATAAAAAAATAATATATAGGGTGTTCCATTTAAAATAACAAAGTTGGTATTAAGTATGGAATAATGGGACACCCTGTATATTTGAAAATAATTTTAGGTTATGCAGCTCTTAAAATCAAGCAAATTTGGTGAAAACATTTTTTTCTATCTTTAACGAGAGCTGAGATATCTTCCGAGACCGCACTAATGGGACACCCAGTATATATAGGCAGAGTTCGGAAAATTTCCTAACAGGGCATTCGACCAATAATACGGCAGGAGAGATGTGTGTAATCTACTTTATTGTAATACCAAGCTTTCGGGACTCATTTTGTCCCTTCCTCAGGGTTAACACTAAAAACAATGAGCAAAAAACAAAAAATTACTGATCTGAATTAAACTATTAGTTACTGACGAAATCTTGAAAAAATATTAATTAGCGAATAAATTTGAGCCTACATTTGTGATTATTTGAACAAACTATTGTTAAACTGACGCTGCATTTGTTTAATTATCCTATCGATACTCATGGTTGTTGTTGAATTTAAATTTTAAGAGTGAGGTTATTGCGTACAAAAAATCGTAACCGCGTGGTTACGACAGAAGTGAAATTTTAAAAGAAAACAAACGGCACAATTACATTTTAAAACTGGAAATTGTCACTGTGTTCCACTGTTTCTTGGATAACCCGGGGTGTTATCACCGCAATTGTTTATATTTGATTTACTTTTACTCACGCGGCCGCATCTTAGTGCGAAACGACGCACGTGTTTTCACACAAACAGCAACAATGGCTGGTGCCTGTCTACAGGTGCCACTCGGCTCTCTCCGTCTCTGTCACCGACGGAGAGAGGCGCACGCCACTCGTTTCTAGGAACGTCACGCCAGCCAGCGCGCGGTGTTTGAAATTTCGGGCTTGAGCTCGAGGGATTCAAACATCGACGCTGGAGGCCCATTTACCTGCCCTGTTGTTGCCGCTTATGAGTTTATTGCTGTGAAATGACTATTATGCATATGGTTACTGTTATTGATGCCGGGTTTAGGTTGGTGGTGACACTCTACGGAGTTAATTTGATTGCGCTTAAAATTATAATTTTATTACATTTTTAGTTGGATTTTTTCATTTATATCTTTTACTCTTCCTAACCTTTCTATTGAAACGTGTGAGCGCACCAAGTTAAATCTATTTCGTGCACCTAACCTAAACCCGGCATCAATAAAAAATCCTTGTCATATGGTTGAATTAGTTCTCCTCATGTAAAATATTTTCAACCTTATATCACTCCCGGTTCTACCGAAAGTAGCACCAAATTTGTTATTTTAAATAGAACACCCTATATATTAGTAATTTTTTAATAAGAAATGGGTCATTCCATTTAAAAAAAATGAATTACGAGATATTGAAGAGGGTACTTCGATATTGTCAAAATTGACAGTTTTCAATTAATGTACTTATGGAGGCATCCTTTTAGTACAAGTAGTGATATAAATCATATTTTTATCTTACTCTTAAAAGAAGTTACAGACAGATTTCAAGATGTCTTTTAAAGGTCAAAATTTTAGATATATTTTTTTTGCTTGAAAACTAGAAGGGATAAGTGTACATATGTTCGAATAAAATATATTGCAATTTAAACGAGGAATCAAAAAAATTACTAATATATAGGGTGTTCGATTTAAAATAACAAATTTGGTGCTACTTCCGGTTGAACCGGAAGTGATACAAAGTTCAAAATATATCACATGAAAATAACTGATTCAACCGTATAACAAGGATTTTTTTTCAAATTTTTAGTGCAACGGCAACCCTATAAACTTTTAACGAACGGTTTAGCGGTGACATATACAGGGTGCCCGTCTTTGGAGCTCAAGCATGTGGACCTCGGTTATTTGAAGAGATACAAGGTCGGTTAAATTAGAGCAAAGTTGCCCAATCTGGAGTATAACATAATGCCGTTTTGAAACATTAAATATTCCGACTACTTCCGAAGATATCCGAAAAAAATCGAAATTTTTAAAAAGGGTTTTTATTTTTTTTGCGAAACTATTTGAAGAGATACTTCAAAACAGTTTACACTTTATCATTGCCACTTTGTACGCTCTACAACGTGGTGATATCATAATAAAAATTCGACGTTTCGATTTTCGGCAAACATCCTCAACTTTACGGTGATGTGTCATGTCTTAGAGTTTGTTCTAGCAGTCTAATGGAAATGCCAAATATCCTGTTTTTGTAAAGAGTGCCTTGGAAATTACAGCTACACTTTTGTTTAATAAAGTAATTCATTAAACATTAATACAAAACTAACGCAAAATTGCTTTCTATTGCTATTTCATTATAACATAAAAAAAGTACAAAAATATTATTCAAATTCATAACATAGAATGAAACCAGAGCATGAGAAACGAATAAATTAAAAAACAATTATAAGAGGTGTTCGAATGGCTCACCCTCCATCTTGAGGCATATGCGTCTGAATGCGTCTTCTTAAATTTTATATTGATCTTAAAACATCCCTGCTTCTTATTTTGATCCTTAAAGTTGTAATGATCTTTCTTCGTATGTCATTGATATCGGTGGGTACAGATTTATAAATTATTTTTTTTATGGCTCCCCATAAATAATAAACGTACCTCCCCGCTAGTTGAAATGACTCTATCGGTAATTATTTCAGACAAATAATCAGACACTCTCCTAGCGTTATGTGGTGGAGCTCCATCTTGTTGGAACCAAAGGCTATTTAGGTGGTTAAGGCAAATGTTGTAATCGATGTAATCAGTCAGGTAGGTCATTGAAAAGTGCAAATACCCATCTGGAGCCAAATTGTGTTTGTAAATGTACGGGCTTATCTCATGATCTTATCGCCAAATAAACTAACCCATAGATAGTCGTCCTTGGTGTTCGTGTGGATTTTTAACGGATCATACATGTTCATTGTAACGAAATAACATGCCTGTGTTGGTAAACTTGCACTCATCCGTGAATATCACGTTAGAAAGAAAATGGAAATTTTGCAATAACAGCGTCATGATAGGAACAGAACAGTGTCTTCTGGATGCAAGACTTGCGTGATATGAATTTTAAAGGGAGGATACTTATGTTTTTTCAAGACTCTCCACACTACTTGATGAGATACATTCATTTCTTCTGCTCCCTTGTCGAAGTAAAAATATTATTTTGAACCTATTGGAGAATTAAATTTAAACCCGTTTATTATTTTTCAGGTTTTAACATTTTACTTACTGCTTGTAAAATTTCCATTTCGTTTCCGTTGGGCTTATGAACACAGCTCCTAGGCTTAGAAAATGCACCAAACTAAGGTAAATTTCTATGAAGAAACAGAAAACAATTTTGAGCAGGTTCTTGCCTAGTTCTAGTATATCGCGTTATCCTTCAATTGAAAACGGCATTTTGTTATAAATGTATACTAGTTTTGTAACTGTAGTCGAAGTGCCAAAAATTACTTTATTAAACAAAAGTGTCATTTCCAAGGCATCCTTTGCAAAAACAGGATTTTTGGCATTTCCATCAAAATGCAAGACCAAACCCCAACACATGACACATCACCGTAATCAGAAAATATAGCTGTATTTGAAAAAGTAAATATCCGAGATGGCGCCCATAAGAAAAAACAAAGTTGATAGTGTTTGCCGAAAATCGAAAAGTCGAATTTTTATTATAATATCACCACGTTGTAGAGCGTACAAAATGACAATGATTAAGTGTAAATTGTTTTGAAGTATCTCTTCAAATAGTCTCACAGAAAAATAAACAGGTATTTTGAAAATTTCCATTTTTTTCGGATATCTTCGGAAGTATTTGGAATATTTAATGTTTCAAAACGGCATTCTGTTATACTCCAGATTGGGCAACTTTGCCCTAATTTAACCGACCATGCATCTCTTCAAATAACCGAGATCCCCATGCTTGAGCTCCAAAAACGGGCACCCTGTATATATATATATATATATATATATATATATATCATTTCTTCGCCTGAAAAAGCCCCAGTGTGGCGAAAAATTGTAGCGAATGCACATTTTTTATTTGGAAGTGTTTAAATTGTTTTATTTATATAAAAGCCTAATGAAAATTTAAAAAAACATAATTATAGTTTCATTTAATTTTGATATGGATTGCGACGTAGTAATGGTCAAAACCATCGTGATGTTAAATTCTTTAGTATTGAGTTATAATACTTTTTATTGTTAATTCCTTCCTTCGCTTAATTTTATTGCACGCCATATGCGCATTTCGAACACAAAGTGAATAAAAAATACTAGAAACAACTTCACGTAACCAAAAAAAAAATATATCTAATATTTAAAATAACAACAGAATTTCACTGTATAAAAGTACATATTTTACCAATTTCCTTCATTTGCATAATCGGATTTATTAAGAAATGCTAATAAGATTCCAGCTTATGAACATTAAGGGGATTTTTTGCGGTTTTTTTTGTACACATTTAAATATAAAAAGGGCCGCTCGTAATTTCATTAGTCGCCGTGGGGTAAATAATGAAATTATATTTTAAATCGTGTTTACAATTCGACGATTAATCTGAAACTTTCTACAGGTGTGTTTAATATTTGTTCAACGCTGAAAGTTTACTGAATATTTGCTCATCACTGAAACTTCGGTATAATTAAAAAATATATATACAGTATTAGCCATATGACTTTCAACATTTTTGTTAATAAGAATATTTTCCAACAACACAATGAAACTATGAATACTATTAACGATTTATACACTGTGTATTAGCCAAATGGAATAAATTCGATAATGAATAAATGGAGGCGTGTTCAAAAAAACCATCGGACACGTTGATTGGTATTATTAGTTACACATTTTTTTCAACAAAAACTTTTTATACAGGGTCTGTCATGTATGGCCAATACTAACTTTCTTATTTGAAATGCAACACCCTGTGTATTATTCAATTTTTGCATTCCTCAGAAAATTGTAGACATATTTTATGTACAATGTTTAACTTTATCTATAACTGTTTCGGAAATATTAAGCGTTTTCAGATTTTTTTTTAGAGCATTTTGAACATACAGAGAGTTTTATGTAACACCGAACATTTTTATACCGAACATTTCTCTTTGAAGTAGCCATATGCATACGTTGCACACTTTCCGATGCTTGATTTATTAATAGAATCAAATTTGAAGCTTTAAGCGAGTGTTTTCTACTCCCAGGCTAAGCATGAAGTAAAATTTCGAGTTTAGAAAAGCCTAAAAATTTGGTTTGGTCGCGTGGCTTTTCTAAACTCGAAATTTTACTTCATGCGCCACCGGTACAAAACACTGATTCAATGTAAAGTTTAGCGGTGCGTTTTAAACTTCGTAATATGTCAGTGTTTTGTACCGGTGGCGTATAAAGTAAAATTTCGAGTTAAGAAAAGCCTGAAAATTTGGTTTGGCCGCTCCGCGCTTCGCGCTACGCGACCAAACCAAATTTTCAGGATTTTCTAAACTCGAAATTTTACTTTATGCTTAGCCTGGAAGTGGAAAACACTCGATTAAAGCTTCAAATTAAATTATTTTAATAAACCAAGCATCGAAAAATATGCAACGTATGCATATGAATACTTCAAAGAAAAATTCTCGTTATGAAAATGTTCGGTGTTACATAAAACTCGATGTATACACTGACATTAATGGTTTTTTTGTTTTTTTTTAATTATCAAGAAATAAACAGTACTACTTATTAGTTTTTGGGTGTGTTGTAGCGAATTACTGTAATCAAATAATTTTCTATTTTTTAATGTACAGGGTGTTTTTTTTTTCGATTATATTATAGGGTATAGGCTAAACGGTACGAGATACAAAAAAAACTAAGATGTGTGTCCCGGTCTCTTTTTTAGTGTTTGGTTGAATGGCGGAATCAGATCTACGCTAACTAGATTGGTTTAGAAGATACAGGGTGATTCTCAAAATCTGCCAGTTTTTATTATCTCTTATGACTCGGTTATTTATGGAGATACAAACAAAATGTAAATACAAAAGTTTTATGACTTTTTACGTAGAATCCAGTGGTGTACTTAAAAACAATATAGATGTTTTAGTTTTTGAGATATTATCAAAACTAGTATTTTCTTAGATGGGATGCCCTGTATCTGATTATCTCAAAATTTTTTCTAGCGATTGCAACAATATCTAACACTTTATATTTTGTTTTGTCTTAAATAGTTTAAATACCAACAAAAAAAAGAAAAAATTATCTAGATGGCCATGAATTGAATTCTGTAAGCGTTTGATTTTGTTTGTTTACATGTCATAAAATTCAATATTAATTACGTATTGGTTTTAATATTCCATTGTTAACAAAATATTTTCGATTATATTTCTTTTAAAAAGGAGTCTAAAATGATATGTTTCTTAACTATGCAAAATTAAACATTTTGGGTGCTATATTGAGGGTAATGAAAATAAAGACGCAGCTTTAGACTTGTGCCAATATATTTCTCAATATTGCTGCTAGATACCGTGGGATCTTCAATTTCCTTTTTGTAAATCTTACCTCTTGGTTTTCCAAATGATTCACACTCACATAAATTGTGATATAATCTTTGACACATTTCTTTTTTTGGCTGTCGTCGGTCCGGATAACACTCAAAATATATGTCTAAAGCTGCATCTTTATTTTCATTACGGTTATATTGAGAGTAATGAAAATAAAGACCTAAAATGTTCAATTTTGCATAGTTTTGAAATATGTTTATTTTTGACTCCTTTTTTTAAAGAAATATAATCGAAAATATCAAAACCAATACGTAATTATTCTTGAATTTTATGACATGTAAACAAACAAAAACAAACGCTTAAATAATTCAATTCATGCCCATCTCGAAAATCTTTTTTTTTTGGTTTTTGGTATTTTAGCTATTTAGGACAAAACAAAATATCGAGTGTTACATATTGTTGTAATCACAAGAAAAAATGCATTTTTTGAGATACTCAGATACAGGGTGTCCTATTTAAGAAAATAGTAGTTTTAATAATATCTCAAAAATTTTAAAATTTATATTTTTAAGTACGCCACTGGATTCAACGTAAATAGTCATAAAACTTTTATAATTAAATTTTGTTTGTATCTTCCTAAATAACTGAGTCATGAGAGATAATAAAAATCATGCATAGAATGGTAAAGTTGTCGTGTAACCAATTATTCCTTGTATAATTGAATATCTGTCGAAGTATTAATTAGCTCGAGAAGTAGTTGTTTTAATGAATATTTAGAGACTTGTCTCAATGAGATAAAAGTTTTGCAGAAAGTCGATATTAATTTTAATTCGTTTTTATATTTTGTAAATATTTTGCAAACTATTGACAAACTCAATTTTTCTTAATGTTAAATTTTTAAAAAACATTTTTGTAATTTGATATCTTAATTTGATATAATTACAAGTAATAATTTTAAACAAAAGTTACCCTTACAATTACACACTTATTACTTTGTTTGTATAACACATTTTTATTTAATGTGACTGCAGTTTGGACAAATTAGGTTAGTCATTATCAAACATAAAAATTTACCTTATATTGTCCTAAGTCTTCAACAAGACAGGCGAATGTTGCTTCTCTTCCCACAGCCGCAGTTACATTCGTTATTAGAGCCGTAAATTTTGGATTTTCTGAAATAAAATAGAAAACGAATTATTTTTGTTGATCATTATTTTTTCATATCAATTTAAGTGTTTCGTGATTCTGATAAGGTAAACAACCACTAAACTAGCCCATTATCAAACGATACAACAATCTTAACACCAGGAATGTGAATTTGTGTTCAGTTTTGATATACGATATTGACATACGATATTTGGATATAACAGTGAGAATACAACTCAGCCTACTAGAACGAATTTTCAGCCAATGAGATGCAAGGAAAGCGGTAGGTACATGTCTATCACCGCGATGATAAAAAACAAAAGAAGCGGTGGGTAATAAGTTGTCCTGTCATTCGAAACGTCAAAATAGGTTAAGTTTCGTGCAGTAATATTAATAGAAAAGTGAAAAGTGCGACGCCAAAAAACACCATCATGAATAAAGAATCACAGTGGCGGCAGTTTACGAACTTTTGCGCGGTTAAAAAATGCTCAATCAATAGGGAAACAACAATATCTCAGCTGTCGATAATGTTAAGGGACTCACATTATTTTATTCGTTATATTCTCTCACTAAATATAACTCGTAATATGATTAATTATCGATGATATTTTGTCGTTGAAACCGAAGCAGCACATTCAACTCGCCCTTCGGGCTCGTTGAATCTGCAGCTCGGTTTCAACTCCAAAATATCATCGATAATAATCATACCACTCGTTATATTACGGCTGACAATATTGTTGTATATCAAAATTACCAAAAACATGTTATTGGTGAAAAACACCTGTATTTGTTAGCTACATCTGCTTTAAAATTTGTTAAAACCAATACCCAAATAATGCATGATATGCCAAACAAAGTTTAAAATTATGGAATCAAGTATTTAGGGTTAATACAAAATTAAAAGAAAAGAATAATACGCTTCTTATAGTTTGCACACTTTAAACATAATATATAAAATTACGAACATGTTTTTCGTGTAAAATGCAAACAATGAGTCTTAATTTCAACTTCCCGATATTTCAGTGTTCTCGAAATTTTATTTCATGCTTAATTAAGGAGTGGAAAAACACTTGTTACAAAAATATTGAAAACTCGGAGTGCACAAAAACTCTAATTAATTTAGTCTGTAGGCAAAATAAAAATTGACTGAAAAGACACGAATAAAATTGAAATAAATCGCATGAGTCTAATTATAATAAATTCAAATCAGTTTTTTATTACAAACAAAAAAAGAAACGTTACGATGTAATAAACGAAATCAACCCACACACAGAGAGCACTTATTAAATAAAACACTCCTCGCACTGTCTGCAATATTCACACAACAACGAAAAACGGCACAGACTAATAATAACAACGCGATAGCAAAAGTTAGACAGCCCAAAACCCAAACCCTCGGCGCGCAAGTGACTCTTAATATTTATGGGTGTTTAAAGTCTACGCTTAATTACCGCCCAACCCCTTTTCCTGAATATTGACATAAGTATCCCGGTAATTCATTAATGAGTTTGTTGCCGCTTTAAGGACGATATATCAGGAGTTACAGCCGCGATAAAGCACGGAATCGTAACTGCACAAAATGCGGATGAGGGGTCGGTTAATTAAAAGCAAACAGGAAAAGACGAGTGCATCCCTTCGAAGCCCCGAAAATCGGTTTATAAACGAATGCTGAGGGTGGTTTTGCAGTTTACAGCTAACCCTTTTTCGGGGGTAAGTGTGCGTAGGAGAGAGGGCTATAAATGCGGACTTGACTTTATTGTTGTATCGGAACGTTGGGGTAACTCGATTCTGGGGCATAATTAGGTTCTGCTAGGTGCTCTAGCTCTATCTTTGATCTTTCAAACAAACAGATTTCCTCGCTTATTATTGTATAGTATGCATAATATCGTCGCTGTTATATCAAAATATCGTATGTAAGAATTTACACTTTTTAGTAGCTGAGAAGACCTTTTATTTTCTTAATGTATAAAATTATGAAAATGTTTTTCGTGTAAAATGCAAATATTGTGACTTAATCAATAAGATAATCTAGGACAATAAATATCCATTGAAACAACTAGCTGTTTTAATGGGTATTTATTGTCTTAAGTTGTTTTAATAGTTAAGACACATTGTTTGCATTGTACACGAAAACATTTTCGCAATTTTATAAATAATGAATATTTTAGCTCAAAATGCAATAAACACGTTGAACTAAATTTAAAGTGACATCACAACAGTAGAATCTGTGATTATGATCTGGGGTCCAAAGATGAACCGAGTTCGACGTTTTTTGGTGAAACTGGGCCCTACAGTCTAATTTCTGACACATTACAAATTATTTTTTAATACGAACCTTGCTATACATTTTTTTCATTTTATTATAAGTGTAGAAATACTAAACTTCTAAGAGTATATATATATAAATTAAAATAAAAATAAAAAAGTGATTGCAGTTTAAGCGGAGAAACCCGGAGATTGCTACCCATTAAACTTGACAGTTAAAATAAGCAGTAAACGTCGTTTAAGAGCGAAAATAATTAGCAAGTCTAATGCGGGGCCATCTGCTGGCGATGTCGGACATAAAAATGATAAAGTCGCGGAAAAACCCGTCATCTCTATTACATTGTAAACTATTTTTTTTTTCTTTTCGATAAAAGCATATTTAGTAAATTACTTGTTGTTTAATTATGCGCGTGATGAAGAAGCGCGCGCTTTTTTTTCGGACTTAAGACGTTTTAACCCTCTGTTGCGCGATAATGAGACGGAAAAATGATTGATTGCTCCGGGTCGGAACCGTTCTGCTCCGGGGATAAAGAGCGCGAGGGAGGATTGATGGGTTGATTATTGCCACCGCGGGGGTACTTTACAATATTTTTTTCACATAAAACGACGTTGTTAACATCTTTTTGCACGGATTATTTACTAAAGGGTCGTTTTCCGTTAATATATTTTACACGCATACACACAAAACATTTTTTTTTGTATAAATTAAATCGATTTCAACAACTTACAAACATAAAAAAAATATTTTTAAACAGCTACTTCTTAGGAGAATGTATTTCAAATTATAAGGATTTTCTTCATTTATATTTATTAAAATGTATTCAAGTATTTATAAAATATTGATTTCTGTCTTTTCGGCCTTCAGATTTACTAACTCGTTAAAATATAAACGATTTATGCCCGGTATTATAAACAATTAATAAATCATTAGATAACTATTTGTGAAGTAAATTTATTTACCTAGTAAACTAATGGGCAAATAAAATTGCGTATTATAAAGCAAACCTACCAAATAATTAGCAATTCTAGAAATAAATTATTTAATTAGTAGATTACAGACCAAAATTATACATTTACATTGTGGACTTAGCTGGAACCACCCGTATTTCAAATTAAATTGTCAATCAAATTGGAAATTTAGTATAATTCCTTATAATTATGGAGAATAACATATAATGGTTTGTAAATTAAATTCACTTGGTTTTGTTTCACTTATATGTATTATATTTTCTACTAGTTTCGGCTTAATGCCATTATCAAGAATAACGCGTACAAGACACTGATTTCAAGTGAAGTTCACTTGTTCACAATACTTCATTGTTTTCAGTGTTTAATACGCGTGACGCATGAAGTAAAATTTCGAGTTTAGAAAAGCCTGAAAATTTGGTTTGGTCGCTCCGCGCTTCGCGCTACGCGACCAAACCAAATTTTCAGGCTTTTCTAAACTCGAAATTTTACTTCATGCTTAGTCTGGGAGTGGAAAACACTCGTTTATAACTTTAAATGGAACTAATTTAAAAAAGCGTATGCATAAGTACGAAAATCCCTGATTATGCCTGACTTGATAATGGCATTAAGCCGAAACTAGTAGAAAATATAATACATATAAGTGAAACAAAACCAAGTGAATTTAATTTACAAACCATTATATTTTAAAATGTTTTACCAAGTGATTAATGAGAAAAAAGTGTCCGATATGGAGAATAACAGTGGAATAGGACAGAATTACACAGAACAAGAAAAAGAAAGCTTATTAGAAATTACAAAAGACTTAAACGAGTGTTTTCCACTCCCAGGCTAAGCATGAAGTAAAATTTCGAGTTTAGAAAAGCCTGAAAATTTGGTTTGGTCGCGTAGCGCGAAGCGCGGAGCGGCCAAACCAAATTGTCAGGCTTTTCTAAACTCGAAATTTTACTTCATGCGCCACGCGTACAAGATACTGATTTCAAGTGAAGTTCACTTGTTCACAATACTTCATTGTTTTCAGTGTTTAATACGCGTGACGCATGAAGTAAAATTTCGAGTTTAGAAAAGCCTGAAAATTTGGTTTGGTCGCTCCGCGCTTCGCGCTACGCGACCAAACCAAATTTTCAGGCTTTTCTAAACTCGAAATTTTACTTCATGCTTAGTCTGGGAGTGGAAAACACTCGTTTATAACTTTAAATGGAACTAATTTAAAAAAGCGTATGCATAAGTACAAAAATCCCTCATTATGCCTGACTTGATAATGGCATTAAGCCGAAACTAGTAGAAAATATAATACATATAAGTGAAACAAAACCAAGTGAATTTAATTTACAAACTATTATATTTTAAAATGTTTTACCAAGTGATTAATGAGAAAAAAGTGTCCGATATGGAGAATAACAGTGGAATAGGACAGAATTACACAGAACAAGAAAAAGAAAGCTTATTAGAAATTACAAAAGACTTAAACGAGTGTTTTCCACTCCCAGGCTAAGCATGAAGTAAAATTTCGAGTTTAGAAAAGCCTGAAAATTTGGTTTGGTCGCGTAGCGCGAAGCGCGGAGCGGCCAAACCAAATTGTCAGGCTTTTCTAAACTCGAAATTTTACTTCATGCGCCACGCGTACAAGACACTGATTTCAAGTGAAGTTCACTTGTTCACAATACTTCATTGTTGTCAGTGTTTAATACGCGTGACGCATAAAGTAAAATTTCGAGTTTAGAAAAGCCTGAAAATTTGGTTTGGTCGCTCCGCGCTTCGCGCTACGCGACCAAACCAAATTTTCAGGCTTTTCTAAACTCGAAATTTTACTTCATGCTTAGTCTGGGAGTGGAAAACACTCGTTTATAAATTTAAATGGAACTAATTTAAAAAAGCGTATGCATAAGTACAAAAATCCCTGATTATGCCTGACTTGAAAGACTCTAGGTCTTCGACTCCTTAGAATGTCTTGTGGTTCAAATTATTCACTGTTAGGGAAGATACTATGAGCGAACTTAAATCTGACACAAATGATATGATAGACATGATAACCGTTATGATATTAATAAATACAAGTAGATGAATCTAAAGTAAATATAATAATATAATAGACTTTTGACTTTTAACTGTCACATTATTTAGAGAATAAAATTTACTTGGTAGAGAAACAAACAAATAATTTACTGAGAAGATTTATTAGCCAAATAAAGTTATTTTGTGTTTATAACACCGAAATCTTTAAAATAAATTAATTTATTTCTAAAGTAAATTTTATTTAGGGAATGAAACGTTTTCTAATACCAGGCATTAGTAAATTTAAAGGCCAAAACAAAAAAACAATTTTACACTTCATTGTATTTTAAAAATACTTAAATAGTTATATACATTTTATAATGATTTAAAAATAAAAACGCTTGGTTAAATTTCACTAATATTTTGGTTTTGTATTCTAACTAGTTTCGACTTTAACTTAAAGTCGAAGCTAGTTGGAATAAAATACTAAAATATTAGTGAAATTTATCTAAGTGTTTTCTTTTTCAGATCATAGTTAAATATTTCTTGGATAATTTTCTCACTTATCACTTGGTGAAACATTTTTAAATATTGATAATGAAGGTTTAAATTAAATTACACTTGGTTTGTTTCACATTTTTTTACTTTACTATTTACTCGACTAGTTTCGCGTTTTACATCATTATCAGGAGTGATAATGCTGTAAAACGCGAAACTAGTCGAGTAAATAGTAAAGTAAAAAATTGTGAAACAAACCAAGTGTAATTTAATTTGAACCTTCATTATCAATATTGTTAAATATGTTTCACCACGTAAAAGATGAGAAACTTGTTCAAGATACATTTTATTTGGAATAAATAATTTTCAGGCTTTTCTTAACTCGAAATTTTACTTCATGCTTAATCAAGGAGTGGCAACACTCGTTAGAAGCTTTAAATTAAACATTTTCATAAAATAAATAAATTAACTTTACAGCGTATACATCGGAATCTGTATACTTAAAGGAACACATTTCAGCACTGATTTTATAGGGTTTCATAAGTTGTACAAATATTTAATAAATAGTGGCTTCATAATGAAGACAATTGTTTGTTTGCAATGTGTCTGCATTACTGATTTATAAATGGATTTATAAGTTTAGTACGTTGTAATAATACCCCACCCCCCGAAATTTTAAAATTTTATCGTAATTATAAGACATTTTCAGTTTCCGATACAATTTGTTAGTTTATTTAGAAGTCACCCCCCCGAAAAGAATTTCTGTCTACGTGCCTGGTAATAACTGCATCAAATATTTTACCAAATAATAACGTTATCATTGAATGATCAATGTATAAAGCAATTCCTGTAGATCAATAATAAACCTTGTGGAGCTCCCCTTGAAACAGCAGTGATTTATGTAGGTATCTAAATTATCGTGTGATTATTTATTCGGTAATGACAATTTAAATGTAGTCAAATCAATATGTGGACTTAATTAATCCCCGGGGTTTGGGGATATTTAATTGCTCGTATAAACGCGTGCCGTCGTCAGCCTAGAATTATTATGACATTATTGAACTTGCACCATAATCTCCATCCTTATGTCGGTTGGGAACGCAATTAAACCAGTAATTAAACTTCCTGTAGAAGGTGCCGCCGTTTCTAATCATAAATATAGATACTATACTTATTACGAGCGCAGAATCGTTAGCCTTAATTAATCACTCTACGCAATCTCTAGATTCTAGCAGAAAATCTTTAGTCCTAAAAATTAAGATTTAAATTACAACAAAAAAATATTTCATTTGTTTTATAACACCCGAGTTGAATGAAAATGGTTAAAATTAAGCATGAAAACAAAAAATCATATTTTAATTATTGTGTTTGTTTGGTCAAATCAAAATTAGACGGAATTAGTCGTATTTAAGTGAAAAAAAAACTAAGTATCGAGAACAGTAAACATTTGTTAGCGGTGGAAGACAATTTTTTGAAAGATGATCGAGTGGCGATTTGAATTATTGCCTGAGGCCAGTATTATACTTATTGTTCGGGATGCTTAGGACGTTTTTTTGCACGATCGGAGATAACGGAAAATTGTATCAGTTGCCATTAATGGTAAGTGTTATTATCGTTCACTGAACGGTAAATAAAACTTAAGTTTCATTTACCGATTTGTTATTTGTAGCAACTTGGTAAACAGCCTACCGTCCTGGAAACAGATATGCTAAGTATAAATGAAATTTCCAATTCTTGGCTGCAGAATACTTCAAACATTAAAAGTGCGATTCTTTTCGCAATCTACAACAAGTTAGTCTTACAAAGACTATATCAAACACTCATTGAAACAACTACTTAACGAGCTAACGAGAATTATAGACCTATCGCCATCCTGAGTAATTTATCTAAGGTTTTTGAATCGATATTAGCCGATTATATCTACAGTAAAGTTAATCCCTATATTTCCACTCAGCAACATGGCTTTGTAAAATCTCGATCAACGACAACAAATCTTATGGGAATAACGCAGGACATACTCGATGCTATGAATGACGGACACCAAGTTGATGTTTTTTATGGTGACCTAACGAAAGCCTTCGATAAACTGGACCACAAGATTATGTTTCATAAGTTGATATCATTTGGCCTAAATAATAATATTTTGAATACTATCACTTCATATCTACATAATCGCAGGCAACTTGTTGAGATATACGGTCACAAATCCAAATGGTACGTAGCATCCAGCGGGATCCCCCAAGGATCGAATTTGGGACCTCTGCTGTTTTTATTGTTTATGGATGATGTGTGTGCAACTCTGAAATGTAATATGGTGCTATATGCGGATGATATTAAACTTTACAGTGTTGTTAGTAAAATTGATGATTGTATGCAATTGCAAAATTATATGGACGTTTTTACAGATTGGTGTTATGCCAATAAATTATCACTTAATACATCAAAGTGCTCCATAGTAACTTACACCAGAAAAATAAATTTAATTGCGTAACCATATAAAATTGATGATATAAATTTATGTAGATTAACGGAAACAAGGGATCTTGGAGTAATTTTTGATACTAGATTGACATTTAATACTCATATAGAAATGTTAACTAAGAGTTGTTATCGGATATTGGGTTTTATAATTCGCAATTGTAGAGAATTTACAAATATAAAACTCCTACTTTTGTTATTTAACACCTTTGTATTAAGCAAAGTATCGTATTGTGTATTGATTTGGTCACCAATGTATTTGAAATATTTTGGTATGCTTGAAAATGTTCAAAAAAATTTCTTAGGTATCTATATTATGTAAAATATCGTCAGTACAGATGTGACATACCCTACAATGACCTACTTGCTGAATTTGATTTAATTTCTTTCCACAACAGAATTTTACTTATAAATATTTGTTTTCTTTATAAACTCATGAATAATATGATTGACGACATACAGTTTTTGAATCGTTTTAAATTTAACATTCCTAGAGTGTGTTCTAGATTTTGTAAAACTTTTGTGTATGCTACTCCAACTAATAATTATTATGCAAACTCACCTATTATAAGATTATCTCGACTTTATAATCATTACGCATACAATCTCGACATATTCACTTCAACATTCAAAGTATTTAAGCATAATGTTAGTAATTCTATAAAATTATTATCTATGTTACCTTAGTTTATGAGTTAATTTTTAATATTGTTAATTTCTTTATGGTTTTATGTATTTCTGTTCTGCATGCATCTATTGTTATATACTTATATAAGTTATATTGTATTTAATTTGTAATAATGATATAGCCCTGTTATTGGACTTTACAGTCTGTTGGGTTATTACCAAATAAATAAATAAATAAATAATAACCCGACGGACGTTAAATTATACAACAAGTGTTTGCTGTTACATACAGTAACTTACTGCAAATGTAACAATTTGGGTCAAATTATTCAGGCCATCTATAGACGCGTTTCGAAATTTATGTCTCATCAGTATAGCTTTGCCATTCCCTCTAAACAATTTGACAGCTTAAACTGGCGGTCACGTTAACGTTCAAATATAAGTATAAATAAAATTGCCAGTTCTTGGTTGCAGAATACTCCAAATATTGTAAGACTTACTTGTTGTAGATTGCGAAAAGATAAGAATATAGTGACTATATCAATTATGTTGACTATTTTGATAGTACGGACTGTATTGACTATATTATCCACTCGGCGAAAAAATATTTCGAAGTCATTGAGATGATTCGCACGAATACTCATTTTTTTATGTTTTTGAACTTCACTTTAAATTAGTATTTTATACGCCTGGCGTAAATTTCGAGTTTTCTTTCCCTATTCGAATATACTCTCTTTAATTATTGAAAGCCATTAATATTGTTTCTAATATAAATGTAAATATTGAATCCAATTTCAATTAAATCCTTCTAATCCTTTCATATATTAACCCCTGAATCTACACCCACATATATCTCGAAATAACACACGTGTTGGCATCCTAGGGCTGTGGGGAGGAAGGGGCGCCCTCCCTCGCGACTCCCAAATCACGAAGGAGACCCGAAATGCGAAGATGCCGTGCGTTCCCTTCATAAGCCCTAGAAGGAATTCAGTCGGTAATAGCCCTTAATGCCCGCGCCTATCAGCAAAATCGCGATTTCTCCTCTAATAGTGCCCTTGAAATTACGGAACAACATTCGTAGAAAATCACTCTCGAAATTATTACTAATAACGCGCCACGTGAAAAACACAAAGAAAAAAAAAAGGCGGGTATGTATTATAACAAGCGTTGATCGTATCTGCGCCCCCTCCCAGAGGGCAGAAGGCATTTTCTTGCTAATTCAGAAGTGGGAAGTTGAGTAAATGAGTCCTAATCGGAAACGATCTTTAAATTGAAATTGGGAGTTTTAATCAACAATGGAGTGTGATTAGGATCTTACACATTTTTTCTCCCCTCGACTCTAATTACGTTTGTTCATTATAATTGAAATCAACGACAATCAAAAAGTTTGTATTGTGTGGACTAAATATGATGTTATCTTAAACATTTCATTAAGTACTTTTAGATTTTATATGTTGAAAACCTTAAAAGTTATTTTTGTTTTAAAAAAGGGTGAGGTGTTTATCGTAGTAGGGGTACAGTTTTGCCACTCCAAATTTACCAATCCATTTTTACCACCGCATTTTTACCACCATACTTTTTTACCGCTATACAGTTTTACCACTAATATTTGTACCAATAATTATACAATAAAACACTATTTTACAAATAAAATCAGTTTTATTCAAAATTGTATGTTGTGACCGATCGCCCTTAAGTATTCTGCAATTTCCCCTTCTTCTTGTCTGACATCGTAATCTCGGACTTTATTTGTAATCCTATCCTCAGTTTTAATTCTGGCAAGGTTTTCCGTACGTTTAATTTTTCGCCCAAGGTCCAATTCCCGGAACATTGCCTCGGTGTCGGTGTTTTCCGGATACTGCTTGCATCTCCAAAATATTCTTCCTTTTTTTTCTTCCGTTTTGTGATACATATATCCATCGATATGGAGGAATGGATTTTTTACGCTTTGTAATAACTCAACAGTTTGATAACTTGCCATGATTTACAGAACGATGCAAATTTTGACGAGTGACCAACGATTTAGGCGAATGACAAACCGATAATGACATTGACAGGTTACGAATTGAAGTTGTCAGTTGTTATTCTAATTCGATTTTAAATAGTGGTAAAATATTGGTGGTAAAAAGAATACGGTGGTAAATACGTTGGTGGTAAAAAGAATTGGTGGTAAAAAAGGGACGGTGGTAAAAATGGAGTGGTAAAAATGGGAGCCAGTCGTTTATCGTACTATGTTTATCGTACTATGTTTATCGTACTATGTTTATCGTACTATGTTTTCATCTAGTGCTAGAACACTACACACAACTTCAGTTTTAATTTTTTTTTTCTGGTTTTACAAACAGAGTTCTGCTTGATCGTGAATGAAACAGTTGCCTGTATGTACACTTTATGGAATCGTGCCATTGACGATGCCACTATAAAGCATTCAATGGTGTAACTAACTAAACTCATTAATAGTTGTTAATATGTTCATAATTTATTTCAACGACATATTAATTTTTGGCACAGACATGATAATTCATGTAAATTTCAGAGAGATGTGCATTTTTGTTGTTCCGCGAATTACGTTTACAGTGTATTTACGGTTTGCAAATTCATCGAAAATTATTAGGACACGCACAAATGGCTAAATTAGTGTCGGATGAAATTATCCATTTACCATTATCAATTACCCGGAGGTAAATATGTGTAGTGCAATAATAACTAATAAAGCACGAAACTAATTAAAATATCAACGTTTATCTTGGTAATTCATAATTAAACATGGGTTATTATTGAATAACATGAGGCTAATTTAATACCTCAATGGATTTATCATGTACTGTAAAATTATGAGTAAACACCACTTCCAGCGCGTGTATGCTGGCATTTTTTTAACATTAATAATCGTACGTTAAATATTCTAATTTTAACATGAAGTATACACTATCCATAAATTTTGACGCTGCTGCGCTGTGCAAATAAACGATTTCATAGTGGAATGTCAGTTTACAGCTGGAATTGAAATAAACCTTTCGTTTCTTACAAATATATTGCAAGAAATTTTTATAAGATGAGATTCGTTGAATATATAAAATTTTAGATTGTTTTTGTAATGTAAAAATCAGGGACAAAATAAAGTCAATTTAAGGCTTGTAACGAGTGTTTCCACACCTTGATTGAGCATGAAGTAAAATTTTGAGTATAGAAAAGCCTGAAAATTTTATTTGATTTGTAAATGTTCAGGCATTCAATGTTTTTATAACCGTGACTATTTTAATATAAATATAGTAACGAGGAATTGTTATTTATTACAGGAAATATTTCTTTTAAGTATACCTATTCTGATAAATATTCTGTAAATGTTCAGGCATTCGTTGTTTTTATAACCGAATTCAATTTGAAACCTCTAACGAGTGTTTCCAATCCCAGATTAAGCATGAAGTAAAATTTCGAGTTTAGAAAAGCCTTAAAATTTGGTTTGGTCGCTCCGCGAAGCGGGGCGACCAAACCAAATTTTCAGGCTTTTCTAAACTCGAAATTTTACTTCATGCGCCACGCGTATAAAACACTGAAATAATCTGAAATTGAAACAATTCGTGATTAGCAGAATATTTTTAATCTTGCTCAAGCAGAATATCTATAAAGTTGATTTAGCAGTATATTTTTAATTTTATAATATATCAGTGGAATTGAAAATATTTTTGTATTTTTTAATCCTGCTTAAGCAGTAAAATTGTATGTATAATTTATACGCGTATAATTTATACGCGGAGCGACCAAACCAAATTTTCAGGATTTTCTAAACTCGAAATTTTACTTCATGCGCCACGCGTAAAATACAGTGCTAAATTAGCATTAAATATATTCTGCTTAACATAAAGAAAATTAACATAAAGAAAAATTGAGTTTGTCAATAGTTTGCAGAATATTTACAAAATATAAAAACGAATTAAAATTAATATCGATCTATGCAAAAATTTTTTCTCGTTGAGACAAGTCTCCAAATATTCATTGAAACAACTACTTTTCGGGCTAATACCCCAATAGCCCGAAAAGTAGTTGTTTCAATGAATATTTGGAGACTTGTCTCAACGAGAAAAAATTTTTGCATAGATCGATATTAATTTTAATTCGTTTTTATATTTTGTAAATATTCTTCAAACTATTGACAAACTCAATTTTTCTTTATGTTAATTTTCTTTATGTTAAGCAGAATATATTTAATGCTAATTTAGCAATGTATTTTCAATTTCACAATAATTGAGTGCATTATACGCGTGGCGCATGAAGTAAAATTTCGAGTTTAGAAAAGCCTGAAAATTTGGTTTGGTCGCTCCGCGCTTCGCGCTACGCGACCAAACCAAATTTTCAGGCTTTTCTAAACTCGAAATTTTACTTCATGCTTAATCTGGGATTGGAAACACCCGAGGAATTGTTATTTATTACAGGAAATATTTCTTTTAAATATACCTATTCTGATATATATTCTGTAAATGTTCAGGCATTCGTTGTTTTTATAACCGTATTTAATTTGAAACCTCTAACGGGTGTTTCCAATCCCAGATTAAGCATGAAGTAAAATTTCGAGTTTAGAAAAGCCTTAAAATTTGGTTTGGTCGCTCCGCGAAGCGGAGCGACCAAACCAAATTTTCAGGCTTTTCTAAACTCGAAATTTTACTTCATGCGCCACGTGTATAAAACACTGAAATAATCTGAAATTGAAACGATTGGTGATTAGCAGTACATTTTTAATCCCGCTCAAGCAGAATATCTATAAAGCTGATTTAGCAGTATATTTTTAATTTTATAGTATATCAGTGGAATTGAAAATATTTTTGTATTTTTTAATCCTGCTTAAGCAGTAAAATTGTATGTATAATTTAATATCTGTTGGGGTATTAGCCCGAAAAGTAGTTGTTTCAATGAATATTTGGAGACTTGTCTCAACGAGATATATTAATTTTAATTCGTTTTTATATTTTGTAAATATTCTGCAAACTATTGACAAACTCAATTTTTCTTTATGTTACATTTTCTTTATAAGCAAAATATATTTAATGATAATTTAGCACTGTATTTTTAATTTCACAATAGTTAAGTGCTTTACACGCGTGGCGCATGAAGTAAAATTTCGAGTTTAGAAAAGCCTGAAAATTTGGTTTGGTCGCTCCGCGCTTCGCGCTACGCGACCAAACCAAATTTTCAGGCTTTTCTAAACTCGAAATTTTACTTCATGCTTAATCTGGGATTGGAAACACCCGTTATAGGTTTCAAATTGAACACGGTTATAAAAACAAAAAACGTCTGTACATTTACAGAATATATATCAGGATATGTATACATAAAATAAATATTTCCTGTATGAAATAATAATTTCCAATTATTATATTTATATTAAAATAAATAGTCAATTTAAAAATGCATAAACCATATCGGATGCTTTAGTGCAGACAGCGGAATCGTTTTCTATAAATTTTATATGTGGATATTGAACGTCTCCTTTTGGTCCAATAAGGGCAGGAGTGGAGCGTGAAAGGTTATTGAAGTTATTGAAATTGTGTCTGAATCCCGGGCGTATTGTTTCAGACGGCATTTTGCGTATATTGTTCGCCACCATCCCTCGTTTATATCATAACAACGACGAACCGGTTATTTATATAAACATTTCCTGTTAATTGGACCATGGCATTTCCGATCAATATTTAATCGCTGATTTTGATCAACGAGTTTGTTTAATATAAGCCCATTATTTCATACATTAATTTAACTGAACTTGTTGATTTTATTGTTTGTATTTTAATATTATTTATTCATAAATTATTATTTTTGCAAATATCATTTTAATATAATATATAAATAATCTTTATTGCCAGTTTAATATACAAAATTTCATGAAAAAAATAGATTTAAAAAAATACAATAAGAAGAATAGCAAATATTACTGGCAATTAACTATCGACCAGCAGCCTTTCTGCCGAGGTTTTTTTTATGGGATTCTTTAGGTTTTTTTTTAACATGGTATTAGCAATAATCAGAACTTTGTTTTATTTACACCATCAATTCATCAGTTTAAGGTCCAGTTACGTCGTATTAGGCTATCCAATATCATTGACTGTTAGATCTTTAGTTCAGTAATAATTTAGGTGGCTGTAATCAATGTAACTCTATATATGGTTTTTGTTATTTTTGTTCAGTAATAATTTAGTCGGTTGTAATCAATGTAATTCATTATATGATTTTTATGTTTTTTGTTATTTTTGTCATATATTACAATATGTTTATGTACACTTATGTAATAAAATGGAGATTCCGTTAATAAATAAATAAATAAACATTGACCTTTCTACCACTGTGTGGTGTAAGGCAAATCTTTAGATAATGATGTAAATGGAATTTGGATATTAGTGTTGGTTATGGTATGTGATGAATTGAAAGACTGTTTATGAGGGATTTTTTAATTTATGAAAAATGTTGTCATTTCTGGGGGAGCAAAGTTGTGAAAGGATTTGAAATTTGGATTGTTTTTTGGAGAATTTTTTAGATAAATCAAGGAGACGTTCGGTAATTGGGATAACTTTTGTTCGGTTGTAAAGGAGAATATTGGATGACTTATGAAGTGGATTGAGTGGATGACAATTTTTTTTTTTATAAGGGATCTCAGGGACGAACGCTCGCTGACTTAGATTTTGTAAAGTGTGGGGTTAGGAGAAGTGGAAAATAGGATGGAACCGTAGCATATCATCTTGTAGATTTTTGTAGCGTTTGTTTTTGTGATGCTATAATTTCTTCATGTTAGACTACGGAAGTGTCTTGCTCTAGCAGTAATTTTGTCTTTAATTATGGCTGTGTGTTTTTTAAAATTTAGTTTCGAGTCGAGGGTGTTTCCCAGGTATTTTATATAGAGAGCTGGGGAGATGGGCTTATGTCAAATGGAGATGTTGACAGGAATATTGTTGCAGCGGTAAGGAATAAGTATTTGGGATTTGTTGGGATTTATTTTTATTCTCCATTTAGAAAACCAAAGCTCGAGAGAATCTATAAGCTGCTGCAGTGTTTGTAGTGCTTTGGGTAGGTTCTTTTTATGAGCTGTGTCATCGATGTATTGCAGGACATAGGAAGCGGGATTAAAATGCATGCGATTAAAGTTGTGTACATCACAATACAGAAAATGTTGTATAAGAGTAGAGAGAGAGGTGATCCTTACGGAATACCTTGTTTAGGAGTGAAGGTTTGGGATTTAGTACTTTTTAATATAATTCAAACTGGAATTGTAAATATCAACCGTGGAATAGTTAATAATTTGACCTGTGTGAATATATGTGTATGTTTGTATTAGCACCAATAAATTAAATAAGTTTAATTTAGTTTGAATTGTTTCTAATATCGACTGATTTTTTTTTAAATTAAGAATTATTTATTTTATTTCTTGAATAATTTTCTGACTTATCACTTGGTGAATTTTTAAATATTGATAATGAAGGTTTAAATTAAATTACACTTGGTTTGTTTCACATTTTTTTTTTTGTGAAACAAACCAAGTGTAATTTAATGTAAACCTTCATTATCAATATTATTTATTTTGTTGGAGAAATCGTAACTCTTTAGACAACCATTTTTATAACGATAATATAATTATAACAAAAATGGTTGTCTACAGAGTTACGATTTCTCCAACAAAATAAATAATTCTTAATTTAAAAAAAATCAGTCGATATTAGAAACAATTCAAACTAAATTGAACCTATTTAATTTTTTATAAAAGTGT
Organism: Philonthus cognatus; assembly: GCA_932526585.2. Classification (NCBI taxonomy): domain Eukaryota; kingdom Metazoa; phylum Arthropoda; class Insecta; order Coleoptera; family Staphylinidae; genus Philonthus; species Philonthus cognatus. The sequence goes on along the minus strand of OW052245.1, from coordinate 81,995,238 downwards.
ATAGCCTTTTTAAATATTCTTACATAATTTGTTGCTTAAATATACGTAATAGATTTGTGACTTGCGTTATTTGTACCGCTCTGATTTATTAAATCTTCATCGTAAATAATTTATTAAAAAAGTGGTCGTTTAATGTAAGTAACAAAATGTTTTTAAGTTTAAAAAATGAGACAAGCCCTCAAATTTTTTTTTATTTTTTTTTTATTTTTGTATGTATAAAAATGTAAAAAGTCGTTAAAAAACCGGAAGAGAAAGTGAGCAGCTAACATTGTATTCAGTGTGATAAAAATAATACAAACTTACACATCACATCAAAAACAAACGTTAGCTATGGTCCCCGGGTAAATGTTATAGTTATCTTAAAAAAATAAATGTTGTGATTTTTTTAAATAAAAAATTTTATCCAAAAAATCGTAATGTATGGAAAAAACACAGTTGATATTTTAGAAAAACATTTTTGTTTTTAATTTTTTTTTAAGTTTTAAATGTTCTTATTAATATAAAAAAAAAACACTATAGGCAACTTTTTTTACGATAAAAACATTATTTCATCAAAATTATCGACTTGTAAGAGCATCGAAATTCAACAACTTACTGAAAATCCAACTTTGAGCTTTCGTACAAAGCACAGTTTTCAAGTTTCAAAAACTACTTGTAAATAAAATTAAAGCTTATTTATTGCTGAATCGACTACTTTGCGAAAGAATAAAATTAGTTGAAAAAATTAGCCTGAAGAGTTTATTAAATGTAGAAAGGAAAACAAAAATGAGAAATTGATTATACTTGATGATCAGTTAATTAGAAAATGAGGCAGCGATTTTTTTTCGAGTATATTTATTAACTTAAAGCTACTAACGAGTGTATCCACTCCCAGATTAAACATGAAGTAAAATTTTAGGTTTAGAAAAGCTTGAGAATTTGGTTTGATTCTGTTTAAGCAATGTGTTTACAGTATATTTTGTACTTCGCTTGAAATGAGCGTTCGTACAAAGGGTAGTTTTTAAGTTTTAAAAACTGCTTGCAGTTAAAATTAAGAAACTTTGAGAAAAAATAAAATGACTTTAGAAATTTAGCCTGAATAGTGCATTAAATGGAGAAAGTAAAAAAATTTAGAAATTGACCATTCTTGAAAATCAGTTACTTAGGAAAGTAATCAATGTGAAAATTAAAATATATATTAGAGCATGACATTTGGTTTTAATTAAGCTTTAATTTGATCAAAATTTCTGGTTTGTAGCTTGAAAATTGCGTTCTGTATAAGAGCTCAAAGTTGAAAGTTTGTTAAAACTCAACTTTTTCAGAAACAAATTAATCCAGCTAAAGGAATTACAATTCTTTCAAGGAAAAGTAAATAGCGCAAATTATTTTATATATTTATAGGAGTGTCTGTGCATTTTTTCAGATTTTTTTTTAATAACTTTTTTTTTCGAAAAAACGTAAGGGGTATGAATGGAAAAAAGTCGAATTTTCAGAAGAAAATTTTAATTTAAAAGAAAAAAATTAAATGATCCTAAATGTTCTTATTAACATAAAAAAACACTGTAAGCAACTTTATTGTGCAATGATCACATTATTTCAACAATATTGTCGACTTTTAAAATAATCGAAAATGAACAACTTTCTGAAAATCCAACTTTGAGCGTTCGTACAAAGCACAGTTTTTAAGTTTCGAAAACTGCTTACACATTAAATTAAAGCTTATTTAAAGCTGAATCGATTATTTTATTTACTTTTTTATGAAATTCTTTGGAAATTTAGCCTAAAGAGTGCATTAAACGGAGAAAGTGAAAAAAATCAGAAATTTACTATTCTTGAAATTCAGTAAATTAGGAAATTGATTAATGTAAAAATTGAAAATTGCTTTTGAGCATGGCATTTATTTTTGATTAAGATTTGATTTGATCTAAATTCCTGGTTTTTTACTTAAAAATTGCTCTATGTATAATCGCTCAAAGTTGAAAGTTCGCTTTAAATCAACTTTTTCAGGAAAAAATTATTCCAACTGAAGAAATTAAATTTTTTTCAGAAAAATATAAATAGCCCACATTGTTTTAAATATTTATTTATTTCACATAAAGACAATTTATCATAAAGAAAAATTGAGTTTGTCAATAGTTTGCAGAATATTTACAAAATATAAAAACGAATTAAAATTAATATCGACTTTCTGAAAAAGTTTGTCTCCAACTATTCATTGAAACAACTGCTTCTCGAGCTAATACCCCGACAGATATTGAATTATACAATGAATATTTGCGTTACACGACAGCACTGCTGTTCTATGCATAATTTATATGCAAAATGCAACATCAGGTCAAACTATTCTCTAACCAAACTAAATAAAACAAAAGGAAATTGAAATACATTGAAAAAATTACAGGGAATTTATTTATATATTTATTGTATGGGATTTTTTTTAAACAAAAAAAATTATCTGATAAAATGTATATAAAAAAAGTTGATGTTTAATTTATTTTATAATTTTTTTTTAATTTTTTAAAAAATTCCTAAATGTTCTTAGTAATATAAAAAAAACACCATGAGCAACTTTTTTCAACAATAAAAACAATTTTTCAACAATATTATCGACTTTTAAAAGCATCAAAAATCAACAAAATTCCGAAAATCCAACTTTGAGCGTTCGTACAAAGCACAGTTTTTGAGTTTTAAAACTGCTTGTACATAAAATTCAAGCTCATTTAAAGCTGAATCGATTACTTTGAAAAAAAATTAAATTACTTTAGAAATTTAGCCCTAAGAGGAGAATTTAAGAAAAATCAGGAATTGATTATTCTTAAAAATCAGTTAATTAGGAAATTGAGCAGTAGGAAAATTAAAAATTGCTTTAAGGCATAGCATTTAAAATTAATTTAGCTTTGATTTGAGCAAAATATCTGGTATGTAACTTAAATTTGCGTTATGTATAAGCGCTCAAAGTTTGTTTAAAATCAACTTTTTCAGGAACAAATTATTCCAGCTGAAGGAATATATTTTTTTTTCAAGAAAAAATAAATAGCTGTAATTGTTTTAAATATTTATAGAAATGTCTGTAAATTCTGTAAATGTTTTCAGATTTTTTTTAAATAATAATTTTTATCCCAAAAATTGTAAGTATGAAAAAAGGCAAATTTTCAAAGAAAAAAATATTTTTTTTAAAAATTTCAAAACAATCTTAAATGTTATGAGTTATACAAAAAATACTATATGCAACTTTTTTTACAATAAAAACATTATTCCAACAATATTATCGACTTTTAAAAGCATCAAATATCAACAACTTTCTGAAAATCCAACTTTGAGCGTTCGTACAAAGCACAGTTTTTAAGTTTTAAAAACTGCTTGCACATAAAATTAAAGCTCATTTAAAGCTAAATCGATTGCTTTGCAAAAAAATTAAATTACTTTAGAAATTTAGCCTTAAGAGTGTTTTTAATGGAGAATGTGAAAACAATCAGAAATTGGTTATTCTTGAAAATCAGTTAATTAGGATATTGATCAATAGGAAAATTGAAAGTTGCTCTAAAGCATAGCATTTAGTTTTAATTAGGCTTTGATTTGAGCCTAATATCTGGTTGTAGCTTAAAAATTGCGTTATGCATAAGCGCTCAAAGTTTGTTTAAAATCAACTTTTTCAGGAACAAATTATTCCAGCTGAGGAAGGAATAATTTTTTGTTTTCAGGGAAAAATACATACCTAAAACTGTTTTAAATTTTTATAGGAATGTCTGTAAATTCTGTAAATTTTTGAAACAATTTTTTTCCGAAAACTCGTATGGAATAAAATCGAGTTTAAAAAAAAAATATTCTTTAAAAAATTTCAAAAAAATCCTAAATGTCCTTAGTAATATAAAAAATACTATAAGTAACTTCTTTTACAATGCAAACATTATTCAAACAATATTATCGACTTTCAAAAAATTTAAAGAAATCCTTAATGTTCTTAATAATATCAAAATCACTGTAAGCAACTTTATTTTACAATTAAACATTATATCAACAATATTGTCGACTTTTAAAAGCATCGAAAATCAACAAATATCTGAAAACATAACTATGACCGTTCGTATAAAGCACAGTTTTCAGGTTTGGAAAACTTCTTGTAAAGAATTAAAGCCTACTTAATGCTGAATAGACTATTTTGCCAAAGAATAAAATTAATTGAGAAGTTTAGCCTAAAGAGTGTATTATATGTAGAAAGGGCAAAATTGAGAAATTGACTACTCTTGATGATCAGTTAATTAGAAAATTAGGCAGGGATTTTTTTTTGAGTATATTTTTCCTAAGGAATTTAATTTAGAGCTACTAACAAGTGTTTCCACTCCCAGATTAAGCATGAAGTAAAATTTCGAGTTAAGAAATGCCTTAAAATTTGGTTTGGTCGCCAAACCAAATTTTCAGGCTATTCTAAACTCAAAATTTTACTTCATGCGCCACGCATATACAACACTGATTTAAAGTGAAGTTTTAAATACACTGCTTCAGTCTTATATCACGTTAATAATTAATCATTATAAATAATTATTAGGCAAATCTTCCAAAATTCAAGCGCCTAAACCAATTTGCTTTCGGATTTTCTTATTTAATTATTTTCACGTGTCCGACAGAAAATTTCGCGAATTTTTTAATCACAGGGTTGAACAAGGCAAAATACATATTTATAAAATTTATGGCGGCGAGATCAAGCAATTGCTGTATATTTTAAACTTCACTATAAATCTGTGATTAATACGCGTGGCGCATGAAGTAAAATTTCGAGTTTAGAAAAGCCGGAAAATTTGGTTTGGTCGCGTAGCGCGTAATTTTACTTCATGCTTAGTCAGGGAGTGGAAACACTCGTTAATAGTTTCATATTAAATTAGTTTTAAATAGAACGAAAGCCTGCAAATTTGCAGCGTCTGCATCAGGATATTTATCCTTAAAAGAAAAATTCCCTATATATGTACATTTTTTAATTAAGATAGCTCATCTTAAAGATAGTTTTAAATTGATCGCGAAATCAAAAGCAACGTTTGATACTGAGAAGAGAAATTCGTTGCATGCCTAAAAATTTAGTACTTACAAGATAAATTTCCCAGTATATACAACAACAATAAATCCATTCCCTTTATCATCAAACAAAAATTTTCACAACTTTCCAGTTAGCTCCCTCCGTCCAGGTTTATCCTCGGGAGACTTAACGACCCTCTCGACTTCTTTCTCCTCCGAAGAAATTTATCATTATCAGTCTTTCAAAGTGTGCCCTCAGAGAGTCGGCTAATTGATTGAGTACGCTCCGAATCTCATGACGAATAACCAAGAACACAAATATTCCCGCGTCCGCCCTTGTTTAACTAAATGATAAATCCGCTGCGGATGAGAAGGAAGGGACAGAAACAACAACCTCCGACATTTGACTCCTGTCCGATATTTCCTAATTGAACTTTTCAAGAGGTGACTTGAATAAAAAAAAAGTTTTTTAGACTTTTTCGACTCCTCTGTCGATTCGGAGGAAAAACTAGAAGTTTGTACATATTTTTAAAATTAACTTTATACCTTGTGTTAACCACCAAACCTAGCCATTGTTTTATTAAAATGCTAAGTATATATCGAACGAGTGTTTTCCACTCCCAGGCTAAGCATGAAGTAAAATTTCGAGTTTAGAAAAGCCTGAAAATTTGGTTTGGTCGCGTAGCGCGAAGCGCGGAGCGACCAAACCAAATTTTCAGGCTTTTCTAAACTCGAAATTTTACTTCATGCGCCACGCGTATAGAACACGTATAGAACACGCGTAGAGTGAATTTCAAAATGTACACTCCCTTGAATAGACTTTTTGCATAAATCATAAAAATCATAATATCCTTAATACAATATTATTACATATTAGGTAAATTAAATTGGCTTTGACTTTGACTTTGGCTTTGACTTTGGCTTTGACTTTGGCTTTGACTTTGGCTTTGACTTTGGCTTTGACTTTGGCATTGGCTTTGGCTTTGGCTTTGGCTTTGGCTTTGGCTTTGGCTTTGGCTTTGGCTTTGGCTTTGGCTTTGGCTTTGGCTTTGACTTTGGGTTTGACTTTGGCTTTGACTTTGGCTTTGACTTTGGCTTTGACTTTGGCTTTGACTTTGGCTTTGACTTTGGCTTTGACTTTGGCTTTGACTTTGGCTTTGACTTTGGCTTTGACTTTGTTGTAATGTTAATTTTACAACAAAATACCTCTACTTTATTATATAGTACATGTGTTCAGTCGTGAATTAGAAAACTGCCATGCATCTTGAGGGTCTGTATGGTGGCAGTATTTGTGGCAGTATTTGTGTCCTTCGAGTGGAATGGCCAGGTGAGTTGTTCACTAGATTGGTCTAAAATTATTTAGTTTGTTGTGTAGACTTAATTAATTTGACGAATAAAGCACTAATTAGGTTTTTAGTGCTTTATTCGTCAAATTAATTTGATCTTCACGTAACTCACAATCAATTTATTTAAAGACTTAATTAGTTAAGAAATCGTCTACATCATCCAAATCGGAAGTTAGCGGTGCGGAATGGACTAAAGGTAAGTGGCAGTAGTGATCCGTCACCCCTTGTACGCCCCCGATGCCGGCACTTCTGATCTTCGCTAATGAAATTAAAAATACAGTCCACAGAAACTGATTCTTCCTCCAACAACATGTTAATTTCACAACAAGACACTTTTTACGTTGTTTGTATAACACTTTTTTGTTAAATGTGAATGCAGTTTCAATAAATTTAGCTTGTCATTATCAAACAATTTAGATAGAAAGTATTATGTACTGTCATTATTTTTAATAAAGATTATATATATTATTTTAGTCTACACCCACTTAGTATTAGTAATTGCAATCATGTTATTAATTAAATAAACTCTGTTAGTTTTAATAGAATTTTAGTAAAATAATCAATAGTTATTAATATAAGCCGGAATTAATGAATATAATTACAAATACATCTGTAATTGCAAAATTGAAATCGACAATAAATACAAACATAGTTTATTTTAATACGGCAGCGCACGTAAATATTTATTAGGGTGGCAAAGAGAGTAAACCTATTGTGGTTACTGTTATTATTAAGCCCCGTTTAATAATTAATTAATTTTCGTAATTATATTTTAATTAATATCGCCGGGATATTAGCCATAAATGCGCTTCATATACATATTTTACCGGGACGGAAGTTTGTTTAATCAGTCGCGCTCAGCAAATACAGGTCTCCAGCGCTCGGCGGCGTCTAATTTAAATTGATTAGGCGTACGCTAATTAAATATGAAAACCTTATTTATACATGATATCACATGACGGATTCAGTAAACACGCGATTTGATTCCGCATTTGTGTAATTAACACGTACTTGCGTATCCGGGATGCGAATAAGTTAATTAATTATAAGCAAGAGTTGCTTATATATTGCCCCGGGCGCATTTGCAAATTCTAAAATGATTTATTTTTGAACAATTTGTTATCTATTAATTAGTAAGTTATGTGTGTTATGCCGTTATTTCTGTTTTAATTATCTACATAATAATTACATTTGTTAGTAGTTTATTGTTTAAGGATCTGAACATACTGAAGCAGCGATGTTAGCACTAAGCTAATTATAGACTTTAGGTGCTACACATGGACTCAAGGCCTTACTTTCTGGACTCAAGAATCTAATACCTATAAACGTGAAACATTTAAGATGTCGACCTAGACTCTAAACCAGATTCTTTCTAGACAACCTAGGTTGCAAAATCCAGTCTTTGACATCTAGACTGTAATCTCCACACTATAAAGTATACACTAGGGTGGTCCAAAAACACAAAAGTTTGAAAGTTTATGTCTCGTGTGTTAATTCATTAACTTTCTTTTTTCGTATGCATTGCAAAAACGAAATTTATAATTAGTGAAATGATACAATACTAGCGTTTTTTATTTAATTTAACTTATAAACAATACGAAGTTTAATTAAATAAAAAACGCCAATTTTGTATCATTTCATTAATTTTAAATTTCGTTTTTACAAAAAAAAAACATATCAATTTACTGTTACCCATCAATCAGGGGGAAATTAACAGTTTTTGCTATTTTCGGCATTTGTTTCAAAACTTAAAATTAGTAAAATAATAGAAAATTTGTGTTTTTCTTGTTTACTTAAACTTCAGAAAACTATTTTCAATAAATACGAACAAAATTTCATGACTTTTTCGGTTATCTATAAACTTTGAGGTCAGTCTGCGACGTTTAAATATTATATGAAAAACTTAAAAAAATTACAGGAAATTCTTTTAGCAATCGGAAATTCGCTTCCGATTGCTAAAAGAAAATAAAACTCTAAAACTTTTGTGTTTCCTAGACTACCCTAGTTTTTACTTTAAATTTTGTTTTTGCAAAAAAACACCTGAGACATATAACTCTAGGCATTCGACGTGGTCTTTAGGCTGTTTCTTCTCGACTCAAAACTGGCTTATTTTATTTCCTCCACGACTCAAGAATTTAATATCTCTGAACTTTAGGCAGTAGTTTTTGAAAATCATAAAGTTATTCAGAATTTTATTTATACATAATATATATGGATTTTCAACCCCTTATCAATCAACCTATTTAGGCAGTAGGCTTTAATCAGTCGATCTAAACTGTAAACTGGACTCTTTCTAGACATCCTAGACTCTTGTCTGTAGACTCACATCTTTCTTATCTAGACTCTAGTCTCTAAATCGTTAACTCTAGACTCTATACGCTGGACATAGACTATAGGCTTTACTTTCTGGAATCTAAAATGTTCTATCTGTAAACCCTAGACATTGGACTCTAAACAGTCGACCTAGACACTAAACTAAAGTCTCTGTAGACAACCTAGACCCTAATCTGCAGTATCCAGTCTCTAAAATCTTCACTCTTATATCTAAATTATAGTCTCTAATATTTATACTTTAATCTCTAAACTATAAATACTAGATAGTCAAAATAAAATCCTCAGTTATACAAACAAAGTTTACGTGTTTTATTTGTGTATAAACACTAGGGTTTATGAAATAAGTGTATGAAACAATTGACTCTCCTAGAGTTTGAATTGGTATTATTGAATATCAGGTTTCATTTTTTGAGGATGTCTTGTTAAAAAAAAAAACAAAATCGGGAGTATGTTTGCACTATTCGGCGAAATAAAAAGGATGTTCTAAGTTCTAGACTTTATTTTCTAGACTCAAGAGTCTAATAGTTTCAAACTCTGGAACTTGGACTTGAAGCAGTTTGATCTGGAGTCCCTAGACAAGCTAGACTGATCTTTAGATATCAGTCTCAAATATCTAGACTTAAATCTCTAAACTATGACCTATAGACTCTAGTTGCTTAGACAGTCTCTAAACCCTAGACTCTAGGCGCTAGACATGGACTTTACTTTTAAGAATATTATATCTCTGTTCTAAGTTCTAGACTTTATTGTCAGGACTCAAGAATCTAATATCTCTAAACTCTGGAGTTTGGACCTGAAGCCGTCTAATCTGGAGTTTTTAGAAAACCTAAACTCTGGTCAGTAGACTTCAGTCTCAAATATCAAAACTTTAATCTTTAAACTGTAAACTCTAGACTCTAGCTGCTATACATAATATTTCTACAATCTAGACATTGGACTTAAAGCAGTCGACCTATCCTAGACTATGTTTATATCGCCTCAACTGTAATCTGTTGATTCCAGCCTCTAAAGTCTAGACTCTAATCTCTAAACTATAGATAGTCCCAAGAACATAATATCTCTACAATCTAGACATTGGACTTAAAGTAGTCGACCTAACCTGGAGTATGTTTATATTGCCTAAACTATGATCTGTTGATTCCAGTCTCTAATGTCTAAACTAATCTCTAAACTATAGATAGTCTCAAGAATATAATATCTCTACAATCTAGACATTGGACTTAAAGCAGTCGACCTATCCTGGACTATGATTATATCACCTAAACTGTAATCTGTTGATTCCAGTCTCTAATGTCTAGACTCTAATCTCTAATCTATAGATAGTTCCAAGAACATAATATCTCTACAATCTAGACATTGGACTTAAAGTAGTCGACCTAACCTGGAGTATGTTTATATTGCCTGAACTATGATGTGTTGATTCCAGTCTCTAATGTCTAAACTAATCTCTAAACTATAGATAGTCTCAAGAATATAATATCTCTACAATCTAGACATTGGACTTAAAGCAGTCGACCTATCCTGGACTATGTTTATATCGCCTAAACTGTAATCTGTTGATTCCAGTCTCTAATATCTAGACTCTAATCTCTAAACTATAGATAGTCCCAATAACATAATATCTCTACAATCTAGACATTGGACTTAAAGTAGTCGACCTAACCTGGAGTATGTTTATATTGCCTAAACTATGATCCGTTGATTCCAGTCTCTAATGTCTAAACTAATCTTTAAACTATAGATAGTCTCAAGAATATAATATCTCTACAATCTAGTCATTGGACTTAAAGCAGTTGACCTATCCTGGACTATGTTTATATCGCCTTAACTGTAATCTGTTAATTCCAGTCTCTAATGTGTAGGCTCTAATCTCTAAACCATAGATAGTCCCAAGAACATAATATCTCTACAATCTAGACATTGGACTTAAAGTAGTCGACCTAACCTGGAGTATATTTATATCGTCTAAACTGTAATCTGTTGATTCCAGTCTTTAATGTCTAGACTCTCATCTGAAAACTATAGATAGTCCCAAGAACGTAATATCTCTACAATCTAGACATTGACTTAAAGTAGTCGACCTAACCTAGAGTATGTTTATATCGCTTAAACTATGATCTGTTGATTCCAGTCTCTAATGTCTAGACTCTAATTTCTAAACCATAGATAGTCTCAAGAATATAATATCTCTACAATCTAGACATTGGACTTAAAGCAGTCGATCTAACCTGGAGTATGTTTATATCGCCTAAACTATGATCTGTTGATTCCAGTCTATAATGTCTAAACTCTAATCTGTAAACTATAGCTTTTGAACTTTAGACTCTAGATTCTGGACTCTACAAATACATGTGTTAGTCTCTAGATTAGTTTTGCGGATTCTGATCTCTAAAATCTAAAGCATAAACTATAAACCGTAGATTATCTATTTATTCTAGGTTCTAATTTCAAGAATATAATATCTTTACATTTTTAGCATTAGGTAGTCGACCTAGACTCTAGTATGTATTTAGACTCTAAACTCTAAAATTCGTTACCTAAGCGGTCTTAACTATAGACTTTGGACTTAAGACTCAAGATACTAGACTGTACATCTACATGGATCAGTGGGTTTGAATACGTTTTATTTTTTACCGATTTTTAAATTTTGGCGGTGCACTTATTCTAAGACCACGGAGCATCAGTATTCCGCGGAACAGTTGCTAAGAACCACTGATTTAGTAAATAATGACCAACGCACGTTACTTAACCCATTAACGGCCGAGCAATTATAGAGTTAACTGTAAAAGTTAATTTTAGGTAAAATTCTACACTTCTTTTTATGATTTCTACGAATGACTTATTGTTAACATACTGTGATTTTTTTTTTAAATATACATAATTTATACGCTGTGAATGTAAGGCATTGGTCGATTTTGTATAAAAACGTGCAGTATAAAGTTTAGAACGAGTATTTCCACTCCCAGACTAAGCATGAAGTAAAATTTCGAGTTTAGAAAAGCCACGCGTAGAAAATTTGTCGAGGGTCGCGCTAGCGACCCGAGACAAATTTTCACGGGGCTTTTCTAAACTCGAAATTTTACTTCATGCGCCACGCGTATAAAACACTAAAATATTGCGAAGTTTATTTACTTTGAACCTCATTTAAAATCAGTCTTTAATACGCGTGGCGCATGTAGTAAAATTTTGAGTTTAGAAAAGCCCAGAAAATTTTTCTCGGGTGAAATATTGTGAAGTTAGAAATACACTGAAAACATTTTTTTAGATAAGTTATAATCGAGATATTTAAATAACAAAATATTTACGCTATTCTTCATATATTGTCAAGTCAAATAATATAATATATTCAATTAACTTATTTAGTAATTAAATTAACAAAAAATTAATAATGTTGCGTATATGCATCAATGGCGCCTACTGGGTTGAACTCGAGTTAAATCACACGACGTACGATGTTTCGTTCGTGGGAGAAACAGTGACCTGTATGTGCACTTCGTGTACTATAATAGACTCTAAACTAAAGTTTCTGTAGATAACCTAGACCCTAGTCTGCAGTATCCAGTCTCTAATATCTTTACTGTAATCTCTAAATTTAGTCTCTTATATCTACACTTTAATCTCTAAACTATAAACACTAGATAGTCAAAATAAAAACCTCAGTTATACAACCAAACTGTAAGTGTCTTATTTGTGTATAAAGGATCGCTGGATTAGAATACGGCAGAATGGTGGGGGAGAGAGGGGGGTTCTGATCCTATGACGCGACAATAATACACACACAGGGAGACTAATTGTCGCTCGACATACCGTGGTCAACTCTTGTCATGACAAGCATGTGTATGTAGCGAAGCTATAGAATTTTTTTAATTCGCTTCCAATTGTTATATCTCTAGTTAAGTTTTGGTGAAATTGAGCATTAGAGCTTTAATAATAGGGTCTTTAAAACCTGGCATATTTCAAGTTGGCTCTGATAAAGTGGATAATAATTACAAATACAGAATAATTAATTTGATGAAATTATAATTTAGAACGAAAAAATCTTGACTTATTGGGAAGAATATAATTTTCTTATATAATTATACCTCAAACTTATAATACTGTTTGCTACAAACTCCAAACAGTGGATACAAAAGATAATCTCTACGCACGCATACAATATTCCACGAGCCGCACAAACACGTTCCCTTATTACCCTAGAGCTATAATAGCGGTAATTAATTACCACCGACAATTTGAGACAGCCCGCAGGGATCGGAGCAAAAAACCCAACACACTACACCACCAAAGATTCTTCTCTATCAAATTGGAACTTTTTTTGCGTAATCTATTTGCATGATAGAATGTCGTAGTGTAAGGATAATGTAATTTATTAAGGCGGAATTTTATAAGAGGAATCCGGGGGACGGTTCCATGAAGAAGACGTTGGCGTAATTTATGATCGTGTCATATTTTATATGGGACCCGATGAGGAGGTAGAGAGGAGGAGGCGAGCGGTGAAGTATCCGGGAAACCTCGGGAATTTACAATCACTCCGCCATTGTTGTAAATCAATCATCGTCCCACGGGATTTTCGAAAGAATGCGCTCTTAATACGTCCGCGGGCCCGTTCAATCGTGAATCGGAACACCAGGAGAGCGCGCTCTCTCATGATTTACTACTTGTCGCTTTCGTGTCGGCGAAGATGAAATTAGTTACGCTTTATAAATGACTTTGAACTCTTCTTTGTTTTGTAATAATCTTATCTTAGCATAATATGATATATTGGTCAAAGACAGATGATATAATTAAGGCGTTTTTGTTAATTTAGCCCCAAAGATGAATATTTTATTTAAGCAATTACAGAGCAATTGTAGAGTTAGTTCTAGAAGTTGATTTTAGGTTATATTTTACACTTCTTTTTATGATTTAAATAAAAAACTTATAATATTACATGCTGTGAATTTTTCTTCTAAATATAAGACTATTACAATTTATTTATTGAAATTTAAAGCTTTCAACGAGTGTTTTCCACTCCCAGGCTAAGCATGAAGTAACATTTCAAGTTTAGAAAAGCCCCGTGAAAATTTGTCGAGGGTCGCGCAGCGACCCGAGACAAATTTTCTGGGCTTTTCTAAACTCGAAATTTTACTTCATGCGCCACGCGCATAAAACACTAAAATATTGCGAAGTTTATTTACTTTGAACCTCACTTAAAATCAGTGTTTAATACGCGTGGCGCATGAAGTAAATTTCGAGTTTAGAAAAGCCCAGAAAATTTGTTTCGGGTCGCTGCGCGACCCTCGACAAATTTTCACGGGGCTTTTCTAAACTCGAAATTTTATTTCATGCTTAGTCTGGGAGTGGAAAACACTCGTTAAAGTAATTAAATAAAGCTCATTTAAAAAACAACGAATGTCGGAAAATATACAGCTTAGGCGTATGTTTACCTAAATGAATTTATTTTATTATTTTCTCTAAATTTCTAGACATTCGTTGTTTTTTTTAAGAGTTCAATTTGAAGCATTAAACAAGTGTTTTCCACTCCAAGACTAAGCATGAAGTAAAATTTCGAGTTTAGAAAAGCCCCGTGAAAATTTGTCGAGGGTCGCGCAGCGGCCCGAGACAAATTTTCTGGGCTTTTCTAAACTCGAAATTTTACTTCATGCGCCACGCGTATAAAACACTAAAATATTGCGAAGTTTATTTACTTTGAACCTCACTTAAAATCAGTGTTTAATACGCGTGGCGCATGAAGTAAAATTTCGAGTTTAGAAAAGCCCAGAAAATTAGTCTCGGGTCGCTGCGCGACCCTCGACAAATTTTCACGGGGCTTGTCTAAACTCGAAATTTTACTTCATGCTTAGTCTAGGAGTGGAAAACACTCGTTAAAATAATTAAATAAAGCTCATTTAAAAAACAACGAATGTCGGAAAATATACAGCTTAGGCGTATGTTTACCTAAATGAATTGATTTTATTATCTTCTTTAAATTTCTAGACTTTCGTTGTTTTTTTTCAAGAGTTCAATTTGAAGGTTTAAACGAGTGTTTTCCACTCCCAGGCTAAGCATGAAGTAAAATTTCAAGTTTAGAAAAGCCCCGTGAAAATTTGTCGAGGGTCGCGCAGCGACCCGAGACAAATTTTCTGGGCTTTTCTAAACTCGAAATTTTACTTTATGCGCCACGCGTATAAAACACTAAAATATTGTGAAGTTTATGTATTTTTAACCTCACTTGAAATCAGTGGTTTATACGCGTGGCGCATGAAGTAAAATTTCGAGTTTAGAAAAGCCCAGAAAATTTGTCGAGGGTCGCTGCGCGACCCTCGACAAATTTTCACGGGGCTTTTCTAAACTCAAAATTTTACTTCATGCTTAGTCTGGGAGTGGAAAAAACACTCGTTAAAATAATTAAATAAAGCTCATTTAAAAAACAGCGAATGTCGGAAAACAGCTTAGGCGTATGTTTACCTAAATGGATTTATTTTATTTTTTTTTTAAATATCTAGACATTCGTCTTTTTTAAGAGTACAATTTGAAGCTTTAAACGAGTGTTTTCTACTCCCAGGCTAAGCATGAAGTAACATTTCGAGTTCAGAAAAGCCCCGTGAAAATTTGTCGAGGGTCGCGCAGCGACCCGAGACAAATTTTCGGGGCTTTTCTAAACTCGAAATTTTACTTCATGCGCCACGCGTATAAAACACTAAAATATTGTAAAGTTTATGTATATTTGAACCTCACTTGAAATCAGTGTTTTATACGCGTGGCGCATGAAGTAAAATTTCGAGTTTAGAAAAGCCCAGAAAATTTGTCTCGGGTCGCTGCGCGACCCTCGACAAATTTTCACGGGGCTTTTCTAAACTCGAAATTTTACTTCATACTTAGCCCGGGAGTGGAAAACACTCATTTAAAGCTTTAAACTGAACTCGTTTAAAGAACAACTAATGTCGGAAAATATACAGCTTATGCACATGTTTACCTGAAAGAAGCATTCCCTGTATATTTTTGGCTTACAGGGTTTTCATTTGCAAACTTAATATTTATCGTGCGATTTTTTGGTTCAGGTATTCTTGCTCTGTATCTTCAACAGAATGTGTTAACTCCAAAGAAGTACACGAATCACTTTCACACTCACTTTCCATAATGGTATTAATTATAAGGACAATTTAAGAAATTTCTTATGACGAAATCGCTTGACATGTGCTGTTTACAAAACTTCAATCGGCTTAGTATAAGTTGTTACCTGGGTACGTAAACAAACATAACTAACAATCTAAATTTTAAAGCTTTTCTACACTCGAATTATAATCGATTTATTTGCAATCAACACACAAGTTATACAATTATTGGTTTTATGTTATTGGATTAATTGTATATTATTTTAATTACATCAGTTGTACTATACGTACATATATTTTGTTGGCGAGATTATTAAAAAAATTAAGAAAACAAGCGTGGCATTTATTACAATGAATGTCCCGGGTGTAGGTGGTTGGATGTGGAAGAGGAGTGTGCCAAAAATTTATCGGCTCATTACTGAGCAAAGCGGGGGCTTTAAAAGAGTCCTGGTGCTCATTTTTACGGCGGTGTTGTTCAGTCCCGGAATTGCACCTGGAATTAACGGCGTAACTCACGTCAAGCACGAAAATAGCTTGATTTTAATTCAAGTTTCTTCAAAAACTTACTCTGTAATAGTTGCAATTTATTATGCTTTAAATAATATGGATAAATGTCCCTTGAAATTAAAACGAGTTTTTACAGTATCAAATTTTTCTAGTTTTTTAAATTCGAATAATTTATTGCATGTTTCCAAACGTCTAATTTAGACGTCTAATTGCAAAACAATTTTACTAAAAATGATTTAATGTATTTGTATTAATAATGTTATTTTCGTTATATTATTTATACACTACGAAATACGAAATATTTGCAAAAAAATTCAAAAGCTACAACCGCTATCTTAAATAAATAGACTGACAATTTCAAGTTTGGTATAATGTCGAAATGCCAAAGAAATATTGTTCTATCCTGCATAAATTACGTTAGACGCATATGTTACTGTAAAGTATACCGGTTTCAGACAAAAATTTGAGTAATTTTCTTTATTATGAAAATTACTCAAATTTTTATCCGAAACCGGTATACTTTACAGTAACATATGCGTTTAACGTAATTTATGCAGGATAGAACAATATTTCTTTGACATTTCCTAGAAAATGTTGTCGGAACTTGTAAAAAATGCTATAAGCATGTCGAACAGTATAAATACCGATTGCTCCTTCTCCAAACAATTGTCTTTGACAGGTAACAAACTCATTTTGTTTTACATATTTTGTGAAATTGAAATAATAATATGACTATGATTTAATAAAGAAAACACTTGGTCAAATTTCACTAATATTTTGGTTTCTTATTCCAACTAGTTTCGACTTTGAGTCATTCTCAAAATATTAGTGAAATTTAACCAAGTGTTTTCTTTATTAAATCATAGTTAAATATGTTTCACCACGTGAAAGATGAGAAACTTGTTCAAGATAATAATATGACATTTTTATCAAATTCAACAAACTTTCTTTTCACAATATACAAAAAGCTTTTCAATGTTATGTTATTGGACGCGAACTCTAACATTTGATATGATGCAGCGACAGGTGTCGACAGTTAGGGCTTCAATTGTTACCGGCGATTCTTTCAATCGCCGGTAACAAAAATTAAATTTATAATTTTAATTTTTTTTGTATATAAAATGAGTTTATCCCCAGCAATTACCTGGTGACCGATCTGGGATTATCTCGGGTAATTTATATGACTAGAGTCCGAACACCTGGAGTGCGCTCCGAGCAGACCTCCTAGAGGGAGGATTGGTGACCAGCGGCAGTCTGTTTTTCGGAAAAGGGATTTGTGTAATATTTTGCATTCTCCTTTCCGAGGAACGGATTTGATGAGATTCCAAAATTCTCGAGATTCATCGAATCCAGTAATTGCGAAGGATTCGGCAAATTTCGGCCGGCGAGTCACGTCCACCAAGAAAAATTCCCCTCTGCAGCCTCATTTTCGGTATTTAAATAATAGAGGATGGCACTTCTGCATCAGTGGCAAACCAGTAACAAAAGCAACAATAAGTCTAAGTAAAATGTAGTTAGTGGTGTATAAGTTTTTTTTGACAACTTCGTGCTGTGTTTTTTTTTGCTGTTTTTTTTGTGCTGTTTCTTTTCTGCTGTTTTTTTTTTGAGTAAATAAATTTGTTGTTTTTGGATCGGTGATTTAAGAACTAGTTGCTCGTGCTCTCCATCCCTAAACCCCTGAGCTAGCTGGAAGTGCATTTGGGGTACCTTCCCCCTATGACAATTGGCGCCCAACCTCGTGGCCGAGTTTTAGCTCACACTCTGAGAGAGCAACTAGCCTAAGAAAGACAAGGCACCAAACCAATACTACTCGCGGCCGAGTAGCAGCACCAGGACGAGCAGCAAGAAGCACACGGGGCCGATGTCGCAGAAGTGTTTATCATCGCCCTAGATGAGCAGCTGAAGAAAAAGAGATGGTCGGAACGTTTTAAAATTGAATACGTGCTGACAGGTTCAGATGGGGAAATCCTAAACCACTGTAAGGATTTAATCAGAAAGCATTTCAGCAAATGGGAAATATTGAGACGCTTTCTGGTAAGCGAGTGTGAAAAACATGAAGACATCTGGTTTGATTTTGACGCACCGAAACGCGAACTATGCCCAAAAGTCAACGACGCTGTAGTTAACATAATAGAAGATGTCGATTGGGAAGATGCAGTCCCACTAAACACAAGCCCAGGAGAATACAGGGTAGAGGTTCGGGCGCCGAATCGGGAGCAGTTTTCGAAGATCCAGTGGCTTTCCTGTTGGAAGAAGTTCTCCCGGCATTGATTACCGTATCAGAAGATAGGACAAATGGCCTGTTTGTGGTAATCGCCCTGCCTCCGCCCATTTGCTATCGTGACAATGTTTTTATTGCTGAGTTACGCAAGAACATACACCATGCGATAACAATTGGCTACCACACAGTTACGTCCGAGCTAAATATATGGCATTTACTACCCGATAAGACAGGTAGAAGACGCGCCTGTCCCGATAGACATTTTGCAACGCCCAGAAATTATCAGCCAGCCCAAAGTAATTCCCGACCTCGGTGGAAACCGCCCTGGAAAAAAAGATGGTCCCAGGACTTCAGCCAAATGTGAAACCCGAAAAATACCAGCTCAGTTCGCATCTGGAATTTACAGCCTTTCACTACCGCGAAAGAAGCTGCCCTGGACATATATCCGAATTAGACATTTTGTGTGCAATTAACCTCGCAAAAAGACGCTCGATTAGTTTTAGTATACATTTATGTAAACTATAGTGTAAATCGAGCCCATCATGAACGCTCTGTGCGCAATTGTACAAGAAAACACCCACATCAAGACCACCTACCTACGACCACCAGGACCAGGAGTGCACCATCCTCGTACGTTAGTTGGGATAAACCCATTTTACGGGGCCGTTTGTTACCGGCGATTGTTTCAAACGCCGGCAACAAAAATTAAATTTGTAATTTTAATCTTTTTGTATATAAAATAAGTTTATCTCCAGCAATTACCTAAGGACCGATCTGGGATTATCTCTGGTAATTTATATGACTAGAGTCCGAACACCTGGAGTGCGCTCCGAGCAGACCTCCTATAGGGAGGATTGGTGACCAGCGGCAGTCCGTTTTTCTGAAAAGGGATTTGTGTAATATTTTGAATTCTCCTTTCCAAAGAACGGATTTGATGAGATTCCAAAATTCTCGAGATTCGTCGAATCCGGTAATCGCGAAGTACCAACCAGTAACAAAAGCAACAAGTCTAAGTAAAATGTAGTTAGTGGTGTATAAGTTTTTTTTACAACTTCGTGCTGTGTTTTTTTTGTGCTGTGTTTTTTTTGTGCAGTTTTTTTTCCTGCTGTGTTTTTTTTTGAGTTAATAAATTTGTTGTTTTTGGATCGGTGTTTTAAGGACTAGTTGCTCGTGCTCACCATCCCTAAACCCCTAAACTAGCTGGAAGTGCATTTGGGGTACCTTCCCCCTATGACAAAATCTCTCGCCGTATATTTTGCTTAAGTTCGATCAGGGTGGAGGGTTGATTTCGATAGGCCTGACTCTAGACATATTTTCATCAGTAAACATCACAAGGAGTTAGGTCCGGACTTCTGTTGGGCCACTGAAAGTTCCCTCGTGAGATAAATTTTCTTGGGAAAAGCGCTTGAACGACAGAAAACGTAAGATTTGATGTATGTCTGTTGGCTCTATCCTGCTGAAACCAAGTCTACTGATTGTACCCTTTAAATTCTTGAAGGGCAGGAACTAAAAAAGTGCGAATCATATTAACATAACGCTGAGAGCTAACAGTTAAATCACTTTGGAGCTCTTAGAAAAAAACTGGGCCAATTTTTCTGGCTGCTGACATTGCAGCCCAAACTATAACCTTCGAGCTATACAGAGAGTTTTATGTAACACCCAACATTTTCAATGTTTATTTTCGTATGTTCGATTTGTCAAACCAAAGCATGCAATACACCTTTATTGTTTAGGTTATGTGTAAACAGGGTTGCCTATATGACCATTAAAAATTAAAGTCAATTGCAATCAACGCCTCAACTTATTTCAGTACAAATTGTACAAGCAGGGAGTTTTCCTTTCAAATCTTCTTTCAAGTTTTTTTTAAAGAGTTCAATTTGAAACTTAAATCGAGTGTTTTCCACTCCCAGACCAAGCATGAAGTAAAATTTCGATTTTAGAAAAGCCTGAAAATTTGGTTTGGTCGCTCCGCGCTTCGCGCTACGCGACCAAACCAAATTTTCAGGCTTTTCTAAACTCGAAATTTTACTTCATGCGCCACCGGTACAAAACACTGATATATTACGAAGTTAAAAACACACGGCAAACTTCAAATTGAATCAGTGTTTTGTAGCGGTGGCGCATGAAGTAAAATTTCGAGTTTAGAAAAGCCTAATTTGGCTCGGTCGCTTCGCTTCGCTACGCGCCCGAGCCAAATTTTCAGGCTTTTCTAAACTCGAAATTTTACTTCATGCTTAACCTGGGAGTGGAAAACACTCGTTTAAAGCTTCAAATTAATTTCTTTTTATAAAAAAATGTGTCGGAAAATGTACAACGTATGCATATGTATACTTAAAAGTAAAATTCTCTGTATGAAAATTAACATTGAAAATGTTCGGTGTTACATAAAGCTCTCTGTAACACGCTAGTAGCGTTTCTTTACACTAGTAATAAGGTGGAAATGTGCCTCATCAGAGAACAAGATGTTACCCTCTATTGGAGACCGGTTAATAATTTCGTTGTCCAAAAAAGCCGATTAGTGAAGTCCGTCGGCTTGAGTTCTCGCCCCAATAGAATTTTGTATGGATGCAGATGTAAATCCTCGTAGAGGATGCGAAGAATGCATGATTTTGTCACATTTACAGCAGCAGCGCTCAGATCAAATTTCTACTATTATTTAAATATTGTTCACCATGGGTTCAGTGATAAATTTATTCATCATATAATTATATAACGTTGGAAGGCAATCGAAAACAACAATACATGACTTTAATCCGTCGCGATGAATGTCCAACACCTTTAATTCTCCCCGTCGCTTCTAGAAATTTTAATTCGAAGCGAGAAAAAGTGTAGGAAACGCGAGCTGAATGCAAATTTGTTTTAATCAAACGGATAATCCAATTTGGAGTTGATCGGGCGCGCGCGAGTTTTGTTTAACTTCACCTCTTGCCCCCCCCCCCTTCCCCTCTCCCTCACGGATCGATCTCTTGGCTAATGTACTGTGTAGGTTTCTGTTTGTCTGGCCGGTTCATAATTGGCGCCATTAACGGTCCTAATTAGACGGATTTATTTCGATCCCGATGGGCGATTGATTGGCTACTTGTTATAGGGCCGTGTTGTTTATAAACCTATTGTTGGTTTATTGATTATGGCTTTGACATACAGATAAGTCGAGAAGTTGTATTTTAAGGTTTTACAAAAATTACCAGTTTAATTTCCTGAAAAACTGGGCAACATGTAATTAAACATAATATAATAAAATCTAAAATAAAATTATTAATACAAATACATTTAATCACTTTTAGTATAATTGTTTTGCAATTAGACATCTAAATTAGAATTAATAGAAATAAAAACTTTTATAAACTTTTGGGGAAAAGCAGCCGAATTATAAATATTATACATCAAGTGAATTAAACACGATTTTATTCACGAAAAGATTTTTGATTTCACGAGCGCCTCGGCGCGAGTGAAATCATTTCTTTGAGTGAATAAAGGTGTTTAATTCACTTGGCGTATATATGTTTTTATTCAATTTTGACGAAATTGTAAAAAAATGTACTTTACATTTATTTTTGCATAAATGTTGAAAAACTATGTAGACTATGAAATCCATTTTCATGACGACGTATTATTCATAATTTTCAAAATTTGTAAAACTTCTATCTCCTGTCACAAAAATGTCTGAACTCACTGGAGTATTTCAAGAAAAACCAGATAATGAAGTATTTGTACCGTCTGAAGTTCTGGAGGAGGAGTAAAAAGACATGGTGGATGGCGTTCAAATAGTGTTGTGGAAGGATATATAGAAGATTCTCTGAATAACAAAATTGACATTTCCAAGAGAATTATTTAACAATCATCAGCCGATCTTGGTAGGAATGAATCGATCCAGAGTTCATCGAAAATTCAAATAAAAAAAAACAAGAAGATATACATTTGTCTAACGTTGGACATTTACACATAAACTTTAATAACCTAAATAACTGTAGCATTCATATAAGTAAAGATTAATTTACTTATATGAATATTACATACGTTTGGCATCAAGTATAAATATTATTGCTTAATGTGTGTGATGATATGTTTGTTTCTGTTTTCATTTTTGTAATATATATTTTTTTAAATTATTAAACATTGCGTTTCGTAATGTTATTATATGATTATTTTTTTTAACTTTCTAAGAAAGTAAACGTTTACTATGGGGTTAGACAAAAGATTGCTTTGATTTTAACTTTTGAATTAAATTCGTTGTGATAAACGCGCAGGTTTCTAAGATATTTTAATTGTTGTAAAGTTTAGTTATTGTAATTGTGTATATAACATTTTTTTTAACTCACTAGTGACCTAAAAAAAATTTAGTTCACTAGTGAATAAAACCTTGTTTATTACGGTTGTTATGGAGTTAATAATGTCGATTCAAATTAACAAAATTGAATAATAAATATTTTTTTTTAGCCAGAACTTTATTTTAATTAGCCAATATTTCGCTGCTCGCGAAATAGGGCAAAGTTAGCTTCTTCGGGGCAAAGTTTAAACTAAAATAAATAAATACAATGATATTTTATAAAGAGATACACAAAGTTAAAAAGACAAAAAAGAAAGAAAACATTATACCTAAACATAATGAAAAGTACTTACATATAACTGTTTTTTTTTTTATGAAATTAAAATTTGTCAGATATCGACGTGTAAAAGTTTGTAAATAAATAATTGTTTATTATAAAAAATTAAAAAGCTATTGTTATTGATTTCAAATTTGTAAATGTTGTTTATTTTGATTTTAACAAGTATGAATAGATGGCATGTAAACCATTTGTGTCTGTTTTAAAATTCATACAAGAATTTTGTTGGTCAATGTAGAATATTTCCAAAAATAATCTTGATTTATAATTTTTCTCCAAATCTAAAATTTTTGTATTATCAAAATCTATTCTGTAGCTTTTTGTGGTTAGGTGGATACCTAGTGCACAAGAATTTTTATTCAATTTAGTGTCACTTTTGTGTTTACTTAATCGTGAACGTAGCCTGGCTTGTCTTGCTTGTCTGACCTACATAAACTAAGGGACATTCTGAACAAGGAATTTTGTATATTAAATTGGATTCCAGCAAAGGTGGAGTCTTGTCTTTAACTTTTAAAAAAAGGTTATATATTTTTTTATTGTTGTAAGTAACTATTTTTATTGAGATATTATTTAATATTTTGATCAGTCTATTCGTCAAAAAGGGAATATTTGGTAATTTTGTAAATTTTGGAAAAACATTCAAATCTTAATCGTGAACGTAGCCTGGCTTGTCTTGCTTGTCTGACCTACATAAACTAAGGGACATTCTGAACAAGGAATATTGTATATTATATTGGATTCCAGCAAAGGTGGAGTCTTGCCTTTAACTTTTGAAAAAAGGTTAGATATTTTTTTATTGTTGTAAGTAACTATTTTTATTGAGATATTATTTAATATTTTGATCAGTCTATTCGTCAAAAAGGGAATATTTGGTAATTTTGTAAATTTTGGAAAAACATTCAAATCTTAATCGTGAACGTAGCCTGGCTTGTCTTGCTTGTCTGACCTACATAAACTAAGGGACATTCTGAACAAGGAATATTGTATATTATAGTGGATTCCAGCAAAGGTGGAGTCTTGCCTTTAACTTTTGAAAAAAGGTTAGATATTTTTTTATTGTTGTAAGTAATTATTTTTATTGAGTTATTATTTAATATTTTGATCAGTCTATTCGTCAAAAAGGGAATATTTGGTCATTTTTTAAATTTTGGAGAAACATTCAAATCTAAAGGTTCGATTTCTCTTGATTCTTTATTTGAATTCGGCCGCTTTTCCCCAAAAGTTTATAGAAGTTTTTAATAATTTGACGGCAAAAAAAAAACTAGTAAATGTCATTAATAAAAATAGACAGACAATTTCAAATTTGGTAAAACTGTCACTGTCAAATGGCATAAACATATTTTTGGTTCAGTTAATAAGAAAGGTGTCTTATTTAACAAAATATAAGACAAATAGAATATCGGACTAATCACTTGTAAATAACTTGATATAAGAAAATAGCTGTACCACTAAAACAAAAGAATAAAACTGTACGACTAATAAATAAAGTGAATTTTAATTACACTAAAAAACAGTCGCAGTTCCAATTATTCCCAGGTTAGCACCTTTAAGCGTTCCTGTTGGCAATTTTCTACTCTGAACCCGACCTTTATTACAACGCGGATAAAAAAAAAGAGAGCGAATCGTGTGTACTGTATGTGTTCGCAGGGACTTCCTAATTGGATTTGTGCACGAAAAAAGAGAGAAGACCGCAACTTAAATTGACTATAATTCACGGATCATTCACATTGAGGGATGATAATTAGACGGTGACACTTCTTTTTTTAACGGCCACTTCCGGTTTCCCCGCGGGCGCCTTTTTATAAATCGCCGCATTAACTTTATTTATGCGAGTATTTTATGTGGCCTTTTATGTTCACGACGGAAAATCATGGATTTTTTTTCTTATTTGGGGAAATATTGGGTTTTATGTATTGGTGTTATAAAATAAATATTTGATTAAATATCCTTAAAATATACAGGGAATTTATCTTTTAAATATTCACATGTATACGCTGTAACTCTTTAGATATTCGTGGTTTTTGAAAATGGGTTAAATTGAAGCTATGAACGAGTGTTTTCCACTCCCAGACTAAGCATGAAGTAAAATTTCGAGTTTAGAAAAGCCCCGTGAAAATTTGTCTCGGGTCGCGCAGCGACCCGAGACAAATTTTCTGGGCTTTTCTAAACTCGAAATTTTACTTCATGCGCCACGCGTATAAAACACAGATTTTAAGTGAAGTTCAAATATACATAAATTTCACACTATTTTAGTGTTTTATACGCGTGGCGCATGAAGTAAAATTTCGAGTTTAGAAAAGCCCCGAAAATTTGTCTCGGGTCGCTGCGCGACCCTCGACAAATTTTCACGGGGCTTTTCTAAACTCGAAATTTTACTTCATGCTTAGTCTGGGAGTGGAAAACACTCGCTTAAAACTTCAAATTGAAGTTTATGTATTAAGACTTTTCTAAACTCGAAATTTTACTTCATGCGCCATGCGAATTAAACACAGATTTTAAGTTTCAAAATATTTTACTGATTTATACGCGTGGCACATGAAGTAAATGTTCGGGTTTAGAAAAGCCTTAAAACACAAACTTTAATTTGAAAATTTAAACGAGTGTTTTCCACTCCCAGGCTAAGCATGAAGTAAAATTTCGAGTTTAGAAAAGCCTGAAAATTTGGTTTGGTCGCGTAGCGCGAAGCGCGGAGCGGCCAAACCAAATTTTCAGGCTTTTCTAAACTCGAAATTTTACTTCATGCGCCACGCGTATAAAACACTGAAATATTGCGAAGTTTACAATATTCTACTAAAATTGTATGCAAAAGTCGTATATTTGGAACTTCAAATAAATGAAATAAATTTTCAGGCTTTTCTAAACTCAAAATTTACTTCATGCGCCACGCCAACACTGATTTTAATTGAAGTTTAAAATATGCTGCTTAGGTTTGACCGTACGTTCATACATTTTACAAATTTTTATTTCGTCCAACAAAATGTTGCAGTTACAAAATTTGGGAGATTTTTTTTTTTTGGTTGAGTTTGTAAGAAAACTAAAATCAACAAATCGGTGTAACATAAAGACAATTTAACATAAAGAAAAATTGAGTTTGTCAATAGTTTGCAGAATATTTATAAAATATAAAAACGAATTAAAATTAATATCGACTTTCTGCAAAATGTTTGTCTCTTTGAGACAAGTCCCCAATTATTCATTGAAACAGAATAATTTATATGCAAAATGCAACATCAGGTCAAACTATTCTCTCACCAAACTAAATTATTTTACGTTATTAAACGTTAGTAAAACAAACCAAGTGTTTTTAATTCAAATTTTATTTTAATCATGTTTCACCAAGTGATTAATGATAACATTGTGAAAGATAAATTATTTACTTTGGTGAGAGAATAGTTTGACCTGATGTTGCATTTTGCATATAAATTATCGTAGAACAGCTAAGTTATCGTGTAACTCAAATATTCATTGTATAATTCAATATCTGTCGGGGTATTAGCTCGAGAAGTAGTTGTTTCAATGAATATTTGGAGACTTGTCTCAAAGAGACAAACATTTTGCAGAAAATCGATATTAATTTTAAATCGGTGTATCTTCAAGGCGTATTCTATTCAATAGAAACTTGATCAATTTTATTAAATATTAGAGAGAAAAATAATTGGTCGGCCAAATCGGATCCGCAATTTTGAATTTTAAAATTTTACTATGAAATTCGTAACCCGCGACCTCGAAAACCCCTTTGTGCCAATGAACGTTTAAATCATAAACTTCTTTCTATTTTTGGCCAACTTTTCTGAAATCCAGACCACTTTTCATCGTTATGAATGGTTTGTAATGTGGCAGAAATACAATGGGAAAATCATTTAATAAAAAGGAAAAATCATTCGCAAAAATAGGAATTTTATTTGATACTAGCATTTAGCCCGATTTACCAACCGGGGAGCCGAGGGCCGAATCAAGGAAATGTAGAAATGTAAAGAGAATTGCATAATTAAAAAAAAATAAATGATGTTGAAGAATAATATATGTATACTAGTAGCAAGGGTAAAGGGAGGGGGAGAGGCGTTGGTGCATGAGCCGAATGGTGGTGACTGCATGGTAAATCGTTGTTTTGTAGTGGTTATGGAGTGGATGGATGTAAAGGTCCGTGAAAAGGTTGGAAGAGATGGTCGCTTCGCTCTAGCCGCTCGCTTCGCTCGCTTGCCTTGCTCGCTTCGCTCGCACATAGAGAGGGTAGTTGCTCCTTTATCCCCGCAAAAACAAATTTTCTCTAGCGCAATTTTTGGACCGAAAATTTGCTGAAACACCGGGAAGGCGGCCATTTGTTGGCTCGAAAATAATTTTCTGAGCACCGCGAGGTCAAACCATACCACCCTACGTTTAAACAATTCGTTTTGGAGCATTTATAGTCGGTCAAAAAAATAATCAAGAAAATCACGGATTTAAACCACCCTGAATATACACGTTAAACTTAAAAATTAATTAATTTTAATTGTTTTGTTTCGTCTTGTTTCATCTTGTCGGTTGCGGATAATTATTCGAAATCGAAATGTAAAAACCAAATTCCTCTATCGCAATTTTTCGACCGAAAATGTGCTGACAGCCCGTGAAGGCGGCCAATAAAAAAAAAAAAAAACATGTCCCAACACCGCTAAATTTAATCCTAGCGATCTGCGTTAGAACAAAACATTTTGGAGAAAAAATAAAAACCATCGATTAAATGCGAGATTTAGACACCCGGTATATATTTTTATGAAACTTCAATTGCAAAAAAAATACTTTTCCTCGATAGAAAAAATTCTCGATAGATAGGTCGTGTTTCTAATAGAATTCTGAACACGATAGACGCAAAGTTTTGAAAATCTATTTTTTTTTGCAAAATCGATTAAATGCTATTTTTTTTTTTTTAATCGGGCGATTTGAGCGCTCGGATGTATCGCGTTGGAAAGCCCAGGTCAAATCCCATCGAAATTGTGCTATGCGCGACCTGAAAAAGTTCCGTGTGAAGCAAGACCAGCGTGTAAAGTATTGAGGTTAGGAAATCTTCCGCCCGGCGTAAAATTAAAAAAATGATTTAAAATAGAAAACGCGGTCGGATTTGAACGCCGCCTAACCTAAGACACGCGGAATTTTTTTTTCGGTCCTGTGAAAATTTGAACTTTCTAAAATAAATTCTTCGATTTTTCCACTCCCGGTGACAGTCGTCTCCCATAAGAGCAATGTAAAAGTGGTTGCCATGGCGACCGAATCGCAGCCTTCTCGGATCCCCGCTGCTTTAACGTTCTTATTATGGGAGACATGGTGAAAAATCCTGTATATTCAAATCGTTGTGAGTTTGTTTATTCCATGCTGTGTGGTTGGTTAATAATGATTTATAATATATGAAAATAAATAGAGATAAAAATGCATGTTGTTGAAAAAAAAAAGAAAACTTAATGAAAGCTTTGTTGTCCATCCGGAAAATTCCGAATAAATAAAATTTATAGTCCCGCGTTCCGGTGACTAAATTACAATAAACCACCTCCGGGCGCACCGGCGAAATAAGAATAAACTATGAATAATCAAGCTCCTGGTTCCGGTTACGCTTTAACAAGGACTAGTGTTGATTTATCGGAGAGGCGCAGAACGCGAGGATTTTTAATTAGCCCTTCGCTTGCTGGAGCAAAAATCCCCCAACCCCCATTTTTATTATTTAATAAGACGGAGGTCGATCTTAGCGAACGTTTCAGTCTCAGGTGCCGTTTAATTCGGCTTTAATAAAATATGACCTTATCATAAAACTGGCACTAAACTCGGCCAGATAATAAAGCCCGGATATACCTCCTAATGTGAGGTTACAGCGGCCCTAACAAGCTGTGTAATGCGAATTTTATTAGGCGCGTAATCCCTGTTAAATTTCGCCGGATGCAAAAACAGAGGCCGCTTCTCAGGTTTTCGCGCTTCTTCTCGCAACCCGCTACTCACTATTATCGTAAATTTACTTTTATACAATACTTAAATCCTTATTACAACCCACTCGGAAAACACGGAACGGATAGTGAGTTACATAAAAAACGCATCAACTTACTTACTCTATTTTTCACTGTACGTCTTCATTAGTACTTAACAAATAGACGTTTTTTGTATGTTTGTAGAATCATATTTGTTTATGTTTTCTTGTACGTTTGTAGAATAATATTTTGTTCATTATTTCAATCATTATATAGGATTTTCCATTAGGAGGTTCTATTTTAATTATTTAAAAACAATATTTTTTTTATGAAATAGTGCCAACATATTTATTTCAATACAAAGTACAAACTCCACGGTTAGTTGTGGAAAATGATATCTGGTAAATGGGCTTCTTCTGCAAATGGTTATTATTTTGAAAAAGTTTTTACATCACATTTTAGCATTTTAACTTTGTCTCTTATTTGACCAATATCCGCTCAAATATGTTCTTTTAGCGTTTAATTTGCGGTAATATTCTCGGTTAGCTGGGTGATACGAGTACGAACTGGCAATTTTACATCAGTTATTTGTCAATTTTGCTTAAATTTAGTGATAAGTTTCACAACAGCACGGCGAGAAAGTGATTCATACAAACGCTGCGATCTGTCTGGGCGAAATTTTCACCATATTGATAATGAATTTTCACTATTTCTATACGTTGTTTGACCGTATATCATTTCATTTTCTAAAATCGTACACTTTTCACTTGAAAAGTGTGAAACAATCAAGGCCCTCTATTGAAGAGTTTAAAAATGCCAGGGAATTTAAAATAGCACCTCTTAATGGAAAACCCTTTACATACCAGGTCTGTAAATATGAAACCGGAATTTGCTTATAGGTGGCTCTAGTTATCTATGTAGTGACTGTCAAGCCGCGTCATTGGACCCAAATTCTTGTGTTTACATTTGTCAAAAACGTTTATACAATAAGGCCCTCAATTGTACTTTTAGAGTAATCTCATTATTAAAAGTAAAGTAATGGACGTCAGTCGGCTTTTTTCGTTTGTCCACTCTATCGTTTGTAGTTGGGGGAATTCAATTGCGGTCGCCTGTAAATTTTCCGGGAGATCAAAGGTCCGGATCGATCCGGTTGGCGTTTTTAGGTCCTTGATTTATTTACGGTGGCCCCGATACAATCGGAAATGGGAGATGTCTGTTCGGAACGACGTGTTTTGTGTGCGACCACGGGGGCGGCACGTTTCCGCTTTATGACACCTGTTTGCGCGATCCCTCTCATTTTTCTCCTTTACTTATCACATCATTTTAAGACCGATTTCGTATTTCTTCAAATAACATCATAAGAAAACAAATCTGTTAATAAAATAAAATTTAAAAATAGAAAACAGTTAAAGCGCTATTCTGTATTGTGGAGGATTCTACATCGTTAAACAAGATAATTCAAAAATAACAGACTTTTAACTTTCTTTCTATAACACTCTTTTGAAGTATAGTGAATTGTAAGCATTTTTATTGGTGCGGCTGCAAACATAAACATAGAAGGGACATATTTTTTAAGGTATAGATATTCGTTGTTTCTTCGTTGATAGTCTTTGTTATTTTTTTAAGTTTAATTTGAAGCCTTAAACGAGTATTTTCCACTCCCAGACTAAGCATGAAGTAAAATTTCGAGTTTAGAAAAGCCCCGTGAAAATTTGTCGAGGGTCGCGCAGCGACCCGAGACAAATTTTCTGGGCTTTTCTAAACTCGAAATTTTACTTCATGCGCCACGCGTATAAAACACTAAAATATTGTGAGATTGTCGAGGGTCGCCCAGCGACCCCCAGACAAATTTTCACGAGGCTTTTCTAAACTCGAAATATTACTTCATGCGCCACGCGTATAAAACACTGAAGTCAAGTGAGGTTCAAATATGCATAAAGCTCACAATATATTAGTGTTTTATACGCGTGGCGCATGAAGTAAAATTTCGAGTTTAGAAAAGCCCCGTGAAAATTTGTCTCGGGTCGCGGCGCGACCCTCGACAAATTTTCTACGCGGGGCTTTTCTAAACTCGAAATTTTTCTTCATGCTTAGTCTGGGAGTGGAAAACCCTCGTTCAAAGCTTTAGATTGAACTCTTAAAGAAAAATAACGAATATCTTAAGATTTAAAGAAAATATGCTGAATTTAGATAACGTATACTGAAAAAAAAAAATTCTCCCACAACATAATTAACTCAGTACATGAATAAAATTATTTAAATGAAAAGTCAGTGACACAAACCAACTGATTATATATTCAAATTAGTTTATTCATATAATTTATTTATCTTTTCCTTACTTCCAACTGCCAAACAACTCATTTAGAAGGAAGAAAATCATCAATTCTATTCTTAGATATATCGGAAGCTTTCGATTCAGTATGGCATAAAGGGCTTCTATACAAGTGCAGTATCCTAAACCTACCAATCCATTTAATTAATCATATCCAAAATTTCCTCTTCGATCGTAAATTACAAATTAAAATCGGACAAACCCTATCTTTCCCTTTCTATCCACAGCAAGGGGTACCCCAAGGATCTCCACTTTCCCCTCTACTCTACAATATATACTGCCACGACCTATACAACCCTGATCCTAATTTCATAAACCCCTCCTGTTACTGTTTACAATTCGCAGACGACACCGCCGTAATTACCCATTCCTCTACCTTACCTGCATCACTAGAATCCCTTCAAACATTTATCACCATCACATCCTCTTGGTTCTCGAAATGGAGACTAATAATAAATCCAAGCAAATGCCAACTGCTCCTACCCTACCATCGCATTCCTCCAAACAATCCCTTCTCAGTTATGATTAACAACTACACAATTTACACATCCCCCTCCTGCAAATACCTAGGAATCCTCATTGATCCCAAATTATCTTTCAAGGAGCACACATTAGCCATTAAAAATAAAATCAAATGTAGATCAAAACACTTTCGCTGCCTTTTATATAGAGCTGAAGCCAATAATAAAACAACAGCTACTAGAATATACAAAATGATATGCCGTCCGTTGTTGGATTACAGTTCAATACTGTATACCAACCTTTGTACTCGCACCCTCAATAACCTACAAGTATCCGAAAGATCCCCACTCCGTATATTAACCAAACTCCGACATCCTTCTCTATGAAACCACAAATGTAGTCCCCATTGAAGACAGACTTCGGTTTCTCGCCGAACGATTCGCATGCAATGAACAAAACTTCGAAATTCTAACAAAAATGTGCATCCACAGAAATCCCAATATACCTCCTAAATTCAAAAACCCCCACACAACCCTGTTTGAATATATATCTTCCTTCCATCAGCCTAACCCACAGTAAAATATAAAATTAATTAGACTGGGCAGAAAGACGATAGCCGATAGCCCTTATGAATAACATAGGATCATAATTAAAATTAAATGTTTATGTATATACTGATATTTTATAATGTTATGTTATTTATCTTTACAATAAATTCATTGATTGAGTTATATGAAAATCTAATTAAATTTTCTAAACTCGAAATTTTACTTTATGCGCCACGCGTATAAAACACTAAATTATTGTGAAATTTAAAATATTCTTGTTTAGCAGTATATTTTTTAAAAATGGTCTTAATCAACTTGAGGGACCTCAAAATGGATATATCCACTAAAATGTTTGATTTCTAAATTTTCGCGAAAACCATACTTGCCCTTTGTTTTGCATGTAGAGGAAAGTAAAAAATATATAATTTGTTACATTCAAATAAGGCAATTTTATGATTCATAATATTATTCGTTACATCCTCTATTTTCATTTAATAACAGCATTTATTGTAAAAATTAGCTACCTATGTTTCATATCTCTTATTAAATTTGAATAGCCTATAAGTACGAGTGTATAAAAATCAATATAAAAATAAGTAGCTAACTTTTAAGTTTCATGTGCAATTTATTCACTATCGACGTGAAGGGGTAAATGTGTATTATTTGCGGGTTTAGGAGTTATTTGTGTGTGTTTTTATGGAAGCAAATTACAGAGCCGGATGGTATTATGAGAAGGCGAAAATGGGGCTGAATTGATATTAACGTGTTGGGTTTTTGCTAGAGAATGCGAAAATAAGGTATGGTCGTACAATCAGATTTTGTTCGCCACCTACACGTTGTTTTTGTGTTATGTTTTTATCCTGAATACCAATTTAAATAAAGTTTCGTATTATTAAATTCTTTTTTAGATATTATTCAAGCCAGGATATTGTGTTTGATGAATTTTATTGTAAAATTAAAAAAAAACGTAATATAGAGATTATTTTACAAAACCTTTGAAATAAATATGTAAAAATCCGACAAACGTCAAAGGAGATTATTTATAAATTTTTAGCAAATCATAACTTGTAAATCTTTGGATATCTTTTTGAATTCATGTGGATTTTAACAAATATTGCGTAATAACACTAAAATAATGGCATATTCTATTTCATTCTATTCTATACTTTTCGAGATATTTTGAATTAAACATGAATCCTTCTCATATTTTTCAAAAATATGTAAAAATTAAATTTTCACAAGACATTTTATGAGATGCTTCCACTAAATTGTTTCTAAATATTAGACAATTGTTGCTCTTTAAAATATCTCAAAAAATAAAAACACACCCGCAAGGCACGCAGGAGGATCGCGGAGGGACCCCGACAAATTTTCTGGGCTTTTATAAACTCGAAATTTTACTTCATGCGCCACGCGTATAAAACACTATAATATTGTTAAATTTATGTATATTTGAACTTCACTTAAAATCTGTGTTTTATACGCGTGGCGCACGAAGTAAAATTTCGAGTTTAGAAAAGCCCAGAAAATGTTCACGGGGCTTTTCTAATCTCGAAATTTTACTTCATGCTTAGTCTGGGAGTGAAAAACACTCGATCAAAGTTTCAAATTAAACTCTTTTAAAAATCAACTAATGTCAGAAAATTTACATTTAAAATAATTACTTTACGTTTCTCTATGTTAAAATAATTAAGAAAAAGTAATGTGATTTTATAAAAATAATGACATACCTTGGAATTGATACAACAATTGCAGATGTTAAAATAGCACAAGATATTGCTGTTGCTTAATTAACGACAAAAAACATAACGCATCGTGATAACTGTGGTCTGCATAATACCACTTTATTAGGAGGATTTTTTTTTTGTATAGTGTAAATCATTTTGAAAACATTTACTTTAATCAAGTCACTGCGATATCTTTTGCCATTTTGACCGCTGCAATTGTTGTTTCAATTTCAGGGCATGTCATTATTTTTATAAAATCACATTATTTTTTTTAATTATTTTAACTTAGAGAAACGTAAAGTGATAAACGTTAACAAGAATGAATTCAGAATTTTTTCCTCTACAATAAAGGTAAAAACATTTTGTTGCTAAAATAAATAGAGGAGCCAAAATTTGAACATTTCAAAATTTACATGGGATTTCTTATGTTGCGTCCGCGAAGTCAACACCCGGTATATATATAGTTTTTTTTTATTATTTTTTTATTTTTTATTCATAAACATTTATTTTCCCAATAACTTATACAATTATATAACAGAGTATGGTAATTAAAATAAAATAAACGCTTATTCCAAAGTATTGTAATTTAGTAGTTTCCTTGTCTCGAAGCTAATAGCTTGTAGAGACGGAGGAGTCTTCATTATTATTTTTCTTATTAACTAGTAAATAAGATAACAAATAAAAATCCAAGAAGAGAAAAAATAGAAAAGTTTCAACAGAACTTCAAAAAAACTGATTTTGTGAAAATTGAGACTTGAATTGAAAATTGAAACTTCAATTAACCATATCATTTAGTTTAAAGTAGACATATTTCAATTATATGCTGTAAATCTTTTTATTTTAAAAGAGTTTAATTTAAAGCATTAAACAAATGTTTTCCACTGCCACGCTAAGCAGGAAGTAAAATTTCGTGTTTATAAATATTTTTAAAAGACAATATTCATGATTTTTTTTATTATTATTTAGTTATTTTAATTATTATAATTAGGAAGTGTATTACTTACTTCTTAATAAACGAATTAATTTATATACACTTTTTAATTAGACTGGGGAGAAGATCAAAGGCGAGTTTCAGACTTTGGCCTTTGGAAAATAAAATTGATACGGCTTCGTGTCACTTCCTTGGGGTTAATTATTGCTCGGTACCTGCACTTTTTTCGTCCGAGGCATCAAAGAGAAAATTTAATTAAATAAGACACAGCCCCCTCACCTCCGCGCGAAATTCTCCTCTGCGGTCTATTCATCACCGCGAAATATTACTTTTATCGTCCCGGGAAATCATTTTATACATTGTTCTTGCGTTATGTTAATTTTAATTATAAGTAAGTTGATATATTAAATTACTTCGATGGCTTAAGTCACCCTCACCACATAAAATATATTATTATTATTATTATTATTATTATTATGTGCGGGAATTTATATTATACTAATTCTTGCAAAACACACATAAAAAGACTGTTATTTCTATATAGATAATGAAGGTTTAAATTAAATTACACTTGGTTTGTTTCACAATTTTTTACTTTACTATTTACTCGACTAGTTTCGCGTTTTACAGCATTATCAGGAGTGAATTACAAAAGATACCAACAAGCTTATATATGGTCAGGTAATAAGGGATTTTAAGATTGGGGAATTCCAAATATCCTCAAAAAAAAAAAAAAAAAAATGTTTCACCAAGTGATAAGTGAGAAAATTATTCAAGAAACTGTTATTTCTGTCTTCACTTTTTATTTGTATCGTTAGATGTACATTTCGAGACACAAGTTGCTCATTATCAATAACAAACTGAACTTACAAAACACATTTGAGTCGCCCAGATGCAAAATCAGCAATACATCAATTTTTTTTTGATTTTGAGGTTTTGGTATCCCTGTATTCTACTCGACTCAGGCTACAATTTAAAAAATAAATTAACCTTTAAAACCCATCCTAAACCTTTAAAATTAAGTTTTAAAAATCCTGTCGAATGCAAAACCTGCTACATTTCTCAGTTGCAAAAGCTGACATATTTTTTCAACTGCAAAATCTACTAACTTTTTTTTTAGTTTTACATAATTTTTCTTGTCCCCATTCAATACAGCGCGCATTTAACACCAATTCATTTATTTAAAAGACGCTGCAAAATCAGGTTCTGTCAATTTGCCACAAGTTTGTCTTTTGCATAGCTTTTGGCTTTGCATCTGGGCGACGAAATGCGTCGCCCAGATGCAAATCTAGCCATACGTGTTTTGACAAACTTGTGGCAAAATGACAAAAAATGAGTCGCGCAGATGCAAAAGCAGCCATAAGTGTTTGGAACACAGTTTGTTATTAATAATGAGCACTGTGTGTCTCGAAATGTACATCTAACGGTACAAATAAAAAGTGAAGTAAGGAATAACAGTCTTTTTTTGTTTAGAACAACTTGTGGCAAATTATTTTAAATAAATTTAAATAGTGTTGAATAAGCGTTGTATCAAATGGTGACAAGAAAAATTGTAAAACTAAGTAAAAAGTTCACAGGTTTTGCAAATAAAAGCATATGTCAGGTTTTTAACCGAGAAATGTAGCAAGTTTTGCATTCGACAGGATTTTCTAAATTTAATTTTAATAGGTTTAGGATGGGTTTTCAAGGTCCAATTATTTTTTAAAAAACTGTAGCCTGGGACAAGTACCAACACCTCAAAATCTAAAAAAATATGTGTATACCTGGTTTTGCATCTAGACGACTCAAATATGATAATACTCTTCCTGTGTGATGTTTAAACTTAACAAATATACTAATAATCA
Source organism: Philonthus cognatus (assembly GCA_932526585.2). Lineage (NCBI taxonomy): Eukaryota > Metazoa > Arthropoda > Insecta > Coleoptera > Staphylinidae > Philonthus > Philonthus cognatus. The sequence goes on along the minus strand of OW052245.1, from coordinate 81,958,375 downwards.
TGTACAATTTTAAAATAGTTAATAATTTTTACAATGTTAGAAAGTCTGTTTTCTAGTTTCTTTGTATAACACTAAATATTAAATTTCTTCAAAAGCTTTTGATGGAGTATACTATACAAATTTTATTAATAAATTGAAGAATTATTCTTGTTGATGTTAAGGAATATTTCTTGAGCAGCAGAACGCAATCTTTAAAAATATTACCTATTTTTTTTTACATCAACATGCGTAACATGCGCAACATGCGGTACGCGTAATAAACACTAACATATTGTGAAGATTCATTGCTGACTTAGCTTAACATGTTGATCGCCGCTTGGCATCCACTTGTCCCGCAGTTAAAATTGCCTTTAGGCCCCGCGGCATGTACGTTGTGACGCATCCAGAAACAACTTTTAAAACATCGTGTGAATAAACTATGTGGTCTTAACTTTTAATAGTATATTAAGTAACGAGAGTGGTATGCAGCAAATTACATATGAGCGGAAATGTTGCGCACGAGGCGCGCAGAGGCGAGTGCAGTATTTCGCGAGTATGTAATTGCCATACTACTCGAGAAACGTACGTTACTTTACCTACGCCCAAACAAAATAAACAATGAGCATGAAAGAATAACTTATTTATTGCAATAATATTTAATAGTAACATGACAATGATGAAAACTAAATGACTACTTGATCAATATACAGGGAATTTTTCTTTTAGGTAAACATATGCATAAAACTGTACATTTTCGACATTCGTTGTTTTTTATTGGAGTTCAATTTGAAACTTTAAACGAGTGTTTTCCACTCCCAGACTAAGCATGAAGTAAAATTTCGAGTTTAGAAAAGCCCCGCGTAGAAAATTTGTCGAGGGTCGCGCAGCGACCCGAGACAAATTTTCACGGGGCTTTTCTAAACTCGAAATTTTACTTCATGCGCCACGCGTATACAACACTAAAATATTGGGAACTTTATGTATATTTCAACTCCACTTAAAATCAGTGTTTTATACGCGTGGCGCATGAAGTAAAATTTCGAGTTTAGAAAAGCCCAGAAAATTTGTCACGGGTCGCTGCGCGAGTTTAGAAAAGCCCCGCGTAGAAAATTTGTCGAGGGTCGCGCAGCGACCCGTGACAAATTTTCTGGGCTTTTCTAAACTCGAAATTTTCTTCATGCGCCACGCGTATAAAACACTGATTTTAAGTGGAGTTGAAATATACATAAAGTTCTCAATATTTTAGTGTTATATACGCGTGGCGCATGAAGTAAAATTTCGAGTTTAGAAAAGCCCCGTGAAAATTTGTCTCGGGTCGCTGCGCGACCCTCGACAAATTTTCTACGCGGGGCTTTTCTAAACTCGAAATTTTACTTCATGCTTAGTCTGGGAGTGGAAAACACTCGTTTAAAGTTTTAAATTGAACTCTAAAAAAAAAAACAACGATTAACTAAAGACTTAAAGAAAATAACCTCAATTTGAAATACGTACACTTTAAAGAAAACTCTCTGTACACCAAAGAAATGTCATTTTGTTGTGCGGTAAACAATCAGCTGTTCAGCTGTCAGCACGTAATGTACTTGTCAAAGCTATTACGTGAATGTGTACGTAATGTCAATCATACTTGTCAAGATGACAGTGTGGTATGATGTGGTTACTAGATAGGGCGTAGGTAAAAATGTTTATGTCCCTTCAAATGTTTGCTTTATTTTTCTGTATAATTGGAACGAAAAATTATGCAGCGGCCTGAGGTAATGTTTTTATGGTTATGAAGGTGGCTATCAGCGTGTTAATTTATTGTTTAATATCACGTTAATAAATTTTATAAATATTCGTTTAGTCCAAATAAATTTTGCGCTTTCAAAATTCGATCGCCTTTGAGATTTTATTTTGGGATTTGTAGGTATACTTAAATCGCTGTATATATTTTTTCTTTTCTTTATAAAAGTGTTTCACTTTTGCAAATTGAATACAATCAAATAACTTTATACACGGAACGCCACTTTAAATATCTGTGTGAAAATAATTCCTTCAATACCAGGAAGTATAAATAGCCCCTCTTTCCCTGAAATTTATGAAACACATGCGAACTGACATAATTTCCCTCCTCGTTTTAGCAAGCCGTTGTCCGGCACTGGCAAAAAGCGAAATTATCACTCCACCAGAACAACGCGAAAAAGAGCTTTATCTCTTCGGGAACGCGTTGCGAGATGAGGGTCGAAATGTTAATGGATTTATTCAAATCAATGAATAAATTTCTATTGAAAAGTTTACGAGAGTTTTAGCACGCTCGTCGGAATTTCATATGCTATTGACTGTGTGAGTGCTTTATGGGAATATTAACAACTTGGGGGAATGTTTTTTTTTGATACTGTTATTACTAGGATTAGTTAGTAAATGTAAGTTTTAAAATAATATATAAATAAAAATGTATGTACGAAACCGATTTTTTTTAATTTATCTAAATTTCTCTGAACAAACTGCTGGAGGGACATTGAAAGATTTTATACATTTTCTTAACAAAATTATTGAATTCAAAAACATTTATAAATACAATAATTCATTGAAGAATATGTATAACTTAAGTTTTTTTAAGTGATATTAAATGAATAGATAACAATTTAAAATTTATATATATATATATATATATATATATATATATATATAAACGTTCATAAAGGGAGTTTATCTTTTAAGTATACATTCCCCAATATACTGTACACACTCTTAATTTCCAGATATTCGTCGTATTTCAAAAGAGTTCAAATTAAAGCTTTAGGCGAGTGTTTTCCACTCCCAGATTAAGCACGAAGTAAAATTTTGAGTTTAGAAAAGCCTGAAAATTTGTTATTAAATAAATATTTGATTAAATATCCTTGAAATATATATACAAATATCTTTTTTCAAGGAATTTGAGTACATTATCCTTTAATATAATAGGGTCTTCTGTTTAAAGTTCTCCTATCATAGGCTATCGATCCTTAAAATATTATTTAATTGATGAGGCGGATACATGATGAAACTCCATAATACTATTTGAAATAAAACAACGCAGTTGGAAGGGTTTCACTTTTATTGTTGAACACTGCAACATGTTTCACCACACAGGCAGATGAAATAATGATTTTACAAAGTACAGGTAAAAGCTTATATACTAATGCAATTAAATTAATAGAAGGGGGGGGGGTAAAGAGGTAATTAGGCTGAAACTAATACAAACAATTTTGAGCGACTAAATATTGAATAGGGGTGAATTATTTACTTCTATTTGGTCATTTAATAGAATACCTTTTTTGTTATATTTATTAATTTCTAATTCTTCTAATAAGTTTAATTTACGACTTTTGTTACATTCGTGCAAAATTTTGAATTTAGGGTTAAAGTTATGTTGGTATTCGATTAAATGATTGGCGTAGGTTGAGGAGGTTTTCTTAAATTGAAAGCATTTTTGATGTTCTGAAATGCGATCTGGGAAGCTACGTCCAGTTTGTCCAACGTATACCTTAGGGCAATCTCCACACTCCAGCAAATACACACCAGAGTTCGTAGTTTTATCAGATTTGTCTTTAGAATTATTAATGAATTTATTAAGTGAATTGACCGTTCTAAAAAAAGGAGTTAGGTTTAAGGATTTGAGTTTTTTGCTGATGGCAATCGAAGGGGGGCCGTTAAATGTTAATGAGCAATATTTATTATTCTGATTTTGAAAATTGGTGTTTATTAAAGTTTAATAAATGCCTATACTGGTTTAGATATGTTGATGACATTCTCACCTGTTTCACAGGAACGGAGAGACAGTTAGATCAACTTTTAAATTTCATTAATTCAATTCACAAGGATATTTCATTCACTAGGGAGATCGAATCTAATAAATCTATTAATTTTTCAGACTTAACAATTTCACATCCAGGTCAAATATATGAATTCAATATTTTTCACAAGCCGACCCATAAAGATACTACGATCCATAGCACATCATTCCATACTATGCAACATAAACTAGCAGCTTACCATTCCATGTTGCATAGGCTAACCACTATCCCCCTATCAATTAATAATTTTAATAATGAGCTCAACAGAATTCTCATAATAGCTAATAACAACGGCTTTCGTCAAAAGCTTATCTTAGACAACCTTTATAAAAAACAAAAACAACAAGCCCTGAAATTAGTATATCCCACCAATTTTCAAAATCAGAATAATAAATATTGCTCATTAACATTTAACGGCCCCCCTTCGATTGCCATCAGCAAAAAACTCAAATCCTTAAACCTAACTCCTTCTTTTAGAACGGTCAATTCACTTAATAAATTCATTAATAATTCTAAAGACAAATCTGATAACACTACAAACTCTGGTGTGTATTTGCTGGAGTGTGGAGATTGCCCTAAGGTATACGTTGGACAAACTGGACGTACCTTCCCAGATCGCATTTCAGAACATCAAAAATGCTTTCAATTTAAGAAAACCTCCTCAACCTACGCCAATCATTTAATCGAATACCAACATAACTTTAACCCTAAATTCAAAATTTTGCACGAATGTAACAAAAGTCGTAAATTAAACTTATTAGAAGAATTAGAAATTAATAAATATAACAAAAAAGGTATTCTATTAAATGACCAAATAGAAGTAAATAATTCACCCCTAATCAATATTTAGTCGCTCAAAATTGTTTGTATTAGTTTCAGCCTAATTACCTCTTTACCCCCCCCCCCCCTTCTATTAATTTAATTTCATTAGTATATAAGCTTTTACCTGTACTTTGTAAAATCATTATTTCATCTGCCTGATGAAGCCACTGTGTGGTGAAACATGTTGCAGTGTTCAACAATAAAAGAGAAACCCTCCCAACTGCGTTGTTTTATTTCAAATAACTTAAAATATTATACAGGGAATATATCTTTTAAATATTCACATGTATACGCTGTAACTTTTCAGATACTCTTTGTTTTTGAAAATGAGTTAACTTACAGCTGTAAACGAGTGTTTTCCACTCCCAGACTAAGGATGAAGTAAAATTTCGAGTATAGAAAAGCCTAAAAATTTGGTTTGGTCGCCCGAAAAAAACAAATTTTTAGGCTTTTCTAAACTCGAAATTTTACTCCACGCGCCACGCGTATAAAACACTGTGATCTTTACAAAAATACAGTGTTTTATACGTACATAGAAAAGGCTGAAAATTTCCCCTTCATTACAAATTGTTCTGAATTTTATACAAATTGGTATATAGGGATTTTTAAAGTCGCTGATTACAAATTTTATAGTATAATTTCACCATTTTGCAGAGTGATAATGGGAGATAATTTGCTAAAAATACTGTTAGCGAACTATGTAGCATGTGGTTGTAGTTAAAGATGGTGCATGTACAAAGTCAGGGTTCAGTACAACGTGCGAATCAGGACGTGGAAAATATGCTTTGTTCGTGGCTAGAAGACAATAACAGCATAAACTGGTCAGAAGGCTTACGTTTTGTTGAGCTTATGAAGAACAGAGCTCAACATAGTGGCATAAACTGTACTCCGTATGAGGTTATGTTTGGAATAAAGTAAAAAGTTGGTTTAAACATTTTTTTACCTAAAGATGTTCTGCCTCATATAAATTGTAAAAAAGACTTAGAAGTAATAGTAAAAGATCAAAACAATTTACAGTCTGCAGAAGAAGGTGCACTGCAAAATAAACCAGGGTCAAATTCTTTAGCAAAGCTAGGTTGAAATCAACATAACGAGGAGGAACTATCTTCTTTTGATAGTTATGTTCAATTTACAACTTCGTTATCTGAACTAAGCTCTGATTTCCATACTAACGAAAGAGAAATAAATGTCTCCGAGCCATCTGAAACTCAAGATCATGAAAAACGCGCGTATGAAGGTTATGAATATTCCTCAGAAGATCCCAGTGTGAAGAAAGGAAAAGCCAACATTTTAATAACGAGAGAGATTTTAGCAAAAAATCTAAAGAAACGAGCAGAAAAAAATGCATCAAACCTGTAATTCAAGATACCCTGCCGCTAAAAAGGGTGACACAGTTAAAGTGGCATAAATACTCTTTTCATTATATATTGTAAATTGGTTGCTAACATAAAATTGATTGAGGATTCCATGTTTTGTGCCTAATTTATAAAGATTGACATCTGTTGCTTTAAGAACAAATGATAAAGTATTTCTTCCATCGGTGCGACCTCTGCCGACATCTGGGACTTGACCAGATGTCGGCAGAGGTCGCACCGATGGAAGAAATATTTTATCATTTGTTCTTAAAGCAACAGATGTCAATCTTTATAAATTAGGCACAAAACATGGAATCCTAAATCAATTTTATGTTAGCAACCAATTTACAATATATAATGAAAAGAGTATTTATGCCGAAGAAACATCACAGTCAGAGATGTCACTAAGAGAATGTGCAACAATGTCATCCAAGACTGGAGGACTAAGGGACAAGGCTATAGTCGATGTGGCTGTAAAGGGGGCTGTATATCTGACAAGTGCAAGTGTCGTAAAGAAAAAAAGCTATGTAACTCGAAATGTCACCAAAGTGGAAGCTGCTCTAAAAAATATAAACTCTTGGATTTGACATTTTGTTCGTGTATGTATTTGTAAGTACATACCTAATAAGTTTTTTTTTAGTTAGTTTGTTCGTTTGTTATTTAAAAAATTAATTGTAATATAATGTGTCCTCTTATTTTTGTATGTAGAGAAATATGAATAAAAATATTCTAAAATTGCCCACTCGACTTCCAGCATAATTCATAATGCCCAGGCAATGTGATTTTTTCTATATAATTCATCATTTTGTCATATCCCTTAAGGCACTTTTTAAATTGCCCGTGCATTATAAATTTTGCCCAATTATTCACATTGCCCGTAACATATGTACGAAAATTATGAAAATAGCAACGGTAAACTATTCTACTTCCTTTCAATATCAGGGAGTCCCGGGCCCCTGCTGTGTGACTCTGCGTCGATCCTAACCTAACAAAGCGGCTGCCTGAAGTCGGGTATTTCTAACCTCAAAAGTACAGGAGCGGAGACGGGCAGAATTTTCTTCCAAATTGTATTACAAAACATCGTAAACTAAATGCTCTATATCTCAACTTCTTGGATCCCGCTGGATAGATAACTTTTTTGGTAATTTATCGTAACATTTTATACAAGAAAAACAATTATGTAGACACATCTTTGACATGGTTTATAACACACGCGAGTGTAAATTTATAAAAACGGTTTACATGTAAATATTTTACATACCTTCCATAACATAATCCATCAAACAGAATTGATAAAGGACACTTGAGTAAAAAGTTGCGCGCACTTTTAGTAATAGTGATATTTTGGAGCCGCTACACTTGGATCACGCTGAGTCCAGAACGGAAAATTTAAACTAATGTAGCGTCTAAGGTATAAAACATATGTCACTTTCCTTTTGGAATAATATGCACCCAAGCCTCCTCTACAAGATTCCTTGGTATAAATTTTTTTGATTTTTGACCACCTTTTTTCAAATCCAGACTACTGTGCGATGCCACTATAGAGCATTAGATGGCATAGCTATCGAAATTTCTTAAAAGTTTTCACATATTGGCTTGATATAGTCAAAACTGTTCGAACCACCCTGACGAGGACCTTGAAGTCCCAAACGCGTCTGTGGGTATCCGGTGCCGGAATACTGAACGCGAATACAATTCTTAAGGTCGGATTCCTAAGCGACGGCTGAAACGACTCGAGCCGCGCGACTTCAGCCGCACCCGACTGCTTTACATGTAAATAAATGGAAGCCTTTCCTTAGACGGGATCACAGCCGCGCGACTGTAACGACTCTAGTGCAGCGACTTGAGTCGTACGACTGTACTGGTACAGATAGCAGTATAGTCATAATAGCCGCGCGGCTTTTAACATAAATTGAGTTTATTTCATCATTTAAAAGTTATTACATTGATAAAAAAATATATTTCTTACAAGATATATCGTTTCTATCAAAGTGGTGGTCTAAAATTAGTATATAGTTCACATATTTTGTCAATAGTTCGCTATGGTATTGTTTTCTTTCTAGCTCCACGCATTGCAACAATATATTGAATCAGTATAAATGAAATTGCCAATTCTTGGTTGCAGAATACTTCAAACATTAAAAGTGCGATTCTTTTCGCAATCTACAACAAGTAAGTCTTACAAAGACTATATCAAACACTCATTGAAACAACTACTTCCCGAGCTAATACCCCGACGGACATTGAATTATACAACAAGTGTTTGCTGTTACATACAGTAACCTACTGCAAATGCAACAATTTGAGTCAAATTATTCAGGCCATCTATAGACGCGTTTCGAGATTTATCTCTCATCAGTATAGCTTTGCCATTTCCTCTAAGTAATTTGACACCTTAGACTGGCGGTTACTGTATGTAACAGCAAACACTTGTTGTATAATTCAATGTCCGTCGGGGTATTAGCTCGGGAAGTAGTTGTTTCAATGAGTGTTTGATGTAGTCTTTGTAAGACTAACTTGTTGTAGATTGCGAAAAGAATCGCACTTTTAATGTTTGATATATTGAATCTACAAAAGCGTGCGCTGAGAACCATATTAGGTTTAAGTCCGTACGACTCTTGCAGGACATTATTAAAAAATAATAGCTTAATAACGGTATTGGGTATATATATCGTAGAATGTCTGACGTTTGTCAGGAAATATAATTATTACTTCAAATCCGATATAAATGAACATAGTTATGGAACGAGGCATAAGTGCAGGTTTATGTACCCAAAACATAAATTAACACTGACTGAGAGCGGTGTTCATTACTCGTGCTTGCGATTTTACAACAAACTACCAGTATTTATTAGAACAGAAATGAATCTCGTAAAATACAAAAAATATTTGTTTGAAATTTTGCGGCAAATTGAGCAGTATACAGTAGAGGAGTTGATGTACTTTGATCTAAGTTCCATTATATTCTGACGGTTTCTGATATCAAGTGGCGGTTAGTAATGATCATATTATTGTGCTATTATGTGTTGTTATTATATTGTCTACTTATTTATTGGTATAAAAATTATTTATTATTATTATTATTATTATTATTAATGAAGGCAAACCGAATAAAATTATGAAATAAACACTTGTTTTTTTTTAAATTAAATAAACCTAGGTTAGTCTTTCATCCCTTATTTGATGTTTTGATAAATTGCATAATTAAAAATATTTTTTCTCTACAAAAAAAGTCTATTGTTCATAACGATTTCGTATAAATTAAACTAATAGTCGTTGCATAGGAATCCGACCAAGGGATTAGGGCCGCGCGACTCTGGCCGTAAGGTTACAGTCGCGCGACTACAGTCGTTTTAGTCGTCGCTTAGAAATCCTACCTTTACACATCGACTTAATTATATCAGGAGTTAATAGATTTATAAAAAATTAGTAAAGTCAACCTAAAGCTAATCAAATATATTCCCCTTTTAATATAAATAATAAATGTTTTTAATTGAATGCCGAAACACGCGAGGCTAATTGTGTGTATAATTAAAAACAAATCAGGCAAAAGGGGAATCGGGCTCTGGCATTTACGCCACCCCGATCCAGCTGCGCTCCCTTTTGACATTTTGGAAAATACAACAGAAAAAAAAAATATATATATATAAAACGGCAAAAGGCGAATTCCCTGATCCTTGACCGAAATTCCACATATACATGTATATAGTAGCCTCGTTTGCAACTCAATCCGCCCACCGAAGCGGCCCGCATAATGGCGCACGCGAATTTCGAATTTTCTATATAATATACTTACACACACACACACACACACACACACACACACACACAAGGCAGGTTCATAACATTGGCCACGGGACGCGGAAACTACCTGCGGCTACGTAAATGTTCCCCGAAAGGGTGGATTTTCGGTTTTAATTATGGAACCGGAAGAAAATTAGACCCGTACATAAATTCCCGCTTTTCGACGTCCCGCAGGACCCTTAATTTCTTTCTCGCTTACACGGGCCATCGGGTGTTAATCTAAAGGTGAGATACCTTCACTAATGTTCTTTCACTAAAAATAATAATTACATGAAACAGCCTTTATTCACATAGACAATAATATTATTTAGAAATACTTTTTTGTTGTTATTGTATTCAAATAAAAGTGTGAATTATTCCTTAATTTAATTTGATTTTTATATAATTTATTCAATGAATTTATTGTGAAGATAAATGAATTATATGAATAAAAAGATTTGATTATAAAATCAGTTGGTTTGTATCAGAGACTAATAGTTTAAACTATTTTATTCATGTACTGGGCTACCAGGAAAATTAATGCCCTGGGAATTTTTCTTTGAAGTATAAGTATTCCAAATTAAGCTTACTTTCTTGAAATTTTTAGATATTCGTTGTTTTTTTTTTTTAAGAGTTCAATTTGAAACTTTCAACGTGTGTTTTCCACTCCCAGACTAAGCATGAAGTAAAATTTCGAGTTTAGAAAAGCCCCGCGTAGAAAATTTGTCGAGGGTCGCGCAGCGACCCGAGACAAATTTTCACGGGGCTTTTCTAAACTCGAAATTTTACTTCATGCGCCACGCGTATTAAACACTAAAATATTGTGAGCTTTATGTATATTTGAGCCTCATTCGAAATCAGTGTTTTATACGCGTGGCGCATGAAGTAAAATTTCGAGTTTAGAAAAGCCCCGAAAATTTGTCTCGGGTCGCTGCGCGACCCTCGACAAATTTTCACGGGGCTTTTCTAAACTCGAAATTTTACTTCATGCTTAGTCTGGGAGTGGAAAACAGTCGTTTAAAGCTTTGATTTGAACTCTTTAAAAAAACAATGGATGTCGAAAAATGTACAACTTATGCATATGTTTATTCATGTACTGATTTATCCGGAAAATTATTTATTGGAAGTTTCTCTTTAAAGTATACGTATTCAGAATTTAGAATTTATTTTTTTTAAATATTTAGATATTCGTTTTTTTTTAGAGTTTAATCTGAATCTTTAAACGAGTGTTTTCCACTCCCAGACTAAGCATGAAGTAAAATTTCGAGTTTAGAAAAGCCCCGCATAGAAAATTTGTCTCAGGTCGCGCAGCGACCCGAGACAAATTTTCACGGGGCTTTTCTAAACTCGAAATGTTACTTTATGCGCCACGCGTATAAATCATTAAAATATTGTGAGCTTTATGTATATTTGAACCTTACTTAAAATGAGTGTTTTATACGCGTGGGCTTTTCTAAACTCGAAATTTTACTTCATGCTTAGCCTGGGAGTGGAAAACAGTCGTTTAAAGCTTTGATTTGAACTTTAAAATAAAAACAATGGATGTCGGAAAATTTACAGCATATTCATATGTTTATTCATGTACTGAGTTATCTGGAAAATTATGTACTGGGAGTTTTTCTTTAAAGTATACGTATTCCAAATTCAGCCTATTTTCTTTAAATCTTTATATATTCGTTGTTTTTTTAAGGAGTGAAATTTGAAGCTTTAAACGAGTGTTTTTATTAGAGGTGTAAATCGAAGAGTGAAAGGTCTCAACTCACATACACAATTTTGCATTGAAGAGTAACTGATACACGTGTGTTCTCTACAAATGATTTTATTCTACTTCTTTATTATAACTATAGTAACAATAATGTCATCCCGAATCGACCGCATATTTGATCACTTTTAACACTTCCCCTCGAAGAGTGGATGACTATTTACTATTACAATAAACATCTTTCATCTTTAGTAATTTCACACAGTGTTGTTGTTTTGCACTTGATAATCCGTTTGTGAAAATATCAGTAACCATATCCTCTGTTGGCAAATAATTAAGTTTTATGATTCCATTCTTCAAAGAATCACGTACAAAATGATGCCTTACATCAATATGCTTGCTTCTGGCATGGAATATAGGATTTTCAACCAACTTCATAGCTCCCATGTTATCGTTTGAAATTTGGACTGCTTCTGTTTCTCCAAATCCCAATTCTGACAAAAATCCTTGAAGGTAGATTGCTTCTTTTGTTACTTCAGCTAATCCCATGTATTCAGCTTCCGTAGAGGATAGTGCAACCGTTCTTTGCTTACACGAGTTCCAAGATACAGGACCATTATTTAACATAAATACGTATCCTGTGTATGATCGCCTGTCAATTGGACAACTAGCCCAATCAGCGTCGACATATCCTCTTAATTTTTCTTTTAGAGTGCCATAAGTAAGTCCTAAATCCATCGTACCTCTAAGGTATCTTAGTACTCGTTTCGCTGATGTCCAATATATCTTCCCAAAACTTGTGTTAAATTGACTTAAATGACTTACTGCGTGCGAAATATCTGGTCTTGTAGCTACGGCCAGGTACATAAGCGCACCTATCAATTCCCTGAATGGTAAAGTTGATTCTTCAGTCATTAAGTTTTCCTCCTTCATCAACTTAACATTTACATCCATGGGACTGGATACCGGCTTGGCGTCCATCATTCCGAAACGATTCAGTAGTTCTTTAATGTATCCTTTCTGATTAATTAAGATTTCGTTTTCCTTTTTCGAGAATTCTATACCTAGACAGTATTTTGGTATTCCTAAGTCTTTTACTTCAAATTCATTAAGAAGTGTTTGTTTAAATGCTTCAATCAACACAGTACTTCTTGAAATAACTATCATGTCATCCACATAAATGGCAATGATTAAAGCATCTTCCCCTTGTCCAAGATAATACACACAATTATCCGCATTTGATTTTGTTGCTCCGAAGCTTATTATAACACTACTTTACTTGGTATACCAATTTCTTCCTGCTTGACGTAATCCATACAGTGATTTCTTTAGAAGACACACTTTATCACCAAATTTTAATTCATTGAGCATACATTCAGCTTTCCTTCTAATGACACTGTGTTTATCTTCTGTTTGTGTTATAATTTCTAACGCTTCTCTCAAGAACTGTGGAGTTTCCATAAATATTTCCTCCTCAATCGAGCCATTTAAAAATGCGGTAGCAATGTCAAATTGCTTGATTGTCATACCATGTTGAGCTGCTAGCGCCAGTAATAACCGAATAGATTCTAATCTAGCAACAGGAGCAAACGTCTCGTTAAAATGAATACCTGTATGTTGAGAAAATCCACGTGCCACAATGCGTGCCTTTCTTCTGTCTAAAGTTCTATCTGGATTAAATTTGTTTGTTAATATAATACGACTTCCAATTACTTGTTTGTTATGAGGACGTTGAACAATGTCCCAAGTTTCATGTCTTATTATCGATTTCACTTCTTCTGATATAGAACGGTACCATTCTTGTCCATTCGGGCCGTTCATTGCTTCCTTTAAAGACACTTCTGTAAGATAAATTTCTTCTGTTGTTCCTATTTGCTGATGGTATTCTTTTCTTGGCCGTCCTGGTCGTCCAGTTAAGATTTTCTTTGGCCTGCCTGGTCCTTTTCTAGATTCTTTCGTAATAACTTCCTCTTCAACAGAGTTTCTATTTACGTCTGATCCATTACTTTTCTGAAATTCTCGAGTGGATGTTTCACTTTGGTTTATGGTTTTAATTTCAATTTCTGTTTCATGGTTTTCAACTGTAGCATTGTTTTTAATAATCTCTTCATCGGGGAATATGTCTTCATAGACTTTTGACACCAGATTTTGAGAATATCTTAAACATTTAATGTCTCTTGTTATTTCCACTTTACCTTTCTCTGGGCCCATGACCTATTAGAGGTGTAAATCGAAGAGTGAAAGGTCTCAACTCACATACACAATTTTGTATTGAAGAGTAACTGATACACGTGTGTTCTCTACAAATGTTTTTTATTCTACTTCTTTATTATAACTATAGTAACAATAATGTCATCCCGAATCGACCGCATATTTGATCACTTTTAACAGTTTTCCACACCCAGACTAAGCATGAAGTTAAATTTCGAGTTTAGAAAAGCCCCGCGCAGAAAATTTGTCGAGGGTCGCGCAGCGACCCGAGACAAATTTTCGAGACAAATTTTCGAGACAAATTTTCGAGACAAATTTTCACGGGGCTTTTCTAAACTCGAAATTTTACTTCATGCGCCACGCGTACAAAACACTAAAATATTGTGAGCTTTATGTAAATTTGAACCTCACTTGAAATCAATGTTTTATACGTGTGGCGCATGAAGTAAAATTTCGAGTTTAGAAAAGCCCAGAAAATTTGTCTCGGGTCGCTGCGCGACCCTCGACAAATTTTCACGGGGCTTTTCTAAACTCGAAATTTTACTTCATGCGCCACGCGTACAAAACACTAAAATATTGTGAACTCTATGTATATTTGAACCTCACTTGAAATCAGTGTTTTATACGTGTGGCGCATGAAGTAAAATTTCGAGTTTAGAAAAGCCCCGAAAATTTGTCTCGGGTCGCTGCGCGACCCTCGACAAATTTTCACGGGGCTTTTCTAAACTCGAAATTTTACTTCATGCTTAGTCTGGGAGTGGAAAACACTCGTTTAAAGCTTCAACTCTTAAAAAAAACAACGGATGTTGAAAAATTTACAGTTTATGCATATGTTTAGCCAAAAGAAACATTTTCTTTTAACGCGTCCTTCAGCAAGATGTTTTTATTTTTAACACCTGTTCTGAATTAATCTGTAGATATTTACCCCCACAGATACTTCTGCTTCTATGTTATTTATCAGTCGACTAATAATGCAGTAAATGATGGGATATTCTAATAAAATGCGTTTTCGTAGTTATTTTAATTGGAGAATCCTTTATGCTGTTTATATCACGTGTATGTTACAATAAATTCAGAACATTGTATTCCTCTAGTTATGTTACATTAATAATATTCTAGCCACAATTCAGCATGCATCCAATTTTATTATTGTTAGTTTCTTTATATTAATATAGTTGTCCAGAAGTATTATAATTTTTGTAGATTTGTAAAAGTTTTAGTAAAAAAAATAAATGAATAAAAAGGTACATACTGATGAAATTAAAATGATTGAAGAACAAAAGTGAACCTATTCAAATATTTATAAATAATACACGAGGGGAAAGAGACCAGGGACAATGCACCAACCTAAAACCCATTCCAATACGGCAGTGCAGAACTATTTATAACCTGCATGTAAAATTATCGATTACACAGTTGGTGTACACCTAATTATTTACACGACAAAAGTGTGTGTCACGGGGTCCGGATGCCTCGTGGGGCGCATTTAATCCTCGGCGGTCCATCGATCCGGCATGAATTTTTCAAAGCGGACGCGAGAACAGGTTTCGGATTTTCGAGGGGCGGCTCTAGACGCCGGCGATGCGGCGATTATTGCGACGATGTTTTTCTTTTGTGTGCACGTGGAAGAGGGAGAGAGGGGCTGGATCGGATCGCAGCGGCGATGGCTTTTTTTTGCGCTGCGCGCCGAGGGTGGCTCCATTGTAAAATTGTTTTAAGAATTTACAAGCCGTGACAGGCCCTAGAGGGGATGACGGAATTATTGCCCCGGAAAATCTGTTGCTTTCAAGACGTTTTGATTTACTTTTTGTGGTTTATTTTCTTTCGGGAGAGGATAAGGAAATTCTTTTTCGATTGGAATATGAAGTCCAATCTTAAAATATGCTTAGGGCACATATTGATCAATTTTCGAAAATTTAATTATTTCGTGAAAAATATTCAATGTTAAACAATATTAATCAATTTTCTAAAATGCAATCATTTCTTGAAAAATATTCAATGTGACACATTCTTCTAGTAGGCGAACCTAGGCGACTGCGTAGGGCCGCGTGTTTTGTGCAATGATTAAAACGATAATATGGTGGCGACCAATTTATAATGTTAAATTTTCCTGACTTAATATTGATATTTAAATACTTGTTTAAACTATAACAATAGGCTTAGCAGGAGCACTCAAAGATATATTTTAGTGGGTTTATTAATTGTCTGAAAATGTTCAAAGTCGAATAAATAGATGAAATGTTTTTTCTTGGTGGAAATAAATAGCGCGCATTTTTTCTAATATTGGTAGGAGTGTCTTTGATTTTTCGTAGAACTTTTAAAGAATTTAAAAAAAAAATCTCATAATCTGGATATTTTCCAGTGATTAAAAATATGCTCAAATTTAATGAAATATTTTTTTCCTAGTAAAAACATACACCCCAAGCTACTTCTAACATCAAGAAGAATATCTGTAATTTTTTCTGATTTTTTTTTTAAATAAAAATTTTCATCAAAACTTCCCAATTTTCGTGAAGGGTAGGAAAATTTAAAATTGAGAAGTTTGGATGAAAATTTTTTTTTTAATAAATCTGAAAAAATTACAGATATTCTTCTTGATGTTAGAAGTAACTTGGGGTAAATGTTTTTACTAGGAAAAAAATATTTCACAAAATGTGAGCATATGGCTTTTCAATAGTAATATATTAAGTGCATTAAAAATGATCGAAAATTTTGCACGAAAAGCCGTTGCCTAGAATGCATGAGTCCATTTTGATTGTGATTTGACAAAAAGTGCCCGAGACGCGAAGCGTCGAGGGCACTTTTTCAGTCAAATCACAATCAAAATGAACGAATTTAGTTTCTTAAAGGCAACGAGCTTTGAGTACTAAATTTTCAGAGCATTTTTAATGCACGAAATGTATTTAATAGACTATTTCCTGAAAAATACGATTTTTAATCAAGTTGACGTATTATTTAAAATATTAATTATAAATCAGTGTCACATAATGTGTCAACATGAATCGCTTCGGAAGTTTTTCTTCGAAAGATAAATACAAGAAAGAGTAAAGAGTTCGTTTGGAGACAATTTATGACATTCTGTGATGAAAGAAAATACGAGTTAGATCAAAAAACGATTAATTTTGAAAGATTGAGAGAAATTGATTGATACCTGACATGTGACGTCACAACCGTGCAATTTTCGCTGTAATTTTTCGTAGAATTTTCACCTACTATGCAATTTTCGCTGAAATTTAATTGTGATTGGGCAATGAAAATGAGTTCTCGTAATATGATTGGTAGACATTTTTTGAAGGAAATAGTCACTGAAAGTTTTTAACAAAATAAAATTTTAACTTACAGTAAACACCACGAACACAGTTTTCAAGATAGTAAAACGAAATTAAAATCAATTCATTGCTGATTTAATTCTAAATACATTCCTTAGATAATGACTTTATTATTTTTAAAATTTAGCTCATAATCAATATTTTATTCGAAAAAGCAAGTAAATCGATGTTTTTACTTATTCTATTTAAAACATTTTATTTCGTAAAGTACAACGCCGATTTAATTTAGTTAAAAAAAATAAAATTAAAAGAGCTTTAATTTGATGTATACTTATTTTTTCGGACCTTAAAAATGTGCTTAGCACGAGCGCTCAAAGAAAAATATTTTAGTGGATTCATTAATTCTCTGAAACCGTTCAATGTCGAATAAGTTGATGAAATATTTTTTTCTTAGTGAAATAAATAGCACACATTGTTTATCGTCTTAGTAAGAGTGTCTATGATTTTTTTCAGCATTTTTTAAAAATTTTAAAAAAATTCTCAAAATTTGAATTTTTTCCCTTACGAAAATTGCAAATTTTCGATGAAAATATTTATTCTAAATAAAATCTAAAAAAATTATGGATATTCTGCTTGATGTCAGAAGTAACTAAAAGTAATTATTTTTAAAAAGAAAAATATATTTCACAAAATGTAAGCCTATTTTTATTCACTTAAAACTTTTATAAAAATAAAACCATGCGTTTAATAAACACCACGAAAACAATGTTCAAGACAGTAAAACGAAATAAGCATTAATTTAATGCTAATTCAATTCTAAATACATTCCTTGCAAAAAGTTTTATTTATTTTTTAAATTTAGCTTGTAATCAATATTTTATTCATAAAAGCAAATAAATTAATGTTTTTACTTTTTCTATTCAAAGCGTTTTATTTTTGAAACTACGAAGCCGATTTAATTTATTCAAAAAGCACATGATTTAAAACTAAAAAAGCTTTTATTTGATTGTATAAATATTTTTTCAGACTAAAAAAATTTGTTTAACACGAGCGCTCAAAGATATATTTAAGTAGGTTCAATAATTCTCTAAAAATATTCAAAAGTCGAATAAATTGATGAAATGTTTTTTTCTTGGTGAAATAAATAGCACACACATTGTTTCTAATAAGAGTGTGTGTGATTTTTTGTAGAATTTTTAAAAATTATAAAAAATGTCTCAAAATCTGGATTTTTTCCATGCAAAAAATTAAACGATACCTTACGAAAATTGCGGTTTTTCGATGGAAGCTTTACTTTAAAAAATATCTGAAAAACATCATGGATATTCTCCTTGATGCTAAAAGTAACGAGGTAATTACTTTTAAAAAGATAAAAATATTTCACAAAATGTAAGCATATTTTTAATCACTGAAAACTTTTAACAAAATAAAACTTCAATTTAAACTAACACCACAAATACAATTTTTACGAGAGTGAAACGAAATTATCATCAATTTATTTCTAAACACATTCCTTAGGAAAAGTATTATTTATTTTCAAATTGTATCTTGTCATTAACATTTTATTCTGAAAAGAGAATAAATCGATGTTTTTTTCTTATTCTATCATATGTTCAATACAAAAAAAAACCAAGAGTGCCATGATTTAATCTTTTTTAAAATTTCCTTTGGCCACGTGCTTTAGGAATTGACATATAAAACGTCAGACATAATAATTATAATATATAATTTCAGAGTTGCCAACCTACAATATTTTCCATGGCACTCTAGAGCCTGGGTCTCCAAACTATCTTCTTCGCGGGCCACAAATACAATTCTACATAATAAAGTCGGCCAAGATCCAATTAATTTTATAAAATTATGAAAAATTTAAGGAACAATTGTTACAATATTTCAAAATATGACATTTACAACAAAAACTACAAACAATCGCGGGCCGGATTCATGCAAGTCGGGGGGCCGAATTTGGCCCGCGGGCCGTAGTTTGGAGACCACTGCTCTAGAGGTTTCTTTTAATTGAATATATGATATTTCACGCGTTCTTTTTTTCATAAAGTACTTAACCGATTTAATTTATTCGAAAAGCACGTGACTTAAATTTATGGTTATAATATTTGTTCAGACTAAAGATTGTGCTAACAAGGGCTCAAAGATTAATTTTAGAGGGTTCATTAATTCTCTGAAAATGTTCAAAGTCGAATGAGTTGATGAAATGTATTTTTCTTGGTGAAATAAATAGCACGCATTTTATCTAATATTAGTAAGAGTGTCTGTAATTTTTTGTAGATTTTTTATTAAATTTTGAAAAATTTCTCATAATCTGGATTTTTCTATACAAAAATTTATTTAAAAATATTTTTGGAAAAAATCATGGATGTTCTCCTTAATGTTAGAAGTAACTTTAGCTAATTGTTTTTACAAAGAACAAATTATTTCACAAAATGGAAGCACATTTTTAATCGCTAAAACTTTTAACAAAATAAAACCTCAACTTTCAACAAACACAACGAACACAATTTTTAATAGAGTGAAACGAAATTAACATTAATTAATGCCAATTTAATTCTAAATACATTCCTTAGCAAAATTTTTGTTTATTTTTAAAATTTACCTTTTTATCAATATTTCATCAACTTAAAGTAAACGCACTTAAATACTCTGAAGATAAAATAAAAAGAAAAAAAGACAATCAAAATATAAATACTGTAATGAATACATCAAAATCGACATATGCAAATGAAATTAAGGACAAAGAGAAGGAAAATATTCATACAAAAGTACAAACAAATAAAGCACAATTTATATATTATGGGACTTGGAATGTTAGGAGCATAAAAGGAAAGGAAGATTACCTAATTCAGGAATTTGAAAGGGCCAGGCTAGAACTATTGGTAATAACAGAAACTAAAAAAAGAAATAAAGGCATAGAAGAAATAGGTAACGGACACATACTCATATGGAGTGGAGTTGATGAAAATGTTAGAGCCAAAGCAGGCGTTGCTTGTTTAATAAACAAGCAAAAAAATGGATATCTTAATAAATGGAAAGGCCTCACTGAACGAATTTTATTGCTTGAATTCAAATATAGAAACGAATATGAAACAATAATTGCTGTGTATGGCCCCAATGAGGATGATAAAGTGGATAATAAAAATAAATTTTGGCTGGAACTTGAAGCAACAATAACAAGGGCGAGAGGAAATGTATTTATAATAGGTGATCTGAATTCAAGAGTAGGGAAAGCAGATAGTATGTATAAAGTTCTAGGTCAATATGGTGAAACCGTAAGAAATACAAATGGCACAAGGTTATTGGACTTCTGTACAACTTATGATATGCTCATAGCAAATACGTACTACAAACATAAAGATATTCATACGTTTACGAGGGTAAATAATGAAGGAAATGAAAAGTCGATTATAGACTATTTTATAATAGAAAGGAAGTGTAGGAAATTAATTTGTGATGTAGTGGTGAAAAGGGGATATGAAATCAATAGTGACCACTATTTAATAGTGATGAAACTAAGGAAAAAAGAACAAGAAATTAAATATAGAGAGGAAAAAGGAGTACAGATTGAAACTATTAGATCATACAAGCTTAAAGAAGTAGAAACAGCAAATAAATACAATAAAATTTTAGAAAATAAAATAAGACAGAAGTGGAATACAGATGTAAACATCGATACAAAATGGAACAATCTCAAAAACATAATATTACAAAGTGCGAAAGAAGTGTGTGGTATATTTAATAGACGAACAAACAAAAACCTAACTGCTTGGTGGACAAATGAAATAAAAGAACAAGTGCAAATGAAGAGAAAAACATGGAATAAATACTTACAGTGTAGAAATAACGAAAATTATGTGGAATATAAAAAACAGAGGAGAATAGTTAAAGATCTTGTACGTAAAGAGAAGGAAGCAAAATGGAATGAGATTGGAAATAAATTAGAGAGAGAAAGTGGTAGTAATCAAAAACTATTTTTTAAAGCGCTAAAATCTATTAACAGTGATAAGAAAAATCAGCTTGTAACAATTAAGACGGAACATGGAGAAATTATAAGAGACTCAGTAAAGATAATGATGAGATGGAAAAATCACTTCCAAGAGCTTCTCAGCAACGACATAACATACAACAATAATGATAATGAAAACGAACAAATATTAATAAACAGCGACATTGATATTACTGAAGAAGAACTTCAATCAGCAATAAGAGATCTAAAAAATGGTAAATCACCTGGCCCAGATAAAATTACATCAGAAATGATAAAAAGTATGGGAGAGATGGGACAACATAAAATACTGGAATTATTCAGAGATGTATGGAAGAAAGAAAAAATTCCCAGAGAATGGACTACATGTCTAATTCTCCCAGTGCATAAAAAAGGAGATACTACTGACTGTAATAATTACAGGGGAATATCGCTAATTAGTACGGTAGTGAAAATATTTGAGAAGATTATAGAGAAGAAGCTAAGAATAGAAATAGAACCAAAACTCTCAGAGGCACAAAGTGGATTTCGGCAAGCAAGAAGTACACAAGATCACATATTCGCATTGAAGGACATAATAAGCAAAATTCTAGCTGCAGACAGAACAATATATTTACCATTTTTAGATATGGAGAAGGCCTTCGACAAAGTACCCCGGAAAGAAATATGGAAGTGTCTCAGAGAAAACCAAATTAATGGAAAACTGTTAAAAATTATAATGTGCCTTTATAAAAAAACAGAAAGCAGAGTAATATGGAAGAATAACATATCGGAGCCCTTCGAAACAATGGAAGAAGTAAGACAGGGGGGCAGTCTGAGCCCACTACTATTTGTTATCTTCATGGATTCCATTATTAAGAAAGCAGAATCATCAACAAAACCATTTCAACTAGGATATAGAAATTTAAGTATTGTGAAAATTACAACTTGTGCATTTGCAGATGATGTAGTTATATTGGCTAACAGTGAAAAGGACTTACAAGACAATTTAAACACCTGGAACGAGTTACTAACAGAAAAAGGAATGAAACTAAATAAGTCAAAAACGAAAGTAATGGTAGTATCAAACGACAGCAGGATAATGGATGTGAGAATGGGTGGTATACCAATTGAGCAAGTAGTGGGATTCACATATCTGGGGGTATTTATAGATAATAAGGGCAGTACGACAGCTGAAATATCAAGAAGGTTAGACAGCGCAAATAAGTTATAATACCAACTTAATAAAGGATTGTTAAATAGAAGGAAGGTATCGGTGCAAACCAAAATCAAAGTGTATAAAGCCTTATATCGGCCTATTTTTACATATGGGTGTGAGTCTTGGATACTGAATGATCAAGAGAAGAGCAGATAAACAGCAGCGGAAATGCGCTACTTACGAAAAGTGAAGGGAGTAACTAGAATGGACAAAATCAGAAATGAGTATATAAGAAAAGATCTAAAGATAGAATCTATTGAAACGTTCATCAATCGAAGGCAACTGGCATGGTGGGGACATATCCACAGAATGAAGCCGACTACACAAACAAGAGAAATTTGGGAGTCGAGGGTTGAAAGGAAGAAGAAAAGAGGAAGGCCAAGAAAGACATGGAGCAGTGGTATAGAGAGAATACTAGAAAAAAATGGAACATCCTGGAAAGAAGCAAAGACAATCACACAGGATAGGAAACGATGGAAAGAATACATCCAGAATTGCTGCTAATTTAATTTTATATTATTGTTTTCTTTGTTCTTGAAGTATTATATTTTTGTTGAATGCTGTTGTTAAACCTTACACCCCATGAGGGTATTTTGGGATTCGAATATATATATATATATATATATATCAATATTTCATTCGAAAAAGCAAATATATCGATGTTTCACTTATTCTATTTAAAGCGTTTTATTTCATAAAGTACTTAACTTTTTTAATATATTCAAAAAGCACGTGATTTAAAATTAATAAAGCTTTAAATTAATGTAAAAATATTTTTTCAGACTAATAAAGTGTGCTTAGCACGAGCGCTTCAAATTCGAATAAGTAGATAAAATGTTTTTTCTTTATAGAAATAAATAGCACGCATTGTTTCCTATAGTAGTAAGAGTATCTGTGATTTTTGTCGAATTTATTAAAAATTTAAAAAAAAAATCTTAAAATCTGGATTTTTTCTATATCTACCTAGGCCTAACGAAAATTGCCAATTTTTGAAGAACATTTTTATTTTTTAGAAAATTCCAAAAAATATCAAAGATATTCTCTCTAAGGTTAGAAATAGCACAAGCTTATTTCTTTTTCATTAAAAAAATATTTAAATTTAAAAACAATTTGAAACGCGCTGGATAAATTTGAAATTGCCACTTTAAGCATTCATCATAAGCATAATTTCTGTGATAGAAGTATGTAATTAGCATCAATTTGAAGCGTATTTAATTCTACGTTGACTACTTTTTGAATACAAACAAATATTAAGAATTGAATTGATTACAGCACTTTTAATGAATTTGAAAATAAAATGTCAACTTTTCAATTTTCAATTTCAATTTTTCTGTCAAAGACAGCTCAATTTAACTTGTTACAGTTTTACATCTAGTATCTTCCTTAGAATAATGGCTTCAGGAATTTTCACAGAAGATAATTGGAATGTCCAAGAATTAATCCCTGAATATCCAAATGCTTTTAAATTTCACAAATGTTGAAATTTCTACGGGGTGAGTGTTGTATTTTGAAACTCATTTTAAAACAGTGTTTTATACGCGTGGCGCATGAAGTTAAATTTCTAGTTTAGAAAAGCCGCGAAGCGGAGCGGCCAAACCAAATTTTCAAGCTTTACTACACTCGAAATTTTACTTCATACTTAATCTGGGATTGGAAACACTTGCTTGAAGCTTTAATTCAAAACATCGACATCGGACTATTTAACAAAGCATATGCATTAATAAAGAAAACCTCTATTATCGATTAACCAAAAAAAAAATCAAAAAACATTCGAAAATGTGTAGTGTATTCAGTTTTTAAAAGAAGCCACTGACGAGTCCTTCTTGATGCTGAAGGTAATCTACAGTTTTTCTTTAATGCTTCAATACATCTATGACTGGTGTTTCTTGTAGGTTGCTTTTATCATAGGCATTTACGATGCTTGTCGACGCATTGAGTTACTTAAATTGAGTATTGACAATATTAATATTAAAAACGACTACATAATAGTTATGATTCCAAATACTAACAAAATTATATTTTGAATTGTGGAGGCTTCTACTTCGTTATACATGTTAATTTAACACAATAAAACTCTTTTATCTTTGTTTGTATAACACAATTTATTTTTATGTGACTGCAGTTTCGTTTCATGTTTGATAATGGAAAGCTGAATTTGCCGAAACTGCAGTCACATAAAAATAAATTGTGTTATACAAACAAAGTTAAAAGTAAATAACACACTTGGTTAAGATTTCACTGTTTATTGATTGACACTGCAACAATTGTTTCGCCACACAGTGGCTTCATCAGGCAGATGAATAATAATTATTATCAATCATTATTCATCTGCCTGATGAAGCCACTGTGTGGCGAAACAATTGTTGCAGTGTCAATCAATAAACAGTGAAATCTTAACCAAGTGTGTTATTTACTAAAAGTTTTTGATATGGAATTTCACCAAGTAACAGCCTCAACTATTAAAAAAAAAAGTTAAAAGTGTTTTATTGTGTTAAACTAACAAAATTATTGACGAAGTCAATATAATGGAAGTACTTTTAAAATAATATGATTTAAGACTTAAGGCAGGCGAAAAAATTTCGAGTGTAACTCATGCCAAAATGCTTTAGCAGCCCTAGCTCGCTTCGCTCGCTCGAGCTGCTAAAAGCGGCGGGCTGCTAAAGCTTATTTTCGGCTCTTGATACACTATATACTATATATGTAACACCTGTATATATATATATATATATATATATATATATATATATATATATATATATTAAAGTAAACAAAAATGGTAATAGTTTCATTTAATTTCGCATAGAAAACCTACAATTTTATTGATATACCTCTAAATAACAAATGAAGCGTGCGTGCCATACGCAAAAGGTCGTAAGCATCAAATGACATATTTTACAGGAGAAACATAGGACGTCACGTACTGTGGCACTTATGACGATAATTGAGTCTCTATTTCTGTCACTACCGCCTCGGCATTTATTGTACAAGTAAAGCATGACATATTCCATATATAAAACGAATTACTTCAAACATGGCACTCACAACTTTTTGCAAATGGCACGCTTTAAATATGCATTTTGCATATAATCCGAACCTTAGTGATAATAGGGGTGATCATTAATGACTGTTGTTATTAAAAAATCAATAATCGGATTTCGATGTTTGTTAATTCATCGGATCGTGCGTTAGCCAGAAGTGCGGTGATGGTTCGGAAATATCGGTGTCAAGCACTGACCATGCGGGTTAATAATTGATTTCCAATGAGATTATATAAATTAATATTTGAATCGGACGCTAAAAACATCACTCAGCATCGGCCCATCATAAATATTTCCAATCAAATCCGCTTTAGCATTCCGTGCCGGTTATTATTTATGTATTGATATTGCATTTTTCATGTTTTCTCTTGTCATTAGCGAGCGGCTCGCTTGTTTTTCAACATTGCATGGGTGCTAAATCGATAATTACGCGTGAAAACTGCGAAAAACAAATTATTCATTTATATTATATAAATTATTACATACTAATAACAAAAAAGGCAACATGCACATATGTTATATGTTCGTTTATAAAACAGCCCCATTTTATACGAGATCATTGTATTAGTTAGTTAGTATTAATCCATTGATAATGGTCACATTGTATCCAAAATGTACATATGGAATAAAAATAAAAATTAAAGTGTGAAGAAAGGTTATTAGTTTAATGTAGTTGTATGAGTTACGTGAAGGTGTTAAGTCACTTAATTAAACACAGTTATATTCCTTTCTTCACTTTTATTTTTCTTGCTAGATGTACATTTCGGGTACTAAGTACCCATTATCAATAGCTATTGATAATGGGTACTTAGTACCCGAAATGTACATCTAGCAAGAAAAATAAAAGTGAAGAAAGGAATATAACTGTGTTTAATTAAGGTTATTAGTGCTTTATTTATCAATTGTATTAAAGGTTTCAAAATTGAATAAAAACACTTGGCTTGTTGACTTAATTTGTTATATTACTTTTCTTTAGAGATTATTGTATTGTAAAATTTATTCATAAGCAGTTTTATTGCCATGGACCCTAATCAGCACTATAACTAACTATTTTTGGATAAAGTTAGTTACGTCAAGATGATAATAAAATAAACTGTTGTGCAAATATTTACTTTAAATATGAGCTCTTTTGTAAAATAATAAATGTTTAACAGTCTATACCTTTTCAACCTTAAATTGGGACTAATACATATCAAATTAAGAACGATTAATTTAAAATTGAGACTTTAAAGATTTGTGTCAGTTTAAACCAGAACTCGTAAATATTATGATATCAAAATATCGGATATTCATCGACATTTATCCAATGTATATCAACTTCTTAATTATTAATTATTCTTGATTATAACCTTTATATTATTAATTAGTTATGCTTCATTTAAAATCAGTGTTTTATACGCGTGGCGCATGAAGTAAAATTTCGAGTTTAGAAAAGCCTGAAAATTTGGTGTGGTCGCTCCGCGCTTCGCGCTACGCAACCAAACCAAATTTTCAGGCTTTTCTAAACTCAAAATTTTACTTCATGCTTAGTCTAGGAGTGGAAAACACTCGTTAGAGTTTTTGAATTGAAAGTTTTTGATAAGATCACAAATATCTGACAAGATTAAATTGAAAAATCGTAACATGTATACCTAAAAGAAAAAGAGTTTTTCTTATGTACAAGGAATTATTCTTTAAGGTATACGTTACGATTTTTCAGACAATCGTGATCTTATTAAAAAATTTAAATTCAAAAACTATAACGAGTGTTTTTCACTTCCAGACTAAGCATGAAGTAAAATTTCGAGTTTAGAAAAGCCTGAAAATTTGGTTTGGTCGCGTAGCGCGAAGCGCGGAGCGGCAAAACCAAATTTTCAGCCTTTTCTAAACTCGAAATTTTACTTCATGCGCCACGCGTATGAAACACTGATTTAAACTGAAGTTCAAAATATACTTTGACTTAGTTTTTATCACATGTTCATTAATTTTACAAACGTTTATATAGAATATGTGTAAGTATACTTAAAAGAAAAAGTCCCTATAGTATTCATAGCTTAATATACGTTTAAATTGTTCTAATATATTTTGTTTTAGAAATTAGTTCTAATTGAACCTTTAACTGAGTGTTTTCCACTCCCAGACTAAGCATGAAGTAAAATTTCGAGTTTAGAAAAGCCTGAAAATTTGGTTTGGTCGCGTAGCGCGGAGCGGCCAAACCTAATTTTCAGGCTTTTCTAAACTCGAAATTTTACTTCATGCGCCACGCGTATGAAACACTGATTTAAACTATAGTTCAAAATATACTTTAACTTAGTTTATATCACATGTTTATTAATTTTACAAACGTTTATATGGAATACGTCAAAGTATACTTAAAAGAAAAAGTCCCTGTAGTATTCATAGCTTAATATACGTTTAAATTGTTCTAATATATTTTGTTTTAGAAAATAGTTCTAATTGAACCTTTAACTGAGTGTTTTCCACTCCCAGATTAAGCATAAAGTAACATTTCGAGTTTATAAAAGCCGAAAGTTTGGTTTGGTTGCGACCATACCAAACTTTCAGGCATTTCTAAACTCGAAATTTTACTTCATGCGCCACGCGTATAAAATATTGATTTAAAGTGATGTTTAAAATATGCTACTAAATCAGCATGCTAACGATATGTATTTTGAACTTTACGATAAATCAGTGTTAATACGCGTGGCGCATGAAGTAAAATTTGAAGTTTAGAAAAGCCCCGTGAAAATTTGTCTCGGGTCGCTGCGCGACCCTCGACAAATTTTCTACGCGGGGCTTTTCTAAACTTCAAATTTTACTTCATGCTTAGTCTGGGAGTGGAAACACTCGTTTGAAACTTCAAATTAAATTTAAAAATAACTAATTTCTAAAAATGTACAAAGTACACATAGCAATATCTATTTAAAAATACTTTCCTAATGCTATAAATCTAAATGATATACGTTTTTTTTCTTAAATAATATTCTTTTGATCCCAATTTGAAATTGCTCATTCTTAATTTAATGTTGTTTAATCCTAATTTGATTGTGTTTAAACTGACAGCTAAGTTCCAATTTGAAATTGTTTATTCATAATTTGATATTGATTAATTCCAAGTGAAAGTTAAAACGTACAGCAGAACTTGTTTCCTTAATTGATTTAAAAATAACCCTATTAGTAAACTAACTCACTTGATATTTTTGATATCATAGGTTTTACGGAGATTAGAACTTTTATGTTCTTACATTGATTATACAGCACAACAAAATAAAACTTTTTTTCTGTTGCATGAAAAATATTGACGGTTTTTTACTAAATTGAGGTGCCTAATGTCAAATCTTTTTTTTTTATTATTTGCAAAACACTTAGTTGTATTTTACTATAATTACAATCTGATCACAAATGGATCAATGAGTAATATTTAGCTAACTTAATTTGCTACAGGTTGTCAAATCTCAAGTCAGTTTTTTTTACCAGCAGCTCTAGTTTTTGAGATACAGCTACTACGTGTTTGCGACGAGAAGCGACAAGATTTAATATTTATATTTAACTGATATTACTTTAAAAATTCAATATATTTTAAAATTAATATTTACAAGCAACTCAGTTTGTAAATATTGGCCAGTATTTTCATGCCATTAAAAGGGATTAGTCGTAATGAGCGGATTATCCTAAATAATAATTCTACTTCATTTTTTTCGCTGAAGAGGATAATTTTGTGTATTGCACTGATATTAATGGTTTCATGACTGCCATGGGCTTACAAAGATACGATCAAAAGAATGGCGTTTATTTATCGACTCATTAAAACGTAGTTTGATGTGTGTACCATTACATACTGGAAATAAACTAGGCTCCTTACCGATCGCGCATTGAACCAAAGTTAAGGAAGAATACCCTACAATAGCATTGGTCATAAACAAAACCATGTATAACGAACATAAATGGGAAATTTTTGTTGATCTTAGGATGGTAAATTTCTTTTTGGGGCAACAAGGCGACTATACCAAATATCATTGTTTTATATGTTTATGGGACAACAGAGCGAAAGCAGAACATTGGACAAGAAAAAAATGGCCTGCTAGGGAAGCACTATCTTCAGGAAGCTTTAATGTTGTAAATGTATTTCTTGTGACACGAGATCGCATAATCTTGCAACCTCTTTATATTAAACTTGGTCTGATGAAATAATATGTTTAAGTATTAAACAAAAACGGTAAAACGGCGTCATGTTTGATAATGGCAAGCTGAATTTGCCGAAACTGCAGTGACATAAATTAAATTGTGTTATACAAACAAAGTTAAAAGTGTTTTATTGTGTTAAAAACGGTAAATGTTTTAAGTATATTTCAAGACAGTTTCCGAAACTGAGTACAGAAAAGCTTAAAGTAGACATATTTGACGGCCCACAAATTTAAAAGTTGGGGAACAATCCTAATTTCAGCCGGTCAATGTCAGAAATTGAGCAAAATTCACGGGATTCGTTTGTCTGGATGGATTATTCAGAATTTCCTAGGTTATAAGAAGGATGTTGATTACGTTGAAGAGATGTTGTCTCACTTCCAGCAATTTGGATGCAACATGAGCATTAAAGTACACTTCCTGCACAGCCATTTAAATCGTTTTCCTGAAAATCTAGGTGACTTGAGCGAGGAAGAGGGGGAATGATTCCACCAAGATATTCGGACAATGGAGGAACAATACCAGGGTCGCTGGAATGCACATATGATGGCAGATTTTTGCTGGAGCATTCAAAATAGCATTTCGACATTCAAGAACTGTAGAAAATCATACAAGAGAAAATTCCAGAATTTGTAGTTTTGTTGTAATTTATTGTTTTTCAACGGTGAATGCATTTTTTTCTCAAAAATCAGCCCCCTCTTGTAACTCAAAAACTGATTCTTAAAAACTGATAACATATTTGAAATCAGCGTCAAAAATTAACTCAGAATCATGTAAAATTTTCCGTGCAACAGATATGCTCTTGTGTTGTGTTATTTACTTATTTACTTCTACAATTAAACCGGTCAGTGTCAGAAATTGAGCAAAATTCATGGGATTCGTTTGTCTGGATTATTCAGAATTTCCTAGGTTATAAGAAGGATGTTGATTACGTTGAAGAGATGTTGTCTCACTTTCAGCAATTTGGATGCAACATGAGCATCAAAGAGCACTTCCTGCACAGCCATTTAAATCGTTTTCCTGAAAATCTAGGTGACTTGAGTGAGGAAGAGGGGGAATGATTCCACCAAGATATTCGGACAATGGAGGAACAATACCAGGGTCGCTGGAATGCACATATGATGGCAGATTTTTGCTGGAGCATTCAAAATAGCACTTCGACATTCAAAAACTGTAGAAAATCATACAAGAGAAAATTCCAGAATTTGTAGTTTTGTTGTAATTTATTGATTTTCAACGGTGAATGCATATTTTTCTCAAAAAAACAGCCCCCCCTTGTAACTCAAAAACTGATTCATAAAAACTGATAACATATTTGAAATCAGCGTCAAAAATGAACTCAGAATCATGTAAAATTTTCCATGCAACAGAAATGCTCTTGTGCTGTGTTATTTACTTATTTACTTCTACAATTAAATATTTGTTAAAAACATAACTTTTCGTTAATCATCAATTAATTATTTTCATTGTATCCTAATAAGCCACTAACCAGCCTATTTTTGTCAGAGATTAAGGTCATTGCCTCTTATTTATTTGATAGTAGTTAAAAACACTTAATCTGTTGCTTAGCTACAGATCTAGTTACACTGACTGCACGTAGTTGCAGTCAATATGGAATTTTTATTCGAGATGGTGTTTGATCGCATTAACCTTTCGCTACGAGGAGCGTATCCATACGTTTTGTTTTTATGTGCTCTATGTGCGAAGAGCGTATATTTTCAAAAACCTGTAAATTGTGAGCAAAGAGCGCACGAAGTTTGTTTACCTCTTTAATGAGTCTATACAGTGTAAAATTGAAACAAAAACGAAGTTTGTTTACGTCTTTAATGAGTCTATACTATGTTAAATTTAAAAAAATCCATGGCCAACTTTTGTTTGTTTTGTTTTTTGTATATTCCTCAAAGAAAATGTAATGCAAGCCTATGAAATGATTACACACGGCATATGCCGGTATGAGCCTTTAGTACAAAATACGTAAGAATACGCATTGTGTTTTCGAGTACGCATTTGAAATTAAAACTGCGTAGCGAAAGGGTTAATATTTGGAGTTTTTTTTTTTTTTAAAGGAAATCTGTGTGAAGCGGATTAGCGGAATACTAAATTATTTGAGTAGCATTACATCTCGAATAACCGTGTATTCCGCTATTCTACTTCACACACTTTCGCAAACAATGGGCTAATTATAATATCGCATATCACACGTATGTAGATGTATAATTTAATGCACGTATAAACGAGACCCCAATTTAAAAAAAGCAAAGAAACGTAATGCGTATTACATTTAGCGCACACAGAGGGAGAAAAACGTAATATAATTCATTGCGCATACTTCCATTTATAAAACGGCATACACTTTCGCCGTGTATTAATTTTAACGAATCACTTAATTAAGGCTCGTAAAGTGAGCGGGCGGCGCGAGGCACATTCGGCAATTTAAAAAATTTACGCCTCATAAAGCGAGCCGTGCCGCCGGTTAAATTTCCTTTTGTCATCGCAGATAAATAAACACATCCACGCACAGTTTTTAATAATAAAAAAAAAGTTCAGAGCGGCGAGAATTTATCTGGCTAATTTAAGCGACGGGCCTCTCGCACCACCCTTAACCCTTAATTTAAGGAGCTTCCTTCCCATTCCAGCACCGTGACACCGTTCTAAATAATTTCAAGTGAGAATAATGAGTTTCGCGTTAATTAAGTCTGATAACATAAATTTTTCACTCAAGTATGAATAAAATTGCCAATAGGTACTTATTATTATTATTGTTACTTATTGAATAAACGTATAAACTTTTACAATTTTATAAAAATTATATTACTACTAGACAAATATATTAAAATAGAGAAACTAACAAAATAAATAAATAAATATAAATAAATACATTTATTGCCCAACAGGAAAGAAAAAGACCCAATTACAGGACAATATAGAAAACATAAATGTACAGCAAAAAGTAAGTAAAGTAACACATTCAAAAAATACTTAAATTAACATAGAGCGACAATTGACGATAGGTGATCATATCATATCGCATGCAAAATAAAAATAAACAAAATATGAATTAAACACAATAAAACACTTTTAACTTTGTTTGTATAACAAACAAAGTTAAAAGTGTTTTATTGTGTTAAATTAACATGTATAACGAAGTAGAAGCCTCCACAATTCAAAATATGAATTTATGAATCTATCGAAGACGCCGCCAAAAAGCAACGTTTCTAAAATTCATTACGAGATAAATTAAATAAATCAATATAATTTGGCAATGAATTGTATGTGCGCATTGCTCTAGAAATTGGTTTATTGTAACCGTGATTGGTCGAGTGGTATGGAATCCTAAATAAATGTTGATGTCTCCGTAGTTGTGTACTTGGTTGTTGAATACTTTAAAAATTTAAAAGTGCCGATATTCATTACACAGTCTACAACAAATTTTTAATTGCAGATTCATCTAAGACTTGGTGAAATATGTTTTAACACTGAATTTAAAACTGGTTTACAACTAATAAAACACTTGAATATTTTTTTACTGTGTGTTTTAATTTTTAGTTGACTAGTTTCGGTCAGTCTTGTAATAACTTTGATAAT
Organism: Philonthus cognatus; assembly: GCA_932526585.2. Lineage (NCBI taxonomy): Eukaryota > Metazoa > Arthropoda > Insecta > Coleoptera > Staphylinidae > Philonthus > Philonthus cognatus. Next base: position 81,925,463 of record OW052245.1, on the reverse strand, counting down.
GGTCGTCTTACCAAAACTAGTCAGTTAAAAATATGTTTTATAATCTAATCTTCGTCGCAGGGATTAGCTCGGGAAGTAGTTGTTTTAATAAGTGTTTGTTTTAGTCTTTGCCAGATGAATTTGTTGTAACACTGATTTTAAAACTGATTTAAAATTAATAAAACATTTGGTTATTGTTTCACTTTTTATTTAAAAATAAAAAGAAACAGTGATATAGATAATAACCAAATGTTTTATTAAGTTTAAACCAGTTTTAAATTTTTTAACTGGGAGCAGTCAATGTGTCAAAATAAAAAACCATCTATCTGAAATCATGACTGTTCCTTCGGGTGTTCCTCAAGGATCCTATTGCGGGCCGTTGATTTTTCTGTTGTTTATAAATAACATCTCAACAGTAATAAAAAAAATTCACATTTTTTTACTTTTTGCTAACGACCTTAAACTTATTAGAGAAATCATTTCTCTTTATCTGAAATCATGACTGTTCCTTCAAGTGTTCCTCGAGGATCCTATTGCGGACCGTTGCTTTTTCTGTTGTTTATAAATAACATCTCAACAGTAATAAAAAATTCACATTTTTTACTTTTTGCTAACGACCTTTAACTTTTCAGAGAAATTATTTCTCCTAATGATTGTACATTGCTTCAGGAGGATTTGTCATCTGTCTATGACTGGTGCTGCCAACATCAATTATTTTTTGATTTAGGTAAATGTACGTCAATTACGTTTTCGAGAAAAAGAAAAATCCACGATTTTGTTTATAAAATTGGTGATATTGAATTATACAAAGTTTCAGAAATTAAAAATCTCGGCATTGTTTTTGACATAAAATTAACATTTTCGTCATATTATTAATATATGCAATTCAGCAGCGAGAATATTAGGTTATGTAAAGAGAATCTTTTGGAATCTAAATCCAGTTTCATACAAAATTATTTATGTTGCATTTGTGCGTTCAAAATTGGAGTATGCATTATGTATTTGGTGTCCCAGTCATAAGTGTTACCAAGAAGATATTGAAAATATACAATATACATTTTTAAAATCTCTTTCTTACAAATTAGGAAATAGAGATAAAGCTAATCTTCAAACACTGATGACTAACTTTAGCCTCGATAGTTTAGGTAACAGAAGAGTTTCTGCGATGATGTTGATGTTACATAAAATAATTAATGGAGATGTTGATTGTCCAGATATTGTCTCACAATTAGACTTCTATTTCAATACAGAAAATAGAATAACTTGCTACCGCCTATTATTCCGAATACCATTTCAGAGAACTAATTACATCATGACTGCTTTAGTAGGTTTTTACGTCTTGCTAACCATTTTTCAGTTAATTTCAGTTTCGATTTATTCTCGATGTCACGAAACGAATTATTGCGACACTTTAAAGTTAACGTCGTAAATGAAAATATTATATAATTAGTAAATTAGTCTTAAGTTATTTTGTTATATTACATTTATATATGTTATCGCATTTGTTCGCCAACTATTTTACTTTACTTCTTTCATTTTATTTTTTTATAATAATACTAACAATTTTTTTATTTCAAATTATTGTTATTTTATTTGTAAAAATGGATTTCTGTTAACCCAATGGCGCTTAAGCATTGGTGCATACACGCAACATTAATAATTTTTTGTTAACTAAATTACTAAATGAGTTAATTTTGTATATTATATTATTTTACCTGACTTGAAAATGTATGAAAATAAATGTGAATATTTTGTTATTTAATTTTTTCGAATATTACTCATTAAAAAAAATACATCAGTGTATTTCTAACTTTACAATATTTCAGTGTTCTATACACGTGGCGCATGAAGTAAAATTTCGAGTTTAGAAAAGCCCCGTGAAAATTTGTCTCGGGTCGCTGCGCGACCCTCGACAAATTTTCTACGCGGGGCTTTTCTAAACTCGAAATTTTACTTCATGCTTAGTCTGGGAGTGGAAACACTCGTTCCAAATTTTATATCGCACGTTTTTATAAAAAATCGATTAATGCCTGAAAATTTACAGTGTATACATTTTGCATATTTAAAAGAGAAATTCTACGTACTGTGAATTTTTCTTTTAAATATGCAAAATGTATATCCACTGTAAATTTTCAGGCAATAATCAATTTTTTATAAAAAAGTGCAAAATGAAGTTTAAAGCGAGTGTTTCCACTCCCAGACTAAGCATGAAGTAAAATTTCGAGTTTAGAAAAGCCCCGCGTAGAAAATTTGTCGAGGGTCGCGCTAGCGACCCGAGACAAATTTTCACGGGGCTTTTCTAAACTCGAAATTTTACTTCATGCGCCACGCGTATAAAACACTGAAATATTGTGAAGTTAGAAACACACTGATGTATTTTTTTTTTTTTTAATGAGTAATAATCGAAAAAATTAATAAGAAGTTATTCATAGAAATCATAAAAAGAAGTGAAAACTTTTAATAAAAATCAACTTTTAAAGTTAATTCTATAGGTGTTCCACAGGGGTCCATCCTAGGGCCTCTTTTCTTCTGTATTTATACATCCTCTTTATCAAAATGCCTAAAACACTGCAGTGTAAATTTCTAAGCAGATGATACGCAGTTACTTTATTCGTTTAAACCAACAGATATTTTAGCAGCTGAAAATAACATTAATTCTGATTTAATGGATTTAATAAAATTGTCTAATGATCATTACAAATAAATGCGAATAAATCAACGGCCATGGTTTTTAATAATCGCAAAACTGTCGAGCATGCTAAAAATAAAAATAAACAACGAAACATTACCCTTTGTCAATGACTTGCGATTTAAGAGACATATTAGTAAATGTATCTCACGAGCTTATATGAATTTAAAAATGTTATACTCTAATAGAAAATGCTTAACTGTTCAAACCAAAAAAAATCTCTGTGATACTTTAGTATTGAGCCATTTTCATTTTTCGGATGTGGTTTACGATGCATGCCTAGACTCAATTACAAAAAATAGAATCCAAAAAGTGCAAAACCTTTGCGTACGTCTTATCTTTGGTATTCGTAAATTTGACCATATTTCTGACAAATTTTAATCACTACATTGGTTAAAAATGTCTGATCGTCGGTACTTTCACTCCTGTGTTTTTTACCACAAAATTATTAACACGCGAACCCCTCCCTATCTTTACAATAAAATAGTATGGCGAACAGACGTACATAACTTGAATGTGAGGTTTCGTGAATTAATTTCGCCACCTTGGCACAAAACAGCTTTATTTGAAAGATGTTTTACATTCAATATATACAAGATTTATAATAACTTACCCTAACACCAAAAATTCATTGCGTAGTCGTTTACTAGAACAGTAAATATAAGCATAATCTATCATTCACTGCCCTTTCGATACTATTTCCTAATATGTAGAATAATCTTATGAGTTTTCACGTTAATCAAATGTTATTTATAGATACACTTTTAGTTTTATTCTATTTTTATAATCTCTTACACACGTACTAAATGTATTTTTCATACTTCACTAGTAGGTTAAGTGGAAGAACAGTAGTAGTTGTATTCCAGCTACCTGAACTTCGCCTACTCCAAAATATTAATTTTGTAATGTATTTTTATTATAAATAAAGCCGTTAAAAAAATTGTTTGGCCGTTAATGGGTTAATAAATATATAAATATTATTAAAATTTAGTGTTACAACAAATTTGTCTGACAAAGACTAAAACAAACATTTATTGCAACAACTACTTCCCAAGCTAATACCTGCGACGGAGAATAGATTATAAAACATATTTTTATTATTGAATGCGTCATTTTTTAAATAAATACTTAAAACTGTTGGTTCATTTACTTTATTTGATTTCACCCATTTGAGATATTCGCAGCTAGGGTTTTAGCCGCTACAGGCGAACTAGTCTAAGTAAAGTTAATTTTGAACACAGAATTTGCGCTTATTGACTCTTTGAAAGCGTGTTATTTTAATTTATAATTAAATAACAAATAAATTATATTTATAGTCAATTTATTTATATCAATTTATATATTTAACTTTTGTGTGTTTGCCTTCTTTTGAATGAATAGGTTAACCCATTAATGGCCGCGCAATTATAGAGTTGACTCTAAAAGTTGATTTTAGAGAAAATTCTTCACTTTTTTTTGATTTCTGTGAATGACTTATTCTATTACATATTGTGATTATTTTTAAAAATATAAATAATGTATACGTTGTAAATTTGCAGGCATTAGTCGATTCTATATAAAAACGTGTAGTATAAGGTTTAGCACGAGTGTTTCCACTCCCAGACTAAGCATGAAGTAAAATTTCGAGTTTAGAAAAGCCTGAAAATTTGGTTTGGTCGCTCCGCGAAGCGGAGCGGCCAAACCAAATTTTCAGGCTTTTCTAAACTCGAAATTTTACTTCATGCGCCACGCGTATAAAACACTGAACTATTGTAAAGTTAGAAATACACTGACATTTTCTTTTTTAAATGAGTAATAATCGAAATATTTAAATAACTAAATATTTACATTTTTCTTCATACATTTTAAAGTTTGGCCAAATAATATAAAATATCCAATTAACTTATTTAGTAATTTAATTAACAAGAAATTAATAATGTTGCGTGGATGTATCACTGGCGCTGAATAGGTTAAAATCAAAATTATTCGAGTACGCTTGTGTCTTTTTGTCACGTTATTCATTCGTAGCCTGCGGCCTTTCAATTAAGCGCTAATGGCGCATTAAGAGCCGTATTAAAAATTCAACAGACATTTACGCCAAAACTCGATATCAACAAACGTTAAAATGCGCCGTCGGGAATTTAACATGCCACTCGCAAACATGCAATTACGGACAATTTCGATACGCGTGCTTCGTGCATCGGGTTAAATCACACATAAACCTCCTTATTGTGATCGATTTCATTGCATCGATATTTAAGCACACCGTCGGGTAGGTTTAATAACTTATGTCTCGCATGTGCTTCGATTTATTGTGAATGGACGGAACGACATTAATAATGTACACTTTACTAATCAATGTTTATTTTAATACAATTTGTATTATTGTATTTGTTACACACATGAAGGGATTTTTTCATTTATGCATACATATCTCGATTAGTAAATTGTTAGACAAACTCAGGTGGAAGTAACGGTCGTACTTCGTCGAAACACTCAGGGATTAGTAACAGGGACGTCGACCAATGAGTTGGCTTTCTTATTTCAAGTATCAATTTGTAATAAGAAAGCCTACTCACTGGTCGACGCCCCGGTTAATAATTTCCAGACATTCATTGTGTTTGGAAAGCGTTCAATTTGAAGCTTTTAACGAGTGTTTTCCATTCCCAGACAGCATGATTACAAATGTATGCAGTAGCTTCTTGAATTGAACACTTTAACCGTAAAAAATAGGTGAAAATATCAGCATTCTAACAATATGATAATGGTTCAACAGGCAGTAGCTTCTTGAAGTGAACACTTTAACAATATAGAATAAATTGATTGTGTCCGAAATGTACATTTAGTAATTCAAATAAATGTGTGGAGAAAGGTTAATAGTACTTTATTCGTCATATTAATTTGATCTTCACGTAGATCAAATTAATTTGACGAATATAACACTAATAACCTTTCTTCATACTTTTATTTGAATTACCAAATGTACATTTCGGACACAAAGTGACCATTATTAATAAACACAGGGAAATCTAAATACCAAATTCAAAGAACACATAGCACACGCCAGATATCTTAATTACGAAAAATCTGCAGTGGCTAACCACTCACAAGAAACCGGCCTCAAAATCACAATAAAGAGCATAAAATTAATTAAAAAATCATCAAATTATTGTTGAAACATGTTAGAAGCCATTGAAACGAAAAAAAATTATTGAATTTTGATTTAAGCCCCCTTTACAATACAGTATTAGATTTAATTGCACCACCTTACTATTTTTTTCCCTAATCCACTTTACCTGGTTGTACCGCCACCCTCATTCCTTCGGCTCACCTCTTAATTTACGTTTTTTCCCTATTGCACTCCCACAGCTTTTGTATTATAATCTGCCTGTCTATATATAGTTTAAAATTTCTGTTTTGTATTTAGTGTTAATCCATTGATAATGGTCACTTTGTGTCCGAAATGTACATTTGGTAATTCAAATAAAAGTGTGATGTAAGGTTATTAGTGCTTTATTCGTCAAAATAAAGAATAGTTGAAAATATCAGTATTCTAACAATATGATAATCGATCAACAAACGATCATGCTTTCAGCGTTAGGAATTAGTTAAAAGGAGTGTAATTCAGTTGCGGTTTCTAAAGAAAAGTTGTGTATAATTTTGGGTGGCGTGAGAGTTTCAAACGTTATTTGTGATCGTTTCGCGCTATCAGAATATTGAATCTGGAATGGTACGGATCGGAGTAAATTTTAATAAGGTAACTCGTAAAGGGTTGTGTGTGTTTCTTGGAGGAGGAACGCGCGCGCCAGCCGCGCGAGATAAAATCGCCCCCGCTTCCAACCCGCCTTTGGAATTATCGGCAACTTTAAATAAACAAACCTAATAAGGCGAGATTGATATTGGTTTTAGATGCTATCTACTTAATTTCGAAAACCCGGAACAACTTTTACAATACAAATAAACTGTTTCTTGTGTTTTGTTCTTCGGGAATTTTAAATGATTTAACTGAACTTTCTATTTATGTTTCATACTATCTAGATTAAGCAGGGGTTTCTAAATTGTTTTGAGCAAAGGCTTTTTAAACTCGAAATTTTATTTATGCTAAATCAAAAAATTTATAATTTTCCCGTGCACAATTAGGAAGGGGAAACCGCTGATATAATGAAGAAGCCTGTTTTTTCTTTAAAAAAATGTGTTGTAATTATACCTCTCTAACTTGAATTTGTTCACTGGCATTGAAGTTTTATTAATTATTAATTTTTAGTTGGTACATTGGTTTTTAGCAGACTAAATAGTTTTTTTTTAAACTTCATGAAAAATACTACAAGATAAAACCTGCTTCACATCTGTAGCTCAATTTGAAGACCAGTAATCGTAATTTAAATATTTAGCAATTTTCAATTTTGACTCATTTTTCTGAAATTCAGATGCGTATATTTTCAAAACAGCTTGAAATTTTATACTAAAATTAGATTTCTTTTTCTGTGTACAGGCAATAAATAAATAAAATGTAAAAAAATCAGAGATGGTAAGGTTAAAGACTGTATTGATTTGACATGGAATTACCCTTTGTAAAATTTAAAAATAAAAAGGTCTGCCCTGTCTGAATTTATGGTGATGTGGAATGAAATGTCTGTGCTAGCTGGTCTAACTGTTTTGGAGCGAACTAATGAATTCATGAAGTGTGAGAGTAGGATATTTGTATTTAGGAGGAATATTAGGATTTTGGGGATACAGAACTTCCTAAGAAGGGATTATTTGCAAACTTTTTAGTAAGGTTAGTTACACGTTGGGATATGAGTGTGATTTGAGTGGAATTGTAAAGGTATTGATTGGAAGAACTGTAGAGAGGATTGTTGGGATGTCTAAGTTTAGTAAGGATTCTTACAAAGAATCATTCGGCAACTTGGAAGTGGTATAAAGATACCACTTCGTTTGATAAGTGTAAAAAGTATAGCTCCGTAATCCAATAATGACAGGCAAATTGTTTTATGAATATATGTTTTATGTTTATGCCTTTTTGCTTATAAGTAAGCGACCTAAAATGGCGGGCCCTTACTTGGATTTATGTTTTCGTAGATAGGATGTGGGGTTTGAAGAAGAGTTTGAGATCGAATAGGATGCCTAGGTATTTGCATGTGTGGAAGGGAGAAATTATGAAATTGTTAAAAGTGATTGTGTGGGGATCGGGGTGTGATTTGTGGAATGGGATGAAAAGTTGGGTTTTACAGGGATTTATTTTGATCCGCCATTTGGAACACCAGGCTTGGATGGAATCAAAGGATTTTTGTAGAGCTTGTTGGGCTATCTGAAGGCAAGCAGCGTAGGTAATAAGTGCGGTATCGTCTGCAAACAAAAGGGCGTATTGAGAGGGGTTCAAATGTGTAGGATCAACATTATGAATATCATAGCAGTAAATATTATAAAGGAGTGGGGATAATGGAGAACCTTGAGAGACTTCTTGTAAAATAGGCAATGCGTGAGATAGTGTTTGACTAGAAAAAGCACTGTCGGTTTTCGTCCTTCTAGATGGGTGGCTTGCAAACTGGAGGTAAGAATGGATCAACCACACTCCCTTTGTGGTTGATTTTTTGGGAAGGAAACCAAATTGGTATTCTGATAAATTTAATGAATGCGGTAAGGAGTTTTTCTTGAATTAAGGATTCAAATAGTTTTCCTATTACTGGGAGAAGGGTAAGAGGGCGGTAATTGGATACCAGGGAGGGATCGTTATCTGGTTTGGGGATGCAAGTGATTATACCTTTTTTCCATAGGGGAATGAAATACTGGTTGGAGTAGCAATAGTTAAATATTTTAAGAATTACCATGTGGATTTCATCAGGAACTTTTTTGAGGATGGATCTGAGAATTTGATCAAAGCCCGGAGAAGAATTTTGACCGGCCTGTAATATAGTAAAGTAATCTATTTCATCTATTGGATCATATATATGAGGTGGAGAGGAGGAAAAGTTTTCGTCATAATTGTTATTAACTGTAGGCTGAAACGTATTTTCTAAATGTCGGGCAAAAGCCTCTGCAATTAAAAAGTCGTCCGTCATTATTGAACCGTCTATTGAATTTTTTATGTCATTTGTGTATTTTGTCTTTTTACATTTCGATAATTTTTGAATTTCAGTCCAATAAGTTTTTCCGTGTATGTCATTTATATTATTGCAGGTCTCAAGTCATATCGATTTTTTGTATTCTAAGATTAATTTTTTTATTTCTTTTGTCAGTCTGTTGAAAGTCTGTTTTATTGAACTGTCTGTGTAGAATTGACTATCTCTATGAATTTTTTGTTTGTATTTTATTAGTGTAAGTATGTAGTTCGGTAATATTTTTTATTTTCTATATAGAGGCAATAAACAAATAAACAAAATTTTTAAAAATTGAAAATTGTGTGTTCATTTGGCATGAAATTGCCCAAAATGTTAATTCTAGGTTTTCCGTTTTTTTTTTTTTGTTCTAAATTGTACATATGATTAAAGTTAAATCTCAATTAATAAAATTAATAATCAATCCAAAGCAGTATCAAACAAATATTTTTTTTTTTATTTCAACAGGAATTAAAATTAATAAAAGCTTCCGTTTGGTATTGAACATTTTTGAAATTTTCAAGAATCTGAATATTTCAGGGATAAATTCTTGAACATTCCAATTATCTTTTGTGAAAAGTCCAGATACCATTTTTCTAAGGAAGATACTGAAAATTGGAATATTATTTTTAAATTCTTCAAAACTGATGAAATTAATTCAACTCTAAGTCAATGTTTTGTATTAAAAAAGTAGTCGACGCAGGATTAAATAGGATTTAAATTGATGTTAATTACTGTTATCACAAAAAATTATACTCATGCTGGATGCTCAAAATGGGAATTTCAATTTATTCCAGTGCATTTTATGTGGTTTTAAACAGTTAATTTCTTTATCAAAATAATTTTTTTATAAGAAACAAACCAGTTTAGACTATTTCTAACACCAGAGAGAATATCTTTCATGTCCTTTTTGATTTTGTGAAAAATATGAATTATTTCAAGTGTTTTTTTTTTCTGTAAAATATATTTTTTTAAAAGAAACAAATTAGCTTAGGCTATATCTTACATTAAAGAGAATAAATGTGAATGTTGTAAAAATGATAAAAAATAAAATTTCATCTAAAATTCGTAGTTGTCGTAAGGGGTAGGTATGAAAAAATCTATCTTTTTTTTTCTTATGCTACATAAAATCACAGAGACTCTTACTAATATTAAAAACAATGTGTGCTACATATTTTACCAAGAAAATAAATATTTCATCCTTATTCGACTTTGAGCACTTTCAGAGAAGTAATGAACCCACTAAAATATATTTTTGAGCGCTCATGCTAAGCAAATTTTTTGAGTTCACAATCCTAATAAATCCTAACAGTTTCTATGCTACCACCGGTTAACACCTAATTCCCCATCGATATCCATAAACAACACCACAATTCATCCTTCTCCTACATCTAGATACCTTGGTATCCATTTCAATAACAAATGATCATTTAAGAAACACACATCATTGACTAAAACAAAGACAATTAAGAGAGCAAAATATTTCCGCTGCCAAAAAATTTAAAGGAACGAATACAAATACGTGTGCAATTATATACAATGTCGCCCTATCTTGGAGTACTCCTCCATCTTGTACTTAAATCCCTCCAAATCCACCCTCAACAACCTCCAGGTTCCGGAGAGATCGTCCTTCCGTACTCTTACAAAACTCCGGCACCCCCAAAACCCTCTTTATAATCCCTCAAAAATCCTTCTCTACCAAATAACAAAAGTACTACCAATTAAAGATAGACCTTGATTCCTAACCGAGCGATTTGCATGCAACGATAATAATAATGATTTAACTTATTGGAGTAGTGGAGAGAAAGAAATGTACTTCTTGATATTATTTTAAGAATTTTATTTTCTATACATGTTTCGGCTTAGCTATCATCAGTAGAAAACTAAAAACAGATTTACACTAAGTTTAGATTATATATAATTTTGTATAAGGTACATTGAAATAAAACATAGTTAAAATAAGTCACGTAAATAAAATGATCGAGATAGTTTTATAAATAAATAAAATGGCGGCTAATCTTGGATGAAAATTATTATGTATTGGGATAGATGTTGTAGGAGTATTAACATCTATCCCAATACATAATAATTTTTATCCAAGATTAGCCGCCATATTATTTATTTATAAAACTATCTCGATCATTTTATTTACGTGACTTATTTTAACTATGTTTTATTTTAATGTACCTTATACAAAATTATAAATAATCTTAACTTAGTGTAAATCTGTTTTTAGTTTTCTACTGATGATGGCTAAGCCGAAACATGCATAGAAAATAAAATTCTTAAAATAATATCCAGAAGTACATTTCTTTCTCTCCACTACTCCAATAAGTTAAAAAACACTTGATATAATGGACAACACACAAACTATTTTAATAATGATTTAGTCAAACAAATATGCATCCGCAGAAATCCTGACATTTCTCCTACAATCAAAAACCCGCCCATTACACTATTCGAATATATATCCTCATTACACCCTCCTACTCCTACATAATTTTCAAAAACCATACCACCAATAAAAACAAGGGCAGAAAGACATCATTAAGAAAATTAACCATAAAGCAAAATTGGGTTTGTCAATAGTTTGCGGAATATTTACAGAAAGACATGGTTGATGGTATTTGGGAACGCAATATAAGAATATTTTTGTTTTGTTAATACTATATTTATTGTACATACTTCTCAAATAATAAAAATGTAGTTATGTATAAAAGCTCTTTTAATTTAAAATCACGTACTTTTTGAATAAATTAAATCGACTAAATATCTTATGAAATACAACGGTTTAAAAAGAATCAGTAAAAACATCTATTTATTTGCTTTTTCGAATAAAATATTGACGATGAGCTAAATTTAAAAAAAAAATAAAACTGTTTTTAGGGAATGTATTTGGAAATAAATCAGCATGAAATTGATGTAAATTTCGTTTGACATTTAATTTTAAAAGTAGATATTCTTTAATTTTCTATATAAAGGCAATAAATGAATGAACATTTTAATAATTGAGATATATGAATATCACATTCTTCACTTTTTGTGAAAATTTAGTGGGCGGTTTTTTCTATGTCCGCCATGTTAAATAAAAATGAAAACATGCTGTCGTTTTGCCGTCTTCTCGGATATGACGTTAAATGCATGTAGGACCCGTGTACTGCCTGGATGTTGCGTGCACGTTAAAGATCCCTACCGGTGGGTTGGAACTCCCACCGGGTTCGGCAAAATTCCCGGATAGCTGTAGACCTAATCTCCGGCGTCATGATTGGCCTTAGCAGCGGAAATAGATGACGTAAAACCCAAAATAAAAAAAAAATATGTTGTCGTTTTGTTTAATTTTTGTCTTTATTAATTTCTATTTTTGGTGATTGAAGGTAGACTACAGACCACACACATTATTATATATTTATATTTGAATGTATAGTGATTATTTTTTTATTTGTGCTTATCTTATCTATAATTTCTAATCATTTTCTAATTATGTATTAGTGACAATGTTATACCTTTTGGTGCTAACCAATAAAGACTTATTATTTTTATAATTAATCTGTTCCTTCTTTTTGCAATTTACCAATTATTATTATTATTTAAACTAAATCAAAGTGAATTTGCCAAATGTTTTCAAAAATCATATGTAATATATAATAAAAAAAATGCAAGTGTTGATTTAATAATGAATTGCCTAAAATGTAAATTCTAGCGTTTTATTTTTTTGTTCAGAATTGTACATATGATTAAAGTTGAACCTCAATTAATCAAATTATTCATCAATCCAAAGCAGTATCAAACAAATCCATTTTTTTTATTCAACAGAAATGAAAATTAATAAAAGCTTCCGTTCATTAATAATCTATTTACCGTTGTGATCATTCCTGATTACGTTCCCTTTCATAACATTAACCCTGTCGTGTATCGGCTTTGATTTATACCTGCCCATATTTCCCCAATCCTGCGATCCCGCGAAAATCGCGTGTCATTTCCTCGGATCCGAAAAGCCGGAATGGGAAGAGAACGAATGCATTATCTACTGATTTAACTATTAGAATCGTTAAGGACCGGAAACGGGGAAAGTGCATTGTTCGTGAAAGACGTTAACGACTTTTGAGGTGAAAGGATTTCCGTTGATTGAGGGTGCGTTTTTTTTTTTGCTCTTTCACTCCGTGTGTGTGTCGGTATCGAGTGAATTTGCGGAATTTGGGAAAGTGCGTGAAGATTAATGTTGTGTCCAGAAAATGTTGTAACTGATCGTATCGATCGGTAACATTTTTACCGCACAAATGAACAGGATAAGTGGCTAATCCATTAAGTGCGTCAGTTACAAGTGACGTGAATTACAGTTTAATGCGGGGAATTATTGTGAATTTCGTTACATTATAACAAAATAGGTATAATAATTTGGTATACTTTTAATTAAATAAGTTAATTGTATCTGTATGTGTATGCGAGTGTAAGAAAAAAAATCCTGTATTTAGTTTCATCCATTATACTTAAGAGGGCCAATTTTTGCTGGTTGTGTGTTTCTGGGATACGAGATGGTGGAGAAATAGCAAAATCTTCTATAGACTTTTAGCGAAAAGCGGCAGAATTCATAAATTATGGTTCTATTTTTTAGCCAGAACTTTATTTAAATTAGCCAATATTTCGCTATACATTTGTCAACTTCTTCAGGGTAAAGTTTAAAACATAAGTGGGCTTTTTTGATGAAATTAAAATTTGTCGATATCTGGCAATTTTTAATTTCATCAAAAAAAGCCCAGTTATATTATTACCTTTGCCCTTAAGAAGCTAATAAATGTATAGCGAAATATTGGCTAATCAAAATAACGGTCTGGCTAAAAAATAGAACTATAATTTGTGAATTCTGCCGCTATTCCCCGAAAGTTTATAGAAGTTTTTAATAACTTGACGGCAAAAAAACTACTAAATATCGAAATAGCAAAATTGCAGAAAGCATTTTTGACTATGGATTGGTTTATAGAGCCTGCCGACTTTTTTCACAACGAATAATAAAAATGAAGAGTGCTGAGCGCGTTGTTTGTTTGTTTATATAGCGCCGTGTGAATGAATGAATGGGTATTAAATTACAGAAGACAGAAATCAACTGGATAATAAATATTCACGATTTTAATTTCTATGGACATACATACAACTGTACAGCAAAACAGATGCCTTCACCATTAATGATTTTAGTTTGATATTCCATATGAGTATGTACAGGGAGTTTTTGTTTAAAGTATACGTATTCTAAATTAAAATTATTTTCTTTAAATATTTAGATATTCGATGTTTTTTAAAATAGTTCAATTTAAAACTTTAAACGAGTGTTTTCCACTCCCAGACTAAGCATGAAGTAAAATTTCGAGTTTAGAAAAGCCCTGTGAAAATTTGTCGAGGGTCGCGCAGCGACCCGAGACAAATTTTCTGGGCTTTTCTAAACTCGAAATTTTACTTCATGCGCCACGCGTATAAAACACTAAAATACTGTGAAATTTATGTATATTTGAACCTCACTTGAAATCAGTGTTTTATATGCGTGGCGCATGAAGTAAAATTTCGAGTTTAGAAAAGCCCCGAAAATTTGTCTCGGGTCGCTGCGCGACCCTCGACAAATTTTCACGGGGCTTTTCTAAACTCGAAATTTTACTTCATGCTTAGTCTGGGAGTGGAAAACACTTGTTTAAAGCTTCAAAGTAAACTCTTTAAAAAAACAACGAAATATACAGCGAGTTTTCCTTTAAAGTATAAGTATTCCAAATTTAGCTTATTTTCTTTAAACCTTTAGATATTCGTTGTTTTTTTAAAAGACTTTAATTTGAAGCTTTAAACAAGTGTTTTCCATTCCCAGACTAAGCATGAAGTAAAATTTCGAGTTTAGAAAAGCCCCGTGAAAATTTGTCGAGGGTCGCGCAGCGACCCGAGACAAATTTTCTGGGCTTTTCTAAACTCGAAATTTTACTTCATGCGCCACGCGTATAAAACACTAATTTCAAGTGAGATTTAAATATACATAAATTTCACAGTATTTTAGTGTTTTATACGCGTGGCGCATAAAGTAAAATTTCGAGTTTAGAAAAGCCCAGAAAATTTGTCTCGGGTCGCTGCGCGACCCTCGACAAATTTTCACGGGGCTTTTCTAAACTCGAAATTTTACTTCATGCTTAGTCTGGGAGTGGAAAACACTTGTTTAAAGCTTCAAAGTAAACTCTTAAAAAAAAACAACGAAATATACAGCGAGTTTTCCTTTAAAGTATAAGTATTCCAAATTTAGCTTATTTTCTTTAAACCTTTAGGTATTCGTTGTTTTTTTAAAAGAGTTCAATTTGAAGCTTTAAACAAGTGTTTTCCATTCCCAGACTAAGCATGAAGTAAAATTTCGAGTTTAGAAAAGCCCAGAAAATTTGTCTCGGGTCGCTGCGCGACCCTCGACAAATTTTCACGGGGCTTTTCTAAACTCGAAATTTTACTTCATGCTTAGTCTGGGAGTGGAAAACACTCGTTTAAAGTTTCAAATTAAACTCTTTTAAAAAACAACGAATATCTAAATATTTAAAAAAAATTATCTGAATTTAGAATACGTAGCAATGAACAGTCCGCGGCAGAATAATTACCTTCGCAATCCAAAGCAGCGCTCCAGGAACCCGTGTCGCGGCAAATGCCGTACACGAATTGTACATATCAAACCCAATTTTTTTTTCACATGGTTTTGGAAATTACAGTATAATTTTAGGATATTACTATAATAGCACGATGTTGCCCCCTATTTATTAAAAGCATAATCAAAATTTACATTGCGCTTATAGAGATTTCTAAGCAACGATTAATTTTATTTGTCATTTATTTTAGATTAATCTATTTAATACAACATGTTTATGATAATTACTTTAATAAATTAAAGCAATATTAAAAAGAAATTATGTTTTCTATAGAAGCATTGCACGGATTTATGTGATAATTTAAGGGTGTTTCATTATTTGATTTATATATAATTTAAAAAACATTTTTTTGAAACAAGAATAGTGTCAATTTATTCGCAAAGCTTTAATGTGCAATATGTATACATTTTAAAGATCTATATTCATTATTGTGGAAGATTAATCGTTGTTTGTTCTTATGGCCAAATAACATGTGAATTTTCGACCTTAAATGAATATTTTCAATCGTACTATTGTTTCATTCACCGATTCAATTTGATGTTCAAATACATTAAATTGAATCGGTAAATGAGAGGTGCTATTCTCTCTTAAAAATATTTTTTTAATAATAGATGAAACTAAATAATGGCATTTAAAAATTTCCTAGTGAATTTCTTAACTTAATAAAGAAGTCAAGATAGTATTTTCACCACTCACTCATAATTAGTTAATCCTGTCATAACAATAACAATTTAATTTTGAATAGCAAATAGAACTACAAATTAAGACAATTCAAAAGCGCAAACTTTCCCACCACTTAAAATATCAGAGAAGAGCAAATAAGCGAGTCGAGTAAGGAAATTCAGCAGTAACAGCAGTAAATTCCGCTACTTCACGCTACACGGTTGCAGCGTTGCATAATTTTACCGAGGGAGAACACTCTGTGCGAATTTTAAACTCGTAGCTAATTAGCGATGCAATTGAATAATTAGGATTGTGTGCATGGTTAATTAGTTTTCCGCACCGACTACCTCAAATATGATTGATCTTTAAGCAGGCTTTCCCGCTCTGCAACGCGCCGCCCATTGTGTGCTCTAATAAATTATTTATAGGTAAGTGCATGCGAAGAACAAAGGCGACACATATAATGGAATGGGTAATGCATCTTCTGCGCCGCACGGGGCACAAATAAAAATATGTACCAGGAGTGATCTTAATGTAGGTTAAATAAATTAGATTGCCTTCCACGTTTTCCATTACACTTTTAATGCGGGGCAAATACTCCATCTACTTTTATAATTATTAAAAGTTCCAGCAAGAAACATTCTAAACTATACTTACAGTCTATTTGATGAATGTTTACATTCACGTCATCAATTATAAAATTCCGAATCAATCTGTTCAAGATCATATGTAATTGCGCGCATTGGCGTAACATTATAAACGTTGTGTTTAATTTTTTTACTGAATCCTGCATTGCAACCCTAGATATTGCATTATAATGTGTAATCTTAGGAAGGACTCATGCCAATGAATACGTTATTAGAATGCACTTAGATGAAAAAAACCCAAAAGAATATTACTGTTGTGAGATAGACATTATTCCATATACAATAATAATAAAATGCAATACAATTCATTTTAATATAAAAATATTCATTTTCATTTCTAAAAACTATGAACCATTTTAAAAACTATGAATTTTTATTCACAATTTTTGAAATGGACGCGATAGAAATCTTGTTTGTGTGGGTGTTCATGAAGCTATTTATTTTAAATTATCTAATTTTTAAACCACGATTAAAAATAGTTAACAACGTTGAATTTAAACCTAATAGCGACCTTTTCTATAAAATGACCCACGAAGCAGAAAAATGCATAAATGTGGTATTACATGATAAATCCCTGCCAGAGCTGGGCAGGATTCGAATCATTCAGGATTCGATTCCCGGATTCGAATCCTTTTAAAGGATTCAAAAGAGGTATTCGAATACTTTAGTAAAAACGGATTCGTGATCCGGATTCGTTACATTTTTTTAAAAGGATTCGTATTCGAATCCAGACGTAGATGATTCGAATCCTTATAAAAGGATTCGAATTCTTATAAAACGATTCGAATCCTTATAAAAGAATTCGAATTCTTATAAAAGGATTCGAATACTTATAAAAGGAATCGAATCCTCATACACGGATTCAAATCCTCCTAAATAATTCGAATCATCGCTATTAAGGCTGGGATTCGAATTCGAAATAATTCAAATAAATCACGAAATTATTCGTATTTGAATACAAATATTTAAATTTTCGAATAATTCAAATATTTGTGATTGCATATTTGGTTACTTAACCATGAAAAATATCCAACGTTACTAATATATTTTTAACTTCACTTGAAATCAGTGTTCTATACGCGTGGCGCATGAAGTAAAATTTCGAATTAAGAAAAGCCCCGTGGAAATTTGTTGAGGGTCGCTGCGCGACCCTCGACAAATTTTCTACGCGGGGCTTTTCTAAACTCGAAATTTTACTTCTGGGAGTGGACAACACTCGTTCTTAGAAGTTTAAAATTGGAGGATCACTCTAGATTACTAAGTTTATTACCATTTTACAAAGGCTACAGCTCGAAGGACCAACCATGGTCTTCGGAGACCGAAGGACTACAGGAAATCGAATATCTGAAGGTTTACAGCATGGATAGGAAAGAAAACATCTAATTTTGAAAAAATATATAAGTTGGGTTGGTTTTCAATGCATTTTTAACTTCACTTTAAATCAGTGTTTTATACGCGTGGCGCATGAAGTAAAATTTCGAGTTTAGAAAAGCCCCGCGAAAATTTTCTACGCGGGGCTTGTCTAAACGCGAAATTTTACTTTATGCTTAGTCTGGGAGTGGACAACACTCGTTTGAATTTTAAATTTAACTCTTTTAAAAAATCGACGTATGTAATATAATAAATCATTCATTGAAATCATAGAAAAAGATGCAAAATTTTACCTAAAATTAACTTTTAGGGTTAACTTTATAATTTGCTCGGCTATTAATGGGTGAATATTCAATTCCTAAAAAAAAAAAACGTTTTCATTTAATATTAAAGTTGCATTTAATACAATAACAAACTGTGAATAAGTCGACATAAATCTAGAAATATCAAAAATCTCGACATGTAGCAAATCTTGACGGTCCACTCCCAGACTTAGCATAAAGTAAAATTTCGAGTTTAGAAAAGCCCTGCGTAGAAAATTTGTCGAGGGTCGCGCAGCGACCCGAGACAAATTTTCACGGGGCTTTTCTAAATTCGAAATTTTACTTCATGCGCCACGCGTATAAAACACTGATTTAAAGTGAAGTTAAAAACGCACTGAAAACCAACCCAACTTCGATATTTTTTCAAAATTGGATGTTTTCTTTCCTATCCATGCTGTAAACCTTCAGATATTCGTTGTTTTCTTGTGAATAAACTTCGATTCCCTGTAGTCCTTCGGTCTTCGAAGACCATGATTGGTCCTTCGAGCTGTAACCTTTGTAAAATGGTAATAAACTTAGTAATCTAGAGTGATCATTTAATTTGAAACTTTTAAGAACGAGTGTTGTCCACTCCCAGATTAAGCATGAAGTAAAATTTCGAGTTTAGAAAAGCCTGAAAATTTGGTTTGGACGCGTAGCGCGAAGCGCGGAGCGGCCAAACCAAATTTTCAGGCTTTTCTAAACTCGAAATTTTACTTCATGCGCCACCGGTACAATCACTGACATATTACGAAGTTTAAAACACACCGCTGAACTTTACATTGAATCAGTGTTTTGTGCCGGTGGCGCATGAAGTAAAATTTCGAGTTTAGAAAAGCCTGTAAATTTGGTTTGGCCGCTCCGCACTTCGCGCTACGCGACCAAACCAAATTATCAGGCTGTTCTAAACTCGAAATTTTACTTCATGTTTAGCCTGGGAGTGGAAAACACTCGTTTACAGCTTCAAATTGTATTCTTTTAATAAACCGAGCGTGGTAAAATGTACAACATCTGCATATGTATACTTAAAAGAATAATTCTCAAGTATAAATGAAATTGCCAATTCTTGGTTGCAGAATATCTCAAACATTAAAAGTGCGATTCTTTTCGCAATCTACAACAAGTTAGTCTTACAAAGACTATATCAAACACTCATTGAAACAACTACTGTAGTACTTACTTATGTTTGAACGGTAACGTGACCGCCAGTCTAAGGTGTCAAATTGTTTAGAGGGAATGGCAAAGCTATACTGATGAGAGATAAATCTCGAAACGCGTCTATAGATGGCCTGAATAATTTGACCCAAATTGTTACATTTGCAGTAGGTTACTGTATGTAACAGCAAACACTTGTTGTATAATTCAATGTCCGTCGGGGTATTAGCCCGGGAAGTAGTTGTTTCAATGAGTGTTTGATATAGTCTTTGTAAGACTAACTTGTTGTAGATTGCGAAAAGAATCGCACTTTTAATGTTTAGAATAATTCTCGATATGAATATGTTCGGTGTTACATAAAACTCTCTGTATGTATACTCAAAAGAAAAATTCCACATATGTGTACTCAAAAGAAAAATTTCATGTACAGTACGTATAGTTTAGAATGTTTCTTGCTGGAACTGTTAATAATTATAAGAGTAGATGGAGTATTTGCCCCGCGTTAAAAGTGTAATGGAAACGCAATGGTATTGTAAGTGTTAACGCATTTGTTGTTTTCGACAAAAATCAGTTTAAAGCTTCTAACCAGTGTATACAATCCTTAATTAAGCATAAAGTAAAATGATTAGTTTAGAAAAGTCTGAAAATTTGATTTGGTCGCTCTAGCCAAGCCAAATTTTCAAGCTTTTCTAAACTCGCATGAAGTAAGCGCCAGGCGTATAAGAAATTGCAAAAATCCCTGTATTAAATATATTTACTAAAGCTTCTGATAACAGTAGAAATAAGAATACAAATAATAATAGACTTTGTGGAGCTTTTAAAACCATTGAAATAAAAGATGTGGACTACCAGGTACTTACATGTAGCTGGAAGAAATAGTTTAATTAAGACTTATTATTTTTATAAGAGTAAATAAATTCTTCTTTACTTCCAGTCTCCGGATTTATCATTACAACCTACTTAAAGACAAGTACACACTCAAAGCAAAGCAATATTTCTACCTTATATCATCTTAACAATTTTCGTTATATTTTCCTTATTAAAATGTATTTATATTAAAGCCCCTCTTATTTTTCTATTATTCTCTCCCATCCACCGAGTTTATTATTATTATTCACGTCCTTTATATTCTTATTTATGTTTTCCTGGGTAAATGTGTGTGTTGTATTTTTTTTCTTGCTTGGAGGATAAGAAAGCGGTTATGGCTACTAAATAATTCAAGAGAGGCAATCGTTGAGTCATAACATGATAGGAAACACGAGAGTTTTTACGGTGTTCTTCCCCTCTTCTATCCTAGGGAATAATTAACGCCCCAATAATTCACCCCTCATGTACACACGTCGACCTTTTCACCTCGAATTAAATTACGGGAAAATTATTAATGTAATTACCACCGATGTTATATATAAATTGACGTGGATGATCGATTGTGTCATTAATTTATATACTTCAATTATAACTCCTATATATATATATTAATATCAGAATGTGCATTTGTATTAGATTTTTATTAATTTTCACATGAATTGTCGTTTTGTTTAAATATACGCAAAATACAATCGTTTTCAAATAATAATAAATACAAATAATAATAAAACAAAACATTTTTCTTTAGAGTATACATGAGTCGTTTAGTTCCAGAACCGGCCATATCCACAGTTTTATGAAATTACTTTTATTCCACACAAATATTCTTCAATCACTTTTACACATTGTGTTCAAGAGGTTTCGTTTAAAACAAGCTATAAAGCATGTTATGTAAGTGCCAGAAAATCCGATTCGTTCCAAAAGCAGCCATCTCCATGGATTTTCGTTCCAAGATCGGCAAGTTTTGCTGGTAGATGGCCGGTTTTGGAACTTGACGACTCACATTTCGAATGTAAATGGTTATGGATGTGTATTTTTTATAAATCTCGTGAAACGCTAAAAATGTTGTAAAAACTATTAACAATTGCTGATAAATTAAAAAAAAATCATAACTATTTCATATCCAACTAATCAGGCATTCGCTGTTTTTAAAAAGCGTTCAATTTGAAACATCTAGCGAGTGTTTCCAATCCTTGATTAAGCATGAAGTAAAATTTCGAGTTTAGAAAAGCCTTAGAATTTGGATTGGCCGCGTAGCGAAGCGGAGCGGCTAATCCAAATTAGGCTTTTCTAAACTCGAAATTTTACTTCATGCGCCACGCTTAATAACACCGATTTACAGTGAAGTTAAAAAAACACACACAAACAACAACGATTATAGGCAACCTAATATACGTTAGAGTTATTGGGTTGCCTATAATCACTGTTATAAACAATTTGTAATTAACTAATCTATATTCTTTCATGTCACTTTCAATCATATTTCATTATCTCATTTTCACTTAAAACAATGTTATATAAAGTCACTCCATATTAATCATTTCACGCCATTTTCATTTCAATAATTTCTTAATAATTAACTCACCGTTCTGTTAATAAATTACGGTTTTTATTTTTTGTATCATTTTATTGTAGTGAAATCCCTGAAGAAGGAGCCAAAAAGCTCCGAAAGCTCGGAAATTAATAAATTAATTGGATTAAGCAACTAGCCTATCATTAGTGGTCGATTACCCCGTTACAAAGTTTTGTTTTTTTTTTCCCAACAAGTACGACCTTCCTTCCCTCCGTGGTTTCTAAATAAACAATTTGTTCAGCGCAGAATTTAACTCACTTTTTATTCGCATCTACATAATTAATTGCTAAAGCCGTATATTTTAAACTTTCGATATTTCAGTGTTTTATACGTGTGGCGCATGAAGTAAAATTTCGAGTTTATAAAAGCCTAATTTGGATAGGCCGCTCCGCTTCGCTACGCGGCCAATCCAAATTTTCAGGCTTTTCTAAACTCGAAATTTTACTTCATGCTTAGTCTGGGAGTGGAAGACCCTCGTTGAAGATTCAAATTAAAAATTATAGATTCAAATGAAACTCTTTAAATTTGAATTTAATAATCACATTTATGCACACTCAGTTGTGATATTTTATTGTAATACAATGTTGTGTTTAATAATGTAATTTGAAATATCTTCAACAATTTAGATAAAATTTGAAAATGTAAACAAAAAATCTTAATACTTCATTAAGATTTTTTGTTATAAAATATAATTTATAAAATATAATTTAGCAAATTAAGGATAATACAAAAAAACGTTTTAAACAAAATTAATGTTTAAAATTTGTTTTAAACAAATTTAATATTTAAAACATGTTTAAAACAAAACCGTTAAAAACACGACAGCTGTTTTTCAACATGTTTAAAAAACTGTTTTAAAACAAAGTGTCTTAAACATGACAACCCTGATTTAAACCTTTCATATTAATTTTTGACAGTGTGAACTCTCTTAAAATAAATGTCTAAACACGAGTAGTTACTGTTTATCTAAACTGACATTCAACTTGACACACATTAACATGAAAATACAAATATCGCTAAAGTTAAACCGAAAATCGTGGATAGAGTTTCGTGCGTTGTCTCTTTGATTTACGGCGCGATAGTAACGCGCAATCTATGAATTATAGTGACACGCCGGGAGCCAGAAAGTTTTCCCCTTTTCCGCTGCGTGTGTCTCCAGATTGAAAAATAAATTGGCCCGAGTTAATTAGCCCCGAATAATGCGTATTTAACGACGAATTTATAATGCGCTCCGCTTTCTGTATGTGTGTGTGTGTGTGTGTGTGTGTTTGTAGCCTAGGGTTGGAATTTGTCGGATGTTTATCGCCCTAACACGAACTGGTACAGGCTCTCCCCTTACACCCTTATCCCTTCATCCGGTCTTTCTCATATATGCCGTTTGATACGAAGCCAATCATACACATGCACCATTATCCCTTTTATTGGTATACCAGTTTGCTTTTTCAATTTCCATCCCCTCGGCGCGTGTTATTCGATATAGGGGGGTATTACACTGGGACCACTCCGGATCTAATACAATTGCCTTTATGCACGTTTCCAGCAGTTGCAATTTTTCGAGCAAACTTCCCCGCGTTGATGTACGCAAATACCGGGGCAAACAATAATTAAGCCCGCAAGACTTGCGGACGGCAGCGTTTCTAATATAATTATTTGCACTTACTCCGAGAGACGCGCAAAAATTGCGAGCCAGCTGAAATTTTGTACTTCATAAACAAGCGAAATTGAACTCACGACCTCGCGCTCGCGCTATTATTAGTCGTTTGTTATTTTCACAGTCGGTTTAAATCCGCAAAATGTCGAGTTCGATTGTGTGCGCTAACCGAAAGCTCCGGCATTCACGTCCGAACGGAGTTTATTAGATATTTAATAAAGCTGTGAAATTTATAACGGTTTATTCAATACGGGGGAAAAAGTTGATCGTTTAATGATATCGTTGCGCGTATTATTTGAAATAAATGTAAATGCTTTTAAAGGAAATGTTGTATTGAAAGTTTTCAAACAAAATAAATCAATTTCAAATACATTACCTATCTATAAATTGAATAAAATATTATGTTAAAGTAAAATTCATTCTTGTTAGTTCATCAATAAATGTAATATTAGCTTGTAATTTCTGCTTGTCATAGCAAATGTATTTTTATAAGAACTATGTTTAACACCACACACATTTTAAGAGTATTATACACTTGGGAGTGGAGTGATAAAAATGAATTTAACTACAGGGTGTTTACGCTAAACCGTTCGTTAAAAGTTTATCGGGTTGCCGTTGCACTAAAGATTTAAAAACAATTCTTGTCATATGGTTGAATCAGTTCTCCTCATGTGAAATATTTTCAGCCGTAATATAACGAGTAGTATGATTATTATCGATGATATTTTGGAGTTGATACCGAGCTGCAGATTCAACGAGTGCGCAGCACGAGTTGAATGTGCTGCTTCGGTTTTAACGACAAAATATCATCGATAATTAATCATATCACGAGTTATATTTAGTGAGAGAATACAACGAATAAAAAAATGCGAGTCCCTCAACGTTATCGACAGCTGTGATATTGTTGTTTCCCTATTGATTGTGAATGTTTTAACCGCACAAAAGTTCGTAAATTGCCGCCACTGCGTTTATGGCGGTGTTTTTGGCGTCGCACTTTTCACTTCTATATTAATGTCACTGCACGAAACTTTAACCCAGCGATGTTTTGTAAAATTTGACGGTTTAAATGACAGGACAACTTATCACCGCTTCTTTTGTTTTTTATCATCGCGGTGATAGACATGTACCTACCGCTTTCCTGGCATCTCATTGGTTGAAAATTCATTCTAGTAGGCTATGAGTTGTATTCTCAACTTTATATCACTTCCGGTGGAACCACCAAATGTGTTATTTTAATTAAAACACCCTATACATTAGTAATTTTTTGGATTCCTCGTTTAAATTGCAACATATTTCATTCGAACATATGTACACTTATCTCTTAGTTTTTAAGAAAAAAAATATTTCTAAAATGTTGACCTCTAAAAGGCATCTGGAAAAGGTCTGTAACTTCTCTTAAGAATAAGATAAAAATATGATCTATATCTCTACTTGTATGTAGAGGATGCCTCTATGAGTAAATTTATTCGAAACTGTCAATTTTGACAATATGTGTTCCTAAAATGTCAATATCAAAGTGCCCTCTTCAATATCTACTAATTCAATTTTTTCAATAGATAATGAGAGAATAAAGCCTGCATTTGTCGCCTATTGATTAGTGGGTCAATCCATTTGAAATGGTCCAGAAAAAAATAATTTGGTTGCTTGACCATTTTAGAAAAATTTGATATTTTTACCATCAATTACATATAGAATAAGTAGTTCAAAACAATTTTTAAATTATTTTTAGAGTCAACCGTTTGAAAATGGTAGCGATCTTTGTTTCATCACGCATGCTTATTTTTGAGTTTGTAAGCTCTTACGGAAAACTCATTTTCTCAGGACTGGTAAGTCATAGACTAATTATTCAAACACCATTATTTTCCTTACAGTCTGCTTTATCTTTTATATTCTTTTCAAGATTTAAATATTTTGTTTTTTTGTTTTCTGTTTTCATTTCTCAAGAGGCTGCTTTTGAGGGTAATTTTTTAGTATAAGGAGATGTATATCAAAACTGATTTTTGGCATGATAATAAACCTAAATAAGTAGCTTGTATTAAAAGTACTCTTAATATTTGTTACCTTTTTTTATAAATTTTTAAACTTATTTTTTTTAACTTTAATCTTAAATAACTCTCGTGGGGGACTTGATAAAAATCTATTTTTTTTATATATTATGCATAGATGCAACATAAAACTACAATTTAAAATTCAACCTGTATATTTGAGTGCTTTGGTAGCTAAGAATTTTTGAAAATGGTCCTTTTCGCGCCTATTTAACAATGCGTAAACTTGAATAATTCATTAACATTTTATTATTTGTAAACTTTTTCCTTTTAATAACCGTTTTTAAGTTGTTTTTAAACATTTTATTTATGTCTAATACAACATAAAATATTGTAGTTCAATTTATAATTAGAATCTACTCTATTCTTCTTTTAGTTACGTGAAGTGTTTTCTAATAATTATTGTAGTAATCTCCTTCTTCACAAATTAGTTTTATTCACTAAATGTACATTTCGAACACTATGTGTTCATTCTCAATAGTATTACAATTGACAAATATGTTTATTTTACAAACAAAGAAATAGATACAATTAAAAACATAGCAGTCTCAAACGGATATACTTCATCTTTAATAGATTCATTAATTAATAAATATAGATTAAAAAAAGTAAATAAGTATATATATATATGCAGGCAAAGACATTTCTAAAAAAGTGCAAATATACAGATCCCTTACATACTTTGGTGGTACTTCATTAAAAATCAAAAATATTTTATCGAAACACAACATTTTAATAGCCTTCAAACCGTTCATAAAAATTAGACACTTGTATTCTTATAAAGACAAATTAAATTTGTCGAAACTATAATCACAATAAAAAAACCTCAGTTATACAAACAAAGTTTAAGTGTCTTATTTATGTTTATTTTATAATTTGACAGTGTCACTCAAACAAAAATGTAAGGAGGGGATTATTTAGGGGCTTAAATCGAAATTTAGTAGCTTATCTTTATTTTTAAACATATAAATTGCTTCTAACATGTCTAGTTTATAAAAATTTGATTTTTTTAACAATTTAACATTATTAATATTAAATTTATGACCGGTATTTAAGGTATGATGTGCTACTGAAGATTTTTCGGGGTTAAATGATTTTATAGGATACATGTGTTCTTTATATTTAATTAACAAATTTCGTCTTGTTTGTCCTACATAGATTTTATCACAATTGTTACAATTTATTAAGTAGATACCGGATTTTTCCAAATCATTTACCTTTTTGAAAGTACTCCCTAAAATTGATTTTATTTTAATTTGTGAATAATACGCAGAAGTAATGTTAAATTTCTTAAAAACACTCTTTGATAAACATAAATTTGGTTCGTAAATTAATCCAAAAAACTTTTTACTTTTTGGGATTTCAATAATTTCTGAACCAATTGCACAGTGAATTTTGAATTTATTTAAATGTTTATTTATCAGTTTTTTAATTATGTTTTCATTATAATTTAATGATTTTGCAATTTCTTAAATAAAATAAAATTCAATTTTTCTGTTTTCTAAATGGCTAGTGAAAGAGTTTTCAACATTAGTAATTAACAACGATTTTTTTGTGATAAATTCAATAGACCTAGCAACAAAATGACAAAACGTTAGAATTAACTCAGACGAATGTTAATATCGTTTTATGTTCAATCATTCTTTCCAAATATTCTAATTCAAGAAGCATTAGAGATATTAAGAATGAACACATAATGTTCGAAATGTACATTTAGTGAAAAAAACTAATTTGTGAAGAAAGAGATTACTACAATAATTATTAGAACCTACTCTATTAAATTTTTATAATTTTTTTATTGAGAAAATACTTAAAAGTATAAAGACAAAGAAAAATTCGTGTATAATTGTTTAACGACTAATGTTTTGTAAAGAAAGATTCTATATAGTTGATAATGTTTTTTTTTTATTTTAGTTGTATGTTTAACTTTCTTAATTTACAAAATAATTAAAGAATTTTTAAGTTTGATGGAGAGTTTCAAGTCAATTCTAAATAACTCCCAAAGCCAAGAAATCAACTAGTTAGCAACTGTAGCTTTCATGTTAAGACAAGTTGTTAGCGCACATTCTCAATATTGATCAGATGTTTGCCACGTATTCTCTGAAAGAAAAGAGAAAAGGGAAATTGTACTGACTTTCAGTCTAGACTACTGATCACCTGTTGGCATAGATTACCTAAACCTGTCTAACTTAGTTCGGGGAGTTTGGTCATGGGATATATGTAATAAATGTTTTCTGTTGGGCGCCAGTAACCATAAAGGAAAATAGTTGAGACCCAGGTTCAGAATTATTAAATATAAAAATATTCGGCTACTAAATATTTTCCTTTATAGTGACCAGTAAGTCCAGAAAGTCCAAAATAAAGAAAAGAAATCGTCAGTTAAATTATAACTAAAGTAAACTCTTTATTATAAATGAAATTAAAACAATGGAAAAATATAAGAAAAAAAAATATAATATGTTTGGTGTTGTAGGCGTTCACTTTGTGGTACATCTTAAATACACTTGTAAATAAAACACTTTTTACTTTGTTTAACCACTGTTTAAACACTTTTTACTTTGTTTAACCACTAAGATCCAGTGGTTAAACAAAGTAAAAAGTGTTTTATTTACAAATATATATATGTATGTATGATGAATATAATTTAGAGAGAGAGAGAGTTCGTAGACATAAACATTCAATATGTATCAAAACAAATTATAATATTTCATTACCTTGAATATCACTTTAAATAAATAAATATTCCAGTTAACTCTCAAATCTAATCAAGTCAATAATTCAAAAATACTGAATAAACATTCACATACCCAACTAATATATCTTTAATTCAAAAATACTAAATAAACGTTTAAAATAATATACTCAACTAATGTACCTCTAAGTTAAGTTGAGCCCACCTATATAAGTCACAGAATATAATATTATATTATTATACCATCAATGATCATTTTTGGTTTACAGTTTTAATACAGTAGAACCATTATATTACACCAGCAAAATAATGTGAGAATAATCCCTTCAGTAAAACTCTATTAATTCATTAACATTAATTTGTGACCTAATTAATTTCAGTTATCAGACATTATTCATTTCTAAATACTTAATAAGCAAAATGTAAGTCTTAAATTAATCATCGTATGACAAATAAATCCAGCCCAAAATAATTCAAGAATGAACAATGTGTCAGATCGGTAGGAAAATATACTTTAAAAATTAGTTTGAATATTTAAATTGAAAAACGTTATAACTTTAAGTAGGAAAATTAAATAAGAGATGTATATAGTATTACTTGACATAAAATATTATATTATTAACCTCAAGTATAGTTAACTTGAACAAAACTCAACGCACAATGACTAAGGCGAGCAAATTGTACGCTTTAACTCAAAATTCAAATGTAAATGGTATTTTACCCCTGAATGCACTTATCTTGTGTAACTATCCGGTACTGATGTAGAACAGTCCTCGTAGAAAAAGGGATGCTTTCTACTCCCTATTCCAAGACAATCCGCTCCCTTAAGCGTTCTTCACAGTAAATTCCTTAAGGGTAGGCGACAGATAAAATTTGGTTCAGCAACAAGCCCTCAACAGCAAACTAATAATAACGGAACCATATCCAAAACAGTAAAAGGAAAAACTACAGTGAAATCCCAAAAATATCCTCAGTTATCCATAAATTAGTCCAACACAGAAATCCTAAAAGGGCCAATGGTGGTATTAGCGATATGCCACGAACAAATGCATAAAACACGAATAAATGACAATTCTCCCAATGCAATAACTGAATCTGATTAGATGAAAAATAATCTCTTACCTGAGCTAAGACAACAAACCTACAAAACCATGTGCCCGACAAAACCTCTTCAGCGATATAAAATCCTCTCACGAGTGATCACAGGAGAAATCCTCAACGAAATAGCCACAATAATATCCCAAATTAATCCAAAGTTTCCCCGATGATATATCAATCAGAGCCATAATAATAGTGATATAAGACAATCTGATAAAATCCAATCGCTAATTAAGTCTGGCACGTTTGACAGATGGTAATGAAAATGAATCCGGAAGAGAATTAAATGTCATTTCGCAATTTCGTACCAACCCAATTAATCAATAATTGATGTATGAACGATTCATTGTCGAAGTACACAAAGTTGCCTATATTAAAACGCTACAAGGAGAATAAAAAATATCGGCATATATTTAAATTCGTTTTCAAGCTGTTACATGTTAATATTGATCAGATGTTCAATTTCTGCCAAAATCACAACAAGAATTTTCTTATTTTCACCTCAAAAAACAGACATCAGTCTATACAAAGCAAAGTTAACAGACAGATTCGACCATTGGAGACGAATAGTTGGCACAAGACAGTTTCACAAATTTCAAATTATATCTGAAACTCACTCGAGATTTTACTTCTCACCTAAATCAGTCAAGTTTGAAGATCATGCAACAACATCAATTGTTAATATTGCACTAGAAATTTACGATAAGATTGCCTGTGTTTATGAAGGCCAATGGTGGATTGGGAGGTTATGGAGATACGTTTAGAGCAATAATGATGTTAATGTGCTTTTCTACCATCTAACTGTACCTAGGGGGACCTAGAACTTCTTTCAAAAAGTCAGGTACGTTTAGAACAATAATGATGTTAATGTGCTTTTCTACCACCTAACTGTAACTAGGGGGGCCTAGAACTTCTTTCAAAAAGTCCGATACGTTTAGAGCAATAATGATGTTAATGTGCTTTTCTACCATCTAACTGTACCTAGGGTGACCTAGAACTTCTTTCAAAAAGTCAGATACGTTTAGAACAATAATGATGTTAATGTGCTTTTTCTAACACCTAACTGTACCTAGGGGGACCTAGAACTTCTTTCAAAAAGTCAGATACGTTTAGAACAATTATGATGTTAATGTGCTTTTCTACTACCTAACTGTACCTAGAACTTCTTTAAAAAAGTCAGATACGTTTAGAACAATAATTATGTTAATGTGCTTTTCTACCACCTAACTGTACCTAGGGGGACCTAGAACTTCTTTTATAAAGTCAGATACGTTTAGAACAATAATGATGTTAATGTGCTTTTCTACCACCTAACTGTACCTAGGGGGACCTAGAACTTCTTTCAAAAAGTCAGATACGTTTAGAACAATAATGATGTTAATGTGCTTTTCTACCACCTAACTGTACCTAGGGGGACCTAGAACTTCTTTCAAAAAGTCAGATACGTTTAGAACAATAATGATGTTAATGTGCTTTTCTACCACCTAACTGTACCTAGGGGGACCTAGAACTTCTTTCAAAAAGTCAGATACGTTTAGAACAATAATGATGTTAATGTGCTTTTCTACTACCTAACTGTACCTAGGGGGACCTAGAACTTCTTTCAAAAAGCCAGATACGTTTAGAACAATAATGATGTTAATGTGCTTTTCTATCACCTAACTGTACCTAGGGGAGCCTAGAACTTCTTTCAAAAAGTCATCTAGTAATAAGGCTTGGGCGCCATTTCAAAATGTTCTAAGAAAATTAAGTGTTTTTAAGCTTTTATTGCTCAATGTACGCAATTAAAAGAGAAAGTGCAAGACGTTCTCAAAAAACAAAGAATTCGATAAGTTGTCAATTAGTCTAGAATTCAACAACCTATAAAGTCTATTATTTAAAAAGGAACAGTAATAAGGACAATATGTGAAAGTTTAATATTGAACTTTTAACTAATTGAATTTAATGATTAATAATTGTGTTTCTCAATCGTGAACTTTGTATGATGTAAGTATGTAGTTTAAATATGATAAAATCTTGCTATTTTGTATATAATTTTAATTATTAATATATATGGTTATACAGGGAATTTTTGTTTAAAGTATACGTATTCCAAATTCAGCTTATTTTCTGTAATTATTTTGATATTTGCTGTTTTTTTAACGAAGTTCAATTTGAAGCTTTAAACGAGTGTTTTCCACTCCCAGACTAAGCATGAAGTAAAATTAGGAGTTTAGAAAAGCCCTGTGAAAATTTGTCGAGGGTCGCGCAGCGACCCGAGACAAATTTTCTGGGCTTTTCTAAACTCGAAATTTTACTTCATGCGCCACGCGTATAAAACCCTTAAATATTGTAAAATTTATGTATATTTGAAGTTCACGTGAAATCAGTGGTTTATACGCGTGGCGCATGAAGTAAAATTTCGAGTTTAGAAAAGCCCAGAAAATTTGTCTCGGGTCGCTGCGCGACCCTCGACAAATTTTCACAGGGCTTTTCTAAACTCGAAATTTTACTTCATGCTTAGTCTGGGAGTGGACAACACTCGTTGAAAGCTTCAAATTGAACTCATTTATAAAACAACGGATGTCGGCAAATTTATAGCTTTCTCATATGTTTACCTGAAAAAAAATTCCCAGTATATTATTAAATAAAATTTTATTGAAAATTCGGAACTTTGACCTTAATGTTGATGATTTTTGTCAGTTTTAGTTAATCGTAACACACGATTTATAAAAATTTTCAATAAATTTAAAAATTAGGGCGTTTTGTTTTTCGTTAATTTTAAAAATGTATACTTTTGTGAATTTATCTTTAAAAAACATTGCTCCTATACAGTAAAAACTAGCTTATATTTTTGATCATTTGCATGCTCAATAATAATTAATTATTCCATTGCAACAGCAAAGTGTTCTGGTCTTGAAACAAGATGAAGCAGATTGCGCAGTGACCAGAGACACATTTTCTGGGCTATTCTAAACTCGAAATTTTACTTCATGCGCCACGCGTATAAACCACTGATTTCAAGTGAACTTCAAATATACATAAATTTTACAATATTTAAGGGTTTTATACGCGTGGCGCATGAAGTAAAATTTCGAGTTTAGAAAAGCCCAGAAAATTTGTCTCGGGTCGCTGCGCGACCCGAGACAAATTTTCACGGGGCTTTTCTAAACTCGAAATTTTACTTCATGCTTAGTCTGGGAGTGGATAACACTCGTTAAAAGCTTCAAATTGAACTCATTTAAAAAACAACGGATGTCGGCAAATTTATAGCTTTTTCATATGTTTACCTAAAAAAAAATCCCAGTATATTATTAAATAAAATTTTAATAAAAATTCGGAACATTGACCTTAATGTTGATGATTTTTGTCAGTTTTAGTTAATCGAAACACACGATTTATCAAAATGTTCAATAAATTTAAAAATTAGGGCGTTTTGTTTTTTGAATTTACAAAATTTCAGTTAATTTTTAAAATTCTGATGGTTTCCATGATTTTCTTTAATTTTAAAAATTTGGACAATTTTGATGACTTTTCACCTATTTTTTAAATGTCAGAAGTTTTTATGCATTTTCTAAACTTTCGTAAAACTTAAAAACGTAGACGATATTCATAAATGCCCACGCTTTTAGTTAATTTTCAAATTGTCGATTTTTTTCAACAATTTTTGAAAATTTATCGGTTTGAGTGAATGTTTAAGATTTTTGTTAATCTTCAAAATTTCGACATCTTTTGCGAATTTTTAAGATGGAAGAATTGACGTTTCTAATATTTGTTTGAAATTTTTATAATATAATTTAATCTTGAGGATTTTCGTGAATTTCATGGACTTTTATTGATTTTCAAAGTCTAGGAGGTTTTACATACATTTTCAAGATTTCAATTTTTAAAATGTTGATGCTTTTCGTGAATTTACAAGATTTCTATATAAACTGATGATATCATTTTTAACTGGAAAAAATCATTCTTTGTTTGTTCACTGTTAACAAATTTCATAGCTTTTCCTAATATTTACCATTTCACGACTTTTCTTAACATTGCATTTTTTTTTTTAATTAAACAGAAAAACACAAATCAAGCTATTGACAATTGTCGAACGAGTGTTTTCCACTCCCAGACTAAGCATGAAGTAAAATTTCGAGTTGAGAAAAGCCCAAAGAATTTGGATTTGGACGCGCAGCGTCCAAATCCAAATTCTGGCTTTTCTCAACTCGAAATTTTACTTCATGCGCCACGCGTATAAAACACTGATTTCAAGTGAGGTTCAAATATAAAAACAATGATTCATTCTAAAGTTTCCTTTTATTTCACAAAAATTAAATAATTATTACTTTTACTTATTGTTTGTTGTGGCATTTTCAATGACATAACTGAAATATAAACAATTAAAATGAGGGTTTTGCAACATTATATAATAAAAATAACTATAGAAAGGCGCTCTCAACCTATATTCATTACCTTAAAGTCGACTTTTATTAAAGTGGGATCCTTTTGTTGATTTGCAAACTCTAGGACGTTTTACATACATTTTCAAGATTTCGATTTTTAAAATGTTGATGCTTTTCGTGAATTTACAAGATTTATATAAAAATTGATGATATCATTTTTAACTGGAAAACATTAGTCTTTGTTTGTTCACTGTTAACAAATTTCATAGCTTTTCCTAATCTTTACCATTTCACGACTTTTCTTAATATTGCATATTTTTTTTTTTCAATTAAACAGAAAAACACAAACCAAGCTATTGACAATTGTTGAACGAGTGTTTTCCACTCCCAGACTAAGCATGAAGTAAAATTTCGAGTTGAGAAAAGCCCAAAGAATTTGGATTTGGACGCGCAGCGTCCAAATCCAAATTCTGGCTTTTCTCAAGTCGAAATTTTACTTCATGCGCCACGCGTATAAAACACTGATTTCAAGTGAGGTTCAAATATAAAAACAATGATTCATTTTAAAGTTTCCTTTTATTTCACAAAAATTAAATAATTATTACTCTTACTTATTGTTTGTTGTGGCATTTTCAATGACATAACTGAAATATAAACAATTAAAATGAGGGTTTTGCAACATTATATAATAAAAATAACTATAGAAAGGCGCTCTCAACCTATATTCATTACCTAAAAGTCGACTTTTATTAAAGTGGGATCCTTTTGTTGATTTTCAAACTCTAGGACGTTTTATATACATTTTCAAGATTTCGATTTTTAAAATGTTGATGCTTTTCGTGAATTTACAAAATTGATGATATCATTTTTAACTTGAAAAAATCATTCTTTGTTTGTTCACTGTTAACAAATTTCATAGCTTTTCTAAATATTTACCATTTCACGACTTTTCTTAATATTGCATATTTTTTTTTAATTAAACAGAAAAACACAAAACAAGCTATTGACAATTGTTGAACGAGTGTTTTCCACTCCCAGACTAAGCATGAAGTAAAATTTCGAGTTGAGAAAAGCCCAAAGAATTTGGATTTGGACGCGCAGCGTCCAAATCCAAATTCTGGCTTTTCTCAACTCGAAATTTTACTTCATGCGCCACGCGTATAAAACACTGATTTCAAGTGAGGTTCAAATATAAAAACAATGATTCATTCTAAAGTTTCCTTTGATTTCACAAAAATTAAATAATTATTACTTTTACTTATTGTTTGTTGTGGCATTTTCAATGACATAACTGAAATATAAACAATTAAAATGAGGGTTTTGCAACATTATATAATAAAAATAACTATAGAAAGGCGCTCTCAACCTATATTCATTACCTAAAAGTCGACTTTTATTAAAGTGGGATCCTTTTGTTGATTTGCAAACTCTAGGACGTTTCACATACATTTTCAAGATTTCGATTTTTAAAATGTTGATGCTTTTCGTGAATTTACAAGATTTTTATAAAAATTGATGATATCATTTTTAACTTAAAAAAATCATTCTTTGTTTGTTCACTGTTAACAAATTTCATAGCTTTTCTAAATATTTACCATTTCACGACTTTTCTTAATATTGCATATTTTTTTTTAATTAAACAGAAAAACACAAAACAAGCTATTGACAATTGTCGAACGAGTGTTTTCCACTCCCAGACTAAGCATGAAGTAAAATTTCGAGTTGAGAAAAGCCCAAAGAAGAAGAAGAAGAAAGAAGAACACGAGTTGAGAAAAGCCAGAATTTGAGGTTCAAATATAAAAACAATGATTCATT
This sequence comes from Philonthus cognatus, assembly GCA_932526585.2. NCBI lineage: Eukaryota > Metazoa > Arthropoda > Insecta > Coleoptera > Staphylinidae > Philonthus > Philonthus cognatus. The sequence goes on along the minus strand of OW052245.1, from coordinate 81,889,822 downwards.
CTAAAGTTTCCTTTTATTTCACAAAAATTATATAATTATATGTTTACTTATTGTTTGTTGTGGCATTTTCAATGACATAACTGAAATATAAACAATTAAAATGAGGGTTTTGCAACATTATATAATAAAAATAACTATAGAAAGGCGCTCTCAACCTATATTCATTACCTTAAAGTCGACTTTTATTAAGGTGGGATCAGAAATTGATTATAAAACGCACAATATTTGAAGTCAACTTTAACTTAAAGTCGACATTTGTTAAAGTCACTTTAATCCAATTATTATAAAACCGGCCGTTAATGTTCCCAACCAATTGCCCCCTACATTTTTATTCAAAATCAATCTGCTCCATCTTGTTTCAAGACCAGAACACTTCGCTGTTGCAATGAAATAATTTGTTAAAATTGAGCATGCAAATGGTCAAAAATATAAGCTAGTTTTTACTCTATAGTAACACTGTTTTTTTAAGATAAATTCACAAAAGTATACATTTTTGAAATCTGCAAAAAAACACTCCTTTCAACTGTGACAAAGCCAACTATGATTTACATTTTAAAAAAAATAATTTGGCCGTAACTCGAAAATATGTGCATTAAATTAAAAAAATGCCTATGCCACTGGATTCTACTTAAAAAAGTGTATTAAGAAGATATTTATAGTTTTTATATATCTTACAAATTACGCAAGATCTTAATTAAATTTAAAAATCAAGAAAACACGATTTTGCCCCATAACTTCTGTAAAACACAAGATGGTGCATTTTTCTTTTCGGCATTATCCTAGTCTCAACAGAAGAGATCGCGATTGCGCCATCAGTTTTTTTCTAACTCTTATATTTACCGAGATGCCCGTAAACAACATCGAAATTAGACCACCCTGTACGGGGTTTCCGTTTTTTGGGTTGCACTATGGCGAACTTGTTTATTTAAAAAAATGGACAGGAATCGATTTATTCAGGATTCGAATCCTTTTAGAGAATATAAAAGAGAATAGAGCCTGAACATTTGAATTTGTCGCGTATTGATTAGTGGTTGTTAACAAAGTGCGTTTAAAACAAAATTAATGTTAACTGTTTAACGAATTATTTCTTGTCAAGTAGGATAATTTCATTTATACATATGTTTGAACGGTAACGTGACCGCCAGTCTAAGGTGTCAAATTGTTTAGAGGGAATGGCAAAGCTATACCGATGAGAGATAAATCTCGAAACGCGTCTATAGATGGCCTGAATAATTTGACCCAAATTGTTACATTTGCAGTAGGTTACTGTATGTAACAGCAAACACTTGTTGTATAATTCAATGTCCGTCGGGGTATTAGCCCGGGAAGTAGTTGTTTCAATGAGTGTTTGATATAGTCTTTGTAAGACTAACTTGTTGTAGATTGCGAAAAGAATCGCACTTTTAATGTTTATACTTGATAATATATTTTTTTTTATTTTTGTTGTATATTCGAGTTTCTTACTTTACAAAATAATAAAAGAATTAGGAAATTTGATAGAGACCAGCGTGCTTCATTTGCAACTAATTATATTTTTTTCAACTAAGGGATTTATTTAATTATAATTATTTTAAAAATTGTATTTGGGTTCAGTTTTCCGGCACCGGATACCCACAGACGCGTTTCGGACTTCAAGGTCCTTTTCAGTGTGGTCCCGACCCAGTGCTAAGGAATACTGAACATTTCTTACTATATCAAACCGATATGTGAACACTATTAAGTGGATTGGATAGCTAACGCAATCTAACGCTCTATAGTAGCATCGTCAATGACACGAATGCATAATTATTCTAATTTGAACTTAAATGTCACAGGAGATTTCTCGTAAACTGGATAATCTATTTGCGTTAACATAGCAATAAATAAGTAATGTATACCATTATATATTACGACCTTGAAAATGAATAACGTGATAACAATGGTCTAGAAAACAATTTCTATGTTAAGTGCATATGCATCCACCACTCAAGCGAACCATTTTCCGCTTAGCTTGTGTTTTCTCAGCGGCAAATGCGTTGTTTATCCCCCGGGAGGCCGTAAAAGTGATCCAATCATCTCCCACATCGTCAGCCGCAGCAGACGGACACAGTCCACTGTCCGTACGTGCTGACCCCAGCGGATGCCCAACGAAACTAAATTTGCGAAATGTCCCGCGGTGGGACCCACGTATCAGCTTATGCATTAAAACATGAAACCGAACGACGGTTACACGTAACGTTGTTTTATATAGGTACGTGCTTTTTCCCTTCCCTTTGCACCCTTCGCCCTTCTCGCAAACATCAAATTACCTCTGTTTTGCATCCTGGCGATCCGCAATGGCTTGATTGCGTCCCGGATTCGATTTCGACAAACAACAATCGCTTGTATTTACACTGGGATTTTTCCACGCAACAACATTATTCTAATTAAAAACACTCGATGAAATCATAAATACATTTCTGATTGGGTATTAATAAATATATTAAACTAAATATCAATCAATCAATAAAGTGATTGATATTGAATTCCTTCTTTTTATAACTAAACGTACTCTATCGATATGAAAAACATTTTGTATAATCGCGTATATAATACGCCAATAACATGTCTATAGAAAGCCGTCACAATGGAAAATAGCCGGTAGGGGGATATTTCTAGTTCCATGCAAAGTGGCATTATATCGAAGATCCACGGGGCCGTTAAATCTTATTTTATATACAGGGGCCGAGTTGGCTGCCTTTATATATTCAGCGGGCGGTTAAGGAATCGAAGGGTCTCCCCTCGTTTATATAAACGCCTCGATCCTGAATGGAAATCCCCGATTCTTTACGAATTATCTTGAGAGAGCGCAAGAGGAGAGTATCTTTTTCATTCTGTTACGTATAGGGAGAAAGGAAAAGCTTTTGTCAATATTTAAGTAACAGTTTTCTTTTTCTTCCAACTTTTTTTTCTACAGATACCTTAAAACCAATCTACAGTTGTTTTATTTACTCGTGTATATATGTCGACTTATTTTTGTAAATTTTTTTATACACTCTAGAACGTATGGAACGGGTGGGCTGCAAAACGGTAAAATGGTGAATGCGCCGGGCAAAGCCGGGTAGCGATTTATAAAATCAATGCTATTTGTTAACCATACTTTCCCTTTGCTTTACATCCAGAGTTTCTTTAAAGTATACATATCGAAATTAAAGCATATATCGATCAACTACTTCCGAAACCTCGTAAGCCTAAATTTTATAAAAACATTTCGTCGTAATTCAGATATTAACAATATTAGTATAACCATCTACTTAAAATATTCAATAAAAATAGCTAATGATGAAGTTATACGTACCATAAAAACAATCAGAAGGATTTTGCGGCTCATATAATAATTAAATAGTATTTTGTGCTTCTGTCAAATTTCACATTTTGCACATTTCGCAAGTAATTGATCGATATGTTGTAAAATTTTAGATATTGTTTAATGAGCTCAATATTATGCTTCAAACAAGTGTTTTCCACTCCCAGATTAAGCATAAAGTAAAATTTCGAGTTTAGAAAAGCCTGAAAATTTGGTTTGGTCGCGTAGTGCTACGCGCTACCGATCAAACCAAATTTTCAGGTTCCCTAAACTCAAAATTTTACTTTATGCGCCACGCGTGTAAACCTTTAAAATATTGTGAATTAAGCAGTATGTTTAAACTTTGCGTTACATCAGTGTTTTGTACGCCTGGCGCGTCAAATAAAATTGCTAGTTTAGAAAAGCTTCAAAATAAATATTTGAAAATTGTATAATCGAGAGATCCAACACACACTGAAAAAAATGATTACTTTAAAAATGTAAAATAAATAAATGATTACTTTAATTAAGTAATTTGTTTATACACAAGCCTGCCAGGTAACATGTTTTCATCAAACAAACTTGTTAGAATGGTTAATCGAAACATATTGCGTGTTTAGAATAAACATTCTAATTTGTAGAATGTTTATGAAAGCACTTTTTTGACATTTCGAGACTGCCAAGAAATATGCGTTGATAAACATGTTATCATTTTTTTGATTCAGTGGAAGTAGTATTTTTTGAATTTTATAATAATTTCAGTTAATGATACGATTCGCCATACATCAGTGTTATATGCGCCTGGCGCATGAAGTAAATATTTGGAGTTTATAAAACCCTGAAAATTTGGATTGGTCACTGCGCGACCAATACAAATTTTCCAGCTTTTCTAAACTCCAAATATTTACTTCATGCTCACTCTGGGATTCAAAACACTCGTTAGTAGGTTTAAACTGATCGCTCCTTTAAAAACACCGAATAACTGAAAATTTACAGCGTATACATCAGAAATGGAAGAAATAATGTATTACAAATTAAAGCTTGCAGGGTTTCTAAATTGTATTAAAAGAATATTATAGGTTTTGAAACCTTATTTTTGAATTATAATTATATTAAAAGTAATGATATTATTCATATTATTGTGAATATACACGTCATACTCGAAATATACCTAATAATTATTCTATATAATAATGTATCGTATGTTGTTTGTGATTATTCCACCGAAACCTAAAATTGATATATCACTCACGACACTCATTAATGCATACGTACGTACAACCCTCACATACAAAATTTCACAGTTGATGAAGTAATTACCGAAAATTAATATCCCTCCATATCCACGAGTTTTTAATTGTTTATTCATGGGATTTTAATTATGCCAACGGCGAGTAATTATCACTTGGCGCGTTGTCTGATGCGCAATCGGGTCTATGAAATATGACCAGATTATGCATGTTAATGCAGTAAAAACATATGCACGGGTTTCGGTATCCCAAACGCACACACTGAATACCCTTGTCTGTGTGCATCCTAATTACGCTTGCATCGCATAATCAAAGATTTATCACCACGTTAATAGACTATGTGGATATATTATTTCTGTAAGTAGGAAAGATAGTTGAGTTAACTATTTATTAAATATTTAAATTGTTCATTGTATATGTCAGAATATTATTTTTGAAATAAATGGTGAATGCGCCGGGTGCAAATCTCATTATTTTAATAATAATAATATTTATCAGTTAAAAATGAGCATACAGGGTGTCCCACCGAAAGCGAATTTTCAGCCTTCGCGTATGCCAGTGTGCTCTTTATAATTAAAATATTTTCAAGATTATTCAACTTCCGGTTATATCGGAACTAAACGCTAACTTCAATATTTGAAATATAATGCTTTATATAATTATTATAATGTTCAAACATTCGTTGATTTCTAAAAATGTTTAAATCGAAGTTTTGAACGAGTGTTTTAACTCCCAGACTAAGCATGAAGTAAAATTTCGAGTTTAGAAAAGCCTGAAAATTGGGTTTGGTCGCGTAGCGTGAAGCGCGTATTAATCCCTAAAATATTGTGAAGTTTAAAATTTGCTGCTTATATTGTTTTCGCAATAACAATATTTTATAATAGTATATTTTGAACTTACAATACCACATAAAGACAATTTATCATAAAGAAAAATTGAGTTTGTCAATAGGTTGCAGAATATTTATAAAATATAAAAACGAATTAAAATTAATATCGACTTTCTGCAAAAAGTTTGTCTCCAAATATTCATTGAAACGACTACTTCTCGAGCTAATACCCCGACAGATATTGAATTATACAATGAATATTTGCGTTACACGACAAATTGTTTGCACCTACTAATGTCTTAATCATTTACCTATAAATAACATTCCTTCATTTTCACTAGCCCCAGTTTCGACGACACACTTCAACATTCCTGTAAGTTTCCTGTTTATTTTATTTTAATATTTTTGTATTGAAAGTCTAAAGCAAAGCTATACTGATGAGGGATAAATCTCGAAACGCGTCTGTAGATGGCTTAAGACAATTAAAATTCATTCCCTATAATTTTTTCAATTTATTTCAATTTCCTTTTGTTTCATTTAGTTTGGTTAGAGAATAGTTTGACCTGATGTTGCATTTTGCATATAAATTATGCATAGAACAGCAGTGCTGTCGTGTAAGCAAATATTCATTGTATAATTCAATATCTGTCGGGGTATTAGCTCGAGAAGTAGTTGTTTCACTGAATATTTGGAGACAAACTTTTTGCAGAAAGTCGATATTAATTTTAATTCGTTTTTATATTTTAACTTACAATACCTTACAATACGTTAATTTAAAGTGATTAACGTATTGTACCTCTGAACAATATTTCCTAAAATTTATTCTCTCGATAGTAACTAGAAATTGTACCTGGAGTGATTATAAAGGAAAATAAAGATGTGATAATAAAGACATTTTCCATTCACGTCGTGTAACCTTTTACTTTTAAACCATTTTTATGCGTCTCATTTGAGCCCCCGGGGTCCTAATAAGAGGACCCTTTTCACCACAGCGCTATATAAAAATATGTCCTCCTCTTAATATAAAGTCTCGTTACGGGACCCTCCGCAATTTTCACCATAACATGGGACATAATGCCGCCAGGCGATTTGCATAATGGCCACAATCGTATATAAATTGGGAATATTGCCCTTTCAAGCCACCCAATTATCTCAAGAGAGAGAGAGAGAGAGAAAAAAAACGTAACTGTTTGGGGTTAAAAAAATAAAAGCCAAGTCACGAGCTGTTAAATCAAATAAATTATGTCTTACAATTAGTGTAATAGAAAATAATGTGTTTTTATTATTACAGCAATGAATTAAATCATTGCTGCCATGGCATTTCTAAATTATTTACGCTATGAAATATGTCTTCACATATTTCATGGCGTAAATAATTTAGAAATTTCATGATTTGATTCAATTAGTGTTTACTGGTATGATTTGTGCGGACGCACAATTCGATGTAGCACTACAGAGGGGTTACTATATTTACTATCTGTGGTTGGGGTCGATCCCCTGCAGAAACCTCAACTTTGTGGGTTAGGAAAATTGCTTAGTAGTAGTGATTTCTCGTCCAGATTTACACTATAAATTACACAATGGGTAATGCATTTCTCATGTACGTACAACTTAAATATATCACCATGTTAACTTTTTAACACACAAATAAAGAATCAATTATTTTAAGTATTATTTTTGCTTCTTAAATAAAAATTAGGTTGATTTAAAACGGAATCCACTGGGTTAAATTTCACTAGTATATTAGTGAAATTTAACCATGTGTTTTTCTTTTTAAATCATAGTTAAATATGTTTCACTACGTGAAATATAATAATAATAATAAAATTCTTTATTCATGTATGCCACCATATGTACAAAAATACATAACTACATATACACAAGGTAATAAATAGATACATAGATTTTTAGTGGATATGCGCGTAAAAATTTTGTTATCCTAACAAATTGTGTTGTTGTCATACATGCATACAGCAGAAAAGAAGATACAATCGTTAAACTTCTATTACTTATCTATGAGTTCTTTAAATGAAAAAAATGTATTTTCTAAACTGTTTGGTGTTATAGACATTCACTTTGTGGTACATCTTAAATACACTTGTAAATAAACCACTTTTTACTTTGTTTAACCACTAAATCTTACATTTAATTGTGTACACAATTATATGTAAGATTCAGTGGTTAAACAAAGTAAAAAGTGTCTTATTTACAAGTGTATTTTCTAATAATAAGTCTTTTACGTTTCTTTTAAAAATGGTTAGGGTTGCCGATTTTTTTACTGATTGGGGTAATTTATTATAAATTACATAGATTTTTACTGGGCAGGTGGTGGCCGAGCGGTAACGTCGCCGGGCTGTATCGCTCGGCGAGCCACAATTCGAGTTCGATTCCCATGCACGGCGAGATTTTATTTAAAAATAATTTCTCGTCGTGACCCTGGGTGTGGTGCGAATGTGTTGTGACGTCCAAATATCTGTTAAATTTATATACTAGTATTAGAGACAAACTGAAAGATAGTTAAAATAAACATTGATGTTGGCTAATAGTTATATAACTAAGGCCAGGCAAAAGCCAAACCCCGAAAAAAAAAAAAAATAGATTTTTAGTGGATATGCGCGTAAAAATGTTGTTATCCTAACAAATTATGTTGTCATAAAAAAGGTAAAAAAATATATGGTCTTATAAACTAATACATACACTTACATGCATACAGCAGAATAGAAGATACAATCGTTAAACCTCTCTTACTTATCTATGAGTTCTTTAAATGAATAAAATGTATTTTATAATAATTAGTCTTTTACATTTCTTTTAAAAATGGTTAGGGTTGCCAATGTTTTAACTGATTGGGGTAATTTATTATAAATTAGTCCGCAAGAGTATAATGTGCTTTTTTCATACTTTGTGGTGCGGTGCGGAGTTGTACGAATATTTATTATATTTCGTGTGCCATATTTGTGATTTTGGCAGTTTAATTCAAACTTATCTATATTATTAAAAGCATAAATACTTGCCTTATAAATGTATATACTAGACAATGTTAATATTTTATTTGTTTTAAATATTTCTCTACAAGAAGTTCTTCTTTCAACATTAAATATAAGTCTAAGTATTCTTTTTTGAATACTAAATATTCTATTGCTATTTGCCCGACCCTATTTTAAAATATTGTAAGTCAAGTGTGAATACACTAGTGCATAATAAAGATTCATGATTGCATGTTGATTAAACTTATATTTCATTTTATTGATCGCATAATACGCACTATTCAGTTTTCTACAGACATGGTCGATTTGATGTCCTCATGACAGGTTTGAGTCCATGTGGATTCCTAAGTACTTCACTAACATAGTATTGCTTTCTAGTGGCATATTCGGACATTTTCTATCGAAAACTTGTTTAAAAGTTAGGTTTAAAGCTTAGACTTACATTTAGAATTTGAATGACGTTTTTCTAATTTTAAGGTCAGTGGTGCCAAACACGTTGAACTGGATCAGACAACATCAGTTCAACGTGTTTGGTGCAACTGGCCCTAAAATAAGAAACACGTCATTCAAATTCTAAATGTAAGTCTTAGCTCTAAGCTTAATTTTTGTTCAAGAAGCAAGAATCATACTACAAATAATTGATTCTTAATTTGTTTCTTCAAGATAAGTTCAAAGTAACATTAGAATAGTAAGAAGTGTAATCTTGAACTTTAGTTCAGCTTGAACTCAAGTTCAACGTTTTCGGTGAACTAGGCCTAAATGAATAATTAAAAGGTTCAGAGGAAAAACCAAATGAGTCACAATTTTAAAATTTTACAAGGGAACAAAATAAAAGTTCAGAATTCGTATGTCTCACAGGTTATTACATTACTTTCGTTGTGAATAACTGGTGAACCATTTATTCGTATCTCGTTAAATTTGCCTATGCGAAAATCCCTGGTCTAAGCTTCATAATAGCGTCAGCAACGATTTTTGGTACTTTTTGGACTCATTTTGATTTTCCCCTTAACCCTTCAATTATAATAAATGCCCGATTTTTCAAATTAAGGATTTCTATTTTCTGTAAAAATAGAAAATCTCTTGGACGAAAAAGATTTTGCCGGGAGTGTGCAATAAAAGGACTGGGCCGCGGATCTGGCGCGTTTAACGAGCGAAATTCCATTTTGATGATATCCAGTGATTCTCGGAGTCGACAAAAGCGGTTGGAAATTGCGCATTCACGGATTTCTACGTACGTTTCTCCGCGTATGATTATTTTCCCTCCGAGACAGGTTATTATATAAATTACGTTCTTACACAAATATTTGCGAGGAAATGGGATCTGCACTCATACGCGGACGAGGAAGTGAAATGTACTGGAGTTGATCGTAAGAGGATGTTCATTTATTAGGATTCTTAATACACTTCTCGTATAATGAACGAAATTCATACTATTATTTAATACTAGATTATACAGGGCAATTTCCTTTTAAGCATAAATATCCTGATGATTACAACATTTGGTAAATTTGCAGGAAATTGTTGTTTTTATAAAAGATTAATGTACCGCTTTTATAAAAACAACAATTTCCTGCAAATTTACCTTAATATTTTATTTCGTCCTTACTCAAGGAGTAGAAACCCACGAAGAAGTTTCAAATTAAATCCTTTTATTGCCTTAAATTAATAATGAACTTGTAAAAACAGAGTTTTTTAGTAAATTTTCACTATGCATGAAATTTAAATCCCATTTTATTAAATGCAAATCCTACATGTCAGTTTTATATCAACCGACACTAAAAAGTAAAGGGTATTTTGATTAAAAAAAAAATTCAACATTTGTTAAATGACTTTTCCCTTTTATCAAATGCATTTCCTGCCACCATACAAACCAAATATAAGCCCAATAGACGATTTGTTGAGCCCATTGAAGAAATGGATTAAAAGATCAAGTCCTAGTAATGAAGATGTGTGTTGTATTTTAAAGCATTAAATTTCTGAATACTATAACTTCATTATTCATTCATATCTGATTTAGGTGAACAATAAATATTTATTTAATGAGTTTAATTTAAGTTACCAACGAGTGTTTCCACTCCCAGGCTGAGCATGAAGTAAAATTTCGAGTTTAGAAAAGCCCCGTGAAAATTTGTCGAGGGTCGCGCAGCGACCCGAGACAAATTTTCTGGGCTTTTCTAAACTCGAAATTTTACTTCATGCGCCACGCGTATAAAACACTGAAATATTGTGAAATTTAAAATATTGTATAATTCAATATCTGTCGGGATATTAGCTCGAAAAGTGGTTGTTTCAATGAATATTTGGAGAAGTCTCAACGAGACTAAATTTTTGCAGAAAGTCGATATTAATTTTATTTCGTTTTTATATATTTTTTTAAATGTTATCGTTTAATAGTACAGGATTATTCAAAATAACTCGAAAATTTTGAGCGCATTGGTACAGTTTACGAATGGAGCCCAAAAAAATCCACAGCACGGGAAATACAAAGTGCTCATATTAAATGCAAAAAATTGAACTTTTCTCTTTCTAGGGACGTTAGAATTGTGTTTTGTGTGTGTAGTTTGAAAGAAATAAATGTTTGAAATCTGTTCCTTCTATTTGAATAGTCCTGTATATTTTGAATCCTGCAACAGCAGTTTTTTATTTTAATACTGATCTAGAAGTATATTTATAATTTCACAATATTTCAGTGGTTTATACGCGTGGCGCATGAAGTAAAATTTCGAGTTTAGAAAAGCCTGAAAATTTGGTTTGGCCGCTCCGCGCTTCGCGCTACGCGACCAAACCAAATTTTCAGGCTTTTCTAAACTCAAAATTTTACTTCATGCTTAGTCTGGGAGTGGAAACACTCGTTCGAAATACTTAAAAGAAAAAAATTATTTAACGCGTTCAAACTTTATTTACTTATTTTTAAAAACAGGAATTTCATTAAATAAAAAGAGAAAGTCATTTGACAAATAGTGAAATATGTTGATACAAAACTGGTATGCGGGATTTTCATTTGATGAAAATTGAATTTAATTTATTACATGGTGATTTTTTTAAATGTTATCGTTTAATAGTACAGGATTATTCAAAATAACTCGAAAATTTTGAGCGCATTGGTACAGTTTACGAATGGAGCCCAAAAAATCCACAGCACGGGAAATACATAGTGTTCATATTAAATGCAAAAAATTGAACTTTTCTCTTTCTAGGGACGTTAGAATTGTGTTTCTATCTTTTGTTGTTTGAAAGAAAAAAATGTTTGAAATCTGTTCCTTCTATTTGAATAGTCCTGTATATTTTGAATCCTGCAACAGCAGTTTTTTATTTCAATACTGATCTAGAAGTATATTTATAATTTCACAATATTTCAGTGTTTTACACGCGTGGCGCATGAAGTAAAATTTCGAGTTTAGAAAAGCCTGAAAATTTGGTTTGGCCGCTCCGCGCTTCGCGCTACGCGACCAAACCAAATTTTCAGGCTTTTCTAAACTCGAAATTTTACTTCATGCTTAGTCTGGGAGTGGAAACACTCGTTCGAAACACTTAAAAGAAAAAAATATTTAACGCGTTCAAACTTTATTTACTTATTTTTAATAAAACAGGAATTTCATTAAGTAAAAAGAGAAAGTCATTTGACAAATAGTGAAATATGTTGATACAAAACTGGTATGCGGGATTTTCATTTTTGAAAATTGAATTTAATTTATTACATGGTGAAAATCAAACAAAAAATCCTGTAAATAAATTTGCTTACATGGACTTTACAGGGTGGCTGGTATTTTAGTGTCCAGCTTTTATCTGCTAAAATATTAAAGATACAAAAAAAGGTTTATTAACCTTTTTTTTTTGATTAATACGAAACAACTTACATATGCAACGTGATCTATAAGATGGAATAATTTTTTATTTCATGCTCAACCAATTATACAGAAAAAGTGAACAATAATTTTTTTTAAATGGGATGCCCAGAATATTTTTGAGAATTAGATTCTAAATAAAATTATTTTTTCAGTAATGTATCACAAGTACCATTTTTCTTAAAGAAATATTTCAAAAAATTAAAACCTGTTGATACATCAAAGTTTTAAACATCAGAGACAACAGTTGGGAGTTTACTGCCAATTGTTGGGAGTTCTTTGATGACCGGATTGTTAATCGTGAACGTGTTTGAGATTTTTGCAATCGCAGGAAATAAGCCGACCAGAGTACCATTCATTAGATACCAACATGCATCACAAATAAATCCAAACATGTTGAATGTTGAATATTTCGATGAACGGGCCAGGCCCATTGTCTATTTTTCATAAATAAGTAGGTTACAAATGTACCTTATTATTTATAAAAAATAATAATAATAATAAAAGTTTATAACTGTCAAATGTGACATTTATTTGCTAATTGATCAAATTTGACAAGCAATTACTATATATAAAACAATATCACATGCTACAATAATTCCGTTATTAAATTCCGTTTAAAAGCCAAGTAGTACTTGTGATAAATCATTGTAAAAAGAATTTATCTAAGAATCTGATTCTCAAAACATATACAAAGCATTCCATATGAAAAAATAATTGCTGACATTTTTTCAGAAAATGTGTAGGCCATGGAAACAAATCATGCATTTCATTTTTTAGATCACGTTGCATATGATAAGTTTGATATTAAACTTTTTTCTGTATCCTTGATATTTTAGCAAATATAAGCTGGACACTAAAAAATCAGCAACCCCGTATAATTCAAAAATATCGAACGCTTTTTCTAAGAATGTTACGCTAATAATACAAGAAATATTTAAGAATAATCCGAGAGGTATATTAGGATATCCCATCTTGAAACATCCCTCATTTTTTTACGACCAAAGTGAGCTATAGATTTACCATTTTTATTAGATCCTTAAATCGTCGTTTAGCGCCCCTTGTTTCCGCCCCGTATTGATATTTATGATGGAAATTGCGCGCACTCGCGAGCCGGGAAATATAGAAATGAAAAGAAGGCCATCTCTCGCGCGTCTTAATGATGAATTACGGCCTATAATTTTCCTTTCGCCCCTTTATTTATACCTTTCGCGAGCACTGCGAAAAAAAAGCTACATAAAAAATCCGGACGGCAAGTGATATACGCGGGAGTTTTGTATCGCCGTATTTTTTTTTTATTCTTTTCTGGCGGTGTGCCTTCTTTTGTTAATACAAAAAAAGGGAAGGTTATTCATTTCTCGAGATTAATTGGATACTTGTGAGTAAAAGGGAAGTGATATACGTCCGGCTACCGGCAATTATATCCGAAGAAAACGTGCGTTGTTCGTGGCTGAACGCTAGTTCAAATGTCAATGGGTATTATTTTTCCATTGTTAAGACAACAAAAAAACAGTTATGTGAATTATTTATATTAAAACCGTTAGGACTGTTTTAATATATATAATAAAAGTGTATTTGCAACAAAAATCAGTTAAGTAAATTATTTATATTAAAACAGTCCTAGCGGTTTTAATATAAATAATTTATATAACTATAAATGAAATTGCCAATTCTTGGTTGCAGAATACTTCAAACATTAAAAGTGCGATTCTTTTCGCAATCTACAACAAGTTAGTCTTACAAAGACTATATCAAACACTCATTGAAACAACTACTTCCCGGGCTAATAATAATAATAAATTACAACAATAATACAATAATATTGTAGATTGCGAAAAGAATCGCACTTTTAATGTTTGAAGTATTCTGCAACCAAGAATTGGCAATTTCATTTATACTTATGTTTGAACGGTAACGTGACCGCCAGTCTAAGGTGTCAAATCTCGAAACGCGTCTATAGATGGCCTGAATAATTTGACCCAAATTGTTACATTTGCAGTAGGTTACTGTATGTAACAGCAAACACTTGTTGTATAATTCAATGTCCGACGGGGTATTAGCCCGGGAAGTAGTTGTTTCAATGAGTGTTTGATATAGTCTTTGTAAAACTAACTTGTTGTAGATTGCGAAAAGAATCGCACTTTTAATAATTTATATAACTGTTTTTTTTGCAAATACACTTTTATGGCGGAATTTATTGATGCGTAATTTTCAAATAGCAAACTTTGTTCAGAATAAATTGTCAATTTACAGATCAACTTTCAAATGCATGTTGCATTTTCAAACAACAAAATGTCAGTTTAAAGTCACAATAAATTGACATTTTGTTGTTTTCAAATGCAACATGCTATTAATAAAGTGCGAAACAAAAAGTTGCAGCTGAAAATATACAAGTGTAAGCATCATTACTCATATATCTTGAAACCTTGAAATGCATTTTTAAATCTCAGGAAATGTAACATAATCTTGATATAAAAATTAAGGCTAGGAATTTTAATACTACAATATTAGACATACAAATTTCAACTATGTTGTGTATATTTTTAAATACGCGCAGCGCATGAAGTAAAATTTCAAGTTTATAAAAGCCTGAACATTTGTTAAAGTATCTTCTTACCTACTTCATCTCCTCCGCCTGTAATTTGCTTCTTTGTCTTTTACTAAGATTCCACAAAATGTAAGTTATTAATTGCAATTATTTTTCCATGTATTTATTCGTTATATTTACCGCCAAAAACAACGCTATTATGATTCATAAGAAAATTATCGGTAAATCGATGTTGCTTGGGAAATTTACCGATATAGCGGTATTTGAAAATGTCGATAAATTCACAATCCCTAATATTAGTGAGTATTTTCTACCACACCCTTGAAAATATAATTAAATTCTGTTTCTAAATAACCTTATTAGGTTATCAAAAAATGCTTATCTCCTACGTATAATTAGTGGGTGTGTAGGTAAATTAAGCTATCTAACTCCAAACCCCCAACGGTTTTGATAAATAATTAAGGGAGCATTATCTAACCCTTAATGAATTTCAACTTATCTAACGCGGAAATAAAACATTAAACGATTCGCAGAGTGTAACATAATTGCACTGAATAAACCACCCAACGCGGAGCTTCACCAAGAATATCCCTAATCGCATTTGGGACGTATAAAATAACGCACAATAACCCCTTTATTTACATTTTAATTGACATATTACCGGCGACGAGGGATGCTAATACCCGCGGAGTGGACGAAAAAAAAACGCACCTAATTGCGCGATAAATATTTATTTAAATTGTACCGCTAATTAAATAATCCCGGGGGTACTATCCGCTGACCCGTGTTACGCATTAGTTTGTCAAAAAAAATAAAATAAAACCGCGCGAAAAATTGTTTGCCGATGGTAATGCGGTGGGATTGAAAGCGTATTAAAATCCCGTTTTTATGCTAATAGCCGTGACGAAAGTTGTATTAATGCTGGCCGGTAATCCAGATGGAAATTTCGAATCGGGTGTAATTGCCCTAATAGCCTGGGAATTTGCAATTTGTTAAAATATTATCGGACCGGCTTCCATCCGCGTGTATTTCGCTAGATTAGATTTGCAATTTAAAATTTTCCAATAAAAAAAAAAACAACAACAAAATACAGTGCTCCACTGTACATGTGCAATTTCACAAGTATTTTTTATAAATGAATAAATCAATCAATTTGATATATTTATTATAGCAAAAATTAAATTATGATGCTGCATGTATAAATTAAATTATAAGTGAAAATTGAATATTTTTAGCAAATGTTTGCATGAATTAATTTAATTTTAAAAAAATGCTTTTTATTCAATGTGACTGCAGTTTCAACAAATTTAGCTTGTCATTATCAAAAATATTTCATAGTGATAAGGTAAATTTGTCGAAATTGCAGTCGCATTCAATAAAAAGTGTTATACAAAGTAAAAAGTGTTTTATTGTGAAATTAACATGTATAACGAAGTAACGAAGTAGAAGCCTTAACTAAGGCCGTAGCCAGGAGGGGGGGATATTGGATTAGCTCGATAATTTACTGCCTCCTCAAATAAAGGAAACACATCTAAGGACGAAACCCCCTCCTCCGGAAAATTAAAAATGGTACTTTTTTATGTAAAATCGGCCTCGCAAGAGCAAAAACAATATTTTACCGTTAAAGCCCTTCCCTGAAATGTTTATAACCCTCTCCGAATTTTTTTTGGCTACGGCCTTGGCCTCCACAATACAGAATTAAAAAAAAAAATGGTTTCACTTCAACAGGAATATGAGTGAAATACTCCTTGCAATCTAAACCTTATTTGTGTTTTCTTTGTTTCATTATTTTCTATACAACTTATAACTTTATAGCCAGCATATAATATGCAACTGGAAACTGAATTACTGTGAATTCTCTGGTACATTATATGCCTTCAATTGAATTGAATTATTATATTAGCTCGATAATTTACTGGCCCTCTCAAATAAATGAAACACATCAAAGCCATTTCGGACGGTACCCGGAAACAATATCCATATCAAACGTTATACTCTCAAAGTTACATTCAATATGTAACGTACAGTGCCGGCGCAAGGGTTTAGGCCGTTACAGGCAAACTAGATGTGGCCGCTCTAGCTGAAATAAAATTTTGTCAACATACAATTTTTGAAAATCTGAAAAAATGGGACCTTTACCCATACGGTGGCGCAGTTATAGAGTTTACTCTAAAAGTTGATGTTGGGTAAAATTTTGCACTTATTTTTATGATTTCTATGAATGACTTATTATATTACATACTGGAAATTTTTCTTTTGAATACACATAATGTACTAAACAGGAAGTCCACTGATTTATTCTAATCATGGGATCTCTATTATTATAAGAGATAGAAATTTGATTAACTCCTTAGCTAAAATTGTAGTAGAAGCCACAAAAAAAACTATTGATGTTTTATGTAGTTCAGGAGCTAAAGCGAAAAAAGTCAATTATTATTTTTTATTTTCTGTTATAGCTTATTTATTTACAGAGAAAGTCGAGTTTAAATTGCATGCTATTAAGGCACTATTTTTATAGGAGTCTCATAGTGTAGTCAGATTTTGTAAAATTGTTATCATTTTTGAGTTACAAGGATCAACTTCGTTTTTTTTACGGGGGTAATAGTTGGCTATAGTACTATTGAATAGATATTTGTTTTGATTTTTAGAAATAAATAATTTGTTTTTGAATTAATCTTTAAATCTTGGTGCTATAATTTGTTATGTCTAATATGAAAACTAATGGTAAAAACAACAAAATAGATTATATTAACACTGACAAGTAGATAATTGAGGGCTAAAAACAGAAAGAAATAATAAATAGAACGCTTTAAAAAAATATTTACAAGTTAGATGAAAAAAAAAATATAATGAAGAGTTACAAAAGATGTTCAAACACGGCCCCATGTTGAAAATGAATCTGTTGAATTTCAGGCATTTGTCGATTTTATAAAATCGTTTAATTTCAATTTCGAACGAAAGTTTCCACTCCCAGATTAAGCATGAAGTAAAATTTTGAGTTTAGAAGAGCCTGAAAATTTGGTTTGGTCGCTCCGCAAAGCGGAGCGGCCAAACCAAATTTTCAGGTTTTTCTAAACTCGATTTTTACTTTATGCGCGACGCGTTTTAATCACTGAAATATTGTGAAGTTAGTAATACACTTAAAAATCTTTTTTTTAAATGAGTAATAGTAAAAATATTTAAATAATTAAATATTACATTTTTCTACACTTATTCTCAAGTCAAGTCAAATAATATAATGTATCAAATTAGAACATTTAGGCCCATTTGCACCCCGACTGATAAACTTTAATCATCCACTAATCATTGATTAAACCTTTGATTAAGTCAAAATTCTAGAATATAAGAATGTTATAAATTTGTAAGATATCCTAAACATGTCTCTTGTATCAATATGCAACTGTGTAAAGAATTTGTAAATACAGTTGTTGTGTTTTTAAGAAGTACTGATCAATGATTAAGTAAATTGACTTGGGTACAAATGGGCATTAGTAATTTAATATAAGAATGTTATAAATTTGTAAGATATCCTAAACATGTCTCTTGTAGCAATATGCAACTGTGTAAAGAATTTGTAAATACAATTGTTGTGTTTTTAAGAAGTACTGATCAATGATTAAGAAATTGACTTGGGTACATCATAATTAAATTACTAATGCCCATTTGTGTACCCAAGTCAATTTACTTAATCAATTGTACAATTGTATTTACAAATTCTTTACACAGTTGCATATTGATACAAGAGACATGTTTAGGATATCTTATAAATTTATAACATTCTTATATTCTAGAATTTTGACTTAATCAAAGGTTTAATCAATGATTAGTGGATGATTAAAATTTATCAGTCGGGGTGCAAATGGGCCAAAAAAATATTAATGTTGCGCTTTTATAAATATGTAATAACAAATAATATTATTTAAATGTAGAGCAATTAACTAAATTTTTGTTGAAAATATAAGGCATTTGAATTGCATGAATCAACAGAAATATTACAAAATGATTAAATTAAGGAATATGGCATCATCTGTAAAATATTATCCTGTGTAACTTTATTCTAATTGACATCATTAAACTTTCTTAAGCAAGTGTTACTAAACAAATGTCAATATTAATAAAAATGTATTCCTAACAAAAATTGATATAAGGTAAAATTGTTTATGCAGGATGTTTAACATAACAAGATTAATAATTTTAGAAATGATTGATTAGTATCATTTTTTTTTTACAAAAGACAGCCAAGGATTAAATATTGTGAAATATTTTCCTTCTTAAAATTGTTCAAATTTACATTTTTAGACTTGATTAGGCAACTGCTACCAAACAAACATAAATGTTATTCAAAATGTTTTCATAATAAAAACTGATAAAGATATAAGATAAAATTGCTTCCTCTGCAGTAATAAACCAAACTGTAGAAAGACCTAATACCAAGCAAGTAAAAAAAATAATTGTGGATGCAGGATGTTTAACTAAACAAGATTAACCGTTTTTTCAAATTATTAACTAATTTGTTTAATTTTTGTACAATAGACGGCCAAGTATTAAACATTGTATGCAACTGAAATCTTACCTAACCTAAGTAACTTTCATGAAACCTGGCCTAATTAACTGATATATAGGGTGGTCCGTCTAGCGGTTTCTTTTTAAAAAAAAGCTATAAAACAAACTCGGATCAATATTTTTAAAAGTGTTAGTGCTTTGTTGGCAAGAGCAATCCATCCCATTAATAATTGAATACAATTTCATTCATGTGGTTACCTCGGCTGGAACGACAGAAACCCATCTTGTCAACCCAATTTTTTAGTACATTTTCGATAGTTGAGGGCTCTATCTCACAAATAGCTCGACTAATATTGTGCTTAAGCGCCTGAATTGTTTGTGGATTGTCTGCATAACATAAATATTTAACAGCACCCTATAAAAAAATGATCCAGCAGCATCAAATCGTAGCTCCGTGAAGGCCAATTGATATCACCAAAACGACTAATTACGCGATTACCGCACTTAGTGCACAAAGGATCGATTGTTTGATAGGCTGTGGTATGTCGCACCATCCTGCTGAAACCAAAGATCGTTCAAGTCCATGTCCTCAATTTCTGGCCACATAAGTCTATAATCATGCCTTTCCAGTGCTCCCCTTGGCCGAAATGGCGAGTTTATGTTTTTGAATTGGCTGTCATACTTTAGGCTACAATAGCAATATTCTTGTTTGTACGCACTAGATGAGGAGGGGGCGGCTTCTATGGTCCACTAAAATTCCAATCTTATGAACTATTTGCACAGATTTGCGTACAGCAGGCGCGATCGGTGGTTTATTTCGACCGAATTTTTCAGAATTCGCACTGTCTGGACAACAGAGCCGTTACTTTGAAAATAAGTTTTCAATATTTCTCAAGGTTAATTTTTAGTAAAACAAACCAAGTGAATTCAATTAAACACCTATATTTCTAAAGGTTGTTGAATTTCGTACATTTCGTACCGGGGGCATACGATACTGAGTTTTTATCAATAATTTGAGAGCAAAATATTGTTCAGAAGTCAAAATAACATATGATTAAAAAATAAACCGCTAGATAGACCACCCTTTAGTTAATAATCCATTTATTGACCCCAACAGTGGATTAAAGTATAATATGGTATGATTTTAAACCATTTGTTTACCATTCACATCTGTAAATTAAGCTTCAGGTAATAAAATATGAAATAACTGTTTGTAAACATCAGAATAATTCATGTTGTATACGCCTGGCAGAGGAAGTAAAATTTCGTATTTATAAAAGCCCAAAAAGTTTAAAATTTTCAGGCTCCTTACGGTCCATTAGTTGTCACCTGAAATAACCTAAGTAACTACAATATTATATTTAACTCAATCGCAATATGTCATTTACAATAACTATTTCTAAAATCTAGAATCTAATATCGCAATATCACCTAATTATGGGTTTGTCCATCTCAGTAACCCAACTTAACCTAACTTAACTATTTCCAAAATCTGTTATCTAACCTAATTATCTACACTACACTACAGTTTATTATTTAACATCCTGGAAAACCTTAACATTTGGTAAAGAAAGTATTGATTTATTACAATTTTTATTTATTATATACAAATCTGAATGATAATTGTTGTTTTTCTTTTTTAGTCAAGAAAATCAATGTTATTTTATAGCACAATTTTCAATAATCTTTGAGGTATTATAATTTTATTAGCAATTGATCAAATTTGTAATTTCTTGGACGAATATAAATGAATTCATTTCTTAACCATTTCTATAAATTATAACCAAATTTGACATTTAATTATTTGCAGGCTTTAAATAAAATATCGATTGAATGTTTTTTTTTTTCATAATTTTAATCGACTTTGAGCTTTTGTAACTTCATGTACAATTGATTGATTTTGCGTTTCATTCAATTAAATAAACAATGATGTAATGCAGTTACCTAAAATATAATTGCTCAATATTTAATTAAAAGACACGTAAAAAAAACTATTCATTTTTGGATATTTAACAGAAATATCTATTTTCTGTTAAATATCCAAAAATGAATAGTTTTTTTTACGTGTCTTTTAATTAAATATTGAGCAATTATATTTCAGGTAACTGTATGCATTTAAGTCTACGTAAAGTGATTATCACACATGAAAAGACAGGAATAACAGTCTACTTCACAATAAAAAGTGAAGTGAGGAATAACAGTCTTATTATGTATATTTCAGGCATTGGATTTTGTAAATCTTTAATGCTTTTCCATATTTGTCAGTTTTGAGCTTTCGAACATATACTTATTTTACCGGTAATTTAGTAAGTTTGTGATTGCGAACTGATTTACCAATAATTTTCCTGCAAAAAACTTAAACGGTTTTTCATAGGTAAATGTAATTAAACGCATCGAAAATTAATAGCATTCAATGATTTGCCTATAACGAGGGTTTCCACTCTCAGACTAAGCATGAAGTAAAATTTCGAGTTTAGAAAAGCCTGAAAATTTGGCTGGGTTGCGTAGCGAAGCGGAGCAACCCAGCCAAATTAGGCTTTTCTAAACTCGAAATTTTAATTCATGCGCCACGCGTATAATCTACTGAAATATTTTGAAGTTAGAAATACACTTAAATATACTTTTTTTAAATAAGTAATAATCAAAATATTTAAATAACAAAATATTTACATTTTTCTACACACAATCTCAACTCAAGTCAAATACACTGTATATAAAATTAACTGATTTATTATTTAACTAAGAAAAAATATCGAAAACTTCCCTATTTACTTAAAAGAACAATGCTTCTTTCAAGTACAAATATGCATATGCTTTCTTTAAAATTTAATTTAAAGTTTTAAACAAGTTTTAAACTCCCAAGTTAAGCATGAAGTAAAATTTTAGATATTGAATTTTTCTTTCGAATTTACATATTCTTATGTATGAACTCTAAAATTTCAGGCATTTATTGCTTTTTTATAAGCGTTCAATTAAAAACTTTAAACGAGAGTTTTCCACTCCCAGGCTAAGCATGAAGTAAAATTTCGAGTTTAGAAAAGCCTGAAAATTTGGTTTGGTCGCGTAGCGCGTAGCGCGGAGCGACCAAACCAAATTTTCAGGCTTTTCTAAACTCGAAATTTTACTTCATGCGCCTATACGCATGGCGCATGAAGTAAAAACACTGATTTAGTTTGAAGTTCAAAAACAAACTCTGATGGTAAAAACGTTACGATTGCTAATATATTATTCACAATTTACGTCTTATAGAAAACAAAAATAAACACAAAAATGTTTTCTTTCTGAGAACTAAGTCGCGATTATAGTTACGTGTTATTTACAAACTAAAATATTATTACTTAAACGAAATTTATTATTTGTAACTATAATTTATAATTAATATATTATTCATAAGATATTTTGATTCAGAAGTCGATAAAACTTCTAAAAAGAATCAAAGTCTAATTTTGGTATTTTCTTTTCACCAAGAGTTCACAAACATTTCGAAGAGTTATCCAATCACTAAAATAAATTGCCTATGAAGTCCGTTTTCAACAAAAGTAACTTTTCGCATCGAGCCCGGGGATTGTTCTCGCATCCACTCACGTCCCCACACAGGCGTGAAAAAAAAGGGCGACCCTAGCCGAAAACTCCGGGTAATCCCCTTTACATGATTGAAGAGCTCCTAAGTAATCGAAACTAGGAAAACAAAAACAAACGTATGCATACGAACCTAGAAAATCAGCAGCAGTTGTGAACAAGGTAAGCACTGTGAATAAGATTACGGATTTTGACCGCGCGTTTTTCACTTCCATCGGAACGTCGTTCGAAAACACGCGTTTATAATCGGGATTTCGATGGTCAGGGGGTGGGTTAGACGCCGCTACCGCGTGCCGACTGAAACGGGCGCCGCGACGCCGGTCGTGTATCCACCGGCGGGCGCCTGCGCCCTGGAGGCCGCGACGAACACTAGTTGAAGAATTGCGGACGGCCCCCGCAAACTCGACCCATAAATATTGTAAACCAACACCGTGGAGTGTGCTTACCCTCTAATAAACACGTTCTGTCTCCATTAAGACCAAGGGCCACACACATCATACTAATTGATAATAGATCATGCTTTATTTAGAAAGACTTGCTGTGAAATGCGCAATCTTCAAGAGTCTAAATACACGAGAAATCTTTGAAGTGCGGGGGTTTGTTTTCTTACTAAGTGGATTACAAGATTGTTATATTATTATTAAATGGGTCATTACAATATATTATGATGTACCATATGTACTTAATACAATTTGCTTAAGCCCAGCAACTTATATTAAATAAAGAAAAAAAGAAGAAAGCAACTTCTTATTTAAATTATGCAATATATAAGGGTGAAATTTCAAAAAATTAATTAATATGATTTGCAGGCTTTTCTAAACTTGAAATTTTACTTCATGCGCCACCGGTACAAAACATTGACATAATTCGAATTTTAAAACACACCGCTAAACTTTACATTGCATCAGTGTTTTGTACCGGTGGCGCATGAAGTAAAATTTCGAGCCTGAAAATTTGGTTTGGCCGCTCTGCGCTACGCGACCAAACCAAATTTTCAGGCTTTTCTAAACTCGAAATTTTACTTCATGCGCCACCGGTACACAACACTGATTCAATGTAAAGTTTAGCGGTATGTTTTAAACTTCGTAATATGTTAGTGTTTTGTACCGGTGGCGCATGAAGTAAAATTTCGAGTTTAGAAAAGCCTGAAAATTTGGTTTGGCCGCTCCGCGCTTCGCGCTACGCGACCAAACCAAATTTTCAGGCTTTTCTAAACTCGAAATTTTACTTCATGCTTAGCCTGGGAGTGGAAAACACTCGTTTAAAGCTTCAAATCAAATTCTTTCTATAAACCGAGCGTCGGCAAATGTGCAACGTATGTTTATGTATACTTAAAAGAAAAATTCTCGTTATGAACATGTTCGGTGTTACATAAAACTCTCTGTATGCACAACTATTAAACTCAATCAATAGTCATTTGGTTATTTTTACTTTAAAGTCTAATTCGATGCAAACTTTTGTAATTCGAAGCGAATAATAATTTAAATATTATTTACGTTTCGGTCAAAGTTTATGAAATTTTGTGTGATTATTGAGTTAAGTTATGTTGATTTGATTAGAATCTGGCCTTTCGTTGATTTTTTTTAAGATTAAATCGGAGTTTTAGAAAAACACACTTTTTTGTATAAGACATTCTATTTATTGACATGCGTTTGTTTCATGATAAAAAAAATTATGCTGATAACGTAATTTTATGTATGATGTAGAAAATACTGGACGTTCTTCACGCACTAGTAGCCTAAATATCTATTTTATACGTTATTTAAAAAAGAAAACACTTGGTTAAATTTTCAATAATATTTTGGTTTTTTATACCAACTAGTTTCGACTTTGAGTCATTCTCAAGAATGACTCAAAGTCGAAACTAGTTGGAATAAAGAACCAAAATATTAGTGAAATTTAACCAAGTGTTTTGTTTTTTAAATCATAGTTAAATATGTTTCACCACGTGAAAGATGAGAAACTTGTTCAAGATAATTCATACGTTTTAACCATTGCCATATTTCATACGTTTTAACAATTACTATATTGCAGTCATAATTTTTTTTTATATTTCCGTCATTTGTTATAAAACCTAATGTTATACGGAATTTTAAAAGACATTTTTGGAATCTGTGCAAAAAAAACCCTTCAGATACACTGATTTATTTAAAAACCACTGAAAAAAAGTCAAAGTATCTTGCATTTAAATTCGATGTGCAGGATACATACCAAGGATTGCTATATAGATATGGTCTTAAGAGTCTGGAGCAGAGACGCATTGACGCTGATATACTTTTGGTTTATAAACTTTTGCATGGGCATATAGACTGTCCTGATTTACTATCAAAAATTGGCATTCGCGTTCCAGCTAGAATGCTGCGCAACGATGACACTTTTCATGTACCATTTAAAGGTACAGATTATGGTAAAAATTCGGCCTCTGTGCGTATTCTGCGCCATGCTAATATGATACAATTTTATATGCTTGCGGGAGAGTTTTCTAGTTTAGGAGCCCATTTGCGTAGCCAATAAAATGTTGTGTTGTATTTATTATTAAGGTGATTATATTATATTTTTACAATTTTACATTTACTTTTTATTTGTGTTTTAGTTACTTTAATATTTATTATATATTGTAATTTAATGTTTTTGTAGATGGTCCGCCGTATATTAATAAATAAATAAATAAATAAACTATGAGTTTTTATAAGGAATCAAATTAAACAACCCCGCGGTAAAAAAAATATTGTATACATTTAAAACTTCAGATTTGTTTCTCTAATAATTGCAAAAATTAATTGCACGATTTGTAAAAGAGGGGAAAGAATCAATTAAGGACGACTATTTCAACTACCCATTAAACATCTCCCTAGCCGCCGTTTCCCGAGAGCGAACTGCCGCCCCCAGGAACACAGCCGAGCATAATCCCAACAATAAACACTGGCTTGGATTAAGCAAACATATTTATAATCAAAGCAAATGCAATTTTAGTTATTCGAAAGTTTGCGGTCGCTTTTTCGTTCCGGCTACCCGCTTCGTACAAAAGATTTATATTACATTTTCGAGATTACATAATTATGGAGAGTTAATTAAATATTGATTTTTAAATCTAATAAGTATCCTATTTGAAGCTATATAAAAGCAAATTTATATTGGGAATATACAATCAACCAGCCATAGTTGTTCTTTTTTCCTGCTTCCTAGATGTATTCTGTCATTAAATGGAAATCTTCACGAGTTTTTCTTTGCGATTGATTATTGTAGAGATTTTCATTTATTAATAGAATACAATAGAATGTAAATAATAGTTAGTACATAGTTTTGAAATTATATTAAGTCTAGTTTTAAAATTATAAAAAAAGGGTTACACTGGATTTGTGTTATGGATTTATTAATAATAATAATAATCTTTATTTCTTACCAAATAAGTATACAAAACATAGAACAACACTACAGTAAGAAAATGGCGAGGTTCAGTGTATTGTGTCCCTTATCGGACACAATACACTGAACCTCGCCATTTTCTTACTGTAGTGTTGTTCTATGTTTTGTATACTTATTTGGTAAGAAATAAAGATTATTATTATTATTATTACTAAATCCACACTTACTGTTCTTCCACCTAACCAGGAAAAATTAAACTAAATAACAGAATAATATATTTAAGCTGATAAATGGACTTGTGAATTCCAGTCATTTAATTTGTTTATTGAATTATAATTTCTTTTTAAATACAACTGTTCGTAACAGGCCAGTGTTCAGGTTAAACTTCCACCACACAAATTATGGCAGTCATAGCCCGGTTTCACGCATAATACGGTATTTCAACATACTGATGTTAAATCCAAATTTTATAACATTTTCAAACGCATAACGCGGTATTTCAACATACTAATGTCAAATCCAAATTTAATCTTTTTTTACAATTTATGTGGCTACACGCTTTACGAATTGTCATATAAAACGTCAGACATAATAATTATAATGTATAATTTCAGAGTAGCCAACCTACAATATATTCTATAGCACTCTAGAGGTTTTATTTTATTGAACATACGATATTTTACGTAAAGATTGATACATTTTACTAAAGTAATATTAACAAATTGACATAATTGATGGTTTCTATATTATGAGCCCATGAAACGTATTTCCCGGGCTGTTAATGTGCCGCCTATCCGCCCCTGGTTGTAGATAGTGAAAAATATCTCGACATATATAATGTTTCTTCATTTTGAGTATTTTACAATTGAATAGTACATTTAAATATGTATTCAGTATTTTATATGTACCGCGTGGTGATAAAAGTGTTTCTTCAGTCTCTAAAAATGTATTCAAGATTTTCATCCGCTGAAAGGCCCCGAAACGAATCGAATCGATACGCGTGGCACAATGTCGCAATTTTTATGAATATTTCATATTCACAGCCGAACTGAAACGTTTAGCATATACATTCCCTCTTTTCGCGTTCTCCTCCTTCGTCCAATAAAGGGGATTTTTCTGTTTCGATCATTCGCGGCGACGGTGATTTTCGTTCGCCGAGTGTTGGAAGTTAAGGAGGCTCTTTAATTTATCTTTGCGCGCCGGGAAAGGGGTTAAATGAAGACGAGGCCGCAACTCACCCCGGAACAAGGGGTAATTAAGTGCGCTCGAGAAACTGGCGAGCGTTCGCTCGTTAAATATTAACGGATTTTTCGGAAATTTCATTAAACCCGGGGCCCCGATACGAACACAGGGCAAACAAGTAAGTACATAAAAGCTGCAACGGAATTTGTGTTTTCTTTGGAGGTAGGTAAAAATTAAGTGCTTTATTTCCTTCTTTCACATAAATTTCTATGAAAACAAAAAAAAAACAACTTGGTTTATTATACATAACAAATATTGAATGGAAAGATTATTTTGAGTTTATTATCACAGTGAGAACCATAATGGCATGGCAACTAAGCAAAAGAACAGGAAGACCAAAAAACCGATGGAAAGACGAAGTAGAGGAGGATATCAGAACGATAGGAATAAACAAATGGCAGAAAAGGCAGGAGATAGAAACACCTGGAGGGATATAGCTAGAAGGACAAAGATTTGTTTTATTAATTTATCTATATATGGATGTCGCCTATTTAACAAAATTACATATAATTAGAACAAAAAATATAAATATTAAACTAAAAATAAATAACACTAAAATTAATGAAAACATAAACAAAATAAATGCATATATTACAGTGTAGACTAATCCACCCCCAACAATGGAATGAGAGAGCTTCAAATGAAGCGGCAAAACTCGACTAAAGAGTGTATAAACAGTTTTTCTTTTAAGTATGCGTACTCCAAATTTAGCCTATATTCTGTAAATCTTTAGATATTCCATGTTTTTTTTAAGTTTAGTTTAAAGCTTTAAACGAGTGTTCTCCACTTCCAGACTAAGCATGAAGTAAAATTTCGAGTTTAGAAAAGCCCCGTGAAAATTTGTCGAGGGTCGCGCAGCGACCCGAGACAAATTTTCTGGGCTTTTCTAAACTCGAAATTTTACTTCATGCGCCACGCGTATAAAACACTGATTTCAAGTGAGGTTCAAATATACTTAGAGTTCACAATATTTTGGTGTTTTATACGCGTGGCACATGAAGTAAAATTTCGAGTTTAGAAAAGCCCAGAAATTTTCACGGGGCTTTTCAAAACTCGAAATTTTATTTCATGCTTAGTCTGGGAGTGGAAAACACTCGTTTAAAGTTTCAAATTAAACTCTTCAAAAAAACAACGAATAACTAAAGATTTAAAGAAAATAAGCTGAATTTGGAATACGTATACTTTAAAGAAATTTGTCGCGCAGCGACCCGAGAATAATTTTCTGGGCTTTTCTAAACTCGAAATTTTACTTCATGTGCCACGGGTCAAAAACAGCCACTAAATCATTTAGTACCTGAAGGTACACCAAAAGGTGTGATGTAAAAGTATAGGATATATATATATATATATATATATATATATATATATATATAATACAGTACTACAGGCCTTACAGGCCCAAGACTTTTTTTGTTATACTATTTCTTCTTCTTCAATCATTCTCACTGTCTTCCTCCACTCTTTCCGATTCTGTGCTGTTCTCCTCCAATGCGTATCGATTTCTCTTACATCTGCTAGCACTGCCTTCGGCCATTTTATCTAAAGTCTTCCTCTCCCTTTCTTCCCACCTTCTCTTTCCAACAGTGCTCTTGTTGCATGTCTCTCCTCCGTCATACGTACTACATGGCCCAGCCACCTTGCTCTTTGCGCCTTTATGTATCTACTTATGCTTGTTTGTTTGCATTTCTTTTACCTCATTGTTTGTTCTCCTCCATTTTCCTTCCTCCGTAAGTATTCCTCCTAATATCGTTCTTAATGTTTTTCTTTCGCAGGCCTCCAGTTTCAATTCGCTTTTTTTGTTAGTGTCCAAATCTCCCACCCCTAAGCTACCGTAGGCCGAATCATGGTTCTATATATCCTCGTTTTGGCTGATCTAGAGATATCTTTTGCTCTTAGTAATTTTCTGAGACTTCCTGCCTCTAATACCTGTTCCCACACGTTTTTGCACCTCTACTTCTTCTTTATTTCTGTATGTCACCGTCACTCCTAGGTACTCAAACTCCTTCACCTGCATGATTTTAAACTTTGTATTTCCCCTTCCGAATTCTACATTCTTCTTTCCATCTTTTACTGGTTGCCTGAGTACCATACACTTTGTTTTCGCTTCGTTTACTTTTAGCCCATACTTTTCTGCCGTCTCCACTAGTGCACAAAACGCTCTTCCCAATTATACCTTTGATCTCGTAAGTAGGGTTACAACATCTGCATATACGATCATTTGTTGTTTATGGTGATAAATAATCCCCTTCACCTGCATTCTGCTCTCCCTCACTATTTTCTCGAGTACTAGGTTGAAGAGCAGTGTCGATAATGGGTCCCCTTGCCTAGGGCTTTGTCTTCCTGAAAACCTTTCTGATAAGATTCTTTCTACTAAAACTACTATAAGTATTTTTCAGGGCCATTTTGGTTGGTTTTGTTAACTTTGTAGGCACTCCCAGGCCGATTAAAGCATTATACATCTTCTCCCTTCGGATCGAGTCATACGCTTGTTTAAAATCGATGAATAATGCGTGTAATCCTTGTTTTTGTTCCATAACCATCTACAGATTAAATATTTGCTCCGTTGTGCACCTTCCTTTTCTAAATCCCCCTTGATAATCCCCTACTATTTTCTCCTGGTACTTATTCAGCTTATTTCTTAGAATCCGTGTAAAGTTTTTGTCTACTACATCCAACAAGGAAATCCCTCTGTAGTTTTCGGATTAACTCCTATCCCCCTTTTTATGTATTGGACAAACCACCAAAGTAATGGATTTTGATAAAACAAATACATTTGTGAAATATTAACAGACTTGTCTTCTTTGATAGCTCAAAACCACCTAGCAAGTGCATATTGTACAAAATGCAGGATATTTTTCTTTGACACATGAAAATATTAAAGCTTTTATTTTTTATGAATCAATTTGAAACTTCTAACGAGTGTTTCCATTCCCAGGCTCTTTGTTTTCGAAATTAAATAAACACAATAATTTGTAATAAAAAATATATATAAAAGAATATTTACAAAAATTAAGGTAAAATAACATGTTAAGTTAATAAACAGAAAGTAAATTAATGAATAAAACACTTTGTAATTAAATGAAGTTAAACACAATTAAAAGTAAATATGACAGTAAAGATCAAGATTAAAAGCAAAGTGAAGAGATAAAGTTTAAAATTGAATTTGTGTTCAGTATTCCGGCACCAGGTACCCACAGACGCGTTTCGGACTTCAAGGTCCTTTCAGTGTAGTCCCGACCCAGTGCTGAGGAATACTGAACATTTCTGACTATTTCAAGCCAATATGTGAAAACTATTAATGATTTCGATAGCTCACAAACAGAGTTCTGCTCGCTCGTGGATGAAACAGTGACCTGTATATGCACTTTGTGCATTCGTGTCACTGACGATGCCACTATGAAGCATTAGATGGCGTTAGCTATCGAAATCACTAATAAAGTTTAAGTTTAGGATTAGCAAAGTTTCACCTTTTAGACGTACGAAAAGAAAGACTTACTCATAAGCTGTTCAAGACAAGACTCATAGATTTTTGGTTTTTGAGGAATAGAATTCAGAAGAGTAGGAAAGTGGGTGAAAATTTAGATAAAGAAAGATGAAAATAGAGCATGCAAAGAGAGAAAATAGAAGTGGATAAAACAGAATAAATGATCCCTTCGACTGGCCTGTATTTTATGACTTGGGCGAAAGTTTTTTGGCGGCCGATCAGCGCCTATTGTCCCTCATCGGGCACGTTAAGGGGTCAATCCATTAGAAATCACCCACACCATGTTGCTCAACATTTGTGTATTTTCAAATTTTTAGTACCAGTTATTCCCCAATACTAGGTGAGTTTTAAAGTATAGTTAGAACAAATTTTAGGTATATACTTTTTTCTGACGGACATTTTAAGGTTGCTTCGTAACCGTTTTTCGGCCGAAAACAAGTTTTACTCAAATGTATATAACTTTATTAATTTTATAGATATCAAGACAAAATAAAGAGCAAATTATCAGAACGATGCTTTAGATTTTCTGTCCTTATATAATATTACCTAAGTAGTTAGAAAAGTGCAGACAAAAATGCACAACTATAAATTGAAAATTAACTTAAAACGAAAGTTTTAGTGTTGCGAAATTATTAGAAGGAAGAAAGACTGACCTTTCATTTTTAAAATACGATTTTCTCATTTTTAAAAAATTATATTAAAACAAGGACAATGTTCTCAAGGTTCAAACTTGTACACCAAGTAGTCCTATAATAAATTTATACAAGAAAACAAAAATTAAAGGTGAGTATTTCTTCCTTCTGATAATTTTACAGCACTAAAACTCCCGTTTTAGGTTAGGTTGTGAATTTATTTATGCACTTTTCTAACTACATAGGGAACATTATGTAAAGACAAAAAACTAGAGCATCATTCTGATAATTTTGGTTTTTATTTTGTCTTCATATCTATAAAATTAATAGAGATGGATACATTTAGGTAAAACTTGTTTTCGGCCGGAAAACGGTTACGAAGCAAACTTAAAATGTCCGTAAAAAAAAATCTTAATCCTTAAAATTTTTCTAACTATAGTTTTGAACTCACCTAGTATTGGGCAATAACTGGTGAAAAAATTAGGAAAATCAAAAATGTCCAGCAACAATTGTTATTGCCGATATTTGTTTTTGAGTTTTGTGAAGAGTATAATCATAAATAATTAACACTGTTGTATCCTTTCTTCACACTTTATTTTCTAATGGTTAGATATATATTTCAAGTGCTAAGCACTCATTGTTATTGAAAATGAGTGCTTAGCACTTGAAATATATATCTAACCATTAGAAAATAAAGTGTGAAGAAAGGATACAACAGTGTTAATTATTTATAATTGTTATTGTATTTGGGTGATTTCAAATGAATTGGCCCTGAGCCGAAAACCCATAGTCGCGCTAGAAATTTTCCACAAACATTTATTTGCTGTTTATAGGGTTTTCGGCTCTCTGGGATGTCATAAAATGCAGCCAGTTTTTCACAAAAATAATATATAATTGCTAGAAATACGAAAAAGTCACGTATCAAATCCATTTACAAAATTCGCGGAATTTTTGACGCAAACAGAATGTTGAAGTGAACAACTAAACTCTAATAACGTGCCAGTTAATGATTACACCTCACACACATTAATCTACGTGACAGAAGTAAAAACTTGTTGAAAACTATTCCAAAATTCATGTGTTCGAAATAAATCCTCCTTGGAATATTTGATAAGTTTAAGCGGTAGATAATTGCATTTCAGTGTTTACATGCGCCCGCAAAGTTTTGATTTACGATCGGCACTTGAATATTTCAGTGCTCATTAAAAATATTTTAATTACACGCTTTCGCACACTCGGCCTTTTGCGGATAAAACGCGACCCGATGCACGCAAACTGAAATTATTATCTCTTTGCTCATTTACCGTTTTTTTTTGTTTGTTATCATACACCTAAAACACACACTGTGTAATTAACGTATTATTACTTAATGGTTATTCAACATGCGAAATAAAATTTTAGGGTGATTTTTTTTTCTTAGGGGACCTTGAATTATGCAATTATTTTTGTGATGAATTGTAATAATTTTGATTACTTCCCTAGGGATTAACTGCCTTATTAATAGACCGTGAAATATTGTTCTACAGCAAATTTGTCTTTTAAGTAGGTATACATGGACTGAATTGACGCCAGATTAATCGTGTAACCCTCATCTTAGAAGTTTTATATTGAACGCTTTTCAAAAATATCTCGCCATAACGACGACTATCTTGAAGAATATAATTCAACAAAGAAGAAATATAACAAGCTACTTATTCAAAATAGATCAAATCACTATTCTTCACAAATTCAAAACTCAGAAAATACAGGCAAATGTGTTTGGAATATTACTAACAACATCAAAGGAAAGCAAAAGAAAACGTCAAAAATAAATGTACCTAGAACAGCTAAAGAAATAGCGTGTACTTTCAACAACTACTATAAGAGTGCTATTGACGAACTAACAAAAAATACTAATAGTATCGTTTACTCCGACAACATTCCACCTAACACCAATAGTATCTTTATTAAACCAGTAACTGAATCCGAATGTTATAATCTAATCAACAAACTAAAAAACACACTTTCCTGTGGGTACGACAACATTCCCAGTATAGCAATAAAATTTTGTCTACTAGAATTAATAAAACCCCTAACTTATATTATAAACAATTCAATTCAGTATGGAATATTCCCTGATAAATTAAAAACGGCCATAATTAAACCTATATTCAAGAAAGGAAACTCAGAAAATGTTGATAACTATAGACCAATTAGCCTCTTACCTGTGTTCTCAAAAATGTTCGAACAAGTGATGATCAGTAGAATAAATACATTTTTGAATAAATAAAACAATATAAGTGATTCACAGCACGGATATCGCAAAGGGAAAACCACGTCCACAGCAATTTATGATTTTATAGAAAAAATCATAACGCACACAGAGAACAGGGAAACAATAATAGGTGTATTTATCGACCTAACAAAAGCCTATGATTGTGTGGATCATAAAATTTTGCTGTCCAAGCTCGAAAAAAATGGCATTAGAGGTAACGCCCTAAGCTGGTTTAGGTCGTACCTAAGTAATCGAAATCAGCGGGTGGTTGTAGAGGTGGACGGTATTGCGGCCCAATCCGAACCAGCTGCGATAACTACCGGGCTGCCCCAAGGGAGTTTAACAGCACCCACGCTCCTTTTGTTATTCATTAACGACCTAAATTTCCAACTAAAATCCCATAATGAAGCAATCGTCAACTATGCCGACGACACAAATGTACTTGTTGCAGGTGAAGATATCAACACATTGTTAACTGACACAAACTTTCTGTTTACCCAGATTCAAAAATGGTTTAAAAAAAATAAACTATTAATAAATAACCACAAAACAAATGTTCTGCTGTTCAGTCCGTCTAATAAATCCTATAAAATTGAAACCATAAATCTAGACAATCAAAAAACAACTATATCCGACTCAGTAAAATTCCTAGGTGTTCACATTGATAACAGAGTAAACTGGAAATCACATACAAAAAACAGAGAGTAAGCTCACTTCTGTTCTATACACTCTTAGAGAGCTCTCAAAATATCTTACTAAATCGG
The DNA here is from genome assembly GCA_932526585.2 of Philonthus cognatus. NCBI lineage: Eukaryota > Metazoa > Arthropoda > Insecta > Coleoptera > Staphylinidae > Philonthus > Philonthus cognatus. Next base: position 81,855,235 of record OW052245.1, on the reverse strand, counting down.
TGGTAAAAACAACATACAACGCTAATTTTGAAAGCATCATGAGATATGGCATAATTTTTTGGGGAAAGCAGTCATACGCAAAGAAAATTTTCATACTACAGAAAAAAGCACTTCGCATCATATATGGTTTGAAAAATAGACAATCCTGCCGCGGGGTTTTCAAATCAAATAACATCCTCACCTTCTATGGAATATACATTTTGGAAACTATAATAGTTTATCATAAACACGTAAAGGGAGGGGATAACAAATTAAACATATATAAAACTAGAACTAACAACTACATGATTCCTCGCCATAAAAGAAAGATTACAGAAGATGGAATACATTATTCGGCAATTAAGCTCTTTAATGCTCTTCCAGAGAACATAAAAACTTTAAAAAATGACCTAAAACGATTGAAAAGATCCTTATTAATTTTTTTAATTGAGAAAGAACTATACTCACTGCAAGACTTATTATTATAACTAATTTATTATTATAGTTTTGTGTCTGTAACAATATTATTACTTTGAGTATTTGTGTGTGTTTGTTTATGTATAGGAATGTACTGTGAATGTATACTTTACATATTTTATTCTGCTTTGTTATTATATTTAGTTAACCTGACGCAATTTTCAATTTGTACAAATTTTGACACTTTAAAAATAAAAACATATTATTACTATTATTATTATTATTATTATTATTATTATTATTATTATTATTATTATTATTATTATTATTATTATTATTATTATTATTATTATTATTATTATTATTATTATTATTATTATTATTATTATTATTATTATTATTATTATTATTATTATTATTATTATTATTATTATTATTATTATTATTATTATTATTATTATTATTATTATTATTATTATTATTATTATTATTATTATTATTATTATTATTATTATTATTATTATTATTATTATTATTATTATTATTATTATTATTATTATTATTATTATTATTATTATTATTATTATTATTATTATTATTATTATTATTATTATTATTATTATTATTATTATTATTATTATTATTATTATTATTATTATTATTATTATTATTATTATTATTATTATTATTATTATTATTATTATTATTATTATTATTATTATTATTATTATTATTATTATTATTATTATTATTATTATTATTATTATTATTATTATTATTATTATTATTATTATTATTATTATTATTATTATTATTATTATTATTATTATTATTATTATTATTATTATTATTATTATTATTATTATTATTATTATTATTATTATTATTATTATTATTATTATTATTATTATTATTATTATTATTATTATTATTATTATTATTATTATTATTATTATTATTATTATTATTATTATTATTATTATTATTATTATTATTATTATTATTATTATTATTATTATTATTATTATTATTATTATTATTATTATTATTATTATTATTATTATTATTATTATTATTATTATTATTATTATTATTATTATTATTATTATTATTATTATTATTATTATTATTATTATTATTATTATTATTATTATTATTATTATTATTATTATTATTATTATTATTATTATTATTATTATTATTATTATTATTATTATTATTATTATTATTATTATTATTATTATTATTATTATTATTATTATTATTATTATTATTATTATTATTATTATTATTATTATTATTATTATTATTATTATTATTATTATTATTATTATTATTATTATTATTATTATTATTATTATTATTATTATTATTATTATTATTATTATTATTATTATTATTATTATTATTATTATTATTATTATTATTATTATTATTATTATTATTATTATTATTATTATTATTATTATTATTATTATTATTATTATTATTATTATTATTATTATTATTATTATTATTATTATTATTATTATTATTATTATTATTATTATTATTATTATTATTATTATTATTATTATTATTATTATTATTATTATTATTATTATTATTATTATTATTATTATTATTATTATTATTATTATTATTATTATTATTATTATTATTATTATTATTATTATTATTATTATTATTATTATTATTATTATTATTATTATTATTATTATTATTATTATTATTATTATTATTATTATTATTATTATTATTATTATTATTATTATTATTATTATTATTATTATTATTATTATTATTATTATTATTATTATTATTATTATTATTATTATTATTATTATTATTATTATTATTATTATTATTATTATTATTATTATTATTATTATTATTATTATTATTATTATTATTATTATTATTATTATTATTATTATTATTATTATTATTATTATTATTATTATTATTATTATTATTATTATTATTATTATTATTATTATTATTATTATTATTTTAATTTTAAACTCGACTCTGTTGTCGGTTATATTATGCTTGGACGGGCGCTGGCCAAGTCCAGGCATAGTCTATTTTTGGTTGAGGAAATTTCGTGTTATGTTGCATGTATGTAGTATGATTGCTTTCTGTACTTATGTGTGAATGTTTGTGGGTAAATTAATATTATTATTATTACTATTATTATTATTATTATTATTATTATTATTATTATTATTATTATTATTATTATTATTATTATTATTATTATTATAAAAAACAAAAAATGCGAGAACATTTTCAGAGTACACATCTGGATATGTCTATGCCTTAGCTTACAGATGTGTTAATTGCTTCCGAATATGTATGCACTTAACAAATCAGTGAGCTAATGCATAGACATTTCCCGATGTGTACTCTGAAAATGCTCTCGCATTATTTGTTTTTGAAAAGCATTCAATATAAAAGTTCTAAGATGATGTATATTCTGTAAATTTTCTGCCATTCGTTGTTTTTGAAAAGCGTTTAATTTAAAACTTTTAAGGTCAGGGTTACACTAATAATCTGGCGTCAATTTAGTCCATGATAGTTATCAGAATTAATCGTGTAAGTCGTGGACTGACGGAAATATTATGATAGCTCTTGTGAGTCCGTCAATCTGTCGTCAATCCAGATTGCTGCCAAACGGATGTTAGATTGATCGTGCAACCTGTGTCTAACAAGTGTTTCCTCTTCCTAATGGAAAATGAAGTAACATTTTGAATTTAGAAAAGCCTGAAAATTTGAAATAAAACATTTTAAACCTTTCTTCACAAATGTAGTCTTTACCAGATGTACACTTCTGTGCAATAAAATTAATCACAAGTCTCATAACTATTTTTACCTACGCCCTATCTAGTAACCGCATCATACCACACTTTCATCTTGACAAGTATGATTGACATTACGTACACATGCACGTAATAGCTTTGACAAGTACATTACGTGCTGACAGCTGAACAGCTGATTGCTTATAGTACAACCAAATGACATTTCTTTGAAGTACAGGGAGTTTTTGTCTAAAGTATACGTATTCCAAATTCAGCTTATTTTCTATAAATCTTTACTTATTCGTTGTTTTTTTTAAGAGTTCAATTTGAAGCTTTAAGCGAGTGTTTTCCACTCCCAGACTAAGCATGAAGTAAAATTTCGAGTTTAGAAAAGCCCCGTGAAAATTTGTCGAGGGTCGCGCAGCGACCCGAGACAAATTTTCTGGGCTTTTCTAAACTCGAAATTTTACTTCATGCGCCACGCGTATAAATCACTAAAATATTGTGAGCTCTAAGTATATTTGAATCTCACTTGAAATCAGTGTTTTATACGCGTGGCGCATGAAGTAAAATTTCGAGTTTAGAAAAGCCCAGAAAATTTGTCTCGGGTCGCTGCGCGACCCGAGACAAATTTTCACGGGGCTTTTCTAAACTCGAAATTTTACTTCATGCTTAGTCTGGGAGTGGAAAACACTCGTTTAAGGTTTATATTAAACTCTTTTAAAAAACAACGAATGTCGGAAAATGTACAGCTTTACTCCCTGTATATTGATCAAGTGGTAATTTAGTTTTCATCATTGTCATGGTACCATTAAAAATTATTACAATAAATAAGTTGTTCTTTTATTGTTATTGTTTATTTTGTTAGGGCGTAGGTAAAGTATCGTACGTTTCTCGAGTGGTATGGCAATTACATACTCGCGGAATACTGCACTCGCCGCTGCGCGGCTCGTGCGCAATATGTCCGCTCATACAGAGAGTTTTATGTAACACCCAACATTTTCATAACCAGAAGTTATCTTTGAAGTATCCATATGCATACGTTGCACATTTTCCGATGCTCGGTTTATTAATAGAATGAAATTTGAAGCTTTAAGCGAGTGTTTTCTACTCCCAGACTAAGCATGAAGTAAAATTTCGAGTTTAGAAAAGCCTGAAAATTTGGTTTGGTCGCGTAGCGCGAAGCGCGGAGCGGCCAAACCAAATTTTCAGGCTTTTCTAAACTCGAAATTTTACTTCATGCGTTACCGGTACAAAACACTGAAATAATACGAAGTTTAAAACGCACCGCTGAACGTTACATTGCATCAGCGTTTTGTACCGGTGGCGCATGAAGTAAAATTTCGAGTTTAGAAAAGCCTGAAAATTTGGTTTGGCCGCTCCGCGCTTCGCGCTTCGCGACCAAACCAAATTTTCAGGCTTTTCTAAACTCGAAATTTTACTTCATGCTTAGCCTGGGAGTGGAAATGACCCGCTGAAAGCTTCAAATTAATTTCTTTTAATAAACCAAGCATCGAAAAATATGCAACGTATGCATATGGATATTTAAAAGAAAAATTACCATTATGAATATGTTCGGTGTTACATAAAACTCCCTGTATGTAATATGCTGCATACCACTCTCGTTACGTAATATAGTATTACAATATTTTTGTTGTATAATTCGGGTCTGTGTTTATTGCCTAGCAGCAGTTTCAATAAATGATCAAACACCATAACTTGAAAATAACGCCTTTATTAAAAAATAAACTAAGAATTTTTTTAAAAACGCTCGTAACAAATACAACAAAGCCGAAATAGAAAAACTATCTTCTATTTTAGTTAGAATTTGAATTTTTGAATTGTTGTCTAAATGACGCAGCATTTTGACACCATCCAAGGAGGATTTATTTTGAAGTATGCACTTAATTGACACAATTACATATTATTGTAGCTAGGAAACTCATCACGTCCGTTTTAAACTATAGCATATTTTATGTGCTTAATTTTATTGCACAGAAGTGTACATTTTGGACAGAAAGTGACCATTATCACTAGTTTGGTACTAATTAAAAAAAACGAATTTTGGCTTAGTCCCTGAATGAACTAAGTGTTCAAAACTGTATTCCAGACTTTATCGTAAAACACTGATTTAACATGCTCCAGGGTGCTGCACGACACTATTATGAGCATGCTTTTAAATCAACTAGTGGAAACAAATCTATATTTTTTCTTTGTTCAAGTAGAAACTGTACCGAATGAACCGTATGAAAATTATTCACACCCTCGCTAACAATAGAGAAGTGCGAATAAATTACACGAGCGTGTAACTCTCATACAAGTCCAAAACACATTTAATAAGGCGAGAAGCCGACGTGCAACAATGCGACGGGGTGGAAAAACCCGAAAACGCCCCCTATTTACTTCCACCGGGAACTCGAGAGGGGGGCCGAATCCGTTCCTGTACGCCATCAGACGTAACAATAAAAAATTGCCGTCGATGTGATCCCGACTGTTTTCACTTCCCTCGGCTGCCGGAAAAAAATGTGGTCACGTGCTGACTGTTATCCCCAGATTGCAAAAGGGGGACGATCCGATGAAGATTAAATGTTTCATTAGATTAAAAAAAAGTAATGGCTGTATTGACTATGATTTATACGATACAATTACTTCTGTTTAATTGAATAAGTTTTTATTAAAACATGTACCCTCTTATTAATAGACGTAAACTGACGTTTTAAAACCTACACTGAAAAAAAGTAACATGTATATACATACCGGGTAAATATTCCATAAACGAAAATAGGCAATTAACATAAAAGAGGGTTTTTCGCAGATTGCTGCTCCCTATTTTAACTTTAAAGGTTTATAATGACAAAAATTGAAAGGTTATTTTTTCCTCATCTAATAATATGCGAATTAGCTAATTGTTTGGTTATATTGCTCATTATTTTTATCACGAATTCGCAGAAATCACAGATGCTCTTACTATAAGGAATAATCTGAGCTATTTATTTCCCCAAGGGAAAAAGAATTCGTCGACATTTCTTAACTTTTAACACTGACGGAAAATTAACAAACTCACTAAAATTTGTTTTTGAGCGCTTGTTCTAAGCACAATTTTTAGGTCTCAAACAATGTTTATACATCATGAATCGGAAAATCATGTTGAGCCGTGACTCGTAAGACAATAAACAGATTCAAACATCATTCAAGTGACAGATTCATTATGCCGTTGGCAACTATGATTTTAAGATTTATAATTTTCTTTACTGAAATCAATTGAAAATTTTCTAAAGAATTAAAAAAGGCTTCATTAGCATCGGTCGCATCGTGTGTATTAAAAAACAATTAATGACAGTTATCATATACTTATAACTTGATTGTTTTAATATAATGTTTTTACGAACAAAATATGCTAGAAAGAAATGTTAGTAACGTATTTGTATGTTGAAAATTGCGCTTATTACAGATGCTTAAATGTAGTCACATTTGTTTTAATCAGTTTTAAAATATTGTTAAGTAACAATATTTTTATAGAATACTTTTCTTATAAAAAAAAAAATAGTTAAAGCAATTTCAAATATCAAAAAGATTGACTGAGATTTTTGTTCGATTTTTTTTAAATAAAATTTTCATCGACAAATCGCAATTTTTGTAAGCGGGTTGTATGCAAAAAATCAAGATTTTTATACAAAAAAAAATATTTCTATAAAAATTCCGAAGAAATCACAGATGCTCTTACTATAAGGAATAATCTGAGCTACTTATTTCCCCAAGGGATAAAGAATTCGTCGACATTTCTTAACTTTTAACACTGACGGAAAATTAACAAACTCACTAAAATTTGTTTTTGAGCGCTTGTTCTAAGCACAATTTTTAGGTCTCAAACAATGTTTATACATCATAAATCCTCGTTAATTTGCAAATTGCTTACTTTTAGAAAAAAACTAAATCAGTTAGGTTATATAGTTTGTATAAAACGATTTTTATTGGAGAAAGCCTATTTTAGCTTTGATGATTTTCTGAATGAATCTAATTTAAGCTCAATTCTAAAAGCAATCTAATATCTCATGAAGTTTTTTGTTTTCCAGAACATAACTACCTCATTTTAATGTGTTTTTAATGTTTTAACGAGTTTTTCTTACATGTATTTATATTTATTGTACGTTTATATTTTTGTATTAGCGTAGTTTCCATTGACCTGTGTAGCACAATTGTGTTTAACAATAATAAAGTATTATTATTATTATTATTATTATTAAATGTAGCACGTTAAACACAATATGTGAAAAATTGACAAGTTTTCCGTTTTGAATAAAAACTGAATGTAAAGTTAAATTAACAAAATAAATCATGTTTGTTTTAAGGTGATGTTTTTACAGATAAAATTAGTTTGAAATAGATGTTAATTAAGTATTCGTATCTTGAAAATTGTGCTAATTATAGATACTTAGTTGTAATCACATTGGTTTTAAACAATTTTCTAATGTTATTATGAATTTTTCTTAAATATTTTTTTTTTTATAAAAAAAATGGTGTAGGTGATTTCTAATATCAAGGAGAATAACTGAGAATGTACAGATTTATTTCAAAAATTAATTTTTTTTCAAAATGGATAAAAATCAAGACTTTTACAAGAATAATAAAAATTACAAAATTCCGAAAAAAATAACAGATACATTTACTAGTATTAGAAATAATCTCAGCTATTTATTTTCTCAATAAAAAACATAATTCGTCGACTTTTCTCAACTTTTGAAATCGACAAATAACTTAAAACACCCTGAAATTTTATTGTAAACGCTTATTTTCAGCACAATTTTTGAGTCTTAAGGAATGTTTGTAGTTAAAATAATTAGCAGCATTCTGTTAATTAATGTTAATTGCCTATGTGTGCTTTACGAATATTTACCCATAATATGAGCCAAATTTACCGAAACAAAACGTGTTTATATCAAACATTCTACAAGTTAGAATGTTCGCTGTAAACACGAACCATGTTTCCATAAAATATTTTAACAAGTTAGAATCTTTAACGAAAACACGTTACTAGACAGGCTCATATTACTTAATTAGAGTATTAATTATTTCTTTCAGTGTAAAACAGATTCTTAAAGCTTTCGATTAATTCCACTATTTTCTGTATTTAGAGAAGTGTTTAATTTGAAATTTCTTACAAGTGTTTTCACTCCTTAGTTAAGCATAAATAGTTTGAGTTTAGAAAAGCTGGATAATTTGGAAAATTTGCGAATTTCTTAAAAAAATTATGATAGGCGTCGAAATATTGAAAATTAACGACAATCTTGGAAATTCATGAAAAACGTCCATATTTTTCTAATTAATGAAAATCTTGTAAAGAATTTGCGAATTTCTTAAAAAATTTATGATAAGCGTCGAAATATTGAAAATTAACGACAATCTTGGAAATTCATGAAAAACGTCCATATTTTTATAATTAATGAAAATCTTGAAAATAATTGCTATAGGCGTGTAATTTTTGAAAATTGAATTTTACAAAAACTGTCAAGATTTGTAATTTGTAATCTAGAAAAATCGGGAACAAGAGTTATAATTTTGAAAATTAATGAAAACGTTGAGAATTCACAAAATGTCGCAGAGATTTTGAAAATTAACAAGAATTCTAAAAAATTCATGAAAATCGTCGAAATCTTTTAATGTGACGAAAATTTAGCAATTTACAAAAATACTAAGATTAAAAAAAATAGACAAAAATAAAGTGAAAAAGTGTGAAAATCTACGAAAATTTACGAAAAACGTTGAGGTTTTAAAAATTGACGAAAATCTTGAAAATATATGTAAAGTATAAGCGAAAAATTTGGAAATTTACCAAAACGACATTTTTGTTTTTTTGCCGTCAAGTTGACAAAATTAGTTGGGTTTTTTGGTTTTAGTGGCGGAAATTAATTTAGAAAAAGGAGACGATGACTTTATTGTGAAATGTGTATGTATATTTTTTTTATAAAAAAAAATATTTTTGTGCCTATATTTCGCCAAAAATTTTGTTGTTTCGTCAGGGTAAAAATTGTAAAATTTAAATAAAGAAACAAGCAATATTAAATAAAAAGATTATACCTGACCTTGTAAGTATTTTACTTTTTGGTATAATCGTTTTATTTAATATTGCTTGTTTCAATTTTTTTAAATATTAGAATTTTTGCCCTGAGGCAGTAAAATTTTTGGCGAAATATAGGCACAATATATTTTTTAATAAAAAATTAATTACATACGATAAAGTCTTCGTCTCCATTTTATATTTTTAACTAATTCACGCCGCTAAACCAAAAACCCAACTAATATTTACGAAAACTACCAACACTTAAAAAATCGATGAAAATTCGTGAAGTGTAAAATTTTTCAAATTTACGAAAATTTAAGAAATTTAGAAAAACCGTCAAAGTTATATATATATATATAGTTTATTTATTTACGGATAACCATTTTACAATACAAAATATGAAACAAACTGGTAATAGATCCTAAAACAAGTGAGATTACAATAAATATACACAAAATAACGCACAAAACATATTAAAATATTACAGAAAAGATACATCAATATTTCTTTACCACACTACAAAGTTATTTAAATTAAAAATATAGTTCCTTAATTTCTTAAGAGTATATATAAGTTTTAAAAATTTACGGAAATCTTGGAATCTCATGAAAAAAACAACATTTTTTAAATTACTGAATATTTTGCAAATTTATGAAAATTAGAAACAAATTGAAAATTGAAGAAAATTCAGAACATTTATACCAAGTATCAACATTTTGAAAATTTATCAAAATTTAGGAAATTTAGGAAAATCATGAGAGTTTTGAAAATTAAAGAAAATTTTAGAAATTTACGAAAAGCGTTAAAAATGAACTAAAGTTTTAGAAATTCACCAAAATTCGTCGAAACTTAAATGACTAATTCAAATCTTGAAAATTCCACAAATTGTTCACAAAACTAAACGAGTGTCTTCCACTCCCAGGCTAAGCATGAAGTAAAATTTCGAGTTGAGAAAAGCCTGTAATTTGGATTTGGACGCGTAGCGTCCAAATCCAAGTTCTGGCTTTTCTCAACTCGAAATTTTACTTCATGCGCCACGCGTATAAAACACTGATTTAAAGTGAATATTTTGGCATTTCACATTGAGAAATCTCACGAATTTTCAATTTTAAATATTTTCATAACTTTAAAAAAAATCTACATATATATGAGTCGCCTATTTCCAAAAACTCCTACATCTATTGTTTTCAAATAGATTTAGGGGTTTCTGAAATAGGAGACTCATATATCATAAAAATTTGTTTTTATATTCACAGGACACGCCTTCGACATTAAATAAGAAATTTTATTGTTAAAGAATTATTCTCATTTGATTATTATTATACTTTTATATGTACCAGCCTTATGTTTTGTTTTTGTCTTGTAATTGTGAAATGTTACCTGTTGGACAACAAATGAATTATTATTGTTATTATTTCTATTATAATTATCACAAAAAAATTATATATAACACACAGGTCCATTTGCACCCGAACAGATTAGTTTTAATCATCCACTAATCAGTGATTAAACCTCTGATTAAGTCAAATTTCTAGAACATAAGAATGTTATAAATTTGTAAGATATCCGAAACATATCCTTTTATCAATATGCAATTGTGTAAACAGTTTGTAAATGCAATTGCGTTTTTAAAAAGTACTAATCACTGATTAAGTTAATCGACTTGGGTGCAAACTGGCAACATCGTCTTAGATGGTATTTTTTTGCACAAAAAATGTTTCTAAAAATAATACTACTGACATAAATACATTATCAACTTAAGGCAAAAGCTGCAAATTTTAGGCATTCATTGCTTTATTTGCCTAATTTTAAGCATTAATTGCTTTTAACATCAAATAATGGGCCCCTGGACACCAAGAAATCGTATATTTTAGATGTTTTACGTGAAAATAATTGACATATCACAAGATTTTAATTAATTTTCACATATATTTTGACTTAAAATATCATGACATGGATTTTCGACAATTTTGATTAGAATGCAATGTGGTGAGATTTATATTATTCTACAAGAATAAGTAAATGTTTTAACTTTTATATAAATAAAACAATTTAAACACTTTCAAATATATATTGTGCATTCGCTAAAATTGATTCGCCACACTGTGGTGAAGATAAATGAAATTTGTCGGATCAGGTATATAAACAATGTTTATGTTTTTTTTTTTTTTACAGGACATAGAAATACAAGAAAGAATAAACAAAACTGCTAAATTATACCACACAATGAGAGAAACATTTATTAATAGAGCAGAAATATCCAAGGAAACAAAAATAAAAGTATTCAAAAGTATATACAGACCCATACTTACATATGGTTGCGAATCCTGGAACTTGACACAACAACAAAGAAGTAAAATACAAGCCATGGAAATGAAATACCTAAGAAGAGTGAAAGGAGTAACAAAAAGAGACAGGCTAAGAAATACTGAAATAAGAAAAGAACTCGAATGTCAGCCAACACTAGAAGTGATAGAAAGAAGGCAGCTTGGATGGTGGGGACACTTACAACGAATGGAAGACACAAGACCAGTCAGGGAAGTATGGGAAGCAAAAGTACACAAAAATAAAAAGAGAGGAAGACCGAGACAAACATGGGATGAAACCATTGCTGCAATACTAGGCAGAAAAGGACTAACCTGGGCAGAAGCGAAGAAATTAGGGAAGCACAGAAACGGATAGAAGAAGTTTATAGCAGGATGAACATTCCTGCAACAAATCCTACACCAATATTTGGTAGAAGGACAAAAGATTATATATATATATATATATATATATATATATATATATATATATATATATATATATATAATAGTCATTTCACAGTCATTTCACAGCAATAAACGCATAAGCGGCAACAACGGGGCAGGTAAAGGGGCCTCCAGCGTCGATGTTTGAATCCCTCGAGCTCAGGCCCGAGATTTCAAACACCGCGCGCTGGCTGGCGTGACGTTCCTGGAAACGGATGGCGTGCGCCTCTCTCCGTCGGTGACAGAGACGGAGAGAGCCGAGTGGCACCTGTGGACAGGCACCAGCCATTGTTGCTGTTTATGTGAAGACACGTGCGTCGTTTCGCACTAAGATGCGGCCGCGTGAGTTAAAAGTTAATCAAATATAAACAAGTGCGGTGATAACACCCCGGGTTACCCAAGAAACAGTGGAACACAGTGACAGTTTCCAATTTTAAAATGTGAATGTGCCGTTTGTTTTCGTTTAAAATTTCACTTCTGCCGTAACCACGCGGTTACGAATTTTTTATACACAATAACCTCACTTTTATTTAATTTCAACAACCACCATGAGTATCGTTAGGATAATAAAACAAATACAGCGTCAGTTTAACAATAGTTTGTTCAAATAATCACAAATGTAAGCTCAAATTTATTTGCTAATTAATATTTTTTCAAGAATTCGTCATCAACTAACAGTTTAATTCAGATCAGTAATTTTTTGTTTTTTGCTCATTGTTTTTAGTGTTAACCCTGAGGAAGGGACAAAATGAGTCCCGAAAGCTTGGCATTACAATAAAGTAGATTACACACATCTCTCCTGCCGTATTATTGGTCGAATGCCCTGTTAGGAAATTTTCCGAACTCTGCCCCTGCCTATATATATATATATATATATATATATATATATTTTTTTAATTAAGATTTAAGAGGGGCGAATTTGTTAAGTCCGTTCGTCCCTCTTAGTTTAAGAACTAGGATTAGCAATTATTATTAATACCATTGACGCTAATTTCATTTTGTATTTTGTACATTCTGAAAATAAAGATATATTATTATTATTATACTAAATATTATTTTTTTTAAATCCACCCCCACATAAACATTGTATATATACCTGGCCCGACAAATTTTATTTATCATTTCTTCGCCTGAAGAAGCCACAGTGTGGCGAAACAATTGTAGCGAATGCATAATATATATTTGAAAGTGTTTAAATTGTTTTATTTATATAAAAGTGAAGATGAACTTTCAACATTTATCAGCCTTATCAGCAATTCAGTGTTTTAACATTTTTTTCTTGTTACACTTTTGGGCCCGACGGGCCCCCTGGTCCGGATTCCGCAGATCTCGCGGAATCCACAGGGGTTCCGCGAGTTAAGCGGAATCAGGGCCGGGGGCTCTAGAGACCAGTCGGGTCCAAAAGTGTAACAAGAAAAAAAAAATCTTTAAACATTGACGTTACTGATCTACACGTAACAAACAAATTTCGTAAGTATTCCCTTTATTTGTGAATTCAATTTTGTAAAGTAAAAGACTCGTACATATTGTGTTTACTCCATCGAGGTTAAATAAATGTAAATCCTGAATATTTTCGAGAAGCAATCGACTTAGAAGGGATTTTTTTGCATAATCCAAGCTTGAACCATTATGTTGGCATACACAAATTTATTTGATATCCCACAGTTTGCAGGCGGCAAGGCGACTAAGATAAGCTCGATATCAAATATAACGCAACAGGTTAGCGTCGCGATGCTCGGGCATCATTGGCACTTGAAATTAAAACAGTTATTTTTGTGCACAGAAGTAATTGCTTTGAAATTCAGGTACTTATACGAGGAGAGCTCCACTGTGAACCTATTATACCCCTGGCGGAGCTTTAAGTTCAAGCACAAAGGGCCCACGTATATTTTGATTTGACCGGCGGTGCTTTCCTGCTCTTCCTGCTTTAGCATAAACAGTCGGGAAACTAGGACTACAGCAAGACCATAGCGCTACATTCTCTGGATGTTATGTATGTGTACTCGTACTTTGAATTCAGGGTAGTTGCGGGAAACGTAGTTTATACAGAAAGCCATTGTATTTCGCGACGGCTTATTAAGCGCACGGACAGTAATAGACCAGCAGTCCGGTGTGTTGCGGCAATAGCTCACCCTGCGGACATACGACTTATTAATAAGGGTCTAACCATTAAAAGCCGGAATTCTGGTATCGTGATGGGATCGATGCGGACGTTGCGCAGTCTGCATTTTGGCGGAATTAGTGCGAGTAAATTGTTTTAATTATTCATTACGGATGATTGAAATGGAACCCTCCTCGGCGGCATGGCAGCTGAACACGTCTCGCTGTTTAGCATACGCGATCTGTAAGAAGCGGTTCGGGATTGCGCTCAATTCCACGTTTTATTACCATTAAAATGCCGCCTCATTATGCATTCATGTCGTGAAATTATTCGCGGTTTACGAACGACCCAATCTACGCAAATTACTCTCTTCTACGTTTACAGTTAAATTATGAAAACATTATAAATCTAAATGTTTCCAAATCCTGTTAATAAATCTACTTTTATATCATTTTTATTGGACTTGTAATTCATGTAATTCAACGTTAACAAACCAGACTAAAATTTTTAAATATGACAACACTAATACATAGGTACACTGAATTTTCCTTTCAAATGTACTGGGTGTTTGATTAAGCGTGGCCACCGGCTGTATCTCAGAAATTATGAAGCGTAGCATGTTTGGGGTAAAAAACTGCAGAGTCAAAGTGGCCAAAATAAATCACTGGAAATTAGTTTTAAGTCCCTATCTCCGTCGCTAGAGGGCGTAACATCTATAGCCAAATACAAAAACAGATTTTTATAAAAAAAACTGCTAAATTGGGCTGGGTTAAAAATATACAAATCGTAATCTACGCTGAATTTAACTCAATTTTAACTACTAACTGTTTTCATTATCTCGTTGATATAAAGCAGGGGATAGCGGGAAAGTGTGATCATTAAACTGCATGTAACTTTTGTTAGGATTAATTAATGTTAATGCATGTTATTTCTCTTTTAGATTATTTTTTAATCGAAATAACTGCAAAAATGTAAAAGATATAATGTAAAAAAAATATTTATTAGAAATTAGCGTATACAAATGCATACGCTATAAATTTTCCGACTTTCATTGTTGTTTAATAGAGTTATTTCAAAGCTTTAAACGAGTGTTTTCCACTCCCAGATTAAGCATGAAGTAATATTTCGAGATTAGAAAAATCTGAAAATGTTCAGACTTTTCTAAACTCTAAATTTTACTTCATGCGCCACGCGTATAAAACGCTGGTTTTAAGTGAAGTTCAAAATATACGTCTTTAGCATATTTATATGGTAGCATATTGTGAACTTAACAATATTTCAGGGTTTTATACGCGTGGCGCATGAAGTAAAATTTCGAGTTTAGAAAAGCCTGAAAATATGGTTTGGCCGCTCCGCGCTTCGCGCTACGCGACCAAACCAAATTTTCAGGCTTTTCTAAACTCGAAATTTTACTTCATGCTTAGTCTGGGAGTGGAACACACTCGTTTAATGCTTCAAATTGAACTTAAAAAAAAACAATGAAAATTTGAATATTCACAGTATAGTTATTAAAATATGTATACTTGAAAGAAAAACTGATTGTATATCTTTATTATTCTAAAGCGAACAAACCAAATTTTCAGGCTTTTCTGAACTCGAAATTTTACTTTATGCGCCACGCGTACAAGACACTGATTTCAAGCGAGGTTTACTCGTTCAGAATATTTCAGTGCTTTCAGTGTTTAATACGCGTGGCGCATGAAGTAAAATTTCGAGTTTAGAAAAGCCTGAAAATTTGGTTTGGCCGCTCCGCGCTTCGCGCTACGCGACCAAACCAAATTTTCAGGCTTTTCTAAACTCGAAATTTTACTTCATGCTTAGTCTGGGAGTGGAATACACTCGTTTAATGCTTCAAATTGAACTTAAAAAAAAAACAATGAAAATTTGAATATTCACAGTATAGTAATTGAAATATTTATACTTGAAAGAAAAACTGACTGTATATCTTTATTATTCTAAAGCGACCAAACCAAATTTGCAGGCTTTTCTAAACTCGAAATTTTACTTCATGCGCCACGCGTACAAGACACTGATTTCAAGCGAGGTTTACTCGTTCACAATATTTCAGTGCTTTCAGTGTTTAATACGCGTGGCGCATGAAGTAAAATTTCGAGTTTAGAAAAGCCTGAAAATTTGGTTTGGCCGCTCCGCGCTTCGCGCTACGCGTCCAAACCAAATTTTCAGGCTTTTCTAAACTCGAAATTTTACTTCATGCTTAGTCTGGGAGTGGAACACACTCGTTTAATGCTGCAAATTGAACTTAAAAAAAAAACTATGAAAATCTGAAGATTCACAGTATAGTAATTGAAATATGTATACTTAAAAGAAAAACTGATTGTATATTTTATTAATTTTAAAATATTAGTTCAAATCTTCGCGTAACTTAAAAATTCCCTTTCTATAGCAACACATTAATAGTTAGCAACATTGATTTTTTTTATTTTGATAAAACTGTCTTTCGATTTGCAATAGCCTAATGCTGCCAAATAATTACCTATCGGCAATAAAATCAATGGATTGGTTCGATTTTGAACAAAAATTCAGAAATATTTTTAACGAATAATTTAACAGTTGGTATATTTTTTAAGGGTTATTGCATGACATTTTTCTGTTAGATTATTTTTGAATTGAAATTGTATTGTATTAATTGTATTAATAAAAACAAATCTTTATTGCTGCAAAAAATAGCTAAATTCTGAAATGTTCGCAGTTGCTGAAGTGATTTTCTCACCAAATAAGGTTATTGAAAATACAGAGAAATGTCTATTTTATTTAGTTTATTTTTAATTTTACAGTAAACTTAGTTTAACTTTTATAATCATTTGATTATATTGCAAAAAATTGCTGGATTCTGAAAATTTTCGCAGTTGCTGAAGTGTCTATAGACATAGACCTATTATTATTATAGATTATTTACAGTAAATCTACTCTGAATTTTGACAACAAATTTAGTGTTTGGTGCAAAAAATTGCTGGATTCTGAAATTTTTCGCAGTGGCTGAAGTGTCTATTGTTGTTTAGATTATTTACGGTAAATTTACTCTGAATTTTGCTCGATTTCAAATACCTTCTCATGTCATTAGCTTTTACATAAGACGCAGATGAAAATGGTAAAGTCTAATCGTTAAAATGGTTGTAACTTTAATTACGTTTAACCAAATCCAACAAACGTTGACTAAATTGATAAATAATTGAATGCACTTTTAAACACTATGTATTTTGATTTAATTTAGTGTCTCTAGTAAGAAACAGAGGGTGCTATTATTTTTCATATATATATATATATATATATATATATATATATATATATATATATATATATATATATATATATATTCAATATATCTTCGGTTAGGATGAAGATATTTGGATGCGGTTTTTGCCAGTTTTCACACTATTTCTCATTTTAATTAACTATTGTAACTTATGTATACCTTCCAATTTAAAAATTTAGAGAAAATGGAGAAAATACGGTTATTGTCTCAATCGCGCCCTTAATATTGAAACCAAAATAAACCAGAGTGAATTATGTTTTTAAGTGTATTCAATTATCTATCAAATGAGCACAAGTTTATTTAATTCAGTGAAACCTGACAAAAGTTACAGGCATTTAAATAATTAGACATTTTCGCACAGAAGAACGAAAATGTCTAATTATTTAAATTTAATATGTGAGACATAAAAAACGACAATTAATTAAAATTACGTAAAATTTACCGTACAATAAGATTTTTGTATTATTCACATCGCTTAATTTGGCATTTATTCAATAAAAAATGTTTTAATCTAAAGTATTAATTTAAAGGTAGCGCCCTCTTGTGACGATGGTATGAACTTAAGAATAATTTCCACCGATTTCTCTTGGCCACATTTACAATTAAATTTTTTACCGCAACATGCTACGATGTATAGTTTCTGAGATAGAGCCGATGGCCACGCTTAAGCAACCACCCGGTACATATTATAATGTATGCACTATAAAATTACAGGCATTAATTGCTTTTTATAAGCGTTCAATTGAAAGCTTCAAACGAGTGTTATCCACTCCCAGACTAAGCATGAAGTAAAATTTTGAGTTTAGAAAAGCCTGAAAATTTGGTTTGGTTGCGTAGCGCGAAGCGCGGAGCGACCAAACCAAATTTTCAGGCTCTTCTAAACTTGAAATATTACTTCATGCGCCCCGCGTATGAAACACTGATTTCAAGTCAAATTCCCTTGTTCACAATATTTCAGTGTTTTCAGTGTTTAATACGCGTGGCGCATGAAGTAAAATTTCGAGTTTAGAAAAGCCTGAAAATTTGGTTTGGTCGCTCCGCGCGTCGCGCGACGCAACCAAACCAAATTTTCAGGCTTTTCTAAACTCGAAATTTTACTTCATGCTTTGTCTGGGAGTGGAAAACACTCGGTTAAACTTTAAATTGACCTCTTTTAAGAAAACAACGAATATTTAAAAATCTACAACACGTTATTAGGATATGTATACTCAAAAGAAAAAAATCACAAGAAATGATGATTTCAAACTTTTCTAAAAGAAATAACGCTAATATACTCGCGAAATAAACAGGAGAACATTGTCAAGTAACGTCAAAATTTGACACAACTTACAAAAATCGTTGCAGATACAACTCTTGGCATACTCTCTAAAAAAATTGAATCACACATTCCATACCAATGAGTCATAGGACATCTCTTCCGAATTCCACTATACATAGAATTTTACTTTTAAGTGTACATGTTCTGATGTATGCGCTGTAAAATTTCAGACATTAATTGCTTTTTTATAAGCGTTTAATTGAAAGCTTCGAACGAGTGTTTTCCACTCCCAGATTAAGCATGAAGTAAAATTTCGAGTTTAGAAAAGCCTGAAAATTTGGTTTGGTCGCGTAGCGCGAAGCGCGGAGCGACCAAACCAAATTTTCAGGCTTTTCTAAACTCGAAATTTTACTTCATGCGCCACGCGTATAAATCACAGTTTTTAAGTGAAGTTTCAGATACACACATATTCCTGTTATTTATGAAAATTTATACATAAATTATACCATAAATAAATATATTTGGTTGAGTTTCATTTTTCATTAGGCAGTTGAATAATGGTAATTGTTCATCTGCTCGATGAAAACACTGTGTAGTGATATATGTTGCAGTGTTACAACTAATAAAAGTGAAATGTTTCCAACTGCGTTGTTTTTATTTCAAATTATATTATGGAGTTCATCATGCATCCGCCTTGTCAATTAAATGTTGGAAGCAATAGTTTTATGCTGAGTTTCACCAACGTCAATTAAATCGACTAATAGTTATTCACCGATTAAAATCTTGTAACAGTTACATACATGTTAAAAAATTAATCATTTGACATGACATTGTGTTTATGACATAAAAAATGTCTATTCCAATTGACAAATAAATTTAATCAACGAATAAGATTTAACTGAAGTTGGTGAAACCGGACATTAAACTAATAAATTTTATACTGAAATCTTAAAATAAACTCATTAAATTATTCCTAATTGCTGATTTCGTTTGATTAACATTTTTAGCTACAACATCAAACTAAATGATCAATTAAAAACAGTTATTAAAATCCAGCAGCGAAATCAATTTTCTCTGAGTTTATCCATCTCCTCGCGCTCATCAAGACAATTTTATTTCCCCGGCGGTCTTTACAGCGATTTTAATTGTTTATTCACGTGCAGCAACCGTCCCCAACGGCTTAACTGCAGTTGTTTCCCATAAAGTGCAGCAAAATTGGTCCATTAAAAGTGCAACAAAACGAACGGAAGGGGCCCGTTCCGCCGTTTTCACCGCCGTCCCGAGACATCCGATCGGGCCCGTAAAATTCATAATTTAGTTTTGCGAGTTGCGCTATCGCAATTTAAGACGCTATTTTACGACAAGGAAGAGCCGGGTCCTGTTTAATGTGTCCCCGTGTAAACCTGTCGATACACGGCGAAATCGTAAATTTTAAAACATGGTTTTATATTCATCGCTGATTGTCCTAGAATGTATCTTTTCGATAAAAGTGCTGTTTACTTAGTTCGAATAGAAACACGTTCATCTATTATCTACAGAAACACTATTTTACCAAAGTAAATAAATACAATTTCAAAATAATAATCTTCCATTAGATTACAGTGGCGGCTGGTAGCCAACTTCATGTGAAACTAAAACGCCAAGGTAATGCATCCCAGAATTAAAAGGTAAGCTTGTATCGCTGCCAGATGTATGTATATATGACTTAATTTGTGACGTAAAGAGCATTGTAAAACAAAATGCATATATAATGAATTCAACCTCAGATTTTCTAACTGTATGTTTTTGAGTTAACGTGAAGTGATTATTACACTAAAAAAGAATGTTATTCCTTACTTCAGTTTTTTTATTTGTATCGTTAGATGTACATTTCGAGACACAAGGTGCTCATTGCCATAAATTACAAACTGTTAGTTTGTTATTGACAATAAGCACCTTGTGTCTCGAAATGTACATCTAACGATACAAATAAAAAGTGAAGTAAGGAATAACAGTCTTTTTTAGTGACAGATTTTCTATCTTGGATTTGAACCTCACATGAAGTTAGGCCGCCAGCCGCCACTGTTAGATTATTATTTATGCATACGCTGTAACATAACCTTTTAACAGGTACGCTGACCAACTGTAAGTAATATTAATTAAAACAAGTAATTTTTGTTCTCCACCTGGTTTATTTTAATCACTAATGCCCATTTGCACCCAAGTCGATTAACTTACTGATTAAGTTAATCGACTTGGGTGCAAACGGGTACTTAGTATTATTACTTTATAAACACACAACAATTGTATTTACAAATTGTTTATACAATTACATATTAATAAAAAAGACATGTTTAGGATATCTTACAAATTTATAACATCCTTATGTTCTAGACTTAATCAGAGGTTTAATCAATGATTAGTGGATGATGAAAGCTAATCGGTCGAGGTACAAATGGACCTAGATGTACATTTCGTTTAACCAAGTAAACATTTTCAATAGTTGTAGTCAACTACTGTTGCAAGTTGTCGTCTTTTCTATTGCCTAAAAATCCTCATACCACACTTGTAGAGGTTTCCCAGGCTACTTTCTCTTTCTTTTTTAAAATTTCATCTATAGCAGGGTCTGTAAAAATGTGGCATATTTGAGGATTCACAAAGATTCCCTCATTAACCTTAGTTTTACTCAATCTTGGGAATTTCGTTCAAAGGTATTTAAAGCTCTTCTCATCCCGGTTAATGGCTTTCACAAAGTTCTTCATTAATCCAAGCTTAATGTGCAGGAGGGGGAGAAACAAAATGTTATTTGAACCTATTACCGGCTTATATTGGACATTTTTCTCCTAGGAATTGAGACTTCTTAAAAGCACAGTTTAACCGTTGAGGATGATCTGTAAAGACCGAAACACGTCTCAGGAAACTGAAAATCAAATCATAGAACAAATCAAGTGTTTTTCTCCATCAAATTTCCTAAAGGCCATTTGTCTTTCACAAATACAGAAAACAGCAGTACTTGGTATAGCTCAACTGCAGTGCTAGAACCAGAGCAACAACTTTCAAGTCACCAAAGATTAGCCATTTGTGATCCTCGTAGTTGAAGAAATTATTTCATATTCCCGCAAGTTTCCTTCATGTAAACAACATATCTAATGGGAATGGAAGAAAGAAAATTGCCATTCTGTAGTAAGACTGATTTAAAAATGAACTTGGAAGAGTTTATAAACAACTTCTACTGGATCTTGAGTATTCAAGGAATTCATCAAGTCATTGACATCAATACAAGCAACCAAATGTTCTTTTTTTTCTCCTGGTTGAAATATATGTCATTGACTTAGTCTTAATCTTGTCTATCATGTAGTGAGATTTTCTATCTTGACTGCCCCACAAACACACGAAACAGCAGTATTTGGTATAGCTCATCTGCTGTGCCAGGACCAGAGCAACAACTTTCAAGTCACCACAAATCTGCCATTTGTGATTTGATTGCCTCTAGATGTTATTTCATATTCTCGCAAGTTTCCTTTATGTAAACAGTATATCTAATGAGAATGAAAAGAAGACAGTTACCATTGTGTAGTAAGACTGATTTCAAACTGAGCTTGGAAAAGTTTAAACAACTTCCACTAAATTGAATCATGAGTATTCAAGGAATTCATCAAGCCATCGACATCAATACAAGCAACCAAATGTTCTTTCTTTTCAATCATTAACCTTTGTTACACTCAATCTTGGGAATTTCGTTCTAAGGTATTTACAACCCTCCTCATCCCGATTTATGGCTTTTACAAAGTTCTTTATTAATCCAAGTTTAATGTGCAGGCAGAATGTTATTTAGACCTACTAGTGGCACATTTTTGGACATTTCCCTCCTCGAAATTAAGACATCTTAAAGGACATTTGTCTTTCATGTAGTGAGATTTTCTATCTTGACTGCATCAGAAACACTGGAAACAACAGTAGTTGGTATAGCCCAACTGCAGTGCCAGGACCAGAGCAACAACTTTCAAGTCACCACAGACCTACCATTTGTGATCCTCGTATTTGATTGCCTCTACATATCATTTCATATTCCCGCAAGTTTCCTTTATGTAAACAGTATATCTAATGGGAATGGAAGGAAGAAAGTTACCATTGTGTATTAAGACTGATTCCAAACTTAGCTTGGAAGAGTTTTTAAACAATTTGCACTCAACTGGATCATGAGTATTCAAGGAATTTATCAAGCCATCGACATCAATACAAGCAACCAGATGTTCTTTCTTTTAAAAGCAACATAGAAAATTCTTCTGATGAACCCTGTACATTGTGATCTTATCTCCTGGTTAAAGTATATGCCATTGCTTCAGTCTTAATCCTAGAAGCACTGCCTTCTCCTTTGAAAAGTTAAAATTTCTTATGAGATCACTCAATTATTTCTGATTCAGTCTGTGGGGTTCATCCAAACCTTCTGCCTCGAAATCTGGATCATGGGAAGTCCCAGGTCTAACTACTTCGTTTTCCTTACATGCTAGATCATTTCCTTCAGCATCATCTCCCTCATAATTTTGAGGTGGTTTAGAAATTGGCAATTAGCCGAATGAAGAACATGCCGAATGGCTGATGAAACAAAGGAATACTCTACCGGTGATTTCTTCCTTGTTGACCAACCTTGCGTCAAGAAGGACATCAAGCAGAAATAATAATCATATATACAGGAAATTTTTCTTTTAGGCATACATTGCATACGCTTTTTATTTTCAAGAAATTAATTTAAAGGTTTAAACTAGTGTTTTTCATTTAGAGGTTAGGAATGAAGTAAAATTTTGAGTTTAGAAGAGCCTGAAATTTTGATAGGGCCGGGTAGCGAAGCGGAGCGACCCAATCAAATTTTTAGCCTTTCTAAACTCAAAATTTTACTTTATGCGCCACCCATAATAAACACTGAAATAACTGAAATATTGTGAACAAATGAATTGCACTTGAAATCTGTCTCGTGTACACGTGGCGCGTGAAGTCAAATTTGGAGTTTAGAAAAGCCTAAACATTTGGTGTAGCTACGCGTTATACAACCAAACCAAATTTTCAGGCTTTTCTAAACTTCAAATTTTATTTCATGCTTAACCTGGGGTTGGAAAACACTCGTTTGAAGCTTCAAATTGAACTCTTTGGAAGACACTCGTTTAAAGCTTCAAATTTTACTCTTTTTAAAAAACAAGGAATATATGAAGATTTACAGCATATAATTGGGATAAGTATACTTAAAATGAAACTTCCCTGTACATTTTTTGTTAGCTCACACTAAACCATGAGCACAGCAAACTTCAGTGCTCATTTCTACCCATTCAGTCACTCTGGAATTCTGAATTTTTCGATTTAACGTTTGAATGAAATCACAATAATATTACCCTGTGACATTTGATCGACATGGAACTTTGTCTGTCATGATGCTTCAATGGTTAACATAAGTAAAGATCATCATTTAATTGACCTCAGATTTAGCTCGAAATTTGTTTGGACGTGGGGATGATTGACCTTTTCACAACTGTGATTTTAACTCTGCTTAAAAGTCTTGAACCCACATTTCATCAATAGTGACGTTTCGATGCAACAAATGTTGAGCTTCAACGTCAAATCTTCGTTTCAGCACTTTGATCTTTGATCCTCAATAGTCACAGTACCCGAGACCAGTGCGGGCTCCATTTCTAACTCGCGTTATTAAAAAAAAACACACTCTATCGATAAAACACAAACACTGGCTTTTTCCTCGAGCTTTTAACTACAACTTACGTTAAAATCATAAAACGCAGAAGCTACGAGGGTCATTTTATTAATAATGCACAGTTTAGTAACTTGCGGACTGAAGAACGCGCCGATATTCAAGTGTTGCCAAACTGTGCATTATTAATGAAATTACCTTCGTAGTTTCTGCGTTTAGTTTTCAAAGGACTTGTATTTGTAATTCAAAAAACTGAACTCCAATTATATTTTTCGTTTTATTCGCGTATCCGTGATTTGAGTCCTTTTTGTGAGGATATCATTCAGCTCTGAAATGTAGTATAGTTTTATATAAACATTAACCTCTTGAATAAATTAAGCTCATTGAAATTCCAGACGGAAATATTTAGAAATGGAAAAATCAGTCGATTAAAATAATCTGGGAAAACAATCACCGGACTTTGTATGTGTGTAGGTATACATTGCAATCGCGACTAGATTCCAATCTAAAAATTGCCGCGAATCAATTTCCACCTTTGGAAATTTACAATTAAATTGAATAAACAGGGGCCGAAGATCGCTCTTCCATTTTCCATGAATACAAATGGGCATTATCGCTGTTCGGCCGTATCGAACGGTACGCTTTTAGCTCCGGGCGTCCCGCCAAAATTGCACCAAGCCTAGTCACTCGATTCGTCAAAGAAGTTAATTCAAACAATTAATTGCAGATGTTTTTTAAATTAATCTAAATTATTTAAAGGATTTGGGGAAAACCAAATATATATTCACTTATATTGACAAAAATTAATGATCACTTTAATCAAGTAATATGTTTATATAAGAGCCTGCCAAGTAACGTATTTTCTTTAAACATTCTAACTTGCTTGAACGTTTGATTCAAACATGTTAGTATTTATATCAACATTCTATCAAATGAAAATGTTCGACGGAAATTCGTTACATATTTGAATCAAACACGTTACTTGGCAGGACACACACGGAGTTTTTCTTTAAGTATACATATCCCAATTACAGCGTATTTACTTAAATCTTCGGATATTCGTAGTTTATTACAAGAGTTTAATTTGAAGCTGTAAATTAGTGTTTTCCACTCCCTGGCTAAGCATGAATATGTATATTCGAACTTCACTTGAAATCTGTGTTTTATACGCGTGGCGCATGAAGTACAAAGCGACCCTCGACAAATCTTCACGGGGCTTTTCAAAACTCGAAATTTTACTTTATGCTCAGCCTGGGAGTGGAAAACACTCATTTAAAGTTTCAAATTGAACTCTTTTAAAAAACAACGATCTATATCTGAACATTTACAGCGCATGCAAATGTATAGTTAAAAGAGAAATTCCCTGTATATTTTTTTCATTGTAGGTAAACTTAACTTGAAACAAACAAATAATACAATATATTCAACATATATTTGAAAGTTTATAAATTGTTTTATCTATATAAAAGTAGACAAATAAGTCACCAGTTATTTATGACTGAAGACAATATTACAATCTGTGAAACATGCAGAGTTCTGAATTTTCAATTTGTTACCTTATAAAATTTCAAAATTGGGACTTATTTGGGATTTTTCCTTGACCCTTAATTTAAAATATTCGAATATTAATCAAATAGTTTGAGTATTGAATTTGGCACCAGTAAAAGCATCGTGTACAATTAACAGTTGCGGGGAGCATCGGTTCGGAATGGGTCGTGGTGTTTCCCTTCGGGGGGAAGATCGCGACAGCCGCTGCCTTCTCCAATTTAATCACCGCGAATTCCGCGCATTAACGCCATCATTTGTGAGCCCCTTGTTCCAGACGTGCATCCATTATTCAGGACGGCCGCCAAGATAAAGGAAAGCGCATCCAGACGTCTCAGTGTTTGCTCGCTTGTTTGATTATTCTATCGTCTATAACGGCCGTTATGCAAATGTATACGGCTGCTCGATATGTATACAACTAATCAGTTCAGATTTAATATGTCTCCAATACCACACAGCGCTGCTTATAATTTACGCTAAATTGAGATACACACTCAGATGTGAAACTGTTCATAACTGATCGTTTGTTTCGCATGAAATACTCAATCAAACTTTTAGATAATATAATTGGCAGTTATAGCCAAACGGATTACAATTCTAGACTTGAACTATATTACATTATAACTAGTGTCTATAAACTGTCGGCATCTCGGTTGCTTTGAAAAACAAATTATATATCTTAGATTAAGTCATACGATGCACACTACTCCAACGATGACGATGGAGGTCATGCTATGCCTTCCGCCACTTGATATTCACGTGGAGAGGGAGGCCGTGGCGACCATACTTCGCCTTCAAGGCAGTGGAATCTGAAACAGTAACCGCTGTGGGGAAATCAGAGG
Organism: Philonthus cognatus; assembly: GCA_932526585.2. NCBI lineage: Eukaryota > Metazoa > Arthropoda > Insecta > Coleoptera > Staphylinidae > Philonthus > Philonthus cognatus. The sequence continues at coordinate 81,828,536 of OW052245.1, read as the reverse complement.
ACACCTCTGGAGGAGTGTCTGCAAAGATTTATCTCTTTTAGAGGCTAGTACTGACTACTGTAAGCCGACACTCATTCGGAATGCATCCTACACGGTTACCATTCAACCCACTTAACAAATGAGAGAGACGGCCATAAGGATCTACACAGATGGATAAAAAAGGATGGATAGATCAAGGAGTGGAGTCTTCTCCAGGACCCTGAGAATCCAAACAAAGGTGCCGATAGGAAAGCATGATACCGTCACACAATTAGAGACGATGGGAATAAAATTGCGGCTGAGAACATCATAAACCGCAAAGTGTTAAATGAAGCCAACGGGCAGCAGGCAAACGCTACTGTCTTTGGAGAAATTAATTACAATTTCAGAGGCAATACTAGAGTGCTGGGTGAAGGGACACGACTTGAACACATGTAACACGAGAGCTGACGCATTGGCAAAAGCAGCGGCTGGGATTAACATTCTCTCACTGAAGCCGCTACTGCGCCTTTGTCCCTGTGCAATATGGTACAAACCATTGCACTGAAGAAATGAGGGAAGCGTTGGGATGACATCGAGGGCTGCAAGCTCTCTAAGGAAATACTATTGTACCCCAATGAGAGATCAGCGAAACAGTACCTGCAGCTGACCAGGGGGAACCTTAGGCGCATAACTGCCACCCTGACTGGTCCTGCGGGCTAAACGCACACCTATACAGGATAGGGATGGTTGACTCTTCATCCTGCAGAGGGGGTAACATGAAAGACGAGACTGCCAGACACATTCTCAGCGACTGCCCGGCACTCTCGTCAACTAGAGGCTCTTTACTTGGTGAAAGATGGCCTGCAATTACCTACATCAGGGATCTACTTACCTCGACTTTGCTAGATTACTTAAACCAGGTGGGCTGGCTGAGCTGAGGCTAGGGATCGACGGGAGGAAGCACAATGAACCGAATGAGGCCTAAGTGCAGAACCAAAAGTCATACGATTCGGTGAATCTTCGTAACGTCAAATAAATGTAATTATATGTCTAATTACGGCGTGTGTATCTGAAGCCAGAACCTACTGTATTGCCGATAGTTTATAGACACTCGTTACTTTATATAAAAGGATATTATTATTTAAGTATGCATACTCTGCAAACATTTTAAGTTTATAAATGTCTGTAAATTTAGATTTGGATATTTTATGATTTATTTAAAACAAAGATTAGTCGGCGAGATAAAAATAGTTTATTTTTTCTTCGGCGAATGTAAATTACGCAACCCGCGTCCGTTACACTAACTCAACCCTTATTTTTTCCGGGTGAAAGATCAGCGGTATTTTTATAAAAATACGAGGTGCTAATTGCGGTCGGGGATGATTTACTAGAGCCGTAAATCATCCAGCGCGAAATTCGAATTTTCGCTCGGCCGCAACGGACGGGAAAAAGTGTTCCGGGCGTGTTTGTGTTCCGGGCAAAACAAATGTTACCAATATACATGTTTGGCCAACATTAATGTCGCCGCCGGCTCCGTCAGAGGTATCATTAAGACGAATGGCGTGTAACCTAAAATCACGAAAGGCATAATACGTGAATATTTAAGTCGGTAACGATCCGGCAAAAGGCCGACATCAATATCTGCCGCCCCCCGCCTCGACCCCAGCCCCTTTCCTGGCGGGTTTTCCAGGTGGAATCGCGTCTGATTCGACAATTTTGAAGAATTACATCCATCAAATGCGTTTTTCGTTTTTTTGAGGGGGAAGGGGGTATGTAAATGAGGGATTTATGGAGTTCAATGTAGAGATATGATCGTCTGAGAGGGCTGCAGACCGTCTCATTAGGGCAGCACAAATTACACCCGTGTACCCCTTGCGGTTATGGGAGCGGTCACGGAACGGCCCTTGTTTATTGACATATGAAAACTTTTCTAATTACGACTTCAACTTCAACGGCATGCACTTTCCCGTCTTAACCCTAACTTTTCGCAGAATTTATCATTGCAAAAAGTTTAATATTTCAACTCTAATATATAGTGGCGTAGTTATATACACGGAGTTCTTCTTTTAAGTAAGCATAGACATATGCTTCTTTTAAAAGAGATACATTTGAAACCTCAAACGAGCGTTTTCCACTCCCGAACTAAGCATGAAGTAACATTTCAAGTTTAGAAAATCCTAAAAATTTAGTTTCATTGCTCCGCAAACTACACAAAATGCAAATGTCTTATTGTATTATACAGGGTCCGGCAGCGTTACCTGACGGTTTTATAAACAGTGAGTTGTGCTGTTTAATTTTCAAGATATTTTTTTTTTTTTGTTTGTGAACATGAAAATTGGAAGTTTATAACGTATACAAAAACTTAGAAAAAAAAACCTTAAGTAGCGAAAATAACATCAGCTGAAATCGGCTGGTAAAGTTAGTCATCACTCCTTGCAAAGTTGCTCAAGGAATAACACTAATTTCTCGTTAAATATTATCACGCAGTTTAGCCAAATTTTGAGGCTTGTCAAGGTAGAATTTTCCCTTTAGGCAACTTTGCAAGGAGTGATGACTAACTTTACCACTCGACTTCAGCTGTGCATCGAAACCGGAGGTCGTCATTTACCTGATGTTATTTTCGCTACTTGAGGTTTTTTTCAAAGTTTTTGAATACGTTATAAACTTCCAATCTTCCTGTTTACAAACATTTTGTTAATAATATATCTTGAATATTTATTGAGTTGTCCTATTTTAAAAACAGTCAGGTGACGCTGCCGGACCCTGTACAATCTTATAGACAAATAAATGATTGATTCCTAATAAAACACGATTTAATTTCCTTTCTTCACTTATTTATTTTTGTTTGTTAAATGTACATTTCGAGTACCATGTACTCATTTTCAATAACTGAATTCAGTTATTGAAAATGAGTACATGGTACTCGAAATGTACATTTAACAAACAAAAATAAATAAGTGAAGAAAGGAAATTAAATCGTGTTTTATTAGGGATTTATTACTTCACATAACTCAAAACAAATAGTGAATAAATGATTGATTGATTGAACATTTTTGAGATTGTTTTTTATACTTTATTCAACAGAATTTTACAAATTGTTTTATGAGAATTTCATTATTTAAAAAATCACACACTTCACGAAATTTACGAAATTTAATAATTTTGCATGAAAACCTTAAAGTTAGACGAAATATATACGAATAAGAATTCACTCGTATATTTTTAATGAAATCCTCTAGATTTATTGAAGCGACATAAATAATAAATAAATTGACACTAATTATATACTTCTTTAAAATTAACATCTTATTTAATAATATTGAACATTGTTTTTCTGAATCCAAGTATGCTCAATATGTTGATTTTAATTGAATATTTATGCTTAAACAAAAATTATAATAAATCTTGTTTACAGGATTTTTTGGCTATAAATGTAGTGTTTCAAGGCACACTACATTTATTGCCAAAAATACCTATGAACAAGATTCTAATTTTTTTTCTAGCATGAATATTCAATTAAAATCAACATATCGAGCAAAATTCCACATTTAATACTGATCAAAATTTATAAATAGAATTAGTAGGTATAATCAGCTTAGAAGAATCAACACAATTTGTCAACCAACCGAACAAAATAAAGGCTAGTATTTTTTTAAACTTTACAATATTTCAGTGTTTTATACGCGTGGCGCATGAAGTAAAATTTCGAGTTTAGAAAAGCCCCGTGAAAATTTGTCTCGGGTCGCTGCGCGACCTTCGACATTTTCTACGCGGGCCTTTTCTAAACTCGAAATTTTACTCCATGCTTAGTCTGGGAGTGGACCGTTAAGATTTTCAACATGTCCAGATTTGTGATATTTCTAGATTTTTGTCGATTTATTCACAATTTGTTATTATATTAAATGCAACTTTAATATTTATTAAATACTGTTTTTCTTAGGAATAGAATATTAACCCATTAAGAGCCGAGCAAATTATTAAGTTGACTCTAAAAGTTGATTTTAGGTAAAATTTTGCATCTTTTTTTATGATTTTAATGATTGATTTATTATATTACATACGTCGATTTTTTAAAAGAGATAAATTTAAAGTTCGAACGAGTGTTTCCACTCCCAGACTAAGCATGAAGTAAAATTTCGAGTTTAGAAAAGCCCCGTGAAAATTTGTCGAGGGTCGCGCAGCGACCCTCGACAAATTTTCACGGGGCTTTTCTAAACTCGAAATTTTACTTCATGCGCCACGCGTGTAAAATACTGAAATGTTGTGAAGTAATAAATACACTTAAAAATATGAGTCATAATCGAAATATTGAAATAACAAAATATTTACATTTTTCCTATACTTGTATTCTACATTAAGTTGTAACGTAGGTACTTATTTGTTGTTTCGTTATTAATAATCGCATCACCTTACAATAAATGACATTTGTCACTTTTTTTACAAAGCACACTAATTAAAATTTTAAAAAAATATAATTTTAAATAGAAGATTTAAAAAAACGACCGAAACATTAAACAAAAATAAAAAAAATGGGCATTCAGAAAAATAATGTCTAATGTAATAAAATTAAAAAATTATAGGCAGCCATTTAAAAATCTTAAGTTGACTATTATTTGGGAATAAAGTTATTATTGAAAAAAATCTCAATCTTTATGTAATTTTTTAGTATCTAAACGGCCATTGACTTTGATTTTTAGTTCAATAAAATCGGTCTATAAATACAAGAGTTGGCCCGCCGTGGCCGAGCGATTGAGCCGCCGGTTTCGCCAATCGGTCACGGAGGTGATCTGGGTTCGATTCCCAGCGGAGGCGAGTAATTTTTCTAACGAAAAATACTCGTCTCCGGTTCCATGGATGTGTGTGAATGTGTTGTGACGTCCAAATATATATAGTTGTATGTTATACTTAATAATCGTTAGTGGCTGAATGGTTAAACCTATGCCAAGAAAACAAAAAAAAAATAGAAGAGTTATGGCGTCGGGCGTTTTTTTATCGAACACCCGATATATTAAATCAGATGCTTAGTAGTAAACAAAAATCGCTATTATATTTAAGTTTCAAATGTTATTACAAGCCTCTTGTGCTTAAATTGCAGTATTGTACGAGTTTTGATAAAATTGTGGGGGTCGAGTTAAATTGAATTCTTCTCTTGTGCGAGGTACATTTGAATGAATTACTATTTTCAAACTAATAGGAAATATTTTTCCGCACGTATCAGATAAACCTGTGCAGGTATGCTAATATCATACGAAATCGTGGCGAAATTCCACTGCAGTGAAATTGATTTAGTCGTCGACGGCGCGTCCACCACTGGAAATTACACCCGCTGCAACGGTCGCAAATAAAAAAAGAAACACAGTTTCTCTGACCTTTGTATAAAGCTTTGTTAAAAATAGAAAAGTGCGCGCCGTTCAATTTAATAATAAAATCATGTATTTATTAATAAATAGAGCGTAACGCTACGCGATTAAACCAAATTTTCAGGCTTTTCCAAACTCAAAATTTTACTTCATGCACCACGCATGAAATCACTGAAATATTGTGAAATTCAAAATATTTTTGTCTATCAGGTCATTTTTGATCTACTTTAGCAATATATTTTCTTTACGACAATCTTATAATATGTGCATTATTTAATTGTGTGGGCAGCATAAATGGGGTGCATTTAACACTCAAGTACATTAAACACGGAACTTTCGTGATAAATGTGGTTTTTAAGACGAGTATAAATAATGAACTAGCTCGATTTTTTGCCGCTATGCATTAACAGTGCTGTGCTAGTGAAAGCAGCTTTTTTTGTCTTACATTTAACCATGGTGGTGATGACGTCGTCGACGCCATTTTGCTAAAGTACGAAGTAACGCGTCAACATCTCCGCCATTCTCACTAGTTTAACCCGCGTAAAACTCGTTTGTTAACACAAATCGTTCTTAAATCGGTTAAAAAATTGTGCTTCTATCCGTCGCGAGTGTTTCTTAAAGCAGAACAAACGTTAACACCGTAAAAACTCCATCCAAACGGAAGAGTTACTTTTTTGTGCATAGAGCTAGTTTCTATGTAACTTAGGCGAAATGGTAGACTGTGTGAGTATTATTTATTGTTAAACGATTGTTCAAATTTGTATTAAATGGAATTAACCCTATTACACATTCAAATCATAATACCATAATCTGTCATCACTTATCTGTCAAATTATTATAAAACAAAACCGAACATTTAAACTGACGCTTATTTGATAAATTTATATAATAAATGTTGTGTTATATATTGCTGTTGTCGTCAACAGAGTATAGTGTGTAACTCGCATATAATTTCTATTGATCACTCGAACGACTTGCTCCACTCGCCGTCGGCTCGTTTCGCAAACCTCGTTCTCGTGATTAATAGCTATCATTGTATGCTCGTTGTACAATACACTATTTAATTTCGCAATATTTTAGTGATGCACAAAAAGTAAGAAATTTCAGGCTTGCCTAAACTCGAAATTTTACTTCATGCTTTATGTATATTACAATTGAGTTTTAATGCAATAAATAACTATTTTTGAAATAATAATACTCTAATTAAAACATTTGAAACCATACTTCAACATATTTTGTATTGTAGAGGCTTCTACTTCGTTATAAATGTTAATTTAACAATTAAACACTTTAAACTTTGTTTTGTATACCAATATATTAGTTACAAATAAATTGTTGAAGAAGAAGAGGTTCCAAGTATTTTAATCAATGTAATTATCATCTCTAAGTAACTCAATCAATCCAAATACAATAATACTTCTTAAGATCTATGTAAAACGTTATTATTAGTGCGCATAAAGTCTAGTTTTATTTGATTTTCTGAAGTCGAAATTATGTAAGCTATAAAAGTGTGTGTATAATAAATATTATACATCAAGTGAATTAAACACGATTTTATTCACGAAAAGATTTTTGATTTCACGAGCGCCTCGGCGCGATTGAAATCATTTCTTTAAGTGAATAAAGGTGTTTAATTCACGTGGCGTATATATGCTTTTATTCAATTTTGACGAAATTGTAAAGAAAATGTACTTTACATTTATTTTTAAATAAATTTTTTAACTCACTAGTGAACTAAAAAAATTTTAGTTCACTAGTGAATGAAACCTTGTTTATTACGGTTGTTATGGAGTTAATAATGTCGATTTAAATTAACAAAATTGAATAATAAATAATATAACAAATTTTTTAACTCACTAGTGATCTAAAAAAATTTTGGTTCACTAGTGAATAAAACCTTGTTTATTACGGTTGTTATGGAGTTAATAATGTCGATTTAAATTAACAAAATTGAATAAAATAAATAAAAATGAAGTGTATAAAAATTATTCATCATTAATCGTTCATAAAATATCACTCAAGTGAATAATTCCCTAATTCATCCCTTATAATCCGTTATCTTTTCTTTTCGGCGGGCCCCGAGAAACTCTCGGCCCGGCGCTAATTATTCCACCCTCGAACTCCAAATATTTTTTTTACTTCACTAATTCCGGGCGGAGGCGAAGTCCCCGTTAAGTCCTCGCCGTTCGCGAAATTCCCCATAAAACTACGGAAGTAATAATGCCCCCGGGGCTCCGGATGATTAATCGACTTCTGATATTTAAAATAGAACTTCTCGGGGAGAACCCCGCGGGGCTCTTCCAGTTTTATCGTTATTAAAAACTATGAATCTGCGGCGGCCGGCCGGCGGTGCAAAAAAAGTGACCGAGTGCGCGCGCTCAATGGGGCGGCAAAAGTGGTTTGGTTTATTGTTGTGGTTAACTAGCGCGCAAATATCCGCTTATACGTTTTATTAGTCGCATTTTAGTGGGGTTAATAAAATGTATGAGAATTGTGTTCGGTTCGTAAAATTCTAGTGGTGTAGGTAATTGAGACTCGTTTAAATTTACTGGGATAATTAGATTTTTCACACTATACAAACATCTTTATTCAGACAATACAATATATGTACCAAAGCTGGGACGAATCCTCGTAAAAAGGATTCGAATCACGAATCCGAATCACCTAATATGATTCAAATTACGAATACTCGAATAAAGGATTCGTAAGAGATAAATATGATTCGAATCAAAGATTCGAATCCTGTTTTTTCGAATCACGAATACAAATCTTTTAAGAAGAAATTTGATATTATTATTTTTTTGCAACCATTAATATATAAATATCGTTACCCGTTGTTTTAACAAAAATATACAAATACGCTTTAATTAAAACACTTGGTCAAAGCGTATTAATTAAATATGTTTCACCACGGGTTAAGTGAGAAATTAATTCATCAAAATATACAAAACCTAATTATTTATTATTAACACTAAACATCGTTGATAACAGACTAAATATCTGATTCCCTGTTACTCTGATTAAAGATGTATTTGTGTGTTTCTAAACTTCACTTCAAATAAGTGTTTTGTACGCGTGGCGCATGAAGTAAAATTTCGAGTTTAGAAAAGCCCCGTGAAAATTTGTCTCGGGTCGCTACGCGACCCTCGACAAATTTTCACGGGGCTTTTCTAAACTCGAAATTTTACTTCATGCTTAGCCTGGGAGTGGAAACACCCGTTCAAAACTTTAAATTGAATTCTATTATAAAATCGACGAATGCCTGAAAATTACATAAATGAAAAATTCACTGAATATCATTAAAACCGGGAAAGTCAGAGAAAAGTCATGGAATTATATTTAAATTAATCAAAACACTAACAAAAAAGCCATAGAATATTATTAAATTTGTCAAAATCAGCAGGCAAATTACAAAGCACGAAAAAATTCATAAAATTAACTTAAATATTGACAAAGGGCAGGTGGTGGCCGAGCGGTAACGTCGTCGGGCTGTATCGCTCGGCGAGCCACAAACTCGGGTTCGATTCCCGTGCACGGGGAGACTTTATTTAAAAATAATTTCTCGTCGTGTCCCTGGGTGTGGTGTGAATGTGTCGTGACGTCCAAATATATGTTAAATTAATTAATACAATCATCGTTAGTGGCTGAATGGTTAGAACCTATGCCAAAAAAAATATATATATATATTGACAAAAACAATGAAAACAATCTAACAAAATGGGGGTTTCCCGCAGAAGAAAGTTATATTAAAAGGCCAGTGAAAAAATCTAGAATCAGGGAATTGTCGGAAAAATTAAACATTTCAGATTGTGGCTACCTTGTCAGTTTAACTTCAAATAATATTAAAAAAAAAAAATTGAAAATTAGATTATTATCTTTAAAAACATTCTCAGTAATTTAATGTTCTTAACAAAGCATTCAGTTTTAAGTTTCGAAAGAGCGTTTCCACTCCCAGACTAAGCATGAAGTAAAATTTCGAGTTTAGAAAAGCCCCGTGAAAATTTGTCGAGGGTCGCGCAGCGACCCGAGACAAATTTTCTGGGCTTTTCTAAACTCGAAATTTTACTTCATGCGCCACGCCTATAAAACGGTAATTTAACGAGAAATTTAAATCACACAAGAGACATTTTTCATGTTAATCCTCACAACTCATTCGAATTATTTTTGACGATTCAAATCCTTTTGTGAGTATTCGAATCCTTTCATAAATATTCGAATCCTTTTATAAATATTCGAATCCTTTTATAAATATTTGAATCCTTTTATAAGGATTCGAATCACCCACATTTGGATTCGAAAATGTAACGAATCCGGATCACGAATCCAGTTGAACTAAAGTATTCGAATGCCTCTTTTGAATCCTCTAAAGGGATTCGAATCCAGAATTCGAATCCTGAATGATTCGAATCCTGCCTAGCTTTGATATGTACCGTATGTCTATACCTATCATACATGTTAGTGTTAGTCTGTCCGGGATATCGACCAATGATCTTTCTGCTCTTTTTACACTATTTTTAATAATTAAACAAAAAAATTTTGTGAAAAGATTCATCGAAGTAAAATTTAACATACAAATAGAAAAATTGAATTTGTGTTCAGCATTCCGGCACCAGATACCCACAGACGCGTTTTGGACTTCAAGGTCCTCTTCAGTGTGGTCCTGACCCAGTGCTGAGGAATACTGAACATTTCTGACTATTTCAAGCCAATATGTGAAAACTATTAATGATTTCGATAGCTAACGCCATCTAATGCTTCATAGTGGCATCGAAAGCTATCATTTTTATTGTTATGTATGAATACTTCCCATAAAACGTGACGTCAAAAATAAATCAAACGTTACCACATAAGTAATTTTTGCTAGATACGCGTAGCACACAGCCATTCAAATACACCACTCTATGTAGATATTAACACATCCAAGGACATTTCATCTATTGAATAGCACCGTACGGGTGGAATAGGAACGCAATTAGGTCGTCCCTGCTACAGTTCGAATGGCAATAGCAAACAGCACAATCGGTCCCAACTGGGAGGAACCGCATGTGTGTGTCGGGGGGGTGCGTGTGCAAACAAACATGAATACATTATGGTGTGTGTGTATTCCGCGGGGGTGGGCGGATCAGCATGCACATCGCGGGGCGACTTTGCGATAATGCTAATGTAGGCTAATACCGAGGGGACTAAACGGGCCCCGGCGAAATCCGCTCAACTCGCTGCGATATTAGCCGCCTACAATATTAAACAGCGGGGGCCGTTGCGGTATTCAATCGGGCCGATGGATGGCGGCCGCAATACTTCCGGGGGAGACGGGGGGCGGCTCATCATCCCTCCCGATGCCGGACCGCACACGCAAATTAACCCCGGATACACTCAAAACCCGTTTCATTGTTATCAAAGACAATGAAGCATACATATAGTCGTTGGACACACAAAACACATGGTCACGTTATTAACGTTTAATATGGACAGCAAATTATCACTTTATATTATCTTACATTTCCCATAATAATTATCATGTCAATCCTGTATTTTATTACCAACAACCACAAACTAGTTATATAATTCAACAAAAACTTAACCAAATATAAAGACTCTTGAACTATTAATTATTTACTTCTCAATTAACACTTGTTGAAACACAGAGCCACAGGCGCCAGCCTGCAAAACTATTGGAAGCGCCCCCTTATTGTCAAATCAGTTATTTTTTCACAAAATCTAGCTTTTACTTTCGGATTCAGACAAATTGTTTGAGATGGGACCCTATCAAAATATCCACACTATTTTTGCCACCTGTAATGCTGGTCATCTATGTACTTTTTTAATATATATAATTTTGATAATTTCTCTGAAATACAACCTAACTTATAGATAATATATACAATTACGAAAATACTATTCGTGAAAATGCAAAAACTGTCTTAATTAACAAGACAACTCAAGACGATAAATATCCATTGAAACAACTACTACTATTAATTAAGACTTTGTTTGCATTTTCACGAATAGTTTTTTTCGTAATTTTATTTATTATATCTTCAATTTGGTTCTCATTAATCACTTGATGAAACATGTTTACAATATTGATAATTAAATAAAAGTCACTTGGTTTGTTTCACTACTATTTTTTATTCTCTCCGACTAGTTTCGACTTATCGTCATTCTACAATACTCCTTGATAATGACGATAAGTCGAAACTAGTCGGAGAGAATAAAAAATAGTAGTGAAACAAACCAAGTGACTTTTATTTAATTATCAATATTTATTTATTATGTTTAAAGTGTGCAAACTATAAGAAGCGTAAGCTTATTTACTCGAATTCAAATAGATTTGAATTTTAATTTATCTTGTTTAACTTATAGAAATTCAAATACTTCAAATATTTTGCAGTTTCTCCATTGAAATATGCATTTTACATCCAAAATACTGTTCTTAATGCTACGCGAATTATGTAATGTCAAACCTGAATAGTTAGACAGAACCTTACAATAAATTACATTTGTCACTTCTTTTCCAAGGCACACTAATTATAATTTTTGAAAAATATAATTTCAAACCAGAGCTGGGCAGGATTCGAATCATTCAGGATTCGAATACTGGATTCGAATTCTTTTAGAGGATTCAAAAGAGGCATTCGAATACTTTAGTTCAACTGGATTCGTGATCCGGATTCGTTACATTTTTATAAGAGGATTCGTATTCGAATCCAAATGTGGGTGATTCGAATCCTTATAAAAGGATTCGAATATTTATAAAAGGATTCGAATATTTATAAAAGGATTCGAATATTTATAAGAGGATTCGAATCGTCAACAATATTTCGAATTAATTGTGAGCATCAACATGAAAAATGTCTTTTGTGTGTTTTTAAATTTCTTGTTAAATCACTGTTTTACACGCGTGGCGCATGAAGTAAAATTTCGAGTTTAGAAAAGCCCAGAAAATTTGTCTCGGGTCGCTGCGCGACCCTCGACAAATTTTCACGGGGCTTTTCTAAACTCGAAATTTTACTTCATGCTTAGTCTGGGAGTGGAAACGCTCGTTCGAAACTTCAAACTGAATGCTTTGATAAGAACATCAAATGTCGGAATAAATTTTTTCTTAAAGATTATAATCTAGTTTTCAAAATTTTGTTTAATATTATTTGAAGTAAAACTGATATGGTGGCAACAATCTGAAATGTTAAATTTTCCCGACATTTCCTTGATTCACGATTTTTTCCCTGGCCTTTTATTATAACTTTCTTCTGTGGGAAACCCTTATTTTCTTAAATTGTTTTCATTGTTTTTGTCAATAATTAGGTTAATTTTTTAAATTTTTACGTGTTTTGTAATTTGCCTGCTGATTTTGATAAATTTAATAACATCATATGGCTTTTTTATTAGTTTTGGTCAATTTGAATATAATTCCATGACTTTTCTCTGACTATCCCGGTTTTAATGATATTCAGTGAATTTTTTATTTGAGTAATTTTCAGGCATTCGTCGATTTTATAATAGAGTTCAATTTGAAGTTTTGAACGGGTGTTTCCACTCCCAGGCTAAGCATGAAGTAAAATTTCGAGTTTACAAAAGCCCCGTGAAAATTTGTCGAGGGTCGCGCAGCGACCCGAACAAATTTTCGGGCTTTTCTAAACTTGAAATTTTACTTCATGCGTCATGCGTACAAAACACTGATTTGAAGTGAAATTCAGAAACGCGCAAATACATCTTTAATCAGAGTAACAGGGAATTAGGTATTTAGTCTGTTATCAACGATGCTAAGTGTTAATAATAAATAATTAGTTTTTGAATATTTTTGTTAAAACAACTGGTAACGATATTTATATGTTAATAGTTGCAAAACCAGATTTAAATCAAATTTATTCTTAAAGGATTTATATTCGTGATTCGAAAAAACAGGATTCGAATCATATTTATCTCTTACGAAATCTTTATTCGAGTACTCGTGATTCGAATCTTATTAGGTAATTCGGCTTGAGTGCATGTGTTGGACACTGGGATTTGTTTCGACGTTTTTGAATATTTTTAAACTTTTTTTAATGGTACTGTCTGCGTTTGTGTGTGACAATGAAGAATCCAATATATATTTTTGTCTAAAACTTATCGTTTAATCACAATTCGTGTTTTAGGTTAATGTTTCTATGAGATGTCTTTCTTGCCTTTTCTTGCAATTTTATGCCACATTTCCAGTGTAAACTGAACACACAGCATAACTTCCTTATAAATTGCTACATATCTGCACCAATTTTGATCTTTTAGTTATATTTTAACGTGAATACACTACACAAATTTAATGTTAACATCGTTAACATATAAACGGTGACATTTGAGGTTTGTTTATCCAAAATTCAATTGTCACCGCTGGTATCGCCGTGATTACGTGTGTGAAAACTAGATGGCGCTAGTACATAATCAAACGCTTTTATTAATAAAATTATATAACAACTAATAATAATATTTTCCAATTATTTGATATAAAATAAAGGAATTACACTACATTTAAATGAATTCAGTAATTTATTCATAAGTGAAATCAGGCGGCCGATAAAGTAAATAGCGACCTTATCGATCGGGGGAAGTCATTTGTTTTAAGATGTTTGTTGTAAAACAATTTTCATTGTATTGTGGTTTGTAATTGCTGTACATACTTTGTAATTTCTGTACATAATTTTACTGTAGTCAGTTTGTTATTTAGTGTATTTGTGTCGTTTTTCGTGTCTTTTGGATTATCGGTAAGTGATTGATTTGAAATATTAATAACAGCAGTAACAGTTATACATCATAACTCGGGCCCCCAATACAGAAACTCTGGCAGGCCGCATGATACCGTATTTGATACCTGATCTTAAGCTCCATAGTACACTTTGGCAATTCAATGCACTTCTAGGTTAGGTTAGGTCAGCAGAAGGGTTTGCATAGCATTAAATGCATAAGTCTCATTGCTCACGTTGGTGATTCTATACACTTCTAGGTTAGTAGAAAGGTTCATGATATAATAAATTGTTTGAGTCTCTTTCTAAACATTAGCGACTCCATATATATCTAGGTTAGGTTAGTATAAAGGTTTATAATAGAATTAATTGTCTACGTTGCACGTTTGCACACGTTAGCAATTCCACATACTATTTGGTCAGGTTATGTTAGCAGAAAGGTTTATGATATAATTAAACGTGTCTTATTGCACACATTACACCTAATGGGTGTTTTAAGTACAGATAACTCAATTTCGACAAAAAATCGACTTAACTGGTTTTTGCGGTAAGCCACAGATTTACACATTTATCATAGTTGAATGAACAATATTTGGGAGCAGCTACTCATTTAGAAACATATTATAAATGCTGTAGAAAGTGATCATTTAAAGATAATTTCAATAGGCGTCCAAAAAAACTCTACTTCACCAATTGTATTAAATTTTAACCACATCACCAGTTAAGGGTTGTCTCTTTAAAGTTGAGAATAAAGTGGTTAACTTAGTAGCAAGGTTTGCATCTGTATAATTTGCTTATGTCTCTTTACGCATATTGCCCATTTCATTTACTTCTAAATTAGGTTATGTTGGCATAAAAGTTTGTAACGTTATAAAACTCGAAAAAAGTGAACACTGAAACTGTTATCCGAACACAACTAGGACAAATGTGCAGCAACAATGCAGTAATCCGAAAACACTATAAGAACTATAAGATAATAAATTAATAATGAACTATTATAAATGACATTTCTGTCAAATGACATTTTATTTGTTCCACCGCGATGTTGTGCAAATTTACATATATTTTACTGTATTTATACAAAATTGTGTATTCATATATACAATAAACATAATACACTTATTATAACTAATAAACTATAAAATCATAGCGCATGTACATAAAGTACATACATTGATGAAACAAACCAAATAAATCATGCACTAGCGTCACCTGTTCTTTTTTCATGAAATTATATCAATCTAAGGTCGTAGTCGGTATTACACATATTTTATATAAATAGTTGTCAACAAACGTCACTTTTATAGTATAAAATTAAATCAGTGTATTCGCTTAAAAAATAAGACAAAGTAATAAATTACAAATAATACTTTAGAACTTGTGTCTAAGTTGTAATGTGGGACTATTTTATTCAGGAAATGTGTATAAAATCACACATGTTAGCGATAAATAGTTTATCAAAATCGACAACTTTTAAAATTAATTTCGCTTAAACGGTAAGCTTTCTAAAAAATCGGACTTTGGATTCGTTATTTTCTCATCAAAATACATATGTTTAAAAAGAAAAAGTTCAAAAATTGTACTGTCCAGCACATGCACCTTGACCGGTCTTACATTATAAGACGCCAAAATTGGCCTCTTCAGAAGCTGATTCTAACCTAAACGTCAAACTAACTTCAATCAATGCGAACGTGTAAAACGGTAGATGAATTATTTCAAGTGTTATTTTAACTGGATGATATATAGATTTCGTAGATATGGTAGATATAAAAGGAGAAAATAACTTGCCAGTAATATGATAAATATTTATCAACGGGATAACTTTTTCGAAGGGTATGATTGCAAGCAGTTTTTTTTTTTCTAGATTTAAGTTTATGAAAGAATGTTTGTTAAATATTGTCCAACAAATTTCTTCTACCAGTTTTAAAAATGTCTCTCTTATTTTCAGCAGCACTATTTCTCATTGCGTGTTTTAATTTATCCTCGTTATATTTTCTGTCTGTTTCGCGGTTGGTCGCCGCGTTCTTTTATTTTTCACTATTTTGTGGATCGACACAAGGGACGTTAATAGAGTGCGGTCCTCTTTTGTAAAATTCACCCGCTTCCTTTGGATTTTCGAGCTTATTAATCACGCTAAACAATCAGCTATGATGGACAACGGTTAGAAATAGATTTGACATTAGAAAACATGCCAAATTACATAAAAAAGCGACGTTGCCAAGGGTAAGCAGTTCTTATCTAAGATATGTATTCATTTTGTATCCTTTCTTCACACTTTATTTTCTAATGGTTAGATATATATTTCAAGTGCTAAGCACTCATTTTCAATAACAAATGCTTAACACTTGAAATATATATCTAACCATTAGAAAATAAAGCGTGAAGAAAGGATACAACAGTGTTAATTATTTATGATTATAGTCTTTACGAAACTCAAAAACAAATATCGACAATAACATTTGTTGCTCGACATTTTTGATTTTCCTAATTTGTTTACCAGTTATTGCCCAAATACTAGGTGAGTTCAAAACTAACAAATATTGATGTATTCATTTGTTTGGTGCAACAGAATACAAAATTAAGAACTTCTGCTAAATAAAAAGTACTTATATAAAACGGATTTTAAGATTCGCTGGAGAAACTGGGCGTTATTTTAATGTTGTTTGGACAACAATATTTTTCAAATCCAACATATTGCGCATTATTGGGTTCAGAAAAATAATATCTGATGATAAAATGAGTGTTTTCCACTCCCAGACAAAGCATGAAGTAAAATTTCGAGTTTAGAAAAGCCCCGCGTAGAAAATTTGTCGAGGGTCGCGCCAGCGACCCTCGACAAATTTTCACGGGGCTTTTCTAAACTCGAAATTTTACTTCATGCGCCACTGGCATAAAACACTGGTTCAAAGTGAAGTCCGGATTTTTAAAATTGATGTATTTGTAATATTTTACAGTTTCTCCATCAAAATATGTAAATTGCATATCAAAAACTTTTAGTAAATAACACACTTGGTTAAGATTTCACTGTTTATTGATTAACACTGCAACAATTGTTTCGCCACACAGTAGCTTCATCAGATGAATAATGAATTACAAACTTAAACTAACGCTTAAATACTAATGACGTGGAGGAGGTGGTGTTGCTTAGGGAAAGGGGTGGGGGGTGGTAGTGAATTATGTGAGAAATGTGTATGCATATAAACATACATAAGTATATACAAACGTAAACATATCGTATAAACAGAGGATAAAATGTCAGGACAAATTAAATTAATAAATAAAGATAAGTATTATTAATTTTATTTGTCCTGACATTTTATCCTCTCTTTATACGATATGTTTACATTTGTATATACTTATGTATGTTTATATGCATATATATTTCTCACATAATTCACTATCACCCCCACCCCTTTCCCTAAGCAACACCACCTCCTCCACGTCATTAGTATTTAAGCGTTAGTTTAAGTTTGTAATTCATTATTCATCTGCCTGATGAAGCCACTGTGTGGCGAAACAATTGTTGCAGTGTCAATCAATAAACAGTGAAATCTTAACCAAGTGTGTTATTTACTAAAAGTTTTTGATATGGAATTTCACCAAGTAACAGCCTCAACTATTAAATTTTTAAATTGCATATTTTGATGGAGAAACTGCAAAATATATTAAATATTAATAGTGTGCTTAATGTTACGCGAATTGTAAACGCTTTCTTTAAAACCAATCATGCGGGTTTGTTTTCAAAGTTCACTTTGCTAAAACAAAAGAATCGATTTTGTACAAAAAGTCTTCACTCTTTAAAATATCGTTCTTGGGCATTGGGTAGAGACTGTGTAACATCTACCCAGTCTCATGCCCAATATCGAAATTTTAAAGAGTGGGTCCTTTTAAGATTCATACATAGCTAAATTCCAGTGGTTATTGTAGGGTTTTAGTGGAAAATAAAGTAACAGAGTGGTATACACATCTTATTAGGGAGCATCAAATGTGTTGCTAACTCTAAATGTCTAAAAATGTCATCTTAAAAATTACTAGATTTGATAAATACACATTCCAAAGCCACTTTGTCAAATTTTTAAAGCGCAAGATTTAGTTACGCGAAACGACTGTTTAAAGTATATTAACATTGCTTCAAATATAAGCAATATATTTCGAACTTCACAAGTAAGAGAGAGGTGATACATTTTATTAAGGAGCGTCGAAAGTGTTGCCAACTCAAAATGTCTGAAAATGTCATTACAAAATCACCATATTTAATATCAACATATCCCAAAGCAAATTTCTCAAATTTTGAAAGTTAAACGCTTTCAAAATTTGAGAAATTTGCTTTGGGATATGTTGATATTAAATCTGGTGATTTTGTAATGACATTTTCATTTTCATCTTCAAATTAAACTTCAAAAAACGAATATCCAGAAATAGACAGGATATAATTAAAATATGTATACTTTATAGAAAAATTCCCAATGTGAAGCATTAAACGAGTTATTTCCACTCTTAGGCTAAGTATGAAGTAAAATAATATTACGGTTTGAGTTACGTGAAGATGATATTAAATTAAATAAAACTAGTAAGAATTACTAGTTTTATTTAATTTATGAAGTAAAATTTCAAGTTTAGAAAATTATTTTTTTTTAAAGTTTAATTTGAAGCTTCAAACGAGTGTTTTCCACTCCCAGACAAAGCATGAAGTAAAATTTCGAGTTTAGAAAAGCCCCGTGAAAATTTGTCGAGGGTCGCGCAAGCGACCCGAGACAAATTTTCTGGGCTTTTCTAAACTCGAAATTTTACTTCATGCGCCACGCGTATTAGACTCTGAAAACACTGAAAAATTGTGAACGAGAGAACTTTACTTGAAATCAGCGTTTTATACGCGTGGCGCATGAAGTAAAATTTCGAGTTTAGAAAAGCCCAGAAAATTTGTCTCGGGTCGCTTACGCGACCCTCGACAAATTTTCACGGGGCTTTTCTAAACTCGAAATTTTACTTCATGCTTAGTCTGGGAGTGGAAAACACTCGTTTGAAGCTTCAAATTAAACTTTAAAAAAAATAATTTTCTAAACTTAAAATTTTACTTTATAAATTAAATAAAACTTCATGCTTAGTCTGGGAGTGGATAACACTCGTTTAATGCTTCAAATTAAACTTAAAAAAAAACGAATATCTGAAAATGGATAGGATATAATTGAAATATGTATACTTAATAGAAATATCACCAAATTTAATTTGTCGAGGGTCGCGCAAGCGACCCGAGACAAATTTTCTGGGCTTTTCTAAACTCGAAAGTTTACTTCATGCGCCACGCGTATTAGACTTTGAAAACACTGAAAAATTGTGAACGAGAGAACTTCACTTGAAATCAGCGTTTTATACGCGTGGCGCATGAAGTAAAATTTCGAGTTTAGAAAAGCCCAGAAAATTTGTCTCGGGTCGCTTGCGCGACCCTCGACAAATTTTCACGGGGCTTTTCTAAACTCGAAATTTTACTTCATGCTTTGTCTGTGAGTGGAAAACACTCGTTTGAAGCATCAAATTAAACTTTAAAAAAAAGAATTTTCTAAACTTGAAATTTTACTTCATAAATTAAATAAAACTTCATGCTTAGTCTGGGAGTGAATAACACTCGTTTAAAGCTTTAAATTAAACTTAAAAGAATGAATATCTGAAAATGGATAGGATATAATTGAAATATGTATACTTAATAGAAATATCACCAGATTTAATTTGTCGAGGGTCGCGCAAGCGACCCGAGACAAATTTTCTGGGCTTTTCTAAACTCGAAATTTTACTTCATGCGCCACGCGTATTAGACTCTGAAAACACAAAAAAATTGTGAACGAGAGAACTTCACTTGAAATCAGCGTTTTATACGCGTGGCGCATGAAGTAAAATTTCGAGTTTAGAAAAGCCCAGAAAATTTGTCTCGGGTCGCTTGCGCGACCCTCGACAAATTTTCACGGGGCTTTTCTAAACTCGAAATTTTACTTTATGCTTAGTCTGGGAGTGGATAACACTCGTTTGAAGCTTCAAATTAAACTTTAAAAAAAAGAATTTTCTAAACTTGAAATTTTACTTCATAAATTAAATAAAACTTCATGCTTAGTCTGGGAGTGGATAACACTTGTTTAAAGCTTCAAATTAAACTTAAAAAAAATGAATATCTGAAAATGGATAGGATATAATTGAAATATGTATACTTAATAGAAATATCACCAGATTTAATTTGTCGAGGGTCGCGCAAGCGACCCGAGACAAATTTTCTGGGCTTTTCTAAACTCGAAATTTTACTTCATGCGCCACGCGTATTAGACTCTGAAAACACTAAAAAATTGTGAACGACAGAATTTCACTTGAAATCAGCGTTTTATACGCGTGGCGCATGAAGTAAAATTTCGAGTTTAGAAAAGCCCAGAAAATTTGTCTCGGGTCGCTTGCGCGACCCTCGACAAATTTTCACGGGGCTTTTCTAAACTCGAAATTTTACTTCATGCTTAGTCCGGGAGTGGAAACCACTCGTTTGAAGCTTCAAATTAAACTTTAAAAAAAAGAATTTTCTAAACTTGAAATTTTACTTCATAAATTAAATAAAACTTCATGCTTAGTCTGGGAGTGGATAACAACGAGTGTTATCCACTCCTAGACTAAGCATGAAGTTTTATTTAAAAGCTTCAAATTAAATTAAAAAAAAAATTATATCTGAAAATGGCTAGGATATAATTGAAATATGTATACTTAATAGAAATATTCCCTGTACACTACGAGTATTTGATGTAATTTTAATTAATAATAATTAATATATGATTTAGCAAAAGAACTAAAATCTCTAGTTATTCTAAAAAAAATAAAAAACGTTACATAAAAAGTACATGTTGTCACTCTCGTAATCTGATTAATTATCATTTTCTTCAATACGGGAAGAGTGCAAGCTCTTATCCAGATTGTGTTACAATAATCACGTAGAAAATATTGAGTCCGAAATTAATAAATCATTTTGGTCATTACCGGGCCGGCTGGAAAGAAGAAAATTAAAAATACTTGACATCATATGGAATATCGGTTATAGGCGCGAAATATTCCGCTTCTGTTCGTGTTTTGCGTCACACGAATATTTTAAAATTTGACTATTTTATTGGGTCTTTTTCATTATTAAAGCGCCTTTTAAAAGAGTTGTAACTTTTCTGGTATAGTTTTAAGTTCAGTGTATGAAAATATATGTTTTTTGTATATTGTATTTTTCATGTAAATGGCATCAACGGCTTGCCATTTACATGAAATAAATAAATAAATAGTACAAATATTAATTCGAAAATCTGGCGCAATTTGTTTTGGAATATGTAAAAGTATACTTATAATGCATGTATTTTAAATGTAATTTTAAATCATAAATCAAGAGGTTTATAACTTTAAATTTTAAATTGTTTAGTGTAAAGTTTGTAAACCGTTTATAATATTAACATATAAATTAAATTATTAATATTATTCATCTCGCATGATTTATTTAATCATTGAACAACACTGCTTACAAAATTAACTCATCCCAAGCGTGCCCCACCAATTTTAACTAATGGCAATACTATTACCTGATATACATAAAATACAACGCCCCGGCGTATTAAATATTGAAAACAATTACATCTCCCACGAGTTCGTGAGTGGGCTCACTAATTTCCCGCCCTCGTGCTTTTTTTTGAGTCATCCGAGCCATCACTCACCTGCCTGCTCACCGTGGAATTACCGGGCCGGCTGGAAAGAAGAAAATTAAAAATATTAAAAATGCATTTGCGAGAAATTGCAGCGTTAAAACGAAACACGCGCTTGAGCCGTTCTATCAGTGTCACTAATAAGGGATTATTTTCAGGTAAATAACGGTGTGCGTAAATGTAGGTCGCTGGGAGGAAGTAGCGACAACACTTGCCGGAGTGGAGGTAATGATGAATAATTCAAAAAATATTGGATACAAATTAGTGCGTTCGGTTAATTAACTACCACCGCAATTGTTGTGCTCCGAATTAGGTTTTTTTTAGAGATACATTATTGTTTTGAGTTAAATTAAAGTTTCGCTTTATTCAACTATGCAAAAGTAAGATTATCCCCGCGGTCCTTGAGTAGACACATGTGCGAGTTCACCGCTAAAAAAATAAACACAAATCCAGATGGAAAACCTTAACGACGTGCGGCCAAACCAAGGCATACTTACCAATACCTGACCGCAAAAAAACAAAGAAATTCCTAGAACTCTCCAAGCAAAACTTACTTACACTAACCGGCTACATCACCGGACACTACAGTTTCCAAAAGCACCTCGAAAAAATGGGGATCACCAACGCTACCACATGCCGAGGATGCAACGAAGAGGATGAGACAGCAAGACACATACTTCACAAGTGTCCAGCCCTGTCAAAACTAAGGGATAGTATGTTAAGGGAAATCCAGCCCAAACGTGAAGGACCCGGATGGAACTGATCCGTCGCACAAATATTGGCAATTGCCAGTAGTGCGGAATGGGTCTGACCATCAGGAGGGAGGCACTACAATGGGCCTAAAACTTGGCTTAAGTGGGCGCGGCTGCGGCTGCCCTCCCGACAATTAATCCCTAATCCTTACGCTTTATTCATGCGTTAGTGGAGGTTTATCGCCCCCTTGGTTATCAAGAAGTCGTGAACCTATTCAAAAACTACGAATTTAAAAATTTAGAGCGAAACCATCGGGATATGTAGTTATTAGAAAAATTTTTATATTGTGTGTAAATCTGTCTTGGTCTGTCTGCCCTTACCACTTAGGTTAGGTTAGGTTAGTTTAGTTTAGTTTATTGACGGATAATCTCCTATTACAAAAATATACACAAAAAAAGAGTAGGTTTCAATGACACCAGTAAGGCCGCTTGGTGCAACAGAATATAAAATTAAGAACTTCTGATAAATAAGAAGTACTTATGTAAAACGGATTTTAAGATTCGTTGGAGAAACTGGGCGTTATTTTAATGTTGTTTGGACAACAATATTTTTCATATCCAACATATTGCGCATTATTGGGTTCAGAAAAATAATATCTGATGATAAAATTAGTGTTTTCCACTCCCAGACAAAGCATGAAATAAAATTTCGAGTTTAGAAAAGCTCCGCGTAGAAAATTTGTCGAGGGTCGCGCCAGCGACCCGAGACAAATTTTCACGGGGCTTTTCTAAACTCGAAATTTTACTTCATGCGTCACTGGCATAAAACACTGGTTCAAAGTGAAGTCCGGATTTTTAAAATTGATGTATTTGTAATAGTGCGGAATGGGTCTGACCATCAGGAGGGAGGCACTACAATGGGCCTAAAACTTGGCTTAAGTGGGCGCGACTGCGGCTGCCCTTCCGACAACCAATCCTTAATCCTTACCCTTTATTCATGCGTTAGTGGAGGTTTATTGCCCCCTTGGTTATCAAGAAGTGAACCTATTCAAAAACTACGAATTTAAAAATTTAGAGCGAAACCATCGGGATATGTTGTTATTAGAAAAATGCTTTATATTGTGTGTAAATCTGTCTTGGTCTGTCTGCCCTTACCATTTAGGTTAGGTTATGTTAGTTTAGTTTAGTTTATTGACGGATAATCTCCTATTACAAAAATATACACAAAAAAAGAGTAGGTTTCAATGGCACCAGTAAGACCGCTCACTTAGGCCCAAAGGGCCTCTTGTTATACCATATGGGTGAAAAGGAGTCAGATCTCCTTCCCTCCCCACCTATACAAACCAATCCGAACACCTAATAAATACGATCAGATTTATCACATCTAGAAATGCGAGGTCCGTTAGTCCATTCGTGTGGTGCATACTAAGGTACTTGATCCTTTTCCCTTGAAGAGCAGGGCTTTGTCCCAGATAGTGGAGTGCCGTCTCTTCCTCCTCCAAACCCAGGCATCGTCTGCAAAAGTCGTTGTGCTCAAGACCCAACTTTTGTGCATGTCTGCCTAGGAGGTAGTGGTCCGTGAGGATGCCTACCGTCTTCTTTATGTCGATTCTGCTAAGTGCAATTAATCTGTTGCTGTTTATAGTATTCTATATAGGCCATAGCTACCTTGTTATGAGACAAGTATCTTCTTCTCTCCACTTATGGTTGACCGATGGTGTCATTTGGTCCCTATGTGGTCTCTTGCATTCCACAAGAGGAATGTGGGTGAAGAGCTCCTCAGTAGACAGGTCCCCTTCCTTGCAAGGTCGCCGGCAATTTAATTCCCCCTGATATTACTGTGACTAGGTACCCACATGAGTCCCACGTCACAGTTATTTGCAAGCCTATTTAGCGATTATATATAGTCACCATCGATGTGCAGTATGGACTATTCAGTATCTTAATGGCGGCTTGGCTATCAGTAATGTATCTGATGCGGTCCCCCTGAAGATCATTTTTGTGGATCCAGTCAACTGCCACTCGGATGGCCATGACCCCCGCCTGAAAAATGTTACAGTGGTTTGGGAGTCTAAAAGACTTTTTGAGGTTGAAATTTTGTGAAAAGATTCCTCCCCTACTCTGTTTTCAGACTTGGAACCATCCGTAAAGAGCCAGACCTCCTTGCCTTGAACTACCTTGCCCTCTAACTATTTAGATTTGTCCGGGATGGAAGTGGAGAGCTTATTTTCAAAATTAAGTTTTGGAGTGCAGCTGTCAGTCTTCAGGGGGATATCGACAAGCTCATTCAGGATCCTTTAATAGCCCTGTTTGCTAGTGCTCCACATCCCAACTGGGTTGATTCTGATCGCTGTGGTAGCTGCAGCATATCTGCAACTTGAGCTAAATTTAGTATTATATCTAGCGCTGTGGAGGGGGTGGACCTGGCCGCCCATCGGGAAATGTGTAGTTAATAGAAACATTCTTTATAATATGTGTAAATCTGTCTTGCTCTGTCTGCCCTTAACACTTAATAGTTAAATATTAAAATAATCTAAGTGGTTAAATTTGAAACATAAATCTCAATATTCGCTTCGGGCATTATTAGTACATTACTTAAAGAATGGGGCGAATTTAAAATTCACATCTCACGGGGCGGTAATGCGCTTCTTAATTGTGCTCGAGAAAACTTTTAAAATCGTCCGTGAATAATGCATCATCGCCCTGGATAGAACTTTCGACGGCAACTTTGTGTTACTAACTATCTCCGATACATCTAATTGATCAAATAGACATTGTATTCAGCAGAGTTAATATCATGGTTTACTACCGGTGAGTCATCGGCATGTACTGGATTTCATCCCCCTCATATAAATTTCATTCGAGTTTGATTCAATAAAATCTCGGTGATTACGCTATCGGCTCGGGTTTAACGCTTTGATAACAGCGCGCACTCGAAAAAAAATTGTGAAAACTGATATTCATTGAATATTGGAAATTGTGGGTGATTGTCTATTTTTATCATCTAAAACAATCAAAATACATTTTTTAGTTAGTGATTTAATACAAGGAAAAATTGTGTATTAAAAAATGCATTTATTGTGAACAAAAATAATTGGTCAAACCTGATATTCATTGAATATTGGAAACTGTGGGTGATTGTTTTTTTTTTACATCTTAAACAATCAAAATCGACTTTTTAGTCAGTGATTTAATACGAGGAAAAATTGTTTATTTTTATCATCTAAAACAATTAAAATGCAGTTTTTAGTTAGTGATTTAATACAAGGAATAATTGTGTATTAAACAAATGCATTTATTGTGTACAAAAAAGTAATCAAAACTGATATTCATTGAATATTGGAAATTGTAGGCGATTTTATATTTTCTCATCTTAAACAATCAAAATAGACTCTTTAGTCAGGGATTTTATACGAGGAGAAATTGTATATTTAAAAAATGCATTAATTGTATACAAACTTTCATAGATGGTGCGGCAGGGAAACTTGCTGATTTGAATTAGGCGCCAATGAGTGAGACGTAGTCAAAAAGGGGTAGGGAGGGTCTCATTCGATAGAGGGGGTCTTGAAGTTTTGTTACCGCTCAGGCCAGTTGTCGTCATGCGTTGGGCCAAGGAGGAGCGTGCGTTCGCCGTCGAGGCACACTTTTCCAATGGCCGTTCGGTGGTTGCCACCCAACGTGCCTTCCGAACTCGGTTCAATATTCATCCCACGGGTCCCGTTCCTGGCTAGCAATCAATCGTTTCATGGGTGGACGCGTTTGGGGAAAGTAGCAGTGTGGCAAAAAAAGGCCCAACGGACTTCCAGAACACCAGAAAACGTCGAGAGGGTGAGGCTGTCGTTTTTGCGCTCTTACACTGTTACTGTGAATGCAGTTCGCTACAGAGAAATGATTGAGGCATTTTTTCTTCCAAAACTTGAAGAAATGCAACTTGGGGATTTATGGCTCCAGCAAGACTGAGCCACGGCACACACAGCGAAAATTTCAATCGAACTTTTGAAGGAACACTTCTACGAGCGCCTAATCTCCTTGAGGGGTGACGTACTGTGGCCGGCGCGCTCCTCCGATTTGGCTCCCTGTGACTTCTTTTTATGGGCACATCTCAAATCCATTGTTTACAATGACAAACCACGGACCCTGCAACACCTGAAAGACAACATTCGCGAAACCATCGCCAACATTCCCGTTCGATATGCTCGAAAGATTGGAGCGAAACTTCAAAAAGTGGGTGGATCAGTGTATCGCTAATTAGAGCCGCCAGTTGTCCGATGTCATTTTTAAAAGTACTTTAAACAAAAATTCAGGATGTGTACAATACGATAAAAAAAAGAATTAAATCGATACGTAAAATACTTTTTCTTTTATTGACCCTTCAAATCAGCAAGTTTCACCGCCGCACCCTGTAGTTATTTGTCTTGAATATCATTTATGAACATTTTAGAAAAACCTGTTGTTTCAGTAATTTATTGGATTTTGTGGGTATTATGTTTTTAAGTTTCTTTAACAAAAAGTATAAATAATGTTATACAAAACTGGGATTCTTTAGGAATACGAGAAGTTACGAAAACTGGTTTTGAAATCAAGGTACTTTTTTTACCACATGGAAGATAATCTAATTATAAATTTACTGTATACTTTGAAATAATTATTTGATTCATTTTTAATTAATTTTCGGCTTTTCTAATTTGTATACAGAGAGTTGTATGTAGCACCGAACATTTTCGTAACGAGATTTTTTTAAGTATACATAAGCATACGTTGTGTATTTGCCGATGCTTGGTTTATTAAAAGATTTGAAGCTTTAAACGAATGTTTTCCACTCCCAGACTAAGCATGAAGTAAAATTTCGAGTTTAGAAAAGCCTGAAAATTTGGTTTGGTCGCGTAGCGCGAAGCGCGGAGCGGCCAAACCAAATTTTCAGGCTTTTCTAAACTCGAAATTTTACTCCATGGGCCACCAGTACAAAACACTGATGCAATGTAAAGTTTAGCGGTGTGTTTTAAACTTCGTAGTATGTCAGTGTTTTGTACCGGTGGCGCATGAAGTAAAATTTCGAGTTTAGAAAAGCCTGAAAATTTGGTTTGGCCGCTCCGCGCTTCGCGCTACGCGACCAAACCAAATTTTCAGGCTTTTCTAAACTCGAAATTTTACTTCATGCTTACTCTGGGAGTGGAACACACTCATTTCAAGTTTCAAATTGAAGTCTGTTAAAAAACAACGAGTTACTTTCAATGTACGGCATATACGCCTGTAATTGTGACATTTATACTTGAAAGAAAAACTCCCTGTATGTACATGTTGAGGCAATAATTGCGATTGATTGGCTACAATTTTTAATAGTCATATACGCAACCCAATTTACACATAACTTAAAACATTAAAAGTGCGATTCTTTTCGCAATCTATAACAAGTTAGTCTTAAAAAGAATGTTAATGTTTGAAGTATTCTGCAACCAAGAATTGGCAATTTCATTTATACTTATGTTTGAACGGTAACGTGACCGCCAGTCTAATGTGTCAAATTGTTTAGAGAGAATGGCAAAGCTATACTGATGAGAGATAAATCTCGAACCGCGTCTATACATAGCCTGAACAATTTGATCCAAATAGCTATATTTGCAGTAGGTTACAGTATGTAACAGCAAACACATGTTGCATCATTTATTATCCGTCGGGGTATTAGCTCGGGAAGTAGTTGTTTCAATTAGTGTTTGATATATAGTCTTTGTAAGACTAACTTGTTTAATGTTCCAAGTATTCTGCAACCAACAATTGGCAATTTCATTTATAATCATAGCTTAAAAACTAAAGGTGTCAAATTGTATTGGATGAACATGTTCGGTGTTACATAAAACTCTGTGTATGTTAGCAAGATACATTAACAATTTCATTGTGTGTAAATAACTTACAATATAATCGTGTGTTTGAAAACAAGTAAGTTGTAGAATTTAATGGCATAATCCATATTGTCTGTTAATATGGAAAACACGATGCTAGATCAAAATGTATATACAGTAACAACATGTAGGGGAATTTCTTGTGTGAAGCACCTCTAAATCAGAATACACGTCGACGAGTTAGTTACAAATTCCACATGTTTATGTAGGAAGTTGCAAGAAGATCGATATTATTATGTTCCCATTACTCATCCTTATTAATCCTCATGTTGAGCCGTAATTACCCGTCGACATTAAGCACGTTTAGCCATCCCCCGGGCGGGCCGAAGACAACTTCTTTCAAACACCGGACTCCCGGATTTAGTGCCGGAGACGGCGAACCGTGTAGTTTCCGTAATGAATATGTAATGTTCATACCGCGTCGAGTATCAATAGGGAGATTATTATAGGTCGCAGGAGACAAGCAGATCTGGAGTACCTTATCATGTCACGTTAGGATGCTTAATTTATTTGTGATCGATCAAGTTGCGAACTCTTGCGCCCTCTAGGGATGCACCAAGTCCGAAATGCTCGCCCCTCTGTAAAATATGCATCATCATCAACGTTTTAATGTGCTCCCACTTGGGATGCGTTCAAAGTCATATTCAGTTTAATTATCATTTTTAGTTGCACATGACTTGATATTGATTAATTTAAATCAGAGCTGAAAAAGCCATATTGCTTCCAGGGCAAAAACTAACACCTTAGAAATATTTTTGATAAATCAACTTTTTTTACTAGTACATTCCAGTACTAGTACATGAGAATAGAGACTATCCCCGATCCAAAAAATAGTGCGACCATCACAGATAATAGCTAATCTCTGATAATACATAAATTTTAATTTTAAACCTATACATTATTTGCAACATTTTATTTTCATTAATTTGTTTTTTTATTATAAAACAAAATCGGTTTAAAGTATAAACTATTCACTTGGATAATCTTCCATTTTTTTCTTGTTTGCGTTTTCTGCATACATTTTCTCTCTTGCATACTCTCTCTTGTTGCGAAATAAAGTTTGTGTATTGCATAAAAATACACAAATCTCGACGGTCTACAGGGAATATTTCAACATGATCCGAAACGCGCACTGAATCGCGCCGGGCGACATTTATCCCACTTTTTAAAAACACGCTTTCGCAATAACTTTTTCAGATTTGTCTAAGTTTCCGCATTTTCACGGCATCGACGGCGCGCAGACTGCGAAACTTATATAAATAAACGGTTTCCGTAGAACGTGAGCCATGAACGAATAAAAACAAATAATAAAAAAAATATAATGAATAAATTAAGTGATTCAACTAATTGTATTAAAAAAATGCAGTAATTAACTTATGGGTACATTTAACGATAAATATATTTCAGAGGGCTTTAAAAAGTGGTTAATGTTTATATTTTTATTTTTTTATCGGCTTTCCAGTTTGGTTTTTTAGTTAAAATGTGAGGTCGATTTCCTTTTATTTTCTCACTGGTTCTACAGATCGCCACTAGTTATGATGCGGGTAAATTTAAGTGGAATAAAAACATTCGTTGCACTTATGTAAATATATTCACTTTAAAATGTAGAAATTTTTACTAACAGAGCTGTGACGAATCCTCGTAAAAAGGATTCGACTCACGAATCCGAATCACCAAATATGATTCGAATCACGAATACTCGAATAAAGGATTCGTAAAAGATAAATATGATTCGAATCAAAGATTCGAATCATGTTTTTTTGAATCACGAATACAAATCCTTTAAGAATAAATTTTATTTTATAATTTTTTTGCAATCATTATATAAATAAGTCCGATGTGGTCCAGGTTAACTAATGAATGCAACCAATCGATAATGATTGTGTAATGTAATTTAAAACTGTAACAAGTTAATAATGAAAATACTGTCTCTTGACAAGAATTGAAAAAAGTCAGTCACGGAGGAATAAATATCGTTACCAGTTGTTTTAACAAAAATATTCAAAACCTAATTATTTATTATAAACACTGAACATCGTTGGTAACAGACTAAATATCTAATTCCCTGTTACTCTCATTAAAGATTTATTTGTGTGTTTTTAAACTTAACTTCAAATCAGTGTTTTGTACGCGTGGCGCATGAAGTAAAATTTCGAGTTTAGAAAAGCCCGAAAATTTGTCTCGGGTCGCTGCGCGACCCTCGACAAATTTTCACGGGGCTTTTCTAAACTTGAAATTTTACTTCATGCTTAGCTTGGGAGTGGAAAACTCTCACTTAAAGCATCAAATTGAACTTTAAAAAAAAAAGAGAAATATCTAAAGATTTACAGAAAATAGGCTGAATTTGGGATACGTATACTTAAAAGAAAAACTCCCTGTATCTGTTTGCTCCGAAGAAATATAAATAAATATAAACCATAATGAATGATAACAATAATTTCTCAAAAAACACTCGTTAATTAATATTATACACAATTGGCGTTTGTTAAACAATGGCGGCGACAAAGAAAAAACATGTATTTTTAATCTTCTAGTAGAAATGCGTTCTATGTTAAAAGAAATGAACTATCTATCTTTTAGCTAGTAGTACAAGTTCTTTCTGCTAGCAGCAATCGTCCTTTTAGTAGTAGATGAAACAACTACTATTTTGTTCCTTCTACTATTACTAGGACTTTCTGCAACTAGTAGTAGTACAGGCTCTGTCTGCTGGTGGCAAGACACGATAAGCCAAAACCTTCTGAACTAGACGCTCTGTTAATAGAAGTAGTTCTTTCTGCTAGTAGAAATTGTGTTTTTTGCTATAAAAAAACGACTGCTAGGTCTTTCTGCTACTAGTAGTAGTACAGGCTCCATCTGCCGGTGGCAGATGAAGCTAGAACCATCTGAACCAGAAGCCTTGTCTGCTAATAGCAGTAGTTGTTTCTGCTAGTAGAAATAGCGTGTTCTGCTAAAAAGTAAAAGTTTCTATCAGTAGTAGTAGTTATTTCAGCTAGAAGTACAATTTCTTTGTGCTAGTAGCGTTCGTCCTTTCAATAAAGAACAACTATTATTTTGTTCCTTCTACTACTACTACGAGTAGGTCTCTCTACTACTAGTACGGACGGAACCTGTACTACAGGTTCTGTCTGCTGAAGAAATCTGAAGGTAGAACCATCTGAACTAGAAGCTCCGTTAATAGCGGTAGTTCTTTCTGCTGTAGTAATTTTTTAGTAGCAGTTGTTCTCAAGACCGTGGCCGGAGGAGGGGGGGATGTGGGGGTTCAAACCCCCCCTGAAATTTTCAAAATGATAAATTTTTGTATGTAAAAGCGGGACTGTAAGAGCAAAAACAATATTTTTCCCTAAGCCCCCCCCCCCCCATAAAATGTTTATAACCCCCTCCGATTTTTTTTTCTGGTGCGGCCTTAGTCGTTCTTTCAGCATATTAGTAGTTTTTCATTCTACTACCACTAGTTTTTTCTGTTACTACTAGTAGTAGTAGTACAGGCTCCGTCTGCGGAACTAGAAGCTCTGTCTGCTAATAGCGGCAGTTCTTTCTGCTACTGGACAAATGGCTTATAACTGAAAAAATGTAAACGTTACATTTTGTAGTAGTAGTTCTTTCGGCTAATAGTACTTAGTTATACTAGTACAGGCCTCGTCTGCTGGTTGCAAGATATCTGAAGCTACAACCATCTGAGCTAGAAATTCTGGCTGGTAATAGTGTTGTTCAGCAGACAGTTATGTTATGTTATGGGGTCGGTGGGTCGTGTGGCCTCTGGGCCTTTCGAAGTTACCTCGACCTAAAAGATCTTTTGTAACTATCCCTGACCTACTTGAGTCCCTCAATGTCTAGACTTCTTATGAAGTCTACTATAACTTGAGGGTTAATGTGTACCAGTTCCTCGGTGTTTAAAGTGGCCGATGACAGGTAGTTCCCTCTTTGAAGGGACAAGGCAGGGCATTCACAAAGTAGGTGCTCTGCTGTTTCTTGTGCCTCGTTGCAGAACCTGCAGTTGGCATCAGTTGTCTGACCCATCTTGGTGAGGTGGTACTTCAGAGGACAGTGTTCAGTTAGAAGGCCGGTTATGAGCCTTAGGTTGCCCTTGCTTAACCTGAGAAACTGTCCGGCTCTTACGGCAGAGAAGGCGATGAACCTTTTCGCCTGCCGCAGACCAGGTGTGTTTCTCATATGAGCACTTTTGGCAGCATCTTCCCATTCCCGGATCATCCCCTTGATGCGGACTTTTGGTAATAGTGTTAGTTGTTTCTGCTAGTAGAAATAGTGTAACCTATTTTCTGTAAATCTTTAGATATTCCTTGTTTTTTTATTAAGTTCAATTAAAAGCTTTAAACGAGTGTTTTCCACTCCCAGACTAAGCATGAAGTAAAATTTCGAGTTTAGAAAAGCCCCGTAAAAATTTGTCTCGGGTCGCGTAGCGACCCGAGACAAATTTTCTGGGCTTTTCTAAACTCGAAATTTTACTTCATGCGCCACGCGTATAAAACAGTGATTTAACAAGAAATTTAAAAACACGAAAGACATTTTTCATGTTAATCCTCACAATTAATTCGAATTATATTTGATGATTCAAATCCGTTTGTAAGTATTCGCATCCTTTTATAAATATTCGAATCCTTTTATAAATATTCGAATCCTTTTATAACGATTTGAATCACCCGAATCATAAAAAATAAACGGAACGAATCCGGATCACGAATCCAGTTGAACTAAAGTATTCGAATGCCTTTTTCGACGCCTGTAAAAGGATTCGAATCCAGGATTTCTTTTCTAAGAACTAACCGTACGGTCGTACCGTAATTGCTTTGCGAGTTTGCAGATGTACAATTTCCACGAAACATTTAATGACCAAGACAACACCCCTCGGCGTGAGAAAGGGTAATTTGTAATTTTACAATAGACCATTAAAAATGCTTCAAATTCAATGGCCTATTATCTAATATTTCCAGAAATGCAAAGCAGATTTAAAAATAATTATAAATAAGGTGCAATACAAATAAATGTTTTACATGAAATAAATTTACAAAGAATAACAAAAAATACGCATAGAAAATAGTTATAGATTCATAAATGTATATATGAGCCGCAACACAGTTCATTCGGCCAGACTTTTTTTTATTGGTCTTGGTAACTACAACCATTAGCTACCAATCTATATTTAATGTTTTTTTTAACCAATTCTATATCAAAGTGACATCTAGGATGCCACAACACATTTACACTACAACCATTGACCCGGATGGAATAATTTATTATTCATAAATGATTCCACCGGACGGGACTCGAAAACCCGCGATCTCTGGGTTTGTGGGCAGGATCTCTACCCACTCGGTCACCGAGGCCCCGGACTTAAATTGATATAATATTAATTTTCATGTATCACGTTTTAATTACATTTTGAAATTGTATAATTTCAAATTTAGAACATGTTTAGGTCGTGGCGCTCTTAAGTTGTCAATCAATTCAATTGTCCTCACATTGCTAAGGACTCGACACCATATCAAAATTTATATATTCATAAAATATTCTACAATTGTTTATCTGTCAATATACTTTCCAACTACATATTTTTTGTTTGTTTGTTTGTTTGGCATAGGTTCTAGCCATTCAGCCACTAACGATGATTGTATTGATTAATTTAACATATATTTGGACGTCACGACACATTCACACCACACCCAGGGACACGACGAGAAATTATTTTTAAATAAAGTATCCCCGCGCACGGGAATCGAACCCGAGTTTGTGGCTCGCCGAGCGATACAGCCCGACGACGTTACCGCTCTGTCACCACCTGCCCAAAGTACATATTATCTGCCATATTTTCAGCAATAGATAAAATGACTACATACTATCTTGAAAATACCCTATCGGCTTTTAACTTATCAAATGCTGTACAGAGACTAAGTTGGTTATTTACTCATACAGGTTAATAAAATAAAATAAAAGCCCGTTAACATTCATAGAGTAAATATAAAATGTGTGCATATGGGTTACGATATATAAATTCATTAGCAGCGTCAAAGGAATTCAAATAACATGCACAACAGCAAAATTTCCCGAGCGCAAAAAAAGGGCAACTTAAAGGGGTGTAACAAGTTCGTGGAAAATTTCCCGTGGCTCATGTTTATGCATCGCTTCTGCACAGGTACGGAAGTAATGAGACGTCTGCAAAATTAACGTTATTAAAATTAAATTAGGTAATTTCGGAATCGTTAGTGCGCGATCGATCGGAGAGAGCGAGTCTAGGTGGGTATGAAAATTGCTATACAGTGTGGTCGCTGATTACCACCATTATTCCGCACTGGGCCTATAGTTTTACGGCGTCGCCCCGGCATATTTATGTTTATTGCGTGTCTTATTGTATTTTTATAAAAAGGGTTCATGCACAGATTGGGTATTTATATTTGGAACGAAAATAAGAAAAGTTTTTTAAATCGATTTTTCACGGCGGCGTGAGCGCGCCTTTCTCGGAATCGACAGCCGTGAATGTATGGAAACATGCAATACTCGATAATAATAGGTGGTGCGGTTCAGTTCCTGCTGTTTTATGCGAGTGCGGGTTATGACTGCACACCCCCCTAGATGCCACCCTCTTCCACCCATTCCCCCGAGAGTGAGTACCCTAATTACCGGGCCGCCTCCTAGCCGAACGCATTTCATTATTTTTTAGCTATGCACCATGAAATTATCCAAATGCTCACTTTAAATTAATCAAATGCATTCTGCTATTTTATTCGAATAATAGGTTCATAAAATTTACATATTTACTATATGCTCGCGTGTGTATATTTACACTAAAGAAATATTTAATAAGAGTACACAATTATAAGCCGATTGTTAATTCTCAAATCCAAACATACTTTTATTCAAATATGTACAGGGAGTTTTTCTTTTATGCACACAAATCTTTATTACATGCTGTAAAGCCTATTTTTTTTATATTTAGCCAGCAACCACATATCTTCATAACATTTTACTATAGCATCCGCACTAAATATTTTAAACAATCTACATATGCATACGCTTTTCTAAAAGTATTCGATTTGAAGTTTTCAATGAGTGTTTTCCACTCCCAGGTTATGCATGAAGTAAAATTTCGAGTTTAGAAAAGCCCCGCGCAGAAAATTTGTCGAGGGTCGCGCAGCGACCCGAGACAAATTTTCACGGGGCTTTTCTAAACTCGAAATTTTACTTCATGCGTCACGAGTATAAAATACTGATTTTAAGTGATTTTCACTTATTTGCAATATTTCAGTATT
Source organism: Philonthus cognatus (assembly GCA_932526585.2). Classification (NCBI taxonomy): domain Eukaryota; kingdom Metazoa; phylum Arthropoda; class Insecta; order Coleoptera; family Staphylinidae; genus Philonthus; species Philonthus cognatus. Next base: position 81,792,950 of record OW052245.1, on the reverse strand, counting down.
ATCAGTGTTTAATACGCGTGGCGCATGAAGTAAAATTTCGAGTTTAGAAAAGCCTAAAAATTTGGTTTGGTCGCTCCGCTACGCGGAGCGACCAAACCAAATTTTAAGGCTTTTCTAAACTCGAAATTTTACTTCATGCTTAACCTGGGAGTGGAAAACACTCGTTTAAAGCTTCAAATCGAACACTTTTAAGAAAGCGTGCTTATGTAGATGTGTAAAATATTTAGTGCGTATGCTATAGTGAAACGTTATGATGATATGGGGCTGTTGGCTAAATATTAATTGTTTAGTTAGGACAGTGGGATTAGAATTTGAATCAGAAATAGGGAACAATACTTAATTCTATAGCTGTTTACATTGTATATTTTATGCCTGAAAAAAGTGTACCTAAAATTTATTAACGTGGGATCAAACAGCATTAAATTTTGAACTTTACAATATTTCAGTGTTTTATTTTATCACAGCGGGTTGGGAGCACCTTTTCTATACACGAACTCTTCGTGCGTCAGTTGCATACAAGTGATTAAAATTCAAAATATATATTACTATGTTATGTGTTATGCTATGGGGCCAGTGGGTCGTGTGGCCACTGGGACTTCCGAAATTACCTCGACCTAAAAGATCCTGTGTAACTATCCCTGATCTACGTGAGTATCTTAATGTCTAGACCTCTTGCGTAGTCTACAATAACTTGAGGGTTAATGTGTACCATGCCGTCAGGCTTTAAAGTGACCGATGACAGGTAGTTCCCTCTTTGAAGGGACAGGGCAGAGCATTCACAAAGTAGGTGCTCTGCTGTTTCTTGTGACTCGTTGCAGAATCTGCAATTGACATCAGTTGTTTTAAACATCTTAGTCAGGTTATATTTCAGAGGACAGTGTCCGGTTAGAAGGCCAGTTATGTGCCTTGGGTTGCCCTTGGCTCCTACGGTAGAGAAGGCGATAAACCTTTTCACTCAAGCTAGGTGTGTTTCTTAGGTGTATATATTACTAACTTATGTACCTTTAGATAGACTGTCCCGGGCCGAATAAAATTTCGTTTAATAAATATACTTAAATCTATAATTAATAGCATACTTCCTCACTTAGTTCATCTATTCAATATCTCTAGTAATGAATGTCCATTTCCGAAGTGCTTAAAAACTAGCCGTATAGCACCAGTATTTAAATAGGGAACATTAAAAAAATAACCAATTACAGGCCCATCCAAATGCTCTCAATATTCTCTAAATGACTGTAGAAGCTTGTCGGCAATAAAATAACAAAGGGGTTACAAAATAATAATATTATTAACAATAAACAACATGGAATTTTGGCTCAAAAACTAGTGGAAACTGCTCTTTGTTTGTTTTTGGAATATGTCACAAATGACCTCGACATAAGAAAATACATAGTTGTTTTGCTATTCCATCTAACTAAACCATTTTCACTGTATGTGTTCGCGCTAAATCGCCAATTTTGAATTATTTTACATGTTAATAATTTCCTGTAATCTTAAGCATTTTAACTGAACATTATTATTTCTTTGTGTACATTTCTGTTGTGTTTATCCCTTTGTGTTAGTGAGGTAGGCTGTATTTAATGACGGTGAAACGCGCTCGAAGCCACCAATAAACCCTTTTGAAACAGTTTCTTGTTGGACAATGGTTTCGAGCGCGGACGTACTAAATTGGGCAAAATGCAATATTGGCCATCCACGGCGACTAAGACCCAAAGTCATTAAATGCAGGCCCTGCCAAAATATATACCTCTGTGTGTTTTCTCTATTTTCCCTGCTTATCTCGTGTCAAATTACTTTCTTTCTTTATTATGTTCCATCCTCCCCATTTTTACTTTGATTCCCTTGTGAATTTTTTCTAATCCTCGAAGAGTTCTTTTTTGACCACGACACAAGTAAGTTCTAGAGCTCTTCTTGCTAACATGAAACTTTGTCTCTTGTGTTTTTATCTTGTAACTTTGTGTGATCTTGAGTTTATGTTTTGCCTTTCTTTTATCTGTGCTATTATTCATATTTTGCTGCTTTCTTCATTTGTTTTTTTATCTATCTTTATAAAATAATATTAAAACACTTAACTTTGTTCTACCACTTTAATTAACTTTTTACAGTGACTATAGTTTCGACTACAAGCTAGTCATTATCAAACTGAGTCTGAGATAAAAAGTTAATTAAAGTGGTAAAACAATGTTAAGTGTTTTAATATTATTTTATAAAGATGTACCACAAAGTGAACGCCAACCAAATCAAAGATTATCTATCTTTGTTGTAAATTCATTTTTATATATTTTTTTATGCACGATTTTATTAATAAATCGAATTTGTTATAATATTACATGTCTATGCAATTTATTAAAAAAACCGCTGAAACGCGTAAACAGTGTTGATATTCAAATTTTGAATATGCTCACATTCTATGGTTTCAGAGAATAAATATCCAACAGGATTCGATCTAATTAATCAGAGAGAAACATTTTCGTAGAAATAAATAAATAAAATTCATCCAGTAAACATACTCGTTATGGTGCCCCTTAAGGCTCAGTTTTAAAACCACTATTATTCTTGCTGCTTAACGACCTTGCGGAGTATATAGCGCATGATACTATATTATTTATATACGGCAGTAATAATATCTGGGGATAACCCTATCGATTTAAGCATTAATATCGAAAATGTGATATTCTCAATCAATGAATGGTGCATCTTTAACAAATTGCTACTGAATTAATTTACAACGTATGCATATTAGTAAAAAAAAAAACGGCAGTTACCTAAAGACTTTAAAATTAGCGTAAATGATCTCGAATACCCACGAAGAGATTGTGCGAAGTATCTTGGAGTGTACATTGATCGTAAGCTAACATGGACAAATCATACAGATCATGTTTGCAATAAATTAAATCAAGCTCATTTTGCCATTCTCAAAATGAAACTGGAAACTGACCTTGAAATACTAATGAAACTTTACTTTTCTTCTGCATGTTCTCATATAACACATCCTATGTTCAATTTAAAAAAACCTTAAAAATGCCATGATTTATAATTTTTGAAAATTTAAGTTGGCACACATATTTAGAACCGACTTACATACATCAGACATAGCTGTTACCTGTCAAACGTAAAACATTAAATTATAGTCAATTTATAGATAATTACGTTTAGTTTTTCACTTTCAAGTTATAGACAATTTTGTATGTACCTTCCTTCTCCTTGAACACAAGCCTGAACTCTTCGTCGTACATCTTCCATTACGTTTCGCAATTACACTGGATTATTGTTAATTTCTTCAAATTTATTTCGAATTCATTGTCTTCTAGATATTGCGTACTAGTTGTGCATAAATGCAATTTTTCAGGTATGGCCACAAGTGTTAAATCGCATGAACGCGACGGCCAGGGAATCCTTGCATTTCGACTTATGATTCGGTCGTCGAAAAAATCCTTCAAAATGGTCAAGTTGTTTAATGTGCAATAAGGAGTTAGTCCATCTTGATGAAAATAACTACTTTGCAGATCGTCATCATAAAGTTCATTTATAAAAGGCAATAACATTTCTGTACGGTAACGGTCTGCATTTATTTATTCTACCTAAAATCTACGCACATTTCTAGAATTTTGTTTATTAATAATATAAATATTATTTTAGCTTTAAAGAATATCGGTCCGACTAATCTTCTTCTACCAATTCTCGCCCAAACGCCAACTTTTTCTGGATGTAATGGTTTTACTCGATATGTACGAGGATTTTCATGCGACCTTGTAAAACCACGCTTCATCGGTAACTAATTTGTAAAACATCCTTGTTTACATTTTATAAGAACCACTGACAAAATTCCATTCGTCTGGGGTAATCAATGGATAATAACTCTTGCACCGATGTTATGCGATAAGAGTATACTTGCAAAAATTTTCGTAGAAGCTTGTGGCATGTTCCTACCGATAAATTCATTTGCTGTGATAAACGAGGCAGAGAAGGTGTAGGTTCATCTTCCAACATTTCTTGGACTGTGTTAATGGCATCCTGAGTACGTTTAAGTGGTTTACCACTTCCTGATTTATGGAGAATACTACCCGTTTCACGAAATAATGTAATTGATCGTGATAAGGTATTTTTAAAATCTTTATAGATAATCGGATCTTTATGAAATTCTTCCTGAAACTCTGTCAAAGCTGCGCCTAATGAATATGCCGAATTCCCGTCAACTTTAGTCCTATTTCGGAAATAACTTTCAACTAAAAACGTTTTTTGCTGATCGCTATAAACCATCGTGACTTTTAAAAATATCTCACATTTTGTAAGTCAATTCCTAACATATGTGCCAACTTATTATTTTTTAAAACAAATCATTGCACTCTTGAGGTTTTTTTAATTGAACATACGATACAATATACAGTGCGATCATTTAAAACATGATTTAGATTAGGCTTTAAATTTTAAATTAGATTGGAACTACTGACTGTTAACACATAGTTTATCATAACCTCAAATTAATTTCATCATTCAATTAGTAATATATAGGTATTTGATTGAAATTCACTTGCTTTGTTTTACTAATAAATTGTTTTATTTTCAACTAGTTTCGGCTTAATGCCATTTTCAAGAATAGCATTAAGCCGAAACTAGTTGAAAATAAAACAATTTATTAGTAAAACAAACCAAGTGAATTTCAATCAAATACCTATATATTAATAGAAATGTTTTAACAAGTGATCAATGAGAAACAAGTTAAAACGATATATTCAATTAGTATTCTGGAAAACCGCACAAAAAAGCCGCCTACTTCAAATCATAATTCAAACGATAGCAGGGTACTTGCATGGGGCCGAGCTTCTGAAGCCGAGAAAGTTTTTATAGCCCAGAAAAAAATAAATAACAAGAACAATATTTGGCATAAACAAAAATGCAAACATGTATGCATGCATTTATATCGTGTAAATTATTAACCCTACCAGGAAATTATGTTTACAAAATGTTTTGTTATATAAAACAAAACATAAGTAACTTTCCAACAGACATTGAAAATCATAATTGCAACACGAGACAGGGGGCAGGGGTGGTGGCTGAGCGGTAATGTCGCCGGGTTGTGTCGATGGGTGTGGGATGAATGTGTGTGTTTGTTCATATTGTAAACAATAAAAATGAGGCTGGTTAATATGACCACTAGTTCCAAAAGACCATATTTAATTTATAGTTTGGAATGTATGGTTCTTTTATTTAATACAAAAAAAAACACGAGATTTCTTTGATACTTACATGAAAAGAATTATATATTTTTTTCTCTTAAAAAAAAAAAGATTTAATAATTATTGTAGTAATGTAGTAGTAATTATGTTTATCAGTTTTTAACAGGTCGCCCACCTGTTAAAAACTGATAAACATATATATACTACTACATTACTACATTAATTATTAAATCATTTTTTTTTTAAGAGAAAAAAATATATAATTCTTTTCATGAAAGTATCAAAGAAATAGAATTTCTACAAATAAAAAAAAATATGTATGAAATTTTGATATCAAAGGCAGTTTTCTTAGTTGATAATTTCTAATTCTGACCTTCTCTCGACGGCAATGGTATTAAGTAGCTATATTTACGTTATGTATACAGGGTGTCCCAAAGCTTGCCCTCCAGGGAAAGAAAGAGACCTTTTTAAAAAAGAACAAATAAGTAATCACAAACAAACATTTTCTAGCTTGAACGATATCCAATAAAAAAACATTTTAATTCGACCAATCATATCGTTTAAGCCATCCAGGTGTATTTCTCGTAATTGTAACTTTTGAAACTGATGTTTTTTAAAAGTTATGATTAGGAGAAATACACCTGGATGGCGTAAAAGGCTCTGATTGGTCGAAATAAAATTTTATTTTCTTGAATATCGTTTAAACTTGAACATTTTTGTTTCTCTGGGGAGTGAGTTTTGGGACACCCTGTATACATAACGTAAATATACCTACTTAATACAATTGCCGTCGAGAGAAGGTCAGAACGAGAAATCATTTCTCTGGGGTGCAAGTTCTGGAGCACCTTGTATATTACTGTATTAAAACTAATTGTTTAAAGTTTACATCTTACTTTTACCTTGTTTGTAATATTGTCCATTCTAGCTTGCGTGAATATAGTTTAACAAATGAAACGGATAAAACTAGTAGTTGCATTTTTCAGATATTTTAAAAATTCAACATTAGTTACGTGTTAACACGATTAAAAATTTAAATAAATTACTTGATTCGTTTTTTTTTTTGTTGTTGATCATTGTCCCGGTTTTACAAGCAAAAAATCTGGTAACCTTATTTAGTTACCCTGTTTTCCCCAGCGGAATCCAACGTTTAAAAGAATTAGCAACAGCCTTTTCATAATCATCAAATATTCTATACAACCCGCCTATTGAATTCAAAACACTAAAGCAAAGATTAAACGCGAAATTACGCCCAGATTTTAATCGGAAACCTCTCTCATTGTTCCTCCCCGAGAATCCCCAGCATCAGTCCGGGGGCCCCCCATTGTCGCGCCCGAACAGAATGAAAGTCTTATTAGCGCAAAGTCTCCCTCAATTCCAATTAAAACGAATCAACCGAACAAAGTGTGCGAAAGCAATAAAGCAAAAGGTAAATCCTGTCTTGATCCTGCGAGCGTCGCGCGGAGGCGGCCACTAATGGCCCCCAGGCAGGCCGAACCGGCTGCAGAAGTAGAAGAACAAGAAGAAGAAGAAGGTGTCACGCAACTCGAGGCCAATCACGCCGGACTGGCATTAACGAGACGTCCCGGCAACCCCTCCGTAATCCCCAGACGCGATTGTCGTGACGATCTTTCCAGAATTGCAATTAGGAGGGAAGAAATCCGCCGACTTACATACTTCGGGAAATTATTTGCTGTTCATCAAATTTGTTTATGTCCCCGCGAATCCTGCTATATGGAGGATATATGACGGGCCGCAGGAAATTACGTCCAACTCCATCCACATGCTAGCGTATTGTCTGGGCGCCCTCTGTAAATCAAACCCTGGTATGATTTACTGCACACCGCGCGCAAATTGAACCGATAAATTAATTCCAGTACAGTTTAATGATTTTTTACGAATCGGCGGGGGGTAATAATCATTAAATTGTTGCGCTTGATCTGGTCGGATTAATTTTTCAGATTCCATTTAGCCCCGCACGTTCTCACGATTGAAACGGACACATATTTTTACATCCACTGCAGATATATTGAATGGCTACATTTTTACGAGCTTTTCCTATTTGTCCTAATAAAAATCCGATCCGTACGCGATGGAATGGTTTATCGATGAGATTTTTTTTATTTTTTGATAATTCCACTGTAGAACAAATGAAACAAATTTTTTTATCTAGTATAAATATCCCAATGCATACGCTGTAAATGTTCAGGCGTTTGTTGGTTTTGAAAAAGTTCAATTTGAAGCTTAAAACGAGTGTTTTCCACTCCCAGACTAAGCATGAAGTAAAATTTCGAGTTTAGAAAAGCCCCGTGAAAATTTGTCGAGGGTCGCGCAGCGACCCGAGACAAATTTTCTGGGCTTTTCTAAACTCGAAATTTTCCTTCATGCGCCACGCGTATACAACAGTGATATCAAGTAAAGTTCAAATATACATAAATTTCGCAATATTTTACTGTTTTATACGCGTGGCACATGAAGTAAAATTTCAAGTTTAGAAAAGCCCAGAAAATTTGTCTCGGGTCGCTGCGCGACCCTCGACAAATTTTCACAGGGCTTTTCTAAACTCGAAATTTTACTTCATGCTTAATCTGGGAGTGGAAAACACTCGTTTAAAACTTCAAATTAAAGTTTTTGTTTTCAGGATAATCTAAACTCAAAATTTGACTTTATTATATAAATCACTAAAATATTGCGAAATTCATGTATATTTGTGTAAAACACTGATTTCAAGTAAAGTTCGAAATATATTACTGAATAAGTTTGCTAAAGAAGTGTATTCTTAACTTCACATTAAATCAGCGTTTTATATGAGTGGCGCATGAAGTAAAATTTCGAGTTTAGATAAGCCTGAAAACAAAAACTTCACTTTAAAGTTTAAAACGAGTGATTTCCACTCCCAGACTAAGCATGAAGTAAAATTTCGAGTTTAGAAAAGCCCCGTGAAAATTTGTCGAGGGTCGCGCAGCGATCCGAGACAAATTTTCTGGGCTTTTCTAAACTCGAAATTTTACTTCATGCGCCACGCGTAGAAAACAGTGATTTTAAGTAAAGTTCAAATGTACATACATTTCGCATATTTTAGTGTTTTATACGCGTGGCGCATGAAGTAAAATTTCGAGTTTGGAAAAGCCCAGAAAATTTGTCTCGGGTCGCTGCGCGACCCTCGACAAATTATCACAGGGCTTTTCTAAACTCGAAATTTTACTTCATGCTTAGTCTGGGAGTGGAAAACACTCGTTTAAAACTTCAAATTAAAGTTTTTGTTTTCAGGATAATCTAAACTCAAAATTTGACCTTATTATATAAAACACTAAAATATTGCGAAATTCATGTATATTTGTGTAAAACACTGATTTCAAGTAAAGTTCGAAATATATTACTGAATAAGTTTGCTAAAGAAGTATATTCTTAACTTCACATTAAATCAGCGTTTTATATGAGTGGCGCATGAAGTAAAATTTCGAGTTTAGATAAGCCTGAAAACAAAAACTTCACTTTAAAGTTTAAAACGAGTGATTTCCACTCCCAGACTATGCATGAAATAAAATTTCGAGTTTAGAAAAGCCCCGTGAAAATTTTTCGAGGGTCGCGCAGCGACCCGAGACAAATTTTCTGGGCTTTTCTAAACTCGAAATTTTACTTCATGCGCCACGCGTATAAAACACTTAAATATTGTGAAATTTATGTACATTAGAACTTCACTTAAAATCTTTGTTTTATACGCGTGGCGCATGAAGTAAAATTTCGAGTTTAGAAAAGCCCAGAAAATTTGTCTCGGGTCGCTGCGCGACCCTCGACAAATTTTCACGGGGCTTTTCTAAACTCGAAATTTTACTTTATGCTTAGTCTGGGAGTGGAAATCACTAGTTTAAAGCTTTAAAATGAACTTAAAAAAACAGGGAATATCTCAATGACTAACTAAATGTCAAAACAAAATCACCAAACGTCATCAGTATGTAGGGCTAACGCGATAATACGAAATGTATTAAAATTTTTACAAAATCGCAAATTTCTTACAAACTGTTGGACGAATATGGCAACAACTCGGTATCAATAAAAAGGAAATTTTATTTTGCATCAGATAATGTTACTCAAGATAGATGGTTCCATTCAAAAAAATTAAGTTATGCATGTTTGAAGTACTGAAGAATACCGTGGACGGACTCGGTTCAATTTAGAAAATCTGACTAATGGCAAAAACCTAAGCAAATACTACATTTCTTCCCGAATCCAAAACCGTAAGGTGCACACCTCTGACTTATTTCGTTTTGAAGATATTGTAAATGGCGTCGAGCTCTAAAATCGTCAAATTTATCAAAAAAAAATGAAATAACTCGAAAACGGTTCAACTGAGACCGAATGTTGTGTGCATAAACTCATGTTTATTTTTAACGAGCAATCCAAAAATGTAAAAATATACAGGGTGCTCTATTTAAAATAAGGAAATTGGTGTTTACTTCGGGTATAACCGCAAGGCCGCCATATTTAGCAATAATTTTGGGTTATGAAAAACTTGATTCTGAACAACTTTTATTTGAAACTTTTTTTGCTATTTTTAACGATACGCTCACTATAGACCGATTTCCGCTTAGTGACTCACCCTGTATAGCTACGCCAATGAATACACTCGTAATATTATTCCTTCAGTTTCCATAAAAATATTTTTAGCATACGAACTGAATGTACAACATATGAATGTTTTTTTATTTATTAGACACGCACACATTTATTTCCCTCCCCCCGAAAAAAAATGTAAATTTAATTTCATATGGTCATCTAACATTATAACATCCCTCAACTGGCCGGGCAATATTTTTTTAAACCTCCCCAGTTGAATAATTCCTAAGAGCCGAAATTTGTTAGTCTAAAACCCACCCTCGGGGAGAAGAAAAAGAAAAACAGATAAAACATGGATTTCAATTTGTACACGTACTAGATAATATTGATTTACCACCGAGTCTGAATCTCCCCCTAGACGAGCCCCATCTTCTCCACCCTCTCCCCTATTCCGCAAAAATGCCATTTGCATTATTATTATTATTATCCCTTGAGGGGTGTCGTAACGTTTACAGTGCGCCGTTAAAAACACCGCTACAAATCACGAAATATTTTCAAGCTTGATTAAATCTCTCGGATTCCAGTGGATGTTTATTGTTATTTCAAGGGCTTTCTTCGGCATCGCCTAATTGGCAACTGTACGTAAGATGGATACTGAAAGGGCGCCTCTTTCTCGTTTCGGCGATTCCGACGTGGCTGTGAAAGCGTTTGATAGTATTTCGAGCTTATTAAATTTAATGAGATTGAATTGAAATTCGGATTTTATTAAAAAGAAAAAATGTACGTGATTTATTATTTAATGAATATAAAATCATTTCTGCTATATATACTCTATGGAAGAAATAATTTTATAATCATTAAATTGAATCAATTTTTGCAAAATTCTGTCAATTAGTACCTCGGCTAGTGTATTCCATATGAAAACAGGCTAACATTTCTATGCTTAGGATGCTTTATAATCGCTAAAGAAAAACTACTAGTAATGGAACAGTTATTTTTTGCGGAAATACCACTTTTCAAAATGAACAATTCAATTACACAGATCTGGAGTCCGTGTCCAGATCCCGAGCAGGTCGGACCGCTGCGCAAAAATTAAATCGCAAAGCCAGCATGTGGTTAGACTCCTATCCTTTCGCATCCTATCAGTCACATCCATTTTTATATTCCGATTCCTTGCATTCCCTTCTAGTGGACCTCATCCTGATAACTGGACGTGTATTTTCCTTTTCCTATCTCTCGAGTAGGGCGTTAGTCTAAATTGTAAATTCAGTCGATACTCCAATAATCTAATTATCAAAATAACTACAATCATTTCTATAACCTTTTCCTTTGATAACTACCTCTATATTTATTTATTTATTCAAATGGTTAAACAAACATTTGTTTAATTAATACTGTGACTGGTCAACAGGGCTTAGATGCCAAGGCCATTAAATACGCGACAGAAGAAGAACTACACAGGTCTGCGATGAAAAAAGTACAAGAGAATCGATAGCTGAACTTCATGTATTTTTACTTTCGCCTATATACAAAACAAAGGGAGAGTATTGTTTTCGCAAAAATGTTAAAATCAAAAATTTTAGTTCAGGTCCCCCGAGTTGATTAAGACCATTTTTGAAAAATCTCTGTCCTGTCCTTCTGTCCTTCTCTCCTTCCGTTCTTCTGTTCTTATGTCCTTCTGTCCTTCTGTCCTTCTGTCCTTCTGTTCTTCTGTCCTTCTGTCCTTCTGTCCTTCTGTCCTTCTGTCCTTCTGTCCTTCTGTCCTTCTGTCCTTCTGTCCTTCTGTCCTTCTGTCCTTCTGTCCTTCTGTCCTTCTGTCCTTCTGTCCTGTCCTGTCCTTCTGTTCTTATGTCCTTCTGTCCTACTGTCCGTCTGTCCTTCTGTAGTTCTGTTCTTCTGTCCTTCTGTCCTTCTGTCCTTCTGTCCTTCTGTCCTTCTGTCCTTCTGTCCTTCTGTCCTTCTGTCTTTCTGTCCTTCTGTCCTTCTGTCCTACTGTCCGTCTGTCCTTCTGTAGTTCTGTAGTTCTGTCCTTCTGTCCTTCTGTCCTTCTGTCCTTCTGTCCTTCTGTCCTTCTGTCCTTCTGTCCTTCTGTCCTTCTGTCCTTCTGTCCTTCTGTCCTTCTGTCCTTCTGTCCTTCTCTCCTTCTGTCCTTCGGTTCATCTGTCTTTCTGTCCTTCTGTCCTTCTCTCCTTCTGTCCTTCGGTTCTTCTGTCCTTCTGTCCTTCTGTCCTTCTGTCCTTCTGTCCTTCTGTCCTTCTGTCCTTCTGTCCTTCTGTCCTTCTGTCCTTCTGTCCTTCTGTCCTTCTGTCCTTCTGTCCTTCTGTCCTTCTGTCCTTCTGTCCTTCTGTCCTCCTGTCCTTCTGTTCTTCTGTCCTTCTGTCCTTCTGTCCTTCTGTCCTTCTGTCCTTCTGTCCTTCTGTCCTTCTGTCCTCCTGTCCTTTTGTCCTTCTGTCCTGTAATTCTGTCCTATAATTCTGTCCTTCTGTCCTGTCCTGTAATTCTGTCCTTCTGTCACCACGATTTATAAATTGACAAAAATCTGTAAATGTTAAAAAGCTCATAAAAGATTCATCAAAATTACGAAAATCTAATAAATTTACGACAACTGCCAAGTTTTAAAAAGTAAAAAATAATATGAAATATATTAACTGCTCTCTTCACTGGACACAGCCGTCTAAGGCATCACCTTAATAAACTAGGACTAAGCGACACCACTGAGTGCCGCCTATGCCTAGAGAATGATGAAACAGCAGAGCACGTCATATGTGCCTGTCCAGCTGGCGACCAGATCAGGACCACGGTGTTTGGCACACCGAAGCTAAACCTGAAGGACCTGGAAAAAACTTCACCTGACAAGATCCTTGACTTCATCAAGAAGATGGACTTGGAAGGTGAGCTGTAAGGTCGGATGTTCGACCTTAATTGTGAGCCACAATAGATCCTTGCGGTCGCAGTGGAGGGTAGCATAACTACCCACTCACTTTCAATAGAATAGAATATGAAAGGAGCAGTATATATTGAACTTTACACTAAATCAGTGTTTTATGCGCGTGGCGCGAGTTGATAAAAGCCAAAATCTGGATTTAGACGCTACGCCAAAATCCAAATTCTTCGGGCTTTTCTCAACTCGAAATTTTCCTTCATGCTGAATCCGGGATTGCAAAACACTTGTTCGAAAATAATTGATGACTTCTATAAGTTTTTAGTTGATTTATAAAAATATTAAAATTGAGAAACATTTTCAATAGCAGCAGAATTAGCATTACATCAATAACGTTTTTTGTTTTTAACTTAACAATTTCAAATAAAAGCCAACTCTAATTTTACTTCGTTTTTAGTATTTTCTTAGAAAAATAAATAAACAACAAAATAAAAAATAAAAATAGGAAAGAAATTAGTAAATTTGAAAAAATTAAGTAATATATTTTTTTTATAATAAATTATTTCTTTCCTATTTTTATGTATTTAGAAAATCCTGATCCTAAATAATATTGGATTTGATTAGTAATTTAGATAATAATTTTTAATTTAAATAAAATATACAAATATAAAAACTACCAATACTCTTTTAAATTTTGAAATTAAAAGAAATTAATAAATCTTAAAAAATGACTAAAATATTTTTTTTAACTTGACTTATTTCTATCCTGTTTTTTGTTTGTATTTAGAAAATACTGATACTAAATAATATTAGATTTGATTTTTAATTCAAATAAATTTTTTTAATTTAAATAAAATATACAAATATAAAAACTACCAATACTCTTTTAAATTTTGAAATTAAAAGAAATTAATAAATCTTAAAAATTGACTAAAATATTTTTTTTTATCTTTACGTATTTCTATCCTGTTTTTTGTTTGTATTTAGAAAATACTGATATTAAATAATATTAGATTTGATTTGTAATTCAAATAAAAAAAAATTATTTAAATATATAAAATACACAAATATAAAAACTACCAATACTCTTCTAAATTATAAATCAACACAAATTTGAATTTACTAAATAAAATATAAAGATAATCCAGATAGATTATTATTATTAGATAGATAATTTCTATTTCAACACAAGTATTGACACAAGACTATAAATAAATAGTTAAATAATACAAATAGCAATAATATGTATTATCAATAAGAAAACTGAAAAAGATTTAATAATCCGAAGTTATAATATAAAATTTGATTAAATTCTTCAAAATAAACAAAAATCATTAATATATGAATCATAATTTACCATTTTTATATATCTATCCTTATGTATTCGTACACTCTGTACATTTGCAGTCATTCGTTGATTTTATACAAGAGGTTAATTTAAAGTTCGAACGAGTGTTTTCAATCCCAGACTAAGCATGAAGTAAAATTTAGAGTTTAGAAAAGCCCCGCGTAGAAAATTTGTTGAGGGTCAAGACAAATTTTCACGAGGCTTTTCTAAACTCGAGATTTTACTTCATGCGCCACGCGTAAAAACACTGAAAGTTTAAAAAATATTAGAAAAATTGCAAAGTTTAAAAAATACTAGCCTTTATTTTGTTTGGTTGGTTGACAAATTGTGTTGAATCTTCTGAGCTGATTCGATTCTACATACTAATTCTATTTATAACTCTTGATCAATTTTGACAGCTTTTTATCAATTTTTAAGTAGATAATTTCCTTAGCTAAGAACATTTTATTTTCTAATCTATTTGTGAAAACTTGCGTGCAATAATTTTAAAATGTATGATTTTTTGGTATCTAAAGAGGGGCTCGGAACTCCTGGCGCGATGGAAAAAAATGAAAGTTATTTTCGAAATCAGAACAACAAATAACAAAAAACTCAGCGAAAACTTCTTTTGCATTTTTCAAAAACTTCAATTTCGCAGGCCTGTGTTATTAATCGCGTACATTTTATTCTTGAATCATAATATAGGTGTTTTTCTTCTCCTTTGACAATTGTAATACATGTGAAACATATGTCAAAAAAAAATTAAACATAGAATAGTTTCTAACAATGTATTCTTTTAAACTCACTGGAAAACTTGGAAATTAACAGATTCGAGAAAACCGACCTCCTACTCAACAAACAAACAGAACTGTCAAATGTTTGATACATTGGACTAAACGTCATTTTAAGTAATGTCGGCTTACGGCGACTTATGTCATGTTGACACAATGGACTACATGCCGACTATCGTCGTCTTAAGTCAAGTTGACACAATAGACTAATGTCAGTTAAAATAGTGACTTACAGTCATACAGTCACAATGGTGAAAATGCAGTCGATATAGTGATTTAATGACAAAACCATATCATAATAGAAAAAGTAAACTAAGTGACTTACAGTCATAATATCGCAATAGTAAAAATACAGTGAATTAATGACAAAACCCGAATAAGTTGAAATACAGTCAACCTAGTGACTTAACAATCATAATCAACATACCATTATTCAAAAAGAATAGAGGAGAGGCATTTACTTTAATCAGGAAAATAGGCATTAGACGATTGGTAAAAAAACCCTATACTTCCAATTTTTTAATATGACTATAAATTGTTAGTTTGTGATTAAAAACGATACCTAGATCTTTAATCTATCTAGCCCTCTACAATGTAAACATATAGATAGATAGATAGATAGATTTATTCATATTAATACTATACATAGTTTACACTCGTCAGAATATAATCATAATAATACAATGAAATAATAGTAATAGTACAAAATAATAACAATTATAATAATTTAAATATAGTTACATTTATTACAGGCTATGAAATAGAGAACAAAATGATATAAATTAAAATAAGATTTCTAGATCAGAGTTTGTTAAAAAAATGGTAGTAATAAATAATTTAAATATAAACAATATAAAATTAGAAACAAATAAAATGTCATAAATAGAAAAATTTTAAAATATCACTGCAATAATGATAATGAAAAAAAAAATGTTTAAAAATAGTTATGTATACAAGCAGAACTCTAAGGCTCATTAATGAAATCGTTTATTATATAGAACGCTTTATCGATGAGATATTTTTTCATGTACACTTTAAAGTTTTTGTTTGCAGGCATTTAATCATAGTAGGTAGTTTGTTGAAGAATTTCAGTCCCCAATATCTTGGACCATTTCTTGATTTTGTGAGTCTGTTATTTTGTATATAAATATCATCTCTTTGTCTAGTGTCATAATTATGTATAGAGTTGGTGATGGTGTAATCATTAAAATTTTTCTTTTCTTTACCTACAATAAACATTGACAGGGTGTTTCACCTATAGCTCTCCAGACTAATTAACAAGAACCTAAAAATGTTATTAAAGTTTTATTTCGTAATCAATAGATGTCATTTAAGGCTTCAAATTGAGATAGAATTTGTATCACTCATTTTTTCTACAAGAATAGAATATATTATGAGGTTTTTTTATCATACGCATGTTTTTAATTTAATTGGCCATTTTTAACTTATAACCAATTTTTATATCTCTAATTAATTTTTCACTTAACCCGTGGTGAAACATTTTTGAATCTAATACTGGTAAATAAGTGAAACATACCAAGTGTTTTAATTTAAATTTAATTTAAATCATCCAGTATTACCAATTTTTATATTTTTAAGAACTTTAAATATACATATTTACAGTAGTAGTAGTAGCATAACTTCTCAAAATTAGCATATTTATCAATAACAATTATTAAAATACATTAGAAATTACAAAACAATCATTATTATAGCTATACAAGATATTAAATGCTTATTGCGTGAAACTTACATTACCTTTAAATTATTCCTCTTTATAAGTAAGTAACCAACAAAAAACATGACATTTTCAACAATATTATTGATAAAGCAATTAAATAATAATTTGTCAATAACCGATCTGTGAGGTACAACGGATGTTGCATAAAATTCATTAGATCTATGACATAAAATTTGAAATAAATTAACACTTGGTTTGTTTTACTAACGTTTAAATTTATTCCGACTAGTTTCTGTTATGGATTTCTCCAATAATGAATGCCCTTATTACCTGATTTCGCATATATATTCTGTAAAAAAGTTACTTCTGTACGTTCCCTGATAATAGCTTGTAGCCGAAAATAGTCGCATTAAATTAAAACGTTAGTGTGTGTTTTTTAATTTAAATTTTATCTTAATCTTGTTTCACCAAGTGGAATATGGTTTTTTGAGTTACGTAAAAATTTCAACTATCTTGGAAAAAAAACAGTAACAGTAAGCTATTATATATTGATGTAGATAACTTTTTATAAATTTGCATAATGGTGAATAAAACCCTAGACTACAAAGTTTTGGCAATAGAACAGTATAATCCAACCTGTCAAATGCCTTAGACAAATCAGTAAATGCGGTATCAGTGAGTGACAAAATGCAGTTGATATAATATAGTTAAAATTATGAAAAAAAAGGCATCTTTGTATTGGGTTATCCGGAAAGTTATTTTGTAGTATTACTGTTTAAAATAATGCACCATTGTATTAGTTTGTCCGAGAAATTTGTTCAGATTATTATTATTTTTAATATATAATTCTATATATTTGAATGAATTTAAATAATCTGTAATATAAGCCTTTATTGACATTGACATACAGAGATTTGTTATTTTAAGTGTACATATTCCGATGCATGCGTTGTAAAGTTTTAGGCATTCATTCCTATTTTTTTAAATTGTTCAATTTGATGTTTCGAACGAGTGTTTCCACTCCCAGATTAAGCATGAAGTAAAATTTTGAGTTGGGAAAAGCCTTAAAATTTGGTTTGGTCGCTCCACGAAGGGGACCAAACCAAATTTTCAGGCTTTGCTAAACTCGAAATTTTACTTCATGCGCCCCATGTATAAGACGCTGACGTATTGTGATAATTATTTTTTTCATATGTGGTTCTAAGATTTATAATTTCACTGTAAACTTTCATTCACCTGAAGAAGCAATAAATTTGCGAAACAATTGTGAAAATAAACACACTGTTTTGAAAATCATAAAGTTATTTAGTATTAATAAAGGAGGCAGTTAAAATACTAAATTAGAAAGAGTTGGAAAGAAATGTAAAGAATTCTTGAATTATAATAAATATTCCAGTACATGGAATAAATATTTAAAGAGATGTTATTGCCAAATTATTAAATTTACCAAATAAAATAATTGAAACAAATTGAATATAAAATCCATGCATCTGTCTCGGACTTCCATTTCAAAAGTCACACCTAACTCAACTGTCTCTAGTAATAAAACAAAAAATATGTCACATTTCACCGTCTTTGCACTCACACTGCGGAAGCCCCTGAAATACAAGAAACACACCTCAAAAGAAACCCCACTAGCACGAACTGCACCGATGTCGATAACCAGACGCATCCAATATTTATGTGGCGTCTCCATAAAACGAGGAATCTCCTGACAATCACAACAGCGATTCTATTTTGTTATTATAAAACGTTCGGCGTTCGCGTCTGCGAGGGATTTCGTACACTCGAGGGCCGAAAACGTAAAAAGGGTCAATTATGAATTTGGAAATTGCAGCGCTCCGTGTCGTCGTAATCTAATCTTTCAGCGCTAAACGTCGAAACGGGTACATTCCTCTAATTGCGTCCCGAATTCGATTCCGCGAGCACGAAATTGTCTTGCAGTGTACATCGCTAAGGCATGAAATGAGCGAAATGTAAATGCTCTCAATTTTATAATGAGATGTTTGTGCGAGGAACATTTTCATATTTTACTACCATCCTTAGTTAAAAGGCCATTATAGTATAATCCTTGCGAAAATGAATCCAATATTGAAATTCCAACTTAAAGTTCTAGCTAAAATTGGAATTGATTTATTAATAGACTTTGAAGTTAGAAGAGAGTAAACGTCGAAGTTAATATTTTAAAAATGATCTAGTTTTTTAACATTCCGTAAGGTATTAATTTATGTTGAAATTAAAATTAATTATTCTTTAAATTCAGATGTACACATTATACTAGACATTATTGTTGACAATTAATTATCTGTCAGCCACGAACAGTAGCGTCGACCCATAATTTTCATCAGTTAATGTTTGTGTCTCTGCTTGGTTGTTTACATTAATATGTTAAGTTGAATATCGGGTTAATCAATACAGTTATTAATACAACTTAGAGGTAATTGTGTTTTACACGTTGTTATAGTGTTGCTAGGTGTCTCGATTAATTCCGATTTTGAATGTTAGGTTTCGATGTCTCGATGTCCCGGCTAGATCCTTCGGGGCATTCAAATGTCCCGTTTTGTATGAGCCCGATATTTCTCTGGCAGTTATTTAAGTTAAGTTGAATTAGGTTTGAAGCAAATTACTTTATACTCTTTGTCAGTTCTTGAGTTCAGTTAGGTTAGGTTGTATACGTTGTACACATATAAAGGTAAAATGATGGAATAGTCTGGGACCAATATTCAGTAAATGTATATATATAAAAAAAAGCTAAGTATTTTCCATAAAAAAATACTTAGTTATTTTTTATATACAGGGTACCCGTATTTCGACAGAATGTATGGGGATCTCAGTTATTTGAAGAGTTAGAAAGTTGATTAAATTGGGGCAAAGTCGCGTACTTTAGGGTCTAATAATAATCTGAAAACAATTTTGAAACATCTTCTTCTGTTTTCGAGATATAAACAAATTTTTTTAAGGGAAAAATCGTTTTTATTTATATTTATATAACTATAACATTTACCCGAGGACCGTAGCCAACTTTTGTTTTTCTTATGGGCGCCATTTTGGATTTTTATATTTTTTGAAAGAGAAGATTTTTTTCTGAACTCAGTGATGTATCACACTCATAATTTATTTTAGATTTGATATTTAAAATTATGATATTTTATTTTTTGCAAAGAGTGCCTTAGAAACAATGAAGTCATATCTGTTAATCAATAAAATCTTCAGTCAATCATTATTAGAATTTAAATTAATTAATAACTGTCAATCTCTTGTAATAATAATAATAAGTATCAATTATCACATACAAGTTGCGCACACGAAATTTATTCTACTTTTATTATAATTATTCCAAAACTATTTACAAAAAAAGTGATTGTTGCATTTTTTGCTACATTTCGGTAAATATTGATCAGCATCACATCTAAGCGTTATATATATTCAACTTTACTGTAAATCAGTGGTTTATACGCGTGGCGCATGAAGTAAAATTTCGAGTTTAGAAAAGCCCCGTGAAAATTTGTCTCGGGTCGCTGCGCGACCCTCGACAAATTTTCTACGCGGGGCTTTTCTAAACTCGAAATTTTACTTCATGCTTAGTCTGGGAGTGGAAGACACTCGTTAGTTTAAAATACATTACAACTGTTAAATATGTATCGTCGGATGCCCGTCTTCAGGGGTGATATGTAAGTAAATTATGGGTCCTAGGAATTGTCAAATAAATGAGTTACTCAACTGTTTCCAAAGCACTCTTTACAAAAAACAAAAGATTAAAATAATACATATAAAATGTACAATAAACCATAAGTGTGGTACATCATTGAATTCAGGCAAAAAATATTCATCCAAAAAATATAAAAATCCAAAATGGCGCAAAAGTTGGCTATGGTTTCTAGTTAAATATTATAGTTATGTTAAAATATAATATGTTACTAGATTTATCGTTAAATAGTGCCTGTATAATGTCAAAGTTGCAATTGTCTGGATTTAATAGATTTTGAATGAAAATATAAAAACGGAATTTCAATAAATCCGTTTTTTGACAATATCTGAAAAACGAAAGAAGATATTTCAATAGTGGTGGAATGGTTTAAAACCAATATCCAATAAATGTATAATAACCCTAACGTTCCCTAACGTTCACATTAAGGAAATATTAATCAACTAAATATGAATCAACTAAATTTCTTGGCTTTCACATTGATTCCTTTCTATCTTGGACTACTCATGGGGATATACTCGCTAGAAAGCTTAGTTCGAGTATATATCTTATTAGAAACCTGGCACCCATAGTATCAAGGAACGTAGCTCGTACGACATATTTCTCGCTATTCCAGTCCAACATCACATATGGGATACTTGGGGTCATGCCGCTATTCGACACCGAATATTTGGTCTTCAGAGAAAGGTAGTAAGAGTGTTAGCTGGCCTGAACTACTGTGATGACTGCAGACAAGCTTTCATTGATTTAAGAATATTAACATTCCCATCACTATTTATTCTTGCCTGCTTGTCTCATATTAGACACAATTTGGATAGCTACCAAACTTGTAGCGACATCAACAAGTACCATACTCGCCAAGAATCAAACATATATCTACAAACAACAAGACTCTCGAAAGCGAAGACTGGTACTAGATTCCACGCTGTTAAATTCTTAAACGCACTACCGAAAAACATACAGCAATTGCCTCCTAAGCAATTTGCAAATCGTCTGAAAACGCTACTTGAGGATAAAGGTTTTTACTGCTGGGAAGAATTCCTTAAATTTGATTTTAAAACTCATTTTAAATTGTGAACGTCCGTATGTTACTTCAATATGTTATTTTAATGTGTTATTTTAATGTGGTATTTTAATATGTTGTTTTAATATGATATTTTAATATGTTATTTTAATATGTTATTTTTTAATAAGTTATTTTAATATGTGACTATAGATCTATTTACATATTTACTTCGATGTTTCTCACTATACAAACTAGCTTATAAGGTTTTATTATTATTTTATTTTTTATTATTATATACTCGTAGGTTAAGGTGACATATGCAAAACATGTACTTTTGTTAATACCTCAATAAATATGAATATGAATATGAATATGAATATGAATATGAATATGAATATGAATATGAATATGAATATGAATATGAATATGAATATGAATATGAATATGAATATGAATATGAATATGAATATGAATATGAATATGAATATGAATATGAATATGAATATGAATATGAATATGAATATGAATATGAATATGAATATGAATATGAATATGAATATGAATATGAATATGAATATGAATATGAATATGAATATGAATATGAATATGAATATGAATATGAATATGAATATGAATATGAATATGAATATGAATATGAATATGAATATGAATATGAATATGAATATGAATATGAATATGAATATGAATATGAATATGAATATGAATATGAATATGAATATGAATATGAATATGAATATGAATATGAATATGAATATGAATATGAATATGAATATGAATATGAATATGAATATGAATATGAATATGAATATGAATATGAATATGAATATGAATATGAATATGAATATGAATATGAATATGAATATGAATATGAATATGAATATGAATATGAATATGAATATGAATATGAATATGAATATGAATATGAATATGAATATGAATATGAATATTAATATGAATATGAATATGAATATGAATATGAATATGAATATGAATATGAATATGAATATGAATATGAATATGAATATGAATATGAATATGAATATGAATATGAATATGAATATGAATATGAATATGAATATGAATATGAATATCATCTATTTAGTTGTTCCACTATCAAGGTAAAGCAGCGATGTCAACACATATTTTTTTGTGATACTATTTATACTCTTGGCAATAACAGGTGATTACGTAAATCTTTTTCCCTCATCACCATTCATTCCTCATTTCACAGTCGCACCTTTTTTTCCCTCTATTCGGTCAATTTTCCTTCCTATTGTGGACCATCGCGTGTTCACGTCGGAACTTAACGTGCCGTTCCTTTTCGGATTAGCGGACGCCTCCGGGGCGCTGATCCGGGCCGGAAAAGGCAGTTTTATCGCCGGCGAGTTTTTCTCCTTTTCCTACGGCTTCCCGTGGCCCTAATTTTTATAGTCCGCCGCGACGCACGACAATAAAATAGTCGATCCGATGGAGACGCACTAAAACCCGACGCCCCTCTGCTGGAGCTATCGAATCCGAGGGCCCACTTTTATGACGCTACGTGAGCGTCGCGACGCGGTAAATAATCTCGGATAACACCCGCACAAAATCTCCGAAAGGATGGAAAAATCGTTCGTTTTACTCTTCGTTTCGGTTAATAATGGAGTGGTGTGTAAAATCTTGAACCTACTCATACTAAACGGAATTGCTGTATAAATTCCTTTGATAGCTTCGATTTTTACGATTCTTGAAAAAAATGTTACTGAAATGATGTTTTCCTATAACTTGGGATCAGTTTATAAGGGCCGAACGAGTGTTTCCACTCTTTGATTAAGCACGAAGTAAAATTTCGAGTTTAGAAAAGCCTTAAAATTTGGTTTGGTCGCGATTTTAGTGTTTTCAAAACTTGTAATTTCACTTAATGCGCCACGCGTATATTACAAAAATATTTCAAATTTCACAATAATTCAGTATTGTGTAATTCTAAATATGTTTGTCTAGCAGTACATTTATAATCCTGCTTAAGCAGTACATATTAAATACTGATTTAGCAGTACATATTAAATACTGATTTAGCAGTATATATTGAATAAAGTAAATATAAATGTTTAAATAATATTTCTTGTCATTATTATATTTTATTTCTGCTACGTCTTCTAGTATATTTTGCACTTCCCAATATTTCAGTGTATTATAAGCATGGCGCATAAAGTAAAATTTCGAGCTTAGAAAAGCCTAAAACTTTGGCTTTTCTAAACTCGAAATTTTAAACCTGGAAACCTGGAGTGGAAACACTCTTAGCTGCTTTAAATGAAACGATTTTAAAAAAAGAAGGAACGCCTGAACAAGTACAGATATTAAAGTTGACTTGAAAAAAATATAAACTCAACTTATTCAAACATACAGTAGGTAAATTTAGGTTTTGTTTGAAAATCACAGTAAACGTTTCTATATTGTCAGATTTTAAGCAAGTTTACAAAAATTAGTACAATCAAAGACAAATTGTTAGTTTGTATAGCGGATATATACATTGACTTGTATTAATTTTCAATTATTTTTCAAATTTAACTGTACACCAATTTTATATACAAAAAAGCAGTTTTTTCGATTTTATCACTTGTATTTTACGTGCTATAATTCAAAAACCATCAAACTGATTTTATTAATTTAAAAAGCAGATGATCTAAGATTAAAAAGGCTTTCAGCTTAGCTATAAATATTTTTTTGGACTTAAAGATAGTGCTTAGTGTGAGCGCTCAAAGATGAAATTTAGTGGGTTTATGAATTTGTTGTACTTATTAAAAGAAGAAAAGGTTTACAAAATATTTTTTTCTCAGCAAAAAAAATACCTCGCATGGTTTTTAACATTATTAAGTTTTTTTTTAATTTAAAAATATCATTTTGTGTGTGAAAATCTAGATTTTTTCCATACCTAACCCTTACAACATTTGATCAAAACTTTGGATTTTCAAAAACTCTAACAAAAATTACAGACATTCTTTTTGATGGTACAAACGGCTTCAGTAAATTAATTTTTGTGAACAAAAATATTTCAATAAAATTTCGACCAAAAATGATCTCTTAAAAAACTGTTGAGAATTGAAACTTAAAATTGTTAGTTTGTATAGCGAATATATACATTGACTTGTATTAATTTTCAATTATTTTTCAAATTTAACTGGACACCAATTTTATATTCAAAAAAGCAGTTTTTTCGATTTTATCACTTGTATTTTAAGTGCTATAATTCAAAATCCATCAAACTGATTTCATTAATTTAAAAGCAGATGATCTAAGATTAAAAAAGCTTTCAGTGCAGCTATAAATATTTTTTTGGACTTCAAAATAGTGCTTAGTGTGAGCGCTCAAAGATGAATTTTAGTGGGTTTATAAATTTGTTGTACTTATTAAAAGAAGAAAAGGTTTACAAAATATTTTTTTCTTAGCAAAAAAATACCTCCTATGGTTTTTAACATTATTAAGTTTTTTTTTTTAATTTAAAAATATTGTTTTGTGTGTGAAAATCTAGATTTTTTCCATACCTAACCCTTACAACTATTGATCAAAACTTTGGATTTTCAAAAACTCTAACAAAAATTACAGACATTCTTTTTGATGTTACAAACGGCTTCAGTAAATTAATTTTTGTGAAAAAAATATTTCATTAAAATTTCGACTAAATATGATCTCTTAAAAAACTGTTGAGAATTGAAACTTAAAATTCCAGCGTTCACAATAAACACAATTTTCATTATTAAAGTACGTAATTACCATATATTTAAAGCTTATTTAATTAAAAATCCATTCTATTAAACAATTTTGATTTATGTATCAAATTTAACTATACACATTTTTTTTTAGTTTAAAAGCACTTTTCTTGATTTTGATTAAAGTACGTAATTACCATATATTTAAAACTTATTTAATTAAAAATCCATTCTTTTAAACAATTTTGATTTATGTATCAAATTTAACTATACACATTTTTTTTAGTTTAAAAGCACTTTTCTTGATTTTATCATTTATTGTATTTAAAGTGCTCTATTTCATAAAGTATCCATCTGATTTAATTTATTTAAACAACAGATGATTTAGAATTAAAAAAGCTTTAATTTAAGGAAAAAAACATTTTTATGGACTAAAAAACGGTGCTTAGTGTGAGCGCTCAAAGATAAATTTTAGAGGGTTTATCAATTTTCTGTAATTTTTGAAAGTAAAAAATGTTAGCAACACTTTTTTTCTTGGTGAATCTAACATCTCTCACTGTTTTTTTATATTTTTAGGAGTAACTGGGAGTATTTTTTAAATTGTTTAGAATACGATTTTTAATAAATCTGAAAAAAATCGCAGACTTTTTTTTTGATGTTATATAGGGCTTTAGCGAATAAATTTTTTCCGGAAAAAAATATTTCACAAAAATGTCGATTTTATAGGAAAACAAAAACTGTTGAAAAATGAAACTCTAAAATGTGAGTATATTTTTTTTAAATAAAATCATGTAAACTTAGTACACGCTTGTTATAAGAACAAACAAATATTCATTATTTTCGTGACTAAAAAAAAAGTATTTTAAATAGACATGGAGGTAGAGTTTATTTTTTAATAAAAAATTAAATAAACGAATTATACGCCAGATTGTAAGAGCAGACAAAAATGGTTCTATATTGATTGAAACACATGTATTTGATCTGGTGTGCACCGAAAATTCCAATTAAATTGAACAAACAGCAGACAGTTATCCTCCAATTTCCCGCGGTTTTTCCACACGGCGGAAACGCGCGGTGATTTTCCGACGTTGGGAATTATTTATCAGCCGCGGAAAGCTCGGGGTGACACACTTATTTTTTTTGTCGCCTCTCGCCACCCCCCGCGGAAAAAAAAGCTTTCGAGGGGGTTGATCGAGGGTAAAAAGATTGTGTGTTAAAATATCTTATCGAGGAGGGTATGTGGCGTTAAATTAATTCAGGCACACTTTATAATCGTTTGCGATTTGTATCCGGTGGCACATTTTTATTAAGAAGGGCGTTGAAATTTATTGCGCGGACGATAAATTTTCGTTACCGCTTTTTTTTTTCTGCATACTAAATTTTGAGTTTAAAATAATTGGTTAGCAAAACAGTAAAAAATCTCTTAATTATACTTTAGAATTAAAAAATACTCCAAAATACAACGTATAGTTTTTTTATCACTAAGAGGTTGTAGAAGAGTAAAAGCGATCGGCGGCCAATTCATATAACGAACAGATTTAGTGCAAAAAGTATGCCTTGTACAAATATATATTTTTTTAAATATACATACAGGGAATTTTTCTTTTAAGTATGCGTATCCTGCCGCATATTCTATAAATGTTCAGATATTCGTTGTTTTTATAAAAATATTCAATTTGAAATTTTAAACGAGAAAGCCTACTCACTGGCCGACGTCCCTGTTACTCATCCCTGAGTGTTTTGAACTTCACAATATTTCAGTGTTTTATAAGCGTGGCGCATGAAGTAAAATTTCGAGTTTAGAAAAGCCTGAAAATTTGGTTTGGTCGCGAAGCGCGTAGCGCTACGCGACCAAACCAAATTTTCAGGCTTTTCTAAACTCGAAATTTGACTTCATGCTTAATCTGGGAGTGGAAATACTCGTTAAAAGTTTGTCAGGCTTTTCTAAATTTGAAAATTTACTTCATCAAGGAGTGGAAACATTCGCTACAAGCATAAAACAAATTGAAATATGGATAATACTAGATTTGTATTTTTTAATTAAAAACCTTTGTTATCAGTCTTATTTACAAATATTAATTGGGGGTTTTGGTATAAGCAGCGGAATTCAATTAAAAAAATTAAATAGAGAAGGAGACTTTGTCGTAGAATGTGTATTAAATTTATTTTTTATTAAAATAAGAAAAAAATATGTTTCTGCCCATATTTACAAATATACTATTTTTATGACAACATTGATAAATTGGTGAAAAATAAAGTTAATGAAGCAATTAAATAGTTTCCTTTATAATCCGAGTGAAAACATGAAGGGTGGAAGTTTGCGGCCTTTAATAAAGTTCTGCCTTTCCGTGGGAGCATTTAAACGTAGCGAACGTTGTTATAGAATCAGATAATATCTGCGAAATTAGTTTTTAACTAGACTCCATAAATCGCGTCCGGTGGTGCAATTTCTCCTCCGCCAAGTTCCCAATAAATAATAATAAATCTGTTAGTTGCATCGAACCGACACGATTACATTTTTAAATCGAAAACGATTTAATCAGATTTTATTATATAAATGTACAGGCATGGTAAATAAAAACAGAAATAGCAGCACTTCAACGGTAAATCAGATTAATGTTGTTTTAGCGGTAAAAGTCACTTATTACTTTGAAAATAAATAGTATTTAATGACTTACCTTTAACGAGAGAAGAATAAATATATAAATCTGGGTGTCAGATGTATAAAATCTTTATAACTTCGTACAGGCAAACTTCAAATGTTTTGGCTTTTCTATGCTCAAAACGTTACTCGGTGCCTAATCCCATCCATTGATTAGGCAGTTAACGAAAGAATAAATGTATAAACCCATTGATTAAGCAGTAAATAAGGTATTGTTCTGAGCTTAGAAAAGCCTGAAAATTTGAGATATGTCCGCACGAAGTAATAAAGATTTCAATCTTTAAAACTTCGTGCGGACAAACCTCAATTTTACAGGCTTTTCTAATCTCAATATATTACCTTATTTACTGCTTAATCAATGGGTGGGATAAAGCATAGAGTATTGTTTTGAGCACAGAAAAGCCAAAACATTCGACTTTTGCCTGCACGGAGTCCTTAAGATTTTGTACATCTAATACACAAATTTATATCAAGAATATGAATTTGTGTTCAGTACTCATTCATTCAGCCATCATCAGTATAGTCCTGAACCAGTGCATAAAGAATACTGAATATCTTTGACCATTTATTATGGCCTGTGCAATTTACATATACCGGGCTTTCATTCATTCCCGAACCCCACGTGACCAAAAATAATAGGCAACCAAATGTACAAGGTGGTAAGGCTCACACAAAAATTCCCTAGATTTAAAAATATTTATTCGCCGGCGTATTTTTATGACGACTGAAAATATTATCTTTAAAATGATTAAAAAATAGGCTCATCTTCAAAAATGTAACTAATTTTTATTAATTTTTTCGTTGTAAATACCATTTTCGCAGTATTTGCTTATCCTAGCAAATTGACTCTGCAAAATAAATAGAAATAAAACTCAATGTTTCAGAATAATTAAACAATTTTTGCTTACCTGAAAATTCCGGGCGAATCTTGTAAGATCTCAAAGGTTGGTTTAACGATGCACCGCGCATAAACGTTTATGTCAAATTTGACTTTAGTAACGTTTGGTTACTTTTTTCAAAGCCTCCAACGTACAAATACAATAATTTACGCGGCAATTTTAAATTTAGTCACGTGGGGTTCGGGAATTAATGAAAGCCCTGTATTTGAAAGAATAAACGCCATCTAATGCCTAGTAGCTTAGGTAGCATAGTAAATAACAATTGCTGTATATAAACGTTTAGTTTGCCAGCTATTGAAGATGCTACTTAAGCTAGTGGGCATTAGATAGCGTTTACGTTTTCGAACATACAGAGAGTTTTATGTAACACCGAACATTTTCATAACGAGAATATATCTTTTAAGTATACATATGCACATTTTCCGATGCTCGGTTTATTAAGAAAATTCAATTTGAAGCTTTAAACAAGTGTTTTCCACTCCCAGGCTAAGCATGAAGTAAAATTTCGAGTTTAGAAAAGCCTGAAAATTTGGTTTGGTCGCGTAGCGCGAAGCGCGGAGCGGCCAAACCAAATTTTCAGGCTTTTCTAAACTCGAAATTTTACTTCATGCGTCACCAGTACAAAACACTGATTCAATTTTAAGTTTAGCGGTATGTTTTAAGCTTCGTAATATGTCAGTGTTTTGTACCGGTGGCGCATGAAGTAAAATTTCGAGTTTAGAAAAGCCCGAAAATTTGGTTTGGCCGCTCCGCGCTTCGCGCTACGCGACCAAACCAAATTTTCAAGCTTTTCTAAACTCGAAATTTTACTTCATGCTTAGCCTGGGAGTGGAAAACACTCGTTTAAAGTTCTGATTGAATTCTTTTAATAAACCGAGCGTCGAAAAATGTACAACCAAATCCATATGTATACTCAAAAGGAATATTCACGTTATGAAAATGTTGGATGTTACATAAAACTCTTTGTATGTAAATTGCACACGCCATAATAAACGATCAAAGATGTTCAGTATTATTTATGCAAATTTATATATTTATTCTTTCTTTCAATAGTTCCACTTAACTATGATATTGATGATATTTTTAAAAATTGCCCTAATGTAAAACCCATTCCTATTTTCAATTATATTGTTAATATCTGACGACACAGAGCTATAACTCAACCTTTGTCCTATTCATTTTTATAAATCTGTTTAAAATCTAACATTTTTACAATGTTTTTATTAATTTATATGGTGCATTTTTAAGGGGTTATGCCACTCTAGACTACGGAAAAAAGGTCATTTTCTAGATTTTTTTAAAGAAAATCTAAAAGTGCTACTTAAAAACTGTCTTTATATCTTTATTGTATGCACATTGAACTTTATTTTAAATTTTTTTCCAAAGAAAATTTTTAAAAATTACGTCACAAAATAAAGAAAATGGAGGTCCCTCTCGGAGCGTAGGGGAAAACGGGCGAAAAGATCCTGGAAATAGCAATGGACCTAGGAAAAAAAGTAAATGTTTTTTGAATCTATGATGTATACCCTAAAAAAATACGGGCCGGATTTTGAAAATTTTGATTCTAATTTCTTTTTTTGATTTGAAAAATAAGTTCATTTTCGGGCTTAAATTTCTATTTAAAAACGTTCATAAAAAACGAATGAAGCACTTAAAAAATAGCCCTCATATTTTTGTAGTATTTTTTATATAGATTAGGGAATAAACAGATTCAGGCTGATCGGTTAATTAGTATTTGAGATTTCTTTTCGCTCGATTGTAAAAACATGGTTTCGAGAAAAACGCGATTAAAGTTTTGACTCATAGTTTTTCATAGAAATATTTACCTCTAGTCTGCAATGCCTGCGCCATAAAATTGACCTTCCGGATTCATTTCTTGTTGATTTCTGCGCCAATCGAGCCTCTCTTGCAGCATCAGCCAGCGCGAACTTTATTTTACAAACGTGCGCCATTTTTTTAGAATCAACTTTAAAATCCGACCCGTATTTTTTTAGAGTATATATCAGAGATTCAGGAAACATTTACTTTTTTGTTCCAGGTCCATTGTTGTTTCCAGGATCATATCGCCCGTTTTGCCCTACGCTTTGAGAGAGAACTCCATTTTCTTTATTTTGTGACCTCAATCTTGAACATTTCTTTTGAAAAAACTTGGAAATAAAGTTCAATGTGCATGTAATAAAGATATAAAAAACAGTTTTTAAGTAGCACTTTTAGATTTTATTAAAAAAAAACTAGAAAATGGCCTTTTTTTCCTAGTCTAGAGTGGCCCAACCCCTTAAGCAAAACTTCAATATACTTTCTTGAATTAATTGCTCAACTGGCACTTTGTTACTTACTGTATGTTTAAATAACTTTAGTTTTTGTTATTCTTTAAGTCAACTATAATATTTGTATTTTATTCTAAATAATTTGACTTAATTCAAGCGAATTTTGCTATCCAGTAATTCCTGCAAACTCCTTCAAAATATGTTTTTTTTAATATTTCTTATAATAGTAATAGTATTTATATTCTGGTAGACACAAAATATACTATTACAAGGAAAAACGTTTTTCAAATTAAGAGAAGTAAAAATGAACACAATAAATATGATTTTACAATTAAGTCGCCCAGATGCAAAATCAGCCATACGTGATTTGACAAACTTGTGGCAAAATGATAAAAACTGATTTTGCGGCGCATTTTAAATAAATATAAATAGTGTCTAATAGGCTAAAAGTATAGATTAATGAAACACTTGTATCTTTTCTTCACTTATTTATTTGGAGTACCAAATGCACATTTCGATCACGATGTGATCATTATCAATGGTTGACAAATACAAACTTAAAAGCTAAAATGCGCTTAATATATACCTGCGGATTAGGAGGAGTAATTACGTAGTCCTCCTAATCCGCAGGTATATATTAAGCGCATTTTAGCTTTTAAGTTTGTATTTGTCAACTATTGATAATGATCACATCGTAATCGAAATGTGCATTTGGTACTCCAAATAAATAAGTGAAGAAAAGATACAAGTGTTTACTTAATTTAAAACCATCTTCACGCAACTCAACAACAATTAAGTACTGAAAGTAAAGGTCTTTCAGCCTATTAGACACTATTTTTATTTATTTAAAATGCGCCGCAAAATCAGTTATTATCATTTTGCCACAAGTCGATAGCCATTTTGTAGAATATTTGTTTAAATTAGGCACTAAATAATAATTTGTTATTTATTATTTTATATAATGAACCATAAAATTCTATAAATAAAGATATTATTATTATATAGTGTTTAATATGTATTGTATCGAATGGAGAAAATTATGTAAAACTAAGTAAAAAGTTGGAAGGTCTTGCAACTGAAAAAATATGCTAGCTTTTGTAACCGAGAAATGTAGCAGGCTTTGCATTCTACAGGAAGGTTAATTAATTTATATAATTGTAGCCTGAGACGAGTAGAATCAAAGGATACCAAAATTTCAAAATTAAAAAAATGTGTACGGCTGGTTTTGCATCTGGACGACTCAATTGTCTGTATACGTAGTGCGATGAAATAAAATTTCCTTTAACATTTCGGTCGTAACCTAAAAGCACCCTCTGTGGGGTAATAACTAAACTCACCCTTGCTATACTGGAAAAGGGATCGTATTCACGTGAAAAGTAAGAGCGATCAATAAACAAACTAAATGAAGAGTAAACAGATTTCTGTAATTTAATCATAAATAAATATAAACTAAAATATAAATTCTGATTGTTGCACTCATACAAAAACCTAGATTAATAATTAACATTTTAATTCGTATATTCTAGTAAGTAAAATAGGGATCGTATTCACGTGAAAAGTAAGAGCGATCAATAAACACACTGAATGAAGAGTAAACAGATTTCTGTAATTTAACCATAAATAAATATGAACTAAAATATAAATTCTGATTGTTGCACTCATACAAAAACCTAGATTAATAATTAACATTTTAATTCGTATATTCTAGTAAGTAAAATATCGAAATTATTGCGAATTAAAAATTTTAAAAATGAGGATATATACTTGAGTTCGCCTATTTTCAAAAACCTCTAAATACATTTTTTCAAATATATTTAGAGGTTTTTGGAAATAGGCGACTCACTTATATATGAATGTACCTACGTTGAGAATTACAAATAAGGTTTCTTGTTATTCTTATAATTTTCTAATATTAAATTAAATTACAAATAAGGTTTCTTGTTTTTCTTATAATTTTCTAATATTAAATTAAAGCCACTTGGTTTGTTTCACTTATATCTTCATATCCCCAATTAGTTTTGACTTATCGTTATTTATTTATTTATTTGTACGGAAATCTCAATTTTACATTAAATATATATATAATAATAAATGTGTGTAAATTAAACATATAACAAATAATACAATGCACATAATAGTTATAAAGTTCAAGTTACAATTAGCTAATAAATACAATTAAATTCTTAAGGAATAATGCACAGAAAATAAATATAATATTATATTTATTAGTGTAACAATCACTTCACGTTAACTCAAAAACATACAGTTAATATTTAAATTATTTAGTTAAAATGTTCCAAGAAGTGATCAATGAAATCCTAATTAAATTTATAATTTTCTTCCGGTTTTTTTTTAGAAAAGTGAGTCGTATATTTTAACTTTCCAAGATTTCAGTGTTTTAAACGCGTGGCGCATGAAGTAAAATTTCGAGTTTAGAAAAGCCTAATTTGGCTCGGTCGCTCCGCTTCGCTACGCGCCCGAGCCAAATTAGGCTTTTCTAAACTCGAAATTTTACTTCATGCTTAATCTGGGAGTGGAAAACACTCGCTTAAAGTTTTAAATTCAACTTTTTTAGAAAACCAACGAGTTTCAAAAAATTTACAACGTATTCATATTTATATTCGAAATTTTACTTCATGCCTAATCTACAAGTAGAAATACTTTCAAATTGGACGTTTTTATTATAACAGTGAATGCAAAAAAATAAATTTCAACTATACATTATTTAATATTTTATATAAAATTACGAAAAAACTATTCGTGAAAATGCAAACAGTGTCTTAATTAATAAGACAATTTAAGACGATAAATATCCATTGAAACAACTACTTCCCGTGCAAATACACCTCCGGATATTGAATTATATAATGAAATATTTAAAATCTTATTTAATTTGATTTGTTACAACGCTCTATTAAAGTATATGTAACGTTTAGGTCAAATTCTCTTCAAACCAACTAACAATACAATTTAAAATGAAAGAAGAGATAGCAACAAATTAGAAGTGAAAGGACTTGGATTAAAACTAATGTCTTAGGCCATCTAAAGACGCGTTTCGAGATTTATCTCTCTTCAGTATAGCTTTGCTTATGACGTTTAAAAAAATTAGGAATAAAATTAAAACAAACTTACTTGGAAAAAGTGTTGTGTGTGGAATGAACAGGTACACAGAAATGGAATGAGTGAAAATGATGGTCGGTATTTATAGGTAAAAAAGGGGATTATGTCATTAGCAGGTATGAAGAATGTGAGACCGAATTCAAATAGTTTTGAATTTGAATTTATCTTGTTATTTAATATTATTAAAATTTTTCAAAATTTATTCTTACCGTGTAGGATTCAGCGATCACGACAGAACCAATATTAGTACAATATTAAGTATACCACATTTGCGAACACGTAGATTAGTAGCTGATTTTTGTGTTTTATATAATGTAATTAACGGATTTCTAAACTGTAGTGATCTGTTAGCCCAGTTACATTTTAGTACTTTACGTCCACAACTACGGGTACATCAATATTTATTTAGGATTCCATACCACTCGACCAATTACGGTTACAATAATCCAATTTCTAGAGAAATGCGCAGATACAATTCTTTGCCAAATTACATTGATTTATTTAATTTATCACGTAATGTATTTCGGAAACGTTGCTTTTTAGCGGCGTCTTCGATAAATTCATAAATTTATTTTTTGTTGTATTTTTCTTGTTAAGTTAACTTAATAAGATTTTAGCCATAATTCAGCATGCATGCGATATTAGTATTGTTAGTTTCTTTATTTTAATATATTTGTCCAGAAGTAATATAATTTTTGTAAAATTGTAAAAGTTTATACGTTTATTCAATAAATTAATATAAAAATAAAAAATAAAATAAAAATAATAGACTGAATGACAAAAGAACTATTAAAAACATTTTTTTAAAAAAATAAGGGGCGCAAGTACGATAGTGCAACTACCTCTACCTCTACCTGGAAATGGTAGAAAAATGGATTTACTGGAAGTCCTTGAAATTCAGAAAGCAAAAATTAATCCGGGAATTTCTATCTTTAACGACTAGTTCGACTTGATGTACACCCCTCTCTTCGAAGCTTTCTAGATTTAACCTATATACTAGGAGGATCAAAAAGTTTGGAATAAGTGAAACAAGAAAATATTTTTTTGGTAAACTTCGGTTTTATTTTTCAATATATATTCCGTGTAAGTCGATACAGCGAGTCCAACGATTTTCTAACTTTTTTATCCCGTCCGAAAATTAGTCCTTCAGAAGCTCTCCAAAATAGGCCTCAGTTTCAGTTATTAGTTCCTCATTTAAGTAAAATCGCTTACCGGTAAACCATCTCTTCAGGTTTGGAAGCTCTCCAAAATAGGCCTCAGTTTCAGTTATAAGTTCCTCATTTGAGTAAAATCGCTTATCGGTAAGCCATCTCCTCAGGTTTGGAAACAGGTAAAAGTCGCTGGGGCCCAGGTCTGGCGAATGCGGTGCCTGAGGAACCAGTTCAAATCCGGTTTCGTGCAATTTTGCTTGCGCAACTAACGATGAATGAGCATTCGCATTGTCATGATGATAGACGACTTTTTTCTTCTTCAAATATGGATCCATTTCTACACACTAGAGTCCACCCAACAGTCAAAACAATGGGTTTTTCTGGGTAAAAGTGCTCCGAAGCGTCCAAAAACGCAAAAATGGACCGGAAAGGTTATGATCTCCGTATTTTCGGATGCGCATGAATAATATTCATCGACTATCTTTAAAAAGGTAAAAGCATAACTGGTGCATATTATTCATCATTATTGAATCGTATTTCAGTTTTTAAACGATTCAATAATGATGAATAATATGCACCAGTTATGCTTTTACCTTTTTAAAGATAGTCGATGAATATTATTCATGCGCATCCGAAAATACGGAGATCATAACCTTTCCGGTCCATTTTTGCGTTTTTGGACGCTTCGGAGCACTTTTACCCAGAAAAACCCATTGTTTTGACTGTTGGGTGGACTCTAGTGTGTAGAAATGGATCCATGTCTCATCTAAGGTTATTAATCGGCGCAAAAACTCCGTTGGATTTTGCATAAACATTGCTAAATTCTTCTGGGAAGTTGTAACACGGATTCGTTTTTAGTCCAACGTGACACCACTCGCGCGCAGTGCTTCTTCATACCCAAAATATCAAGTATGATATTGGACACAATGCCATGCGACATCTATGAGGTCTTAGCTAGTTCTCTCAATTTCACTTTTTGGTTGTTCAACATAATATCATGGATGTTTTGCATGTTTTCTTAGGTTTTGGCGTCTTTTAGGCGTCCAGATTGTTCAGCGTCATTGGTACGGCCACAACAAAAATCAGATTACCACTTTTGAGTCATCTTCATCGATGATGCAGAGTCCGGGCAATATTTATCTAGCTTGGCTTTGGTCTCGGTTATCATTATCTTGCGTGAATAATAGTGTTAAATCAGAACACGAAACTCAGATTTTTTCATTTAACAAACAAACACAGAGGTTGGTTGCTTCTCACTGCAGTAACTTGTAAATGCGTAAACATAAATGGCTAAAATTTTGACAGACATTTAATGAAGGATTAAGCTTGTTGTATATGACTAATATTGTCACTTGAAAATGACCGTCAAACGTCAAAACTTAAGTCGCGAATTTATGTGTATATTTGTGTAATATAATACATATACATACAATATATTTGTGGTAAAAAACATAGTAAGTGTTTTATTCAGTGATTATGAATTACCACGTAGTTACGATCGCAATCATCATCATGATTGTTGTATATGGTTCACATTAGTGCCATCTTGCCATCCCGGTAATCATTGTCAAACTGAGTACTTAAAACACGAGTTACACAGGCATACTAGGTGGACTAAAAAGTTTGGAATAATCCTAAACTTTTTGGTCCACCTAGTATGCCTGTGTAACTCTTGTTTTAAGTACTTAGTTTGACAATGATTACCGTGTAATTAAAACAAGTCACAAATGTAAAATGATAGTGATATAAAAAAGTTAAGTGTTTTCTTTATATCAAATTGAAAATATTCCACGAAGTGAACGCTTCAAAGATTCAAGAACTACCTCTAAGTTGTTTATTTTTTCATATCTCTGTAATTCAATAAGTTTACAGAAACTTGTAAAAGAAAAATCGCAGCATAGAAAATCTCTGTATTTAATATCTAAAAAAAATCAGTTTACAGATTTTACCAAGTTACAAAAAAAAGTGCATTAACCGTGTATTAATGTTTTTCAATCAGTTAACTACAATATTCAACAAATGTGATGAGAATATTAATAGCACTTTTATTTAAAAATTCAAGTGAACTTTTTAAATCAATGCTTTAGTCAAGTTAGGATAAAAACAATAACTATGTCTATACGTAAACTGATAGAATCCTGTATTGACAAAAATGTTCATGCAAAGAATCATCCCTCACAAAATTACTTTTATTTAAAAATTCAAGTGAACTTTTTAAATCAACGCCTTAGTCAAGTTAAGATAAAAAAAATAACTATGTACATTATCCAAACTGATAGAATCCTGTATTGATAACAATTTTCATACAAAGTCTCACCCCTCACAAAATCAATACCAACTTGTTTCAGCCACCTTACCCTAGATGTCTCCCTAAGACAAAGCGCGAACGGAAAAACGAAAACAAGCGGGATTCGCTCTGAGTGAGAAATTATTAAAGCCACATCACTTTACGGCCCAATCGGGACGTCGTAAACACAATTTTTCGCGACGTTCCCGATTTCCCCGGCGCTGAGATTAAACCGCGGCGTCGATTACACGACGCTCG
This sequence comes from Philonthus cognatus, assembly GCA_932526585.2. Taxonomy (NCBI): domain Eukaryota; kingdom Metazoa; phylum Arthropoda; class Insecta; order Coleoptera; family Staphylinidae; genus Philonthus; species Philonthus cognatus. The sequence continues at coordinate 81,755,476 of OW052245.1, read as the reverse complement.
AAATATGCCTTCATTAATTATTACTCGCGAAATTTTCATACTCCCGAGGAAATTTATCACTCCGCTTGAACAGATATGTAAATTCAACGTCCCGTCTCCTCTTTTTATTCCCCATGAACGGTTCACTAGCGTTTTGTATTTAATAGTTTTTTTTTTTTGTTCTGGTCCGTGACATCGGGTTAGACGCAGTTCGGTGGTTTCGTGATAAATTGTCACTGTATCAATTTCCTGGCATGAATCAGTTTGTTCATTGGTTTTATTTTTTTGTAATAATATAGAGTGTTTAAAAATGCTTTAATGCAGAAGGAAATTTAATAAAATGTTATAATTATTGATGTGATGTTGATATATACAAGTAATTTTGATTTTAGGTATACATATACCGATAATTGTACTGTTAATTTTCAGAAATTCGTTGATTTTTAAAAAGAGTACAATTTGAAGCTTCTAAGGAGTGATTCAAATCCAAGATTAAGCACGAAGTAAAATTTCGAGTTGAGAAACGCTTTAAAATTATGTATTCCAACTACAGCATATGTATACAGGGAGTTTTTCTTTAAAGTATACGTATTCCAAGTTTAGATTATTTTCTTTAAATCTTTAGATATTTGTTGTGTCTTTAAGAGTTCAATTCAAAGCTCTAAATGGGTGTTTTCCACTCCCAGACTAAGCATGAAGTAAAATTTCGAGTTTAGAACAGCCCCGTGAGGGCTTTTCTAAACTCGAAATTTTACTTCATGCGCCACGCGCATAAAACACTGATGTCAAGTGAGGTTCAAATATACATAATTTCGATATTTTTGTGGTTTATACGCGTGGCGCATGAAGTAAAATTTCGAGTTTAGAAAAGCCCAGAAAATTTGTCTCGGGTCGCTGCGCGACCCTCGACAAATTTTCACGGGGCTTTTCTAAACTCGAAATTTTACTTCATGCTTAGTCTGGGAGTGGAAGTACTCGTTTATAGCTTCAAATTGATTTCGTTTAAAAAACAACGAATATCTAAACATTAAAAGAAAATAAGCTGAATTTAGAAAACGTATACTTCAAAGAAAAACTCCGAAACAAAGAAAATATGAAGATTTAAAGTATAAATTGAGATTTACAGTATACAGTGTAAATCTCAATTTATACTGTAAATCTTCATATTTTCTTTGTTTTTCTAAATATTTTAATTCACAGCATTAAGCGAGTGTTTTTCCACTCCCAGACTAAGCATGAAGTAAAATTTCGAGTTTAGAAAAGCCCCGTGAAAATTTGTCGAGGGTCGCGCAGCGACCCGAGACAAATTTTCTGGGCTTTTCTAAACTCGAAATTTTACTTTATGCGCCACGCGTATAAAACACTAAAATATCGAAATTATGTATATTTGAACCTCACTTGACATAAGTGTTTTATGCGCGTGGCGCATAAAGTAAAATTTCGAGTTTAGAAAAGCCCAGAAAATTTGTCTCGGGTCGCGCAGCGACCCGAGACAAATTTTCTGGGCTTTTCTAAACTCGAAATTTTACTTCATGCTTAGTCTGGGAGTGGATGTACTCGTTTATAGCTTCAAATTGATTTCGTTTAAAAAACAACGAATTTCTAAACATTAAATGAAAATAAGCTGAATTTAGAAAACGTATACTTCAAAGAAAAACTCCGAAACAACGAAAATATGAAGACAGTATACAGTGTAAATCTAAATTTATACTGTAAATCTTCATATTTTCGTTGTTATTCTAAATAGTTTAATTCACAGCACTAAGCGAGTGTTTTTCACTCCCAGACTAAGCATGAAGTAAAATTTCGAGTTTAGAAAAGCCCCGTGAAAATTTGTCGAGGGTCGCGCAGCGACCCGAGACAAATTTTCTGGGCTTTTCTAAACTCGAAATTTTACTTCATGCGCCACGCGTATAAAACACTGATTTTAAGTGAAGTATAACGTTGATACACTTTACATACATTTTTTTTTCGTATAAAAAAATCTGCTCCTTCAAATTTCGAGCAATTTTCTGTGAAATAAGTGCAATTAAAAATTGGTTACATGAAATAAGCGTTTGTTAACATTTTTGAATTTTTAACATTTTTGAATCACTTTGTGGTTCATTTTTAATTTGATATAAAGAAGACACCTAACTTTTTTACACAACTTTTATTTTACTTCTGTGACTAGTATTAATTAAATGTACATTTTATAACTTAATCAACATTTTAACAAAGTAATCATTGTCAAACTGAGTTTGACAATGATTACTTTGTTAAAATGTTGATTAAGTTATAAAATGTACATTTAATTAATACTTTTAATTTTTAATTATAAATGTATCCATGTATTTGTAAATAATATCATGAGAGATTAACTGAAATTACTAATAAAAACGAAATACACTAAATATAAATATTCATAATATTTAAAATACAAGTGTATTTATTTCATATATTATAAATTTGTTTCACTTACTTTTTAATTTATTCCGACTAGTTTCAGTTTAATAATATTCATCATGGATCGAAAAAATAAATATTGTGAACAGATAAAACAATAAACTAAAATGTTGCGGCCGATTTACGACCTTTATTACAAATTGCTTTCGAATACCGGACAAAATCACAGCAATTAACATATTGAATGCGGTTGTAGAATTACTACGTATTTGCATATATCGGAATCAGGTCGAATTTTAATTATAACAATTGATATTTGAATGCAAATTTAATTGCTAATTTAAAAGGAAATTTATAGACCGCAGTAATAAACCGAAACGTGATTAATGCACTTTCGGGTAATTAGCATGAAATTGGTCTATTATTCTTACACGAAAGAATCGCAATAAATAATGTAATGATTTGATAAATATTTTCACTGTATAAATATGTTTTTCTATATCCAACCTCTTACGAAAATTTAAATTTAGAGATAAAATTATTTGTTAACAAAAAATGTGATGATTATTTTTACTGTATAAATATTTTTTTTTTATATCCAACCTCTTACGAAAATCTCAATTTATAGATATAATTTTCATTAGTTCGCCTGAAAACAGTTAAGCTAGCTAGCACAGACATTTCATTGCACATCATCAAAAATTCAGAGAGGGCAGAAAGACCTTTGGTCGATAACCCGGACAGACTAACACTAACATGTATGATAGGTATATACATTTTTGTACCGTAAATTGTATTGTCTAAATAAAAATGTTTGTATATATAGATATATTTATTTATTACAAATTTTCTTTTTGATTTATCTCAATTTATAGATAACAAAAAGTCTTGAATACAAATTCATTTTTAAAATTATTTTTTAAATAAAATGTTGCATCTAAAAATGTATGGATACAATTGTTTATATAAAAAAATAAATTAAATGAATACGCATTATTTAGAACAACAACAACAACAAACCTTTATTATCAAAAATACAAAATAAATATTATTCTATACAACAAAAAAATAAAGTTAAATTCCTCTTGATAACTGGCTATCGACCAGGGGTCTTTCCGCCGAGAATTGATTATAATGATTTTGTTATTTTCTTTGGCTGTTAGTATGGGTAAAGTGATGAAATGAAGTCGAAAATGGTGGAATTGGGTTTTTATGTTTTCGGGTAACATGAGGGTTTAGGCGTTTTAGCCGACAACAGTTGGAAGTTTACTGCCAACTGTTAGGGAATTCTCTGGTGATTTGATTTTTAATCATGAACGTGTTTGAGATTTTTGCAATCGTACAAAATAGACCGACCAGAGTACCGTTCATTAGATACCAACATACATCGCAATCAAATCCAAACATGTTGAATGTTGAACAATATGATGAACGGGCCCAATGTGAATTATTCTATAAAAAACGCATAACGCAATAACTCTGTTATTTAATAATCGATTTGAATAAACTATAAAACAAAGTCAATTGCAGTTTCAATACCATAAATTGACACTAATTATATATTTTTTCAAAATTAACTTCATTGCCAAATAATAGTCAACTTTTAATTTTTAAATGGCTGCATATACTTTTCTTATATAATTATATTGATCATTGTTTTTCTGAATCCAATTATGCTCGATATATTAATTTTAATTTAAAGATAAAAAAATCTTAGATAAAAATGAGTTTTACAATTAATAATTTAAAAAATAAATTAAATCCATATGCATTTTTTAGATCTGTCTGAATTTATAAGTACATTATTTATTTTCTCAAAATCTCAAACCTTGCATTTTTAAAATCATTGTTTAAATTAAATTTTGCATCTAAAAATTAAGATATTTGTAACGGGGTAGGAAATCTAAAACATGATTTTACAGTAAAAATGTTTATTTTTATAAAATCCTAATTAAAATATCGAACATTCTTAATAACATTTAAAATAATAAACTGCTTGTTTTCAATTATAAAAATGTTTACAGCAATTTTCTCGCAATATTTAGTAACAATGAAAATCAATATAACCAATAAAGTCGTCTAACTTCTAGCGCTTGAGATATCCAAATTTTTAGGCTTTTTTAAACTCTAAATATTTACTTCTTGTGCCAGGAGTATACAAAAAAGATTTAATTTGAAAAAACTGTATATTTAAACTAATTGAATGGTCTAACTGCAAAACTTATATTCTCCACTTTTTGTGAAAATTGAGTTGTCGGTTTTTTTGTATGCTCGCCAAGTTCAAGTAGACCTGTATTTTGCAATTTTCCAGTATTTTTAAATAGTGGAGAATGTGAGTTTTGCAGTTATACCACTCAATTTCAAAATAAAATTCATCATGTAGAAGTGGGATGCGAACCTCTCAAACTTAGAATTTACGGTGAATCGAAATTTAGTTGGGGTTTAGTGTTTGCATTTTTTTAAACATTCAGATTTTATGTCAATGCTTTAAACTCTTGGAAATGTGTTAAGAATCAATCAATTTTCAAGATTGATTCGAAATAACTTAAATCCCACATGCAAAAATGGAATTAGAGCCTCAAATCTCAGAATTTAGGAGGAATTCAAATTTAATATTTAAGTGGGTTTAACGTTTGAACATTTCTCAAAAATTTAATTTTTATGCAAATATTTAAACAATTTGAAAATACGTTATGAATTATTTATAATTTATGAACTGTGGAGGCTTCTACTTCGTTATCCATGTTAATTCAATGAAATAAAACACTTTAACTTTGTTTGTATAACACACTATTTTTATTTTCGTGACTGCAGTTTCGGCAATTCAACTTGCCATTATCAAACAGAGTGAAAATTTTGTTTGATAATGGCAAGTTGAATTGCCGAAACTGCAGTCACGAAAATAAAAATAGTGTGTTATACAAACAAAGTTAAAGTGTTTTATTTCATTTATTTATAATTTAGGATTCAATCAAAGTAAATCAAATTCATCGTGCATGAATGGAATTAGAGCCTTCCAAACTCAAAATTTAAAGAGTACTGAATATTCAAATATTTAATTTGAGTGGGTTTAATGTTTAAAAATTTCAAAGAAATGTTACTTTTAAGCAAATATTATTCTGGAAATACGTTAAGAAATAATTAAAATCTAAAATTTAATAAAAAAAAATCAAATTTAGCTTGCAGGGCTGGAATTAGAGCCTCCCAAACTCGGAATTTAAAGGGAAATTAAAATTGAATAATTAAGTAGGTTTAATGTTGGAATATTTCTCAAAAATTTAATTTTTATTCAAATATTTTAAAATATTGGAAATACGTTAGGAATTATTTATAATTTAGGATTCAATTAAAATAAATTAAATTCATCGCGCATGAACGGAATTAGAGCCTTCCAGACTCAAAATTTAAGGAGAATTTAATATTCAAATATTTAATTTAAGTGGGTTTAATATTTGAAAATTTTTAAAAAATTCAATTTTTAAGCAAATATTATTCTGGAAATACGTTAAGAATTAATTTAAATTCAAGATTCAACTGAAAGAAATCAAATTGAGCATGCAGGACTGGAAGTAGTCTCTCAAACTTGGAATTTAAAGGGGAATTGAAATTGAATAATTAAGTAGGTTTAAAGTTGAAATATTTCTCATAAATTTAATTTATATGCAAAAAGCATAAAACACTGGAAATGCGTTTAGAATAAATTAAAATTTAAGATTCAATCAAAAGAAATTAAATCCATCCTGCAGGAATAGAATTAGAGCCTCCCAAACTCAGCATTAAAGAGCAATTACCATTGAATATTTAAGTCGATTTAATGTTTAAACATTTAGCGAAAATAGAATTTTTATGCATTTAGTGTAAAATCCTGAAAATACCTTAAGAATTAATTAAAATTTAGGATGTAAAGAAATCTCTTGTTTTATACCTGCATGATGTTATGCAGGTATAAAATTAGAGCCTCCCAAACTCAGCATTTAAGAGGAATTAAAATTGAATTTTTGAATCGATTTAATGTTCAAACATTTACCAAAAATTGAATTTTTATGGAATTATTATAAAATCCTGAAAATACGCTAGAAATTAATTTAAATTTAAGAATTATTCAAAAGAAATCAAATCCATTATGCAAAAATGGAATTAGAGCCTTTCAAACTCAGAATTTTAGGGAAATAGAAATTGAATTTTGAAGTGTGTTTAATGGTTAAACGTTTTTCAAAAACTCAATTTTTATGGAAAGAGCACAAAACCCTGGAAATACGTAAACAATTAGTTAAAATTTAGGATTCAATTAAAAGAAATCAAATCCATCATGCAGGTATAAAATTAGAGCCTCCCAAATTGATCATTTAAAAGGATTTAAAATTGAATTTTTACGCAATTATTATAAAATACTGAAAATACGTTAGGAATTAATTAAAATTTAAGATTAATTCAAAAGAAATCAAATCCATCATGCAGGAATGGAATTAGAGCCTTTCAAACTCAGAATTTTAGGGAAATTGAAATTGAATATTTAAGTGGGTTTAATGTTTAAAGGTTTCTCAAAAACTCAATTTTTATGCAAAGAGCATAAAACTCTGGAAATACGTTAAAAATTAGTTAGAATTTAGGATTCAATCAAAAGAAATCAAATCCATCATGCAGGTATAAAATTAGAGCCTCCCAAACTCAGCATTTAAAAGGAATTAAAATTGAATATTTGAGTCGATTTAATGTTTAAACACTTATCAAAAATTAAATTTGTAAGCAATTATTATAAAATACTGAAAATACTTTAGGAATTAATTAAAATTTAAGATTAATTCAAAAAAATCAAACCCATCCAGCAGGAATGGAATTATAGCCTTCCAAACTCAGAATTTTAGGGAAATTTAAATTAAATATTTGAGTGGCATTAATGTTTAAACATTTCTTAAAAACTCAATTTTGATGCCCATATTATACAATTCTAGAAATACGATCAGCATTATTTAAAATTTAAAGTTCAAATTTTTGAGCGGGTTTAATGTTTAAACGTTTCTAAAAATTCAATTTTTATGCAAAATGCACAAAACCCTAGAAATACGTTTAGAATTAGTAAAAATTTGAGATTCAATCAGAATAAATCAAATCCATCATGCCGGAATTAAATTAGAGCCTCTCAAACTCAGCATTTAAAAGGAATTAAAATTGAATATTTGAGTGGATTCAATGTTTGAACAATTCCCAAAAATTTAATTTTCATGCAATTGTTATTAAATCCTGAAACCACGTTAAGAATTAGTTAAAATTCAAGATTCAATCAAAAGAAATAAAATCCATCATGCATAAATGGAATTAGAGCATTCCAAACTCAGATTTTAAGGGAAATTTAAATTAAATATTTCAGTGGCATTAATGTTTAAACATTTCTTAAAAACTCAATTTTTATGCCCATATTATACAATTCTGGAAATACGTTTAGCATTATTTTAAATTTAAAGTTCAATCAAAATAAATCAAATTCATGGTGCAGGAGTGGAATTAGAATCTCTCCAACTATGAATTTGATGAAAATTGAAATTGAATATTTGAGTGGGTGTTTAATATTTGAACATTTCTCAAAAATTAAATTTCTGTGCAAATATTATAAAATTCTGGAAATAAATTAGGAAATAATTAAAATTCAGTATTCAATCAAAACATATCCAGTTTATTGCGCAAGAATGGATTTAGAGCTTCTCAAATAAATTAAAGGGAAATTGAAATTAAATATTTGATTGGGTGTAATGTTTGAACATTTCTCAAAAATTAAATTTTTATACAAATATTCAATAAATCTGGAAATACGATCAAAATTAATTAAAATGTATGCCTAAATCAAAAGAAATCAAATTCAGCGTGCAGGAGTGGAATTTGAGCCTCCCAAACTAAGAATTCAAGGAAAATTAAAATTGAATGTTTGACTGGGTTTATTGTTTTAATAAAAAATATTTAAGATAGCTGGAAATACGTTCAAAATAAATTTAAATTTATGCCTAAATCAAAAGATATCAAAATTAGCGTGCAGGAATGGAATTAGAGCCTCCCTAACTAAGAATTCAGGAAAAATAAAATGGGTCATTTGACTGGCTTTAAAAATTAAAAATATATACCAATATATTCCAATACGTTAAACTTCTAGAAATAACATAAAGACAATTTATCATGAAGAAAAATTGAGTTTGTCAATAGTTTGCAGAATATTTACAAAATATAAAAACGAATTAAAATTAATATCGACTTTCTGCAAAATGTTTGTCCAAATATTCATTGAAACAACTACTTCTCGAGCTAATACCCCGACAGATATTGAATTATACAATGAATATTTTAATTACACTAAAGCACTGCTGATCTATGCATAATTTATATGCAAAATGCAACATCAGGTCAAATTATTCTCTAATCAAACTAACAAAAGGAAATTGAAATAAATTGAAAAAATTACAGGGAATGAATTTTAATTGTCTTAGGACGCGTTTCGAGATTTATCCCTCATCAGTATAGCTATGCTTTAGACTTTCAATACCAAAAATATTAAAATAAAATAAACAGGAAACTTACAGGAATGTCGAAGTGTGTCGTCGAAACAGGTACATAAAACTGGGGCGAGTGAAAATGAATATTTGGACAAACATTTTGCAGAAAGTCGATATTAATATTAATGCATTTTTATATTTTCTAGAAATAAGATTCAAATCATTCAAAATTCAAGATTCTATCAAAAGAAATCTAATTTATTACGCAGAAGCAGAATAAGCGCTTCTTAAACTCAGAACTTGGGGAAAATCGAAGTTGAATGTTTGAGTGGATTTTTAATGTTGTGAACAATTTTCAAAATTATAACTTTTATGCAAGTTTATGCTTCTTTTAACGAGTGTTTCCACTCCCAGACATAAAGGCATAAAGTAAAATTTCGAGTTTAGAAAAGCCCTAAAACGCGACCAAATCAAATTTTCAGGCTTTTCTAAACTCTAAATGTTACTTCATGCGCCACGCGTATAAAACACTGATTAAAATTTAAGTTTAAAATATACTGCTAAATATATTTTTTAATTAAGTCTAATCTTACGTTAATATTATTTGCAAAATTTATTAATTTATTCTATCTAACGAAATCTTCCGTTTACAAAATTCGAGCAATTCTCTTTAAGATTTGCAAGCATAATTAAAAGAATAAAAACTCTAAGTGCTTGATTTAAGATAAATTGGTTATACAAAATAAACATTTTTAATATTTATTTACAGATGAAGTATATTGTTTGGGATTCACAGAATTATATTTTCCTTTCCATTCACTGTATTTATTATATCAAATTACTTTTACAATGTTAAAAATGCATTCATATTTTCGGCTTACAGATATTTTAAGAAATTTATATTTTATGATTTTATTCATTTATTGGTACATTTCAGGAACTGAAATTATTTATTGTAAATTGCACTTAATTTTATTATTATTTGCGTACCAATTTCATTACAGGGTTTGCGATGGTTTACAACTCCGACCCTAACAGTATTTCAAAAATCGTAAATTGCCTGCCGCATAACGGTGGTCAAAATCGACCAAACAAATATTGCTTGTATATACTTTGTACTTTTCCATTTCATCCCCTCTTGTTTATATTATGTACATACCACCTCCACTTTCTCCCCCCTTAGATTAAGATTTCATATTTGTAAAAATATTTTTGAAAAACATTCCAACTTTGTACTTTGATGAATATACACAACTTTTAATTAAATGCAACGAGTTTTACTCAATGTCCGAAATAAAATACAAACAGATTGTTAAACGAAATAATCAAACATTTTGTATTTAAAGCAGAACGCGTGTCAGTTTTGAACCAGTGATACATTTACAACTGCACACACTCAACATATATTTTAACCATCACTTGAAATCAGTGTTTAATACGCGTGGCGCATGAAGTTAAATTTTAAGTTTAGAAAAGCCTGAAAATTTAGATTTGACGGGGCGCGTCTCGCTTCGCTCGCGCGCCCTGGCAAATCCAAATTTTCAGGCTTTTCTAAACTCGAAATTTAACTTTTTTAGTCTGGAAGTGGAAAACACTAGTTTATAGCTTAGAATTGAACTCTATTAAAAAACAAGGAAAATTTGAACATTTACAGTATACACTACGCTGTAATTGGGATATGAATACTTTAAAAAACTTTCTGTACTTATATTTGTATTTCACAACCAGATTAATTTAACGTTTGCTATGATGTTAATGATAAAGATTTGAGCATTACAGATAACTCTAAATAACTTAAAAAAATGTGATGCAAAGAAAAGACTTAACTTTTTTAAACCACTTTAATTTTTTGTGACTAGTCTCAATTACACGGTATTTATTGTCAAACTAAAGTAAAATAAAAGTGGTATAAAAAAGTTAAGTGTTTTGTTGATATCAAATTGAAAATGCACTACAAAGTAAACGCCTCCAAGATTTAGAAATTTAAAAAAATGTGTTAATTGCTTCTTATTCTTGGATACTTGTGTTTATCTTTCGAGCCTCGTAACTGATTTGAAATAACTAACAATATCTATGAACAGACACATTTCAATATATATTTTCTTTGTAAATATACCGTTTAATTGAGTTCCTTTTTTTGTATATATGGATAAATTTAAATAAAACATAAAATTCAAATAGCCTCGCACACATATTTACGAGTTGCTTCACCCTTGAATCGCTAACAATATTTATTCAAGCCGATATTTTCGCACAGCGATGAATATTTAATAAAAATAGCGATGTTATTTAGCCCGGCGAAGGGAATTCTTTGTTTAGTAACCCACATTTTTATATTTATTTGCCCGGGGTGTTTGCTTACTCAATAAATCCGTACTGATTTATATGGAGGCGCGGCGGGAGGGAGAAATGGCGAATGCGCCGGGCGCGGACGATCGTATTTAAGGTAAATTTCCTGAACGTCTGCTCCGGCCGGATAAATATGGCTTATGCTCTTTTATCGAATAGAAAACATTCGTACGGTTGTAAAACATTATTGCTCGGATTGTCGAAGACATCCGCCCGGGGGTGTAAAATACTTACATGTGTTTTCGTTTATCTTTGGTATTTATATAGATTTTCCTACGACCGCTCCCGAAAACAGACATTTCGTAGCTATATCTGTGCATTGAAAGGTGTCAATTGTATAATTTGACAAGTAAGGCGTAAGGACAAGTAAGGTAACGCTTGAACATTAAATTTTCAAAACTAGTTTTGAAAATAAAATCCTCAAACGTCAGTGTCAAAATTATTAAAACAAAATGAGTGCTTACGAAGAACAATTAACGGCGCCGCTGTTTGGTCGTAGGAAAAGCAGAGTGTTAAACACATTTTGAAAGCTGCATTGCATGCTTATAACTTGCAGGGCGAGTCTGCGAGCTTGTAAATTCAATTTTGTATTCGCATGCAATACGAAGTTTTTAAAACTTGTTGAACAATTTACAATTTTATTTTACTTGCATATTTTGTCTAGCAAGATTCAGCTGAATAGTAAAATTATGTATGGTAAGGATCCTTAGGTTCTATTTAATGGCAAATATCTATAAATACGATATTAATAGTATTAATAGTACATGTACTCCATGACACTTATCTTAAATGGAGCTACCAAACCAAATTTTCAGCCTTTTTTAAACTCGAAATGTTGCCTCAAGGAGTGAAAACACTCGTTTTAAGCTTCAAATTAAACTTTTTTATAAAGTCAACGAATGTTCAAACAGCTACAGCGTTTACATCGGACTATTTATTTATTATTTTTTATTTTATTTAGTATATGCAGGATGTTCGTCTTTCAACAGAATGTATGGGGATTTAGGTTATTTGAAGAGACAGAGAGTGGGTTAAATTAGACCAAAGTTGCGTATTTTAGGACTTAATAATAATCTGAAAACGAAATTTCAAAAAATCAGATTTTGGGTGATATCTCGAAAACAAAAAAAGATATTTCAAATTTGTTTTCAGTTTATTTGTGGGCCCTAAAATATGCAACTTTGCCCCAATTTAACCGACTCTTTATCTCTTGAAATAACTGAGATCCCCATACATTCTGTCGAAATACGAACACCTTGTATATACTAAAAAAACACTGCATAGGCATACTTAAAAGAAAAGAAAAACTGTAAATAGAAAATGATACAATAATAAAGAAAATTTATACAGTGTCGATGGATGATTCATTTAAAAGCCAAAGAATTATTTTTCCATTATTTATTGTGTATTATATGTCTCTGGAAAATAAAATTTAAATTGATACATCAAAACACACTTCACTCGAAGCGTTTTTTATTTTTATTTCGACTTGAATGTATAGGAAATCATTCGTTTAATGCAGTCTCGCACTCCGGATGTTGGGGGATGTAGTAAATCGATTTTAAGGGGCGGAGGTTAATTTGCGTGGCGTGTAGTTTGACGCGCTCGATAAATAAAGGAAGAAAAAAAAACAACATACAATGATACAACCGGCGGAAAAAGGATGGAAATCGCGGAAAGTCCTTGTTTTCCTTTCATCGTTTCCAACTTTGTTTCGTCTCGGAAATTCTTACGAGATAACCCTTAAATTTACAATCGCAGCAAGAAAAATGCAAAAACGCCCCTATTTAGATTAAGATAAAGGAAGTTTACAAGAGTTACTCAAGTAATTTAAATAATTAATTATGTATGGTGGTTTAATTAGTGGCGCAGCTACATTAATAGCGTTTGAATTTTTAAATTTGAACTTTTAAACGAGTGTTTCCACTCCCAGATTAAGCATAAAGTAAAATTTTGAGTTTAGAAAAGCCTGAAAATTTGGTTTGGTTGCGTAGCGCGAAGCGCGGAGCGACCAAACCAAATTTTCAGGCTTTTCTAAACTCAAAATTTTACTTCATGCGCCACGCGTATACAACGCTGAATAATTGTGAAGTTTAAAATAGATTGCTTTGATATGTATGTTTATGATTTATAGCAGGCTCTGCTTGATTTTCTGTTTATTCCCACTTTGTTATTTTAGATGAATTAAAATGTTGACTTTTATAATTTGATTTAACCAAACGTTGAATAAGTTTTAATTAATTACAACTATTTTATCATTGAATCTCTCAAAACAAATTTAAATAATTTCATGGAAATTAATATAGAGCTAAAAGCACGATTGAATTAATTACAAATAATTAAGCATAATTAATTTTGTATATACATAACATTTATTCTAAATTAGTAGAATTGCATGCACTCTTTAAACTAATATTGCATATAAATCTATTTTAATTTAAATTCGTAAAACGCCATCTGCTTATCAATAATTGGCACTTTTTATTGCTAATTATCTTACCGTTATATTTTTTGAATTACCTTTATTCAAAATCAATTAAGTAAAACGCAATCAGAAACAAAATAATTCTAATTAAATAATCAGATTGTAAAACACGCCTTGGTTAAGTGGGTTTTCATTGTTGTTTCTTACTAATTTGGGTGTGCTGAATCCGAATCCGAGACCGTTTGGGCCTAAAGTCGCCAGGTTTTGAGATATCTTATTTTAAATTAATATTAATAATATATATTGGTGTTAATACAAGATTGTTTACACAGGTCACAGGTAATTTGAAATACTTGGTTACTATGGGCCATTTGTGGCATTTTTGGGCCCACAGTGACTAAACTGCCCGTGACTTCTGGCCGGCGAGTAATGGCGCGTTTTAATGATACAGATCTATACTTTCAGAATCAATAAAGATATTGACCACTTTGAGATAAGATATCTCAAAACCTCTCAACTTTGGGCCTAAATGAGCATCGGATTCGAATTCAGCGTACCCAAAACAGTAAAAAAAAAAAACAATAATAAAAACCCACTTAACCATATTGTTGTAAATCAGTGTAATATAAACAAAAATCCCAATTCGTTTTGTGAGTTTGTTTGTTTACTTAAGGGTACGAGATCCGATTAAATAATTTCTTTCTGATCACGCTGTGAAGTTTAAAATATAATGCTTAGATATGTATTTGTATGATTCATAGCAGGCTCAGATTGATTTCATGTTTAGTCTCACATTATTAATATAGAAGAATTAAAATGTTTATAGCTCATACCAAGAGCTATAGACAACATTTTAAAATAAAGATATCGTTCTCTCCCACACTTTAACAGCCATATATCAAATGAAAAAAGCCTTATTGTTAACCCAAAACTAAAATTATTTACACAATACTAAGAATAAATTTTACCTGTAATGGATATAATGATACTGAGGCAAGGCTCTGCAATTATTAGTATTTAATTTTTAAAAAATATTTACATAATTTTTGAGGTGGGAACAGGACGCCGCAATTTTTGTGCAAAATTGCATTATTTATTTCATCGTAAAAATATGTTTAGTAAGAAATCAACAAAATTGATAAGCACAACGTCTGGTAAACAATAGTATAGCTCAGTGGTCTCCAAACTACGGCCCGCGGGCCAAATCCGGCCCGCGATTGTTTGTATTTTTTTTTGTAAATGTCATATTTTGAAATATTTTAAGAATTGTTCCTTAAATTTTTTATAATTTTATAAAATTAATCGGATCTTGGCCGACTTTTTTATGTAGAATTGTATTTGTGGCCCGCGAAGAAGATGGTTTGGAGACCCAGGGTATAGCTAATCGTGTTAAAACAGAAATAAGATATTTTAAATGTTTTTTATTTAATTTGGGTTACCAGTTTACATTGATTCTCCATACGCGTTATGACACTCACAGTTCTTCTAATATATTTAAATTGCACTTGTAAATAAAACACTGTTTACATTGTTTAACCACTGTATTTTACAGTGGTTAAACAAAGTAAAAAGTGTTTTATTTACAAGTGTATTTAAGATGAACCACAAAGTGAACGCTCACAACACAAAACAGATATTTAAATTGCTTTTAAAATGATTTTATTTTCACAACATAAAAGATGAGAAACTTATTTAAGATATGCTTACAGAATGTTTTGTTAAAATACAAGAAAGGGAAATAATTCACACATAAAATAAAAATTACCAACATCCTTTACATACTTAGCTATTCATTAAAGTTCTTACTTGAATTATGCAAAACATTTCTTCGCGGCAGAATTACATTTTCATTGCCGTATCCAGTGCGGGCCTTCCCAGTTGGCATGGGGAGGAAAAAAAAGAGAGAGCGAGAAAAAAAGGTAACGATGGCGCGGAATATGGGGAAATTAAAGTTGTTTGTAACTTTTCTGCCGCTTACATAATTCATCTCTCATTATGTGCGGAGTTATGGAGATGATAATAAAGCCATGGCGGGGTCCATTCGAAAATTCCACTATAAATTAAAATCCGAACGCTGGCACAGCGAATGATAATTAAAAGAATGGCCCCCCTCTCGGATGAATTATGGAAAAATCGTCGCTGATTTATGGGGTTATGAGGAGTTTACAAGCCGAGCGAGTTTTTGCCATTAATGTTGTTTTGTGAAATTAAAAGAAGATTTATAATTACTTCATTCAAATGCGTATAAACTTTTAAATTATGTAATTGTAAATCTTCGCTTAATTTATTATTTATTTCGTAGGTTTATAGGATTTACATAAATATTATATTTGCATGCCTTAATAATATTGTTGTGGGAAATAAGCCTGAAAATATCAGTGAACTGCATTTGAAGGGGCTCTTTATAACAACAATAACAATATAATATAAAATATAATTGCGTAAAGATCATATAAAATATTATTGCATAACATCATAATTTAATACAGGAATTTTTACTTTCAGTAAAATGGAAACCCATGATTAAATCAAGCTGACTATTTAAAAAAAAATGGTTTGTAATTATCCCTCTCTAACTTCAATTTGTTTACTAACACCGACGTTTTATAAATAAATTTACAATGACGACAAAAAGACACATTTACAAAATGTTATTTCTATGGTTTCCATTTGTTGCTCCAAATTGTACATGTCCTAAAAGAAATTGCTCAAATTTTAAAAGCGTAAGATTAATTAGACACAATAAACATTTGCAAAATTAACTAATAAGATTCAACATAAAATTGAATTATATACAAGGAGTTTTATATTAAAGTATACGTATTCCATTTTCAGCCTATTTTTTTTTAATTCTTTAGTTATTAGTTTTCTTTTTACAAGTTTAATTTGAAGTTCTAAACGAGTGTTTTCCACTCCCAGACTAAGCATGAAGTAAAATTTTGAGTTTAGAAAAGCCCCGTGAAAATTTTTCATGGGTCGCGCAGCGACCGAGACAAATTTTCTGGACTTTTCTAAACTCGAAATTTTACTTCGTGCGCCACGCATAAAAAACAATAATTCTAAGTGAGGTTCAAATATACATAGTTCACAATATTTTAGGGTTTTATACGCGTGGCGCATAAAGTAAAATTTCGAGTTTAGAAAAGCCCAGAAAATTTGTCTCGGGTCGCTGCGCGACCCTCGACAAATTTTCACGGGGCTTTTCTAAACTCGAAATTTTACTTCATGCTTAGTCTGGGAGTGGAAAACACTCGTTTAAAGCTTCGAAATAAACTCTTTAAAAAAAACAAATAACTCAACATTTAAAGAAAATAAGCTGAATTTGGAATACGTGTACTTTGAAGAAAAACTCATTGTATTTTAAACTTTACTTCAGTGTTTTATACGCGTGGCGCATGAAGTAAAATTTTGAGTTTCGAAAAGCCTGAATATTTAATCCCAGACTAAGCATGACGTCAAATTGCGAGTTTAGGAAAGCCTGAATATTTGGTTTGGTAGCTCCACGAAGTGGAGCGGCCAAAAGAAATTTCTAGGTTTTTCTTAACTCAAAATTTTACTTCATACGCCACGCGTATACAAAACTGAAATATTGTAAAATTAAATATTATATTGTTGAATCAGGATTATAAAATAAACTGCTAAAACAAGATTAGATTTTAGGATAATCTTGTTTGTAAAATTGTAATCAAATTATAAACTGATTAATGAACTTAATAGCCTCTATCTTTGCTTAAAAACAAACACACTTTAAGATTCTGAAATTAGAGTTAAAATATCTCAACAATTTTTTTCTAAAAAATCGTATCAAAGTTGAAACTTAGTAGAAACATCTTAAGATTATCTTATCATCTTAAAAAGCACATACTTTGTTCAGATATTAACACGCTTTAAGATTCTAAAGTTTATTTTTTTAAGAATTTTGTATTTTATTTCAAAAAGTATATCTGAACTGTTTTTTTCTAAAAAATAATGTCAAATTTAAGATATACTAAAAAAATCGTCAGATTTTGATGTAATCTTGATTGCGAAATTATACAAAAATCATAAATTTAAAAATTAACTTCAGAAGCTTTAGTTTTGCTAAGAAATAAACACGCTTGAAGATCCTCAAGTTAAGATTAAAATATCTTTATTTGTTTTTCTGAAAAATTGTGTCAAAATTAAGATTTAGTTAAAACATCGTTTGACTTTAAGGTAATCTTGTTTAAAAAATTATAAAAGATTATAAATTGTTAAAACAGCTTTAAAATTACGAATTTTGCTTCAAAATGAACAAACTTGAAGATCCTAAAGTCAGGGTTAAAATATCTGAACTGGTTTTTCTGAAAAATCATGTCAAAGTTGACATTTTAGTGAAAAAATAATCAGATTTTGAGGTAATCTTGTTCGAAAAATTATAAAAAATATTAATAGTTCATATTTTTTATAATTTTTCGTACAAGATTACCTCAAAATCTGATTATTTCTTCACTAAAATGTCAACTTTGACATGATTTTTCAGAAAAACCAGTTCGGATATTTTAACCCTGACTTTAGGATCTTCAAGTTTGTTCATTTTGAAGCAAAAAGCTTTAAAACAGCCTTAAAATTACAAATTTTTCTTTGAAATGAACAAATTTAAAGATCCTGAAGTTTGGGTTAAAGTATCCTAACTGGTTTTTCTAGATATAGATATAATTGCGTGAAGATAATATATAATATTATTGCATAACATCATAATTTAATACAGGAATTTTTACTTTCAGTAAAATCGAAACCCTTGAATAAGTCGAGCTGACTATTTAAAAAAAATATTTTGTAATTATCCCTCTCTAACTTCAATGTGATTTTGAGGTAATCCTGTTCGAAAAACTATAAAAAATATGAACCATTAAAACAGCTTTAAAATTACAAATTTTTCTTTGAAATGAATAAACTTAAAGATCCTGATGTTTGGGTTAAAGTATCCTAACTGGTTTTTCTAAAAAATCATGTTAAAGTTGAGATTTTTAGTGAAAATATAATAAGATCTTGATGTAATCTTGTTAGGAAAATTAGACAAAATTATGAAATGTTAAAACAGCTATGAAATTGCTAATTTTGGTTTGAAATAAACAAACTTGAAGATCTTAAAGTTGGGATAAAAATATCCCAAATGGTTTTTCTGAAAAATCATGTCAGAGTTGAGATTTTAGTGAAAAAATAATTGGATTTTGAGGTAATCTTTGTTCAGAAAATTATAAAAAAATATGAATTGTTAAAATAGCTTTAAAATTACTAATTCTGCTTTGAAATGAACATACTTGAAGATCCTGAAGCTAAAGTTAAAATATCCCAACTGGTTTTTCTGAAAAATTACGTCAAAGTTGAGATTTTACTGAAACAATAATCAGATATTGAGGTAATCTTGTTCGGAAAATTTTACAAAATTATAAATTGTTAAAACAGCTTTAAAATTACTAATTTTGCTTTGAAATGAACAAACTTGACGATCCTGAAGTTGGAGTTAAAATATCCAAACTGGTTTTTCTAAAAAAATAATGTCAAACTTGAGATTTTAGTGAAAAAGTAATCAGATTTTGAGGTAATATTGTTCGGAAAATTAAAAAAATTATGAATTATTTAAACAACTTTGAAATTGCTCATTTTGCTTTGAAATAAACAAACTTGAAGATCCAAAAGTTGGGGTTAAAATATCCCAACTGGTTATCCTGAAAAAACATATCAAAGTTGAGATTTTAGTTAGTTGAGATTTTGAGGTAATCTTGTTTGGAAAATTATAAAAAAATGGTTAAATATTGAATCAACCTTAATAGCATTGATTTTTCTAAGGAATAAACAAACTTTGAGATCCTTGAATCAGGATTAAAATATCTCAATTGGCTTTACTGAAAAATCGTGTCAAATTTGAGATGTAGTAAAATCATCGCACGATTACTTTAAAATCTTGTTTGGAAAATTAAAAATAAATCATGAATTGTTAAATCATCTTCTAAATTTCTAAATTTAAGGTTCTGAAGTAGGAATTAAAATATCTCAGCAGGTTTTTCTTAAAACTATAATTAGTATAAAAAAATATCTTGTTGATAAAATTTAAAACAAAAAAACATAAAAACGAAATAAAATTAATATCGACTTTCTGCAAAAATTTAGTCTCAGATGGCTTAAGACAATTATTTTTCATTCTAGGTTATTTTTTCAATTTATTTTAATTTCCAGTTGGTTTATTTCGTTTAGTGAGAGAATAATTTGACCTGATGTTGCATTCTGCATATAAATTATGCATAGAACAGTAAATCTGTCGTGTAACTCAAATATTCATTGTATAATTCAATATCTTTCAGGGTATTAGCTTGAGAAGTAGATGTTTTATTGAATATTTGGAGACTTGTCTTAATGAGACTACATTTTTGGCAGAAAGTCGATATTAATTTTAACTCGTTTTTATATTTTGTTAATATTCTTCAAACTATGGACAAACTCAATTTTTCTTAATGTTACATTTTCCTTATGTTATAAAAACATATGTTGAAGAAGTATAGAAATATCTCATTTATAAAATTTAACATGAAAATATATCATATCAAGTTAAAATTAGAAATGGCTGATTCAATAAATTCTAAAGACAAAAAATATACTGATTAAAGTAGACATATAGTGTTTGTAAAATTTAAAAATGATAAATTTTGGCGACTCTCCCCTAAAAAAATTAAATAAATTAAAATTTGCTTCCTTTAAATTTTACAAATATTATATTTCTTTATTTTATTCAATATATTTTTTGTCTTTCACATTTATTGAATCAGATATGAAAATAAAGTGATTTTTTTGCAGAATGATATATTAAATTACCACTTACTATTTCAATTAAACTAATTCATAAAATGGGGGTTCACACTGTTCAAAAAAATGGTTAAATCTATCTAAAATATCGTGTCCTTTTGTTCTTCCTTGCATAGGAATTGTTTTCAAAAATAAATAATAATTTAATAACATTTGTCATTTCTTATGCTTTAAACATTATCTGGCATATTATTTCAACAAAGAAGAACCACGACCTTACTTAAAATTCTAGCTAAATTCAGGAAATGAATTTAAGCGAATACAATAGTACAGTTCATTAATAAATGCATACCAAAAAGAATGAAAAATCAACACACGAAACGAGGACTGAAAACATCGGATTGAAGCGGGCTTAAGTTCGAGTGGAGAAAATCTCTGCGGGCCCCGCGGGCGCCTTGCATAAATTAATTTATAACTCGCCCTAATGAATATGCAACAAGTTCGGAAAAAACGGCGAAATTTAAACGGGAATTTATTGAACTGCGAAGATCTTTTCGTCCAAGATTAAAGTTGAATGTAAATATTCGATTTGCATAAACTGCGACGCGACCGAGTGCACGGCATTAACTAGGAACTTTATAATATTACGTTGTATTTTGTGTGTGTGTTATGAATAATAATTGGTGTTTACTGTAAATTATATTTAAAGTTTACTTTACATTAACTAATGTTAAAATTTTGTTTTAGGTTCAAACTAACAATGTATTTACTCGAATACTTTTAACATACTTCTAAAAGGGTGGGTCAAAATCGAACAAAAATGTAAATAAAACAGAGCGATAAATGATACGAAACTATTTCTGAAAAGTAAAGAGTGTTTTTTTAGAGGTATAGAACTCCCTTTTCAAATAAAACACATAAAGATCAATAAAACAACAGGTGTGTTAGCTTTAATAGGTCATATTGGAAAAAGTTATGAAATGTTAAACCAATAGAATGATTCATCTAAGACGCAATCGCGATGGTCACATGCTCAAAATTATTTTTAAACATGAAATGCCATTACATGTTTAAATATAATTTTAGGCATGTGACCATCGCGATTGTGTCTTAGATGAACCATTCTATTGGTTCAACTTTTCATAACTTTTTCCAATGTAGCCACTCTAATCTCTCCAATTTCGCACCGAAAGTTGACTTCTAAGTCTTTAATCGTTGCTGGTTCATCAGCATAGACCAGTGATTTGACGTAGCCGTACAAAAAGTAGACTAATAGGATCAAAACACATAATCTAGGCGACCAATTAGCAAATTAGCGAAATAATTTGATCACCAAACTTCTCTTCCAAAATGTGAGGGTTTCACGCGCGGTATGGCAAGTTGCGCCGTCCCGTTGAAACCATTTAGTTCTCAAGAGATTTGCATTGGCGTTGGGGACCAAAAAATTTCGAGTCATTGACCTGTAGCGCATGCTATTGACAGTAATGTTGGGTCTGCCTTTATTTTTATTTATTTATTTATTTCAACGGCATGCTATTTACATGAAAAATACAATATAAAAAAAAAACAAATATGTACAAACACTGAATTTAAAACTAAACAAGAAAAGTTATAAATCTTTTAAATGACGCTTTAATAATAAAAAAGGCCCATTAAAAAAGTCAAATTTTAAAATATTCGCGTGACGCAGAACCCGAACAGAAGCGGAATATTTCACATAATCCGTGCGCCTGTAGCCGATATGGAATGTAATGTCAGACTGAAGAGAGCGCGGTGGAACCCGTTTACCAACAAATTCCAACAGATCAGAGCTATCCAAATATCTATTGAGTAGTTTGAATACTAACTTAATGTCAGCTTCTACACGCTTTTGCTTAAGAAGTACAGGCCAGTGATACTTCCAGCATGGAATCCATACCACACAATAATACAATTTTGCTTATTCATGAGTCCATTGTGGCAAAAATAAGCCTCAACACTAAAAATTATTTGCCGAAAAAATCAGTAAATAGGCGAAGTGCTCTATAAGTTTGACTCACAGAGCGCGTATTTTGTAAATAAATTTCCACAATTTGTAATCGTTGCTCGACTGTGAGTTTTGGCATGATAATTTACCTAAGCTTACTTAACAAATTGCTACTAGCGGTTTCCCATTCTAATATTGGTTTAACCAATATCTATGATTAAAGTTCTCTACCTCCAAAAAAAACACCCTTTACATGTAATAAGGCTATACTTACTTAGGTTTTAAAAATAGTATACTTGCGAAGTGAGATTTTTCACTGCAGCCCGCGAGTGACTGATGTGCGTTAAACTACTTTTGGTTTCAGCAGGATGGGATTGTGTCCCAGGTACTCGTTGATTTTGTCGTATATTTAATTTCGTTATGCTTTGATATTCTAAATGTTATTTTTATCACGTTTCATCAAGTAATTAATCAGAATATAGTAAAAGATATTCTAAACCAGTGGTGGGGAAACTTTTTTTAAGACGGGCCATTTGTAATAACCAGACAATCGTAGCGGGCTAAAGAATAATGTTTAATCGTAGGTAGGTAGTTTTTATGCGGGTCGTCACAGTACGAAGTAAGAACGCGTTCAAACATTCTCACGACGGCACTCTTAAACGGGCCGGATTAAACCTTTCCGCGGGCCGGACTTGGCCCGCGGGCCGTAGTTTCCCCATCACTGTTCTAAACGAAGTCTAAGTGCTCACGCCTACAAACACTGGCCTATAAACCTAAACGAAATAAAGGAATACTTTTTGCGTAGCAAAGTGAGATGGTACTCGGTGTAGACATATTTTGTCAATTAATAAATCATTAAGAGAAGCAAATTATTTAGAGCAGAAAAATATCTAGAGTAACCAAGAAAATAGCAAGACACAAAATATAAAGTAATTTCATAAAAACGATAAGCAAATAACGGAAAGGTGGAAAAAACAATTTTATTATGAGTTCGTTATGTGATTTTGAAATGATAAGATTGTCATTATCGAGATACATTTTTAAGTCTTCATATTTTGTTTATTAGTTTCTACTATTTAGTATCTGTAGCTTGGAGCTAAAAAGGTCAATGTCAAACATTCCGCATTTAAGAAAATCGCATGAAAAGTTTTTTCTTTTGTTGTTTTAATTCCAAGTGAGATACTGTAGAACTTGTATGTTTCAACTTTAATTCATATATATTATTATATTATATATTATTATTATTATTATTATTATTATATATATCTGATTCTGATCTGCATACAAACCAAATTTGCAAGCTTTTTTAAACTCAAAATTTTACTTCATGCTTATATGGAGTGAAATCACTCGAAATATTATATTAAACAATTTTATTAATCGAAAGAAATGTACGTTAATATAAGTTTGAGCAAAACAAAACTTACATTTCATTTTGTTTACTTCTATTTATTATTCGTGTTTATTTCCCCCTATTTTTTTTTTCTTTCTACGATTAATATTATCTTCTTCTGTTCGCTTTTGCGTTCAAACGGAAGTAATTCAGCCGCCCTATTAAATATTTGTACATTTCCAGTTGCGAGCGATTTGTCTCCATCGCGCGCGCTTCCCGCGCTTATTTACCTTTTTCCCTTTTCCCCGTCGTCATTTATAAATTATTCCTAGTTTCCTTTTGAAAATTAGGAGCAGAAGAAATCTTTTACGCCCCATAAAGTCGCCCCCCGGCGATGAGATACGACCTACCAACTGCTAACGTTTTTATGGCCGTTTTCCTTTCGCGCGGAAGAACCGGAAGCAGACGCTGATTGCGATTGTTCCGAATGCAAATATCCAACATTTCGGTATTTGTATACAGGGAATTTTCGGTTTAAAGTATACGTATGCGTGCTCTGAAAATTTTTCGACATTCGTTGTTTTTTGAAAAGAGTTTAATTTGAAGTTTAAAACGAGTGTTTTCCACTCCCAGACTAAGCATGAAGTAAAATTTCGAGTTTAGAAAAGCCTGAAAATTTGGTTTGGTCGCGTAGCGCGTAGCTCTACGCGGCCAAACCAAATTTTCAGGCTTTTCTAAACTCGAAATTTTACTTCATGCGCCACGCGTATAAAACACTGATTTTAAGTAAAGTTAACAATATACGAGTTTAGCATACTACTTTAAAAGCATATTGCTAATTCTAACTTCGCAATGTTTCAGTGTTTTATACGCGTCCCGCGTAAAGTAAAATTTTAAGTTTAGAGAAGCCTAAAAAAGGTTTGATAGCTCTGCTTTCAACAAGTGTTTTCCACTCCCAGACTAAGCATGAAGTAAAATTTTGAGTTTATAAAAGCCTGAAAATTTGGTTTGGTTGCGTGGCGCGTAGCGCTACGCGACCAAACCAAATTTTCAGGCTTTTATAAACTCAAAATTTTACTTCATGCGCCACGCGTATAAAACGCTGATCTTAAGTGAAGTTAATAATATACTAATTTAGCAAGCAACTTTAGTAGCATATTGAAAACTTCACAATATTTCAGTGTTTTAGACGCGTGGCGCGTGAAGTAAAATTTCGAGTTTAGAAAAGCCTGAAAATTTGGTTTGGTCGCGTAGCGCGTAGCGCTACGCGACCAAACCAAATTTTCAGGCTTTTCTAAACTCGAAATTTTACTTCACGCTTAATCTGGGAGTGGAAAACACTCGTTTAAAGCTTTAAACTGAACTCTTAAAAAAATGCACGAATATTTGAAGATTGTATGTACGTTATAATTAGGATAAGTATACTTAAAATAATAAATTTCTGTATAGATGTTAACATGATCTATAGGTGTACAGTATATTTATATTCTTCACTAAATTTTCTAGAAAATAAGTAAATGCATTTAGTTAAAAATATTTACACAATGGATTGTTGTGTATATATTTTCCAAAAAAATAATTTATTAATTTTTTATCATAACACTAAAGACATATTTTAAGACGCATATAATAAATATAATTATGAAAATTGCATCCATTTGAATTTGTAGATACAACGTAGCCCTATAATATTTCATATATTTTCTATAAACAATATTTTTGTAGGTTTTGTTTGCTGCATTAAAATATAAACTGGGAATTTAAATATTCATATGATTTAGGGCCAGTTGCGCCAAGCACGTTGAACTAGTTCAACTCTAAACTCAAATTGAAAGTGACATTAGAACAATATTAACTATCATCTTGATCTAGAGTTCAGCTTGAACTCAAAATTCAACGTTTTTGGTGCTCTGGGCCTTAGAGTAGGCTTTGAATTTTAATTTAGATTGGCACTACTGCCTGTTAACACATAGTTACCATTACCTCAAATTTAATCTATTATTGAATTAGCATTCTGGGCAACCGTACGAAAAAAATTCCGCCTACTCTAAATCATAATTTAAATGATCGCAGGGTACTCGTTACATAAATAAATTCACTTCACTTATTGAATATTAAAATATTTGAATCAATACAATTAACTTACTTTTTAGTTTTTTTTATATATAATTGAGACTTTATTTATAAAAGAATTTAAAACGTGTTTCATTTTGTAAGTGCTTTGAATTTAAAGCGTTATTTCTATTTGTGTGTGTGTGTGGCTGTGTGTATTTTCATCGCAATTAGTGTAGATTTTTTCGATCAGCGCACATTAGCAGATTGATGCGAAATCGGAAAGTTTTCAAAAGCCCGGAGAATGTTAATTCCGCTATCTGAAAGTTCAAGAACGGCAAGGGAGCGTGAATTGAGTAATCCGGTAATTTGCGGAGCGAATGTTCGCGTTTAATAAAAGTGTGAACCCGCGTGGCGGAGTGAATTGAGGCCCCGGTTTTTGGGGGCCTGAAACGAGCAAGACAAGTTCCGGATGTTCCATTAATTCCTGTCGATAATACAACAGCGGATGGAGGAGCTTTCGGGTCTTGTAATTATATCGCGAACCTTTAATTGTTGCCTCGGGTGGCACTTGTGTTCCCGTCTTCCCCGGCACAAAGCGAGGGCGCGGCTGTTAGCGATTTCAAAATAAACACTATTAACACAAACGGATCTCTTTTTCAGCTTTGTGCGGAGAAGGAGGAGGGAAACGTCGGCCCTGAGGGGTGAGCACAATGCTATTCGGGGTGGGTTCTATTTATGTCTCCACATGTAATTAGCTGGCTCTGGCGTTGCTGTTGTAATTGCAATTATTACAAATTAACTAGAAGATTAATTCCCTCGTTCGATTTCGCTTTTACTGGGTGACTTGCAATAAATCTGGTGACCGCAACACGGTTAGTTTGCCCGCTACCAATTTATTTGTTTTGGTTTCCATTTCTACGGACCCGTGCCCACGCCGCGTCCTGATTTATCGCTTTGCTCATCTTAATGTATTTTTATACCTGTAGCTTCTCAACTTGAAATTATATTTGTTTGCACACAACTAGAAAAGTTATTTTAGATTGCATTTATTAAGTTGTTTACGAATAGGATCCCACCCAATGCATACTAAGTTCATTCGTAATATACATAGGAACGGATTATAATCATCCGGATGCTTGGGATCGAAAAGCAATTTATGTGGCTACTGAAAATGCACGATAGTAATAAATAATAAAATAAGAAAGAATTTATAACATAAACTCGTGTTTTTTTGTGCTGTTTCATGTTTAGAAAAGCCTGAAAATTTGGATTAGCCGGGGCGTGCCACAGTTCATATATATCCAGTTACTTAATTAAACACAGTTATATTCCTTTTTTCACTTTTATTTTTCTTGCTAGATGTACATTTCGGGTACTAAGTACCCATTATCAATAGCTAACAGTTAGCTATTGATAATGGGTACTTAGTACCCGAAATGTACATCTAGCAAGAAAAATAAAAGTGAAGAAAGGAATATAACTGTGTTTAATTAAGTGACTTAACACCTTCACATAACTCATACAACTACATTATATCCAGTTAGCCTATCACTGTATAAAATTTGGTAACAGCATTTGGAGGCTGCATCCAGAAGTAAGATCGGTGATTGGCGTATATAATTGTCTGTCTTACTCGTCCCCTAATCCTGACCATAGTCTCTCCTTTTCTACTAAATTTCCAGTTCTCCCATAAGCATTGGCTCCCCTTGGGCGTGCGAGAGAAGTGGCAAATAAAATTTTTAAAACTCGAAATTTTACTTTATGCCCCACACGTATAAAACACTGATTTCACGTGATATTCAAAAACTTGTTCTTATATTTTGCAATATTTCAAGTACGATTGATTTATAAGACAGCCACAACGTGTTGAGAATAAAATAATCAAAATGGTGGATGCGCCGGGTAGCACCTTAATAGTACCCCTTATAATTAGTCTCTAAAATGTTGAAATTTCGTTTATTTTTAAGTGTTAATTCCGCTTTTAATAAATGTTCACACCCACTAAGGGACAACAAATGAATGAGGGCTAATTTCAAGTACCCTAGCTGAGGGCGTCATAAAAATAATTAAGCGATAAAGGCCATCGCAGCCTCATTTAGGATCTCTCCAATTGCCCTCACGAGATTTCGTCGCCTTCACCCGCCAATAACCCTCGGCGAAAATTCGCAATTTGCAAAAACGAGTTAATATTTCATTGAGTTAATTCAACCGCGCAAATAACTGATCATCTACGCATTATTTTAATACTGCGCGTGCGACGATTATTTTAATATTTCAAGCTCGATTTACGGACGCTGCCCACGGATACAACTAATAAGAGGATTAGGATGTTAATTAAAATTAAAACCGCAGTTCAATGGAAAAGGTCTTCATATTATATAAAAGGGAATTTTGGTCTTTATATAATGTATATAAATCGTTGCTGGTTTCTGCCTTCTAATTAAGGATGACACAAATAAAACGTTGCGAGTTTTCCTTTTGAAGCCGCTTTTTATAAATTTTCTTTTATAAATATCACATTTTCGTATGCATTTAAATAATATTGAACATAAATAGTCATCCAAAATTACCAGTAAATTAAAATTAGTTATAGACTCGGTAATGTTTTAGATAACTATTAGCATGTTATCAGAAATATTACTGAGAATTTATATTAATTATAATTTACCGGTAATTTTACATTATTATGTGTGTTTAATATTATATGCATGCATACTTAAGTGTGGTATTTATGAAAGTAATTTTATAAAATTATCAAATTTTACCGCGAATATCAAGTTTAAGGGACAGTGTACACATAATGATTGCAAGGAATTTTAAGATGTAAACGCTTTCAAAATCGAGTGTTTAAAGCAATTTTCTTTAGTATACCAAAAATTAAAAAAATTGAGTTTTTCTTCTAAGCATACATGTCCCAGTTACAGCGTATATGCTGCAAATCTTCGGATATTGGTTATTTTTAAACGAGTTTAATTTGAAGCTTTAAACAAGTGTTTTCCACTCCCAGACTAAGCATGAAGTAAAATTTCCATAATGTTTTCCACTCCAAGAATAAGCATGAAGTAAAATTTCGAGTTTAGAAAAGCCCCGCATAGAAAATTTGTCGAGGGTCGCGCAGCGACCTGAGACAAATTTTCACGGGGCTTTTCTAAACTCGAAATTTTACTTCATGCGCCACGCGTATAAAACACTGGTTTTAAGTAATGCTCGAAATATACATCTTCAGAATACAGCCTTAGTTGAATATTGTTAGCTTCACATTAGTTCAGTGTTTTATACCCGTGGCGCATGAAGTAAAATTTCGAGTTTAGAAAAGCCTGGCTTTTTTTTCAGGCTTTTCTAAACTCGAAATTTTACTTCATGCGCCACGGGTATAAAACACTGAACAAATGTGAAGCTCACAATATTCTACTAAGGCTGTATTCTGAAGATGTATATTTCGAGCTTTACTTAAAACCAGTGTTTTATACGTGTGGCGCTTTAAGTAAAATTTCGAGTTTAGAAAAGCCCCGTGAAAATTTGTCGAGGGTCGCTTCGCGACCCTCGACAAATTTTCACGGGGCTTTTCTAAACTCGAAATTTTACTTCATGCGTAGTCTGGGAGTGGAAAACACTAGTTTAAAGCATCAAATTACCAAACCAAATTTTTAGGCTTTTCGAAACTCGAAATTTTACTTCATGCGCCATGGGTATGAAACACTGAACTAATGTGAATCTCACAATATTCTACTAAGGCTGTATTCTGAAGATGTATATTTCGAGCTTTACTTAAAACCAGTGTTTTATACGTGTGGCGCATGAAGTAAAATTTCGAGTTTAGAAAAGCCCCGTGAAAATTTGTCTCGGGTCGCTGCGCGACCCTCGACAAATTTTCTACGCGGGGCTTTTCTAAACTCGAAATTTTACTTCATGCTTAGTCTGGGAGTGGAAAACACTAGTTTAAAGCATCAAATTACCAAACCAAATTTTCAGGCTTTTCGAAACTCGAAATTTTACTTCATGCGCCGTGGGTATAAAAACTGAACTAATGTGAAGCTCACAATATTTTACTAAGGCTGTATTCTGAAGATGTATATTTCGAGCTTTACTTAAAACCAGTGTTTTATACGTGTGGCGCATGAAGTAAAATTTCGAGTTTAGAAAAGCCCCGTGAAAATTTGTCTCGGGTCGCTGCGCGACCCTCGACAAATTTTCTACGCGGGGCTTTTCTAAACTCGAAATTTTACTTCATGCTTAGTCTGGGAGTGGAAAACACTAGTTTAAAGCATCAAATTACCAAACCAAATTTTTAGGCTTTTCGAAACTCGAAATTTTACTTCATGCGCCATGGGTATAAAACACTGAACTAATGTGAAGCTCACAATATTTTACTAAGGCAGTATTCTGAAGACGTATACTTCGAACATTACTTCAAAGAAGTGTTTTATAGGCGTGGCGCATGAAGTAAAATTTGGAGTTTAGAAAAGCCCCGTGAAAATGTGTCTTGGGTCGCTTCGCGACCCTCGACAAATTTTCTACGCGGGGCTTTTCTAAACTCCAAATTTTACTTCATGCTTAGTCTGGAAGTGGAAATCACTCGTTTAAAGCATCCAATTACGAATCCAAATTTTTAGGATTTTCGAAACTCGAAATTTTATTTCATGCGCCACGCGTACAAACACTGATTTGATGGAAAATTTTAAATATACTGCTTAGGTTATAGAAGATAGATCAAAACAACAGTCTACTCGATTCTTACAAATTACTTTAACTGTTGGATTATCGCTTACTTGATTATTGAGATACTCGATATTGCCTATAACTAATAAATATTCATTTAGGATCTTCTGTCACGACCCACCAAACATTGACTCACAACAAACAGTTTGAGAAGCGCTGATTTATCGGTTTCAAACTGAAATAATTAATTATAAAAACAGATTGAATGCCTTAAAATGAATACGCATCGGAATCTGTATACTTGGAAGAAAAAATCTGTGTATGTTCTGCAGCCATACCAATAAAAATTCTCACGAGCTGCCACTAGACAATAGATATATTTATACTTTACGTTGAAAATTGAAATTTTTAAAGTAAATAATTTGGATTTTTGTTATCTAGAAGTGGTATTGGAGATGACGTATTCAGGATGGTGTGTCCCAGGAAGAGTGTTTCTGGAGAGCGGAATAGGAAACTGCGCGGGGATGTTCTCCTCGTCCCTAGCGAGGGTGTACGACAGGGAAGTTTACTTTTCCAGCCACGTCGTGATTCTATTGTTGTGGAACGTGTGTCGCGGCGGATTTTCACGTTGTGACAGCTGACTGGTCCTCTCTGGGGAACCGGATGATTTGTGGTGGCCGACGGTGGACGAATGTCGTGTCGGCCCTATGGCCCACAGCCCTCGGCCCCGACCTGATGGATGGCAATATCCGCACCGTTGTCGAACACTTATGAGAACACCGGCCCTCAAGGACCGACCCATCATCACCGCTAATAAATATAATAAATTAACAACAGGACATCAATTACGGCCGAAACTAATAGCAGCGGCAATTTTTTGATAAATCGCGAGCCTCCGGGGACGCGCACAAGAAAGGGATAAGAAGTATAGGCAATAGTTTCAGAGATGGGGCCCGTAAATCTCGGAATTCGATCTTGAGAGGACCATAAATTGCACCTGTGATCGGGAATAACGTTAACCGGGTCTGAGTAGCGCGGGGATGCAAAGCAGCCGCTTATAATGCGCGCCTTGAAATAGAAAACAGATCCCGCGATAATTCAGTACAATATATTTATTTATCGCCGCAATATTTCACTCGAAAACTCATATAATACTTAATGTAGCTGAAACGCACATGTCCGGGCCACATGAGCCCCCATTGTCATCTCGTCTCCTCCGAGAAGCGGAGGGTTGGAACGCGAGAACAGGCGTCGTCACAAATGTAACGTCGACGTGATCTCTTTATCGATTAAATCATTTGGAAAGTTATCTGTCTCGTAAGTAACACTCCATTTGATAAAAGATCCATCGCCGGTCTGGGCACGAAATGCTAACTCAGATGATCCGATAGAAAGCAATTACCAGTATTTTGGGCCCCACCCTAGGGTGTCAATGCGAACCCTTTTTGTACACCCGCGGAATGGCAGAGTGCCTGAATGGAGTTAACACGCGCCCTCCGATACACAAGAAAGCGCCGTTAATCAACGTGCAAACCACTTGTTGATGAGGAACCCACTTAGTCATATGCCGTGGGTCGGGTAGTCGTGGGCCGAGCCAACCCTTTGCTCTCTTATACCTCCCCTCACAACCCCTAGCGCTCGCTCTACAACTTACTCCGATTAATCGACGAGGGTCCAAGTCCTCTACATTTAAATTCACCCTACTCTCTATTGGATTGATATATACGCAGACATGAAACATGTTAATTCAACCAAATTGCCTACCATTATCATCCATGAACATAATAATTAATATTAAAGGATAAATTAAAAAACACTATCAAATAGTGAAAAAAACCAAGTGACTTTTTTTAATTTATCCTTTAATATTATTTCAAAATGTTTCACCAAGTGATAAATGAGAAAGTTATTCAAGAAATATAATAATTAATTCATGTACTGGGATTTTTTCTTTCATTTACGTATACAGAATAGAATTGAATAGAATAGAAACAATATACACTGGCGAAAGAAATTAACGCATCATTTGTGATTTTTTTGATATCTTGGAATCGAGTTTTCTTTGAACACAAACATATTTTTACAATAAGAAATCTTATCAAGCATGCTGTTTTACATGTTGTGTTTTGTCTTTTGTTCTCATGGTTTTCTGTCAATAAATAAAATGAAGCACTTTTCATTATTCTGACTGTAAGAAAGGTTCATATAAAATTTCTTTTTGAGTTTGTTTTCAAGTAATTGTTAAAATTAAGTGCTAAATAGTTAAGAATGAATATGGATAGACGTCCGAATCTTAATTTAAGCAGTGAAGAAGCTGTGATTGTGGTTACACTTGCAGAAGAAGGTAGGAGTTAGCGTTACATCAGTCAGCGTCTTGGTGTTAATCAATCGACCGTATCCCGTATCTTGAAGAGACATCGGGAAACTCAGGCACACTAAAGAAGGCCAGGACAAGGGAGAAAAAGGGCCACAACTGCTGTTCAAGACCGTTTTTTAATGATGCAGGCGTTACGCGAACGGTTTATTACGGCTCCTAGGCTACAAAATATGCTCGCAGAGATCCACAATGTTCATGTAAGTTCCGTTACCATCAGAAAAAGGTTATGTGGTTTTAATTTAACTCCGAAAACAGCGGCAAAAGGACCACAATTAACCGCAGACCAACGCAGAGCCAGGTTAACATTTGCGCAAGAACATGTAAACTGGTTACAGGCCGATTGGGCTAATGTTATGTTTAGCGACGAGTCCAGATTTTGTCTTTACGGCAGTGACAGACGAATGCATGTGTACAGACGGCCAGGTGAACGTTATGCGCAGTGTAACATTGTTCCGACTGTTATGTTTAGTGGAGTCTCTGTTATGGTGTGGGGTGGTATCACTTTAGAGGCTCGTACGGAGTTGGTGGTCATACCAAGAGGAAGCATCACGGCAGCGTCTTATATTGCAAACATTTTAGAACCATCCGTAATGCCTTTTGCTCCCTTTGGAGGAAACGATTTCCTGTTTATGCATGACAATGCAAAACCACACAGTGCCCGAATTGTACAACAGTATCTTGACCTAGTGGGTATCAACACAATGCAATGGCCAGCCAGGAGTCCCGATCTTAATCCGATCGAACACCTATGGGACGCGATGGGCAGACGCCTTAGAGCACTTCCTCGGCGTCCAAGCAATCAACAAGAGCTTGGACAAAGATTGCATGAAATTTGGGAAGATATTAACCAGGATGAAATTGGATCATTAATTAACAGTATGAGCTGTCGCTGTCAGGCAGTTATTCGAGCAAGAGGAGGAAACACTAGATATTAAGTCTTATAATCA
This sequence comes from Philonthus cognatus, assembly GCA_932526585.2. NCBI lineage: Eukaryota > Metazoa > Arthropoda > Insecta > Coleoptera > Staphylinidae > Philonthus > Philonthus cognatus. The sequence goes on along the minus strand of OW052245.1, from coordinate 81,721,760 downwards.
CATGTTAACTTTTTTCCTCTTTTTATTTATGACATTATTTTAGTCATTAATGAAAGAAAATGTGTTGAAAATCATTATTATAGTTCAGTTGGTTTTGTTGTTATTTTTTTTGTTTTTAAACATCAAAACTTTATTTTTAAATTAAAAAAATTAATGTGATGCGTTAATTTCTTTCACCAGTGTACATATTTGTATGGTTGTCAATTCAAATGACTCAAAAAAAAGTATGTTAAAACTAAATAAGTTATACAATAAATATATTAATTAATAAATACAGGTCAATAAAAGTAAAAACGCAATCATTATAGTGAATCTCATTAGAGAGCATTGAAGTCAAAATAACCACTCCTTTTTCCGTATAATTATGATTTTTGTGGCCATATTTATAATTTTTAATTACGGAAATTGAAATCTTTCTAATAAAATCGGCTCGTGACCTCTCTTTAGGTAAGGCAACAAGCTTCTCGTCAGAAGGTTGGATGATCTACCTGTAAGACTTATTAGGCAATAGCCATATTCTATGACATAACGCATCACATCACCATTTTTTTATCAATAACTAAAACGTGGGACAAACAAAAAATGTTCCACTCATGATTTATAATTTGCCAGCCTCCTGAATCAAACCCAAATGAACAGACGTCAATTTTGAGACCCCCTGTATGTTTTCATATGACAATTTCTATTTGTAGCGAAAATCTTCCGTATTCTCTGATTGACGTTCGGAATGGAGTATACGATTTCCTTTAGTGCGGCTGTTTCGGCGGTAACGAGCCGCGCAACATCGGGATTACATTTGCGAGACGGTCGACAATAACAATCTCCGGCGAGTCTTTTCCCCCATTAAAAATCGATGGCGTAGGTGGACGTCCCATAGGGCGCAATTAAACTCACCCTTCGGACGGTCCACGGGGAGGCGCACACGTGTCAATTATTGAGAGCCGGCCGCAATCTCCGGAAGTGAAAGAGTATTGCCGTGAGAGTTATAACTTGTTTCTGGGTCGGGCCCGCCGCCACCAGACTCACCTACCGCCAATTTGTAACCGATGTTGCTTCCTGATCAGCCATTATCTCGCCCTTTGCGGGCTCGCCTCCTGCGAATCGATTTTAACCCATCCTTTTCCTCCGCTTTAGCGCTTTGCAACAACCTGAAAAAAAAAAGCGGGGGGAAAGAAAGCGCTTAATTCGATTACCAGCGCCGCCTAATATTATTTATTATTTCGCCGCGGGAACAAAGACGCGGCAAAAACGTAATTGACGTTATTACACCCCCGCAGCCGCGACACTGGGTGCTGAAATAAAAGACGAAACCGCTGATTAACCCGCCCCTCTTTCTTGTAATCACTGTCATGTACAAATTAACCCGATGCTAAGTTAATGGATAAAATGACTGATGCGACGACAGGTTTTGAATGTTTTTCATCGCGAATTCCCTCTTTGCCCGAGCTTCGCAAAGTGCGTGTATTTTTTCATCGCTCCGAATGTATTTTCACGTTTCCCGATTTAAGCCCGCTCGGATGGAATTAATGTTGTCAGGCCATGCGTGAAAATGTGATTCGTGCAAATGAACATTTCCGGTTACCTTTCTATTAATTAAAATTACTTGTTGAAATAATCATCAAAACAAAATTTACTACGTTATTCAGTTATTCAATATAATATTTGTGCAGGGGGTCCAATGGTCGATATTCCAGACAGGGACGTACTAACACATTGATAGCATTGTAAATATTTGTATATAAAGGTGATGTATATAATAAAGGTGATATATATAAATATACGCGTAGAAACATATACATGAAATTTTTCTATTAAGTATGCATATTTCAATCTGTTCGCTTATTCATAATTGAATAATTTTAAATAACAAATAAAATATTTTTAATTAATTTCTCACTTAACCCGCGGTGAAACATTTTTTAATCTAATACTGGATGATTTAAATTAAATTTAAATTAAAACACTTGGTTTGTTTCACTTATTTAATATAAATATAAGTGAAATAAGTGAAGCAAACCAAGTGATTTAATTTAAATTTAATTTAAATCATCCAGTATTAGATACAAATAAATTGTAAACAAATATTTCTTTTGTATTTTGTGAGCGGATGTATCCACATTCCAGAAGAGATAAGTATATAAATAGCACACCTGAGACGAACAATTCTATTTATAAATCGATTATATATTTGTTTTACCTCAGGAATGCGGACGCTTCCTTCAGAAAAAAAACAATACGTTTGCAAATTAATATAAATTCTAGTCAGTTGAGGTGCAACATGCGATGTACACACGTGTTTTTAAAATCAAAAACGTATTTTTAAAGATAAAGCAGTGGAAACTAAATAATAGTGATTAGTGTTATCATCCGGAGAAAGGCATAATAGCGGATAGTATAACTCATTTTTTCAATCGAGTTTTTTCTAAGACAAACAGCGAATATTAATTAGTGATTTTGAGTGAGTAGCGTGATGATTCAAAAACAATAATTATTAGGGATAGAGCTGAGAGGATTTATCTTTACAAGAAGTAAGTTTTTGTTTGCTTTAGTAGTGTTTATAATACACAAATGTGTTATATAGGTCAATATAATTATCTTGAACAAGTTTCTCATTTTTTATGTGGTGAAACATATTTAACTATGATTTGAAAAAGAAAACACTAGGTTAAATATTAGTGAAATTTAATCGTGTTTGTTTTTTCAAATCACAATATAATTATTCTACTACAGCATTGCTATACTGACGAGGCATAAATCTCGAAACGCGTCTATAGATGCCTTAGGACTTTTTCTCTAAGATCGCCTTGAATACAAATGACGCTAGATCAAATTTATTGCCGTATTTTTATTTTGTATTAAAAATGGAAACATTTGTCTAATTTAACCGTTTTCGTATCCCTAATAGTTTACAAAATCCCAATGGTGAGCACGATAAAGCAAACGAACGATATATGAAAGAAAATCATTTCATTTTATTATAGTCAGTAAATAAAATTACTATAAGTATTCCAGCAGTTTTATTTTCTGGTAAATAGTTACAAAAATAATTCGCATTTGTGTTCATTAATACCTATTTTTGTATATTCGGAAAATTCCGAACAGATAATTTCGTCAGGTTAAAAGTAAAATTCAGTGAATGCCATTAATTAGCCATGTACTTAATGTCTTTCACTTTTACAGCAACGATTTTGTGATTTATAGGTAAATTACCGGTAATAAAAGTTGTATCGTTATTATATCCTATGTTCAATTAAAAACAACCTCTAGAGTGCCATGGCAAAATTGTAAGTTAGAAACTTTGAAATTATGTATTGTAATTATTATGTATGGGCAGGTGGTGGCCGAGCGGTAACGTCGTCGGGCTGTATCGCTCGGCGAGCCACAAACTTGGGTTCGATTCCCGTGCACGGGGAGACTTTATTTAAAAAATAATTTCTCGTCGTGTCCCTGGGTGTGGTGTGAATGTGTCGTGACGTCCAAATATATGTTAAATTAATACAATCATCGTTAGTGGCTGAATGGCTAGAACCTATGCCAAACAAACAAACCAAAAAAAAAAAAATTAATATGTCAGTTTTTTAAGCGTGTAGTCAACCTAAATTTAAATAAAGATTAACTCATGGCACTCTAGAGGTTTTTTTTAATTCAATATACGATATTATAAAATGGTATACCTGTAAGTGAATAAATGAATAAAAATGTAAAAAACAAAGTGTTAAGAATGGATACACCAGTGTTAATTACTCGTTAATAAAGTTTTCAATAACAAATTTACCGAAATACCGGTAATTGAATAAGTCTGTTAATCACTACATGCATGCGTAGTTTTGTGCTCACTATATTTTAAATAAAAGTTGAGTTGATTATTTTTCCCGTTCGAAACTTAATTAATTAATGTCGCTATCGATAATTGTGTAAACATCGGGGGACGCAATTTATTTTTGATCCCGCACCCTCTGGATAATCTGAAATGTTCACATAGCAGTGACATTATCTAGCGATTGATTTGATTGATGCTAATAGCGTAATTTATTAGCCGCGATTGTATTTAACAGTCGAGTAATCTGGTTTTATGGGGAAAATGCTGTTGATCGACCTAGATTATTTAATTAAATTCAGTTTATTGAACCGTCAGCACGTTTTCAAATATTTATAAGTTACAAATTATTTCATCAACGTGAATATAATAAAATCTGTGTATAATTAATTTATTTTAAATTAAATTTATAAACTTCTACAAGAGCTGGGCCAAATCCTCGTCAAAAGGATTCGAATGACGAATCCGAATCACCTAATATGATTCGAATAATTAATACTCGAATAAAGGATTCGTAAGAGATAAATATGATTCGAATCCTGTTTTTTCGAATCACAAATACAAATCCTTTAAGAATAAATTTAATTTTATAATTTTTCTGCAATCAATAACATATTAATATCGTTACCAGTTGTTTTAACAAAAATATTCAAAACCTAATTATTACCACTGAACATCGTTGATAACAGACTAAACATCTGATTCCATGTAACTCTGATTAAACATTTATTAGTGTGATTTTAAAATCCACTTCAAATCAATGTTTTGTACGCGTGGCGCATGAAGTAAAATTTCGAGTTTAGAAAAGCCCAGAAAATTTGTCTCGGATCGCTGCGCGACCCGAGACAAATTTTCACAGGGCTTTTCTAAACTCGAAATTTTACTTCATGCTTAACCTGGGAGTGGAATCACTCGTTCAAAACTTCAAATTTAACTTTATTATAAAATCGACGACGCCACACGTCCAAAACACTGAAATATCATGAAGTTAGAAATACAATAACATTTTTTTAAAAATGATTGAAATATTTAAATAACAAATTATTTACATTTTTCTTCATACATTTTCAAATCAGATCAAATAAATAAAATATCAAAGTAACGTATTTAGTAATTTAATTAAAACAATGTAATAATGTTGTGTGTATGCATCAATTTTGCTCAATGGGTTAGATATGTTTCACCACGTGAAAGGTATGAAACTTGTTCAAGATATATAATTTGTTATTCAAAGCAACCGAGATGCCGACAGTATATAGACACTCGTTATTTTAACTTCTTCTGGCTATATGTATTAATATTTTACGAGGCGCTATTGTTCATACGTAATTTTATTAAATAAATAAGTAGTAGTGGTTTCAATAAATATTTGAAGACTTGTTTTAATAAGACAACATTTTTGCAGAAAGTCGATATTAAATTTAGTTCGTTTTATATTTTCTAAATATTCTGCAAACTCAATTTTTTGTTTCAGGTTAAAATGAATAAATATACATTTTAATGAATGTAGTTGTAAATATGAATGACTATAATAAGCTTACGTAAACATGTGTAAATATAGAAATAAATATACAGCGAAATACGTTCTAAATTACGAGGGTGTCGCTATCCTTTTAATTAGTTCAAGCCTGGGATTATCGTGGCGCTCATACGGCATCCTTAGTATGATAATTAATTTTCTCAATATACGTACACGGCACAATTTCCCCCTTCCCCTCGAGCGTGCACTCTGTGTAAAGTTTAAGTGCGCGAAAACGCGAAGGGTTAAGCCGCTGACGTATCGTGATAATAAAAGGGGGAGGGCTGATTTACCTCAGTTAGTTTACTTCCACGTATCTTGTATGATACGGTGTAAGTGTTTGCGGGTTGAGAAGAGAAGAAGAAAAAAATGAAAATGAGTTATGGAAGCGCTAATCCGGGGATTTGGAAGTTGCGGGGGATCGTGAAAGTTCCCCGGCTATGGAACACCTTCGGAATCTTTTAGCTTTCATAAATATCAATCGTGGTGAGGTGTTATCGAAGTCGCGTAATGCCCGTATTAGAGTCACGTAGGAAAAGTTGGATGAAATGTTCTGTTTCGATTTGGGACTCCTGCAAATCCCTCACAATCTTGGAGATCTCTTGCAATCCAATATGGGAACAGTTGATCCCCGAGTTGAACAAAGCCAATATCCACGCCTTTCCCGCCCACCCCATTCTATTTATTCAAACACCAGAGGTGCGAAGTTTTTTGTTGAACGGCTATTTTGTAAACAAATTACCGCCCAGATAAAAGTTTTAAGGGAAAATCCTTTTATCTGGGCGGCCCAATGAATAATGCAGCACACTTACATTAGATACAAAAGCGGTCCATCAATCATCGGCTGCGAACGCCCATTTATAATTCTAATTTGCCTCACAGACTGATATATACGTTTCAATTAGTTTTTGTCTTTATTCGCCCCCTAGATTCCGAATCCGAATCCAGCTTACGGATCCGATATCTCCCCGTTTCGCTCCGATAAACACAATCCTGCTACGCATACATCACAACCATTACCTACAAACCGTTTTTTTTTTCTCAAGTGGATACGACTTTTTTTTCATAGGACCGTAATTATAATTTTTAGGAGAAATAAAAAAATTGCAAACAGATAATTTTTCTTTTAGGTCTACATATGCATACGCTGTAAATTTACCAACATTCGTTTTTTTTAAATAATTTAATTTGATGCTTTAAACGAGTGTTTTCCACTCCCAGACTAAGCATGAAGTAAAATTTCGAGTTTAGAAAAGCCCCGCGTAGAAAATTTGTCGAGGGTCGCGCAGCGACCCGAGACAAATTTTCACGGGGCTTTTCTAAACTCGAAATTTTACTTCATGCGCCACGCGTATAAAACACTGGTTTTAAGTGAAGTTCAAAAGATATCTTTTTAGAATACTGCTTTAGTAGCATATTGTAAACTTCATATTAAATTAGTGTTTTATACGCGTGGCGCATGAAGTAAAATTTCGAGTTTAGAAAAGCCCCGCGTAGAAAATTTGTCGAGAGTCGCGCAGCGACCGGAGACAAATTTTCACGGGGCTTTTCTAAACTCGAAATTTTACTTCATGCGCCACGCGTATAAAACACTGGTTTTAAGTGAAATTCAAAAGATATCTTTTTAGAATACTGCTTTAGTAGCATATTGTAAACTTCACATTAAATTAGTGATTTATACGCGTGGCGCATGAAGTAAAATTTCGAGTTTAGAAAAGCCTGAAAATTTGGTTTGGTCGCGTAGCGCTACGCGCTACGCGACCAAACCAAATTTTCAGGCTTTCCTAAACTCGAAATTTTACTTCATGCTTAGTCTGGGAGTGGAAATCACTCGTTTAATGCCTCATATTGAACTTAATTCAGCAATATAGTACAAATATTGTGATTTTTTAAACGTTTTGAGTTAACATTAAAATTTCAGTTATTTTTTTCAGCGAGTGATTCCTCCTTAATGAAACAATTTCCGAAACAAAGAAACAATTTCCGAAACAAAGAAACAATTTCCGATTTCGAATTTTATTTTATTTGTCAAATTACAACATTAATTTTTAAAATTCGATCTCAAAACTACGAGTTTTATTTCTTAATTTATATATATTTATTTATTTAAATAATTGAAAACTTCAAATTAATTTAGAACGACAAACGGTGAGTTAAACACAGCGGAAAATATATTCGAACGTGCGCCGATTTCAATGCAATAAGTAATTGTTGTGTTTATTGGATTTCCAGTACGATGAAATTGTTAAGTTCTTGCAGCCGGCGTCCGTATCCGGACATTAATTGCTGCCTAACTGAATCATCAATAACGAAAATTACGGACGCTCGAGACTCTTCTTCGGTTTTTGTTTATTTAACACGGCGCTCAATGCGATTAATCCTGAACGAGGAAAATACTCAAAATCCTCCCGAATTGATGCTCTACAATTAAACATTATTACGCTTCTGTACATTTTGCCAGATCAAGCAGTTTTAAGCTGCAGGAATAATTCTATTCATCCATCCATGTTTAAACGAAATTACATCTTATATTCTCAATAAAATGCAATTTTTGTTAAAAGAATTTTCTAATTTATATTATTTAAGTTTTTAAAGATTTCATTGAACTTTTATGTTAAAGATTTAAAGAGAGAATTATTTAAAACTAATTTTGTTTGCCTTGTAAGCCCACCTCATTTAAATGAAATTGTTGCTAAAAGAATTTTGTAATTTGTATTATTTTAGTTTTTAAACATTTCATTGCACTTTCAATTTAAATATTTGAAGAGAAAATTATTTAAAACTAATTTTCTTTGCCTTGTGATTGTAAAAAAATCACGAAATAAACGCTTACTCTAAAGACGATTTATTCAAAGTTAAATTCAATTCAAATCCACATTAAAATATATCTTTATTTTAAAGTTTCGTTACAATTCATACTAATTCAGTTTTGATTCAATTGAAATTACATTTACTTTATTACAATTTAAACTAAGCTTAAGTTGAGCCAGTATTAAATATCTGGCCCTAAACGACAGTTGTTCAATAGTTGAGCTTACCTTAAGCCAGTGGCTGTTCGTCTCCCTAATATAAATTGAATGATATCTACGAGTTTAGACGTAATTTATTTTTTTCCATTTTGTAATATATTTTTGTAGAATAGAACGTAGAGAAAAATTATTCAAGAGTTGAGCTCAATTCAGCAATGTAGTACAAATACTGTGATTTTAAAACGTTTTGAGCTAACATTAAATTTTCAGTTATTTTTTTTTCAGCGAGTGATTCCCCTTAAAGAAAAATTAACAATTTCCGATTTCGAATTTTATTTTATTTTTCTAATTTTATTTAATTTTTCTAATTTTAATTTATTTTTCTAATTTTATTTAATTTTTCTAAAACCAGTGGCGGTTCGTCTCTCCAATATAATCTGAATGAATTGTACGAGTATTTTAGACGTATTTAATTTTATTCCATTTTGTAATATATTTTTGTAGAATAGAACAGAGAGAAAATTTTCTCAAAAGTTGAGCTTACCATACCATTTTAGACATTTATTTTTTTTTCATTTTGTAATATATTTTAGTAGGATAGAACGAAGACAACATTTGTTTAATAGTTGAGCTTACCTTAAACCAGTGGCGGTTCGTCTCCCCAATATAAATTGAATGATATGTACGAGTATTTTAGACGTATTTAATATATTTTTCATTTTGTAATATATTTTGTAAAATAGAACGAAGAGAAAAATTGTTCAAGAGTTGAACTTACCTTAAACCAGTGGCGGTTCGTCTCCTCAACATAAATTAAATGATATGTACGAGTATTTTAGACGTATTTAATTTAATCTACAGATTATTAGAACTTAGAGAAAAATTTGGGTAAATATCTACATAGTATACAATTTTCTATCTTGACACTGCAAGAAAAAACTTGTTAGTAAAACTTTGAGGCATTATACACTTTAAACAACACTTATCTGCTAAACTATTAAGAAGAGTGTGTAATTTTGGTGCCTATTTAAATTATTGATAGGGTGTCTCAGTAAGAGTGCCCGATTTTATTTCTGTGTAAGTGGCAGCTCTGAAGCGGCCTTAACACAAAATTTAAAATATTCAAAAAATCATAGATATTCTTACAAATATATATATCTATATAAACATTTTTTGAGTAAAACAAAAATTCAGCAATTATTTTTTCGAACTTGATTGTCGCAGGAACATCAATTCTTTTAAAAAAACTATAAGCGATTCAACTGAGCGTAATTTTCAATTATCTAAAACTTATTGTACTTCAAATAAAATCTCATTTAATTCGAAATCGACTGATGTTATAAAAAATTAGATTGGTTAAGAGTTTTTGCAAAATTTTAAGTGTTAAACACGCTAAGTGCAAAAAATCATAAAAAGGCCAATTATTAGAAAATCATCAATTAAATCTCTAATTTAAAAAAAAAATATTCTTAATTACTTTTAAGGAGCTTATTTAGAATTATATTTACTTTCATTTAGGCTTGAAAGGGTTTTTATAACATTAATAATGCGTTCAGTACAAGTGCTCCAAATTGAAACTTTGTAATGAATCTTTGTTTTTTGTAAGAAAATCTAGCTCAAGCTTGCGGTCTTCACAATTTTTTTGTGATAAAAATAAAGAGCGCAAATCGTTTTTACCATATGTAGAAACATTGTACATTTTTTTAAAAATTAAGAAAAAATTAAATTTTTAAGTCGAAATTTTGAGTTTTACGAGTGAAAAATGATATGGAAATTTTAATCTTTTTTTAAATCTAAAAAAAATCACTGAACTTTACACAAATATGAATATCAATATAAGCAAATTTTTTTAACAAAAAAATCCATTCCCAACTTTTTCGAGTTTGAATGTTTTGAAAAAATCAACTCTCTTAAGAAAATCTAACTTTGACAATTTTTTTGTGGTGAAAATAAATAGCGCAAATCGTTTTAACAATACGTAAAAACATCTATGATTTTTTTTGGAATTTTAAACAAAATTAAAATTTTCAGTCGAAACTTTTAGTTCTGTGAGTGATAAATGATATAACATTTTTTATTTCAATTTCAATTTCAATTTATTGATGTAATAACAAAAGTTTTACACAAGTCAAGTTACAATAGATAAATAATATTTTTTAAAACATCTAAAAAAAAAAATCACTGAACTTCTCATGAATATTAATATAGGCAAATTGTAACAAACAAAAAAATCCTTTCTCAACTTCTACGATTTTAAATGTCTCGAGAAAATCAACCCTCTTAGTAAAATCCAACGTTGGGAATTTTTTGTGATGAAAATACCATATGTAGAACCATCTGTGAATTTTTTTAGAATTTAAAAAAAATTAAATTTTTACTTGAAATTTTTAGTTTTGCGAGTGAAAAATGATATACAAATATTTATTTTTTAAAAATCTAAAAAAATCACCTAACTTTTCACAAATTTGAATATCACTATAAGCAAATTTCTTCAACAAAAAAAAATCTTACCTAACTTCTTCGAGTTTGAATGTCTCGAAAAAATAAACTCTCTTAGAAAAATTCAACTTTGAAAACATTTTTTGTGATGTAAATAAATAGTGCAGATCGTTTTTACTATATATCGAAACATCTGTGATTTTCTTTCAGAATTAAAAAAAATAATTTTCTTTAGAAATTTTTAGTTTTGCGAGTGAAAAATGACAAGCAAATTTTAACAAACAAAAAAAATCCTTTCTCAACTTCTACGAGTTTGAATGTCTCGAGAAAATCAACCCTCTTAAGAAAATCCGACTTTGAAAATTTTTTGTGATGAAAATACCATATGTAGAACTATCTGTGAATTTCTTTAGAATTTAAAAAAAATGAAATTTTCACTTGAAATTTTTAGTTTTGCGAGTGAAAAATGATATACAAATATTTATTCGGGCCCGCCGTGGCGGAGCGGTTGAGCCGGCGGTTTCGCCAATCGGTCACTGAGGTGATCTGGGTTCGATTCCCAGCGGAGGCGAGTAATTTTTCTAACGAAAAATACTCGTCTCTGGTTCCATTGATGTGTGTGAATGTGTTGTGACGTCCAAATATATAGTTGTATGTTATACTTAATAATAAGTTAATTAACAAATGTATACAAAATAACAATTGATGATGGCTAATAGTCCAGTAACTAAGGCCAGCAAAAAGCCAAAAAAAAAAATATTTTTTAAAAAACCTAAAAAAAAAGTTCTCTCAAGCATGAATATTAATACAAGCAAATTTTTTCAACCAAAAAAATTCCTTTCCCAACTTTTCCGAGTTTGAATATTTCGAGAAAATCAACTTAGTTAAGAAAATCTAACTTTAAGATTTTTTATAATGAAAATAAATAGCGCAGATCGTTTTTACTATATATTGAAACATCTGTACAATTTTTTTAGAATTTAAAAAAATAATTTTTTCCCTCAACATTAATAATTGTGCGAGTGAAAAATGATACACAGATTTTTGTTTTTTATAAAACTATTAAAAAGTCTCAATTTAAGCAAATTTTTTGACAAAAAAATCCTTTCCTAACTTTTTTAAGTGTGACTGTTTCGAGAAAATCAACTCTTTTAAAAAAAATCCAACTGAGAATTTTTTTTGTTGAAAATAAATAGCGCAGATCGTATTTACTATATTTAGAAACACCTGTGAATTTTAATTAGAGTTTTTAAAAAAATTTTACTATTCACTCGAAATTTTTAGTATGGCGAATGAAAAATGAAATATTTTTTTTATTTTTCTAAAAATCTAAAAAAAATCACTAAACTTCTTACAAATATAAATATCACTATAAGCAAGTTTTTGAACCAAAAACAATTCTTTTGCCAACTTTTTCGAGTGAATGTCTCGAGAAAATCAACTCACCCAAGAAAATCCAACTTTGAGAATTTATTTGTGATGAAAATATGTAATTAAAAAAAAAATAGTATTTAAAATAAAATTAAAAAAGAAAATTAATCGAGATGTTTAGTTTTGCGAATGAAAAATGATAAACGCATTTTTATTTTTTAAAAAACCTAAAAAAATCATTGAACTTTTCACAAATATGAATATCAATACATGCAAATTTTTTCAACTATACAAAATTCCTTTTTTAACTATTTCGAGTTTGAATTTCTCGAGAAAATTAACTCTCATTAGAAAATCCAACTTATACCGAGTACAATTTTTAACTAGCATAAACTTATTGTACCTCAAATTAAAGCATATTGAATTCTAAATCGACTGATGTTATGAAATAGCAAATCAGATTAGATTGTTTTGAACATTTTAGCTGTTAAATTCGTAAAATGCGAAAATTGCCTGTTAATGGAAAATCGTCAACAAAATCTGTTAATTTGTTTTAAGAAAATTAAATATTACTTTTAAGTAGCTTATTTAGAAATAAATTTACTTTAAATTAAGCTCTTAAGCGATTTTTTTAAATCTTAGTCTTACGATCAGTACAAATGATCAAAGTTGAAATATTGTTTTAAGTATTTTTTTGATTTGTTTTTTGAGAAAATGTAATTCTGAAAAATATTATGAAAATTTCAATTTTTAATTTTTTTCTTGAAATGCACTGAATTTCTCAAAAATATAAATATCAATATAAGCACTTTTTTGTAACAAGAAAAAAATTCCTTCCCCAACTTTTTTGAATTTGAATGTCACGAGAAAATCAACTCTCTTAAGAGAATCTAAATTCGAGCTTTTATACCGAGTGCAAGTTTCAACTATTATAAACTTATACCTCAAATTAAAGCTCATTTAATTCTAAGTCGACCAATGTTATAGGGAATCTTGTCAATTGAGACTGTTTATACAATTTTAGCTATTAAATGCGTTACGTGCGAAAATCATGATAATGAATATTAATCGAAAATTGTAAAACCAGTTAATTTTCAGAAAATTTAATATTAATTAAATTAAGTTTCATTTAAGCTCTGAAGGGTTTTATTAAATTTAGTCTTACGTTTAGTACAAATGATTGTTGAAAGTTCAAAGTTGAAGTTTTGTTTTGAACCAATTTAATTTAGAATTAAATTTAGTTTCATTTAAGCTCTGAAGCGTTTTAGTAACTTTAGTCGTACGTTTAGCACAAATGTTTGTTGAAAGTTGATATTTTGTTTTGAATGAACTTTTTGGAGAAAATGTAATTCAAGCTCACTGTCTTAAAATTGTTTTCTGATAAAAAAAAAAATAGCGCACATCGTTTTTGACGTACTGTAATTATTAGAAAAATCATTAGAAATTTGAAGTTTGATAATCATTTTTAAAAATTCCTCCATCATTACTTTATAAGTGAGTGGTATATTTCAAACTTTACAATATTACAATGTTTTATTAGCGTGGCGCATGAAGTAAAATTTAGAGTTTAGACAAAAAAAAAATTCAGGCTTTTCTGGGACTGTTAACACTTGTTCTAAACTTTAACTGATTAAAAAAACAACGAATGCGACCAATGTTATAGGGAATCTTGTCAATTGAGACTGTTTAGACAATTTTAGTTATTAAATGCGTTACGTGCGAAAATCATGATAATGCCTATTAATCGAAAATTGTAAAACCAGTTAATTTTAAGAAAATTTATTATTAATTTTAGGTAACTTATTTAGAATTAAATTAAGTTTCATTTAAGCTCTGAAGGGTTTTATTAAATTTAGTCTTACGTTTAGTACAAATGATTGTTGAAAGTTGATAGTTGAAGTTTTGTTTTGAACCAATTTAAGTTAGAATTAAATTTAGTTTCATTTAAGCTCTGAAGCGTTTTAGTAACTTTAGTCTTACGTTTAGCACAAATGTTTGTTGAAAGTTGAAATTTTGTTTTGAATGAACTTTTTGGAGAAAATGTAATTCAAGCTCACTGTCTTAAAATTGTTTTCTGATAAAAAAGAAAAATAGCGCACATCGTTTTTGACGTACTGTAATTATTAGAAAAATCATTAGAAATTTGAAGTTTGGTAATAATTTTTAAAAATTCCTTCATCATTAATTTATAAGTAAGTGGTATATTTCAAACTTTACAATATTACAATGTTTTATTAGCGTGGCGCATGAAGTAAAATTTAGAGTTTAGACAAAAATAAATTCAGGCTTTTCTATGAGTGTTAATAATAATAATAATAGTAATTTATTTTCAAGAAATAAGTAATTACAAGGTAATACATATAAATGAAAATGTGTCAGCAAAACACAATTTAGAAAATATAAAATTAAATAAATAGAAACACAGTTAGAAAATATAATATTAACACTTGTTCTAAACTTTAACTGATTAAAAAAACAACGAATGCCACAAAATGCATACACATTGGGATAATGTATACTTCAAGGAAAATGTATATATGTGTATATGTCTGCAGATACAACAATAAAAATTCTGACGAGTTGCCACTGTTTTAAACTCATTTTGAATTACAATAATCCGAATGCTATTTAAACAAAAATTGAGCTAAGTCAGTGTTAAATTCCTAGCTTATTTTTTCTTATTGGTATTAATAATACATTTTCTTGACCAACACAATAGCATTTATTACAGTTTAATTAAAAAATTTTGCTTTGTTTAACCACTTTTATTTAACTTTTCAGTGACTATAGTTTTGACTACAAGCTAGTTATTATTAAACTAAGTCAGTATCACTTATATTCCACATGTATATAGGAGGTAAACTACACAAAGTCAAGTGTTTTTTTTTTTATTTGATTTTTATACTATTGAAAACAGGATTTGTTACTCAATCGAGAGATAAATAGCACTGTAAAATTTTAAAAATTTGAGTTTGTGTAGTTTACCTTCCACATACAATTGTAAATTTTAAAAATATGAGTTTGTGTAGTTTACCTTCCACATACAATTGTATGTGGAAGGTAAGTTACACAAACTCATATTTTTAAAATTTTACAGTGCTATTTATCTCTCGATTGAGTAACAAATCCTGATTTCAATAGTATAAAAATCAAATAAAAAAAAAACACTTGACTTTGTGTAGTTTACCTCCTATATACAGATATTATTCTTCATATTCCGTAGAATTTTAAAGTTTACTCCTCCTTAGTATTATTAACCTTTAATTTCATCTTTTGATAAGTCTTTGTAGTCGGCGAGTCAGACGATTTCTTTTAATTAATATTCTCTGCGATTAATTACTCCTGTTTCTCGAAATACTGCTTGTGCAAATTTCGGGCTTGTCCCGTGCACAATGACGAAAGATTAATTTCACACGGCTGAAAGTTCTGAAGAATACCATATTAATCTCGTTTTGAAAAGTTGACGTGCTCCGTCTAGAAGTTTTCTTTAATATAAATGACAATTTTTACCTATACTATACACATCCGTAGCGCGAGGTTTTTCCACGTTTTCTTTAAAACATTCATCACAAAAGTATTCAGAATGCAACAACATCAATACATCTTTATTGACAAGATAATAGTATTACTACGAATAATACATCTAATTTAATGAATAAATTATTATCGTCAGTTTGGGTTTTCGACTTATAAATATACAATCTTAGGAGTAGAAAAACCTCTAGTTTCTACCCTTCAGAATGCATTTTTATGAGTAAAAATTATTCATATTATATTGAGTTATTTTGAACTTTTTGTTGAAGAAATTTGAGGCAGTGGTGTGTGTGGCCTCTTGCTTTTTAGAAAAAACAGTTTTCAATACTAGTTTTAACATTTAAATTCATGCCTAATCTAGAAGTTTACAGAAATAGTAAATGTCATATCAAAACAGTAAATGTCCAATCCCTCATTATATTTGAAATAAATTGTATGATATGCACTAGTTTATTTAAAATTTAATAAGGTATTGGACATTCACTGTTTTAATATGACATTCACTGTTTTTTTTAAGAAGTTTTTCCACTGTTAGATTACTCATAAAGTAACATTTTGAATTCACATTATTAGGGTTTGCTAAACTCAACATCTTACAGAATGCTTAGATAATTGTAATATCCCATTTTTTGGAAATTTGTTACATACAATACATTCGAAGCGATGAAACCAAATTTTTAAACTTTTCTAAACTCGAAATTTTACTTCATGCAAAACCAAGGACTGAAAATAATCGTTTAAAACATTAAATTTAGCGCATTTAAAAATATGTTCATTAAAGAAAATCCTCGCATGTATATATTATTAAAAAAGGCACCGCAATTACATACCTCTGGTAAACAATAGCTAATTTAATTACCCTTTAAATAGACAAAATCGTTTTCGATTCAAATTACTTATAGCGAAAAAAATATACTGAGAGTTTTTCTTTAAAGTATACGTTATTTAAATATTTTCTGTTAATCTTTAGATATTCGTTGTTGATTTTAAAAGTTCAATTTAAAGCTTTAAACAAGTGTTTTCCACTCCCAGATTAAGCATGAAGTAAAATTTCGAGTTTAGAAAAGCCCCGTGAAAATTTGTCGAGGGTCGCGCAGCGACCCGAGACAAATTTTCGGGCTTTTCTAAACTCGAAATTTTACTTCATGCGCCACGCGTATAAAACACTAAATTATTGTGGAGTTAATGTATATTTAAACTTCGATTGAAATCAGTGTTTTATACGCGTGGCGCATGAAGTAAAATTTCGAGTTTAGAAAAGCCCAGAAAATTTGTCTCGGGTCGCGACAAATTTTCACGGGGCTTTTCTAAACTCGAAATTTTACTTTATGCGCCACGCGTATAAAACACTAAATTATTGTGGAATTAATGTATATTTAAACTTCGCTTGAAATCAGTGTTTTATACGCGTGGCGCATGAAGTAAAATTTCGAGTTTAGAAAAGCCCAGAAAATTTGTCTCGGGTCGCTGCGCGACCCTCGACAAATTTTCATGGGGCTTTTCTAAACTCGAAATTTTACTTCATGCTCAGTCTGGGAGTGGAAAACACTAGTATACTAATATAATATCTTCTGTTGTTTGCTCTACACTGCATATAAAAAAAACATTCGTTGTTATTTTAAAGAGTTTAATTTGAAGCTATTCGTTGTTCTTTTTAAAAACTCAATTAAAATCTTTAAACGAGTGTTTTCCACTCCCAGGCTAAGCATGAAGTAAAATTTCGAGTTTAGAAAAGCCCCGTGAAAATTTGTCGAGGGTCGCGCAGCGACCCGAGACAAATTTTCTGGGCTTTTCTAAACTCGAAATTTTACTTCATGCGCCACGCGTATAAAACACTGATTTTAAGTAAAGATTAAATAAACATTAATTTTATAATAATTTAGTGTTTTATACGCGTGGCGCATAAAGTAAAATTTCGAGTTTAGAAAAGCCCCGTGAAAATTTGTCTCGGGTCGCTGCGCGACCCTCGACAAATTTTCACGGGGCTTTTCTAAACTCGAAATTTTACTTCATGCTTAGCCTGGGAGTGGAAAACACTCGTTTAAAGCTTCAAATTTAACTTTTAAAAAGAACAACGAATAGCTTCAAATTGAACTCTTTAAAAAAACAACGAATGTTACGAAAAATTCTCTGTTTATATTTGCTTACAACAAACAACTGCCTATCAAGTCAACAATCACTACCAGGAAAACAAAAAACCCTGCTAACCCTAATTGGATTGCTTATTCGATTGCTCAGTATAAATTTACATTGCACATATTTTGTAGCCTTGCAAACAATCGATTAAATCACAAGCTCGAGTTTATTTTTCGAGACCCGGAGGCGATTAAAGGCGAAGCTCGGAATAGTAGGATGAAGCGGTAACGAAAATAATTTACGTTCTTTTACTCTTTTACATAAAGCAATGAATAAATTAGGTTAAGATTTAGTGGGTAGGAGGTTAATTTAATTTAAATATCAATAGAAATTAGATCCAGAATCCGAATTTATGGGGCCGCGGCAATCCGTTCAACCGCGCCGCTTTTCCAAAGGTACTAAATCTAAGATCTGGAATCTGTTTCTAATGCCATGCCGGAATAGATGTACGTTACGAATGGGGGGAGGAACGGACGCTTTTGATACAGGAATCAATTTGCGGGCGGGCGGACTGGGATATTATGCATCTGGAGTAATGGTGAATGCGCCGGGTAGTCTAATCTTCTAAATACATTCACGGAACGTTCGCGTTCAATAAATAATATCCAGGTGAGCGCGTTGAATTCTTTTGTGTTATTTTCTTGAAAAGTGCGTGGAGCATTATTTGTGAGCAGGGGGTGAAGGAATGGAAATAACGAGGGGGACGTGATCAACAGGCGAGACAAACAAAACGTCGCGATTTCAATAACTCGAAGTTCACCCATTAGGGAATAACGGGGGGTGAGGGGGGCACCCCATTTACACTATTGACTGGCGCTGCAAGGGGTGCGTTTATGTTGAACCACCACTTACCGTGTCAAATATTAATAATGGCACCGCAGAAATTAATAAACGGGCTCGTTCGGTATTAGCTGTAAATTATGATTTCGGGTGCTTAATGAAAACCCATACAAGGGGATGAATCTCTGAATTACATCGTAAAATCTCTGATGGGTAATAACATTTATAATGCTTTGCAAAATTCTAACATATTAATAGCTGTGTGTTTTTGAGTTTACTTGAAGTGATTAGTACACATAAAAAGACTGTTATTCCTTACTTCACTTTTTATTTCTATCATTAAATGTACATTTTGAGACACAATGTGCTTATTATCAATAACAAACTCACAAATTATATTATTTCAATTCAAGAAATTAATTCAAGAAATTATTTCATATAGTTTACATGGTACTAACAATAAATTAAGTTTTGAATACTTGTACGCTGAGCTCTTTTGATATTTTAATTGGTTTTACGTTTGTATCGGTAAAATTTACTTAAATTATAATAATATTTATAACTCTAACGAATAAATCGATTTCTAGTACCACTATGCTTTTGACCGTTACTACGTGGTAATCCATATTAGAATTAAATTAAACTAGTACTATATTTTTTACCACTTTACACCTGTATATGTACCGGGTGTTGACTTGGCGGACGCAACATAGGAATTCGCATGATAATTTTAAAGTGTTCAAATATTGGCTTCCTTGTTAGTTTTAGAGACAAAATGTATTTTACTTTTTTGTAGAGGAAAAAATTCTAAATTTATGAATATTCACACTTAACACTTTACGCTTCTCTAAGTTAATAATTAAGAAAAATAAATGTGATTTTATAAAAATAATGACATACCATGGACTTGATACAACAATTGCGGATATTCCCTGTTTTCTTTAAGTTCAAATTAAAGCTTTAAACGAGTGTTTTCCACTCCCAGACTAAGCATGAAGTAAAATTTCGAGTTTAGAAAAGCCCCGTGAAAATTTGTCGAGGGTCGCGCAGCGACCCGAGACAAATTTTCGGGCATTTCTAAACTCGAAATTTTACTTCATGCGCCACGCGTATAAAACATAGATTTTAAGTAAAGTTCGAATATACATAAATTTGACAATGTTATAGTGTTTTATACGCGTGGCGAATGAAGTAAAATTTCGAGTTTAGAGATGCCCAGAAAATTTGTCTCGGGTCGCTGCGCGACCCTCGACAAATTTTCACGGGGCTTTTCTACACTCGAAATTTTACTTCATGCGCCATGCGTATGAAACATAGATTCTAAGTGAAGTTCGAATATACATAAATTTCACAATATTTGAGTGATTTATACGCGTGGCGCATGAAGTAAAATTTCGAGTTTAGAAAAGCCCAGAAAATTTGTCTCGGGTCGCTGCGCGACCCTCGACAAATTTTCACGGGGTTTTTCTAAACTCGAAATTTTACTTCATGCTTAGTCTGGGAGTGGAAAACACACGCTTAAAGCTTCAAATTGAACTCTTTTAAAATTCAACGAATGTCAGAAAATTTACAGATAAATGCAACAATTGCGGAAGTCAAAATAGCAGAAGATATTGCTGTTACTTAATTAACGACAAAAAACAACGCAAACCTTGTGATAACTGTGGTCCGCATAATACCACTTTATTAGGAGGATTTTTCTTGTATAGTATAAATCATTCCGAAAATATTTACTTTAATTAAGTGACTGCGATATCTTTTGCCATTTTGACATCCACAATTGTTGTTTTAATTCCATGGCATTATTATTTTTATAAAATCACATTACATTCTCTTAATTATATAAACTTAAAAAAACGTAAAGTGATAAACGTTAACACGAATGAATTTAGAATTTTCCCTCTACAAAAAAGGTAAATTCTTTTTGTTTCTAAAATAAATAGGAGAGCCAAAATTTGAACATTTCAAAATTTACATGGGATTTTCCATGTTGCCTCCGCCAAGTCAACATCCGGTATTGATTTCTAGTGGTAATTAATATGTCTTAATATATAAAATTAGGACAATGTTTGTAAAATGTCTTAATTAGTAGGAAAAGTCTACTTGAAAATTCTGTTATAAATATTAAGTTAGCTATTTTAATTTAAATGCAGTGTAGAGCAAACAAAAGAAGATATTATATTAGTATAATAATTGTATTCTATTTACACAGCAGTCATAATTCGCAATTGCCTCTGAATTTATTACATCATTTATCCTGATTACAATTCCTCTCATTCTATTTTTGCACCTTGCAGTTTCATTTTCCGCATTGTGTTCCTCCGGTATTAATCTCCTCGGGGCGTAGAACTGGGGGCCGCTTCTCACCTTTTCTCTTCGTTTGTTCGCCGCTTCGTCCTTTCGCGCTCTAACAAATATCGAAGTAATTCATTTCTCGCTCTATAATTCACGGAGATGTCGAGCCGGCGTTTCCGTATTATTTTTTATTTTTTGTACATTTCCCACCCTTGCCCTCCCTCATTCTCTCGGTAATTTAATCCCCCTACAGACATCCAGATACGCCATTCGGCGTTTTGAGGAGAGAATCGCCCTCGCTGCATTAATCATCGGCCGAAGAGAAATTGAAAAATATTGCCCGCAGAATGTGTACTACTGGAAAATGCCAATGGGAATTGGATGGTCTGTATCAATCAAATATTATTAAGATAGCGATAATAAAAAAAATGTCCTTTAAAAGTTTGCTATTCGGCCATTCCATAAATAAGTCCACACTTTTTGGGGGTACATCTGGGGGATTTTAGCGAATTTCACATATGAAATAGAGTTTAGAGTCTACAGTAGCGCATCCAGATTTCAGGGCTCTATCACCCTGAAATCTAGATGCGCCACAGTAGACTCTAAACATTAGACTATGGATATTACTCTCAATACAATGCAAAGACGCTAAACTTTAGTATCTAGATAGTAGCTCAAAACATATTCTATAAACTAACTTATGTAATCTAAAGTCTAGATCTAAAAATATCAGAGTTTTAAATTAAGCGCTCAGAATCCAAAGTTTAGAGTTTTGAGTCTCATTAACTAATATTTATCACTCAGAAACGAGCAATAAGAATCATATTTAATATGAACTATAACGAAACTTGTCGGGAAAAATTTAGAAACAACCGTTTACTTACTATCTGTGATCTCTATCTGTACGAAATCTTACTTTTTAATTTTAAATATAAACATAAATTTGAGATGTTCAATGCAATGCATACGTATAATACACTTAATTTTAGAAATGTATGCATACCCTACTCACAGACTTTCTCTCTTTGAGACATCACCTATATATGCCGCATTGAGGGTGTTCAATAAATTACCTACCTACCTAAAAATTATTAAACATGAGAATAGATTTAAAACAGATTTTAAAGATTATTTGATCGAACAAGAAAATTACTCTATTTTAGATTATATGAATAAGTGAATGAATGCATACATAAGTATATGTACATAGCTACATGTATTATTCTTTTTCTTTTTAGTCAAGTATTATTTTAGAAATTGTATAGTTTCTTCTTCTTCTTTTTTGACGCATTCGATTAGTAACGGAATATGTTACTGTTGTAATTATCCTAGTAATTATTGTATGTATCATGTACTGTCTCCATTTTGAATAACGATTATTATTATTATTATTATAACTAGGAACTAGTCTGAAGCCTGGTCTACAGTTATCATTCTAGTGTGTAGGGTCCTGAAACTACAGGGTGACTGAATAGTAACTAGGTATTGAAAAAGGCGAATAAAATCTCTATTAACAGCACTAATTTATTCAAATTAATATTATAGATACAGTGTTATATAAGAATGTTGATGCATAGCTTAGAATTCGTTGTACGCGCCTGTGGCGTCAAGCAATCGTCTCAACCGGCCAGGTATGAAATCCACGGTCTTCTGTAGGAAGTCGCGTTGGGTATTATTTATAACATCCTAAATCCGTGCTTCCAATTGTTCGAGTGTGCGGAGTTTTGTCTGGTACACCTCATTTTTTGCCCAGCTCTATAAAAATAAATCACAGGTGTCAGGTCTGGACTTATGATTCCACCGATATCAAAAATTCTACAGGTATTTTACAATACCTAGTTACTTTTCAGACATCCTGTAGAATGTAGGTTGACCGTACATGACCTAAAATTTAGAGCGCATAGAGGACAGACTTTAGAGTCTAAATATTAGACTATACACACGGGTCCAGAGAGTAAACCTAGTCTAGGCCATAGTTTTCAACCTTTTTCTTTCTACCGCCCCATTTTCGGGAAATAAATATCTCACCGCCCCAGCCTCTCCCCCATGAATGTTGATTGAATAATTTGTTGATGGTCAAATTCATATTATTGATGGTCAAATTCATAATACAAAAAAAGTTGGAGGAGCCAATTTATCTTGTTGTCAACATTTAATCCCAGACATTTAAAATACTCATTAAGCCCGTTTCCATTTCGTAGTTAAAAAGTTATTGTCTTTGTTTTACTTGCCTTAAGGGCTAACTTATTTGATGAAAACCATTCCAATACCTTTGAAGCTGTCAATATACTATTTTGTATAGCGGACGATACATCCCCAGATTGATTACCCATAGTGGTATCATCCGCATACAGGACGATTTCAGATGTATTTATTTGCAATGGCAAGTCGTTTCTATAAAGTATGAACAGCAACGGTCCAAGGATTGACCCTTGTGGTACACCCAAGTCAATATTTGTTTCGGCCGATATAATGTGTCATTGACGAATACCCGTTGTCACCTATCACATAAGTAAGAAACTAACACCATACAGCTATGTGGATGGAGATTGTTAAAATAAAGCTTCCGAAGGCGAATCTCATAAGAAACGCAATCAAAAGTTTTGCTCAGATCCAGAAATAATGCCACTGTAGACATCTCTGAGTTGCAACTTCGGGCAACCTCTTCTGTAAGTGCAAGAACTGCGTCCAGAGTTGACATGCCCCTGTTTCTCAGATCTAGAAATGATGCCACTGTAGAAACCTCTGAGTTGCAACCTCGGGCAACTTCTTCTGTAAGTGCAAGAACTGCGTCCTTAGTTAACATGCCCCTTTTCCTCAGATCTAGAAATGATGCCACTGTAGAAACCTTTGAGTTGCAACCTCAGGCAACCTCTTCTGTAAGTGCAAGAACTGCGTCCTTAGTTGACATGCCTCTTCGGAATCCGTACTGATAGTTGAGTATATCCTGTGAATCAAGGAATAGAGATAGTTGATTGAGCAAAATGTTTTCTATTATTTTTGAGATGATAAGCAGCAAAGATATTTGTCTATAGTTAATAATATCTATCCTACTCCTTTTTAAAAAACTGGAACGTTGCAGCCCCGTTTGGATATGCTTGGGGAAATGGAATCGTTCATGAAACAGTTGCTTACTTTTGTTATTAGTGAAATAATTACATGAATCATACCTTTAAACAAATTCGTAGATATTCCGTATATGTCTGGTGCGTGAGCATTTTTAAGACATCTGACTACATTCCTTACCTCATTAATACTTACTTCCTTAAATTGGTAATATATATATTGTAAGTTCGGTTTGACCAGCAGAAAAATTCATTCGGATCTGTATTGGCGGATGGTAGACTATTAGAGAGTTCAGTTCCAACTGTGCATAAAAAAATATTAAATGAATTGGAATGGATGTCATTTATTTAGTCTTTTAGATAGAGGGATTTTTTTTTTAATATAAGTGCTCTGCACAATGCAGAGTTTTTCCTCTAAGTATACATATCCCAGTATTCTGTATATGTTGTAAATTTTCAGATATTTTCGTATTTAAAAAAAGTTTAAATTGAAGCTTTAAACGAGTGTTTTCCACTCCCAGACTAAGCATGAAGTAAAATTTCGAGTTTAGAAAAGCCTGAAAATTTGGTTTGGTCGCGTAGCGCGAAGCGCGGAGCGGCCAAACCAAATTTTCAGGCTTTTCTAAACTCGAAATTTTACTTCATGCGCCACGCGTATAATACACTGATTTCAGGTGAATTTTAAAACACACCACTAAAGCAGTATGGTAAGATATATATTTTAAAGTATACAATATTTTATTGTTTTATACGTCTGGCGCATGATATATAGCGGACCTAAAATATTACATATATATCAAAATATTTTTGCATTTGAAGCGTTGTAGTTCTAGAAAGTTAAGTTTTTAAAGACTGTGCCAACAAAAATAGGACGGTTCTCGTTTATATGGGATATACGCAGTAATTTTTTAGGCATTTGTAGATTTTTCAATTATAAGTTTGTAACGAGTATTTCTAATACTTAATTTACCATGAGGTAAAATATAATAGTAAGAGTAATAATAATCTTTATTTACATATGACAATTATGTTTTACAAATTATAATTCATTTAGATAAAAACACTTGTGAATCAATGGGTGGGATTCAGTCAGTCTTACGCCCACAGTTCTTTCATCGAAACCTACGAAATATGAGTGACATATATAAAATATATAGAAAATAAATAAGACCTAAACATGAACTTAATTGATAATAGAAACAAGAATACACGTATGAGTAACCAATTATCATATGGAAGCAAAAAAATACAAACATTGGCATAAAACAACTTATCTTATATCATTAATTTATAGGCAATTAAAATTATGAGGAATGTCTTTAAAACTTTCTTCAATTAAAATTGTATACTTTTAATTGAATAAAGTTATAAAATATTTTCATAATTTCTGTAGCACTTATAATATTACATTTTAATTAGATATTAAAAGAAATAATATACAAGCGGATTTAATTAAGTGTTTATATTTTCTCAATCAGCGCTGTTTATAATAATAATGAGTTTGGAATTAGCTCAAGCAACAACCTCACTTTAACGATTTAATCTCCTCGCGCGGATTTGTCCGTGCTTTAATGGAATTTTAACGAATATGCAAATCGGTACGACCGGCCTGGCCCTTCGACGTAATAAAACACACACGCTGCAGCAATAACATCTAACACTTCATTTATTTTCCGATGTGTTATCTATATATATATTTTCAACTGTTTGGGCTCGTAGCGTCTAATCAACATTAATTACGCAGCGCTAAATTAAAAGCAAACAGATATAATCCTCGACCACACGTGAATCAGCCGACGGTTGCCAGCTGCCATTTTAAAAGAGCCCTTTTGGCGGAAACTTATTGAATTCGCCAGAGGTGGATTCAGTTTTTATAGTGTATTAAAAGGTAACTTTTAACTTGAGACAGAAATTGTATCCCTTTCTAAATTGACTGTGAGTTAAAATTTTCAGTAAAGAACTGAAATATTTCATTTACCTAATTAAATCGTTGAAGTTATATTTCTTTCCATATTTGTATTTTGCGATGCTGGATGTACATTTCGGGTACTATCAATAGCTAACTGTACATATTACCCAAAATATACATCTAGCACTGAAAAATATAAGTAAAGAAAGGAATGTAACTGTCTTTTAATTAAGTGACGAAATTTTACGACAATCCTAATTGAAATTAATGTAGTTATTTGAGTTACGTGGAGATTTTAACTTCACGTAACTCAAATAACTACAATAATTTCATTTAGGATTTGCGTAAAATATATTATAACAAAAATCACTTGTATTTTTTTAGATTAATAAATCAAGTGATTTATTTAAAGTCTCCGTCATGGACGCAATTTTTATGTAAAGAAATATTGGTATATACCCATTTAGAGCTAAATTGATAAATTATCCAATGAATAAAATCGGTTACGTTTCAAAACATTTACGTATATCGGTTTCTATAAAACTTATTTTTACGTGCCCCAAGCAGTATTAAAAATAAACTGTTAAAAAATATTATTCTGAATTTCAAATTATTTCAGTGTTTTACACGCCTATCTACTTTTATTATTATTGTTTTAAAACTATTCACAAAAACAGTATTTCTTGCATTTTTCTCGCTACATCTCGGTGAAAATTGAGCACCATCACATCTTACCGTTATATATTTTTAACTTTACTGTAAATCAGTGGTTTATACGCGTGGCGCATAAAGTAAAATTTCGAGTTTAGAAAAGCCCCGTGAAAATTTGTCGAGGGTCGCGCAGCGACCCGAGACAAATTTTCTACGTGGGGCTTTTCCAAACTCGAAATTTTACTTCATGCTTAGTCTGGGAGTGGAAGACACTCGTTACTGTAAAATGTGTCACAAGTGTTAAATTGTGTATCGTAACTGTCGCAAAGAAAAAAAAAAATAAAGATTGCGATCTCATTAAAGTTCACTTCAAACTCGTGTCAAGTTGGCACCGTTCAAGCGTTCAATTTGAAATTACTATCGAGTGTTTCTACTCCTTAATTAAAAAAAAAAAAAACTGAACTTTAATCCGCGTCAGAATATGTTTACTTGAAAAATGTTGTAGTTTCGAACTCGTTAGAAAATTCAAATTGAACGTTTTTGTAAAAGCCATCAATTTATAAAAATTTACTAAACGCTGTAATCAGCAGGATTTACACTTAACAATAAATTCCCTGCATAATACTAATATACTACTACTACTTCCCTGTATGATACTAATTTTCAATTCCTTTTACGAAAAAAATTGGCTCAATAATAATTAAGATCTGAATTATTAACCTGTGAGAAACATTTAGAATATCGTATTAATTGGTAGTTAAGTTTAATGAAAATGAAATCAAGATTGGCACATTCATGACAAGAAAATGCAAATGGGATCATGTTAAATGGGAGCTTATAAAGTTCAATATTATCACAGTGGTGAGGATTTATAGGGTTACAGTTGTTAATGCGGACCGGATAGCTCTTGATATAATGGCCAGTCCAAGGCATATTGATTTATAGCCTGGCGGGTTAGTTAAATCAAGTCCTGACAATTTCAATCACTTGAAAACGAATTATGTCTAAATGGAAATCACAAGATATACTCTAAATAATTTCAAGTAAATAACATTAAATAGGTAAAAATGCAATAGTGAACGGTTACATTTGTATATAGTTTTTAACTTCGTTTGGCCACTGAATTTACACTTAACTTGTGACTATACTCTCAACTATTTGGTAGTAATTATAATATACAGGGTGTACCAGAGCACCCGTATCAGGCTCTTTTTGAGAAAACGGCTAATCCTAGAGAGTTGGATAAAAAAAATTATTATAAAAGCCGTATTAACGAATCGAATGGTGATACTGTTTTTTGGCAAAAAGGTTATCATAGAGTTTGCTTAAAAATTTCAATAACTTAAGATGTTTAAATGGCATGGCAGGGCAAAATTATTATCATTGTAAAGGTCATTGAAAAATAAGCAACTTGTTTCGACGACACACTTCGACATTCCTGTAAGATTCCTATTTATTTTAATATTTTTTTGTATTGAAAGTCTAAAACATAGCTATACTGATGAGGGATGAATCTCGAAACGCGTATATAGATGGCTTAAGACAATTAATATTTTAATTAATTAATTTTATTATTATATAACTTTGTAACTGGCTTTTGTTTTGAGTAATTTTGGATTAAAGTTACCAAATATCAATACCTCATGGCGACCTTATTTTAGAATTAGATACTTAGGTCCACTGGTATCAAGACCAGAACAATTCAACAGTGATTAGAAGTAAATGGAAAACAGTTTGAACCAGTGTTGTGAACTCTGAGTCGAAATTAGAGTCAAAACTGTGGAGTCGGAGTTTAAGTATTTTTGTGATGAGGAAATCGGAGCCGTAGAGTTGGAAATCAAGATAAAACAAGAAAAATCGTGATTAAGATCGTGAAAATGAATGTTGTGTATGTTACAAATGAGTTTTTTATAAATGATCTAAGAAACCACGAAAAGAACTTAATTGAAAAAAACAGTGATCGAATTCACTGTTGAAAAGTTTTATACAATTTATATGAAATAAAAGAATATACAAATGTTTTACGTTTAGAATACAAAATAAATATAAGTAATTTTCTGTTATTTTTATATAATCATATACATACATTCAATATTAAAACATCCACAAACTTTTTAGGAATGGAAATTGACAAAAACTTGAACTGGACGAACCACTGTATCAAGCTTTCCTCGAGATTGAATTCCGTATGTTATTCATTAATAATTCTTAAACAAGTCCTGGATACAAAAACCCTTATTACAACTTATAAAGCAAATTTTGAGAGTGTAATAAGGTATGGTATAATTCACTATGGGTGCTCAAAATCAATAAGTAATTTATTTACCATACAGAAACGTGCTCTCAGAATAATTTTTAATCTAAAATATCAAGATAGTTGTAAAGGATTGTTTAAGAATGCATGTTTACTTACTACCCATAGCTTATATATCTATGAAACGTTGATTTTTAACTTTAAAAACAAAGATAAATTTATGGCATTTAATAATACACATAATTACAATACCCGTTTCATGGATAAATATGCGTATCCTAAACATAGACTCACTCTATACGAGAGCTCACCCATGTATGCGGCATTGAGGCTCTTTAACAATTTACCTGAGCAACTGAAAACAATAACATCGCTAACAAAATTCAAAAACAAATTAAAATCATATTTAATAGAAAAAGACTATTACTCTGTTTTAGAATATCTTAATTAAGTTGTATTCTTACTTTAGGTACTATGTATGTAGTCTGAAGTATTCATTTAGCGAGTAAGTGTCCTGTTGATTGTTATATTGTTTTATAATAATGCTGTGTTATATGATCTCACTAATATGAATAAAGTATATATTAAAATACAGTGTGGCCCACCTCAGAGGTAACAGGCGATTTTGTTGATTTACGCGGCATTTTTGAAAAAATCAACGAGACACATTGATTTTTGCTTCGAGGGGAACAACTTTTGATAACATTTCCACTCTCATAACCCAACCCCCTAACCTAACCAACTTCACCCCCAGATTTTAACTAGGGATAATAGGTCTAATGTTACATCGTTAAAAAGCTCTTTTGATTCTGAACACAACGGTGTCATTTGATTTCTGAACATTTAAAAATTACAATTTCACCTGTTAAACGCTACAAAAAAAGTTAACAATCCAGCAAGGAATTTCAAATTAATGGGTGGTTTATTAACATAAAAGATACATGACTTTCGGCAAGAGACAAATTTCAAAATTCACATATCAAAACAAATTTAAAAAACATTTTATATTTGAAATGTATTCAATTTGGTTCTCATTAATTACTTGATGAAACATGTTTACAATATTGATAATTAAATAAAAGTCACTTGGTTTGTTCCACTACTATTTTTTTTATTCTCTCCGACTAGTAGTACTCCTTGAAAATGACGATAAGTCGAAACTAGTCGGAGAGAATTAAAAAAAATAGTAGTAAAACAAACCAAGTGACTTTTATTTAATGATCAATATTTGAAATGTAGTTGAGATAAATACACAAAACCTATAAATAGCATTCCTTCATTTTCACTCGCCCCAGTTTTGTGTACCTGTTTCGACAACACACTTTCGACATTCCTGTAAGTTTCCTATTTATTTTATTATTTTTTTGTATTGAAAGTCTAAAGTATAACTCTATACTGATGAGGGATTAATCTCGAAAGGCGTCTATAGATGGCTTAAGACAATATTCATTTCCTGTAATTTTTTCAATTTATTTCAATTACCTGTTAATTCATTTAGTTTAGTGAGAGAATAAATTGACCTTATGTTGCATTTTGCATATAAATTATGCATAGAACAGTAAAGCTGTCGTGTACCTCAAATATTCATTGTATAAT
This sequence comes from Philonthus cognatus, assembly GCA_932526585.2. NCBI lineage: Eukaryota > Metazoa > Arthropoda > Insecta > Coleoptera > Staphylinidae > Philonthus > Philonthus cognatus. The sequence goes on along the minus strand of OW052245.1, from coordinate 81,691,425 downwards.
TCAATATCTGTCGGGGTATTAGCTCGAGAAGTAGTTGCTTCAATATATATTTGAAGACTTGTCTTAATGAGACAAAATTTATGCAGAAAGTCGATATTAATTTTAATTCGTTTTTATATTTTATAAATTTTCCGCCAACCATTGACAAACTAAATTTTTCTTTAAATTAAATTTTGTTTATGTTAAATTTTCTTTACGTTAAATTTCAAGCCCCACTGTAGTCTTTTCTTCCAAGAATGCATAGATTTGAAAGCCTATCATCTTATGAATATTGTTTTTAGAAATTGATTTATTTTTGTCAGAATACTTTTGTTTGTTTCCAACAATAAAATTTCTAAATGAATTTTTCTTACTTTTGTAAGAGTTCCTTCAAAATTTCCGATTTTCCTGTACCACCCTATATAATTACAAGTTAGGTGTAAATACAATGGTTACACAAAGTTAAAAATTGTTTTATTTACAATTAATAATAATAATAATAATGTTTGTGTGCTAAAGCAGTGCTTACATACGTCAAGGTGTATAGTGTTTGTGATTTCAGAATAAAAAAAATAAAAAACACACATATGATATAGTATAGACGATTTAAAAAAACGAAAATTTGTACTCAGATGTACCACAAAGTTAACGCTTATAACACAAAACAACTAATAAAATATTAAATAAAAATAAATATCTCAGGCAGGATAGAAAGACTTATAGTCAATAGACCGAACAAGGACGTACTAACAAATACATTTACTATATTAATTTCTATGTACAGGGTGCAGCAGTTTTCATGGTATTTTCAAGAGAAGTGCCATTTGTATGAATCAAATAAATTCTGTATAGACTTTTTTAACAAGTATACGCTGATTATATTTTTAGAAAAAATGCAATCTACTGAAGTCATAGCAAACTATGATTTGTGTTTAATTAATACAATTTTATGTTATATTTCATGAAAGTTTAATTTTAAACAAAATCTTATATGGTCAACATATTTTACTTAAAATAGTGCTTCAAGAATGTTTTTATCGCATGTCAATATTTTATTAAATAAAGAAATTATTTCAATATTTAAAAATTGCTACATTTTGAGCTTTCACGTATAACTCAAAAACAATTGGATATAGACAAATTTTGATTAAACGCGTGAAATAAGCTGGAAAGTAAGCGCTTTGAAAGTATATATTAGTTTTTGTCTATCATTCAGGTAATTGGTACTTTACATTAAGAAACCATTGAAAATGATGCATACTGTACAATATATAAGTAATGTTTAAATAAAGATGATGTATAAATAATAATTGGTAAAGTTCACTTTTAAAATAGAAGGAGAATGAATTGCTGACTGAACGTTAACATGAATTATTATTTAAATTCCACTAATGGCCTAATGCATATACGCAATCAGCAATATAATCCCCTAATAAATGTTGCAAACGCCTGACTTTCTAAATAATTGATATTCTCGAGATAAATTTAAATCCGCGCCACATACGTGCATGAATCGTATTACGTATTACGTTATCTGCGAGCATTATTATTAGTAATAGTGCATTTAATACACACTGGGTGATTAAGTTATTGTGCAGAACGGGGAACGTGAACATATAGTCCATTGAAGTGATACAAAATTAATGTAGCGGTGGGGTAACTAAGAACTTGCAAGCCGGTTAGTGACAGCTCCGAAACTGGGGCGCTTAACTACCGAAATCTGCAAATATTTAGTCGCTCGGTCCCGTTTTAATTCCACTCGAAATTCTCGTAAAATTCTCGGCGTGTACTTAAAACTGTCGATCAACTAGCCTAATTTCTTAATTGGGTTACGATGAATTTTAAAATCAATTATCAAATTATTAATATGATTTCGATTAAATACAAACTTCCGTTCTAGGAATATAAGATTGTTTCTCAGATACTTTTTGTGTGTTTTTTTGTTGACAATAGGAAACAAATTATTTAAATATTAATAATAAACTCTTGGGCCAGAGGGTCGTGGGTTTGAATTCCACCGGGGGGTTCTACTTTCTTATAGGGAAATTCGCATCCTCTGGAGCTATGAATGTGTTGTACTGTCCCAAATTATTTAGATAAGCGTGGAATAAGTAAAAACAAATGAATTAAATAAGTTAAAAATACAATGAATAGATGGCTAAGAGCCGAGGTCAAAAAAACAAAACAACAACAAAAATCGCTGTTTTTATTAATGCCGTTCTTGGCTATTTTTATTAAAGCATTCATCTTGAAACTTCTAACAAAGTGTTTAATCTTCGCGCCACGCGTATAAAACACTGAAATATTATATTGATAATTAAATAAACGTTATTTGGTTTGTTTCACTACTATTTTTTATTCTCTTTGACTAGTTTCGACCTATCGTCATTCTCAAGGAGTAATGACGATAAGTCGAAACTAGTCGGAGAGAATAAAAAATAGTAGTAAATATAAAATTACGAAAAAACTATCCGTGAAAATGCAAACAGTGTATTAATTAATAAGACAATTTAAGACGATAAATATCCATTGAAACAACCACTTCCCGTGCAAATACACCTCCGGATATTGAATTATACAATGAAATATTTAAAATCTTATATAATTTGATTTGTTACAACGCTATATTAAAGTATATGTAACGTTTAGGTCAAATTCTCTTCAAACCAACTAACAATACAATTTAAAATGAAAGGAGAGATAGCAACAAATTAGAAGTGAAAGGACTTGGATTAAAACTAATGTCTTAGGCCATCTATAGACGCGTTTCGAGATTTATCTCTCTTCAGTATAGCTTTGCTTATGACGTTTAAAAAAATTAGGAATAAAATTAAAACAAACTTACTTGGAAAAAGTGTTGTGTGTGGAATGGACAGGTACACAGAAATGGAATAAGTGAAAATGATGGTCGGTATTTATAAGTAAAAAAGGGGGATTATGTCATTAGCAGGTATGAAGAATGTGAGACCTTATTATTTACCTTACGGTACAGTTCAAACAAGATAAATTCAAATTCAAAACTATTTGAATTCGAGAATTCAAATAGTTTTGAATTCGAATTTATCTTGTTAAAAAATAGTAGTGAAACAAACCCAGTTACTTTTATTTAATTATCAATATTGTAAACATGTTTCATCAAGTAATTAATGAGAACCAAATTAAAAATACTGAAATATTGTAAAGTTTAAAATTTACTGCTCATGTTTGATTTCACTGTAATAAATTTTACAAATCAATGATTTTAAACGCTCGTTAGTTGCTTCAAATTGAGCTTAAAAAACAATGAATGCCTCAAAATGTTCACGTTGAATCGAGTTATGTATACATGAAGGAAACATGTCTACAGCCTCACCAATAACAATTCTCACGAGCCACCACTGGTATCAAGGAATGTGTGTTTGTAATGAATTTATGGGAAATAATTGAAGCGAATTTTAATTCATTTATATCCCCTTTGTGGATGTGTTCATCTTAGTGTGAATTATTTTTCATTCAATAAAGTAAGCGAATCCGTGGAACAAAGCTGGCAATCTTGATTAATCTATCGGGGATGCGATTGACAAAGGCGGAGGCGAGTGTTGTCTAAGTCCATTAGATGAATCAACTCTGGCTGGAAGAAATTATCTAATGCTTTTTTGGACATCTAATTACTTTTCCTTGGTGCGGAAAAAGCAAACGTAAGGTGATATGAATATATCGTTAATGGCGTGTCAGCCTCACCGATATATCCACGATCGTGTAAACACTAGTTCTCGAATGCATGGCTGTCTTTGCTCTGACGAGAAAACCATTACTCATAAAATTCCCAGCGGAGCCGATGCCGGCTGTCACTTGTTAGAGGACCAATCCTTTGTGACAGATTGGACCTGGAACATATTTCTCTTTCCCGGAGTCGCGTTTTTCCATCAGCGGATCCGCCTCCCCGGGGCTCCGCTTCCACTCAGCCATCTGACAATACACCATTTCACCGTTTACTAATTCAACAATCCGGATTCATCAATCGCGGTGTGGGGGGTAAGTACGCACTAGCCTACTGTGGCGTTTGTTTCATTCGGTAAGCCGTGTTCAGCGCAATTTCATTTCACGGTGCTCACCTCGGACCCGGCCGGAGAGAGCGCGCCCTCGACGACGTTATCCAAACTTCTGCTCTGTATGCAGACCAATCTGTTCCCGGCCGGGGACCAAGGAGCTCATGCATAATAATGAATTGCGTCCCGGGGGCAAATTAAAATTAAAGCTCTTGCGTCTTCAAAACTTTACTATTTAGTGCAATGATTCCTATCTCCTTGTCCTCTTTCACTAATAGACACTATTAATTTTATTTTGTAATTACACTAACTACACTAATTTTCTTCGGAATATTTTACTTTAAAAAAAATCTACTATTTGATCAAATTCACTTACGGAATTGACGGTTGAATTCATTAAGTGCTCTTAATTTTTTCTACTAACTGGAGTGAGGGCTGGTGCATCAAAGCTATGGAGCTACAAACAGATTATCATGAACCGTTTGTTTTAAATGTGGTGAAATGTGGTGAATCATTTATTGTAAACTTTGTATTAACAGGGATTTTCTGTTGCATTTCACTATTGATCAAATGAGATTCACAATATCCCAAATATCTTTCACCTTGTCAAATATATGTCAAAAAATTTCCCGATTTACGAAATGAGTTTCACTGTATAACAAATACATTTCCCGTTAATATAGTTGCTGAACATTTTGGCAGTAACAATAACTTTTATTTGAAAATATTATATTTGTATTTGTATTTATACATCCAGTTCTTCTTTTAAGTATACGTATTCAAAATTCAGCCTATTTTCTGTAAATTTTTAGATATTCCTTGTTTTTTTTTTTAAGTTCAATTTGAAGCTATAAACGAATGTTTTCCACTCCCAGACTAAGCATGAAGTAAAATTTCGAGTTTAGAAAAGCCCCGTGAAAATTTGTCGAGGGTCGCGCAGCGACCCGAGACAAATTTTCACGGGGCTTTTCTAAACTCGAAATTTTACTTCATGCGCCACGCGTATAAAACATTACAATATAGTGAGATTTATGTATATTCCAACCTCACTTGAAATCTGTGTGTTATACGCGTGGCGCAAGAAGAAAAATTTCGAGTTTAGAAAAGCCCAGAGAATTTGTCTCGGGTCGCTGCGCGACCCTCGACAAATTTTCACGGGGCTTTTCTAAACTCGAAATTTTACTTCATGCTTAGTCTGGGAGTGTGAAACACTCGTTTAATAATCGAAATTTTACTTCATTCATCACGCGTATAAAACACTAAAATATTGTGAAGTTTATGTAAAAACATATGCATAAGCTGTAAATTTTGCGACATTCGTTGATTTTGTCGATTTGTTGATTTTTGTCGAGGGTCGCGCAGCGACCCGAGACAAATTTTCTGGGCTTTTCTAAACTCGAAATTTTACTTCATGCGCCACGCGTATAAAACATTACAATATAGTGAGATTTATGTATATTCCAACCTCAATTGAAATCTGTGTGTTATACGCGTGGCGCATGAAGTAAAATTTCGAGTTTAGAAAAGCCCAGAAAATTTGTCTCGGGTCGCTGCGCGACCCTCGACAAATTTTCACGGGGCTTTTCTAAACTCGATATTTTACTTCATACTTAGTCTGGGAGTGTGAAACTCTCGTATAATACTCGAAATTTTACTTCATGCATCACGCGTATAAAACACTAAAATATTGTGAAGTTTATGTAAAAACATATGCATAAGCTGTAAATTTTCCGACATTCGTTGTTTTTTAATATGATTTTAATACGAAGCTTTAAACGAGTGTTTTCCAATCCCAGACTAAGCATGAAGTAAAATTTCGAGTTTAGAAAAGCCCCGTGAAAATTTGCCGAGGGTCGCGCAGCGACCCAAGACAAATTTTCTGGGCTTTTCTAAACTCGAAATTTTAATTGTTAATTTCGGATGATTTTCTATTTATTTTTTTAAAAAACTCATAAAAATTACAGGCTTTCTTCTGGATGTTAAAAACAGCTTAAACAATTATTTTCTCTATAAAAAAAATATATTTCGCTAAAATTTGGACTATGTAATGTTACTTGAAAATTTATAATTAAATTAAATTCTATTTTCAAGCTTCCACTCTGAAGGTAATTTTATTACAATAAATAAAAACTGACATATATTTAAAGCTTATTTAATCCTGAATTCTCTTTCATAAAACAATTTTGGTTTTTTATTTACAAATTAAACTTAAAATCAGAGTTTTATGTGAAAAGCCAAAAATCTCGATTTTTTCCCTTACTCTATTTAATGCGGTCTAATTATATAGAAAACAGGCGATTGAGAATTAAAAAAAATTTAGTTTGATGTATAAATACTATTTTAGATTTAGAAATTGTGTTTAGCACGAGCGCTCAAAGTTAAAAGTTGGTGGGTTTATTATTTTTCGTGTGCTCTAAAAAGTGGAAACAAATTAATTAACAATTTTTTTCCTGAATAAATTAATAGCTTTCGTTATTTTTAACATTAGTAAGAAAGCTTGTAAATTTATTCAAGTTTTTTTTTAAATAAAACAAAGTCATGTGAAAATCTGATTTTTTCCATACCCACCACCCCCTCATGATAATTGATAATTTCAGATGATTTTTTTTATTTTGTAAAAAATCTCATAAAAATTACAGACTTTCTTCCGGATGGTAAAAATAGGTTAACCAATTTTTTTTCTTATAAAAAAAATATTTCCCAAAAATTTTGACTATGTAGTCACTTGAAAATGTATAATTAAATTAAATTATAATTTCCAGCTTCCACTCTGAACGTAATTTTATTACAAAAAATAAAAATTTAACATAAATTTAAACCTTATTTTATCGTTAATAACCCTCTATAAAACAATTTTGGATTTTTCCACAAATTTAATTTAAAATTAGAGTTTTATGTGAAAAGCCCAAAATCCCGATTTTTTCACTTACTCTATTTAATGCGCTCTATTTCATAAAACCGATTTAATATATATAAAAAACAGGTGATTGAATATTAAAAGAGGTTTAATTTGATGTATACTTAGTTTCCTGTATTTAAAAATTCTATTAAACGCAAGCGCGCAAAGTTAAATGTTGGTGGGTTTTTTATTTTCCGTGTGCTCTAAAAAGTAAAAAAAATCAACTAACAATTTTTTTCCTAAATAAGTTAATAGCTTACGTCGTTTTTAATGTAAGTAAGCATGCTTGTTAATTTTTTGAAGTTTTTTTAAAAAATAACAAAATGCTGTGAAAATCTGGATTTTCAATACCAACCCCTTATGAAAATTGTTAATTTCAGATAATTCTTTTTATTTTTTAAAAAATATAACAAGAATACCACATTTTTCTTGGTGTTAGAAACAGCGTACACAATTTTTTTCCTTATAAAAAAAAAAATTTACTGAATTGTCAACTACGTAATGTCACTTGAAAACTCACAAATATTCAATTCTAACTTCTAGCTTTCACCTTAAACATAACTAATATGCTGGAAAAAAGTAATTATCATACATTTCAAGCTAATTTAATCCTGAATACATTCTCATAAATCAATGTTCGTTTTACGTACAAATGTTACTTTAGAGCAGAGTTTTATGTGAAAAGCCAAAAATCTCCATTTTCTCATTTACTCTATTTAATGCGCTCTATTTTATAAGCTGATTTAATTAATTGAAAAAACAGGGTCTGTCAACTTGGCCCCCCCAACTCAAAATTTTCAAATAAAAAATATTGCGCCCGAAAGGTCTTAACTTGCGCTCACTTGCGCCCAAATATTAAAACTTGCGCTGTTAAGGGTAGAAAGTTATAGCGATTTGAAAATAGGGGGGGCTAAGTTGACGCCAGCCCCCCCATCTCGGAATTTTTAACTTTTTCTTTCATAAATACATTCTATGGAACTTGCGCTGTCGATACCACCTAATTTTACAAGTTGCGCTGCAAAAATACACCCCCTATAAACGAAATAAAGGAGGGTGCCGGCCCCCCCACTTTACATTTTTTAAGTTTTATTGCATTGTACACAAAGCTTAGAAGTTGCGCTCACTTGCGCCATCGAAATTTCTTCAATATCGGTTCTCATGAAAAAGTTATGGCATATATTATATATACTCGAATCCAGTGCGCGTATTCCCATAATCTCCATGCAACTACAGAAGAGTAATGCAATAAACATACTTAACTCACAACCACTGTCCTTCTTCGTCGAAAAGCATACATTATACAACCAAAACAGTAATTTTCTATAATATTTGCATATTTATTCCAGTGCCGTATCATGGTGGAAATATATATTTTTATTATTACTTAAATAATTTTATTTCCGAAACAAATAACAATAATTCGATTCAATTAATAAATATAACTTTAACAATATATTTAAAATGCATTTCTGCTGATTAGAAAAGTTGCGCTGTTTTCCCAGTAGCGTTACAAATAATTTATTATATAATTTAATTAAATATTTTCAAAACCAAACGTGAAAATTTAAATTTTTTAAGTGATTTTACTTAAACAATGCATAAGAAATGCATCTATGCCAATGAGAAAAGTTTCGCTGTTTTCCCAGTGGCGTCACAATTAATTTATTATTATTTAATTAAATTAAATATTTTTCAAACCAAACGGAAAATTTTGAATTTTTTAAGTGATATTACTTTAACAATGCATAGGAAATGCATTTATGCTAATAAGAAAAGTTGCGCTGTTTTCCCAGTGGCGTAACAATTAATTTATTATTAGTGAATTAAATTAAATATTTTCAGAACCAAACGGGAAACTTTGAATTTTCTAAGTGATATTACTTAAACAATGCATAGATAATGCATTTATGCTAATCAGAAAAAATGCGCAGTTTTCCCAGGGGCGTCACAATTAATTTATTATTATTGAATTAAATTAAATATTTTCAAAACCAAACGGGAAACTTTGAATTTTCTAAGTGATATTACTTTAACAATAAATAGGAAATGCATTTATGCTAATAAGAAAAATTGCGCTGTTTTCCCAGTGGCGTCACAATTAATTTATTATTATTGAATTAAATTAAATATTTTTGAAACCAAACGGGAAACTTTGAATTTTCTAAGTGATATTACTTTAACAATAAATAGGAAATGCATTTATGCTAATAAGAAAAATTGCGCTGTTTTCCCAGTGGCGTCACAATTAATTTATTATTATTGAATTAAATTAAATATTTTCAAAACCAAACGGAAAATTTTGAATTTTCCAAGTGATATTACTTTAACAATGCATAAAAAATGCATTTATGCTAATAAGAAAAGTTGCGCTGTTTTCCCAGTGGCGTAACAATTAATTTATTATTATTGAATTAAATTAAATATTTTCAGAACCAAACGGGAAACTTTGAATTTTCTAAGTGATATTACTTTAACAATGCATAGGAAATACATTTATGCTAATGAGAAAAAATGCGCCGTTTTCCCAGTGGCGTCACAATTAATTTATTATTATTGAATTAAATTAAATATTTTCAAAACCAAACGGAAAATTTTGAATTTTCTAAGTGATATTACTTTAGCAATGCATAGGAAATGCATTTATGCTAATGAGAAAAGTTGCGCTGTTTTCCCAGTGGTGTCACAATTAATTTATTATTATTGAATTAAATTAAATATTTTCAAAACTAAACGGGAAACTTTGAATTTTCTAAGAGATATTACTTTAACAATGCATAGGAAATGCATTTATGCTAATGAGAAAAGTTGCGCCGTTTTCCCAGTGGCGTCACAATTAATTTATTATTATTGAATTAAATTAAATATTTTTAAAACCAAACGGGAAACTTTGAATTTTCTAAGTGATATTACTTTAACAATAAATAGGAAATGCATTTATGCTAATGAGAAAAGTTGCGCTGTTTTCCCAGTGGCGTCACAATTAATTTATTATTAAAAAATATTTAATTTAATTCAATAATAATAAATTAATTGTGACGCCACTGGGAAAACAGCGCAACTTTTCTCATTAGCATAAATACGTTTCCCATGCATTGTTAAAGTAATATCACTTAGAAAATTCATAATTTTCTGTTTGGTTTTGAATATATTTAATTTAATTCAATAATAATAAATTAATTGTGACGCCACTGGGAAAATAGCAAAACTTTTCTCATTAGCATAAATGCATTTCTTATGCATTGTTAAAGTTATATCATTTAGAAAATTCAAAATTTTCTGTTTGGTTTTGAAAATATTTAATTTAATTCAATTATAATAAATTAATTGTGACGCCACTGGGAAAACAGCGAAACTTTTCTCATTAGCATAAATGCATTTCCTATGCATTGTTAAAGTAATATCACTTAGAAAATTCAAAATTTTCCGTTTGGTTTGAAAAATATTTTATTTAATTAAATAATAATAAATTAATTGTGACGCCACTGGGAAAACAGCGCAACCTTTCTCATTGGCATAGATGCATTTCTTATGCATTGTTTAAGTAAAATCACTTAAAATATTTAATTAAATTAAATAATAAATTATTTGTAACGCTACTGGGAAAACAGCGCAACTTTTCTAATCAGCAGAAATGCATTTTAAATACATTGTTAAAGTTATATTTATTAATTGAATCGAATTATTGTTATTTGTTTTGGAAATAAATTTTTTTAAGTATAAATAAAAATATATATTTCCACCATGATACGGCAATGGAATAAATATGCAAATATTATAGAAAATTACTGTTTTGGTTGTATAATGTATGCTTTTCGACGAAGAAGGACAGTGGTTGTGAGTTAAGTATGTTTATTGTATTACCCTTCTGTAGTTGCATGGAGATTATGGGAAAACGCGCACTGGATTCGAGTGTATATAAAATATGCCATAACTTTTTCATGAGAACTGATATTGAAGAAATTTCGATGGCGCAAGTGAGCGCAACTTCTAAGCTTTGTGTACAATGCAATAAAACTTAAAAAATGTAAAGTGGGGGGGCTGGTACCCTCCTTTATTTCGTTTATAGGGGGTGTATTTTTGCAGCGCAACTTGTAAAATTAAGTGGTATCGACAGCGCAAGTTCCATAGAATGTATTTATGAAAGAAAAAGTTAAAAATTCCGAGATGGGGGGGCTGGCGTCAACTTAGCCCCCCCTATTTTCAAATCGCTATAACTTTCTACCCTTAACAGCGCAAGTTTTAATATTTGGGCGCAAGTGAGCGCAAGTTAAGACCTTTCGGGCGCAATATTTTTTATTTGAAAATTTTGAGTTGGGGGGCCAAGTTGACAGACCCGAAAAAACAAGCGATTAAGACACGACAAAGCTTTAATTTAATGTATAAATAATGTTTAGGATTTAGAAATTGTGCTTAGCAGGAGCGCTGCTCTAAAAAATGAAAAAAGGGGCTAATTATTTAGAAAATGTGTATTATTATCTAATCAAATGCGCACTTAAATATGTAGGAATACTTGAAATAAAAAAAAAAAACAAACAAGAAATTGCTTAATATGCCACGCGTATACAACACTGATTTCAAGTGAAGTAAAATATACTGCTTTAGATTAATACTTATAAAGTATATTTTGAATTTCCCTTAATATCAGTGTTTTATACACTTGGCACATGAAGAAAAATTTCGAGTTTAGAAAAGCCTGAAAATTTGGTTTGGCCGCGTAGCGCTACGCGCTACGCGACCAAACGAAATTTTCAGGCTTTTCTAAACTTAAAATGTTTCTTCATTCTTAGCCTAGGAGGGTAAAACACTCGTTTAAAGCTTTACATTGAACTATTTAAATTGCTGGCCATTAATTTAATTGAAACAACAAAAGATAGACTTACATTGCTTTCAATATAAACAGTAAATATTTTAGAAGTCTTTTAATTTATTTCATTTTATTAATATATTTTTATAGATTTGAACAAAGAGAAAAAAGTACGCAAAATATCAATATAGTACCTACCTAACAACATTTTAGCTTTACACTGCATGAAGAAAGTTATAATTAAAACGTTTTAGAGTGAAATTTGGGTACCCATTTAAATTATTTATACATACAGTCAATTTTTGTTTATTATACATATTTCGAGGCATGCACTGTAAAATTTAAGAAATTTATTGCTTTTCTAAAAGTATTTTATTTAATGTTTCGAACGAGTGTTTTCACTCCTAGATTAAGCATGAAGTAAAATTTTGAGTTTAGCTACGCGCTAGGCGACCAAACCAAATAGTCAGGCTTTTCTAAACTCGAAATTTTACTTCATGCGCCACGCACATCAAACACTGAAATATTGTAAAACTAAAAATATATTGCTGCATCGGTATTAAAAAAATGACTGCTAAAGCAGCATTAAAAATATAGTGCTAAACAAGAATATTTAAAATTCCAAAATATTTCAGTGTTTTATACGCCTGGCGCATGAAGTAAAATTTCGAGTTTAAGAAAGCCTGATAATTTGGTTTGGTCGACCAAACCAACGAAATTTTTAGGCTTTTCTGAACTCGAAATTTTACTTAATGCTTAATCAAGGATTGGAAACTATCATTAGTAGCTTCAAATTGATCTCATTAAAAAAAAAAATACAACGAATGGTTAAAAATTCGTGGAGCGACTAAACCAAATTATCAAGCTTTTCTACACTTTAAATTTTACCTTACGCTTTATCAAGGATAGGAAATATACGTTAGTAGCTTAAAAATGATCTCATTAGAAAAAAATACCACGAATAATTCAAAATTTGTACGAATTAGGATATGTATACCACACTTAAAATAAAAAATCCCTGTATATTTGTGTCTGCAGCCCTTTTAATTAAAATTCTTACGAGCCTAATTCTATGACTTGTCTACACTTTTTATTATAGTCTTTCAAGGAATAAATTAAATTAGTGTTATTATTTAACTCCATAATATTATTATAGCTGACTAATTAAAAGTATATGCATAAAACAATTATAATGAATTATCACAAAACTTTGATTCACTAATTACTTCTTATATAAGGTCTATATACAGTTGTAAATGTATGTTTGGATGTGTAAGGTGCAATAAATTTGAGGAATTGGTCCGTTGGAGTTCGAAGCACCAGTAAATATTTTAGAGCGTGTACCGGGGGTCGGGTCTAATGTCTGAAATGGTAAGTTGGTCTTAGTAATTGCCTGGAATAGTTCTGTATATCTTTAACTGCCCGTATAGAGCGTTAAGGCGGCCCCCAAAGGGTTTATGCGATGTAAAAGGGCCGCATCAAGTCCGAGTGGTTTTAAGTGCGAAATTGCATCTCGCCCAAAGATTACTTGGAAACTTCCGCCGCTAACATATTCGATATGGAAACACTTTCTTAAACTTTACACACAAAATAAATTCCAGACAAGGAATAGTTTTTGTGTATATACTTACTTTTATTGACTTCCAGTATGTTTTAGTGAAAACGTTCCGTCTGGGGCAAATGATATTTTTAGGTTTATTCAAATTTTAAATAAAGTTTGGTTACTGATTCAAATTTAAATCACGAAAAGTGAGGAAGAATAATACTACACGTAAAAGTGTTGTTCAAAACGCAAAAATCCTCTTATTTTATTTCACATCATTTATCAATCAGTCTTAAAATGTATGCAATATAATCAGTACACATATTTTTTTTATCTATCATATTTAGTAAACTTAAATCTACATTTGTAAAATTTATTAACGTGTTAATTTATTCATAAAGCTTCAATGTACAATATGTATAAGTTTTAATGCTCTATTTTCATAATTGTGGAAGATTAATCGTTGTTCGTTCTTATGGAAAATAACATATAATTTTCCGACCTTAAATAAAATCTCGCCGGGCACGAGAATCGAACCAGGATTGTGGCTCACCGTTTGATGGTGAGCCACAATTCTGGTTCGATTCCCGTGCCCGGCGAGATTTTATTTAAGGTCGGAAAATTATATGTTATTTTCCATAAGAACGAACAACGATTAATCTTCCACAATTATGAAAATAGAGCATTGAAACTTATACATATTGTACATTGAAGCTTTATGAATAAATTAACAGTATTTTTTTTCCAAAAAAGTGGTTCTTACATTAAATATAAATTAAATAATGGAACACTGTCAAATGATTACATAAATCCGTGTATTACATTCATAGGAAACATTATTTCTTCTTCATATTGCTTTAATTTATTGATGTAATTATTATTTTGTATTAAATAGATTGATCTAAAATAAATGACAAATAAAATTAATTGTCTCCGTAAGAGCAATGTAAATTTTAATTATACTTTCAATAAATAGGAGGTAGCATCGTGGATTTTAAGTAATATTTTAAAAATATACTGTGATTTCTAAAAACATGTGAAAAGAAATTATTATTGATATGTAGAATTCATATACGACATTTGTCGCGACACGAGCTCCTGGTTCCCGGCTCCCGACCTTAAGTTGCGAATGTATTTTTTCTGACACGGACCGTTCATTCAATTATTCTGTTATTGATACAGAACAAAGAAAGACATTGTTAAAATAATTCCCAATACATTTTGTAAATATAATTGTATTTCTGGATTCATGTTGTAACTATTCTTAAATTCGAAGGACCAATTATATCTGGTTTAGATAAAAAAAAATAATAAAATGAGTTTAACTGGTATATTCGTCAAACACAATATATACAAAATTGTACAAAGGTTTAAAATGTCGCGACCGTTCTCATTGACGTTTCGTTATCGTCTCTCTTCTCTCGTCTGTCCCTTGGTTACTCCACGGGGTGGTGGGTGGAGTCTTATAGGGGTAGGTGGTGGTAATGAGTAATTCTAATTGGTCATGATAATTCCCAATTAGCACCGCACTTTAGGTAAACACCATAAAAATTTCTTCTTGGATTTTGGAGGCGTTCACTTCGTGGTACATCTTCAATTTTGATATAAAGAAAACTCTAAACTTTTATACACCACTTTTATTTTACTTCAGTGACTAGTTTCAATTACACGGTAATCATTCTCAAAATTAGTTGAGAATGATTACCGTGTAATTGAAACTAGTCACTGAAGTAAAATAAAAATGGTATAAAAAAGTTTAGAGTTTTCTTTATACCATAAAAATTACTTCTTTGTAACTGCGTTAACACGAAAACATAATAAAATACGAATTATGGGACAATATTTATAATATTTATGTAAATATGGAAGGTCTAAGTTACGGCAAGCCGTAACACATGTTTTGAATAAAAATGTGGAGTGCCAGTAAATGTTGATTCAAGTGCTAAGTCAGAAAAAATCTTATTTCGTTTATAAATTACTAAATTGAATGTGCGGCACTGGGCGATTTGGTCAACAAGGCACCGAGTCAGCTTAGCGTTTTTTAGGTCCCGAGTTCGAATTGGATTATTGTAATTTCTCTTTATTGTACTGCGCGCGGCGGTTTAGACTACTCAACTTGGAGTGTCGCCTAGATATAGGGAAAATGGCTCTTTTCGGTGAGCTGGTTCACAAGATCTGACTCACATTAAAGAGCTGGTTCAGTGAGCCGGCTCAAAAGAGTTACATGACTCGGTTACGAGCTAGCGATCCACTAAGAGTTCTGACTCTTAGAGATCCATCTGATTCGCCAACTCACTGAATTGAGCGACGCACAGTGGTCTGAAACTGACCAAAATGCGACAAAACACCACAGTTTTTGTTTTTATTTTGTGAGATATCAATTTAAAATTTGGTCTGCTTATACTAAACACAAATTTGAGTTTATAGATCTTCCATAAACAGTATTTGTACTTCCGGTTTTACCGGAAATTACATCAATTTTAAAATATATAGAAAACTTGCTCAAACTAAATTTATTCTACTTTTATTATTATTCCAAAACTATTCAGAACAAAATTAATTTTGCATTTTTTTGTTACATCTAGGTAAATATTGATCAACATCACATCTAAGCGTTATATATTTTTACCTTCACTGTAAATCATTGTTTTATACGTGTGGCGCATGAAGTAAAATTTCGAGTTTAGAAAAGCCCCGTGAAAATTTGTCTCGGGTCGCTGCGCGACCCTCGACAAATTTTCTACGCGGGGCTTTTCTAAACTCGAAATTTTACTTCATGCTTAGTCTGGGAGTGGACGACACTCGTTTAATCTTCGATAGATTTTCAACATATCGAGATTTTTATTAATTTTTATGAGTTTTTCAGCATCGATTAATTAATTTAGACGACATATTAATTGTTAACGATTAATAAACGTTTTGAAATTTGCAAGGCCAAAAATTAACAACATTTTAGAAAACTTATGAATACCAGCATTTTTTTTGTTTAGTTTATCGAAAATCTAGGTAATGCATGAAAGGTGTCAAAGTTTAAAAAAGTAACGAAAGGAGTCAAAAGTTAAAAACCAGCAATAATCTTATCAAACTTTTAAAAATTCTTATAAATGTTGGAAAATAAAGTAAAGTTTAAAAATGAACGAACGTATTGAAAAATTGACGAGTCGTCAAAATTTTGAAAATAATTAAAATCTTGGAAAATCACAAAAATTGACAAGATTTTCAAAATTGGACAAAAACTTAAAGACACACAAGATTTTGTAAACTAATTAAAATACTGTAAGAAGCCATTGATTCTTTTTTAACGAATGTTTTCCACTCCCAGACTAAGCATGAAGTAAAATTTCGAGTTGAGAAAAGCCGTGAGAATTTGGATTTGGACGCTACGCGTCCAAATCCAAATTCTGGCTTTTCTCAACTCGAAATTTTACTTCATGCGCCACGCGCATAAAAACACGGATTAATTGTCAAGTTTAAAATATTTAAAACATTATTTTATTATAGATTATCACTTTACATATACTTTAAATTGTTGTAAAATTTTAATATTTCTTGACATTTTATTACTTTTGACATTGTTCTCAAATTTAAACATTTCATCGATTTTCGATTTCTTCAAAATTCTGGCAAATTTAGACATTTTTGCCTGGACATTTCATCACTTTTTTATGATTTTTGCACCACGGACAGAATATAAAATTCTAGATAAAGATATTAAACTCTAATTATATTATTATTATGTATACACATATATAAATGTTTATATGTAATATATTTTTATAATGATTGTTATTCATAATTATATATTAAAAATAAGTATTGGAAATGAGTCAAGCAAAAACAATTTAATGTTTGTCGATTGAAATTAAAATCGTGAATATGTATTTATCCAGTTCAATTGTCTAGTGAAATTGAATACCCATTAATTTGCCCGGCGCTATCCTAACAAACGAACAACGTGCTCCTCACTCATAATTTTTATTATTCGTTGTGATAAAATTCGGCAGGCACTATGAACCACTACACAGTCAAAACTACTTTCAGCAATTTTGCTATCTCTGCGCCATCTCGTACCCCAGAAACACACTACCAGCAAAAATTGGCCCTCTTAATAAATAATTTCTTGTCGTGACGTTGGGTGTGGTATCAATGTGTGTTTTTGTCCAAGTAGTAGCGCTAATAAAATATGGCTGGTTAGTTTAAGGGCTATATTTAATTTATAGGATGGAGTTAATGGTTCTTAAACAAAATCTCACTTGAAATCAATAAGTGGCTAGCTATGAACAGAAAAGATCCAAGTAACATTTAGGTCTTATTGAGATAATGAGCAAAACGCGTTTTCATGATTATTAAAATTGAGGCTAATTTATTTGTTACAATATGTTTATAATATGATATTTACTAACTTAACATAGTATTTACTAGAAGATCTTTTTGACACATCCAATATTTAACAGGTAAAATGACACTTTTATGAACTTGGATCACTTCTGCAATTATTAAAACACAATATATGCTATTTCAGAAATAAAATAAAAGAGCTTTTATTTGAAAATAACTTTATTATTAATACATTGACAATTACGAATCAAGTTCATCCATTCTTGTGGAGTGTATACGTACGGCTGTTTCTTTTGAACTTTAGAAATATCTGAAAAATCAGAGTCGTTGGGCCGAAAAGAATTACTACTAACAAGATAACACACAGTAATCTCTGATATGTGTTCAACAATATTAACCATGTAAATCATAAAGATAAACAGGTTCCAATTACGGTTTTGTCCAGTACAAGAGTCACTGAATGTATATACCGATGTTACATTGTCAGGAATTTTATGCAGAATGTTGTAGTAACGACATGATATAATTTCTTGGGACCCCCTGCCTGCGGTGTTTCATACCACATGTTCATGTTAATCTTTTCACCATCAGGTAAATAGAGATGAGTCCCAAAGTTTAAAGTGTGTAACTGTCTGAGATAATAAACCTCACCTGTTTGTATGAAGGGTGTTCGAAGAGTACGTTGTAAGTCAAATGTGATCAAGCATGACGAGTCATTACTCAACACTTTGTCTTTGTATGAATTCATCAGTGATCTGGCCCTTTCAGCTAAAGCATGATGTTTCTTTTGCTTTGATTTGATCTGCAGACATTTTTCAATATCTTGTTCATTTTAAATGTCTATTCGAAATATATCACATGTTTTGCATGTGTCTTTCTTTGGAATGTAAAAATGCAAGTTGTAGGTGTTGAAAATGGTTCTGTAGTAACTTTTTTAACGGGATCTTTGCCAGCTGTTCTACATTTTTTAACATAAAATGAATAAAGTTTTTGAAGATTTAAACTTGGTTATAGATATTGGCGGTTAGACGATCTTTCACCATAGTGGCTCACATAACGAGGAATACTCTCAATGTGTTGCTTTACAAATTCCTTAACGTCGTCTGGGATTTTATTCAGAGACACTTGTTTACCTCTCTGATCTGGTGAGGTTATGTTTGTTTCTGGCTCTCTCTTTTTTGTAAGGGCATAATCTAACCTTTTATTAGATATTTGATATTTGGTGAACTTTAAGAAAAAAGGACTTACAAACCTTATTCTCACCGACAAAGAAACTTCGGGCGTGTTGCTTATGACTGGGTTCTCCAAGGACGCGTTTTTTTCGTCTCAGAGGCAAACTTATTTTCACAGTAGCACATAACCATGCAGTTTGTCCATTCCAGTCCAAGGCATAGAATTTAGAGTGAATATTCTCTTGCACTCTTGTAGAAACATAATCACTACACTTTCTTTTGCACGTACATAAAATAGAAGTAAAATGTTTTGCTGGTATTGTTTTTCCAGAATAACTGACATACTGTTCACCTTTGTTTCGTTTTTGTTTAATAACATTTCTCTTCCACATATTCTCATTTCTGCGTTTTCGAGTTCTCACAACTTCTTCTGATTGCCCCATATTTTCTGAACTTGAGGAAGTTCCTGCTCGACTTGTGGTGGGTCTGTTTTTAATATTATTAATATCTTCATTTTCATCTTCAGATTCAGATTCTTCTGATAGACGATATGATTCACTACTGTCACTGTAAGGATCTGGTCGTGATTCTGAAAATTGGTGATCCAAGTAGCATTCAAGTAACTTAGATCACATCTGCACTAATAATTTTATATTTCTAGGACAGTGCAAAAATGTCACAATTAGAAATTTGTTGACCACAGTGCTCACCAGAACTTGAATTACTTTTGCACTAACTAAGTTGATGACAAAGAAGTCTAATCAGCAACATAACTCAGTTTTTGTAAAAATGTTACTTGGATCACTTCTGTTCTTAACTAGCCAAGTATATTTTGAATTCAAAGCTATCTTAAATTTGAAAAAAAAAATTGCTTATGCTTTAAGCGTGTATACTTTAACATCCGTATTTTAATATTTCTTTAGTAAATTCAACACTCAAAACTAATTCATCAAGCAATTTGTGTGTAATAGTAAGTGTATGAATTTTTAAAGGGTGTTGAATATTTTTTGATAAAGTTGGTAATGTATCTTTTTATACAACCCGACGTCACATTTGCTGGTCGTCGAGGCAATAATTTTCTTCGGGAGTTGGAGTAATCTGTGCGGGGAGCTGCACGTACGTACTTAGATCGTATATGTGTGAGGGGAGGGTGAGTTCAGGGCCGTATGCGAGAGGAGCCGTAGTAAAGGCACAATGCAATATTCAGGATCTTCTGTTTGAGCTAAGGAAAATAAATTGTCTGGCTTGTATAATGGATGAAGGGAGTTCACAGGCCAAAGTGATGGCGTGCCACGGAGAAATCTCGGGCCGCAGAACGTTACACTTGTTGAAGCTACTTACTTACCCTAATTCACTTGGCTCAGTCTGTATACACACGCTATCGCGGGCCCAGACCGCTGCGCACCACCATTCATCATCCCTTATTAATGAGTCAACCTCGGGCTGTAAATAATGCCACCGGAGATAAAATAAAATAACAACCGGAACAAGAAAAAAAAACGCATTAGCTTCGTCCGGGATCAATCATGCGGTTATCTCCGATCCCCTCGCGCTGTAGTTTGTTATATTTATAAGGAAAATCAAGAATTGCGGATTGCCCCAGGCGAGCCGAAACGCAAGAACTTGCCACTTCGAAATATCTTTGTATTTTTGCTTTTCCGGGACACAATAAAACTGGACGAAACTAATTGCCTGAAGCGCCATGTTGAAGAAAGCTCGATCTAAAAGTTTATGGATGAACTATATTAATAATATTAATTTAAAAAAAAAACTGTTTCTGTTTTAATTAGGTCAGTCTTGGTCTAACTGTTTTACCTCGCGAACGAACGGTATATCAGGATATGTATACTTATAAGAAAATGTCCCTCTATAGTAATCAGGGTTGTTAAAAAAAACACGATTTTTTTCATTTTAATAAAAACAAACAGTTTTTTTACAATACGTGTTTTTCTCATTAAAACAGCGTTTAAAATATTAACAATTAAAAACTTGTTTAAAACACGTTATAAACATATTTAAAACAGAAAATTCAGGGCATTTTTCTTTTGAATATACATATCCCGATAATTTAACCGTTTTTTAAATTTGCGGGAATTCGTTGTTAAAAGCGGTTAATTTGAGGTCATTACCGAGTGTTTTCCACTCCCAGGCTAAGCATGAAGTAAAATTTCGAGTTTAGAAAAGCCTAAGAATTTGGATTGACCGCGTAGCGAAGCGGAGCGGCCAATCCAAATTAGGCTTTTCTAAACTCGAAATTTTACTTCATGCGCCACGCCTAAAAACACTGATTTACAGTGAAGTTCAAAAAACACACACATACAACAACGATTATAGGCAACCTAATATACGTTAGAGTTATTGGGTTGCATATAATTACTGTTTTAAACAATTTGTTCAGCGCAGAATTTGACTCACGTTTTATTCACATCTACATATTAGATTGCTAAAGCCGTATATTTTAAACTTTACGATATTTCAGCGTTTTATACGTGTGGCGCATGAAGTAAAATTTCGAGTTTAGAAAAGCCTAATTTGGATTGGCCGCTCCGCTTCGCTACGCGGCCAATCCAAATTTTCAGGCTTTTCTAAACTCGAAATTTTACTTCATGCTTAGTCTGGGAGTGGAAAACCCTCGTATAAAGATTTAAATTGAAATCTTAAAAAAAAAACAACGAATTTCGTAAAATTTACAGTGGATGCATATGTATACCTGAAAGAAAAATTCCAAAATTAAATTTATGCACACACAGTTGTGATAATTTATTGTAATAAAATGTTATGTTTAATAATGTATTTTAAAATATTTTCCCAATTGAGCTAACATTTTATCACGTAAACAAAAAAATTTAATAAAGTAGAATAAAATATAATTCAGCAAATTTAAGATAATAAAAAACATTTTTTAAACAAATTTAACGTCTAAAACATGTTTTAAAGAAATTTAAGATTTAAAACATGTTTAAAACAAAACCGTTTAAAACATGACGGCTGTCTTTAAACATGTTTAAAACACTGTTTTAAAACAAAGTGTTTTAAACATAACAACCATAATAGTAATAGAAATATTTTAAAATCAGCTTGAAAGTATCCATACGATCAGAGTTTTAAACATTAATCATCAGTTATTAAACGTGCATCTAATTCAGAAAAATTTTTTCACTTCCTTATAGCAGAAATAGTCGCTTTTAGCAAATGATAGACGCCCCTAATGAATTTCCCACATGAATTAGTGCGATCCCACCAAAAACAACCCCCTATCCCTCTCCTAATAATTGTCGAATTCATTCCCGACCAGCAAACATTTCTTCCGGTTAAGTTATCCTAGTGTGCGTATCCGTCATACCGACCTTACGCTAATATCCATCCCCATTGCTAATTTAATTTCGGGGAGTCGCCCCCCAATTAATACAGAACGCCGTCCCGGAGTGCCCTTCTCTCATTCTGGTCCCTTTTATTCTAATACACGCCGCCACATCATAACTATTACATGATGTCGGCGGGAAGCCCCACGCAGAGTTTCCTTTTATTAAATTCAGACCCCGAAATTTCTACACGGACATTATGTGTATAAAACGTATGTTGGATTTAATTAACTTAACCTACTGACCCTTTTATTATACCATTTTAAAACAACCGCATTATTGTGTGATGTTACAAATTGAATTTAATATTTTATTTCCCTCTTTGAATATTTAAAATACAAATCAACCAGTGTGTAACATTAATAAGGGTGATGTAAACAGGGCTGTTGTAAATATTACAAGCCCACGTAATTTATCATGTAGAGGCATACACATACATCATAAAGAATATAAAAATACGTTTCTTTTTATTGCTAAGCGGAGTTGACTGTTGATTTAATTTACATGTTTAATATTCAGTATTTACCTTGCTTTTTAAATTGTACAAGAATTGAGGACACTTTTTAATTAACAAATTATATATACATATAAACTAGTCTTAGATGATTTAGTCTCTGTACGTTATAAAGTTTCTTCTTGATTTTTTACTAAATTATTCTAAATTCTTTTAATGTATTAGCTGACATAAAATCATGGCCTATGTACTGTAAACCAAATACATGAATAAATTAAATATATGAATATTCTGTTTTTTAAATATACCGATTATTACTCATTTTTAAAGTGCATACCTAACTCCACGATAATTTAGTGTTTTATACGCGTGGCGCATGAAGTAAAATTTCGAGTTTAGAAAAGCCCCGTGAAAATTTGTCGAGGGTCGCTGCGCGACCCTCGACAAATTTTCTACGCGCGGCTTTTCTAAACTCGAAATTTTACTTCATGCTTAGTCTGGGATTGGAAACACACGTTTGAACTTTAAATTTAATTGTTTTATAAAATCAGCGAATGTCCGCAAATGTACAGAGTATACGAATACATAAGAATATGATATATATATAAATTGACCATTGTTGTGTGTGCTTTCGAACTTCACTTTAAATCAATTAGTGTTTTATAAGCGTGGCGCACAATGTAGGCTTTACTAAACTCGAAATTTTACTTCATGATTAATCTGGGAGTGGAAACACTTGTTCGTATAACATTACATTACAGTAAACTCTTTTAAAAAATCGACGAACATCTGAAAATGTACAGCGTATAAATCATGTATATTTATAAGAAAATATTCCAGTATGTAATAGAATAAGTCATTCATATTTCCTTGCTTTTTATATTGTACAAGAATTTAGGACATTTATTAATTAACAAATTGTGTATACATATATACTTGTCTTAGATGATTTAGTCTGTGTAGGTAATAAAGTATCTTCTTGTTATTTTAATAAATTATTCTAAATGTATTTAATGTATAATCTGACATAAAATCATGGCCTATGTAATGTTTGCAACTGTAAACCAAATACATGAATAAATTAAAAATATAAATATTCTGTTATTTAGATATACCGATTATTACTAATTTTAAAGGGTAACCTAACTCCACGATAATTTAGTGTTTTATACGCGTGGCGCATGAAGTAAAATTTCGAGTTTAGAAAAGCCCCGTGAAAATTTGTCTCGGGCCGCTGCGCGACCCGAGACAAATTTTCTACGCGGGGCTTTTCTAAACTCGAAATTTTACTTCATACTTAGTCTGGGATTGGAAACACTCGTTTGAACTTTAAATTTAACTCTTTTATAAAATCAACGAATGTCCACAAATGTACGAGTATACAAATACATAAGAATATGATATATAAAAATTGATCATTGTTGTAAATGCTCTCGACCTTACTTTAAATCAATCAGTGTTTTATACGCGTGGCGCATGATGTACAGTTTTCAGGCTTCTCTAAACTGAAAATTTTACTTCATGCTTCACCTGGGAGTGGAAACACTCGTTCGAATCTTTAAATTGAACTCTTTTAAAAATCGACGAATGTTTAACGATTTACAGCCTATACATCATGTATATTTTTAGAAAAACATTCTAGTATGTAATATAATAATCTATTCATGGTAATTAGTGCTAATTCTATAATTGTGATACCCGAAATATCTTTTATTTTTCATCATATAGCGTATTGCAATGCATTTATTTATTTATTTATTTAACGGAAGTCCATTTAAATGAGGACATTAGTATTTTGAAAGCTAAAAATAAAATAAAACATAATAAATATAAATACATAAAAGAGTAAAAAACAAACAACACATTTTTTTTAATAATATAACTTTTACTAAAACCATAAATGTAAATGAACTTGCTGATTCTTGGTTGCAGAATACTTCAAACATTAAAAGTGCGATTCTTTTCCCAATCTACAACAAGTTAGTCTTACAAAGACTATATCAAACACTCATTGAAACAACTAAAAGCAAACACTTGTTGTATAATTCAATGTACGTCGGAGTATTAGCTCGGGAAGTAGTTATTTCAATGTTTGATATAGTATTTGTAAGACTAACTTGTGGATTGCGAAAAGAATCGCACTTTTATTGTTTTATTAAAACACTTAGTTTGTTTCACTGATTTCAAGTGAGAAATTAATTCAACAAATACATTTAAGTACAAATAACAGTTAAGAAATACAATATAATTAAGAAATAGATTGGGAAATTAAAAGGCTGTCAAACTTGTGTTTTTATTTTAATATTTAAACTGTAAAATGTTTATAAAGAATGCAATTTAAACTGGATGTGGGAAAAAGCTTATACTCCTGAATCAAATATAATAAATTATTCCGACGATGAGCGATTAATTAAGCTAATATGCTAAAATTTTTAAGTATTTTTACAATTTAATAGCAATATTTATATTTCTTACTATTTTGTACTCAACTGTTTTTTTTTTGCAATAAATAAAAATAATAATAACAAAGTAGATGTATTATACAAGAACATTTGTAACGTTGACGCAATTACCAGTTCTGCCCGATGTCATTTAATAATCGCCGGCCGACCTGCTCAATGAAGATGGGGTGGTTCGGATTTTATTTTATTTCATTTGTGGGCGCCACTTGACTTTATTTCAACAGAACAAATGAAAATCACGAAAATTATTAATTAACCAACAATGGAAAGATCACTCAAGAAAATACTTATTTTCCCAAAACTAATAATATAATTTATTTTCCCCAAATCATAATAACAAGCAAATTAAAATTGCTATTAAATTAAAACAAGAAAGTCAATTAATTTCAACATCAACAAAAAAGAAGATTAGGACTTGTACTATAGAGTTCACTAGAATATTTTTAGTCTAATTCTTGAATGTGCATAAATGTAATAAAAAAAATAACCGTCCGTTAGCGCTAAGGGATGTCAGTTTGAGTTTGCTTTAATCGCCTAGAGTATTAATTTAGTTACTGTTGTTTTTTTTTTTTCATAATTACCACTCTATAAGCACGCCGTCGTACAATTGTTTGATACGCCACTGCATAAAATTTACCAAATTTAGTATTAAACAGAAACAAATAATATTAAAAAATACACGAATTTCAATTATACTTTAGACACACACACACAAAAAGAAACAATTGTATTTGGGCTTATCTGCGTTTGATGCACTCCCTGACTACTCCAAGAACTACTCCACTCTCTAAAACGACTTTCAGTACACGAATCCAAGAAGGACATCAATCCACAAGAAATACTTCTTCCTCCAATTGGAATCCAGATAATCCAGAAAATCGACCTCTCGTCGATCTCTTCCTTCTAATCTTAATTTTCCAATTAAGCAATCCAATATGGATGAAAGAAAACATAGATACTCCGAAATCAATAAATTATTGAAAATTCGGAAAACTAAAACAGAGAGCCAAAATTTCAATAATTTTGAAATTACTTAAGTTGTAGTTTCCCCCTCGTTTTTTTTTCCTTTTTTCCTATTCACCGCAAGAAATAACCGAAGATAGTAAATTAATCAATTATAATAAAACTGATGAAGATGAGCATTACGAAAAATACCTACGATCGTGGGCGGTTCTGTAAGAATACTTGGATTGGGTGTTGATAAAAGTTTCCACCAAGATTTCATAAAATTTCGGATTCCTCGATGATGTTGGAATCGATTAACATCTAAGGCGCCACAAGTAATCCACCGAAGTGATATGCGTATTTGTATCACACCAACAAATAACGCCAAAATTATAAATCTAATTTTTACTTTAAATCCGGTATAAAAATCGATATTTAAATAGCAAAACTCGCTATATTTAAATTTGTAAAAAATATATCATTCACGTTCACCACTAGAATTGAAAATCTAATCAGTCCGTTGAGGACGATCTGCGCAAACCCCGAAAGTCACAGATGCGCGGTCAGGTGTGCAAGAAAAACACGCGCGCTTATCGAATGCACGATTAATTAATAAATAGAATTAAATTAGCGTATGCTAATAAAATTGCATACAACAAAACCCTATAAAATAAATTTACAAAACCTTAAATCAGTTTTATACGGTTACAAATTCTATTTTGAGTATATTATAATATTATATTTGCTATATAAACAATACATACAAAGTAAACTTTCCGACATACGTTGTTTTTCAAAAGAGTTCATTTTGAAGCTTTAAACGAGTGTTTTCCACTCCCAGACTAAGCATGAAGTAAAATTTCGAGTTTAGAAAAGCCCTGTGAAAATTTGTCGAGGGTCGCGCAGCGACCCGAGACAAATTTTCTGGGCTTTTCTAAACTCGAAATTTTACTTCATGCGCCACGCGTATAATACACTGATTTAATGTGAAGTTAAAAATATATTCCTTAGATGTGTACATTTACTTTTGTAATAAACAAACGCTTTAGATTAAATAAAATCTAATTCTCAAAAAAAATGATTGAATTAGTTCGTGAAGATCAAATAAAAAAAGGAGTACTTTTTAACTTTTACATATTTTGGAAAAGCATAGTTTCTCTAAACACCCACAGAAAGTTGTTTTTTTAAAACATGCTTGGTTATTCATTGTCATTGTTTTTAGTTCAAACTTCTACTAAAATTAGGGTAAAAAAAAAACACAAATTTTCACATTTTCACTTTGGGTGAAAATAACTTGAAAGCCATAGAAGGGGTATTTTCAGATCTTTGCATATTTTGAAAGCGTGTAGTTTGCTGAATATTTACCTTAAATTTTAGAAAACTTCAGGAGTGATTTATTAAATTATGATTTTTTGAAAATTCAACTTCTACGTTTTGCATGAACATTCAATTTGGTTTAGAGGACTTGACAATTTTTTTCTGTGTAAAATATTTAGCTTAAATTATTGCTTTTTCTGATAGAAAGATCTGTGAATTTTTTAAGATTGAAATAAAAATTTTAGAAAATGTATGAAATTGAAATTTGGATAAGGGGTAGGTATAGGGAAAAATGATTTTTAAGTGAAAAGATTTAATTTTTTTAAAAATCTCTAAACATTTATAAAGATTCCCACACATATTAGAAACAACCTAGGCTTCTTTTTTTTTTGTAGAAAAAATGTTTGCCAGTAATTTTTTCAACTTTTCAACACAATAGAAAATCAATTATTAAACCACAATAGAAGGGCTACTAAGCTTAATCATTAAGTAAAAAAAGTAATTATAGCTTAAATTATAGCCTTCTTTATTACCAATTAATATCTTTGTGATTTTTTTAGGATTGAAATATAAATAAAAAAATTTGTATGAAAATTGAAATTTGTGCAAGGAGTTTTAGTTTTAAAAAAAACCTCGAAACATTTATAAAGATTCCCACAAATATAAGATACAAACTAGGCTTCTTATTTTTCATAGAAAAAATTGTTGACACTAATTTTTTTATAGAAAAAATTGTTTTCACTAATTTTTTCATAGAAAACATTTTTCCCACAAATTTTTTTCATAGAAAATATTGTTGCCACTAATTTTTTTAACTTTTAAAAACAATAGAAAATCAATTACTCCTACACATACTAGAAACAGCCTAGGTTGTTTCAATTCTTATTTTTCATAGAAAAAACTGTTGCCATTATTTTTTTCGAACAAAAAATTGTTGCCACTAATTTTTTCATAGAAAAAATTGTTGTCACTCATTTGTTCATAGAAAAAAATATTGCCATTAATTTTTTTATAAAAAATATTGTTGAAACTAATTTTTTCAACTTTTAAAAACAGATAATCAATTATTCAACCAAAATCCACGTTCAAGGGCTTATAGTAAACTTAATAATTAAGTTAAAAAAATTAATTATAGCTCAAATTATATCCTACTTTATCACGAATTGATATCTTTGATTATCACGAATTGAAATTGTTATCAAGTGTGAGTTTTATAAAACACGGCGGATAAAATGATACAAGATTGTTTCGTTATTGTTCTAACAATTTTTCAAATTTTTATATTATTTTTTATATTATCAACTTTATAAAAATTTTAAAAATTGTTGATCGCTTTTATAAAAACAATTAAATGACTGACAAATATCATAAGTAGCAAGCGAAAATCAAATCAAAGAATACGTTTTAATTCATTGATTTGATTTTCGCCTGCTACTTATGATATTTGTCAGTCATTTAATTGTTTTTATAAAAGCGATCAACTTAAAACTTCTACCAAACTTTGTAATAATGAGCCCAACACGTGTGTATATCGGCTCCGTGTTTCTGTCATTAAAATCATAGTTTTTTGAAATTTAACAAGTAGTGCAATATACCAATATGTGCAAAACAATTAGAGCTATCGAATGGCGTAAGTGAATTTATTATTTACTCTATCACAGAATAGGTAATAGCTCACAATTTGTTCTATTCGCATACAATCCGAAACGCTCGTCTCATTCCTCTTTTTTGTTTGTGTTTTTTTTCTGTATCGAATTATTATTTTTATTTACGGTTTGAATTTTAACAATCAATGAATCGATTGAATGAGTCATAATTACTAATCTTCCCCGTGTACTCTTGCCCTCCTCCTTACCGTTGCCCAGTCAACCTGTGTTATCGTTTTTATTTCAAAGTCGCCGCTAAGGGCACAGCTGGCGTGAAGTGAGTGTCCTTGTCTTAACATTGTCATTGTAATTACCTCAGGATGGACAGAACAAATTGTAACAAATGTAAAAAACCTGTTGTAAAATCCAAAGTTGAATGTTTACAATGCAATAAAGTTTATCATTTAAGTTGTTCGCTAAAAGTTAAAAAACCGGTATTTTTGAATAATGACGATTTTTACTGTTGCACGGACAATTTGCAACCGCCATCACCGAATCCATCAGTCGAACCGAATTCAATTAGTTCCCACTTCGCATTAAGCGAAATAAAGAACTCACTAGCGAGCCTACTCATACAATTTGAAAATCAGCGCTCTGATATCATTGATATAAAAACTGCTGTTGAATCTATTGAAAGTCTTAAATTAGAAAATCAGCAGCTGAAATCCACTGTCACCTCTCTTGAACACAGGATTGATATGTTAGAGCAAAATGCTACGTCAAACAGTAATTCGCTAATAAATGAATTAACTGACCGTCGCGCCCGTGAGACAAATTTAATTATACACGCTCTCCCTGAGCATGAACTGTCCAATGAAGAAACCACCGGACCAACAGACATAAATGCTATCAATTCTGTACTAGAAAGAATAATTCCAGATATTAGGGTTGTCTCTGCTATACGTTTAGGACGCATAAGCGAATCGCCGCGACCATTGAAGGTGATACTTCAAAATTCGTCACAGGTGATAGAAGTTATGAAGAATACTAAAATGCTGCCATCGCATCTAAAAATTAACCCGGATAGAACACCTCTGCAAAGAAAAGAGTTAAACGAAGTTCTGAACCAACTTAAACAAAGACAACAAAATGGAGAACAGGACTTATCTCTTAAATATATAAACCATCAACCCAGAATTGTTAAAAAACAACAGACAAAAAATGTTTAAACTCCCAACAGAACCGTACAAGCAATAACAAGAGCTTAAATTGCTACTATCAGAACACAAATAGTATACGTAATAAATTACAGGATTTGCATGATAATATTTGTTGTAACTCTTACGATGTTATATTTCTCACTGAGACTTGGCTGGATAACTCTTTTACTGACACAGAAATTCTTCCCCGCAACTATAATGTATATCGTCATGATAGATCGGATCGTATAGGGGGTGGGGTACTTATTGCTGCTAACGCCAAGTTTATTTCAAGAAAAATTTCACTATCTTTCTCTGATGATATTCCCATTCAATGTGTAGCGGTTGAGCTCCTAGGTGATATCTCTACCGTGAATCTTATGTGTATTTACATCCCGCCTAATCTTAACTCCTCAACCTATGAGAACATATTGGAGGAACTAGTTAACCAAATTAACACTTCTAAACCCACTGTAATATTGGGCGACTTCAATATCCCGGAATACATCAGCAATATAGAAAACATTGCAACTAATGTAAATAAACTAAGTACTTTTAATAATTTTATAAACTTCTGTAACTTCAACCAGTTTAACTATGTCCCAAATGGAAACGGAGTTTTGTTAGATCTCGTTTTAGCCTCAAATGATATAGAATGCATTGTTGAAAAGGAAAATGACTATTTAATTAAAGAAGATATACATCATCCAGCACTATCATGCACAATTTCACTGCCAACTAATATTTCAAGCAACTTTACTGGTGACATTTCTGGAAATTATAATTTTAGAAGAGCAAACTACCCATTACTCTACTCATATATTGCAAACATAAACTGGGATGCAGTATTAATCAACACTCATATTGAAGATTCCTGCAACATGCTCTATAAGCAAATATATGAAGCCTTTGATCTATATGTACCAACATTTAAAAAGAGTAGTAAAACTTCAAATTATCCTCCTTACTTTAACAAAATAATTATCTCCACTATTGCAAAGAAGAATAAACTGCGTCTGACTTATAGGAAATCTAAACTGATTGATGACAAAAGCAAATTCGTTATGGTCAGAAATGAGCTAAAAATATTAATAAGAAAAGCCAAAACCCACTATATCAGAACAGCGGAAGATAGAGTCAACACAGATCCGTCTAAATTCTGGAGCTACATTAATTCCCTAAAAGGGAACTCTAGAATTCCAGGTTCCGTAACGTACAAAGATAAACTGTATACTGAAGCTAGTGACATCGTAAACTGCTTTGCGGATCATTTCAACTCCGTGCACATTGCCAAAGATAATAAGAATTACAAGCAGATAGAGAAATATGCACACTTGGGAGATTTCAGAATTTCCGAAGAGTTAGTTATTACTCATTTAAAGAAATTAAGTTCAAAACTAACAATGGGATTGGACCAGGTGCCGTCGTTGGTGTTGAAAGACTGTGCTCATGTATTAGCCCCCGCTGTCTCCCATATCTTCAATCTTATATTGAAACGTGGCAGTTTTCCGGATGTTTGGAAAAATGTACGAGTGTGTCCCGTCTTTAAATCGGGGGATAAAAGCAGCGCAGAAAATTATCGACCAATTGCCATCGTTAGCAATTTCTCAAAAACCCTGGAATCTATCTTATGCGAGCATATAACTTCTCTAGTAAACAGTGATATATCTAGTGAGCAGCATGGTTTTCTGAGGCGGAAATCTACAACATCCAATCTATTACAGTTTACGCAATTTGTATCTTCAGCATTAGATAATAAACGCCAGACTGACGTGATTTACACAGACTTTAGTAAAGCGTTTGATACTGTATCTCATGGCATTCTTATAGAAAAATTAAATACTTTTAATATTAATTCAAATGTGGTCAGTGTGATTCAGTCATATTTATATAATCGGTTACACTTTGTTTATTATCAAGGATCAATCTCAAAATGTTATACTCCAACCAGCGGGATTCCACAGGGATCTAGTCTTGGCCCTTTGCTCTTTTTATTATTTATTAACGACCTACTTGGTTCTTTTAAATCGCAATGTCTACTTTATGCAGATGACCTAAAAATATTTAGTGCAATAAACGATGTCACTGATTGTATTAAGGTACAGGAGGATCTCGATGTATTAATTAGGTGGTGCGTCGACAATAGATTGTACCTGAACAAAAGTAAATGCTCCTTTATGACGTATTCTCGCAAGAAAAATAAAGTTGAGTTTGCTTATATGTTGGATGATCATGTGTTGAAGGAAATAACTGAAATAAAAGACCTCGGTGTAATCTTTGATTGCGGACTCACATTTAATTCACATATTTGTCAGTTGGTAAGGAACTGCTATCGAATTTTGGGTTTTATAATACGAAACAGCAAGAACTTTAGCAACCAAACTACTATTATTAGACTATACGTGTCATTCGTCATGAGTAAATTGAACTACTGTGCTCCGGTTTGGTCTCCCCATTATGACACATATGTCAATTATCTTGAGTCCGTACAGAAGAAATTCTTAAAATACTTGTTTTTTTCCTCACATGGGGTATACCCTGAAAGAGGTAGTTACGACGACTTAGTAAATTACTTCGGATGTGTAACAATTCATACAAATCATAAAATTGTCGCAGTTTCATATCTGTTTAAAATACTAAATAACTACATAGATGACTCTCTGACCTTGAATGATATTCAGATTAATGTCCCAAAGTCATCTATGAGAAATTGTCATACGTTCAGGTACTCTATTCCCAGTACAAATCACCACTCAAACTCCCCTGTAATTAAAATGTGCAAAATTTATAATGATATTCAAACCAGCTGTGATATTTTCGGTCAATCATTACATGATTTTAAACAAAGTGTGCTGCAACATTTTAATTAAGATTTATTCTCGTAATGATATTATTTGTTATCTTTTAAATATTTTTAATTGTCATATATATGTGTATAAATATCATACATTTATATTTGTGTGTTTAGTGTTTTATATTTTTATATTTAGTTCAATCTGTAATTTACACTTTTGTATTATTATTGAAATTGCTCTGTAATTGGGCTGTAGTCTGTTGGGCAATAAACTATTATTATTATTATTATTATTAAATGTATCCACTCCTTGATTAAGCCGGGAGTCTTGAAAATATTTGAAACTAACAATATGAAAGAGAAGCATTCATGCATTTTTTCTCCTTCATATTGATAATTTTAAATATTTTGGAAATTCCTGGTACCAATAATGTGTTTACAACAATTATAAAACTTTTATTGTATGCAAGTCATTTAAAATCTTAACAAAGATGTTTTCATAAAATTAATACAAAATAAAAAAATAGGATATAGTACTTTGGACTGCTTTTCTTTGATTTCTCCGATTGTGCCCCTTAAAAAAATTCATAGCCGAATAAGCTTGATATTATCGTAGATAGTTGAGGCACCTATTTTTTGAAAATGCATGATTTCTTAAATAAAACACTTAATGATTTTCAACTAATTGTGTATTTCACGACAAATGTTTCGCAACGGTATTGCTTCTTCAGGTGAAGAACTTATATATAACAACGTTGCGAAACAATTGTCGTGAAATACACAATTAGTTGAAAATCATTAAGTGTTTTATTTAACCTTGATATGATGTTTATTCTGACGTTAAAAATTTTACAAATGTGTGTTTGGTCCAACGCAATTTTACTTCTTCAAAATATGAGCTCTTTGAGTAAATAGTTTCCCCCCTGTATAAAATAAGTTCTATCTGATATACGTTTTTTTTTTCCTGTATATTATAATAAAGTGTCAGAATTAACAAGTAAATTCGGCTTATCTAAAAGTATAATTCCTCTCGAAAAACGAGGGGAAAAGGTTGTTCGTAACTAAAAAATAAAAACTTTTTTGCGAGCGTGCGCCGGGCTTAAATATTCTTAAACCGAAATAACAATTTTATCGCGATCCTACTCATGAGGGGGGTGGAAACTTTACAAACTCCATCCCCAAACTCCCCCAGCTTAGAAATCCGGCGCGCGATACACCAAATCCTATCTAACCAGTAAATACTTCACTCCTGACAATAATTGACAAATGTTACGGAAAGTGAAAACTAACGGAAAATCTCGACGCTCTTTAATCGCGTAAACTTTCCGGGCATTGTGCATGCGGGGGGTTTTCGTTTTTCACAGGGATTGAAGGCCGGCCGGGGGAGATTTTAAATCCGCAGACCGCAGAAAGTTATCTTTTATGTTGGCGTTTCAGTTCGAGTTCGGAAAGGGAGTTTTAGTTCGTGTTTTAGTTTCGCGTGTAATGGGGAAAAATCGAATGGACGTATTCTCTTTATTTCGTTACGGTTTCCAAGTTATTTCCTCGTAAACGCTTCCTTAATTTTATTAATTTACTTTAACACCGATTCAATCGAACTTTAATCAAGAAATTCTTTTACTTTATTTTATTTTATACCACGATTCACAACTTAATGATAGAGAGCTTTGGAACTTACTATTTCCGAGCTTTAAGGTGAAGTATCGTAACTCGGTAGATTAATTTTAATAATGTAGACGGCACGACTTGAACCTATCGATTATAATAAACTTCTCGTCTTACGGAATTATAATATACCGACGTCGGCGAATTTTCTATCCGGTGCACTTCCTTCCGTATCACGTTTATATATATTGGGATAAAACGATGAGCTCAATAAGGCTATTCGTGAACATCTGTTCGGCACATTCAAATTCTTCCTCCAATTCCCTCGACTTTTCCTTTTTTTACTTTTAGGAATGGTGCGTATAAAAAAAGGGACATAAACAGGATCCGGGTGGGGAACGGTGTCACCGTTACAATTTTAATGACCAAATTTTATCCGTTCGGCACTGACACGTGAATACAAACACGCGGAAATTCGCAATGAAATTCAATGGATTGCACTAGTTACATAAATGATTACAGCTGTACGTGAATTATCCAAATGCAATCACGCAAAGTATAATTTACCAATTGCATACTCACAGAATTGAAAATATTTCAGTTTGCCATTCGCGTTTGTATGTGTGCAAATAAATGTAATTCATACAAATATGACAATTTAATTAATTTTAACTATTGATAACTAAAATAATTGTTTACATTAAAATAGACGTTATTACCAGTGGCGTAGCTACCACATTTCAGAAACTTAGAATCTATAATACGTGTCGCATTGATAATTTTCTCACTTTCTGCATTTACACCGCTCACAATACCCACACTTTTTAGCAATGTTTTGCAGAGATATCGATTTGTGATAAAGTAGGCATTCATTTTAACTATTACAACTGTCTTTAGCTTAAATATTCAGCTTAGAATAAGGGCCTAATCATGGATTTTGGTTGAATAGTTGATTTTCTATTGTTTGTATAAGTTGAAAAAAAACAGTAACATTAATTTTTTCTATAAAAAATAAATAGACTAGGTTGTTTCTAACTTGTGTAGGAATCTTCATGAATTTTTTGAGATTTTTCTAAAAATTGAAAATTAACACTTAAAAATCTTTTTTTTTTCATTCACAAATTTCAATTTTCATATAAAATTTTTATTTTTATTTAAATCTCAAAAAAATCACAGATTTTTCTAATGTTATAAGCCATTATTTAAGCTAATTATTTTGCACAGAAAAAATATATTCAGCTTAGTATAAGCGCCTAAAGTAATGTTATTTTATAAAAATAATGACATACCTGGAAATGATACACCAATTGCGGATATTAACTGTTTTTTTTTAAGTTTAATTCAAAGCTTTAAACGAGTGTTTTCCACTCCCAGACTAAGCATGAAGTAAAATTTCGAGTTTAGAAAAGCCCCGTGAAAATTTGTCGAGGGTCGCGCAGCGACCCGAGACAAATTTTCGGGGCTTTTCTAAACTCGAAATTTTACTTCATGCGCCACGCGTATAAAACACTATAATATTGTCAAATTTATGTATATTCAAACTTCACTTGAAATCTGTGTTTTATACGCGTGGCGCATGAAGTAAAATTTCGAGTTTAGAAAAGCCCAGAAAATTTGTCTCGGGTCGCTGCGCGACCCTCGACAATTTTTCACGGGGCTTTTCTAAACTCGAAATTTTACTTCATGCTTAGTCTGGGAGTGGAAAACACTTGTCTAAAGCTTGTTCTCTTTTAAAAAATAACGGATGTCCGAAAATTCGAAGCTAATACATATCTACTTTTTTTTCATACACAAATTTCAATTTTCATATAAAATTTTAATTTTTATTTAAATCTCAAAAAAATCACAGATCTTTCTAATGTTATAAGCCATCATTTAAGCTAATTATTTTGCACAGAAAAAATATATTCAGCTTAGTATAAGCGCCTAAAGTAATGTTATTTTATAAAAATAATGACATACCTGGAATTGATACACCAATTGCGGATATTAACTGTTTTTTTTTTTTTAAGTTTAATTGAAAGCTTTAAACAAGTGTTTTCCACTCCCAGACTAAGCATGAAGTAAAATTTCGAGTTTAGAAAAGCCCCGTGAAAATTTGTCGAGGGTCGCGCAGCGACCCGAGACAAATTTTCGGGGCTTTTCTAAACTCGAAATTTTACTTCATGCGCCACGCGTATAAGACACTATAATATTGTCAAATTTATGTATATTCGAACATCACTTGAAATCTGTGTTTTATACGCGTGGCGCATGAAGTAAAATTTCGAGTTTAGAAAAGCCCAGAAAATTTGTCTCGGGTCGCGGCGCGACCCTCGACAAATTTTCACGGGGCTTTTCTAAACTCGAAATTTTACTTCATGCTTAGTCTGGGAGTGGAAAACACTTGTCTAAAGTTTGAACTCTTTTAAAAAATAACGGATGTCCGAAAATTCGAAGCTAATGCATATGTTTACCTAAAAGAAAAATTCCCTGTATATAATATAAGGTGGCTCTCATTTTTTTTGCAAATGGTGGCTTTCTTATTTTTGTATCATTGCGTTAAATCACTTCTGATATTTTCAGTAACATTTTCTTCTTACTAATTGTAATTTTTTTGAGATTTAAATAAAAATAAAAATTTTATATGAAAATTGAAATTTGTGAATGAAAAAAAAGTACATATGCATTAACTTCGAATTTTCGGACATCCGTTATTTTTTAAAAGAGTTCAAGCTTTAAACAAGTGTTTTCCACTCCCAGACTAAGCATGAAGTAAAATTTCGAGTTTAGAAAAGCCCCGTGAAAATTTGACGAGGGTCGCGCAGCGACCCGAGACAAATTTTCGGGGCTTTTCTAAACTCGAAATTTTACTTTATGCGCCACGCGTAGAAAACACTATAATATTGTCAAATTTATGTATATTCGAACTTCACTTGAAATCTGTGTTTTATACGCGTGGCGCATGAAGTAAAATTTCGAGTTTAGAAAAGCCCCGTGAAAATTTGTCGAGGGTCGCGCAGCGACCCTCGACAAATTTTCACGGGGCTTTTCTAAACTCGAAATTTTACTTCATGCTTAGTCTGGGAGTGGAAAACACTTGTCTAAAGCTTGAACTCTTTTAAAAAATAACGGATGTCCGAAAATTCGAAGCTAATCCATATGTTTACTTAAAAGAAAAATTCCCTGTATATAATATAAGGTAGCTCTCATTTTTTTTTTGCAAATGGTGGCTTTTTTATTTTTGTATCATTGCGTTAAATGACTTCTGATATTTTCAGTAACTTTGCCTTTTTACTAAGCTATTTTGGAATAATTTTTATATTTCTTAAAATTTTAATAATTCATAGACATTCATATAGAAATAGTCGATTTGACTTTTCTTCATTTAAACCGCTGTGCTTTATAAAACTTACACCTAATAGCAATTTTTTGCAAAGATGTTAAATCATAATAGAGTAAGCTTGTATTTTAGCTGTAACTACTTTTTCTAACTTAAAAATTGAGCTAAGTATTAGCGTTTAAACATAGATTTTGGTTGAATAATTCAAAATTTTCTATTGTTTGTAAAAGTTTCAAAAATTTGTAGATATATTTTTTTTGTAAAAAATAAGTAGCTTTAGTTGTTTCTAACATATGTAGGAATCTTTATACATTTTTTGAGATTTATATAAAAATTGAAAAATTTCACTTAAAAATTAACTTTTTTCATACAAATTTCAATTTTCGTTTAGAATGTTTTATTTTTTCCCTAATCTCAAATTCACAGATTTTTTTAACAACATAAGCAATAATTAAGGTTAGTTATTTTGCACAGAAAAAAATTGTCAAGTGCTTTAAACTAAATTGAATATCTATGCAAACGTAAAAGTTGAAACAAGATCAAATCAAATTAGATTTTAAATATTTCATTGTATAATTCAATATCCGGAGGTGTATTTGCACGGGAAGTAGTTGTTTCAATGGATATTTATGGTCTTAAATTGTCTTATTAATTAAGACACTGCATTTTCACGAATAGTTTTTTCGTAATTTTATATATTATGTAAAAGTTGAATTTTCAAAAATCATACTTTTTTTCTGTTAAACACATTTTAAAAGTTACAAAAAATCAGAAATGGTTAAACTTAGCCCCACCTTTCTTTTATTAAGCTACATTAGAATTGTTTATAAATGTCTTGAAATTTTAATAATTTCTAGATGTTTTTATAGAAATAGCCGGTTTGCTAATTTTCACACTTTCTTCATTTAAACCGCGGAGTTTAATAAAACCCACACTTGATTGATTTTCTTCGCAAAGATATCAATTCGTGATAAAATGGGCTTGAATTTAAGCTATAATTACTTTTTCTAGCTTAAATATTAAAATTAGTACAAGCGCTTAAAGAGGGATTTTGGTTAAATAATTTATTTATTTATTTATTTATTTATTAACGGAATCTCCATTTTATTACATAAGTACATATACATATTGTAATATATGATAAAAATAACAACAAACATAAAAATCATATAAAGAATTACATTGAATTATAACCGACTAAGACTACTGAACAAAAATAACAAAAACCATATAAAGAGTTACAATGATTACAGCCAACAAATTATTACTGAACTAGAGATCTAACAGTCAATGACATTGGATAGCCTAATACGACGTAATTGGACCTTAAACTGATGAATTGATGGTGTAAATAAAACAAAGTTGGGATTATTGCTAATACCATTGGCATACCTCATCAATTGATTTCCTATCGCTCGTAAAAATTAAAAAAGTTAGTGGTAATAATTTTTCTATAAAAAATAAGTAGCCCAGGTTCTTTCTTATGTGTGTAAGAATATTCATGAATTTTTTGAGATTTAAAAAAAAAAATTGAAATACCACTAAAAAATCATCCTTTTTTTCCATACTTGAATTGAAATTATTATATGTTTTCTTTTAATTTCATAAATTTTACAGATCTTTTTAATAATGTAAGTAATAACATAAGCTAATTATTTTGCTTAGAAAAAAAATGTCAAGTCCCCTCTTCACATTTTTTGAGATATATATAAAAATTGAAAAATTTCACTTAAAAATTAACTTTTTTCATACAAATTTCAATTTTCGTTTAGAATGTTTCATTTTTTCCTTAATCTCAAATTCACAGATCTTTCTAACAACATAAGCAACAACTAAGGTTAGTTATTTTGCACAGAAAAAAATTGCCAAGTGCTTTAAACTAAATTGAATATTTATGCAAACGTAAAAGTTGAATTTTCAAAAATCATACTTTTTTTCTGTTAAACACATTTTAAAAGTTACAAAAAATCAAAAATGAGTAAACTTAGCCCCACCTTTCTTTTATTAAGCTACTTTAGAATTGTTTAAAAATGTCTTGAAATTTTAATAATTTCTAGATGTTTTTATAGAAATAGCCGGTTTGCTAATTTTCACACTTTCTTCATTTAAACCGCGGAGTTTAATAAAACCCACACTTGATTGATTTTCTTCGCAAAGATATCAATTCGTGATAAAATGGGCTTGAATTTAAGCTATAATTACTTTTTCTAGCTTAAATATTAAAATTAGTACAAGCGCTTAAAGAGGGATTTTGGTTAAATAATTTATTTATTTATTTATTTATTTATTAACGGAATCTCCATTTTATTACATAAGTACATATACATATTGTAATATATGATAAAAATAACAACAAACATAAAAATCATATAAAGAATTACATTGAATTATAACCGACTAAGACTACTGAACAAAAATAACAAAAACCATATAAAGAGTTACAATGATTACAGCCAACAAATTATTACTGAACTAGAGATCTAACAGTCAATGACATTGGATAGCCTAATACGACGTAATTGGACCTTAAACTGATGAATTGATGGTGTAAATAAAACAAAGTTGGGATTATTGCTAATACCATTGGCATACCTCATCAATTGATTTCCTATCGCTCGTAAAAATTAAAAAAGTTAGTGGTAATAATTTTTCTATAAAAAATAAGTAGCCCAGGTTCTTTCTTATGTGTGTAAGAATATTCATGAATTTTTTGAGATTTAAAAAAAAAAATTGAAATACCACTAAAAAATCATCCTTTTTTTCCATACTTGAATTGAAATTTTGATATGTTTTCTATTAATTTCATAAAATTTACAGATCTTTTTAATAATGTAAGTAATAACATAAGCTAATTATTTTGCTTAGAAAAAAAAATGTCAAGTCCCCTCTTCACATTTTTTGAGATATATATAAAAATTGAAAAATTTCACTTAAAAATTAACTTTTTTCATACAAATTTCAATTTTCGTTTAGAATGTTTCATTTTTTCCTTAATCTTAAATTCACAGATCTTTCTAACAACATAAGCAACAACTAAGGTTAGTTATTTTGCACAGAAAAAAATTGCCAAGTGCTTTAAACTAAATTGAATATTTATGCAAACGTAAAAGTTGAATTTTCAAAAATCATACTTTTTTTCTGTTAAATACATTTTAAAAGTTACAAAAATCAGAAATGGGTAAACTTAGCCCCACCTTTCTTTTACTAAGCTACTTTATAATTGTTTATAAATGTCTTGAAATTTTAATAATTTCTAGATATTTTTATAGAAATAGCCGGTTTGCTAATTTTCACACTTTCTTCATTTAAACCGCTGAGTTTCATAAAACCCACACTTGATTGAATTTCTTCGCAAAGATATCAATTCCTGATAAAATGAGCTTAAATTTAAGCTATAATTACTTTTTTTTAGCTTAAATATTAAAATTTGTATAAGCGCTTAAAGATGGATTTCGGTTAAATAATTGATTTCCTATCGCTCGTAAAAATTAAAAAAATTAGTGGTCATAATTTTTCTATAAAAAATAAGTAGCCCAGGTTCTTTCTTATGTGTGTAAGAATATTCATGAATTTTTTGAGATTTAAAAAAAAAAATTGAAATACCACTAAAAAATCATCCTTTTTTTCCATACTTGAATTGAAATTATTATATGTTTTCTTTTAATTTCATAAAATTTACAGATCTTTTTAATAATGTAAGTAATAACATAAGCTAATTATTTTGCTTAGAAAAAAAATGTCAAGTCCCCTCTTCACATTTTTTGAGATATATATAAAAATTGAAAAATTTCACTTAAAAATTAACTTTTTTCATACAAATTTCAATTTTCGTTTAGAATGTTTAATTTTTTCCTTAATCTCAAATTCACAGATCTTTCTAACAAGTGCTTTAAACTAAATTGAATATTTATGCAAACGTAAAAGTTGAATTTTCAAAAATCATACTTTTTTTCTGTTAAACACATTTTAAAAGTTACAAAAAATCAGAAATGGGTAAACTTAGCCCCACCTTTCTTTTATTAAGCTACTTTATAATTGTTTATAAATGTCTTGAAATTTTAATAATTTCTAGATATTTTTATAGAAATAGCCGGTTTGCTAATTTTCACACTTTCTTCCTTTAAACCGCTGAGTTTCATAAAACCCACACTTGATTGAATTTCTTCGCAAAGATATCAATTCGTAATAAAATGGGCTTGAATATAAGCGTTTTAAATACTTTTTTTAGCTTAAATATTAAAATTAGTATAAGCGCTTCAAGGTGGATTTTGGTTAAATAATTGATTTCCTATCGCTCGTAAAAATTAAAAAAAATAGTGGTCCTAATTTTTTCTATAAAAAATAAGTAGCCCAGACTCGTTCTTATATGTGTGAGAATATTCATGAATTTTTTGAGATTTTTTTAAAAAATTTGAAATATCCACTAAAAAATCATCATTTTTTTCCATACTTGAATTGACATTTTTATATGTTTTCTTTTAATTTCATAAAATTTACAGATCTTTTTATTAATTTAAGTAATAACATAAGCTAATTATTTTACTTAGAAAAAAAATTTCAAGTCCCCTCTTCACAAATTGAAATTTTCATATGACTTTTCTTTTAATTTCATAAAATTCACAGATGTAAGTAATAATTTAAGCAATTTAATTAAACACAGTTATATTCCTTTCTTCACTTTTGTTTTTCTTGCTAGATGTACATTTCGGGTACTAAGTACCCATTATCAATAGCTAACTGAGTTAGCTATTGATAATGGGTACTTAGTACCTGAAATGTACATCTAGCAAGAAAAATAAAAGTGAAGAAAGGAATTTAACTGTGTTTAATTAAATGACTTAACACCTTCATGTATTATTATTATTATTATTATTATAAAACTACATTAATTTAAGTAATAATTTAAGCTAATTATTTTGCTCAGAAAATTAATTTCAAGTCCCCTCTTCACAAATTGAAATTTTCATATGACTTTTTTTTAATGTCATCAAATTCACAGATCTTTCTAAAAATGTAAGTAATAATTTAAGCTAATTATTTTGCTCTGAAAAAAAATTCAAGTCCACTAAACCGAATTGAATGTTTATGCATACTTAGAAGTAGAATTATCAAAAAATCATAGCTGAGAAAATCACTCCTGAATTTTGATAAAATTTAAGGTAAATGTTCAATATACTACACGCTTTCAAAATATGTAAAGATCTGAAAATACCACTTGCATAGATTTCAAGTTATTTGTTGCGATGTGGTGTTTGTTTAAAGTTTAATGAATTATCTCACTGGAAGATATCACCACTCTAAGGCAGATGTTTAAGTTTTTTGTATAAAGAAAAACACTTCGAAGCACATTTAACTTGGTATATTCAAAATTCAAAATAATTACAAGTATTTACAGCGAAATGTTTGACAGTTGATGTTTAGATGTTTAAGATTTGTTGTTTAAAGTTTGGTGTTTATAGTTTGAAGTTTAGAATTAGAATCTTTATCTTTAAATTATAAAATGTGAATTGAGAAAAATATGTTTAGGAATGTGGGGGCAAAGTCGCTGTTATTGGTCACCCGTACTTCAGCTGATGATCCCAAAAGAAGTGGTGGTAAGAAATTCCTTGGAATTAAAAATCTGGATTTTCTCTTTAAAATATTGTTAATGAGTTTAAAAAAATACGAATGACCAAAACAACTCGCCTGCTGTGCGAAAAGGGCGCGACCGTTACAGATTGCTCTACCCTAATAAACTCATAAACCTAATATATAATATTACGAAAAAACTATTCGTGAAAATGCAAACAATGTCTTAATTATTAAAACAATTGAAGACGATAAATATCTATTGAAACAACTACTTCCCGTGCAATTACACCTCCGGATATTTAATTATACAATGAGATATTTAAAATCTTATTTAATTTGGTTTAATATCCGGAGGTGTATTTGCACGGGCAGTAGTTGTTTTAATGGATATTTATCGTCTTAAATTGTCTGATTAATTAAGACATTGTTTGCATTTTCACGAATAGTTTTTTCGTAATTTTACACCTCCGGATATTGAATTATACAATGAAATATTTAAAATCTTATTTAATTTGGTTCAATACCCGGAGGTGTATTTGCACGGGAAGTAGTTGTTTTAATCGATATTTATCGTCTTAAATTGTCTTAGTAATTAAGACATTGTTTGCATTTTTACGAATAGTTTTTTCGTAATTTTATATATTATGTTTAAAGTGTGCAAACTATAAGAAGCGTAAGCTTATTTTCTCGAATTCAAATAGTTTTGAATTTGAATTTATCTTGTTTGAACTGTACCGTAAGGTAAATAATAAAGTCTCACATCCTTCATACCTGCTAATGACATAATCCCCTTTTTTACCAATAAATACCGACCATCATTTTCACTCATTCCATTTCTGTGTACCTGTTCATTCCACACACAGCACTTTTTCCAAGTAAGTTTGTTTTAATTTTATTCCTATTTTTTTTAAACGTCATAAGCAAAGCTATACTGAAGAGAGATAAATCTCGAAACGCGTCTATAGATGGCCTAAGACATTAGTTTTAATCCAAGTCCTTTCACTTCTAATTTGTTGCTATCTCTCCTTTCATTTTAAATTGTATTGTTAGTTGGTTTGAAGAGAATTTGACCTAAACGTTACATATACTCTAATAGAGCGTTCTAACATACCAAATTAAATAAGATTTTAAATATTTCATTGTATAATTCAATATCGTCTAAAATTGTCATATTAATTAAGACATTGTTTGCATTTTTACGAATAGTTTTTTCATAATTTTATATATTATGTTTAAAGTATGCAAACTATAAGAAGCGTAAGCTTATTTTCTCGAATTCAAATAGTTTTCAATTTGAATTTATCTTGTTTAAACTCATAAACCTATTCAAAATAGATCTCTTTTATTCAGAAAAACTTCCAAAACGTGATAGTTCACGATTACAAGGTTTATTTCGTATTACTGGATGACGACCTATTTTGAGGAATGTTAATAGGGGTAGAGCAATTAAATAATGAAATAAAAATATACAGAAACGATTCGTAACATTATTTTCACCCAAAATTAAAATGTGAAAGTGCGTGCTTTTTTACCCTAATTTTCATGTATGAGTACGTCTAGAAATAAGAAATTAGGTATCCTTTTTTAATACAATCAATTCAAAGCTGATA
This sequence comes from Philonthus cognatus, assembly GCA_932526585.2. NCBI lineage: Eukaryota > Metazoa > Arthropoda > Insecta > Coleoptera > Staphylinidae > Philonthus > Philonthus cognatus. The sequence continues at coordinate 81,646,435 of OW052245.1, read as the reverse complement.
TTGTATAAAATATAAATTCCTAGTATTCTGTCTTATTTATATGAAATACGAATTGCTACTTTGATCAATTGTTATAGTCTGAGGAAGACCAAGTCGGCGCCGCATATAAATTCATCCCCAACTGGCATTATTCATCGGTCTGTATTTTGTGGGGGGTGGTGGAAAAAAATTGGCCGGCGCATCAATAAATGGACAAAACTGCATGTCTCTAGGAAACGTCTGAAACAATTTCTGGCCAATTTGCAAACCAAATTCCGCCCCAGAATCTCAAATAACACCAATTTCGGCGCTCCCTCGAATTTAAAGCGCGGCGTCAATTTATTCCGTTCCTTTTTTGTTTATATACACTGAATATTTTCATATAATGGAGCGGGGAAAACTATCGGTAACCTCCACGACCTCCCATGAAAACCGCCCCCGATTCAATAACGGGCGTATATTCCGCGCGAATGTTATATGTATGATCCACAAGTGAGAATTTATAAGGTTTGAATAGCTGAAAAATCAACTTTTATTTTCGGGTATCACAGCATGCTGCCAAATATTCTATTCAATAATGGATAACTGGGCTAAGAACTGAATTTCAATTTGTTTGATTCTACTATAAAAAAAATAAAAAATTGATTGTGAGTTACGTTACGATCAAACTAATTTGACGAATAAAGCACTAATAACCTTTCTTTACACTTTTATTTGAATTACCAAATGTACATTTCGGACACAAAGTGACCATTACCAATGTTTTAACACTGTGTTAATCCATTGATAATGGTCACTTTGTGCCCGAAATGTACATTTGGTAATTCAAATAAAAGTGTAAAGAAAGGTTATTAGTGCTTTATTCGTCAAATTGATTCTACTATATCATATTTCACGTATTTTTTTTTTCATGTAATAAAAAATGAATCAGTTTAACCTAAAAAATACGTGTAATTTACTGAAATGCATCTCAATCGAATTACTGATTTTTTTCTTCATGCGCCACGCGTGTAAAACACTGAAATATTGTGTTGTTTAAAATATACTTTTAAAGTAGTATAGTAAAGCAGTATATTTTTAACATTATGTTAAATCAGTGTTTTATACGCGTGGCGCATGAAGTAAAATTTCGAGTTTAGAAAAGCCTGAAAATTTGGTTTGGTTGCTCCGCGCTTCGCGCTACGCAACCAAATCAAATTTTCAGGCTTTTCTAAACTCGAAATTTTACTTCATGCTTAACCTGGGAGTGGAAAACACTCGTTTAAAGCTTCAAATTGAATTCATTTAAAAAACGTAGTATGTAAAAATTATACGCAAATTTTAATTATTTTCAATTCGTGTATAAAATTTGTGTTTCTGTAGTTTTGTTTCTATTCTATCAATCTTTTTTGTTTGCAGGAAAACAGAACGTGTTTATTTTCTAAGTATCGCTTCTAAATTTATCCAATTATCCAATTATCCAATTCAACATTAAAGTGAAATGAGGTGGAGCCCCATCATGCATAAACCACATATCACGCCTAAGTAAAAGCGGCACATCCTCCAGTAAGACTGGCAATTCCTGAAGATGTTGTAAGTACTGTTCTCCATTTAAATTTTGTGGTAAAATTACTGGTCCTACAATAATATCATTTACTATACTGGCCCAAACATTTATTTTAAATTTTCGTTGGAAATGCATGGTTTTAGTTGCATGTGGACTATCTTCGGAATAAACATGCTCATTTTTAAGATTTGTTATACCTCTTCGGGTAAAACACGCTTCGTCTGTAAACAAAATTGTCTTGGCGAAATTCAAATTGTCAATTTGGTTATTAACAATAAATTGGCAAAACTGAAGTCGCTTATCGTGATCCTGAGGCATTAGCTCTTGAACTTTTTGAATGTGATATGGGTATAGCAGTTGCTCTTTAAACACCTTATGCACAACATTTTTAGATACGCCTAGTTCAGCACCTAAACGCCGGGTACTTTTAGATGGATCTTCATCTATCCGTTCTAAAATCTCTTCTTCAACATCCACAGTTCGTACAGTGCGTCTTCTACCACAATCCCTCGCAGAGTATTCTAAGCGGCCAGTTTCTCGAAGTCGCCTTTCTACGGAAGCAAATGTTTGATGGTTTGGTATTCGGCGATTTGGAAATCTTTCACTGTACACTCTTACACATTTGCGGCAATTACCTTCACAAAACCCAAAAACTAAAACAATATCAGTTGATTCATTAATTGAGTACATGACTGACGTTGTCACAAAATCACCGATAACTGAATTTCAAAGGTGTCTCAATTTCTATTTTTGTAAATAAAGAATCAGTTTTTTTTTAGAATTTTATTTCTTTGTTGTTTTGACAAATAAAAAAAAAAAATTGTGGCGAAAATAGCAAAATTTTATAAGAGACAAAAAATACGTAAAATTGAATGATCTTGCAGAAAAAATGTATTCCTTATGATTTGACCTGTTGAATAAAAAGATTTAGGTATCTTAAGAAGTCGATGGTCCTAGTTTGACCACTTACTTTAAACGTAGGATAAAGAAACATATCGCAAAAAGTGCATGGTATCAATGTAATTAAATGTGCCAAATTAGGTTTTCTTACCTAATTCCAAAATAAAAATATTTGAAAAATAATGAAAAAAAAAATAATATCTTTGAGGCCTCGTAGATGGCTTAGGAACCACTTTTGGATAGAGATAAGTTTAGTTAAATCGTCTTATTTTGTTTCAGAGAATATGTGGTAGAGCGTTGTACAGACCATTCGGGGACACCCTGTATATACTTAAAAGAAAAACTCTTTGTATTTCACTCACACCAAAAAATACTCAAAATTTAGAAGAAGGGTTCAAAACATGTTAAATTAATACTCTTCTGTTATTTTTACTAAATTATTTATACTGCTTATTTTTTGAATAATATTTGCTTAGTCCCAATATGAAATTGCTTATTCTTTATGCGATATTGATTAGTCTTGATTTGATATTATAAAGGTATAGAACATTTGTTTGTTTATTTCTGTATTAATACAATAGATGGTCTAATAAATAACTAGTATTAATTGTAATGATGCCGACCATATGGTATCGATCTTAGTGATATATTAGAAAAACAATATCGATATAAATATCAATCATCCTGTATGGCAAATCGATATTCCTAGGTATCGTTAAATATAATTGTAGATAAAATATCAATGAATTACATGAATTACGCAAGGATTAATTTTAATTGATAAATAAGAAACACAAATAACCTTCCTTTACAATTTTATTTAAAATCCCAGGTTTTCATTACGAACACACAGTGACCATTATCAATGGATTAATAACATAATAATTAAAATGTAAATTAATTCATTATATACAAAATTACGAAAATGTTATTCGTGAAAATGCAAACAATGTCTTAATTAATAAGACAACTTAAGACAATAAATATCTATTAAAACAATTTATTGTCTTAAGATGTCTTGTTAATTAAGACATTGTTTGTATTTTCACGAATAACATTTTCGTAATTTTATATATACTGTTTAAAGTGTGCAAACTATAAGAAGCGTAAGCTTATTTTCTCGAATTCAAATAGTTTTGAATTTGATCTATTCTTGTAAATTAATTCAATAAAAATTAGGATAAATACAATTGATCTGATACATTTTTTTATTGAAATACACATAAGTTAATATACACAGAGAAAAAAAAATCCCTGTGGAATTTTAGCACAGCATTTATACAGTTGATATTAAATAAACTCACCAAATTTAATTAAAACCATTATAAATTCTATTGCATTCATTTCTAGTGGAACATCTGATCCAAATGTACAATTTCACACTCACTCTCGAAAGGTTCACAAACTACTAAAATCCAAGCCGTTTTACCAACAACAACAATCCGCTTTTATTTTTAATCGAGACACACAAAAACATTCAAAATTATAATCGCTTGGAGATAAATGCATCCTTGCGCCGTTCGTGTTTAACTTGATGTGCGTTGAGACGTTTAATAGAGGTCAAGTATTCGCGCAGTGAAATTTACGCCAGTGTTTATGGAAAATATTTAAGATGGATTATTGATTTTTGAGTTCTTCATTGCAGTATTAATCGAAGTGTGATTCTTGTGAAATGCTGGTGTGTTTTGGGAAACAGCGTTGGAGGATTTTCATATTTAATTCAACTCACACGAGCCCGCAGATAAAGGTTAGAAAATTCATTAAAACATATTTTTTATTTTCTTTTATTTTTTTTTTAAATAAATTCAATTTGAAGCTTTAAACGAGTGTTTTCCACTCCCAGGTTAAGCATGAAGTAAAATTTCGAGTTTAGAAAAGCCTGAAAATTTGGTTTGGTTGCGTAGCGCGAAGCGCGGAGCAACCAAACCAAATTTTCAGGCTTTTCTAAACTCGAAATTTTACTTCATGCGCCACGCGTATAAAACACTGATTTACTATAAAGTTAAAAATATACTGCTTTAGTATAGTACTTTAAAAGTATATTGTAAACAACACAATATTGCAGTGATTTACACGCGTGGCGCATGAAGTAAAATTTCGAGTTTAGAAAAGCCTGAAAATGTGGTTTGGTTGCTCCGCGCTTCGCGCTACGCAACCAAACCAAATTTTCAGGCTTTTCTAAACTCGAAATTTTACTTCATGCTCAACCTGGGAGTGGAAAACACTCGTTTCAAGCTTTAAATTGAACTCATTTGAAAAACGTTTCTATCCATCATTTTCGTTTTTGGGATTTAATTCAACTTACACGACCCCGCAGATAAAGGTTAGAAAATTCACTAAAACATATTTTTTATTTTCTTTTATTTTTTTTTTAAATAAATTCAATTTGAAGCTTTAAACGAGTGTTTTCCACTCCCAGGTTAAGCATGAAGTAAAATTTCGAGTTTAGAAAAGCCTGAAAATTTGGTTTGGTTGCGTAGCGCGAAGCGCGGAGCAACCAAACCAAATTTTCAGGCTTTTCTAAACTCGAAATTTTACTTCATGCGCCACGCGTATAAAACACTGATTTACTATAAAGTTAAAAATATACTGCTTTAGTATACTACTTTAAAAGTATATTGTAAACAACACAATATTGCAGTGTTTTACACGCGTGGCGCATGAAGTAAAATTTCGAGTTTAGAAAAGCCTGAAAATGTGGTTTGGTTGCTCCGCGCTTCGCGCTACGCAACCAAACCAAATTTTCAGGCTTTTCTAAACTCGAAATTTTACTTCATGCTCAACCTGGGAGTGGAAAACACTCGTTTCAAGCTTTAAATTGAACTTATTTGAAAAACGTTTCTATCCATCTTTTTCGTTTTTGGGATTTAATTCAACTCACACGACCCCGCAGATAAAGGTTAGAAAATTTATTAAAACATATTGTAAGTTATTTTGAATTGTGGAGGCTTCTACTTCATTATACATGTTAATTTAACACAATAAAACACTTTTTACTTTGTTTGTATAACACAATTTATTTTTATGTGACTGCAGTTTCGGCAAATTCAGCTTGCCATTATCAAACATGAAGTGTTTCATGTTGAATGTGGGTTTTAACTAAGTTTTTCATTAGAAATAGTTGTTCGCCTATTATAAAGTGGTTTAAGAGACCAGTACTTACTTTCAGTCATCTAATGTAATTTTCTCTTATTTGAGAAATTCATTTAAGAAAATAATCAGAAGAAATTCTTTCTAACACAATAGGTATAAAGCTATGATTAGCCCCACAAATTTCAGAACATTGTCCAAAGAAAATTCCTGTACGATTTACGGTTTCATGTTGGCAAGCTGAATTTGCCGAAACTGCAGTCACATAAAAATAAATTGTGTTATACAAACAAAGTTAAAAGTGTTTTATTGTGTTATATTGTAAGTTAACTGAAACAGTAATACTCTCTTTATTATAAGTTAATTTAAGAATGCTTGTACAAGGATTTTTTCTTGTAAGTATACATATCCCGATGTATTCTCTGTAAATGTTCAGGCACTCGTTGATTTTAAAAAGCGTCCAATTTAGCAGTTTATACGAACATTATCATTATAAGTATAAATTAAATTGCCAATTCTTGATTGCAGAATACTTCAAACATTAAGAGTGCGATTCTTTTCGCAATCTACAAGTTAGTCTTACAAAGACTATATTAAACACTCATTGAAACAACTACTTCTCGAGCGTATACCGAGACGAACATTGAACTATACAACAAGTGTTTGTTTTACATACAGTAACCTACTGCTAATGTAACAATTTGGGTCAAATTATTCAGGCTAAGGTGTCAAATTGTTTATAAGGAACGGCAAAGCTATACTGATGAGAGATAAATTTCGAAACGCGTCTATAGATGGCCTGAATAATTTGACCCAAATTGTTACATTTGCAGTAGGTTACTGTATGTAACAACAAACAGCAAACTACTCCGTGTTTGATAATGACAAGCTAAATTTGTCGAAACTGCAGTCACATTAAATAAAACGTGTTATACAAACAAAGTTAAAAGTGTTTCAGTGTGTAATTAACATGTATAACGAAGTAGAAGCCTCCACAATACAGAATTTAGCAAACACTTGTATAATTCAATGTCCGTCGTGGTATTAGCTCGGGAAGTAATTGCGTCAATGAGTATTTGATATAGTCTTTATATGACTAACTTGTTGTAAATTGCGAAAAGAATCGCACTTTTAATGATCATTATAATTTTGTGTAGAATACTGAGTTATTGATTATTTACAACAAACACGGCTTTAATCAACTGTTTTGGAATTAGTTTGAAAGTATCAAATTCAAATTATAAAGCAGCGCTGTAATTACAGAGTTTACTCGTACAGCGCTTACACTAATCTTAAATTCATCCAATAATAATTGCTTACCTGCTCTTCTCCCTTTTGCTACTTCTCTCAAGCCAGCGTAACTTCTTTACCTACCTTTTTCCGCTCTCTTATCCCGCTAGAAGATTAAAATACAAACCGTTTGTTTTCTAAACGCCAGTTACGTGACTCCGGCTCCAGTGTGTTAAAGGGCGACAACATAAATAATTAACACCCCGCTTTTTGAGAATTATGTGTGTGTATGAGAGTGGGTCCGGGTGTGCTAATTGCGTCCAGGGCTGGTTAATAATGTAGTTTTTTTTGTGCTTCCCATAAAAGCGGGATTAAAGGTGAATTAGATTGTGCACGCGCGAGGAATTCCAATAAAGTGGTGTGTGTTGGGGGGGGGGGAAGCAAACGGGGAAAATAACAAGTCGATGGGATTGGTTTCAGCTTTATTGATGGATTTTGTTATAATGGCTATGGCTGGCTAAATTATGATTAATTATATCACGCACCAAGAAATGTAAACTCCACAGAATTGCTCAATATTTATTAAGCACGTATCGTCAAGTGGGAAATAGAAAGCATTATATGCGCAGGTAATTAATTACATTTAATTATTCTCATTTTTCAAATGGTAATGTTTGTATTCTATAATATATAGTTCAATAATAGTAGATCTTCGATTAAAACACTTGGTTTGTTTCACTGATTTATTATTAAATCAGTGAAATAAACCAAATATTTTATTTCACTGATTTATTATTAAATCAGTGAAATAAACGAAATATTTTATTTCACTGATTTATTATTAAATCAGTGAAACAAACCAAATATTTCTTAAACAAGTTTCTCATCTTTCACGTGGTGAAACATATTTAACTATGATTTAAAAAAGGAAAACACTTGGTTAAATTTTACTAATATTAGTGAAATTTAATTAAGTGTTTTCCTTTTTAAAATCCAAGTATTTTAATCAAAGTTCTACTATTAATTAAATAATATTTTGTATTGTGGAGGCTTCTACTTCGTTCTACATGGTAATTTAACAATAAAAATTAATAATTAAATAATCTACTATTAATTAAGTTAAGTGAGAAATTAATTTAACATAATATAAAGTTCCATAAACTATTAATTAAAAGACTTGCTAAAGTTTAACTGATTTTATTTAACTCTTCGCCTTAATAAAACAAATAAGACAATACCAAGTCTTTTATTTAACAGTTTATAGTTTGAAATGTTTTTCTACGGCTTAAGTGAAAAATTAATTATAAATAAAAAGTTCATTTTCCACCGCTGTTTGTATTAAACACAAACTAACATTAATTGCGTTTTTTTTTTAATCTTTGAGGCATTGGGCCCGTTCAGCAAAATGTTCAAGATTCAACATGTTATTATAAATAAACAGTTTCATTTTCCACCGCTGTTTGTATTAATCACAAACTAACATTAATTGCGTTTTTTTTTAATCTTCGAGGCATTGGGCCCGTTCAGCAAAATGTTCAAGATTCAACATGTTATTATAAATAAAAAGTTTCATTTTCCACCGCTGTTTGTATTAAACACAAACTAACATTAATTGCGTTTTTTTTTAATCTTCGAGGCATTGGGCCCGTTCAGCAAAATGTTCAAGATTCAACATGTTTGGATTTGTTTGTGATGTATGTTGGTACCTAATGAACGGTACTTCGGTCGGTCTATTCCGTGCGATTGCAAAAATCCCATACCGTTCACGATTAACAACCCGGTCATCAGAGAATTCCCCAACAGTTGGCAGTAAACTCCCAACTGTTGTCTCTGCTGAACGGGCCCATTTTCAATAATTTCAATATTGATATCAAAAAAAATACTGAGATTTTTCATACCACTTTTATTGATGAATGTGGTGTAGAAAAGTTTCATTTTTTTTCATATAAAAGAAAGTGAACCACAATTTAAACCTAAAATACTAGACATTATGTCTTCTTTAACTACGAACTTATTTCAGGATGAAATATTTTGAAAAATAGGTATACTTTATAGAAAGTGGGTACTAACTTTATACTTATAGGTTAGATGTACTTACAACCTAACTAACCTATACCGATTAAAGTAATATTAACTATATACCAATAATTTCATTTTTTAAATTATTGATATAGAGTTGATATCACTTTAATCGGTATAGGTTAGTTAGGTTGTGAGAAATATGTGGCAAATCTTTAATAAAACCGGCGTTTTTTTAACAATCGTCAGTTTTGACTGTAATTGACATTCTTTTTATATAAATTGACCTTTTCGAGGAAGAATTGACAAATGTTTTATGTAAACTGATTATTTTTAAAGTAAAATCATTCGGTTGAAAGTCATGTTTGCCGATTTTTGTGTATATAGTAAATTTCCAAAGTAAAATGTGATTTTGACAGTAAATATAAATTTCTGGAAAAGATAATAGAACCAGTATATAGTCAATGTAATCAACATATTATTTTCTCTGTGTTATTTTTTTCCTTAAAGATCACTTAATATTTCAAAATATTTCATCCCTAAATAAGGACGTATTTAAAACGAAAAAATATACCCTGTTTTTTTAATTTGTTAGACGAAATAACATTAGCAACATTTATTAACATATTCAGTAAGTATATTATAAAATTCACTTTAAATACGAGTTTTATACGCGTGGCGCATGAAGTAAAATTTCGAGTTTAGAAAAGCCCCGTGAAAATTTGTCTCGGGTCGCTGCGCGACCCTCGACAAATTTTCTACGCGGGGCTTTTCTAAACTCGAAATTTTACTTCATGCTTAGTCTGGGAGTGGAAGACACTCATTTGTTTCATCATTAAAACAATTGAATATTATTTATTATCAATTGTTTTATTGATGAAACAAACGAGTGTCTTCTACTCCCAGACTAAGTATGAAGTAAAATTTCGAGTTTAGAAAAGCCTGAAAATTTGGCTCGGGCGCGTAGCGAAGCGGAGCGACCGAGCCAAATTAGGCTTTTCTAAACTCGAAATTTTACTTCATGCGCCACGCGCACAAAACGCGGATTCAATGTGAGAAAGGTCTTAAACCAATTGACAAGTAAAATAAGTTTAATAAATCAATTATTTAAATGATGGGAAAATGCTATACTTTTATACTTTTATACTACGCGACCAAACCAAATTTTCAGGCTTTTCTAAACTCGAAATTTTACTTCATGCTTAGTCTGGGAGTGGAAAACACTCGCTAACATTTTCACAACAATAACGAATGCCTAAATATTACTGCATATACATTAAAAATGCAAAAGTGTGAACTGATTATTTTTGAAGTGAAATTATTCGGTCGAAAGTCGCATTTGCTGATTTTCGTGTATTTTGTGATTTCCGACGTAAAACATGATTTTGACGTAAAATATAAATTTCTCGAAAAGCTAATTAAGCCAGTATACAGCACAGAGAACATTTTATGTTGACTACATTTAACATAATATTTCCTCTGTTCTATTTCTTTTCTTAAAGATTACGTAATATTTAAAAATATTTCATCCCTAAATAAGGACGTATTCAACACAAAAAATACACTGTTTTTTTTTTTTAATTTGTTAGACAAAACAACATTAGCAACATTTATTAACATATTCAGTAGGTATATTTGAAACTTCGCTTTAAATACTTGTTGTATACGCGTGGCGCATGAAGTAAAATTTCGAGTTTAGAAAAGCCTGAAAATTTGGTTTGGCCGCTCCGCGCTTCGCGCTACGCGACCAAACCAAATTTTCAGGCTTTTCTAAACTCGAAATTTTACTTCATGCTTAGTCTGGGAGTGGAAAACACTCGTTAACACTTTTACAACAATAACGAATGCCTAACTATTACTGCATATACATTAAAAATGCAAAAGTGTGAAATGATTATTTTTGAAGTGAAATTATTTGGTCGAAAGTCACATTTGCTGATTTTCGTGTATTTCCGACGTAAAATATGATTTTGACGTAAAATATAAATTTCTCGAAAAGCTAATAAAGCCAGTATACAGCACGGAAAACATTTTATGTTGACTACATTTAACATAATATTTCCTCTGTTCTATTTCTTTTCTTAAAGATTACGTAATATTTAAAAATATTTCATCCTTAAATAAGGACGTATTCAACACAAAAAAATACACTGTTTTTTTTTTAATTTGTTAGACAAAACAACATTAGCAACATTTATTAACATATTCAGTAGGTATATTTGAAACTTCACTTTAAATACTCGTTGTATACGCGTGGCGCATGAAGTAAAATTTCGAGTTTAGAAAAGCCTGAAAATTTGGTTTGGTCGCTCCGCGCTTCGCGCTACGCGACCAAACCAAATTTTCAGGCTTTTCTAAACTCGAAATTTTACTTCATGCTTAGTCTGGGAGTGGAAAACACTCGCTAACACTTTCACAAAAATAACGAATGCTCTAATATTAGAGCATATACATTAAAAAATGCAAAAGTGTGAACTGATTATTTTTTAAGTGAAATTATTCGGTCGAAATTATTTCGTTATTTCCGACGTAAAACGTGATTTTGACGTAAAATATAAATGTCTCGAAAAGTTAATAAAGCCAGTGTGCAGCACAGAGAAAATATTATGTTAACTACATTTAACATAATATTTTCTCTGTGTTATTTCTTTCCTTAAAGATTACTTAATATTTCAAAATATTTCATCCTTAAATAAGGACGTATTTACCACAAAAAAATACGATGTTTCTTTAAAATTTGTTAGACGAAATAACATTAGCAACATTTATTAACATATTCAGTGGGTATATTTTGAACTTTACTTTAAATACGCGTATTATACGCGTGGCGCATGAAGTAAAATTTCGAGTTTAGAAAAGCCTAAAAATTTGGATTTGCCGAGGCGCGACTCGCTTCGCTCGCGCGCCCCGGCAAACCCAAATTTTCAGGCTTTTCTAAACTCGAAATTTTACTTCATGCTTAGTCTGGGAGTGGAAGACACTCGTTAACACTTTTATAAAAACAACGATAGCGCCTAAATATTACAGCATATACATTTAAAAATTGTCCATCTACCGATTTATTTTTTAATCATATGTGACCAATCGTTTGCGCTCAAAATATTGACAAAAACTCAGTATCGTATGCCCGCGGTACGAAATCTACGAAATTCAATAACCTTGGGAAATATTAAAAACTTATTTTCAAAGTAATGGCTCTGTTGTACAAACAGTGCGAATTCTAAACAGAAATTTCGCTCGAAATGAAGGACCAAACGCGCCCGCTGTACGCAAATCGGTGCAAATAATTAACAGGATTGGAATTTCAGTGGACCACAGAAGCTGCCTTTATCTTCATCCAGTGCGCACAGACAATAATATTTCTATTGTAGCCCAAAGTATCACTGTTTTAAACAATTGGTTCAATGCATTTTGATGACCTTCGAAGAGTTTTAAGGATTATTTTATTTCATGCTTAATCAGCCTATTCAAAAACATCAATTCGCCATTTCGGTCAACTCCCGGGGACCACTACAGAGGCATGATTATCGACTTATGTGACCAGAAATCGAGAACATGAACTTAAACGATTTTTGGTTTCAGCAGGATGGCGCCACATACCACAGCCTATCAAACAATCGATCCTTTGTGCACTAAGTGCGGTAATCGCGTAATTAGTCGTTTTTTGATATCAATTGGCTTTCACGGAGCTGCGAGTTGATGCCGTTGGGCCATTTTTTGTAGGATGCCATGTTATGCAGACAATCCACAAACTATTCTGGCGCTTAAGCACAATATTAATCGAGCTAATTGTGAGATAGAGCCCTCAACCATCGAAAATGTACTATGATTTAATAAAGAAAACACTTGGTTAAATTTCACTAATATTTTGGTTTTTTATTTCAACTAGTTTCGACTTTGAGTCATTCTCAAGGACTCGAGGACTCAAAGTCGAAACTAGTTGGAATAAAAAACCAAAATATTAGTGAAATTTAACCAAGTGTTTTCTTTATTAAATCATAGTTAAATATGTTTCACCAAGTGAAAGATGAGAAACTTGTTCAAGAAAATGTACTAACAAATTGGGTTGACAAGATAGGTTTCTGTCGTGCTAGCGGAGGCAGCCACATGAATGAAATTGTATTTAATTATTAATGCTAATAATAAACTAGGATCAGTATTTTTTAAAATGGTAGTGCTTTGTTAGCAAGAGCAATCCATCCTGCTCTTGCTAACAAAGCACTAACATTTAAAAAAATACTGATCCTAGTTTATTTTTTAGCATTTTTAAAAAGAAACCGCTAGATGGACCACCCAATACATTAAAAAATGCATAGGGATTGTAAACATTTACGGCAATTTGGTAAATCAAAACCGGTTTACCGTTAATTCACATTAATTGACTTACCTTAAACGAGAGTTTCCAATCCTTGATTAAGCATGAAAAATTTCGAGTTTAGAAAAGCCTGAAAATTTGGATTTGGGCGCTGAGCGAAGCGAAGCGCCCAAATCCAAATTTTCAGGCTTTTCTAAACTCGAAATTTTACTTCATGCGCCACGCCTATACAACACTGACTTAGAATGAAGTTCAAAAACCACACACAACGCTTATATGCAACCCAATACACGTTAACAGTATTTAATTGACTATAATCACTGTCTTAAACAATTGTTTAAATACATTTTGACGACCTTCTAAGAGTATTAAGGATTATTCCTTATAAATAAATACATTTGTATGTACAAAGAATACTTAAAAGCAATTATAGGTGACCTAATACACAATAACGTAATTTGGTTGACTACAATCACTGTTTTAAACAATTGGTTCAATGCATTTTGATGACCTTCGAAGAGTTTTAAGGATTATTTTATTTCATGCTTAATCAAGGACTAGAAACCCCTGTTTAAGGTAATTCAATTAATGTGAATTTACCGTAAACTGGTTTTGATTTAACAAATGTCCGTAAATGTTTAAAAGCCCTATGCATTTTTTATTGTATATGCTGTATAATTTAGGCATTCGTTGTTTTGTGAAAGTGTTAACGAGTGTTTTCCACTCCCAGACTAAGCATGAAGTAAAATTTCGAGTTTAGAAAAGCCTGAAAATTTGGTTTGGTTGCGTAGCGCGAAGCGCGGAGCGACCAAACCAAATTTTCAGGCTTTTCTAAACTCGAAATTTTACTTCATGCGCCACGCGTATACAGCACTGACTTAAAATGAAGTTCACAAACCACACACAACGATTATATGCAACCCAATACACATTAACGGTATTTAGTTGACTATAATCACTGTTTCAGACAAGTGTTCCAATGCATTTTGATGAGATTCGAAGAGTATTAGGGATTATTCTTTATAAATAAATACATTTGTATGTATAAAGAATACTTTAAAGCGATTATAGGCAACCTAATATACCATAAAGGCATTTGGTTGACTACAATCACTGTTTTTATCAATTGGTTTATATTATATATTCCCTAAAACTCTTCAAAGATCATCAAAATGCATTGAATTTTGATGACCTTCGAAGAGTTTTAAGGAATATTTTTCATAAATAAACACATTTGTATATATTAAGAATGCACAATAAAACGCTGAACTAAGTTTTTCTCTGAAACCGAGTTCAAGATGACCGTTGCAATTGCTGTAATGCCACTTTCAACTCGAGTTCAGAGAGGAATCAGCTTAACGCGTTTAGTGCAAATGATCCTAAAATTATGTTTAATTAAAATGTTTAACTTAAAATAGTCTGCAATAATTAGGCCCTAGTTGCACCAAAAATGTTGAACTCGAGTTCAAGCTGAACTTAAGTACAGGATGACAGTTCCTATTATTCTAATGTCTCTTTGAGTTCAGAGTTGAACCAGTTGGAACGTGTTTGGTGCAACTGGATCTAAGCCATTAAAAAAGTAAATAAAATCGAGTCTGCCAATAGCAGAATATTTACAAAATATAAAAACGAATAAAAATTTATATCGACTTTCTGCAAAAATTTAGTCTCATTAAGGGGTATTAGCTCGAGAAGTAGTTGTTTAAATGAATATTGAAAACGTCACCTTAAGGAGTAGCGTATCGTATAGTTATTTGTCTTATGTTTTGTTAGTAATTAGATATTATTTTTATATGTATTTTAATTTAAGCTAGGTGAGCAATCACCGCTTCTGTAAATGGTGTAACCCGTATATTTGAATAAACTAAAATAAAATAAAATATTTGGAGACTTGTCTCAGTGATAATAATTTTTTGCAGAAAGTCGATATTAATTTTATTCGTTTTTATATCTATTAATAAATATTTAATTATATGGTTGATGGTTTTTTTGTGTTAATTATGAATATTGAGCAAATCTGTTTATTGTTTAAAAATCTTAGTTTCGCACTACTCACGAATCAGGCGAAAAAATCCTATCTCGCTTCAGCTAAGCAGGCGGTCGCATACAGTATGTACAAATAAACACGGGTCTCCCTAACATCCCCTCTTCCTTTCGTTTCGTTTTTTTTTTTAACAATATTAAACACACTTGTTTATACATTATGTACAGTCTCAGCAAATTCAGTCTCGCACTGGATATGTAAAACAGTCTGTTTCGTCGATCCTCGTCCAGTCGGCCTAGCCAAGAGATCACCTATTACATAGCACAGTGAGCAGGGCGAGGAGTAGCACGGGGGCCCTTAGGTGGTTGGTGCGTGTCGAGGGGGCGCCGTCCGCCCCCGGGGGCTCGTGCACGGTGTGGGGTCGGTTCGAGGGCAACGTGAATTCCCCGTCATAATCGTACTCTGGAAAGTAATCCGGGATTAAGGTAAAAGTAATTACGGGTGCATGTCGGTTCGCATCACCTGTTCGCGCCCCTTCTGCGCCTTTACCTGACACGACGCGATTCTCATCTGTTCCGCCGCCCCGCTCCCTCCTGTCACCGGCTCTGCCTCTCGCTAAAGGACACAAATATCATATTTTTATTTCTTTCGTGAAATATATGAAAAATAAACTGCTGCGATATAATAAATTGAACAGATTTACTTGTAAATAAAACACTTTTTACTTTAAATTATGAACTGTGGAGGCTTCTACTTCGTTATACATGGTAATTCAATGAAATAAAACACTTGAACTTTGTTTGTATAACACACTATTTTTATTTTCGTGTGTTATACAAACAAAGTTAAACTTTTTACTTTGTTAAACCACTGTATTTTGCACTTAATTTGTGACTATAGTTTCAACTATCTAGTAGTCATTATCAAACTAAAAGTTTAGTTTAGTTCGACTATCGACTATCTAGTTCGACTATCTAGTAGTCAATATCAAACTAAAAGTTTAGTTTGATAATGACTACTAGATAGCTGAAACTATATTCACAAATTATGTGGAAAATACAGTGGTTAGCCAAAGTAAAAAGTAATTAATCAGTTTTGAGACGTATTTCAATGCTCCTTACCACTTTATTTAAATAATTCTACGACTCGAGTTTCGACATATTTAGTGTCATTTTCAAGTTTGACAATTTACAGTGTTTCTATATCTAAAAAGTATTAAACAGTGGTGAATACTACAGTGACTTGATTAAACACAGTGGCGACAACACCCTGTCATCCGCCATGATAAGGCAATATTAATCAAGAGAATAGGTTGTAATACAAACATCTGATTTTCAATTGTGATAGCGAGTGTTGTCATATTTTACTTGAAGCGTCATCCATACGCGGAAGCTATTCCCTTAATTTTGAAATAGGAACATATGATGGTTTACACCTCAAATTGACGTGTTTATGTTGATTCTATTTACCTTTGCGTATTTTTGAGATACGATCTTGGGGTAAGTGAAATACAGCAGAACCTTTAATGGAATTGCTGTGACCAACTTTAGACCTCTTAGCTACGCCGCTGTTTGCTCGCCGTTTGAGTCAGAATTACTAACAACCAATCAAAAAGAGCAACAAAGTTGTCGCCACTGTGTTTAATCAAGGCACTGTAGCGAATACAACACAGCCGTTTGTTTCATTTACAAGTGTATTTAAGATGTTCCTCAAAGTGAACACCTACAACGAAAAACAGTAAACAGATTTAAATAAATTAATAAAATTAATCTAAACATAAAAATACAAGATATGTGGATGGTTAGGCCCTCTTACAAGCAGCTCCTATTTTTTTACCAATATTATCGGAAACTGTTATAAATTATAAATTAGAAATGGTACTGTCCTAAATTCTCTCTAACATAAGAACTTTTTAAGTACGAGTGCAAACATTCAAATCAGATTTATTAAAAACCATTTAGGTAAAATTGAAAGAAAAATAATAATCATCAGCAGTTGTCGTTTGGTAAAGGGCAGAGTTGGGGGTGGAGGGAGGAACGCGCGAGCCGGGCCCGTTCCCGTTCCTTCGTTCGTTCGTTCATTTGCACAAATGTTTATTCATGTACATTATCATCGTACCTTTCTTTTTGGGGAGCATTGTCGGAAAATGGGTTGTCGTCCGTACGGTCGTGGGAGCCGGGATTTCTGAAATTGCATCAACATAATGTAACGACTAACAATATGCACGAATGAGGAGAGGCTTCTTAGAGCTAATAAATTAGGCAGAAACTTCCACTTCCGCTCCTAACTCACCTTCCAGTTTAATCACCCCGTCCGTCTCCCCCAGCGAGTTCTTCGCCACGCATTTGTACGAACCGAAATCGTTTTGGCCCACGTTTCGTATCTTCAGCATCATGTACTTCTTGTAACCGCTGTCCATTGATACTGCTTCATATTTATCACCTAAATCATAATTGTAATAATTAAAATGTATATTATAACAACACTTTAGTAAATAACTTGGTTAATATTTCACAATTTATTTCACCAGGCAGATGAATGACCCAATGATGTGCGGTAAATCAAGGCCGTAGCCAAGGGGGGGCTATGGGGGTTCAACATTTCAATATGTTAATTTTTTTATGTTAAAGCCGCCTTGTATGAAGAAAAAAAATATTTTTACCATTAAGTGATAGTGTGATAAAAAAATAGTACAAATAAATATGTACATCACTCAATATAATATACTGTTTATTGTATTGTAATATACAATGTTATTGAACAGACGTCCACAGATGTTTCTATAAAAGTTAAACATTATCAAGGGGAGCCAATGCTTATGGGAGAACTGAAAATCGAGTAGAAAAGGAGAGACTATGGTCACAGTAAGACAAACGACTATATACATGGTTTTAGACTGATTTTATTAAAGTAGTAAAAAGATTATATGTTAAGTATTATTATGTGATTATAGATTAAGGATGATCAAATGTTTATTTTATATATATATATAGATATACATATATTTTTCTATGTTATTATATAGCAAAGATGCTAAATAAAGATTATTATTATTATTATACACCAATCATCGATCTTATGGATGCAAAATCTAGTCGCGGTTACCAAATTGTATATAGACACTGGCTAACTGGATATATACAGTGAGTTTTTCTTTTAACCCTTAACGACCTGGCGTTGCCATTTGCCAACAAAATATAAATCCGTGGAGATTTGCTAATACTCATAAACTTGTAGCGCGACGCAAGAGATGACACCACATATTGTTTTCTAATGCTTCCTGTTCCATATTACACGTGGCTTGTTTTAGTAAATCTCTTATTTGTGTCTAGCAGACGTGTTTGTTGTGTTGTGAAATTCATCTAAAAATATGGACTTCAAGTTAACCCATTAACGGCCGAGCAGTTCTAGAGTTGACTCTAAAAGTTTTCTAATTTATTTTAGCTGAAATTATGCAGTTGTTTTTATAATTTCTATGAACAACTTATTGTATTATTATTATTGTTGTGTTTTTCACTCCCAGATTAAGCATGAAGTAAAGTTTCGAGTTTAAAAGCCCAGAAAATTTGTCTCGGGTCGCTGTGCGACCCTCGACAAATTTTCACAGGGCTTTTCTAAACTCGAAATTTTACTTCATGCGCCACGCGTATAAAATACTAAAATATTGAGAAATGTATGTATATTCTAACTTCACTTGAAATCTGTGTTTTATACGCGTGGCGCATGAAGTAAAATTTCGAGTTTAGAAAAGCCCAGAAAATTTGTCTCGGGTCGCTGCGCGACCCTCGACAAATTTTCACGGGGCTTTTCTAACCTCGAAATTTTACTTCATGCTTAGTCTGGGAGTGGAAAACACTCGTTTAAAGCTACAAATTAAATTTAAAAAAAAAACAACGAATATCTAAAAATTATAAAATAATTTATTTTAGGTGAACGTACGGCTAAACTGTACATTTTCCGACATTCGTTGTTTATTAAATAAGTTCTATTTGAATCTTTAAATGAGTGTTTTCCACTCCCAGAGTAAGCATGAAGTAAAATTTCGAGTTTAGAAAAGCCCCGTGAAAATTTGTCGAGGGTCGCGCAGCGACCCGAGACAAATTTTCTGGGCTTTTCTAAACTCGAAATTTTACTTCATGCGCCACGCGTATAAAATACTAAAATATTGTTATTATTATGTATATTCGAACTTCACATAAAATCTGTGTTTTATACGCGTGGCGCATGAAGTAAAATTTCGAGTTTAGAAAAGCCCAGAAAATTTGTCTCGGGTCGCTGCGCGACCCTCGCCAAATTTTCACGGGGCTTTTCTAAACTCGAAATTTTACTTCATGCTTAGTCTGGGAGTAGAAAACACTCATTCTATTTGAATTTTTAAATGAGTGTTTTCCACTCCCAGACTAAGCATGAAGTAAAATTTCGAGTTTAGAAAAGCCCCGTGAAAATTTGTCGAGGGTCGCGCAGCGACCCGAGACAAATTTTCTGGGCTTTTCTAAACTCGAAATTTTACTTCATGCGCCACGCGTACGAGACAATAATATCAGGTGAAGTTCATTTGTTCATAATATTTTAGTTTTTCAGTGTTTCATACGCGTGGCCCATAAAGAAGAAAATCCTATTTAGAATAGCTGGAAAATTTACCATTAAATTGATAATATATTCAAAGCGATAGTTTTACTAAGCAATACATTCTTTGTAATGTAATAAATATGGAAAAAGTATATAAAATGGATGTTGAATAACTTTCCTTGTTTTTGTAATTTTTGTAATTTACCTTTTACATTTTATATTACATTCAATAAATCCGATCAACGTTAGTATAAAAGTGGTCGAAAATGAAACATCAAACAGTTTTCCCCTAATACATCAACTTCCACGGATTCCTCTTTCATCGTATTTTCCTACAAATACTCGTATAGAAGATTATTAATATGGAACTAATTACGTATGATTTAATCACAAAACAAAAAGTGGATTTTTTTTAATAAAATCCGATTTGATAATAATACTTCTATTTTTGTTGAGTTCTTAATTTTTCCACTTTCAGATTTTCAGCTTTAGTTTATGTAATTTTAAAAAATAGAATTTAATCATGCACTTTTTTTCTGTGAAGTTTTACATATACTAGGAATTTCTTTCTTTTCAAATATACATACATGTGTGCATAAGCTGTAACTTTTCCGATTATCGTTTGTTTTTTTTTTTAAAGTTTAATTGGAAGTCTTAAACGAGTGTTTTCCACTCCTGGATTAAGCATAAAGTAAAATTTAGAGTTTAGAGAAGTCTTAAACAAGTGTTTTCTACTCCCAGACTAAGCATGAAGTAAAATTTCGAGTTTAGAAAAGCCTGAAAATTTGGTTTGGACGCGTAGCGCGAAGCGCGGAGCGGCCCAATCAAATTTTCAGGCTTTTCTAAACTCGAAATTTTACTTCATGCGCCACGCGTTAAAAACACTGATTTTGTATTAAATTCAAAATATTCTTCTAAAGCAGTATGCTAAAAAAAGTGTATTCTGAACATCACATCACATTAGTGTTTAGTACGCGTGGCGCATGAAGTAAAATTTCAAGTTTAGAAAAGCCCAGAAAATTTGTCTCGGGTCGCTGGGCGACCCTCGACAAATTTTCACGGGGCTTTTCTAAACTCGAAATTTTACTTCATGCTTAATCTGGGAGTGGAAAACACTCGGTTGAAAGTTCAATTTGAAATATTTGTAAAAACAACGAATGTCTGAAGATTAGATATACAGCGTATACAGTATATTGAAATATGTATACTTAAAAAAAAACTTTCTGTATGTGGGAAGTATACTATACTAAGTCAATTTTTCTTCAAAATACGTATACATTCGAGAGGTAAAATGCACTGTAAAATTTAAAATACGCGACTTAATGCAGTTTACCCCAGACATACAGATATGTAGACTTATTTAAATTAAAAAACACAAATGTTAGTTTACGTAGTTACTTTGATAATGGCTCGCTGTTGGGCCGAAACTAGTCACAGTTTAAAATAAAAAGTTAATACAAAAATGTAATCAATGTTAGTTATTTAAATAAAAAAAACACTTAGTATTGTTTCACAAATTAACACTTTATCCCCACCAGTTTCGGTTATTTACCATTTTCAAAGGAATGTACAGAAAAAAAAATATTTTCTAGATTTGGAATTCCGTATTTTCGACTTCCCTTATTACCTGAAACAAAAATATGTATATAGATACATATTTTTATTTCAGGTAATAAGAGAACTCGAAATTGCGGAATTCCAAATCCTCGTTGTCGTTTACGATATTTTTCCCCATTTTTATGGCCCTGTTAATATCCAGGCCTTCTTTTAGATTTAGTGTGTATTACCTGAATGCCAAATCTTAAAATTATGCTGATTAAAGTAGTGATTGAATGTAATGCAATGTTTCTAAAAGCTATTTGTTGGTTTATTATTTAAAACAGATTTTTTATACTCTATCATTCTGGTTTCGAATGACCTGCCGGTTGGCCCAATATAAATTGCATCGCATTCATCACATTGAATTTCATAAATTCCACATTTCATCGAATTATCTGTGTTGGTCTTGTTATTTATTAATAATTTGCCTAAATTTAGCAGCTTTGAACATATAATATTAGAGTTTTCCCCTTAAACTGATTGATTGTATTGTATGACAGGTCATTAATAAAATTTATTTTAAAAACTTCTATAAACTTCTTGATAACTTGACAGCAAAAACCTACTAAATAAAATATATTTTATACCGTTGTATCCTTTCTTAACACTTTATTTTCTAATGGTTAGATATATATTTTTAAAAGAGTCCAATAAGTATCAATTAAACATGTTGGAAGCCATAGAAATGCGTAAAAATAAAAATAATTTATTGAACTTCGATGTTAGTCCCTTAAATAACCCGCTTCTAAATTTGTTACCTCCATAAACAACACGCAATAAAATTTGTTAACCCACCCAAAGGTCTTCCCTTAATCTGGGGTTTTTCCCTTTAATCCACTGTAGGTATAAAGAAACCGCGCAACAGTTGTAAGAATTAGTTGTTATTGAAAATGAGTGCTTAGCACTTGAAATATATATCTAACCATTAGAAAATAAAGTGTGAAGAAAGGATACAACAGTGTTAATTATTTATGATTATACTCTTCACGAAACTCAAAAACAAATATCGAATATTTTATACCATTTACTATCTAGTTTTGGCTGAGGTGCGTAAAAGTATTTAAATAAATGTTTTTGTTTCGGTTTTTTTTAATAAATTGTCTATAATTTATTTATTTATTTGCAAATAAAACATAAAACATACATCAATATAAAGACTTTTATAAATAATAAAATAATGTGTTAAATTAATGCTTATCTGCAAAAGGACTAAGAGCAACTTAAGTTGATCTATGTCTTAGCCCTTCATAATACAGGTTAATAATATAAATAATAATAAATAACGTCCTTGCTTTAACCGTTATTTTCAGAAATTTTGTTAATAATGTCTAATTCTTGTCTGAAATCAGATTTACTTAAAGGGATGTTAATTAATCTATTGTTATAAGAGTGAAAAGTACCTAAATTAATTTTATTTCTGATGTTTAAATTGTCTGGAATGATTGTGTCCGTACATGTTTCTTTTCTATGTATTTTAAATTTATTCAAGAAGCATACAGATATGTTTGTATATTTCTTGAATAACTTTCTGATTTATCACTTATTCAAACATTATGAAATAATATTAAAGGATAAATTATGTTTGTATGTTTGTAAGGTATGAATAAGTATATTATTATTATGTCTTCAAGATTCCTGTGTAACTTATACAAAGATAACAAAATCTGCTCAGATAATATATTAAAAAATCAATTAAGTCCCACCCTTAATATTTGCATGCGAAAATGTAATCAATTTAAAAAAATATCTGAAAAAAATGAAAAATAGTAAGATTAAGATCTTATCCGACGCGCATCTGAAGATGAAACAATACCTAGTGTTTTTTAATTTAAATAACTTTACATATTCTAATATGTTTCACCAGATGAGAAATTAATTCAAGAAACATACAGATATGTTTGTATATTTCTTGAATAACTTTTTCATTTATTACTTAGTGAAACATATTGAAATAATATTAAATTATAAATTATGTTTGTATGTTTGTAAGATGTGAATAAGTATATTATTATTATGTCTTCAAGATTTCTGTGTAACTTATACAAAGATAACAAAATCTGCTCAGATAATATATTAAAAAATCAATTAAGTCCCACCCTTAATATTTGCATGCGAAAATGTAATCAATTTAAAAAAATATCTGAAAAAAATTAAAAATAGTAAGATTAAAATTTTATCCGACTCGCATCTGAAGATGAAACAATACCTAGTGTTTTTTAATTTAAATAACTTTACATATTCTAATATGTTTCACGAAGTACCAGATGAGAAATTAATTCAAGAAACATACAGATATGTTTGTATATTTCTTGAATAACTTTCTCATTTATTACTTAGTGAAACATGTTGAAATAATATTAAATTATAAATTATGTTTGTATGTTTGTAAGGTGTGAATAAGTATATTATTATTATGACTTCGAGATTCCTGTGTAATTTATAATAATAATAATAATAATAATAACTCTTTTATTTCCCAACAAAAGTACATCCAATACAGGGAACATTTCCATGTACAACACATGACACTTAACTAAAGTTTAAATTTACTAGTTTTGTAAAATTAACAAAAGTAGACAATACATACGAGGATTATAAGTGAGGCATAATATCTCTTATAAATTTTACAATACTGTGATCAAAAATATTGGCTGAGTTGCGAACAGTGTTGTATAATCGCATCATTTTATTTAGTGGTGAATTAAAATATAAATTCGTTCGACTGCGATTACAAAAGAACATTAACGCATTTCTATTATTATAGCGCGGAACATAAATATTTATTAATTCAAGCAGATTTGGATCATTAATCTCGTTATGTAATAAGTTGTAAATAGTTTTAAGTAGTATTATGTTTCTTCTGATTGACGGATGTTGCAAATAAAACATTTCTAAAAGCATATTGTATTCTATGACATTACTATCCGGATATACTGAGGACTGCTTGAAATAAAGGTACTTTACAAACATTTTTTGTACTCTTTCAATTTTATTTATATGTGTGCTGAACGTAGGAGACCATACAGCGGCGCAATACTCTAATTTCGATCTCACATAAGATAGAAATAGTTTGCGAATAGCCCATACAGAAGTGAATGATTCAGTCGCACGCCTAACAAAACCTAGCATCTTCAAGGCCTGCTTACAGATTTTATTGATATGGGGCGTTAACGATAGTTCCTTATCAAACGTTACTCCCAAATCAAGATAACAAAATCTGCTCAGATAATTTATTAAAAAATCAATTAAGTCCCACCCTTAATATTTGCATGCGATAATGGAATCAATTTAAAGCGAGAGCGGCACATGAAAAAAATATCTGAAAAAATGAAAAATAGTAAGATTAAGATCTTATCCGACGCGCATCTGAAGATAAATTACCCCTCGAATCCAACAATTTCCGCTTTCGAATAACACCCATCAATAATGAAATAATAATAAAATCCCCGACGTATCAAATAATCCCCCATCTTCATAATATATTACCTCGGGGCACCTTCTTTTAAAACCAGCAAACGGAGATGAAAAAATAAAAATCTCGATTTCTCATTTATATAAGGCTACGACTAAGAGAACTTTAAACTACCACAGACTTGTTGTTTTTAATATCATGTCCCTTGTACTACTTTTAGACTGAGCCCCTCAATCCACATAATTGCATATTAGCACGTATTGTGGGCTATTAATAATTTATTTTCTAATCAAGATTTCATCATATTTATTTAAATTGGTGTTAATTATATTGTCCCCATTTTTTATTCAAAATAAAATATACATAAATTAATTCACTCAAATAGTAATATTTTTAGATTTTTGCTCCTTTTTATAATTAATAGAAAGGAGCATAAATCTAAAAATATTACTTTTTGAGTGAATTAATTTATGTATATTTTATTTTAAAAGAAAAATAAATTAAAAAAAAAGAATAATAAGAGATTATTGAAAGAAGTAAACTAAAACTTCCCAAGTAGTAATTACAAATTTAAGGGCTCAGTGGAAAAGTAGTACAAGAGACATGAGATTGATTTAAGTAAATTGGAGATAATGTCACAGTTCATACAGTGAATTTTTCTTTTAGGTAAACATACGCACAAGCTGTAAATTTTCTGACATTCGTTATTTTTTAAACGAGTTGAATTTATAGCTTTAAACGAGTGTTTTCCACTCCCAGACTGAGCATGAAGTAAAATTTCG
Source organism: Philonthus cognatus (assembly GCA_932526585.2). Classification (NCBI taxonomy): domain Eukaryota; kingdom Metazoa; phylum Arthropoda; class Insecta; order Coleoptera; family Staphylinidae; genus Philonthus; species Philonthus cognatus. The sequence goes on along the minus strand of OW052245.1, from coordinate 81,621,010 downwards.
AGTTTAGAAAAGCCCCGTGAAAATTTGTCGAGGGTCGTGCAGCGACCCGAGACAAATTTTCTAGGCTCTTCTAAAATCGAAATTTTACTTCATTCGCCACGCGTATAAAACACAGATTTCAAGTGAAATTCGAATATACATAAATTTCACAATATTTTAGTATTTTACAAGCGTGGCGCATAATGTAAAATTTTCAGTTTAGAAAAGCCCAGAAAATTTTCACGGGGCTTTTCTAAATTCGATATTTTATTTCATGCTTAGTCTGGAAGTGGAAATCACTCGTTTAAAACTTCAAACTGAACTTTAAAAAAAACAAACAAGGAATATCTAAAGATTTACAGAAAATAGGCTGAATTTGGAATACGTATACTTAAAGGAAAAACTCCTTGTAAATATCAAGTTAGCCAGTCTCCATATAATATTTGGTAACCGCGTTTGGATTTTGCATCCAGAAGATCAATGATTGGTGTATATAGTCTTCTGTCTTACTCTGACCATAATGTCTCATTTTCTACTCGATTTCCAGTTCTTCCATAAGCATTGGCTCCCCTTGATAATGTTTATCTTTTATAGAAACATCTGTGGCCGTCTATTCAATAACATTGTATATTATATTGAGTGATACACATATTTAATTGTACTATTTTTTCTTTCACTAAATATGAATCTGATTTGTAGACATCTGTAATTATAATTTCAAAGAAAATATCACTTGTACCACTTTTTTTCATTTCCTCAATTGTACAAATGACAAATTTAAAATTTTGTAACAATAATTAAATGTTAACACGAGATCATGTTGTAACAATATAGAATTAATATTTGAAAATCCCTATTGAAAAAATATTTGTTTTTACATTAAGTCAATAGTATATTAACATGTTTCATATTGATACAATAATTTTTAAAAATAGAATACAAATATATTCTCAATAATGATTTTTATATTTTAATTATATTTATATTGTTGTAATATGATCTCGTGTTACCATTTAATTATTGTTAGAAGATTGTTTTTCAATATTTATACAAGGTTACATTTATACTAGGGTTATAGTATTTGGTTGCACACAATTTTATCTAAATATTTTATTGATTGGTACAAAAAATTGTATGTTAATGTAGGGAGATACAATAAGTAATAAATTGACTTATAAAGACAAAAAAAAGATAATTCATATTAATTGTTTGGTGTTGTAGGCGTTCACTTTGTGGTACATCTTAAATACACTTGTAAATAAAACACTTTTTACTTAGATCCAGTGGTTAAACAAAGTAAAAAGTGCTTTATTTACAAAAAATTCATATTAACTTTACTAATAAAAAAAATAACAGAATGGTTACCATTTATCATTAATGGCACAATAGTTTCCCATGGAAATACAGCTAAATATCTTGGTATAATCCGCGACGCCAAACTGCGGTGGAAAGAACATGTGAAGAAGAAAAGAGCTGCACTTGATCTCAAACACAAAACACTATTCTCTACTGGGGAAAAAATCCAAGTTAACAATCTACAATAAATTATTAATTTACAACTTCAGGGATGTGTCAATCACAGTAATATAAAATCAATCCAAACCTTTCAAAATAAAGTATTACGGAATACGATAAATGTTCCGTGGTATGTTCGCAACTCTGACCTTCATAGAGATTTTGAAGTAGCGACTGTTAAATACGACAATTAACTATGTTTGTATAACTGAGGATTTTATTGTGACTATAGTTTCGACAACTTTAACTTGTCATTATCAAACATAACTGACTTTATGTTTGATAATGACAAGTTAAAGTTGTCGAAACTATAGTCACAATAAAAACTATAGTCACAATAAAATCATCAGTTATACAAACAAAGTTAATTGTCTTATTTGTGTAAATAATGATGTATAACGAAGTAGAAGCCTCCACAGTGAACAGTTTGTTAAATAAGAGATTAAAAAGTATGCTGAGAAGCATGAAAACCGCCTTTTTACCCATGTAAACGCAGAAGCTCTTCTACTGATGGACAATTAACACATCGTCCGAAGATTAAAGAGAAAGAAACCACCAGATCTTGTTTAGTGTTTAGTGAGCTATGACATTAAAAACATCTGGAGAATGTCAACGAACAAACTCTAGTTTTAAATTTTTTCAATCTATTATTTCAAAATTAATGGTTAGTTTTAATAACCCTAAGATATACTTTAGTTAATAAACAAAAAATAAATAAAGACAGGAGAGTTTGCAAAGGTCAATTTATTACTGAAATACACTAAGGTTTTGAAGTTATAATCAGGTTATCTAAAATACTTGACTGAAAATATAAATACGAAAGTAGTTTTTTTTTATTAAAGCTGTGTGTTATTCGTAGACTGTAAAGAATAAAAAAATGTGCTAAACATGAACTCCAATTAACACCTGGGGATGAAACAAGTCGCAGCGAATTAATTCCATCCGAGGCACAATGGTGCACAATTAATTCCCTTATTAAATAAGCCGTGGAACTCATTATCCGGTTATTTATTGCTCAAATTATATGGAGCACTAGAGAGGAGATAAATAATAAAAAAATTAAAGCGAGAAAACATACAAACAATCCTCAACGGGCGTCGGGACGCTGGTGTGGGGGCGATTTATGCAAATCTCCCGTTCAAATTTGTAGCCGTCTAGGGATGAGGAGAATAGTGGGAAACTGTCTTTACGTTTAGGACGTAAAACGCGAAAATGCTAAGCAAACAGTTGATAAATGAGGAATCGTAATCTATATTTTCCATCAACTGGAAGCTGTCTGTTTTCATGAAAAATCCGGAGCTAAGATTTTTGTAAATTTAGAATTTATTTGAAATTAAATATACGAGGGGGTCCGATGTTAAAGATGCAGGTGCCTGTGAAACAACACCGCAAACGAAATATTGAAGGAGTTAGAAATGTTTCCAACTCAAATTAAAGCTTTTCTAATTTTTAATCATTTGATTTTTAAATTAATTAAGTTAGTTGCATGGTTTTTAAAATAGAGCACTTTAAATACAATAAGTGATGAAATCAAGGAAACTGCTTTTTCAACTAAAAAAATTGTGTAAAGTTAAATTTGAAGAATAAATCAAAATTATTTATGAGATACTATTGCTAACTAAATAGGCTTAAAATGTATGTTAACAACTTAGTTTTATTCTAGAAATTGTGTTTATAGTGGATGTGACAACTTGGAGTTTCATTTTTCAACAGTATTCAAGAGATCCTATTTAGTCAAAATTTTAATAAAATAATTTTTTTCACAAAAAAATAATTTGATGAAGCCATTTCTAACATCAAAAAAAAGTCTGTGATTTTTTTCAGATTTTTTAAAAAATCTAAATTTTTATCGAAAAATCTCAAATTTTGTAAGGGGTAGGTATGAAAAAAATGCAGATTTTCACACACAGAAATTTTTTTTTTTAAATTTGAAACAATTTTCAGTTACTCTTAAAAGTGTTAAAAACAATACGAGATATTTATTTTGCCAATAAAAAATGTGTTGCTAACTTTTTTCACATTTTATAATGTGAATCCTACATTGGATTTCCCGGATCCTACATTGGATTTCCTAGTACCTTCTCGTTTAGGAAAAAAAGGACCAACTCTTTTAGAATTGTATTTACAATCAGTGCCACCAAAAATGGTAAACCAGAGAAAATACAAACATTTAAATGACAACGAAAAATCTGGAGCAGGAAGATCATTGTACATCTTCCTTGACCAAACACTTCGTTAATGCCGGGTTTCATCAACGTCAATTAAATTGACCAATTTATCAAATAAAATCTAATAGTTACATAAATGTCAAAAATTAATCAATTCAAATGACATTGATGTTTGTGATATGGAAAATGTCTATTTACGAATGAGATTTAATTAAAGTTGATGAGACCGCACATGATTCTTTCAAATTTTGTATGAAGACAATCTATTTAACCCTGAAGAGATGGAACTTGCGTAAAACTGTATAGTCGCCAGCGATAATAGCGCTCAAGATTATTAAATGTTTTCATTTGCTTTAGTATTCGTTGTATTTGTTCATTTTGAACATACTATTTCTGTATTTATGCGTTTTATAAATAAAAGGATACATGCATGTCCTACCTAATATATGCATTTTCTCCACTTTTGAGAAAATGGTATACTTCTGCTGGTTGAATTTTTACTAATTAGATGTGAAAGTCTAATAGAGACCCTAAGAGAGGGTTATGTAGAGCAACATCACAGAAACCTACCGCATTGAAAACTTTTAACAGCTGTACCTCAAAACTACATTTCACATGTATGCCCTTTTTCCATCCAGCTTATCAATTAATTATTAGTGCTTATACAGCTTTAATGAGCTTAACAATAATTAATATTAGTTTAAATATGAGCTAAAGGTATCAATTAAGGACCTCAAAACTTTGTTCGAAAGCTTTCAATTAATTTAAATAAATTATGCGCAACTAGTTCACCACTAATTGACATATAATTTAATCAGCATGCATGAATATGCTAAATGTTCATTATATTCATCATCCTCAACATCTCTCCATTTAATTATTGAACATCCGAATTTAGAAAAGTGACAAATTCGCTTTTGTAGAAAATAAACATGTCACGGTCGACGAGTCGTTCCATTCCCTACGATGAATATGCATTAAAACCCCCTTAAACAGGGCGAACTGCTGATGGCCATTAATTAATTGGGGGTTAATTGAGGCAGTCTGGTTGACAAGCGGGTTTCGGCCGATGGCGCGCACTCAAGACTGTTTAAAGTGGACTTGCATGTTGGCGGGGAAACGGTGATTGATCAATAGTTGTTGGGATATAAATCAAATGAATCGTTAATCATCCCCTCTAACTTTCCCTCCTCCGGAACAATTGTTTACATTATCAAGAGGACCGGGGGGTGGGGGAGAGGGATGTGGGGCTTTTTAAACAAAGATTTTTTTTGTGTCCGTGCGCGCGATTGAATGGATGGTTTTCGGGGGGTGGAGTGCGGGAGCTGGGTTGATTAATGTTGGAAAGTTTCGGAAAGAAAGTATATAAATTATGAATATACACAGAGGCGAAGGCTTTCCATTAAAAGGATCCCTTCTTCTTTTGTGGCGTGCGCGACGTCTCTTTTAGAAGGTTTTTCTGTTTGTGGGGGATAAATACGGACTCATACTACTACCTGAGATAATCATGTCGCCCCTTTCCGTCGTCCAGTAGTTAATTGATGTGGGAAATGCTTCCGTGTGGCACTCCAACGCGACGTCTTGTCCGACGTAAGCTCCTTCTAGTTGGTTTGGTATCGTGAGCATTGGAGGAACTGAAAATAAAATAATTAATTAGCTCATAATCTTTAAATAGATAATTGTGGAGTGAAAATTATGAAATCCTGGCTGAGTTCATGTTTGAAGTCTTAAAATATTTAATTCCGAATATTTAATTATTTAATTAGACTGAAAGAATTCAAGGCATTAATTTCTAGTGTGGAATTTAACATTTAAGGTTAACGGCGATTGACTACCTACTGTATTATTGTTTTATTTTACACTTAATTTAATTTTATTTATTTATCTTGTAAGTTATATATACATTTCTTTATATATATATATATATATATATATATATATTTTTTTTTTTTTTAAACATTTTTATTCGAATGATTGTTTTAGTTTATAGTTGTTACTCTGTAATAGGGTTTTTGCCTGTTGGGTAATAAAGAATATTATTATTTGTATTAAAACACTGGGTTTGATTCACTGAATCATATTTTTTCCGAATAGTTTCAAACATTGGTGATCTTCAAGGAGGAAGAAGATGACGAAGATGACCAATGGTCGAAACTAGTCGGAGAAAATATAAATCAGTGAAACAAACCAAGTGTTTTAATTAAATATCCAGAATTATGTAAGGTTATTTAAATTAAAAACACTTGGTATAGTTTCACAAAGTAAAACTATTTTCCGACTAATTTTTGGGTTTGTTAGACCATTTTCATTCCTTTGAAAATGGTCTGACAAACCGAAAATAGTCGAAATAAAGTTTTAATTTGTAAAACAATACCAAGTGTTTCTAATTTAACCCATTAACGGCCGAGCAGTGATAGAGTTAACTCTAAAAGATGAATTTAGGTCCAATTTTGCACTTTTTATGAAAAAATGTCAGTGTATTTCGAACTTCACAATATTTTAGTGTTTTGTACGCGTGGCGCATGAAGTAAAATTTCGAGTTTAGAAAAGCCCCGTGAAAATTTGTCTCGGGTCGCTGCGCGACCCTCGACAAATTTTCTACGCGGGGCTTTTCTAAACTCGAAATTTTACTTCATGCTTAGTCTGGGAGTGGAAACACTCGTTCTAAACTTCATATTGCACGTATTTATATAAAATCGACGAATGCCTGAAAGTTTACATCGTATTCATTATGTATATTTAAAAGAAAAATTCACAGTGCATTATCTAATGTGAATTTTTATTTTAAAAAGTCATTCATACATATTAATTTTTCTATTAAGTAAACCGAGTGTCTGGGATAAGGAGCGAACATAGGAATTTAACATGTAAAATTAAATATGTGTAATTATTAGCCCCCCTATTAATTTTAGAGAAAAATCGTAAAGAAATATTTTTTTAGAGAATTAAAAACTGTATTAAATGTATCCATTTAATTTAAGTTTGTACCAGAATCCCGCTTAAAAATAATAAAAATAAGTTGAACAATGTACCAATTAATGAAAACCCTTGCCATGAGTTTGACAAATGTCATGTTATAGTGAAAATAATTTTGCTAGTCAGATATCAATTCACGCATTATAATTGTTATGAATAATAATCTCAGTTATTCCAATGAAGAGAGGGTATTCATTATAAAAACATTTTACAGTGGCGTCAGTTTACGCAGAGTTTGTGACTTATTTTCGGTTAAATTTAACAATCGACCAATTCCGTCTGTATCAACAATTACCAAGTTTGTGAAAAAGTTTGAAAATACAGCAAGTGTAGCGGCAGATGATTCAAAAGGTATTTTAATAGTCCGATTTCAACAAATATTAATTCAAAAACATTAACCTTACAGGCAAACGGAACAGAAGATGCAACAATGAATTGGAAGAAAGAGTTTTGGGTTTGATAAATGCTGAACCAACAACTAGCATACGATGTATTGCTCGTGAGTGCAACGTGTCTAAATTCTCTGTACATAAGATTCTGAAGAAGCATGGATACCATCCCTACAAACATCAATGTCATCAGGAGATACTACTAGTGGATGAAGAAAGCAGGCGTGTATTCTGTGAAATAATGCAGGATCGATCAAACACAGACCGAAACTTTTTGCAGTTTATCTGTTTTACTAATGAATGTACCTTTATTCTTAATAACGAGCTCAACACACAGAACACGCTATACTGCACCCAGGAAAATCCACGGATACGCTTGCAAACTAGAACCCAGTTCCCGCAAAAAAATAAATATTTGGGCTGGTATTTTTAACAATAATTTTATTGGGCCATTTGAAATTTATGGAAATTTAAATTCGGATTCTTATTTAGACCTTTTAATCAAACAGGTTGTCCCTGCGTTAGATAAAGTTGCACGTGAAAATCAGGAGATATGGTATCAGCATGATGGATGTCCGGCCCATTATGATTTAAATGTGAGGGAATATTTAAATGCTAATTTTCCCAATTGTTGGATTGGTCGCGGTGGCACTATCAACTGGCCACCAAGATCTCCTGATTTAACACCATGCGATTTCTTTTCATGGGGTCACCTGAAAAACAAAATTTATAAAAAACGCCATCCAAATATTGAATCTTTGCGGGAAGCAATTTTTGTGAATTGCAGATTAATTACAGATAGGCAGTTGGCTAATGTAAGGCAGGCATTTTATAACAGATTGGGTTATTGTTTACACCAGAATGGAGTACTTTTTGAGTACTTGCTCTAACATTTCCCATTGGGCGTAGAAACAGTAAAATTAAAATGTAAACAAAAATAAATCACGAACTGTTTGTAATCTGAAACCACCATAAATTATCTTGATAATAAATTAATTATCTTTCTTCCATTAATTACGTGTTATTATTATGATTTATCCCAAACGACAAGCATGCATTAATTATTTTTCATCATTTAAATTTCTTTGGTAGCATTTCGATAATATGGATTCTGGTACAAACGTAAATTAAATCAATACATTTAATACAGTTTTTAATACTCTAAAATATATTCCTTTGCGATTTTTCTCTGAAATGAATAGGGGAGCTAATAATTACACATATTTAATTTTACATGTTAAATTCCTATGTAAACTTTCAGGCATTCGTCGATTCCATATAAAAACGTGCAATATGATGTTTAAAACGAGTGTTTCCACTCCCAGACTAAGCATGAAGTAAAATTTCGAGTTTAGAAAAGCCCCGCGTAGAAAATTTGTCGAGGGTCGCGCAGCGACCCGAGACAAATTTTCACGGGGCTTTTCTAAACTCGAAATTTTACTTCATGCGCCACGCGTATGAATCACTGAAAAATTATAAAGTTAGAAATACACTGACATTTTTCTTTTTTAATAAGTAATAAGCGAAATATTTAAATAACAAAATAATAACCTTTTTCTTCATAGATTTTCAACTCAGGTCAAACAATATAACGTATGCAATTAACTTATTTACTAATTTAATTAACAAAAAAATAATAATGTTGCGTGTATGCATCAACAGCGCCTAATGGGTTAAATAACTTTGCATATTCTAATATGTTTTACCAAGTGCCAGATGAGAAATTAATTCAAGAAATCTAGAGTTAGAATGCTGTTTTCACCACGGGTTAAAAATGTTTCACCACGGGTTGAGTAAGAAATTAATTAAACATAACATACAACATGTATTTATTATCATATACTTGATAAGTTTTGCCTCTAAAACAACTGCTAAACTGGTTTTGATTAACAAATTTACTGAATTAAAATCTGTAATGTATAGAAGATGTATACGGTAAAAAGAAAACAAATAAATTTGAAGAAGTAAGCTGAAAATAAATGTGTTAGAAAAAGAATGATTCGTTCGGTAGCTGGGATTTTCTCTAAAATAAAAGGGATTTTAGTGAGCGCCATTAATAAAGATTGATGTTGGGGCGGAACAACTGGGAGACAGAGTAGTCCTACTGAAGGGGACATATGAATAAATAATGATTATTTAATGCCGCAGCGCTCGATGAAGTCGACTGGTGGTACATACACCCAGTAATACACATACATGTTACGTTATTAAATACATGCATAAATGACGACCTTACATTGCACTCGTAGCGAAACACGTTTACTAATTGAAGGTGGAACCCCATTGGAGGCGATGCATAGATAATTGGCCATGTGGAGTCGGCTCACTTTCGTGATGAACAGCACCTCGCCGTCCACGACGTTCACTGCAACCAAAAACAAGAAAACGGATTTGTGATGCTGCCCCAAACTAGAAATCAGGCATTATCTTTAGGTTAATACCGTTTTCGCCGTTGTAACGATAGTTCTCCCCGTCCTCCCTGCGCCACATAACGTAGGGCTCCGGATAACCCGTCGCCTTGCAGGTCAGGCTCACATTAGTCGACTCCAGCACCACCATATCCGAGCTGGTCTCCCTATCGACGATGCTCGGCGGCACTGCAACAAAACAAACACTTTCAATAACCTAACAATCGCAAATGTGCATATATTAAACAGATAACACCACTGCTTTTGCTTCTCTCTGCGGATTAACCACGATTTGGATTTAATCTACCAACAGAATGCTAACACTTTTCATATACTCTCCAAACTTGAAAATTACCTCCTCTAAAAACACCTCGTGTAGTTTTAAGGTCTGTGAAGTTTTTTAAATATTATTAAATTATTATCCTAAAGTTTGTATTAAAACCTATATTGTATAATCCAATGTCTGTCGGGGTGTTAGCTCAGGACGTAGTTGTATCAATAAGTATTTGTTTTAGTTTGTGTAAGAAAAATTTGTAGTAGATTGCGTAAAGAATCGCACTTTTAATGCTTGAAGTATTCTGCAACCAAGTACTGGCAATTTCATTTGTACTTATGTATGTGGGTATATCAATAATATATTAATCAAATTAAGTTAATGATTTTTATATTACTAATCCAAAAGTTAAATTAAAATCAATGTTTGAATTCTGGACTGGTTCGTTTATTGCAGATGGAATAATTAACGGACTGGGCATTAATTAATCAAAATATTTTTCATTCGGGCTGCGACACGTTCACGTCCCACGTCCCGAAAATAACTGAGATTGATAGCGATAGTTCTTTTTCGGTCCGTTGGATTTCGTCCGGGGATCTGTTCGCCGATAATTACAATTTCATTAACCCCGCCGATACAATCAATAATGAACCCGCCAATGCATCACTGAAGTTCTCAATTCTATTCAATCCTACGGAGAGTTGTGTCGGAATAATTATTTCAATGTGAATATTGGGTCGTAATACATGCATTTGCACTAGTACCATTGTTATGGTCTAATCTAGAAACGAAGATATGATTGGAAATATAGATTAAAAATAATATGCTCAACATGCTCAATGCCGACAGATTGGTAGCACTGCAAATGGTCAGGATTGCTTACGTTTGGCATGAAATGTTTAAGAAACAGATGTAGGATATAAATCTGTATGTAAGAGGTGAACTATACCAACTTACATTATTTTAAAATTGCATTTATACTGTTGGAATTAGGTTATAACCTTTTAACTTATCAAGAGGTAAATAGCATTTTAAAATTTCAAAAATGTAACTTGGTGTAGTATAACTCTCACATACAGAAATAATGAAAAGCATGTGAACTTAACTGGTCAGTTGGTAATTAGACTCGGCTCAACTCTACCAAATTAAAATTTTAGATTTTTTAGTAAAACACAGAGTAGTCACTAATAAAATAACAGTTCTATTCGCTTCACTACAATACGGTCATTTTATTGTTGTTAATAAAATGCTAGTTATCAAATTGGTTATTTTGAAATTCAGGTTATATAATCTATATCATAATCATTCCAGGGTCGTAGCCAGAAAAAAGGAGGACAAGTCACTTACTTGTGAATTTTAGAAATTATGCAAATTATCTAGGTAAGTAAAAGTAAAAGTAAATTGCGAGTAAAGCACAAATACTGTTTTCATTACATGTGTTTTCTTATGTTATACCTTATATCAATTTACGTAGTATTAATTATATATGATTATAATTTTATAATTGTATTTTTTTTGTAATATCAAAGGAGACATCCGTAAATAAATACTTCACTTTACTTTACTGTGATGACCACCTGTTAAACATGGTTATTCGTTTTTATAATTCACTATTGTGGTGAGGTGACTTCCGAAAATTTAACTCAGATCTTAAATAAATTCAATGATAACGGTTTTTAGGATCATTGACTATGATGATTTACACGCACTAGCTGATCTACTCGACTCTATAAATATTTAAGCTACAATATCTGAAAAATCAGAAATTTGGATTTGCCAAATTAAAAATACTCCTATAGTAAGTAAGTAAGTAAAGTTTATTCATGTATTACATCGGTGTACATAAGTCAGTGAGTATAATTAGTAGTGATTAAACATACAGTAATATTAAGAGATATAAATTAGTGATTAAAAGAAAATGTGATCACAGTTTGAATAAATAATAATAAAGACATTAAAAAATAAAATATATGCAAGTACAAACATATTAAAATCGTCGAAATAATAAAAATATTAAAATATCAAAAATATAAAAAATATAAAGTATATACAAGTACAGAGGTGCTGAAACTCATATGTTAGGCACTCATGAATACTATAGAAGGCTTTCATCTGTAGATATGATTTAATTTTATGTTTAAACTCAAGTGCGGACAACGACTTTATTGCATCAGGAATTGCATTGTATAGTTGTGGTCCATAATAGTTTACGCCATTGTGACATTTAGTTAACCGCATTGATTTTAAACAAATGTCATGCCTGTGTCGGGTTTTATGTCCATGAATCTATTATGTCCATGAATCTGTATAATATATTAAACATGATATTTGTCGTACATCTTTAACACCATGATGTACGAAAAATAGCATTTCTAAATGATAATTGCAAAAAATATGTAAACATAGTAAAACAATAAATAACAAATGATATTGAAATTTATATAAAATGAATGGATGTTCAATATATATCTAATTTTTTAGAATTGTATATAATTAGTTTAAACAGTGTTATCTTAATAATAACAACCACTTTTGACTAGTCACTCTGCCTGGCAATAAGTTTAAAAATAATTCTTACCAAATGTACCGTTCGTTTTTTTTTTATCGTGCTCACCATTAGAATCTCTTAATATTTGTTAAAAAAGATCTTAAATACATTCAATGATAAGGGTTTTTAGGATCATTGACTATGATGTTTTACACGCACTAGCTGATCTACTCGACTCTATAAATATTTAAGTTACAATATCTGAAAAATCAGAAATTTGGATTTGTCAAATTAAAAATACTCCTATAATATATTAAACATGATATTTGTCGTACATCTTTAACACCACGATGTACGAAAAATAGCATTTCTAAATGAAAATTGCAAAAAATATGTAAACATAGTAAAACAATAAATAACAAATGATATCGAAATTTATATAAAATGAATGGATGTTTAATATATCTTATTTTTTAGAATTGAATATAATTAGTTTAAACAGTTTTATCTTAATAATAACAACCACTTTTGACTAGTCACTCTGCCTGGCAATAAGTTTAAAAATAATTCTTACCAAATGTACCGTTCGTTTTTTTGTATCGTGCTCACCATTAGTATCTTTTAATATTTGTTAAAATGGCCTTAAATATAAACCCTGTAAAAATATTTGAGATTCAATACGTTGGAAAATATGTCTGCACTGTTAGATATTTGTTAAAATATTGTTTTGTATTAGGTTTCGTTAATTTATTGTATTATAATTTATGAAAGTATTCTTAAATTTTAGATTCCGTTATTGATTTAAATTAGAATACGCTGCAACAATATGGCATCCTCATCAAACCTATTTGGTTAATACATTGGAGATGGTCCAGAAAAAATTCCTACGTCATGTTGCGTACAGGATGAATATATTGAATCCACAGCTTAACTATAGTTTGCTTAGAGTTAATTTAGATTTATCGACGTTACTTTCCCGCAGAAATTATTTTGATATGTGTTTTTTGTATAAATTAATAAACGAATATATTTGCTGTCCCGCGCTGTTGGCAGGTCTTGATTTTTGGCACCAAAGATCGGGACCTTCAACAAGACAGCAAATCTTATTTAGAGAGAAATTGCATCGTGCTACGTACGTTAGGAACAACCCGTTGTCCAGATTAACCCGCACCGCCAATTGTTTACTACCCTCAGTAAATTTTGACTTATTTGCCGCTAATTATTCATGCTTTCGTAGGGCGGTAGTGGTCGTTAATCTGCATTTAATTTTCATTTAGTTTATGTCCTTTATTTTGTTGTGGGGAAATGTAATTGGTGTTACTTCAGTACGTTATTTTTCAATTCTTTGTTGTATTCTATTAATATTAATTTTATGTTTGTAAAGATATTTTCGTTAATTAAATAAATAAATAAATAAATAAATAAATTAAATAAAAAATTAGGCCCGCCGTGGCCGAGCGGTTGAGCCGCTGGTTTCGCCAATCGTTCACGGCGGTGATCTAGCTTCGATTCCCAGCCGGGGCGAGTAATTATTCGAACGAAAAATATTCGTCCCGGAGTCTATGGGTGTGTGTGAAGGTGTTGTGACGTCCAAATATATAGTTATATGTACTTAGTAATAAGTTAAAGTGAAACAAATGTATACAAATAATAAAAATTGATGATGGCTAATAGTCTAGTAACTAACTTTTGTCAAAACTAGGTAATGCATCTATTTTGTCCTAAGGTGGCAGAAAAGGCAAATTATGCCACCGATCAAATCATACAGAGTAATATTTGGATTGATTGAGTTACTTGAAGATAATTATACTTTGATTAAAAAACACTTAGAACCTTTCTTCAATCCTTTATTTTGTAACCAAATGTACATTTCGGACACAAAGTGTCCATTATCAATGGTTTGATACTAATACATTAGTATCATTAGTATTAGTATCAAACCATTGATAATGGACACTTCGTGTCCGAAATGTACATTTGGTTACAAAATAAAGTATTGAAGAAAGGTTCTAAGTGTTTTTTAATCAAAACATACAGAGTAAGTTTTTTTGAAAATACATCATAATTTTAATAAAAATGGAAATACAACGATAAAAATAAAGTATGCTTATAAAACAACCTTTCATGTCGCGCAATATAAAACGATTATTATTTGTTGCAAATGTATATGTCTCTCATTTTTTTTTCGCGAGAGCAATCGTACGTAACATATCAGTATCGATGCGACAGTAAATTCTTCAGCCGGTATCCAATAAAAATGTATTTATTCCCGCAGGTGCCTTATTATATTTCCATTTTCATTGTCCCTTTTTTATCTCGTCGATGTATCCCTTTAGACACGTCCGTGCCATTTCAGAATTCAATATCGCCAACCCAACCGTCAGGAGTGACAGAAACGGGACTCACTCGCTCGCACACACACGGCAACGCGTAATTTTTATTGTCCCACTGAAAAGTAATATGCGGGATATTTTCGTATTCGTTACATTTTACTGTAACATATTTTAATATCGCTTGCATGGAATTTCCCTTATTTTTTTTGTATATTGGTTTAAAGGTCATGTTTGAAATAAATCAATACACGCTTATTTTTAGTGAAAGGTATTTGTAGTAAGTAAAGTTATAACTGTATGTTTTTGAGTTTACGTAAAGTGATTATTATACTAAAAAAGACTGTTATTTCTCTTTTCTGTATTCCTCACTTCACTTTGTATAAAAAGTAAAGTAAGGAATAACAGTCTTTTTTAATGAAGTAAACTAATTTCTATGTAAAAACACAGATTTACAATTTTCAACATGTTCAAAGGTTTTTAATTATTATGTAAAAGTGGCCAAAAGTTTGGTATACAAATAAAAATTTGGCATTTACAGTAGGTTACTGGGAATTTTTCTTTTAGGTAAACATATAACGATTTATCGATGTAAATGTTCAGTCATTCGTTGTTTATTAAAAAAAAATCATATTGCAGCCTTTAACGAGTGTTTCCAATCCCAGATTAAGCATGAAGTAAAATTTCGAGTTCAGAAAAGCCTGAAAATTTGGTTTGGTCGCGTAGCGCGAAGCGCGGAGCGACCAAACCAAATTTTCAGGCTTTTCTAAACTCGAAATTTTACTTCATGCGCCACGCGTATTAAACACTGATTTGTAGTAAAGTTTAAAATATACTGCTTAGGTTTGATCATATGTTCATTAATTTTACAAGTGTTTGTACGGAATATTTAAAACTATACTTAAATGAAAAAAAAATCTTTGTTTATAACAGCTAAAACTTGTTGTATATTCTAATGTCTGTTAGGGTATTAGCTCCGGAAGTAGTTGTTTCAGAAAGTGTTTGATCTAGTCGTAAAACAAATTAGTTGTGGATTGCATAAAGAATTGCACTTTTAATATCTTAAGTAAGTTATTATTTAAGCCTTACACCCATTTCTACATATAGGCAAGAGATTATAAAAATATATATTTTTTGATCTATAAGGTCTTCTATTATAAGGTCCTATTTTAGTAATTAAAAAAAAAATTTATGAAATGGTGCCAATTTTTTTATAAAATAGTAGAAACCAGGGTTGTTAAAAAAACATTTTTTTCATTGTAATTAAAACAAACAGTTTTATTTTATAAAACGTGTTTTTTTCATTGACACAGCGTTGAAAACATTACAATTAAAAACATGTTTAAAACGTGTTTAAAACATGTTTAAAACGTGTTTAAAACACGTTTGAAACGTGTTTAAAACAGAACATACAGGGCATTTTTTTGAGTATACATATCCCGATAATTACAGCGTTTTTTAAATTTGCGGGAATTCGTTGTTTAAAAGCGGTCCATTTGAGGCTTTTAACGAGTGTTTTCCACTCCCAGACTAAGCATGAAGTAAAATTTCGAGTTTAGAAAAGCCTAAGAATTTGGATTGGCCGCGTAGCGAAGCGGAGCGGCCAATCCAAATTAGGCTTTTCTAAACTCGAAATTTTACTTTATGCGCCACGCTTAAAAACACTAATTTACTGTGAAGTTCAAAAACACACACATACAACCGCAATTATAGGCAACCTGGAGATTGGAGATTCCGTTAATAAATAAATAAAAACCTAATATCCGTTAGAGTTATTGGGTTGCCTATAATCACTGTTTTAAACAATGTGTTCAGTGCAGAATTTGACTCACGTTTTATTCACATCTATATATTAGATGGCTTAAGCCGTGTATTTTAAACTTTACGATATTTCAGTGTTTTATACGTGTGGCGCATGAAGTAAAATTTCGAGTTTAGAAAAGCCTAATTTGGATTGGCCGCTCCGCTTCGCTACGCGGCCCATCCAAATTTTTCAGGCTTTTCTAAACTCGAAATTTTACTTCATGCTTAGTCTGGGAGTGGAAAACCCTCGTTTAAAGATACAAATTGAAATCTCTTTAAAAAACAACGAATGTCGTAAAATTTATAGTGTTTGCATATGTATACCTGAAAGAAAAATTCGCTGTATTAAAAAATCACATTTATGCACACACAGTTGTGATACTTTATTGTAATAAAATGTTGTGTGTAATAATGTAATTTGAAATATCTTCAACAATTTAGCTAAAATTTAAAAATGTAAACAAAAAATCTTAATAAAGTAGTATAAAATATAATTTAGCAAATTTAAAATAATAAAAAAAACGTTTTAAACAAATTTAACTTTTAAAACATGTTTTGAACAAATTTGAGATTTAAAAAATGTTTATAACAAAACCGTTTAAAACACGACGTCTGTTTGAAAACATGTTTAAAACACTGTTTTAAAACAAAGTGTTTTAAACATAACAACACACAAACTCCACGATTTCTGGAAAATGATTTGTGGTAAATAGCGACCTAAGCTTCTTCTGCAAATGGCTATTCGTTTGAAAAAGTTTTGTATAGCATTTTAACATTTTAACTTTGGCTCTTATTTGACTAATAATTGCTCGAATGTTGTCTTTGGGCGCTTTAATTGCGGTAATATTCTCAGCTGACCTGGCGATATGAGTACGAAATGGCAAATTTACATCAGTAATTTGTCAATTTTGCTCAAATTTAGTGATAAGTTTCACAATGGCACGGCGAGAAGATAATTCGTACGAACGCTGCGATCTGTCTAGGCAAAGTTTTCACCATATTGATAATACATTTTTACTATATGCCTTATTAATTTCTCACTTAACCCGTGGTGAAACATTTTTGAATCTAATTCTGAATATTTAATTAAAACACTTGGTTTGTTTCACTAATTTACATTTTCTCCGACTAATTTCGACCATTAGTCACCTTCAAGGAGGAATTCCTCCTTTAAGATAACCAATGGTCGAAACTAGGCGGAGAAAATATAAATTGGTGAAACAAACTAAGTGTTTTAATTAAATATCCATAAATATTAATTTTCACTATATCTATACGTTATTAAAGCGTATATCATTCCATTTTCTAAAAGCGTACACTTTTTGCTTGAAAAGTGTGAAACAAGCAAGACACTCTCTTGAACAGTTTAAAAATCCAGGTAATTTAAAATGGGACTTCTTAATGGAAAACCCTTGATATGTATATCTAAGTATATTGTTCTAATTTATAATTAGAGCAAATAATGAAGAAAACGTAAATTTTAAATTGTGAAACCTGTTCGTGTGTGTCTTTATCTTTAGAGAATTACTTTAAATATTCAATAGATGTTTTGAAACCCAAGACACGCTCTTATAAATAAAAGAGCAAAACGTCGAGTTTAATTATCCTTCAGCACCTATAACGTTAGAGGTGAATCCTACCCCGTCTGGAAATCGAATATTTCCATGCATCCTCATGTTTACCTACACCCTCACCCTTAATATCGGGGGGATAATAAAGGTCCGGGGGACGTGAAATAAAAGCCGGGTTTCAATTGCGCCAGTAAAAGACAGGATGTTTACACAGAGAAGCAATAAATATCGCAAGATCGATCGGCCCCTGCCTCCCAAAGGCCGGTATTAATATTTAAGGGTTGGCGGTGCGGGGAAGGGGAAGGGGGGATAGGGGGTGAGAGTCTGTTTGCATTTATTACCCGAAGAACGGTAAGCGCCGGTCGGTAAAGGTAATTACGACGAGGGGGGATTTCGTTTGGTGAAAAATTGACGGCGCGGGAGACTCTCTGTGTCAAGGCGGATATCGCCCCTACCCGATGGCTGCGAAATTATTGGAGTATTAGCGGAATTTGAATTTTCCGCAGGCGGTGGGGATTTTTGGGATTTCGCGCCTATTTAAAATTTTAATTGACAACCATATTTTGAACGGGATTTATTGGGAATTATTCCGCCAGTCTCTTTATGGAAAAGAAAGGAGTCGTTTATCATACAAATTTATTTTCTTATTGCAATTACAATTTATTACTACAGTCGATGTTAAATAAGAATAGTTTATCCAGAAAACAGATTTACACAGCTATAATGAAAGAATCTCGTAACCTATTTACGAAAAATTAAAATGTAGGTCAAAATTATAAGTAAAATATATTTGCTGTTAATTCGAATTTTCCCGATGGAAAACGTGATTGATTGTTCTACATTTTTTTGCTTATTTGTGTTCAATTTTTATATTCTTCTCTTGATTTTTTACAACTTGTTTGCGCCCGAAAAAGCACGTATACCATTGTCAGAAAAAGTCTAGGATTTCTAAAGAGCGAGCCGAGAACGTGCTCGATTGGGGGCAATTGGCGCTAAGTCGCGAAGCGACGGTCGAGTCATAAAACTCTCTTCTCGGAACCCAAACCACCCTCAAAATTTCTGAATTTTTCCCTCTCTTATTGTGCTATCCTTATCTGTTTCTTTGCGAATGTTATCCCTTTCTTTGTTGTGTAAAATACCTCTCCAGCGCCTATTGACCAATCACAGCTCCTTTTTGGAAATCCTACGACTTCGAGTTAATTTTAAACCAAGTGCTTTTTTAACTCTCAAACTACGAACATCGTGCTTTTTCGGGCGTCCCGTGTCATTATTTTACGTGTATTTTTCATTATTAATTTTGTGTTTATCATCTTTCGTTTGTTATATTTTTGTTACTGTTATATTTTCTGTTGCACGTTATTAAATAAATAGAGTCTTTAATCAACTTGTTTAATTAATTTAGAAAACAAATCGCGAACCCGCGTAATTACACTTGCTTTAAATCATAGATTCAATAAAAATAATTTCTGAAATGCCATGTAAAATAATATAGCTTGAAAACTCTGAATTTATATATTATAATTATTATGTCTGACATTTTAAATGTCAATTTCAAATGCGTGTAGCCAACAAATTAAAAAAAAAATGAAATCATGCCACTCTAGAGGTTTTTTTTTATTGAACGTGCGATATTTTATGCATTTAACGTTTGTTTATATTTAAATCAAATACAATTTATTCGGTTTTTATTATTTTTCCTTCAATTCTATATTTAAATTATTTAATGAAAATATATTCGATACTTGTTCTGCTACTCTCTTGGTGGAACCAATTTTTCAAATTGGGTGACGGTAAATACTTGTATTGTTCCATGTTTCTATTTTTTAGTTGCCTGATACGTGTTTCGATCCGTTACGATTCTTTTCAAAGTTAAAACTCGACGCAGTTTTAACTTGAACATGATCGCAATGTATCAAAACACGTGTCAGGTAACTGATAAAAAAAAACATGGAACAATACAAGTGTATACCTTTACTTAATTTAATAAATTTACATGTTTTATTCCCGTTTGCACAAAAGAAGTTATTCAACTTGGGTGCAAACGGACATAAAACATGTAAATTCATCAAATCAGTGATTAGTACTTCTTAAAAACACAACAATTCTATTTACAAATTGTTTACTCATTCACGTATTGATGCAAACAACATATTTAGCGTATCTTACGAATTTATAACGTTATAATATTCTAGAATTTTGACTTTATCAGTGGTTCGATCAATGATTAGTGAATGGTTAAAGTTTCAGACTTTTCTAAACTCGAAATGTTACCTCATGGGAGTGGGAGTGGACAACACTCGTTTTTATCTTCAACTTGAACCCATTTTAAAAACAACAAATACCTGAAGATTTGAACGAAACATTGTACAGAGAATGTATACAGTTATAAAAAAAATACCTGTATAAATAATTCGTGCTATTTTAATTATTATATTGCAGTTTCAATTAGCAGATTAATTATTTGGTTTATTAGAGTGGAATGTAATTATGCGCCGTAGCGGATTGCGAAAATTATTTGCTCCAAATCATTTAAATAAATGTAGTGTGAAACAATAATTTGTCACTAATCTGAAAATGCGTGTGTGAATCTGATGAAAAGTATTTAATAATGTAATTTTGGCGAAATTATCGGTTTACGTGAAGTAATCAATTAATTTACACCATTAATTTTATTAATCGCAATTGAGGTAGAATTACATGTATACCTATACAGAATATTTACGTAACATTTAATTATTTAATTAAAAAATTATATACAAGGTGAATTATACCAGGAGGTGACAGATGAATATTCATGTTCAAGATTGGATTCTAAGCATATAATGTAAAATACCTTATTTTAGATTGGCCTTTGTTTTAGAGATGACGCGGCATGAAGTTTACGGAACCTATTTAATTTTTGTTCATAAAATAAATAGAAGGTAATGGAAATTGCTTTGAAACAAAAGACTTATTTATTAGTTGTTGGCAGTTGTCACATTTTTTAGGTATTGCTATTGCTATTTTAGTGTAAAAAAGACACAAATTTTGTTAACAATGCAGTCTGGTAATGAAGAATATGTCGACATTATTTTTGTTTACGGCTTTTGTAACGGCAATGCTTTAGTAAGTTGTCGGGAATATCAAAGAAGATTCGTATACAATGGAAAGTTAGAATGAAGAGCAATTACGAGACAGAAATATGAATACTGCACTTGATATTGAAAATGAATAAGATTTTGCTGCAGTTTATAATTCTGTATGTTAGTCTTACGTTGCATGGCTTGCATCGCGGCTGGCGGTGGACATTTTGAACATCTCTTGTAAGTTAAACTAGTGATTTTTCGTTCTGTGACTAAATCACGTTTTCATATTAAGTACTATTAGTTTTTTTGTAAAATTTGAAATTAATATATGTTTCAAAAGTTTGAACCTCGATATCTCAAAAACAAAGGCCGATCTTAAAAAAAGTAATTTTTCATAATTTGCTCAGAATCCAATCTCGACCACGAATATTATTTTTTCGCCTCCTGGTATAAATCAGCCTGTGTATTAAAGACAAACTTTAATATATTTTTGAATAATTAGTATAAACTTAAGTTCAACAATAAATATCACTTCTGAATTATTGATATGAAGTACCTGGTTTTCTTGATTAACAACCAATTGTGTATGTTTAAATATACACTACTGGGTAATTTCTATGATTAATATCTATCAACACATTTGCTGAATCCGTTTCATTTACACAATAATACGTCGGTGGTCGTTTTATTTCAATATTCCAAGCACAGTTTGCAGCGATCCGAACAAATATCCGGCGATATTTAAGAGCAACGATGGCCAACAATTACATCGGCCAGATATAAACCCCTCGTTACCGATAATTACAAATTTCCAACCGCTTGGATTACACGAGCACACGCAAAACACAATACAAAAAAAAACTGAATCGCTGATGGAAAAATGAATACCCCGTGTATTCTGCTAATGTAGGGGAAATTCAATTTTCAGTTCTGATACCTTTATTACTTAAATAGAAATATATCTAAGAGACAGATGAAAATAAGAAATGCAAATTCAAATAGAGGTTAATAGACTATGATCATTCTTTTCATTTGTACCTGTATTGCACATTACAAGATTATCTGTAATTTTGACGCTTCGTATAACGACCAAATCAAAATTTGAGGCTTTTCTAAACTAGGAATATTCATATCATGCTGAATCAAGGAGTGAAAAACCCTTGCTCGAAAACTATTAAAAGCTTTACAGACAACACCGAATTCTTAACAAATTAACATCAAGATTTTTAATGAAACACATAAACATTATGAAAATAACTACAATTTGTGGTTTCTCATTTTTTATTTTTAAGAAATCAGCATTGTCATTAAAGGCTCTAACATTCGGTTAACAAGTGTTTTCCACTCCTAGATTAAGAATTAAATAAAATCAGACAACACCGAATTCTTAAAAAAATTACCATCAAGATTTTTAATGAAACACATAAACATTATGAAAATAACTACAATTTGTGGTTCTCATTTTTTATTTTTAAGAAATCAGCATTGTCATTAAACGCTCTAACAGTCGGTTAACAAGTGTTTTCCACTCCTAGATTAAGAATTAAATAAAATCAGACAACACCGAATTCTTAAATAAATTAACATCAAGATTTTTAATGAAACACATAAACATTGTGAAAATAACTACAATTTGTGGTTTCTCATTTTTTATTTTTAAGAAATCAGCATTGTCATTAAAGGCTCTAACAGTCGGTTAACAAGTGTTTTTCACTCCTAGATTAAGAATTAAATAAAATCAGACAATACCGAATTCTTAAAAAAATTAACATCAAGATTTTTAATGAAACACATAAACATTATGAAAATAACTACAATTTGTGGTTTTTCATTTTTTATTTTTAAGAAATCAGCATTGTCATTAAAGGCTCTAACATTCGGTTAACAAGTGTTTTTCACTCCTAGATTAAGAATTAAATAAAATATTGAGTTTAGAAGTGCATTAAAATTTGGTTTGGTCGCTTCGCGCTTCGCGTTACGCGACCAAACCAAATTTTCAGGCTTTTCTAAACTCGAAATTTTACTTCATGCGCCAGGCGTATAAAACATTGAAATATTGTGAAGTTTAGAATATACAGATTGTTTTATATCTTTTATTTACAACCCGATCATTGCATTATAAATAAATGAATTGAAAATAATTCCATTTGGCTATCTTGACAAGGTGTCATGAGTTCGTTTTTTAACAAGAATATTCTATACGTTTACTTACAAATTTTCAGGCTTTTCTAAACTTGATGTTTTATTTCAAGCTTAATCTGGGAAAAGAAAACACTTCCTAAAAGCTTCAATTTAACCTCTTTTTAATTACGACGAATGTTCGAAAATGTATAGTTTATTGTAGTATGTATACTGAAAAGAAGTACTAACTGTATATGTACAAATAAAACTTCCATGTATGCGTGAAGGTGATTTTCAATGACTTTATAAATAATATTTAAGCCGTTGATTTTAAAAAGGGCCATTTCTAATTGTTTTGTTGCTGACTGTAACAACCTTTATAATTTAAGGTTTTTTTGTCATAAACGACAATTTGTGGTTAAGTGTATCCAATATATTATTGTATTCAATAAATTATTGTTATTGACAGAAATAGGTCGTGCGAGATTGAGGTTTGCAAAAATTTTAAAAATTGAATTTTTTTTCCTGTGAAATGCAAACAATGTGTTTTAATTACTAAGACGACTTAAGACAATATTTATTTATTAAAACAAATACTTCCCGTGCAAATACACTTCCGGATATTGAATAAACAATAAAATATTTATAACCTTATGTTATTTGATTTGTTACACCGCTTTATCAATGTTTATATAACATTTAGGTCAAATTCTCTTCAAACTAACTAACAAATAAAAATGAACGGAAAAATTACTAGAAATTAGAAATTAAAGGACTTCGATTAAAACTTATGTCTTAGGCCATCAATAGATGCGTTTCGAGATTCATCTCGCTTTAGTATAGCTTTGCTTATAACTTAGAAAAAAAAACATTTACGTAATTTTATACACAGGGAATTTTTATTTTAGGAAAACATATGCATAAGCTGTAAATTTTCCGGCTTAAGTTGTGCCGCGTGAAAATTTGTCGGGGTCGCGTAGCGACCCGAGACAAATTTTCTGGGCTCTTTTAAACTCGAAATTTTACTTCAGGTGCCACGCGTATAAAACACAGATTTCAGTGAGATTCAAATATACCTAATGTTCACAATATTTTAGTGTTTTATACGCGTGGCGCATGAAGTAAAATTTCTAGTTTAGAAAAGCCCAGAAAATTTGTCTCGGGTCGCTGCGCGACCCTCGACAAATTTTCACGGGGCTTTTCTAAACTAGAAATTTTACTTCATGCTTAGTCTGGGAGTGGAAATCACTCGCTTAAAGCTTTCAATTAAATTCTATAAAAAAAGAAACAACGAATATCTAAAGATTTAAGGATAATAAGCTGAATTTGGAATACGTATACTTTAAAGATAAACTCCTTGTATTATGTTTAAAGTGTGCAAACTATAGGAAGCGTGAGCTTATTTTCTCCAATTTAAATATTTTTTTATTGGAATTATTCTTGTTTAAGAACTGTTTCACACGCAATATCCTAGTGATAATATTGAAATAATTAATTATGAAAAAAATCAAAAATTATCGCAAAGAAATCTTTTACAATGTAAGAAATGAAAGGATTTGGATTAAAACAAATGTCCTAGGCTATCTATAGACGCGTTTCGAGATTTATCTCTATTTAGTATAGCTTTGCTTATGACTTAGAAAAAAACATTTTCGTAATTTTGTATAATTTTTCTTTTAGGGAAACATATGCATAAGCTGTAAATTTTCCGACAACCGTTGTTTTTAAAAAGAGTTAAATTTGAAACTTTAAACGTGTGTTTTCCACTCCCAGACTAAGCATGAAGTAAAATTTCGAGTTTAGAAAAGCCCCGTGAAAATTTTTCTGGGCTTTTCTAAACTTGAAATTTTACTTCATGCGCCACGCGTATAAAACACTGATTTCAAGTGAGTTTCAAATATATCTAATGTTCACAATATTTAAGTGTTTTATACGCGTGGCGCATGAAGTAAAATTTCTAGTTTAGAAAAGCCCCGTGAAAATTTGTCTCGGGTCGCTGCGCGACCCTTGACAAATTTTCACGGGGCTTTTCTAAACTAGAAATTTTACTTCATGCTTAGTCTGGGAGTGGAAATCACTCGCTTAAAGCTTTCAATTAAATTCTATAAAAAAGAAACAACAAATATCTAAAGATTTAAGGGAAATAAGCTGAATTTGGAATACGTATGTTTTAAAGATAAACTCCCTGTATTATGTTTAAAGTGTGCAAACTATAGGAAGCGTGAGCTTATTTTCTCCAATTTAAATATTTTTTAATTGGAATTATTCTTGTTTAAAAACTGTTTCACACGCAAAATCCTAGTGATAATATTGAAATAATTAATTATGAAAAAAATAAAAAATTATTGCAAAGAAATCTTTTACACCGTAAATAAATAAATAAATAAATAATCCTATATTCACGAATGTACCATTTTACAGAATATATAAATATTTTACAAAATTACAATTTAACACATAAAAGATAGAAACAAATACATTAATGACAACATAGTAATCTTTTAACAATTCTCCTATACTGGGGAAATGTATTAAAAAAAATATCAAAATCAGGATAAATTAATAAAGAATTAGCTGTATGCATAAGACGTGTAGTCGGAGTGTGAAAACCATAATTTGTGTTATGGAACGGTATGCGAAACAGCGGCGGGTTCCCACATAGGCGATTGTCAAAGTTTACAGAAAAACACATGCGAGAAAGAAGAGCCGGGCATTGGATGTCCCCATTAAATGTAAGAAATGAAAGGATTTGGATTAAAACAAATGTTCTAGGATATCTATAGACGCGTTTCGAGATTTATCTCTATTTAGTATAGCTTTGCTTATGACAGAAAAAAAACATTTTCGTAATATCGTATAATTTTTCTTTTAGGTAAACATATGCATAAGCTGTAAATTTTCCGACATCCGTTGTTTTTGAAAAGAGTTCAATTTGAAACTTTAAACGTGTGTTTTCCACTCCCAGACTAAGCATGAAGTAAAATTTCGAGTTTAGAAAAGCCCCGCGTAAAAAATTTGTCGAGGGTCGCGCAGCGACCCGAGACAAATTTTCACGGGGCTTTTCTAAACTCGAAATTTTACTTCATGCGCCACGCGTATAAAACACTGATTTCAAGTGAGTTTCAAATATATCTAATGTTCACAATATTTTAGTGTTTTATACGCGTGGCGCATGAAGTAAAATTTCGAGTTTAGAAAAGCCCAGAAAATTTGTCTCGGGTCGCTGCGCGACCCTCGACAAATTTTCACGGGGCTTTTCTAAACTCGAAATTTTACTTCATGCTTAGTCTGGGAGTGGAAAACACACGTTTACAGCTTAAAATTAAATTCTAGAAAAAAACAACTATTACTTAAAGATTTAAGGTAAAGACGCCGAATTTGGAAAACGTATACTTTAAAGAAAAACTCATTGTATTATGTTAAGTGTGCAAACTATAGGAAGCGTACGTGTATTTTCTCGAATTCAAATATTTTTGAATTGGAATTCTTTTTTGTTTAAAAATTGTCTAAGGCGCGATATTCTGGGGACAATGTTTAAATAATTAATTATGAAACAAAATCAACAATTCCGATATTCGTCGTTTCGTTTTCGTCGTTTCTTTAAAAGAGTTCAATTTGAAGCTTTAAACGAGTGTTGTCTACTCCCAGACTAAGCATGAAGTAAAATTTCAAGTTTAGAAAAGCCCTGTGAAAATTTGTCGAGGGTCGCGCAGCGACCCGAGACAAATTTTCTGGGCTTTTCTAGACTCGAAATTTTACTTTATGCGCCACGCGTATTAAACACTGAATTCAAGTGAGGTTTGAATATATCTAATGTTCACAATATTTTAATGTTTTATTCTTGAATTCAAATATTTTTCAATTGAAATTATTCTTGTTTAAAAACTGTTTTAGGCGCGATATCAAAGTGACAATATTTAAATAATTAAATATGAAATAAAAATCAAAAATTCTCGCAAAGGAATGTTTTACAATGTGACTGATTTTTTTGTATATTATATGTTGTAGGTATTGTAGAAAAACATCTTATTTAAGACGTTATTATGCTAATTTAGCGATGTTTAATATCTTCTTATTAAACAACCGCGAGAGTAGAAAACATTTTAAAGAGACGATTACAAGGGTTGTACGTTCCTTTAAATATATCCATTTTTTTCAAAATATTTCGTCTCTAAATTAGGCGACAAAATGCTGAGTTTTTTTTTATACGGTACGTAGAAAATCATTAACAGGAAAAAACATTAAGAGAAAGTCGACCTCTATCTAGACTCTCTCTTAAGGTTTTTTTTCTGTGAATGATTCTCTATTTTTTAGTTATTATTTAATATAAATGCACGGAAAAATCATACTACTTTTATTTTACTTTAAACTTGAGTGCAATAATTAATTTAATTTATGATAAAAAAATATGATTCTTGGGGGTGAACTTTGCATGAAAAGTGTGGAGATTAATAGCAGATTAATGGCATCCTTAAATAAGGCGACAAATGCTGAGTTTTATACGTTACGTAGAAAATCATTCTCAATAAAAAACCTTAAGAAAAAGTCGACCTTTATCAAGACTTTCTCTTAAGGTTTTACATAAAATAAATTAAGTATTGTTTTTCAATTTGAAGCAATTTAAAATATGTCGAATGGACTTAAGCTCCTTCAAATTTTATAACATATATAGGTGTTAGTTTTGAATGTGGCTTAAATCAATTTGTGGTAAGAAAACAAATATTATTCACTTAATTTTTCGAATTATTTTAATAGGAATTGTAAATTTAACTCTCTTAGATAAATTTAAGCAGTGGACATGGAACATTGCTATCCTATACGTATATTTTTAATATTAATGAAATGCAAACTTTTAAATATCTCAATTTAAACATAAATGGACTTAGGTCACTTTCAAAATAATCGGCTCAAATATACAAATAAATGTATAAATTTATACAACAAATTTTACATTTTGTTTGTGTTTGATTAATTGGAATTTTCTATTTCTTGAATAATTTTCTCACTTATCACTTGGTGAAACATTTTTAAATATTGATAATGAAGGTTTAAATTAAATTACACTTGGTTTGTTTCACAATTTTTTACTTTACTATTTACTCGACTCGAATTTTCTGTTGAATGGGGTAACTGTTTTTTGGTATTTTAAAATTTTAAATTAATATTTATTATTAATATAATGTCTAAGTGTCTAAATGTCATTTCTCATAAGAAAATTGCAAAGAAACACAGGAAGAGTTTTCTCCAATAAAGGGAATCCGGGAAAGTCGTTACTCGAGGAAGTCTTATCAATAATTCCCTGAGTACCGCCCACGATTTTCCGCTCATAAGTGTTATTACCGGCGCGATTACACGGAACTTTTTATTGTGGATATCGGGCGAATGCTGATTTATACGAAAAACTGTAATTTCGTGGCCGATAACGACATAATGGCCGACGGAATCGGCTTTTGCTTAATTTAACAAAAAAAAAAGGCGAACGAGGAAATGTTTGTATTGAGTGATCCGCTCAATTTTCCGAATCACCGCACTTATCGAGATAAATCTGCGCGAACGGTTCCGATTGATCGCTAATAGAAAAATGATATTATTTCAGTCGACTCAATTATACTCAATTATTACTTATAATTTCCGTGAGCTGCACACAACAAATAAATCATTATTACCGTTAAATATTGTTGGAATAAAGTTATGCCGACCCCTAAATGTCTCTCCTGATAAAAGTCGAAGTAATTTTACACTAGTTATGTTCGGTTGAGTTGCTCTAACGAGGCCTTATGGGACTGGGTCACGAAAGTTTCGGGGAACACCTTTTATGTGGAATTTATGAAATTCCATCAATTACATTCGCAAAAAGAGCGCGCCGCGGACAAGGAGATGATTAATTAAGTCCATTGTCCGACGACGTGTGTGTTGGATGCCATTAATCTCCACACTTTTCATGCAAAGTTCACCCCCAAGAAATATATTTTTTTATCATAAATTAAATTAATTATTGCACTCTAGTTTAAAGTAAAATAAAAGTAGTTAAATTTCTTCAAGCATTCATATTTAAATAATAACTAAAAATAGAGAATCATTCACAGAAAAAAAACCTTAAGAGAAAGTCTTGATAAAGGTCGCCTTTTTCTTGAGGTTTTTTGTTGAGAATGATTTTCTACGTAACGTATAAAACTCAGCATTTGTCGCCTTATTTAAGGATGCCATTAATCTGCCATTAATCTCCACACTTTTCATGCAAAGTTCATCCAGAAGAATCATATTTTTTTGATCATAAATTAATTATAGCACTCTAGTTTAAAGTAAAATAAAAGCAGTAAGATTTCTCCATGCATTTATATTTAAATAATAACTAAAAATAGAGAATCATTCACAGAAAAAAAACTTAAGAGAAAGTCTTGATAAAGGTCGACTTTTTCTTAAGGTTTTTTATTGAGAACATTTCTTGAATAGTATCAATTGTGTAGAATAAATCTAAATATTATATAAACCCAAACAAAATAATATTATTAATACAATATTTAAGCCCAAGTCGAAATTTTTAATTATTCCTACTTGAGAATCGAAGTTGATCATCCCGAAAAACAAACTAACCCAATTAGCCGGCATTCGAGTGGGCCTTGCTCGCGATTGAGACGTTCCCGCGGGTGCCGCGATTAAATTATTCAGAAGGGCGAGGAGGGGTAAATAATTAAAAACATATCGTGGATTGGGATCGTCTGAGAATAATGAGGACGCGCTGTCCTCTTCCGCATCTGCTCTCTCTCTCTCACTCTTGAGATTTTTGTTTGTTTGATGTGGAATGGGGGGCGGCCATTAAAGCAAAGGGTTCTCCCGATTTAATGGTTGGTGAAATTGATTATACACTATATAAAATATGCAATGGTATGCGAAACATTCCCTTTTATTCGTCTTATGCTCTTATGCATGACAAAAGTTCGCTTGAAATGAACAATAAACGTTTTAATATGTAATAGAAAAATATTACACACTAAATCTCCACCCATTATTTTATTCTTGACTACAGTTGTATGTTAATTTTATGTCTACGATACTTAAACTTAATGGAAATCAAGCCAGTTTTAAATTAAGTCCAAATAAGTTTACAATTAATTCCAAATTTTGAAAGTTTTCTGAAAACACTGAAATATTTTGAAGTTTGATCTGACTATAATAATTTTTACTAATATTTATTATTTCATCTAACTAAATCTTGCGATTTTATAATACTTAAGGCAAAATCAATACTTGTACAGTTTGTAAACAGAAGATCATGTAGTATATTTTGAACTTCGCAATATTTCAGTGTTTTATACGCATTTTATACTCGAAATTTTACTTCATGTTTAACCTGGGAGTGAACGATACTCGTTTGTTTCGTCTTTAAAACAATTAATAATAAATAATCTTCAATTGTTTTAATGATGAAACAAACGAGTGTCTTCCACTCCCAGACTAAGCATGAAGTAAAATTTCGAGTTTAGAAAAGCCTAAAAATTTAGCTCAGGCGCGTAGCGAAGCGGAGCGACTGAACCAAATTAGGCTTTTCTAAACTCGAAATTTTACTTCATGTGCCACGCGCACAAAACGCGGATTTAATGTGGGAGAGGTCTTAAACCAGTTGACAAGTAAAATAAGTGTAGTATATCAATTATTTCAGTGTTTTATATGCGTTTTATACTCGAAATTTTACTTCATGCTTAACCTGGGAATGAAAGAAACTCGTTTGTTTCGTCTTTAAAACAATTGATAATAAATAATATTCAATTGTTTTAATGATAAAACAAACGAGTGTCTTCCACTCCCAGACTAAGCATGAAGTAAAATTTCGAGTTTAGAAAAGCCTAAAAATTTGGCTCGGGCGCGTAGCGAAGCGGAGCGACCGAGCCAAATTAGGCTTTTCTAAACTCGAAATTTTACTTCATGCGCCACGCGCACAAAAACGCGGATTTAATGTGGGAGAGGTTTAAACCAGTTCACAAGTAAAATAAGTATAGTATATCAATTATTTCAGTGTTTTATATGCATTTTATACTCGAAATTTTACTTCATGCTTAACCTGGGAGTGGAAGACACTCGTTTGTTTCGTCTTTAAAACAATTAATAATAAATAATATTCAATTGTTTTAATGATAAAACAAACGAGTGTCTTCCACTCCCAGACTAAGCATGAAGTAAAATTTCGAGTTTAGAAAAGCCTAAAAATTTGGCTCGGGCGCGTAGCGAAGCGGAGCGACCGAGCCAAATTAGGCTTTTCTAAACTCGAAATTTTACTTTATGCGCCACGCGCACAAAAGACGGATTTAATGTGAGAGGGGTCTAAAACCAATTGACAAGTAAAATAAGTGTAGTATAATATATAAAATTACGAAAGACTATTCATAAAAATGCAATTATTGTCTTAATTAATAAGACAACTTAAGACTATAAATATCCATTGAAACAATATTTATAGTCTTAAGTTGTCTTATTAATTAAGACATTGTTTGCATTTTCACGAATAGTTTTTCGTAATTTTATATATTATGTTTAAAGTGTGCAAACTATAAGAAGCGTAAGCTAATTTTCTCAAATTCAAATAGTTTTGAATTTGAATTTATCTTATGTGTAGTATATCAATTATTTAAATAATGGAAATATGCTATAATAGACACTTCACCATTGTTTTAAGCAATGTAAAATTAGAAAATTATATACTATGTAGATGTTTTACGAAATGTTCTCTTTGTTCATTTCAACAAGAATTTATTACTAAATGAAAATACATACTGAAAGAAAATAATTTAGAATTAAAATATTGATCTTTTAATTTATTTTGGGAGGAAGGCCTGCAGCCAAAAGGTCTTATGGATGGGCCGCCACTGTATGATACTAAAATGTGGTGGAAATATAGATAAAGTTTGAGTTACTTGTAATTGATCGGTAAATTTTCACCGGCGCATTCACCATTTTTGCAGGATAGCTTTCACAAATGGGTCAGTCAACTTGGTCCAAATTTTGAAATCAAAACTATTGCACCATAAAGGCCTTAAGTTGCACTAAGTCGCACCGCAAAAATTAAAAGTTGCATTAGCAAGGTACAAAAGTTCAAGGCCAAGTAGGCGGAGCCTTTACAAATATCATATGTTAAATAAAAAAACCCTCAAGAGTGCCATGATTTAATCTTTTTTCAAATTTAGGTTGGCTACACTCTTCAAAAAATGACATATAAATCGTCAGACATGATAATTATAATGTATAATTTCAGAGTTATTCAATAATAAATGGTGAATAGGCCGGGTGTAGGTAATACACGTAAATTTATATTTTATTACATTACTGTAACGTTTGTCTAGCTTGCTAGGCGATGAAACGATATTGACCACAATCAAAGCGATCTTTTGAGTATATAAAATTTAAGAAAGCAATATGGAGTCATCTTTTAAGTACCGTAAACTTTAAGAAAGTTGAAGAGTGGGTCCTGAAGTCCACTTAGCCACCGATAATTTAAAAAAATAAAGATCATTATTTAGGGGTTGCGGTCAATTTAGCACTTCATTTTGTTTTTTTTTTTTAATTTTTTTTTTTGCTGAATACAGTCCTTGACTAATTCCAAATCGCTCCACTAAAATGTACTAAAAACAGAAAATGCAGTATTTTAGTGGAGTGATCTGGAATTAGTCAAGGACTGTTTTCAGCAAAAAAAAATTAAAAAGATACAAAATGGGGTGCTAAATTAACCGACCCACAAAATACACGGTAATAAAATGTGTTAAAGGGAGATCAAGCATATACAGTATATTTTAACCTTTACAACCTAGAATATTTTCCATGGCATTCTAGAGATTTTTTTTAATTGAACACACGATACACGGTAAATGCGCCACGGGAAAACTTTAACATTTAATAATAAATCCAAATTTCAACAGAACGTTAGTATTCCATAAATATACACTAAACTCATACTGTATCCCACTATTTTTCTATATAGTTTAGATTTGCATTTTCAATGGAGGTGAGAGAATCCTGTTGTTGGCAGTGGAAGAGATTTCGGAGATGGAGACCAGCGTCCGGCTCGGAGAGTCCTTAAGTGGGTCTTAGCCGAGAGCTCGAGTGCAGAGCTAACTTCTCCCGCTCTTTCTCTCAACAAAAAAAAAAGAAAAGAAAGAAGGGAACGGTATTAGTTAGGAATTCGGAGGCAATGCCCGGAATAAAGAAAGGAAACTTGGGAGATGGCCCCGGGCGTTTTCGGGTCTTCTGCTGCTCTAGAAATAGCAAAGAAGGGTCGAATGTAGAGAAGGGTTGAGTTATCAGAGAGGGCATCTAGGTGTGATTTTATAGTTCATTAAATTTCGTTACGATCTAACACAATAAATGTTATATAAATAGTTGAAAAAAAACAGGAGTTTTTTTTGTACATTTACTGGATATTGGTCTCAGACCATTCTACAATTTCACCTTTATATGTTTGTATTTAACTATATTTAGACGCCACGAACACATTCACACACATCCATGGATCCAAGTAGAATCAGTTTGTACTTTAAAATGACCCCACCCGGCAGGACTCGAACCTGGGTTAGGAGGCAGGGCCTCTACCCACTACTCCACCGGGGTCCCAACAACATTTTTTGTTGTAAACTAATCAAAAAATGCATTTAATTTGTGTTTAAATACAATAAATAATAATAATAAATAATATTCAATTGTTTTAATGATGAAACAAACGAGTGTCTTCCACTCCCAGACTAAGCATGATGTAAAATTTCGAGTTTAGAAAAGCCTGAAAATTTGGCTCGGGCGCGTAGCGAAGCGGAGCGACCGAGCCAAATTAGGCTTTTCTAAACTCGAAATTTTACTTCATGCGCCACGCGTATAAAACACTGAAGTATTGTTAAGTTCACAATATGCAACTTAGCAGTATGCTTAAGCCATATATTTTTAACTACAGTTAAAACCAATGTTTTCTAGCGTGGCGGCGCAATAAGTAAAATTTCGAGTTTAGAAAACCCTGAAAAGTTGGGTTGGTACACTTCTGTGCAATAAAATTAAGCACTAGTTTTATAACTAGTTTTTGTATAATTCGGGTATGTTTTGATTGCCTAGCAGCAGTTTCAATAAATAATAAAACACCATAGCAATTCTTTCCTGCTCCCAACGTTTCTTAACTCTGAAAACAGTGCCTTTAATGATGTTCACCAATCAAGCAATTTGTCTTATAGAAAAACCATCATCTATTTTAGTTAGAATTTGAATTGTTGTTTAAATGACGCGGCATTTTAACATTTAGAAAATGGACGTATTTACGTAACTAGGAATCTCATTATGTCCGCTTTAAACTATAACATATTTTGTGTACTTAATTTTATTGCACAGAAGTGTACATCTCTTTCTTGCATTGGTAAAACCTGCGTGTTTTTAATTGTTGTTTTCTAATGCTATGAAAACGCATGAGAAACCAACAATTAAAAACACGTACATTTTACCAACTGATTATTATAAAATTTGTCGGTCACTAAACCACTCACAAAAACTGACTTTCTCCGTCCTTAAATTAAACCGAAAAAAAGAGAACATGACGAAAGTACGAATTTAAGCCCCGGGGTAAAATTCTAGAAACCCTCTCCTCCCTTTCACCCGAAATTTAAATTCTGGGCGCGCGCGCGCGGGAGTGTTTATTTTTTCACTTGTTGAAATAAAAGCGAGGCGTCAGGAATGTGACACCTTTTTGAATATGGGGATTAATAAGGAATAAGAGACGCGAAGCGCGCAACAATTCCACAATAAAAATGTACCCACTCGCATACAGAATGCTCGCTGAAATTACGAAAATGTAATCGTAAATATAAAAGTGTGTTCCTTTTTATTTATACCCTGGGAAGTAAATTATGGCTGTTTATTTATCGCGTCGTTTGTATTAAATAAGAATAATTACACGTTTCAGTATTCATTGCTGTATTTATCGTTAATATTTAATTATGGCAATCAATACAAAAAATTACTGTTATTTAGTTGAAATCTTTTCGTCATTTATTAGAAAAACTATGAAAGTAAATGATAGTTATTATATTCCCCTAACCACTATTCGTTAGACATCCATGCAACTGGGCGAAAAATGCGGATATACCGGATGTTTGATTAAGGGTGGCAATCGGCTGTATCTTAGAAACATGCAGTAAAATAATTAATGGTAAAAGTGGCCAAGAGAAATTAATGGAAATTACTTGTAAGTTTCTAGCTTTGTCACTAGAGGGCGCAATCTCTATGATACAAGATAAATATCAAATAAATGTCATGTAGTTCACAACGGTTAGCGCACCACATCACACCTTCACGGTTAGTGCACCATACCTTCATCACCACCATCATCATCGGTGTGCAGCCGTTGTGGGTGTTGACTTTGATCTTCTACGGAAGATCCGATGGCACCCGGCAGAACTACCACCAACCAACCCCAATGATACCCACTCTCAAAGTGGAGGTTCTGGAAAGGACCTCGATTTTGAATTTTGCGGCAGAGATATGTGAAAGCATACTCCCAAGAGGATACCAATTTTAAAATTGAAAAAATCTGATGAACCCCTTGTTCATCAGATCCACCAAATGCTCACAAGTCATAGTTTCTGATGAAACTGAAAACTTGTTACGTAGGATGAAAACAAAAAAAAATAAATGTCGTAGTTCGCAACGATTCGTGCACCTCATCACATCATTCCATCATCACCATGCAATTCGTTATGGACGATGAGCGTTAAGTCCACAACGAATCGTGTACCTCATCACATCATACCATCATCGTCATGCAGTCGTTGTGGGTGTCGACTTTAATGTTCCTTGGAAGATCCGATGGCACCCAGCAGAACTACCACCAACCCAAATGATATCCACTCTCGAAGTGGAGGTTCTAAAAAGGGCCTCGATTTTGAATTTTGCGAGCTATAAGTGAAAACATACTTCCAAGAAGATACCAATTACTAAATTGGATTTAAATTCGCTGATCCCCATAGATTGGCAAAAGCTAACTGATCATAGACAGAATACTGATATTTATTAAAGAACAGGAGGAAACTAAAAAAAAATAAATGTCAAATTAGGCTACGTCAAAAATATGAAATTCTTAATCTACGCAAAATTTTACTTCATTTTAACTTTTTTCTCGTTTATTTAGCTTTTACATAAAACGCAGGGGAGAGTTAAAATGTCTAGCCGTTTAAATGCCTGTAACTTTGGTTAGGTTTTACCAAATTGAACAAAATTAGGCTCATTTAATAGATGATTGAATTCACTTTACAGTGCACTTTACACAGATTTACTTAAGTTTAGATATTAGGCGCCAGTGGGTGCGATTGAAACAATCAATATATTATCTCAATTTTCTTTAAATTATCTAGTTGAAAGGTATATGTTAGTTACACCAGTGAATTAAAATGAGAAATACTGTAAAAACTGGCGGAAACCGCAACTCGATATCTTTATCCTAGCCAGTGATATAGTGAACATTTGACAGAATGGCGCTTTTTGCATTACCAGCGCCCTCTGGCCATTAATATAGGATTTGAAGTAAATCAAAGTACATAATAGTTTAAAGTGCTGTCAATTATCTATCGAATCACTCTAGGTTTATTAAATTTGGATAAACTTATTTTAAGTTACAATTATTTTAATGACAATAAGCCGAAACTAGTAGAAAATTAAATACATATAAGCTAAACAAAACCAAGCGAATTTAATTTACAAACCATTATATTTTAAAATGTTTTACCAAGTGATTAATGAGAAAAAAGTGTCCGATACAATAAGTCTAACTATTCTCTATTTATTTTGTATTTTCTATCTAATTTCCTCTGCATCTTATGTAAATCCCCAAAACACGAGAAGGTAGTTAAAAATTAAGAGGAATTTACGTTTTTTCCCTTTTTTGCACTCCCACCGCCTTTGTATTATAATCTTCCTGTCTATATATAGTTTAAAATTTCTGTTTTGTATTTAGTGTTAATCCATTGAAAATGGTCGCTTTGTGTCCGAAATGTACATGTGGTAATTCAAATAAAAGTGTGAAGAAAGGTTATTAGTGCTTTATTCGTCAAATTGTCTGTTATTGTTTTAATAAAGTATTGTAATAAGTATTTTTAATTGTAGTAAATATATGCATTTTTAAATATTCTACTAATCTCATAGCCTGCTATAATTTGAGATTGTAAATGATCTTGGATTTACTTGCATACTCACTTAACATATGTTATGTTAAGTGAGTATGCAAGTAAATCCAAGATCATTTATGAAAAGTGATCTCCGTTAGTTTTTTGCTTCTTGTTTTTGACCTCTTGGACATATTTTGCATACTACATACATATTGATTGCTAATTGTATTTTATTGCTAGTAGTAGTGATAGAAGTATCACTATTATTACTTTAAAATATATATTTATTAGTATTGCAGGAAGAGGTTTTAATTATATATGTTTACTTTTGTAATTTTAAAGTGAGCTGTCCTCTAATTTATTATATTTTAATATACTTGTGCGTCTAGTTCATTTTTATTTGTGTTATATTTTAATCATATATGTTTACTCTTGTAATTTTACAATGTTCTATTTTTTCGCACTGATAACATATGTCTATTTTTGTCTGACCTGTGTAAAACTTTTGTTTACAGCACGAATAAACTATTATTATTATTATTATTATAACACAAAAGAAGCTAAAGATCTACTAGATTTTAAAATATATTTTATATGGTGCGCGGCTGGAAATGGGTAAATCTACCAAACTTTTTGCTATATCTTCGCTTGGGATGAAGATATTAGGATGAGGTTTTGACCATTTTTCTCAGTATGTCACCTTGTAACTAGTGACAGGGAACTATACCTTACAATTTGAAATTTAAAAAAAAATCTAGAAAATATGGTTGTTGTTCCAAAAAGGACCTCTGGCGGTTACTATAAGAATTAAATTAAAGAGAGTAAAACGTGTTTTGAAAGTGCCTTCTATTTCCTATCAAATGAGACTAATTTCATTAATGTTAGTTAATCGTAACTAGAGTTACACGCAGTTCAATGATCACACTTTCCAGCTTTCCCCTACTTCATATATGAAAGATAAAGAAACATGTGAGTAGTTAAAATTGAGTAAAAGTCAGCGTAGGTTACGATTTGTATATTTTCAATCTAGCTCCATTTAGCAGTTTTATGATAAAAACCTGTTTTTCTGTTTGGCGATGAATTTGCCCTCTAGCGACGAAGTTGAGAATTAAAAAATAATTTCCAGTGATTTTTCTTATCCACTTTTACGATGAATTTTTTTTACCCCAACACGCTACATTGCAAACTTTCTGAGATACAGCCGGTGGCCACGCTTAATCAAACACCCTGTATTTACATGAATAATCTGTGTTTTCTGTTATGAGCAATCTAATTTGAAATTTCAAGAATTTAGTGGTTTAGTTTGTGTGTTTTAGGTTAAGACAAGATTAATCACATGGTATGTTGAAAATCAACTTTTACTTTGTAGGTTATGTGAAGGAAAATCTAACAGTAATATGACAATTTAATCAACTCATAAAATAGGTAATTCATTTAACAAAGATTACGATTACAAATGTACCATTGGTGAAAACAAAATGTTGGGACACTTAAAATGCGTTTATTGTGTCAAACTTTGGACTTGTCAGATAATTGTCATTTGATGTGTCAAAACTGAAAATCCCTTTCTTTTCCTCTCATTTACATATTTTTAATTGTTACTCCATTTTATAACGTCTCTTTAAAAACCTAACAAACCTGATAAATTTTGTAATATTTGTCATTAGACAATTTTCAATTTGCCCCAACATTTTTTTTTTGGGTTTTACGTCATCTATTTCCGCTGCTAAGGCCAATCTTGACGCCGGAGATTAGGTCTACAGCTATCCGGGAATTTTTGCCGAACCCGGTGGGAGTTCCAACCCACCGGTAGGGATCTTTAACGTGCACGCAACATCCAGGCAGTACACGGGTCCTACATGCATTTAACGTCATATCCGAGAAGACGGAGTGTTTGGCATTTTTATCCTAACCTATATAAATGCAGACAACTTGTTAGGCCGGTATTTGAACCCCGGTTCGTGGCGTGGCAGTACAACACTCTAACCACTACACCACCAAGCTGCCCGCCCCAACATTTTATGTCCATCGATAGTATATGTTTAATAAGAAAAAACCTCTAGAGTGCCATGATTTAATCTTTTATTTAAATTTAAGTTGGCTACACACTTCAGGAAATGACATATAACACGTCAGACATAATAATTATAATGTATATTTTTAGAGTTGCCAGCCTAGAATATTTTCCATGGCACTCAAGAGATTTTTTGTAATTGAACATACGATACCAATTTAATAAAGTGTCTCTTAAGATCAAGTAAATGCTCCTTGCTTAGCAATATCTGTCTTCTTCATTGCCCGTTTATATGTTCAAATTTTGAAAAAGTTCTAAATAAAAGGATTTTTTTTAATATATACCTGTTACGATATTTTAATGTAAAATTTAAGACATTCGCGATCTTATTAAAAACGTATAATTTAAAGACTGTAACGAGTGTTTCCACTCCCAGACTAAGCATGAAGTAAAATTTCGAGTTTAGAAAAGCCTGAAAATTTGGCTCGGGCGCGTAGCGAAGCGGAGCGACCGAGCCAAATTAGGCTTTTCTAAACTCGAAATTTTACTTCATGCGCCACGCGTCTAAAACACTGATTGAAATTAAAGATCAAAATATACTGCTTAGGTTTAATCACATTTTTATTATTTTACAAATGTTTATATGGAATATGTGAAAGTATACTTTAACATCTCAAAATTTAATGTGTAAAATACTCTACTTATAAAATAAAAACAGAGTTTATGTAGGTTCCGTGCGATCGTTTCAATTATGATTTAGAGCAGGCGGCATTATTTTTGTGCGGTTGTCCAGAATGCTTATTGAATGATGAAATAAATTTGGGGTTATGGTAAACTATGTGTTAACAGTCAGTAGTGCCAATCTAATTTAAAATTCGAAGCCTACTCTGTGGAGTTCACAAATTAAATATTTTTCCTAAACATAATAACACCTTTTTTTGCTATGCACAACACTTCCCCCATCCTTGTTCGGTCCGCTGACCGAGAGAGGAGAGTCGTAAATGTACAGCGACACGCGACGGTCGATCTCGCGCCACCCCAGCGATTAGTTAAGTAGTGACGATCACCTCGGAACTACACCCTCAGGAGAAGCAGTAAGGACCCAGATACCGACACACCAAAGGTCAGTTTCCTTTCGCTACCGTTCCCTAGCAATTTTTCCGACTTTGTTGTCGGCCGCCCCAAAAAACCGCTATGGAATTCACGTCAGCTCCTGCTGCGAGTTACAATATTACATAGGGCACAAACCCTTCCCAAACATCTTAATACTGTAATTTACTTTTGTAATGAAGGCTTTGCTTCGCTCCGCCCTTTTTTCTAAACTGGAAATTTTAAATGGAAACACTTGATCGAAGAAAAAATAAAATCTGAATAGCAAAGTTTGATAGTTGAATTGTAATTTACTTTTGATAAGTTAAACAAGGTTTTGCTGCGCTTCGCCCCTTTTTCTAAACTCGATCTTTTAAATGGAAACATTTGTTTGAAGAAAAAATTAAATCTAAATAGCCAAGTTTAATAGTTGAATTGTAATTTATTTTTGATACATTAAATAAGGCTTTGCTTCGCTCCGCCAATTTTTCTTTAAACAAACTTTTAAGTGGAAACACTTGTTTAATGTAAAAATATAATATCTATTTGGACAAGTTTTATAGTTTAACCTCATAATATACGAGTTACGGTTTTGACGGTTTCTTTACATCCATAAATAAACGTCTCATAATCATTGCGGAAATATTTAAGTTCTAGAATATTAGCAACGCCATGAATATAATTTAAATTATAAGATCACTTAGCGAACAAAAGCAAACACACACGCCGGGTAATTAATAATTATACAATAAAGGGAAACACTTTAGACCATAATGGAGTATATAGGGTTTGATATATTAAGGGATTTAGTTAATACGACGTAGTTGGATTAATCCCCGGCTAGATAATTACGCGCCCTATATAAAATATCCGTAAACAATTTGGATTTATGGCTTATGCAGGCCTCGTTCTGATCCATTGCAACAATGTAATGAAATTAGATAGCTTTGTGTTCTATGAAATATTGATCCAATATACTTTATAATACGTTTTTGATAAAATATGCTTTAAAATTAATTATCAAAGTTCATGTTTATTTTTTGTTATTCATGTGGCTTATTTAATATAAAACTTTGATATACGTTTCCACTGAATAAATATTAAATCGTCGATTTGCAGATAATTGTACTGCATTTAATCAATGATTCAAGTTTTGATTAACCTCTAGTTTTTAATCGGTTGATTTTCCCTAATTAAATACTGACATATATTACGAGTAAATTCAAAAATTGATAATGAATTTAATTTATTAGCCCTTAAACGCGCAGCCCCGTGCTCAGCACGGGCAACGGATACTGACAAATTTGTGTCTAACACGGGCACCCTTATGTTTATTTGGATTTATTTTTCTTGCGCATAGGAGGTATGGAAATAATTTTCAATGAATACTTGCTTCTTTTAGAGTATATTAGGCTGTTAGTTGGCTATTTTATTCAAAAATATGACCATTATTGACGTAAAATAAGTCTACAAGTTCTGCTAGATGTGACGACACAAAATTATGCAATGTTTTAAACGCAAATAACTTCTAAACAATATCTACTACAACAATGGTCCATCTAACAGTAAGTATAGTGATTACTTTACTGTTTATTCCGAAAACAAACTATTGTTTAATATTTGAGAAAGTTATGAAACGAAAAAAATAAACAATTCTCGGAGAATCGTCTTCTATATTTTTTTATAAAACAATACAACAATTTTATGAATGAAATCTTTGTACTACACAATAAATAATTGTTTTGGAAATAATTATGACTATGCACACGCGCACTATATTCGCTAGTGTGATTTTATTCATAATTTTCTTGCTAGCCTCTAAACAGGTTCTATTTCCATCTTTAGTGTCAATATCTTTTTTTATTTTTATTTTTTGTATTTATCAATCTATGCAGCTGTACTTTTTACGCACTTATATATTGTTTTTGATATTTATATTCAAGTTGAAGCTTGGTTTCCTAATTATTTTTGTTATTTACAATTACAAATAATTTTGTCAAAAAATATTGGTCCTCTCGTTAAAAAGTAGCACAAATTACGCCACGATTTTTATTTCGTTTAACTTATTTGATATAAAGCTTTGATATATGTCAAAGAAGATAAATGTGTTACGCAATGAGAGAGAAAAAAGAAGCGAAACGCGTCTAGACTGTTATAAATTTTAAATGTTTTATAACGGCAAATTGAACAAAAAATAAACCTATTAAAAAAATGACAATACAAAGCCAGACTTTACAATGGATTTTTTTTGTGCTAATATTTTATTTAAGATAAAAGTTTTAGCAGGATTGGGATATAGATCTAAATGTCGTAATTAAGTAAATCGATGTGGAGGGAAGATAGATGCTGGAACACCCCGGGCCTTCAGTAATTTTTCATTCTGGGGGATGTGTGGGAAAGGAGGAAAAAAAAAGCGGGGGCCACAGAAAGAGAGATCCATACAGAGGATGTCTGTATCAATTACCGGATGGAGCGAGCTTTTCGGTATTTTCGGTTTTTCCCGCGCAAACTCACGCAACGAACATTCGATCCGTAAAACCGAGAGGAATCCTAACGTGGCACTGACTGCGTCGCTGAAATCCTGAATATTTCACAATATCATCGTCACGTATGCATGCACATACCCAGACACACGTTTTCGTGCATTCCGTAAATATTGTCTGTGGAGAAGAGGGGTTGGTTGCTCCCCGCCCCCCTTGCTTTGGGGGAGCTGCGACGGATTTTATTCAGACCGCACACACCCGCACTTGCACACATTCATCACGTGGAAGTCGATATCTTCCTACCAGGACGATTTATGGCGTTTTTATCGCGCTGATAACTTCAATATCGACTTTTTTTATATAAATATCACAGATTGTATTATCAGCCAAAAAGGATAATTTACTGAATGTGTAGTGATTTAAGAAATAGCTTTAATCTAATATGATTAAATTAGATTCAAGCTATTTCTTGAATCACTACACATTCAGTAAATTATCCTTTTAATGAGCATA
Source organism: Philonthus cognatus (assembly GCA_932526585.2). Taxonomy (NCBI): domain Eukaryota; kingdom Metazoa; phylum Arthropoda; class Insecta; order Coleoptera; family Staphylinidae; genus Philonthus; species Philonthus cognatus. The sequence goes on along the minus strand of OW052245.1, from coordinate 81,577,704 downwards.
AGTACCAATGAAATAGCCAATACTTGGTTGTAAATACTTGAAAACATTAGAAGTGCGATTTTAAATAAATTAAAAGTAATATCGACTTTCTGCAAAAAATAGTCTCGTTGAGACTTTTCAAAATATTCAATAAAACAACTATTTGGAACAATAAATATTTGTTGTTTGTTTTGAGTTATGTGAAGTAATCAATCAATAATAAAACACGGTTTGATTTTCTTTCTTCACGAATTTATTTTTCACTGTTAGATGTACATTTCAAGTACCATCTACTTATTTTGAATAACTGAATTCATTTATTGAAAATGAGTACATGGGACTCGAAATGTACATCTAACAGTAAAAAATAAACTCTTGAAGAAAGGAAATCAAACCATGTTTTATTAGTAATATATATTTGAGTTCCACAACAGATTTTCTGTTCTATGCATTGTTTAGAGTATGGAAAATGTAACAGCAAGTCAAATTATTCTCTAACTAAACTAAATGAACAAACAGTAAATTGAAATAAATTAAAAACAGATTCTTGTCTAAACTAAAAATATTGAATATTTGTCAATACATTACTTTAAATTAAATTTCGCGACTGAAAACTGTATCTAAACTTGCTAATTAAAGAATGTTTCTTTTAATAAATATTACTAACAATATTGAATATTTGTCAAAAATTACTGTAGCTTATCTAAATTTGTGTGTTTTGTTAATTAAATTTCAACGTTTTCCCTGAACATTATTTAATATTTCAATAAATATGAATTCAAAAAAATTAACTATTGCATTATAAAATCCATTAGTCCATTTCATAATGCAATAGTTACATTTTCAACAATTCATATTTGTTGAAATATTAAATAATATTCAGAGAAGACGTTGACATCTTAAAGCAAGTTGATTCATAATTAATTATCAAAAACAATAAAAAAAAACACACAAATTTAGATAATCTAAAGTATATTTTGACAAACATTCAATATTTTTAGTAATATTTATTGAAAGAAACATTATTTTATTAGAATTATGTTTCTACTACTTTAACATTTTGAAAATGTTTCTTTAAAATATACAAATGTTACCCGAAATAAACATTTGTAGTATCTATAAACGTGACATGAAACCTAAGTTACATATTTTTACCTTCACTTTAAATCAGTGATTTATACGCGTGGCGCATGAAGTAAAATTTCGAGTTTAGAAAAGCCTGAAAATTTGTTGTTTTAAAGTGAATACACGATCTGCTATCGGGTTGGCAAAAACTGTGTGGACGTTTTCATGGGGTCTCCGCCGTTTATATATCTATATAGTTATACTAGTTCCGCGGCACGGGCAGTACTATGCTTAAAAAACTGTTTCTAGGTGCGGCACAAAATACAAGCCGCGGGGCCTAAACGCAAATTTAACTGCTACACAAGTGAATGCGTCACTCCCATCAACGTGTTAATCAGTGATTAGCACTTCTTAAAAACACAACCATTTTATTTACAACTAAAATATTAATTACATTTTTATGAACGAAACATATATGAGTTATCTTACAAATTTAAAACATTTTAATTTTATCAAATTTTGACTTTATCATAGGTTTAATCGTGAGTCACAATTAAGGGCCAGTTGCACCAGGAACATTGAACTGGTGCATTTCTGGACTCGAGTTTAATGTGACATTACAACAACGGAAATTGTTATTTCGAACTCGTGTTCAGAAATCAGTTCAACGTTTTTGGTGCAGCTGAGTCAAAGTACAAGTGGTGCAAGTAGGCATTAGTTAAAAAACGTCAATTGTAACTTCAAAATGACTGCTCTAATTATACTTGCTTGGATTGCTCTGCTTCAGTGTAATAGCCAACCAATAAGATCAAAGATTTTTTGTGTAGTCCTTTACTTATGAGACAAACCATAGTACAGTATTCGGTTAGGTTAGCGGCAGGGAGTCAAACAGTATTATGCCATTAGATCAAATTTGTGGAGCATGTTAGCTAGATTAGCTGTCCATTGAATGATATTTTAAAAGTTCTGCTCAAATATTTATACCAAATAATTTCATGTTTTAATGGAATAAAAGATGTTTAAGTTATTCTAATTGAGCGCACCATCTAAAAAAAATACTGATTTATTACTAACAATAAAAATATGTTTCAAAATTATATGATAAAGTACACTAACACAAAGTATTATTTTTAGCATGTAAAATCCTATGGCCCACGATAAAAAAACATACTGTATTTATATTTTATAAAAGCGTTCAATTCAAAGTTTCGAACGAGTGTTTCCACTCCCAGACTAAGCATGAAGTAAAATTTCGAGTTTAGAAAAGCCTTAAAATTTGGTTTGGTCGCGTAGCGCTACGCGCTACGCGACCAAACCAAATTTTCAGGCTTTTCTAAACTCGAAATTTTACTTCATGCGCCTCGCGTATAAAACACTAAAATATTGTAAAGTTGGAAGTACACTTAAAAATACTTTTTTATATAAGTAATAACAAAAATATTTATACAACAAAATATTCACATTCTTCTGCTGACTGAGCAAAAGAGTATACATGTAGCAAAAGTTCCTTGTGCCTTACAACTCCCTCACCTGAGCCGACAAGAAGTTCTTAAGTTTGATACATTTTTAAAACAAAAAAGTAATCCTATTTAATTTATGAAATACCATCGTGTTAAATAAAACTAAAAAAATCCCGAAACATTCCACAGCAGATTTCATTTTTGTTGAATTCAACAGCGCAATAAAAGCGATCCAAACTCATGTCGACTAAACGCGACACACAGATATCGCGCGACTGCGCCCAAAAACTAATATCACCCTACTTTTACGTTTCGCAGTCCTCATTTCCAACCCCCGTAATGATGGAATATTAAATTTCGCCCAAATTAAAACTGCATTGACGCTCGGCCGGTACGCAGTTCTGCGAATCGGATTAATTTCACCGCTCGCCGTCTACATTCACATCAATTGGTATTTTTTAACTTTCCAACACCGCACATCCATCCTCCAAAGTGCATTGTTTTAAAACATTCAAATTTCGTGTTAAATTTAATCGAAACGCGAATACAATATTTGCCGTGTAACGAACATACTAGTCGTTACATGCTGAGTTGAATGAATGTGTGGAATTCAGAATTTATAACTACTAATTTAACTGTAATATTATTCTAGGTACACTACATCCCTAAAATATTGATTTTATACTGTTTTACTCGATGTATGTGAATACGTTTTATCTTATTGATTGTTGAGGCACTTATTTTTAAAAAATCCATTATAACTTTAATATAATAATATATAAAATTACGAAAAAACTATTCGTGAAAATGCAAACAGTGTCTTAATTAATAAGACAATTTAAGACGTTAAATATCCATTGAAACAACTACTTCCCGTGCAAATACACCTCCGGATATTGAATTATACAATGAAATATTTAAAATCTTATTTAATTTGATTTGTTACAACGCTCTATTAAAGTATATGTAACGTTTAGGTCAAATTCTCTTCAAACCAACTAACAATACAATTTAAAATGAAAGGAGAAATAGCAACAAATTAGAAGTGAAAGGACTTGGATTAAAACTAATGTCTTAGGCCATCTATAGACGCGTTTCGAGATTTATCTCTCTTCAGTATAGCTTTGCTTATGACGTTTAAAAATTTGGAATAAAATTAAAACAAACCTACTTGGAAAAAGTGATGTTTTTTTACCTATAAATACCGACCATCATTTTCACTCATTCCATTTCTGTGTACCTGTTCATTCCACACACAACACTTTTTCCAAATAAGTTTGTTTTAATTTTAGTCCAAATTTTTAAACGTCAAAAGCAAAGCTATACTGAAGAGAGATAAATCTCGAAACGCGTCTATAGATGGCCTAAGACATTAGTTTTAATCCAAGTCCTTTCACTTCTAATTTGTTGCTATCTCTCCTTTCATTTTAAATTGTATTGTTAGTTGGTTTGAAGAGAATTTGACCTAAATGTAACATATACTTTGATAGAGCGTTGTAACAAATCAATTAAAATGAGATTTTAAATATTTCATTGTATAATTCAATATCCGGAGGTGTATTTGCACGGGAAGTAGTTGTTTCAATGGATATTTAACGTCTTAAATTGTCTTATTAATTAAGACACTGTTTGCATTTTCACGAATAGTTTTTTCGTAATTTTATATATTATGTTTAAAGTATGCAAACTATAAGAAGCGTAAGCTTATTTCCTCGAATTCAAATAGTTTTGAATTTGAATTTATCTTTAATATAATAATCATAGAGAACTATTTATGATTTTCAACTTTTTATTAAATTCACACAATTTTTTTGCTACTCTGTAGCTTTTTCTGTAGCTAAAGAAATATAATACACAAATTTTACTAACTTATTTACATTATATACCGATTTCAGTAGTGTAGGTGGGGGGTTTCCTTCAGCTTAAGTAGGGGGAAGTTAGAGAGCTCGAGTTAGTCGTTCAGCAAATTTTTATAATCGATTTTATACAGGGTGGGCCATCTAATGATTTCTTTTTAAATCATAGGTTATTTTGACACCGACATCTTTTTCCCGCTCGAAATCTTGACAGAAAGTCGGTATCATTCCTCCGCGGTAAGAAATGAGTCGAAATATTGCAAACTTATTTCCAAAGTGAGTGCTGTGTAGCCCAAAACAGTGCGTTTGTTGAAAAGAAGTTTTGGCCGAAATGAATCACCCACCGCGCCTGCTGTACGCAAGTTTGTGCAAAAAGTTCGTGAGACTGGCATGCTAGTGGACAACACTCATGGTCCTCGTTCTCGTACGGTGCGCACAGACGAGAATGTGGCTGCTGTAACTGAGAGTGTGAGACTCAATCCACGAACATCAACCGTCGATCTCAACAGCTCAACGTTGCATGCACTAGCCTGAGGAGAATTCTGCACAAAGATCTCGGATTATTCGCTTACAAGGTCCAATTGACTCAGCAATTGAAGGCGCATGACCATCCGCTTCGTTATCACTTCGCAGTTTAGGCCTTAGAGCAGCTTGAATTGGACAACGATTTTTGGCGAAAGATCATCTTTTCTGACGAGGCTCATTTTTATCTTGGCGGCTACGTTAACAAACAAAATTGCCACATCTGGGGCTCGGAAAACCCGCACGTTATTGTCGAGAAGCCAATGCATCCCCGAAGAGTGACAGTTTGGTGCGGATTGTGGAGTGGTGACATCATTGGACCATTTTTCTTCGAAAATGAGGCTGGAAACAACGTTTCGATCAACGGTGAGAGTTACAGAGCCATGTAATCCGACTTTTTTTTAATGAAATTGAAGACATGGATTTGGACGACCTCTGGTTCATATCCTGAATGAACCAGAGGTCGTCCAAATCCATGTCTTCAATTTCATTAAAAAAAAAACTCGGATTACATGGCTCTGTAACTCTCACCGTTGACCGAAACGTTGTTTCCAGCCTCATTTTCGAAGAAAAATGGTCCAATGATGTCACCACTCCGCAATGCCACACAGTACATGCCACCATCGATCTTTTGCCCATCAAATTCCCAAATCGTGTTATCAGCCGTCTTGGCGATGTCAATTGGCCGCCTCGGAGCTGCGATTTAACCCCTTTGGATTTTTTTTGTGGGGAACCGCGAAGGACCGATGTTATGCCAACAATCCAGAAACGATTCAAGCATTTCAGGAAAATATAATCCAAGCAATCCGTGAGCTACAGCTCGTAATCATCAAAGTCTTGGAAAATTGGAGTGACAGAATGCGCTACTGCGAAGCCAGCCGAGACAGCCACTTAAACGAAGTTGTGTTCCATAATTAATGGGAATGTTTGCTCTTACTCATAAAGCCACCATACATAGAACAAAAGTTAATTTTGTTCATTTTATTGCATTTTTAAAAAGGAACCACTAGATGGCCCACCCGTTACTATTTTACTCGATATATTAGGTTTTCCAATAGGGATGATATGATTTTGAAGTGACGTTTCGGCCATATGTAATATGTCATGATCTGTCATTTATTTTTTATTGTATTCAGTAGTGTTTACAATTTCATCATGGAGAGATATACGCAAGAACAACGTTTACAAATTATTCAGTTTTATTATCAAAATAATCGTTCTCCAATTGCAACTTTTCCTGCGCTTTTGCCATTTTATGGTCGAAATAATCGTCCAAGTGTGCTCGCTATTCGTCGAATTGTTGAAAATTGTGAGCGTACATTTTCATTACATAATGTTAAAGTGCCAATAAGACAAAGAACCGCTCGAAGTAATGCAAATATTGCTGCCGTGTTGCTGAAGACCGCAATTTGTCGATTCCAAGACGTTCTCAACAATTGGGACTGTCTCAAACCACAACCTGGCGGATTTTGAAGAAGGATTAGGGTTTGCATTCGTATTAAATTGTTCTCACTCAAGAACTGAAGCCATTGGACCACCGTAAACGTCGTGAATTTGCTGATTTTGCTTTGGAACGACTTGAAACGATAACGATTTTTTTAAGAAAATCATCTTCTCCGATGAGGCTCACTTTCATCTGAGTGGTGCGGTAAACAAACAAAACTGTCGATTCTGGTGCAAAGAAAAACCACAAATTATTGAAGAAAAACCATTACATTCACATAAATTAACAGTTTGGTGTGGTTTTTGGTCTGGTGGAATCAATGGAGAGCGGTATAGATCGATGATAACCAACTTTTTATGGCCGAAATTGGAAGAAGTTGATCTTGACAACATTTGGTTCCAACAAGACGGGGTTACGTGCCACACAGCAAATGCAACAATTGAATTATTGCGAGAAAAGTTTGGAGATTCGATTATTTCAAGAAATTGTGATATTGATTGGCCTCCAAGAAGTTGTGATTTAACACCATTAGACTATTTCTTGTGGGGTTATTTGAAGTCATTGGTCTTTCGAAATAAACCAGATTCTCTTCAAGCTTTACAAATCAATATTGAACGTGCCATTCATGACATACGACTTGATTTAGTGGAAAAAGTGCTCGAAAATTGGGTTCATCGAATTCGTTTCTGCAGAAGAAGTCGTAGAGGCCATTTGAATGACGTTTTATTTAGAACTTAATTGTATCGATTGTACTTCATATTAAATAAAAAACATTTGAATTCCCTTAACAACAAGTGTGTTTTTTCTTTAAAAGAAATCATATCACTCTTATTGGAAAATCCTTTATGTGAATATGTTATATAATTTTTATAATTTATTTTATACTGTTTTTAAATTATAAAAATGATAAATCAAATTTACATATAGAGTTAAACAGTTTAAAATTAATTATAAAAATTATAAAAGATATTCACATACATCGATGTGAATATCTTTTATAATTTTTATAATTAATTTTAAACTGTTTAACTCTGTATGTAAATTTGTTTTATCATTTTTATAATTTATTTAACAATTTAAATAAAATTTCCAATACTTCCTGTAAATTGTGATGAATTTAAACATGAGGGTAGGTAAGTGCCCCTCTAGCCTCTTATTAAATTAAATTGGTTATCGATTGCGAATCAATATCCCTAAACTATAAGAATAAGTAGTGAATGCTAAATATAGAATGCATCTTCTTTATATCAACAGGGTAGAGTCAAGTTTATGTCTTTTATTTTTTAGCTCTAACGAAATTGGCTTACACTTTTGAATGGCTTGTCGTTGAAAAAAAGAAGAGAGAGGAGATTAAATTTATGTACTCCGACGTACGTACGTGTGTGTGTGTGTGTGTTTGCATGCTGGAGTGTGTTAGGAAGTTTGTTTTCGAAAATGTATAGGTAACAAGGAATCCTGGTAACGGAATATCGAAAGGGAAGCAAACTTTCCTAAATTAGGTCTTATTCAGACGGAGTTTCCCTATAAAATCATTCCAATTTTCCTATAAATCCACGTTTCACAAGTTTAAATTTCCAGTTTGTTTATTGATTACATTATACTTTCTTAGATTTCGTTTCATATGTGAATATAAAATTAAAAAGTTTTTGTAAAATATGTGTATTATACCAATAGTTTAAGTCATTTATTTATTTTTTTATTTAAATTTGCATAACGGCCATTCTATAATTAAGTGCACACTTTTAAGGAGTACATCGGGGATTTTGGCAAATGTCATATGTACATTTTATCCAGACATGGCTTTTAGTTGTAACTAGAGGTTAAACAAATTGTTGTGTCAAAATGATAACAATTTAAACTGCATATATGCTTATGCTGTGAATTTTCCGATGTTTTTAGTTTTTTAAATGAGTTGAATTTGAAGCTTAAAACTAGTGTTGTCCACTCCCAGACTAAGCATGAAGTAAAATTTCGAGTTTAGAAAAGCCCCGCGTAGAAAATTTGTCGAGGGTCGCGCAGCGACCCGAGACAAATTTTCACGGGGCTTTTCTAAACTCGAAATTTTACTTCATGCGCCACGCGTATAAAACACATATTTCAAGTGAAATTCGAATATACATAAATTTCACAATATTTTAGTGTTTTATACGCGTGGCGCATGAATTAAAATTTCGAGTTTAGAAAAGGCCAGAAAATTTATCTCAGGTCGCTGCGCGACCCTCGACAAATTTTCATGGGGCTTTTCTAAACTCGAAATTTTACTTCATGTTTATTCTGGGAGTGGAAACACTCGTTAGAAGCTTCAAATTGAACACTTTTATAAAAACATACATACAGGGAGTTCACCTTTAAAGTATACGTATTCTAAATTCAGCTTATTTTCTTTAAATCTTTAGAAATTCGTCGCTTTTCTAATTGAGTTCAAATTAAGGGTTTAAACGAGTGTTTTCCACTCCCAGACTAAGCATGAAGTAAAATTTCGAGTTTAGAAAAGCCCCGTGAAAATTTGTCGAGGGTCGCGCAGCGACCCGAGACAAATTTTCTGGGCTTTTCTAAACTCGAAATTTTACTTCATGCGCCACGCGTATAAAACACATATTTCAAGTAAAATTCGAATATACATAAATTTCACAATATTTTAGTGTTTTATACGCGTGGCGCATGAAGTAACATTTCGAGTTTAGAAAAGCCCAGAAAATTTGTCTCGGGTCGCTGCGCGACCCTCGACAAATTTTAACGGGGCTTTTCTAAACTCGAAATTTTACTTAATGCTTAGTCTGGGAGTGGAATCACTCGTTAAAAGCTTCAAATTGAACACTTTTATAAAAACATACATACAGGGAGTTCACCGTTAAAGTATACGTATTCTAAATTCAGCTTATTTTCTTTAAATCTTTAGATATTCGTCGCTTTTCTAATTGAGTTCAAATTAAGGGTTTAAACGAGTGTTTTCCACTCCCAGACTAAGCATGAAGTAAAATTTCGAGTTTAGAAAAGCCCTGTGAAAATCTGTCGAGGGTCGCGCAGCGACCCGAGACAAATTTTCTGGGCTTTTCTAAACTCGAAATTTTACTTCATGCGCCACGCGTATAAAACACATATTTCAAGTGAAATTCGAATATACATAAATTTCACAATATTTTAGTGTTTTATACGCGTGGCGCATGAAGTAAAATTTCGAGCTTAGAAAAGCCCAGAAAATTTGTCTCGGGTCCCTGCGCGACCCTCGACAAATTCTCACTGGGCTTTTCTAAACTCGAAATTTTACTCCATGCTTAGTCTGGGAGCGGAAACACTCGTTAGAAGCTTCAAATTGAACACTTTTATAAAAACATACATACAGGGAGTTCATCTTTAAAGTATACGTATTCTAAATTCAGCTTATTTTCTTTAAATCTTTAGATATTCGTCGCTTTTCTAATTGGGTTCAATTTAAGAATTTAAACGAGTGTTTTCCACTCCCAGACTAAGCATGAAGTAAAATTTCGAGTTTAGAAAAGCCCCGTGAAAATTTGTCGAGGGTCGCGCAGCGACCCGAGACAAATTTTTAGAAATGCACTGTTTTTGAATGATATTTAACGATTCTTTAAGGCCCAGTTGCACCAGAAATGTTGAACTCAGGTTCAAGCTTACCTCGAGTTCAAGATGATAGTTCCTATTGTTCTAATGTTACTTTGAACTCAATTTCAAGATGACAGTTCCTATTGTCCTATTGTTAAACTCAAGTTCAGAGTTGTACCAGCTTAACGTGTTTAGTGTAACTGACGATAAATGTCACTTTTTCACATTAATAATTTTTATTCGAAATAAATCCAAGTTTTAGATTAGATTTTGTCAATTACGGAAACGATCCGCACTCCGTATTATTTCACGACGATCTCAACTCGCCGGCCGTAAAGTAGTTCGCGCAGATATGAGTGGGAAGTTATTTTGCCATAATAAAACTTTCTGATGAAGTTCCGGCGCCGCGGCAGAAAACCAACTTCAAGTAAAATGAGACAAATTTAATAATGAATGCGGCTCGCCTCGCATGCATCCCTCGTGTGGTCTGGAAACATATTGTATATTCATAACTCCGATGATTATCCCAGTTTCATAAATATCGCCACACGATGTCGCAACCTGCATTATTCAATGGATGCACAAAGGAATTGAATTGGAACAGGTATAGTTCTGCTTATTAATAATGTAAAAGTCGGTGTATTCTTATTTATATTTTATAAATAAAAAATGTTATTTTGTGCAAAAAAACAGGTTGTATTTTAGTTTTCTATATCTATATTTAATGCAAGTAAAGGATAACTATTATTATTTTTGTTATTATCATAAAAATTTTCTAAAGTTGAAGTATTTGCATTATGCTTAATTAAAAATAGTAACTTTACACTATTTTTTAAGTTGAAAACGCCATTTTATTGATTTAATTACTTATTGTATTTAAAGTGCTGTAATTCAGAAACCATCCAACTAATTTTATTTATTTCAACATCAGATAATTAAAGATTAAAAACGCTTCCATTTGAGTTAAAAACATGTTCATGGACTTAAAAATGGTGCTTAGTGTGAGCGCTCAAAAATGAATTTTAGTGAGTTAATGAATTTCCTGTAACTTTCAAAAATGAAAAAAGTAAGCAACACCTTTTTTCTTGGCAAAATAAGTATTTTGCATTATTTCTAACGCTGTTAAAAATTACTGTAATTTTTTTTTTTAAATTTAGAAAATATTTTTTTTGTGTGAAAATCTGAATATTTTCATATTTTCAGATTTTTTTATAATAATTTTATTTTTTCTCAAAATCTAAAAAACAAATCACAGACCTCTTTCTTAATGTAAGAAACGGCTTTAGCAAATTATTTTTTTTAAAAGAAGATATTACCCCAAAATTTCGATTTATAAAATTTCAGATTTTTTTATAATAATTTTATTTTTTCTAAAAATCTAAAAAAAATCACAGACCTCTTTCTTAATGTAAGAAACGGCTTTAGTAAATTATTTTCTTTAAAAAAAATATCAATCCAAAATTTCGACTAAATAAAATCCATTAAAAACTGTTGAAAATTAAAACTCCAAATTCCAGCCTTTACTATAATCACAATTTTAATAATATTATTAAGTAATTAACATAAATTATAAGCTCATTTAATTAAAAATACATTCTATTATATAAATTTGATTCATTTTTCAAATTGAACTTTACACAGTTTATTTTTTTATTTGAAACGGCAATTTTATTGATTTAGTTACTTATTGTATTTATTGTACTGTAATTCAGAAATCATCCAACTGATTTTATTCATTTTAATGCCAGATGATTAAAGATTAAAAACGCGTTCTTTTGAGTTAAAAACATGTTTATGAACTTAAAAATGGTGCTAAATATGAGCGCTCAAAGATGAATTTTAGACTAAGCATTATGTATTTATGTTAAATGGATATCCGTAAATAAACAATAAACAACAATAAACAATTTTAGTGAGTTAATGAATTTCCAGTAATTTACAAAAACAAAAAGAAAGTTAGCAAAACATTTTTTTCATGACAAAATGAATATTTTGTATTGTTTGTAATATTGTTGAAAGTAACTAGAATTTTTTAAAAATTTAAAAAATATTTTTGAATGGGTGAAAATCTGGATTTTTTTCCATTAGGACGCGATTTTTTAGCAACTTTTAATTTAGGATTTCGTGAATTAAAATTTGTAAATAGCCATGCTTCACATGATTCAAAGAAAATGTATGATGAATTTCCTAAATTATTTGCTAATGTATTGAGAACTTTTAATAAATTTAAATTAATCCTAAATATTGACAAAGAGGCATTGCCTAAATTTTGTAAACCAAGATGTTTACCATTTACTATGAAAGCTAAAGTGGATGCGGAAATAGACCGTTTAATTAATGATGAGGTACGCCAATGGCATTAGCAATAATCCCAACTTTGTTTTATTTACACCATCAATTCATCAGTTTAAGGTCCAGTAACGTCGTATTAGGCTATCCAATGTCATTGACTGTTAGATCTTTAGTTCAACTCTTTATATGGTTTTTGTTATTTTTGTTCAGTAATAATTTAGTCGGTTGTAAGCAATGTAATTCTTTATATGATTTTTATGTTTTTTGTTATTTTTGTCATATATTACAATATGTATATGTACACTTATGTAATAAAATGGAGATTCCGTTAATAAATAAATAAATAAATAAATTAGTGCAAGGGTTTTAGCACCTATTATAAATAGTTCGTGGGGCACACCAATTGTCCCGATTTTAAAAAAGGATAACATAGTACGAATCTGTGGAGACAATAAAATAACGTTAAATTCACATTTGAAACGGGATAAATATTCGCTACCGCGCATAGAAGATTTGTTTTATAAGTTACAAGGGGTTGAATTATTTTTTAAAATAGACTTAACTAATGCTTATCAGCAAGTTTGATATAAATTCCGCGCCCTCGCAATTTCAAAGATTGATGGAAGAATTGCTAGGACGTTTGGAAAGTGTCTGTGTGTTCCTACATGATATTTTAGTAACGGGGTCTAATTTTTCACAACATTTAAAACAATTAAAGAACGTATTAAGAATTTTAGAGAATTCAGGTTTTACTATAAGAAAATAAAAATGTGTATTTTTTGAAAATAAAATGTCATATTTAGGTTACATAATAGATAAAATGGGTTTACATAAATCACCATCAATACAAGAAATGCCGACACCGCAAGATCCTACACAAGTTCGGTCATTTTTAAGAATGGTGAATTATTACTACAAGTTTATTCCAAACCTACGGAACATTATACACCCCTTACGAAATTTGAGATTTTTGATAAATATTAAAATTTTTGGAAAAATTCTAAAAAATCACAGACTCTTTATATTTTTTATTTTTTATTCATTTATTTACGATATCACCATTGTACAAAGGTGATATCGTAAATAAATGAATAAAAAATAAAAAAAGAGTCTGTGATTTTTTAGAATTTTTAAAAAAAATTAAATATTTATCGAAAAATCTCAAATTTCGTAAGGGGTGTTTAATGTTCCGTAGGTTTGGAATAAACTCGTAGTAATAATTTACAATATACATTTAAGTTTTTGACTATATAAACGGCTTTAGCAAATTGTTTTCTTGTGAAAAAAAAAAATATTTCAGCAATATTTCGTTAAAATTAGACCTTTTAATAATTGTTGCAAATTGAAACTCCAAATTCTAGCATCCTCTATAAACACAATTTATATAATAAAACTAAGTTAATAACATAAATTTAAAGATTATTAAATCAGCAATACATTCTTACAAATAATTTTAGTTTATTTTTTAAATTTAACTTTACACATTTTTTAAGTCAAAAAAGCAATTTTATTGATTTTAATCACTTATTGTATTTAAAGTGCTGTAATTCAAAAACCATCCAACTAATTTATTTGATTTAAAAAGTAAATGATTTTAAGTATATAGAGCTTTGAGTTCAGCTGTTTGAGACCAAAAAATAGTGTGAGCGCTCAAAGATGAATTTTAGTGGGTTTATGAATTTGCTTTAATTTTTAATGGTGAAAAAGTAAGTAACACAAAAAATTTTGACTTTGAAATTGCTGGTAGTAAAAAATGGGGGTGAATAAATAAAGAACAATCATCCAGTAAGCACACGTTCTATGGTGTCCCTCAAGGCTCAGTTTTAGGGCCACTATTATTCCCGTTATTTATAAACGACCTCCCGGAGTATATAGCGCATAATACTATACTATTTGCAGACGATACTGCAGTAATAGTATCTGCAGATAACCCTAGTGTCTTAAACATGAAAATCGAGAATGTAATACTCTCAATCAATGAATGGTCCACCCGCAACAAACTGCTACGGAATCCATCTAAAACAGTATGTATCATATTAGCAAAAAACGGCAGTTACCTAACGACTTCAAAATTAGCGTAAATAATCTCGAATACCCACTAACAGATTGTGTGAAGTATCTTGGCGTTTACATTGATCGTAAACTAACATGGAAAAACTATAAAGATCATGTTTGCAATAAATTAAGTCAAGCCCACTTTGCTATTCTTAAAATGAAACAAGAAGTTGACTTTGAAACGCTAATGAAATTGTACTTTTCTTTTGCATATTCTCATATGACATACAATATACTTGCATGGGGCCAAGCGTCTGAAGCCGAGAAAGTTTTTATAGCTCAAAAAAAATAATAAGAACTATGTTTGGCATAAACAGATTGCAAATATGTAAGAATGCATTTATATCCCTTAAACTATTAACCTTACCAGGAATCTATATATATAAAACGGTTTGTTACATATAGCAAAACATAACTAACTTTTCAACACACAGTGAAAATCATAATTACAACACGAGGCAGGGCGACCTGTTATTAACTGATAAACACAACACTACATTAATGAATGAATCATTTTTTTATGAAGGGAAATAAATGTATAATTCTCTTCAAGAAAGTATCAAGGAATTAGAATTTCTGCAATTTTAAAAAATAATAAAAGATCTTTTGATATCAAGAGCACTATACTCGGTTGATAATTTCTTATTCTGACCTTCTCTTGACGGCAGTGGTATTATATTATGATATTGCTGTACTAGAGTTAATTGTTTGACGTTCACATCTTACTTGTACCTTGTTTGTAACATTGTCCATTGTAGCCTAAGTGAATAAAGTTAAAAAAAAAATTTACTCACCCACAACTTGGAGGTATCCTTGTCGGCTGCGCATCGGGTCGGTGTTTACTTGGCACATGTACCACCCCCGGTCTGCCTCCTGAACATTCTTAATGTGGAGGTACCAGGAGCGATGATCGTTGTAACTGAGCGATATTCGGGGATTTTGAGTGATAACATTATGGTGAATTGATAGGATAGTTTGTGTGTCCACTCTGACCCATGCAACCTGAAAACAAAGACAAACCGTTAAAGAATTAGAGCTAATGTAAGACCGTGTAGTGTTTGATAAGTTGACAGTATAAATAAGCTTAATATGGTTGTAATTTTTCTTAATATATAGACACTTTTGTTTATTGTTCCAATGTGTCGATATTATCCACATGACAGCGTATATGTTTAAATTCATGTTTTTTCTAAAGAATTCAATTTATAGTTATAAACGAGTGTTTTCGACTCCCGGATTAGGCATAAAGTAAATTTTTTTATTTTTTTAAAAGAGTTAAATTCGAAGCTTTAAACGAGTGTTGACCACTCCCAGACTAAGCATGAAGTAAAATTTCGAGTTTAGAAAAGCCCCGTGAAAATTTGTTGAGGGTCGCGCAGCGACCCGAGACAAATTTTCGGGGCTTTTCTAAACTCGAAATTTTACTTCATGCGCCACGCGTATAAAACACAGATTTCAAGTAAAGTTCGAATATACAAACATTTCACAATATTTTAGTGTTTTATACGTGTGGCGCATGAAGTAAAACTTCGAGTTTAGAAAAGCCCAGAAAACTTGTCTCGGGCCGCTGCGCGACCCTAGACAAATTTTCACGGGGCTTTTCTAAACTCGAAATTTTACTTCATGCTTAGTCTGGGAGTGGTCAACACTTGCTTAAAGCTTCAAATTAAACTTAAAAAAAAAACAAAGAACCGAGAAAGTTTTTTATAGTATACTAATGACAGCGTGTACTGTAAATTAATGGTTTTTTTAAAGAATTCAGTTTATAGTTATAAACGAGTGTTTTCCACTCCCGGACTAAGCATAAGTAAACATTTTTTCTTTTTTTGAAAGAGTTCAATTTGAAGCTTTAAACGAGTGTTGTCCACTCCCAGACTAAGCATGAAGTAAAATTTCGAGTTTAGAAAAGCCCTGTGAAAATTTGTCGAGGGTCGCGAAGCGACCCGAGACAAATTTTCTGGGCTTTTCTAAACTCGAAATTTTACTTCATGCGCCACGCGTATAAAATACAGATTTCAAGTGAAGTTCAAGCATACATACATTTGACAATATTTTAGTGTTTTATACGTGTGGCGCATGAAGTAAAATTTCGAGTTTAGAAAAGCCCAGAAAATTTGTCTCGGGTCGCTGCGCGACCCTCGACAAATTTTCACAGGGCTTTTCTAAACTCGAAATTTTACTTCATGCTTAGTCTGGGAGTGGAAATCACTTGCTTAAAGCTTCAAATTTAACTTAAAAAAAAAGAAGCGAGGCGAAGCGACCAAAAAAAATTTGCAGGCTTTTCTAAACTCGAAATTTTACTTCATGCGCCACACGTATAAAACACTTATATATGAAATTTATATATATTTAAACTTCACCTGAAATCTGTGTTTTATACGCGTAGCGCATGAAGTAAAATTTCGAGTTTAGAAAAGCCCAGAAAATTTGTCTCGGGTCGCTGCGCGACCCTCGACAAATTTTCACGGGGCTTTTCTAAACTCGAAATTTTACTTCATGCTTAGTCTGGGAGTGGACAACACTCGTTTATAGCTTCAAATTGAACTCTTTTGAAATAAAGGCAAAAAATGTACTTCATGCTTAGCCCGGGAGTGGAAAACACGCGTTCAAAACACTGATTTCAAGTGAAGTTCAAAATACATAAACTTCAAAATATTTTAGTGTTTTATACGCATGGCATAGCATATTTTTTACAATTATTAGATTGAATAATATTTGACATATTTATTTCGTTACAGGCCTATTTAACAATAACAGTAAGAAGATACAGAATTTACATTATGAAATTTTCACCAAAAAGTAAAGATTAAAACTTTCGCATTAATCTTATGTCGCCAGCATAAAAAAATCATAAAATGCCATTAAATTCCCATATACATAACGACTTTAATTCCTAATACATCGATATTGTGATTTACCTGTAAATTATCATTAATACAGTTATTATTAATAAATGTACCGTATTGTTGATTATTGAAAAAGTTGTTAAATTTACAATCTTACGTATTTGGTTAAAGTTACGTAAAGAGATGAATAATATAGTTAAAGTTGATAAAACACTAATACATTTTTCACTAAAACATTTATTTATACTGACTAAATATTTTTATTCAATTCAATTCAATTAATTTGTTTCCAAATAGAAAACTGGTATATTCATGGGTTGGTCAAGATAAGTATAGTGTATGCAAAGTTATTAAACATATTAAAATGTTCAAAATGCAAAACAATGATTTTCACCAGAAAAACAACTGTTATACGGTTTGATTATGCAATTCATGGTTACCACTTAGAACAACTAAATGTTACCAAAGATTTGGGTATTACCTTTGATAGGAAATTATGTTTTGCCAGTCATATTAACGCAATTTGTAATCGAGCTTTGAAAATGTTGGGTTATATAAAAAGAATGGCTAAGGACTTGTCGCCAGCAGCATTTAAACGGGTTTATTTCGCTTTTGTACGTTCTCATCTAAAGTATGGATCTTGTGTATGGGCACCATCACAACGCGTTTATATCAGTGCTTTGGAAAACGTACAAAACAAATTTTTAAAGGTGCTTGCGTACAAGTTAGGTTTCGATTCTAGCACAAATTTAGAGATATTATCATCGGAACAATGTATTGATAAACTATGTTGTCGCCGGGTGTATGCCGACTTGTTGTTTTTTCATAAATTAATTTGTAATGCTGTTAATTGTCCATATCTTTTATCACAAATTAATTTCAGTATTAATTTAACCAATCGCCCAACTAGACATTTACCTATATTTCGTCTTCAACTTCATAAGACAAATTACGGATATAATAGCCCACTTTCAAGGTTTATGCGAACAGCCAATACATTATCTGTACATCCAAACTTTGACATTTTCAACTCTTTCTCACCCTCACAATTCATTGCAAGACTTAAGCGAATAAATATTTGTAATTTTTTTTAGTTTAATAAGTCAAATTTATATTATATTATATTATATTTGTATTTTATTATTGTATTATTTGTATTAAATTTTTGTTGTTGTTGTAGTAATTATATTTAGTTAAATAATAATTTGTAAAATGGATTTTCCGTTAAATAAATAAATAAAATTGTATATAGACTATATCACAATTGTACAATGTAGACAAATATTTAACATTTTAAAATTGTGACAGTTATAATTAAGTTAAAATAATAAATTATAGTAAAATAAAAGTTTAATAGAATAATAAATAAATATTGAAAACAGTGTTAGAGTTTTATCAAGTTCAATGGAATTTACAATCCCTAAATTAATATAGGTTTAAAAAAAAATTGGTATTTAAAAAAATAGTAGTATTGTAAATTTGTGGATGGCTTTGTTTGTTTCTTTAATGAGTAAAAGTAATGAATAAATCCCTTCAGGGATTGAGCCTGCCCAGGAGCGGAAGAGCCAAATCGAATAAGAGTTTACGTGTGTGAGTGTGTGTTTCTGCCGGTACATCGCGTTCGAGTGCCGTAACTAACTGATGATGTAAAAGGTATACTACTACAGTAGTATAGAGCGGCATAGGTGAAATGAAAACATGCCCTCCCGGTTGTATCTGGGAATCAGCGAGGCTGTGCACGTCGCTAGTCTGTCGAGACCCCGAAAGGAAAAAGGGCCTCCAGCCAGCGAATTCCGCTCACGAACAATTCCTCACTCCTTTCCCGAGGAATCGCACTTCCATTTTCAAGTTTGTTCGTCTCCTGCACATCCTCTTTTCTCTTTTCCCAACATGCACACGACCCGCCATTATTGTTTATATGTATTTTTCAACAGACATATAAAATCTACATTATGCTAATTCGGGAAATACACCATTCCAACTTGTATTGCAAAATATTCCTTCGCGTAACACCAATCTATCAAAAACATTTATGATTGATTAGCCAGAGGTGGAAAATGTTGGAATTTTGCGGATTCTTTACGGTATCAATGTGATACGCACTTTAAGAACAAATCTGGGTGGATGGTGGGGCTGCGAGGAATCGATCTGGAAAGTGTCGCATAAATCTTTGGGGGCGACGTGGAACAGACAAAGAAACTCCCTTGTCGTCCCCGCGATCCAATAATCCTTCTCCAGGCAATCCATCAACCCCGACCGAGCGTCCCTGCCGACCCCTGCACTTACCTTGAAACCCCGCAGGTTGTCGACCACACAGGCGAGCAGTGCGTCTCTTCCGACAGTCACGGTCACGTTGGGGATGGGCTCCGCGAATTTTGGAAATGCCGCTTCTAAAACAAAGAATGAACAAATATCATTAAAAATAAGCAAGCATTATTTTATATACAGGGTGTCAATTTTAAAACAAGCCAGCCTGAATATCTATGGAACCGTAACAGTTAGAGAACATTTTTCAAAACCGTTTCTAGGATATGGAGAGGGAACAATTTAAAATAAAATGGGCTACTGCCTAAGGGTTTGGTTGCAGAAGATTGTTATGTGGGTAATCTTCTGCAACCAAACCCTTAGGCAGTACCCTTGCCCATTTTTTAATGGCATGACCCTACTTGTGATAGATCATTATAAAGGTCTTTCAAATTGCTAATCAGTGGTACCAACAAAATTTTTTATTGTTACATAAAGAATGCACAAAAATTTAAATCGATTTATTTGATTTAAAAATTGTTGTCAAATTAGGTATTATAACAATTTATTTTTACAAATAACAAATGAAAAAGCACAGATAAACACAATAATACCCAATATTTATCAGAGTTATCTATTGTTTTATTAAAATATGGACAACTCTAAAAAAAATATTAAAATAATAACAAAGCTTGTCTTAATTTTTTTTTTATTGTTTTTGGCTTTTTGCCTGGCCTTGGGAACTTGCCCATTAGCCAACATCATTTATTTATATTTATATTTTTAATTGTTAACATTACAATTTGTAGTATGCTATTATTTAATACGGACAAACACTCACATTCATACCACACCCAGGGTCACGACGAGAAATTATTTTTAAATAAAGTCTCCCCATGCACGGGAATGGAACCCGAGTTTGTAGCTCGCCGAGTGATACAGCCCGACGACGTTTCCGTTCGGCCACCACCTGCCCAGCTTGTTTTAATGGAATACATTTATTAACTACATAAATTGCATCTGTCCGCAATATAAAAAAAAATCATTTGAGCATACGATAATTTAATAAATATTTTTGTTTACATTTTTTATATAACAATAATAACCATAATAACCATGTATAAAAATCCATCTGTCAATTGGCTATCGACCTATGCATCTGTCCGCAATATGAAAAAAAAATCATTTGAGCATACTATAATTTAATAAATATTTTTGTTTACATTTTTTATATAACAATAATAACCATAATAACCATGTATAAAAATCCATCTGTCAATTGGCTATCGACCTATGGTCTTTCAGCCTGAATTTATTATTGCGTGTCACTGTCGTATTTGGTGTAAAAAAGGGTCATGATTGTTAATGTCGTCAGTAATGTCAAGGTGGAACTATTATTTAATCGTCATGATCGCTAATGTCATGAAATGATGAAATGAAATTGAGTTTGGTAGAGGAGGGATGTTTGCGTTTTGGGATTATGTATTTATTTCGAGGGATCAAAGGGGGTTTAGAAAAATATGGTAGATAGGAGCTAAGGCAAATTTTTCTGCAAGTTCGAAAAGGCGATTTTAAATGGGGACAACATTGGTTAACTCATAGAGTAATATGTTCGAGGGATTGTGGAGTGCGTTTTGGGCGTGTCGGATTTTAATTAGCATTCTAAGTGCCGATTGTTCCGATATTTGTACATTTTAAAGGGTGACTGGGTGGAGATTATGGGAAAGGATGGCAGCATAATCCAGTAGGGGGCGGCATATTATTTTGTATATATGTACAGCTGTTTTGGTACTTATTTCTTGCTGTTTAAAGGTCAAACTTCTGAAATGTGCAACCTGATTCTTAACTTTTGGTTTTAGGATTATGAAATGGTTCTTGAATGTGAATTTTGGATCAAAATAAATACTTAGGTATTTACACGTGGCTGAGGGATGTATTATGAGATTATTTATGGAAATTGTTAAAGGGGAGTTGTTTGTTCAGTGAAAAGGAATCAAGAGCTGGGATTTGTTGGGATTTATTGATATTCACCATTTCGCGAATCCCGTTTGTATGGAATCGATCAGGCCCTGTAGAGTGCTAAGGGCTTTAGGGAGTGAGGCGGCATACGCGATTAGTGCAGTATTATGGGCATGAAGGAGATGATAGGTGGATTTGTTTATATAGTTGGGATCAGGATTGTAGATGGGATGAACAGGTTATAGAGGAAACGTGATATAGGTGAGCCTTGAGGTAAACCCTGTTCCGGAGTGAAGGAGTTGGAGGCAGTATGTCGACTTCAAGGGATCTATTATGGAGAAAACTGTCTAGGAGGTTAATTAGGTGAGAAGGTACATTCAGGAAGCTGCATTTAAACAACATGCCTCGGTGGCAGACGGAGTCGAACGTTTCTTTGATATCTAAAAGTAGAATGGCAGATTTTCGACCTTCGAGGCTTGCTGCTTGGCAGTTGGATGTGAGGATAGTTAAAGGTAGAGTTGAGGAGCGGTATTCAAGGAATCCGAATTGGTAGGGTGGGATGAGGTCAGCTGTACAGGCCAATGGTTTCAGAAAGCTTTCTAAGGCCAGGAAGAAGGGTTGTTATGTTGTTATGTTATGGGGTCGGTGGGTCGTATGGCCTCTGGGCCTTTCGAAGTTACCTCGACCTAAAAGATCTTTTGTAACTATCCCTGACCTACTTGAGTCCCTCAATGTCTAGACTTCTTATGAAGTCTGCTATAACTTGAGGGTTAATGTGTACCAATTCCTCGGTGTTTAAAGTGGCCGATGACAGGTAGTTCCCTCTTTGAAGGGACAAGGCAGGGCATTCACAAAGTAGGTGCTCTGCTGTTTCTTGTGCCTCGTTGCAGAACCTGCAGTTGGCATCAGTTGTCTGACCCATCTTGGTGAGGTGGTACTTCAGAGGATAGTGTCCAGTTAGAAGGCCGGTTATGAGCCTTAGGTTGCCCTTGCTTAACCTGAGAAACTGTCCGGCTCTTACGGCGGAGAAGGCGATGAACCTTTTCGCCTGCCGCAGACCAGGTGTGTTTCTCAGGTGAGCACTGTTGGCAGCATCTTCCCATTCCCGGATCATCCCCTTGATGCGGACTTCAGTTATTCCACTGTAAGGTTCTGGTCCGACAAATGGAGTCTTGGACCCTTCCGTGGCAAGGTTGTCGGCAATTTCATTGCCTTTAATTCCTGCGTGTCCCGGAACCAAGACCAGTTTGACTCTGTTGTTCCTAGCCAGCTGCTTTAGGGAGAAGGGTAATAGAGCCATAGTTGCAAGGATCTAAAGGATCATTTTCGGGTTTGGGAATGCAGGTAATTATAGTCCTCTTCCATTCCGATGGAATGAGATGTGGTTAAAAAGAGATTTTAGGATGAGTAGGGATCTTGTCGTAACCAGGAGAATTGTTTTTTCCCTTTTCTTTTATTTATATTTCAACTTAAAATCATTATTTGCAATAATAACATAAGAGTGATTAGCTGTAGTAAGATAAAAAATAAAATAAAATCATCATGCCCTCTGCAATTAAATTTTAGACAGATATGTGAAAAAATAATGAAAAAATTCTAAATTCTAACAAAATAAACAGTATTCTTAGTTCCCATAGGGTAGAACTGTGGAAACTAAAAATTCTGCTTTTTCTTGTTATTATTTTAAATTTTTTCATTCTTTCTTCAGATATCTGTCTAAAATTAAATTGCAGAGGGCATGATGATTCTATTTAATTTTTTATTTTAGTATAAAGATAAAATTGAAAAATTAAAAATCTCTACAATGTGAGTTTATCGTGCCCTCTGCAAGAATTTTGTGGTTATATAATTCTAATATCATTTTCTCATAAAATACATAGTTATGAAAATATCCACCTTTTCCTTTGAAAAAAGAATCGTTCTTAATATCAATACAGACCATTTCATTGAATAATTGCATTTTATTTAGCAAGAGTGCACACTTATGTACCAAAATATATATTTTTAAACCACAACTTCATGTGCCTCCATCTTTTTAAACGATTTCTAATTAAAACGACAGTACGGGTTGAGCGCAGCCTTAAGCCAATGTTTCTTAACATTCTTTTACTGGTGGCTACTTAAAACGAGATAATTATATCCATATAGAAAATTCAGATTTCTCCTCACAAGTGAGTCCTCTCTTTTTAATTGTGAGGACAAAACTGAATTTTCTATATGGGGATAAATATCATGTGAGAAAAAAAAAACAAGTCAATCTTCATTTATAAGGTGCCTAATGAAAACCAACTAAAGATATTAATTTTGAGTTTTATCTTCAGTTAATAAGTTATACAAATGTTTATTTTCTTTAACCTAATTTTAAAAATGGTGATGTGTCCATCATAGTACTTTCCCCCGTAAATTGCGTATTAAATCACTTTTAAAATATTTGTAGCATTATTATTTTAAAAATGTCTTCAACTTTTTGATAACTACAACTTTTATTTGAAACATTTTTCAATTGGATCAACACATACTGACACAAACCAATGACTAGATAATAAACACTATTTATTGAATATCTCAAAAACTAAGAGTGCTATGACAAAAAGTGAAGATACGAAAAATTTTTGATATTTTATTACCTACAAGTTTTATTTGAAACATTTTCCAATTGTATCAACACACACACTGACACAAATCAATGACTAGATAAAAAAACACTATTTATTAAATATCTTAAAAACTAAGAGTCCTATGACAAAAAGTGAAGATACAAAAAATCTTTAGTTTTTATTTCCTATAACTTATATTTAAAACATTTTTCAATTGTATCGACACATACACTGTCACACACCAATAACTAAAAAAAACACACAACTTTTGAAATATCTCAAAAACTAAGACTGCTATGACAAAAAGTAAGTGAACAATACATCTTCATTTTGTTATTATCTACAACTTTTATTTGAAAGAATTTTTTGTTTGATGAATATTTATTGATAAAATCTGAAAAAACTGAAAAACGCTAAGAGTAAAGTAGCACTTCCGGTTTTCCGATTTTCACCAAAAGCTTTTCAGTTCTTCCGAACAAAAAGCTTAAGTTTTAAGTTTCATTTCGATATATTTAGCGGTTTTTGCGGTACAGCGCACACAGACACACACACAGACACACAGCCAGACAGACATTTTTCAAAAATGGTCTTATTCGACTCAGGGGACCTCAAAACAGATATTTCCGCAAAAATTTTTGATTCGAAAATTTTCACGAAAACAATACTTTCCCTTTGTATTACATACGGGGAAAAGTAATAGAGCGCTTAGAGCAGTTTGCTCTACGGTAGCAACGAACCTGTTAAAAGAAAATTCTCATAATTTAAGAAATAAATAACAACAAAAAGGATAATGTAATTAGGGTAGTTGCAACAAGTTTTGACAGAGTTCTAACTTTTAACTAAAACGCGGAGGTTTTTACTAAGTTTTATAAAAAGCCACGGACGGACCTTAAGTATGCATGAAAGTGGGGAATTACGTTAACGGATGAAAAATTAAAACGCACCGGCGGCGACAAGCCAAAACCTCCGGTATAGGAAAATTGTACCGGCGTAAATTTTTCAGCGCCATTTTTTTTTGAATAATTCAAGCCACCATTACGATTCTAAATCGCGGCCGGGTAAATATTTAAAGAGCCGCCCGCCGTTTTTAACTACATACGATTCTTTTTGTTTGAATATTTCAGCGGTTAATTACTGTTGAAAATCGCGAAATATCAAACACCATAAAAAAAACGGGTTTTATATTTGTGGGTCATAACTTACACACATATTTACGTATGGATAAAGTGTGTGTATGGGATAGTATTAATACTAATATTGAGTTTGAATTAAAAGTACTTGATTTGTTTCATTTATGTCTGAAACTAGTTTCGACCCATCGTCGATTATTAAAAAAAATATATTTTTTAGCGTATTTCTAAATTGACAATATTTAAGTGTTTTATACGCGTGGCGCATGAAGTAAAATTTCGAGCTTTTTTTGCTATATCTAAGCAAATATCTATCACATTTCAGAACTATATATTTTTAACTTTACTCTAAATCAGTGGTTTATACGCGTGGCGCATGAAGTAAAATTTCGAGTTTAGAAAAGCCCCGTGAAAATTTGTCTCGGGTCGCGGCGCGACCCGCGACAAATTTTCTACGCGGGGCTTTTCTAAACTCGAAATTTTACTTCATGCTTAGTCTGGGAGTGGAAGACACTCTTTAGTTTAAAATATGTCACAACTATAAAAAAAAACGTGTGTCGCAAGTGAAAAATAATAACATGATAGATGGTCATTGTTTTTGCTTATAACACTTGCGATACACATTTTTATAGTTGTGACATAGTTTAAACTAAAGAGTGTCTTCCACTCTCAGACTAAGCATGGAGTAAAATTTCGAGTTTAGAAAAGCCCCGCGTAGAAAATTTGTCGAGGGTCGCGCAGCGACCCGAGACAAATTTTCACGGGGCTTTTCTAAACTCGAAATTTTACTTCATGCGCCACACGTTTAAAACACTGATTTCAAGTGAAGTTCAAAATATTCTTGTTTAGCAGTATATTTTGAATCCTGCTTTAGCAGAATTTTTTTAAATACTGATTTAACAGTGTATTTTTAATTTAATAATATTTCACTGATTTATACTCGTGGCGCATGAAGTAAAATTTCGAGTTTAGAAAAGCCCCGTGAAAATTTGTCTCGGGTCGCTGCGCGACCCTCGACAAATTTTCTACGCGGGGCTTTTCTAAACTCGAAATTTTACTTCATGCTTAGTCTGGGAGTGGAAGACACTCTTTAGTTTAAAATATGTCACAACTATAAACTATAACTATATAAAAATGTGTGTCGCAAGTGAATTCATAGTTTCTTGTGCTGATTTAGCAAGACAGTTGGCTAATAAATTATTCATAGAAATCATAAAAATTGGTGCAGAATTTGACATAAAATCAACTAATAGACTGTATAATTGCTTGGTTAATGTTATGTAATTATTCCTCGCTTTAAGAAGCCACAGTGTGGCGAAACAATTGTCGCGAGTACAATAAAGTGTTTGAAAATGATAAGTGCTTTATTTAAACTAAAATCAAAGTGTTAATGTAATGTAATAAAAGGTTATCAATTAAATAAAGTATCATTGTTGTTAATAACCCTTTTGCTCTAGCATTTTTTCCTTTTCCAAAAAAAAATGTCTTGTACACTGCATTTTATTTATTACTTTAGCTTAGATATACAAAAAGCTTTCATTTAAGTATACGTATCCCAAATTCAGCCTATTTTCTGTAAATCTTCAGATATTCCCCGTTTTTTTTTTAAGTTTAATTTAAAGCTTTAAACGAGTGTTTTCCACTCCCAGACTAAGCATGAAGTAAAATTTCGAGTTTAGAAAAGCCCCATGAAAATTTGTCGAGAGTCGCTGCGCGACTCTCGACAAATTTTCTGGGCTTTTCTAAACTCGAAATTTTACTTCATGCGCCACGCGTTGAAACATTAAAATACTGTGAAATATATGTATACTTCAACTTTACTTGAAATCTGTGTTTTATACTCGTCGCAGTGACCCGAGACAAATTTTCTGGGCTTTTCTAAACTCGAAATTTTACTTCATGCGCCACGCGTATAAAACGCTAAAATATTGTTAATTTTATAGATATTTGAACTTTACTTGGAATCTGTGTATTATACGCGTGGCGCATGAAGTAAAATTTCGAGTTTAGAAAAGCCCAGAAAATTTGTCTCGGGTCGCTGCGCGACTCTTGCCAAATTTTCACGGGGCTTTTCTAAACTCGAAATTTTACTTCATGCTTAGCCTGGGAGTGGAAAACACTCGTTTAAAGCTTCATATTGAACTCATTTAAAAAACAGTGAATGTCGGAGAATCTACAGCCTGTGCAGATGTTTACCTAAAAGAAAAATTTACTGTATGTTCACAAATTTTAGTGGTAGAAAAAGCAGCCACCGTCAGGACCGAAAGTGTTAAGATAAAATAAAACATTGGTGGAGGCGCCGCACAGTGGTCGGAGTAGCATAGGATCACGGAAATAATTATTTAATCACCCTAAATATAGCTCATTAAGTATTTTAAAGTATTATTTATCAAAATAAACGGTATTTGGTGTAATGAGGATACAGTGCATAAATGTGATGTTAAATAAATATGAAATTTTATTGCAGAAAGAAGTACAGTAAAAAAAAAACAACAAAAATCGAAGACTTAATGACTAAACGAAATATGAATGGCATACAAATACATGATAATAAAAATAAATACCTTAATTATTGCTTACTACTAATGCTTGGGCATGTTCATGTAGGGGTACATGTTTTTTATTGAGTTTTGTTCTAAGCCTACTGATGAATGGGTCCGAGGAATCCAGTAGCATATTAATAATATCTTCATTTGTAGACTCTCGAGAACATTTTCTAGAGTGGCTTAACCTGTAATGACGGTAATCTTTATTGCGAGCTGCTTGAGCTTCTTCTGTCAACATGCCGATCGGTAGTATAGCCAAATTTATTATTTTACTGCCATGCATGAGGATTTTATGAACCGTGTTGGGCAAGTAGTACCAGCTATATAGACTGACGTACAATTCAGCAGTTTCGGTGCAATAGTTGTCGAATTTTTCGGCGTCAATTGTCGCACCCGAGTTTATTATTTGTAAAATTATACCAAATCTGTGAATTAAATTTTCATCTACTCCTGTGATTTCGACTGTTACAGCTGGGTCATTGAAAAATCTTTTAGATGTGTTGCCATCATTACTAGTACCCATTCCTTGTTTCACGAAGTCCACTTTAAGGCCCAACTGTTTAAATAATTCTTCTTGAATCCTTTTCTTCTCCACTTCTTTTTGCGGCTTAGTAATTTGATTGGTTCTCCAGCTCTTAAAAGATTTATTATATGCAATATGGATTATACACTCCATGAATTTGATGCGCGCATGGAGGGGTGCCAAGCCCACCTTTAATGCATCTTCGTCTTCAATTTTGCTACGCACCTTCTTTAAATCGTTCATTTCTGTTGGTTTTGCTTTGCAAATGAAACATACTGCATTAGAAGATGTATCGGTGATAGTTTGTGCGATTTTGCCATCAATCATTGTAAAGAGAAGCTGGTGATGCACTTCGAAAGTTTTTCCAAACAATGATATCACGGTTTCGTTTAGGTTTGCTATTTCTGAGTACATCCTTAAAATTTCTTTTTTCGTGCCCATTGTTATTTCTTTACTGAATTGAAACTGTACGGGTCTACAGTATCTTGTCGAAGATGGACATGTATTTTTCCAATGAACTAAAGTATCGTTATCTTTTGTAGATAAACAAAGAGGAACTAGTGATGTTAAAAACATATTTGCATCTGTAATGTTTTCCTCGTTAAAAGTTTGTTTATACTCATTGTGGCCGGATGAACCATCGCATCCCCATTTGGAAATAAGGACACATTCTTCACCCATACTTGCCAGTTCGTCTTCAGTTTTGGACGTAAAAATTCATTTTGTAGTGTGGTCCAGCAAATCTTGTAAACCTATACATGCGTAACTTTCAGTGATTTCCATATCCGTGGGGTAACATTCTTTCTTTGCGTCTAGTACTTTATCATAACTTGGAAAAATACCACATCCTAAATCTTTTACAGCATTTCTAATAATTTGATATTGATGTTTTGATAATGATGTATCTAACAATAAAGCCAATGCTTTCTCTGGTGTAAATGATGTAGATGTGGTAGATTTATCCTTTAATTTATCGGCAGCTCTAGTAATGAGTTTTTCTGGAAAACTCTCACACAAAATTTTGACTTTATATCGTTTGGTACGGTCGCAACACTCATCAAAATTTTTTTCTGGAGGTCCGCTGCGTGATCGCTTCGAAGGACCTCGTTCATCTTCTACCATATCAGGTTGTACAGGACTTACAGTGATAACAACAGTTTTCTGCAACCATTTCTGGTTTTTATTAAGAAATGTCTTCTTATTCCTTGCAGCCGCTTGCCACCTCTTCGTGAATTTGGGCAAGAAATTTCGACTCAATTCCTTGTAAATTTCCTCCATAACTGCCTCCTTAAGGTTCGGATAGGAGCGCTTGATATTGTCGAGGCACTTAAGTACTTCATGGTTGCTCGAAATTACGATTTCAACTAAACGTATAAAATGGTAAAACTCGTCATGGTTCACAAACGGATATTAGTTTCTGACAAATAGATTTAATTGATTTAAATAGATTTAAATGAAATGTGTACAAACGAGTACAAACTAAAGCACGTGCCAAGCTACTTGATCAAAGATTTTGTTGATCGCAAGTTATTTTTCTGACAGCCATTCGCGCCCAGGTATCCATATGATCACGCAGAACGCGTCTATCCTTGAGTGAGCCCTAGCCACAGCCTGACTGAAAACATTTTTCATCTAATAGTTTTTAAGTAAACATCCTAAGGATGCATACTGGTGGAATGTTTGTTTTTGCAACCGACAGAGATGTGCGGGATTGAACTGTACAGTTCGTACTATGTGCGTAAAGTGTGATGTTAGACTTTTGCATTAATTGTTTTGTTGCACTCCATTCAAATAAATATATATTATTTACAAATAATTATTATAATATTTTATTTCAATAAAGTTTCTTACTTCTTGTAAATATGTAATATTTTGGCTTGTAATTCTAAGACCGCAGTTTACCGCAGCTGGAATTAATTTTGATATGTTCCTGAGATTTCAGAGAATTTTTTAAGGTATGTTAGAAGACAGCGGCCGACAGCGGAAATAACTATCAGTCATTGGTTTTATAGAAACTAGCAGTAAAATTATATATTTCTTTGAAATTGTTTTTGACTTAGTTAATAATAAATATTTATATTTTATCGATTTATTTTAATAGTCTATAGCTAACCTAAGCAAAACAAAAAAAAGTTCTGCGAACACGAAATAAGTACCGAATACTTTGTATTTGAAAAGAGCACTTTTCTATTGTAAAATTGTGAGTGTTTCGTAGCTTTGATTTGAT
This sequence comes from Philonthus cognatus, assembly GCA_932526585.2. Lineage (NCBI taxonomy): Eukaryota > Metazoa > Arthropoda > Insecta > Coleoptera > Staphylinidae > Philonthus > Philonthus cognatus. The sequence continues at coordinate 81,547,398 of OW052245.1, read as the reverse complement.
ACCATGGTACTCTTATAATATTATTATATTATGTTAGAAAACTTTTGAGGTATGTTTCTCTTAAGTATCTATTATAGAAATACTACATCAGTTAGACGATTAACTGGCCTGCCAAAAACTAACTTCTTTCCGCTCTCCGACCACTGTGCGCCGGGCAAATACAATTTTTAGGTGTTTTACTGCCCAAAAAATTCATGAGATTTGATAATGAAGGTTTAAATTAAATTACACTTGGTTTGTTTCACAATTTTTTACTTTACTATTTACTCGACTAGTTTCGCGTTTTACAGCATTATCAGGAGTGATAATGCTGTAAAACGCGAAACTAGTCGAGTAAATAGTAAAGTAAAAAATTGTGAAACAAACCAAGTGTAATTTAATTTAAACCTTCATTATCAATATTTAAAAATGTTTCACCAAGTGATAAGTGAGAAAATTATTCAAGAAATTTCATGAGATTATTCATTAAATATTCTGATTGCTTAATTTAAAGTATTATTTTGTATAAACAGAAGGGATTGTATTAAAAAAACCTGTAATTAATACGCATTACTACCGAAATAATTCATGAAGCAATCAAACGAATCCGAGTCGAAAATATGCTTAAAGTGAAACAGACTTTTATAATTAATTAACCTTGTACGAGTACAGCACAACACAACGGGGAAAAGTGAAATTCTTTAATGAAATTAATATTTATAACACAATCAGGACTAAAAGTCGGGCAATAATTAATTTAAAGAATATCCCCGGTGGAAATAATTCAAAGTAATTGTTCCGCTTTTCCGAGAATATTCCACGGGAGTCGAATCCCAGAGCGCGGATATAGAGATGAAGGTGCAATTTTTCATCTTAACCCACCGCGCGAAATATTTAATTAATTATTGACCCGACTTTACGGAATCCTGGGAATTCTTGCCTGGATCGCTGTTGCATTGTTTGTTTAATGCATATTAATAACGCTGCACGATTGCGATCCCAGGAGGAATTTTCTCCCTCTGTGTGTGTCTATGTGAGTGTTTGTATGGGTTTTTGCCACCGAGGCGGAATCGAACGTATTTGATTACGATTCATGGAGAATTATGCAGAAATCTCGGGGGTAATTAATTCGCTTTGTGCTGGCTACTCTGTTAAGTTTTCGTTTCGCGATTTTAAACGTTTTGAGTATAATTTTAACGACTTGGAACAATAATAACAAAACAATCGATCTAGAATTGGTTTTACATACGTGCAGCGATTGTATACCATATGTTTTAAAATGTTTAAGGGTAACTTTGAAATTGTGAACGCATGTTGTATGTTAATTCATCACAATATCAGTAGTTGAAAATTGATGTGATTAAACACATTTTAGTGACGAAAATGCCACCGTCAGGCCCGAAAGAGTTAAGATTAAAGACAACATTGGTGGCTGCGCCGGGCAATTCCAATTTGTCAGTGTTTTGCTGCCCAACAAGTTTACGAGATTATAATATAAATATTCTGATTGCTTTATTTAAAGTGTTAATTTGTAAAAAAACAGAAGGTATCAACAAAATCTGTAATTACTTCTTGTTTTTTTTTTTAGTTTAATTTAAAGCTTTAAACGAGTGTTGTCCACTCCCAGACTAAGCATGAAGTAAAATTTCGAGTTTAGAAAAGACAAATTTTCTGAGCTTTTTTAAACTCGAAATTTTACTTCATTCGCCATACGTATAAAATACTAAAATATTGTAAACTGTATGTATACTTGAACTTCACTTAAAATCTGTGTTTTATACGCGTGGCGCATGAAGTAAAATTTCGAGTTTAGAAAAGCCCCGTGAAAATTTGTCTCGGATCGCTGCGCGACCCTTGACAAATTTTCTACGCGGGGCTTTTCTAAACTCGAAATTTTCCTTCATGCTTAGTCTGGGAGTGGAAAACACTCGTTTCAAGCTTGAATATGAACTGTCAAGTATCAAGTTTGGTTTAAAGCTTTTTTTCTCATAATGGTAATTTCTCTATTGCATAAACGATTCATCTTATTTCCGTAATAGAAATCGTGTTCATGGGGAATGGGTATATAATGCTCAACCTTGCTTAGCTGAATTTAGACAACAGTCTCCTGATTTTGTATTTTGGGAAGCTGATTTTTTAATGTGTTCCGGAATTGTGTTCGATTGTTCAGGTAAACAAGAAATTTAACTCACAAGGACGGTGGTGGCAGGCCAAAGGTTCATACGGATGAAACAGTGAAAAATGTTCGTGAGACAATGACTCATGCACTGGCAACATCATCACGAAAATCGTACAAATGAAGAATGTGCAAATATCATATCCGAAATGCTCCACAACGCATTCGAAAATATGAAACGTTGCACAATATACGATTTAGCCATTCTAGCGGAACAAACATCAAGGACATGTTTCTTTGGCTTATTTTAGATTAAATGTTATATAAAACTAAATAGTTTTGCAAGTAATGATGTAAATGTGTCAATAATTAAATTAAGTAAGCGATTTGAGATGTATTATTAACAAAGAAAAGTTTTTCTTGTAGTTACATTTGGATAAATTTAATATTATAAATGTCAATTAACTCATGTTGTTGGGTTTTTCTTATCCATAATATGACTCTATATATTTTTACACTAATCTTAAGCGATTGACATTTTTAAAACATTTTTTGTATACAGAAGTCATAGAAAGTAAAGAAAATATTTTTTGAGTTTTTCACAATGCTATCGGATAAGTTGATATGAACAAACGTACATATTTCTCACTTTAAAAAACATCACATCTTTGTAATTATTAGATCTACAGAAAATAAGAGCTTTTCACCTAATTTATTATCTAGTAGAAATGTTCAATATCTTAGAAATCGCAAAAAATCGTATGATTTAACAGGGTTTATTGTCAATAAGACATCTTGAGGGGCATTCAGAAACGGATAGTAAATTATGATGATGTATGACACAAAACATATCGTATGTTCAATAAAATAAAACCTCTATAGTGCCTTGGAAAATATTGTAGGTTGGCAACTCTGAAATTATACATTAAAATTATTATGTCTGACGTTTTATATGTCAATTCCTGAAGCGTGTAGCCAACTTAAATTTAAAAAAAATATAAAATCATGGCACTCTAGAGGTAGTTTTTTACCGAACATACTATATTAATGTTTATATTATATCACATGTTAATTTTTATTTGTTTATAAATTTTATAACCTATGATATTTGTGTTATAAAATATTATATTTACAAAAATTATATACGATATTGTAACTACACTTATGCAGAAAAAAACACTAAAGAGAAAATAATTTCTAGCTTTGATTAACCAATGCAATTTTAAAATAATTGACAACAAAATTATCCAACAAAAAATACAATGAGTTGTTTATTACAATTGTACAATTGTTTACAATTGTAAACAACTCATTGTATTTTTTGTTGGATAATTTTTTTGTCAATTATTTTAAAATTGCATTGGTTAATCAAAGCTAGAAATTATTTTCTCTTTAGTGTTTTTTTTTCTGCATAAGTGTAGAAATCGTAGAGAATTGATAATAAACTGAAATAATTCTCTACCAGAATTTATTTTCTGATGTAAATGAACAATTAATTGCGATTCATTTGTAATTTTCATAATTCAATAATTTGAATTTTGTCTCGCTAGATTGGTCAAATCGTATACTGTGCGTCGGGTAAATTAATCTTTGTAGGAGAATGGTGGCCACTTTCAACATCTATTGTGATTAATTTAATAATCTCTGTGTTATTTAACAAATGTCTTTACATATCCTATTTATAACTGTATGTTTTTGAGTTTACCTGAAGTGATAATTACACTAAAAATAACTATTATTCCTTACTTCACTTTTTATATAATAAAATGTGAAGTGAGGAATAACAGTCTTTCTTAGTATACAGAGAGTTTTATGTAACATCGAACATACTAAAATGTACTCAATGTTAATTTTTCTATGTTCGATGTGTACTAGGACGCATCAAAGCATTGACTACAATGTGATTGGCTAGGATTTCTAATGGTAATATAGTCCACCCAATGTACACTCTTCACGTCAAAAATAAATGAAATTTGTCAATTATTATGTCAACCACAATATGTTGTATTATGAATATTTTAGTACAACGGAATGGTTATCAACTTTTGTTATATTTTTAATCAGTAAAATACTAGTTAAATAAGGTAAGAAGATATAAACGCTTCATCAGTAAACAGAATTTTTCACAACATTTCGTTGTTTATTTTAACATATTAAATACAATTATACAAAAATGTAATCGCTTAATGTTGTTATACAGTAACTAGTAAAAATTGTGAAACAAACCAAGTGTAATTTAATTTAAACCTTCATTATCAATATGTAACTAGTAATGTTGGAATTTGTAGGATCTAAACTTAAATTTTTGTAGAACTACGTACAAAAGATTTTTAAATATTAAATGATTTTGCAATAGTAAGGATATTATTAGACACTCTTCGAGATAACAGAAATTGTCTAATTTTATCTCTTCCGATAATATCGATGGATTTCTAACTCTTCGCTTGTGAAATTTATCCAAACAAACTGTTTTAGAAGGTTCGAAATGGTTGAAATAAATGGTAGTCTGAACCGAATTTTTTTCAGAAAATAAATCATGGGAATTTCTTGAACTGTTTTCTCCATGGTATAAGTTTACCAGAATAATCTTTTCCTCCTTTGTATACATTATTGATATGTTTAACTCTCCGTTCTTCGTCTGCTTAAAGTGCTAGAACAGCAAATATCACTTGCTTGCGATAACTGACAGATTTCATTTATTTTTGAAGGGAATAGTGTAAATTGAGTTGACTATATTAAAATTAGAAATCGTAGCCAATCACATCGCACTCAATGCTTTGATGAGTCCCAGCACACATCGAACATAGGAAAATTAACATTGAGTACATTTTAGTATGTTCAGTGTTACATAAAACGCTCTGTATATCCTATTTAATTTAAATTAATTGCGATAAATTAAGCATACAACATGCGTTCAGAATTTCAAAGCCACTCTTTATCTAAATAATTTTTAAACATATGATAGAAGTTTTTTTCAGGGTAAAGGATTAAGTAGATGTCTCATTTTAATTAAAATTCTAAAGGAAGATCTTCCTGCTACTTCAATATTATAGATTATGAAAGTTCCAGTTTAAGATAGTTTCTATATGAAATGTATTTTTCTAATTTTAATAAATCATGCTTAGTGTTAAGATATAATAATTGCGAATATCTGGTAATACCAGAATCTGCTTCGACAAGAAAATGCATCATCGGTGTAGTCCTTCGAGCATATCCTTATCAATATCACTTCGTTTACAATGTTGTCGGTTGGCTTGTTCCGAGGGTGAGTTTCGACCTGTCCCCGTTCCGCTCGAATTGGCACACATTTCATGGTATCTCCGGGATTCCTGCTGGATAGGCCCGCAGACCCTTATCATTCTATTAGTGCGTAAAACGACGAACTGCCAACGATCCGCCTGCAGATGCAGGACTTATTGCCCCCCTGGCCAACCGTCTTTGCGAAATCAGCACAAGCAACTATGAATTCAGAAAAATATAACGTATCTTATACACTGTTTTTCATTTCTTCATTTAACTTTATTTTTTCATGTTGTCTTTGTTCCGGGCCTGTTTGGTATGTTCTTGTAAAAAAAGTCATTCTGGTTCGTATAAGCTTCTAATAACACTAATTTACACGGTTTATATACTTGAGCTAAAAGTTATAATTTCTTATAGATTTTGAGCCACTGAGTCCAGCAAAAATATTTAAAAAATCCAACACGTCATCTTAAAGAAATATTTAATTAATTATTATACCACAAGAGTACTTTCTAAATCAACAAAACAAAAATTAAAAATGACTTATTCTACTTTGTTTCTTATAATTCGTTGGATCTTGAAATGCACCAACAGTAATCCCCTAAGATAATTCCATCCCAAAAACCTCTGTGCCGATTTTCAAAAACCTTTAGATCCTGATGGAAACGCTCGCCTAGCTCGTCACTCATGCTACGAAAGTTTTTAGGAAAAAAGTTAAATACGAGTGAAGGTAATGCATTTTTAGAAACATATTCACACCCATCTCGTGATAATTTCGCAATAATTTAGCAACAATTTCCTGATATCTATCATCTTTCTTATTTTCTATAAATTCTTAACTAACCTTTTTAAACAATGTCCAAGCATTTATTTCTTTCAAAGACAACACATTGTCAAATTCTTTATCTTGCATGATTTTACGTAACATATCTGTGTGGGCACAAATACCTTCTCTTATAGTTTTGCTTCCGAAATACTTGGAAACATTTTTTTTTAAATATTGGAAACCAGCACTGGTTTTATCCATAGCTTTCACAATTTTTTTTACGAGGCATAATTTAATATCTAATGGCAAAATTATGTTTTGTGGATCTCCCAAAGATGTTTCTTTAACATTCATTTGTCCTGGAATAAATTCATTCCGAGCAGGCCATACTTTTTTTATGTAGTGATGTTCTCTAGCCCGACTGTCCCATAAAAACCGAAAACAGGCATATTTGGTTTATCCGCCTTTTAAACCCAACAACAAGCCTTTAGGTTTCCACGTATTTTCCAGTTGCGCTGTTCATATTTTATCAGTTTAATTAGAACAGACATCGTGTCATATGCCTCTTTACTGTTCACAGCATGGCCAATTGGTAACGTTGTTTTTTATTACCATTGTGAAGCAATACGGTTTTTAAGCTATATTTCGGGGAATCAGTGAATACCCGCCACTCGTTTCGGTCATATTCTTGATCCATCGCCTTTAAAAGTCCTGGAATATCCTGGTAGATACAAAACACATCTTTTTTAATAAAGAAATCACTGTAGCTTTTACTTCGTTTTCTATAATATGTCACTTGTGTGCTTGGTGTCAGCAGGTTCCATTGTTGTAATCGAGAGGCGAGTAGCTCTGCCTTAGATATAGACAGCTGTAAGTCTCTTACTAGATCGTTCAATTTACTTTGGTCAATTAAATGCGGTTTATCGTCTTCCATGCAGAAAGTTTCATCAGAGTCAACGTCTTCAACAAAATCCTGCTCCTCGTTACTTTGGCTACGTGTCATACCTGGACAAACAGGATGTGGTAGGATGCCTAAATGAAGTATTGGCATTGTGACAGACAGAATAAAATCTCCTATTGTTATCATGTCATGCATGTGTAATAAATTACCACCCTGTTGTGATATTCTGTACGACTCTGTTAAATCGTTGATGAACAATCTGTCAAATAGCTGTCACACTTACGAGCGTCTTCATATTGTTTAGATTTAAATTTATTTATGTACATACATACATTGTTTATTGTATTATCATTGTCTTGTAATTGGGAAATTTCCTGTTGGGCAATAAATACTTATTATTATTATTATTATGTTTGTTTTTAGAATTAAAACCAGAAGTCTGTGTTATACAGAAGAAACAGTCGTATTCGTGATGCATGGGCTCTCGCCATAATACTTGAACCTCAAATTGAAGAAATACATGTTCTCCTGACACCTATCGCACTAAAGTCATCATACAACTTTCATAAAAAAACGTGTGGTACCCATTTTTTTTCTTGATTAGATACTGCAAATCCAAAATAATGCAGATATGCTGTTTTTAGCGCTTCTGATATAGGTCTTCTTTTTTTGCAAATATCGATTGTCCACAAACGTAAGAAAAACAAACACAATCTGTTTTAGACGATCTATTAGACATTTTGTGAAATTTAGAATACTTTCTGATACCGTAGGCTTCAAATCATTAAACTTTAAAACACAGGCATTCGTACAAATGAGCAAGAAACATTTTATCTTTTCAAAGATGCAAATAAGTTTGACGTGATAAAATATTTCCGAATGTCATTGTTCTTATATCAAAGCCCACATAAATATCAAAAGAAGGGTTTGATCAAAGGTATGTAAGAAAATTTTAATAAAAAAACTCTAATATATTTCACGATGCTTATAAAATGTAGATAAATTATTAAGTAATAAACCAAGGCTTTGAACCGGAACTTAACTGTAAACCGAAACCCGTAAAAACCCCGTTTAGTCCATTGTGTCAACTTGACATGAGTCGCCGTCAGCCAACATTAGTCAACTTAAAATGACATTTAATCTAATGTATCAAACATGACATAAATTGGCGTCAATTTGCTACAACTTTTATTTTAAATATATTATAAACTTTAAATCAGTGTCTTGTACGCGTGGCGCATAAAGTAAAATTTCGAGTTTAGAAAAGCGCCGTGAAAATTTGTCTCGGATCGCTGCGCGACCCTCGACAAATTTTCTACCTAAAAAACCTAACCGAAAACTGCAAAAAACCGCTATTTGTCCCGAAACGAATACCGAAACCGAACCGATATATGTATATTATTATGCAATAAACACAGGTAATTCGATTTTAAACCAGGACTGTAGAGAAAGGAATAAATCGTTTCAATTGCGGTTGTTAGTCAAACAGTTTTCCATTTTATTTCGATTTTTGATTGCAGTTTTAACCTCTTGCGTCAAATAATCTACTTTAATAAAAATCAAGGGAGAATATTTAATTTCACACAAGAAAGGAAAACGTACTAACACATCCTCTGGTTGAACCGCATTTTTATCCGCGTAATTGTGAGAAGAGATATGATCCTATCTTCGGGGTAAACGATCACCTGTCGCGACAAGGTGTCGAATAAAAGCAAACATTTTACGTTGGCGCGCTCGTAAAAATAGCTCGCGCCTTTCGATCGCACCCCTTCCACATAAATATAAAGAAATCAAATCGAATTTATCTACTAATATCTCTTTCTCTAACGCCCGCTCCGAATCCGAATCAATAAAACACGGCTTTAATAAATAAATAAATAAACAAAGACATTACCTAACCCCTTTATCTCGATCAAACTCGATCCGACCAACACCTAGGGCTTCGCAATCGAATGAAAACGGCCGTCGCGCTTCGTAAATAATTACAGATTAATAGCTTGGACCCCTGCGTCGAATGGTGGATACGGTTTTATTCGAACACGACGGTTTCGGTCCACGGGTTCTGTTTTGCGTGCGTTGGGGATTTGTTGCCGTTTACGGGGTTTCAGCCGGCGAATTAAATTAATTATTATCGAGCCGTTGCGTGCACGCCGTATGTGAATCGCTGCTATTTCGCTGAGGTTGCAATAAAACAAATGATGGATGGTTTCGCCCTGGGAATACCGATCCGAAATACCGAAGTTGAATTTCAATAAATTTACAGTAACGTTCCAATTAATGATTATAACTTTGTATATGATGTTAAAATGTTAGTAGTTTTATAATATTATATAATCAATCAAAAAAACCCCCACACACACAGACACGACGATTAATTATAAATCGAATCACCCAATATCTCAAAAGTTAGCAGCTTATCATAGTATGATACATATGTTATTAGCAGTCCCCATGACACAAAGTAATTATGATAGGGAATTAAAAATTATATTTCAAATTGCTTACAAAAACGGATTTAAAAAATCAATAATAGAATAATTAGTACAGAAAAAACAAAGAAATAAATTAATACATTCCATTCACCCAATTATCAAAAACAAATCTATAAAAAACTACTCTTCATTAATATAACAATAGTATTAAAATCGGGAAAATGTTAGAAAAAATGAATATTAATATAGCATACAGGACAAAAAACACCTTAGGAAAAATAATTAAAAACAATAAAGACAATATATATTAATGTAGTTGTATGAGTTACGTGAAGGTGGTAAATCACTTAATTAAACACAGTTATATTCCTTTCTTCACTTTTATTTTTCTTGCTAGATGTACATTTCGGGTACTAAGTACCCATTATCAATAGCTATTGATAATGGGTACTTAGTACCCGAAATGTACATCTAGCAAGAAAAATAAAAGTGAAGAAAGGAATATAACTGTGTTTAATTAAACAATATATATTATCATATAATATAGTCAGTCATTGTAGGGGAAAAGACTTTAATATTATATATTTAAACCCTTTAAATTTAGGCAAACTATTAATAAACAATAAATCGAAAACTGATAATTCAAAGAAATGTGGAATTTATGAAATACAGTGTGATGAATGTGATGCAATTTATATTGGACAAACCGGCAGATCTTTCGAAATCAGAATGAAAGAACATAAAAAATCTGTTTTAGATAATAAACCAACAACTGGCTTTTCCAAACATTGCATCGCATTCAATCACTTCTTTAATCCGCATAATTTTAAGATTTTGCATTCAGGTAATAAGGGATACGCACTAAACTTCAAAGAGGGCCTGGAGATTAACAGGGCCATAAAAATGGGGAAAAATATCGTAAACGACAACGAGGAGATTTGGAATTCCCCAATTCTGACTTTTCTTATTACCTGAAACAAAAATATTGTATATATACTTAGGAAATAATTTTTTCTGTACATTCCTTTGAAAATGGTCTAACAAACCGAAACTAGTCGGAATAAAGATTTAATTGTGAAATAATACCAAGTGCCTTTCCTTTAATTAACTTTACATAGTGTAATATGTTTCACCAAGTGCCAGATGAGAAATTAATTCAAGAAATTAATAAACACAAAAATAATAAAACTCAACAAAGTGGCGTCTATTTACTAACTTGCAAAGACTGCCCCAAGAAATAATAATAATAATAGTAATAATAATAATAATATTTATTGACGGGAACAATAAAGGACAAACCGGAATATCGTTTCAAGAGAGGATAAAAGAACATTTAACCAGCATCAAACAAAAGAAAACAAACTCCACATACTCCAACCACCGCATCGAAGAAAACCACCACTTCGATGAAAATTTCCAAGTCCTACATCTAGAAAGGAAAGGTCGGAAACTCAACATCATGGAGTGTTTAGAAACAATAAAAAAAAATTTTCAGGACATCTTCTCAACAATCAAACAGATTTAACTAATTCGCCCCTCTCAAATTTACATTTTTTTGAAAAACCCACCCCCCCATAAACATTGTATATATACCCGACCCGACAAATTGTATTTATCATTTCTTCGCCTGAAGAAGCCACAGTGTGGCGAAACAATTGTAGCGTGATTACAATATATATTTGAAAGTGTTTAAATTAAATTGTTTTATTTATATAAAAGTGAAAAAACCTCTAGAATGGCATCGAAAATATTGTAGAAAAAAAAAACACCCATTATATAATTTTAGAGTTCTCAATAGTAATATATTAAGTGCATTAAAAATGATCGAAAATTTTGCACGAAAAGCCGTTGCCTAGAAACTGCATGAGTCCATTTTGATTGTGATTTGACAAAAAGTGCCCGAGACGCGAAGCGTCGAGGGCACTTTTTCAGTCAAATCACAATCAGAATGAACGAATGTAGTTTCTTAAAGGCAACGAGCTTTGAGTACTAAATTTTCAGAGCATTTTTAATGCACGAAATGTATTTAATAGACTATTTCCTGAAAAATACGATTTTTAATCAAGTTGACGTATTATTTAAAATATTAATTATCAATCAGTGTCACTTAATGTGTCAACATGAATCGCTTCGGAAGTTTTTCTTCGAAAGGTATATCGAAAAATATCGAGAAAAATTCATCCGAAAATACAAGAAAGAGTAAAGAGTTCGTTTGGAGACAATTTATGACATTCTGTGATGAAAGAAAATACGAGTTAGATCAAAAAAACTTTAATTTTGAAAGATTGAGAGAAATTTATTGATACCTGACATGTGACGTCACAACAGTGCAATTTTCGCTGTAATTTTTCGTAGAATTTTCACCTACTATGCAATTTTCGCTGAAATTTACTTGTGATTGGGCAATGAAAATGAATTCTCGTAATATGATTGGTAGACATTTTTTGAAGGAAATAGTCACTAAAATTATATAAAGGGTTCTTTTTTAGAGGTATAGAACTTCAATCATGGATATCAGTCAAACCAATGTCAGAATGGAAGCTGTTGGTTGCAACTTTGTTCAGTAAGCTTTGGCAAATGATCATGGCAAAGCTCGCAGTCACGCAACGATTACAAATTGTGGATATTTATTTCCAAAATGCGCGCCCTGTGCACCAAACTTAAGGAGCACTTCGGCCGTTTACTGATTTTTACCACCTAATAATTTTTAGTAATAAGGTTCATTTTTAGCTGAATGGAATCGTAAAAAAGCAAAATTGTGTTACTGCATGGTGTGGATTGCACACTGGAGGCATCATTGGCCCCTACTTTTTTAAAAATGAAGACAGGCCCAATGTTACTGTCAATGGCTAGCGCTACAGGTCAATGATTCAAAATGTTTTGATCCCCAACGTCAATACAAATCTGTTGAGAACTCAATGGTTTCAACAGGACGGCGCAACTTCCCACACTGCGCGTGAAACCCTCACATTGTTGGGAGAAAAGTGTGATGATTAAATTATTTCGAGACATGTGCCTGTTAATTGGTCGCCTAGATCCTGGGTCTCCAAACTATCTTCTTCGCGGGCCACAAATACAATTCTACATAATAATGTCGGCCAAGATCCGATTAATTTTATAAAATTATGAAAAATTTATGAAACAATTGTTACAATATTTCAAAATATGACATTTACAAAAAAATTACAAACCATCGCGGGCTGGATTCATGCAAGTCGCGGGCCGGATCTGGCTCGCGGGCCGTAGTTTGGAGACCACTGGCCTAGATCATGTGATTTGATCCAATTGGACTATTTTTTGTAGGGCTACGGCAAATTACTGGTCTATGCTGATAAAAAGCAACGATTAATGACTTAAAATTAAAAGTTAACTTTGGAGAAATTAGCCTGGCCACATTAGAAAAAGTTATGAAAATGTAAACCAATAGATTGGTTCATCTAAGATGCAATCGCGGTGGTTACATGCCCAAAATTATTTTTAAACATGAAATGCCATTACATTGGTTACCTATTAAAGACAAAACATTAGTTGTTTTATTGATTTGTATATGTTTTATTTGAAGAAGAAGCTGCATACCTCTAAAAAAATAACCCTTCTTATATTTATCATGCTTGACGTTTTATATATCTTGTATTGTTGGGAACGATTTCCAACAAAATATTGCTTCTATTGATTTGTTTTAACAGCGTACCATTTATATAAGGGAAAATAAAATAATAAAATACGATAATAAAACATAATACAATACACCAAAATTTGAAACCTAACTATAAGAGTACATATGCGTTTTCAGGAAGTTATATGTCCTCCAAATAAGTCAAATTGGACATATTTAGTTTTGTTTAATAAACATTTATAATGCTATGAATACAGCCATCTCACAATTTATACCTAAGTTTAATTTAAAATGTAAATTTAAATATCCGCCTTGGTTTATCCCACAAATAATTAATCTCTTAACAGAATAGAACGCAATTAGGAAAAAACTTAAGCTGAATCCTTCTATGTGTAAATTATCGGAAGAATTTAATAAACTAAGATCTGTTATTAAAAATAAAATAAAATATGCGCGCAAAACTTATATATGTTCGATTGAGAGTAGCGTAATATCAAACTCTAAACAGTTTTGGTCATATATAAATTCAAAAAGGGCAAATTCGTCTAGAATTCCTTCAACCATGTCATATAATGATGCCGTCCTAGATAATCCTACTGACATTGCAAATGGTTTCCGCGAGTTTTTTGAGTCAGTGCATAGTACACCAACGAATAATCACATTGATACGGATGTGAGTTTAATTCCTAATTTCGTTTTCGTCTCCACATCTGATCAACTTGTGTTTAAGCTACTTAGAAAACTAGAGAATAATTTTACATCTGGGGACGACAAATTACCTTCGTTTTTATTAAAAGATTGTGCTACGCTACTCTGTGTACCACTTGCTACATTATTTAACCTATCAATAAAAACGTGTACCTTTCCGCGATGTCTGAAAATTGCAGCAATCTGTCCTGTGCCAAAAACATCTTTTAAACTTCAAAACATTAATAATTTTCGACCCATTGCTATTCTGCCGCATATTGCAAAAGTATTTGAACGATTACTATTTGACCAAATTTACAATCATACTAAACTTTATATATCTGATAAACAACACGGATTTATCCCTAATCGCTCAACTGTGACTAATCTTACACTTATAACTCATGATATTGCTGAAACTATTGATGCAAAGGGACAAATTGACGTGATTTATACGGACCTGTCGAAAGCCTTCGACAAAGTTCAACACAATATTCTGTTGTCAAAGTTAAGTACCTTTGGTTTTTGTGCGTCGTCGCTGTCATTAATACAGACTTATCTTAGTGAACGCAAAGCATACGTGGTAGTCAATGGCTTTAAATCTGTTGAATACTGTCCAACTTCTGGGGTACCCCAAGGTTCTATTTTAGGCCCACTACTATTTAACTTATTTATTAATAATCTTTCTGACTCCCTATCTTGTAAGCACCTACTCTACGTCGACGATTTAAAAATCTACAGTACCATTAAAAATGTCAACGACTGTCAAGTCTTACAATATAACCTTAATGCTTTATCATCATGGTGTCTAAAAAATGGACTCAACCTAATCATCTCAAAATGTACATACATGTCGTTCACTACGATATCCAATCCGCTTACATTTAATTACACAATTCATGGTAATATCTTAGAGCGTGCCACAGTTTTTAAAGATCTGGGAGTTTACTTTGACAACACCTTAACTTTTATTGTCCATGTTGACCATATTGTTAAAGACTCCTCAAGGTCTCTAGGTTTCATTTGTCGTAACTCTTCCCAGTTTCATAACCCCAATGCATTAAAATCATTGTTTTATGCATATGTACGATCAAAGTTGGAATATGCGGCCATAGTTTGGTTTCCGCGGAACCAGGGTCAGATTAGTGCATTAGAAAGTGTACAACGCAAATTTTTAAAAATTTTATTTTATAAGTCGGAGGGATATTATCCAAACAGAGGTATAGATCACTATTTACATTTACGAAAATATGATTTTGAAAGTCCTGCATCTCGCCGACAAAAAGCATGTATTTCTTTCCTATATAAACGTCGGCACAATTCTGTTGACTCTCCTGACGTCTTAAATAAAATTGGGCTGCATATTCCATCTTTTCATAGTAGACAGTCTTCTACATTTAATTTAGTAGCACATAGAACTGATATAGGTCTGAAATCACCTGTCAGTATTGTGTCCAGATGTTTTAATAGCATTTCTTCTTCCTGTAATATATTTCATGATACTCTGAAAACTCTACTGACAGCCTTAAATCAATTATAATTCTTACTTATAATTATTATATACACTATATTTAGTAAAATGAAACTTGTATAGATTTAAGCAAGTTGTTACACATTCGTATATTGATTACTTATATATTTTTGTATGTTTTATAATTAATTTACTTTCTTTTTAACTATATTGTCTTGTAATTAGGATATGTTTCCTATTGGACAATAAAGATTTATTATTATTATTTACGATTACTGAGCTCGATAATGATTTTAATTCCTTTTTTAAATTTTTGTAAATTTTCTGAAAACTATTGGCAAACTTATTTTATCTTTAAATTACAATATATTTTTACATTTTTTCGCTATATCTCAGTAAATATCTATCACATTTCAGCAGTATATATTTCCAACTTAACTTTAAATCAGTGGTTTATACGCGACCCTCGACAAATTTTCTACGCGGGGCTTTTCTAAACTCGAAATTTTACTCCATGCTTAGTCTGGGAGTGGAAGACACTCTTTAGTTTAAATTATGTCACAACTATAAAAATGTGTGTCGCAAGTGTCATAAACAAAAACAATGACCATCTATTATGTTATTGTATTTCACTTGCGACACACGTTTTTTTTATAGTTGTGACATATTTTAAACTAAAGAGTGTCTTCCACCCCCAGACTAAGCATGAAGTAAAATTTCGAGTTTAGAAAAGCCCCGCGTAGAAAATTTGTCGAGGGTCGCGCAGCGACCCGAGACAAATTTTCACGGGGCTTTTCTAAACTCGAAATTTTACTTCATGCGCCACGAGTATAAATTAGTGAAATATTGTAAAATTAAAAATACACTGTTAAATCAGTATTTAAAAAAATTCTGCTAAAACTTCACTTGAAATCAGTGTTTTAAACGCGTGGCGCATGAAGAAAAATTTCGAGTTTAGAAAAGCCCCGTGAAAATTTGTCTCGGGTCGCTGCGCGACCCTCGACAAATTTTCTACGCGGGGCTTTTCTAAACTCGAAATTTCACTTCATGCTTAGTCTGGGAGTGGAAGACACTCTTTAGTTTAAACTATGTCACAACTATAAAAATGTGTGTCGCAAGTGTCATAAACAAAAACAATGACCATCTATTATGTTATTGTATTTAACTTTCGACACACGTTTTTTTATAGTTGTGACATATTTTAAACTAAAGAGTGTCTTCCACTCCCAGACTAAGCATAAAGTAAAATTTCGAGTTTAGAAAAGCCCCGCGTAGAAAATTTGTCGAGGGTCGCGCAGCGACCCGAGACAAATTTTCACGGGGCTTTTCTAAACTCGAAATTTTACTTCATGCGCCACGAGTATATATCAGTGAAATATTGTAAAATTAAAAATACACTGTTAGATCAGTATTTAAAAAAATTCTGCTAAAGCAGGATTCAAAATATACTGCTAAACAAGAATATTTTAAACTTCACTTGAAATCAGTGTTTTAAACTCGTGGCGCATGAAGTAAAATTTCGAGTTTAGAAAAGCCCCGTGAAAATTTGTCTCGGGTCGCTGCGCGACCCTCGACAAATTTTCTACGCGGGGCTTTTCTAAACTCGAAATTTTACTTCATGCTTAGTCTGGGAGTGGAAGACACTCTTTAGTTAAAACTATGTCACAACTATAAAAATGTGTATCGCAAGTGTTATAAACAAAAACAATGACCATCTATCATGTTATTGTTATTCACTTGCGACACACGTTTTTTTTTATAGTTGTGACATATTTTAAACTAAAGAGTGTCTTCCACTCCCAGACTAAGCATGAAGTAAAATTTCGAGTTTAGAAAAGCCCCGCGTAGAAAATTTGTCGAGGGTCGCGCAGCGACCCGAGACAAATTTTCACGGGGCTTTTCTAAACTCGAAATTTTACTTCATGCGCTACGAGTATAAATCAGTGAAATATTGTAAAATTAAAAATACACTGTTAAATCAGTATTTAAAAAAATTCTGCTAAAGCAGGATTCAAAATATACTGCTAAACAAGAATATTTTAAACTTCACTTGAAATCAGTGTTTTAAACGCGTGGCGCATGAAGTAAAATTTCGAGTTTAGAAAAGCCCCGTGAAAATTTGTCTCGGGTCGCTGCGCGACCCTCGACAAATTTTCTACGCTGGGCTTTTCTAACCTCGAAATTTTACTCCATGCTTAGTCTGGGAGTGGAAGACACTCTTTAGTTTAAACTATGTCACAACTATAAAAATGTGTATCGCAAGTGTTATAAACAAAAACAATGACCATCTATCATGTTATTGTTTTTCACTTGCGACACACGTTTTTTTTTTATAGTTGTGACATATTTTAAACTAAAGAGTGTCTTCCACTCCCAGACTAAGCATGAAGTAAAATTTCGAGTTTAGAAAAGCCCCGCGTAGAAAATTTGTCGAGGGTCGCGCAGCGACCCGAGACAAATTTTCACGGGGCTTTTCTAAACTCGAAATTTTACTTCATGCGCTACGAGTTTAAATCAGTGAAATATTGTAAAATTAAAAATACACTGTTAAATCAGTATTTAAAAAAATTCTGCTAAAGCAGGATTCAAAATATACTGCTAAACAAGAATATTTTAAACTTCACTTGAAATCAGTGTTTTAAACTCGTGGCGCATGAAGTAAAATTTCGAGTTTAGAAAAGCCCCGTGAAAATTTGTCTCGGGTCGCTGCGCGACCCTCGACAAATTTTCTACGCGGGGCTTTTCTAAACTCGAAATTTTACTTCATGCTTAGTCTGGGAGTGGAAGACACTCTTTAGTTAAAACTATGTCACAACTATAAAAATGTGTATCGCAAGTGTTATAAACAAAAACAATGACCATCTATCATGTTATTGTTATTCACTTGCGACACACGTTTTTTTTTATAGTTGTGACATATTTTAAACTAAAGAGTGTCTTCCACTCCCAGACTAAGCATGAAGTAAAATTTCGAGTTTAGAAAAGCCCCGCGTAGAAAATTTGTCGAGGGTCGCGCAGCGACCCGAGACAAATTTTCACGGGGCTTTTCTAAACTCGAAATTTTACTTCATGCGCTACGAGTATAAATCAGTGAAATATTGTAAAATTAAAAATACACTGTTAAATCAGTATTTAAAAAAATTCTGCTAAAGCAGGATTCAAAATATACTGCTAAACAAGAATATTTTAAACTTCACTTGAAATCAGTGTTTTAAACGCGTGGCGCATGAAGTAAAATTTCGAGTTTAGAAAAGCCCCGTGAAAATTTGTCTCGGGTCGCTGCGCGACCCTCGACAAATTTTCTACGCTGGGCTTTTCTAACCTCGAAATTTTACTCCATGCTTAGTCTGGGAGTGGAAGACACTCTTTAGTTTAAACTATGTCACAACTATAAAAATGTGTATCGCAAGTGTTATAAACAAAAACAATGACCATCTATCATGTTATTGTTTTTCACTTGCGACACACGTTTTTTTTTTATAGTTGTGACATATTTTAAACTAAAGAGTGTCTTCCACTCCCAGACTAAGCATGAAGTAAAATTTCGAGTTTAGAAAAGCCCCGCGTAGAAAATTTGTCGAGGGTCGCGCAGCGACCCGAGACAAATTTTCACGGGGCTTTTCTAAACTCGAAATTTTACTTCATGCGCTACGAGTTTAAATCAGTGAAATATTGTAAAATTAAAAATACACTGTTAAATCAGTATTTAAAAAAATTCTGCTAAAGCAGGATTCAAAATATACTGCTAAACAAGAATATTTTAAACTTCACTTGAAATCAGTGTTTTAAACTCGTGGCGCATGAAGTAAAATTTCGAGTTTAGAAAAGCCCCGTGAAAATTTGTCTCGGGTCGCTGCGCGACCCTCGACAAATTTTCTACGCGGGGCTTTTCTAAACTCGAAATTTTACTCCATGCTTAGTCTGGGAGTGGAAGACACTCTTTAGTTTAATCTATCTCACAACTATAGCGACATAGATGGCGAACCGAGCAGGTCGATCATTATCAGTCAGTGAATTAAATCAATTAAATGTAAGTGTTTCAAGTGACACTAAGGATTGCTTATTGTGTAAAAAGGCAATTGAGTGCGACGTCGTTAAGTGTAACATATGCGATGGAGTTTTTCATCCAGACTGTGCAAAATCAGAGGACAAGTTCAGTTTGGATGCTTGCGGAAAATGTAAAAAAAGTGGCATACAAAAGTGCTTGTTACAAGTGCTAATCTCACTAAAGAGTGAAATAATAACCCTGAGAAATCAAGTTATACAACAGCATAAGTTAATCAATGAACAAGATATTAAAATAAAAATTCTAACAAATAAATTAGAGAAGGTTAAACACGGCGACGGCGAAAAAAATTCAAAGATTTCTGCCGATAAAAATAATCCTAAAGTAAATAATTTTGGAAATTCAACAAAAGATGGAGCCTATAGTACCGAAACAGCAAATGGTCTGAATCTCAAAAACCAAAATCCGACAAAAAATAATTTAAACGCATCAATCAATCCAGGAGATAAAAACATAGAAATCGGAGAGGTAAACGACCTCAACGAAAACAACAATACAGATGCAGACGCTGGTTGGAAAAAAGTTGTAAACAAAAAGAAACAATATAGAAATAAAAATAATTTTACAATTATTGGAAAATGTTCTAATGTAAATCTTCCAGTAGTTCAGCCGGAATCTCGCAAGTGGATATTTGTTTCTAGATTTCGTAAAGACGTTACTTGTAATCAAATTAAGGATTATCTGTTAAGAGCCGGAGACCATAAATACATTATAGAAAAATTAAATCCCAAATATGAAGAGGCTAATTATGCCTCTTTTAAAATCGGTATCCCATTAGATGCAGCGGAAACAGTTATAAATGACGAGTTTTGGCCAGCACATGTTTTTATCAACCGATTTTTCTTCAAGTCAAGAACAAATTTTCACGCAAATGCGCAATCGTCGTAGAAAAAATAACAAATAACACTAATACATTCCGTCTTTTACATCAAAACGTTCAATGCCTGTCAACTGCAATCATGTATATTGAAGACTTAATAAATAGTGTGAAGTGTAATATTTTCTTTATATCGGAACACTGGCTTTCGCTAGAACAATTAAAACAAATCAACATACCAAATTTCAAGTTAATATCCAGCTGCTGCAGGGAAGAACTTCACCATGGAGGAGTCGCTATTTTCATCGAGAATACTTTTTGCAGTCAGCCCATGGATATGAATCTGTTTTCTAAATTAAATGTCTTTGAGTGTTGTGGAATCCAAGTGTCTGTGTGTAGTGAGACCGGTGATATAAATGATTTTTTCAATCGATTTGAACAGTTATTAACAAACCTTACACATCAAAACAAGACTTTTTGCATAGCAGGCGATTACAACATTGATGTATTAAAAGTAAATAACAATGTATTGGATTTTGTAAGAATTTTGAGATCTTTTAATATAAAATATCTGATATCACATCCAACAAGAATTTGTGGATCATCAAAAAGTTGTCTGGACAATATTGTCACTAACTGTAATAAAGAAATTTATACCGAAATTATTAATACTGTGATATCAGACCATTATGCCCAGTTCCTTAATTATAATGTGGTCATAGAAACAAAAATAATTAGAACAAAAACCAGAAATTTTATGGAATCAAATGTAAATTCCTTTGTTGCTAGTGTTTCCAATGAAGCCTTCACCGAATTGGAAAACGCACATTGTGTGAATGCCATGTATGACAGCTTCATGGAATCTTTCTTGAAACTTTTCAATAATAATTTTCCAATTAAAACGAAAATAGACAAAAAAGAAAAACCTAACTATCAAACAAGAGAAATCTTAGAAAGTAAAGAACGGCTTTTGATTTATAAAACGATATCGCAATATATACCATCATATAAAAACATATTTATAAATGAACAAAAAAGATATAACAACCTGTTGCTATCAGAAAAACACAAACACGTGGAAAATAAATTGCAACTTTCAAACAACAAATCAAAAGACTCGTGGGCCATCATTAGAAACGTAATTAATAAACAAACGACACATACAACACCAAATAGTGATAACATCCAACAGCTTGTAAATGACTTTAATAATTTTTTTAACAACACTACCAAAAACCTCCTAATACACTCGACAAATAGTAATCCAGTTAATATTCCGTTTAACAAACATAGCATGTTTATGACTCCTACCGATTCTATGGAAATAATTAGTATCACAAAAAATTTAAAAAGTAGTTACAGTGCTGGTATAGATGAAGTACCTATATATATTATAAAAAAGTGTATCGAGTATATAGCAAAACCATTAGCTGACATTATTAATTTTTCTTTAGTAACTGGCACTTATCCTGAAAAGTTAAAAATGACTGTTATTACCCCTATATTCAAGAAAGGGAATCACGATGAAATACAAAATTACAGACCAATAAGTATACAAAATTCATTCTCTAAGATCTTTGAAAAAATAGTGTATTCAAGGCTAAGTTTATTCTTCATGAAATCTGAGTTACTAAATCCAATGCAACACGGTTTTCTTAAAGGAAAAAATATAAACACTGCCGTCTACGAACTTACAAACTTTATTTTAGAAAGTCTTGAACAAAATAATTTAGCATGTGGTCTCTTTATTGATTTGACTAAGGCTTTCGATACACTAGATCACGAAATATTACTTAATAAATTATATAGGTACGGCGTGAGAGGGACTGCCTACAAATATTTTGAATCATACCTAACAAATCGTATACATTATACAAGATTAAAGGACACTAAGGACGGAACAATTATACTATCAGATCCTTTGAAAGCAACAAAGGGCATACCGCAGGGCAGTATCCTTGGCCCTTTACTTTTTATAATATATATTAACGACATTCCTTATACAACATCTCCAGACTGTAAACTGATTAATTATGCTGACGATACTAACCTTTTATTAAAGGGATCTACATTACCAGATATAATTAGTGATGGAAACATAAACATGAATATGATGGAAAATTGGTTTCAAAGAAATAAATTAGTTTTGAACACAAGTAAAACATCTTGTGTCCTATTCAAAACCAATCAAGGATTAGTAACACCTGATAGCATCAAATTAAATAATAATATATACAATCTAACAAATTCTGTAAAAGTCCTTGGGATTACAATAGACGATACACTTACTTTCTCTGCACATATATGCAAACTATGTAATAAAGTAAGTAGCGCTTGTTTTGGTTTGCGTATTTTAACAAAATTAGCATCAATCAATATTTCAAGACTGTTTTATTTCGCCAATATATATTCTCACCTAAAATATGGCATAATATTTTGGGGGGGATCTGTCGATATAAACAAAATATTTGTGGTACAAAAAAAAGCAATAAGAATTCTCCATAAGTTAAAATTCAGTCAAAGCTGTAGAGGGGAATTTAGAAATGCAAATGTATTGACCGTATATGGCATTTACATATATGAGTGTCTAAAGTTTCTTTGGAAACATAACAACTATTTTGATCAAATTTTTACAAACTCTGTATACCCTAAAAGAAATGGTCAAATCCACAACTTGCTTCACCATCGTCTAAAAAAATACGAGCAAGGATGTTTCTACTCAGCCGTAAAACTATACAATCATTTGCCAGCAAGCATAAAAAATATTGAAACATATAAGAAACGCACAAGTCACTTGTATGAATACCTAGTAAAAATGGAGCCGTATAGTATGTCGGAATATTTTAGTAGATATATATAAATTTTAAATTGTACTTATGTCCTGTATATATTTGTTCTATATTTGTTTATTTTATCTATATTACATATTTTCTTAATATCCTTCCATATTGTCTGACGCATTTACGTACACAATTGTATATTATGTAATTGTTATTGTAAATAAAGACCATTATTATTATTATTATTATTATAAAACTGTGTATCGCATGTGTTATAAACAAAATCAATGACCATCTATCATGTTATTGTTTTTCACTTGCGACACACGTTTTTTTTTATAGTTGTGACATATTTTAAACTAAAGAGTGTCTTCCACTCCCAGACTAAGCATGAAGTAAAATTTCGAGTTTAGAAAAGCCCCGCGTAGAAAATTTGTCGAGGGTCGCGCAGCGACCCGAGACAAATTTTCACGGGGCTTTTCTAAACTCGAAATTTTACTTCATGCGCCACGCGTATAAATCACTGATTTAAAGTTAAGTTGAAAATATATACAGCTAAAATGTGATAGATATTTACTAAGATATAGCGAAAAAATGTACAAAAAAATCGTAATTTAATGAAAAAATTAGTTTGCTAAACTATTGGCAAACTCATTTTTTCTTTAAATTACGATAGTTTTTTTTATCTTCAGGATAATTATTTTGATATTTTGTATAAAATTAGGAAACTCCTGTTTAGAAATAAACAGACAAATTTTCAGTTGCTAAAGTTAAAAGCAATGAAAATTTAAAAAAATGGCATGTGTATTGAATATTTAACACATGCTGGTGTAGAGAAATAGCATCTTCGCGTACCCTAATTGCAAATAATTCGTCAGCCGCTTTTCCCGTCGTTTCTGTTTTGCTTTTTTTCCATCCCCCCAAACGCTTCACTTCTCGAGCCCGTAAAGCACACCTCAACTTAAACTTGGAACATTACGCTTATTTATCTCCAGCAGTTTTTCCCGCGCATCCTAAATATCCGCGCCGTGAATTATCATCACGTCCGCCTGTTCTCCTCTTTATTTTTTTTTTTTTTTTATTAAGCCACCGAGAAAATTGGGAAATTTATGCGGCGAATAATAGAGTGATTATTTCTCATTATAACTGATTTATTAGTCCGCAGGATGGATTTTCGCGCTCACCTCATTAGGGACACGAAAAATCTTCGAATTTATTACGCAAACATCAATTCGGTTAATTAAGCCCCGGGCGATAAATTCTCGCTAATTGTGGATTACCGCGAAGAATGGAGGGAAAAATTAAATCGTCGCGCTCCTCCCGAATTTATCAACTAAATAACTCCTTTTCGCTAATTGCGCTCTGTTGATTTCCCGCCCTTTTGTTCCTTCTTTAGGGCCCCGCGTGAAACGTTCATTTGCAAGTTTATTTAAAGGGTTTTGCGCCCCCTCTCCGTTCCCTTCTGTAGCGGAACTTTCGCCGTTTCATCGTTTTCCAAATTAGGGATTTGTCTGGAGTGAGTAGACGAAAAGCGATCCGATTTTGTAATAATACAATTTGGGAAGTTTGCCGGCTGGCGCGGGCTTTTGCTTTCCACTCTGTGAACCATTTGGATCTTTCACGCAAAATACACAGATTGTACTGTTCCCAGGTTCAGTAGCGTCGCTAAGATCGGTCAATGTCAAGTTTAAAATTTGCAGAAATTGTTAATCTTGAATTGTGTAAAGTTAAATTTGCAAAATAAATCATAATTATTTAAGGGAATCTCTTGCTAATTAAATTGGCTTTAAAGTTATGTTAATTATTTAGTTTTATCTTTAAAATTGTGTTCATAGTGGATACTAGAATTTGGAGCTTCAATGTTTAAGAATTGTTAAGAGCTCCTATTCAGTCGATTTTTGGTAAAATAATAATTATTTTTATCAAATCTAAATTGTTGAAGCCGTTTCTAACATTAAAAAGAAATTTGAAATAAAACAACGCAGTTGGGAGGGTTTCACTTTTATTGTTGAACACTGCAACATGTTTCACCACACAGTGGCTTCATCAGGCAGATGAAATAATGTAATATTATTTCATCTGCCTGATGAAGCCGCTGTGTGGTGAAACATGTTGCGGTGTTCAACAATAAAAGTGAAACCCTCCCAACTGCGTTGTTTTATTTCAAATAGTAGTATGGAGTTTCATCATGTATCCGCCTCATCAATTAAATAATTAAAAAGAAAGTTTGTGATTTTTTCTCAGATTTTTTAAAAAATTAAAAGTTTTATCAAAAAATCTCCAACTTTGTAAGTGAATATTTTTTATCTTTAATTTATTTCTCCCTCAAACCGTGGTGAAACATTTCTGAATCTAATACTGGATGATTTAAATTAAATTCAAATTATAACACTTGGTTTGTTTCACTTATTTATATTTTCTCCGACTAGTTTCGACCATTGGTCATCTTCAAGGAGGAATGTCTTTATGTGAATATTTTTGTTTATTTCTTGTTATATTTCGATTCGTAACAACCACGTGTTCTTACAAAACACACCAAACTGTGTTTTGTAAGAACACGTGGTTGTTACGACTCGAAATATAACAAGAGGTTACTTTTAAAAACTGCTTCTATTGCTCTTTACTGTACAGAGTTTCGTATGGTAATGGTTAAAAGTATTTACAAAAATATATACAATATATACAAAGAATATAATGTCCTCAGGGTGGGGTGGTCATCTTTCGTCTCTTTCTTTGCTCCCTCAAAGAGAAAGCGGGCACTGGTTGTTTTCAAAAACAACCCGTTTCTCCGATGTCAGGCGTAATTTCCAGGAAGGACGGATTGGAATGCGGCCTAGGCCGTTTTTGTTTTAGCGACACAAAACGTAACCCAACGAAACGAAGGATCGGAACGCAGGCGGCAATTTATAAAATAAATTTCTTGCCCAAATCCGAAGAGTAAGGGAAAAAATTCAGATTTTCGCACAGAGAAATTTTTTTTTTTAAATAAATCCCAGTTACTCGCAAGAATGTTAGAAACAATGCGAGATTTTTTTTGACAGGAAAAAAAATTGGTGCTTGCATTTTCCACTTTTTAAAATTACAGCAATTGCTTAAATCCACTAAAATGTATATTTGAGTAAGGGAAAAAATTCAGAGTTTCGCACAGAGAAAAATATTTTCTAAAAAATTTTAAATAAATCCCAGTAACTCGCAAGAATGTTAGAAACAATGCGTGATTTTTTTGCCAGGAAAAATAAATTGGTGCTTGCTTTTTCCACTTTTAAAAATTACAGTAATTACTTAAATCCACTAAAATGTATGTTTGAACAAGGGAAAAAATTCAGAGTTTCGCACAGAGAAAAATATTTTCTAAAAAATTTTAATTAAATCCCAGTTACTCGCAAGAATGTTAGTAACAATGCGTGATTTTTTTTTGCCAGGAAAAAAAATTGGTGCCTGCTTTTTCCATTTTTAAAAATTACAGCAATTGCTTAAATCCACTAAAATGTATGTTTTAGTAAGGGAAAAAATTCAGAGTTTCGCACAGAGAAAAATATTTTCTAAAAATTTTTAAATAAATCCCAGTTACTCGCAAGAATGTTAGAAACAATGCGTGATTTTTTTTGCCAGGAAAATAAATTGGTGCTTGCTTTTTCCACTTTTAAAAATTACAGCAATTGCTTAAATCCACTAAAATGTATGTTTGAGTAAAGGAAAAAATTCAGAGTTTCGCACAGAGAAAAATATTTTCTAAAAAATTTTAAATAAATCCCAGTTACTCGCAAGAATGTTAGAAACAATGCGTGATTTTTTTGCCAGGAAAAATAAATAGGTGCTTGCTTTTTCCACTTTCAAAAATTACAGCAATTGCTTAAATCCACTAAAATGTATGTTTGAGTAAAGGAAAAAATTCAGAGTTTCGCACAGAGAAAAATATTTTCTAATAAATTTTAAATAAATCCCAGTTACTCGCAAGAATGTTAGAAACAATGCGTGATTTTTTTTGCCAGGAAAAAAAATTGGTGCTTGCTTTTTCCACTTTTAAAAATTACAGCAACTGCTTAAATCCACTAAAATGTATGTTTGAGTAAGGGAAAAAATTCAGAGTTTCGCACAGAGAAAAATATTTTCTTAAAATTTTTAAATAAATCCCAGTTACTCGCAAGAATGTGAGCGATCAAACATAAATTTTAGTGGATTTAAGCATTTGCTGTAATTTTTAAAAAAGGAAAAAGCAAGCACCAGATTTTTTCTTGGCAAAAATAAATCACGCGTTGTTTCTAACAACGCGTGATTTATTTTTGCCAAGAAAAAATCTGGTGCTTGCTTTTTCCTCTTTTAAAAATTACAGCAAATGCTTAAATCCACTAAAATTTATGTTTGATCGCTTACACTAGGCACTATTTGTATGTCTATTAAAATATCAGTAACTCAAATTAAACCTCCTTAAATTTTAAATCATCTGATTTTGAAATCAATTAAGTCAGTTTAACAGTTTTTGCAATAGAGCACTTTTAATACAAAAAGTGATAAAATCATGAAAATTGCGTTTTCAACTAAAAACATTGTGTAATGTTTAATTTAAAAAATAAACCAAACTTATTAAAGAAAATGTGTTGCCAGTTAAATGTGCTTTAAATTTATGTTAATTACCTAGTTTTATCATGAAAATTGTGCTCATGGTAGATGCTAGAATTTGGAGATTCAATTTTCAACAGTTTTTAAGAGATCCTATTCAGTTGAAACTTTGGTGTAATAATTTTTTTTCACAAAAAAATAATTTACTGAAGCTGTTTCTAACATTAAGGAGAAACTCTGTGATTTTTTTCAGATAGCTTAAAAAATCAAAATTTTTATCGAAAAATTTCGAGTTTTGTAAGGGGTAGGTATGGAAAAAATCCAGATTTTCACAAACAGAAAAATATTTTTTTAAAAGCATAGAAAAATTCTCAGTTACTCTTAGCAATGTTAGAAATAATGAGAGGTATTTATTTTACCAAGAAAAAAATGTATTGCTGTCTTTTTTTGTTTTTAAAAATTACAGCAAGTTCATAAACCCACTAAAATTCATTTATGAGCGCTCACACTAAGCACCATTTTCAAGTCTATAAAAATGTTTCTAACTCAAATTAAAGCCTATTTAATCCTAAATCGTCTGCTTTTTAAATAAATTAAATCAGTTGGATGGTTTTTAAAATAGAGCACTTCTAATACAAAAAATGATAAAATCAAGAAAATTGCTTTTTCGACATAAAAAATTGTGTAAAGTTAAATTTGAAAACTAAATTAAAATTATTAGAAAAAGTGTATTTTTAATTAAATAGACAATCAATTTATGTTAGTTATTTAGTTGTATCATGAAAATTGTGTTCATGGTGAATGCTGGAATTTGGATTTTCAATTTTCAGCAGTTTTTAAGAATAGGATTTCTTAAAAACTGCTGAAAATTGAAAATCCAAATTAATCGAAATTTTAGTGAAATATTTTTTTTACACACATACACATACAGAAAAATATTTTTTTAAAAGTATAAACATTTATTTAGTTACTCCTAGCAATATTAGAAATAATGAGCGCTATTTATTTCACCAAGAAAAAAAAGTATTGCTGTCTTTTTTTGCTTTTAAAAATTACAGCAAGTTCATAAACCCACTAAAATTCATATAGGAGCGCTCACACTAAGCACCATTTTCAAGTCCATAAAAATGTTTCTAATTCAAATTACAGCCTATCTAATCCTAAATCGTCTGCTTTTTAAATAAATTAAATCATTTGAATGGTTTTTAAAATAGAGCACTTCTAATACAAAAAGTGCTAAAAGAAAATTGCTTTTTTAACAAACAAAAAATTTGTCAAGTAAAATTTGAAAAAAGAAATAAAATTATTTGAAAAAGCGTATTCCTAATAATAATAATAATAATAATAATATATTTATTTCCAGAAACAAATGATTACATTCTTGGGAGTGTCAAATTGTGTGATGTGGCTTACATATTAAGCTTATTACATTCAATAATTAAAATTCTAAATAAATGGACAATACATACATATTAAAAACAAGATATAGTAATACAGTTAAAACTATCAATAAGTTAAAATATAAATATAAATATACAATTAAAATATCAATAAGTTAAAATATACATATAAAATAAATAGGCTGTATTTGTAAAGGACAAATAAATTTATGTTAGTTATTTAGTTGTATCATGAAAATTGTGTTCATGGTGAATGCTAGAATTTAGATTTTCAATTTTCAGCAGTTTTTAAGAATAGGATTTCTTAAAAAATGCTGAAAATTTAAAATCCAAATTAATCTAAATTTTAGTGAAATATAATTTTTTTTTACACAAAAATAGTTTACTAAAGCCATTTATAACAACAACAAAAAGTCTATGATTTTATTCTGATTTTTTTTTTAATCTAAATTTTTATTGAAAATATAGGAAATATGGAAAATATTTAGATTTTAACGCAGAGAAAAATATTTTCTAAAAAATTTGAAAAAACTCCCTTTTACCAATACTAAAAACAATACGAGATATTTATTTTTCAAAGAAAAACATGTTTTTCTAACTTTTTTCACATTTAAACATTACAGCTTTAGGGCAGGTGGTGGCCGAGCGGTAACGTCGTCGGGCTGTATCGCTCGGCGAGCCACAAACTCGGGTTCGATTCCCGTGCACGGGGAGACTTTATTTAAAAATAATTTCTCGTCGTGTCCTTGGGTGTGGTGTGAATGTGTCGTGACGTCCAAATATATGTTAAATTAATTAATACAATCATCGTTAGTGGCTGAATGGCTAGAACCTATGCCAAAAAAAAAAAAAAACATTACAGCAAATTCTTAGACTTAAAATTATTCGAAAAGAATTTTTCTACAATGTGACTGATTTAGTTTCCCAATATTCTTTATAAATGTTGCAGAAAAAAAATATATTGAAGATGCGATTACGCTAGTTTAACAATGTTTGATATTTTTTTATAAAAGAACGGTCAAAGTGGGAAATATTTTATTAAGACAGGCATTAAGATTCCACTTTCCTTAAAGTATGTCTATTTTTTCAAAATATTTCATCCCTAAACAAGGATGTAATTAAGACGGCAGTATGCTTAGTTTCATACGATTAAAGAGCGGTCGACTTCCTCTTAAGGATGGAAATTCCCGGATTACTTAGCTTCCAGTAAATACATTTTTCTACCTTTTTCGGTGAAATGGATTACCGATAGTACATCCCTGTCAAAATGGTTTGTTTCTAACAAATGATTAGCAAAAGTTAAATTATCATGTTTGAACTTGTGTTCTTGTAATCGGGTTTAAAATTTCCACATAATTATCCGATATAATTTGAATTGATTTTTTTTTGGCCTAAGAATAGTGATTAATTTTAATTTACATGAATATAAGACGTGTCTTCTTTTGTAACACAAATTACCTGTGAAAAATATTAGTGTGATCCATCAGCGGTGTTCGTGATGGCGGCTTTTAAAATAAATATCCCTATTATGTCGCCGGGAAGCGTGAGGCTGTAAAAATAAAAGTCGGTCTGATGTGTCTCTCGGTGCTGCCCCCTTTGCTCCGGGAGGTCCGGAGACGTATCCCAGACACGAATTATAATTTCCGGGTTTAGTTTTATTCACAATATAAAATTTTATCTCACGCCGCCAATAAAAAGTTTTATGGCCTCTCTCATAAAATCAATGCAGATTAGGTGGGATTATCTGGATGCATGAAAATTGTCCACTGAAAGAAAGAGGAAAAAATCAAAAATCAAATCAATTTAGATTAAATTATTTTATGCTTAAAAATAAAAATTGTCCACTGAAAGTAAGCAGAAAAAACCAAATCGAATCAAGTTAGATTAAATTATTTTATACTTGAAAATAAAAATTGTCCACTGAAAGTAAGCTGAAAAACCCAAATCAAATCAATTTATCTTAGACAAGTTTTACATCTTTCAGTGCTAAAAAGCAAGTTATAAAATTTGAATTGATCTTCATCTTTAAGAAGTCATTATTTAATGTTTTGTTCTACTTTATATATTTTATTATACACACTTGACCAATGTAAGCTGATTATGCACTTAACATGAATAAACTACTACTACTACTAATATTTACAGTCATGTTTCTCAGTTTGATTTTTAGCTTGATCTCGCGTTAATACATTTTCAAAATATTGTTCTGCCCTTGAGCATAAAATAATTTAATGTAAATTGATTCGATGATTTAAAAAAGAAGACACTTGGTTGAATTTCAATAATATTTTGGTTAGTTTGGTTTCCTTGAGAATGACTCAAAGTTGAAACTAGTTGGAATAAAAAACCAAAATATTAGTGAAATTTACCCAAGTGTTTTCTTTTTTAAACCATCGAATCAATTTAGATTAAATTATTTTATGCTCAAGGGCAGAACAATATTTTGAAAATGTATTAACGCGAGATCAAACTAAAAATCAAACTGAGAAACATGACTGTAAATATTAGTAACTGAGAAACATAACTGTGAATATCAAAGATGAAGATCAATTCAAATTTTATAGCTTGGTTAATAATAAATGCACTATTTTGTATATATACATATCGTCGGCTTACAAGTGAAATTCACTAAGCCGATTTTTGGCTGTTGTTAGTTAAGTCCACCAAGCTCTTGTACTTATGGTTTTCTACATGCTGGTGCAATCCACTAAGGCCTTAGTTAGATTAGACTTAGCGGATTGCACCAGCATGTGGAAAACCATGAGTACAAGAGCTAGGTGGACTTAACCAACAACAACCAAAAATTGACTCAGTGGATTTTACTTCCAAGCCGAAGATATCGAATATGAGGACTCTAGAAGTCAAAGGATACAAATGCAAATTTTATAAAATTTGAGCTATAAGTGTGGGGATGGGTTGTTAGATACATTTAATCGTTTGTTGGCAACAGGATATTACTGATATTGGGCCCCAAAGACGGTCGAGTATACGGTAAGAAGAATCGCCAGAATCGAAGATTTAGCAGTGGGGGTAGAGATCGCTTACGTCACAGATGCCCGCTGAATTTAAAGGTGTATAAGCAGTAAATTTTTTGACATTCGTTGTTTTTTAAAAAAGTTAAATTTGAAGCTTTAAACGAATGTTGTCCACTCCCAGACTAAGCATGAAGTAAAATTTCGAGTTTTGAAAAGCCCCGTGAAAATTTGTCGAGGGTCGCGCAGCGACCCGAGACAAATTTTCTGGGCTTTTCTAAACTCGAAATTTTACTTCATGCGCCACGCGTGTAAAACACAGGTTTTAAGCGAAGTTCGAATAAACATAAATTTCACAATATTTTAGTGTTTTATACGCGTGACGCATGAAGTAAAATTTCGAGTTTAGAAAAGCCCCGCGAAAATTTGTCTCGGGTCGCTGCGCGACCCGAGACAAATTTTCACGGGGCTTTTCTAAACTCGAAATTTTACTTCATGCTTAGTCTGGGAGTGGAAAACACTTGTTTAAAGCTTCAAATTAAACTTGAATTAAGAAAAAACAGGAAATATCTAAGATTTACAGAAATTAGGCATATTTTTTTAATTTAATTACACGTAACACAAACTATTATTTTAATTACACTAATACAAAGTCTTATTTTAACAACACTTATTTTCAGCGAAAAATATTAACAAATCTAATTATGGAAGTACAGCGCAACCAGAAATAGAGGTTATGATAGACTCAAAAACGTAATCAAATACATCGTCGTTCTCTCTCTGTTAGAAACTATGGCCTACGGGAAAAGGGTTAGGGAAAAACATGGGAAGATTCAATTCTGTCATACTTTGTAACACATATGTGTTTATATGTGTTACGCCCATCGACGTACCTTGATTGGGCCCGTTCATCAGAGAGACAAGTTAATAGTTCACTGCCAACTGTTGGAGAATTCTCTGATGACCGGACTGTTAATCATAAACTTGTTTGAGATTTTTGCAATCGTACAAAATAGACCGATTGGTGTTGGTGATTGGTATTGGCGGGTATAAGTCTTCAAAATGGCCGGAGTATCGTTCATTTGATACCAACATATATCATAAACAAATCCAAGCATGTTCAATGCTGAACATTGTTATGAACCAGCCCATCAATAAATAAAATGTAATTCTAGTTTAATATAAGACATTATTTATTTATTTACGGAAAACTCCTTTAAACAAAGCAGATAACATGTGTGTACAATATTAGATTTAGAACATAATATTAAGCACATATTGTAATACTTAATATAATGTTGTGTATAATGGTTTGTAAATTAAATTCACTTGGTTTTGTTTCACTTATATGTATTTTATTTTCTACTAGTTTCGGCTTAATGCCATTATCAAGAATGATGTACAAATGGATTTGTTTGGGAATATATACAGTTTCGAGTTTTAGGTTTTATTGGGTAATAAGGGCATTTAATATCGGGGAATTCCAAAGGTCTTCGTTGTCGTTGACCACATTTTTACTTGCCTTTATGGCTTTTGAAATTAATGTTGTGTAGATTGCAAAAAATAAAAGACAACAGAAATAAATGTACATATTGTACATATGTATATAAAATCGTCTGAATATAAATGGTCCGAATATAAATGGTGTGAATATAAATGGTGTAACAAACAATACTAACAATACTAATGAACGGCCAATCTCAACGCTAATCCTAGATAGCAAATAAATCATGTGTAAAAAAGGAAAAAAACAGAATACAAAACAAACAAAAAGCAAACCTGACAATAGTCATTTACAAGAATAACACAAAAAATATATAAATAATTAGAAACAAAGATATTGGACTAGTTTGTATCACAGATATTTTATTGGACCACAAATTAATGATGTGCAAAAGCAACTCGCATGGAACATCTGACAACAAAATTCACTATAAAATTCACCATATATAGTTTGATATAAGTAGGATACAACTATACCTAGGAAATTTTTTAAATAAATGTCAGTAGTTGTATTGCAAAAAAATAAATAAATCTCTACGTGGGAGGTAAACTACGCCAAGTCACATTTTTAAAATTTTACATTGTTATGCACCTCTTGATAGAGTAAAAAATCCTAATTCAAATTGTATACAAAACGTTTTTTGAAAAAAATGTGACGTGGTGTAGTTCACCTCCCACATATAGATATAAAAATAATGTATTCATGAATGCGTTTTTTGCCAGAACTAATAATAATTTATTCATTAATGCATTAGTTGCTATAATTAATATTAATTTATTTATGAATACAATTCTTGCTAGAATTATGAATATGGATAACATAATTAATTTCCTTTAATGAAGCAGTCTTTTGTCAGTATTAAATAGTTTTCAATACAGCGTTATTACAACAATTTAAGTATTATTACCTAATGTTCGAGTTTATCGAATACAAATTGAAATGATAATTGAAATTGATAAAACTTTTATATGAAACTGCCATCCGATTCGTAGTTTATTTTATTATTTCAATTTCTGATAGCTCCATCAAAACGAATGAATACCCCTTCCAGCATTTATTCAAGCACTGTTAAAAGCGTATAATAAATGCATAGACCATTGGCGGAATAATCAATATCTGCAGATAATTAAATTAACATAACGAAATAATTCATTCTAACAATTTTACCTCAATAGCATGCGCAGCAGTATCTCATGGTATCACAACGGGCCCTATGGGCCTAAGTGAACAGCCTCGGCTGTTGCCATATAAACCTAACCTAACCTAACCTATGCGCAGCGGTGCCCTGGAGCCAGAAGCTCAGAATTATCTTTACAATATAGATTTAACGATTAAATGGTTTTTGCTTAAACATTTCAGATTACCAAACATTTAAGAACTTCAGCCAGAAGTATTAGATTCGACAGAAGTTGCTCAAAATCTAGACAATTACACATATAAATATAAACTATAGAAGAAGCTGCATCAAAACCTTAATTTATGAAAACTAAATTGTTTGGACTTTCAACTCACTCAATTTAAAGTATTAAAAGTTAATTAAATTGTACATTAAATTTTATTAATCAAATACTCATTTGGAATTTTAAATTTCTTGACAATTTTATTTAAAATAGTAATAATTATTTAAAATATGTGATTTTTGGCAAATATTGACATACAAGCATTTTTCTCTCTTAAGTATACATACATACTTACACATATTTCATATAAACTGTAGTAAAATGAATAAACATGTGATAAAACCTTAGCAATGTATTTTTAACTTTAAATCAGTGTTTTATACGCTTGGCGCATGAAATAAAATTTCGAGTTTCGAAAAGCCCTGTGAAAATTTGCGCGACCCTAGACAAATTTTCTACGCGGGACTTTTCAAAACTCGAAATTTTACTTCATGCTTAGTCTGAGAGTAGAAAACACTCGTTATAAGCTTCAAATTTATAGTCTTCATTGAGCAACAAATGTCTAAAAATGTACATTGAGAAATATTGGTATGTATAGAATAGAAAAATTCTCTGTGTTTATTTTTTCATTTTATTGATTTCAACATAGCATTTTTAATAATATTTTTTAAGGTTTTTTTTTAATTTCAATATGTATTTATTATAAAATTGTAGTTCTAATAAATGCTTTTTGATAGAGTTAAGTAGTTTCTTTATATCAATATTTAAAATGTACCACGAAGTGAACGAACGCCTCGAAGATTCAAGAGTAAATTGACATAGCTATCCATATCAAAAATATATTAAATTAAACACTCAACAGTTATATTAAAGGGCATAACGTATTAATATTTTAAACTGTGCTAATTTAATTTCAAAATTATTGCTTTTTATTTTAATAATAAATCATAACAGACTATTGAGTAAACAAAGTGAATTAATTATTATTGAATTTATACACGATGCCGTTGCTGTGTAACAATGTTTCTACATCGAATACCACAAAACCAATATGTTTTGTTGTTTTAAATTAAATATAAATAAAATTTGCTAGCGACATTTATTTTATTTATTTTTTTATTGCTCACTGGGTTTTCATTAGATTATAAAAATGTTTTTAATAACATGTATAAATTCAATTCAATGAAAAAATAAATATTTTAAGTGCACGTTTAAATGTTCAAATTTTCATTGAAATTAACAATGGATTGTATGTTTTTTTTTTAAATTTAATTGTTTTCTAAGCACTTGATATTTATTAAAGTGTTCAATATTTGTTTAAAAAAGTGTTTCTATTCCTTATAAATAAAGAAAACTCTCGTTTATAGCTTCCAATTAAACTTTAAAAAAAAACAATCAATGTAAAAAAATGTACAGCGTATGCAAACAAAATTTTAAAGCTTTTCTATACTCGAAATTTTACTTCATGCTTAATCAAGGATTGGAAACACTCGTTTGTAGCTTCAAATTGAACTTTCAAATAAAGTTAAAAGTGCTTTATTTATAAGGAATAGAAACACTTTTTTAAACAAATATTGAACACATTAATAAATATCAAGTGCTTAGAAAACAATTAAATTTAAAAAAAAAACATACAATCCATTGTTAATTTCAATGAAAATATGAACATTTAAACGTGCACTTAAAATATTTATTTTTTCATTGAATTGAATTTATACCTGTCATTAAAAACATTTTTATAATCTAATGAAAACCCAGTGAGCAATAAAAAAATAAATAAAATAAATGGAAATGGAAAACACTCCCAGACTAAGCATGAAGTAACATTTCGAGTTTAGAAAAGCCCCGCGTAGAAAATTTGTCGAGGGTCGCGCACCGATTTCAAGTGAATTTCAAATTATATATATTGATTGTGTTCAATATCACTTTATTACATTTTACAAATATCCAAATTCATATCGTGCTCTTTCAAATAGCTACACTTTGAAGAAAAATTCCGTGATGTATTTTAAAAATAAAATATTAAACGTGTTCTATTATGCCTCCGTTAAAACCAATTTTCTTTTAGTGACACCTCTAATTTAAAAGCAAAGACTTCTAGATTCTAAATACTATGTCGCCATATAATCCTGGTTTCCATTATTTGGCTTCGAAAGAATTATTTCGGACTGCACGTCTATATAATTGTTTGTGATTAATACACATTATGATAAATATCGTTAAAGATATCTTATGATACATATCATCCGAACTCTGCAAATTACACACCCCAAAGTTTTATTGACAAGTTTCTTCATGAAGTGTCAAAAAATGTTTTTTTTGTTGGTGGATTTTGATATCTAATTATAGATAGTTATCAAAATCCAGGCCATCTAATTATAGGTGGGTTAGAACTGCTGATTACAAAAATAATATCAGTTTGTCTGTATCAGCTCTAATTTAAAAGATTCAACATTATCAACGCTTTTCTTCATTTTTCAAAAAACGATTCAGATTAAATCAAAAAATGGCCTCTGAGGAACTCTTGAGTCAAAAACAGCATAATTTAAGAAAGCACCTGTTTTTGATGGTAGTTAGATAAGAACTCATGAATTATACAAATTTCGTGGTATCCGTGATCAGAATTAAGTGAATTTTCGAAACCACATTCAAGAATGTTAGTGAAAAGATTCTGAAGCTTCTTGATTTTCTTGAATTCATTTTGGAAAATTTACTCAATTTTGATTATGGATTCCAGGAAACTTTTATAATTAATGAGCTCTTATCTAAGGGCTATCAAAAATACTAGTTTGTTCAGTGACTATATAGTTGGTTTTACTGATATCTTGTTCCTTTATATTTGAATAATATAATATTAAACAATACTTTCCCTTTGTTTTGCATAAGAGTAAAAATGCCTGTGTTGTGGTCGCATAGCGCTACGTGACCGAGCCAAATTTTCAGGCTTCTCTAAACTCGAAATGTTACTTCAGGCGCCACGCGTATAAATCACTGATTTATTCGAAAGTTGCCAAGACTAGACTTATAGATGTCTTAACAGCTTTAATTTTTCTCGGAAAAGACCTTCTACTTTGGTAATAAAAAATGTAATTATTTAATTTATGGGGGGCAGTGAGTAATTTATTTTTCGGAAGGAGAGCAATAAAATTAAAAAAATATATACCTTAAAATCGACATTTTTTCGAGTGAAAATGTTAATTTTAAGCTAACATTTTTAAACTTTAAAAAAATTTAAATAATTCAATATCATTTTCATTAATGCTAGTATCAACGTGGGAAATTAATTTTGCTCAGAAAAAAAATTCTTAACAAACCCAGAGCTAACAGAAACTTATTTAAAAAAAATCGAATTGTCTTAAACTTGTGACTTTGAGCGCTTGTGCAAACCACAATTTTAAACTAAAAAAAATTAGCTTAGCTCAAACTAAAGCTCATTTAACTGTAAATGTATTCGTTTTAATAAAATTTTAATTCCCTTCAAAATTTAGTTTCTTGTCGCTTGTTTTCTAAGAAAAGTCAATTTCCTGATTATTTTCACTATGTATAGTACTTTTAAAACGTTTTCTACCTTAAAACTTTTACAAAATCATGTGATTATAATTTAGTACAACATTTTTACCTTTATCTTTATTTTAATTTTCAAACAAAATTACAACAGTTTACGCATTTCTTAAAAATAAAGCTAGTGAAAATAAATGCAATTGTTGAAGTAAATTTAACGAATGAGCACCTTGTGTCTCGAAATGTACATCTCACGATACAAGTAAAAAGTAAAGTGAGGAATAACAGTCTTTTTTATGTGTACATTTAACGTGTTGACTAAAAGTTATTGCGTTTCAGGTAGGGTTGTTATTAACTGTATTGTTTCGAGTTTACGTGAAGTTATTAATCACAAATAGAAAGACTGTTATTCCTTACTTCACTTTTTATTTTTATGTTGGTTTGTTATTGATAATGAGCACCTTGTGTCTCGAAATGTACACTAACATAAAAATAAAAAGTGAAGTAAGGAATAACAGTCTTTCTATTAGGGTTGTTATGTTTAAAACACTTTATTTTAAAACATTGTGTAAATAACTGTAGTGTTTTGCGACGTTGTCACTTGTAAGGTGACTAGTTATTACGACCATCGACTAATTTGTTCAACGAAAATATAACTTTACTAAAGATGTCTATTCAACCTTCTTCTAACAAGTTTTAAAGCTTAATGATAAAAATATACAAGAAAATATTTACAAAATATTCACAAAGTGGGGGATAAATCTCCGTCGTCGGGGGTGGATTTAGCGTGCGCAAGAAACAGGTACCCAGCAATTCTTCACCATGACACCATCTGGCACAACTCCTAGCTGGCACCGTTGACCATTTCGCGCGTGTTTACGCATAAATTATGCTCTCCAGAACCGACCTTTTAAAATTATTTCGATCCAAGAAAGGGAATTATTCGGAGTACAAAAATTCCTCCTCTGACCCGAACACATTGTTTTAAACATGTTTAAATATAGCCGTCGTGTTTTAAACGGTTTTGTTTAAACATGCTTTGAATCTTAAATTTGTTTAAAATATGTTTTAAACGTTAAATATGTTTAAAACTGTTTTTTATTATCTTAAATTTGCTAAATTATATTTTTTAAGATTTTTTGTTTACATTTTTAAATTTAACTAAATTGTTGAAGATATTTCAGATTATATTCATACACTTAACATTTTACTACAATAAAATATCACAACTGTGTGTGCTTTAATGTGATTTTTAAATAAAAAAAAAAGCCTGAAAATTTGAATTGGCCGCGTAGCGAAGCGGAGCGGCCAATCCAAATTAGGCTTTTCTAAACTCGAAATTTTACTGCATGCGCCACACGTATAAAACACTGAAATATCGTAAAAGTTTAAAATATACGGCTTTAGCAATCTAATATGTAGATGTGAATAAAACGTAAGTCAAATTCTGCGCTGAACAAGTTGTTTAAAACAGTGATTATAGGCAATCCACTAACTCTAACGTATATTAGGTTGCCTATAATTGTGGTTGTATGTGTGTGTTTTTGAACTTCACTGTAAATTTGGATTGGCTTCGCTCCGCGGCCAATCCAAATTCTTGGGCTTTTCTAAACTCGAAATTTTACTTCATGCTTAGTCTGGGAGTGGAAAACACTCGGTAAAAGCCCCAAATTAACCGCTTTGAAACAACGAATTTCCCCAAATTTAAAAAAAACGCTGTAATTATCAGGATATGTATACTCAAAAGAAAAATGGCTTGTATGTTCTGTTTTACACACGTTTTAAACGTGTGTTTAATTTAATTTAATCGTTTTTAAGTGTAAAATTTTGTTAAATATTGCATTGAATTAATGTATATTGTTTACCATAAACGCATGTATAGTATATTGATTAGTTTTCACTGTAAAAAAAAACGGAAATTTTTCTGGGAAATGAACATATTATTATTATTATTGTTTTAAACATGTTTTAAACACGTTTCAAACATGCTTTTAATCAGTAATGTTTTAAACGCTGTTTCAATGGAAAAAACACGTTGTGTTAAAAAAAAAACTGTTTGTTTTAATTAAAATGAAAAAAACGTTGTTTTTCAACAACCCTGGTTTCTAGAACACCCTTTAATCTTCTTTTTTTTAAATTAAATTTAAAATAAAATCACTTG
The DNA here is from genome assembly GCA_932526585.2 of Philonthus cognatus. NCBI lineage: Eukaryota > Metazoa > Arthropoda > Insecta > Coleoptera > Staphylinidae > Philonthus > Philonthus cognatus. Next base: position 81,507,029 of record OW052245.1, on the reverse strand, counting down.
GTATGTTTCACTAATTTTACGTCTTTATTCCGACTAGTTTCGACTATCAGCCATTTTCTAGGAATCAGCCATTCCTTGAAAATGGCTGATAGTTAAAACTAGTCGGAATAAAGACGTAAAATTAGTGAAACATACCAAGTGATTTTATTTTAATTTTTTTTTTAATGAGAAACAAGTTGAAAAAAACTTTTAATCTTCGTTGCAATTTAATTTATTGCAACGAAGATTAAAAGGTGGCCTGGAAACGCGAAATTATTCAAAAGCATTGAACTGAATAAATAGCAAGTAAAACCAGTTCATTGCATTAAAACAGTATTTTATTTCTATCAACCCCTCAACTAATTTCGAGAATTAGCATCCTTTACATCATTATCTTCGGATTTGTCTGCAGGACGAGAGGCAGGGCCGGCGATTATCTCCTTCCGAGAGCGGGAATCTCCCTCGAAACTTGATTAACACCAAATGAGTGTACACGCCAGATCCCTTTAATGGATTTAGTTTACAGGCAAAATATCAAGTCGAGACTTTGGGAACGCGCGCGCGCCCGAGTCCTATCGGATTATCGGGATATGTGTAAACAGGCAAAGTGCGGATAAATCTTAACAATACGATTGCCCCCATTGAATTAATTCAGGTACACAGACACACCCTCAGGACAATCGAGGTTACGACTGAACAAACAATCCGTGTTAGAGAGCTAACTAATTTGCAACGTGTTGCGAGTTTCGAGTTAATTCCTCTGAGGGTTTCTCTCGATCTTCGTTATTTTTGTTTTATTTATAAAACGCGTTGAGTTTCATAATATTATTTCCCCGCAAAAGATATGTTTATATTTAATGGAAATCTAGCCGTGAGCGTTCTGGCCTGAAATCGAGGACCGGACCCCGATTTGTTTGTATATCGGCGAGAGCTTTCCCCGCTGTGTTTGTATATTTTTCGTAGGAGGAGGAGGGGAAAGCCTGTTCGGATGTTGTCCTTTTCACGTGGAAAGTGCCGTTTAATGGGGCGGAAAGGGTGCAAACTCGAGGGTCGTGTAGTGATTTAATATGGATGGGATTTGCACAAAAAGCGCTCTCCGCGCAAATCTTTAAATCCGAATCGGGATTGAGTATTTTTACTAAATAATTCCGTATACACGTATGCATGTCTCGATTTGAAATTGTAAATTTTTCACCGGATTTCGTAATGTCTCTGTCACGTAAAACGTAGGGTAAAAAACAGGAGTAAAAAGTGTTGTATTTATTTTTTATCAGTTGAAGCACAAAAAAATATAATGAAATTTAACGAGCCCAATATAAACATTCTGAAAACAGACAATTCGAAATATACGTAGGTCGATCAAATAAAAACGAGCCTTTGTCGAGCTCTGGGAATAGTATTTATTTGTGAGTGGGCTGTTGAGCTCTTTAGGTCAAAAATAGTCACTGACGAAGGCTTTGAAGTTCGAAACAAGCCTCTGGTTATCCGGTGCCGGAATACTGAATATATTCAGTTTCAGAGCTGGGACGAATCCTCGTGAAAAGAATTCGAATCACGAATCCGAATCACCTAATATGATTCGAATCACGAATACTCTCGAATAAAGGATTCGTACGGGATAAATATGATTCGAATTAAAGATTCGAATCATGTTTTTTTGAATTACGAATACAAATCCTTCAAGAATAATTAGATTTTATTATTTTTTTGCAACCATTAACATTTTAATATTGCTGGCAGTTGTTTTAAGGAGAATATTAAAAACCTAATTATTTATTATTACCACTGATCATCGTTGACAACAGACTAAATATCTGATTACGTGGTACTCTGATTGAAGATGTTATTGAGTGTTTTTGAATTTTACTTCAAATCAGTGTTTTGTACGCGTGGCGCATGAAGTAAAATTTCGAGTTTAGAAAAGCCCCGTGAAAATTTGTCTCGGGTCGCTGCGCGACCCTCGACAAATTTTCTACGCGGGGCTTTTCTAAACTCGAAATTTTACTTCATGCTTAGTCTGGGAGTGGACAACACTCGTCTTTAAAAGTTTCAAATTAAAGGATTACTAAGTTTATTACCATTTTAGAAAGGCTACAGCTCGAAGGACCAATCATGGTCTTCGGAGACCGAAGGATTACAGAGATTTTAAGTTTTTTTTTCAAGAAACCAACGAATATCTGAAGGTTTACAGCATGGATAGGAAAGACAACAACCAATTTTGAAAAAATATCGAAGTTAGGTTGGTTTTCACTGCATTTTTAACTTCACTTTAAATCAGTGTTTTATACGTGTGGCGCACGAAGTAAAATTTCGAGTTTAGAAAAGCCCCGTGAAAATTTGTCTCGGGTCGCTGCGCGACCCTCGACAAATTTTCTACGCGGGGCTTTTCTAAACTCGAAATTTTACTTCATGCTTAGTCTGGGAGTGGACAACACTTGTCTTTAAAAGTTTTAAATTGAAGGATTACTAAGTTTACTACTATTTTAGAAAGGCTACAGCTCGAAGGACCAATCATGGTCTTCGGAGACCGAAGGATTACAGAGATTTGAAGTTTTTTTTCAAAAAAACAACGAATATCTGAAGGTTTACAGCGTGGATAGGAAAGACAACATCCAATTTTAAAAAAATATCGAAGTTAGGTTGGTTTTCAGTGCATATTTAACTTCACTTAAAATCAGTGTTTTGTACGTGTGGCGCATGAAGTAAAATTTCGAGTTTAGAAAAGCCCCGTGAAAATTTGTCTCGGGTCGCTGCGCGACCCTCGACAAATTTTCTACGCGGGGCTTTTCTAAACTCGAAATTTTACTTCATGCTTAGTCTGGGAGTGGACAACACTCGTTCTTAGAAGTTTCTAATTGATGAATTACTCTAGATTAACAAGTTTATTACTCAAAGGACCGTTTTACAAAGGCTATAGCTCGAAGGGCCAATTGTAGTTTTTGGAGACCTAAGGACTACAGGGAATTGAAGTTGTTTTTTAAAAAAAAACAACGAATATCTGAAGGTTCACAGCGTGGATATGAAAGAAAAATGTTATATATATATATATATATATATATATATATATATATATATATATATATATATATATATGATTCTTAATAAATAGTTTTGATATTTTTCATAATTTCTGTGTATGTTATTACTTTTTGCGATTTATTCAAACGGTTTTTTTTTTCATTGTTTTACTCAATTTGAATGAAATTTAATGACTTTTTTCTGGCTTTCTCGGGTTTATTAATATTTAGTGAATTATTTTTACGTAATTTTAAGGTATTCGTCGTCGATGGTAAATGAAATGCGCCAACCAATCGAGGGTATCCCGAATATTAAAATTATAAACCAAAATAAAAAATCTTCGCAAATCGACAAGGACCTGACAAAAAACGTACAAATCCACAACCCTATCACAGTTCACGATTACATCGTCGACATTTACACGACAAAAATCAACGAACCGACGGTGACGGACAGAGACGCACTCATTAAAAAACTAATAGCTCGTTTCATCGATTCATTTAACGTAGATACATATGTCAATTTTTCAGGCAACAAGATGTTCGTCGTCATGTTTGACCCGGAATCCCCTAATGTCATCCCTCCTGTAGTCCCCCTATCCGGCATCCAAACTCGTTTTTCACAGCTAAGTGGTAACAATGGCGAAGTTTAATTTTATATAATAATATAATTATTTATTTTTAATTTTTTCCTAATAGCATTACTTTTGCAATGCTGCGAATTAACTTTTGCTATTTTACGATAAAATAGACAATCAGGGTATAGAAAAAAAAAAACAACATATCGTACTTATTACTTTATTTAATGATCAATAATCATAACAAATGAAATTTAAAGATACGCTTTCCATTCGACATTATGGATGAACTATCAAGATGTCTACGTTCTTTCACTGTTTTTGCTTTTTTGTTTTGATCTTCAGTGGCTGTGGGTATAAACCCACTGAAGGTTGGTGTGTTCATTATAGTTTTAAGTGCTGTAGATTGTGCAAAAGCTGTAGCTCTTTTGGAATATTTTCGAAGCCAGTGGTCTGTGGCCAGATGGCTTAATGTCAGCCATTCTACCTTCCAATGTCTATTTGATAGTCTATTTTATCGTAAAATATTAAACGTTTTGTTTGTTACTTTGCAACAATGATTTTATTATTAACAATAAAAAAGAATGAGTGGGCCGATTTCTATGCACTTGAGTTTATATAAAATTACGAAAAAACTATTCGTGAAAATGCAAACAGTGTCTTAATTAATAAGACAATTTAAGACGATAAATATCTATTGAAACAACTACTTCCCGTGCAAATACACCTCCGGATATTGAATTATACAATGAAATATTTAAAATCTTATTTAATTTGATTTGTTACAACGCTCTATTAAAGTATATGTAACGATTAAGTCAAATTCACTTCAAACCAACTAACAATACAATTTAAAATGAAAGGAGAGATAGCAACAAATTAGAAGTGAAAGGACTTGGATTAAAACTAATATCTGAGGCCATCTATAGACGCGTTTTGAGATTTATCTCTCTTCAGCTATACTGAAGAGATATATGACGCTTAAAAAATTAGGAATAAAATTAAAACAAACTAACTTGGTAAAAGTGTTACACAATACTTTTAGGAATAAAATTAAAACAAACTAACTTGGAAAAAGTGTTACACAATACTTTTTCCAAGTAAGTTTGTTTTAATTTTATTCCTAATTTTTTAAACGTCATAAGCAAAGCTATACTGAAGAGAGATAAATCTCGAAACGCGTCTATAGATGGCCTAAGACATTAGTTTTAATCCAAGTCCTTTCACTTCTAATTTGTTGCTATCTCTCCTTTCATTTTAAATTGTATTGTTAGTTGGTTTGAAGAAAATTTGACCTAAACGTTACATATACCTTAATAGAGCGTTGTAACAAATCAAATTAAATAAGATTTTAAATATTTCATTGTATAATTCCATATCCGGAGGTGTATTTGCACGGGAAGTAGTTGTTTTAATGGAAATTTATCGTCTTAAATTGTATTATTAATTAAGACACTGTTTGCATTTTCACGAATAGTTTTTTCGTAATTTTATATATTATGTTTAAAGTGTGCAAACTATAAGAAGCGTAAGCTTATTTTCTCGAATTCAAATAGTTTTGAATTTGAATTTATCTTGTTTAATTTTATATATGGAAACATTAACTCCCTCTCCTTGAAATCCCATCTAGTATCAAATTACCTTACCAACAATCCAATAGATGTCATAATGATGGTTGAAACTATAACTAAAAAAACATTTTCATTTAATAATTGGTCCTATATACAAATCCCTTCCTCGATTCCCCTACAAAACCAACGAGGTGGCTCATTAGTGGCAGCTAGACCAGAAATAAAATTGATGAAATCAAATCCACCTAAACTAAATAATATTATGAATGAATGTCTACACTGTGCAATTAAGCTGCCTCAAATCACACTCCATATTTTCCTAGTATACATCCATAACTCCTCTCCCATTGAAGATACAATCCTCACAAAGGCTTCCCTGTATGACCACGTTGTCGTAATCGGTGATTTTAACATCAATAAAACCAAATCCAAGCAACTCTCCTCCTTTATAGCAAACTCCAACTTTGTGCGTATTCACAACAATCCTACATTTATTATGTGAAACAACCAATCTACCACTCCCGATATCCTTCTTTGTACAAGCAACAAATAACACCTCATAGATAATGTCGCCCTCGTCCCCGATTTATGTTCAGACCACATGTCGATTCAATTCTCCCTCAATGTCTGCTCTCCTCTTCCTTCCCCTCCTAAGACAGTACCATGCTACAAACACTGCGACATTACGAAAGTGACTGACGAAATGACTACATTTATCTCCGAAAACCAATCAATTAACCCTAACATGATTTCCCTTTTCCTGGAAACCCTATCTAAATCAATCCAACAAAACACACCTACCATCACCAAAAAACCCTACAAATACCCCCTTCCTAAATATATCCTTCGCCTTATTAAGTACAAACGACAGTTTTACAGAGACTTTAGACAGACTGACGACATGGCACTTAAACAAAAATTCAATAGACTAAACAAGGGTTGCTGCTGATTGCACACAGTACAAAAGCACAATAGCTGCTGATTGCACAGTACAAAAGTGATCTTTGGGTTAAATCGTGTCAACAAATAAATGGTCTGCATGGTAAACACTACTGGCAGGAGATAAAAAAACTGAGTAAATACCGGAAAACCTATTTTATCCATAAGATCACTGACCCTACGACAAAAAATACAGTGACGGACGACATTGACATTACCAATGTATTTGCGACCTACTATAACCAAACGTACTCAATGACAGAACACACAGACTACGACAACGACTACCGTGACAGTGTTAACTCTTGGTATACGTCGTTTAAAACCACCCAAATTCCCCATCCTCCAAATGATGCTATAAAGGAGAAAGAATACTTCGAAAATGTCAAGTCTTTTTGAATTTTCACACAATTGTAAACTGGCCATTAGCCGTTCGTAATTATTTTTTTTTTTGTTTTTAATTTTTTTATAATTATCGTTATGTACGAGTATATATATATATATATATATAAATATATTTTTAGATTAGTCTTTATATATAATTTTGTTTAATTTTTCATATGTTATAAAAGTTATATTCACATAATACATCCCTCAGCCACGTGTAAATACCTAGGTATCCATTTTGATCCAAAATTCACGCCCGATTCTTGACTTTTGCTTTTAGGATTATGGAGGGAGTGGTTCCCCTCCATAATCCTAAAATTTGCGACCTACTTTAACCAAACGTACACAATGACAGAACACACAGACTACGACAACGACTACCGTGACAGTGTTAACTCTTGGTATACGTCGTTTAAAACCACCCAAATACCCCATTTTCCAAATGATGCTATAAAGGAGAAAGAATACTTCGAAAATGTCAAGTCTTTTTGAATTTTCACACAATTGTAAACTGGCCATTAGCCGTTCGTAATTATTATTTTTTTGTTTTTATTTTTTTAATTTTTTATAATTATCGTTATGTACGAGTATATATATATATATATATATATATATAAATATATTTTTAGATTAGTCTTTATATATAATTTTGTTTAATTTTTCATATGTTATAAAAGTTATATTTTAAAATGTTCCCTGTAATTGGATTATTTCTGTTGGGAATAAATAAATAAATAAAAACCTTGAAATGGGAAAAAACCCTTCTCCTGGTTCCTAGACTCATTCTAAAATCCCTTCCAACAAACATCCACACCGACATAATCCAGATTTTTAACCACATATATTCCACGCAGGTCATTCCATCGGAATGGAAAAGGGGTATAATTACATGCATTCCCAAACCCGGAAATGATCCTTTAGATCCTTGCAATTATTGCCCTATTACACTTCTCCCTGTCCTTGGAAAGCTATTTGAAACCATTTTAAAAAACAAACTTTCGGCCTGCACAGCTGACCTCATCCCACCCTACCAATTTGGATTCCTTGAAAACCGCTCCACAACTCTACCTTTAACTATCCTCACATCCAACTGCCAAACAGCAAGCCTCGAAGGTCGCAAATCTGCCATTCTATTTTTAGATATCAAAAAAGGGCCTGTTGTTTAATTGCAGCTCCCTGGATGTACCTCCTCACCTAATTAACCTCCTAGACAGTTTTCTCCATAATAGATCCCTTCAAGTCAAAATACGCCAGTCTGTCTCCAACTTCTTCACACCGGAACAGGGTTTACCTCAAGGCTCCCCTCTTTCACCTTTACTCTATAAACTCCTCGTTCATTACATCTTCAATCCTGATCCCAACTATATAAACAAATCCGCCTATCATCCTCTCTATGCCGATGATACTGCACTAATCGCGCATGCTGCCACACTCCCTAAAGCCCTTAGCACTCTACAGGGCCTGATCGATTCGATGCAAACGTGGTTCGCGAAATGGCGAATATCAATAAATCCCAACAAATCCCAGCTCTTGATTCCTTTTCACCGATCAAACAACTCCCCTTTTACAATTTTCATAAATAATCACATAATACATCCCTCAGCCACGTGTAAATACCTAGGTATCCATTTTTATCCAAAATTGACGCCCGATTCTTGACTTTTGCTTTTAGGATTATGGAGGGAGTGGTTCCCCTCCATAATCCTAAAAGCAAAAGTCAAGAATCGGGCGGCACATTTCAGAAGTCTGACCTTCAAACAGCAAGGAATAAGTACCAAAACAGCTGTACACATATACAAAATGATATGCCGCCCCCTACTTGATTATGCTGCCATCCTTTCCCATAGCCCCCACCCAGTCACCATTTAAAATTAGCGGAACGATCGGCCCTTAGAGTGCTAACTAAAATCCGTCACCCCCAAAACCCACTCTACAATCCCTCGAACATACTACTCTATGAATTAACCAATGTTGTTCCCATCCAAATTCGCCTCTCCCAACTTGCAGAAAAATTTGCCTCAAATCCTATTTACCATAATTTCTTAGATACAGAGGGGTATCCCCCGAAATAAAAATATAATCCCAAAACGCAAACATCCCTCCTCTATTATACTCGATTTTATTTCAACATTTCATGACATTAGCGATCATTTCAACTTTGATTTGATATTTTATTAAATCCAGCAGAGATATTTAAATTTATCTTATAACCAATTAAAGTTTATTTATTTCTGTTTAGATTCTTAGAATTTTAGGTTGATTTGATAATCCGTCGATGTTTTACAATTCTCTCAAAATAAACATTTTTATAAAGTCGTACAATTTATTGCATAATGTCAACTTTAGCTTAATATTTTGAAAAAATACGTTGACATATTTCTTGAATAATTTTCTCACTTATCACTTGGTGAAACATTTTTTTTACGTTGACATAATTTTATTTTCAGCAAAGCAAATGCAGGTGTAATCAATTCTCAGTAAATTCTGTGAATTCTATGTTGATTGTTTAAAACTTGATTTTTTAATGCACAAAATTTGTTTCTTCTAAATTTAAACAACACATTTATTTTGTGTATTACATTTTACAATAACGGAAATTGCAAAATAAGTTTTTGACTGATCGTCTAATGAGGGTTTCCACTCCCAGGTAAAGCATGAAGTAAAATTTCGAGTTTAGAAAAGCCTAAAAATTTGGTTTGGTCGCGTAGCGCGAAGCGCGGAGCGACCAAACCAAATTTTTAGGCTTTTCTAAACTCGAAATTTTACTTCATGCGCCACGTACTTAAAACACTGATTTAAAATGAAGTTTAAAAACATATTTTGTCTATAATAATAATACATTACAAGATAACATAAAATTTATTTTGTCCATATTTTTCTGTGACTCAGAGTAAATAAAGAATAAAGAAAAATGCAAATTTGGAAAGTCAACAAAAACTGACGAAAGTAATCAGTATTAAATTATATTGATTAGAATCATCAATATGCATGTATAAATAAGTCTAAGAAAGCAAATTTCAACAAACTTAATTTTAAGTATAAATGAAATTGCCAATTCTTGGTTGCAGAATACTTCAAACATTAAAAGTGCGATTCTTTTCGCAATCTACAACAAGTTAGTCTTACAAAGACTATATCAAACACTCATTAAAACAACTACTTCCCGGGCTAATACCCCGACGGACATTGAATTATACAACAAGTGTTTGCTGTTACATACAGTAACCTACTGCAAATGTAACAATTTGGGTCAAATTATTCAGGCCATCTATTGACGCGTTTCGAGACTTATCTCTCATCAGTATAACTTTGCCATTCCCTCTAAACAATTTGACACCTTAATAAACTTAATTTTCACAATATTTGGTTTTCATTTGTAAAAGCAATTGAGGATTTAGTATAATGTTTGTCTCATTTCATAATAATAAAATTACAACATAGATGACGTATCTGTAAATTTAACAAATAAATTTAAAACAATAGCGATAAAATAATAAACTGATGAATTTTGTGGGTAAAATACTCCATTTCCCCCCTAAATATATAAATCTCCCTTAAAAAACCCACACATCTTTAAATACCCCAATTTGGGGTAACATCTATATATCTATATATTAATTATATAAAATGCGCAATATAAATAAACATGTATAATATATGTTCAATCAAATTTAACGGCACAGTCCGGCCGACCCTGCCGTCCCTGATGAGCCATCACTGCTTGTGACTTATTTTAAGGTAACGAGTGTCTTCCACTCCCAGACTAAGCATGAAGTAAAATTTCGAGTTTAGAAAAGCCCCGCGTAGAAAATTTGTCGAGGGTCGCGCAGCGACCCGAGACAAATTTTCACGGGGCTTTTCTAAACTCGAAATTTTACTTCATGCGCCACGCGTATCAAATACTGGTTTAACTAGAAATTTAAAAACACACAAAACAAATTATTTATGTTAATCCTTACAATTAATTTGGATTATTTTTAACGATTCGAATCCTTTTATAAATATTCGAATCCTTTTATAAAGATTCGAATCACCCGCATTTGGATTCGAATACGAATCCTCTTAAAATAATGTAACGAATCCGGATCACGAATCCAGTTTAACTAAAGTATTCGAATGCCTATATTGAATCCTCTGGAAGGATTCTAATCCTGAATGATTTGAATCCTGCCCAGCTCTGTTAAGTTTTATACCTAATCGCTGAAACATGTTTTAAGTAAAAAATTAATTGAATAATTTTAAATTGTTAGGTAAAATACAGTTTTTAATCGCTTGAACATGTTTCACTATTAAGCGAAAAATTAGTTGAAGAGTTTTCAATTGTTGAGTGAAATACAGTTTTTATTTTATTTCTGAGTGAATTTATATTTTATTTATGTAATAGCCTCGATAAAAGCACTGCAAGTAAACGGAGTAAGCCTCTTTTTTACGACGGTCCCAACGTCGACGGTTACGGATTTAGATTTGAGCGCGTACATTTTTAAGGGGTGTAAATTCCTTGCGACTATGATCGAATGCGCTCAATCAATGTCCGAAAGGGCAACTGTACGGGGGCGCCGGGGGCGGGTCGGACATTGTGTATTCAATGTGCCGCCTGCATTAGCCCATTCCCGGTCCTTGCAACCTTCGAACCTTAATCTCGTTTCCCTTTTTATTATCCATATAAGACCTTTATATGAAAGCAATAGCACTTCTTTTTTTTCCTCGGCATGCGCGCGGATAGTCGTATAAGGATGTGGATGGGGGGAAGTTGGGAGGTGTATATAGTTATGTATGTATGTATGTGTGTGAGGGCGGCGGTAGGAATAGTTATCGTTATAGTAACGACTTACCGTGATTAAAATCTCCCAGGACGGATATCCCGTTCGACTCCGAGTTTCGTACTCGCCGTCCTGAAACAAGGAATACTTATTAAATTCCAACGCTAGTGCACTTTATATTTCAGAATGTAATATTGCGGATAAACAGAAACTGAGAAAATTATGAGTTTTGAACTAATTTAAATCATCACTAACTTTTCTAGGAAGATCTTGAGAGAATGATCTAATTATGAGAAATCCAAAGTTCCATTTCAATTTTTCTGTCAAAGACAGCTCGTTTTAACTTGTTGCAGTTTATACATTTATTTACAGAAAATCCATTATTCATCAATAATATAATACATAAACCTAAATATAATATAGAAAATATAAATACACATGTCTGCAAATTTCAATTAATAACATAATTTAATGCGCTTTCGATTAGATACAAAATTTACGAAAACTGCCAATGTTTCAAAAGTCGGCTGAAAATTCAAATACGAAATAAGCAGTATATTTTAAACTATACTTTAAATCAGTGTTTTATACGCGTGGCGCATGAAGTAAAATTTTGAGTTGAGAAAAGCCAGAATTTGGATTTGGACGCTGCGCGTCTAAATCCAAATTCTTCGGGCTTTTCTCAACTCGAAATTGTACTTCATGCTTAATCTGAGATTGGAAAACACTCGTTAGAGAATAATCGATGACTTTTTTAAGATTTTAGTTGATTTATCTTAAGATATTCTTCAATTTTTAAAATTTTAGCAGTTTGTACGAATTTCCAGCATTAACACTACTTAAAAAAAAAAAACTCCATTATGAATATCCAAAATTTTTTTTTGTTCGAGAATAAGTGTTCAATAGCTTCCTACGTATTTGTTAACTTACTTTTTTTTAGATTCCATGAATTTTGCAATATTTTATTTATTTCTTAATTTATTTTCGATTTTTCTTATTCATAAAATTTCCTTTGATATTCAAAGTGTTGACGGATATGTTAAATTTTGGTTAATTTTTAAATTGTTGACAGTTTTCATGAATTTTCATCAATTTTTGTAATCTTTGCAGTTTTCATGGACATCCTGAATTTTCGGTTATTTTAAAATAATGTTTGGTACTTTTCATAAAATTTCAAGATTTCTGTCGATTTTCAAATTGATTACGGTTATTCTAAATTTCCTAAATCTTCTTTAATTTTAAAAATTTATACGGCTTTCGTTGATATTTGAAATGTTGACACTTTTTATGAATTTCCGTTAATTTTAAAAATCTTTATAATTTTCATGGATTTCATAAATTTTTGTTAATTTATAAAATAAATTAAATTTGTTAAAAATGGGAAAATAAAAAGAACACTTATTTTTCATTTCATTTTTTAATGATAGACTTATTGACATTTTAAATTAATATAAATTATAATCGTAAATCGTCAATATTTATTTTTTTAAACCAAATTTTTTATTTGATTTTAGTATTTTCGATAAGCAAAACTTCAAAATAATTACAGAAAAAATATGAAAGAAATCTTAATAATTTCTTTTATATGTTGTTGTGTTCATTTTTGATGATTTTCTTGTTGAAAATACTAAAATCGATTAAAAAATATATTGACGATTTACTTTTATTATTACTTTCCCCCGTATGTAATACAAAGGCAAAGTATTGTTTTCGTGAAAATTTTCGAATCAAAAATTTTAGCGGAAATATCCATTTTGAGGTCCCCTGAGTCGAATAAGACCATTTTTGAAAAATGTCTGTCTGTCTGTGTGTCTGTGTGCGCTGTACCGCAAAAACCGCTAAAGATATCGAGATGAAACTTGAAACTTAAGCTTTTTGTTACAATCGGAAGAACTGAAAAGCTTTCGGTGAAAATCGGAAAACCGGAAGTGGTACTTTACTCTTAGCGTTTTTCAGTTTTTTCAAATTTTTTCAATAAATGTTCATCAAACAAAAAATTTTTTCAAATAAAAGTTGTAGATAATAGCAAAATGAAGATGTATTGTTCATTTACTTTTTGTCATAGCACTCTTAGTTTTTGAGATATTTCAAAAGTTGTGTGTTTTATCTAGTTATTGGTGTGACAGTGTGTGTCGATACAATTGAAAAATGTTTCAAATAAAAGTGGTAGGAAATAAAAAACTAAAGATTTTTTGTGAACTCACTTTTTGTCATAGCACTCTTAGTTTTTGAGGTATTTAATAGTGTTTTTTATCTAGTCATTGATTTGTGTCAGTTTGTGTGTTGATACAATTGGAAAATGTTTTAAATAAACGTTGTAGGTAATAAAATATTAAAGATTTTTTGTATCTTTACTTTTTGTCATAGCACTCTTAGTTTTTGAGATATTCAATAAATAGTGTTTTTTATCTAGTCATTGGTTTGTGTCAGTATGTGTTGATCCAATTGAAAAATGTTTCAAATAAAAGTTGAAGACATTTTGAAAATAATAATGCTACAAATATTTTAAAAGTGATTTAATACGCAATTTACGGGGGAAAGTACTATGATGGACACATCACCATTTTTTTTATGAATTTTTAAAATGTCAAAAAGTCGATGATTTAAAAATGTAATGAAGAATCAGTTTTCTTAATAAATTTACTGAAATCGTTATTTTAAAATATAATTATTTTAATTATAAATAAAATCATAAAACAATACCGTAACTTCTTTTAATTGCTAATTGATTTTTTAAATTTTTATTAAAAAAAATAATTGCACAAAAAACTATAAATAAAAGTAAGAAAATATAAAAAAGCATGTCTGACTTTTATAAAAATAAAATATATCGCTCATGTTATATTGAAATTGCACAATTCTAATCAGATTCTCAGTTTTTTTTAGGTTTTCGATATCTTGAGATTTTTGCCAATTTACAACATTTTCGTGAGAAATATTTTGAGAAAACAACAACAACAATAATATCTTTATTTGACAGTGATAGTAAACACAATAATACATTATTACTACATAAGCGAGAAATTTATTTTTTAAATGTCAAAAAGGCTATCGACCGTTAGTCTTTCTGCCCTTTGTTTTATTTTTATATGTGTTAGTTATATAGTATTATTGTGAAAAAATTACACATTCAAAAATAGTTTTTTTGCCAATTTATAAAATGTTATTATCATCCATTTATACAATTTTCAATATTTTTCTCGATTTATATAAGTTTCATTAGATTTTCAACATATCGAGATTTTCGTCAGATTATCGATATTTTTAAAGTTTCATCGATTTATAAATTTTTTGTCAGATTTTCAATATTTAGAAATTTTCGTTAAATAATAAAATGTTCATCAGATTTTTATATATTGAGATTTTTGTCAGATTATCGATATTTTAAATTTTTCGTGGATTTATAAAATTTTTGACAGAATTTCAATAATTCGAGGTTTTCGTTAAATTATAAAATTTGCATCAGACATTCAACATATCAAGATTTTTGTGAGATTATCGATATTTTGAAACGTTCGTCGATTTATAAAATTTTTGTCAGATTTTCAATGTTTCGAGATTTTCGTTAAATTATAAAATTTTCATCAGATTTTCGACATATCGGGATTTTCGTATGTTTTTCGATATTCATAAAATTTTCAATATTTCGAGAATTTTAACGATTTATGAAATTTTCAATATTTCTAGATTTTAATCAGTTTATAAAATTATTATGAGATTTTTATTATTCTGAGATATTTCTCAATTTATAAAATTTTCAAAAGATTTTCAACATTTCGAAATTTTTGTTAAAATTTTTCATCAGATTATCGATATTTTGAAATGTTCGTCGATTTATAACACTTTTGTCAGGTTTTCAATATTTCGAGATTTTTGTTAAATTATAAAATGTTCATCAGATTTTTAACCTCTCGAGATTTTTTTTATTTTTTATTTATTTTTTTTATTTATTCATATTCAACGGGAAACCCCTTTTACAAAAACAAGTTAATGCTTAAATATATCATGTATAAACTATACTAAATTTAAAATACACAATGTAGACAATCTAGATAGTAATGCAATGTATTTGAAATAAATCTAAAAGATGTTCGTCAGATTAACGATATTTTGAAATTTTCGTCGATTTATAAAACTTTTGTCAGGTTTTCAATATTTCGAGATTTTTGTTAAATTATAAAATGTTCATCAGATTTTTAACATCTCGAGGTGTTCGTCAGATTATCGATATTTTGAAATTTTCGTCGATTTATAAATTTTTTGTCAGTTTTTCAATATTTTAAGATTTTCGTTAAATTATAAAATGTTCATCAGATTTCCAACATATAGAGATTTTCGTATGATTTTTGATATTCATAAAATTTTCAATATTTCGAGATTTTTAACGATTTGTCAGATTTTCAATATTTCGAGATTTTTGTTCATTTATAAAATGTTCATTAGATTTTCAACATCTTGAGATGTTCGTCAGATTATCGATATTTTAAAATTTTAGTCGATTTATAAATTCTTTGTCAGATTTTCAATATTTCGAGATTTTCGTTGAATTATAAAATGTTCATCAGATTTTCAACATATCGAGATTTACGTGTGATTTTCGATATTTATAAAATTTTTAATATTTCGAGATTTTAAAAGATTTATAAAATTTTTCATTAGATTGTCAATATCTCCAGATTCTCGTCAATTTATAAAATTATTATCAGATTTTCAATATTTTAAGATTTTCGTCAATTTATAAAATGTTCATGAGATGTTCAATCTTTCGAGATTTTTAACAATTTTTAAAATTTTCATAAAATTTTCAACATATCGAGATTTTCGATATTTTGAGATTTCCGATGCATCAAGTAAAACTTCTAGTTTCGAAAAGCCTACATTTAAATTTGAACGCTTCACGTCCATCCAAACGTTCAGGCTTTTCTAAACTCGAAATTTTACTTACTGATTACTGATTAACTAAAGAGTGAAAAACACTAAAAAGAATTTAAACACCTCAACAAACGAAACTAATAAAAGTTTGACACGTCATTACATTTATTTTGAGTGTGCATACCTGAAATACAGCGCATATATTGTAAATGTTCAGATATTCGTTGATTTTTATATAGAGGTTACTTTAAAGCTATAAACGAGTGTTTTCCACTCCCAGGTTAAGCATGAAGTAAAATTTCGAGTTTAGAAAAGCCTGAAAATTTGGTTTGGTTGCGTAGCGCGTAGCGCTACGCGACCAAACCAAATTTTCAGGCTTTTCTAAACTCGAAATTTTACTTCATGCGCCACGCGTATAAAACACTGATTTGTTATGAACTCAAAAATTTTGTGCTATAGCGAAGAATCAAAAATATACTGCTAAACAAGAATATTTTTTCTTGTTTAGCAGTATATTTTTGATTCTTCGCTATAGCACAAAATTTTTGATACTCATTCAACAGTGTATGTTTAATTTCACAACATTTCAACGATATATACGAGTGCCGAATGGAGTAAAATTTTGAGTTAACAAAAACCTGAAAATTTGGTTTTTCTAAATTCGAAATTTTAAGGCCTTTATAAGCTGGAATTTTTACTTCATGCTTAACCTTCACGTTTAAATCCAACCGTTCAGGCTTTTCTAAACTTGAAATTTTACTTTATGCGTAACTAAAGAGTGGAAAACACTCAGTAAAAAAATATTAAACACCTTAACAAACCAAACTAATAGAAATTTAACACGACATTACTAAACCATCGATTTAATTTTTATTATATGTACACTACAATTGAACAACAATCAATTCGTTATCGACGCCCGCTTGACAAAAAGCCCATTAGGCTGACGGGTTGGTGTGATTCGATGCATTCATTCCGAAAACGCGACTTTAATTCTTCAACCTGGCGCATCGATTGCATTCTCTTAATGCGACCTCTCCTGAACGGATCGATCGGGATTAAATTTATATCCATTGTGGGAAATGAAGCCGTTTCCCTCCTTATATACAGGGGTGGGCTGCTCTACCTAGAGCGCAGATATTATGAATTCCGGGAAATTTACAGTGGGGCACATAGAAAATTATATGAAATGGAAATTGATTGTGGAGAAAAAAATAAATTATAGTTCGGTCGGGGTTTAATGGAAATTATTTTAAAATTGGAAAATGCAATTCTTGTGATTACTTTTACGCATTTATTTTAATCTACGTGGAGAACAAAGTATAAATGTAAGCATGGTAAACAAACTGCTGTAAACTAATTTGTAATCAGCATCACATCATCTTTATTTGAGAGTATAAGACAGACACGTTGTTTTTTATTTACCAATAAATAGTATTTTTTTAAAATATATAGACTTTAGGTCTTTTTACAAGGTTCGAAAATATCAGAATATTTATGAAAATATTTAAATCCAGTGATGTGAAAATGATTATAACGAAGGAATAAAATAATTTTAAAAATATTAAAAAAAAAACATATATTGACATTTATTTGATATATATCAATTTTTTAAAGGAAAAAAATTCATTATGTTTGATTAAGGAAAGGAAAATACGTTGTTTCTTATTAAGCAAGAAATTGTACTTTTTTTAAATGTATAGACTTTAGCTCTTTATACAAGGTTCAAAAATATCAGAATATTTATGAAAATATCAAACATATATTGATATTTATCTGATATATATCAATTTCTTGAAAGAAAAAAATGCATTAAGTTTGATTGAAGAAAAGGAGACACGTTGTTTCTTATTTAGCAAGAAATTGTACCTTTTTTAAATATATAGACTTAAGGTCTTTTCACAAGGTTCGAAAATATCAGAATATTTATTTAAATATCAAACATATATCGATATTTATCTGATATGTATCAATTTCTTGAAGGAAAAAAATGGATTAAGTTTGATTGAGGAAAAGGAGACACCTTGTTTCTTATTTAGCAAGAAATTGTACCTCTTTTAAATAGGTCTTTTCACAAGGTTCCAAAATATCAGACTATTTATGAAAATATCAAACAAATATTTATATTTATCCGATACATATCAATTATTTGAAGATAAAAAAAACTGATTAAGTTTGATTGACGAAAAGGAGACACGTTGTGTTTTATTGAGCAAGAAATTGTACCTTTTTAAGTGTATAGACTTTAGGTCTTTTCACAAGGTTCTAAAATATCAGAATATTTATTAAAATATCAAACATATATTCATATTTATTTGATATATATATATATATATATCAATTTTTTAAAGGACTTTTCACAAGGTTCGAATATATCAGACTATTTATGAAAATATCAAACATATATTTATATTTATCCGATACATATCAATTATTTGAAGAAAAAAAAAGATTAAGTTTGATTGACGAAAAGAAGATACGTTGTGTTTATTGAGCAAGAAATTGTACGTTTTTTAAGTGTAGACCTTAGGTCTTTTCACAAGGTTCTAAAATATCAGAATATTTATTAAAATATCAAACATATATTGATATTTATTTGATATATATCATTTTTTTAAAGGAATTTTCACAAGGTTCGAATATATCAGACTATTTATGAAAATATCAAACATATATTTATATTTATCCGATACATATCAATTATTTGAATAAAAAAAAAAACTGATTAAGTTTGATTGACGAAAAGGAGACACGTTGTGTTTTATTGAGCAAGAAATTGTACTTTTTAAGTGTATAGACTTTAGGTCGTTTCACAAGGTTCTAAAATATTAGAATATTTATTAAAATATCAAACATATATTCATATTTATTTGATTTATATCAATTTTTTAAAGGAAAAAAATTCATTATGTTTGATTAAGGAAAGAGAGACACGTTGTTTCTTATTTAGCAAGAAATTGTACCTTTTTTAAATGTATAGACTTTAGGTCTTTTCACAATGTTCGAAAATATCAGAATATTTATATAAATATCAAACATATATTTATATTTATCTGATATATATATCAATTTCTGGAAGCAAATAAATGGATTAAGTTTGATTGAGGAAAAGGTTCGAATATATCAGACTAATTATGAAAATATCAAACATATATTTATATTTATCCGATACATATCAATTATTTGAAGAAAAAAAAACTGATTAAGTTTGATTGACGAAAAGGAGACACGTTGTGTTTTATTTAGCAAGAAATTGTACCTTTTTAAGTGTATAGACTTTAGGTCGTTTCACAAGGTTCTAAAATATTAGAATATTTATTAAAATATCAAACATATATTGATATTTATTTGATATATATCAATTTTTTAAAGGAAAAACATTCATTATGTTTGATTAAGGAAAGGGAGACACGTTGTTTCTTATTTAGCAAGAAATTGTACCTTTTTTAAATGTATAAACTTTACGTCTTTTCACAAGGTTCGAAAATATCAGAATATTTATGTAAATATCAAACATATATTGATATTTATCTGATATATATCAATTTCTTGAAGCAAATAAATGGATTAAGTTTGATTGAAGAAAAGGAGACACGTTGTTTTTTATTGAGCAAGTAATTGTACCTTTTTTAAATGTATAGACTTTAGGTCTTTTCACAAGGTTCGAAAATATCAGAATATTTATGAAAATATTAAACATATATTGATATTTATCTGATATATATCAATTTCTTGAAGGAAAAAAATGTATTATGTTTGATTGAGGAAAAGGAGACAAGTTGTTTTTTATTCAGCAAGAAATTGTACCTTTTTTAAATGTATAGAGTTTAGGTGTTATCACAAGGTTCGAAAATATATTGATATTTATTTAAACATCGGATATATATTGATAATTATGTATTATATAATAATTTCCCAAAGAAAAAAAAAATCATAAAGCTCGACTGAGCAATAGAAGATTTATTACAATTTAGTTAGTCTTGGGAGGAGGAGTCAAGTCAATGAAAATATTAGCCACAGTTACACACAACAATTGGGCTGAGGATAAATGATTAATGTAAGTGTATTCATTAGTTTTCTCGCCTACTAATGATTACACCTACATTGATCATTTATCCTCATCCCAATTGTTGTGTGTAATTGTGGCTAATATTTTCATTCAGCGTACATTTTAGGTTTATAGGTTTACAGTTTTTGTAATGGCAAAAAAATTAAATACAATAACAATTTTCTAAATTGCTATGTTATCACCGTTGTTCGCATTATACAAAAATAAACGAGAAAAACATAATAGAAGTTTTGTTTTGTCGGTTGAGTGAGCCTTAAAAGTAGGAAGCGCGAAATAAATTTAGACGTAAACCCTAATGCCTTCATTCGTATTCTGTGGGGGAAGAGCCTACTGTTTGTTAAATTATTTTTACTTTTATTGCTTATTTATGTATGCTACCGGGATGATTAAATTGCCACGGCGAATTTACAAGGATTCCGCAAGGAAACAATTGGACATCCAAATGGCGGGATTATGAAAATTCCGCGTAATTATTTTTTATGATAATTATGCAATTGAACTAATAACCTTGCAGAATTTAAATGCAATGAAAAATACAAAATTTCTTTCTCATTACATTTGCATGTTCAATATCGAATTTATTTTTTTGGAATTTATCTGAATTTAGTATTGAAATAAATCCGCAATGCAGTTTTAAATAATAATGCAATTTAATGAATATCCTTACAGTATTTAAATGCAATTAAAAAATACGAATTTTTTTTTTCATTAAACGTTCATGATTTTAATAGAAAATTGAATTTATTTTTAGTAATATATCTGAATTTTGCACAGAATAATTCTGCAATGCAGTTTTGAATTATTATGCAATTTAATGAATGTCCTTACAGTATTTAAATGCAACAAAAAATACGAAATTTCTTTTTCATTAGATTTTTATGTCTTTAACGAAAACTCGCATTTATTTTTTGTAATTTATCCGAATTTTGTATTAAAATAAATCTGCAATGTAGTTTTAAATAATTGTGCAATTTAATAAATATCCTTACAGTATTTAAATGCAATCAAAAATACGAAATTTCTTTTTCATTAAACTTTCGTGATTTTAATGGAAAATTGAATTTATTTTTAGTAATATATCTGAATTTTGGAATGTCCTTACAGTATTTAAATGCAACAAAACATACGATTTTTTTTTCATTACATTTTTATGTCTTTAACGAAAATTCGAATTTATATTTTGTAATTTATCCGAATTTTGTATTAAAATAAATCTGCAATGTAGTTTTAAGTAATTGTGCAATTAAATATATATCCCTACAGTATTTAAATGAAATCAGAAATACGAAATTTCTATTTTATTACATTTTCTTGTTTTTAATGGAAAATCGAATTTATTTTTAGTAATATATTTGAATTTTGCATTGAAATAAATCTGCAATGCAGTTTTATATAATTATACAATCTATTTTTTTTTAATTTATTTGTATAAGACATATGTTTCACATGTATTACAATTGTCAAAGAAGAAGAAAAACCTATATAAAATATTTATTATAAACATGAAATATCATAAATTAAAATTACAACTAAAATTATTCACATATTTGAGGAGCAGTATTTAAATGCAATAAAAAATACGAAATTTGTAACGTTCGCGTTTTGCCACAGCAGAAACATTGAAATAAAATAAAATTCAAATCCAACATTTTATTATAGACAACCAAAAATTCCTAGCTGTTCAATAATTAATTAATTAAAATTAATCAATTATTTTATCAATTACCTGTATTCACGAATACAGTTGCTTTTTATCTTATACGTTAATCCAGTGTATTAGTTACGCTATTTGTCTATTTTTAATTTTTTAAATGGATATTGGAGTGGATTATTTAAATAAAAAGTCCGCTAAAATTTGATTAGTAGAATTGGCGCTAGAACGGAGTAGGAGTGGTTAATTCATTATCCGCTGAGCGGTGGGTGCGCGTGGAACGAGACGTCGTCTGCATGACTTTGAGAAAAGAAAAAACGTGGAGATGAATTTTCGGAAAATCCTTGTGCATCAGCGTTACTGCTGATAATTGTATATTATAAGCCAAGCGCTTATCACTAAAGCCGTCCAAGATCTACAGGCCTATGTATTGTAGTACTGGTTTCCTGCTTTATTTAATTCCTATTAGAATGGTTGTCCTGATTTGTTCAAACGAATACTTCTGATATAGTAGAAGTTGAATAATCGGAAGGCGGTCGTATCTTTGCGGATTTCTTCAGGGCGTCCATTTTGTGAATTTCGAGGGATGGTGTGCGCTGCCTTCGAAATTGTGAATTCTGTGTGAATCGGGAGCAGGATAAAACAGTAGCAGAAGGATAAGTCATTTATAAATTTCTATTTTTTAATGCCGTCATAAGTGAAACCGATCATGTTTGAATTTATTTTTTTAAGAGGTGGATCCATGTTCTAAATTAAAATAATACACGTTAAGCACACAATTTTTATAAGTTACAATAACCGTGTAGCTTTATTAATTTTACTTTCAAATAATGCATATAAGCGTTGTGTGTGGTTTTTAAACTTTATTCTAAGTTAGTATTTTATACGCGTGGCGCATGAAGTAAAATTTCGAGTTTAGAAAAACCTGAAAATTTGGATTTGGGCGCTTCGCTTCGCTCAGCGCCCAAGTAAATTAACTTATGTCAAAATATAACTGTGCTTATGTTAAGAAGAATACAGTTATTGCTGAAATTGTTTGATGGCGTGTTGTGTTATTATTTTGTTTTACTTATACAGTTGTAATTGGGGTGATTGTGTTTTATTATTGGTTTTCCTAATTAGAGCTAAATTATTCAGCTAGTAAAGTAATGATTAAAATAAGTAATTTTGACAAACTTATTATATAAACTTGTTGCTTTTTGATTTAAACAATAAAATTGATTCTTGATTCATGCGCTTATTATGAAATGAGCTGGTTAAATTTGGTAGTTTTCAGTTAGAAAATAGAACTTATTTATGGTGTTATTTAAAGCGTAAATGAACATATTTAAATAATATCGATGGTTAAGTATCGACTTGGAAACATAGTATAATAATACGGTAGTTTTAAAAAAGGTAATAACAATAGGAGTCTACTCTTTATTGCACACCAAACTGTGAAGATTAACCTATTAACGGCCGAGCAATTATAAAGTTAACTGTAATACTTATTTTATGATTTCTATGAATGACTTATTGTATGACATACTGTGAATTTTTCTTTTAAATATAGATAATGTATACGATGTAAATTGTTAGGCATTCGTCGATTATATATAAAAACGTGCAATATGAAGTTTGAGACGAGTGTTTCCACTCCCAGACTAAGCATGAAGTAAAATTTCGAGTTTAGAAAAGCCCCGCGTAGAAAATTTGTCGAGGGTCGCGCCAGCGACCCTCGACAAATTTTCACGGGGCTTTTCTAAACTCGAAATTTTACTTCATGCGCCACGCGTTTAAAACACTGAAATATTGTGAAGTTAGAAATACACTGCCATTTTTTCTTTCTTATGGCGAATAATCGAAATATTTAAATTACAAAATATTTACAGTTTTCTTCATACATTTTCAAGTCAGCTCAAATAATATAATAAATCAAATTAACTAATTTAGTAAAAAATGATAATGTTGCGAGTATGCATCAATAGCGCTTAATGGGTTAAGGTGACGTCATTTTTTTCTGGTGGTGCATATCTATATCACGTGATTATTTGATTGTTTTAATCACTTAAATTAATTAACAATTACTACATTATACGATTATTAAATTTAATTTTTTTTTTATTTATTAGGATAGAATTTGTTTTCTTAATAAAGAAGTAGTTAATTTTGGTAAACAATCCAGCTTTTATTCAACTTTCGGATTTTTTTTTATTTAGGTAGGAAAAACAATTACAATAATTCATATATTTAAAATCAAGTAGCGCTCAACATATATTTTAATATTTTTTTGTTTTTATTATTTTTGAACCCCGACATCGCCTCCGACTAAAAGCTGCCAAACGCGGTCACAAATTTCTCTTTCATTACATTTTCTTGTCTTTAATGGAAAATCAAATTTATTTTTTGTAATATATCCGAATTTTGTATTTAAATCAATCCGCAGTGCAGTTTTAAATAATTATGTAACTAAATTAATATCGTTACAGTATTTAAATGCAATAAAAATTCAAAATTTCTTTTTCAGGACAAATTTATGTCTTTAATGGAACATCCAATTTATTTTTTGTAATATATCTGAATTTTGTATCTAAATAAAACCGCAGTGCAGTTTTCTATAAATGGAAACTACTCTCGGCTCCAGTTATAGCACAAACGAGCTCTTTCCACGAAATGCTACAGTAGGTTATCAACTGGTGCTTCTTTACTTAAAAGGACTTTTTTAATATCTGCTCATCATAAGGATCATCCAAATGTCCTTTCATACAAAATATTGCGGATAATTAAAACCTCTAATTTTATAAATCTATTTATAGTACACACAGGGTGTACAAAAAGTAATGTAACGGCTTGATGTCTTGCTTTGTGATAAGTTTAGAAGAAAATGTTTCCAATAAAATGTATAGCTACTAATTTAAGCTACTAACTGACAATATTTTTAAAATCTTGCTTTGTGATAAGTTTAGAAACAAATGTTTCAAATAAAATGTATAACTACTAATTTAAGCTACTAATTGACAACATTTTTAAAATCTTGCTTTGTGATAAGTTTATAATCAAATATTTCAAATGAAATGTATAGCCACTAATTTAAGCTACTAATTGACAATATTTTTAAAATCTTGCTTTGTGATAAGTTTATAAACAAATGTTTTAAATAAAACGTATAGCTACTAATTTAAGCTACTAATTGACAATATTTTTAAAATCTTGCTTTGTGATAAGTTTAGAAACAAATGTTTTAAATAAAATGTATAGCTACTAATTTAAGCTACTAATTGACAATATTTTTAAAATCTTGCTTAGTGATAAGTTTATAAACAAATGTTTTAAATAAAATGTATAGCTACTAATTTAAGCTACTAATTAACAATATTTTTAAAATCTTGCTTTGTGATAAGTTTAGAAACAAATGTTTCAAATAAAATGTATAACTACTAATTTAAGCTACTAATTGACAACATTTTTAAAATCTTGCTTTGTGATAAGTTTATAAACAAATATTTCAAATGAAATGTATAGCTACTAATTTAAGCTACTAATTGACAATATTTTTAAAATCTTGCTTTGTGATAAGTTTATAAACAAATGTTTTAAATAAAACGTATAGCTACTAATTTAAGCTACTAATTAACAATATTTTTAAAATCTTGCTTTGTGATAAGTTTATAAACAAATGTTTTAAATAAAATGTATAGCTACTAATTTAAGCTACTAATTGACAATATTTTTAAAATCTTGGTTTGTGATAAGTTTAGAAACAAATGTTTCAAATAAAATAGATAGCTACTAATTTAAGCTACTAATTGACAATATTTTTAAATATTCAGCGTGATTCATTTTTATGATGCATATCAAACCTTACTTATTTATATGAATCACCCTATTTATTTTATTGGTATTCGATATTATGTTAAAATAAACATAACTTTTTGTACACTCTGTATAATGACGTATTAGAGGTGTCATTTACAGTAATTTGTAAAAGTTGATTGTGATGTGTTGCAGACGTTACAAATATCGCTCAATATTTGTATAATTTATAAGCCAGGTTTTTGGAGTATAATTCCATGACTGCTAGTTTATTAAAGTAGAAAAATTCATTTACATTTTTGTTTATAAATACATCGTTGCAATACAGGAAATTTTTCTTTTAGGTTTACATATTAAGATTTTTCGCTGTAACTTTTTAATTTGAAACTACTTACAAGAAATTGTTAATAATTGTATTTGTAATAGTTATTTATAATATACTAACTTATTCTAACATTTATACTGTTCGTATATATACAGAAAGTATATCTTAAGTATAGATATCTCAATATACTGTATACGTTGTAATTATACAGATACCCGTCGTTTAAAACAAGTGTTTATATTGAAGCTTTAAACGAGTGTTTTCCACTCCCAGGCTAAGCATGAAGTAAAATTTCGAGTTTAGAAAAGCCTGAAAATTTGGTTTGGTCGCGTAGCGCGAAGCGCGGAGCGACCAAACCAAATTTTCAGGCTTTTCTAAACTCGAAATTTTACTTCATGCGCCACGCGTATAAATCACTGATTTCGAGTGAGGGTAAAAATATACTACTAAAGCAGTACACTAAAGACGTATATTTTGAGCTTCACGTTAAATCAGTGTTGTATACGCGTGGCGCATGAAGTAAAATTTCGAGTTTAGAAAAGCCTGAAAATTTGGTTTGGCCGCTCCGCGCTTCGCGCTACGCGACCAAACCAAATTTTCAGGCTTTTCTAAACTCGAAATTTTACTCCATGCTTAGCCTAGGAGTGGAAAACACTCTTTTCAAACTTCAAATTGATCTCTTTTAAAAAACAACAAATGTCAAAAAATTTACAGCGAATGCATATGTTTAAAATATAAATCCCCTGTATAGAGGGAGATTTAGAATAGGCACAAAAAATTAACATCTTTTTCAGGGTCTCATTTTAAGGAAATAAGTTAAATAAACACAAGTCCGATTTTTTTTAAACCCCCTGTCCTGGAATTTTCAAAACATTAAATTTTTGTATGT
The DNA here is from genome assembly GCA_932526585.2 of Philonthus cognatus. NCBI lineage: Eukaryota > Metazoa > Arthropoda > Insecta > Coleoptera > Staphylinidae > Philonthus > Philonthus cognatus. Next base: position 81,480,200 of record OW052245.1, on the reverse strand, counting down.
ATAAGCGGTCCTGTAAGAGCTGAAACAATATTTTTCCCTTTAAACCGCCCCAAATATTTATATCTCCCTCTAAAATATTTTTCAATCTACGGCCTTGATTCTGAACAAATTATTGCCAAGACGACAAACAAAATATTGATCGACTACTTCCGAAATAGACAAATTCATTTACATTTTTGTTTATAAATACATCTTTACGATACAGGAAATTTTTCTTTTAGGTTTACATATTGAGATTTTTCACTGTTAGTTTTAAATTGGAAACTTATTACGGGAAATTGTTACAAAATATGCTTATAATAGTTATTTATAATATACTAACTTTGTCTAACAGTTATACTGTTCATATACAAACAGAAAATTTATTTTGAGTATAGATATCTCAATATACTATATACGTTGTAAATCTCAAGATACCCGTCGTTTTTAAAAAGTGTTTGAAATGATGCATTAAACGAGTGTTTTCCACTCCCAGGCTAAGCATGAAGTAAAATTTCGAGTTTAGAAAAGCCTGAAAATTTGGTTTGGTTGCGTAGCGCGAAGCGCGGAGCGACCAAACCAAATTTTCAGGCTTTTCTAAACTCGAAATTTTACTTCATGCGCCACGCGTATAAATCACTGATTTCAAGAAGTTCAAAATATACTACTAAAGCAGTATACTAAAGACGTGTATTTTGAACGTCACGTTAAATCAGTGTTGTATACGCGTGGCGCATGAAGTTAAATTTCGAGTTTAGAAAAACCTGAAAATTTGGTATGGCCGCTTCGCGCTACGCGACCAAACCAAATTTTCAGGCTTCCCTAAACTCGAAATTTTACTTCATGCTTAATCTAATAGTGGAAAACACTCTTATTAAAATTCAAATTGATCTCTTTTAAAAAACAAAAAATGTCGAAAAATTTACAGCGTATGCATGTGTATATTTAAAAGATAAATCCCCTGTATAAAAAGGGATTTAGAATAGGCATACAATAATTAACATCTTGTTTAGGGTCTCATTTAAAGGAAATAAGTTAAATAAACCTAAGTACGATTTTTGTTTAAACCCCCTCCACCGAAATTGTCAAAACTTTAATTTTTGTTTGTATAAGCGGCCTAATAAGAGCAAAAACAATATTTTTGCCTTTAACCCCCCACTCCCTCTTCCCCAAAATTTGTATAACTCCCTAAGAAATTTTTTCTGGCTACGGCCTTGATTCTGAACAAATTATTGCCAAGATGGCAAAAAAATATTGATCGACTACTTCCAAAACCTCGTGAGTCTCGATTTGTCAAAAAATTGTGCCTATAAATTAGATATTATTTTGTTACTAATGTTAGTATTAACCATCTACTCAAAATATATACAGAAAATTGCATATGAACAAGATATACGTATCATTAAAATAATTAGAGGGATTACGCAGCTTATATTGTATATTTATAATGAAGGTTTAAATTAAATTACACTTGGTTTGTTTCACAATTTTTTACTTTACTATTTACTCGTCTTCAAGAAATATTATATTGTATGTTCCATTAAAAAAAACTGTAGAGTGCAATGGAAAATATTCTAAGTTTGCAACTCTGGAAATATACATTATAATTATTGTATCTGACGTTTTATATGTCAATTCCTGAAATATGTAGCCAACTTAAATTTGAAAAAAAAAAGATTAAATCGTGGTACTCTAGAGGTTTTTTTTATTGAACATATGATATAATCATAAATTAGTATTTAGTGCCTCCTGAAACATTTGACAGTTTGGACTTACGGTTTATGTAATAGTTGATCGATATGTTGAATTATTTAAAAATGATTGTAGGGTAAAATACTGAAACGTGTTAAGACTAAGCTAATAATATTCTGGTGCATTCTCTCGATCGATGTGGACGTACAAACATTCGCTGGTAATTAATTGTGTAAATATATTATTTCGTGGCTACAATTATAGTGAGTGCTCCCAATACGCCCCCCGCCGCCCCTCAAAGAGCCGCCCCACACCACGAATCAATCAATTACTTGAATATTTAATGGGCCGCCGGCGCTATTGTGCCATGAATAGCGACTGAATGAATGCAGTGATTCCGATGAAATTCAACGATTGGGGACGGTTGCCAAAAAACTGAGGGGAACGCCGGAAACGGCCGCCCATAAAGACCCGCTCGAACGGCGCCAGAAAAATAAACAAGTACTGCGGACATTACATAAATAAAATTTATCGGCGTCGAAGGGGCTCTGATGAAGAGGCCCGTTTTATTTCCAATCAGGAGGCGGGGGGCGGGGGGCATTTGGCCCGCTTTCAAATTGCTGATAAGGAACAAGCCCCGACCTCTCCACGAGACCAGATCTGATAAGGGGGGCGAACGGGAATCACAATGGGGAGAGACCGCGACAACCCTGTTACTTTCCCGGCACGAGAACATTTATTACGTGTTCTTAATTAACGCTAATTCATTCCGTTATCAGAAATTATTTATACATCTTACCACCTCGATATTCCCCGTCCCGGAATTGGGGACAATAAAAACGTGCCCGTCGACCCGGAACGACCCTTTTCACGTGGAATCTTAATTTGCTCGCCGGCTCCGCGCCCCGGCCCCAATCGTAAAGTGACTTTTAATATACACTCACCACTTTTTATAGCCTTTCATATACACCATATTTATCATTAATTACAGGTTATTTCCTAAACAATGCGATAGGAGATAATAACATAACATTTATTCCCACTCCAAATGTTATTTGTATGATACAATTGATATTTTTTACACTTTTAAATGGTTCACTTGTAACTTTCTATGGCCACTATGCAGGGAATTTGTTATTCAACTATACATATCCCAACGCGTATGTATTTTAAGGCAATCGTTGTATTCTTAATGATTTTGTTTAATACAGACTATTTACAGCATATGCATATGTCTACTTTAAAGATAAATCCGCTGTTTATCTTTTAAGTACCCACACCTAACCTTTTTCGCCTAAATTAGTTTATTACCACTAAAAACCACACCTCCCCCAACCGACACCCTCAAATCCCCCAGTATTGTGTATACAGAGAGTTTTATGTAACACCGAACATTGTCATACCGAAAATTGTACTTTTAAGTACACATAAGCATACGTTGTACATTTTCCGACGCTCGGTTTTTTAAACGAATTTAATTTGAAGCTTTAAACGAGTGTTTTCCACTCCCAGGCTAAGCATGAAGTAAAATTTCGAGTTTAGAAAAGCCTGAAAATTTGGTTAGGTCGCGTAGCGCGAAGCGCGGAGCGGCCAAACCAAATTTTCAGGCTTTTCTAAACTCGAAATTTTACTTCATGCGCCACCGGTACAAAACACTGATGCAATATAAAGTTTTGCGGTGTGTTTTTAACTTCGTAATAAGTCAGTGTTTTGTACCGGTGGCGCATGAAGTAAAATTTCGAGTTTAGAAAAGCCTGAAAATTTGGTTTGGCCGCTCCGCGCTTCGCGCTATGCGACCAAACCAAACTTTCAGGCTTTTCTAAACTCGAAATTTTACTTCATGCTTAGTCTGGGAGTGGACTCACTCTTTTCCACTGTTGATAATCGTTGTTTTTTCTAAGAATTCAATGTGAAATTTGAAAAGAGTGAGTCCACTCCCAGACTAAGCATGAAGTAAAATTTCGAGTTTAGAAAAGCCTGAAAATTTGGTTTGGTCGCATAGCGCGAAGCGCGGAGCGGCCAAACCAAATTTTCAGCCTTTTCTAACTCGAAATTTTACTTCATGCGCCACCGGTACAAAACACTCATGCAATATAAAGTTTAGCGGTGTGTTTAAAACTTCGTAATAAGTCAGTGTTTTGTACCGGTGGCGCATGAAGTAAAATTTCGAGTTTAGAAAAGCCTGAAAATTTGGTTTGGCCGCTCCGCGCTTCGCGCTACGCGACCAAACCAAATTTTCAGGCTTTTCTAAACTCGAAATTTTACTTCATGCTTAGTCTAGGAGTGGAACACACTCTTTTCAAATTTCACATTACATTCTTAAAAAAATCAACGATTATCTAAAGAATTACGGCATATACGCTGTAATTGGGACATATATACTTGAGAGTATGTATAAGTTGAGGTATTAATTGCGATTCATTGGCTACAATTTGTATTTGTCATATAAGCAACCCGATTTACACATAACTTAAAAATTAAAGATGTCAAATTGTATTGGATGAAAATGTACTGTGTTAATAAAACTCTCTGTATATAATTGTGTTAAATTTATATTTTTTGTATTTGTATCAAACCATTGATAATGGACACTTCGTGTCCGAAATGTACATTTGGTGAAAAATAAGGTATTAAAGAAAGGTTCTAAGTATTTTATTTAAAGTTTTAAATAGACATTTTTTTAGGGGCAAGAAATAGAACTAAGGGTTATTTCTGCCCTAGCACCGCAGCCGTGTGGCTTATTGTACTTCTTCCGTTTCCCTAATTAATCAAAGAGTTCTGTTTCATTAACTAATTCCCGCAGCTTTTCGATCATCTTTCCCTTCGGGAAGTGGGTTGAATTCCCTTGGACAAGATTTGCTTCCCTCCAGGTAGTAAGTGCCTCGCACTCAAATAGTACATGTGAGGCGTCTTCATCCTCTTCATAGCATAGTCTGCATATTGGATCTTCTGTAAACAGTTTCATGTTATGCAGATGTTTCCTTAGGGTGCAGTGTCCAGTTATCATTCCTATGACCATTCTAAGGTTGTTTCTACTGAGTCCGAGGGCTCGTCAACGTGTTATATTTTTATTTGTTTGTTTTAATTTAATTGACTAGCTGTACGTACACATCCGAGTACGTTCCCGTCGATATTTTATAACAACAAATACAAATTTTGTTCATAAACGACATGGCTGACGTAGCTGCACCAGTCGAGGCCTCCTCGCCGACATCAGCTACCGCGACTGCGACCAAGAAAGCCGCCGCTTCCCCGAAAAAGGCCAAGAATCCCAAGGCGAAGCCCAGCCACCCGCCCACGTCCGAGATGGTGTGCAACGCGATCAAGAACCTCAAGGAACGCGGAGGATCGTCACTGCAGGCGATTAAAAAGTACGTCGCAGCGAATTATAAGGTGGACGCCGAGAAGATGTCACCGTTCATCAAAAAGTACCTGAAGTCGGCCGTGCAGAACGGCGTCCTCATCCAAACCAAGGGCAAGGGAGCTTCAGGTTCGTTCAAGCTCGCCTCGACTTCGTCCACCGGAAAAGCGGCCGGCGCCGAAACGAAGGCCAAAACTGCCGCCGCCAAGAAAGCGGCGGTCTCAGCCAAAGCAAAATCTCCGAAGAGCCCAGCCAAGAAAGCCGGCGCCAAGGCCAAGGCCGACGACAAGAAATCAACGGCGGCCGGAAGCAAGGCTAAAAAAGCTACCACCACCGCAGCTTCTGAGAAGAAGGCAGCCGCCGCCGCTAAATCCAAAGCCAAGGCGGCGTCTCCGTCGAAAGCGAAGAAGGCCACCAAAAGCGGCCCCACCAAAAAACCGAAAGCGCCCAAGCCCAAGAGGGCCAAGGCCGCTCCCAAGACCGTAGCCAAGAAAGCGTCTCCGAAGAAAAAGTAATCGAGATTCGTTTCATCGCACCGATTACTGATTCACGGCTACGAACTTGCGGCGTATGTGCGCTAGTTCTTGGCAGGGTTTTTCCATCAGTAGTTTACTGTGTCTGTGCCCTGTCAGGTTTTTCCAGCGTTCGGTGTGTCTTTCCAGAGTCCACTCTCTTACGCTTGGTCTTATTGTCTTTTTGGGGATCGGTAGCATCGGTTCTGGTCCAGTATAGGGTCTACGTGATCCAATCTTTGCTAATTCGTCGGCTTTCTCGTTGCCATCCTCCCCTGTGTGTCCCGGCGTCCACCGTAGAGTTACGGTGTTTACGGTCGCCAGTTTCGTCAGGTTTTGAATGTACTCCCATGTTAGCTTAGATTGGTTCTTGTAGCGATCAAGTGTTCTTAGAGCTGCTTAGCTGTCTGTGAGGATCAAGATCTTTTGCCTCCTATCGCAGGTTTTCCATAATACATTGGTTAATCGCGTAGATTTCGGCTTGATGTGCAGTTGCCATCCCCCACAGAGACACAAAGATGTCACATTTTGGGGTTACGCTGTGCATCACGTGCATACGCTGTAAATATTCTGGCTTTTGTGATTTTAAAATAATTCAATTTGAAGTGTCTAACAAGTGTTTTCCATTCCCAAAGTAAGCCAAACATCGTATAGAATTACTTTTTATTTTTCTATCATTTTGAACTTAATTTAACTGTTTTTGTGTAACTGTCCCACAAACGTTTTCTATTTATTACAATCATGCAGATAAAGTATATCTTAGTATGAATAATTAAAACGTTTATTTAAAATGTTCCATGTAACCCAAATAATGAAGTCATTAACATTAAAAACTCCTTCCGCCAGTAATTACAGAAAAATATTTTGCCTTGTTAACACCGTTCCCCTCTTTCGAAAACACTCGAACCTCCGGCGTTGTCCAATCACTTGAAAATACAACGACCCTCCGTTTCTTGGCACGAGTTCCGAAGAGCCGGGGGAGGAGGGATCATTCGGTGTAATTAAAAATACCGCCGGGTGTTTTAACCCTTTTTTCAACCCGCAACGCGAGGCACAAATGATGGTTTTACGTGATCGAGTACAGGCAATGCACGGAGGGCAATAATTCAGGTTAATCGTTCGCTTTTAAAGCCCGAGTTCAATTGCTTTGAGTAGCCATTAAAAAGTATGTTGATATTTATTGCTGGACAAACATCCCTTCTCTATTGCATACAATGCTCGACCTGTGTTTCAGTTGAGAAGAGATTTATGAATGGATAAAAAAGTGTACGTCTTAAATATCCGCATTATTATTTATTTAATAATTTATTTATTTATACATATAGACGGTCAAGCCTTTTTGAAGATAAAATACAGATTTTTAAAATAATTATGCAATATTATTTACTGCTAAGACGTACATATACAAGAGTAATAAACATAAAATAGTCTATGGGCATAATTTGTTTATTATTGTGGCAATCCCAGACCCAATCTGGAAGTAAGTATGAACCATTTTCACTATGATTACCTTTCAGTTCTTCAACACAATCTTCTGCACTGATTATATTCTCAGCTTCAGTAATATCTTTCAAAACTTCCCTGTAATTTATTTAGAGATATTTAAATGCTTATAAAAAATGTTTAAATACTCTCATGTTTGAAGTAAGCTACGTTTTAGTAAAAAGCAGTCTTTGGTCACAGACAGACAAATGTTAATATTACAAAGAAACATCTATTATGACATTATTTTGTAAATACAGACTTATGTTTACAGAAACAGAGCTTACTACAAGCAAATGTGGTAGCAATTAATTCGGAACACTCACCCTTTGTAAGCAACAATGTATTTATTCAAGCATTTCCTAATAGCTTCATTCAAATTCATATCTATATAAAAGGTCCTATTCTCAAAAAACGTTGGCAATTTTGGTAATTTGCAATAATTATCTTTCCTCTCTTGTTACGTCTCCTTAGCCTAAATTAATTTGTTTGCATCTTCAACATCATCAACCTCAATTTTATTTTTATTTTCGAACAAATTAATTTCTTCACATTTATCTTTATGATCCGACAATATTTTAAGACTCTCATTATCTTTATAATTTGTTTCTCTTGTATATACATTCAATGTAAATGTTCAGGTATTCGTTGTTTTCCTAATTTTATTTGATTTGAAGTTTCTAACAAGTGTTTCCAATCTCAGATTAAGTATGAAGTAATGTTTCGAGTTTAGAAATATCTGAAAAGTTGTCAGGCTTATATATACTAGAAATGTTACTTCATGCTTAATCTGGAAGTGAAAAACACCCGTTTAAAGGTTCAATGAAGTAATATACTAATGTATCAAAATCGAATATAATCTGGTTTCCATATCTACAACTCGTTTTCCTTACAGATACATGTATATATCTTGAATGTCACAATTTTTACAATTAGGGACAAATCAATTATTACTAATGACATGAATAGCTGTGTATTCCAAATAAACACATGATTTTTGGTAAATACAGTGGCGTGTTTCAATACAATTAACAATAGAGCTATATTTGTTTTTGAAACAGCGAAATTAATTTTTGCACTGGAATTAAACGCATAATCCGATCGATTATAGGGATTTATCACGTTGTAAAAGCTCCGGCGCGATAATTCACACAATTCCACTGATATCCGGGCTACATAAAAAAAAGCTCCGCGTGTCCGGCCATTTGGAGCGGCTGTATTCCCGGCGCCTACACCAGAGGAGGGATTACCTTGGCATCCGAGGCTAATTCCGGCAAACGCGCACAATATTTCACTGGCTGTCTAATACAACTAAAGCCAGAAACTATAGATAACATGATTAGGCAAAGTGGAATATAATTAGCGGGAGAGACGTAGAGCAATAAGACATGCCTAATTTCGAGCCTAGGTTTCCACAGTGTCAGAGGAAAGGGGGAGAAGAAGGGGAGGTATGTACATATGCTATCGATCCTCCAACTTTCCAACAAACTCGGGCCCTGCAAGTTAAGATTTGAAGATAAACGCACTAATGGCAATTATTGTCAGACTTTCTCTAATTAACTGTATCAACTTATTTTACTTTACTTTCTTTAAGTAAACAGTTAGACGCATTGCTATATTTATAGGTAGTGTTAAACTATTGCTTATATATACAGCCTAAGGAAAACTGTTAAGTGCTTGGCTATATTTATAGTGTTAAACAATTGCTTGTATATACAAGGAAATGTCTTTTAAATGTATAAATTACGTTGGATATGCTGTGAAATTTCAGGAATTCGTTGCTTTTTTAAAAGCTTTCAATCTGAAGTTTAAAACGAAAGTTTCCAATCCCAGACTAAGCATGAAGTAAAATTTCGAGTTTAGAAAAGCCTGAAAATTTGGTTTGGTCGCGTAGCGCGAAGCGCGGAGCGACCAAACCAAATTTTCAGGCTTTTCTAAACTCGAAATTTTACTTCATGCGCCACGCGTCAAAAACACTGAAATATTGTAGAATTAAAACTATACTGCTTAACCAATATTAAAAGTAAACTGCTAAAGTAAGATTATAAATATACTTATATTAAAGAACATTTTAAACTTTACAGGAAATCAGTGTTTTAAAACACTGAAATATTGTAGAATTAAAACTAAACAGCTAAATTAATAATAAAAATAAACTACTAAAGCAAGATTATAAGTAAAGTGATAATAAATAACATTTTGAACTTTACAGGAAATCAGTGTTTTATAAGCGTGGCGCATGAAGTAAAATTTCGAGTTTAGAATAGCCTGAAAATTTGGTTTGGTCGCTTCGAGCTTCGCGCTACGCGACCAAACCAAATTTTCAGGCTTTTCTATACTCGAAATTTTACTTCATGCGCCACGCTTTAAAACACTGATTTCCTGTAAAGTTCAAAATGTTATTTATTATCAGTATATTTATAATCTTGCCATAGCAATTTATTTTTATTATTCATTTAGCAGTATAGTTTTAATTTTACAATATTTCAGTGTTTTATACGCGTGGCGCATGAAGTAAAATTTCGAGTTTAGAAAAGCCTGAAAATTTGGTTTGGCCGCTCCGCGCTTCGCGCTACGCGACCAAACCAAATTTTCAGGCTTTTCTAAACTCGAAATTTTACTTCATGCTTAGTCTGGGAGTGGAAACACTCGTTAGTAACAATAAATTAAACTTATCTTAAAATTATGTACTTAGTATATTTATAACAATACCCCAATATATGATCTATAATATTTTTATTAAGTAATAGTAAAATTATGATATAATAGCCAAATTTACCGGCTTTTCTTAACTCAAAATTTTACTTCATGCGCCACGCGTACTATACATTAAGATATTGTCTAATTAATACTATACGGCAAAATCAATAATAAAAATAAACTGCAATAAGAGGATAATAAATATTCTGCAAAAGAAAAACCTTTTTAATTTCACTGTATCAACCTATTTTCTTTAGTATTGTTTGCATTTTACACGAATATTTTGTAATTTTGCATAATAAAACACCGTGTTTATCCAATCCAAAATTACGACCACAACGAGTTACTTCAAGAGTTCGATAAACCAAATTTAGCGTAGGCAACTATCTTCTTTACTTAAATTATTACATAACTGCATGGATGATATTAACTTACTTTCTAAAATTAATTTCTATGTCCCTAGGTTAAACGCTAGATGTTTCCATACCTTTGCGTATCCTGCATTTAGAAGAATTACTCCCCTTTTTGTCGTATGATTTGAAATTGCAATAACAACCGAAATATTGATATATTTAATGTAACGCCCCAACTAATCATGAATGAATTTTTATAAATAATTATCTATAGCGCACATCCTTATATACGTCCATATCTTGAGATTTATACACTTAAATGTTCTGTTTTCTTCTATTATGTATTATTATTAGTAATAGTAACATTATATCTTACTTATCATTATACATTTCTCTGTAATTCGAAAGTATTCTGTTGAGAAAGAAAGTATTATTATTATTATTAATATTATATTATGTTTAATGTGTTAAAACTATAAGGAGCGTATATATATATATATATATAAATATATATATATATATATTCTCGAATTCAAATAGTTTTGAATTTGAATTATTTTTATTTTATTTCAGTTTCTGTAGACAAACTTTTATACGCATTGCTATATTTATAGGTAGTGTTAAACTATTGTTTGTATACTCAGGGAATATTTCTTGTAAGTGTAAAAATCTGATGGCTAAGCTGTGAAATTTTAAGCATTCGTTGTTTTTTTATAAGCGAGCAATTTAAAGTTTCAAACGAGTGTTTCCAATCCCAGACTAAGCATGAAGTAAAATTTCGAGTTTAGAAAAGCCTGAAAATTTGGTTTGGTCGCTCCGCGCTTCGCGCTACGCGACCAAACCAAATTTTCAGGCTTTTCTAAACTCGAAATTTTACTTCATGCTTAGTCTGGGAGTGGAAACACTCGTAAGTAGCTACAAATTGAACTTATTTAAAAATTATGTAATTAGTATATTTATAACAATATCCTAATTAGAGTTATAATTATCTTCACGTAACTCAATCAACGCAAAAACCTTAATACTTGATTTATAATATTGTTATGAAGTAATAGTCAAAACATTTCATAACGCTTATTCCCATTATTTACCTAAGTTAATTAAAATAAGTCCTCATTCAGCAACCAAATTCTTTAGGATATATAAAATTAAATTGCTATTCACCATATAACTTTATAAAAAAGTTGTATTCAACATAAATAAAGCCACACTTAAATGTGTATAACAAATGTTAACGTATTTATACAGCAATATTTAGGGCACGTGTAAATATTCCTCAAACAAACATCCCCTCCTTCACGTGTACACACACAAAGTCTTGCGAACACATCTCTGTGATGTCTTCCTTTTTATTTCCCGTCTTGGAGATTTCAGCGAAAAGAGCCGCCGAGCTGAAACGCTGACGTCGCTACGTTAGTTAAAATTTTAAATAATTAACGACCTAATTAACCCACCTCAATTCGCCGAGTGGAATTTCAACGTTGTGTAAACTCGGATACGTATTCCATATATATATATATATATATATATATATATATATATATATATATATATATATATATATATATATAGGAGTATAAGTTATACAGAAAGCCACCCGCATAAATAATAACTAGCTGCTAAATTATCATATTCGTTCTGCTATAATTTTATTTTATTGTTTTGAAATGTACTAGATGTTCCACGAATTTTATTCCCATGTTGAATTAATACTGTTGTATTTCATATACAGCATATATATAGTACATCTTTATTTATAATTAACTTAGTAAGCTGTTGATAATGAGCACGTAGTGTTCGAAATGTACATTTATCGAAAAAAAATGTTTTTTAGTGAAGAAAGTGTTAGTCTTTTATTAAGTAAATTATATTCAACTCTTCACGTAACTCAATCCAAATACAAAATACACATCTTTATTTAGACAATATTTACAATAAGTTTTATAACATTTTTATATACGTTAATTTAAAAAAGAAAATACTTGGTTAAATTTCACAAATATTTTCGTTTTTAATTTTAACTAGTTTCGACTTTGAGTCATTCTCAAGGAGTACGTGAAATTTTTTTAGTGAAATTGAACCAAGTGTTTTCTTTTTTAAATCATTGTTAAATATGTTTCACCGCGTGAAAGATGAGAAACTTGTTCAATAATTTGTTACCAATTACCGTGGAGGGTTCTTCTGAGCGTGGAACACAAAGGTGCAAAATCGAGACGCGTCCTCGTCTGGAACCGTAGTCCCAACAACCGATGTTAAGATAGCCATAGATTTTCCAGCCACGGATTTGCCCGGCGCATCCACCATCGATCGTAAATTAGATTAAATGTTTTTCTTAATTTAAGGCATATTATTAATGAAACAAAGAAAACTAAACTAATTCCAGCCCTAAAAATATAGCTCATCCAACCTTAAATTTATTTTCGTATATAGGATTTATCAAACACAAATAGATAGTCCTCCCAAAAGCATGTAATAAAATGAGCAGATTTCAAACTTAAATTAAAAGTATGTAGTTGTGATTAAAATTATTTCTTTTAACTCTGACTTGTGGCTTAAAGCCTAACCAAGCCATTTAAGAAATCAAATTTTGGCAAAAATGTTTAATACATTTTTAATAAATTTTTTCCATCCTAACGACTCGAATAAAATGATCAGATTTCAAACTTAAATTAAAAATATGTAGTTGTGATTAAAATTATTTCTTTTAACTCTGACGTGTAGCTTAAAGCCTAACTAAGCCATATAAGCTATAAAATTTTGGCAAAAATGTTAAATGAATTTTATATAATTTTTTTCCATCCGAACGACTCGAATAAAATGACCAGATTTCAAACTTAAATTAAAAATATGTAGTTGTGATTAAAATGATTTCTTTTAACTCTGACGTGTAGCTTAAAGCCTAACTAAGCCATTTAAGCTATAACATTTTGTCAAAAATGTTAAATACATTTATTATAATTTTTTTCCATTCGAACGACTCGAATAAATTGATCAGATTTCGAACTTAAATTAAAAATATGTAGTTGTGATTAAATTTATTTCTTTTAACTCTGACGTGTAGCTTAGAGCCTAACTAATTTAATATAATTTAAATCACAACTACATATTTTTAATTTAAGTTTGAAATCTGGACATTTTATTCAAGTCTTTCGGATGGGAAAAATTTATAAAAAATTCATTTAACATTTTTGCCAAAATTTTATAGCTTAAATGGCTTAGTTAGGTTCTAAGCTACACGTCAGAGTTAAAAGAAATAATTTTAATCACAACTACATATTTTTAATTTAAGTTTGAAATCTGGACATTTTATTCAAGTCTTTCGGATGGGAAAAGTTTATAAAAAATTCATTTAACATTTTTGCCAAAATTTTATAGCTTAAATGGCTTAGTCAGGCTCTAAGCTACACGTCAGAGTTAAAAGAAATAAATTTAATCACAACTACATATTTTTAATTTAAGTTCGAAATCTGGTCATTTTATTCGAGTCGTTCGCATGGAAAAAATTTATAAAAAATTCATTTAACATTTTTTCCAAAATTTTATAGCTTAAATGGCTTAGTTAGGCTCTAAGCTACAAGTCAGAGTTAAAAGAAATACTTTTAATCACAACTACATATTTTTAATTTAAGTTTGAAATCTGGTCATTTTATTCGAGTCGTTCGTATGGAAAAAATTTATATAAAATTCATTTAACATTTTTGCCAAAATATTATAGCTTAAATGGCTTAGTTAGGCTGTAAGCTACACGTCAGAGTTGTTAAAAGAAATAATTTTAATTACAACTACATATTTTTAATTTAAGTTTGAAATTTGGTCATTTTATTCGAGACGTTCGCATGGAAAAAATTTATAAAAAATTCATTAAAATTTTTGCCAAAATTTTATAGCTCAAATGGCTTAGTTAGGCTTTAAGCTCCACGTCAGAGTTAAAAGAAATAATTTTAATCACAACTACATATTTTTAATTTAAGTTTGAAATCTGGTCATTTTATTCGAGTCTTTCGGATGGGAAAAATTTCTAAAAAATTCATTTAACATTTTTGCCAAAATTTTATACGTTAAATGGCTTAGTTAGGCTCTAAGCTACACGTCAGAGTTAAAAGAAATAATTTTAATCACAACTACATATTTTTAATTTAAGTTTGAAATCTGGTCATTTTATTCGAGTCTTTCGGATGGGAAAAATTTCTAAAAAATTCATTTAACATTTTTGCCAAAATTTTATAGCTTAAATGGCTTAGTTAGGCTTTAAGCTACACGTCAGAGTTATAGGAAATAATTTTAATCACAACTACATATTTTTAATTTAAGTTCGAAATCTGGTTATTTTATTCGAGTCGTTTGGATGGAAAAAATTTATAAAAAATATATTTAACATTTTTGCCAAAATTTTATTACTTAAATGGCTTAGTTAGGCTGTAAGCTACACGTCAGAGTTAAAAGAAATAATTTTAATCACAACTACATATTTATAATTTAAGTTTGAAATCTGGTCATTTTATTCGAGTCGTTCGGATGGAAAAAATTTATATAAAATTCCTTTACTATTTTTGCCAAAATTTTATAGCTTAAATGGCTTAGTTAGGCTTTAAGCTACACGTCAGAGTTAAAAGAAATAATTTTAATCACAACTACATATTTTTAATTTAAGTTTGAAATCTGATCATTTTATTGGAGTCGTTAGGATGGAAAAAATTTATAAAAAATGTATTTAACATTTTTACCAAAATTTGATTGCTTAAATGGCTTAGTTAGGCTTTAAGCTACAAGTCAGAGTTAAAAGAAATAATTTTAATCACAACTACATACTTTTAATTTAAGTTTGAAATCTGGTCATTTTATTACATGCTTTTGGGAGGACTATCTATTTGTGTTTGATAAATCCTATATACGAAAATAAATTTAAGGTTCGATGAGCTATATTTTTAGGGCTGGAAATAGTTTAGTTTCCTTTTTTTCATTAATAATATGCCTTAAATTAAGAAAAACATTTATTCTAATTTACGATCGATGGTGGATGCGCCGGGCAAATCCGTGGCTGGAAAATCTATCGCTATCTTAACATCGGTGTCCCAACATACATATTTTAAACATTAAAAGTGCGATTGTTTTCGCAATCTACAACAAGTTAGTTTTACGAGTACTATATCAAACAATCATCAAAACAACTACTTCCCTAACTAATACCCCAAATTGTTACATTTGCAGTAGGTTACTGTATGTAACAGCAAACACTTGTTGCACAATTCAACGACCGTCAGGGTATTAGCTCAGGAAGTAGTTGAAAACAACTGAAACAAATGAGTGTTTGTTGTAAGACTAACTTGTTGTAGATTGCGAAAAGAAACGCACTTTTAATGTCTGAAGTATTCTGCAACCAAGAATTGGCAATTTTATTTATACATACAAATTTTACATGGCCTAACCTCCCTCTTAGTGTAAATAATCTAAAGATGACATTTTCTTTAATGTATCTTAAAAAAAAATAAAACTTAATCCATTTATGTATAAAATCCGCTGAACCATAAAACTTGAAAGTAATGATTATATCAGATTAAAAAATTGTCGATCTAATGAAAACATCATCCCCTTAAAAATAATTAATTAAAAGCCCTCTGCGCCCGCCGTCCATCCCTTCTTCCACTTTCCCGAGCTTTTTGATACAGCGAGAAATTCAACCACTATTAAATTAATTAATAATCCGCTGCTCGCTACTTTTGTACACCATAATTTTAATTAGCTATTCAGTTATTAGTACAGAAGTTGAAGCACACGGTGATCGATAGCAATTTAGCTTGCAGTTGCCTGACCTGTTTTTTTTTTGTGCGCTCTACTTCGCTCTTTTCGGTTGGAGGAAACTCGAGAGTCACAGTCGTAGAAATTAATGAGTTTCACGCCGGAAAAAATCCTCGGCGGATTTTAATGGACGGTCCCTTTTTGCCCTTGCTGATTAATTAACTAAATAGTTTCGATTAAATTCGGTATAATAAAGATTACGCGGATGTTAATTGCATGAAATAATTGTGTTCATTTCAAGTTGCTGCTTGTTTTAACAAACATACCAAAAGTTAGTCATTTTAAATTTTACTATATGCTTGACCAAGGATTGAAAACTTTAAATTGACGTATCTAAAAAATAATTATTACGTGAAATTTTACAGCGCATGCATCGGGACATATAAGTCGCCTATTTCTAAAAAAACCCTAAATCCAGTTTAGTTCGTTTCGAGTAATTCAATATTTTTGTATTCACTTAGTGAATTCAAGTTGTAATTACAGAAATCGGTTGTATTAACAATGATAAATAAATGACCCAAATGAAGAAAATCTTACTTTCATATTTCTTATTTGTGTAAATAATGATGTATAACGAAGTAGAAGCCTCCACAGTGAACAGTTCTTCTGGAAATATCAAAAAACAATTGGATTTAGCTGGATTTGAAAATAAATTGGGATTTACGGGTTTTTGATATTTATTTCACTATAATTTATTTAATTTTTGTAGTTTTCAGATAATAATGTATTTTTATATTACATAATTGTTAGAACATAATTAATAAAATATTATTCTTTAAAGACTGTCTAAACATGTTATACAAAATGGTTCATTATAAAAATATTTTAATGTATATTATCTTATATTTAATTTCTTTTTACAAATGTCTTCGTTTTCAATTTCATCGTTGTTCTCTTCTTGTCTTCCTCAAGCTTCATATCTTCTGATGACGTTTTTATAGTAGGTGAGGTTATCTTTCATTACTTTTTTCAGTTAATAGGAATCGTTTTGTGAGGGGTTCATTCACGTAATTTTCTTGAGTTTAATTTTACATTGTTTAATTCTATAGGTATTGCCTATTATCTTTAGCTCTTTTAAATATACTTTGAGAGTTGGTGACATGTGAATGCTAGTTTACCACGAACTAATATGTTTCCAATAATCACTCATAATTGAGCGCAAAAATAGACATTTTATTTAATTACTTTTGTTATAAAACTAATACTACAATGAAGTCTACGATAGATTTAGCGGTTTTTATTTATTAAGTGCGTTACTGGATTAACGGTAGGTATTTAAAAACCCTATATGGATTTAGGGGTTTTTGAAACCAACAGCGATCCTACACACGTTTTTACAGCAGGATGTAGTTCGATTAGATGGCTAATTTCGGGCTAAAATATGCCTCTAATTATATAATAATTTTTGTTAAAAATGGATTTAGAGGTTTTTGGAAATAGGCAATTCATATGTATACTAAAAAGAAAACTGTTCCCCGCAAATATTTTTTTGATGATTCTATATAATAATAAGCTTACTAAATACTTTCTGTCAAAATTTAGTATCGTTAAGAATTCTCCAAATAATAATCGAAACAAATAATTCTCGAGCTATTTTTATTGAAGAAAAAGGCCTAAGCCATCTAAGACTTTTTTTTAAGATCGCCTAATATTCTTTGAAATAATATATATTCATTCCCCTTAATTGTTTCAATTTATCTTAATTTCCTGTTGGTTTATTTAGTTTGGTGATAGAATAATTTGACCTGATGTTGCATTTTGCATATAAATTATTTATAGACAGTAAATCTGTCGTGCAACTAAAATATTCATTGTATAATTCAATATCTGTTGGAGGATTAGCTCGAGAAGTAGTAGTTTCAATGAATATTTGGAGAAGTTTCAACGAGAATAAATGTTTGCAGACAATCTATATTAATTTTAATTCGTTTTTATATTTTGTAAATATTCCATTGGAAAAATTAACTTTACTTTATGATAAGCTTTCTATGTTAAAAATAAAAGTTTTAAAACATCTACATCCTTAAATATGATTCAAACATTATTTTATTTGCATCAAGTTCAAAATAACGCGAAATGTAACAATCCCCGCTGTTTGTATCGTACAATTAATATAATTCGAAACGTAATTAAATTAATATCGAAAACATGATATTTTCCTCGAGCTAATCATGCACAAATACGCCTAAGCCATCTAAGACTTTTTTTTAAGATCGCCTAATATTCTTTGAAGTAATATATATTCATTCCCCTTAATTGATTCAATTTATTTTAATTCCCTGTTGGTTTATTTAGTTTCGTGATAGAATAATTTGACCTGATGTTGCATTTTGCATATAAATTATTTATAGACAGTAAATCTGTCGTGCAACTAAAATATTCATTGTATAATTCAATATCTGTTGGAGGATTAGCTCGAGAAGTAGTAGTTTCAATGAATATTTGGAGAAGTTTCAACGAGACTAAATTTTTGCAGACAATCTATATTAATTTTAATTCGTTTTTATATTTTGTAAATATTCCATTGGAAAAATTAATTTTACTTTATGATAAGCTTTCTATGTTGAAAATAAAAGTTTTAAAACATCTATGTACATCCTTAAATATGATTCAAACATTATTTTATTTGCATCAAGTTCAAATTTACGCGAAATGTAACAATCCCCGCTGTTTGTATCGTACAATTAATTTAATTCGAAACGTAATTAAATTAATATCGAAAACATATTTTCCTCGAGCTAATCATGCACAAATACGCTCATTCCAACTAATGCGGGGGGATTACTACATTGTGGTTAACTAGTTAGTTCGTTGTATTGAATTGTGGTTCTCGGGGGCTAATTAGGTTGGGGCGCATTTTCGGCGATACATCAATTATTTGCGCGATTATTACAAAGTTCTGGTTAAGCTTGTACGCCAGCAGGAACGTACGATAGACGTTGGGGCACACTCACACACATACACACTCACACAGGGAATTCAAATGAGCTGCGGCCGTGCCTTACTAATTAATCAGCGCAACTTCAAACGGACGGTTAAGTGGCCACCCTCGCACTCAAATATGTGGATTATTTCAACACATGTAGGAACTAGAATAAACACGGTGCCCTCAGAAGGGACTGTGTTGGTTTAGGTGAATGTTTATGTGCTCAAGCGATTTACAAATATGGAGTAATATTTTCATTATAAAAAAATATTGGTTTAATAATATTTGCAGTAGCGTATTTATTGGGGTTCCGTGGAACCTGACCCTGGAGTGGTTTGGGCCCAAACGCGTATTCATAGGTGTTCCGTGGAACCCGATACTGGAGGGGTTAGGGCGGCGTAGGGCCCAAACGCGCAATGAACATAAAAACAAATAGAAAGTCAAAATTTATGACAGAAAAAGTACGTTCATGCAAATGTGTGCATAAACGTACTTTTTCTGTCATAAATTTTGACTTTCTATTTGTTTTTATGGTTATTACGCGTTTGGGCCCTACGCCGCCTATAAATACGCGTTAGGGCCCCACGGGCAGCGCTTCTTAAACTATTTTATGGGGCGGACCGATATTTTTGGTTCAGTTTGTCACGGACTAGTATCCGCAGACTTAGTAAAAAAAGAGAATGGGGAGGATACTTGGCTCCCATGGACATCAAGAAATCATACATTTTTGAATATGTAAGTAATCTATTATCATTTCACTAAGTTATTTTGGAATACCAACAAATATCTTTGTAAAAGGGGTTTCCCGTGAGAGAATAAATAAAATAAAATAAAATAAAAATATTTTCTCTGGGCTAATTTTTTAAGTTTTCAGTACCTACTTATTACTTAATTAAACACAGTTATATTCCTTTCTTCACTTTAATTTTTCTTGCTAGATGTACATTTCGGGTACTAAGTACCCATTATCAATAGCTAGTTTAGCTAATAGTTAGCTATTGATAATGGGTACTTAGTACCCGAAATGTACATCTAGCAAGAAAAATAAAAGTGAAGAAAGGAATATAACTGTGTTTAATTAAGTGACTTAACACCTTCACGTAACTCATACAACTACATTAACCTACTTATTAACTGTTCATACTTTCAGGTTATCCAACTAAATATTGTCCTTGACTTACGATTTAAGGTTACATTTAAAGGTTCGCGTATTTAATCTTTTAAATATACTTTACATATTTGAAAATAAATTGCTAAAAAATAAATTGCTGCATGCGCACAGTGGTCTACAACCGACCAAAATGCGACAAAAACCCCCAGATTTGTTTATTATGTGAGATATAAATTTAAAATTTGGTATGCTTATACTCAACACAAATTCGAAGTTATAGCTCTTCGATAAACCTTATTTGCACTTCCGGTATCACCCGAAATGACATAAATTTCAAAAATAGTGATGTGTCTATCATAGCACTTTCCCCGTTGAAGATATGATGATTTTAATATCAACAATATGGAAAACTTGCTCAAATTAAATTTATTCTACTTTTATTATTATTCCAAAACTATTCACGAAAAACGTATTTCTAGCATTTTTCGCTACATTTCAATACATTTTGATTACCATTGCATCTAACCGTTATATATTTTTAACTTTACTGTAAATCAGTGGTTTATACGCGTGGCGCATGAAGTAAAATTTCGAGTTTAGAAAAGCCCCGTGAAAATTTGTCTCGGGTCGCTGCGCGACCCTCGACAAATTTTCTACGCGGGGCTTTTCTAAACTCGAAATTTTACTTCATGCTTAATCTGGGAGTGGAAAACACTCGTTACTTTTAAGAGGGGTGCCCGGGCCCCCCTCTAGATATTAAAAAATCATACATTTAAAATTGCTACAGGCAAGTTTTACCAAAATAAAAATAGATAATTGACTAACAATTAGAAAATAAAATGAACATTTTATTTTCTAATTGTTAGTCAATTATTTATTTTTATTTTGGTAAAACTTGCCTGTAGCAATTTTAAATGTATGATTTTTAACTAACTAAGCAAATTATCTACTCGAAAATTAGCAACAGCCTCGTGCCAATTTTTTAGTAGATAATTTCCTTAGTTATAAACAATTTATCTTCTAATCGTTAGATAATTAATTGCTTATTTTAATTTTCGTGGAAACTTGCATGTAACAATTTTATATGTATGTTTTTTTCATATCTATAGGGGGACCCGGTCACCCTTTTTTAAAGTAAGTTTAAAGTAACGAGTGTTTTCCACTCCCAGACTAAGCATGAAGTAAAATTTCGAGTTTAGAAAAGCCCCGCGTAGAAAATTTGTCTCGGGTCGCTGCGCGACCCTCGACAAATTTTCACGGGGCTTTTCTAAACTCGAAATTTTACTTTATGCGCCACACGTATAAAACACTGATTTAGAGTAAAGTTAATAAATTCATAAATAGAATTAGTATATATATTCAACTCAGAAAAGTTAAGACGATTTGTCAATATGAAATAATATCAAACATTTTTATTTCAATCAATTTTTGAGATTTTTTAATTTCATTCCTATTTTGAAGTTTTTTTATTTTCATGTTTATTTATTTTTCCAAGAAAATACTGAAAAGTGAATAAAATTAGAATTTATTTATATTTGAAACTGTTAACTCAAAAAAAGAAACGTTATTGATGTAATTCTAATTTTGCTACTTTTGAAAATTTTGCTCAATTTTAATATTTGTAAATATAATTTTTTTATTCAAAACTTTTTATTCCCACTTTCTAGAATAATTTATAAATATTGAATTAGTTATTTTCATCAATTTCAACGGTTTGTTTAAATTATATTTTGAGTTTTCTTTATTTTGAAATCGACTTTTGGGTGAAAACTGGAAACCAGAAGTGAATGTTTACTGTTAGCTTTTTATTCGTATCTGGTAAATTATTAACATTGTAGAAAAATGTTTTAAATAAAAGTTATAAAATATCGAAAACTAAACATTTATTGAGTAAAAACTTCTTGTTTTTAATTTTATTAATCTGCTTCTCAGTAAGCATTATAAATATCAAATAATTGTAAATAATCCTTTATTATTTTAATTAGCGGTCGGTACCTGTGTTGACTACAGCTATTTTTGAAATTATCTATTGAATTATTATCTAATTATTATCTATTTATAAAAAATTTCAAGTTTAGAAAAGCCGGAAAATTTGGATTTGTCAAGGCGCGACTCGCTTCGCTCGCGCGCCCCGGCCAATCCAAATTTTCAGGCTTTTCTAAAATCGAAATTTTACTTCATGCTAAATCAAGGAGTAGACACCCTTTTTAAAAGAACAAATATAGTCTAAATAATGGCTAGGTTTGTCGGTCAACACTCTGTGTAATGAATTATTCATATGCATATTGTTTAATCAAAATCAAAAACAATATTATACACAATGAAAAGCACATAGCGAACGAGATAAACCGTTATTATGCAACAATTGGAAAGGACCTAGCAATTATACAAAGACAAAAAATGCACAATAAATTAACAAATACCCTTAGGAAATATAAAGACGCAAATATAAAATTCTTTTCAGTAACAGATGAAGAAATAAATCAGATAATAAAAGAATAAAAAGATTACTTAGCACCTGGAAGAGATCGTATAACAAATAAATTGTTAAAAGAACTAGGGGAAGGGATCATGCCAATAATAACTAAACTTGTTAACAAAGCCATCTCTACCTCGACGTTCCCGAGTATATTAATGGAGGTCGTTATTCTACCTATATTTAAAAAGGGCGACGATAACTTGCCAGCAAATTATAGACCTATAGCACTATCTTCTTGCTTTGCTAAAATATTGGAAAAAATATTTTTAATTAGACTACAAGAACATAGCGATAAATACAACATAATAAATTAAAGACAGTATGCATATCAAAAACAATCCGGAACTACCACAGCCTGTATGGACGTTGTCTGTGATATTCAACAAAAACTCGATGAACACAATTATGTTATATTAGTGTTAGTTGATATGAAAAAGGCACAACATGTAAGGAAACGCTTGTTCGGATTAGACGAGGAAGTTTTATTACTTTAAAAATTCTCGTCCGTTTACCGAAATAGGTTATACCATACACCCCCAGTGGATAAGTACGGACAATGGCGCAGTCGCTAATTTATGCGTAAGCAAGGATTTGCTTGACCAGTTCAGAGAAAAATGTGTACCCTTGCACGCCTCGGGACGAACGGGATAGTTCCTGTTTTTCTACTTGACCCTGCAACGATGCCAAATCTCTACACTGGAGGAAACAAAGACGTTTTTGACCCCCACTTTTAAATACTCCCTCCATTTTTGTATATTTTCTTGTATATATTTTTCTTGTAAAAATTCATTATGTTTTTAGACCTGTACGCGTTAGGTTGATTTTGAATATACGAGTTGTTTAGAAGTTAATATTTTATTCGGTGACGTTCATTTTATTCCGGTCGTTACAAACAGTTACCTTACAAGTAACATAAGTCGCGAATGCTACAAAGTTTACAACGCTAATAGAAAAACTAGAAAAACTAGGCATCAGGGGAAAAGCAGGCCTTTTAATGACAAGTTATCTAGAAAGTAGAAGTCAACAAACTAGAGTGAACAATACATACAGTGACGATCTTCAAACAGAATATGGTTTACCGCAAGGAGGAGTTCTACTGCCAACTTTGTTCATAACTTATATCAACGATATATTTAGTAGATATAGTAGGTCAATTATACGTATACGCTGACGATACCTGTATAATATATAGCGGAAAAAATCTAAAAGAGCTAGAAAACAGCATTAATATATATCTTCAAATTCCATCGACATGGTGTTTCAATAATTCCCTAACCATTAATGAAACAAACTACATGGTAATCACACAAAAAAACGAAAATACCAATACCCTACAAAGGCAGCAAAATAAGTGCATTAAACTAATTTACAATTTAGACAAAAAGACACCAACGAGCACGCTATATAAATTAATAACCGAGCTGAATATTAGACAAAAATTACTTTAGGAAGAATCAAATTCATGCATGCGATAATGATAAGTGCGAGTAAATCTAATGTGAGACCAGAAAAATATAAAAATATACATACACATTTCACTAGAAGAAAAAGCAATGTACATGTAATACAAAATAAAACCAGTATGCTTAAGCAACGACTATTGGTGGATGGAGTTATACAATATAATAAATTGTCGACATATTTAAAGAACTAGGAAGATATTAAAATTTTTAAAATAATGGCAAAAGAGCACATACAAAAAAATGTATTGTTAATTTGATGTATGAATGTTTGTAAGTTGACTGTGTGTATGTGTACCTTACATGTTTATATTTTCATCAATTCATCGACTCATTAATTCATTACATCAACACTTCCTTTTTAAATTATTTGAAACATCATAACATCATCATTTTATCTTCATGCAATATTAAAAAAAATGAAACAGGCTTCACCACTATGTCTAGAAATATTTCTTGACATGAAGGAGACAAATTAAAAAATCAAAATCGGAGGAAGGTGCTTCCTCTGCAGTAATAAACAAAACTGTAGAAAGACCTAATACCAAACAAGTGAAAAAAAAATGATAATAAAAAAATTACTTAAATACGTTCATATTTTAAATAAAAATTATTATTTAACACGTTGAATGCCGCAATGTTTTTACACATAGAGATTTCCATACAACGATAATCCTATTTGATTCACACTGCAGCCAACGTGTTAAAGGAGTAAATAGTTTAATAACTATTGGCATATTCTCAGGGTTGTTAAAAACCAAGTTTCTTTTTCATTTTATTTAAAACAAACAGTGTTTTTAAAAAACATGTTTTTTATTGAAACATCGATTAAAACAATAACATTTAAAAATATGTTTAAAACGTGCTTAAATCATGTTTAAAACATTTTTCTTTTGAGTATACATAACCTGATCATTACAACGTTTTTATTAATTTGCGGGAATTCGTTGTTTCAAAGTGGTTAATTTGAGACTTTTAACGAGTGGTTTCCACTCCCAGACTAAGCATGAAGTAAAATTTCGAGTTTAGAAAAGCCTAAGAATTTGGATTGGCCGCGTAGCGAAGCGGAGCGGCCAATCCAAATTAGGCTTTTCTAAACTCGAAATTTTACTTCATGCGCCACGCTTAAAACCACTAATTTACAGTAAAGTTAAAAAATACACACATACAACAACGATTATAGGCAACCTAGTATACATTGGGTTGTCTATAATCACTGTCTTAAACAATTTGTTCAGCGCAGAATTTGACTCATGTTTTATTCACATCTACATATTAGATTGCAAAAGCCGTATATTTTAAACTTTACAATATTTCACTGTATTATACATGTGGCGCATGAAGTAAAATTTCGAGTTTAGAAAAACCAAATTTGGATTTTCTAAACTCGAAATTTTACTTCATGCTTTGTCTCTATCTTCTAAAAAAACAACGAACGTCGTAAAATTTACAGTGTATGCATATGTATACCTGAAAGAAAAATTCCCTGTATTTAAAAATCACATTTATGCACACACAGTTGTGATGATTAATAATGTAATTTGAAAAATATTCAATAATTACGCTAAAATTTAAAACGTAAACAAAAAATTTTAATGAAGTTGTATAAAATATTATTTAGCAAATTTAAGATAATAAACAATAACGTTTTTAACAAATTTTACTTTTGAAACATGTTTTAAACAAATTTAGGATTTTTTTTTTGATTGTTTACTTGCATACAGCCACTAACGAGCTAAAGATTTAAAACATTTTTAAAACAAAACCGTTTAAAATACGACGGTTGTTTTTAAACGTGTTCAACACACAGTTTTAAAACAAAGTGTTTAAAACATAACAACCCTGCTTATTCTATTATTAAAACAACAAGATGGGTATTTACTCATTTTCAAACGTCATAAATGAAAATTAAATCACTTTAAATAAACCATTTAAACCTTGATGTGGCCGGTGTGTTAAAATATCTATCTCCATAATCGAGAAAAGATATATTTGCGGAAATGTAAATTAAGATGTTCCCTCTGCGGGCCTTAAGTCGAAACTTTCTAATGGACAATTAAACACGTAAACTATTATAACTGTCCGGGTCCAGGTGAGCGGAGTAATGAATTCGCGAATTTAATGAAGATTGATAAGCGCAAAGTGCTTAAAATTTAAATGAACGAAACATCGAATGTAAATAATAGGCGAGTACGTTATTTATGGTTGATGTTTCTAGTTAATATTTCACGTATGCAATTTGTGGTGAACGCGCCGGGGTTAAATGCACGTTTTACCATTTGGAGAGCGCTCGCGCCGTTTCGTATAAATAATAAAATACGGTGTTGTTATTTTAAATGCAAATGTTAGTTTATCATTGTTTTAGTACGTAACCTAATTATTCTACGCTTACTGTATAATTTATTTAAATTCTGTTATCCTTAAAGTTAAATCCAAATTTGTTTATCCGTAAAATTTTATTTTATTCTTATAAACGTGTGCAAATGTATACTTTTGAGATAAATCACTTATATAAGTACGAAATGAAGTGTGTTTGTGTCGCAATTTTAATGTACTAATGCTCATAAGTTTGTCTGTCATTAAAATTCGTTTTATTGATTTAAAACTATGCATTGCAAAGTTAGAATATGCGGCATTCATTTTTTTTAAATCATTGTCAAATTAGAAAGATCAAAAGTGTGCAACGCAAATTCCTAAAATTGTTATACTACAAATTTGAGGGAAGGTATCCAGAGAGAGGCATCTAGCATAACATATTATTGGAAAGATTTGACGTTCAGTCGCTTGAATCTCGTCGTAAAACTAAATGTTTTCTTTCCTTTATAAATTATTGCACAACACAATTGATTCGCCTGATTTCTTAGCTAAACTTGGACTGCATACCACTTCTTTTTCCAGCAGGCAAAAACCTACATTTCGTGTATTTGCGCATCGAACTACGCGGGATTAAAATCTCCTGTTAGATTTATTTGTAATTGTTTTAATACAATTTAGCATTGAAGTGAGATCTTTCACGATTCTCTAAAAATGTTACTTTGTAACTTGGAGCGAAGTGTGAATTAATTATTCTTACTAAAAATTTGTTTTTATATTCACAGGACACGTTTTTAACAGTTAATAAGTAATTTTATTGTCACAGAATTATTCTAATTTAATTATTATTATATTTTTATATGTACCAGGCTTATGTTTTGTTTTTGTCTTGTAATTAAGAAATGTTTTCTGTTGGATAATAAATGGATTATTATTATAAATCCATTTACAGAGTTATATTTTTTTGGGAGGGGGGAGGAAGAAAATCTTCTAACATGTATACATTTCAGAGCTGGGTAGGATTCAAATCCTGAATTCGAATCTTTTTAGAAGATTCAAAAGAGGCATTCGAATACTTTAGTTCAACTGGATTTGTGATCCGGATTCCTTAAATTTTTTTAAGAGGATTCGTATTCGAATCCAAATGTGGGTGATTCGAATCCTTATAAAAGGATCCTTATAAAAGGATCCTTATAAAAGGATTCGAATATTTATTAAGGGATTCGAATACTTACAAAAGGTTTTGAATCGTCAGAAATAATTCGAAATAATTGTGAGGATTAACTTGAAAATTGTCTTTTGTGTGTTTTTGAATATTTCGTTAAATAATAATAATAATAATAATAAAATAATTATAATAATAATAATAATAATCTTTATTTCAAATACCATTTAGTTACATGCATTTTTACACAAAAGATAATAAAGTATTTGGAATCTAATAGCAAAAAACATAAGTAATAAATAAATATCAAACAAACGCCGAAGTTTGTTTCAGTGCATTTTAAATATCAGTAATTCAAATTATTCAATAATTAAATCGGAAATATTGAAACAAAAAATATACATCTATCTGTCTTTAAGATGTTTAGCCCGATTGTAAGAATGTGTGTGTAATCAAACATTGTGATAAAATTAACTTTTTTGATGTATCCCTTATCAGATTTAAATCGGTCGCTCGGCACTTTGTTCGTAGTCATTTTTAAATTTAAGTTTAGTTTATGTACATTAATGCTATCCATATAAAATGTTCTTTTTAGGTATATGTGTATTAATGTAATCGATGTAGAATGTTGTTTTGGCGTCAAATAAATAAATAAATAATGTTTACGAAAAGTTAAGACACATTTCGCTTTGCATTCTAGTGGTACCTTAGTGTACACTTTAGAAATTTGAATTGAAAATGATGTTTCTGTAAAAACTTACTTACTTGAAAAAATTTGGGAAGTATAAATTAGAAATAATAAAGGCCCCAAAATAAAACCCTGTGGTACACCTCTATGAGTTTCCAGCTCATTTGACAGATTATTTTTCAAGCTTACTATTTATGATCGGTTACTTAGGTATTCTTTAAAAAAACCAATTGATACCTGATCGAAGCCAATGTAAGATAATATAGCAAGCAAGGTATTATGATTTAAGGTGTCGAAGGCCTTCGAGAAGTCCAGTAGTATAAGTAATGTCAGAAGGCCTTGGTCCTGGGAAATAATTATGCTATCTGTAATGTCGGCTAGAGCTGTGGAGCAACTATATTTTGTACAGAAGCCAGACTGCGTGTCAGGGAGGATGGAGTGACGATCTAGGTAACATTTAAATTGTGGTTCAATTACTTTTTCCAAAACTTTGGAAAGCGTACATAATAAACCAATTGGGCGTAGGTCCTTAGGATCAGTAAGTGAGGTCTTTTTAGGAATAGGGATTATGTGGGATTTTTTCCAAAACAAAGGAAAATATCCACGAGAGAGACAATTATTCATTATGTGTGTTACGTAAGGTGTAATAAATGGACAACATAATTTAAGCATTTTAGCGCTGATGCCGTCAGAGCCTGCTGAACCCTCTGATAAATTATTAATTATAGTATTTACTTTAGAATCACTTACTTCAGCAAAGGAAAATTTAGGGTTGTGGGATAAAATAAATGCGAGTTATAGTATTGGTTTCATTTAGAGCTATCTGTAGAAGTGGATGGAATGCAGTTTACGAAACAGTTATTAATTACATTTACATGTAACTCATTCAAGATTTCGACATTTCGTCTCTCTAGAGACAATATTGAGTTTTTTTTAACTCTTTCCACAACACTCTAGAACTTTTGACCTCAGCCTAAACTCAAAATAAGCTTTCTTTTTAATATTAATACATGACGTCGTTAAATTACGTAGAGATTTGTAATAATTCCAGTGATTGGGATTCTGTGTTCTTTTAAATCTACGGAGGGCATTATTTCGAATTAATTTTTTCTATTAATTTTTTAATATTATCAGTTCGCCGAGGACAATTATTTTTTGTAAATGTTGATGTTTTCAGGGGTGCATGGAGGTCAAATAGGTCCAACAGTGTTGAAGAGAAATAATAAATCTAATCGTCAATACTTCCTAAAGAGTAAATGAAATTAAAATTGCAATGTGTAAGGTCGATGTTACGACTAATTATATTAATATCCTTAAAAGGTCTGTAAGTAAAAGTAACAGGTTTAATTTTAGGTTTGATTATACGGATGTCACAGGAGATCATACAGTCGTCAGAGTAAATATGTAGACTATCGCAACTGACATTTGGTATTTGCGTACTGTTAGTGATAATTAAATAAATAAGTGTAGATGTAGTGTTTATAACTCTAGTGGGCGTGTTAATAATCTGTTTAAGTGAAAGAGTGGATAGCAGAGAATCGAGTAAACGAGCAGAGTCATTATTAACATCGAGTACATTAATATTAAAATCTCCAATACAAATATATCGTCTGTGCAAGGAATTAAATTACTAATAGATATTTCTAATGAATTCGAAAAACTAGAAACTTTAAAAGAGGGGGGTCTATAAACAACACCCACTCCATAAGTGAATTTGTGCAGTGAAAATGAGTACCACAGTTGCTCTATCGAGTGATCGCTGTGCATCACTTTATACTTTATATTACTTTTTAGGTAAAAAACTACACCCCCTCCTCTGGAGAGTCTATCTCTTCTTAACAATTAATAACCATCAGTATGACACTGGCAGAAATATTTTCGAAAGCCCGGTTCCATATAGTGCAACTATATCATAATTACCAGAATTTATTTGCAGTTTTAATAAACCAAAGTTGACAAGTAATGATCGACAATTTATGCCTGCAAACTTGATCATTAAATCACTGTTCTATACGCGTGGCGCATGAAGTAAAATTTCGAGTTTAGAAAAGCCCAGAAAATTTGTCTCGGGTCGCTGCGCGACCCGAGACAAATTTTCACAGGGCTTTTCTAAACTCGAAATTTTACTTCATGCTTAGTCTGGGAGTGGAAACGCTTGTTTGGAACTTCAAAATGAATGCTTTGACAAGATCATTAAGTGATTGAGATGTTTTTAAAGAAAATAATCTAGTATTCATAATTTTGTTTAATATAATTTGAACTGACATAGTAGCCATAATCTGAAATTATAATTTTTCGGGCATTTCTTTGATTCAAGATTTTTTTCCTGATATTTTAATATAACTTTCTTATGTGGATTTTGTTAAATTGTTTTTGTCAATATTTAAGTTAATTTTATAAATTCAGTGAGTTTTTTATTCACGAAATTTTCAGGAATTCGTCGATATTATAATAGAGTTCAATTTGTTTTGAACGAGTGTTTCCACTCCCAGGCTAAGCATGAAGTAAAATTTCGAGTTTAGAAAAGCCCCGTGAAAATTT
The DNA here is from genome assembly GCA_932526585.2 of Philonthus cognatus. Taxonomy (NCBI): domain Eukaryota; kingdom Metazoa; phylum Arthropoda; class Insecta; order Coleoptera; family Staphylinidae; genus Philonthus; species Philonthus cognatus. The sequence goes on along the minus strand of OW052245.1, from coordinate 81,449,642 downwards.
GTCGAGGGTCGCGCAGCGACCCGAGACAAATTTTCGGGCTTTTCTAAACTTGAAATTTTACTTCATGCGCCACGCGTACAAAACATTGATTTGAAGTGAAGTTCAAAAACGCACAAATACATCTTTAATCAGAGTAACAGGGAATCAGATATTTAGCCTGTAATCAACGATGTTCAGTGTTAATAATAAATAATTAGGTTTTTAATATTTTTGTTAAAACTGGTAACGATATTTATATATTAATGGTTGCAAAAAAATAATAAAATCAAATTTATTCTTAAAGTATTTGTATTTGTGATTTGAAAAAGCAGGGTTCGAATCTTTGATTTGAATCATATTTATTTCTTACGAATCCTTTATTCGAGTATTCGTGATTCGAATCATATTAGGTGATTCGGATTCGTGATTCGAATCCATTTTACGAGGATGGATTCGTCCCAGCTCTGATACTTTTATATAAAAATTTAACGAAATAATAATCATTTTTAACAATCATTCAAATTCACTAGATTATAATTGGATACTAAAGCGTAGTATCCAATTATAATCTACTGAATTTGAATGATTCTTAAAAATGATTATTATAAAAAATATAATTCCCAGAGTAATATTCAGTAAAATTAATAATGTAAATCGAAAAGGGTCAAGGTGAAGAGGTTAATTTCAGCGTTGCTCTCGAGGTTAATTACGGTGCTTTCCGATTGATTGTGTCTACCGTTTTAGGGTAATTAAGTTCTATGATCCTGTATAATTTCGTGTAATGTGAGAAAAGCTCGTTCGCCGCGACCTGTTAATGCGCCCATTCATTCCGAACTAAATTAATTGTCGTCTTTATAATAGAACAGGGGGGCCCCCACACTAGATTCGAAATTATTTCACTGCCGAGCGCTATTCAATAAAGAACCCTGATTTAATTTAAATTTCATTAAGCTGGAATAATATCACTAAAATCCTGCTATTTGTTTTAAGCGTGCGGTTATTGTGATTCTAAACCAGGTTTTGTTATAACAAGAAACTAGTAGGATTTTGAATGTATTTTCTTAATTTATTGTACATTTTTTAAACACTATTAACACTATATATTTTTAATTTCGCTTTAGCAGTATATTTCTAATACCGATTCAGCAGTATATTTGTAATTAAACAAATAACCTAATATCAATATTTCTTGAATAATTTTCTCACTTATCACTTGGTGAAACATTTTTAAATATTGTTGAAGGTTTGAATTAAATTACACTTGGTTTGTTTCACAATATTCTCTTTACAATTTACACTCCTAATAATGCTGTAAAACACGAAACTAGTCCAGTAAATAGTAAAGAGAAAATTGTGAAACAAACCAAGTGTAATTTAATTCAAACCTTTATCAATATTTAAAAATGTTTCAACAAGTGATAAGTGAGAAAATTATTCAAGAAATATTGATATTAGATTATTTGTTTAATTACAAATATCACTGTTTTATACGCGTGGCGCATGAAGTAAAATTTCGAGTTTAGAAAAGCCCAGAAAATTTGTCTCGGGTCGCTGCGCGACCCTCGACAAATTTTCACAGGGCTTTTTTAAACTCGAAATTTTACTTCATGCTTAGTCTAGGAGTGGAAACGCTTGTTCAAAACTTCAAACTGAATGCTTTGATAAGAACATTAAGTGGCCGAAAATGTTTTTAAAGATAATAATCTAGTCACAATATTCTCTTTACTATTTACACTCCTAATAATGCTGTAAAACGCGAAACTAGTCCAGTAAATAGTAAAGAGAAAATTGTGAAACAAACCAAGTGTAATTTAATTCAAACCTTTATCAATATTTAAAAATGTTTCACCAAGTGATAAGTGAGAAAATTATTCAAGAAATATTGATATTAGGTTATTTGTTTAATTACAAATATCACTGTTTTATACGCGTGGCGCATGAAGTAAAATTTCGAGTTTAGAAAAGCCCAGAAAATTTGTCTCGGGTCGCTGCGCGACCCTCGACAAATTTTCAGGCTTTTCTAAACTCGAAATTTTACTTCATGCTTAGCCTGGAAGTGGAAAACACTCGTTTAAAGCTTCAAATTAAACTTATTAAAAAAAACAAAAATCTAAACGACCAACTGAAATTTTCAGGCTTCTCTAATGTATATTTTTTTCATGCGTCGCGTGTATAAAACACTGAAAACACTGAAATATTGTGGACAAGTGAACTTTCCTTAATATTAGCGTTATGCACGCTCGGCGCATGAAGTAAAAATTTGAGTTTAGAGGTGAAAAATACTCGTTCAAATCTTCAAATTAAACTTAATAAAAAGAAACAAATATCTAAACGACCAAATAAAATCTTCAGGCTTTATTAAACTTTTTTTTCGTGCGTCACGTGTATTAAACATTGAAAACACTAAAATATTGTGGACAAGTAAACTTTACGTGAAATCAGCGTTATGCACGTTTGGCGCATGAAGTAAAATTTCGTCAACTGAAGGGTTTTATAAATTTTCGAGTTTAGAAAAGCCTGAAAATTTGGTTAGGCCGCGACCAAACCAAATTTTCAGTCTTTTCTAAACTCGAAATTTTACTTCATGCTTAGCCTGGGAGTGGAAAACACTCGTTATAAGCTTTCAACTAAGCTTTTTTAAATAAAACAACGAATATCTGAAAATTTAAAGCATATAATTCGGATATTTATATTTATAAGAAAAACTCACACCATAATGAGCAATATTTAAGTAAAAATTACAAATTAAATTACATTTTCTTATTATAACAAAGTGAATAGCTTTGTTGTTAGAATATTTACTAGGTTAACAAGAATTTTATTTCTACTCATAGAAAATACTAACAGATTATAAAAAATCCACGAAAATATATTATAATCTTTCAGTTTTTTCTATAAGCAGAGTTGAAATTTATGTGAACGCTTTTATTTCACTGCATATAAGTTTCTTTCGTGTAGATTACGTTATTTTTTTAACATATATTCGTATAACGAATCACTCAAGGAAAATATACACCCATATATACACTTAGAGCAAAATCTCGTGTTTGCAATTTAAAATGGAGAAAAGTGAGACAGAAATACGACCTGGAACATATAAGCGTCGCGGAGGCCTTTCATCGGCATCAGGGGAGGATGGCACGAAAAATATAATATTATCGCCAGAAGTTGAGATCGGAATAAATTTGAGTAAAGTCGACGTAAAATGCACATAATTTATGTATACTTGTAATACAGACTTTGAAAATAAAGATAAACAAATTAGGTAAATTGAGTGCAATTGTAAATTATGTTGAAACTTGTAACACAAATCAGTGTTTTTATTAAATCTAATAGAAACACTGAAAGTATTTCATTACAATATTTTTAAATGAATTATTATTAAGATTAACTTTCTGCAAACATTAAGTCTCATTGAGACAAGTCTCCAAATATTCATTAAAACAACTACTTCTCGAACTAATACCCCGACGAATATTAAATTATACAATAAATATTTGAGTTAAACGACAGATTTACTGTTCTATGCATAATTTATATGCAAAATGCAACATCAGGTCAAATTATTCCTTCACCAAACTAATATAACTAACAGGAAATTGAAACAAATTAAAAAAAAATCATTTATTCATTGATTTAATTTATTTTTATTTGTTGTATTTAAAGCGTAAATTAATTTTTTAATTTGTTCTAGTCCTTGAGGAGCGGCCAAACCAAATTGTAAGGCTTTTCTAAACTCGAAATTTTACTTCATGCGCCACGCTGATTTTAAGTGAAGTTCAGTTGTTTACAATTTTTAGTGATTTTACGCGCGGCGCATAAAGTAAAATTTCGAATTTAAAAAACCCTGAAAATTTGGTTTTGTAGCTCAGACATTTGTTTTTTTTAAATACGTTAAATTTTAAGCTTTAAACGAGTGTTTTCCACTCCCAGGTTAAGCATAAAGTAAAATTTCGAGTTTAGAAAAGCCTTATAATTCTGTGAAGCGGAGCGGCCAAACCGAATTCGCAGGCTTTTCTAAACTCGAAATTTTACTTCATGCGCCACGCATATAAAACGCTGATTTTAAGTGAAGTTCAGTTGTTTACAATTTTTAGTGATTTTACGCGCGGCGCATAAAGTAAAATTTCGAATTTAAAAAACCCTGAAAATTTGGTTTGGTAGCTCAGACATTTGTTTTTTTTTAAATACGTTAAATTTTATGCTTTAAACGAGTGTTTTCCACTCCCAGGTTAAGCATAAAGCAAAATTTCGAGTTTAGAAAAGCCTTATAATTCTGTGAAGCGGAGCGGCCAAACCAAATTCGCAGGCTTTTCTAAACTCGAAATTTTACTTCATGCGCCACGCGTATAAAACACTGATTTCAAGTAAAGTTTACTTGTTTACAAGATTTCAGTGATTTTAGTGTCTAATACGCGTGGCGCATGAAGTAAAATTTCGAGTTTAGAAAAGCCTGAAAATTTCATTAATACAATTATAACCGCAGCGGAGCGGCCAAACCAAATTTTCAGGCTTTTCTAAACTCGAAATTTTACTTCATGCTTAACCTGGGAGTGGAAAACACTTGGTTATAGCTTTAAATTTAACACTTTAAAAAGAGCGTGTGCATATGTATGCTTTTAAGAAAAATTCTTTACACAAGTACGAAATAAAGTGTGTTTGTGTCGCAATTTTAATGTATTAATGCTCATTAGTTTGTCTGTTATTAAAATTCGTTTTATTCATTTAAAACTTTTCATTGTGTAAATTAGCCTTATAATTCCGCTTCTATTCTAATAATATTCAAAATTTAAATTGAATAAACAGCATATGAATAGAATATGAACCATATATGATAGAATAAACTGCCTGAAATTAATTATCGATGTATTTCAACAAATCATATAAACTCACGGATTATTAAACAATACAGTCATTTTACGTTGTTTTCTAAAAAAGCACACTTCATGACTGACAGCCTATCGTAAAACAAATTGCCAATAATTACCGTTGAGCGTTATTGCGTGCGCATAAAACACAACAATAACAGTGTATAAACTCCCGGCCCGGCGACTCCGCCATTATGCTGTGCCGCAAATGTATTTTTAAGTGCACGTCTCTTAAACACCCAATCCGTGTTATTCGACCCATCTGGCACTTAATAAATTAGCATATCTCATTTCCTGTCTCGTTAACTGCCGCACGAATCGCGGCCGTTTGAGGAGCGAAAATAATAAAAATATTTATAGGAAAATACGCGAGAGAGCGTGTGAAAATTGATTCGGGCGTGGTGTAACATTAATGAAATTCATTTTTCAATTTAGATTTAGGTAAACTCTGAAATGATAAAGACAGACATTTTACCGTGAATAATAAAAAAATAGACATGGTAGACAGTTCTAAAACGGAATCATGTTTCATTGTGTTTCAATTTAAAGATGCGTTTCAATTTAAAGATTGTTGTTCATATTTCAATTTAGATTTAGTATAGGTAAACTCTGAAGTGATAAAGATAGACATTTTAACCTGAATAATAAAAAAAATAGACACGGTAGACGGTTCTAAAGCGGAATCATGTTTCATTGTGTTTCAATTTAAAGATGTGTTTCAATTTAAAGATTGTTGTTCATATTTCAATTTAGATTTAGTATAGGTAAACACTGAAGTGATAAAGACAAACATTTTAGCGTGAATAATAGAAAAAATAGACACAGTAGACAGTTGTAAAACGGAATCACGTTTCTTTGTATTTAAATTTAAAGATTGTTGTATGTCAAATAAAGAAACAATGTTAGTTTTTATCATTCTCAAACAAATTTTGTATTCCTTTCCGTAGATACTCAGTTACGCGGAAAATAATCTGCTAGTAATTAAATTTCAATTCCAAACCTTCAATTTACCTTTTAACTTAGAATCAGTGAAGTGATTACCCTGGTAAGCATAATTTTATTGTTCAGTGACTAAATAGCTGGCCGGAAGTTGCGATGTGGGTCTTCGTTTAACACCTCAATTGTTTAACGAAGATTTTATTTAAATTCCAACTGCGAAGCACCTCACCCCCGTAACAGCTGCTAATTGTTTAAAGGTAGTGTTGGAGCCCACGCCCACCCTTAACGGGCATTGCGTCCACCCGAGCCATAAACCCCCACTCGGGGTTTCTTAGATTTAGTTGTAGTCGTAAGCAGTTTTGTAAGAAATAATAAGTCAAGCAATAGACGTCAATAAGTAAACATCTCTTGTGTTAATGGAAAACATCCCCCCCCCCCCCCAGTTATTGTTATACAGGTAGTATGTTTTCCAATAACACAAGAGATGTTTACTTATTGACGTCTATTGCTTGACTTATTATTTCTTACAAAACTGCTTACGACTACAACTAAATCTAAGAAACCCCGAGTGGGGGTTTATGGCTCGGGTGGACGCAATGCCCGTTAAGGGTGGGCGTGGGCTCCAACACTACCTTTAAACAATTAGCAGCTGTTACGGGGGTGAGGTGCTTCGCAGTTGGAATTTAAATAAAATCTTCGTTAAACAATTGAGGTGTTAAACGAAGACCCACATCGCAACTTCCGGCCAGCTATTTAGTCACTGAACAATAAAATTATGCTTACCAGGGTAATCACTTCACTGATTCTAAGTTAAAAGGTAAATTGAAGGTTTGGAATTAAAATTTAAAAGTAAATGAAAACTTTAGTCAAAGAGTAACAAAATATATTAACACGAAACAAATTAAACAACGAATATAAATTTCCAAATGAAGATAGAAAAATAAACAAGCAAAAAAAAAAACAAGAAATACAATTAAAAAAATAACTTACGTACGACCACTGGGTCGTAAAGAATACTTGTAAAAACTTTCGCGGGTGCGGACCGAAATTTAGCGTAGTGACGATGCACGGTTCGAAGACTTTTTCAAAGTAATGTTGACGGGTCAACAGACTTTTTTGAAGTGAGTTTAGCCCTTGAGGCCGGCGGTATTTATTTGGTTTTTGGTCAACCCTCTTCCTTTCTTACCCCTCTGGCGACCACCAACTTTCGTTGGCCGAAAGAAAAATGGCAAAAATAAATATTAAATATTAATTAATTTGAAATACAAAATATGTCATTATATGCGCGATTGCGGGATATGATTCTGCGTCCGGGCATATATGATATATTTTGATTGGAGTTAAGAACGGGGTTTAATAGACGTTTAATTTAATTAAGCCGAAGGGGTTGACCGAATTTGCCTAAAAGTAATACCAACGATGTGGAATGATAAAGCACATCGTTTGGTATACCTAGCAACAATATGCATAAACAATTACGCCTACCAACTCCAAAAAACATATAAACAATAGGGGTGTTATGCCTGGACTTAGAAAATGTATAATAATAAGGAAAATACTGAATTAAAGTTTATGAAACTTCGTCCAAGCATAACGGAAAGCATGGTAATTGTTTATACATATTTGTTGCTATGTGGAACCTCGTCTAAAAGCAAATTAGTAACAAATAAATATCATGACAGCTCGCGGTTTATATCCTTCTGGTTCGAACTAACCATATCGTGTTTGGTGTCGTTCGAATCGTCTTCTTCTCAGTTATCCGGTGAGGGTTGTGTCGTTTGCGTATGTATTCTACATAGGGGATGTTCCTATCCCTCGCATTCGGCGGTTTTATAACCCCTGACGTCATGCCCGATTCTTTTGTGCTTCGCACGTACGTTTCGCACGCGCGTTCGGACCGGTCGCAGGTAGCGGCGTCCCATCGCAGATGTGGCGAACTCGGGAATAACCGGGAAATCCGTATATATTATGGACAACCCTGGAACTGGAAATAGCGGATGCCGTAGAGTTCTACCCTTGAGTGCCCGACAGGAGTTTTTAGCTGAGTTGAGCTGTCTGATGTTCGAGGGCGCTATTTGACGAGGTTCCACTAGGCAACCTATCTAACTTAAATAATATCAATGTATGGCGCGAACTTTACTCATTTGGAAAATAAAAGAGAATGAAGCAATATTGTGTACTGAAAAATAGAATGGGGTGAAATGGGACCGTTGTTCCGAATATTAAAATATGTAACAAATTAACGCCCGTGGTTATGTTGCAGCTGAAATATTGCTGAATGAGCAAGTTGACGACGCTTACGGAAAAGCGCCGGTAACACAGCAAAAAATATAAACTCCTGACAAAATCAAGCAGCCTATTTTTCATAAAAATTTGTGTTGTAATTTATGCCTCTCTAACATCAATTCGTTTACTGACAGTGTTCAATGCCAACAAAAAGACACATTTACAAAATGTAAATTCTAGGGTATTCATTTTTTTGCTCCAAATTTTTTATATACATTATGAGTATAATTTAATTTATTTGATTGTCAATTCCCGGGTTATTACAATAAATTCCTTTTAGAAATGAAAATTAAAAGTCCGAAATGTAAATCTCTCTAATATTAATAATAATTATTTTTGTAATTATCAAAACTGGAAAGAATTCTCGTAAAAAGGATTTTAATCACGAATTTGAATCGCCTAGTATTATTCGAATTACGAATACTCAAATAAAGGATTCGTAAGAGGTAAACACGATTCCTGTTATTTTTCGAATCACGAATACAAATCCTTTAAGAATAAATTTGATTTTATTATTTTTTTTGCAACAATCAACATATAAATATCGTTATCAGTTGTTTGAGCAAAAATATTTAAAAGCTAATTATTTATTATTAACACTGATCATCGTTGATAACAGACTAAATATCTGTATTACTCTGATTAAAGATGTATTTGTGTGTTTTTGAACTTTACTTCAAATCAGTGTCTTGTACGCGTGGCGCATGAAGTAAAATTTCGAGTTTAGAAAAGCCCCGTGAAAATTTGTCTCGGGTCGCTGCGCGACCCTCGACAAATTTTCTACGCAGGGCTTTTCTAAACTCGAAATTTTACTTCATGCTTAGTCTGGGAGTGGAAACACCCGTTTAAAACTTCAAATAGAGCTCTTTTATAAAATCGACGAATGTCTGAAAATTACGTAAATAAAAAATTCACTAAATATCATTAAAACCGGGAAAAGTCAGAGAAAAGTCATGGTATTTTATTCAAATTGACCAAAACACTCACAAAAAAGCCATATAATATTATTTAATTTGTCAAAATCAACAGGTATCATAAAAATTACAAAACACGTACTAACCAACTTAAATATTGACAAAAACAACGAAAACAATTTAACAAACTGGGGGTTTCTCACAGAAGAAAGTTATATTAAAAGGTCAGGGAAAAAAAATTGAATCAGGAAAATGTCGGAAAACTTTACTATTTCAGATTGTGGCTACTATAATAATAACAATAATAATAAGTCTTTATTGCCTAACAGGAAAATTACATCCCTATTACAAGACAATATGTAAAATAGATTAATTACATGGCCGTATGCGTGTATACAAATAAACAAAAAACGAATAATACAGATACGTGAGAATATTATATTAAGTTATTTGCTCTTTCAAATGTGATAATAGAGATTTAATGTTGTCATAAAATATGTCGCAGGAATAAGGTAACGCATTATAAACACTATGTCAGTTTTACTTTAAATAATGTTAAACACAATCTTGAAAACTTAATATAAATCTTTAAAAACATTTTCAGTCATTTAATGTTCTTATCAAAGCAATCAGTTTGAAGTTTCGAACGAGCGTTTCCACTCCCAGACTAAGCATGAAGTAAAATTTCGAGTTTAGAAAAGCCCCGCGTAGAAAATTTGTCGAGGGTCGCGCAGCGACCCGAGACAAATTTTCACGGGGCTTTTCTAAACTCGAAATTTTACTTCATGCGCCACGCGTATAAAACACTGATTTATTGAGAAATTTAAACAGCACACATGTTAATCCTCACAATAGATTCGAATTATTTTTGACGATTCAAATCCTTTTGCTAGTATTCGAATCCTTTTATAAATATTCGAATCCTTTTACGAGGATTCGAATCACTTGCATTTGGATTCAAAAACGAATCCTTTTAAAAAAAATGTAACGAATCCGGATCACGAATTCAGTTGAACTAAACTATTCGAATGCCTCTTTTGAATCCTTTAAAAGGATTCGAATCCTGTCCAGCTCTGATAATTATATATAATTAATATTTAAAGGTGTGGGCTCCTTTATATCACAATATCAACACGGATTTATGCCGGCTAGATCTACAACAACAAATCTGGCGACAGTCTCCCAATACTTGGCTGATGCCCTGGATGCTCGTGGTCAAGTTGACGTTATCTACACTGACTTTTCACGCGCCTTTGACTCAATTGACCATGAGCTTCTAATTCATCGTCTTAGCCTGTTGGGTGCGGTCCCTGCGGTCACCAAACTTCTTCGGTCTTGCCTACTTAATCGTTCCTGTTATGTACTTTACAATGGTTTTAAATCCTACGAATTTTCTCCTACCACTGGTGTTCCGCAGGGCTCTTGCCTAGGACCCCTCCTATTTAATATTTTTATTAATGATCTATTAGGCATGTTTACGTGCCCTGTTTTGGCATATGCTGACGATCTCAAAATACATCTTAACATAAAATCCGTACAGGACGTAGACATTCTACAATCAAATTGAAACATTATTGCTGATTGGTGTAAAAGAGTCAATTTAATACTTAATGTCAGCAAATGTTGTGTGGTAAGCTATTCTCGCACCCATACTTCAATTGAATCAAATTATCAAATTGATGGAATGTCTCTGTCCAGATGTAGCACTTTCAAGGATCTAGGAGTTACATTTGATAGCCAGCTCTCTTTTAAACCTCATATTGACTCAGTCCGAACAAATGCGTCTAAGGCCATGGGATTTATTCTACGTATTAGCCGCGACTTTTCCAATGTTGATGCTATTAAATCTCTATATTCCGCCTTCGTATTGAGTAAGTTGGAATATAACAGTTTAATCTGGTTTCCTATTTATGCTAGTCACTCTCTTGTGTTGGATCGTCTTCACCGTCGGTTTTTAAAATTTCTCTCTTTTAAACTTGACCACTCTTATCCTCCGATTGGAATTTCGAACGATGAACTTCTTCAGCGTCACCAATTCGAATCCCTCGCCGACAGAAGAAGTTTGAGGTGTGCCACGTTTATGAAGAAACTCGTAGATGGGAAAATCGACTGTCCAGAAATTCTCGCAAGGGTTCCGTTTAATGTCCCTGTGAAGTCTACACGGTTTTCATCAACATTTCGCTTACCAACGGCGCGCTCTAATGTGTTGCAGCGTTCACCAGTGACTGTGTTGTGCCAGTGCTCCGAAAAATTATTCAACGATATTTTTATTCAATAAATCATACTATCCTGTAATATGTATTCACTGTTCACGAACTTACATGTATCTTTCCATTTCTTATTTATTCAAATTTTTGTTCTGTAATTGGGTTTATCCTGTTGAACAATAAAGTTATTATTATTATTATTATTATAATTTAATGTCCGTCGGGGCATCAGCTCGGGAAGTAGTTGTTTCAATGAGTGTTTGATAAAGTCATTGTAAGTTTCTGTAAGATTTGTTGTAGATTGCGAAAAGAATCGCATTTTTAATGTTTGAAATGATCTGCAATCATAACCATTTTATAAACAGGGTGTCGGGTATTTAGTTTGTACCTTATGTCTGTTTTTGCTAATTTATATTGTTATTATTATTGTTTTTTTCTTTCCACATATGAACTCCTTTAATTTTTTCTGTTCTTTGCTAAAGTGGCTGTTTCTTTCCATGTTTTACTTCTCTTTTGTAGTAGTTCATCAATCGTTTTGTTCCATGTCTGCTTTAGTCTTTCTCTTTTCCTTTCTGTTTGTTCTCCGGCTTCGTACACTTGTTTTACTTGTCTGTTGTTTGTCATTTTTGTATGTGTCCCAACCAGCTGAGTTAACTTTACTGGATAAGAGGTTTCATGAACTTATAGGGTTGATAACGTAGAGTCCCCTTTTACCAAAACCTTATTTTGTAAATAAATGTCACAGAGGTTTTATCAAAACAACGAGGATATTCAAATGTTTGAAATCTTTAAATCTGTAAATATTTGAATTATTTGAGTATTTTAATTTGTAAACTTGTAAATAAAACACTTTTTACTGTGTTTAACCGTTTTATACACTGTATACAGTGGTTAAACAAGGTAAAAAGTGTTTTATTTACAAGTGTATTCAAGATGTATCACAAAGTGAACGTCTACAACTCAACTCGCACATTCCTTTGAAAATGGTCTAACAAACCGAAACTAGTTGGAATAAAGTTTTTAATTTAATTAACCAAGTGTTTTTTAATTTAAATAACTTTACATATTCTAATATGTTTCACCAAGTGCCAGATGAGAAATTAATTGAAAAAAACACAAATCAGTTATTTTAATTTGTTTTTGAATAAATATTCGAATTTTTTCTTGAATTAATTTCTCATCTGGCACTTGGTGAAACATATTACACTATGTAAAGTTAATTAAAGGAAAGGCACTTGGTATTGTTTCACAAAGAAATCTTTATTCCGACTAGTTTCGGTTTGTTAGACCATTTTCAAAGGAATGTACAGAAAAAATTATTTCCTAAGTATATATACAATATTTTTGTTTCAGGTAATAAGAGAAGTCAGAATTGGGGAATTCCAAATCTCCTCGTTGTCGTTTACGATATTTTTCCCCATTTTTATGGCCCTGTTAATCTCCAGGCCTTCTTTGAGGTTTAATACCTGAATGCAAAATCTTAAAATTATGCAGATTAAAGAAATATTCGAATGTAAAAATTTCCCAGCCCTAATTTTAAATATGTTTTTCGTTATTTTTCATATAATACAAATGTAATATAAAAAGTCAATCTAATTTTCCATTTCTCGAAATCCGATACATATTTCAGCCTGGTTGAATTGAGAAGTACGTGATCGATTCCTCCGAGTGTGTGATCTTCATAGGGTCGTTGGATGTCAGACATTTCCGTTGGAATCTGGGTATTGCGTTTTTTTCCCTCCGTGTGTGTCTGTCGGAACGCGAAGCGGGAGGGGGGGGGGAGGCGTTTGTGTAAAACGTGTCGTTATTGATGTGTCGGGTGGTTTCCGGGTGGCGGTTACGGAAACGTTAAAAGCGTGTCGAGATTTGTGGCGGGCGGCGAGCTCGCTGCGATACACACCGCCAGCGTTAATATTTATGAAAATTCTCGCACCCCCGCAATCGCGTCCGGAACGAACATTACCATTATGCAACATTGAATTGTAATTTTTAATAGTTCCGGATTTAATTGTGCTAAAGTTTTTTTATTTTTACTTTCCCCCAAATGAAAACAAACGATAGGTATTGTTTTCGCGGAAATTTTAAAATCAACGAATTTAAATTGAATCGTTTATTTCAGAAACTCGTTAAGCGCCAAAACGACAGGAAATTAATAGTTTTAAATTATTACTATTTGAACGAATGCATATCATTAAGTAGTCAAACTCATCTAGATTCGACTTTAAAATATATTAAATTTGTAGATAAATAATGTGTTTATTGCAGAAACCCGTCAAATGACGGCATATAAAGTCATTGATTAGTTTTTAAAAAATGATAAAATTGGCGTTCGACGGGTTTCTCAAATAAACGATTCAATTGAACTAAAGGGTGTTCTAAAAGTCACGCAAGAAGTAATTTTTTTTTATTGAATTGTTTCTCGGGCTGTATGGCATGTGGCTTCGTCTTGTTGAAACCATATGTCGTTCTTAAATAAATATTTAAATTTAGACAGAAAAAACTGGATTATCATGTCGCGAACTGTAGCTGCCAAAACTTCATTATTTTTAAAATATCGCTCAAGAACGAAAAAGCTTTTTTCGTGTAGCGCTCCATTTTTAATTACCCTGAAGTGTCAGCTGTTACGCTGTCAATATTTTTCGTTGGCAACTCTTTACCGTACAAATGACGAAAAATTAAAATCTTGCGTGAATTTTAGGACACCCTTTATAATGAGATCGCTCTGTTATTTTCTTTTTTCTTTGTGACAGTTACGGTACACATTTTAACACTTGTGACATATTTTAAAGTAAAGAGTGTCTTCCACTCCCAGACTAAGCATGAAGTAAAATTTCGAGTTTAAAAAAGCCACGCGTAGAAAATTTGTCGAGGGTCGCGCAGCGACCCGAGACAAATTTTCACGGGGCTTTTCTAAACTCGAAATTTTACTTCATGCGTCACGCGTATAAACCACATTATTACTATTTGAACGAATGCATATCATTAAGTGGTCAAACTCATTTAGATTCGAACCTTAAAATATATTAAGTTTGTAGATAAATAATGTGTTTATTGCAGAAACCCGTCAAATGGCGGCATTTGAAATCGTTGATTAGTTTTTAAAAAATGAGAAAATTGGCGTTCGGCGGATTTCTGAAATAAACGATTCAATTGATCTAAAGGGAGTCTTAAAAGTCAGGCAAGAAGTAGTTTTGATAGAAAACTAATATTTATGACTGTTCGGATTAGACGAGGAATTTTTATTACTCTAAAAATTCTCGTCCGTTTACCGAAATACGATATTCCATACACTCCTTGTGGAGAAGTACGGACAATGGCGCAGTCGCAAGTTTATGCGTAGGCACGGATTTGCTTGACCAGCTCACAGAAAAATGTGCACCCTTGCACGCCTTGGGACGAACGGGATAGTTCCTGTTTTCTACCTGACCCTTCGACGATACCAAATCGCCAACCTGGAGGAAATAAAAGCCATTTTGCCCCCCAATTTTAAATACTCGAATCATTTTTGTATATTTTCTTGTATATATTTTTTTTGTAAAATTCATCATGTTTTTAGACCTGTAAGTGTTAGATTCCTTTGGAATATTCGAGTTATTTAGAAGTTTTTATTTTATTCGGTGACATTCATCTTATTCCGTTCGTTACAAACAGTTACTTTACAACTAACACAAGTCGTAAAAGTTACAAAAATTACAATAATTAAACATTGTTTTCTTTATTGATTCATAAAGTATACAGTATAGGGATATACAGAGAGTTTTATGTAACACCGAACATTTTCATAACGATAATTTTTCTTTCAAGTATACATAAGCATACGTTGTACATTTGCCGACGCTCGGCTTTTTAAAAGAATTTAATTTAAAGCTCTAAACGAGTGTTTTCCACTCCCAGGCTAAGCATGAAGTAAAATTTCGAGTTTAGAAAAGCCTGAAAATTTGGTTTGGTCGCGTAGCGCGAAGCGCGGAGCGACCAAACCAAATTTTCAGGCTTTTCTAAACTCGAAATTTTACTTCGTGCGCCACCGGTACGAAACACTGATGCAATGTAAAATTTAGCGGTGTGTTTTAAACTTCGTAATATGTCAGTGTTTTGTATCGGTGGCGCATGAAGTAAAATGTCGAGTTTAGAAAAGCCTGAAAATTTGGTTTGGCCGCTCCGCGCTTCGCGCTACGCGACCAAACCAAATTTTCAGGCTTTTCTAAACTCGAAATTTTACTTCATGCTTAGTCTTGGAGTGGAACACACTCATTTCAAGTTTCAACTTGATTTTTTTAACAACTAGTATTTAAAGATTTACGACGTATACGGTGTAATTGGGACATGTATACTTGAAAGAAAATGTCCCTGTGTCTACAAGTTGAGGCAATAATTGCGAATGATTGGCTACAATTTTTAATAGTCATATAGGCAACCCAATTTACACATAACTTAAAAAGTAAAGGTGTCAAATTGAATTGGATGAACATATTCGGTGTTACATAAAATTCTCTGTATATAGAATAGCATATCGGGTAAAAGACCTCCATGGCTTTGGTGGCATATACGCACTTTTGTTGAAATTTTCAATGACTGATTTGTATGAATGTGGCTTAATTTCATTGATAGGTCAAGGGCTTGTTTGCAAAAACCTTAGATTTTAAATAATCTCAAAAAAAAATCCAACCGTGCTAAATACGATGAATTCAAATTCAAAGCTATTTGAATTCGAGAAAATAAGCTTACGCTTCTTATAGTTTGCACACTTTAAACATAATACATAAAATTACGAAAATTTGATCCGTGAAAATGCAAACAATGTCTTAATTAATAAGATATTTATCGTCTTAAGTCTTATTAATTAAGACATTGTTTGCATTTTCACGAAATACATTTTCGTAATTTTATATATTATGTGTTAAGTACAAAGATCTGGGCGGCTGATTCTGATCACCAAAACTAAAAATTACATGACCAGGAAATAATTCATGCAGTAATTGATTTTTTTTCGGGCTGTATGGCATGCGGCTCCGTCTTGTTGAAACTATATATCGTTCTCAAATAAATATTTAAATTTAGACACAAAAAACTGGATTACGTATTGTTGAAACCATATGTCGTTCTCAAATTAATATTTAAATTTAGACACAAAAAACTGGATTATGATGTCGCGAACTGTAGCTGCCAAAACTTCATTATTTTTAAAATATTGCTCAAAAACGAAAAAGCTTTTTTCGTGTAACGCTCCATTTTTAATAACCCTGAAGTGTCAGCTGTAATGCTGTCAATATTTTTTGTTGGCACCCCTTTACCGTACAAATTAAGCAAAATTCAAATCTTGCGTGAATTTTGGGACACCCGCTACAATGAGATCGCTATGTTATTTTCTTTTTACTTTGTGACAGTAACGGTACACATTTTAACACTTGTGACATATTTTAAAGTAAAGAGTGTCTTCCACTCCCAGACTAAGCATGAAGTAAAATTTCGAGTTTAGAAAAGTCACGCGTAGAAAATTTGTCTCGGGTCGCTGCGCGACCCTCGACAAATTTTCACGGGGCTTTTCTAAACTCGAAATTTTACTTCATGCGCCACGCGTATAAAATACTGACTTACAGTAAAGTCAACAATATAAAACGCTTAGATGTGATAGAGATTAATATTTACTAAGTCCCTATATTAAATACAGTATCACGACAAAAGGACGCGGGCATACGAACGCGGGACTTTTGGACGCAGTCATTTGGACGCGTGAAAGATGGACGCGACTAAAATTGGACGCGTCGACAAATAGACGCGAGACGAATAAACGCACGATATTTTGATGCCTGCGTATATTTATAGCATTCGACAATAATTAAATAAAATGCACAAGTCATTTTGCCCACGATGCCTATTCCACATACTTCTAGGTTTGACTAAGATTAGAGAAACGTTTGCAATAGAATAAATTGCGAATGCACGATTCCTATTCTATATACTTCTAGGTTAGGTTAGGTTAGGAGAAATGTTTGCAATGGAATAAATTGCGTAAGTCTCTCTGTGCATGATGCTTATTCCACATACTTCTAGGTTATTTTAGGTTAGATTAGGTTAGGAGAAAGGTTCGTAATACTTCCACATACTTCTAGATTAGGTTAGGTTAGGAGAAAAGTTTGCAAAAGAATAAATTACTCAAGTCATTTTGTGCACGATGCCTATTCCACATAATTCTAGGTTAGATTAGATTAGGTTAGGTTAGGTTAGGTTAGGTTAGGTTAGCTTCGAATCCTACAGACAGAAGATAGGCAAAACGACGGACGGAATGTGCCGTTATTGCAAGACAGCGAGCGACACGGCTCGCCACACGCTCATAGAGTGCCAGCAATGGCAAGCGGACAGAATAACACTAATCGAAGCGACAGGCTCGGCGGACGTAGAGAAAGTATCAAAGTCAATGCTGGATAACAAAAAGGCATGGGACGCGGTAAACACATTCGCACGGAAGGTGATGAGAACTATCGAGGGAAGCCGAAAGGGCAACCCAATAATTTGCTGAAACATCGACACTTGCCGCACTCTGAAGTAATATAAAATGGTCCCAGAGTGCAGAAACAAAAAGGGCAAAAGAGAGAGGGAAGGGTTTTAGTCGGTCGGAGATCCTCTCCAACCCGACACTATCCAGCCACATTAGACCAAAGGCTGGGTGTCTGTTAACAGATTTCCAATCCTCTCTATAAAAAAAAAAAAAAAAAAAAAAAGGTTAGGTTAGGTTAGGTTGGGACAAAAGTTTGCAATAGAATAATTTGCGTAAGTCTCTTTACGCACGATGCTTATTTCACACACTTCTAGGTTGGGTTAGGTTAAGAGAAAGGTTTGCAATAGATTTTATTTGTTTATATAGTTGCGTTTCACGATTTAGAATTTTTTTGAAACATATTTCATCTACCCCATTACTACGGGCAGAAAAAAATATGATTTAGTGTACTGGGTGTTTGATTAAGCGGCTGTATCTCATAAACTATTTGTCCTAGCATAATGCGGTAAAAAATTTCATGGAAAAAGTGGCCAAGAAAAATCGCTGGAAATTGTTTCTAAGTTTATAGCTTTGCCGCAAGTGGCCGCTATATCTAGAGTAAAAAATTAAAACAATGTTTATCAAATAAATGCCAAATTAAGCGATGTACAAAATATGAAAATCTTAATCTACGATAAATTTCATCTAATTTTATCTATCTTCACGTTTTTGTATGTCTCACATAAGATGCACGGGAGAACGAAAATGTCTAATTATTTAAATGCCTGTAACTTTTGTTAGGTTCCTCTGAATTAAATAAACTTTAGCTCATTTGATAGAAAATTGAATGCAATTTAAGACCAAATTCACTCTGATTTATTTTAAATAAATAAATAAATAATAATAAATAAATAAATAAACTTTATTCAAAAATTGTACTACAACGATAAACAAAATCAAACGTAGAACAAAAATGAAATGCGTCAAAAGGAAAGGAATATATAAACAAAGTATATATAAACAGAAAAATATTGATAATTACAGTTACGTATTTTGAAATTCTGTTATATTGTACGGTTCTATATAACATAGATACTGATACAATTTTTGCTTAAACGCATTTTTGTTTTGGTTGCCGTCCTTAATTGAGCTTGGTAGACAGTTCCACCATTTCATGGCATTATATACCGTACTCTTTTCAGTTATGCCTAATCTATGAATAGGTAGTGCGTAATTGTCTCCAAATCTTGTGGGATAACTGTGGGTATATTTAAAGTCCGCGAAGAGGGCTTTATTTTTATAATGAAATAATAAAGTTTCATATATATATAATCCCGTAAAGGTAAGTATACGTAATCGCTTAAACATACCGCGACATGACGCAGTATATTTCATGTTCAAAATAAGTCTTACGACTTGCTTTTGACAAATAAATATTTTGTTATAATCTACACTGCTGCCATAGAAAATAATGCCAAATCTCATCCTACTTTCAAATAAAGAGTGATACATCAATTTTAAAATATTATTACTAACAAATGCCTTAATTGATCTTATCATATAGCATACAGTATATAATTTATTTTCAACATATTTTACATGTTCCTTCCAGTTTAGCTTATTGTCAATTATTACACCAAGCAATTTTGATTCTTTTGCCACTTCAATGTGACTGTCCGCTATGTTGATTATTGGGCGAGTTTCTAATCTAGATAGATTTGTTTTGAATATCATTACAGTTGTTTTTGTTTCGTTCAAAATAAATCTATTTTGTTTAAACCAATTTTGCAGACATACATACAGCAAGCCTTCCCTGTCAATTACATTTTGCATTGTTTTGCCATAGACCAAGCTTGTTGTGTCGTCTGCGTAACTTTCAATGTGACAGTCTTCTTGGGTTATTGAACCGAATAAATCATTTATGTAAATGTAATTTTACGTTCGATATTAAGAAAATGAAGAAAATACGTTAATTATCTTAATCGCACCCCTTGTTAAGACAATCAACGTATTTTCTCCATTTTCTTTAATTTTTTAAATTGGAAAGCATACGTAAGTTACAATAGATAATTAAAATAAGAAATAGTGTAAAAGCTGGCGAAGACCGCATCCCAATATCTTTATCCTAACCGGAGATATATTGAAAATTGTGCAGAATGGGGTATTTTGTACTAATAGCGCCCTCTGATCCCTACTATAGACACTAAAATAAATTAGAATCCACAGTGTTTAAAAGTACATTTAAATATTTATCAATTTAGTCAAATTTTATTAAATTCGGTTAAACCTAACTTAAGTTACAACTATTTTATTGATTAGACTTTTCCATTTTCATCTGCATCTTATGAAAAAGCAAAAGTAACGAAAAGTTAATTGAAATCGAGAAACATTTAAAGTAGATTAACATTTACATATTTTTAACATATGCAGCTTAATTTTGCATTCTGAATAACATCTTGTTTTTATCCTTTGTGGTAGAGATTGCGCCCTCTACCAGCGAAACTAGATTTAATTATTGTATTCGTTTTAATTTCTTTTGTTTTGTTTGTTATTATTCTAATAAAGGATTGTAATAAATATTTGTAATTGTAGTAAATATACGCTGTCTTAAACATTCTACTAATCTCATAGCCTACTTTATTTTGAGATATTAAATAATCTTTAATTCACTTACATATTCGCTTTCCAGAGCATATAAATGGGGAAAAGTGATCTCCATCAATTTTTAAATTATTGTTTTTGACCTCTCGAACATAAAACAAAAAAGCCTAAAGGCCTACCAGATTTTTAAATATATTTTTATATGACACGCGGTTGAAAATGGGCAAATCTACCAGACTTTTTACAATATCTTTGGTTAGGATAAAGATATCAGGATGAGATTTTCACCACATTTCTCAGTATTCTATCCTGTAATAATCTAGCGTAGGAGAACTGTAGGTTATAATTTGAGATTTTTAAGAAAATCTAGAAAATATGTCGGTGGTTCAAATACGCGCTCTGGCGCTTTCTGCAAGAACTAAAGTAAACGAGAGTAAACAGTGATTTAAAGTGTTATCAAATGAGGTTAGCTTGATTAATTTCAGTTAATCCAAACAAAATTTACACGCAAAAGTTAACCTAGCTCAATTTGGCAGTTTTTTGAAAAAAAAAAACAGGTTTTGTATTTAGCGATAGATGTTATGCCCTCTAGCGGCGGAGGTAGGGACTTAAAACTAATTTCCAGTGATTTCTTCTGGCTACTTTCATTATGCAATTGTTTACCCCAACATGCTGCGATACATTGTTTCTAAGATACAGCCGGTGGCCACGCGTAATCAAACACCCGGTACAATGATTTAGTTTGAATTTGGCACTTTTAGCTCTTCAATATGGATGCCAATTTGCGCATATAGGTACACAGTACTAAAGCAATCTCCACTAAAAGCTGCACGAGGCGACAGCATTCATATGTCGCGCGTCCAAATATCACGCGTCCAATTGTCGTCGCATCCAAAAGTCGGGAGTCCAAATGACCGAGTCCAAAAGTCGCGCGTCCTTATGTCCGCGTTTAATTTTCGTATATCTATTAAAAACAGTCATCATAGTGATTTAATAACAAAATTCTAGTAAATTAAAAGACAGCCAACTAAGTGACTTACTGTCATAATACCAGAATAGTCGATATATAGAGACAAAATCTTACCATAGTCAAATAGTCAAAAGACAGCCAACCAAGTGACTTACAGTCACAATAGTCAAAATGTGAGTTTATGACTGTAAATCTCTAGTTTGACTGACATAAGTCAATCGTTTCAGCTTGACATATATCGGCGCCAGCCGACATTTAGTCCATTATGTCAACTTGACATAAGTCGGTGTGAGCCGACATTTGAACTATATATTGACATAAGTCGGCGCCAGCCGACATTTGGACTATAATAACAGTTGACATAAGTCGGCGGTAGCCGACAATTGATTTATAATGAGAGTTGACATAAGTCGGCGCCAGCCGACATTTAGTCCATCGTACTAACTTGACATAAGTCGGCGTCAGCCGACATTTGGACTATAATGACAGGTGACATACAAGTCGGCGCCTGCCGAAATTTGGACTCTAATAACAGTTGACATAAGACATTTAGTCCATCGTGACAACTTGGCATACGTCAGTGTTAATCTACATGTGGACTATAATGACAGTTCACATAACTCGACACAAGCCGACATTAGCTTGAATTGAACAATAATGAGATTTCTTTTTTACAGTTACAATACACATTTTCACACTAGTGACATTTTAAAGTAACGAGTGTCTTCCACTCCCAGACTAAGCATGAAGTAAAATTTCGAGTTTAGAAAAGCCCCGCGTAGAAAATTTGTCGAGGGTCGCGCAGCGACCCGAGACAAATTTTCACGGGGCTTTTCTAAACTCGAAATTTTACTTCATGCGCCACCCGTATAATCCACTGATTTACAGTAAAGTTAAAAATATATAACCCTTAGATGTAATGGTGAACAATACAAACCGAGATGTAGCGAAAAAAAAAAATGCAGAAATTACTTTTTTTGGGAATAGGTTTGGAATAATAAAAATAGAATTAGAATAAATTCAATTTTAGCAACTTTTCCATATTATTGATATTTAATCATCATATCTTTAATGAAGAAAGTGCTATAATGGGCACATCATTTTTTTTTTTACGCAAGGGGGTTTTTAGGGGGTGAGTTATGGGTATTGCCGGATATAGATCGAGTTCCGTTGGTTCTTGGGGCGTCTTTCCGCTCACCGACGCTGTTTGTTCCGAAGTGTTGGCCCATCTCCAGAAGATGAATTGTAGGCTGCGTAACGACCCTACCCGACGTTGCGGCAATGCACCACTGATCCATTAGCCACCGCCCGCCGCCCCCAAAGACGCCACTTGACATTTATCTGGGGCCTCTGGCCCCTCGGGCCTTCCACCCGGAAAACGTCTAATAAACATATCTAGCGGATGTATCAGCGGGAATGCAAACATATCATTAAACTTTGTTTTGCATTACATTATATGTTTGTGTGTGTCTGTTTGTGTGTGTCTGTGTGTGTGTATAAAGGTTCTTATTTGGGAGAACAACGAGCATCGCCAAAGGAGTTTCCGAACAAAGTATAGCTTCGAGGAATAAGGAGATTTGCTTTACATACATATTGTTTCAGAGATAAATAAATATCATCCTTGGCGCTTTCCCGCGCCTCCACTTGATATGCAGAACTTAAGACTCCGCTCCATTCCTGTCTACGATTTGTTTTGATTATGATTAGGTGTAAAGTCGTGCCATGTTGTGAAAGGTTTCATCTCTATACATTCGCCGGTTCATTAATATTCCTAGCGAGCATAACCCATCATGTCTACCGAGCCTCCGCTCTTTGATTGATGAGCTCTGCAGCGACCAATCTTCCTGCAAAATGTAAACGAACGCAAATTGGCCCAAGGACTACATTAAACCCTGCAGATTGCTAGATTCACCTGATGTTGATTCAACTCCCCATCCCCACCTCCACCTCCTCCAACAATCGATCAGACTTATTATTGCTGGATGCACCTTTCAATTGGGTATTACGATAACTGCCCACCCCAATCTGCTCGCAATAAATCATCGCAAATCCTCAAGGATTACGCTCGTGCGAAGTCTCGAAGCTCGCATCGTCCTTGCACTGCGCGCAGGTAATGAGCTAACCGTTGGTGTGGAAAATGAACTAGTCCGAACCATTACAAGCCGTCCATGCTGCACCTGTCCCTCAACCCCTCCTACTACAGCACTCGAAACTCCCATTTCGCAGCTTCTCTTTATTTATCTTACTAATTATAATTAGACAGTGCGAAAAGTTTTAAGTCTCCGTCGATCCTGAAAGATGCCTGCACGCACCGACGGGGATTTTAGTTAATTAATCACATTTTCTGGGATAAACTTTGTGAAACGAATTATTATTCTTGCACAAGAAAACTAAAACATTGAATTTAATAGGAATATGTTTTTTGAAGTTACATAAGGATTTCAAGTAACTTGGAATAAAAACACTAACACTTTCTTTGAAATATTTTTAATTTTGTTAGATGTTAATTAATCTTATTTTCTCAGATAAACTGTGTGAAACAAATTATTTGGCAAAAGAAAACTAAAACATTGAATTTAATAGGAATGTGTTTTTTGAGTAACACAAGGATTTCAACTAAGTTGGAATGAAAACACTAACACTTTCATTAAAATATTATTAATTTTTGCTAGATGTACATTTTGTAAATTTTAATTTATCTAAGTTAAAAGTAAAGTATTAGTTACCGTTAAACGGGGTGAGATTGGACACTTTTTAGACGTTTTAATAAATAGCGAAGTAATCATTAAAAAAATATGAAATAAATGACATTGCCTTGTGTGAAAGTAATGTGAGACATTCCGCGCCCAAATCCAAATTGTCAGGCTTTTCTAAACATAAAACTTTACTTCAAGCTTAATCAATGAGTGGAAACACTCGTGAGAGGCTTCAAATTTTACAAATCGAAAATAGAAACAAATACTTTACCTACGCCCTATCTAGTAACCGCATCATACCACATTGTAATCTTGACAAGTATGATTGACATTACACGTAATAGCTTTAACAAGTATATTACGTGCTGACAGCTGAACAGCTGATTGCTTACCGTACAACCAAATGACATTTCTTTGATGTATAGGGAGTTTTTCTTTAAAGTATACGTTTTCTAAATTCAGCTTATTTTCTTTAAATCTTCAGTTATTCGTTGTTTTTTTTTTAAGAGTTCAATTTGAAGCTTTAAACGAGTGTTTTCCACTCCCAGACTAAGCATGAAGTAAAATTTCGAGTTTAGAAAAGCCCCGTGAAAATTTGTCGAGGGTCGCGCAGCGACCCGAGACAAATTTTCTGGGCTTTTCTCAACTCGAAATTTTACTTCATGCGCCACGCGTATAAAACACTAACATATTGTGAACTCTATGTATATTAGAACCTCACTTGAAATCAGTGTTTTATACGCGTGGCGCATGAAGTAAAATTTCGAGTTTAGAAAAGCCCAGAAAATTTGCCTCGGGTCGCTGCGCGACCCTCGACAAATTTTCACGGGGCTTTTCTAAACTCGAAATTTTACTTCATGCTTAGTCTGGGAGTGGAAAACACTCGTTTAAAGCTTCAAATTGAACTCTTTTAAAAAACAACGAATGTCGGAAAATGTACAGCTTTATTCCCTGTATATTAATCAAGTAGTAATTTAGTTTTCATCATTGCTATGGTACTATTAAAAATTATTACAATAAATAAGTTGTTCTTTTATGCTGATTGTTTATTATGTAAGGGCGTAAGTAAAGTATCGTACGTTTCTCGAGTAGTATGGCAATTACATAGTCGCGGAATACTGCACTCGCCGCTGCGCGGCTCGTGCGCAACATGCCCGCTCATATGTAATATGCTGCATACCACTCTCGTTACGTAATATACTATTAAATATTACAGCATATACATCGGGTTATGTATACTAAAAAGAAACATTTATTAGTGAAAATGTCAACATATCTTAACCATAAATTTGTAATGCTTCTTTGCAAGATTTGCTATATGATTCATTAAGATAGTTGCTAGAAAAGAAGGTAATTGATAACAGCATAATAGTGCCAAATGATTATTTTTAAAATTTCCAGTAAGAGGAGAGTTATCTTCTCATGTCACTTTTTTGTAAAATAAAAAAATTTAAAATGTTGCTATTTTTTGCTCTTTATTATGAAACTATAGGAGGTACATGAAATTTACAACAGAAGTAATTATAAAGAATTTAAAATTGAGTTATTTAAAAAGAATAATGTTTTTGCGTAAACCTCATAGTTTTCGAGAAAAATATGAGGAAAGTACTTTGGTGGCCACATCATTTTTTTTAACGTTAAGTACATCTTTTAGAAATACATTTTTCAAACAAAAGTTGTCTGTTTTTAAAATATCTATACAACGATACTCCACACAACCTAGGTTGCCATTTTAAATTCAAAAGTAGAGTGCAGTGTTTCCCCCTTCCAGTAACTTCCGAAAGTCCAAGGCCTTTTTCTTGAAAACGTGACGCCGCACAGTAGGCCAACGCATGAAAAAACCTGGCCAAAATGAAAAAATAAAGTTTACCGAATTAATTCTAGTTTATAAAATTAGATGTAGATGGCATTAGTGTACACTGATTCAGTGCTGGAATGACATTCCAGTCGCCAATCTCCTTTGAATGTTCCGCCCAAACAAGTGAAACTAAAATAATGAAAAATGGCCGTTTTAAAAGTTGCAATTGCGAGTGTACTGCGCGAATAATTTTTCATCCTGGCTTAGATTCGCGTCCTCCAATAATGGATTGTACACTGAAAGGTAAGTTTACCAGATGTACACACGAATTAATTGAACACAAATCTCGTGTCCTTTTTAACCTCATTTCCGTAGTGTAAATATTTACAAATTATGACATACACAAATTTCTCCGCGTTGCTCCGCTTGGAGAAATACCTTCCCTGCTTCGTATTTTTATAGTAAAAAGGAAAATCCAAAAACTAGCTGCTTATACCTGCTATTTTTCCTTTTTTTTTACAATGGTGATTTGACTGAGCGCTGCAGCTCGTAAATTACCGGCCATGCTATGCCACGGGTATCGATGGCGGAAATCGCTTTATCTGTCAACAGACAATACCTTCTACCTGGCGGGCGTAAACACACAAAGTGGATTAGTATATAGGGTGTCCCAAAGTTTTATGACAGCTCTTAGGCTGGTAGAATATTGGCGTCAAATTAAAATGTCGAGTATTTCAAAACGACAACATTTTAAGATTTTGTATTGTTCAGTTTGTTCACACAATACTAATAATTTAATAAAATAAAACACTTTAACTTCGTTTGTATAACACAATATTTTTTATTTTTGTGACTGCAGTTTTGGCAACTCAACTTGCCATTATTAAGTAATAATTTAATTTTTTAGCATCTCAATCAATATGTTCTAAGCCTTATGATATATTTGAATACGTGAGAGAATCTTGGGGGCAACATGTAAATGACAAAGAAATCTATAATAAATCTCTGAATGATAAAAGTGATTCATTCTTGATTGATAAAATTTGTGAAATTTCTTACGTATTTATTTTATATGTTAAATGTTAAATCATTTGCGTATATCGTTCGCCCTCTGCGAATTTCAATGAATTTTTAACCAGATTTTGATTTTTTTAGACAAATTACATGTCTTTAATAGTGATGTTGTTATTCTAGGCGGTGATTTTAATGTAAGTTTTACTAAACAGGACTATAATGCAAAAAAGTTAAGCGTCATACTATTTTCCTATGGCTTACGTCAAACAGTTTATTTTAATACACGTCAAGGCAATTGTATAGACAACGTATTCACAAATACCTGTCGGGATTTATTTGAGACAAATTTGGAAGAAACGCTTCTATACGACCACGCTGGTATATCAGTGAAAATTGAAATACACTGTCGAGCATAAAAGTAAGGTCACTCCGTAATTTGAATTTTTTTAAAATTTTTTTAGAAATGTTTACTTTTTTACGTGTTTTTTTTCGGTTGTAACAGTTTACTAACTGATTGCTTGAATAAACAAAAACGTTTTTGTTGTTCAAAGTTTATTAAAAGTAATGAAAATGAACAATTTCAATTTGATATGCTAAGTAATAAAAATGAATAAGTTTACTTTCATATGCTTTTGTTGAAACAAACAAGCATAGTTTTTGTTTCTGTGATGACATCTATCTGTTGCAAATTGTTTGTGTATTGTTGTCATTGTTAGTGTTTTGCAATGATCATAAATCCTGTTGTTGAGGCACGAATTGTGGCGGCTTTAGAAGACCGCCGCGGTCTGCGTGAAATTGCGAGAAAGGTTGATGTAAGTCTCTCGAGTGTGCAACGAGTATGGCGGCGGTACGAAGAGCTCACTCGAAGACCTGGTTCAGGGCGAAGCAAGACTACAACAGCTAGAGATTACCGCTTTCTCGTTTCTAGTGCTCTGAGAAACCGAACGGTCACGGCAGTTTTCCTTCGAAATCATCTGCAAGAAGTGAGAAATGTAAACACAAATGAGTGGACAGTCAGGAGGCGACTTCATGCTGCTGGATTATCTTCTCGAACTAGAGCTACTGGACCTCCGCTTTCCCGTGAACACCGGATAGTGAGGTTGAATTTTGCACGAGAACACTTGGCTTGGACAATAGTGATTGGAGTCGCGTATTGTTTTCCGATGAATCGCGATTCTGTCTTACGGGCTCAGATAGACGTGTAAGAGTGTGGCGATGACAAGATATGGTCAAGCATGTATTGCCGAGCGACTTCAATTTGGTGAAGGATCAGTTATTGCATGAGGAGGCATATCTTTTGACACTCATACAGAGTTAGTCTTTATCAAGAATGGCACGTTGACTGCGCATAGGTACCTGACAAAGGATCTAAAAACTATGTTTTACCGTTCATGGTTATTCTTGGTGACGACGCAACATTTATGCATGATAACGCAAGGCCCCACACTGCTCAGATAGTTACTAAATATCTTGACGAGTGTCCAATCACGCGATTTGTTTGGACTGCTCGCAGTCCAGATTTAAATCCAATTGAGCATGTTTGGGATGAGATGGGAAAACGTTTATGGAAACATGTGTAGGCCCCCAGAAATTCTAGAGAGCTTCGCGACATACCGGTGCAGGAATGGAACAATCTTCCGCAGAATATGATCCAAAATATGATCCAGAGCATGCCTCGTCGTTTGCAAGCTGTTATCACTGCCAGAGGAGGAAATACTCGCTACTGAAGTCCTTAAACTTTATTTTGTTTCAACAAAAGCATATGAAAGTAAACTTGTTCATTTTCATTACTTAGCATATCAAATTGAAATTGTTCATTTTCTTACTTTCAATAAACTTTGAACAACAAAAACTTGTTTGTTTATTCAAGAAATCAGTCAGTGAACTGTTACAACCGAAAAAACACGTAAAAAATTAAACATTTCTAAAAAAATTCAAATTAGGGAGTGACCCTAGTTTTATGCTCGGCAGTGTATGTTACAAACCGCAAAATATAACTAAAGTTGTAAGACCGTTAACTGCTTTTGGGAAATTCTCATTTTATACGTTCATTGCTCAAACTAGTTTTAATTTTAGAAACGATTCAACCATAAAGGTTAACATGAAATGGAATTCATTTAATAGCATCTTACTTGCAAATTTAAATAAATGTTTTCCAACAAAAGTTATTGATACAGGGCCACAGTCAAATAAAACTAATATAAAATGGTTTATTCATAGTTGAAAACACTCGTTTAAAGCTATTTCCAAATTGAATTATGTCTTTTAACTGAGATATTTTTTATATCATTATATAATTTCATAGTAATAATTAATATTCAGTTGCTGTAATTACTTGTAATTATCTAAATTTCGGAGTGGGGGTAGAGATTGCTTACGTCACAAATGCTTGCTGAATTTAAATATGGTTACTTCATGATTTAAATAATTACAAGTAATTACAGCTACTGAATATTAATTCTTACTATTAAATTATATAATAATATAAAAAATATCTCAGATAAAAGACATAATTCAATTAAGAAATAGCTTTAAACGAGTGTTTTCCACTCCCAGACTAAGCATGAAGTAAAATTTCGAGTTTAGAAAAGCCCCGTGAAAATTTGTCGAGGGTCGCGCAGCGACCCGAGACAAATTTTCGGGGCTTTTCTAAACTCGAAATTTTACTTTATGCGCCACGCGTATTAAACACAGATTTTAAGTGAAGTTCAAATATACATTAATTTCACAATATTATAGTGTTTTTGTAGATCCACTGACAACATTAATAAATGTAATATTGAGATTCGGTATCTTCCCAGATGTACTTAAATCGGCTAAAATTGTGCCAATTTTTAAGAAAGGTGATAAAAACTAACCGTCTAACTATAGGCCAATTTCCATCTGTCCATCTTAAGTTAAGTTGTGTGCAAATAATGCAAAAACAAATGATCGATTGGTTTGAACATAATAACTTGTTCACGCAAAAATAATTTCTTTTTAGAAATGCCCTCTCTACGAGCGATGCCATTCTTACTTTCGTTGACCAAATATTAAATGGTTTTGAGTGCGAAATGTCATCAGTTGCTTCATTTATAGATCTGAAAAAGCATTTTATTGCGTCTCACACAACATATTTATAGAAACACTGAAGTTTTCCCATTTTAATATGATAAGTAGCAAGCTATTAACATCCTATCTGCAAAACAGATCACAAGCTGTTTTCTATCAGAATAACAAATCCAAATCCAAAATTGTTACAACCGGTGTTCCTAAAGGTTCGATCTTTGGCCTGACCTTTTTTTATAAAATTTATGAATGACCTTGTAACAAATTTGAACAACACAGAACTAATTCTATACGCAGATGATAGCACTATAGTTGTCACGGATAGGACGTTAAGTAAAGCAAATACGACAATCGCAATGCTCTGAAAGTTGTATCAGACTGGTGAAGCCGAAACGGACTATTACTCAATGAAAAAAAAAACTAAAACCATGTCGTTTTCAATAAATGAACCCGTGGAAAAGGATGCCAAGCGTTTCATGGGATTGCACGTGGACTTCAACTTAAGATGGGATTTAGAACGAAGCAAACTAGCTGGTAAAATATCTAAAAATGTTTATTGCCCTAAAAATTAAGTACGCAGGATCAATGATAAGACTACGTTTAAAACAGCATACCACGGATTTATCCAATCCCGCTTAAGATACGGTTTACTAGTGTGGGGTCACTCCGCTTCGAGTTTTGATTTTCGATTTTTAAATATTTCATCCGCTATATCCACTAAGCAAACAGAATTAAGTAATGTTTCATCAACATTACAACAACGGTTAATGTTGCTACAATGTTGATGTAACGTTATTTATTTGTATTTTTCTCAGTGGGTGTTAGATCTGCCATTTTTATTTTTGAATTTTAGACATTTAATCCGTAACCAGAGACCTCAAAAACTCTAATGTACACGTTTTAGGGAGTCTAATATGGACATTTACTACCTAGGCACAGGTTTTTAAATATTTGATCTGCCATATTGGATAAGCCATTTTGAATTTTTTCATCAAATTCGTAATTAGCGACCCCAAAAACCAATTAGGATCCAATTTGAAGGAACTCCTTACACACCTTCATATTTTGACCAGGTTTTTTAATGCTTTGGCCCACTGTGCGTCGTAGAGCTTCGAGAAATAAAATAGTATTACCAATGTCTACCTGAATAATGTAATGAAGGTAATTACATTTTTTAGGTAGACATTGGTGATATTATATTTTTTTTTGAAGCTGTACGACGTTACGTTTTCGAAAAAAAGGCATTGGACGGGTGGTCTGATACCTGGAGTTAGATAAATTAATGTTGGAGACAATTAGTCTAAATTTATAAAATATTGATTGATTTGTACAAAAATGTACACGTTTTAGGGAGTCTAATATGGACATTTACTACCTAGGCACAGGTTTTTAAATATTTTATCTGCCATATTGGATAAGCCATTTTGAATTTTTTCATCAAATTCGTAATTAGCGACCCCAAAAACCAATTAGGATCCAATTTGAAGGAACTCCTTACACACCTTCATATTTTGACCAGGTTTTTTAATGCTTTGGCCCACTGTGCGTCGTAGAGCTTCGAGAAAAAAAAATAGTATTACCAATGTCTACCTGAATAATGTAATGAAGGTAATTACATTTTTTAGGTAGACATTGGTGATATTATATTTTTTTTTTGAAGCTGTACGACGTTACGTTTTCGAAAAAAAGGCATTGGACGGGTGGTCTGATACCTGGTGTTAGATAAATTAATGTTGGGGCAATTAGTCTAAATTTATAAAATATTGATTGATAAGGCTGATAAATGT
Source organism: Philonthus cognatus (assembly GCA_932526585.2). Lineage (NCBI taxonomy): Eukaryota > Metazoa > Arthropoda > Insecta > Coleoptera > Staphylinidae > Philonthus > Philonthus cognatus. The sequence continues at coordinate 81,418,060 of OW052245.1, read as the reverse complement.
TGAAAGTTCATCTTCACTTTTATATAAATAAAACAATTTAAGCACTTTCAAATATATATTGTGCATTAGCTGCAATTGTTTTGCCACACTGTGGCTTCTTCAGGCAAAAAAATGATTATTTCTTTGCCTGAAGAAGCCACAGTGTGGCGAAACAATTATAGTGAAATCACAATATATATTTGAAAGTGTTTAAATTGTTTTATTTATATAAAAGTCTAAATTTATTACCGGGTTTAATATTTTTTTGTATACAGTAAAGTGTACTGTATACAAAAAATATTAAACCCGGTAATAAATTCAGACTTTTATATAAATAAAACAATTTAAACACTTTCAAATATATATTGGATAACTAATTTTTGTATTTTTTTTTTTTTTGAAAATGTATTTTATTAACGCCTAATCATGTGCTGCAAATGTCCAGATATTCGTTGCTATATTTTTAAATTATTCAATTTATAGCTTTAAACGAGTATTTTCCAGGCCTGCTCTGCCTTATATCACCAACTAATCAATATTCCTCTTGATGTTTTTGTTACATTTTTATATAACTTTTCTAAATGTATCCGGATCACTTACTCCGAGCTCCGTTTCAAAATTAAGATTTCGCCCCTAAATTATGATAACTCACTTTCGCATTTCAATATTTTTACAACTTTCACAATTTTCCGTTTGATTAATATTCCCGAAAATGGTCGCGGGGGAGTTTCGGTCGCCTCGCGCAGTACGGTAAGGGGGGAAGAAATTGTATAAATTATAAATGTCGGCGCGTTTGTGCCGGATTAAAAATGGAACTTGTTGTGTACTTTATTATGCATGGGGCGAGCTGCTTCGTCGGGTGCCGTTTCCTTAAGCGATATATTAATGTTGGATTAATTCGCCGTGCCGAAATTGGATCCGTCGTTTTTTTCCCGCTCTATTTCCTTCACCGTCACCGCGAGTTTTCCTCCTGGTTGAAAAAACTGACGGATAACACCTTGAAATATTGTTTATTGCCTGTATGAAAAGCGGTTAGTCGCCCGGACAATGAAATATTAGCACACGCCCGGCGCATCCACCATAAATAATACGCCGGAGAATTTATAAGAGCTTCATGTGTGCTTTCGTGTTAATTAAATAGCAGTGAGTTTGTTTTAGCGAATATTCTGAAGTTTTGTTGAAGTTGCATTTTAATTAAAATCTGCGTGCGTGTGTATGTGTGTATGTTTGCAAAATATTTACACTATAAAAACTAAAGTGTTTTATGTTTATACAAATACAAGCCCTTACTTTCTATACTGTTATAAAAGAAAAAATACAGAAACTATAAAATATTACTTAATTACATTTAAATTATTGCAAGTTTATAAGTAAACTAATATTTTCCAAATTAATTTGCGTTTGTGTGTATGTTTGCAAAATATTTACACTTTAAAAACTAGAGTGTTTTATGATTATACAAATACAAGCTCTTATTTTCTTTACTCTGAAAATAAAACAAAAATAGAGAAATTATAAAATATTACTTAATTACATTCAAATTATTGTAACTTTAAAAGTAAACTAATATTTTTTACAAATAATTTGCGTGTGCCTGTATGTTTGCAAAATATTTACACTGTAATAACTAAAGTGTTTTATGCTTATACAAATACAAGCTATTATTTTCTTAACCTATACATAACAAACAAAAAAAATGTGAAATTTTAAAATATTACTTAATTCCATTCAAATTATCACAATTTATAAGTTAGCTAACAATTTCTAAAAATGCATGTACAGTGCAACTCGGGTAGAGGTCAACCTATGCATCCCCTTCTCAATATCCAAATATTGTAACGTGCGACTCGAAAAGAGGAAGACGTCCGCGTTTAACCGATCTTAAATAGTACGGCCACCGGCTTATTGAACCTGCCCCCGGCTATAGAATTGCCTCCGGCTTATTAGTGTACCCAAGATGAATTAGGGAGAAAAAAAACCGCAAGTCCTCCCCAAGACGTACGAGGATTAAACCAGAATAGTCCTTTAATTCCTCCCGAATTGGAGAGGCCACCCCCGCTGGTATACTTTTTTATAGAGCTACGAAACAATGCTTATACAAATACAAGCTTTCATTTGTTTAGCTCTTATAGCTAAAACAAAAATTATAAAACTTTGAAATACTACCTTATTACATTCAAATTATCGCTACTTTCTAAGTAAGTTAAGAAAAATTCTTATACTTATAAAAAATATAATTTTTTAAAATGTTACATGAAAACGTTTAAAAATATACAAGAAATGTTTCTTTTAAGTATAGATACAGGGAGTTTTTCTTTTAAGCATACATATCCCCAATATGTTCTGTAAATTTTCAAATATCCGTTATTTTAATATAAAAAATTCAATTTGTAGCTTTAAACGAGTGTTTTCCACTCCCAGACAAAGCATGAAGTAAAATTTCGAGTTTAGAAAAGCCTGAAAAATTGGTTTGGTCGCTCCGCGAAGCGGAGCGGCCAAACCAAATTTTCAGGCTTTTCTAAACTCGAAATTTTACTTCATGCGCCACGCGTTTAAACCACTAATTTCAAGTAAAGCTCACTTGTTCACAATATTTCAGTGTTTAATACGCGTGGCGCGTAAAGTAAAATTTCGAGTTTAGAAAAGCCTGAAAGTTTGGTTTGGCCGCTCCGCTTCGCGGAGCGACCAAACCAAACTTTCAGGCTTTTCTAAACTCGAAATTTTACTTCATGCGCCACGCGTATTAAACACTAATAAATATAAAACGTTTAAAAATATCCAAGAAATGTTTCTTTTAAGTATACATACAGAAAGTTTTTCTTTTAAGCATACATATCGCCAATATGTTCTGTAAATTTTCAAATATCCGTTATTTTATTATAAAAAATTCAATTTGTAGCTTTAAACGAGTGTTTTCCACACCCAGGCAAAGCATGAAGTAAAATTTCGAGTTTAGAAAAGCCTGAAAATTTGGTTTGGTCGCTCCGCGAAGCGGAGCGGCCAAACCAAATTTTCAGGCTTTTCTAAACTCGAAATTTTACTTCATGCGCCACGCGTTTAAACCACTAATTTCAAGTAAAGCTCACTTGTTCACAACATTTCAGTGTTTTCAGTGTTTAATACGCGTGGCGCATGAAGTAAAATTTCGAGTTTAGAAAAGCCTGAAAGTTTGGTTTGGCCGCTCCGCTTCGCGGAGCGACCAAACCAAACTTTCAGGCTTTTCTAAACTCGAAATTTTACTTCATGCTTAACCTGGGATTGGAAAACCCTGGCTTAAAGCTTTAAATTGAATTATTTAAAATAAGCCTATGCATTTGTATACCTAAAACGAAAATTCTCTGTATTTTTATGGATTTATTTACGTTGTAAATTTTTAGGAATTCATTGCTTATAAAAAGCGTTCAATTTTAAACTTCTAACCATTGTTTATATTCTTTGATTAAGCATAAAGTAAAATTTCGAGTAAAAAAACGCGTATAAAACACTAAAATATAGTGAAAATAAAATTATACATGAAGTAAAATTTTGAGTGAAACACACGTATAAAACACTGAAATATTGTAAAAATAAAAATATACTGCTGAATAAATATTAATTAATTATTGCTTGAGCGCTATTTAAAATATTCTGCTAAACAAGAGAATATTTTGAATTTTACAAAGTTTCAGCGTTTTATACGCGTGGCGCATGAAGTAAAATTTCGAGTTTAGAAAAGCCTGAAAATTTGGTTTGGTCGCTCCGCGCTTCGCGCTACGCGACCAGACCAAATTTTCAGGCTTTTCTAAACTCGAAATTTTACTTCATGCTTAGCCTGGGAGTGGATAACACTGGCTTAGAGCTTCAAATTAAACTCTTTTATAAAACAACGAATAGTACAACTTTGATTAATTAAATATTTCTTGAATAACTTTCTCATTTATCACTTGGTGAAATATTTTGAAACATTATTGAAGGATAAATAAACAAACCAAGTGTTTTTAATTTATCCTTCAATATTATTTATTAAATATGTTTTTCCGTGGGTTAAGTGAGAAATTAATTCAACATAAAACAACGAATCTTAGAAAATTTACTGCTTATGCACCAGGGTATGTTTACTTATTAGAAAAAAGAAATTTCGAGTATATGTTTATATTTATTCCAACTTTTTAATTAAAAAAATGTGAACCTTTCAAATATTGCACAAAAACATTCAAATTACCCCATTTTTATAAGTAATCTAAAATGTTCCACTCGGCTGACACAAGACATCGACTTTTTTCCACCCAAGCCGAGGCAACAGCTCCTAATAATTAATAATCCCCCTCATTTTAAAAATAAAACAACCGGGTTGGTGTGACTTTGAAAAATTAATTTTAATAATGAACATCTTTGCCCTTCTCTTCCTCCAAATCGAAAAAAGGGGCACGTCTAGTACGACCCTCGTCACCACTGCCCCAGGGGTTATTAACGTTTTTTTATTTTTTTATTTTGCGACCTGAAAACTTTTAATTTGCCACGCTGAAAAAGGAATCAAAGCCCAGGACACATACATACACATATATGCATGCATGTACGCTTGGATAAAATGATTTAAAAAAACAGAATATCTCGTTGCTATTTCAGTGTGCTAAACTAATTTCGTTGCATCCGTGATATTGAAAACGCTCGGGGTTTTTTTGTCAAAGGGTTTTTTTTACGCGCGCTGTAATTAATTCTATTATGTAACTAAATTCAGCCTTAGTTAGTCTATTATATTACTAATGATAATAAAAAAATATATATAATCGTATTTATTTGTGAATGTATTTCGAAACGAAATGTATGCCGATTTTTTTTACGAAGTAAACATAAACTTTAGTTTTTTTGTGTTATCTTAAAAGCCAAGTAAGTCTTTATTGTACTTAGAAAAAATATTTAGTTTACTTGATGTTTCTTGCTTAATGAGAATTTAGAAAATATTCTTGCATTTCTCTTTGATTTTTATGTTATTATTAAATAAATTAAAGCATGTTAAGCAATTTATATATATATATATTAATTTTTTCAAAATAGTTCAATTTATAGCGTTAACGAGTGTTTTTCACTCCCAGGCTAAGTATAAAGTAAAATATCGAGTTTAAAAAAGCCTGAAAATTGGTTTGGTCGCTCCGCGAAACAGAGCGGCCAAATCAAATTTTTAGGTTTTTCTAAACTCGAAATTTTACTTTATGCGCCACGCGTATAAATCACTGAAATATTGTGAAGTAAGAAATACATTAAAATATACTTTTTAAAAAAATAATAATAATTGAAATATTTTAATAAGAAAATATAAGATTTAGTTTTAGAAAGTAAACAGAAACTTCAATTTTTTTGTGTTATCTTAAAAGCCAAGTTAATCTTAAATGTACTTCGAAAAAATATTTAGTTTACTTGATGTTTCTTACCTAACAACCATTTAGAAAATATTCTTAAATTTCTTTTGTTGTTTTAATGTTATTATTAAATAAGATTAAGTTATTAACTTTATGTAAAAGTTTGTATAAGATTGTGAAAATTTGTATACCGGAAATAAAGTAAATTAAATTAAATTTGTACTTTTAAAAATTGTCACTTCACTTAATATTTCTTTTATTATAATAGATTTAAGCATATAAAGCAATTCATATAAATTAATTTTTCAAAAATTTGCTGTTTTTCAAAATAGTTCAATTTGAAGCGTTAACAAGTGTTTTCCACTCCCAGGCTAAGCATGAAGTAAAATTTTGAGTTTAGATGAGCCTGAAAATTTGGTTTGGTTGCTCCGCGAAGCGGTGCGGCCAAACCAAATTTTCAGGCTTTTCTAAACTCGAAATTTTACTTCATGCGCCACGCGTATAAATCACTGAAATATTGTGAAGTCAGAAATGCATTAAAATATATTTTTTCTAATGGAAGTTATAATCGTAATATTTTAATAACAAAATATAACATTTCGTTTTAGAAAGTAAACAGAAACTTGATTTTTTTGTATTATCTTGAAAGCCAAATAAACCTTGAATGTACTAGGAAAAAATATTTAGTTTATTTAATATTTCTTGCTTAATTAAAATTTACAAAATATTCTTGCATTTTTCTTGTTGTTTTCATGTTATTACTAAATAGGTTTAGGCTATTAACTTTACGTAAAAGTTTTTAAAAAAATGTAAACATTTGCACACCGTAAATAAATTAAATTGAGTTAAATTTGTACTTAAAAAAATGGTTACTTTACTTAATATTTCTTGCTTAAATTAAACTTGCAAAAAATGTACATTACATATACAGAGTGTCTTACCAAAATTGCACATTGAAAGTATACAGACTTTTAGTTAATGTATAAGTATTGTAGTAAGTAGTTGTTTTAATAAATATTTGGAAAAGTCTCATCAAGACTTAATTTTTGTAGAAAGTCTATATTAACTTTTATTTGTTTTCATATTTTGTAAATATTTTGCAAACAATTGGCAAATTAAATTCTACTTTATGTTAATGTACTATAATTAATTTAATTTTTGAAAGATTTTTTTAAGAAGGTAAAAAAATATTCATCTTCTTAATTTGAATGAGATACAGACTATTAAAATGTATTGAAACTTTAATACATTTTAATATATTTAATATTTAAAACATATTTAATATGTATCTCACTCAAGCTAAGAAGATGAATAATTTGACATTTCCAAATAAATAACAAACTTTTGTACCTTATGCTGAGTTGGAAGATGATAACCATAACATTCCTAATTAAATACTGTAAAGTTGAGGCTGTCAGTTCTTGAAACTCCTTAATAACACTTTAATAAAACACTTAATTTGCTTAGGTTTCAAAATTATATTTATTGTACTACAACAATTGTTTCACCACACTGTGGCTTCATCAGGTAGATGAATGGTAATGCAAGGAGTTGACAGTTGTCTTAAATAGTAATTAGTGTTAGAATTATATTTTAACCTGTTTTATTGTATCCTTATATCTCGTGTGTAGGCATTGTTAAAATACATTTTAATAATTAGTTTACACACTCTAACTGTTACCAAAACGTCCTACAAATACCTCCTCCCTAAATTTATTCTTAGACTGTTGAAACACAAACGACAACTATACCGAGACATCAGACAAACGGACACACCGGAACTTAGACAGAAATTTAATAAATTGAACAAGGACATTAAAAAAACACTCATCTTCGAATATAAGACGGACGTTTGGCTAAAGTCATACAGAGACATTAATGACCTTAAAGGCAAGACATTTTGGACACAAATAAAAAAACTCTCAAAATATAAAATAACTGACAAACTTCAACAAATAACTGACCCTGACACGAACGAGACAATCACGGACATAAATATAATGGCCAACAGATTTGCCATCCATTTCAACAAAACATATAAAACCACAGAAGACACGGACTATGATCATAACTTTTGTAACAATGTCGAGGACTGGTACAAGGACTATTTTAAAAAGACTAACCTAACAAAACCAAATGAAATATTTACCAAAGACGAATACGACGGACATGAAAACGTACATAGACGCATCCTTAAATCCTTACCACTCCATATCCACGACCACATACTGAATATCCTTAATTATAACCATCAGAATCATTACTTCCTACCAGAATGGAAGACTGGTATCATAATATGCCTACCGAAACGCGACCACAACCCATCCCTTATTTCCACCAACGTCCAAGAATACTCCTCCCTGTCTTTTATAAACTATACGAATCCCTTCTCAAAAGTAAAATCCTCTCACTAATCTCAAAACGCATCCCCAATTATTAATTTGGATTCCTTCCTAAACGCTCCACTAATCATCCACTTACCATTCTCACATCCAACCTACAGACATCCCACTTCGAAGGCAAATCCTCTGCAGCCCTATTCATCGACATCCAAAAACCTTTTGACTCTGTATGGCACAAAGGACTTCTCTTCAAATGCAACCTCCTTAACATACCTCCACACCATGTTCACATACTTCACTCATTACTCTTTAACAGATCATTGAAAGTAAGAATCAACCACTGTCTCTCCTCTCCTTTTGCGCCAGAACAAGGTGTTCCTCAAGGTTCCCCTCTCTCTCCACTCGTGTATAATATTTTCTGTTCCGATATCTTCCATCCTAACCCAAAACATTTTAACCCATCAAAATACATCCTGCAGTTCGCCGATGATACTGCCCTTATATCCCATGCTCCTACCCCGACCAAAGCTTTCCAACTTACCATGAATTAATTGACACCCTTAAACAGTGGTTCGCAAAATGGAGAAAATCAACAACTACCCCTTTACTATCTCCATATAACAAAACCCAATTTATCCCTGCCCTAATATTAAATATCTTGGATTTATTTTTGACCACAAACTTAACTTTAAAAAACACACTTGTGATATAAAAAACAAAATTACCACTCGGGCAAAGCTGTTCAAAAATTTAACATATAAACAGGCTGGTATAAACATTAGATCAGCTACACTAATTTACAAAATGATATGTCGTCCGTTGATAGATTACGGATCCATCCTATTCTCCACACCCCAAAATCCCACACTCCACCATATCCAAGTTAGCGAGCGAGCATCCTTAAGAACCCTTACTACAATCCGCCATCCTTTATTCCCGCTACATAATCCCTCTAACCAACTTGTCTACGATACCACTCACATAATCCCCATAGATGAACGCCTTCAATTCCTTTCCGAAAAGTTTTCTAAAAACAATTTAAATTACGCATTATTTCCCAATACTGTTTCCATCGAAGTCCCACTATACTTCCCAAATATAAAAAACCAGCAGTAACCATATTTGAATTCATTTCATCATTTCACCCATACACTCATTAAGAACTGACGTAAGACATTAACCATCACTAGGCAGAAAGACCTCAGATCGATAGCCATTTGACAGCGATAGTGACAGTTACATCCTAACATTGATTAATTTTTCATATATTCTCAAATATTATTTAAATAAACTGTAAAAGTTACTTTTCTGTAAATAAAGATATTATATATATATATATGTATAAATATATATATATATATATATATATATATATATATATATATATATATACCAGGACAAGAAGTAACGGTCGTACTACGTTAAGAACAGAGACGTTCGGAAGACGGATCCGAATGCCCTGTTAGGATCCGTCTTCCGAACGTCTCTGTTCTTATATATATATATATATATATATATATATATATATATATATATATATATATATATATATATATATATATATATAATTAGTTTACCATTTGTTCTATATATTTTCGTCCTAGTTTAGTTAATTGTATTTTCTTATTTATCGTTAAATTATCTCTAACGTTGTTTAAATATGTGGTTATTTGTACTTTGTTATTTTCAAGCTACCCCCGCCCCCCTCTTTCGCATTGTTACCTTTTCACCCCCTCTTTTCTAATAAGCACTAATTACTATTTAAGACAGTGGTGGGGAAACTTTTTTTAAGACGGGCCATTTGTAATAACCAGACAATCGTAGCGGGCCAAAGAATAATGCTTAATCGTAGGTAGGTAGTTTTTATGCGGGTCGTCACATTACGAAGTAAGAACGCGTTCAAACATTCTCACCACGGCACTCTTAAACGGGCCGGATTGAACCTTTCCGCGGGCCGTAGTTTCCCCATCACTGATTTAAGACAACTGTAAACTCCTTGTATTATCATTCATCTACCCGATGAAACCACAGTGTGGTGAAATAATTGTTGTGGTACAATAAATATAATTTTTAAACAAATTGAGTGTTTTATTAAAGGGATTTCTAATTAACTTGATTTTTGTCTAATTCAATGCTCGGTTTAGTGGTTGATTTATATTTTATAATATAAAACCGTGAAATGCCACTAATTTTTTAATTTATGACTTTGAATCAAAATTACAAAACGCAATGAAACAAATTCTGCACAGCCCAACAAACACACAAACAATCCAATTAATCATGCTACAATATTACCGTAAAAACAAATTGAGTTCGCCGCGCACACGAAATCCCGCCAGAGTGTTGTCAAATAAATAATTTACCGATTTTCATCATATAAATAAACGCGCGGAAATTCGCGTCGATTTGAATTTTTGGGAAATTCATCCGACCCGCAATCGCGTTTTGTAAAAACCGGCGCGTGCATTTGACGGCGCACGTGTAAATCTATTTAATGTAAAAGCAGCGCGCTTTATTAAATTCCAATTTTAAAATTAAATCGCACAATTCACTACAGCAAGGTGTGTGTTATTTAATTAATTATACTCCGGGCAAAAGCTACACTGTGTTATTTAGTTCGTTTGATGTTTGGAAATAAAAATAAATAATTAGTTATTGTTAAATGTAAATGCAGACATGAACTTTAAATCTGGAAATATTTCTATTATTATTAGTTTTAGTTGAAAAATAATAGTCTGTATTATATTATGTGTATGCTTAAAAAGTTCACTCCAGCGAAGTGTTGGTTATTTAATTAATTATGTTTTGAGGCAAAAGCTGCACTGCATTATTTAGTTTGTTTAATGTTTAAAAATAAATAATGGATTATTGTTGAATGTAAATGCAGATATCAACGTAAATAATTATGAAAATTTTTCTATTATTATTATTAATTCAAAAGTTATGCATAATAAATATTATACATCAAGTGAATTAAACACGATTTTATTCACGAAAAGATTTTTGATTTCACGAGCGCCTCAGCGCGAGTGAAATCATTTCTTTGAGTGAATAAAGGTGTTTAATTCACGTGGCGTATTTATGTTTTTATTCAATTTTGACGAAATTGTAAAGAAAATGTACTTTACATTTATTTTTAAATAAATTTTTTAACTCACTAGTGACCTAAAAAAATGTTAGTTCACTAGTGAATAAAACCTTGTTTATTACGGTTGTTATGGAGTTAATAATGTCGATTTAAATTAACAAAATTGAATAAAATATTTAATTCTGTAAATAATGAACTTATATATATATTATAATTATTAATACGAAATGTTTTACTAAGTGAAAGGTTAAGAAATAACAAATTTTATATGTTTAATTGATTTCTCACTTAACGCGTAATAAAACATTTTTAAATCTAATTCCTCTTTGAAAATGACGAATGGTCATCGTGTTTTACTTAAATATCCAGAAATAGCAATTTTTTCTAGACAATCGAAGTTTGCAAGCTTTGCTTAGACAAAATAAACATTTGTAAAATATATGAACCTAAGTTTTAGGATATAGAGTATATTTAAAACTTCTTAATATTTTAGTGATTAATACGCGTGGCGCATGAGTAAAATTTCGAGTTTAGAAAAGCCTGAAAATTTGGTTTGGTCGCATAGCGCTACGCGCTATGCGACCAAACCAAATTTTTATACTTTTTATACTTTTCTTACTTAATATTTTTGTCCAATAGTTTTACAGTAACAATAACTTTCTTCTGGAAATATTTTATTTGTTATTATACATACTGGTTTTTTTTTAAGTATACTTATTCCAAATTCAGCTTATTTTCTGTAAATCTCTAGATATTCCTTGTTTTTTTTTTTAAGTCCAATTTGAAGCTTTAAACGGGTGTTTTCCACTCCCAGACTAAGCATGAAGTAAAATTTCGAGTTTAGAAAAGCCCCGTGAAAATTTGTCGAGGGTCGCGCAGCGACCCGAGACAAATTTTCTGGGCTTTTCTAAACTCGAAATTTTACTTCATGCGCCACGCGCGTAAACCACTAAAAGATTGTAAACTTTATGTATATTTGAACCTGACTTGAATCAGTCTTTTATACGCGTGGCGCATGAAGTAAAATTTCGAGTTTAGAAAAGCCCAGAAAATTTGTCTCGGGTGGCTGCGCGACCCTCGACAAATTTTCACGGGGCTTTTCAAAACTCGAAATTTTACTTCATGCTTAATCTGGGAGTGGAAGACACTCGTTTATGTGATAATTTGTCGAAATTTTATATCATGGCCTACTCGTATCAAATTTTATTATTTTTCACCTTGTCAAATATATGCCAGAAGATTTTCCGATTTACAAAATGAGTTTCACAATGTACCAAATACTTTTCCCTTTAATATTTTTGCTAAACATTTTTGCAGTAACAATAACTTTTTTGTGGAAATATTTTATTTGTATTTATACATACAGGGAGGTTTTCTTTTAGGTATACGTATTCTAAATTCAGCCTATTTTCTGTAAATCTTTAGATATTCCTTGTTTTTTTTTTAAGTTCAATTTGAAGTTTTAGACGAGTGTTTTCCACTCCCAGACTAAGCATGAAGTAAAATTTCGAGTTTAGAAAAGCCCCGACAAATTTTCTGGGCTTTTCTAAACTCGAAATTTTACTTTATGCGCCACGCGTGTAAAACACTAAAATATTGTAAACTTTATGTATATTTAAAACTCACTTAAAATCGGTGTTTTATCCGCGTGGCGCATGAAGTAAAATTTCGAGTTTAGAAAAGCCCAGAAAATATGAATTAAGTCAAAAACTCTGTAATATATTGAAGCTTAAAGATATCTTTAAATATGGAAGAAGTCTGGGAGTGTAAAACACTCGTTTATAGCTTCAAATTGAACCTAAAAAAAAAACAAGGAATATCTAAAGATTTACAGAAAATAGGGTGAATTTGGAATACGTATAAATAAATAACTAAATGTCACGGGGCTTTTCTAAACTCGAAATTTTACTTTCTGCTTAATCTGGGAGTGGAAAACACTAATTTTCGGAAACACTAATTATGGATACAGGATTATGGATTAAGGGTAATAAAGATCGGTGAAAACAAAATATCTATTTACTCGTTTAGGAGATTATTGTCGGGGTTTTTTGAATTTTTTAAAATTTCAGCGGCTTCTAATAGGTTTAGTTTTGTGCCTTTAGTACAGCTGTAAAGAAATTTAACACGTTTTAGTTCAGGTAATTTATGTTTACAATCTAAAGAATGGTTGACAAAGGTGCTTGAATCATGATTTAATCTAAAGGCGCAGAAATTGTCGTTATATCGGGTTACAAAGCTACCGACATATATGCTATTACATTCCTTTTTGAAATTGTACAAACCCAGCCAGTCAATTTTATTTTGTTCACGCATAAAATATTATTTATTATTTGTAAATTATTCCAAATATTCATTGTGTTTTTGTTTTCATTTCATTTGGCCGAGGTTTTGTGTTCGCAGTTTAATTATCAATAAAATAAAATTTATAAAAAAAACACACAAGTGTTTTCCAATGTTTTGTTAATGATATTTCGGTGTGTGAAAATGATGCTGGGAAATGTTATCGCTCCATTCTGATTCATGGGCAATTTCGCCGAGTGTTTGAACGGGACGAACAAAAAGTAATAAAGCGAATAACAAATCCGGAAAATATATATGAAACCGTAATTATATTCGTACAACTTCGCTTCGTGTAATCGAAAAGTTTGTGTAATTATTATCACCATAAATAATATTAATTTATATTATATTACCGCTATTGGGGAAATTATTTTTAATATGAATTTAAAAATGTTGAATTTTCATGAAAAAACCGCACAGGTTGTTTTTTTGGAATATGAATAACAAAAATTCATAGACGAAAAATCTTCAGTGGCTTATTTATAGCAACAGAATATTAAAAAAATATATTTTTAGAAAAATAGAGCAAAACTTTAATTAATTTGGTCAAATTGTATGTGTTTTATTTTAATTGAAAGTTCTATCATGTTTGAAAAACACCCATACAGAGAATTTTTTATTGCATTTTTTGACGAAGAAGTTTTTCACCCATGCAGCCATTTTGTTGAGAGGTGAAATGTAATTGACAAACCGTGATAAGGTTTTGACATATAGGGAAATGTAGTGGTATATAGGAAAATGTATTTGATAATTGAGAAGTATATTTAAGATCAAGGGATACATACATATTTGATATAGTAAGAAAGTAAGTAAGATTTATTCGTGTAACTTATATATAAAAGTTTACATTTGTCAAGGTAAAAGAAAATATAAGTGTTTAAACACTGAGCTAGGTACAATTAATATATGTATATATAGTCGCAAACATATTAAAAATATTAAAATATTGAAAACACTAAGATAACATAGAATAATTTAATATACAGTTACAAACGTATTAAAATATTAAAGTGGCAAAAATTACAAACATATTAGAATGGCAAAAATTACAAACAAATGAAAATTGCCAATTCAAAAGTTTATCTTATAATAATGCTCTACGCTATATAGTTCGGCTTTTATTAGCATTATCCTGATACTCGTTTTGAATTTTATGTTTGAAAACTGTTTAATACTATCAGGTAGGTGATTATAGAACTGAATACTTTGAACAATGAAGCTTTTGTGGGTTTTATTTAGGCGATGTGCTGGTATAAGTACCTGCGATTTATGTCGAGTATTGTATTCGTGATTGTTTCAATAAAGTGAAGTTCAATAGAAAAACTCTGTAAGTTGAATATAAAATGTATTCAAAAATATCATATAAAACATTGTAAAGGTTAAATTAATTTACTTAATTAAACACAGTTATATTCCTTTCTTCACTTTTATTTTTCTTGCTAGATGTACATTTCGTTTCGGGTACTAAGTACTCATTATCAATAGCTAACTGACATGCAGATACTTAGTACCCGAAATGTACATCTAGCAAGAAAAATAAAAGTGAAGAAAGGAATATAACTGTGTTTAATTAAATGACTTAACACCTTCACGTAACTCATACAACTACATTAGGTTAAATTAAGTTTAATTCTAATTTTAATCGATAATAAGGTAAATAAAAAATGTATTTAAAATTATTATATAGAACTTTGCATTAACCCCTAATATGCTTCTTGTAAATTACTGTAACTGTTGCCAAAAGTACGGGAGATAAATTTAATCGGATTGTACATAATCAAGTAAAGTTTATCTTGAACAACTTAATCCCCATAAAAATAAAAGCCTCTGGATGGCGTTTCGTTTTTTTTTCCTCCTTTGCTTTTCCCTCTCGTTCCCCTTTTTCCAAAATTAGTATAATAAATCCGCATTAATTACTTGGACGCGCTCGTATTTAAATCCGCCTTCGCGCGCGATTCCGACGTCGGAAAAAGGAGGCACTTTGGCGTTTTCGGTTATATTTATAAATATTGCATGAGAGACCGTTTTCGCTTTATTAAAAAGTTACTTGTCCCTTCTCCCCTACAGCTAACGCAGTTTTCAGTTATGTCTGAGCAGAGGTTCTCGCGAAGTTCTTTTTGTTTTTAATTGCGCGTTAGTATTTGACGTGACACGCAGTATTTGTTTGTTTGATCGACTGTGTATAAGATTACGTTTACAGTTTTGACTAATTACGTTTCAACTAGGTTTAATAAGAACGGTTGAATTAATCATTCTATATTTCGTGTTAATTAATTCTACGTTTATATCGAAAAAACAAAAATAATGATGCTCACTCATTTTTCGGAAATGAACATAAAATCAGTAAATTACGAAACATATCTTGATCTATCACCACGTGAGACAAGACACTTATTGTCTATCACGTGGTGAAACATGTTTAAGTATGATTTTAAAAGAAAACACTTGGTTAAGTTTCACTAGTATTTTTATGTTTTTTTCATTTCAACTAGTTTCGACTTTAAGCCATTCTCAAGAAATGATGTAGAGTGAGGTAAAATTGAATTAGAACACAAAGATCCATAGATTTGATTCAATCCACCAAAAAACCTGTATCAAAATGCATTGTCCTAGTAAGGTGAAATAAAACGTAAAATCAAACTAAATTGGGCTATGCAACTAAAAAAATTGAGTAGTAAACGAGATTTCAATCTATACGCAAAACTAGTGTTTTATACGCCTAGCGTATGAAGTAGATATTTTAAGTTTTTCTAAGCTCGAAATATTTGCTTTATATTTAGTCAAGGAATAAAAAAGTACCTTTACCTTTTAAAACTCAAAATATCACCAGAATAGTAGAAAAGCAAAAGAATCTAATTAAATAGTTTTTTTAATCAACTACATAAAATATTATTCATTTACGTAATTCTGAAATCAACTACAAAAAAAAACTATTTAGTACAAAATTTGGGTAATATTTTACGTGTGATGTCAGAAGTGTCGTTTCACAAATTTATTGAGCTCGGTTTTTCAGAATTGGCCGATCTTCTGATTTTTCAGTAGGTTCAGTTCAGATATTAGCAAAATTAAATTTTTAAAAGTGAGACGAATTAGATACATTTTATCTCACTTTTAAAAAAAGGTTGAATTCAGGTATTAGCAGGTTTACTTTAAAAATGTATCCTGTTTATCTTACTTTAAAGAAATGTTTAATTCAGGTATTACCAATTTCTTAAAAGTGAAATGAAATATATCACTTTCATCTCACTTGTAATGAAAGGTTCAATTCAGGTATTAGCAACTTTTCTTCAAAAATAAAACGAAATGTATCTCTTAAATCTCACTTTTTAAGAAAGGTTTAGTTCAGGTATTACGAGGTTTTTATTAAAGTGAGATAAAATGTATCTCTTTATGTGAGAACAAAATTGAAGGTATCTCATTTATTTCACTTTATAAAGAAACCTGCTAATACCTGAACTAAATCAACTGCAAAATCAGGAGATCGACAGATTCTAAAAAACAAAATGGACGCAATTATTTTGTGAAACGAATGAAGTCAATATAATCACTTCAAATTGAGAATCTAACATTATTTAAATTCTATTGATAGAAACTAATTTTCGAACCTGTGTCGAATACTTCATTAAATGATCAATTTTATTTATTTGTGAAACGAAAAATGACGTAATTCTAGTTTCACAAAGAAATAAAATGATAAAAGAGTGACTGCTTTACAGCTGTTTCACTACTAATATTTGTACTGAAATTTTGTTCTACTAGTAGTACTCATTATATAAAAATAAGTAGAAATTAATTATGTTTCCTATTTTAACGTGTAATAGATATTTTTAAACCTCAACCTCAAATTTAAGCTAAATTGGGTGGTTGAGTCATTCAATAATATTTTGTGTAGTTGATTGTACTTTAGCAGAATTGAAATATTACCCAATCGGGAATTCCAGAAAATAATTCTGTTTATTCATTTCTAGAAAGAAAAAAACACAATCATTTTCCGCTAAATTTTGACACTAATACTTTATATATGAGCTTATTTTAAAGTCTAAAACTAAAATGTCCAAAGTATAAAATTATTTTTAGGCACATTTAAATTATTTGATTATAAAAGTTATTTGAGTGTGTTACAGGGTGCCCGTTATTAGCCATTTAACTGATTTATAAGTATGAATATTATTTAAATAAAAATCACTTGGTTCGTTTCACAAAATATTTGATTTATTCCGACTAGTTTCGACTTCTAGCCATTATCAAGGAATGTACAGAAATTACATTTTTACAAACTATATATACATAATCAGGTAGTAAGGGCGTTTAATATTAGGGAAATCCAAAGTTCGTCGTTGTCATTAACTATGGGCTTTCCGGCTTTTATTGCCCTTTATATTTCCAAACCTTCTCTGAGATTCAGTAAACGGCCCTTATTGCCTGTATATAAAATTTTAAAATCGGAATTATTAAAAAGGTGACCGGCTGTGATGCAGTGTTTAGACATACCCGTTGATTGTTTATTATTTAGAACCTCTTTTCTGTATTCTTTTAGACCAGTGGTCTCCAAACTACGGCCCGCGGACCAAATCCGGCCCGCGACTTGCATGAATCCGGCCCGCGATTGTTTGTATTTTTTTGTAAATGTCATATTTTGAAATATTGTAACAATTATTCCTTAAATTTTTCATAATTTTATAAAATTAATCGGATCTTGGCCGACTTTATTATGTAGAATTGTATTTGTAGCCCGCGAACAAGATAGTTTGGAGACCCAGGTTTTAGATGAATTTTAAAAGATAGGCCCGTTTGCCCTATGTACAATGCATCACAGTCACCACAACGTAATTCGTAAATACCCGATTTCTTAATTTTATTATTTTTGAATTTATTATTGACTAAAAGAGTTCTTAAATTAATGGGGTTTGTCAGTATGATATCAAATTTGTATCCTAAACTGTTTTTAATTTTTATTGAAAAGTCTGCCACAAAATCTATTTTATGCCCAGTAGTTGTAGATTTTTCAGTGGATAGGTAAAAATATTTTAATAATTCAGTTTGTTTTTTTCTTTTTTAGCAAATTGTCTATTACTTGTTCTGAGTAACCGATATTATTTGCAATAATCTTTATGGTATTTAATTCTAATTTTACTGAGCTAGGCCGTGAATTTTCTACTGTTTGTCCAAACAAATGGAAGACATACATTATTTATTGTTTTTTGTTAATTTTAATTTATTATTTATTAACTTTCGTTAAATATTATTTATTAAATTAATTTGTTTCTTTTTAAATAGATATTTTAGTAACCAATGCTGAATTTTATTCAATTAAAAAAACGCAGTTAAGACACAGCGTTTTTTTGTATACATATCTCGATGTATACTGTAATTTTTATTTAGTTAGTGTTTTTGAAAAACGTTTAATTTAACGTTTTAACGAGTGTTTCCACTCCCATATTAGGCATGAAATAATATTTTGTGTTTAGAAAATCCTTAAAATGTTCAGGCTTTTCTAAACTTGAAATTTTACTACATGCGCCACGCGTATGAAACTCTGATTCTAAGTGAAGTTCGCTTGCTAACAATATTTAAGTGTATTCAGTGTTTAATACGCGTGGCTCATGAAGAAAAAAATCGAGTTTAGAAAAGCCTTTAAACCGAATTTTAAGGCTTTTCTAAACTATGAATAGATGAAATATTCAATTTTCTATTATAATATATATTATAATTGTGTACATAATCATTGTTGGCATTCATGTATAAATTTATTGTGATTGCAGGATTTTTCCATTAGATTTTATTTACTTGCAATGTTCAGAAAATATGTATGTATATATAAATAGAAAAATATCTACAAAAATGTTTTTGACAAAAAATATTTATTAAAAATTTGGATTTTCTGAGAAATTTATTTATTTATGTATACATTTTTTACATGAAATATAAAATTTGAATATTCAAGCAAAGATCAATATTATTGTAGCTTTTTAGCTAAAATAGGTTTGTTGTCAAATAACAAAATGATGCAAAAATAAAATAATGTTATTGCATTTATTCATCGCGGCATTTTACACATTTGTGTGATTTTCCTTATTACAAATGTTAATTTCAACGTTTTGTAGAAAATAATTGACTAAGTATAAAAATCGGCAAAAAAATCAGCAAATAGATAAAACGCTAGTTAATATAGCGGAGCAAAGAAACATTTTAAAATTCAAAGCATTACGTTCTCAGATGTTTAACCCTTAACATCTGAGAACGTAATACTTTGAATTTTAAAATGTATCTTTGCTCCGCTATATTAACTAGCGTTTTATCTATTTGCTGATTTTTTTTGCCGATTTTTATACTTAGTCAATTATTTTCTACAAAACGTTGAAATTAACATTTGTAATAAGGAAAATCACACAAATGTGTAAAATGCCGCGATGAATAAATGCAATAACATTATTTTTTTTTTTAGAATAAAAATGCATAAATTATAAAACATTCCAAGGAAGGTAGATCTGCACCCATTTTTTTTCTGTAATTTTTTGTTCTTTAAATACACCATCCAAAAATGACATGCCTCGCTTTTTAAAAAGCGTAGCACTGAATTTCGTGATATTTATTTTTCTGCGAGGTTATAAAAATTATGTCGATTTTGATACATGGTGTATAAAATATTATAACGACAAACCAGATACAGGGTTTGTATACAGCGTGCTATCGGATTGTACATTTCGTACACAATTTGTGTTTCAACAGGATTACAAACCGCACATTTTATATTGTAGAACCAGAAAATAACGCGCCTGGCAAAATTCGATTGAAAGCAACGATACATTTTTTGCTCTCCGTGGGAATAAATGCGGGGTTTGATGATTGTTGCGTCGAAAAAATATAGTGCGCTGAATGTTTTCACGAGTGCGAGAGGTGTGATAATAAAAAGGGTCCGGATTTTGCGTTCCGTGCTAGAAATTGTTAATTTGGGGAATGTGCCGTGTCGTGTTACCCGTTCCGGTGCTGTGTGTTTTTTGTGGGCGGCTGTTTGTGTTTTGTGTTTTGTGAATTTGTGTGTGCGGGTGGGAGATTGAATGCGGGGCGAGTTTTAGAGTTATTTTTTGTGTGTTTGATATGTGTGAGTGATTAATTTATGAATCCGTTGTTGCGGCTTTTATGAAATTTGTTGTTATTGTTTGAGTGGCGGGTGGATAGTTTGTTTAATTGCGCGAAGTTGCGCGCGGAGCGAGTCGAGTGAAATGTGTTGTGATAATAATGTATAATTGCAATTGCGGCCTTATCTGGAGTTGCAATTCCAAGTGGTCCTGGGGTAAAGGGGGTCGTTTTCGGGTGGGGGGGTTCCGCCCGGTGCCGCTGTGAAATATGTCTCTCCGCGGTCGCACCAACTTCCAAGACTGTCCAAGTTTCCAACAAGTACGGTCCCTCCCCGGCATAAACCAGCGCTGCGGTTTCGCTTCCGAGTAATCTGTTCCCAGATGACGTGATTTAGTGACGGTAATCACCGTAATTGACTGAACCCATATCTTCACACGAATCACCCAAATCACTCGCGGAACATTTTTCTTATTTCCTTTTTTCCATAAATAATCCGCACCCGTTTTCGCTAGCTAATGATAGCATTACTCTTTTTTTGTGATGTTGATCACTTACCGTACACTTCCGCGCCTTGGGCAGCGAAGAAAACCAGCGCTAACACCAGTAGCGCGGCCGGCATTGCGAAGAGTGACCGAGCGCATTACCCACTAGCACTAGCACACGCTGCGAACGGCACGCGGGATCTGAACTTCCTCCTCGGGCCCGCGTTCGACTAGCGCAGGCTCCGGACCTCCGGATCCACGTGCTCCACGCCGCCCCCCACCACCACCAACCGCTCGCCGCACACTTTCCCAACGTCAAATGGAAAAACTAATTTCCCGACCCGAACCTGTCCCACACCTTCCTGGCGCTCACCTCTCTTCAATCACTTAACCCTCTAAGGTCAAAGTCTGATCTGTTGACGTTCACTAATATCAACAAATGCCTGGCAAACAGATTACCTCGCTCACGTCGATTTCGTCGCTCTGATACCCTTCAGCACCAACAACAGCCGGCCCGATTCCAATTTGCGAGAATAACACTGAGTTATCGGCCACTCTTGAGGAAAACGTGACCGACCCCACTGATTGCCCTTGCAACTTTGCTTTGCCCCATCCTCTCTCGCACTGCGCCCGATGGAAATTCACTAACCTCTAATCGCTTACAATCGGTTTAACTGCGAAATTTCATTACTGAAGTTTCAAACGTTGCGAAAGCTACAATGAAATAATCGTTCAATTACAAATTTTGTTTCAAAACAAATCTGTACTCGTAATATTAATATTTTCATAGGTTTAAAAGGTACATTGATTGCCAATTAAATCATTTTAATATAATTCTAGTTAGTATCTTTTAAACTGACATTCAGTGGTGGCTGGTGAGGAAAGGCAGGTGAGGCAGGTGAGGCAGGTGAGGCAGGTGAGGTAGGTGAGGTAGGTGAGGTAGGTGAGGCAGGTGAGGTAGGTGAGGTAGGTGAGGTAGGTGAGGTAGGTGAGGTAGGTGAGGTAGGTGAGGTAGGTGAGGTAGGTGAGGTAGGTGAGGTAGGTGAGGTAGGTGAGGTAGGTGAGGTAGGTGAGGTAGGTGAGGTAGGTGAGGTAGGTGAGGTAGGTGAGGTAGGTGAGGTAGGTGAGGTAGGTGAGGTAGGTGAGGTAGGTGAGGTAGGTGAGGTAGGTGAGGTAGGTGAGGTAGGTGAGGTAGGTGTGGTAGGTGAGGTAGGTGAGGTAGGTGAGGTAGGTGAGGTAGGTGAGGTAGGTGAGGCAGGTGAGGCATTTGAGGCAGATGAGGCAGATGAGGCAGTGCCTCACCAAGAAATGTTTGATAGAAATATATATAGTATTTATTACATTATCAGTAGTAGACGGAATTTATACAATGTGTTATATAAGAACACGAAGATGCAGGGTATTTTTAGTTTAAGTTATAAACTTGAAATTTCACTTCATGCTCTACGCGTATTAAATACTAAAAACACTGCAATATTGTGAACAAGTGAACTGTATTTGAAATCAGTGTTTTGTACGCGTGGCGCATGAAGTAAAATTTCGAGTTTAAAAAAACCTGAAAATTTGGTTTGGCCGCTCCGCTTCGCGGAGCGACCAAACCAAATTTTCAGGCTTTTTTAAACTCGAAATTTTACTTCATGCTTAGCCTGGGAGTGGAAAACACTCATTTAAAGCTTTAAATTGAACTCTTTAAAAAAACAAGGGTTATCTGAAGATTTACTGTATACAATTGGGGTGTATGTATTTAAAATATTAACTCCCTGTGTTAATTATTTATAAATGGAATTTTTAAATTAAAAAAAAAAACTGGAAATTTATTAATTTTATTTAAAAATGATTATTATTTAATTATCCGATACAAAAAACGAAAAATCTGATTTAGATTAAAGTTATACTTTACTATAGATCAGTGTTTTATACGCGTGGCGCATGAAGTAAAATTTTGAGTTGAGAAAAGCCAGAATTTGGATTTCGACGCTGCGCGTCCAAATCCAAATTCTTCAGGCTTTTCTCAACTCAAAATTTTACTTCATGCTTAATCTGGGATTGAAAAACACTCGCTAGAATATATTTATTAGTTTTCTCAAAAATTTCATTTGTTTATAAAATCTCATCGAGACTCTGAAGTGTACGATAACCCAATGTTGATTAAATTTGGATTATTTTGTAATTTCAAGTCCACAGATATTGATAAACATTTAACATTTCTTTATAAAATCTTATCGAGAACCCGACGTGTACGATAACCCAATATTGATTAAATTCGAATTATTTTGCAATTATATTCGCGGAGCGACCAAACCAAATTTTCAGGCTTTTTTAAACTCGAAATTTTACTTCATGCTTAGCCTGGGAGTGGAAAACACTCATTTAAAGCTTTAAATTGAACTCTTTAAAAAAACAAGGGTTATCTGAAGATTTACTGTATACAATTGGGGTGTATGTATTTAAAATATTAACTCCCTGTGTTAATTATTTATAAATGGAATTTTTAAATTAAAAAAAAAAACTGGAAATTTATTAATTTTATTTAAAAATGATTATTATTTAATTATCCGATACAAAAAACGAAAAATCTGATTTAGATTAAAGTTATAATTAGACTCATGAAGAAGACCTGCAGTTTAAAATGAGTAAACTTTTTAGTTAGAAAAGAAAGAACAATTATTTGTGATTTTTTTTTATTATACAATATATAAAACAAAAAAACTATTATAGACTACAGTTATAAGACTCTAAAGAAAAGTTTAAAAAAAATATAAATCAACTATTCAAAAGGTAGATTAAAAACAAAGTACAAACATTTGTTGACACCTAAAATTAATTCAAATTCTATAAATCCATTAAATAAATGAAATCTGGTAAATGCCAAAGTTTTAATACTTTATAATGTATAGATTTTACCGTTAAAAAAACATTAATTTGTATTGTTTGTTTTCAAAACTTTACTAAGTTGTAAGTTTATAAAACTTTACTAAGTTGTAAGTTTATAAAACTTTACTAAGTTGTAAGTTTATAAAACTTCACTAAGTTGTAAGTTTATAAAAATTTACTAAGTTGTAAGTTTATAAAACTTTACTAAGTTGTAAGTTTATAAATCTTCAGTAAGTTGTAAGTTTATAAAAATTTACTAAGTTATAAGTTTATAAAACTTTACTGAGTTGTAAGTTTATAAAACTGTACTAAGTTGTAATTTTATAAAACTTCACTAAGTTGTAAGTTTATAAACATTTATTAAGTTGTAAGTTTATAAAACTTTACTAAGTTGTAATTTTATAAAACTTTACTAAGTTGTAAGTTTATAAAACTTCACTAAGTTGTAAGTTTATGAAAATTTACTAAGTTGTAAGTTTATAAAACTTTACTAAGTTGTGAGTTTATAAAACTTCACTAAGTTGTAAGTTTATAAAAATTTACTAAATTGTAAGTTTATAAAACTTTACTAAGTTGTAAGTTTATAAAACTTCAGTAAGTTGTAAGTCTATAAAAATTTACTAAGTTGTAAGTTTATAAAACTTTACTAAGTTGTAAGTTTATAAAACTGTACTAAGTTGTAAGTTTATAAAACTTCACTAAGTTGTAAGTTTATAAAAATTTATTAAGTTGTAAGTTTATAAAACTTTACTAAGTTGTAAGTTTATAAAACTTTACTAAGTTGTAAGTTTATAAAACTTCACTAAGTTGTAAGGTTATAAAAATTTACTAAGTTGTAAGTTTATAAAACTTAACTAAGTTGTAAGTTTATAAAACTTTACTAAGTTGTTAGTTTATAAAACTTCACTAAGTTGTAGGTTTATAAAACTTTATTAAGTTGTAAGTTTATAAAACTTTACTAAGTTGTAAGTTTATAAAACTTTCCTAAGTTGTAAGTTTATTAAACTTTACTAAGCTGTAAGTTTATAAAACTTTGCTGAGTTTTGTTTATAAAACTTTACAAAGTTTTGTTTATGTATACATTTTTTGTCGTACATATTTAAAACATAAAATAAAAATGGAAATAATAAAAAAACAGCACGGATGTTTACGTGTTGTTTTTTTACTATCTAAATTAGTATTTGATTTTTTAAATATGTACGACAAAAGTTGTATACATGTACAAAAAACGCGCATATTTCAATGTCTAAAACTTCAAGTTTTGAACGGATCACTCTATATATGAATATAAATTACAAAAGAATATTTTTTTAAATATCTCGAAAATTAAGAGTTGACCATAAGTGATTGTAAATGAACTAAGTTATTAAATTACCGGTAATTCAGTAAATTTGTAAACCGAAATCGGTTTATCGATAGCTTATTAATATGGTGGACTTATAATTGCAAAATAATTCGAATTTAATCAACATTGGGTTATCGTACACGTCGGGTTCTCGATAAGATTTTATAAAGAAATGTTAAATGTTTATCAATATCTGTGGACTTGAAATTACAAAATAATCCAAATTTAATCAACATTGGGTTATCGTACACTTCAGAGTCTCGATGAGATTTTATAAACAAATGAAATTTTTGAGAAAACTAATAAATATATTCTAGCGAGTGTTTTTCAATCCCAGATTAAGCATGAAGTAAAATTTTGAGTTGAGAAAAGCCTGAAGAATTTGGATTTGGACGCGCAGCGTCCAAATCCAAATTCTGGCTTTTCTCAACTCAAAATTTTACTTCATGCTCCACGCGTATAAAACACTGATCTATAGTAAAATTAAAAATATACTGCCCATTTAATTAAAGAAATCAAATATGTGCATGAAAAAATTCTTAACGCTTTTTCGGAATGCTTCCAATTTTTGACATTTCATCACGTTTTAAATATTCTCTAGCGAGCGTTTTCAATCGCAGATTAAGCATGAAGTAAATATTCGAGTTGAGAAAAACCTGAAGAATTTGGATTTGGACGTGTAATTGCCGGTAATTCAGTAAATTTTTAAACAGAAACCGGTTTATCAATAGTTTATCAATATCTGTGGACTTAAAATTACAAAATAATCAGAATTTAATTAAAATAGGGTTATCCTACACTTCGCGGTCTCGATAAGATTATAATGAAATGATTGAAAAAACTAATAAATATTTTCTAGCGAGTATTTTTCAATTCCAGATTAAAAAATTGGAAGCATTCTGAAAAAGTGTTAAGAATTTATTAACACTTTTTCAGAATGCTTCCAATTTTTGACATTTCATCACAATTTAATTATTCTCTAGCGAGCGTATTCAATCCCAGATTAAGCATGAAGTTATATTTCGAGTTGAGAAGAGCCTTAAGAATTTGGATTTGGACGCGCAGCGTCCAAAGCCAAATCCTGGCTTTTCTCAACTCGAAATTTTACTTCATGCGCAGCCTGTATAAAACACTAATCTATAGGACAATTAAAAATATACTACCCATTTAATTAAAGAAATCTAATATGTGCATAAATAAATTCTCATCACGTTTTAATTATTCTCTAACGAGAGTTTTCAATCGCAGATTAAGCATGATGTAAAATTTCGAGTTGAGAAAAGCCTGAAGAATTTGGATTTGGACGCGCAAATGGTGCATTTACCGTTAATTCAGTAAATATGTAAACCAAAACCGGTTTATCGATAGTTCATTAATATCTGTGGACTTAAAATTACAAAATAATCCGAATTTCATCAAATTTGGGTTATCCTACACTTCGGGGTCTTGGTACGATTTAATAAACAAATAAAATTTTTGAAAAAACTAATAATTATTCTTCAGCGAGTGTTTTTTAATCCCAGATTAGGCATGAAGTAAAATTTTAAGTTAAGAAAAGCCAGAAGAATTTGGATTTGGACGCGCAGCGTCCAAATCCAAATTCTGGCTATTCTCAGCTCGAAATTTTACTTCATGCGCCACGCGTATAAAACACTGATCTATAGTAAAATTGAAAATATACTGCCCCTTTTTTAAAAGAAATCTAATATGTGCACCAATAAATTTAATTCACTTTTTCAGAATGCTTCCAATTTTCGACATTTCATCACATTTTATTCCGTGATTCTGAAATGATTAAAAAAACACTACTCTGAACTTAGATATAACAAAAAGAAAGAGATGAAAATCGAAGATACACATACCTGCAGTTGATTTTTTTAGCTATTTTAAAAAATTAGAATCTGTCACCTAAAATATGTGATTTTTGTACAAAAAAAATCGAATTCCGCGAGAAAATTATTAATTTTATAAGAAATCTCCAAAAAATCAAGGATATTCTAAAGGAGATTATGAACAATATACTCTCCTTAGTTTTCACAAAAAAATTGTTTACACCAATTATTACAAACTTGAGTAACAATAGAAAATCGATAAATCCACTAAAATCTAACTTTGAGCGTTTGTGCTAAGCGCAATTTTTGAGCTTTAGGTAACTGCTGTACCTCAAATTAAAGCTTGTTTTATCACGAATCAAGGGTTTTTTAAGGTTATCCAATCAGTTTAAAAGTTTTACCATGAGAGCGTTGTAAGTGCATTAAGTGAAAATTGTGTAAAAGTGAGTTTTCTTGGGAAAACGATAGGAAAATTTATTTTTTTAAAAATAAATAAAATATGTTCTAATACAACGTGTTTCGGATTGACTGAGCCTTAATTTGAGTTAAAGTGGATTTCTGTAACTTGAGAATTGTGTTTAGTGCAAGCGCTCAAATTCACCACATTCGTGTAAGTCGATTTTTTTAGTAATTTTAGTTTGAGCTGGGCGCGTCAGGATTTTTTTTTGGGAAAAAATAATGGCAATGCATTGATACCAACACTGATAAGAATACAGATGCATTTTTCCAGATTTTTATAAAAACTAAAATATTGACCACCAAATTTTGATTTTCGTAAGGGGTAGGTAGGTATGGAAAAAAATCGAATTTCGCAAAAAAATTTATAATTTTTAAAAAATCTAAAAAAAAACACGGATATTCTAAATAAGATAAGAAATAGTGTATGCTACTTAGTTTCTACAAAAAAAAATATTTACACCAATTACTACAAACTTTAGTGACAAAAGAAAATCAATGAATCCACTAAAGTCTTACTTTTAGCGTTTGGGCTTAGCGCAATTTATGAGTTATAAAAAACTGCTGTACCTCAAATTAAAGCTTGTTTTATCCTGGATCAAGCACTTTTTTAAATAATAAAATCGGTTCAAAAATTTTATCAAAAGAGAGTTTTGCGTGGGTCAGGTGAATATTGTGTAGAAGTGAGTGTTCATGGATAAACGTTAAGAAAATCTATTTATTTTAATGATAAATAAAATACGTTCTGATACAGCGTGTTTCGGATTGACTGAGCTTTGATTTAAGTTGATGTGCATTTCTGTAACTTAAAAATTGTGTTTAGTGCAAGCGCTCAAATTCACAACTTTCGTGTAAGTCGATTTTTTCAAATAATTTTAGTCTGAGCTGGGCGCATCAGGATTTTTTTTCTACAAAAAATAAAGCCACTGCATTGATATAAACATTGATAAGAACGCAGATGCAGTTTTTTTGATTTTTAAAAAAATTTAAATATTTATGTTAAGTTAATTAAAGGAAAGGCACTTGGTATTGTTTCACAATTAAATTTTAATTGTGAAACAATACCACGTGCCTTTCCTTTAATTAACTTTACATAGTGTAATATGTTTCACCAAGTGCCAGATGAGAAATTAATTCAAGAAATTAAAATATTTACCTAAAAATTAAAATTTTCATAAGGGGCAAGAATGGAAACAATTGAATTTCGCCAGAAAATTTATAATTTTTAAAAAATCTGAAAAAAAATCAAGGACATTTTAAATAAGATAAGAAACAGTGTATGCTACTTAGTTTCTACGGCAAAAATTGTTTACACTAATTATTACAAACTTCAGTGACAATAGAAAATCAACGAATCCACTAAAGTCTTACTTTCAGCGTTTAGGCTAAGCGCAATTTTTGAGCTATGAAAAGCTGCTGTAACTCAAATTAAAGCTTGTTTCATTCTAAATAAAGCACTTTTTAATATAATAAAATCGGTTCAGAAATTTAATCAAAAGAGAGTTTTGCGTGGGTTAAGTGAAAATTGTGTAAAAGTAAGTGTTCTTGGAAAAACGTTAAGTAAATCTATTTTTTTAAAGATAATTTAAATAGGTTTTAATACACCCTGCTTTGGATTGACTGTGCTTCAATTTGAGTTGGGAGTACATTTTTGTGACTTGAAAGGTGTGTTTAGTTAAAGCGCTCAAATTCACAACTTTCGTGTAAGTCGATTTTATTAATAACTTTTATCTGAGCTGGGCACGTCAGGATTTTTTTTTCTGGGAAAAATAATGCACTGCATTGATATTAACATTGATAAGAATGCAGATGCAATTTTTTAGATTTTTAAAAAAATTAAAATATTTACCTAAAAATTTATATTTTCGTAATTGGGGGGTATGGGAAAAAACCGAATTTCGCGAGAAAAATTTATAATTTTTTAAAAATCTAAAAAATTCACAGACATTCTTAATAAGATAAGAACAGTATATGCTACTTAGTTTTCACAGAATAATTGTTTACACCAAATATTACAAACTTTAGTGCAATAGAAAATCGATAAATCCACTAAAGTCTAATTTTTTTGTGTGCTAAGCGTAATTTTTGAGCCTCGGGAAACTGGTTCACCTCAAATTAAAGCTTGTTTAATCTTGAATCACGGACTTTTTCAATTATTTAATCGGTTCGGAAATGTCGACAATAGAGCGTTTTAAGTGCATTATTAATGAAAATTGTGTAAAAGTGAGATTTCTTGAGAAAACGTTAATATTTTTTTTAAAATATAAATAAAATTTGTTTTATACGAGAGTGTTTAAAATTGAATTGATAATTCGGGACTGGTTTGTCAAATGTGGACTTTGTTTGTACAGCATTTTTAATTTAGTTATAATTTTATTTTGAAACAAATTAACTTTGCTCAACGTGCTACGGCGTAAAAGTGTCTGACGAACACTAGAGTACCAGGAAATGGTAATTGGATGATTTCTTATGAAAAAATTTAACTGCTTATCCTAAAATTAAAATATAAATAAAATTCGTTTTATACCAGAGTGTTTAAAATTGAATTAGAAATTCGGGACTATTCTGCCAAATGTGGACTTTGTTTGTACAGCATTTTTAATTTTATTTGTAATTTTATTTTGAAACAAATTAACTTTGCTCAGTGTGCCACGGGGTAAAAGTGTCTGGCAAACACTAGAGTGCCAGGAAATGGTAATTGGCAGATTTATGATGCAAAACTTTAACCGCTTATCTTAAAATTATAACATAATAACAAATTCATGTTGTACCTGTTTGTGTACAGTAGACAAAAATGAGTTAATACAACAGTGATACCCGGCGCATCCACCAACAATAAATGATGAAAGTAAAAACTATTACCAATTTAATCAAAACAACTTAACTTTGTTTTACCACTTTTATTTAACTTTTCAGTGACTATAGTTTCGACTACAAGCTAGTCATTATCAAACTATTAAAATCTACTGTTTTAATAGGACAGTACTTAATCATTTTGTTTCTGAAATCTATAGTATATGTGTATATTTTCATTAAATTTGTCAAATGATTAAACGTACTTTTTTCAATGAACCTTAGATTTATTAGGTTTAATAAATTGTCAGTTGAAAATAATTTTATATATAAGTAAACTTGATAATAAATATGTTTTATATAACTTATAGTTAAGCGTTAAATTTTAATTTTATGATTAATATAGGTAGATAAGTACCTACTAATGTTACTTATAATAAAAAATAATTACCCATAGCATTCAATCCAATTACTTTAAAATCAGGCTAATTAATAACAAAAATAAATTCCGGAAGCAATAACCGCAAGGTAATGGTCGACGAGAGTACAATTTTAAGTTCACGTCTAGTTCGAATTTTAAATATAATTATATTGTTGGTATAAATCGAGGTCGGAGCAGGATGTTGTTCGCGGAGTAATTCGACGTTAAAATGTGGAATATGTAAGAAAGGGGGGGATTTCCCGTATTGTAATTGCGAGTGCCGGGGGAGCGAATTTCCTTTAACGTAGGAACATATAATACATGAGCGAGGTGCATTTGTGTAAAAACGCGAGACGGGGAGGTAATTGCACGCGGTGTGTCCTCCCTTTTTCCCCCGTCTTATTGCCCGGGAACTTTACCGTAAATTGTCAGCGGTTTGAAATGTGTAATGAACTCATTAGTATTCAAAAGAAATTTGGATGTAAGTTCTTGAATTTTTGCAGGTAGAAATAAGTGTGGCCGTTAACTTAGTTCAACGTGCACTGGCTTCACCGGAGTCCCACTTCTGGTTACACTTTTTTCAAGTTACTGCGTTTTGTTAAATGTCTAGTATGATGAAGGATGTAAGACAAATATTTTCAGACCTCTGTTAAATAGTATATACATTTTTCACCATGGACAAATAAGTTTTAGAAGAAATACCCCTTCTAAAATTCACTACTGACAAAAATTTATGAATGACAATTTGGATCAACTAAATGAAAAACAAGATTTCATACTCGTACATATGAAAACAACTGACATATCATTAGGTTTTTACTAAATTTGGCATATATATTTGTTTCGTGTTCTTTCCTCTTGAAATCCAGGCTACCCTTATTTATCACAATTTTTACCAATTTTATTTTATTACAATTTGTTATTAAACTTGGTTTAATGGGATCGTTAATAAAATCCAGCCGTTTATTAATTTTTGTTTGTAGAAAATTTGCCAGGTAGTTCGCAGGGGTTCACAAGTTATTTTTTGATGCGAATTCTTCGTCGGTTGTCTCGAGAGTGTGAGCGCTCGTAACCTTGCAGGTACACCCCTGGTTATGGGAGGGATGAAACTTACCCCCCATCAACAGAGGCAACGGAGCACCGCCCATAATATTAATAAATAGAATTGTAAAACAAATATAAAGTAACACAATTTTTAAAACGAGCTAGATGATATAATAGTGACTTGTATCATGTGGGGATTCTAAATTTATAAATCAAATCCGGATTACCGAAAATTTACTGAAAAATCATAACATTGTTATTTTAGCATTAAAAGCCATCAATTACATGGAAACTTGATAGCATTTAATGTATTACCATTAACGAGGGTTTCCACTCCTTGATTAGTCATGAAGTTAAATTTCTAGTTCAGAAAAGCTGTCAGGGATTCAGCTTTTTTTTTATTATTTTGGGTTTTACGTCATCTATTTCCGCTGCTAATGCCAATCATGACGCCGAAAATTAGGTCTACAGCTATCCGGGAATTTTGCCGAACCCGGTGGGAGTTCCAACCCACCGGTAGGGATCTTTAACGTGCACGCAACATCCAGGCAGTACACGGGTCCTACATGCATTTAACGTCATATCCGAGAAGACGGAGTGTTTGGCATTTTTATCCTAACCTATATAAATGCAGACAACTTGTTAGGCCGGTATTTGAACCCCGGTCCGTGGCGTGGCAGTACAACACTCTAACCACTACACCACCAGTTTAGAAAATAAACTCGGAATTTTACTTCATGCGCCAGGTGTATATAACACTGATTTAACGTGAAGTTTAAAATATACTGCTTGAGCATTACTGCTTCAGAGCAGTGTATTTTCAACCTTACAATATTTTAGTTTTTTCTACGCGTGGCGCATGAAGTAAAATTTCGAGTTTAGAAAAGCCTGAAAATTTGGTTTGGCCGCTCCGCTTCGCGGAACGACCAAACCAAATTTTCAGGCTTTTCTAAACTCGAAATTTTACTTCATGCTTAGTCTGGGAGTGGAAACATTCGTTAAAAACTTCAAATAGAATTTATAGCGTATGCAAAGGTATGTATACCTAATAGAAAACATCTCTGTGTAGTTTAAGCAGGGATTGTAGAAATGTAAATTGCAATCATTTCTCTCCAAAATTTGTCGGTAACTTGCCGATTATCTCCGGTATTTAAGCGCGTAGCGCTACGCGGCCAAACCAAATTTACAGGCTTTTCTCAACTCGAAATTTTACTTCATGCTTAACTTAGGAGTAGAAAACACTCATTTAAAGCTTTAAATTGAACTTAAAAATAAAACAAGGACTATCTGGAAAATTATAGCATATAATTCTGATTTGTATACATAAAAGAAAAACTCCTTGTATACAGTAAGTAATCTTTTAAGTGAAGTTCACTTCTTTACAATATTTCAGTGTTTTAGTGTTTAATATGCGTGGCGCATGACGTAAAATTTTGAGTTTAGAAAAGCTTGAAAATTAGGTTTGTTTTGCTTGAGCAGTGTATTTAAAACTAGATATAGATCGATCATGAATGATTCGTTCCAAAAGAACGATTCTGTACCGTGATTTGAATGAACTGATTCCGTATTTTAGGAAGAATTGATTCGTTATTGATTCATTCACTCGAAACGACCGACCGAACCATTTTGGGCGAGCGGAATCGTATTCTCGATTCGGATTTATACATGCGGTTTAAATCCGCCCGAATCGAATGAATATTTCGTTTGCTCGAATCAGCGCGCAACTTCAATTCGTTCTTCTCATTTGATGGAATCCTGTTCGCCTGAAACTCGTTCGGTTGAAACGATTCCTCACAACTTGCAGGAACGAATCCGCTGCTCCAGCCTTCATAAGAATATTTAAAACATGATTTAGAGTAGGCTTTGAATTTTAAATTAGATCGGCACTACTGAATGTTAAC
Organism: Philonthus cognatus; assembly: GCA_932526585.2. Taxonomy (NCBI): domain Eukaryota; kingdom Metazoa; phylum Arthropoda; class Insecta; order Coleoptera; family Staphylinidae; genus Philonthus; species Philonthus cognatus. The sequence goes on along the minus strand of OW052245.1, from coordinate 81,384,747 downwards.
ACATAGTTTACCATAACTTCAAATTTATTCCATCATTTAATTAGCATTCTGGACAACCGCACAAAAAAATGCCGCCTACTCTAAATCAATATTTAAACGTTCGCACGGTATTTTGTACGACTGGTGGTCCAGTTGTACAAAATACCGCACATACATTACTATACATTAGTATACCGTATATTCATTACTATTATTTAAAAGATAATCTGATTAAATTCGTTTGTCTCACAAATTTAAGCGAGCGATTTCTAAGACAGCCCATCCTAAAAATCGCTTGCTTGAATTTGTGAGGCTTAAACGAATTTAATCTGATCATCTGTTATATAGTAGTAATGTTCTTTTTAGCAGAGCTTTGAACTTAAACTGAACCGTAAACCGAAAAGCGGAAAAAAACCGTAATTTTTGTTGAAACTGAACCCAAACAAAATATCGGTTTATTTCAATTCAAACATGCACGTTAACTTTAATTTTTAATAGTTTTTAAACTTTAACTGGTTGCTGTTCAAATTAAAATATCTTCACTTTATTTTTCAACCGGTCTTAAATCAGACGGTACGGTCTTTTCATAACTTTAAATGTTTCACGTAACCTTTAGTAAATTAAGTTAGCTAAATATTACTCATTGATCCATTTGTGATCAGATTGTAATTATAGTAAAATACAACTAAGTGTTTTGCAAATAATAAAAAAAAAATGTTTCACGTATAATGTAATTTTTGTCTTATCCGACGTAAACATCGCGATTTTAACATTAAATGTCGATTTAGTCAAAGTCAGATAAACATGAAAATTAACATAATATATAAAATTACGAAAAAACTATTCGTGAAAATGCAAACAATGTCTTATTTAATAAAACAACTTAAGACGATAAATATCCATTGAAACAACTACTTCCCGTGCAAATACACCTCTGGATATTGAATTATACAATGAAATATTTAAAATCTTATTTAATTTGATTTGTTACAACGCTCTATTAAAGTATATGTAACGTTTAGGTCAAATTCTCTTCAAACCAACTAACAATACAAATTTTCTCGAATTCAAATAGTTTTGAATTTGAATTTATCTTGTTATGAAAATTAATGTTATGTCGGCGTTTATCATTAATTTTTATGTTGATCTGACTTTGACTAAATTGACATTTGTCAAGTTAGGTAATTTTTCCATTTGGTTTCTTGACCATTGGCCATCAATCATTTTAATTTGTAACTAATTCAAAGCCGATTTTTACACCAAAGACGTCACACACATTTACACTACAACCATTTTTAGATTAAAGTGACCCCACACGACGGGATTCAAACCCGCGACCCCTGCATTTGTAAGTAGGGTCTCTACCCACTTGCCCAGTATGAGAGTCAATCAATCAATAGTAATCAATAGTTAGAATTCATGTAGTTAACATAATCGAATAAAAATCAATGTTGTTAAATGATAATCATATTAAATAGTAGTCAAAAATCATCATGAATCATGTCAACAGTATCGGTAAATATTGTCAAATGACAGTCAATAAATAGTATGTATTCAAAATGTAATCGATTAATAGTCAATGTTTTTAAATGACTGTCAATAAATACTAGTCAACATAATCGATATAGTAAATGTTGCCGTCAAATGGCAGTCAATGTAGTAAACAGTCAATATAAACAACATGTAATATATACAATTAAATAACACTTAATTTGACTATTACAACATGTTTACTATAAATACTGATAGTAGTCAAAAATCATCATGAATCATGTCAACATTATCAATCAATATTGTCAAATGACAGTCAATAAATAGCATGTATTTAAAATGTAATCGATTAATAGTCAATGTATCTAAACGACTGTCAATAAATACTAGTCAACATAATCGATATAGTCAATGTTGTCGTCAAATCGCAGTCAATGTAGTAGACAGTCAATATAAACAACATGTAATATATACAATTAAATAACACCTTATTTGACTATTACAACATGTTTACTATAAATACTGATAGTAGTCAAAAATCATCATGAATCATGTCAACATTATAAATCAATATTCTCAAATGACAGTCAATAAATAGCATGTATTTAAAATGTAATCGAATAATTTTTCGGTACTCATTATGTAAACTAAAACAACATTTATGTATCATATATTGCACAAAATTTCTAAGAACTTCATGTCAGCACGCTACAAGTGTTCACTCACTTAGGTGCTTTGAACTATTATTGTTACATCTGGGTATTCATTACGTTGAGCAGAACACTGCTCAATATAAAAGAAATATATTATAGAACGGATGTTAATTTGTTGAAAATATATGTACTCATGTTATGTAATAATAATAATAATAAATAAATAAAAAAATAAATAAATAAATAATAGTCAATGTATCCAAACGACTGTCAATAAATACTAGTCAACATAATCGATATGGTCAATGTTGTTGTCAAATCGCAGTCAATGTAATAGACAGTCAATATAAACAACATGTAATATATACAATTAAATAACTCTTAATTTGACTATTACAAGATGTTTACTATAAATACTGCTCGTTTGTTTTTCTACCGTTGTAAAATTTTAACTTAAAGTCGCACAGTCAGCTGTCGATTAATTGTATTATGACTATGTCACTTAGTTGACTTTCTTTTACTGTGATGGTATTTAGTAATTACATTTATTTCTCGACTGTATATTGACTATTACAATGTTGACGATAAGTCTCTAAGTATGATAGTATTTTGTCATTAAATCGCTCTGTTCACTGTATATTGACATTTATGACTTTTTGACAGTAAGTCACTTGGTTAGCTGCCTTTAGTCTATCATGGGATTTTGTCAAATATCTATTAACTGTATTTTGACTGTTTGGGGGGGGGGGGGGGGGGTTGTGCCCTATGAAATATTGTAACTCGCAGCGGGAGCTGCCGTGAATCTCATAGCGGGTTTTTGCGGCGGCGGACAACAAAGTCGGAGCTTCAAATTGCTAGGGAACGGTAGCGAGAGGAAACTGACCTTTGGTGTGTCGTTATCCGGATCCATACAGCTTCTCCTGAGGGTGTAGTTCCGAGGAAATCGTCACTACTTTACTAATCATCGGGGTGTTATGTTATGTTATGTTATGGGGTCGGTGGGTCGTGTGGCCTCTGGGCCTTTCGAAGTTACCTCGACCTAAAAGATCTTTTGTAACTATCCCTGACCTACTTGAGTCCCTCAATGTCTAGACTTCTTATGAAGTCTATTATAACTTGAGGGTTAATGTGTACCAATTCCTCCGTGTTTAAAGTGGCCGATGACAGGTAGTTCCCTCTTTGAAGGGACAAGGCAGGGCATTCACAAAGTAGGTGCTCTGCTGTTTCTTGTGCCTCGTTGCAGAACCTGCAGTTGGCATCAGTTGTCTGATCTTGTTGAGGTGGTACTTCAGAGGACAGTGTCCAGTTAGAAGGCCGGTTATGAGCCTTAGGTTGCCCTTGCTTAACCTGAGAAACTGTCCGGCTCTTACGGCAGAGAAGGCGATGAACCTTTTCGCCTGCCGCAGACCAGGTGTGTTTCTCAGGTGAGCACTTTTGGCAGCATCATCCCATTCCCGGATCATCCCCTTGATGCGGACTTTAGTTATTCCACTGTAGGGTTCTGGTCCGACAAATGGAGTCTTGGACCCTTCCTTGGCAATGTTGTCGGCAATTTCATTGCCTTTGATCCCTGCGTGTCCCGGAACCCAGACCAGTTTGACTCTGTTGTTCCTAGCCAGCTGCTTTAGGGATAGGTTGCACTCCCAGACAGATTTAGACTTGCATGTAGGCGATTTTATTGCCTTTAATTCAGCTTGACTGTCTGAGCAGATGCAAACCCTCTGTTTGTTGTATCCCCTATCTAAACATATGTGGGCGCATGTGTTCAGGGCCTCGATTTCTGCCTGAAATATCGATGGGGATCGTCCCAAGGCCTTTGATAACTCGCATCGAGGGCCAGTGATACCGATTCCGACTCCGTTCTCAGTTTTGGATCCGTCAGTGAACCAAACTATCGAGGAGCCTTGTAACTGCTTGACCCTCGCTCCAACATCATGGCGGCCATGGATGGCCACTTCAATCGTTGTGTCGAAGTCAACATGTAGTCTTTGGGCATGTATATCGCTCTTTCACACACAGTGTTGAGGATTTTTAGGTGCCCGTTAAGGTATCCATATTTTGGTATGTCTGTCTGGATTATTCTTAACGCGTCTAGTGCTGCTTCCCTTTTCACGTGCAGATGCAGAGGTGTGAAATTTAGCATAGCCTTCATTGCTCCAGTGGGGCAGGTGTTCATAGCCCCTGTGATGCCCAAACATGCCAGCCGTTGAACCTTGCTTGGGTTGTGATCTCCGTTGTCTTCGTCCACCAGACAACGGAACCATAGGTGATTATTGGTCTTATCACCGTAATGAAAAGCCAGTATATCATCTTGGGGTGTAAACCCCATCGTTTGCCAAATAGCCTGCGGCAAGCCCATATTGCCCTTACTGCTTTGGCAGTGATGTTATCTACATGGGTTTTCCAGTTTAGCCTCTGGTCAAAGGTGAGGCCGAGATATTTAACTGTGTTGGAAAGCCCAATGAGTGTCCCATTCATGGTTAGTGCCTTAAGATTTGATTTTCTACGACCTGTAAATGGGACAATTACAGTCTTGTTGGGATTGATAGTGACCCCCTTCTGCACGCACCATGTACTTACTTTCCGAAGGGCTGACTGCATGCGGTTGGACACCGTATCGTCATGTTTTCCCCTAACTATGATGACAATGTCGTCAGCATAGCCTTGTACGTCAAAACCGTCGTTGGATAACACCGATATTAGCTCATCGACAACTAGTGACCACAGCAGGGGCGATAGAACCCCGCCTTGTGGGCACCCCTTTACTGCGAACACAGTTGCCGACTCATCGCCACCGGGGTGGCGCGAGATCTACCGTCGCGTGCCGCTGTACATTTACGACTCTTCTCTCTCGGTCAGAGGACCAAAACAAGGATGGGGGAAGTGTTGTGCATATCAAAAAAGGGGTGAAATAGAAAAAGGCGAGCATAATGCCAACCGATTAGAAAAACCGCTTGTTTGCACCGAACATTGACTATTGTATAATTATCGCTGTAAGTCAGTTGACTGACTCTTTTGTCAATGGTTCAATTTTATTATTAAATCTTTCTATCGGTTGTATTTTGAATATTGTGAAATTATATCTCTAAGTCACTTAGTTGACTAATTAGGAATTGGCTGTCTTTGGTCTATTCTAGGAATTCATTATTGAATTTCTATAAATAGAGACTACAATTAAAAAAATGACACACACATGATCACAGTGTAAAAAAAATAATAAGTAAACACATTACGAACTAGGATTTTGTCATTTTATGTCTCTATCGACTGAATTTCGACTATTGTGATTTTATGACTGTAAGTCACTTGGGTGATTGTCTTTTAACTTACTCGGATTTTGTCATTAAATTACGTTTTTTTTACTATTGCAATATTATGATTGTCACTAGGTTTACTGACTTTTAATTATGATATGATTTTGTTATTAAATCACTATATAGACTGTATTTTGACTATTGTAACTTTACGATTGTAAGTCATTAAATCACTATATAGACTGTATTTTGACTATTGTAACTTTACAATTGAAAGTCATTAAATCACTATATAGACTGTATTTTGACTGTTGTAACTTTACGATTGTAAGTCATTAAATCACTATATAGACTGTATTTTGAGTATTGTAACTTTACGATTGAAAGTCATTAAATCACTATATAGACTGTATTTTGACTATTGTAACTTTACGATTGTATGTCGCTAGATTGATTGACATTAGTCTATCGTATCAACTTGACTTAAAACGACGATAGTCGGCATTTAGTCCATTGTGTCAACTTGAAATGCCAACATTAGTCTATCCTGTCAACTTGAAATGACATTTAGTCCAATGTATCAAACTTGACACAAATCGGCGTCAGCCGATGTTAGGACTATTGTCAAATTGAAACAACTATTATTTGCAATATATTATATAGTCATATTTTTCTTTTTCTTTATGATACTTGAACACACATTTTGATAGTTGTGACATATTTAAAACTAACGAGTGTCTTCCACTCCCACACTAAGCATGAAGTAAAATTTCGATTTTAGAAAAGCCCTGTGAAAATTTGTCGAGGGTCGCGCAGCGACCCGAGACAAATTTTCTGGGCTTTTCTAAACTCGAAATTTTACTTCATGCGCCACGCGTATAAACCACTGATTTAAAGTAATGTTAAAAATGTGTACTGCTTAGTGATGGATATTTACTAAGATATAACAAAACATTTCAAAAAATATTTATTTTGTGAATATTTTATATATCACATTTACCAAATATTCACAAAATAAATATTTTTTACATTTTTTTGTTATATCCTAGTAAATATCTGTCACATCTCAGCAGTGTATATTTTTAACTTTACTTTTAATCAGTGGTTTATACGCGTGGCGCATGAAGTAAAATTTCGAGTTTAGAAAAGCCCCGCGTAGAAAATTTGTCTCGGGTCGCTGCGCGACCCTCGACAAATTTTCTACGCGGGGCTTTTCTAAACTCGAAATTTTACTTCATGCTTAGTCTGGGAGTGGACAACACTCGTTCCGGAACTGAACCGATATATTTTATTGATTGAACCGGAACGAAAACCGGAATGCAAAAAATAGTGACTTTTTAGGTCTAAATTTAGTGTGAATTTGTCTGTTCACTACAAATAAGGTAGCGTAATTTTATCAGCTATTGTCAAATTGAGACAACTATTATTTGCAATATATTATTAGATAGTCATATTTTTCTTTTTCTTTATGATACTTGCGACACACATTTTGATAGTTGTGACATATTTAAAACTAACGAGTGTCTTCCACTCCCAGACTAAGCATGAAGTAAAATTTCGAGTTTAGAAAAGCCCCGCGTAGAAAATTTGTCGAGGGTCGCGCAGCGACCCGAGACAAATTTTCACGGGGCTTTTCTAAACTCGAAATTTTACTTCATGCGCCACGCGTATAAACCACTGATTTAAAGTAATGTTAAAAATATATGAGTATACTGCTGAGATGTGACGGATATTTATATAATTATATAATTTATTTATATAACAAAAAATTGCAAAATATATTTATTTTGTGAATATTTTATATATCACATTTACAAGATATTCACAAAATAAATATTTTTTACATTTTTTTGTTATATCCTAGTAAATATCTGTCACATCTCAGCAGTGTATATTTTTAACTTTACTTTTAATCAGTGGTTTATACGCGTGGCGCATGAAGTAAAATTTCGAGTTTAGAAAAGCCCCGCGAAAATTTGTCTCTGGTCGCTGCGCGACCCTCGACAAATTTTCTACGCGGGGCTTTTCTAAACTCGAAATTTTACTTCATGCTTAGTCTGGGAGTGGTCAACACTCGTTCCGGAACTGAACCGATATATTTTATTGAGTGAACCGGAACGAAAACCGGAATGCAAAATATAGTGACTTTTTAAGTCTAAATTTAGTGCAAATTTGTCTGTTCACTACAAATAAGGTAGCGTAATTTTATCAGCTATTGTCAAATTGAGACAAATATTATTTGCAATATATTATTAGATATAATTTTTTTTTCTTTTTCTTTATGATACTTGCGACACACATTTTGATAGTTGTGACATATTTAAAACTAACGAGTGTCTTCCACTCCCAGACTAAGCATGAAGTAAAATTTCGAGTTTAGAAAAGCCCCGCGTAGAAAATTTGTCGAGGGTCGCGCAGCGACCCGAGACAAATTTTCACGGGGCTTTTCTAAACTCGAAATTTTACTTCATGCGCCACGCGTATAAACCACTGATTTAAAGTAATGTTAGAAATATACGAGTATACTGCTGAGATGTGACGGATGTTTATATAATTATATAATTTATTTATATAACAAAAAATTGCAAAACATAAATTTTGTGAATATTATAATATATCACATTTACAAAATATTCACAAAAATAATATTTCTAGCATTTTTTTGTTATATCGTAGTAAATATCTGTCACATCTCAGCAGTGTATATTTTTAACTTTATTTTTAATCAGTGGTTTATACGCGTGATGCGCCACGCGTATAAACCACTGATTTAAAGTAATGTTAAAAATATACGAGTATACTGCTGAGATGTGACGGATATTTATATAATTATATAATTTATTTGTATAACAAAAAATTGCAAAACATATACATTTTGTGAATATTTTAATATATCACATTTACAAATATTCACAAAATAAATATTTCTAGCATTTTTTTGTTATATCGTAGTAAATATCTGTCACATCTCAGCAGTGTATATTTTTAACTTTATTTTTAATCAGTGGTTTATACGCGTGGCGCATGAAGTAAAATTTCGAGTTTAGAAAAGCCCCGCGAAAATTTGTCTCGGGTCGCTGCGCGACCCTCGACAAATTTTCAATGCGGGGCTTTTCTAAACTCGAAATTTTACTTCATGCTTAGTCTGGGAGTAGAAGACACTTATTCCGGAACTGAACCGATTTTATTGATTGAACCGGAACGAAAACGGAATGCAAAAAATATTGACTTTCTAGGTCTAAATTTAGTGTGAATTTGTCTGTTCACTACAAATAAGATAATTTTATCAGCTGATGTTTGTTCTCTATTATTATTATTTTAAGTGATTCGTTTACGAACGATTCATAAGGAATGAATCACTTTTAAGGAATGATTCGGTTGTTTTGAGTCACATGAAAGATTCGAACTTCTCGTATCTTTTTCAAACCTGATAATATTTTAGTGTTTTAAACCCGTGGCGCATGAAGTAAATATATAAATAAATATGAATAAATAAATAAATAAATAGTCTTTATTCAATATATGAAACATGAAATACATCAATACAGAAATGAACATAACAGATAACATATTTGATGGCGTCAATAAAAAAAAAAAGAAAAAGGTTAATATACAAATATAGTAAAATACAAATGCTTTTACTAATTATACACATTAAAATAGTTTAAAAATTCTACAGTTGAATATGGTTCAATAGTTAAAATTAAATCAAATACGTTGGATTTGAATTCCTTAAAATTAATTATTGCTTTTAAATTCATCGGTAGTTTGTTATAAAATTTCACACAAGCATAAAACGCACACTTTTCTAATAGAGTCAGTTTGTGAGTAGGGTAATTTACGTTATTTTTGTATCTCGACATTTGCCTTTATGTTGTATCAAACAGATGTTAAAATTTTTGACAGAATATAATGCACTTAAAGATGTATAAAAGTGGGACCGTTAATATATTATTTTCTTTAAACTTTCCTCTACAAGATGATAGTTGTTTTATTTGGAAAATAATTCTGATTGTTCTCTTTTGCAATTTAAAAACCTGCATAATATCTGCTGAAGCCCCCCAATGAATTATACCATAACGGACGTGAGACGTAAAAATAGCGTGGTAAGCATTCAGTAATCCGCTGATCCCTAAAACTTCTGTTAGTTTTCTTAAACAAAAACACTTGGTACTTAATTTCTTACAGAGGATTTTGATGTGGTGCTTCCAATTTAAATTACTGTCCAAATAAACACCTAAACATCGAACAGACTCATCAACTGTAACTTGACTATTGATTAACCGCAATTTCATTTATATAAGTCGGATAGTTCTTATTTTTATTTGCTCTATATATTATGTAGTGTGTTTTATCTGAGTTAAGGACCATCTGGTTACCTAAACACCAATGTTGTATTTGGTTTAATGTTTGAGTCAATTCTGTTTGTAAATCAGTTATATTTTGTGCAGATATTATTAAGTTTGTATCATCTGCATAGCACGTGATGTAATTTTTATTAACTGATTCTAGAAGAAATATGTCATTTATATAGGTTACAAACAGAATTGGCCCAAGTACACTTCTTTGTGCAACCCCTCTGCTCAGAACCATACTACTCGACCTTACTGTTTTCACATGATTTTTTATTTATAAATAAAACACTGTTTATCACTTTGTTTGTATAACAATTGGTTTATTTGGTGACTATAGTTTCGATACTACACGTATCATTATCAAACCGTTAGTGATACGTGTAGTATCGAAACTATAGTCACCAAATAAACCAATTGTTATACAAACAAAGTGATAAACAGTGTTTTATTTATGTTCAACAATGTATAACGAAGTAGAAGCCTCTATAATCAGTGATTTTTTATTTCCACAATCTGCTGCCTGTCAGTTAGGTAGGATTTAAACCACTGATTTAAAAACTTTGAGGGCTTTTCTAAACATGAAAGTTTACTTTAAGTTTAATTAGGGAGTGGAAACACTCGTTAGAAGCTTTAAATTGAATGCTTTTCGAAAACAACGAATGTTTGAAAATTTACAGAGTATACATTTGGATACATATACATAGAAGAAAAAATCTCCGTATGTTTAAGGGCAAGTTATTTTCTAATTTGAATTGAATTGATTTTTAATTTTAATAATACTTCATATTAATTATTTATAATATAATTTACCACGTGATTAATGAGGGCTGAGTGAAAGATATTTTTTCCTATTGGTGAGTGTATATTACAAAATCGTTTGTTACATAATCGCCCAATAAATAGCACCAGTTGGTAATATGATTTAGATGTAAGATGTACCGGATGTTGGTGCGAATCGTGACCGGAAGTTTTGACTGCATAATATACTCACGCAATAAAATTCGAATCTGGAGTGTGTTTTCGCGAGATGAAAACGCAGAGGGTGGGGTGTTTATTTTATGTCGGTGGAATGTGCGGCGTGAAGCGCTTCTTCACAGATTGCTTAATTCGCGCGCTAGTTCTAGAACGTGCTCTTTGGCGGTGGCAACGGCCGATGCTGAAAATGGGTGATATAAGAGAGGGTGATATATAATTTCCAATAACGGGGAGCTCGCGCCGCTCGATCATCCGTCGACTATAGATATTAGTGAGATAGCAGCGAGTGCCTAGGATGGGGGTTATGAAGTGTGAGCGGGCACAGCTGGTGTTGACGGCGTTATGCACCCGGCACCAGGGATATCAAATATTGAAAGTGGAATATTTCACAAGACACTAAAACTTTCCGGAACGCCGGACATAAATCGGCGAAGGGGCGATTTAAAATGGGCCTCCGCTTCCTACGCCTACATCCCCCAACACTTATCCAGGTGTCTAATTCTTTGGAACTTTTGGGCTGCAACGCTACATTACCCAAACACGCGAGCCACTACCGAGACGATGATCTATGCTCGTAGTAAATTGTGTTTCTATTACCCCCGCACGAATGCCACAATGACACAGAAAATGGAACGTGAGAAGATTTATACGGACGCGATGGAAGATTGTGGAACAATTCGAACATTACTCCAGGGGATAATAATGCAGTCTTCGGAGGCAGGCCCTGTTATGTGCGGCATGTTAGCATACTGTTTACACTAAGTGGGTCAGCGGAGGCCGTAAACATCCTGCAATCGGAAGCGCCCTCCTGCAAACGAGTGCATCCAACCGCGTATCGATTCCCATCAACTGATAATTCATCGCCTCCGCGGAAAGAGTTGAAAAACTGCGACGACAAATATTTCCACAGCAGAGATGCATGGAATAAAGGGCAAATATATGAAAATGGGATGAGCCCTTTTTTTTCCAACCCGAAGTATAGAGCCAGAAACGGGATCCACGCATCAGTCCGGAGATAAAACATACGAAATTCCCAGAAATTGGTTCTCTGCCAAAGCAATTTATTTTTTACATTCAAAATGCATGTCCCGGATAAATCGTATGTACAAAACGGCGGTTTTCGTTCGCGTGCGTCCGTCCGTTATGTTATGTTATTCCGTTATTCTGTTATACGATACCCCCTTTTGTGTAATTGATCGCTCCCCTTCCGATTTATACACACACACACACGCACACGAACACAACAATTTTCACTTCCTCGCACACCCCCGCAACAAAATTCGCACGCACAATACATAAAGCATTATACCCTTTGCGCGAAAACGCCCATTGAAATAGAATCACAAATAAACAAGTATTCCTCGAATACCACTGTAATTAATCAAAATAGAAATGTTTGATTTGCTAACGTGTTTTTTTTTTAAAGCATGGCGTTTATAATCTACTATTTGTAATTTGAAGTGAATTTTTAATATACCCGGCGCATCCACCACAATAGGAATCTGAAGAAATGGTAGATTCGTTTAATTCTTTGTGTTCCCATTTTGGTGGATGCGCCGGGAAATAACAATAATAATAATACACCTGAAATTCATAAATTTACCAAGATTAGTTAAATAACGTTTACAAAATTATCAAAATTCACCTTTTACAAAATAATAACAATAATATTTTAGTGTTTTATACGCGTGGCGCATGAAGTAAAATTTCGAGTTTAGAAAAGCCCCGTGAAAATTTTACTTCGTGCTTAGTCTGCGAGTGGAAAACAATCGTTTTGTCGATTTATACAATTTTCATAAGATTTTTGATACTATGTGATATTTGTCGATTTAGAAAAATTTCATAACATCAATTTTTCGACATTTCCATCAATTTATAACATTTTCATAAAGATTTTCGATATTTCGAGAATTTTGTAAACTTTAAAATTTTTTGACGATTTATAAAATTTTAATGATACTTTCAATATTTCGATATTAAATTTGCATCAGATTTTCGTAAAATTTCCAATTATTGTTGATATATAAAAGTTCAAGATTTTCGTCGGATTTTCGGTATTTCGAGATTTTTGTCAATTCATGAGGTTTGTAATAGGTCAGTAGGGGTCATGTGCAAATATTATTTTTGACGAAATTAAATTAAAATATTATTACAAAAATCACCCAAGAAAATAATAAAGAAAAATCAACATCCAGTAAATACGAGAATAACATTAGTCGATCAAAATTTTTTATGTAAAAGAAATAACAAATGCAGCATCGCCTTAAAATAATAAACAAGTACCGGCGCGTGGAGAAATGCTAAGCCATACAGAAAGATTCAGTTCAGGGTTTAACGAACGCAAATACAACAAGTGTGCGAAGTCAGGGAAATTACGTTGACGTCAGAGAGGGATGGGTTTTATGACCAAATACGGTAGTAGATAAAGTCTACGCATCAAAATCAGGGGAGGGGAGAACTTTAAGAGCAGCAAAGAAACGATTCAAAAAATGAGTGAGTTTTGGGACAGGGACTAGGACAGTCAGTATTTGAATGTAAATGGGGACAGTTGACAATGATAAGTTTCTGTGGGATGTGAGTTAGTGAAGTAATGTTGATTAAAAGAGTTAAGTATTGAGAATGGAGCTAGAGAATGGAGAATGGAGTTAGAGAATGGAGAATGGAGTTAGAGAATAGAGAATGGAGTTAGGGATAACAACGTTGGAGAGACTATCACGTAAGAGTGAAATTAATTCTACATTAAACCGACTAAGTTGAAATAAAACAAACAAAACCAGCGAAATAATTTAAACATCTGAGAAAGGGGGAAAATGGGGGGGGGGGGAGAGAGAGAATAAGGGATGCATGGTGGTTGATGTGTAAGGCCGAATTGAGCGAGAAAACGAGGTATGTCCTACTAACTAATCGAAACAGTCGATTGATGTGTTAGGCTAATCCGAGTTAGTATTGCGCTAAGTGTCCTACTAACTAACCACACGAATGAGGGATGTATGGTGATTGATGTGTAAGGCCGAATTGAGCGAGAAAACGAGGTATGTCCTACTAACTAATCGAAACAGTCGATTGATGTGTTAGGCCAATCCGAGTTAGTGTTGCGCTAAGTATTCTACTAACTAATCACACGAATGAGGGATTTATGGTGGTTGATGTGTAAGGCCGAATTGAGCGAGAAAACGAGGTATGTCCTACTAACTAATCGAAACAGTCGATTGATGTGTTAGGCCAATCCGAGTTAGTATTGCGCTAAGTGTCCTACTAACTAACCACAAGAAAAAAATTACTCGATTATGAGTGGAACGAGGTGAAAGGTCGTTCCGCTCATTAATCGAAAATGAATGGTGATTGATGTGTAGGGCCTACGTGAGAGATTGTCCCACTAACTAATCGCAAGTGTGTCGAGTGTGTGATGCTAGCTCCGAGATGGTTTTTGTGGGTTTCCCATCTCGTAATGCAAATGCAGGGGCTAGTTAATTTTGCTCCCACAAGTAGAGTCATACATTTTTTTGAGTTTAACCAAATGCACATGACTTTTAAGCATAAACGTTGGGTAATATATTTTGTGAATATAAATAATATAAGACATATCAATTCATTATAAATGTCATGAAAGGTAAATAAACTTTGCATACATTAAGCTCATATCCTGTTTTATTTATTGTCCACACATCCTCCTAGTCAAATTAAAAGGGAATAGACACAGTATCTACGATTATGCATATTGACACAAACAACGAACCTGGTAAATAAATAAAAGGGTTACTACATACACAACACAACGTAAACAATAATACAAATTATAAATTTGTATAATACCTAGGGTCGAATCATTACAGGTTTATCAATATTTCGAGATTTTCTTAAGATTTTCAATCTGTCGAGATTTTTAATTTATAAAATTTTAATGAGATTTTCAATATATCGGATGAGATTTTCTTTAAATATATGAATTTTTTACATAAAAATTTTTGTAGGATTTTAAGATTTGTAATATTTCGATATTTTCTTTAATTGATAAAATGTTCATCAGATTATTAATATTTCAAAATATCTCGATTCTTTATGATTTTTTTTTCTATGAATTTTCATCGATGTTTAAAATCTTAACAAGTGTTACGGGTTTGTCAGATTTCTGAAATCTTTGCAATTTTTGTCCATTTCTAGGATTTACGTTATTTTTAATGTGTTGATACATTTCATGAATTTTCAAAAGATATTTCTCAGTGTTTAATGAATTTCTTAGATTATCATAAATTTGAAAAATGTCAATACCTTCGATAATAATAATAATAGTTTTGATACATTTTCTGGATTTTCGACAATTTTTAGAAAAACGTTTACGCTTTTCGTAAATTTGCAAAGTCTTAATTTTAATTACTTTTCAAAATGTTGACGATTTCGGTTTTTTAAAGTAACGAAAATCTTGAAATTTCATTAGAAAAAAACGTCGAGAATTTGAAAATTAACGAATATTTTGGAAATTCACTAAAATATCATAATTTTTTTTTAAATTTAACGAATATCTTAGAACATTACTAAAAGTTGTAAACATGTTGACAATTATTAAAATTTACCAAAGGAGTCGACCTTTCGTGAATTTTAAAGATGTTTAATAATTACAACTTTTATTATTTTCTAAGATATTCGTTAAATTTAAAAACCTATGAGATTTTAGTGAGTTTCCAAAATATTCGTTTATTTTAAAATTCTCGACGTTTATTTATTTATTTATTTATTTATTCATACAAAAACCCAACAGACAAAGTCCAGTTACAGGGTTTACATTTATCTACAATACAAGTAACATGATTATGCAGATCAACATACAGATACACAATTTTATAAATTTTATTAAAACGCGCGCTATCAATACACATGTACAGTAATATTATATATTGACACTATGTTACAGGTCTCAGACATGTTAAGAGGTCGTATTTAAATTTCGCAAAGCTCTGAGCAAATGTATCATTATTTCTGCAAAAATCGTTATATGTACGAGATAATCTAATGATAGGTGAGTTAAGATAATAATTACAACGTGTGGTACAATAATTGAAGGTCTCACTGTCACGAGCGGAGGAACGTGGAATCTTTAAATTAAATAGTCCCAAAATCCGCTGATCGTCTACATAGCCATGTATAATCTTATAGCATGAAATGTTTAGTGAATTTCCAAAATATTCGCCGATGTTCAAATTCTCGACGTTTTTCATGAAATCTGAAGATTTTCGACACTTTTTAAAATGTTGACTCTTTGTCCAAGCTTTTCATCGATTGTTGCAAAAATTGATGATTTCAATTTTAAATGGAAATAGTCATATTTTTTTATATCGTTAACTTGTTTCTCATTGATCACTTGGTAAAACATTTCTATTAATATATAGGTATTTGATTAAAATTCACTTGGTTTGTTTTACTAATAAATTGTTTTATTTTCAACTAGTTTCGGCTTAATGCCATTTTCAAGAAATTCTTGAAAATGGCATTAGGCCAAAACTAGTTGAAAATAAAACAATTTATTAGTAAAACAAACCAAGTGAATTCCAAATTCCAATCAAATACCTATATATGTCATATTTTTTTCTTTTTAAACACATTTTATTTGTTTTCTTAATATTCATTATTTCACAACTTTTCTTAATATTACTATTTTTTTGTCTACAAAATAGAAACAAACAAAATAAGATATTGACAATTGTCGAACGAATGTCTTCCGCTCCCAGACTAAGCATGAAGTAAAATTTCGAGTTGAGAAAAGTCCCAAGAATTTGGATTTGGACGCGGGGCTTTTCTAAACTCGAAATTTTACTTCATGCTTAGTCTGGGTTGTGGAAAACAATCGTTTTGTCGATTTATAAAATTTTAATAAGATTTTTAATACTTTGTGATATTTGTCGATTTATAAAAATTTCATGAGATCAATATTTCAAGATTTTCATCAATTTATAAAATGTTCATAAAGATTTTCAATATTTCGAGATTTTCGTAAACTTTTAAATTTTTGTCGATTTATAAAATTTTAATGACATTTTCAATATTTCGAGATTGGCACAAGATTTTTGTTATTTCGAAAATTAACGATAATTTAGGAAATCTATAAAATATGCCGAGATTTCAGAAATTGACGAACATTTATTATAATTTCGAACTAACATTTTTAAAATTACCGAAAAGTGTTAATATTTGTAAACCACTGAGAAGTATAAATATATTAAGAATCAAGTAATATTTATGACATTTAGAATTTTTCGTCACATAGGTATAGATATTGTTATTCATATTTACGATTATTATATATATTGTTACTACTATTTTTATATTATATGTATTATTGACGTGTGTAAAACAATTGTTAAAGCACTAATAAAAAAAAAACCCAAAATATTTTGAAAATCAATGGCAATCTAGGAAACTCAGTAAAACCATCAGAATTTAGAAAATTGTTGGAAATGAAGAAAATTCTCGAAAACCGCCACAAATTTTAAATTAGACTAAAATTTCGGAAATTTACGAATATATGTCAAAATTTTAACAATTGATAAAATTTACAGGGTTTTTCTATTGTATTTCACTATTAATCAAATGATATTCACTATATCCCAAATGTATTTCACCTTGTCAAATATATGCCAAAAGATTTCCCGATTTACCAAATAAGTTTCACTATATACCAAATACCAGAGCTGGGCAGGATTCGAATCATTCAGGATTCGATTCCCGGATTCGAATCCTTTTAGAGGATTCAAAAGAAGTATTCGAATACTTTAGTGAAAACGGATTCGTGATCCGGATTCGTTACATTTATTTAAAAGGATTCGTATTCGAATCCAGACGTAGATGATTATATAAAATGATTCGAATTCTTATAAAAGGATTCGAATCCTTATAAAAGGATTCGAATTCTTATAAAAGGATTTGAATCCTTATAAAAGGAATCGAATCCTTATAAAAGGATTCGAATCCTCATACACGGATTCAAATCCCCCTAAATAATTCGAATCATTGCTATTAAGGCTGGGATTCGAATTTGATTCATTCAAATAGTTAAATATTCTAATATGAATATTTAAATCACAAAATTATTCATATTTGAATATAAAAATTTAAATTTTCGAATAATTCAAATATTTGTGAATGCATATTTGGTTACTTAACCATGAAAAATATCGAACGTTAATAGTATATTTTTAACTTCACTTGAAATCCGTGTTTTATACGCGTGGCGCATGAAGTAAAATTTCGAGTTTAGAAAAGCCCCGTGAAAATTTGTCTCGGGTCGCTGCGCGACCCTCGACAAATTTTCTACGCGGGGCTTTTCTAAACTCGAAATTTTACTTCATGCTTAGTCTGGGGGTGGACAACACTCGTTCTTAGAAGTTTCAAATTAATGGATCACTCTAGATTACTAAGTTTATTACCATTTTACAAAGGCTACAGCTCGAAGGACCAACCATGGTCTTCGGAGACCGAAGGACTACAGAGAATCGAAGTTGTTTTACAAGGAAACAACGAATATCTGAAGGTTTACAGCATGGATAGGAAAGAAAATATCTAATTTTGAAAAAATATCGAAGTTGGATTGGTTTTTTTAAATCTTGTAATTTCACGCGAAGCGTCAATATTTTAGAAAGTGACAATAATAATAAAAAAAAAAAACGGATATCCGCATTATCAGGATCTTCGCATTATCCGAATATCCGCATTATCCGGATATCCGGGATATTTTAATATATTGTTAGGGATTATCCGAATATTCGTTATTCGAATAATCCGAATATCGATTATCTATTGTATTCGTGATTCGAATATTCGAATAATTTGTATCCGGATAACCGCAGCCCTAGTTCTGGTTCTGGTTCTTTGGGAAGTGCGCATTTCTGTACTGCACTTAGGCCTTATTAATACTATTGTGCTACAACTCTTGTATATATAGTATTTATGAAACAAAAAAATAGTAGTTTGCTAAATCAAGATAGAAGAGATCAATAATCTAGTCTATTGATCTAACACATGCGAATGAACCCATGTGTGTATGCCGGAGGGTGTGCATGGCAAAGATACCCTTCTCTATCGCAGTTATCTCCACCCGCGTAATTCATACCAAGAAAAACAGACTTAAACGCAATATTGAGCGTAGACAAATATTATTCGAAATTCAATTGCATGTATTTCCGAATTCCCATGCATAATGCATCCGGGGTTGGAAACTCACGGGCCACGACCTTAGACTAATGTTAGTGTTAGAGTTAATGGGGCCCTTTAAATGATCCAAACATATCGCGCTACATTAAGGGAAAACGACGACTCGTTTATCACCGCGGCACTGGATGATACAAAAAAATTTAATTGCCATGCTACCCCCCGGAATGTTCGTGGATGATTTATAAACAAACAGGCCGCATAAAATTAATTGGACACAATTAAATTGAAAATGCAAACTCCGCTGGAATATATCACTCTAATAATCATTTGCTTTCCGATTAACCGAACTCGAAAAAGACAGAACAGCAGAATGGAGAGAATCGCGAACGAACAAATCCCCTCACATGCATTGTCTGCGGGGAAAAGCAATCAGTTCCGGCTTAATAGATTGATGGCGAGATTTTGAAAAGGGCTGCTCCGGTAAACACTTATTTTTTTTTCCTTCGTTTTCCTATTTCATTTCGCATTTAAATGGGCAATCTCTAGAGCCGTGATTGAACGATCCGCCGCGGTGACTTCGACGTGACCGGGGACGGCTTTTCTGCTATTGTGTCGTCGGCTGCATTGTGCTGCCCCCCAGACGTGCACCACCCCCGGATTCATTTGCCATCATTTATATTCCCCAAACTTTCAAGGAATCACTTTTAAAATCGCGCCAAAACCACCGCCGCTGCCGCCGCGACGTTCGGAATGTAACAAACGCCGTAAGTAAAACCCGTGGAATAAGAAATATTCGGGGGTGCGCGTTTTATAAACATGGAAATACTTTAGTCGGGA
Organism: Philonthus cognatus; assembly: GCA_932526585.2. NCBI lineage: Eukaryota > Metazoa > Arthropoda > Insecta > Coleoptera > Staphylinidae > Philonthus > Philonthus cognatus. The sequence continues at coordinate 81,365,061 of OW052245.1, read as the reverse complement.
ATGTCGATACGTTCCATTTTTAACTCATCAATAAAATACGCGGGCTCATGCCGTTGAAAAATTGAGGTTTCCGTTCGCGCTCGCACACACTCACCCTCAGTTTTTTCCCGCTCTCATTCCGACACTACGCCAATCTACATGATGATGCGACGCTTTTTCCCATCGCATTTATCCTTGATCAAACGCGCCTTATCAAAATTGATGGAGAAACTAACACGAACTTTAAATATTCACCGCCGACTCAATCCACAAACTTTCCTGCAATCCGATAAAGCTGTTATTTATACCTCAATTAACTATTTCCGATTCAGCCCACACTTCTACCTTCAACATTTATATTTATCTCTCAAATGTAAACACTAAATCAATACTATTCAGGGGATTTTTCTTTTAAGTATACGCTGTAAATTTTTAGAAATTTGTTGTTTTTAAAAAAAGTTCAATTTTAAGCTTCTAATAAGTTTTAGTAAATAACACACTTGGTTAAGATTTCACTGTTTATTGATTGACACTGCAACAATTGTTTCGCCACACAGTGGTATTATCAGTCAGATCAATTAACAGTGAAATCTTAACCAAGTGTGTTATTTACTAAAAGTGTTGATATGGAATTTCACCAAGTAACAGCCTCAAGTATTAAATTACTTCTAATAAGTGTTTTGATTAGGCATGTAGTAAACAATTCCTAGTTTAGAACACATCACACTTCTAACAAGTGTTTTGATTGAGCATGTAGTAAACAATTCCTAATTTAGAACACTTCACACTACTAATTTATTTATTTATTTATTCAACCAACGGAACAAGGTCCAATTACAGATTGAAGTTAATACAAATAAAGAAAAAACACAATAATTTTAATTAAAGAAAATTAACATTGTAAATAAACGAAATTTTCAGGTTACTAAGCTAATAACAAGAAATAAACTAAAAGTAAAAAAAAAAAACTAAGAAAATAAACCAAGAAAGATACTCAATGATCACATTGAAGAATTCTTTCGCTTATTTAATGTTGAATATATCCACATCTGTATTTGTATTAATGAGTTTGTTGTACGTAGCGCACATAGAATACATCGGCGATCTGACCAGTACGTTCGTTTTGGGTATTCGTAGCTGAAATAGACGTTTAGTTCTTACACTACAGGGCACCAATATATTCAGTTGCTCCAATAATTCAGGGCAATCAATTTGACCATTGAGTACCTTAAACAGCGTTGTCACTAAATTCGCCTTAAGTGTCAGAGGTGCAAAACAATAAGGTCCAGACGGCGCCTGAAAAAACCGGATGTATCCGGAAGGTGTCGACGAGATCCGTAAAAGCACCAGTAAACTCCGGAAAGGTCCGGGCGGCGTCGGAAAAGTCTGGAAGGCGTCCACAGGTCCGGGGAGATAACAAAGTCAGGAAAAGTCAGAAAAAGTCCAGAAGACATCGACTTTGTTAATAACGAAGACCGAAACGACGAGAGGCAGCACTGGCAGCGATTCCAGAGCTTCTAATTGGCAATCTTGAACTAATCAAAAACAATTTGAAAAAAAAAAACACAACACGAAGTTGTCAAAAAAACTTGTACACCACTGACTACGTTTCACTTGGACTTGTTGCTGCTTCTGTTACTGGTTTGCCACTGCTGTAGAAGTGCGCCGTCCTCCATTATTTATATGCGAAAAAATGAGGGTGGAGAGGGGTAGTTTCCTTGGTGAACGTGACCAACTGGCCGAAATTCGCTTAAATTTGCCGAATCCATCGCAATTCCAGGCATTCGACGAATCTCAAGATTTTTAGAATCTCATCTAATTTGTTCTTCGGAAAGAAGAAGGCAAAAGATTATTTGAATTTCTTTTCTGAAAAACGGACTGCCGCTGGTCACCAATCCTCCCTTTAGGAGGTCTGCTCGGAATCCACCCCAGGTGTTCGGGCTCTAGTCGTTATCCAAATTACCCAAGATAATCCCCGGTCGGTTCTGGGGTAATTTCATCTTATATACAAAAAAAAAATAAATTAAAAATTAAATTTTACTTGCAAAAGATTATTAAAACAATCGCCGGTATCACAAGTGTTTTGGTTAAGCATGTAGTCAACAATTCCTAGTTTATGAAAGCGTCAAAATTTGTATTGGTCGTGAAGCCTCAAAAAAGACATTTTTAAATTAATGATTTGATCATTTTCACAAAAGAAATATCTTCTATTCCCTTTGTGTTATATATGAGAAAAGTAAAATAATAACTAATAATAAGGATACTATAAAAAGTATTCATACCAGCGATTGGATACCGGCAAACCGGTTAATCGCCAAAAATGCTCTCCAAAATTTACCTTTATTTTGTCAATTTTTTATTGAGAACGTATATTATCTTTCTGACGATAAAGGTCTTTTGTTTAAAACATTTTTTGTTATTTTGTACAAAAATCGAGATATCGTTGGATTGTCAATTATAGGTGAGTTTATGCTTTAAAAATTGTAATATATTAATTAAGACACTGTTTGCATTTTCACGAATAGTTTTTTCGTAATTTTATATATTATGTTTAAAGTGTGCAAACTATAAGAAGCGTAAGCTTATTTTCTCGAATTCAAATAGTTTTGAATTTGAATTTATCTTATTAATTTTTCGCTCTAGACCTTTAAAATTTTGGAATTGCGCGTTGGATTGATCGAGATAACAGGCGAGATGAATGAGGTTAGGTTAGGTTGATGTTTCCGCTAATCGGTCCGGATATCTCGTACACGGTGCGTGCTATGGAATAAAATATTTCTGCGAACGTCTAGAATTTGATACCGCGCGTCTTTTGTTTGAAACATTTTTTGGTATTTTGTACAACAATCGAGATTTCGTTGAAAATGTATTGGGTAATTAGTTAGGCTTGCGTTGGAACATTTCTGAATAAATTCACTTTTGGACTTGAGTTTTACAAACCTGGATTTTTGCGTAGTAATAATCAGAGTTTAAGGTGAGCTAAGATAAGATTAAATTAATTTCCAAGTTGATTTACAACCATTTCAATTAAGTTTTTGATTGAATTTATTAAATGTTAGAATGCTGTTCAGCTTTTTGCAAGCTTAGATTAACAAGAAAATCACGGATTTTGTAGAAATCGTCAGGGTTAATTGGGGATTAAATAGGCTTAGTAAAATAAATAGGCTTTAAAAAAAATAGAGCTGTATTTGATGAAATTATAGACGCTCAAAGTTATTTGAAATTCAAAATGAAATCAATATAAAAGTCAATCGCTTGTAATTAATTCAAAAGTATACCCAGTGATATAAAGGGAGCTTTGAGCTCTTTTAAGTATACATATCCCAATTACTTAAATCTTCAAATATTCGTAGCTTATTAAAAGAGTTCAATTTTAAGCTTTCGAGTTTAGAAAAGCCTCGTGAAAATTTGTCGAGGGTCGCGCAGCGATCCGAGACAAATTTTCTGGGCTTTTTTAAACTCGAAATTTTACTTCATGCGCCACACGTACAAAACAAAAATATTGTAAATTTATGTATATTTGAGCCTCACTTGAAATTAGTGTTTTATACGCGTGGCGCATGAAGTAAAATTTCGAGTTTAGAAAAGCCCAGAAAATTTATCTCGGGTCGCTGCGCGACCCTCGACAAATTTTCACAGGGCTTTTCTAAACTCGAAATTTTACTTCATGCTTAGTCTGGGAGTGGAAAACACTCGTTTAAAGCCTGATATTGAACTTAAATAAAAAAAACAAGAAATATCCAAAGATATACAAAAAATAGGCTGAATTTGGAATAAATATACTTAAAAGAAAAATTTCCTGCATGTATAAATACAAGTACAATATTTCCAAAGGAATTATTACTGCAAAAAAGTTTAATTTAAAGCTTGAAACGAGTGTTTTCCACTCCCGGACTGAGTATGAAGTGAAATTTCGAGTTTAGAAAAGCCCCGTGAAAATTTGACAAATTTTCTGGGCTTTTCTAAACTCGAAATTTTACTTCATGCGCCACGCGTATAAAACACTAAAATATAGTGAAATTTATGTATATTCGAATTTCACAAGAAATCTGTGTTTTATACGCGTGGCGCATGAAGTAAAATTTCAAGTTTAGAAAATCCCAGAAAATTTGCCTCGGGTCGCTGCGCGACCCTCGACAAATTTTCACGGGGCTTTTCAAAACTTGAAATTTTACTTCATGCTTAGTCTGGCAGTGGAAAACACTCGTTTAAAGCTTTAAATTGAGCTTAATAAAACAAACAATATCTAAAGATTTACAGAAAATTGGCTGAATTTGGAATACGTATACTTAAAAGAAAAACTCCCTGCATGTATATAATAATAATAATAATAATATTTATTGCGTGCCAGTACATAGAGTTTACACTAGTCATATAAGAGTATTTGAACTATAAAATAATATTAGACTATAAATAAAACATTGATATTAAGATTAAGTTAGTTTACGTACATAAAAGAGACAAAAACAAAGAACAATAATGTTAAAAACAATGAAATAAAATGAGCTTAGTCTAATACAAGTACAATATTTCCACAAAAGTTGTTTTGCAAAAATGTTCAATTTGAAGCTTTAAACGAGTGTTTTCCACTCCCAGACTGAGCATGAAGTAAAATTTCGAGTTTAGAAAAGCCCCGTGAAAATTTGTCGAGGGTCGCGCAGCGACCCGAGACAAATTTTCTGGGCTTTTCTAAACTCGAAATTTTACTTCATGCGCCACGCATATAAGACACTGATTTCAAGCGAAGTTGACGCAATATTTCAGTGCTTTCGGTGTTCAATTCGCGTGGCGCATGAAATAAAATTTCTAATTTAGAAAAGCCCATAAAATTATCAAATTTTAGTGTTTTAATGTTTCCACTTCCAGATTAAGCATAAAGTAAAAGTAAAATTGACTTACTACAATTTAGTTAGTCCTAGGGGGGGAGCCTCAAGCCCGCGAGCCACACCCTTGGGTGGGCGCCTGTCCGACTGGATATAAATATAAATATTAACTCATTTAAATATGTATTTAGAAAACTATCTAGTAGATAGTTCGCATTTCTGCACTGCACTTAGGCCTCATTAGGCCCACTGTGCTGAGAAGAAAAAGAATACTATCTAATTTTATATCAAAGTTAATTAAATAAATGAATTGTGTCCTTCTAGATTGGTAAATCGTAGACAGTTAAAAGTTGAATTTAACCAATTAAATAGAGACATACGTATTTTAATATTAGAGTTTAAAATATACAAATGGACTGAAACCTGTAAAGAAATAAATGATCTTCAAGGCAAAAACTATTGGACCAAAATTTAAAAAAAAACTCTCTAAATATAAAAAACGAGTATATGAACAATATTTGAAATCCGACTGACAATTCCTTTATAACAGAAGACGAGTCTACTTCAAAAACGTTTGTAGAACATTACCAAAACTTATTTAAATTTTCAAACAACCGACATTTTGACAATTCCTTTCAGGAGACAGTAAATGAATGGTATAGTAACTACGACAGCAGCCCTATTCCTCTCCCACCACACGATTTATTTGACGAGACTGACTATTTCACAGTACTACATTGTGGAAAAAATTACGCTGCTGGTTATAATAAAGTACCGCGCCTCATCATAAAAAACTACCAGACGAAATCCATCAACACGTCTTGTAAAATTCATAATATCTGCTATAGAAATCAATACATCCATTTCGAATGAAAGAAATGCATTGTAGTATATATACCTAAACATTACAACGATCCCCAGTACATCTCAAAGTACCGTCCCATCACTCTGCTCCCAGTTATTGTAAAACTCTTTGAATTCCTCCTTAAACAAAAACTCCTAAGATCTGTATAAGCCTCAATCCCAAATTATCAATTCGGGTTTATGCCCCAAAAATCAACTAGGTTACCTACTACCATCCTCACATCTAACCTAAAACCAAACACCTTGAAGGCCAGTCGTCGGCTGTTGTCTTTCTTGATATAAAACAAGCTTTCGACTCTGTTTGGCATCGAGGTCTCCTCTATAAATGTTTTCTTCTCAACATCCCACGACACCTAATTAACCTAATCCAAAAATTTTATATGAATCGATCCTGTCAAGTTAGATTCCGACAATCCATATCTTCTCCATTCAACCTAGAACAAGGTGTTCCCCAAGGATCCCCTCTATTTCCGCTACTATATAATATATACTGTCATGACAATTATCACCCCGATCCATCATTCTTTGATCTAAATCTATACCTTCTACCAGCACCTGACCGCAAAAAAAAACACCGGACACCACAGCCTCCAAAAGCACCTCACAAAAATGGAGATCACCAACGATACCATATGCCGAGGATACAACGAAGAGGATGAGACAGCAAGGCACATACTTCACGACTGTCCGGCCTTGTCAAAACTAAGGGATAATATGTCAAGGGAAATCCAGCCCAAACGTGAAGGACCCGGGCGGAACTGGTCCGTCGCACAAATATTGGCAATTGCCAGTAGTGCGGAGTGGGTCTAACCATTTGAAGGGAGGGACTACAATGGGCCTAAAACTTGGCCTAAGTGGGCGCGGCTGCGGCTGCCCTCCCGACAACCAATCCTTAATCCTTAATACCTTCTACAATTTGACGACACTGCCTTGATCTCTCACCCATCCAATTTGAAGTTATCCCTAAAAGCCTTTCAAAACTCCATCAATTCGCTACAAACCTGGTTTGCCAGATGGCACATTGAAATTAATACATCTAAGTCAAAACTCTTTATCTCCTACCACAAAATTACCCCAAATTCTCCTAAAATAAAATGCGTGGGAGTTAAAGATCCCAGATCATACCTGTAAATATCTAGGTATCCTTTTTGATTCCAAACTCTCAAACTCTCCTTTCAACCTCACGCCCTACTAATCAAAAGGAAAGTCAAAACAAGGGCCCGTGTCATTTACATTCTAATGCATATCTACGAAAAATGCCGTGAACATCTACAAATCAATATGCCGCCCCTTGTTAGACTATGGCTGAATCCTTTTTACCCAATGTCGCCCTTCTACACTATACCACTTCCTAGTAGCCAAAAGATTCGACCTCCAAACCATCACTAAAATCTGTAACCCTAACAATCCTCTTCATAATCCGTCCAACTATTATATAAACTAACCAAAATAACCCCTATCACGCAACGTACACTAGACATAAGCGGAAAATACTCCAGAAATCTTACTAACACTTTTATCCTCCACCAGTATTGCATCCCTCGTAACCTAGAAATTGCACCCAAATTTAAATATCCGACAATGACCTCACATCAATTCATTAGTTTGCATCATATCGATAGTTAGCATAATTTTCTACGCATCTTTTAATCTTTTTACAAAAGGGCAGAAAGACCAATGGTCGATAGCCCAGACAGGGACGTACATTAATGGAATTGTAAATATTTTTACAAATAAATAATGTAACTATAAATAGTATGCCTGAATAAAGATAATGTATATATATGGCGTTAGGCATTTTATATCGAACACCCATATTTTCTATAGATTCAAAGACATTTTTTAAAAAAATTAACTATTGCATTATCAAATCGTTAGTAGCAATATTAAAATTTCCACCTACTTCTTGCGAGAGCTCTTGCTTAGATTTATATTAGATAGAATAGGTTTTTTTTTTTGAAAGCAATTTTCCCTTTTCTTATAGAATAAATCGATACAGTGTTGAGCGTTTCTATATGTGTAACATGCTCAGTTTAAATCCTATCACATAAACAGTTTCCCAAGTTGGACGCCCGGAGTCCTCCGTACGTTCCTTTTCCTTTCCATCGTACGCGCCGAAGAGTAAAGGCGGAGGAGAGGGGTGCGAACTTTTAGTTCGAGTCCCGGGGCGCGTTCGCGTGCTGTTTTCCAACTTGTGTATTTCACAGTTTCGCACATCTGTTGACTGCCATATTGACATCCTCTCCTTTATATTGTATTTGCGACATTTGTATGCGCAATTGAGCTTTAAAAATAAACCCCGGCTGTGTGTAGGGGTAAAAAAAAAGAGGAGAGCTTGGAAGCTTCCAGCCAGCGGTCGATAGTCTTCAATTTTTCAGAAGCCTTTGTGCTGAGGGGGAATCTACGAAAGAGCGGTGTTTGAAGGAATATAATTACAGTAGCTTTAGTTTTATTAACTCCGGATTTATTTAACTTGCTTGTTTAAAGTTAATTAAGGCACGCAAAGTCTAGAAGTGCGCAAAAGGGAAATGAATCCTTGAACGTTTGTAGTCCACTGCAGAAGCGATCAGCGCTTGAAATTTGTTTATTCCCATTTTCCCGGATGGAGAATGTAATGCGGATTGTGTTGTGGGTAACGGATACAAAGTACCTATCCTTAATTAATAATTAAACTAATGATCAGCGCTTGTAGCTCGTGTGCACACTCCATTCCGCGTCCTTCCCCGCTGCAGCACAATCTAATATATCTCTATTTAGTCCTCGAAATTATGTCCATTGTTCCCTAATATTAGTATTGTTCAATGACGATGAAGTGCTCCATAAAGTCATATCGTGTGCGTATTAACACATTGCAGCCTCCGTCCAATGAGAGCCGGGCGTCATCCCCCGGGCCTCCACTCGCTTTGTCTTCAGTCCTCAACATATACACAATAATTAATTACCGTAAATAATTAGCGGGAACGTCAGCCCGAACATTAATAACTGGATATTTTAACGCGGTGGGGACGGGGGTGGCTGCCAAGCACAATCAAAACCATTTTATTAATAACTTTCGGATCGGCTACAAAAAAATAATTAACCTCTCGCGGAGGGGCGCGCGCCTTTTTTTCCATTAACACCACAACAAGAAAAACATCATTTCACGTTCATTAGCCAGGAGGAATTCCGCGCAAAAACTTTCCTTTCCGGAGCCTCAAGTTTACTCACTGGCACTACGCAAAAAACGACCAAGAACCTCCTAAACTTTGCTTCACTCGTCCTATTAACTTTCATTATACCTTAACTACACGACTTTTTATACATTTTAATCGAGAGTCATAATTAATAGTACTATTTTATGTATAATTGAGAGGGTGTTTACATATTTTTGCATACATTATCTTCTTAAAAAATAAATTATATAATCCTAGTTCTTACCTTCCCCGTATATGATATAAAGATAACGATTTTATTTAAAATTAAATCCTTCGCAATTTTTTGCAAACAAATTTTTAACGTAAAATTTTTTGTAAAGTTTATAACTGCCCACATTTCTTTTAAAATTATTACTCAACTAAACAATAATATTATATATTTCACAATATTTCAGTGTTTTGTAAAAAAAAAAATGTATCTAACGGTTTCTTAGTGGAGATTAGAAAGATTGAATGACTGTATTTATTTTTTCTTTTCATGAGACCCAATCGCATTATCGGACTTGAATAAAACACTCCTAGGAAATTGGGTGTCCAATAAAAGGGGGCTAATAACTCTTATCTACATCGTTAATTACTTAAGAACTCTGGGTCATCCTTAATCGCTGAAAATCGTTGATAAAATAAATAGGGCTCATGTTAATTATTCATTAACTTAACGATTTTAACATCCGCAGTATTCATTAAACTAAGTGATTAGGGATGATTGGAATATCAATATTCATATTCGATTTATCAAATATATTTACCTCAATTTTATTTGTATTTGCAAATTTATTGCGAATATTAGTTATAAAGTTTAAATTTGGCGTATGAAGTAAATATTTCGAGTGTTGTGGCCAGCTTACTGTCCAGCTAAGTGTCCAGCAAAGTGCCCCGCCAAGTGCTAAGCCAGGTGTTTAGCCAAGTGTCCAGCCAAGTATCCAGCAAAGTGCTTAGCCAAGTGTCCAGCCAGCTGTACACCTAAGTGTCCAGCCAAGTGTTTAGCCAAATATCCAGTCAACTGTGCAACTAAGTGTGCAGCCAAATGTACAGACAGCTGTTGAGCCGTGTCCAGCTAAGTGTAATAAGACACTTAGCAGTACTTAACTGTCAACTAAATTTTACACATGTCCACAAATAGTGTCAAGATTGTTTCTTATTTGAGTCTTAATCCTTTCTATAAACAATTTTAGGTTTTTATATTTATTTCATTTATATTTTATATTTATTACATTAACAAATTATATTTATTTCCTTAATAAATATTATTGTCAATTTTATTGCTATTGAAAATGAACACTTAGTGTTTGAAATGTACATCTAGCATAATTAAACTAATAAGTGAAGAAAGGAATTACTACAATAATTAATTACGGCGTATACATTATTTATATTTAAAAGAAACATTTTAAGTGTGTAATACAAGTCATTCACAGAAATCATAAAAAGAATGTTACCTAAAATCAACTTATAGAGTTAACTCTATTATTGCTCGGCTTTTATTGACTTAATAAGTTTGCAAAAGTTTTCCCTCTTGATAACTTTACATAATTTTTAATCAATTTATTTGTATGTAGGTACATAATGAATGATTGTCAGTTTAGAGTAAATGAAGGTATAATGTTCCAGTAATCAAATCAATATTTATCGCGAGTGACATCAAAAATAAATAAATTATGAAAAGTTGGAACAAAGTGTGACGATTTAATGACATAATAACCATAATTTCTATTGATCAAATATACGTGCACGCCAGAATTATTATTGCATTTACGTGTGCGGCGGTGAAGAAAAAAAAAAAATCGGTGCCGCGCGTATCGTCCGAGATTAATTTCATGAAACATTTAATCATTACAGAGTGAGGGTGCGACAGAACCAACAACAAAAAAGTCAGCTCCGGCGGTTTATGAATTTATAATGCCGCCCGGAATCGCCACTTCTGTCACGCGCTTCGTCCCATCGCAGATGTAAAAAATCGTTCCATTAGTGTAATTGTTCCGGGAAAGGGTTTTCAGTTTTAATTTCGGATCTCCTCGAAGCGGAGATTATTGTTATTGTTGTTATCGGATATAAGAGGGAATATTTATGGATGTTCCGGGTTTATTTAATTAAATGGAGCGCGTTTTATATGGGGGTGGAATTTGGACGTCAGCCACGTCGCGGCGTCAGTGTCTGCGTCGCGACGGCCTTATTTATGTTCTAGGGCGTCGATGGTCTGTTTCGTTTAAATTCTCATTCCGGTCTGTTTAAAGTTGTACAGGAGTTAATTTCCCTTCTCCATTGTCGTGGTGGTGATAAGTCGTGGACCTCCAGAGGTCCAGACAGCGTCCGGATGCGGACGTAATGGTTCCCGCTTCTGGCTCGCCCTTCGAGCCGCTGATAACGAGGCAGACTGAGGAAGCCGGGCGTCGGGACGCCGAGCAGACACTGTCATCTTAATTGTCGCGCGGAGTTTTAAACGGTCGTTAAAAATTTTGCGCCCGTCTGTCAAAGTTTTAACGTCCGACTTCGCAGTTCCTCCAACTACGGACGATTAGTCAATAAAATTCCGAGGAAATTAACTTCACTCAATTGAATACTTTATCAGTTTAACATCTGACTTTATAAGCAAGTTGTGATATTCTTTTACAGACATTAACTCGTTGTTCTGTAACTGTATTATTATTACAGATTATACGGATTTTAATTTCTTTAATTTAAGGAAATACCAAGAGGAATGAAAACGTCACGTATTCGTAATACTATGCGGAATATCATCCAACGTAAATCTCATAACTCTAGTTATGTCCTCGTTACTAAATAATAGTGATTATTAGAGGGAGTGTTGGCTATGAATAGTTTTACTACTTCCCTTTTAATAGCTTTATAAGCTTCAAGTTTAAATAAAAACTTATTCAACTGATATTATTTGATAAAAGTTACAAAATAGTAATTAGTGTATAAACTAGCCAGAGCTCAGCAGGATTCGATTAATGTACGTAAGATTAAAGGATTCAAGAGATGTATTCCAATACATCAGTAAAAATTTTCCCGTTATGATATGATGAATTAAATATCAACAACATGGAAAAGTTGCTTACACTAAATTTAGTCTACTTATATTATTATTATTATTATTCCAAAACTATTCACAAAAAAAATAATGCTTGCATTTTTTCGCTACATCTCGGTACATATTAATCACCATGATATCTAAGCGTTAGATACTTTTTACTGTACTGTAAGTAAAATTTTGTGAATATCTAAGATTTTCGTTGAAAAGTCTTGAGTTTGCAAAACTCAAAAAATTTCGTTTAAAAAATCTTTGAAACTCACAAAAAGCGTTAAGATTTAAAAAATCGAAGAACTATCGACAAAATTGATGTTTAAACGTAATGATTTTTGAAATCAACGAAAATCTTGGATATACACGGAAAAAAGGAATAAGTCAACGCAAATCGTCAACTGGGATTCGAGGAAACAAATAAAATATTGCACAATGTTTTATTTGTTTCCTCGAATCCCAGTTCAATATCTTGACGATTTGCGTTTACTTATTTTTTTTTTTTTTTTCGTGTAAATCCAAGATTATCGTTGATTATAAAAATCACGTTTAAACAGCAATTTTGTCGATAGTTCGTCAATTTTAAAAATATTGACGCTTTTCGTGAGTTTTTAAGATTTTTTACGCTGCGCAACCCTCAACAAATTTTCAAGGGGCCTTTCTAAACTCGAAATTTTACTTCATGCTTAGTCTGAGAGTGGAAACACTCGTTCATGGCTTCAAATTGAAATGTCCTAAAAATAACAACGTGAACATTTTTTTTTAGGTAAATATAGTAAGTAAGTAAGTAAGTAAGTAAGTATTTATTGGTGATCATAACAATATTGTTTTGCACAGGTCAGGAGTATATAAATAAATGTATAAGTAAAACAAACTAGGCTGCTAAGCATAAAATTAAGCGATGCAAAAAATGAACATAACAAAGTTAAGTAAATCACATACACATATTAAAACAGAATTAGAAAATTTTTTTAAAAATATACTTATAACTAACACTTTAAAATTTAGATCATGTTTAATAAAATTATAGTAAATACACAATGAAACAAAACATTAACACATTAAAAGAGTCTCCATGTCACAGTTTAAAAATTCTTCACATGAGAAAAATGTGCCTTTTATTAGCAATTCTTTTACTGCCCTCTTATACGAGGGATAAGAGCGTGTTTTTAAATGAGGTGGCAACTTATTGTAAAATTCGATAGCAAAACAATTAGCACCTGAACGTGATTTTGTTAGTCTGTGGTGTTATTTTTGCAGATTATCACGGTTCCTTGTATCGTATTTGTGGTCAAGACATGCGTATTTATCAGGATATTTTTTTATATATAGAAGACATTCTAAAATAAATAATGATGGCAATGTTAAAATGCCTAGCTCGAAAAAACTCTCTCTGCAATCATCGCGATATTGTAATTTAGCTAGTATACGGATAACCCTTCTTTGTATACCGAATATCCGGTGACGACAAGATGAGTGTCCCCAGATTAAGACCCCATATTTGAGGGCTGACTGGAAATATCCAAAATATGCCGTCTTTAACGTTTCACTAGATACGGTACCAGCCAATTGACGTAACGCAAAAGTAATTTTAGAAAGCTTCTTTGCTAAAATAGAACCGTGGCAATCCCACTTAAGGGCCGAATCCACATGAAGACCAAGAAAGCAAGTAGTTTGATCTGTTTCACCAACATCTACCTTATTGAGAGTAAAGATAAGTTTTTTGGTTTTCGTGTCGTTCAGTACCAGCCCATTATCTATACACCACTGTGCAGTTTTCTGTTTCATTACTTCCGCTTTTTCTGATACTTCTTTAATACTTTTCCCTTTTACCATTACTGTAGAGTCATCTGCAAATAAAATTACGTTGGCCAGACTTAGTTGTTTCGGCATGTCATTTATATATATTAGGAAGAGTATAGGCCCTAAAATTGACCCCTGTGGTACACCACGGTTGATTGAAGAAGTATCAGACATTTTTCCTTTGAACTGAACTACTTGGTGTCTCTCAGTAAGATAGCTGGTTAGTAACTGTAAGCTATTATTACAGAAACCATATGCTTTTAACTTGGTTAGCATTATATCATGTATAACGCAATCAAAGGCTTTACTCATGTCGATAAATGATGCCATGGTTATTTCCTTTTCTTCGAAAGTTTTCAATATGGATTCAGTTAACTCTAAAATAGCATCACTAGTGGACAGACCGTTTCTAAATCCAAATTGATTTTTGTTGAATAGATCATTAGATGTAAAGTATTCCATAATTTGATCTTTCATTACCTTTTCAACTATTTTTGAAAAAACTGGAAGAAGCGAGATAGGCCTATAGTTATTTACTTGATCTGCATTTCCACTTTTGAGTATAGGGATGACTTTCGCTAATTTTAAAATTGTTGGAAATGAGCCCACTTTTATAATTGAATTAATTAGTTGAGTGAGCTCCGGTATTAATATGTCTTTTGCATTTTTTATTAGATCAATTGAGATACCGTATATATCTGTACATTTACTATTTTTAATACTAGCTAGAATATCTCTTATTTTAACCTCACTAACCATTTTAAAGCTAAAGTTAATATCACAGTTCACATTAATATCACAGGTGAAGCTAATTGAAGGAATATCTTTTGTTAACATGTTGGCCACATTACTAAAGAATACATTGAATTGATCACAGGTAATATCACAGACTGTACTGGTTCGTTGCCTATTTGGATTAATAGCTTTCCATATAGCTCTCGGTTTATTCGGTGCGGAGTTAATGAAGTTATCATTAGCTTGCCTTTTCGACTGGATTATTGCATTTTTATATGTTTTACGATATTCGGATTTAAGCGCACGTGATGCGGGGGAGTTATTAATGATATTATTTTCTTCAATTAATTGAAGTATGTCTCTCATTTTACCCAAGTCCGCATTAAACCACTTGACTTTGTTTATCTGTTTTGAATCGCCTTTGATCGTTTTTATAGGGAAGCATTTAAGTACGCATGATGTTACGATATGGGTGAACATTTGCCACTTTACATTTAGATCTATTTCATGGCATTTAACGAAGTTCCAGCGGGCCTCAGAAAGCATGGAAAAGAAAGAAAGAGTGCCATGGCGCGTTATAGGCCTGTATTGTTTGATACTACATTGCTTAGCTGTCGTTATATCTTTAATATTTACAAATATACCGTTGTGATCGGATAATGCTGTTTCTATACATTTAACAACAATGTGTGTATTGATATTTGTAAATACGTTATCAATACAGTTCGCCTTACGGGTTGCAAAACTAACCAATTTATGTAATCCATACGTAGACAGCTGGTCAATGAGAGATAATTCATTGCTTTCACTGCTATCGAATTTAACATTAAAGTCTCCACCTAAAATAATTTTACTCGATTTATAATCTAGTTTATCCAAAAATGACATTAAGATGCATAAAAAATCATTAAAATCCGACGAAGGAGAACGATACACGCAAATAATGTAACATTTCGTCAAGGGCAAATAAACACATGATAATTCACAAATTTTTTCAGAGCTAATTACGCTTGTGATATTATTGAAAGATGTTAGATGTACATTATTATCTGCATAAATAATTGAACCACCATGCCGAGTGGCTTTACGCGAAAAATAAGCTTTAGAGGACAGTGTATTAATATGTGATACTTCACACTCATCTTCCGTCAGCCAATGTTCGCATAAAGCCAGAAAAGTGAGTGATTTGTCAACAATGAACGATTCTAACTCATGAATTTTGTTTCTAAGGGACTGAATATTTAGGAATAAGATATTAAATTCGTCTGCTTGGTCCTCTGGGTGTTCTGTATAATTGCTATTTACATTCTCTTCTGTTCCAACGGAGGCTCTTTTTGGGGTCTTTGGTGTCGAAATAAAAAACGCCTCAACATAACTCCAACAGGCCACATTGCAGGATCTTCCACTTTACTCAGGCAATCGAATGGAATTGTTATTTTAAATGATGTGTATTCATCAGGGCGATATATGCATATGCTGTAAATTTTCCGACTTCTGTTATTTTTCAATTAATTTTAATTTGAAACTTTTAACTAGTGTTTTCTACTCCCAGACTAAGCATGAAGTAAAATTTCGAGTTTAGACAAGCCCCGTGAAAATTTGTCGAGGGTCGCGCAGCGACCCGAGACAAATTTTCTGGGCTTTTCTAAACTCGAAATGTTACTTCATGCGCCACGCGTATAAAACACTGATTTCTAGTGAGGTTTAAATATACATAAATTCAAAAATGTTTGTTTTCTACGTATGGCGCAAGAAGTAAAATTTCGAGTTTAGAAAAGCCCAGAAAATTTGTCTCGGGTCGCTGCGCGACCCTCGACAAATTTTCACAGGGCTTTTCTAAACTCGAAATTTTACTTCATGCTTAGTCTGGAAGTGGAAAACACTCGTTTATGGCTTCAAATTGAACTCTTCAGAAAAAAAAACAACGTGAACATTTTTATTTAGGTAAGCATATGCATAAGCTGTAAATTTTCTGACATCCGTTGTTTTTCAAAAGAAATTAATCAGAAACTTTTACCGAGTGTTTTCCACTCCAAGACTAAGCATGAAGTAAAATTTCGAGTTTAGAAAAGCCCCGTGAAAATTTGTCGAGGGTCGCGCAGCGACCCGAGACAAATTTTCTGGGCTTTTCTAAACTCGAAATTTTACTTCATGCGCCACGCGTATAAAATACTGATTTCAAGTAAGGTTCAAATATACACAAATTTACAAAATGTTTGTTTTCTACGTGTGGCGCATGAAGTAAAATTTCGAGTTTAGAAAAGCCCAGAAAATTTGTCTCGGGTCGCTGCGCGACCCTCGACAAATTTTCACAGGGCTTTTCTAAACTCGAAATTTTACTTCATGCTTAGTCTGGGAGTGGAAAACACTCGTTTATGGCTTCAAATTGAACTCTTCAGAAAAAAAAACAACGTGAACATTTTTATTTAGGTAAGCATATGCATAAGCTGTAAATTTTCTGACATCCGTTGTTTTTCAAAAGAAATTAATTAGAAACTTTTATCGAGTGTTTTCCACTCCAAGACTAAGCATGAAGTAAAATTTCGAGTTTAGAAAAGCCCCGTGAAAATTTGTCGAGGGTCGCGCAGCGACCCGAGACAAATTTTCTGGGCTTTTCTTAACTCGAAATTTTACTTCATGCGCCACGCATATAAAACATTGATTTCAAGTAAGGTTCAAATATACATAAATTCACAAAAATTTTGTTTTGTACGCGTAGCGCATGAAGTAAAATTTCGAGTTTAGAAAAGCCCAGAAAATTTTCACGGGGCTTTTCTAAACTCGAAATTTTACTTTATGCTTAGTCTGGGAGTGGAAAACACTCGTTTATGGCTTCAAATTGAACTCTTTTAAAAAATACAACGTGAACATTTTTCTTTAGGTAAATATAGGCATAAGCTGTAAATTTTCTGCCATCCGTTGCTTTTCAAAAGAAATTAATTTGAAACTTTTAACGAGTGTTTTCCATTCCCAGACTAAGCATGAAGTAAAATTTCGAGTTTAGAAAAGCCCCGTGAAAATTTGTCTAGGGTCGCGTAGCGACCCGAGACAAATTTTCTGGGCTTTTCTAAACTCGAAATGTTACTTCATGCGCCACGCGTATTAAACACTGATTTCAAGTGAGGTTCAAATATACATAAATTTCGAGTTAAGAAAAGCCCAGAAAATTTGTCTTGGGTCGCTGCGTGACCCGAGACAAATTTTCACGGGGCTTTTCTTAACTCGAAATTTTACTTCATGCTTAGTCTGGGAGTGGAAAACACTCGTTAACAGTTTCAAATTACATGTATATAATATTGTTGTAAAAATGGTCTGTTCTGTTAAATAAATAAATGAAATAAACATATTACAAGGTAAAAATTGACAAAACGCTACGTGTTCCCATCAAATAGGAGTTTAAACGCTGGATGAAGAGAAGAGTAGGCTCCCCGAAACGTAATCCGGATAATACGCCGAAAAATTCGGAGAATGCATTCCGACTATGCCAGAGCCCTTCTTTAAGGATGTGTGTAGCTCAGGCCTAGGGATAAGTACCAGTGGGATTAACTTGGAAACCGTTATGTCTATAAATTCTATTTAGTTGCACCCTCTTCATTTCACAGGTGTTGCAAAGGTATTTTAATACTCACTTATACTATTATGTAGTTTATAGTAGATTGAATATATTTTAATAGAATTATTATTAAAAAATCCAAATTAAATAATTGTAATATTCATAGGTAAATTTATTAATATTGCATGTTTTTAAGGTGAAGGCTAAATCAAGTTAAATCGCGATACTTATTTTAAATACTTGTTACATCGTAATTTTTGTATTTTGTATTGAAAAGAATCTTCACTTGACAGAATTTCTCTTAAAAAAAGCAATTCAGCATCACATCTCGTAAAGTTCTCATCCATCTCTTAAATCCAACCGAAAACCCGTGGCAATTTCCCTACTGGAGTGCAGGTTCCCAGGTAGTTCCAGCTATCCCCAAAGTAAATTAATAAAATGTTACTCCGTGTTTCGGACGAGGCAGTGCATAAATCTTCCACCGTCGGCTGCGCGCGCGCGCCCTTCCCCGTCGCACGTACCCTCGCGATAAAGAAAAAAGGACATTCCTAGTTACGGTTTTCCAGGAGGAACTAATTAATGCCCTCGCCGTGCGCTCTTTGTGTGAATATTCCTCCGATAAATTAGATTTAATTTATTAGGGAGGGGTTAATGGAGTGATCCAGGCCCGATTTTTGATGATTAAGTCAATATTTGCAGCGCGTCTTGACTCCGGGGCTTTTTGGGGGGGTTGCAAGCGTAAACAGTGAATTACGTTTTTTTTTTGTCTTCGTTCCCGCTGTAAATCAATTCAGCGGCGAAAGTGGCGACGCGGGAAAGGTGATATTGCGAGGGAAAATGCATTCATCATTCTTTTATCGCGTCGTATTTTATTCAGTTTTGTTTGCCTGTAAAAGTGGGGCGCGACTCCGTGAAATAGTCGTCTGTGTCGCACCCCCAACCAGTGTTTTTTCGGGGGGTGGTTCAGAGGGATGCGTGCGTGCGTGCCGACGGGAAATTCCGTTCGGATTGTAATGCTCCCATTGAAGGGGGTGCTGATCTGGCGGCGGTGGCGTGCCGGGAGGTGGCTGAAGAGACCGCTTTAGTCGAGTTAATAGAAATCAATTCTGCAGTAATGTGCGGCTTGGCGTGCCAGGCTGCATACCGCGCGGGTTTCTCGTGCTTGGACGGATTCTTCTCCACCTTCGTAACGGTCGACCGACCAACCACCCCCATCATACCAATAAAACGACCTTAAACTTTTCACACCAATTACAACTTTATCTCTGGTCAAATTATATCCACAATAGATCTGCAAAGCGGTGCGGTGGTACAGGCCAATGAGGCCACCCCTACGAATATCTATCTGGTCAAATGATAGATCACGATAATTACATTTATTTATTTATTTACACTTGTAAATAAAACACTTTTTACTTTGTTTAACCACTGGATCTTACATTTAATTGTGTGACTAGTTTCGACTATCTAGTAGTCATTCTCAAACACTTTAGTTTGAGAATGACTACTAGATAGTCAAAACTAGTCACACAATTAAATGTAAGATCCAGTGGTTAAACAAAGTAAATAGTGTTTTATTTACAAGTGTATTTAAGATGTACCACAAAGTGAACGCCTACAACACCAAACAATTTATTTATTTATTAACGGAATCTCCATTTTATTACATAAGTGTACATATACATTTTGTAATATATGACAAAAATAACAAAAAACATTTGAGAAATTTAGGATTTAGTTACCACTGGTATCGGGTCATCGAAATAAGAATGTCTGGAGCAGTTTCTATCGTAGAGCAAACTGCTCCGCAAGTAATAGTAACTTTATTTAAAGTAAAAATTTGCCTTACAAAATATTCCATCAGGAGCAGTTTCTAAAGCAGAGTAAATGGGCTCGTTTATCAGAGACAACAGTTGGGAGTTTACTGCCAACTGCCCAATGGCTCCACTGCACAGTGGTTCCCCCAGCGGTCAAAATTCAAAAATATTCATATCTACATTTTTGCATGTAACATTGCTTACACTTGATAAATACTCTTTTTTAATGTAGGTATAAAATGAAACCTGCAAAATAAAACAATCTTTTGTTTACAAACATCCGAAGAAAAGAGTTCGTCGCTGGTGCACAATTGTATTATCAGTGCATCATTAGCAACATAATTATTAATTGAATTAGTATCAATCCACTGATAATGGACCAAAATGTACATCTGGTATATAATAAAAATTTTGAAAAAAGGTTAAAAGTGTTTTAATTAAAGTTAAAAAAAACATAATTATTGTTCTCTCTATTATCTTTTATATTTGTGATTGTTTCCAAGAAAAAGGTATGTACTTTATTTTCACTCACTTGTTATAGTATACATTTCTGAATACAGGGTGTCCCCGAATGGTCTGTACAACGCTCTACCACATATTCTCTGAAACAAAATAATAGCAAAATTTTATAAGAGACAAAAAATACGTAAAATTGAATGATCTTGCAGAAAAAAAGTATTCCTTATGATTTGACCTGTTGAATAAAAATATTTAGGTATCTTAAGAAGTCGATGGTCCTAGTTTGACCACTTACTTTAAACGTAGGATAAATAAACATACCGCAAGAAGTGCATGGTATCAATGTTATTAAATGTTCCAAATTAGGTTTTCTTGCCTAAGTCCAAAATAAAAATATTTGAAAAATAATGAAAAAAAAAAATATCTTTGAGGCCTCGTAAGATGGCTTAGGAACCACTTTTGGATAGAGATAAGTTTAGTTAAATTGTCTTATTTTGTTTCAGAGAATATGTGGTAGAGCGTTGTACAGACCATTCGGGGACACCCTGTATATAAGTTATGTGACTTCCCCAAAAACAATATTGAAATTTTTAATTTTATTTATTTATTTGAGAAACTTTTAACTATGTTCCCCCACGTACCCTTACACATAATATATCAAAATTTGTTACTTAGAGCCTGTAGAACGATGAGTCATTCAATTTATCTGCAGCAAGCTGCAGCTGCTCTTTTCACATAACCTTTAAACAAGGTGTTTCAAATTCAACCCTCACTATGGGGATCTCGCTTATTATAGTAGATAGAGAGTAGGTTTGAATTCGGCACGTTTGCAGCATTAGCTTTTTAATAATCTATTGAAAAAAGTCACACAAATTCTATTGTTTTTGAGTAATATCCAAAAAACTGAAAAAAACTGTTCGTCTTTTTTTTACACTTTCGTTATTTCAGGCAATATTTAAAAATGAAAAAGACCTTATAGCACTTTTTATTATCTAACAGTTGGCGTAATTAATTACTTTACAACATAACTGTATGTTTTTGAATTTACGTAAAGTGATTATTACACTAAAAAAGACTGAACAGTCTTTTTTAGTGTAATAATCACTTCACGAAACATTATTCCTTACTTCCCTTTTTATTTGTATCGTTAGATGCACATTTCGAGACACAATGTGCTCAGTATCAATAATAAACTGACTTTATAACATGTTTCATTTCGTTTAAGCCAGTGGTCTCCAAACTACAGCCCGCGGGCCAAATCCGGCCCGCGACTTGCATGAATCCGGCCCGCGATTGTTTGTAATTTTTTTTGTAAATGTCATATTTTGAAATATTGTAACAATTGTTCCTTAAATTTTTCATAATTTTATAAAATTAATCGGATCTTGGCCGACTTTATTATGTAGAATTGTATTTGTGGCCCGCGAAGAAGATAGTTTGGAGACCCAGGGTTTAAGCCATCATCAACTTATGGACGCCATATTCACTTTTATCGCATATAATTGCTTTATTTTTTGTAATGACAACGATATAACACACCATACATTTATTTCTATGAGATAACATACAATTGGTAAAAATAATGTTATGACCACTAACTAATAATCTTCCCTGCCATGGAATTGAAAACAATAAAAAAAATCTGAATAAGTCATCGTTATTATTATCGTTTATCAGAGCTGGAACAGATCCTCGTAAAAAAGATTCAAATCACGAATCCGAATAACCTAATATGATTCGAATCACGAATACTCGAATAAAGGATCCGTAAGAGATAAATATCATTCGAATCAAATATTCGAATGTGGTTTTTCCGAATCACGAATGCAAATCCTTTAAGAATACATTTGGTTTAATTAATATTTTTCAATTAATATTTTTCAATTGTAATTATCGTTACCAGTTGTCGTAACAAATATATTCAAAACCTAATTATTTATAATTAACATTGAACATCGTTGATAACAGACTAAGTATCTGATTCCGTGTTACTCTGATTAAAGGTGTATTTGTGTGTTTTTGAACTTTACTTCAAATCTGTATTTTGTTCGTGTGGCGCATGAAGTAAAATTTCGAGTTTAGAAAAGCCCCGTGAAAATTTGTCGAGGGTCGCTGCGCGACCCTCGACAAATTTTCTACGCGGGGCTTTTCTAAACTCGAAATTTTACTACATGCTTAACCTGGGACTGGAATCACTCGTTCAAAACTTCAAATTGAACTTTATTATAAAATCGACGAAAGTCTGAAAATCACGTAAATAAAACATTTACTGAATATCACTAAAACTGGGAACATTAGAGAGAAATCATTGAATTATTTTGAAATTGAGCAAAACACTAACAAAAACACATTTTCATTTATTTGTATTACCTGGTAATTACTTATTTCTTGAAAATACATTACTATTATTATTATTTAAAAAGCCATATGATGTTATTAAATCTGCCAAAATCAACAGGCATCATAAAAATTACAAAACACGTAAAGATTCATAAAACGAATTTAAATATTGACAACAAAAATGGTATTATCATCTTTAAAAACTTTATCAGTCATTTAATGTTCTTACCAAAGCATTCAGTTTGAAGTTTCGAACGGGTGTTTCCACTCCCAGGCTAAGCATAAAGTAAAATTTCGAGTTTAGAAAAGCCCCGCGTAGAAAATTTGTCGAGGGTCGCGCAGCGACCCGAGACAAATTTTCACGGGGCTTTTCTAAACTAGAAATTTTACTTCATGCGCCACGCGTATAAGACATTGATTTAGTCTAAAGTTCAAAATATACTGCTTAGGTTAGTTTATGACTTATGCAAGATCGCTAAAAAAATATCCTCTCCTAAACATACCACACTTTTGACGATACGAGCACGAGACGTTTATAACATGAGTGTGTTGAACGCTCCGCGCTAATGTCGTGTCGTGCACGTCTTGTGCTCGTATCGTGATCATCTCGTGTCGTGCACGTCTCGTGCTCGTGTCGTACTCGTCTCGTAATTTCCTAAAAGAAGTGAAATAGAGCGAAGTCAATAAAATATCATGAGTATCATGTTCAACATTCAAAGCAATGTTTCCGTGTACAGTGGGTAGTTACATTACTAAGCTAGTTTATAAAATCGTTCAATTCGAAGCTATAAACGGGTGTCGTCTACTCCCAGACTAAGCATGAGGTAAAATTTCGAGTTTAGAAAAGCCCCGCGTTGAAAATTTGTCGAGGGTCGCTGTGCGACCCTCGACAAATTTTCACGGGGCTTTTCTAAACTCGAAATTTTACTTCATGCGCCACGCGTATAAATCACTGATTTAACGAGAAATATAAAAACACATAAAAGAAATGTTTCATGTTAATCCTCACAACTAATTCCAATTATTTTTAACGATTCAAATCCTTTTGTAAATACTTGAATCTTTTTGTAAGTATTCGAACCCTTAAATAAATATTTGAATTTTTTCATAAATATTCGAATCATTTTACAAGAATTCGAATAACCCGCATTTGGATTCGAATACGAATCCCCTGTAAAAAAATGTACCGAATCCGGATCACGAATCCCGTTGAACTTAAGTATTAGGATGTCTCTTTTGAATCCTCTAAATGGATTCAAATCCAGGATTTGAATCATGAATTAATTGAATCCTGCCCAGATTTAAAAAAAATGAAAAATTTTATCTGAAATTGAGAATATCATAAGGGGCAGTATGATATTCTTAATTTCAGATAAAATTTTTAATTTTTTTTTAATCTGAAAAAAATTACAGACTTTCTTTTTGGTGTTAGTAACAGCTTAAACATGTTTTTTTCCTTATAAAAAAATATTTTACTAAAATTTCGGCTATGTAAAGTCACTTCAAGACTCACAAAAAGAAAATAGATTGTAGCTTTTAACTTGCACCTTGAACGTAATTATAATGCTGGAAATAAGTGGATAACATAAATTCAAAGCTTATTCAATCCTGAATACATTCCCATTAAATATTTTTGAATTTAATTTACAAATGTACTTACAAATCAGCGTTTTGTGTAAAATGCTCAGTATCCCGATTTTCTTACTTACTCTATTTAATGAGCTCTATCTCATAAAAATATAAACTGATTTAATTTATTTAAAAAGTGAGCGATTACCAATCAAAAGAGCTTTAAGTTGATGTACAAATAGTTTTCTGAATATTAAAATTGTGCTAAGCACAAGCGCTCAAAGTCAAATGTTGGTGGGTTTATTCTGTTCCATGTGCTCTAAAAAGTGAAAAAATATAACCTAATAATTTTTTTCCTGGGTAAATTAGTAGCTCACGTTGTTTCTAACTATCGTGAAAGTGCATGTACATTTTTTTTAAGTTTTTGGAAAAATAAAAAAAATCGTGTGAAAATCTGAATTTTTCCATTCGTAAGGAAAATGAACAGATTTTCTTTCACACAATATTTTTTATTTTCAATTTTTTTTTCAAAAAACTTCATGCACTTTTACAATAGTTAAAAACAACGTAAGCTATTTATTTATCCAGTAAAATATTTCAAATTTTTTGCAAAAATTAAAAAAATCGTGTAAAAATGTGGATTTTTTACATTCGTATGGATAAAATCTGGATTATCACACGGTTTTTTTTTCATTTTTACAACAGCTTAAAAAACTGTACATGCACTTTTCTGTTTGGAGAAACAATTGTTGCAGTGTCAACTAATAAACAGTGAAATCTAAACCAAGTGTGCTATTACACTGGTCTGGAAAAATTTTTTTTTTTTCGAGCCCTGACACCATTCCTGCTGATTCTTATGTAAAATGACCTCCTGAATCCGAATATGACCTCCGTTTTCCCCTATCACCCACCGTTTTCGGAGGAGGCCCCCCCACCTATTTTTATCACTTTTCGATAATTTGGAGGGATGAAAAGGATTATTTTAGCCTTTACATTTCTTCTGAGGGGCTAGAGAGGTGAAAAGTTCCAATACATGAACATTTGTAGCAAGGAGGTAGATTTGGGGGGGGGATTTGACCCCTTAAATTGTAAAAAAATCATTAAAAATGATCAATTTTTTCCGTTATTTTCGCAGTTTTTTCACTTATGTTCTACATATTCCAGCTTCCATTCCCTCTCATCCTCCCCCAAACACCCCCAAATAATAAAAATATATTGCAACAATATATAGCAACAATAATAAATATATATGGCAACAATAATAAAAATATATAAGCAACAGTTCAGAAGATTCACTGTACCACGCTGGCGCTCTCAATACTCCCCCCGTTTCCCCCATCCATTGGAGGGGTGAAAAGGAATATTTTAGCTGTAAAGAATAATAAATAAAAAGTAAAATAATAAATGTAAAATAATAAATGTAAAGAATAATAAATAACTAAGATAAGTACCTTCATTTGGTGCTTGCTTTCCTTTTGTACCCTGAGGTAGAAGTTTCTCGTATCAAAAACCAGCAGTACTCTGCTAACATGCTCGCATTCCACTTCCCCGAAAATCTCCTCTCGAACTTAGAGATGTCTTGATGAAACCGTTCCCCGTGTTCATCCGAAAATTCCTGGGCAAACCTGAGCGCGCGAGGTATTGAGAGCGTCAGCGTGGTACAGTGAATCTTCCGAACTGTTGCTATATATTTTTATTATTGTTGCTATATATTGTTGCTATATATTGTTGCTATATATTTTTATTGTTTTGGGGAGGATGAGGGGGGATGGAAGCTGGAATATGTAGAACATAAGTGAAAAAAACTGCGAAAAAAACGGAAAAATCGATCAGTTTTAAGGATTTTTTTACAATTTAAGGGGGCAAATCCCCCCCCCCCAAATCTACCTCCTTGCTACAAATGTTCATGTTTTGGAACTTTTTACCTCTCTAGCCCCTCAGAAGAAACGTAAAGGCTAAAATAACCCTTTTCATCCCTCAAAATTATCGAAAAGTGATAAAAATAGGTGGGGGGCCTCCCCCGAAAACGGTGGGTAATGGAGGAAAACGGGGGTCTTATTCGGATTCAGGAGGTCATTTTACATAAGAATCAGCAGGAATGGTGTCAGGGCCGATTTTCATGCCGACCAGTGTTATTTTACAGTTTACAGTTTAAGGGGCAAATGCCCTATCAAATCTACTTCCTTGCTAAAAAATGTTTATGTTTTGACACTTTTTACCGCTACAAGCTCTTATTAAACAAATTATGTTATTTATACCGACTTCTCCCGTGCTTTCGACACTATCGACCATAATATTTTATTTCATAAACTTGAAAACCGTATCGGTTTAATCGAATCATATTTAGAAATAGACGAAACTTTGCTTTTTATAACGGATTTAAATCACATGAATTTATATCGACTTCCGGTGTGCCACAGGGTTCGAATTTAGGACCTCTCCCTTTTTTTTAATATTTATCAATGATTTTATTTCGTCTATATCGTGTCCAGTATTATCATATGCTGATGACATAATAATATTTAATTCTATTGATTCCATACATGACTCCATTTTACTCCAGCAAAACCTAGACATGAGGAAAGTTAATATAGATAAATGTTGTGTTATAACATATTGCTGTAGAAGAGTCTTAAATATATACAACTTCTATACTAATGGAACTGCCATCTTTCGCAAAACATCTATCAAGAATCTCGGCGTCACTTTTGATAGTAATTTAAAATTGACAGACCACATTAACAATGTCACTAAATCAACCATAAAAGTACTGGAATTTTTAATGCGTACTTCAAAATACTTTAGTAATACTACACTAATTAGGACGATTTATTGTTCCCTAGTACGTAGCAAGTTAGAGTACGCATCACTCAAATAGTATCCATATTATACAAAGAGCTCACTGGAAATCGGACGAGTCTAGAGGCGTTTCTTAAAATGTCTGTCATTTAAAATCGACAGTACATATCCCGAACGCAATATTGACTATACAGAATTGTTATAGCGGCATGATATTACCTCATTGTCCTCTCGTCGTGAATAGGCAAGTGGACTATTTATATTTAAGTTAACACAAAATACTATAGACTGTCCTGATTTACCAAGCGAAATTATTTATTTTATTCTTAGATTATCGTCCAGACATTATAACACATTTATGTTACCTATCGCTCAAACGAATTTACTGAATAAAGCCCCCATAATGCATTTGTGACGCAATGCCAACAAAATGTACTATGACATATTTTTTGTAAATGGAAATTATGTTTAATATGTTTTTTTTTTAATTTATCTTCAATTATCATTTTCTTTTTAAATTTAATTATCGTTGCTTGTATTTTTGCATTTTTCTATTTTTGTATTTTTCAACTTTTCGTTTACCATATTACTACTTACGTAAATTATTGTATATTATCCCTTGTTGGATTCTTCCATTGGAAAATAAATTTATTATTATTATTATTATTATTAAATGCTAAATTAATCATTTTCATACCTCTAAGTCAAATTCATAACCATAAAATTATCGAAGAGTAATAAAAGTAGGTACAGGGGCTTCTCCAAAATCGGTGGGTGATAGCAAAAAAATTTTAAATGACAAGGGGTATCAAGTAATAGCTTGTTTGAAAGGTTTTTCAAAGTGCTTTATTTTGACGTTTGAATTTTTAAAATCGGTCGATTTGTTTACGGAAAAATTAGAAAAATCTTTATGTATCTTAATTTGTTCAGATAGAAAAAAAAAACACACGAAAATATCACTTTTTATTTTATTAAGTGTTCAAAATGTTGCCCGTTATTGGCCAAACAATGATATAGGCGATGTTCAAATTCCTGCCGGACATTTTCAAAAACATGTTGTGGGAGATCATGGCAGCTTTCGGTGATTCGTTGACGAAGTTCATCTAAACTTTCAGATTGGGGAGTGAACACAATAGATTTTAAATGGCCCCATAGAAAAAAGTCTGATGGCGACAAGTCAGGAGATCTAGCAGGCCATTCTATAGGCCCTCTTCGCCCAATCCATGTATCTGAAAATTCGTCGTCTAGCCATTGCCGAACCGGAAGAACATAGTGAGGAGGAGCGCCGTCTTGCTGGAAATATATTTCAGCCTCATCAAGTATAGGGTTTCCATCGTCTCCGATTTGGTTTTCAATGGTTTCAGTGATAAGCGGGTTGATGGTATTTTCCAACATATCTAAATAAATGCCTCCATTTAAATTCCCATTAATAAACAATGGCCCAATCACTTTGTTTCCTAAAATGCCTGCCCATACATTAACTTTTTGGGGGTACTGAGTATGCCCTTCTACAAAAGCATGAGGATTTTCATTGCTCCAATACCTGCAGTTATGCTTATTAACAAATCCATTTAGATAAAATGTGCATTCATCAGTGAAGCAGATATTCTTTACATGAATGGTATTATCATTAATCGCTGCAGTCATTTGTTCACAAAACTCAACTCGCCTATCGAAATCACCCTCGGTTAACTTTTGCAATATTTGCATTTTGAATGGATGAATTTTATGTAATTTAGTAACTGTGTGTACAGAGCCTAATGAAATACCAGCCGCATCACCAATTTTGCGTAATGAAGTATTAGGATTTATGCCAAAATGACCCAAAACTTCAATTTGAGCGGCTTTATTTAAAACTCTACGATGATTACGTTTTTTATTTGCAACAGATCCAGTTTGAGTAAATTTAGTAACAAGGTCCAAAACATACCTATGCGAAGTTATCTTGTCCGGATGTCTGGCGTTAAATGTGACGGCAGTTTGCCGAGCACATTGATTTTGGGCACCATAAATTAGAATAATTTCCACTCTTTCGGCTAGTGTGTAAACCATTTTGGAAGTAAAATATGAATCAATAAATTGATTTTCTCTGTCCCAAGATTGTCACAAAGGTAACTGAAAGCAAATAGAATTGTATCTTTTCCATAGCAACTAACCCAAACTAAACAGGTATAAGAATAAATGTTATCTCCGTATTGATGAATAGAAGGCGATAAAAATTAGGGTTTTTATTTGGTTGCTGCCAAGTTTTGTTGGTTTTTGAACACTTATTAATAAAATAAAAAGTGATATTTTCGTGTGTTTTTTTTTTCTATCTGAACAAATTAAGATAAATAAAGATTTTTCTAATTTTTCCGTAAACAAATCGACCGATTTTAAAAATTCAAACGTCAAAATATAGCACTTTGAAAAACCTTTCAAACAAGCTATTACTTGATACCCCTTGTCATTTAAAATTTTTAAGGGGATGACCCCGGGGGGCAGAGGGTAAAAGGGGGTGAAGTCGTTTTTGGTTAAAAAGTTGTCCCCCTTGGGAAATCTTTGGACGTGTCTCGGCGTTTTTTCTTTTAATCAGTGGTTTTCCATAAATCCGCGTTGGGAAGTTTTCAAATGAACACCCTGTATAAGAATCAGCAGGAATGGCATCAGGGACGATTTTCCTAAAGATCAGTGTTATTAATGAACTAAAATGTATGAACGTTTTATTAAATTATTAAAATACTTAAGAATTCTTTGTAAATATTTTGTCCTTGAATTAGAGTGTGCAGTATTCGCGGGTGTGAGTATTGTTGTCGAGCGATGCAGAATCCGTGGGAGTAGTAGAGCAGGAGGACGTGGGGACACGTAGAGATGATCCGGTGCACCCAGGGATGGGTTGATTGCACTCGAATCATATCGAAAACGTTGAAAAAAGAGGACGGCCACGGGGAAGCCGGCGACGAAAGAGCAGAGAGGAGTTGTAACAGTAGCCACCGGTAACCGGTTCGGCCTTAAGAGATGGTAAGTTGCGTGAGAGCGTGCTTCGGCCGGCAGTCAGACCGGAACGTGTAGTGCAGGAGGCCGTCCTCTGTACACTCCACACTCTGCAGGACGCGACGAGTCCTTTTGCAAATCCTGCGGAATAATAGAGTTCGGGGCAACTTGTTGCGCGTCCAGCCGGCTATCGGACTTAATATACACGTGCACCCCGCACTTATCCACTCATGTTTGCAATATCCTCCTGCGGTGACAATGTCACAACCCTAATACCCACGCAGCGACCCCTTCGCAAACACGAACGTTAATTACCCACGACGGTGCGGTGCGGTGCGGTGCGGCGCGGCACGCTTTTCGCGAACCCCAAACAGATAAACACGCAAACACATGCATTGTGTATTCGTGCCTGCTCGGAGTGTATGTGCCTAATGCCATCGATAAATAAACACAATTACACGAGATCAAAGTGAAGGTGTAGCTGACGATATGCTACCGTCTGCATGGTACGTGACCTTTGTGCGTGCTGCTCTTTGGAACAAACATGCCGGAAGGGATACTGCAGACATTTTCTAACATTCAGGTAATCATCGCAACGTAAGAATGTTATGTTTTTTTTTCGTAATCGCCGCGACAATAACGGTTACCGCCATCTTCGAATTCCCTCCGAGATTAAATCTTCACGGTAATCGCGACTCCACCGCGGGCCATGCGACCGCATTAATTCCCACTACTCGGCGCTCGCCAGACGGATCACCTGTTTTGATTATTAGGTGTAATGACGGTCTTTAGTCACAATTAAGTGTGTTACTCTAATAAAACGCGTGCACACACAATCATTCTAATCGATTGCGCAAACTGATGTTACGACGTCGTAAATCCGCCGCGTTTTTACGACTGCGATTTTCTCAAAAAGCAACAGAAAATTAGATTAATGCTCTTACATGTACTAAATACATTTAACTTAAACAATAAAATTCAAAACAGCATTTATTAACATTAAGTCCTAAAATGCAGCCAAATCTTTACTTAATTATGCAAATATTTAATTACATTAATCCATGTGAATTATAAAGCTAGGTAGAGTCCTCAAAAATGTGTCCATCATAGCACTTTCCCCGTTAAAGATATGATGATTAAAATTTTAGACAAATTTTCACGAGGCTTTTCTAAACTCGAAATTTTACTTTCTGCGCCACGCGTATAAAACACTGATTTACAGTAAAATTTAAAATATATCCCGCCTGGATGTGATAAGCGTTGTGTATTTTTAACTTTACTCTAGATGAGTGTTTTATAAGCGTGGCGCATGAAGTAAAATTTCGAGTTTAGAAAAGCCCCGTGAAAATTTGTCTCGGGTCGCTGCGCGACCCTCGACAAATTTTCTACGCGGGGCTTTTCTAAACTCGAAATTTTACTTCATGCTTAGTCTGGGAGTGGAAAACACTCGTTTGACGCTTCAAATTGAACTCTTTACAAAAAAAAAGACAAATATCTAAAAATTTTAGGATAATAAGCTGAATTTGAAATACGTATACTATAAAGAAATACTTCCAGTACATAATTTTCCGGATATCTCAGTACATAAACAAATGCATAAGCTATACATTTTCCGATATTCCTTGTTTTCTTTAAAGAGTTCAATTTTAAGCTATAAACGAGTGTTTTCCACTCCCAGACTAAGCATGAAGTAAAATTTCGAGCTTAGAAAAGCCCCGTGAAAATTTGTCTCGGGCTTCTGGGGTTTCTAAACTCGAAATTTTACTTCATGCGCCACGCGTATAAAACACTAAAATATTGTGAAATTTATGTAAATTCGAATTTCACTTGAAATCTGTTTTATTCGAAGTTTACGTGCGAAGTTTACGAAAAATTGCTGTCTTAATTAAGTACTACATTATTCAAAAACTTGACATTTGCATGAAACAAAATTCAAAGGACAGCCAAAGAATGTAGCTTTGAATTGAGTTTACCCAATTGTTTACAAGCTTAAATCCAGGGTTAAATTTTAAGTATTTTTCTCTTCTTCGCATTAAATTTAAAAAAGTTGTGATTAATTGTTTGAGCGATTGATTTTTGTCGCTCAAACTATTCATCACCACTTTTTTCAAAAACATGATATTTTAATAAAACAAAAGGAATACGACAGCTAAAGATCGAATCTTTGAATCGTCGTAATGTTCAATTGTTTTAACAGATAAGTCTAGGGATAAATTTTAGATTAAATTTAAGCTTAAATCAAGGGTTAAATTTTAAGTATTATTCTCTTTTCTGCATTAAATTTAAATAAAAATTGATCGCTCAAACTATTAATCACAGCTTTTTTCAAAAACATGATATTTCAATGAAACAAAAGGAATACGACAGCTAAAGATCGAATCTTTGAATCGTCGTAATGTTCAATTGTTTTAACAGATAAGTCTAAGGATAAATTTAAGATTCAATTTAAGCTCAAATCAAGGGTTAAATTTTAAGTATTATTCTCTTCTTCGCATTAAATTTAAAAAAAGTTGTGATTAATAGTTTAAGCGATTGATTTTTATCGCTCAAACTATTAATCATAACTTTTTTCAAAAACATGATATTTTAATAAAACAAAAGGAATACGACAGCTAAAGATCGAATCTTTGAATCGTCGTAATGTTCAATTGTTTTAACAGATAAGTGTAAGGATAAATTTTAGATTAAATTTAAGCTTAAATAAAGGGTTAAATTTTAAGTATTATTCTCTTTTTTGCATTAAATTTAATTAAAAATTGATCGCTCAAACTATTAATCACAGCTCTTTTCAAAAACATGATATTTCAATGAAACAAAAGGAATACGACAGCTAATGATCAAGACTTTCGTCGTAATGTTCAATTGTTTTAACGGATAAGTCAAGAGATTTTACATTGAATTTGCCCTTAATGCGTAAAGTGTTTTTTGCATTAAATTTTATTAAAAATTTATCGCGCAAACTATTAATCACAGTTTTTTTCAAAAACATGATATTTTATTAAAGCAAAAGGAATACGACAGCTAAAGATCAAATCTTTGAATCGTCGTAATGTTCAATTGTTTTAACAGATAAGTCTAGCGATAAATTTTAGATTAAATTTAAGCTTAAATCAAGGGTTAAATTTTAGGTATTATTCTCTTTTTTGCATTAAATTAAATTAAAAATTGGTCGCTCAAACTATTAATCACAGATTTTTTCAAAAACATGAAATTTCAATGAAACAAAAGGAATACGACAGCTAATGATCAAGACTTTCATCGTAATGTTCAATTGTTTTAACGGATAAGTCAAGAGATTTTATATTGAATTTGCTTTTAATGCGTAAAGTGTTTTTTGCATTAAATTTAATTAAAAATTAATCGCTCAAACTATTAATCACAGCTTTTTTCAAAAACATGATATTTTAATTAAACAAAAGGAATACGACAGCTTACGATCAAGACTTTGAATCGTCGTAATGTTCAATTGTTTTAACAGATAAGTCTAAGGATAAATTTTAAATTAATTTTAAGTTTAAATCAAGGGTTAAATTTTAAGTATTATTCTCTTTTTTGCATTAAATTTAATTAAAAATTGGTCGCTCAAACTATTAATCACAGCTTTTTTTCATAAACATGATATTTCAATTAAACAAAAGGAATACGACAGCTAATGATCAAGACTTTGAATCGTCGTAATGTTCAATTGTTTTAACGGATAAGTCAAGAGATTTTACATTGAATTTGCCCTTAATGCGTAAAGTGGAACTGCAGCTAATTTAATCTAAAATTCAAGCTTCGATTTAAGCGTTAAAACAATTGAACATTTGGAAAATATACTCGGTCAATTGACCGTACATTATTTAATTAAAATCAATCTTTTTTTTTTCGCTATATGTATTAAGTTTAATATAAATTGTCGACTTAAAATAATTAAGTGCTACTTTATTCAAAAACTTGACATTTTCATGAAACAGAACCCAAATGACATCCAAAGAATGTAGTTTCGGATTTACTCTATACTCAATTGTTTATACGCTTAAATCAAGGCTTAAATTTTAAGTATTTTTTGCACTTTAATTTGATAAAAAATCAATTTCCTAAATTGCATGGAATTCCTCCGTGACTGACATTTTTCAATTTTTCTGTCAAAGACAGCTCAATTTAACTTGTTACAGTTTTACATAATATGCACAATCATTTATCGATTTGTAGCATCATTGGCTTGCCTGGACCACATCGGACTTCCTAAATTGTAAATCACCACTTTTTTTTTTCAGAAACATAACATTTTAATCAAACAAAAGATCATGGCTTTGAATTATCGTAGTGTTCAATTGTTTTAACGCTTAAGTCCAAGCTAAAATTTTAGGTTGAATTCTCTGCTTTTCCATCCTACGTGGTAAGTTGTAGAAAAAAGTTTAAAAAATATTAAGCGTAAATTTTGTGTAAGCCACATACACAGCCAGCTCATTTAAATGAGTGTTATTAAAATAAATTTATTTAATTTAATTCCATAAATGTATTTTATTTAATAGTTGAGGCTGTTACTTGGTGAAATTCCATATCAACACTTTTAGTTAATAACACACTTGGTTAAGAGTTCACTGTTTATTGATTGAAACTGCAACAATTGTTTCGCCACACAGTGGCTTCATCAGGCAGATGAATATTGATATTAAATTTGCTCTTCATCTACCTGATAAAGCCACTGTGTGGCAAAACAATTGTTGCAGAGTCAATCATTAGACAGTGAAATCTTAACGAAGTGTGTTATTAACTAATAGTGTTGATATGGAATTTCACCAAGAAACAGCCTCAACTATTAAATAAAAAAATACATTTATGTAATTAAATTAAATTAATTTATTTTAATAAAACTCATTTAAATGGGGCTGGCTTTGTATGTGGCTTACACAAAATTTACGCTTAATATTTTTTAAACTTTTTTATACAATTTACCACGTAGGATGGAATAGCAGAGAATTCAACCTAAAATTTTAGCTTGGACTTAAGCGTTAAAACAATTGAACACTACCATAATTCAAAGCCATGATCTATTGTTTGATTAAAATGTTATGTTTCTGAAAAAAAAGTTGTGATTTACAATTTAGGAAATTGATTTTTTATCAAATTTAAGTGCAAAAAATACTTAAAATTTAAGCCTTGTGTTTTCTTTATAAAATCATAAACTGCAAAATAGATTCAAGTCATATTGTTAGTATGATTAATTATCATGTACCACCTAGACATTCACGTAGCCGCATGCTACTCCATAACGAATTTTGCAGGACGACTTGCAGTTTAAATTGCCCCATGACTCGATTAACGCGCACGGCTAATGACATTTGTAGCGGTATTGACTTTTTTAACTCATCTTTAGGTTTAATTAGGAGGAGTCTCGCAGATGGTGTGCACTATATGTTATAACCCTATTGTGGTTTACGCAAATTAACATATGTGTCTTTGTGCATATTTGTGATTCATGTTTTGTGTCTTACATTTTAGTTATATGTTTTTGGCTCTACATTGTAAATAGCTTGTCCGTTAATAAAGAATTATTATTATTATTATGAAACAGTGAAATATTAATTAAGTGTGTTATTTACTAGAAGCGTATTTTTTTTAGTCGAATTCACTGTTTTTTTGGTGATATGTGTATTAAATTTAATAAAAACTACTGACTTAAACAATTAAATACTACCTTATTAAAACATTTGACATTTTTATAAACAAAATGCAAACAACAGCCCAAGAATGTAGTTTTCAATTGATCCTATCTCAATTGTTTATACGCTCAAATCAAGCCTTAAATTTTAAGTATTTTTCCCTCTTGGCCAGAACAGGTAGGAAATGGAAAATGTAAGCATTATTATTGCATCCAAAATTTGTAACAATAATCAATTGATAATTAAAATTCCTAAAAAAATTATCCAAAATCCTTGGCAAAATCCCCTTGCCCTGCACGCCCTAATTCGTGCGAAAGAGAACAATGACGTTGTATTTGGTTACGCTTTTGAGTCTATCATAACCTCTCTTTCCGGCTTCGCCGTACTTTCATAGATACATTTTTTAATATTAGAGTATTCAGTTTTTAAAAAATAACAAAGGTTTTAAGAGCAAAATCTCTCAAATAAAATAAAATGCAAAGAGGAGAAAATTCACCCGGGATGTGCTAGGCAGTTAAAAGGTGCCAATATACTCAGTGATAAAGAAATCATCT
This sequence comes from Philonthus cognatus, assembly GCA_932526585.2. NCBI lineage: Eukaryota > Metazoa > Arthropoda > Insecta > Coleoptera > Staphylinidae > Philonthus > Philonthus cognatus. The sequence goes on along the minus strand of OW052245.1, from coordinate 81,328,926 downwards.
GCTGTAACAAACCGGCCGAGTTGGAGAAGGTCGACACTCAATCCACCAGCGTGAATCCGCTTATAGAGGCAAGTGTTTCAGTGAATGTTGAAATTAAATATCTTAAGGAACTACTTATTCAAAAGGACATAATTATCAAAAATAGTAGTGATCTAATATTATCATTAAAACACCAGATCACCCTGTTAAATGAATTACATCAAAGAAAAGCAGTAACTCCATCTACTGAGCTGGATGCCAAAATAGTAAATGGTAATAATGTAGCGCCAAACGACCAATGCAGGAGAGATAAATCCACGGAATCAGCATCGAGTCAAGGAGATTTAAGTGATAAAGTTAAGGATAAAATACCTTGCAAAAAAAGTCTCGTAGGAAAATTAAATATAAACAAACGAACACGACTTCGGAAATCAATCAGCGGAGTGGAAATACGACGGACAATTCCAATATTTATATGAATGATAATGATGATGATGTAACTGATCGTAATACTTGGATTCCAGCCCCTAGGAGGAAGAAGAAAAATAGAGGCATAACTGGAGCTAGCGTGATAACTTCAAATAGTTTATTAAAAACCGTCCCGAAGAAAGGTTTCGCATTTGTTTCCCGTCTTCATCCGGACACAAAGGATCAGGATATTTTAGACTTTCTCAAACCAAAATTCCCTGAAGTAGTATGCACCGCAATTCCATCTAAAAAACCTGAATACTACTCTAAATTTAAAATAATGGTAGACCTGCACCACTTTGAACCCTTAATGGATCCTCAGTAATGGCCCTCTAGAGCATATGTTTCCAGGTTTTTTCACAAACGCAACATAAAATGTCCGGAAACTTGATACAGAATAAGAATCATAAATATGGTCGGCCGATAAATAAAAATGTAGGCGAGGCTATTGATTTTTACTTATTTAGTTTAAATATACAGTCAATAAAAAACAAAGTTACTGAACTTGAAGCTTTAATTTATGATAAAAATTATAATGTATTATGTTTAACGGAACATTGGCTTACTAATACAGAATCAGACTCAATTAAACTTGAAAATTTTATCGTTGCAAGTCAGTTCTCGCGTAACGTGTCAATTCATGGTGGTGTAATGATATGTGTTAGACATGATTTACCTTTTGTGGTCATTGATTATCAAAATCAGTGTATCGAATTAGATATTGAAATAACTGGCATATTATTGACTAATTGTGATGTGATAATAATTAATGTGTATAGAAGCCCAAGAGGCAATTTTAACGTGTTTGTAGAAGTGTTAAATGAAATTCTTCTTCAAATTGATTTTATAAAATTCACAGTTGTGATATGTGGAGATTTCAATGTCAATTTTATTACTGAAAGCAGGGAAGCGTTTGCACTAAAAGACTGCTTAAGTAGTTTTAATTTGTATGACACTGTGCATTTTCCAACCCGCAAAAAATCGTGCTTAGATAATGTTATTACTAATAGAAGTCTCGATTATGTTGGCGTACAACCGGTATTAGTTCCATTTTCGGATCATGATGGAATTCATTTTAATATTAGCATGTGTTTCAGGAACTGTAAAGATGAAACTGTTACCTTCAGACCCTTAACAGAGATAGGAAAACATTGTTTTTACGAATTATTGGAGAGAGTGAATTGGAGCACACTTAATAATGCGGATATAAATGCAAACTGGTCAGTATTTTTACAAACTTTAGTTGAAAATTTCAATAATGCATTCCCCGAAAGAAAATTATTCAGCAAAAGTAATAGGTTAAGCAAAATTAACTGGTTCAATAATGATTTAAAAGTTATGAGACAAAACCTACACCTCATTCATGAAATGTGCTCAATAAACAATAGTTTTGAATTAGTAACGCTCAAGAAAAAAATGCGCGCTGATTACAAGAATGCCTTGTCAGTGGCAAAAATTAAAGCCAATGATAAGTATATTCAGTCATCCTCGAATGCTCCTAAAGCTATGTGGGAAGTAATAAATAATAACTCGAAACGCCCTGAACCACTAAATTGTGATATTTCAGCTAGCCAATTTAATATTCACTTTACAAATATAGCCAAAGATATTTTAAGCAGCTTACCACTATGTGATAGAGATCCTATTTTATTAGCCACTACGAGTATTAAATGTGATGTCCCCTATTTTAATTTTGAAACCGTCTCGCAGATTACAGTGAGAGATACAGTCAGGGGCTTTGCAAATAAAAAAAGCAAGGATGTGTATGGATTTTCAATGCACATAATTAATGAATTCATCGACGTCCTAATTGAACCATTAACAAAACTTGTTAATCAATCAATAACATCTAGTATATTTCCGGACGTACTCAAGTTAGCAAAAGTGATACCTGTTCACAAGAAAGGGGATAAAAATGAAATAAATAATTACAGGCCTGTATCTCTACTGCCAGTGTTTTCGAAAGTAATTGAAAAAATTATGTTTCGTCAAATGTTCTCCTTTCTAGATTCTAACAAACTTCTCTCTAATTCGCAGTATGGCTTCAGAGAGGGAAAATCAACTACTGATGCCATAATCGACTTTGTAGATAAAGTTAATTCTTGTTTTGAGAAGGGTGAATATGCAATGGCCTCGTTCGTTGACTTGAGTAAGGCCTTTGATTGTGTTTCTCACTGTATACTGTTAAGAAAATTGTACTTGTATAATTTTAAACCATCTGCGTCTAGACTTATTTTATCGTTTCTTTCAAATAGGCAACAAATAGTGCACCTCAATAAATCACTATCTGAAAATCTACCAATTAAACATGGGGTCCCGCAAGGGTCTACGCTGGGACCATTATTATATCTAATATTCAGTAATGATTTCGACAATTACATGAATAATATTGACGTAGTACTTTTTGCTGATGATACGAATTTAATTTCCTCGGCAAAAGATATCAATGTGTCATTGGCAATGAGCGAAGCAGCAGAATCAAAAGCATCATTGTGGTTCACTGCCAACAACCTCTGTCTTAACGATGATAAAACAGTAAGGCTTTTATTTACATTAAAAAAACACGAAATTACCGCTATGCAAGAATCTGTCAAATTTTTAGGACTATACATTGATGATAAAATAGGTTGGGACCACAATGGAAATGAAATAAGTAAGAAACTTAACAAGTCAATTTTTCTTTTAACAAATTTAAGAGATAATGTTTCAATATCAGTTACTAGAACAGCTTATTTTTCATTATTTCACTCACACCTCTCGTATGGGATTTTGGCTTGGGGTCATTCATCTTCAGCTCAGCGTTTGTTTGGCTTACAACGGAAAGCTATACAAATTATATCACGATCAGGTTATAGGGATGATTGTCGAGATATATTCGTAAGCTTGAAAATATTAACGCTTCCTTGCTTATATATTTATAAATGTCTATTGTATGTAAAAAAGCATATTGCAAAATATTCCTGCCACAGGTTACATCATGGACATAACACGAGAATTAGGGACAAGTTATGCCCCAATCCCTTAAGACTTCAACGTTCTAGATTTGGGCCAAATTATTATTCCATCAAGTTTTTTAATGTGTTGCCAGATCATATTTCCAAACTTCCTCTAAATAAATTTAAAATATGTGTTAAAAATGTATTATTAAACGGCGCCTTCTATAACTGGCAAGAATATTGTAATCATGATTTTAATCGGTAAAACAGTTATTTATGGTCATTACAATCTTACGATTTATAGTGTTTTAATGTTTTTAATATTAACTGAATTTTAATGTGTTCCTCAAAGTGTACTGCGTATATATTTTCTGTTAGTTCATGTTAGGTTTTATATGTCTTATATTTATCTAATGCATGATATACATATTGATTTATTTTACTAGTTATTAATTTAAATTTTACTTATCAAGCGGTTAGTTTGAAATAGCCGCATTTATGTTCCATTCACTGACGTATGTAAACCTTATGTATCAACATGAAAATAAATTATTAATATTATTATTATTATTATTATACAGGGAATTTTTCTTTCAGGTAAACATGCATAAGCTGTAAATTATCTGACATTCGTTGTTTTTATACAAAAAATAATTTGAAGCTTTAAACGAGTGTTTTCCACTCCCAGACGAAGCATGAAGTAAAATTTCGAGTTTAGAAAAGCCCCGTGAAAATTTGTCGAGGGTCGCGCAGCGACCTGAGACAAATTTTCTGGGCTTTTCTAAACTCGAAATTTTACTTCATGCGCCACGCGTATAAAACACTTAAATATTGTGAAATTTATGTGTATTTGAACTTCGCTTAAAATCTGTCTTATACGCGTGGCGCATGAAGTAAAATTTCGAGTTTAGAAAAGCCCAGAAAATTTGTCTCGGGTCGCTACGCGACCCTCGACAAATTTTCACGGGGCTTTTCTAAACTCGAAATTTTACTTCATGCTTAGTCTGGGAGTGGAAAACACTCGTTCAAAGCTTCAAATTCCACTCTTTTAAAAAACAACGAATGTCAGAAAATTTACAGCTTTTGCATGTTTACCTTAAGGAAAAATTCCCTGTTTAATTGTATTGTACAATAGAAACTACAGTTATAACTAAAAAATGGTATGTTATACGAGCAAAGTTAAAATGTTTTATTTCATTACAAACAAGTAAGTGTTCTCCACTCCCAGACTAAGCCACGCGTATAAAACACTGATTTCAAGTAAAGTTCAAAATATTCTGACAAGGTTTATACATTTATGATATATTGCATTATTAAATAAATTCTAAATAACCCAACTTTGTTATGACAATTGATGTTATGTATAAGACTTAAACTAGGCCTACTAAATCATTAGTTGTAAACTTACAATAGTAATCTACTAATACGTTTTATTAATCCGAAAATGGCAATATCTTCCTTAGAACTGTGTGTTAATGTCTATTATTAAGGTTGGTTATGTTTTAAACATGTTTCAACCACATTTTAAACATTTTTTTAATTGTTAATATTTTAAAACTGTTTTAGTGAAAAAACACGTTTTCGTAAAAAAAATTGTATTTTTTTAAATTAAAATGAAAAAAAAACATTTTTGTTTAACTATCCTGATTCTTGAGGAGTATAGCGATTCATGTCTTGTTGACGTGTATTTTGTATCTGTTCACTTCACAAATGTCAAAGCGGAACTAATATTTGCCGCCATTTGCAAAAATTATAGCATCTTCCGATAGGGTGATGGCTTTTGCGCCACCTAGTATTTTTCTTTTTTTTGCCGTCAAGTTCATAATATTAATTGTGTTTTAAAAAATAAATTACATACACATTTCTATAATGAAGTCTACGTCTTAATTTTATTATTTAAATTAATTTCGCCGCTAAAACCAAAAAACGCAATTAATATTAAATCTTATATGCTAATGATGCAAATTGGCACCGGTCCGAAGACCAGACTTTTGAGAAGCGCTTTTTCAAATAACTTAAAATGCTATTTAATTATGAACGGTGGAGGCTTCTACTTCGTTATATATGTTAATTCAATAAAATAAAACACTTTAACTTTGTTTCTATAACACAAAACTTTTACAAGTTAGTCTTACAAAGACTATATCAAACACTCATTGAAACAACTACTTCCCGGGCTAATACCCCGACGGACATTGAATTATACAACAAGTGTTTGCATAATTCAATGTCCGTCGGGGTATTAGCCCGGGAAGTAGTTGTTTCAATGAGTGTTTGATATAGTCTTTGTAAGACTAACTTGTAGATTGCGGAAAGAATCGCACTTTTAATGTTTGAAGTATTCTGCAACCAAGAATTGGAAATTTCATTTATACAAAACTTTTATTTTCGCGACTGCAGTTTCGGCAACTCAACTGTTTGATAATGGAAAGTTGAGTTGCCGAAACTGCAGTCACGAAAATAAAAATATTGTGTTATACAAACAAAGGTAAAGTGTTTTATTTTATTAAAATGCTATTGTTAATGTAATCACGAAATTGTATCAATTTTTTGCAGAAAAGTTGCATTTAGGTAATAATAACGTTATTATTATATACTTAGAAAGCTGTAATTGCATTTATGAAAGAATTAATAACGTTATTATTATCTACTTAGAAAACTGTAATTGCATTTATGAAAGTAATTAAAATCCGTACTTAAAGGTCGAGGTTAATTAGATCAAAGTTTAAACTCTTGTTGAAGATAATAAACCCCGGTCCCTGTTAAAAAATGTACAAGTCAATTTCGCCGGGGTAATAATGTTTAGAACTTAAAACTCGAAAGCGGTAATTAAGATGGCTCAGATGTCGGGGCAATTTGTCATTCCGCCGCCTCTGGCTCATTAGCGGACGGTTAAATGACCGATCGATTGACGGATTGGGCAATCGCGGAAATTCGGAGGCCCCCATAAATAACCGGTTGCGACACGAGCGTGGAGAAGAAAAGCCGCGAAGGAAAAAAAAAGTTAAACGGATTCTCCCCTTCTGCCGCCGCCCCTCGATCCACTTATCCGGATAAGTTATGTAAAGTTTGCATTATCAAGTTTTAGGCAGTTAGTTGTTGATTGCTGGCGGAGTTCGCGGCCGCCCTCTTCCTCGTGGTATGCAGCTCGAACATAGGAAATCCATTAGACGCATCCAAGAAACCACTATCGCTCACCAATATTGCATGGAATTTCCTCGAGTACTTAAATATCACACGCACGCCCTCGCGCATACGTAATTCAACAAAAATCTCTGCAATTATTTGGAGAAAAACAGCAATAAAAAAAAATACAACCACGGTTCAGTTACGCATCGATTAATATCCTCTCTACTTTTCAGCACTAGTGCTTAAACCCCTAAATACATTAGACATTGTAGCAACATTTTTATTATCTGTCATTTATTATCAGCAGGCGTGGCTCGTGGCCAACTTCAGGGAAGGCAAATAATCCAAGTTACAAAAAGTGAGGTTGAATTCTCTCCGTGTTCATCTTGTTATTCAACGCCCGGTATATCATAGAACATAGCTAGTGCCAGATACGTCTTACTGGTAGATTATGCCACCTTTTAATAACGAGAAGCTTTAAAAATTTAATAGTTGAGGCTGTTACTTGGTGAAATTCCATATCAAAAGCTTTTAGTAAATAACACACTTGGTTAAGATTTCACTGTTTATTGATTGACACTGCAACAATTGTTATTCATCTGCCTGATGAAGCCACTGTGTGGCGAAACAATTGTTGCAGTGTCAATCAATAAACAGTGAAATCTTAACCAAGTGTGTTATTTACTAAATCGAGAAGCTTGTTACCTTACCTAAAGAAGGACCCGATCACAACCCGCACAGTCTCGCTGAAGAATACTTAGAATGCATTTTAAAAATCAGACATGTCTTGTAAAAAATTCATTCTTTTGTTTAAGCAAAGTAAACTTTCTAAACAAAAAATTGCATATTTTATTCGAGAAACTGCAAAATATTACAGGTATTTAAATTTGTAAAAGTTAGTACATACGAATTAGAACTTTGGTTATTTACTTAAAAGAAATTATCAAAATTATACCAAACAAGTAGATAGAAGACCAGGATTACGGCTTGCAAAAATAGTGTTAATGTTTTAATAGGGTCCCCCTAAAGAGAGGATTAAAAGTTGAGAATATGTAGAGTTATGAATAAAGTAAACCGCTGTTATAAATATAATTAGTGCTACATTTTCAAAAGTGTTATAGAGTAATATAAAAAATTCGTATAAAATATATATTATTCATCAATTTGTGTTCAGTATTCCGGCACCAGATACCCACAGACGCGATTCGGACTTCAAGGTCCTCTTCAGTGTGATCCCGACCCAGCGCTGAGGAATACTGAACATTTCTGACTATTTCATGACGATGCCACTAAGGAGCATTAGATGGCGTTACCTATCGAAATCCATAATGATTCAATTAGCTTAATTTTATGTTTAATGTAGAATATACTGGTATGCACTTACTTGTGATGCACTCAATGCGATTAACTCGCAAATTATGCCCAAAAGCCCAACTTCACACACTATACCTTTCCAACTTCAAATTAGGAACAAACAATTTCAAATTAGAAACAAACAATTTTAAATTGGGAAGAAACAATTTCAAATTTATTTATTTATTTATTAACGGAATCTCCATTTTATTACATAAGTGTACATCTACATATTGTAATATATGATAAAAATAACAAGAAACATAAAAATCATATAAAGAATTACATTGAACAATTGGGAACAAACAATTTCAATATGAGAACTAGAAATTTTATAATGAAAGTAAATAATTTCAAATTGGACAAAAAGCAAATACACTATTGTACATTGCACAAATTTGCATATTAATATTCTCCGCTTGAGCTTTTATTTATATATTGAATTTTTTTAATAGGTTGGAATATGGCAAATAAAACGTAAGTAAAAAATTACTGTAAAATTATTTGCTTTTTTAATTGTTTATTGCTTTACGGCGAACTCGTTTTAAAATTGTTTATTCCCATTTTGAAATTGTTATTTCCTAATTTGAAACTGTTCGTTCCCAATTTGAAGTTGTTTGTTCCCAATTTAAAATTGTTTGTTCCTAGTTTGAAGTTGTTTGTTCTCAATTTGAAGTCGAAAAGGTATAGTTACTGAAATATATATACAACCTCAACCATAACAAATGAACATAAATCACTAGAATTTCTTTGAAAAAATATCTCAAGCCAAAGTTATTCCTATTATTCATACCCGCGAATTATACGTATCTTAAAATTATTAATGAAATAGTTGAATACACCATTATTAAATAATAACCATATTATTCTCATAAAGCATCTAAAATTCAACACAATAAAACACTTATAACTTTTATCTGGTGCCGGAATACTGAACACAAATTCAATTTTGAGATTTGTTTTCTGGTGTCACAAACAGAGTTCTGCTCGTTCGTTGACGATGCCACTATGAAGCATTAGATGGCGTTAGCTGTCGAAATCCATTAATAGTTTTCACATATTGGCTTGAAATAGTCAGAAATGTTCAGTATTCCTCAGCACTGGGTCGGGACCACACTGAAGAGGACCTTGAAGTCCGAAACGCGTCTGTGGGTATCTGGTGCCGGAATACTGAACACAAATTCAATTTTCTTTTTAACTTTGTTTGTATAACACAATGTATTTTTATGTGACTGCAGTTTCGGCAAATTCAGCTTGCCATTATCAAACATGAAGTGTCTAAAACTGGAAACAATACGGGTATATATACAAAAGGTGATTACATGAAAACGGATTACAAAACGGCTTTTTTCATGTAATCACCTTTTGTATATATACCCGTATTGTTTCCAGTTTTAGACACTTCATGTTTGATAATAGCAAGCTGAATTTGCCGAAACTGCAGTCACATAAAAATAAATTGTTTTATACAAACAAAGTTAAAAGTGTTTTATTGTGTTAAATTAACATGTATAACGAAGTAGAAGCCTCCACAATTCAAAACATCTAAAATTCAATTTTTTTAAACAAAAAATAGTGTATAGACTCAAAAATTAAAATTGATTATTATTATTGCCCGTCTCTTTGATATTAATAAAATTGTATCGTTGAAAGATTCCAGAAAATAAAAGTCATGATTTATATGTTAAAACTCCGTTTACCTAAAACAACCTAATTGTGATTTACCGGTCAATTAACGACGAAAACCAGTTTTAAATGATAACAAGAATAATTCCAATTCAAAAATATTTGAATTTGAAAAAATAAGCGTACGCTTCTTATAGTTTGCACACTTTAAATAATATATAAAATTATTTTGGGTAAAATGCAAACAATATGTCTTAATTAATAAGACAACTTAAGACAATAAATATCCATTGAAACAACTACTTCCCGTCAAATACGCCTCCGGATATTGAATTATAGAATGAAATATTTGAAATTTTATTTTAACTGATTTGTTACAACGCTCTATCAAAGTATAAGTAAAATTTAGGTCGTAATTTTATATATTATTTAAACGATAAGTTGAACGAATTACGGTTAATTAAAAAAGACGGTACATTTACAATTCCTAATGATAGCACTTCAGAGATTATAAATCATCATTTAACCATAAATTTATTTAATTAGTTTGTTAAAATTAATAAAAAAATCGAGACAATAAAATAATATTGATGTATTCACTATAACTGTTTTGCAAATTTAGTGCTAATTCAGTTTACAAGTCTACTTATATCCACTTTATAATGATATAAATATTAATAAAACACTTAAGCCCATTTGCATCCCGACTGATTAACTTTAATCATCCACTAATCATTGATTAAACCTATGATTAAGTCAAAATTCTAGAATATAAGAATGTTATAAATTTGTAAGATATCCTAAATATGATAAATTCAAATTCAAAACTATTTGAATTCGAGAAAATAAGCTTACGCTTCTTATAGTTTGCACACTTTAAACATAATATATAAAATTACGAAAAAACTATTCGTGAAAATGCAAACAGTGTCTTAATTAATAAGACAATTTAAGACGATAAATATCCATTGAAACAACTACTTCCCGTGCAAATACACCTCCGGATATTGAATTATACAATGAAATGTTTAAAATCTTATTTAATTAATAAAATCTTATTTAATTTGATTTAACCTAAACGTTACATATACTTTAATAGAGCGTTGTAAGAAATCAAAGTAAATAAGATTTTAAATATTTCATTGTATAATTCAATATCCGGAGGTGTATTTGCACGGGAAGTAGTTGTTTCAATGGATATTTATCGTCTTAAATTGTCTTATTAATTAAGACACTGTTTGCATTTTCACGAATAGTTTTTACGTAATTTTATATATTATATTCTAAACATGTTTCTTTTATCAATATGCATACAATTGTTGCGTTTTTAATGAGTACTAACCACTGATTAAGTTAATTGACTTGGGTACAAATGGGCATTAGTATGTTTTACTGATTTATCAGTTAAACAAATTAAGTGTTTCAATGACTATTTCTTATTGTTACAAAAGTATTGCACTACAGGTTAAGTGAGATATTAATTCATCATAATAATTGTAGCAAACTGTGCTTCAAAATAATTTTGATATTTTGGTTGTATCTGAAATACGTCTAGTTTTTATTTTATTTCATGGTTAAAATCATTTCGATCTTATTGATAAACTCTTTATGTGTTAATTTATATGTCTTCTAATAAAATTAAAACCAAATTTATGAAATAAGTAATCCATAGAAATTAATGTTTGTTTAAAAGGTAACATATTTGCGAATTCATTTTTATATAGGATTTCACGTAAAACAAATGAATCTAGAAACTTATTCCGGTATCATAACGAACGGGGTTATTAATGGGCTCCGTTGATCTTTATATGTAATTATGTGGAGCATAATATACATTAATCAAGCTGGAATCTCTTGTCCTATACTGTTTTCTTATTTTACGGCTGCTCGAGTAGCAATTACCTGTAATTACTCCATCACTCATTAATTTACACTCTTACTTAATAGTCTTCATAATCAAAATATATTATGCGTACACCACCGTAATATAATGTTTTACATTACACTTTTATGATATAAACAACAATTTTACAAATATTTAAAATTATTTACGTAACTTTGTTTATCAAACAAGTAGTTATTATATTCAATCGTTTTTCGTGTTTAATTTAAAATTGAAATTACGGGCTCAATTTTCAAATCTATGTTAATTATATATTGCATAAACATCATTTAAAAAAATATATTTCTTCGATTACATTTCATAAACAACATCACTTTTCATAACAAGTTAAATTTGTCGATTAATTTCATAAACAACATAAATATAAAAACGTTTAATTCAAAACTTTAATAGAGTGTTTCAAATCCCAGAATAAGCATGAAGTTAAGTTTCAAGTTTAGAAATGCCTGAAAATTTGGTTTGATTAACTTCATGCTTAATCAAGAATTGAAAACACTCGTTAGAAGCCCGTTTTTATAATACTAACAAATGCTTGAAAATTTACAGCGCATACGTGGCGATATAATAATAATAATATGTATAATTATACATTAAAAGTGCGTTTCTTTTCGCAATCTACAACAAGTTAGTCTTACAAAGACTATATCAAACACTTATTGAAACAACTACTTCCCGGGCTAATACCCCGACAGACATTGAATTATACAACAAGTGTTTGCTGTTACATACAGTAACCTACTGCAAATCTAACAATTCGGGTCAAATTATTCAGGCCATCTATAGACGCGTTTCGAGATTTATCTCTCATCAGTATAGCTTTGCCATTCCCTCTAAACAATTTGACACCTTAGACTGGCGGTCACGTTACCGTTCAAACATAAGTATAAATGAAATTGCCAATTCTTCGTTGCAGAATACTTCAAACATTAAAAGTGCGATTCATTTCGCAATCTACAACAAGTTAGTCTTACAAAGACTATATCAAACACTTATTGAAACAACTAATTCCCGGGCTAATACCCCGACAGACATTGAATTATACAACAAGTGTTTGCTGTTATTAGCCCGGGAAGTAGTTGTTTCAATAAGTGTTTGATATAGTCTTTGTAAGACTAACTTGTTGTAGATTGCGAAAAGAATCGCACTTTTAATGTTTGAAGTATTCTGCAACCAAGAATTGGCAATTTCATTTATACGAATAATTATACCTCATTTACACCACAATATTTATAATACTACTTTAAAGTAATTTAAAGATTGTGTCGATCCTCTTCCTTCTAGTCCTGGCCTTAAAATTAGTGGTTTATTTCTGTTCCATCCTGGGCTGTCGGTGTATGTATACCTAAAAGAAAATAATCTCAAACATTTGTAAATTCTTTTAAAGTGGGATCAAACAAAAAATATGTGATTTGGATTTGATCATTTTATTTAAGTTTTGGTGGCTAATTTAATAAACAATCAATATTTTTTTGTTTCCATCACGCATAATTTTTTGACAAATTTACTAGGTGTCATATTTATGGCTTTTTAAATATTTGCGAATAAAAATTAAATGACATTCTAAAAATTGCTACACCACTGAGATTAAATTGTGTACAAATCAATAGAATAGTACAGGGAAATTCCCGAAAGTATAATTTAATTACTGGGATTCCCTGGTTTGCAAATACAATGATCATAGTTGAAAAATTTGTGCGGATTTGAAAATTGTGGGACTTCTACTAGGACAGCAGTCAGGGTATACAAAGTACCCATGTTTGTTGTGTGAGTGAGACAGTCGAAGTACACATCAATATTGGAAGAAAATAGACTGGATAAGAAGAGATAATTTAACTCCTGAATCAATAGATGTTCTGCCCGAAAGTCTTGTTAATCCACAAATAATCTTGTTACCTCCACTGCATATTTAACTAGGATTAATGAAACTATACGTTAAAGCTTTAAATAAAGATTAAGACTGTTTCAAATACCTTTTTAGAAAATTTCTCGCTATCTCAGATGCAAAATTAAAGGAAGGAATTTTTTTCGGTCTTCAAATAAGGAGATTAACGAAAGATCAAAAATTTGTTAATACCATGACCTAAACTGAGAAAGATGCATGGATTTAATATGTTAACGTTATTGAAGGTTTTTTGGGAATTGGGGTGTAATAAGAGCATAAATGTTCACTATTTACACTCGCATCTTGATTACTTCCCCGAAAATCTTGGTGATGTGAGTGAGGAGCAAGGTGAGAGGTTCCATCAAGACATGAAAGAAATAGAACGCAGCTATCAAGGTCGGTGCAATGATTCAATGATGGCTGATTACTGCTGGTCAATAAATAGGGACGATCCGGCCCTGGAATACAGAAGAAAATCCACTAAACAAAGTCTTTCATCCAAGAGGGAAAGATCATCTGGAAAGAAAAGAAATTAAAGATTGCTTAAGACTTTTTTCAATTTAGTTTACTATTTGTAATTTGTTTTTGTCTCTGTATCAATAAAAGTAGCGTTTATTTTGGCCAAATTGTTTGTTAATTAAAGTGTTGATACGGAATTTCACCAAGTATCAGTCTTAACTATTAAATTGTTAATTCATTTTCAACATTGATAAAAAAAAACCTTACGTAACACTCGGATTTGAAATCAGCAGATCAAAATTATACAAAATCAGATGTCAGATCGAAATCAACTTTCACAAAGTCATCATTTGTTGGCCTGTGTTATCATTTATAACTTACACAGCATGATTTTATGTTTGATCCCAGTTTAAAAAATGGTGATGTGTCCATCATAGTACTTTCCCCCGTAAATTGCGTATTAAATCACTTTTAAAATATTTGTAGCATTATTATTTTCAAAATGTCTTTAACTTTTTGATAACTACAACTTTTATTTGAAACATTTTTCAATTGTATCAACACATACACTGAAACAAACCAATGACTAGATAATAGAACATTATTTATTAATTATCTCAAAAACTAAGAGTGCTATGACAAAAAGTGAAGATACAAAAAATCTTTAGTTTTTTATTTTCTACAACTTTTATTCGAAACATTTTTCAATTGTATCGACACATACACTGTCACACACCAATAACTAGATAAAACACACAACTTTTGAAATATCTCAATAACTAAGAGTGCTATGACAAAAAGTAAGTGAACAATACATCTTTATTTTGTTATTATCTACAACTTTTATTTGAAAAAATTTTTTGTTTGATGAACATTTATTGAAAAAATCTGAAAAAACTGAAAAACGCTACGAGTAAAGTACCACTTCCGGTTTTCTGATTTTCACCAAAAGCTTTTCAGTTCGTCCGATTGTATCAAAAAGCTTAAGTTTCAAGTTTCATCTCGATATCTTTAGCGGTTTTTGCGGTACAGCGCACACAGACTCACACACAGACACACAGACAGACAGACATTTTTCAAAAATGGTCTTATTCGACTCAGGGGACCTCAAAACGGATATTTCCGCTAAAATGTTTGATTCGAAAATTTTCACGAAAACAATACTTTCCCGTTGTATTACATACGGGGAAAAGTAAAAATGTTACAAATGTTTTTGTTTATCTATCCTAATTTTGTGCCTTAAAAACTCTTCTAATTTTCAATTTTCCAACAGCTCCACGTTAGCAACGCCTCCGCAAAGAACCCATGTGATATTAATATGAAATATGGGTCATCTGAAAAAAAAAAAAACACATTGCAGTGTCCATGTAACCTTTTTTAAAGTTTATGTTACGACCTTTAGTTTATAGGACAGTTTTACGATTGCGTGTCAAGGGCAATTTTAATCATGACATAGCGATGATTTTGGTTATGACTCCCCATGCTCTGGATGAAATATGTAATTAGATCATGAAATTTTCAGGACGGGAATATTAAAATGGAAAGTTTTGTAATATTTTTTCAAAATAATTGTGTGTATAAACTCTGATAAGATATTCGTCAAATTATAGGAGGAAATGTACGAACGATTAATTTCATAATATTAAATGATACATTAAAAACACTTGGTTTGTTTCACTATTAAATATAGTGAAACAAACGAAGTGTTTTTAATGTATCCTTTAATATTTTTAATTTATTCTGTAATATTATTTCAAAATGTTCCACCAAGTGATAAATGAAAAAGTTATTCAAGAAAAAAAAAATATTTTTTTTTTACCTCGGCTCTTGGCCATACAGTCAGCAGCCATTTGTATTATTATTTTTCGATTTTAAATTAACTTATCCACATACACACGTTATACAACTCATATGGACGTCACAACGCATTCATACAACATCCATGGCTCCAGAGGGTGCCAATTTCCCCATAAGAAAGTGACACCCCCCGGTGGGATTCGAACCCACGACCCTCTGGCCCAAGAGCAGGAGCTCTACTCACTGACCCACGAGGGTCCCCCAAAAAAAAGATTAATTTCAGTCATCGCGCTTCGTATCACGAAATAAAGATTAGAAAATAATTATTACTCCAACACAATAAGAAAAACAGAAGTTTATTAATTCAAAAGTGCAATTGGAATTGTTTGTTTTTAATTCAAAAGTGCAATAGGAATTGTTCGTTAATTCCAATTGCACTTTTGAATTAATAAACTTCTGTTTTTCTTATTAAGTGTTGGAGTAACAATTATTTTCTAATCGTTATTTCCTGGTACGAAGCGCGATGACTGAAATTAATCGTTCGTACATTTCCTCCTATAATTTGATGAATGTCTTATCAGAGTTTATTATTGAGTTCGTTACGAGTACACCGATCATTAGGCATGTCTGTGATGAATGGTGCTCATGAAGAGCAATCATATATCACTCATTCCGATCAATCTTGTCGCTTGCTGTTTCCGAGATTTCATTGAACTTTCACGAAAATTATTTTTAGAAATTCGTGTTTTTGTTTGCCTTCCTTTGTAATTTCGCAATTTAGGTTCACCAACTAATCAAAGTTCATATACAGGATATATTGTGTTGTATAATCATTTATTAAAAAATAATGTATTACACAATCTTGATTTGTAATGAATTTGAAAATAAATAATTATATTTAAATTTTTCTTATACAGCAACAAAGGTAAATATGTACAATGATTTTTTTTTTTAGGTAAACATATGCATGAGCTGTAAATTTTCCGACATTCGTTGTTTTTTAAAAGAGTTGAATTTGAAGCTTCAAACGAGGGTTTTCCACTCCCAGACTAAGCATGAAGTAAAATTTCGAGTTTAGAAAAGCCCCGTGAAAATTTGTCGAGGGTCGCGCAGCGACCCGAGACAAATTTTCTGGGCTTTTCTAAACTCGAAATTTTACTTTATGCGCCACGCGTATAAAACACTAAAACATTGTGTTTTTATGTATATTTGAACCTCACTTAAAATCAGTGTTTTATATGCGTGGCGCATGAAGTAAAATTTCGAGTTTAGAAAAGCCCAGAAAATTTGTCTCGGGTCGCTGCGCGACCCTCGACAAATTTTCACGGGGCTTTTCTAAACTCGAAATTTTACTTCATGCTTAGTCTGGGAGTGGAAAACACTCGTTTAAAACTTCAAATTCAACTCTTTTAAAGAACATCGAACGTCGGAAAATTTACAGTTTATGCATATGTTTGTTGTTTGAACCTCACTCGAAATCAGTGTTTTATACGCGTGGCGCATGAAGTAAAATTTCGAGTTTAGAAAAGCCCAGAAAATTTGTCTCAGGTCGCTGCGCGACCTGAGACAAATTTTCACGAGGCTTTTCTAAACTCGAAATTTTACTTCATGCTTAGTCTGGGAGTGGAAAACCCTCGTTTAAAGCCTCAAATTGAACCTAAACAAAAAAAAAAACAAGGAATATCTATTTAAACTTTACATTTACACATTAACAACCGAGCAATTATAGAGTTGACTGTAAAAGTTGCTTTCAGATAAAATTCTGCACACCTTGTTATCATATCCATTAATGATTATTACATACTGTTTTTTTTTAAATTTACTAATTTTCTAAAGAAGAATAAGAACACATTAATTCAAATATCAAATTTAATATTTCTTATTTTATTTCAATATTCTTTATACTACAACATGATTGGTATACAACGAGTTTTTATTTTAAGTATACGTATTCCAAATTCACCCTATTTTCTGTGAATAGATAGACCTTGATTATTTTTTAGGTTTAATTTGAAGCTTTAAACGAGTGTTTTCTATTCCCAGACTAAGCATGAAGTAAAATTTCGAGTTTAGAAAAGCCCCGTGAAAATTTGTCGAGGGTCGCGCAGCGACCCGAGACAAATTTTCTGGGCTTTTCTAAACTCGAAATTTTACTTTATGCGCCACGCGTATAAAACACTAAAACATTGTGTAATTTATGTATATTTAAACCTCACTTAAAATCAGTGTTTTATATGCGTGGCGCATGAAGTAAAATTTCGAGTTTAGAAAAGCCCAGAAAATTTGTCTCGGGTCGCTGCGCGACCCTCGACAAATTTTCACGGGGCTTTTCTAAACTC
The DNA here is from genome assembly GCA_932526585.2 of Philonthus cognatus. NCBI lineage: Eukaryota > Metazoa > Arthropoda > Insecta > Coleoptera > Staphylinidae > Philonthus > Philonthus cognatus. The sequence continues at coordinate 81,311,055 of OW052245.1, read as the reverse complement.
GAAATTTTACTTCATGCTTAGTCTGGGAGTGGAAAACCCTCGTTTAAAGCTTCAAATTGAACCTAAACAAAAGAAACAAGGAATATCTATTTAAACTTTACATTTACACATTAACAACCGAGCAATTATAGAGTTAACTGTAAAAGTTGCTTTCAGATTAAATTCTGCACACCTTGTTATGATTTTAATTAATGACTTATTACATACTGGATTTTTTTTTAAATTTACTAATTTTCTAAAGAAGAATAACAACAGATTAATTCAAATATCAAATTTAATATTTTTTATTTTATTTCACTAATGTTTATACTACAACATGATTGGTATACAACGAGTTTTTATTTTAAGTATACGTATTCCAAATTCTCCCTATTTTCTGTAAATAGATTTACCTTGTTTATATTTTAGGTTTAATTTGAAGCTTTAAACGAGTGTTTTCCACTCCCAGACTAAGCATGAAGTAAAATTTCGAGTTTAGAAAAGCCCCGTGAAAATTTGTCGAGGGTCGCGCAGCGACCCGAGACAAATTTTCTGGGCTTTTCTAAACTCGACATTTTACTTCATGCGCCACGCGTATAAAACACTGATTTCAGGCGATGTTTTATTTTGCAATATTTTATCCTTTCAAACAAGTTTCAAACGAGTGTTTCCACTCCTTGATTAAGCAAAATTTTACAGCATGCTCAATCTGGGAATGGAAACAGAATCAGGATTTTTATACTTTAAAAAAGAATCTTGTATGTTTATGTCTACAGCCCCACCACTAAAAATTCTCACAGCACGCCATTGAACATTGCATATATTTACACCCAACAAATCAATATATTTCGCTGTTTTACAATAAAATGTGTTCTATGTTAGTAGATTGAGTGAATTGTATGTTTAAATAAAAAATCTCAATTTAAAAATTAACGACTTAATGATGACAAGATTATACATCTTTCGCCGAGTAAATGTTCTCTTTGCAAGAGCACCGAGCTATACGAGAGCAAGACGGCGGAATAATTTTCGGTTGAAAATTAAATGAGCAATTAAGGCAACTTTCCGGCTCTTCCGGGCGCGTTTCCTCCCCCGGATGGCTGCCGAGACCTCCACGTTCCCGTTCGCACATTTTCCGAACTCTTAATAACCGGATTAAAACATCAAATTGTAATTGATAATTAAATCGGTAAGGAGACACCGCCGAACTCCAATTAACAACCAAAACATGGGAATCGGGAAAATTTAATGAGGGAGAATGCTCGTTTCCGAATCGTAGATATTAATTTAATCACAATACTAGCATACACCAATAAGCAATGTTTTCTTTTTTTAATAAGTGATTGTAAAATGAGATCGTCGTTATTTTGTTAAATTACCCAAAACTTTAGTTTTTGGATTTATTCATTTGGAATTCAGGCTTCTGATTGAATCAATAGTTTAAATTGATCCAATCAGAAGCCTGAATTCTGAAGATTTTGTTGCGTATAATAAACATTTGTATATTTCGAATATATCTTTTGTATCATTCTGTAATTCAATATTGTTGATTATTATAATCAACAATATTGAATTACAGAATGATACAAAAGAAATATTTGAAATATACAAATGTTAATTATACGCAACAAAATCTTCAGAATTCAGACTTCTGATTGAATCAATTTAAACTATTGATTCAATCAGAAGCCTGAATTCCAAATGAATAAATCCAAAAACTAAAGTTTTGGGTAATTAAAAAAACCGCAATTTAACCAGGCATAAGTGTAATTACAAAAAGACGGATCTAAAAAATAGTTTGTATCAGTGGAGAATTACAAAAAAGGATCTAAAAATTAGTTAGTATTAGTGGAGAATACAATCCGTTGTTATATGTATGAAATTAGCAGAGCTAGGACGAATCCTCGTAAAAAGGATTCCAATCGCTAATCCGTATCACCTAATATGGTTCGAATCACGAATACCCGAACAGAGGATTCGTAAGAGATAAATATGATTCGAATCAAAGATTCGAATCCTGTTTTCTCGAATCACGAATACAAATCCTTTGAGAATAAATTTGATTTTATTATTTTTTGCAACCATTAATATATAAATATCGTTACAAGACGTTTTGACAAAAATATTCAAAACCTAATTATAGGGAAATGAAGTCTGGCTCTTGACAAATGGCTCCAAGTCCGAAAACAGAGTAGGGGGTGGAATTTTCTCACATGAGTTCAACCTCAAAAAATATTTTCGACTTCCAAACCACTGCAGCGTCCTACAGGCGGAAGTCATGGCTATCCGAGCGGCAGTGGACTGGATAGGTAAAACCGACCTTCAGGTAAACCATATCAAGTTCGTCACCGACAGCCAGGCTGCCATTAGGACATTAAATAGTCCCTACTGCACCTCCAATGTGATCAGAGACTGCAGAAAAGGGCTTAACAAGCTCGCTAACAGCTGTGATGTGGGGCTCATCTGGGTACCAGGTTACAGTGATATCAAGGGAAACTCAATTGCCGACGGCCTCGCAAGGAAGTGGGCAAGGATGAGAGACCTATCTACTGAACTTTCCGCCGACATTCCTCTTGGGGAATGCAAGAGACTATTAAGGGACCAAATGACATCATGGGTTAACCTTAGGTGGAAGGAAGAAGACACGTGTCACATAACAAGGCAGCTATGGCCTATGTGTGACACTATAAACAGTAAAAGATTAATTGCACTTAGCAGAATCGACATAAGGAAGGCAGTAGGCATCATCACGGGTCACTGTTTTCTGGGTGGACACGCACAAAAGATGGGTCTCAAATACAATGACTACTGCAAAGAATGCCTAGATGAGGAGGAGGAAGAAACAGTACTCCACTATCTAGGTCAATGTCCTGCTCTTGAGGGAAAACGAATGAAGTACCTCGGTCTGCACCACGCAAGCGAACTGGCGGAGCTCTCACCTATAAAGATGGGAGATCTGATCGGATTCATTAGGTGCTCAAATTGGGTTGTATAGGGGAAGGATCTCTCATGGTATCACAACGGGCCCTATGGGCCTAAGTGAACAGCCTCGGCTGTTGCCATATAAACCTAACCTAACCTAATTATATATTATTAACACTGAACATCGTTGATAACAGACTAAATATTTGATTCCCTGTTGAAGATGTATTTGTGTGTTTCTGAACTTCACATCAAATCAGTGGTTTGTACGCGTGGCGCATGAAGTAAAATTTCGAGTTTAGAAAAGCCCGAAAATTTGTCTCGGGTCGCTGCGCGACCCTCGACAAATTTTCACGGGGCTTTTCTAAACTCGAAATTTTACTTCATGCTTAGCCTGGGAGTGGATATACTCGTTTAAAACTTTAAATTGAACTTTATTATTAAATCGACGAATGCCTGAAAATTACATAAATAAAAAATTCACTGAATATCATTAAAACCGGGAAAGTTAGAGAAAAGTCATAGAATTATATTTAAATTACCAAAACACTAACAAAAAAGCCATATGATATTATTAAATTTATAAAATTAACGTAAATTTGAATAAAAACGATAAAAACTATTTAACAAAATAAGGGTTTCTCACAGAAGAACGTTATATTAAAATGCTAGGGTAAAAAATCTTGAATCAGGGAAATGTCGGAAAAATTAAACATTTCAGGTTGTGACTACCATGTCACTTTTACTTTAAATAATATTAAAACAAAATTTTCAAAACTCGATTATTATAGCATTCAGTTTGAAGTTTCGAACAAGCGTTTCCACTCCCAGACTAAGCATGAAGTAAAATTTCGAGTTTAGAAAAGCCCCGTGAAAATTTGGCGAGGGTCGCGCAGCGACCCGAGACAAATTTTCTGGGCTTTTCTAAACTCGAAATTTTACATCATGCGCCACGCGTATAAACCATTGATTTAACGAGAAATTTAAAAACACACAAAAGACATCTTTCATGTTAATCCTCACAATTAATTAAAATTATTTTTACCGATTCAAATCCTTTTGTAAGTATCCCAATCATTTTATAAATATTTGAATCCTTTTATAAATATTCGAATCCTTTTTATATAGATTTGAATCACCCACATTTGGATTCGAATGCTAATCCTCTTGAATTAATGTAACGATAAAATTTGAAATAAAAACACTTGGTTTGTTTCACTAACGTTTTACTTATTATTCCGACTAGTTTCGGCTTCTAGCCATTATCAAGGAATGTACATTCCTTGATAATGCCTAGAAGCCGACACTAGTCGGAATAATAAGTAAAACGTTAGTGAAACAAACCAAGTGTTTTTATTTCAAATTTTATTTTAATCATGTTTCACCAAGTGATTAATGAGAACATTGTGAACGATATTAATGTAACGAATCCGGATCACGAATCCAGTTGAAGTAATGTATTCGAATGAATCTTTTGAATCCTCTAAAATGATTCGAATCGAGGATTCGAATTCTGATTGCTTTGAATCCTGCCCAGCTCTGGAAATTGGTTACTGGCTTCTGGTAATTAATTAACTAATTTTGTGGATTGGTTCCCTTCTTCATAATTATGAGAGGATAAAGGGAAATAGACACAAAAAACAAAGCCTTTTCTGATACAAACTTCAGTTATTCGTGTAAAATCAAGCACTTAGGTTATTGATTAAGGAAGAAAACGTATATAAAAAATTGTTTAAAAACAGTTATTAAAAAAATAGAGGTGAATAATAACAATAATCATGTTATGAAAGGCCTTGCTATTAGCTCCTCGAAGAAAGGCTTGCGTTCATCAGGGATGTAAACCAGCAGCTTTTAAGGACGTCCCAATCGAAATTTCTGATTGAAATGATTTCTGAAATAATAATATTTAACTGTCCGAGCCCAATTGGGATGTTTCTTAGTGCAAAACTGGTACATCGTCTTCACATCTTTTTGTTGCTATAGTGTGTGTGACGCCTTGGTTGGAAATGACGAAATGTGGCCAATAAGTTGGTTAAGTATCTTGTGGTGGAGGCGGTTACTTTGTGATACATTGTAAATATTTAAATAATTAACACTGATTACTTTTTTGTATTCACTTTTTATTTTGATTGATTTGATTGATTGATTTTGAGTTGGTTAAGGATTACTTGAGGAGGAGCGTTCTCTCTGTGACTATGTTTCCTTTGTAAATCGAGGGACTAACCTCAATAATGTATCGACAACTTGTCCTAAACAACCACGTGCTTAATGTCAAAATATATATAATGCGACTGCAACGCCCTGCTGCGGTCCCGTAACATATAGGGAAGACAGTAAACTGAATCAGGATGAAGAAGGGAAAAAAGACCGGAACATGTTCCCCTTTTCACACTTATAGTATTTTGTGAAACTATTTTAAACCTATAGGAGATAGTCTTCAATTCCTTTCTCCATCTCACATTGTGAACCTACCTGCCATGTTTCGTTTAGCACACAAAAACAAAAATAGATTAATTAAAATTCAAAACTATTTGAATTCGAGAAAATATGCTTACGCTTCTTATAGTTTGCACACTTTAAACATAATATATAAAATTACGAAAAAACTATTCGTGAAAATGCAAACAGTGTCTTAATTATTAAGACAATTTAAGACGATAAATATCCATTGAAACAACTACTTCCCGTGCAAATACACCTCCGGATATTGAATTATACAATGAAATATTTAAAATCTTATTTAATTTGAAAAAATAGATTATTTGGTGTTTGTTCCCTTCTTCATACTACCGATTCAATTTACATATCCAAAAGAAAATTGCTCGAATTTTCAAAGAAACGTGTTAAAATCACAGACATACAGACAATCCATGGGCTAGAGCAGTGGTCTCCAAACTACTGCCCGCGACTTGCATGAATCCGGCCCGCGGTTGTTTGTAATTTTTTTTGTAAATGTCATATTTTGAAATATTGTAACAATTGTTCCTTAAATTTTTCATAATTTTATAAAATTAATCGGATCTTGGCCGACTTTATTATATAGAATTGTGTTTGTGGCCGCGAAGAAGATAGTTTGGAGACCCAGGGGCTAGAGAATCGAGGAAACCAAATTATTTCTTGAATTAATTTCATATCTGGCACTTGGTGAAACATTAGAATATGTAAAGTTATTTAAATTAAAAAAAAAAAACACTTGGTATTGTTTCACAAACTAAAACTTTATTCCGACTAGTTCCGGTTTGTTAGACTATTTTCAAAGTAATGTACAGAAAAAAATATTGTCTGGGTATATATACATATTTTTGTTTCAGGTAATAAGGAAAGTCGAGATTGGGGAATTTCAAATCTCCTCGTTGTCGTTTACGATATTTTTCCTTATTTTTATGACCCTGTTTTTCTCCAGGCCTTCTTTTAGATTTAGTGTGTATCCCTTATTACCTGTATGTAAAATCTTAAAATTATGCCGATTAAAGAAGTGATTGAATTTTGCATTCAGGTAATAAAGGATACACAAAGGCCTGGAGATTAACAGGGCCATAAAAATGGGGCAAAATTTCGTAAACGACAACGAGGGGATTTGGATTTCCCCAATTTTGACTTCCCTTATTACCTGAAACAAAAATATGTATATATATATATATATACCTAGACAATATTTTTTTCTGTACATTCCTTTGAAAATGGTTTAACAAACCGAAACTAGTTGCAATAAAGTTTTAATTTGTGAAACAATACCAAGTGCTTTTTTGTAAATATCTTTAGATATTCTAATATTTCAACTTCGCCTATTACCTACAATAAAAATATGTATATATACCTAGACAATATTTTTTTCTGTACGGGGTGGTTGTTTTTCGTTGATTTATAGGGTATAGGCTAAACGGTAAGAGATACAAAAAAACTAAGATGTATGTCCCGTTCTCTTTTTTAGTGTTTAGTTTAAAGCCGTAATCAGATCTACGCTAACTAGATTTGTTTAGAAGATAGAGGGTGATTCTCAAAATCAGCCGGTTTTTATTATCTCTTATGGCTCGGTTATTTATGGAGATACAAACAAAATTTAAAAACAAAAGTTTTATGACTTTTTACGTAGAATCTAGTGGCGTACTTAAAAAAAATATAGATGTTTTAATTTTTGAGATATTATCAAAACTACTATTTTTCTTAAACGGGACACCCTGTATCTGAGTACCCCAAAAAATGCATTTTTTCTTGTGATTGCAGCAATATGTAACACTCAATATTTTGTTTTGTCCTAAATAGCTAAAATACGAAAAAACAAAAAACATATTTTCTAGATGGCCATGAATTGAATTCTTTAAGCGTTCGTTTTTGTTTGTTTACATGTCATAAAATTCAAGATTAATTACGTATTGGTTTTGATATTTTCGATTATACTTCTATAAAAATGGAGTCTAAAATGAATATTTTGTAAAACTATAGAAAATTAACATTTTAGGTCTTTATTTTCATTACCCTCAATATAGCCGTTATGAAAATAAAGACGCAGCTTTAGACCTATATTTTGAGCGTTATCCGGACCGACGACAGCCAGAAAAAGAAATATTTTAAAGATTATATCACAATTTAAGTGATTGTTGATCAAAACCAAGAGGTAAGATTTACAAAAACAAAAATAAAGATCCGATGGTATCTTTCTGTAATATTGAGAAATACATTGACACAACTATAGTGAACGTTTTTGCCAAAATTGGCAGTTAGTAAGTGCCCTACCATATGGCTATTGTGTGCTGGAACACCGTCTTGTTGTAAATAAACAATAGTTCTTATATCCAATGGCATGTTATCCAACTCGATTATTACACATTCTTCCAAAATTTGGATTTATACTTCAGCATTCAAATTTTCATAAAAAATCCTGTAGTTAAGGACTCTGTTTTGATAAAGCGCCACCCATACATGGAACCCAAACCGTCCTTGTTGCACCCTGGCGACCATCTGATGATAACAAGGGAATATCAAAACCAATACGTAATTTATATTGAATTTTATGACATGTAAACTAAAAAAAACAAAAGCTTACAGAATTCAATTCATGGCCATCTAGAAAATCTTCTTTTTGTTTTTTAGTATTTTAGCTGTTTAGGACAAAACAAAATATCAAGTGTTACACATTGTTGCAATCTCAAGAAAAAATTCAATTTTTTGAGATACTCAGATACAGGGTGTCCCATTTAAGAAAATACTAATTTTGATAATATCTCAAAAATTAAAACATCTATATTTTTTAAGCACACCACTGGATTCTACGTAAAAAGTCATAAAACTTTCGTATTTAAATTTTGTTTGTATCTCTAGAAATAACCGAGTTCTAAGAGATAATAAAAACCGGCACATTTTGAGAATCACCCTGTATCTTCTAAACCAATCTAGTTAGCGTAGATCTGATAAAGGCATTTAACTAAACACTAAAAAAGAGAACGGGACATATATCTTAGTTTTTTTTGTATCTCTTACCGTTTAGCCTATACCCTATAATATCAACGAAAAACAACCACCCTGTACATTCAGTGAAAATGGTCTATCAAACCGAATCTAGTCGGAATAAAGTTTTAATTTGTGAAACAATACCAAGTGTTTTTTTAATTTAAATAACTTAACATAAACCAAATTATGATTAAAAAAACCTCTTACAAATGGCACCTCCATTCGAAATTTCATTATTAATTAGATATAATAATTTTAAATTTAAAGTACGCTATTAATTGATAGATGTAATTATATTATTCAAACGTAAAAGCCTCTTAGATTTTAAAATCTGTCTTGCAATTAATCTTCGATTGCATTTGTAGACATTCAAATAATTACATTAGACAAAATAATTCCATCTATCAATTGATAGCGTACTTTAAATTTACAATTATTATATCTAATTAATAATAAAATTGTGAATACAGATGTCATCTGAAAGATGTTGCTCTAAGGTTGCGATTTATTAGGGGTAGAATCCAACGTTTTTGGTACTAGTTCCAGCAGCATTCATGTTCTGATTATGGGATAATATTACATGATACATCAAAATAATCCTAAAACTTGCGGGAAATTAATGTCACCAATTTATAACGATTAAGATATTTACTTTTCTTGTAAAAAAATTCTAAATATAGCTATTTTTGAGTAATTTATTTACTCCTTTTTAGGCAATAAAAACTTGTACTACGTAAAATTCAAGGGTGTCCGTACATTCTGCATTCAATTAGATCAACATTCATTAAAAAAATGTCTATGATTGCGTTTACCTTTTTATACTGGAAATAGAAATATAGGTCTATTTCACTGTAGGAAATGACTGGGCGGATTCTGTCTCACTCTAGTAAACCGCAACCTTAATCATAATTTGGTTTCCTTAATTCCCTAACCCATGGATTGACAGTCCGTCTGTATAATTGTATGTCAGCGGCGGCTCCCAGCGTAACTTCAGGGTAGGCCCGAGACCTAAGGTAATATGTATCCTTTATTGAAAGGTGACTTTGTTGTGCAATTCCTTGTATTTATAAAGCGTGATCCCAACCTCAAATTTTGTGTGCCTTGGCGCTGTGGCCGACCCTGAAGTTAGGCTGCGAGCCATCGCTGTTGTGTGTGGTTAAAATATTAAAAATATAACAGAGTACCTTATAAATTGAAGCAAGCGATATTATAATGTATTATGTTTTGATAAAAAATAATAAGAAAGGAAACATGCGTAGGAGATTAATTCCCTGTGATGTTCATCAGTTTGAATTTGTCGGGCATGAAAATTCCTGGCTTAGATCGATGGGGACGGTGCGTGCGTGTCCAGGGGTGAAAAATCATAATTCGGGCCGCGACCCCCCCCCCCCGCGTCTCACTATCCGGTGATTACGTCACAGGGGTGATTTAGTGCCCTCCTCCCTGACACCCGTTTAACAGGCCATCGAATGCCATCGAGAGCAGCACGTGCTTTATGCACGTGACTTCCCGATTATTATAAAAAAAATCCGCGTCCGATGTGAAAAATCACGTAAAAATATTATGATTCAGATAAATGTTTGTTCAACATGGGTTTTTTTTTTAAATAAAAATCGTTATTTTGCTGTGCGCGGTTTGCTTTTAACCTAGAAAATTGATGTGAAACAATAGCTTTTTAATTAACCGTGGTTCAAATTACGAAAAAATATGCGTATTTTATTTAAATAATTAACACTGATTACTTTTTTGTATTAACTTTTTATTTTAAACTGTGACTAGTTTCGGCTCAACAGCGTAGAAAATTTGTCTCGGGTCGCTGCGCGACCCTCGACAAATTTTCACGGGGCTTTTCTAAACTCGAAATTTTACTTCATGCTTAGTCTGGGAGTGGAAAACACTCGTTTAAAGCTTCAAATTAAACCTAAAAAAAAAAACAAGGAATATCTATTTAAACTTTACATTTACACATTAACAACCGAGCAATTATAGAGTTAACTGTAAAAGTTGATTTCAGATCAAATTCTGCACATCTTGTTATGATTTGTATGAATGACTTATTATCTTACATACTGGGATTTTTTTTTATAACATTTACTTGTCAATAAACATTATGACATTTTTGCCAAATTGATTTTTTCTCTTGGTTTTTTGTGTTATTAATTTCAACTTTGAAAGCGAATATAGAAATCTAACATGTGTATGTCCTTCTACCAATGTTGATTTCATAAAAAAAAGTTTGATTTATTAACAAAACCAAACAATTATTTCAAATTTGTACGACAACAAAAATTAACATGGGGTAACATTTTTACCATGTATGGCCACATTTAAATAAAATGCACGGTAGAGTGACGATTTGTAATTTACAAGTTCAATAAAAGTTTTCAGTTTCTCCAGCTTACACATCCGTTATTAACCTTAACAAGAACTCAAACACCTAATTAGACAACAGTGTTGAATGAGCGTTGTATCGAATGGGGACCAGAAACATTTTGTAAAAGTAAGTAAAGAGTTGCCAGATTTTGCACCTGAAAAAATATGTGAGTAATTGCAACTGAGAAATGTAGCAGGTTCTGCATTCGACAGGATTTTTTTAACTTGTTCGAAATGTACATCTAGCATAATAAAAATAATAGGTGAAGATAGGAGTGACTACAATAATTAATGGGTTTTGAAGGTCAATTTATTTTTAAAGTTATAGTCTGAGACAAGTAGAATCAAGGGACACCAAAATCTCAAAATCAAAAAAAGGTGTATAGCTGGTTTTGCATCTGGGCGACTCATTAGATTTACATGATAAAACAAAGTTTATTGATTCATCAACATAGTTAAATATGCTTCACTGCAAGAAATATAATAATCTTACCGGTCTACAGGTAATACATTTTTTTTTAATCTTTTTTATCATTTTTTATCTTAATTTTAGACTGAAATTAATATTTATATTTATTTATTTTTTTACTCTGTTTTTAACATGTTTAACACACCTCCTGCTACTACTACTTTTAGTATATCACATTGCATTATCTGTATTTTTTTAATTGACATGTAAACATTATTTGTATGTATTGGCATGAATAAACTATTATTATTATTATTATAAATCAATATTTGTGCTGGCCACAGCAATTTTTTTTATTTTACTAGGCAAAATTGATTAGGATAAAGATGGGGGTGAACAAAAAAAAAATGTTGCAGTAAGCTGTTGCACGTTATGTCAGGAAGTATCCCACTTGTGCTCGCCACCGAGTGAGTAGTTATTTTAAGGAGAGCCATTTGAAATTTTGATGACTGGAATTTATGCAAGATTAATGCGCCCCCGGTGAGCTGTTCCCGCCATGCTCATGTAAAAGTGGTAAACAAATAAAAGACGAAAGTGCAAGGGGAACGGATCGATAGGAGAGTGTATGATTTATCTTGGAGAGGGCGCATCGCGATATTTCGCGTATCCTCCAAGTCGGCACTCAGGATTATGAAGGAAATGATTACCTGACAAGCGAACTGCGAGAAGCGGTGATTTTTCATCTATGGCAAAAATTATTTTAAAAAGCGACATAAAAATAACGCTTCAAATTAGCTGTAACAGTTGATTTCAGATAAAATTGTGCACATCTTGTTATGATTCCTATGAATGACTTATTATATTACATACTGAGATTTTTTCTTTAAAATTTACTAAATGTACAAGCTGTAAATTTTCAGGCATTCGTCCATTTTATAAAAGCGTTTAATTTGAAGATTCGAACGAGTGTTTCCACTCCCAGATTACGCCACGCGTGTAAAACACTAAAATATTGTAAAATTTATGTATATTTGAATCTCAATTGAAATCAGTGCTTTATACGCGTTTAGAAAAGCCCAGAATTTTTTTTTTAATTTAAATATAGCCATACATGGTAAAATTGTTACCCCATGTTAATTTTTATTGTCGTACAAATTTGAAACAGTTTTTTGGTTTTGTTAATAAATCAAACTTTTTTACATGGTAAAAATGTTACCCCATGTTAATTTTTGTTGTCGTACAAATTTGAAATAATTGTTTGGTTTTGTTAATAAATCAAACTTTTTTCTATGAAATCAACATTGGTAGAAGGACATACACATGTTAGATTTCTTTATTTTCGCTTTCAAAGTTGAAATTAATAACACAAAAAACCAAGAGAAAAAATCAACTTGGCAAAAATGTCATAATGTTTATTGACAAGTAAATGTTATAAAATAGCACGAACGTTTGGTATTGTGAATTTTTGAAAAAAATGTCTGTTTATAACGTTAAAAAGAGTAGAAATTATAACGCCGTGCCAAGCTAAGAAATTGCGGAAAATTCGCTGCGGCACATCCAAATCGTCCTATTCCAAGTAAGACAAGGGGTTGCGTGAATGTTGCGCATGTAAAACGAGTGAGAAAATATTCAGTAATTGGTTTCGAGTTATGTGAAGTTGTAAACTTAAATTAAAACACTTATTTGTTCCTTTCTTCACTTATTTTATTTTACTTGTTAGATGTACATTTCGAGTACTACGTACTCATTTTCAATAACAGAATGTTCTGTTATTGAAAATGAGTACGTAGTACTCGAAATGTACATCTAACAAGTAAAATAAAATAAGTGAAGAAAGGAACAAATAAGTGTTTTAATTTGAGTGAGAAAATCTTTGGTTTTTACAGAAGAGATTAAAACGATTGATGATAAGGGTTCAACCACCTTAAATCGACTTGCGAATCAATTTCATCTTTCGAAAAGTAGTTGCTTTAGGACTCTAATAATGGAAAAGTGTAAATCATGTAAAATTAAAAATCTGCACAAATTATTACCACGAGATTACTTGCCACGAATGGAATTTTGGGTATTTTGGATTCAAAAAATTATTAATGATCCCAACGTTTTAAACAAAATACAATTTTTGAATAAGAGTAAGAGTGTGTGTTAAATGGCACATTAAATAAACAAAATCGCCTTTTGGGGCCATTTTTTATTGACGGCCGTCTGAATCAAATGAAATAGTTAGATCTACTTCAAATGGAAGTGGGGCCTAGCCTAGATCAGTGGTCTCCAAACTACGGCCCGCGGGCCAAATCCGGCCCGCGACTTGCATGACTCCAGCCCGCGATTGTTTGTAATTTTTTTTTGTAAATGTCATGTTTTGAAATATTGTAACAATTGTTCCTTAAATTTTTCATAATTTTATAAAATTAATCGGATCTTGGCCGACTTTATTATGTAGAATTGTATTTGTGGCCCGCGAAAAAGATAGTTTGGAGACCCAGGGCCTAGATGATTTAAGACCTAATAAAAAAAATATTTTCCGACAGGATTGAGCCCCAGCTCATTGTGCCGCCGCTGTTACTACATTATTCTATGACACTTTCCCTAACAGTTGGATAGACCGATTTGGACCATTTAAATGGCCTCCCCGAAGCCTGGACCTTATTCCTCTAGATGTTTTTTTGTAGGGGTCACTTATCAAATAAAGTGTACGACAATGTATGAGATAAGCCCAAAAATCTAGAGGAATTAAAGATACAAATTGCACAGTGAGAGAGATGCAAAACACTCGAAGACATTTTTACGATCGGCTGGGTTATTGTTAAGCAGCGGAAGAAAAGCATTTTAAATAATTTTTTGTTTGAATTTTAGTTGCTTATGTTTATAGTTTTATTGCTTTAATTAATAAAAGAACATTAACTCAACATTTTTTATAACTCTGCAGCTAACGTAGGCAATGTTAACATGTTTTAAAATTAACAACACATAAATTCCTATGGCCACAGATATAATTAAAGAAAAAGCCCTGTACCTATTTTCTTTAAAAATGTTCTTTAAAAATCACTACAAGCATTGGGCGGACCTGATAACTTTTACTTGTCAATAAGCATTTTGTCATTTTCTCCATGTTAATCTTATTACTATTTATTTGTGTTATTAATTTCAACTTTGAAAGCAAAAATAAAGAATTCTAACATATTTATGACCTCCTAACAATGAACATTTCGTAGATAAATGTTTGATTTATTGATAAAACCAAAAAATTGATTTATATTTGTACGACAATTAAAGTTAACATGGGGTACATTTTTGACCATATAAATCCCTGGTTCTGGTTCTGGTGCAAAGGGGAGTGTGCAGTTCTGCACTGCACTTATTCCTCATTAGGCCCATTGTGCCACCTCCCGTAGATCACCCATCCTCAGTTTAGCCAGCCAAGGTGGGCTGGGTTTAGGTATTCTAGCATAGCTGAGGTGGGTAGATCTCTTATGTAGGCCATCTATCACCCAATATGGACTCCCTGATTGACTAAAGTGCCGGGCATTCACAAAGAAAATGCCATGCAGTCTCGTCTTCCATGCTGCAACCTCTACAAGATGGGGAGTCAACTATCCCCATCCTATAGAGGTGCCCGTTTAGTCCACAGTGACCAGTAAGGATGGCATATAAATCCCTATGGCCATACTTAAATAAAACGCACGGTATAAACTGTTTGTTGATTTTCTAACAACTCTATTTTCAATGTTGCCTACGACTACATTGCCTTGATTAAACATAGTGGCGACAACTGTGGTACTCTTTTTGATTGGTTGTTTGCAGCGGCTGCTCGCAGCCTAACTTCAGAGACCCAAGGAAATATGTATCCGTTATTGAAAAGTTACTTTGTTGTGCAATTCCTTGTATTTACGAAGCGCGATCCCAATCTGAAATTATGTGTGCCTTGATGCTGTGGCCGACCCTGAAGTTACTCTGCGAGCCTTCGCTGGTTGTTTGTAATTTAAACCCAATATGTTTGTAATTTAAACCCAATAAGTTTGTCACAGCAATTCCGTCTAACGTTTGTGCTTTATTTCACTTACCCCAAAATTTGAGGTATTTACCATCATATGTTCCTATTTAAAAAATATGTGAATAACCCCCGTCCATTCATGAGGTTTCATGTGAATGATGACAATAACTCGCTGTCACAATTGAATATCAGATGTTTTATTATAACCTATTTTCTTGATTCATTTTGACCACGCATGGCGGATGAAAGGGAGTTGTCGCCACTGTGTTTATTTAAGTTACTGTATCCACGACAGCCCAACACACAACAAACACTTTTTTTTTATAAATAAAACACTGTTTATCACTTTGTTTGTATAACAATTGGTTTATTTGGTGACTATAGTTTCGATACTACACGTATCATTATCAAACCGTTAGTAACAAAAAACTACAAAGGAACATTATTTATATTTGCAAATTTTCTAATAACAGCGTTAAAGAGGGGGTGTATTTAAGGTCAAGCTGGTCGTTAATTACGGGAATTTCCCGATTAGCGCGGGCTCTGTGAATCTCTAAAGACTCCAGGAGGTCCATCTTTCTACCCTTCTCGGCAAAGTGAATAACTGAAAGTACATCCTCGCCAAAAGAATGGTTATTTTCAATCAAATTTTTGGCGAAAGATGACTTATCAATTAATCTATGCCGAAAAGAGTAAAGATGCTCACTGAGTCTGGTCTTAAAATTACGACCAGATTGACCTATATACACTCCCTTGCAATCATTACAGGTTAATTTATATATTCCTGATTTGTAAATACTTGGTATCTGAGTCTTATGGTTAAAAATATGATTTTTAATTTTTGTAAATGGTTTCATCGCTATATTTAATTTGTGCTTTTTTTGTTTGTTTGTTTGTTTGGCATAGGTTTTTACCATTCAGCCACTAACGTTGATTTTATATTAACATATATTTCGACTAATTTGGACGTCACAACACATTCACACACATCCATGGAATCGGAGACGAGTATTTTTTGTTAGAAAAATTACTCGCCTCCGCTGGGAATCGAACCCAGATCACCTCCGTGACCGATTTGGCGAAACCGGCGGCTCAACCGCTCACAACAAACACTATTTTAATTTATTCAAAAGACGCTACAAAATCAGTTTTTACCATTTTGCCACAAGTTTGTCAAAACATGTACAGTTGGTTTTGCATCTGGACGACCACACTTTTGTTTTCAAATGTACACATGAATGAGATAAGCAAGAATAGCTGACTAATACCAGCATACGATTATACAACAAACACTATTTTAATTTATTTAAAAGACGTTGCAAAATCAGTTTTTACCATTTTGAGACAAGTTTGTCAAAACATATACGGTTGGTTTTGCAACGGGGCGACTAAATTATTTTTTTTCAAATGTACACATGAATGAGATTAACTGGAATAGCCGACTAATGCCAGCATACGGATGTGCAATTTGTGTGTTGGCGTTCGGGAATTAATTGATTTACCCCACGTGAATGGCGAAGCTGTCATTTATGCAAATTTTCAATCGTTGTATTCATAGATTTTCCAAAGTATCTCTCAAATAAGGCTTTCGACATGTTGATATTTATATTGTCATTACGAAGAGTAGTTTTCGGCGTGATGAAACATCGGAAATTTGCAATGCAAATTTAAAACCCCGAAGTTCTAAACACGAAGCGACTTTTTGCGCTTCCTAGGGGGCGCTAATACGATGCAGCCCGCGGGCTCGTAGGGTCGCAGTGTAGTTCATAATTCAATTGGAATGTCCAGAGAAGGCAAACATACGAGTCGCCTCCGCCGTAATAAGATTATGAGACGTAAGAGCATTTGTTATTGAACCGGAGGGATTATCGTCGTCCTGGGCGTAACTTACGGCAGGGATTTGCGGGTTGCGACTCAAGTGGTTGGTAGCGACAGGACGTTATCCTGTTATCTCAGTTAACAGGAGCTAAGGACCGAAGAAGCACGCTATCTAGAGGCATCTTATAAAGTCCGATTGCGATCCGCCGGCGTGGACAGGACAAGATTTACCACTGGTTTTTCTGTTTGTTTTATACTTGTGTGCAGAAAATCCTTCAGGCGATTTCGATGCAGTTTGCATTCCGCTTGAAAAGTCGCAGGAGCGGAAACCAAGATCGATGCTTCCTGCAGGTATAAATTTTTAATTCGGCGCCATTGATTTATAACACGGCCGCCGAGGGAAGGCAAACACCGCGCGGGCAATAATGGGATTGTGCAGTAAAGCAATGATCTAATAAAGCAATAGGGGCGGCATCCCGGCCGTGAGCCGTTTCACCTCTCGAATCAATTTTGTAATTAGGGCGTCGGTGTGCGGTCACTCGTGCGTCCCACGGCACTTCCTTGATTGTGATTCTCATACATGCCGCACACATAGACACCACCTTTGTTTGGCCACATAATGGGCTACAAGATGCTCCCATCCAATTCCAATTAAATTTATCGGCCGGCCTCATATCTATAACTGCCCGGAAAACACGCGTCCCCCTTAAATCTTGACGGCTGAATGGGCCAATTTCCTCCAAACGCTCATACACAACACCGCAAAACTGCCCTCCTATTTCTAATAACCGTAAAAGATCAAAATCAATAACAATAACTATCAATTATATCTAACTGCATATATAAAACTCAAATGCTAATTTCTCACCTCAAATGCATTGCGTACAAGTTTTTCAATTACAATTAAAATATACCGGGTGATTCAAAATGGGTGTAGGCAATTTGAAGTTCCAAACGTGTGTTTTCCACTCCCAGGCTAAGCATGAAGTAAAATTTCGAGTTTAGAAAAGCCTGAAAATTTGGTTTGGTCGCGTAGCGCTACGCGCTACGCGACCAAACCAAATTTTCAGGCTTTTCTAAACTCGAAATTTTACTTCATGCACCACGCGTATAAAACACTGATTAGATGTGAAGTTCAGAACTAAGATTTTTGGAAAATTTGTTTACTAATATATTTCGAACGTCACTTGAAATCAGTGTTTTTTACGCATGGCGCATGAAGTAAAATTTCGAGTTTAGAAAAGCCTAAAAATTTGGTTTGATCGCTCCGCGCTTCGCGCTACGCGACCAAACCAAATTTTCAGGCTTTTCTAAACTCGAAATTTTACTTCATGCTTAGTCTGGGAGTGGAAACACCTGTTAGAAGTTTCAAATCACATTTTGTTCAAAGGATCATTTAAAAACAATGAGCCTAATATCCTGACGCATGTAAATGTTGAAGCTTTCGTTTTTTATAGTTCGATTTGAAACTTCTAACGGGTGTTTCCACTCCCAGACTAAGCATGAAGTAAAATTTCGAGTTTAGAAAAGCCTGAAAATTTGGTTTGGTCGCGTAGCGCGAAGCGCGGAGCGACCAAACCAAATTTTCAGGCTTTTCTAAACTCGAAATTTTACTTCATGCGCCACGCGTATTAAACACTGAAAGCACTGAAATATTGTGAACGAGTAAACTTCGCTTGAAATCAGTGTGTTATACGCGTGGCGCATGAAGTAAAATTTCGAGTTTAGAAAAGCCTGAAAATTTGGTTTGGTCACGTAGCGCTACGCGCTACGCGACCAAACCAAATTTTCAGGCTTTTCTAAACTCGAAATTTTACTTCATGCTTAGCCTGGGAGTGGAAAACAATCGTTCGGAACTTCAAATTGCCTGAAAATGTACAGCGTTTATGCATCGGGATAAAACTCCCTCAAATGCTTAGTTTGGGAGTGGAATTAAATAAATCTCAAACACTGAAATATTCTGAAATGAAATATGTACTGCTAAATGAGTATTAAAAATAAACTGCTAAAGCAGATTTAAAAATATACTGCTGAACAAGAATATTTTAAATTTTATAATAATTCAGTGTTTTATACGCTTGGCACATAATGGTACATTACCTGTATGTTTTATAAAGCAAGCACAAATTAATTAATTAATACATGTAAATAATTTAATCAATTTCAAAATTATTAATGTGATTATTGCATCAACGTAATGTATTTTTAATTAATTACATTTTGCTGGGATTTGATCTGAATTTATGAGTAGGTACTTGTACGTTATAAAATGTTTTATATAGAAAATTTAATTTTGTAATTTTGTTAACAGTGAATACCAAGTATGATTTAATTACTTTTACATAAAATAATTCCAGTGCTAGAAAAATAAACAGTAATTGTAATATCCATGATATTAATTAATGGGCTCAGTGGAAATGTAGTCCAAGTGAGATGAAATTGATTTGTTTAAATTGGAGATACAGTTTATTTTTTGTAGACAAATCTATGAAGGTTTAACCTTCTGGGAGCTGGGAAAAATAGTGGAGAATCGGAAGTTATGGAGGAGATGGCTCGATATCGAGTACCCGACGCCATAAGAGGCAACAAGGGATAGCAGAAGAAGAAGATCTGCTATCCCTTGTTGCCTCTTAGGGCTTCGGGTACTCGATATCGAACCATCTCCTCCATAACTTCCGATTCTTCGCTATTTCTTCCAGTTCTACTGGATTTTTCCCATGACTCTCTCCTATTTCCTCAATTATATTCTTTATTGTCTTCCTGGGTCTTCCTGGTTTCCTCTTTCCTTCCATGGTTGTTTGCTCTACTTGTTTTATTAATCTGTAGTTGTCCATTCTCCTGACATGGGCAAACCAGTTTAGTTACCTCTTTCCGAGTATGTTTGTTATCGTGTCCTGTTTTAGGTTGGCGTATATCTACTCGTTCCTTTTCTTGTCAAATTTGGTGACGTTTGCTATCTTCCGGAGGAATTTCATTTCTATTGCGGTTAGCTTGTTTTTGTGAGCCGGTAGTGTGGTCAAATTTGGTGACGGTTGCTATCTTCCGGGGAAATTTCATTTCTATTGCGGATAGCTTGTTTTTGTGAGCCGGTAGTGTGGTCATTGTCTCTGTGGAGTATAGCACTGTAGGGATTACGATTTTGTTGTATGTATGTTGTTTCGTTTTTGAATTAATTTCTTTTTTACCAAAAAGTGTCTTGTTGATCGCGTAATAGATGTTGTTTGCTTTCTTATGTTTGTTGTCTATTTCTATGTCTAATTTTCCATCGTTACTAATGATCGTTCCTAAATAGTTGTAGTTAGTTACCTTCTCTAGTCCTGTTCCTTTGCATGTATATTCTGTGTTGTTGTCTTTTTTGCACCCTGTTACTTCCATTATTTTTGTTTTGTCCGTGTTTATGCTCATATCCATTTTGTCTATTTCATCTGTCCATATGTCTATCAGTTTTTGCATCTTTTCCGGTCTGTCCGCTATTAGTGTTACATCATCTGCTTACATTAGGGCCTCCATTAATATTGGATGTAGTTGTTTATATCCCCATACTGTCTTTGGTGTTTTAACTTTGCAATTTTCGTATATTCTATCAATGTATGTGATAAAAAGTAGTGGGCTTAGTGAGTCTCGCTGATTCACTCTTCTATTAATTTCGAATTCAGCTGATTTTGTGCCGGTTATTTGTACTATTGCCCTTACTCTTGTGTATAAACTTTGGATTGCTTTTAAAAGTTTTGGTATTACTTGTAGCTGTTGTAGGGTGTCCCACAGTTTTGTTCTGTCCATATTGTCGAAAGCTGCTTTGAGGTCGATAAAGGTGATATATTGTTCTGGATTTCTTTCTATTTTAGTTTCAATTATTTTCCGGAGTACGCTTATATGGTCTGAGGTTTGTCTGTTGCTTCTGAATCCTCCTTGTTCTACTTCTAGTTTGTATTCTATTTGTTGTCTTAGTCTCCTTTCTATGATTTTGCTGTACACTTTTATGGCTACTCGAGCAAGGCATATTGCTCTATAGTTGTTGCATTCTGTGAAGCTTCCTTTTTTGTGTATTGGGACTAGCGCGTTTATTTCCCAATCAGTTACTATCTTTGCTTCTTTCCATGCAATGTTGTATATGTCTCTCATTTATTCTATTGCTTTTTGGCCTCCATACTTTATAAATTCTAGCATTATCCCGTCCGGTCCCGCCGCTTTTTCTGTTTTCAGATCAGTTCAAATAAAAACATTGTATTGAGGGATACACATATTTAATTTTGATATAAAGAAAACACTAAACTTTTTTATAGCACTTTTAGATTTAGTATATATACCTGTGTAACCCGTGTCTTAAGTACTTAGTTTGGAAATGATTACTGTGTAATTGAAACTAGTCACGAAAGTAAAATAAAAGTGGTATAAAAAGTTAAGTGTTTTCTTTATATCGAAATTGAAAATATACCACGATATGAACGCCTCCAAAATTCAAGAATATTTAATTTTACCATTTTTTTCATAACTAAATATGAATCTAATTTGTAGATATCTGTACGTATAGCCCTTTTTAACAAAATTTCACTTATACTACTTTTTCACTAAGTCGATTGTATGGAAGATATATACATCATCTTTATTCAGACATAACTTATATACTGTATATAGAAATGAATATACTAAATACATTTGTTAGTACGTCCTTGTCTGGGGTTTCGGCCATTAGTCTTTCTGCCCATTTGCAAATTAGTATAAAGGAGGTAAAATTACATTAAGGGTCAAGATGATACGAATTAATGAATTGATAACTAGTGCTAGTTGGATGATTGAATTTGGGTGGGATGTTTTGATTACGGGAGGTGCAGTATTTTCTAAGGATTTCTGTGTTAAATGGGTTTTTCGCTAGTTTTTTAGAAAAGGCTAGTGTACGTTCAGTGGTAGGAATTATTTGGGTGATTTCGTATAAGAGTTCATTGAATGGATTATGGAGAGGATTGTTTGGATGACGGATTTTAGTTAAGGTTCGGAAATCAGATCTTTCTGCCACTAGAAAGTATAGTGTGGACCCGCGGCATTGGGTAAAAAGAATGGATGCATAGTCTAGTAAGGGGCGGCAAATCGACTTGTAAATATTCATTGCTGTTATAGTTGTGATTCTTTGGTTTTTGTAAGTAAGCGGTTAGAAATGCCGCGCCCTGGTTCTGGTTCTGGTTCTTTGGGGAGTGTGCATTTGTGCACTGCACTTAAGCCTCATTAGGCCCATACCTGGCTTATGTAGGCCATTGTAGGCCATCTTTCACCCAGTAAGGAGCCCCTAGTTGACGAGAGTGCCGGGCAATCGCTGAGAATGTGTCCGGCAGTCTCGTCTTCCATGTTACACCCTCCTGTAGAGGCCTCGCGCCTTTATTTTGACTCTACTTTTGACTGACTGTGCATGTGGTTTGAAGAAAAGTTTGGTATCAAAGAGAATTCCTAGGTACTTACATTTGTGTGAAGGAGCTATGTATGAGTTGTGGATTTTTTTTTTAGGGGATGTAGGAGTAATTTTCGTGATAAGGGATAAATAGTTTAGATTTAGTAGGATTGACTTCAAGACACCATTTGTTGAACCAGGATTGAAGGAAATTTAGAGCTGTTTGCAGGGATTGTAAGGCAGGTTGAAGCTTAGGAGCGTGCACAATTAATGCTATGTCATCCGCGAACTATAGAGGATATATATTTGGATTAAAATAAAGGGGGTCGGGATTATAAATATCATGGTAGTAGATATTTTATAAAATGGATGATAAGGGGGAGCCTTATGGGACACCTTGCTGTAGGTTAAAAGGGTGGGATAAGGATTGCCGAATTTTTACTTGGCAGGAGCGGCCGGTTAAGAATTGTTGGATTAGGTTTATTAGGTGTTGTGGTATCTGGTATCTGGTATAAGGGGAGTGCGCATTGCTGCACTGCACTTAGCCACATTATTCTCATTATCCTCAGCTCAACCATCCCACCTAGTCTAGGTAGTCCAGTATTACTGAGGTCGGCAAATCCCTGATAATGTCCATCGTCGGCCATCTTTCACCCAGTATAAATCCTCTCGTAGACAAGAGGATTTATACTGGGCATTCGCTGAGGATGTGCCTCGCAGTCTCCTCTTCCATTTCACACCCTCTCCAAGATGGGGAGTCAACTATTTTTATCTTGTATAAGTGTCCATTGAGCCCGCAGTGTCCGGTTGGAACAGCGGTTATCCGTCTGAGGTTCCTTCTAGTCATCTGCAGGTACCGTTTAGCTGAAATCTCGTTGGGGTACAGTAACATCTCTTCCCAACGCTTCCTGAATTTATCAAGTGTGTTGAAATGTAGTATGTTACATAGTGACAGGGGTGTCAATCGCACTAGCGGCTCCGGTGAGATGACGTTCATCCCAGCCGCTGCTCTGGCCAGTGTATCAGCCCTTCTGTTACCTATGTTTATATCGTGCCCCTTTACCCAGCAGATTTCAATGTTGTTATACACTGCTGCCTGCCGTAGTTTTTATGGCACTCTAGTGTTGTCTGTGAAGTAGTGTATAACTTCTTCAGAGACATCAAGGCTTGCCTACTGTCTGTTAGGATCAGTATGGCTTCGTTTGACACTTTACGACTTAGATTGATGTCCGCCGTAAGTTTTATACACATCGTCTCCAGTTGAGCGACGGTCGCATATTTACCCATGGGGATTTTCGTATGGATCCTCAGGTGTTGTGGTATATTAAGTAGGGAAATTTGTATAGGAGACTTCAATGTCATACAGAATCGAAGGCATTCTTATTTCAAGGAAGGCCACGGCAGAAGAATGTCCTTCCAGGTGTTTTGTTTAAAGGTTTGAGGTTAAAAAGCTAAGTGGTAGTACTGTGGATTTTTAGGGTAAAAAACCAAATTGGTAGTCAGGAATCGAGTTTTGGATTGAGTTTACGATTTTTTGTTTGGTAAGAATGTATGGAAGATTAGTTTATAATTATTTTATTTTAATTAAACTGAGTACAGCCGTTTTATAAATAAATAAAATAAAATAAATAAATAAAACGTTTATTTACGGCAGTGCCATTATTACAAAATAATACAATAATAGAAATCCAAAAAGCTTACAAAAAAAAATAAGAAACAGAAATTAATTTAAAAATTTGATCAACAACTAAAATTTATGTTTATATCGTCGTTTAAGTGTCAACATCGCACATCTCACTTTTCTCTACTTTACAAGAGAGCGAAAGAACTGTTTTGAGATATGTGAAAATTTGTGTTTTGAGATATGTGAAGATGATAAGAACCTCGATTCCGGCGCTTTCAGGCATCAGAACGGTGAACTCTTGCTAGCAACACAATGGCAAGGAAAGATAAATCCAACAGTATGCATAACTCAATTACCCATTTTTTTTTTTAGATAAGTTTGAAACTTAAACGACGATATGTATTATTCACTTGTAAATAAAACACTTTTTTACTTTATTCAACCACAGTATTTTGCACTTAATTTGACTATATTATAGTCACTAATTGTGACTATAGTTTCGACTATCTAGTAGTCATTATCAAACTTGAAGTTTAACTTTAGGTTTGATAATGACTACTAGATAGTTGAAACTATAGTCATAAATTAAGTGCAAAATACAGTTGTTAAACAAAGTAAAAAGTGTTTTATTTACAAGTGTATTTAAGATGTACCACAAAGTGAGCACCTACAACACGAAACAGTCAATATGTATTATTTATAATTTTTTAACTTACTGTATACTTTCTTGAATTAATTTCTCATCTGGCACTTGGTGAAACATATTACACTATGTAAAGTTAATTAAAGGAAAGGCACTTGGTATTGTTTCACAATTAAAAATTTTTACTGTATACGTTGATCAATAAACAATTTATTATTATTGTTATTTGTAAAATATCGAGCTAATTTATATTTAGTGGAGGTAAATGTATACGAGTCGCAGATTTTCGCATTAGCACGAAGGTTCTTTGCGCTAAGCAGGAATTAATTCTGAGGATTGTGAGAATGGGGCCAGCAGTCGTCCCCAGCTCTCGAGCCTTTAACCGCTTTCCGGCAAAATCTCTTATAAAGGGAAGGAACGGTTTAGAATGCTTTTGTTTTCCACTTTAATAGTCCAGAACGGAAATTGATGAACAAGTACTAGTAGCGTAAGATTCTATTAAATCAATTTAATCTCACTTTCACCTTGAAACGAATTATAAACATCGAAGGATTCATAATAAAGGGCCGTATGAACCAAATTAAAAATTTTACAGGAGAGAATAAAATCTTGATGAAGGTTTGAATTAAATTACACTTGGTTTGTTTCACAATTTTCTCTTTACTATTTACTCGACTAGTTTCGACTAGTGTAATTTAATTCAAACCTTCATCAATATTTAAAAATATTTAATTGATGAGGCGGATACATGATGAAACTCCATAATACTATTTGAAATAAAACAACGCAGTTAGGAGGGTTTCACTTTTATTGTTGAACACTGCAGTGTTCAACAATAAAAGTGAAACCCTCCCAACTGCGTTGTTTTATTTCAAATATTTAAAAATGTTTCACCAAGTGATAAGTGAGAAAATTATTTAAGAAAAAAAAAAAGAGAATAAAATCGATTAAAAAAATCTTTTTGATACTTAAGTTAAAGGTAATGTATTCAACAATGTCTAACTAAGCTTGAAATTAAAGTGGAAAATCGAGTATTGACGATGCTCAGTCTTATTTGCGACTCATACACCTCAACACCCAATTTTAGTTATATTGGTTTATACACCCAAATGTTATAAAGCCCTCGATATGACAAGTCATTCGTTGTTTTTGTTATGTTTATGAAGCTTCTAACTCTGTGATTTTGAGGAAAACCAGTTAAGTCACTTTTTTCATGATTTCGACTTATTCGCATTTAAAGTTTTACAAGTCAACTTCTTAATAAGTACCTTAAAATATCTCCAAATATCCATCTCATTTTATTTATATTTCATAAAAAAACATTGATCATGGTTAGCTCGTAAAAATGTTTGTTATTAATTTGACGTTCATCTAAATGGAAAATAACTGGGTTTTCCTTAAAATAATATCACTTAACTGGTTTTTCCTCAAAAATGGCAATTTACTCGTTAGGTTTTGTTCAAATTACGCGAAACCTATGTCAGATCACATCGTTTGGAAGTCAGAAAATTAAAATATAGATGAATATCTATTAAAGTGAGCAATTAACTCGATTTGACCAAAATAAAGACTTGACTGGTTTTTCTTCAAAACCAAAGAACTAGTATGTCTAATCCTTGATCAAGCATGAAGTAAACTTTCAAGTTTAGAACAGTCTAATAATTTGGTTTTGTCGCGTAGCGAAGCGAAGGGATTCCGTTCAAAACTTAAACGAGTGTTTTCCACTCCCAGACTAAGCATGAAGTAAAATTTCGAGTTTAGAAAAGCCCCGTAAAAAATTGTCGAGGGTCGCGTAGCGACCCGAGACAAATTTTCTGGGCTTTTCTAAACTCGAAATTTTACTTCATGCGCCACGCGTATACAACACTGAAGTATTGTGACATTAAAAATATTCTTGCTTAACAATATATTAATAACCTTGTTTAAGCAGTTTGCTTTGAACACTGATTTAACAGTGTATTTTCAAATTTACAATATTTCAGTATTTTATGCATGTGGCGCATGAAGTAAAATTTCGAGTTTAGAAAATCCTGAAAATTTGGTTTGGCCGCGTAGCGCTACGCGCTACGCAACCAAACTAAATTTTCAGGATTTTCTAAACTCGAAATTTTACTTCATGCTTAGTCTGGGAGTGGAAAACACTCGTTCGAGTCTGTAAATTGAACGAAATCCCTCCGCTTCTCAACGCGACAAATCCAAATTTTCAGGATTTTCTATACTTGAAATTTTACTATCGAATTTAAAAAATCACCAAAATTGCATTTGGGTAGTAAGATTTTGTATTATATACAGGATAATTTCTTGAAAAATTTTTGAAGCCAAATAATTTGGTTTTGTCGCGTAGCAAAGCGAAGGGATTTTGTTCAATTAAAAGACTCAAACGAGTGTTTTCCACTCCCAGACTAAGCATGAAGTAAAATTTCGAGTTTAGAAAAGCCCCGTGAAAATTTGTCGAGGGTCGCGTAGCGACCCGAGACAAATTTTCTGGGCTTTTCTAAACTCGAAATTTTTCTTCATGCGCCACGCGTATACAACACTGAAGTATTGTGACAGTTAAAATATTCTTGCTTAACAGTATGTTAATAACCCTGTTTAAGCAGTTTCTTTTGAACACTGATTTAACAGTGTATTTTCAAATTTACAATATTTCAGTGTTTTATGCATGTGGTGCATGAAGTAAAATTTCGAGTTTAGAAAATCCTGAAAATTTGGTTTGGCCGCGTAGCGCTACGCGCTACCCGACCAAACCAAATTTTCAGGATTTTCTAAACTCGAAATTTTACTTCATGCTTTGTCTGGGAGTGGAAAACGCTTGTTCGAGTCTTTAAATTGAACGAAATCCCTTCGCTTCTCTACGCCACAAAACCAAATTTTCAGGCTTTTCTAAACTTGAAATTTTACTATCAAATTTTAAAAAGCACCTAAATTGTATTTAGGTAGTAAAATTTTGTATTGTATACAAGATTATTTCTTGTAATATTTTTGTAAATTATTAATTGTACTTGGCTTGTCCGATATCTGTGATTCACAGGGATCAATAAACTATACTTATACTTATATAAATAATAATAAATGACAGGATAAAAAAAAGATTTTTCTTCACCTGGCCTCTCAATTCCTTTTAAAAGCACTTTATCTTCAAGTTTTTTTCACGTAAGTACCTGTATACATAAAAAACTACATATACACAGTATCAAAAACTATTTTACTCTAGTTACGTATTCTAAAAACCAAGTTAAGTTTTCTAATTTCAGTAAGTTTGTTGTACATCATAGTTTAATAATATTCTATTACTATTTATACTTATGTTTGAACCGCAAGGTAACGTAGCTGTCAGTCTAAGGTGTCAAATTCTTTAGAGGGAACGTCAAAGCTATACTGATGAGAGATAAATCTCGAAACGCGTCTATAGATGGCCGAATAATTTGACCCAAATTGTTACATTTGGAGTAGGTTACTGTATGTAAGAGCAAACACTTGTTGAATAATTCAATGTCCGTCGGGGTATTAACTCAGGAAGTAGTTGTTTCAATGAGTGTTTGATATAGTCTTTGTAAGACTAACTTATTGTAGATTGCGAAATGAATCGCACTTTTAATGTTTGAAGTATTCTGCAACCAAGAATTGGCAATTTCATTTATACTTGATAAATAAAGCACTAATTACCTTTCTTCACACTTTTATTTTTATTCCATATGTACATTTTTTATTTTAATTTCATATTTACATTTCGGACACAATGTGACCATTATCAATAGATTAATACTAAGTTAGTATTAATTCATTGATAATGGTCACATTGTGTCCGAAATGTAAATATGAAATTAAAATAAAAAAGGATATTAGTGCTTTATTTATCAATTAAATTCGATCTTCGCGTAACTCACTCAATCATTTCATTTATACTATTATATACTTTTTTAATCACTAAAGTATATATGATACATATCTTAGGATTATTAAAACTAGTCTAACAGACTAACCATTATTATTACAATGTTAGATATTACTTATTACTTATTATATAAAATACAGCATTGTAAATTGAGTAAAGATTTTCGAATTCAGCTCGAACTCGATTAGTCGAAACTAATAACAAAAGCAACGACATAACTCGTAAAGCTAATCATAGAAATAAACAGGAAACTGGATTTAAGGAACAAATTAAAGCGAGTTCTCACGCGACTCGCATTTTATTATCGCGATTTGCATATTAGCACCGTGAAATTTTATAGCTGAGGGGGGTGCGATTAGGTCGTCTAGTCTGTGCGCCCTCACCCCCCCCAAGGGTAACAACAATTCCGCCGAAATCTGGCAGTTTCGGTGTGGCTTAGCCCGATGTTTTTTTAAGAGCGGAAAATCCGCAGACGATCCCACCAGAGGAGCCCGAAAAATTTATGTTATCGCCCGCTCCCGATAAGTCCGCAGAACTGTAAACGATCCCCCTTTCCACGGCACGGCACGGCACTGGGGGGCGGAAAAGCAGATAAAACGTCGGAACTAACGAGTTTAATTAGGACATGTCATTATCTATATTCTACGGATCGTTCGGCAGGTCTTTCGATGACGCGACGTGTGACTTCGTTCCCTGTCCTCGGAGGACATGAGCCATGAAAACGAGTCTTCGCAAAAACCACCCCTTTGCTCCCGCCCCGAGACGCAGTCTAATTTTAAACGTGAATTCACTAAAGGCTCGTTAACTCGATCTGCATAGATAACTTTTTATGGATGCTTGAGAATGAGAATGAAAAAAAAAACACGTATTTTTCACTGTCTCAGATTTGAATATCGATGGCTATATTAACTTGATTTACAGCCGGGTTATTGTGCATTAAGAGGCGATTGTTGCGTTCCAATTACGAGAATTAGAATTTCGTCTGGGTAATAATCTTGCCTCGGAGCGTTTGCGCTAGTGAAAAATTCGAAAATTATTAATGAAGTCTGAAAGTTGGTTATTAATGTCGACTTTATTACGACCCACTACGGTCTATGAATAAACATCTCTTGGTTGTGTGAATAATGTGATTTTCAACTATCCTTTAATACAGAGGTCGCCAACCTTTCCAAACTTGCGGGCCACTAAGGGCCGCTTTTACAATCACTAGTTACACCTTTGGTACCGTAGATTCACTGGTACTGTACTGCCTAGTTTAAATCATTGGTAAACGGCCTTGCCATATGTAAAGGTGTTTAAATTAAAAACACTTGGTATTTTTTTGTTTGATTTTATTTATTGAATAAACGTATAAACTTTTACAATTTTACAAAAATTATATTACGTCTGGACAAATATATAACAGCAAAAATAATATCGCATGCATGCTGAATTATGGCTAAAATATTATTAAATTAACTTAAGGGGGTATTACCACTAGGACAGCGTTTTTTTTTACGGTTTTTCGGAATTTTAATTTTTGGGAAATTTAATACATGCGATCTTGCGGTTTTTTGCAACTTTTTTATAGATTCATAAACTATAAAAAATGAATTTTAATTCTTTTCAATCGTCCGGCTAAACCTCTATATCTGGCCTCAAATAAGGCCGTCTCCGCCGTGTTTTTCCTCATGGCCGGAAAGATTTTTTCGATTCTGTGATTTGAAACGTAAAATGAAGTAGTAGTCATTAATCTGTATTAAATTATCTGGAGTTTGAACCACCGACAATAAAAAAATCTCGATAAATAACAAAATGGAGGCCATTCGAAAAAAGTGGTCGCTGTTTGCCCCCCTTTTTCTGACTTTAAGGCTCTATGAAAAATATCAAATGTTAATATATTTGAATGACGGTGGTTCAAACTCCAAAGGAAAATGTGGAGAACCGAACACTAAAAGCTCAAGTCAATCTGTTTCATAGTTTGAAAAGAAAGTGTCCGGCCAGCGAAAAAAAAGTGGTTTCGAGAAAAACGCGTTTAAAGTTTTGACACAAGTTTTAACCATTTTTGAAGATTTTTGGCTTTAGTCAGCTATGCCCGCTCCGTACACTAGGCCCTCCTCTTCCTCTAAAAACTTGGTTTGAATGATTTACTCCTGCCAGCGTTGTTGGATGGCCTTATGAGTTGCTGGAGTCAGGCAAAATTCGTCCCACATCTCGCGCTCTGCGTCGGTCCGCACCGGAAAGCCTTGGCTTGCAGGCCGATATGGATTCCCAGTGTCTCTATCGTCTTAAAAACTGCCGAGTATCCGTCGTTGAAAATGCTGGTAGGTATGAAAGACGCGATAGCGACGGTTTTTGCACCACAGTTGAGGTGCTTCGAAGCCAGCTTCCAGACACAAGCATTCAAACTTTCATAAATAATTAAATTAATTAATTAATTAATAATTAACCCACCCAAAGGTCTTCCCTTAATCTGGGGTTTTTCCCTTTAATCCACTGTAGGTATAAAGAAACCGCGCAACAGTTGTAAGAATTACTTGTTATTGAAAATGAGTGCTTAGCACTTGAAATATATATCTAACCATTAGAAAATAAAGTGTGAAGAAAGGATACAACAGCGTTAATTATTTATGATTATACTCTTCACGGAACTCAAAAACAAATATCGATTCAAACTTTCGTTTGAGTTCTGCGTATTTCCACCCAGCCACCTACTCAGCATTGTTTACTTCAACAAGCAAAAATCTAACTAACGAATTCGCCTATTGTAAAACGGCTTTCGGACATGAAACTAGATACTATCAAGTATCAATACATGCAAAAAAAATCAATTTTTTAAAACTTTCGAATGGTAATACCCCCTTAACTAGAAAAATACAACAAAAATGAATTTATAAATTTATCGAAGACGCCGCACAGTGGGCTGAATTGGAAAATTTTTGGACATTCACTAAAATAGAGCCATTTTAAAGAAATTTCAGCATTAAATTCATGAAATTATATTTTTTACGTAATAAGTAAATATTTAAAACTGTAATAATGAAGGGTGTCACTAATTATTTCTGTTAATTAGTTAAATATTATTTTTTCTTATTAAATTAATTTTTTATTTGAAATTGTTTGTCGAATTTAACGCCTTATCTGTTCAGAATTATATTAATAGTTAAACAAATATAATAATGAGTATGTACAACTGATGTATTTTTAAATAATTTGTAACAATGCATTTCTTAAATAATAAAACATAACTTTCATTAACTGTAAGAAAAATATGGTAATAATATAAACATTTAAATTGAACCTAATATTTACAAAAAGAACAGGTATATATTTTGATGGAGACAGAAAAGAAAATAATTTTAAAACTAATTTTTTTAACATAGAAGAAATAAAATAAAATGGTATTAAAAAAGTATAAAAGTCGCATAGAAATTAGGTTTCTGCTTCTTCCTCTTCTCTTATGCCGAATTCATTATCACCACTATCATCTGCGATATCAGATGAATCTTTAACAAATGTTACATCCGAGTGGTCATCTTTTAACAAAAATTTTGCTTCATGTAATAAACTAAAACTTCTCTTCTTTTTTATCTATAACTTGATATTAATGGATCAGAGGCAATTAATAGAGCATGAATTAAATCGGTATTATTGTCAATTCGTGAATTTTTTCTGCTATTGAATTCCCGATATCGCCGAAATAACTTGTGGTTAGTTTCTTGTGCATCCTCCGATAATTGACCAATTGGTACAATATGGTTTTTAATAACTTCTGCTCCGTGTAATAATAATTTATGTAACGTGACAGGCATATAAAACCAGCCGTACAAATTGGTATACAATTTCGCTGTTTCAAAGGTATAAATTTTAAAATTGTCTTCATTTATTGCCAATCCTGATGCAATTACCTGTAATATTACATATAATCTTTTAATTAGATCAATATCTAATTCAGTGATTTCAGCAGACAATTTAAAATTTTTAAAGAAAATTCTGGCTGTATTTCCATCATGTGTTTTTCCTGATCCCTGTTTCACAATATCAATTAACAAACCCATTTTGCTTCTAAAAGTATCCTGAATCATTTGTTTCCTTTTATTGCGCAACATTTTTATTCGTTCATCACGAATTGACCATGTTTTAAAAGGTAAGTTATATGATATATGAATAAGGCACTCAAAACACCGAATCCATGCATGAAGCGGCGATAAACCAAACTGGTAATTTTCTTCTATGCATTTTCGATTTTGAACAAATGATAAATTGTTCATCATTTTTGGTGTCGCTTTGCATATAAAGCAACACATAGATGATTTATTGTCCGTCAAAACATTGCATATTTTTGTGTCAACCATGGTAAAAATCATTTTATGTATTATAGAACAGTAATTTTGAATTTTAGTCGGCTTGAGTTGTGCAATTTCTTGATTAATTTCATTTACTAACCGTAATGTAGATTCACAAGTTTCTTTCATAAAATGAAATTGTATGGGTCTGCAATAACGTGTGGAAGACGGAGTTTCATTTTGCCACACAGATAATTTTGTTTTTTCATCAAACAATTTTATTGGTACCATACTACAAATAAAAACGGAGGAATCATCACTGCCATTGTTTGCAAATTTAATTTTATATTGTGACTGATTAGAAGACCCATCACAACCCCATTTTGTTATCATTGTTAATTTTGTATATTTTTTTATCTGTGGGTTTACAATTACCAGTCGTTCTGCTGTTTTATTTAATAGGTCTTGAAGATTAATTTTGACATACAATTCATTAATATTTATGGATTCTCGAATAGGATAACATTCATTTTTTAATTTTTGTAGACTATAATAGCTAGGTAAACAGTTACTATACTCATTTAGAGAGCTTCGTATTAGATTGTACTGAAATTTTGATAATTTTGCGTCAACATATAAACTTAAAACTTTTTCTTTTGGCATTGTTTTTTCGCATAAAGTGTTTTTTAGTAATTGCTCACAATATAACTTTATCTTCTTTAGATGCTCTGGGTGATTATTTAGGAAATCATAAATAAATTTCCCTTCGCTGGACATGTTCTTCTTAACCATATATGTTAAATATTCTATCGGAATGTCTTTTAATGATCCTGTTCTTCTTTTCTTCTGTTTTTCACTTAAATTTTGAAACTTTTTCCTTATATTGGGTTCTCCTTTAGAATTCCTTTGAACAAAAACTTCTTTTGGCCAAATAATTTTCATCTCCAACCATTTCATGTTTTTTGATATAAATCTCTTCTCCTGATGTGCACATTCCCTCCTTTTCTTGTTAATTTTATAGCAAAATAGTCGAATTTTCTCCTTCAGCATAACGTTAATATGTTCGTTCATACCTCCGCTTGAAGCACATATTAATGCATCCAACGCAGCAGTTGCATCTTTAAAACCAACGTTCTTTAAAAAATTATACAAATCTCTGTTTGTTTTTATATTTTCCATAACTTTTTAGACTTATTAATTAAATACTGAGATAATTAAATTTCACTGTCAAGGTACTGTCAGATTGTGTTGGGTAAGTTAAGGTGACTTGATAATATAAATATAATTTTACTCAAACTGTAATTCCTTTCATATTTTATTGATTTAAATTGATAAATGGACAAGAATGGAAGAGTTTTTTATAGCACGTAAAAGCTAAAAGTTTGGTTATTACTAAACTATTAACAGAATGTTGGACAAAGTTGGACATTTTTTTAAAACTTAATATAACTTCATACATTACAATTTTTTTATTCTCTTTAAAAATGAGTGTGTTCTCCGGGGGTACACCTCATTGTGTTAAAAGTAATATCCTATTTTGAAGCTAATACAATTGCTTTCCTATGTAAAAGATAAAAAAGCTTTTTTTTTTCTATTAAATGGCAATGCGCATTGATTATTTAAATCGCTTTTTAGAGGGTTTGTAGATTCAAACATATTGTTTAACTTTGAGTTTATATTACGGCACTATATTTTTTCGTAAAAATAAATTACCCGCAATTTATAAAACTCTATACTATCTATTCCAACTTCTATGTAAAAAAATAATTATATTCCAAAATATGTTTTTTCGTGAATGTCCATATTTTTATATAGAGTCGATCCACTGTGCGCCGCCAAAAAGCAGCGTTTCCGAAATACATTACGTGATAAATTAAAACATTATTCCGACTAGTTTCGGTTTGTTAAACTATTTTCAAAGGAATGTGTGGCCTTGCCATTTTACAATTTTTTCAGTTGTAACCTACAGATTTTTCACTCAGTTGAGCTCTACAGCCAACTTTCTCTATGCATTTTCTTTTGTGCTATTGGAAATAGAATCTGTCTTCTTTCACTTTGAATTCATCAAACAACAATTATAATACAAAAAGAACATATTTTAATGTAAATATTTCATACACAAAAAGTACTTCCCCATGAAATTTTGATATTTACTTGTTAGTTCGACAAGTAAATATATTTCCTCTGGCTTAAAATTCGTTGTACTGCTCTTGGATATATCTATACTAAGCAAACCTCTACTTTTAATTGAAAATAATAATCTATATCCATAGAAACGGCCCACTACAGGTTTAACCCAAGCTCAAAGCTGACAGTGAGGTCAGACTGACAGTGAGGTAACTCACCTTTACACACAACAATGCTTTGCCTGGCAATTGTAAAATAGACACGCAAGGTTTGATCCTTAGGTTAAGTTAACAGAGGTGTAACTATGGATCGTAAAAGCGGCTCTAAACCTAACATTTTTAATCTGCTGGACTACAATTACATACAGGGAGCGACCAAACCAAATTTTCAGGCTTTTCTAAACTTGAAATTTTACTTCATGTTTTTAAGAGGATTCGTATTCGAATCCATATGTAGGTGATTCGAATCCTTATAAAAGGATTCGAATCCTTATAAAAGGATTCGAATATTTATAAAAAGATTCGAATAATTATAAAAGGATTTGACTATTTATGAAAGGATTCGAATACTTACAAAAGGATTTGAATTGTCAAAAATAATTCGAATTAATTGTGAGGATTAACATGAAAGTTGTCTTTTGTGTGTTTTTAAATTTCTCGTTAAATCACTGTTTTATACGCGTGGCGCATGAAGTAAAATTTCGAGTTTAGAAAAGCCCAGAAAATTTGTCTCGGGTCGCTGCGCGACCCTCGACAAATTTTCACGGGGCTTTTCTAAACTCGAAATTTTACTTCATGCTTAGTCTGGGAGTGGAAATGCTCGTTCTAAACTTTAAACTGAATGCTTTGATAAGAACATTAAATGGTATAAAATTTAAAAGATAATAATCTAGTTTTCAAAATTTTGTTAATATTATTTGAAGTAAAATCTGGGATTGTTAGCACTCGTTAGAGGCAGATTTATAAAAATTTACATCGCAAAATCAAAATAAAGAAAATTTAGCATAAAGAAAAATTGAGTTTGTCACTAGTTTGCAGAATATTTACAAAATATAAAAGCGTATTAAAATTAATATCGACTTTCCGCAAAAATTTTGACTCATTGAGACAAGTCTCCAAATATTCCTTGAATGAATATTTGGAGACTTGTCTCAATGAGACAACATTTTTGCAGAATTTGGAGTATGAATATTTGTAGACTTGTCTCAATGAGATAACATTTTTGCAGAAAGTCGATATCAATTTTAATTGGTTTTATTAAGAAAAAAACGGTATAACTTTGTATAACACAATTTATTTTTATGTGACTGCAGTTTCGGCAAATTTAGCTTGCCATTATCAAACACTATATGTTTGATAATGGCAAGCTAAATTTGCCGAAACTGCAGTCACATAAAAATAAATTGTGTTATACAAACAAAGTTAAACCGTTTTTTTTTTTAAATAAATTAACATGTATAACGAAGTAGAAGCCTCCACAATACAAAATTTAATAGGTTTTAATATTTTGCAAAATCAAAAACCTATAAGAAATATTCCCTGTATATGGGGATATGTAAAAATGTGATATTCATTGATTTTTCTTATTGAAAGCCAAAGAATGGCTAAGAAAATTGTGAAGGCATCCATCGTCCGGATGATTAATTTGGGCGTTCTTGTTTTAATGCATCGGATCGAAAATCGCGGCGGCAATTTAGGGAGGCACAATGGAGGAAGACCCTTCTGTAGTGGATGCCGGCCACGTCTGAACAGCCCAGAAATTACAACAGTCATCCCACCATTGTGTCCCGGAAAATGCACAGTCATCCAGAACGCAATTACCCAGGAATCCGTTACCATTGTTATTTACATATTATCTTTTTTCGCGAATGAAATCCACCGCGACAACCCCATTCCAATCAGAATCCCACGAGAGATGAATGAAAAAAGTAGAATTAAAAAATTTGCAAACTTTTTCATTCGTGCCGAAAAAGCGTATTCAATTAGCGAAAGCCGCACAGCAGAAATTAAATCGGATGTTAGCCCGCATGTGTTACAACTATTATTGGCAAAGTTTTATCTAGCGCTAATGTGAAACTTTGAATATTACAGCCCCGGCGATTGTTTCGCGAAAAAAGCGGGTGTTATAACATAAATTTTTATATTTACTGCGGCGTTAGTGGCGTAACTCATTCGCAGATAAGGGAAAAGTGTACTCGCTCGTGCCATACCAGATTTTAATACTTAATTAGAGAAGTTCGCAGTCTCGTTCCACTATCGCGACTGATAGTGCACGCCGGCCTTAATTAAAATGTGATTTATCACATCCGGGAATCCCCTGATGTTCGTCCCTAATTTGTCTATAAATTGAATAATAATTGGTTGCTACAAGATCCATCCCCCTTAAAATACCTTAATCCCTAATTTCAATTGATTATCAAAATGTGTAAACACAATTTACTAGTTTGATATGTAAACATAGTTTAACTATTTTTAGTCATCTTTAGCGCAATGTTTACTAGTATTAGAAAAAGTGTGCCAAAGATAATTCAAAGTAGTGAACATTTAATAGCAACATTGAAGAATAATCGTATACAATTTTATTGTATACTTTAATATCCGGTGGGCTATTTGTACGGGAAGTAGTTTTTTTCACTTTAATTTAGTGGTTAATGAAGGCTCATCATTAACCACTAAATTAAAGTGAAAAAAACTACTTCCCGTACAAATAGCCCGCCGGATATTGAAGTATACTATAAAATTGTATACGATTATTATAATTCATCAATTCGGCAACATTTTGTTGATGTTTGACAAATTAAAAGAAGCCTAGGTTTATTCTTTCAAGACATTAATTTTAATCCAAGACCTTTTACTTCAAATTTGTTGCTATCTCTCCTTTTATTTTAAATTGTATTGTGAGTTGGTTTGAAGAGAATTTGACCTAAATTTTAGATATACTTTAATAGAGCATTGTAACAAATCAAATTAAATAAGATTTTAAATATTTCATTGTATAATTCAATATCCGGAGGTGTATTTGCACGGGAAGTAGTTGTTTCAATGGATATTTATCGTCTTAAATTGTCTTGTTAATTAAGACATTGTTTGCATTTTCACGAATAGTTTTTTCGTAATTTTATATATTAAATTCGGTTTTAATTTCAAATATTCATCGTATACAAGATTAAGTTATAAGAGCTGTTGGTACAACTCATTCAGCAATTAATTTATGTATAAAATTGCAAAAGCATCTCGTAATATCAGATGGGGTGTCCCCCCGTTGTGCCTGAGGGCGAGGATGCCGCAGAAGACAATGGCCGGCCAAAAGCTAGAGGTCAAGATACGCTTTACCCGTCCAGATAACGCGAATAAAAAAAATCGCACACGAAGGGGGAACGAACGCGGATTGTATCGGTGCGGTACGTTCGGGATTCCCGTGTCCCCGGGAATTTTACCTAAATCAGCGCCCTTATCTGTCCGACGTCAGGAATTGCAAGATAACGGCCGCGTTTATGCAGCGACCCTAAATAATAACACTGCGGGCGTGAAAATGCGATGAAATTTTAAATCCAGATTACTTGTCAAAAAAATTATGTAATATGTAGATTTTTTACGGAAGTTTGTTCGTCTATTTTTAAATTATTAAAAGGTAGAAAATTAGAATACTGCTAATACATTTCAGTTTATACTGGACGAGCCCTATACTGTTACTACCGCATATTAGAACAGAGAACGAAGTAAAAGAGGCAATCAGAAAATGTCTACTGGAAGAGGTAGACATAAAAGTAGGACTAACTAAGGCAAATAGTAGAAAACAAGTAACAGCAATTATCCGAGTAAATAAAGCCTAAGCTACAGCTTTACTTAACATAGGAAAAATAAGAATTGGATTGATAAGCAGTACATTTAGAAGGAGAGTGGAAGTCGTTCGGTGCTTCAAATGGTTTGGATATGGGCACAAACTGACGAACTGCAGCGGCCTAGACAGAAGAGGCGAGAAGCTGTGTATGAAATGTGGTGAAAGAAACCATATCAAAATAGATTGCCAAAACCCACCTAAATGTTACTTGTGCACAGAGGAAGATACTGGAACTGATCACATCCCCGGGTCAGGTAAATGCCAGACTTTTAGACAAGAGCTAAAAAAAGCAAGACAAAATGGCGCCAATTAGAACAACAATAAAAACAGTCAGCATCCTACAGGGTAACCTGCATAGAAGCAAGACAGCCGATAATTTCATGCGACAACTTCGTTTGGAGTTGAAAATTGATCTGTTATTAATCAGCTAACAATATACTAATATTGATGCATCCGGCTGGTACGGGGATAGGCTTGGCACTGAAGCCATATGGATACCTGAACCAAATAAGCACCCTGTCGAAAATCATGGAAGCGGCAAAGGGTTTGTGTGGGTGACATGTGGAGGAGGTAACTACGTGAGCTGCTATTTTACTCCAAACGAAACAATTGCAGATTTTGAAGAGAAATTGAATAACATGGAAGACGTCTTGAGTGGAATGAGAGGAAAGATCGTACTAGGCGGGGACGTCAATGCAAAGGCAATAGAGTGGGGAATGACTGTTACAGATACACGAGGACGGCGAATACTAGACTTGGCAGCCAAGGTCGGTCTCATTATAATGAACGTCGGAAACCACGCAACCTTTCGAAGAGCCGGATACACGCAGACAATCCCGGATATAACACTGGCTTCAGAAAACATGGCGGGAAATATTAAAGAATGGCGGGTGATGGAAGAATATACAGGCAGTGACCACCAATATATTCTATTTGATTTGCAAAAATCTAGCAAGATCGGCACACCAGGCAACAAGAGAACAAGAAAGAGTTGGATAGTACAAAAGCTAGACCAAGATAAATTAATTGAAACCGTCATGGAAAGGAGCGAATTTCTAGATACCAGAAAATCTTCAGAATTCCTAGTCGCAGATACAATGGCAGTCATACATCATGCCTGCGAAAAATGCCTACAAGAGGAAAAGGTAACAGGAAAGCAGTTTACTGGTGGAACCAAGAAATTGCTGACCTAAGACGTGTATGTCTTAATTTAAGAAGGCAGGCCACCAGACAACGCAGAAGAACTGGCAGCGCGGCAGAGAACGAATCGCAGGCATACAAAGCTGCGAAAAAAAGCCTGAAAACAGCTATTGAAAACAGCAAACGGCTGAAATGGAAACAACTGGTAGAAGATGTCAATGGGGACCCATGGGGACTAGGCTATAAATTAGTCCTGCGTAAGTTAGGAGCAAAAACTGCTCGGGTCGCTACGCGACCCTCAACAAATTTTCACAGGGCTTTTCTAAACTCGAAATTTTATTTCATGCTTAGTCTGGAAGTGGAAATCACTTGTTTAAAGCTTCAAATTGAACTAATTTAAAAAAAAAAAACGACGAATATCTAAAGATTTTTAAAAAATAGGCTGAATTTGGAATACGTGTACTTTAAAGGTAAACTCCCTGAATGAATGTTTTTAAAAGTGTTTAATTTAAAGCTTATTACGAGTGTTTCCACTCCCAGACTAAGCATGAAGTAAAATTTCGAGTTTAGAAAAGCCCTGTGAAAATTTGTCGAGGGTCGCGCAGCGACCCGAGACAAATTTTCTGGGCTTTTCTAAACTCGAAATTTTACTTCATGCGCCACGCGTATAAAACACAGATTTCAAGTGCAGTTCGAATATACATAAATTT
The DNA here is from genome assembly GCA_932526585.2 of Philonthus cognatus. Lineage (NCBI taxonomy): Eukaryota > Metazoa > Arthropoda > Insecta > Coleoptera > Staphylinidae > Philonthus > Philonthus cognatus. The sequence goes on along the minus strand of OW052245.1, from coordinate 81,270,488 downwards.
CACAATATTTTAATGTTTTATACGCGTGGCGCATAAAGTAAAATTTCGAGTTTAGAAAAGCCCAGAAAATTTGTCTCGGGTCGCTACGCGACCCTCGACAAATTTTCACAGGGCTTTTCTAAACTCGAAATTTTACTTCATGCTTCGTCTGGGAGTGGAAAACACTCGTTTAAAGCTTCCAATTGAACTTATTTAAAAAAAAAAACGACGAATATCTAAAGATTTTAAAAAAATAGGCTGAATTTGGACTACGTGTACTTTGAAGGTAAACTCCCTGTATGTATGTTTTTATAAAAGTGTTTAATTTAAAGCTTATTACGAGTGTTTCCACTCCCAGACTAAGCATGAAGTAAAATTTTAAGTTTAGAACCCTGTGAAAATTTGTCGAGGGTCGCGCAGCGACCCGAGACACATTTTCTGGGCTTTTCTAAACTCGAAATTTTACTTCATGCGCCACGCGTATAAAACACAGATTTTAAGTGCAGTTCGAATATACATAAATTTCACAATATTTTAGTGTTTTGTACGCGTGGCGCATAAAGTAAAATTTCGAGTTTAGAAAAGCCCAGAAAAGTTGTCTCGGGTCGCTACGCGACCCTCGACAAATTTTTACAGGGCTTTTCTAAACTCGAAATTTTACTTCATGCTTAGTCTGGGAGTGGAAAACGCTCGTTTAAAGCTTCAAATTGAACTAATTTAAAAAAAAACGACGAATATCTAAAGATTTAAAAAAATAGGCTGAATTTGGAATACGTGTACTTTAAAGGTATGTATGTTTTTATAAAAGTGTTTAATCGAAAGCTTATTACGAGTGATTTCACTCCCAGGCTAAGCATGAAGTAAAATTTCGAGTTTAGAAAAGCCCTGTGAAAATTTGTCGAGGGTCGCGCAGCGACCCGAGACAAATTTTCTGGGCTTTTCTAAACTCGAAATTTTAGTTCATGCGCCACGCGTATAAAACACAGATTTCTAGTGCAGTTCGAATATCCATAAATTTAACAGTATTTTAGTGTTTTAAACGCATGGCGCATGAAGTAAAATTTCGAGTTTAGAAAAGCCCAGAAAATTTGTCTGGGGTCGCTGCGCGACCCTCGACAAATTTTCACGGGGCTTTTCTAAACTCGAAATTTTACTTCATGCTTAGCCTGGGAGTGGAAATCACTCGTTTAAAGCTTTAAATTAAACTTATTTAGAAAATCGACGAACATCTAAAGATGTAAAGAAAATAAGCTGAATTTGGAATACTTATATATTAAAGGTAAACTCCCTGTATGTATGTTTTTATAAAAAGTGTTCAATTTGAAGCTACTAACGAGTGTTACTACTCCCAGACTAAGCATGAAGTAAAATTTTCAGTTAAGTATAACCCCGTGAAAATTTAATTTCATGCGCCACGCTTAAAAGCACTGATTTACAGTGAAGTTAAAAAAACACACACATACAACAACGATTATAGGCAACCTAATATACGTTATAGTTATTGGGTAGCCTATAATCACTGTTTTAAACAATTTCTCTAGCGCAATATTTGACTCACGTATTATTCACACCTACATATTAGATTGTAAAGCCGTATATTTTAAACTTTACGATATTTCAGTGTTTTATACGTGTGGCGCATGAAGTAAAATTTCGAGTTTAGAAAAGCCTAATTTGGATTGGCCGCTCCGCTTCGCTACACGGCCAATCCAAATTTTCAGGCTTTTCTAAACTCGAAATTTTAAGTAACACATGCTTAGTCTGGGAGTGGAGAACCCTCGTTTAAAGATTCGAATTGAAATTTCTGAAAGATAAAGACCTGTATTTCGAGCATGTGCAGCCAAACAGAGTAGTCGCGTTTTCTACCCGAGTTGCAATAGTGATTGTTCAATCATAATCCAGAGTGTTTTTTAACAAAATGTGACCGCCTCATTTAATTCTAAATTCGACGAATATGAACGCGCAAACAAAAAATTGAAACAAAACGTTTTCCAGCTGGAGGAACGGTGGAACCAAGTCGAACAACGTACGCGCTCACAAAATATGCGCGTCCAAGGACTGGAAACATAAAACCTATCTCAACATCAAATCGAAAATACGGTTATTGATATATTATCATCGAAATTAAAAATAACTCTACAAGACGTGATATTGAAGAATGCTTTGCAATGGGACCTCCGACTGCTGAGAATAGAACTGTTATGATTAAATTTCATAATCAAAAAACACGCAATATGGTTTTGTCAAAAAGAAAAAATCTCAAAGGGTCTAAAATTGTTTTCAAAGAAGACCTTACTAAACGAAGAAATGAACTCTTCAAGATGGCGCAACAAAGATATGGACCCAGGAACGTTTGGACGAAAAATGGTGAAGTTTATCAAAAATCAGGAAGCAAAACGGTACGCATCAATCGCCAAGATCTGGACGAATCATATCTAGATGCCATAAATGATATCGAGGACACTTCCGATACTTCTATTAAAATCACCTTAAATCATAGTACCCTGCTTGCTATACTATCTTACATTGGCTTCGATCAGGTATCCATTCTTTTTTTCAAAGAATACCTAAGTAACCGATCACAAATAGTAAGCTTGAAAAATAATTTGTCGAATGAGCTGGAAACTTATAGAGGTGTACCACAAGGCTCTATTTTGGGGCCGTTATTATTTCTAATTTATACTTCACAAATTTTTTCAAGTATCAACTTAAATAACTACCATCTTTTTGCAGACGATACTCAATTGTTATATACTTTTGCAGAGAAGGACACTATTGTTACGTGCGCTAAGATTAACTCAGATTTAAATAGAATCGCTACAAAATGCAATGAGCACTTTCTCCTAATAAATAATTCTAAAACTGAAGTTATTCTGTTTGGTCCAAAAAAAGCACGAGTTAGAGTATTCCCCTTACTTTCAATTAGCTTGGACAATACCAATTTTATTGACATAAACAATTGTGTTAGAAGTCTAGGAGATTATATAGATAGTGAACTAAGATTCCACAGTCATATCTCCCGTTGTATCAATAAGGCATACGTAAATCTTAGGTTAATATACTTAAATCGGCGATGTTTATCGCAGAAATTGAAAACTATATTATGTGAATCCCTGGTGTTGTCACACTTCAACTATTGTGATGTAGTATACAACTTTTGTTTAGATAAAAAAAACAATTGATAAAATTCAACGTATGCAAAATTCTTGTTTGAGATTAATCTTCGGTATTAGGAAATTTGATCATATAAGTCATAAGCTTCAGGACTTAGATTGCCTTAAAATAAGTGATCGCCGTTTACTTAATTTTGCCACTTTTTGTCACAAAATAATTAAAGACAAGACTCCACCTTATCTTTATCACAAAATTATATTCCGCTCTGACGTTCATACACTTAATGTACGCTTTAGAGGATTACTAACTCCACCTCAACATAAATCTGTTTTTGCAGAAAGATCATTCTCAATCCAAATTTCTAAAGTATACAATAAGGTACCACTAGAAGCAAAGCGAAATGTGTCTTAACTTTCCGTAAACATTATGCCAAACATCTTAAAGACAGATAGATGTATATTTTGTATTTCAATATTGCCGATTTAATTATAGAATAATTTAAATTACTGATATTTGAAACGCACTGAAACAAACTTCTGCGCTTGTTTGATATTTATTTATTACTTATGTTTTCAATGGTTAAGTTGAAAAACAGTCGCGGCGACCCAGCCAAAGACTGAACTTCGCCATTAGATTCCAAATACTCGATTATTATCTTTTGTGTAAAAATGCATGTAACTAAATAGTATTTGAATTAAAGATTATTATTATTATTATTATTATTTAAAAATCACATTTATGCACATACAGTTGTGATATTTTATTGTGATAAAATGTTATGTTTAAGAATGTAATTTGAAATATCTTTAACAATTTAGCTAACATTTAAGCACGTTAACAAAAATTTTTAATGAAGTAGTATAAAATATAATTTAGCAAATTTAAGATAATAAAAAAACGTTTTAAACATGTTTCAAGCAGATTTTAAATTTAAAACATGTTTAAAACACGACGGCAGTTTTTAAACATGTTTAAAATGCTGTTTTAAACATAACAACCCTGATTAAATATATGTGAAATAATAGCATTGAATATAGCATTTAACATATTTAAGAGTTTAAAATTGAAGTAATTATTTTGTTTGTAAATATTATTTTCTTAAATATCTAAGATATTTTTTTAGAAAAGCAAGCATGCTCTTGAAACCTTTAATGTAGCCAATTTTATGTATAACGAGTTAGATATTGGAAAAAATTACTGACGCTCAATTGCGCAACATCCTAAAATATTAAAGAAGTCCTCGCTAGTAAATCTTTAGGAAAAACTTTCCCCGTTATAATTCAATTTGGGCGAGGAGCACAGAGTTTCCCCACCGTCTGGACTGACCGATATCTGGGGGAATGATATAGTGGGGAAAGTTTCCGAGTTACCCAACTATAATCATCGGTGTTAATTTGGATGCTATATCAACTAGTAAATTGCGGCGAACACTTACTAAATTGCGGACTGCATAATCTCGCAAACCGGCGCGGCGCGGATTACGGAAAGGGCGCAAGGGCGCCAGGGCAAACGGAAACGCGAAGAACGGGGGATGGGGGGAGAAAAAAAAAGCGCGCCCGGCATAAAACACTTAACCTGACAGATGACACAGATGATGCGCGATATTATGAATGCGCCTGGGTAAATATTAAAATTCTGAAACGTAAATAAACTGTTTCTTATGAAGAAATAAATCACAAAAAAAAAAACGTTTAAATAAAAATGTTTGAATTTGATTAAGTTCTTTTTGTTCCTTCAATTTTAATTGGATCTCCGGATTCAGCTTGTTACAACTGAATGAATATTTCCTACTACCGAACTTATTCAAATACAATATTTTAGCATTAATAAACTGTTAACCTGACAGATGACACAGATGATGCGCGATATTATGAATGCGCCTGGGTAAATATTGTAATTCTTAAACGTAAATAAACTGTTTCTTATGAAGAAATAAATCACAAAAAAAAATCGTTTAAATAAAAATGTTTGAATTTGATTAAGTTCTTTTTGTTCTTTCAATTTTAATTGGATCTCCGGATTCAGCTTGTTACAACTGAATGAATATTTTCTACTACCGAACTTATTCAAATACAATATTTTAGCATTAATAAACTGTTAACCTGACAGATGACACAGATGATGCGCGATATTATGAATGCGCCTGGGTAAATATTATAATTCTTAAACGTAAATAAACTGTTTCTTATGAAGAAATAAATCACAAAAAAAAAAACGTTTAAATAAAAATGTTTGAATTTGATTAAGTTCTTTTTGTTCCTTCAATTTTAATCGGATCTCCAGATTCAGCGTGTTACAACTGAATGAATATTTTGTACTATCGAACTTATTTAAATACAATATTTTAGCGTTAATAAACTGTTAACCTGACAGATGACACAGATGATGCGCGATATTATGAATGCGCCTGGGTAAATATTGTAATTCTTAAACGTAAATAAACTGTTTCTTATGAAGAAATAAATCACAAAAAAAAAAACGTTTAAATAAAAATGTTTGAATTTGATTAAGTTCTTTTTGTTCCTTCAATTTTAATTGGATCTCCAGATCCAGCTTGTTACAACTGAATGAATATTTTCTACTATCGAACTTATTCAAATACAATATTTTAGCGTTAAATGTATTTAGGGGATTGAACACATTTGAATAACATGTGATGTTGTTATGTTTAATCAGCAATAATTATATTTTTCATATCAGTGGATTAGCTAATAAAGAGATTTTTTTGAAGTATACAAATTCCTATAAAGTAAGTATGGAAAAAATCGTGATTTTAGTATAATTTAATTTAGTTTATTTTTATCTTGAACAAGTTTCTCATCTTTCACGTGGTGAAACATATTTAACTATGATTTAATAAAGGAAACACTTGGTTAATTTTTACTAATATCTAGTTAAATTTAACGTACTGTTTACTCTATTTAATCATAGTTTATTTTTAATCCAAAAAAACCACAGACACTCTTATAAAAAATTCCGTCAATTTTTGCACTATTAAAATTTACAGGAAAGAACACGTAATTAAGCCACCAGAATGTATATTTTGGCGTTTGTACAAAGCACAATGTTTAAGTCTTAAAACATGTTTATACCTCAAATTGAAGCTCATTTGATTTTGTATCAAATACTTTAAGAATAAATTAAATCAGTTAAGTAGCTTTTTAAATATAGTAAGAGAAAAAAAAATAAAATTTGCGTGTTCTAACAAAACGTTCGTACAATGTAAAATTTTAAAAACAAATTCATTGTGTTTATAAGGAATGTATTTAGAAGTAAATAAGATTTTATTTGATGTTAATTTCTTATTTCTAACTCAAAAACTGTGCTCCTGGTGGATGCTAGAAGTTAGAATTTCATTTTTGGGCAGATCTTAAATGATTTTTTTTTTAAATTTTTAAAGGAGCTTTTTGTGAAATAATTTTTTATTCGAGGAAAATGTAGCTTAAGTTATTTCTAACTTTAACAAAGTACTTTTTTTCAACATTTTTAAAAAATATAAATTTTCACCGATGTTTCATAACTTTCATAAGAAATATAATCGTGTTTTTACTATACATTTTTATTATTTATTTATAAACAGAGTAATAATCGTAGAAACAAAGTAAGCTGGTTATTATCTTAAGAAAAAAAAAAATTCCGCCAGTTTTTTGCACTTTTAAAAATAACAGGAAGGTAATTCTGTCACTGAAATATGTGCGCTTGTACTAAGCACAATTTTTAAGTCTTAAAATTATTTATGACTCAAATGAAAGCTAGTTCAATCCTCATTCGATTATTTTAAGAATAAATTTAATCAGTTACGTATTTTATGAAATAGACCACTGTTAACGTACCAAGAGAAACAAATTTAAAATTAGCCTAGTTTAACAAAACCTTCATATGTATAATGTTAAATTTCAAAGTAAATACATTGTGTTTATGAGGAATGCATTAGGAATTCAATAAATTTTAAATTATTGTTAATTTCTTATTTCTAACATAAAAATTGTGCTTATGATGAATGCTAGAAGCTAGAATTCAATTTTTGGGCAGTTTTCAAATGATTTTATGTAGCCGAAATTTTAGTAAAATACATTTTTCACTAGAGAAAAAAGTAGCTCAAGTTATTTTTAACATCAAGATTGGGTGATTTGTTTCAGAATTTAAAAAAAATATATAAATTTTCATCGATTTTTCATAATTTTTTTGAGTGATACGGAAAAAACGCGTTTTTACTATACATTTTTTTAAATTTTTTTTTATTCTAATAAATGTACCGACACTCTTATTAATCTTAAAAACAAAGTAACCTGTTTTTTTTTTAAAGAAAAAAATGATTCCGCCAGTTTTTTGCACTTTTAAAAATAACAGGGTATAACTGGTAATTAGGCCACTCAAATCTATCTATGTGCGCTTGTACTAAGCACATTTTTTAAGTCTCAAAAATTATTTATACCTCAAATGAGAGCTATTTAATTTTTAATCGATTACTTTGAGAATAAAATAAATCTGTTAAGTATTTTATGAAATAGAGCACACTTAACGTACCAAGAGAAACAAATTTAAAATTAGCCTATTTTAACAAAACCTTCATATAATGTTAAATTTAAGAGTAAATACATTATGTTTACAAGGAATGTATGAAAAATACAATAAGTTTTAAATTGATGTTAATTTCTTATTTCTAACATAAAAATTGTGCTTATGATGAATGCTAGAAGCTAGAATTCAATGTTTGGGCAGTTTTCAAATGATCTTATGTAGCCGAAATTTTAGTAAAATAAATTTTTTACTAAAGAAAAAAGTAGCTCAAGGTATATCAAGATAGTAGTTAGTAGTTGGTGATTTTTTTCAGAATTAAAAAAAATATATAAATTTTTATCGATGTTTCATAATTTTTTTAAGGTGTATGGAAAAAATCGCGTTTTTACCATATATTTTTTTAATTATTTTTTTATTCTACAAAAAGTTACAGACACTCTTATAAATCTTAAAAACAAAGTAAGCTGTTTATTTTCTCAAGAATCAAAATTATTTTGCCAGTTTTTTGCACTTTAAAAAATAACAGGAAAGTAATTAGGCCACTCAAATCTATCTAGGTGCGCTTGTACTATGCACATTTTTTAAGTCTTAAAAATTATTAATACCTTAAATGAGAGCTACTTTAATTCTTAATCGATTGCTTTGAGAATAAAATAAATCAGTTAAGTATTTTATGAAATAGAGCACTTTTAACGCACCAAGAGAAAAAAAAATAACGTTAGCTTGTTCTAACAAAACCTTCATATAATGTTAAATTTGAAAGTATATACATTATTTTTATAAGGAATGTATTCAAAAATCAATAAGTTTTAAATTGATGTTAATTTCTTATTTCTAACATAAAAACTGTGCTTATGGTGAATGCTAGAAGTTTAATTTAAATGTTTGGGCAGTTTTGAAATGATTTTATATAGCTGAATCTAAAAAAAGTATAGACACTCCAATTGATCATTAAAACAAAGAAAGCTGTTTATTTTCTTAGAAAAAAATGATTCCATCAGTTTTTTGCACTTTTAAAAATAACTGGAAGGTAATTAGGCCACTCAAATTTATCTATGTGCGCTTGTACTAAGCACAATTTTTAAGTCTTAAAAATTATTTGTACCTCAAAAGAAAGCCAGTTTAATCCTTAATCGATTACTTCAAAAATAAATTAAATCACTTACGTATTTTATGAAATAGAGCACTTTAAACGCACCAAGAGAAAAAAAAAATGTAAAATTAGCCCGTTCTAACAAAACGTTAATATAATGGTAAATTTGAATGTATGAGAGCTAGTTTAATTCTTAATCGATTACTTTGAAAATAAAATAAATCAGTTAAGTATTTTATGTAATAGAGCACTTTTAACGCACCAAGAGAAAAATTTTGATTTTAGCTTGTTCTAACAAAACCTTCATATAATGTTAAATGTACTAGTAAATACATTATGTTTACAAGGAATGTATTTAGAACTCAATAAGTTTTAAATGAATGTTAATTTCTTATTTCTAACATAAAAATTGTACTCATGGTGAATGCTAGAAGTTAGAATAACATTTTCGGGCAGTTTTCAAATGATTTTATACGGCCGAAATTTTAGTAAAATAATTTATTCACTAGAGAAAAAAGTAGCTCAAGTTATTTCTAACTTCGAGATAGTACTTTGTAATTTTTTTCAGAATTTTTAAAAAATATAAAATTTCATCGATGTTTCATAATTTTTGTCTAAAAAAAATCGTGCTTTTACCATATTTTTTAAAAATTTTTTTTTAATCCAAAAAAATTCACAGATACTTCTATTATTCGTAAAAACAATGTAGGTTGTTTATTCTCTCAAGAAGAAAAAAAAAACGATTCCGCCAGATAGAAGAGGCCCAGAACAAAAAGACAAACATTCTGAGATTGCAATTTTTGCTGCGTTTGGCAAAATCTTCAGCGTGACACCTAAACACTTTTAAAAAATAGATTTTTAATATTTTGTTAGGGCACGTGGTGGCCGAGCGGTAACGTCGCCGGACGGTATATCGTTCAGCGAGCCACAGACCGGGTTCGATTCCCGTGCACGGGGAGTTGTTACTTAAAAATAATATCTCGTCGTGTCCCTGGGTGTGGTGTGAATGTGTCGTGACGTCTAAATATATGCTAATTATACATATTTATAAATAATGAGATATGGCTGTGGTGAAAACCTATGCCAGGATCATCGGATAAAAATATAAAAAAAAAAATGTTAGCTTCTCAATGTATTGATTCAATAAATGTTCAACATGTGTTTTCACTCTTTCATTATGTTTCGCGACCCTATCCAAATTGAGGCTTATCTAAACTCGAAATATTTACTTCATGCGACAGACGTAATACATACTAGCTTAGTTGAAGTTCAAACAGATCGAAATAATTGTTTCATATTCCAGTGCGCGCAATACACTGATGTACATTTGACAAATTTTTGGAAAGAGATAGTAAGGATATATTGCCATAACTGTTAACTTATCTTGCAGGAGTAGAAGTGAAATTAGTCATAATTAGTAAGGTAATGCAGAAACTACATTACGAAGTGAAAACATCTATAATGAGTGATAATCTGAAATTCTTGTTTTCCCATCATGTAAATTTAATTACATAAGTTTATGATCGTATTAAAGTAGAACATTCCTGAAATGATTCAATAAACCTCATCCAGTTATGCACGTGCACGTATATACATGCATGTGATATAGAAATATGTGTGTGAGTGTAACGGAACGCGATTTTTGAAAATGTCTAGCAGTGCGCGCCCGGTGTCAACCAGCTCTCGGAGAAAACTGGTTTGAAGTCGACCTTCGTACACTCCCCATCAAGACGTCGTTGTTTTCATTTTAACATTTGCCAACAACACAATCCGCTTTTGTCTCCTCCACCGCGATTCGATCCGGGGCCAACGTCTCTCCGGAGAAATTCCGCGCCGATAACTCAAGATCCCGCAAAAATCCCGGCCGACGACGGTAATCACACAAACGGCCACTTTATCTCGAATGGACGGAACGAAGAGAGGGTCCACGACGATAATTCCACTTAAAGACTTAATCGACGCTCTCGGAATTACGTCACGCACTTAAATGCCAAACATTAATATCATCCAGATTAACATTCCGTTACGAATCGATAAAACGCTTTGACTATATTAAAATAATTCCAATAATGTCCTAACAGTAGTTTTTTAAAACTTGCTTGTTGGATTGATACGTGGGTCCTTTAATAAGTATGGTAAATTTCTATTAAATGATTACACAATCCATTTGTTGATGCGACACTTCGAAAGATCAACTCTTTAAACACCCCCAGACCAAATTTCAGCCAGAAGTGATATGAAGTTCTCGTTCGGTAATCGTTTAAAGTAGTGATGAAAATAATCGATATACTAATTAGTAATTAGTCGATTATTGAAGTATATCGATATAATCGATTATTATGCGGAAAGTAGTATATACTAATTAAGGCGATTATTTCATCGGGTAAATTAGTAATTACTTATTTAAGCGATTATTTGATCGGGTAAAATAGTAATAGGAATTTAAGCGATTATTTGATAGGGGAAATTAGTATATACTTATTTAAGCGATTATTTGATAGGGTAAAATAGTATATGCTAATTTAAACAATTGTTTGATTTGGTAAATTAGTATATACCAGAGCTGGGACGAATCCTCGTCGAATCACGAATCCGAATCGCCTAATATGATTCGAATTACGAATACTGGAATAAAGGATTCGTAAGAGATAAATATAATTCTAATCCTGTTTTTTCGAATTATGAATACAAATTCTTTAAGAATAAATTTGGTTTTATAATTTTTGGCAACCATTAATATATAAATATCGGTACCAGTTGCTTTAGCAAAAATATTCAAACCCTAATTATTTATTATTAACACTAAACAGACTAAATATCTAATTCCCCGTTACTCTGATTAAAGAGGTATTTGTGTGCTTCTGAACTTAACTTCAAATCAGTGATTGGTACGCGTGGCGCATGAAGTAAAATTTCGAGTTTAGAAAAGCCCGAAAATTTGTCTCGGGTCGCTGCGCGACCCTCGACAAATTTTCACGGGGCTTTTCTAAACTCGAAATTTTACTTCATGCTTAGCCTGGGAGTGGAAACACTCGTTCAAAACTTCAAATTTAGCTTTATTATTAAATCGACGAATGTCTGATAATTACGTAAATAAAAAATTCACTGAATATCTATTAAACCGGGAAAGTCAGAGAAAAGTCATTGAATTATATTCAAATTGAACAAAACACTAACAAAAAAGCCATATGATATTATTAAATTTGTCAAAATCAGCAAGCAAATTACAAAGCACGTAAAAATTTATAAAATTAACTTAAGTATTGACAAAAACAATGAAAACAGTTTAACAAAATGGGGGTTTCCCACAGAAGAAAGTTATATTAAAAGTCCAGGAAAAACAATCTTGAATAAAGGAAATGTCGGACAAATTTAACATTTCAGTTTTAATGTAGTTGTATGAGTTACGTGAAGGTGTTAAGTCACTTAATTAAACACAGTTATATTCCTATCTTCACTTTTATTGTTCTTGCTAGATGTACATTTCGGGTACTAAGTACCCATTATCAGTAGCTAACTGCCTATTGATAATGGGTACTTAGTACCCGAGATGTACATCTAGCAAGAAAAATAAAAGTGAAGAAAGGAATATAACTGTGTTTAATTAAATGTCAGTTTTACTTCAAATAATATTAAACAAAATTTTAAAAACTAGATTATTATCTTTAAAAACATTTTCATTTAATGTCAAAGCAATAAGTTTGAAGTTTCGAACGAGCGTTTCCACTCCCAGACTAAGCATGAAGTAAAATTTCGAGTTTAGAAAAGCCCCGTGAAAATTTGTCGAGGGTCGCGCAGCGACCCGAGACAAATTTTCTGGGCTTTTCTAAACTCGAAATTTTACTTCATGCGCCACGCGTCTAAAACAGTGATTTAACAAGAAATTTAAAAACACACAAAAGACATTTTTCATGTTAATCCTCACAATTAATTCGAATTATTTTTGACGATTTAAATCTTTGCTTGTAATATTATCCTTCTTCCCTTCCTAAAAAATTCCTCCAAAAATATCCTTTGTAAAAACTGATAGGTAACTACTAATATAATCGATTATTAAAATATCTCGTTTCAAAATAATCAATTATTAAAATATATCGATTATTCCCATCACTAGTTTAAAGCGAGTGGCTTAGCAGTTTCTGCAAAAAAATGAATGGAAAAAGCGAATTCCTTGCAGTATAAACCAATTTTATTTCAAGATGTAAACAGCAGCGCCAAATAAAGCCGAGTTGAGGGAAGCTCTTTATGACGAAGGGTAGTCAAAGCAGTGGATAATGCGCGTTTAAAATGTGCTAAAAAAGGCGAAGACTGTTATTGGCTTAAACGGTGACGGCCAACGTTTTGAGTCTCAAAGAAGTTTGCTATTTGTAGAAGGTTTAAACAATATAAAATAATATGATTCAATGTTATTGGACCTTTTGATATTTGATAAATGCTTAAAAGAAATCGGCAAAAATTGGGGGTCCTGTGCTCTTTGATGAAGACCCACAAGTCGATAGTAATAATGATCAAATTACACGAATTGGGATAGTCAGAGAAAAGTCATTGAATTATATTCAAATTGAACAAATCACTAACAAAAAAGCCATATGATATTCTTAAATTTGTCAAAATCAGCAGGCAGATTACAAAGCACGTAAAAATTTATAAAATTAACTTAAATATTGACAAAAACAATGAAAATAATTTAACAAAATGGGGGTTTTCCACAGAAGAAAGTTATTTCTTGAATAATTTTCTCACATATCACTTGGTGAAACATGTTTAAATATTGATAATGATGGTTTAAATTAAATTACACTTGGTTTGTTTCACAATTTTTTACTTTACTATTACTCGACTAGTTTCGCGTTTTACAGCATTATCAGGAAAATAATTCGAAAGTTATATTATAAGGCCAGGGAAAACAATCTTAAATCAAAATTTAACATTTCAGATTGTGGCTACCATGTCAGTTTTACTTCAAATAATATTAAACAAAATTTTGAAAACTAGATTATTATCTTTAAAAACATTTTCATTTAATGTTCTTATCAAAGCAATCAGTTTGATGTTTCGAACGAGCGTTTCCACTCCCAGACTAAGCATGAAGTAAAATTTCGAGTTTAGAAAAGCTCCGTGAAAATTTGTCGAGGGTCGCGCAGCGACCCGAGACAAGTTTTCTGGGCTTTTCTAAACTCGAAATTTTACTTCATGCGCCACGCGTCTAAAGCAGTGATTTAACAAGAAATTTAAAAACACACAAAAGGCATTTTTCATGTTAATCCTCACAATTAATTCGAATTATTTTTGACGATTTAAATCTTTGCTTGTAATATTACCCTTCTTCCCTTCCTAAAAAATTCCCCCAAAAATATCCTTGGTAAAAACTGATAGGTAACTACTAATTTAATCGATTATTAAAATATCTCGTTTCAAAAGAATCGATTATTAAAATATATCGATTATTCCCATCACTGGTTTAAAGCGAGTGGCTTAGCAGTTTCTGCAAAAAAATGAATGGAAAAAATGAATTCCTTGCAATATAAACCAATTTTTTTTTTTTAATGCTGCATTGATTTTTTATTTCACTAATTTAATTCATAATTTCATTTTTTTAAATATAATTTCATCAAATATATTCACTTTTATATATAATTATTTTACATCACTTTGCTTTTTAAATCCTCTGTTTTTAATAATAATAATAATAATAGCCTTTATTGCCCAAACGGAAAAACCCAATACAGGACAAAATCAAAATAATATAATAGCATAAAAAAACTACAGTAATAATATTACAAATAGAAAAAATATAAAAATAAAAAATAAAATATAATATATTATCAAAAAATAAACGCACTTAACAATAAATTGATTGCATAAAAAAAAATAATATTAATATTTAAAACAAAAATTGAAAAATTAAAATAAAACAACAATCAAAGCAACGTAGCATCAATCTAGTAATGAATGCAATAACTATACATACAAAAAAAAAAATAATAATAATGACTTCTTAACATTGCAAAAAATGTCATCGAAATGTTTATTGCCGTTTATACAAATGTGGGAGATCGGTTAAATGTAATATCCTGACGTGATGACAAGCGTGGAACGTTGAATTTAACCATTGCGAGTAACTGTGGCGAATCAATAATGTTATTAACCAACTTAAACATAAATGTGCCGCTGAAAAGCTCGCGTCGATCAGATAGTGATGCCACATTATGGGTTTGTAATAATGACTTATAATCCACAGTATGATCAGGATATGTACCAGTCATTTTGTAATTTAAGAATTTTAAAAATCTTTTTTGTACTCGTTCCAACATTAGCGACTGATTAGTGTAATGGGGATAAAAGATTATGGAGGCATATTCCAGGCGACTTCTGACTAACGCATAGTATAAAACCTTAAGTAACTCCACATCATAAAAATACTTAGATGTGCGCATTAAGAAGCCAAGCATCCTAAATGCTGATGACGAAATATTGCAAATATGCTCAGAAAACGATAACCGATTGTCAAACAAAACACCAAGATCTTTAAATGTACGTTCACGAACTAACATATTTTCTTGCATGGAATAGTTAAAACAAATTGGGTTCATTATTCTAGTATATGTAACGGTAATACATTTCTTAACGTTAAGAGACAACCTGTTATTGTCACACCATTCGCAAATTGTACCCAGGTTCTGCTGCAATGCAATGCAATCATGTTCACCATTAATGACGTTATATATTTTAATATCATCAGCATATGCTAATATTGGACACGATATTGATACAATTAAGTCATTGATAAATATGTTAAACAGCAATGGACCTAAATTAGAGCCTTGCGGTACACCTGAAAGGGAATTAAATTCATAGGATTTGAACCCGTTAAAATAGACATAATTTTTTCGCATATCGAGGTAGGATGAAATAAAACCTATAAAATCTCTAGAGAGTCCAAAGATGTCTAATTTACGAAGCAAAATATGATGATTAATTGTATCAAATGCGCGATTGAAATCCGTATATATAACATCAACTTGCTTACGACAATCAAGAGTCGTTTTCTTTTTTTAAATGATTAAATTCACTTTGTCGTAATTTTGCTGAATTTCGTAAGTATTAGTAAACGATAATAAATTATAGAAAAGCAAGAAACGTCTACGTAATTAAATACAACAAATTTTCGTACATTTTCGTACAATTTTCAAGATGTAAACAGCAGCGCCAAATAAAGCCGAGTTGAGGGAAGCTCACTGGAACTCTGCTCCTGCATTGCAGACTGTTTATTTTTGAATACATGAATTTTAACATGGCCGAACCAGCACTTACGAGGAAACGCGCTCAAGATCTAGAGTTGAGATTACTTACCACATTGGAGTTCATGTGAATAATCCATGGTGCGATTATGGAAGATCGCCAAATGAAGGTACCTAAGATTGCTGAGGCCATAGGTATGTTCACAGAACGAGAGCATAAAATTATGTATTAAAAACTGCACGTGACAAATCTGTGTGCACGATTAGTTATTTTGGATCAAAAAGTCCTCGAGAGGTCGTTTCAGCTTAGCGTTTGTCGATGTTTAAGCGCGACCCGCAAAACTTTTGGCATCTATTTGTGACTATGGATCGTAGTAGTGGATCCACAGTCATAAATAGATGCCAAAAGTTTTGCGGATCGCGCCCTTTATGACGAAGGGTAGTCAAAGCAGTGGATAATGCGTGTTTAAAATGTGCTGAAAAGGCGAAGACTGTTTTTGGCTTAAACTGTGACGGCCAACTTTTTGAGTCTCAAAGAAGTTTGCTATTTGTAGAAGGGTAAAACAATATAAAATAATATGATTCAATGTTATTGGACCTTTTGATATTTGATAAATGCTTAAAAGAAATCGGCAAAAGTTGGGAGTACTGTGCTCTTTGATGAAGACTCACAAGTCTATAGTAATTAATTAACTTTCACGCTTTTATGCGCCGTTTTGTATGTCCCCTTAATTATTCATTTACGTTAGTATATTTGTATCATTATCTGTTAGGTTATTGGTACTTTTTGTTATTGTTATATTTCTATATAATTTATTGTAATTTTTACTACATCTATATATGTAACTAATCCTTGTAGATTTGTGTAAAAGGAGATTCCGTATATAAATAAATAAATAAATAAATAAATAATGACAAAATTACACGAATTGGGATATGAATTAGAAATGGGTAACTCCTAAATGAATCGACTCAAAGAGTCAGCTCAGTAAAGTGAGCTGGTGAGCCAAGTGACTCAGTTCGAAATAAGTAGCTCTATTTGAGCCATGACTCGTTTTGATTCGCCCTCTTGCCTAGAGTGAATGTAGATTCGCAATGCATTAAGTATTAACAGATTTTGATTTTCACGCGGCTCGTGGACCGACAGGCCGCCTTCCCTCAGCCTTGCTGAACATGCTTTTTACTTATTGCGTTTGTACACTACTTAAGGGGGAATTACTCTCCAGAAGCGTGTTTTGAGAGTAATTTTTAGGAATTAATTCTGCGAAATCTATCAAACCTACAGTGTCGGGATTGTTCACTCATATTAAGACATGTTTAAACTAACAATACAAATTTTATTGAATTACTTAATCGAAATATATACAAGTTATGCGCTTCTATGTATGTCGCGGCGTGAGACGCTCGTCCAATCGGGCGCACGGGTTGCGGCGATGCTAATCGTCTGAAACAAAAAAACATTCTCTTTTTCAATCTATATGAGTGTAGTTATCGTCCGAACTAGAACTAAACAAGTATACATACTTTAATCGAAACGGCAGCTGTTTAAAAATCAAAGTTCAATTATTCCGAAAAATTTTCAACCAAAACATCAGATTGAAAGTGAAATATACAAGCCATAAAAATCATCCTAGTTCCAACCATAAGTGAAGGTTCCTTTAATATGTGTGCCAAACCGCAAGTCAATCGGTTCAATAGTTTTTGAGAAAAACGTGCGCCCGTCTTGAAAAATGTCGTTCCGAGAAAAACGCGTTCATAGTTTGCCATACATTTAGCATTGATACGGCTGAACTTACGGTGGATAACAACTGATTTGAGTAACTCACCCTTAATCAGCTGTACCGGGGCCATAGAGACCACCTTCCTCAGCCGGTACACCGGGTAAACAATAGACAACCGGTCGAGGTATAACGGTCGACGTTATAAGTGCCGCGCCTCAACGCGCCGCAGCCTAAGCTTCTGTACTATGGGAGTTCTACGAATTTCAAATTAATATTTTTAAGACACACCCTCAGGACCCCAGACTATAATAAAATGCAAAAAAAAAATAATTTTGAATTGTCGAATTTTCTAAAGAGTAAATCCCCCTTAATTAATTTGTAAAAACTAAATATTTTTCACTCTGATTTCTAAACCTGCGTTATTCATTTATTTAGGTAAAGATTTGCCTCTTCTTAGTTCACAGATCTACAATTTAAAATATTATAAGCAAACGCCGTTGTTTACTATCTAGTAAACATTACAAATGTAATATTTCTTTCGTCACCTTTTTGTGACCAAAATTGTAAATTTATTAAGTAGCGTTTGTTATTGTAGTATATTTCAGCATCATCGATTCGAATTACGACGCGCGCGAATAGAGCTAAATAAACCCATTGATTTGGTGAATCGACTCTAAAAGAGCAACGGCCGCTGTTGAATCCGACTGAGCTAGCTCCTCCGCGGTTCAGAGTTGGATCGCGATGATTCAAGACGGCTCTTGAATCAAACTGAACTAGCTCGTTTTACGGAGTCAACAGCTCAACGCGCTGCTTTTCTAAATTCGAAATTTTACTTTATACTTAGTCTTAGAGTGGGAAACACACGTTACTTTAAGGGGGGGTGCCGCCCCTCTAGATACCGAAAAATCATACATTTAAAATTGTTACAGGCACGTTCCAGGAGAACTAAAAATACAGTTTAAGCAAACCGTCAAAAACTAATAAAAATAGCTAATTCAATAAATATAAATTAACTGTTTTGGGTTGTAGGCACTTTGTGGTACATCTTAAATACACTTGTAAATAAAACACTTTTTATTTTGTTTAACCATTATATTTGGCACTTAATTTATGACTATAATTTCGACTATCTAGTGGTCATTATCAAACTAAAACTAAATAAAAATTACACGGTCAAAACTATTCATAATCCCGGAATTTCCCTTCTTAACGACTAGTTTGACCTGCCGTATTCGAAGCCGTATAAATAGTTTTTACCGTGTAATTTTTATTTACTTTTAATTTGATAATGACTACTAGATAGTCTAAGCCAGGGGTCTCCAAACTACGGCCCGAGGGCCACATCCGGCCCGCGGACAGATTTTGTCCGGCCCGCGGAGAGCTAGCATACTTGAAAACTCATATTTTTTTTATAGCAAATTAAATTTAGTTTACTGAAGTATTCTAATTTTAAATGCTTATTGTTATGGCTTTGGCCCTCGGAACTTACTGGAGTAATCAGTATGGCCCTAAGGCTGGAAAGTTTGGAGACCCAGGGTCTAAACAATAGTCACAAATTAAGTGCAAAATATAGTGGTTTAACAAAGTAAAAAGTATTTTATTTACAAGTGTAAATTATAAACTCTAAAAATTAGGGGAAAATGATTTTTAATAAATCAATATTTACAAATATTAAAATTTAGCAAAATTTTCAAAAGTAGCATAATTAGCATTATATCAATAACGTTTTTTTTTAAGTTAACAATTTCAAATAAAAATCAATTCTAATTTTGTTCAGTTTTCAGTATTTTCTTGAAAAAAATAAATAATTATGAAAGTAATAAACTTCAAAATAGGAGAGAAATTGAAAAATCTGAAAAAATTCATTATAAGAAAAATGTTTGATATTAAATTATTTCTTTACTATTTTTTTGTATTTAGACAATACTTTTACTGAATAATATTGGAATGGATTATTAATTGAAATAATTTTTTTTTTTTGCCCCATCACCTCCTTCTCGCCACTGTGAGACCGATGTGGAACCCGCACTTGAACAGATCAAAGCTGTTCAAGCCCGAGCGCCCCATCAATCACACTTCCAATATATATTTTTTATCAGTATTATTATTACCACAAAATAAATAACAATTCTTAATAACAAGTGATGCAAACATAAAAAATAGTGCTTAAAGAAAAATACTTTATTTTATTATGCCACAAAGTCCGAGACTTTTATGTGGCAATCGCCTTAACTAGTTTTGTCTATTGTTTTTGTCATTTAAATAACCACCCTCTCACTCTTTTTTTAAACTCATTTATCCTTACTTTTGTTATAATGTCTCTAGGTGTAGTGTTAAATAATTTGCGCAGATTTATTTCTTTTCGTCGAAGTCCGTATTTGTTATTGTGTCTTATCACTTCATAGTGTCCTGCTGTTTGATGTCTTGTTTGTTTTCCATGTTGCACTTTATTCCAATTTGTTGCGTCTTTGAAGTTGTTAATAATTCCTCGCCAGTTTGTCAGTTGTTTAATTGTCATAATTTTTTGTTCTTCTTTGTATACGTTAAAGTTTGTTTTGTGTTTTTGTTTGGAATAAAATAAATGTTTTGTTACGGTGTTTAGTGTTCTTTGTAGGTCTGATATTAGATATTCCGATGCTAGGCCATACATTGATATTCCGTAGCTGACGATGGACTCTGGTAGTGCATGGTATATTTTTTTCATGATATTGTCGGGTAAAAATTCTTTTAAGTAATAGAACCTATGTCCTAAATGTCGCAGTTTGTCTTGTATGTGGCGTATGTGTATTTTCCATGTCATATGTCTGTTAATCCAGAGTCCTAGGTATTTGTATTTGTCAACCGTTTGAATTTGGTCTGTGCAAGAAGATAATTTTTATTTTAAACAAAATATACAAATACAAAATTAACAGTACTCTTCTAAATTGTAAAGTTAACACAAATTCAAATTTTCCAAATAAAAAAATACAGATAATCTATCTATCCTTCATTTCAACAGAGTATTAACAAATAACTACAAATAAATAGTAATATAATACAAATAGCAATAATATGTATTAGCATTAGGAAAACAAAAAAAAATCTAAAAAATCGAACTTATAAAATCCGATTAAATTCTTCAAAATCAAAAAAAGGTCATTAATACATGAAATAATAATTTACCATTTTTAGATATCATATCCTTATGTATTCGTATAATCTGTACATTTGCGGATATTCGTTGATTTTATAAAAGAGTTCAATTTGAAGTTCGAAGGAGTGTTTCCACTCCCAGACTAAGCATGAAGTAAAATTTCGAGTTTAGAAAAGCCCCGCGTAGAAAATTTGTCGAGGGTCGCGCAGCGACCCGAGACAAATTTTCACGGGGCTTTTCTAAACTCGAAATTTTACTTCATGCGCCACGCGTATAAAACACTGATTTACAGTAGATTTAAAAATATATAACGCTTAGATGTGATTTATCCAGATGTAAGTGAAGTAAGGAATAACAGTCTTTATTAGTGTACCCAGATGTAACAAATTTCTTTGTTGCAAATCGCCGAATGAAGGTACCTAAGAAAATAAAAATAATTTTTTTGTGAATTGTTTTGAAATAATAACAAAACTAAAAAAAAAAAATAGTTTGTGCAAATTTTCCATGTTGTTGATATTTAAATCATCATATCTTTAACGGGGAAAGTGCCATGATGGACACATCGCCATTTTTAAAATTGATGTAATTTCCGGTGAAACCGGAAGTGCAAATAAGGTTTCAGATCTCCCATAAACCTTATTAGCACTTCCGGTTTCACCGGAAATTACATCAATTTTAAAAATGGCGATGTGTCCATCATGGCACTTTCCCCGTTAAAGATATGATGATTTAAATATCAACAACATGGAAAATTTGCACAAACTATTTTTTTTTTTACTTTTATTATTATTCCAAAACAATTCAAACTCAAATTTGTGTTTAGTAAAAGCATAATAAATTTCAAATTGATATCTCACAAAATAAAAAAAAGCTGTGGTGTTATGTCGCATTTTGGTCGGTTTCAGACCACTGTGGGTCGCTCAATTAAATGAGTTGGCGAATCAGATAGATCTCTCAGAGTCAGAACTCTTAGCGGATCGCTAGCTCGTAACTGAATCTTTAATTTTTTTGAGCCGACTCACCGAACCAGCTCTTTAAAGTGAATCAGATCTTGTGAACCAGCTCACCGAAAAGAGCCATTTTGCCCACCTCTAATATGAATTGATTCCTGACCCATCCTATTCTCCAAGTCTGGTCACGTGCGATGTCTTCCTGTTTCAAAATTTAAACATTTGTATCGATTGGAGTAAATTCTCGTCAAATAAGTCACTGTCACTGTGAATTTGCTTAAGTATAGAACAGTTGAATGGATCAATCAATAACAGTAAACTAATGAGCGTCGCTTAATTAAATAAGTTAGCGACTCAAATGGATCTCTTAGAATCAGAACTCTTAGCGGATCGCTAATCGCTATCCTAACTGAGCCGGTTCACTAAACCAGCTCTTCAAAGTGAGTCAGGTCTTTTGAACCAGCTCACTGAAAAGAGCCATTTCGCCCATCTCTAATATGAATTGATGAATTGAGCCGGTTCATTAAACCAGCTCTTTAAAGTGAGTCAGGTCTTGTGAATCAGCTCACTGAAAAGAGCCATTTCGCCCATATCTAAAATGAATTGATTGCTTACCCATCCTGTTTTCCAAGTCTGGTCATGTGCGATTTGTTCCTGTTTCAAAATTTAAACATTTGTATCGATTGAAGTAAATTCTCATCAAATAAGGAAGTCACTGTCACTGTGAATTTGCTTAATTAAAGAAAACTTGAACGGGTCAATTGTTAACAGTAAACTAATGAGCGCCGCTTAATTGAATACGTTGGCGAATCAGATGGTTCTCTAAGCTCATAACTGAGTCATGTAATTTTTTTGAGTCGGCTCACTGAACCAGCTCTTTAAAGTAAGTCAGGTCTTGTGAACCAGCTCACCGAAAAGAGCGATTTCGCCCTTCTCTAATATGAATTTATTCCTCACCCATTGTTGCGGATATCTCGCGACAATTATTATTTGTGAAATTGTGTGTATAACTCTATTCTTAAACATGTTTCAACCTTATTTTTATACTATTGTGCTGAATTGCTTTCTATATATTAGTTCTGCTTGCTGTCCCATTTTATTGCTCTATTATTCTATTTAATATTTTAAGGTATGTAAGCTAACAAGGACGTGTCGAATTTCATCTCGGTTAATGGGCTTTTGTAAATCTGCACGGACCCTTTTTATGACGAGGGAGTGTTGTTTTGGTCACAGCGTATTTCAGAGAAAGTCTGCGTTCAGATATGTACATGGCCATGTGGCCAATTCTCAGAAATGCATCCCTTAACGGAAAATTACAAGTTTAGGTAAACGAAGGCACCTCCCTTCTTTTATCTAATTGGTAACTTGGAAATATACGGCACAACGCACCCCCACTCTTTGCATATTTCTCGAATTTAGAATTTAAAAATGTAAAGCACTTGCTTCAAAAACCTCAAACTATACACATCGCGCCTTGTTAACTTACACTACATTCAACTTATAAAAATACTTAAAACGCATTCAAATTTAGTTAAACTTTATTCTGTATATATTATGTATATATTATTTACGGTGAATATATAACGTTAAGTGCTACGAATTTTATTACTTCACTTATTCACCTGCATCGGAAACAGTGGCGATTTCCGAACCAGTCAAACAGAAATCACCACAGAGAATTATCTTCATTCATTAAAAACAAAACGATAATTTCTCTAAAACACCCATCATATTCTCAAAGTCTGGTCACGGGCGATTTCTTCCTGTTTTAAAATGTAAACATTTGTATCGATTGGAGTAAATTCTCGTCAAATAAGGAAGTCACTGTGAATTTGCTCAAGTATAGAAAGCTTGAATAGATCAATCATTAACCGTAAAGTAATGAATTTCATTTTTAATAAAAATAAAATAGTTTGCCAAACAATATATTAGTAATAAGCTTGATGACACTAGAATGAAATTGATTAGAATGCAAAATTATACGATGTGATTATTACGTACATGCTGTATGTTTGATATTTATGGCATTGATGTTGTTTGGTTGAGGTAATGGTAATAACGGGTATAATAATTACAGATGTTTGATGGGGGTGGAATCATGCAGACGTAAATGTATGCGACGCGGATGGGCTGCGGTCTGCGTCAGGCCAGCTGGGCCAGTGGATGTAGATGTGGAGGTCAAAGCACTGCAGACCTTTGACCGCCCCGAGATGATTTCATCATTCAAGCTGTCCATCTCTTCTTCCTCCCGTAGTCCCTTCGACCGCATTCCACCTGAACCAGTAGCTGCTTAATACCCATCACCAAATCGACAATTGATTTAAAACTACTTTTACATCATCGAATCATTTTTTTACACCATAAAATCCTCTTTTTTTGGAACATAATTACCACATCAATTAATTAATCCCGTTAAAATGATTATTCATAAACACGAGTTTAATTATTCACGTAATGTACGAAAAAAGAACAGGGTTTTTTGCGGACTATCCGTAATTATTCAAAAGCGGATTGGGGGCGTTCGGAAAGCGGGGGGTTGCATAAATGCGGCACGCGTAAATCACGTACGGACGTGTAATGTGTAATTTTCGAATAGAATGTTAAGTATTTTTCCCTCTATGTGTTACGTTGGGTTTGAATAAAATACCGTTTCATGAGATTTCCTGAATGTTCGAAATAAAATAATTTTGAAATATTGTAGGCACATATTATTATTAATAATAATAATAATAATAATAATAATAATAATAAATTGTCTTTATTCAATTGAAAGAAAATACAAAGTAAACAAAAAACAAAATACAGGCGAAGTTCAGCGATAGCTTAAAAGAAAAAAACTATCTCTGCTCTTCCACTTAACCTGTGAGGAAAAAAAAAATATATATCGTTTAAGAGTGCTAAAAGAATTACAGATTTTTTTTATTCCAATGTTCGTTCTAGAAATTAACTGTTTTATAACAAAAAGAAATAAAGAGAGAGAGAGAAAAAAAAATTATATATTTATAATGACAATAATTAAACTAAGATCCTCGGGGGAAAACTTATTACATAAAATATATTTTTTCATTGCTTGTTTGAAACTATTGTTTGTGAGATTTTGCTTAATAGTGTATTACGTAACGAGAGTGGTATGCAGCATATTACATATGAGCGGAAATATTGTGCACGAGCCGCGCAGCGGCGAGTGCAGTATTCCGCGAGTATGTAATTGCCATACCACTCGAGAAACGTACGATACTTTATCTACGCCCTAGCAAAATAACCAATGAGCATAAAAGAACTTAATTATTGTAATAATTTTTAATAGTATCATGACAATGATGAAAACTAAATTACTACCTGATCAATATACAGGGAATTTTTCTTTTAGGTTTATGCATATGTTCATACGCATAAATCTGTACATTTTCCGACATTCGTTAATTTTTAAAAGAGTTCAATTTGAAGCTTTAAACGAGTGTTTTCCATTCCCAGACTAAGCATGAAGTAAAATTTCGAATTTAGAAAAGCCCCGTGAAAATTTGTCGAGGGTCGCGCAGCGACCCGAGACAAATTTTCGGGGCTTTTCTAAACTCGAAATTTTACTTCATGCGCCACGCGTATAAAACACTGACTTCAAATGGGGTTAAAATGTACACAAAGTTCACAATATTTTAGAGTTTTATACGCGTGGCGCATGAAGTAAAATTTCGAGTTTAGAAAAGCCCAGAAAATTTGTCTCGGGTCGCTGCGCGACCCTCGACAAATTTTCACGGGGCTTTTCTAAACTCGAAATTTTACTTCATGCTTAGTCTGGGAGTGGAAAACATTCGTTTAAAGCTTTAAATTGAACTCTTTTAAAATCAACGAATGTCAGAAAATTAACAGCTAAAATAATTAAGAAAAAGTAATGTGATTTTATAAAAATACTGACATACCATGGAATTGATACAGCAATTGCGGATATCCCCTGTTCTATTTAAAGTTCAATTTAAAGCTTTAAACAAGTGTTTTCCACTCCCAGACTAAGCATGAAATAAAATTTCGAGCTTAGAAAAGCCCCGTGAAAATTTGTCGAGGGTCGCGCAGCGACCCGAGACAAATTTTCTGGACTTTTCCAAACTCGAAATTTTACTTCATGCGCCACGCGTATAAAACACTGACTTCAAGTGGGGTTAAAATGTACACAAAGTTCACAATATTTTAGAGTTTTATACGCGTGCCGCATGAAGTAAAATTTCGAGTTTAGAAAAGCCCAGAAAATTTGTCTCGGGTCGCTGCGCGACCCTCGACAAATTTTCACGGGGCTTTTCTAAGCTCGAAATTTTACTTCATGCTTAGTCTGGGAGTGGAAAACATTCGTTTATAGCTTTAAATTGAACTCTTTTCAAATCAACGAATGTCAGAAAATTAACAAAATTAAAATAATTAAGAAAAAGTAATGTGATTTTATGAAAATACTGACATACTATGAAATTGATACAACAATTGCGTATATTCCCTGTTCTATTTAAAGTTCAATTTAAAGCTTTAAACAAGGGTTTTCCACTCCCAGACTAAGCATGAAGTAAAATTTCGAGTTTAGAAAAGCCCCGTGAAAATTTGTCGAGGGTCGCGCAGCGACCCGAGAGAAATTTTCGGGGCTTTTCTAAACTCGAAATTTTACTTCATGCGCCACGCGTATAAAACACTGACTTCAAGTGGGGTTAAAATGTACACAAAGTTCACAATATTTTAGAGTTTTATACGCGTGCCGCATGAAGTAAAATTTCGAGTTTAGAAAAGCCCAGAAAATTTGTCTCGGGTCGCTGCGCGACCCTCGACAAATTTTCACGGGGCTTTTCTAAGCTCGAAATTTTACTTCATGCTTAGTCTGGGAGTGGAAAACATTCGTTTATAGCTTTAAATTGAACTCTTTTCAAATCAACGAATGTCAGAAAATTAACAAAATTAAAATAATTAAGAAAAAGTAATGTGATTTTATGAAAATACTGACATACTATGAAATTGATACAACAATTGCGTATATTCCCTGTTCTATTTAAAGTTCAATTTAAAGCTTTAAACAAGGGTTTTCCACTCCCAGACTAAGCATGAAGTAAAATTTCGAGTTTAGAAAAGCCCCGTGAAAATTTGTCGAGGGTCGCGCAGCGACCCGAGAGAAATTTTCGGGGCTTTTCTAAACTCGAAATTTTACTTCATGCGCCACGCGTATAAAACACTGACTTCAAGTGGGGTTAAAATGTACACAAAGTTCACAATATTTTAGAGTTTTATACGCGTGGCGCATGAAGTAAAATTTCGAGTTTAGAAAAGCCCAGAAAATTTGTCTCGGGTCGCTGCGCGACCCTCGACAAATTTTCACGGGGCTTTTCTAAACTCGAAATTTTACTTCATGCTTAGTCTGGGAGTGGAAAACACTCGTTTAAATCAGAAATGTCAGAATGTCAGAAAATTAACAGCTAAAATAATTAAGAAAAAGGAATGTGATTTTATAAAAATAATGACATACCATGGAATGGATACAATTGCGGATATTCCCTGTTCTATTTAAAGTTTAATTTAAAGCTTTAAATAAGTGTTTTCCACTCCCAGACTAAGCATGAAGTAAAATTTCGAGTTTAGAAAAGCCCCGTGAAAATTTGTCGAGGGTCGCGCAGCGACCCGAGACAAATTTTCTGGGCTTTTCTAAACTCGAAATTTTACTTCATGCGCCACGCATATAAAACACTGATTTCAAGTGCGGTTGAAATATACATAAAGTTCACGATATTTTAGTGTTTTATACGCGTGGCGCATGAAGTAAAATTTCGAGTTTAGAAAAGCCCAGAAAATTTCTCTCGGGTCGCTGCGCGACCCTCGACAAATTTTCACAGGGCTTTTCTAAACTTGAAATTTTACTTCATGCTTAGTCTGGGAGTGGAAAACACTCGTTTAAAGTTTTAAATTGAACTTTAAAAAAAAAACAACTAATAACTAAAGATTTAAAGAAAATAAGATGAATTTGAAATGCGTATATTTTAAAGAAAAACTCCCTGTATATCAAAGAAATGTCATTTGGTTGTTCGATAAGCAATCAGCTGTTCAGCTGTCACCATGTAATGTACATGTCAAAGCTATTGTATGTGTACGTAATGTAAATCATACTTATGACAGTGTGGTATGATGCTGTTACTAGATAGGGCGTATGTAAAATAATAATATGTTCAAAGATAATTTTTATTGTTCATAAATTTGACAGGTTGTGTCGTTAAATTTCACAAATGCCACAGCCAGCTGATCTGTAAGCGGCGCACGGTCGGGGTTGAATACTAACAAAAACTTGTACCACTTCAACATCAGTCGGGCGCCAGTCACCAGTGACAGAAGGGGGGAATTAAACTGTTAATTCGTTCGGGAGTTAGTAAAGAAAATTGCTCGGCTAAATTTAAATGTTACCAAAATATATTACTCAACTAACTAATGAAAATATAGGCTTTACCACAGGGAATTTAAAAATAAAAAGTATTACGGATAGAATTTAAAATATTAAGAAATGAATTTAAAGCTTTACAAATAAATTAAGCAGCCACAGCATCTAAAACAAAAGCTACAGGATGAATGAAAGCGTCACTGCCTCTTCTTGGAATAAATCTGCCATTGGCCCGCCCTTCAAGGGATGGTTAGTAAATTTGAAAGGACGTCTCACCAGAAGTTCTCCTTGCTCAAGCGTTGTAGTGCTGCAGGAATAGGGATAAGCGCATGCGTTACATCTGGCTTAGGAAATCAGCTTGGGAGTTTGGCTACTGGGCAAGCACTCCTCAAAACCCTTCCTCTAGAGCTGGCAGCTACTTCATAACAGCTTCCGCTTTCGTCTGGTCCGGCTGCGGGCGGCTGAAGAGCTACGGTTGAAAAATACTCTGGCAGTATTACGTAATTTAATGAAGCCCTATGTGGCTACTAGCGTGACAGTAACGCGAATTTACGCTCAGCGCAAGGGAAAATTCGAAAGGGCCGGGATCCATAATACAAACAACATGTACAACTAGACATCATGCAACCCCGCGCCATTATCACAAAAAATAACAAAGATAACCCGGTCGGGCAAATGGAACAAGTGTGTGCGTTTTTGGCTACTTACGCGCTTGACTTACGCACGTAACAATCAGCGGCTCTCAATTACAAGCCACAATAAAATAATCTCTATTAACTTCAATACACCGACAATAATAAACAAAATAAATCCAAACAATAGAACGCTCACCTGACACACACTCGTTCACACGCCGGCTGCCCAAACTCGAGTCCCTTGAGTTTCGCGGTCCTCCGCGCATGGCCCGCGGGTCTGTCAACTTGGCCCCCCCAACTCAAAATTTTCAAATAAAAAATATTGCGCCCGAAAGGTCTTAACTTGCGCTCACTTGCGCCCAAATATTAAAACTTGCGCTGTTAAGGGTAGAAAGTTATAGCGATTTGAAAATAGGGGGGGCTAAGTTGACGCCAGCCCCCCCATCTCGGAATTTTTAACTTCTTCTTTCATAAATACATTCTATGGAACTTGCGCTGTCGATACCACCTAATTTTACAAGTTGCGCTGCAAAAATACACCCCCTATAAACGAAATAAAGGAGGGTGCTAGCCCCCCCACTTTACATTTTTTAAGTTTTATTGCATTGTACACAAAGCTTAGAAGTTGCGCTCACTTGCGCCATCGAAATTTCTTCAATATCAGTTCTCATGAAAAAGTTATGGCATATATTATATATACTCGAATCCAGTGCGCGTATTCCCATAATCTCCATGCAACTACAGAAGAGTAATACAATAAACATACTTAACTCACAACTACTGTCCATCTTCGTCGAAAAGCATACATTATACAACCAAAACAGTAATTTTCTATAATATTTGTATATTTATTCCAGTGCCGCATCATGGCGGAAATATATATTTTTATTATTACTTAAATAATTTTATTTCCAAAACAAATAACAATAATTCGATTCAATTAATAAATATAACTTTAACAATGCATTTAAAATGCATTTCTGCCGATTAGAAAAGTTGCGCTGTTTTCCCAGTAACGTTACAAATAATTTATTATTTAATTTAATTAAATATTTTCAAAACCAAACGTGAAAATTTAAATTTTTTAAGTGATTTTACTTAAACAATGCATAGGAAATGCATCTATGCCAATGAGAAAAGTTGCGCTGTTTTCCCAGTGGCGTCACAATTAATATATTATAATTTAATTAAATTAAATATTTTTCAAACCAAACAGAAAATTTTGAATTTTCTAAGTGATATTACTTTAACAATGCAAAGGAAATGCATTTATGCTAATGAGAAAAGTTGCGCTGTTTTCCCAGTGGCGTCACAATTAATTTATTATTATTGAATTATATTAAATATTTTCAAAACCAAACGGAAAACTTTGAATTTTCTAAGTGTTATTACTTTAACAATGGATAGAAAATGCATTTATGCTAATAAGAAAAGTTGCGCTGTTTTCCCAGTGGCGTCACAATTAATTTATTATTATTGAATTAAATTAAATATTTTCAAAACCAAACGGGAAACTTTGAATTTTCTAAGTGATATAACTTTAACAATGAATAGGAAATACATTTATGCTAATGAGAAAAGTTGCGCTGTTTTCCCAGTGGCGTCACAATTAATTTATTATTATTGAATTAAATTAAATGTTTTAAAACCAAACAATAAATTTTGAATTTTCTAAGTGATATTACTTTAACAATGCATAGAAAATGCATTTATGCTAATAAGAAAAGTTGCGCTGTTTTCCCAGTGGCGTCACAATTAATTTATTATTATTGAATTATATTAAATATTTTCAAAACCAAACAAAAAATTTTGAATTTTCTAAGTGATATTACTTTAACAATGGATAGGAAATGCATTTATGCTAATAAGAAAAGTTGCGCTGTTTTCCCAGTGGCGTCACAATTAATTTATTATTATTGAATTAAATTTAATATTTTCAAAACCAAACGTGAAACTTTGAATTTTCTAAGTGATATAACTTTAACAATGAATAGGAAATGTATTTATGCTAATGAGAAAAGTTGCGCTGTTTTCCCAGTGGCGTCACAATTAATTTATTATTATTGAATTAAATTAAATATTTTCAAAACCAAACGGGAAACTTTGAATTTTCTAAGTGATATTACTTTAACAATGCATAAAAAAAT
Organism: Philonthus cognatus; assembly: GCA_932526585.2. Taxonomy (NCBI): domain Eukaryota; kingdom Metazoa; phylum Arthropoda; class Insecta; order Coleoptera; family Staphylinidae; genus Philonthus; species Philonthus cognatus. The sequence continues at coordinate 81,239,563 of OW052245.1, read as the reverse complement.
TCATTTATGCTAATGAGAAAAGTTGCGCTGTTTTCCCAGTGGCGTCACAATTAATTTATTATTATTGAATTATATTAAATATTTTCAAAACCAAACAAGAAACTTTGAATATTCTAAGTGATATTACTTTAAAAATAAATACAAAATGCATTTATGCCAATGAGAAAAGTTGCGCTATTTTCCCAGTGGCGTCACAATTAATTAATTATTATTGAATTAAATTAAATGTTTTTAAAATCAAACGGAAATTTTTGAATTTTCTAAGTGATATAACTTTAACAATGCACAAAAAATGCATTTATGCTAATGAGAAAAGTTGCGCTGTTTTCCCAGTGGCGTCACAATTAATTTATTATTATTGAATTAAATTAAATATTTTCAAAACCAAACGGGAAACTTTGAATTTTCTAAGTGATACAATGCATCGGAAATGCATTTATGCTAATGAGAAAAGTTGCGCTGTTTTCCGAGTGGCGTCACAATTAATTTATTATTTTTGAATTAAATTAAATATTTTCAAAACCAAACGGGAAACATTGAATTTTCTAAGTGATATTACTTTAACAAAGAATAGGAAATGCATTTATGCTAATGAGAAAAGTTGCGCTGTTTTCCCAGTGGCGTCACAATTAATTTATTATTATTGAATTAAATTAAATATTTTCAAAACCAATCGGAAAATTTTGAATTTTCTAAGTGATATTACTCTAACAATGCATAGGAAATGCATTTATGCTAATGAGAAAAGTTGCGCTGTTTTCCCAGTGGCGTCACAATTAATTTATTATTATTGAATTATATTAAATATTTTCAAAACCAAACGGGAAACTTTGAATTTTCTAAGTGATATTACTTTAACAATGCATAGGAAATGCATTTATGCTAATGAGAAAAGTTGCGCTGTTTTCCCAGTGGCGTCACAATTAATTAATTATTATTGAATTAAATTAAATGTTATTCAAATCAAACGAAAATTTTTGAATTTTCTAAGTGATATTACTTTAACAATGCACAGAAAATGCATTTATGCTAATGAGAAAAGTTGCGCTGTTTTCCCAGTGGCGTCACAATTAATTTATTATTATTGAATTAAATTAAATATTTTCAAAACCAAACAAAAAATTTTGAATTTTCTAAGTGATATTATTTTAACAATGCATAGGAAATGTATTTATGCTAATGAGAAAAGTTGCGCTGTTTTCCCAGTGGCGTCACAATTAATTTATTATTATTGAATTAAATTAAATATTTTCAAAACCAATCGGAAAATTTTGAATTTTCTAAGTGATATTACTCTAACAATGCATAGGAAATGCATTTATGCTAATGAGAAAAGTTGCGCTGTTTTCCCAGTGGCGTCACAATTAATTTATTATTATTGAATTATATTAAATATTTTCAAAACCAAACACAAAATTTTGAATTTTCTAAGTGATAATACTTTAACAATGCATAGGAAATGAATTTATGCTAATGAGAAAAGTTTCGCTGTTTTCCCAGTGGCGTCACAATTAATTTATTATTATTGAATTAAATTAAATATTTTCAAAACCAAACAGAAAATTTTCAATTTTCTAAGTGATATTACTTTAACAATGCATAGGAAATGCATTTATGCTAATGAGAAAAGTTGCGCTGTTTTCCCAGTGGCGTCACAATTAATTTATTATTATTGAATTAAATTAAATATTTTCATAACCAAACACAAAATTTTGAATTTTCTAAGTGATATTACTTTAACAATGCATAGGAAATGCATTTATGATAATGAGAAAAGTTGCGCTGTTTTCCCAGTAGCGTCACAATTAATTTATTATTATTGAATTAAATTAAATATTTTCAAAACTAAACAGAAAATTTTGAATTTTCTAAGTGATATTACTTTAGCAATGCATAGGAAATGCATTTATGCTAATGAGAAAAGTTGTGCTGTTTTCCCAGGAGCGAAAACAAAAAACAAAAACAAAACAAAATTGCAGTTTGTGTAATAATAAATTATTATTTGAAACACAGTTAAACAATTTCATATTCATAGAACCCGTTAACACGGACAGTAAAACATTGAATTTAGTAACTCATTTAGAAAATATTCCGTTTAAACTAAATGTACAGAACAAACTGTTTATTCTACGTGGTGTTGTGGGTTTTATACCGGGTCATTTTATAGCATTTTGCAGAAGACATAATGGCTTATGGGAGGAATACAATGACTTGCTTCCAAGCAAAAATCATTGTTCAAGATCAAAAGAAGTAGAGGTTAATATGTTCCTATATACAATGTAGGGTGACCGACGGGAACCATCTGTTTTTGGGAATGATCACTGCCGCCACTGGGAAAACAGCGCAACTTTTCTGATTAGCATAAATGCATTTCCTATGCATTGTTAAAGTAATATCACTTAGAAAATTCAAAATTTTCCGTTTGGTTTTGAAAATATTTAATTTAATTCAATAATAATAAATTAATTGTCACGCCACTGGGAAAATAGCGCAACTTTTCTCATTAGCATAAATGCATTTCCTATGCACTGTTAAAGTAATATCACTTAGAAAATTCAAAATTTTCTGTTTGGTTTTGAAAACATTTAATTTAATTCAATAATAATAAATTAATTGTGACGCCACCGGGAAAACAGCGCAACTTTTCTCATTAGCATAAATGCATTTCCTATTCATTGTTAAAGTAATATTACTTAGAAAATTCAAAGTTTCCTGTTTAATTTTGAAAATATTTAATTTAATTCAATAATAATAAATTAATTGTGACGCCACTGGGAAAACAGCGCAACTTTTCTCATTGGCATAGATGCATTTCTTATGCATTGTTTAAGTAAAATCACTTAAAAAATTTAAATTTTCACGTTTGGTATTAAAAATATTTAATTAAATTAAATAATAAATTATTTGTAACACTACTGGGAAAACAGCGCAACTTTTCTAATCAGCAGAAATGCATTTTAAATACATTGTTTAAGTTATATTTATTAATTGAATCGAATTATTGTTATTTGTTCTGGAAATAAAATTATTTAAGTAATAATAAAAATATATATTTCCACCATGATACGGCACTGGAATAAATATGCAAAAATTATAGAAAATTACTGTTTTGGTTGTATAATGTATGCTTTTCGACGAAGATGGACAGTGGTTGTGAGTTAAGTATGTTTATTGTATTACTCTTCTGTAGTTGCATGGAGATTATGGGAATACGCGCACTGGCTTCGAGTATATATAAAATATGCCATAACTTTTTCATGAGAACTGATATTGAAGAAATTTCGATGGCGCAAGTGAGCGCAACTTCTAAGCTTTGTGTACAATGCAATAAAACTTAAAAAATGTAAAGTGGGGGGGCTGGCACCCTCCTTTATTTCGTTTATAGGGGGTGTATTTTTGCAGCGCAACTTGTAAAATTAGGTGGTATCGACAGCGCAAGTTCCATAGAATGTATTTATGAAAGAAAATGTTAAAAATTCCGAGATGGGGGGGCTGGCGTCAACTTAGCCCCCCCTATTTTCAAATCGCTATAACTTTCTACCCTTAACAGCGCAAGTTTTAATATTTGGGCGCAAGTGAGCGCAAGTTAAGACCTTTCGGGCGCAATATTTTTTATTTGAAAATTTTGAGTTGGGGGGGCCAAGTTGACAGACCCATGGCCCGCTCTCGCTAACGCGCTTTTCCCGAAAATGTCCTTGACGGCCAAAACAAAAAACATAAGCGTAGCAATTAAGTGGCCCCAAGACGCTATTTAGATTTCTATAAAACGGCACGTTACAAGGTATACAAAATATTTTAATATTATTGAAATAAAAATGAATATTTCGAATTTGGTAAGGGGGCGGCCCGTGCACTACCCCGCTCCTTTGGCTATGTCTACAACTACTATTAGTTGAACATGCAAGAGTAAACAAAACTTGAGTTCAGTTCGGTTAAATTAACTTCTGTCTAATTCAATACTTAACTCATTTTCCGAACACTAACCAACTATATTTTAGTCTAAGTTTCGAGGAAACATAATAATAAACAATTATTTCTTATTGTTTCGTGAGTTATACTTAGTTAAATCAACTTGTATGTAATTACCACTTGAAAAAGGCGTGCGTATTTGCATGCAAAACCGAATTATTTAAATGATCCTTTAAAATTCGTGGATGTTATGTACCGATAAGATATTACATCCAGGTAATAAATAGCGGAGATGAAATATGTTTAGTTTCTTTTTTTGTGCTTGAGTTCGTTTTTGCGAGCCGCAGAAGAGGATGCAGCTGCACGGATCGCAGTTAACGTCACAGAAACACGTACAGAGAGAATGGGAACCCCTCGGGGTGTCCGCCCACACCCACGCGAAATCCAAACGACCGACAGTCAACCAAAATCCAAAGATATCAGCGCAGATATCGTAAATCAGCGCCGAGGTGAATAAATAACGGATGAGACGAGGCCTTCCCCTAATAGTGCGACTCGCTGGGATTCGGGGGGGAAGTTGGAGGAGCCGTTAAGGGGTAGGAAACGCAATTACAATAAAGCATTGTACGCTAAGGGATGGCGGTGGGTTTTGCGAGGATGCCGGGGGTGGTGGGGATCGGACACAATTTAATGTAATTTCTTTCATGGGCAGACTTTGGATTTCTGCGGCGTTCGAGCGGCGGCACGCACATCATTCATTCCCCCACGGAGTCTGAGCCCCGGAGTCCAGGGTTATTTATCTGAGGGCGGCCACTCCGCCACATGTAATCTTTCGATTATCATAATTACAACCTCCTTTCATCGCTGCGAATAAATTATGGACGTGCCTCGTAAAAAGTAAGGACTGAAAATTTTTCAAGATGAAAGGCTGTATTTAAGTTGTAGGTATAATACACATGCATAATTTTTCGTAAGGCATAAAAGCTTTTAGGCCCAACTTTTCTGAAAGCAGCATTAAAGTCTCTGTAATTACGAAAATGGATAATATTTATCTTATAGATCAATATCATGTTTGCATTTCTTAAAATGACTAATGAGACAAAAATTAAAATATAATACAAGGTGTCCCGTTAATGTGGGGGCTCAACTATAGATTCCTGGCATTAAAATATGATGATTTAACATATCTTATTCATATCCAAAAGTTTACGGTTAAGCCGGAATTAGTTAAAAAAAATATTATCAATCTTATTTATAACAATTGAACGCTATATTTGATCAAACTAAAATTTATTATGGTTAATTATCATAATAGAACACACCATTTAAGTTATTATGGTCATCTTTGATTGACAAGAAGTATAAAAAACAATAGTACCACAACATAAAAACTAAAATATGTTTTTATTAGCGCACCTTACAAAAATTTAAAAAATACAACTTCAATTCAATTCAATTCAATTCAAATTATTTATTTCCAGGAAGAACAATTACATTCATGGGTTGGTCAATTTAAAATAGTTGCATCGTATGGATATAACAAAAGCTTACTGACTAGGTTGTATATACAGGGTGTCTCAGACCACCCGTACTAGCCTTTTATTTCGACAACGCTTGGTCGAATGTGACTGGGACAAAAACATTTATTACCAAAGTGAACCCAAGGAATCCATTGATGAATCTATTTTTTACCGGAATAATCCGGAAGTACCCGGAACCGGAAGTAACTTTAAAATTTTAAATGGCAACATAGGTCGAGTATGGTATTAGTTGATAGGTCTTTTTAAAAGAAACAACTTTTATTAAAATGTTTTTTTAATGTTTTGCATATTTACATAAATAAACTAAAAAACTAAATTATAAATTAGTTATCCATTCAACACTCAATTTCCTCTAGTAGGCTTTGCTTTTTTGTTATGTCAAAATAACTGATGTTCGTGAATATTTAAAGTAAAATAAATTATTATTATCAAAGTATTGAATGTGTCAACATGGTTTTTACAAACCTCGAAGGTTTTGATATGCTGATGATATTAGGTGAAAATGCGGACCAATTATTTGGTTTCCTAAAATACCACACCAAACATTAAGGTTCCACACGTGTTGATTATCAACTTCTCTTAACCAATGTTTCTTTTGAATGTCGCCTCGTCTGTCTATAAAATTTTGTAATGGAAATTATAATTTTTATGAGACATCCATTCACAAAAATTCAACCTATCTTGAAAATCCCGCTCTTCAAGTTTCCGGTGTAAAGAGATATGGTATAGATCGAAATTGTTTGTTTTTAAAACTCTCCAAGCAGTGGAGCGACTTATTCCAGCATCAAATTCAATTCTTCTAGTCGAGATGTTCGGGTCCAGAGCAATTGCTGCAGAATATCTGGTGCTCTTTCATCTTGTACACGTTTTCTTATACTTCGACCTTTGTTGTGGCTGGGCTGTGGCTTACCAGTTGTCTTAACTCATTCTGCAAGGCGCCGAAGAACATTTTTTGACTGGCTCGTTGAGGGTATCGCTCAACATAAATTCGCTCAGCAGCACGATAGTTTTGGCCGCATTCACTCAATATCATCACCATATCAAAACCTTCGAGGTTTGTGAAAACCATGTTGACACATTCAATACTTTGATAAATATTCACGAACATCAATTATTTTGACATAACAAAAAAGCAAAGCCTACATGAGGAAATTGAGTGTTGAATGGATAACTAGTTATCAATTTGGTTTTTTTGTTTATTTTTGTAAATATGCAAAATATTAAAAAAACATTTTACTAAAAGTTGTTTCTTTTAAAAAGACCTGTCAATTAATATCATACTCGACCTATGTTGCCATTTGAAATTTTAAAGTTACTTCCGGTTACGGGTACTTCCGGATTATTCCAGTAAAAAATAAATTCATCAGTGGATTCCTTGCGTTCACTTTGGTAATAAAATGTTTTGTCCCAGTCACATTCGACCAAGCGTTGTCGAAATAAAAGGCTGGTACGGGCGGTCTGAGACACCCTGTATATAAAATTTACTCACTAGGTGTATAATTAAAAAAATATATAAATTAGTAGTGTATATAAAGCGATGTACATAAATAAAATAAGACAAACAATATGAACACTTTAAAAACGTAGGGATGAAATATATAATGTTTGGACAACAATCCACTGCATGCACAACATAAATATCATAAAATATCACACGAAATTATCACAGAAGTGGTTATATTCTTCTACAGTGTAGAATCCGTGTTCTTCTAGTTGTTTTTTTATTGTCTGTAGGAATTGCTTCCGAGGCAAATCACGAATACATTCTGGCAATTTATTAAATCATTTCAGACTTTGGACAAGACGCGAATTATGGTAGAAACTGTGGTGATGTTTGGGAAGTTTTAATTCTTTTGTACGTGTGTTATAATTATAGTTTCTTTGATGAACGTTGAAAAGATGCATGTTACACTTTACGAATTTAAGGGACTCATAAATATAGAGGGTAATTATTGGCATAATTCGTTGCTGCTTACAAAGGTCTCTACAACTGTAACCCGGATTCTTCTTGCATATAGCTCGGATGAGTCGTTTCTCTTTTGATATTTATTTCTGTTGTAGAACCCCAAAACAGTACTCCATATGTGATTATAGGTTGACGGTAGGCCATGTATACCGTGCGTCGGCATTCTCGTGAACGTCCTCCCTCGTTGCGTAAATGAGATATGAGTATTTTGCCAGTTTTGAGCATACTTCCTGTATGTGAGAATCCCACTTTAAATCTTTTTGTATTGTAAGTCCCAGAAATCGTGCACCTTCCATTTCACTGATTGGTTCTCCATTTAGATCAATACTTATTTGCCCCATTGGTACTCTATAGTTGATAACACTAGTTTTAGCTGCATTCATTTTCAAGTTATTCTTGGTAAGCCACGTGTTTAGATCTTGTAATGATTGATTTGCAGCTAGGTTGAGATTTTCCATGGATTGCCCTTTCATATTAATCGTTGTGTCGTCTGCAAACATTGTTATATGCGTGTTAATGGCGAGTGGCATGTCGTTCATATTCATATTCATATTCATATTTATTGATTTATTAACAAAAGTACATGTTTTAAAAATGTGATATATAATAAGAATAGTAGTGGCCCCAGAATACTTCCTTGAGGTACACCAACAGTTGGATAGGCGAACTGCGAATCGCATAGTTTATTATTAATTGATACGCTGGTTATATGTTTTCTATCAAAGAGATAATTTGTTAGAAGATTGTGACAATTTCCTCTTAGGCCATAAGCTGTTAGTTTTGTAAGCAATCGTTCGTGAGGCGTAGTCAAATACCTTCGTTAAATCTATAAATATTGACATGACATTTATATTTTTGTCAAGATTTCCCAGAACGAAAGTTAAGAAATTAAATATCGCATGAGCGGTTGTGAGGCCCTTCCTATAACCAAATTGTTCACCACACAATATTTTGTTCGATTTAATATAGTTTACTAGTCTGTTATACAGCACTCTTTCAAATATCTTAGAAAAAATAGGTAAAATTGATATTGGTCTATAGTTAGACATTTCATGGGGGTCTCCTTTTTTATAAATTGGAATTATTTTACCAATTTTTAGTAGTGAGGGAAATATTCCATCTTCCATTGATTTATTTATCGCAAGCGTTAGTGGATATGCTATACATTCTATGATATGCTTAATAATTGTCGTTGATAAGTCATCGATGTCTTTAGAATTTGTTGTTTTCATTTCACGTAGGATTGTTCTGATTTCCTCTTCGGGTGCAGGATTTAGAAATATTGACCCCATTACACTTGCTTCAGGGTCGTAACTTTCTGTGCATGTTTGTTTATCAGCGTTACCTATTTTACTAAAGTAATCATTCATTCTATTTGATTTCTCTTGTGGATTTGTTATTGTTTTTTGATTTGTATCACGAATGTAACTAATAGAATTATGGTTTTTATGTGTGGTTGAGCCCATTTTAAGTTTCAAGATGTTCCATAATGTCTTTGACTTGTTAGTTGAATTATTTATTTTTATTGAGTAGTAATTTTTTATTTCATTCCTCAGTGCGGCTGAGTACTGCTTTTTTGCTGATTTGTATGCATTTAGAGACCTCTTAGATAGACGTTTTAAACGCGAGGCGGAACGTGAGCGGGCGCAAGCGTTTGCGTTTTAACACAGGTTTATATGAGAGTCCGTAGACGGACGGGTGCGAGGCGGAGAAAACGCCAGCACTCGCGTTTGTTTAAATTTGAGCGGAGCGGGACGGACGCGTTTTTCAGTTTTAACACATGGTTTCTTATGCGCCTTCTTATACGGGCGGGTGAAACGCGTTTTCAAAGCGTGCGTTTTTTGCAATATTTTTGTAAAAAATCGGCCAAAGCGAGTTAAATTCGTAATATTTATCTTACAATATTTAGTCGTAACGCAAAAATAAATATTTTTGCGTTTAGATAAGTGTCCAAAATTAAAAAATAAATAAACAAAAAATATAAATTATAATTTTTAGGTAAACTTCCATCTCTAAGATATGAGTATAATTTTATTTAATATTTAAAAAATCTTCGATATTTTCTAGAAATTGCGAAAAATAAAATAACTAACAATTTAAAATCTCCCCCAATCTCTTGTAAAAATAGTGTGATGAGAACAAAGTAATTAAAAGAATTAATAATCATTTTTTTGAGAGCGGTCTCTGTGCTCGTAAATTTTGTACCGCCAGCAGCTTCTCTTTTCCTTGACTCTACAATTGGCCAACATACTAGGGCAATGCCTATTTCACAGTCTATTTTTAATATGCAGGTTATTACCCATCAAAGTGTGTGAAATGTTTGACAGAAATTTGTATACCGGTTACGGGTTAAATAAAAGGAAAAACAGATTGATTGTCTATATCCTAGCGCTAAAACGTGATTTTATAAGTATGTTTGATACAGAAAGTTTTATCTTAGAAATGCAGGCACCGCCCAAGGAACAAATCCATTTAAGTAATGTTTTATCAACATTAAAACAACGTTTAATGTTGCTGCACTGTTGATATAACGTTATTTGTTTGTTTTTTGCTCAGTGGGCGGAGTGCATGTGGAATTTAGGTAAGTAATATTTATATTTATAAAAACATTAAATACATAAATACAGTAACGTCTATGAATAATAAAGGATAATTAAATAATAATATGACGAAATCTAATCTATTTTGCCCATGCTTATTACTCAGGGTAGCACAACTGAATGATAGATGGCACCGAAGGCTCGGCGGCGAACTCGCTTAGCACCCGCTTGCAAAACGCGTTCAATCCGCTCCGTATAAGAGCTAAAAGCGGAGCGGAAAAAACGATCCGTTCCGCTCCGCTATCGCGCTAAAAACGTCCATCCAAGACCGCCCTTATTGTATAATCGCATTTATTGGCACGGTACGTTTGATAAAAAAGTCTACTTGGTTTTGTAGTTGTTTTAGATGTTCATTGTACCATGGTTGTTTATTTTTGAAGTTATTTAATAGTTTGTGTTTAAGTGGACAGCACTGATTAAAAACTGAACGAAAGATATTATAAAATTCATTAAAATATGTTTCCGAGTTTGTACAGTATCCTTGTAATGATTCCCAGTTTATTTTCTCAAGTTCCTCTTTTAAAAGTGGTAATGTATATGAATTTATTGTTCTTTTATTTATTAATTGCGTACATTTTTTCACATTGCATATTAATTTTAGTGTTTAACCCGTGTGGTCGGATATGTGGGTATTTACTACGTTTGAGTTTATATATTCGACATTCGTTATTATATTATATTATCAATGCATGTGCTATTATTAGTAGACATTCTTGAAAGGTTAGTTTATTTAAAACCTTTTTGTTTTTTAATAATGTTCGATATCTTGTACGGTTTTGCCAAAAAAAAATGGAATACAAATAAATTAACTTGCAAATAAAACACTTTTAACTTTGTTAAACCACTGTATTTACACTTAATTTTGTGACTATAGTTTCGACTAGCTAGTAGTCATTCTCAAACAAAATTAAGTGTAAATACAATGGTTAAATAAAGTTAAAAGTGTTTTATTTACAATTTTATTTAAGATGTACCACAAGGTGAACGCCTACAACACAAAACAGCTATATTTAAATTATTTTTTATTATTTAGTAAAAACGAAATCTAGTTTTTTAGGTGATTAAAAATACATGTTTTTTCTTTGTCGCCGCCATTGTTCAACAAACGTCAATTATGTACAATATAATTTAACGAGTGTTTGTTGAGAATTGTTTCCAAAGAATGATCAACTCCGTTTTAGTTGGCCTTACGAATACTCAGTGTTTCGTTTACCTTGATGACATTGTCATTTATGGTGGCACTCTTATCGACCACAATTCAAAATTGCGAAACGTTTTCACACGACTTCGTGAAAACAATCTTAAACTTCAACCAGACAAATGTGAATTCCTGAAAAAAACTTGTGAATACCTGGGTCATATTATATCCGACAAAGGAGTTGAATCAAACCCAAATAAAATTAAGTGCATTCAGAATATTCCCGCAATCACTAATCAAAAACAAATTAGAACCTTTCTTGGAATGACCGGATATTATCGGAAATTCATACCTAACTACGCTACTATAGCGAAACCACTGACAATTTTACTCAAGAAAGATGTCCCGTTCTCTTGGAAAGATGACCAACAAAAAGCATTCCTTTCCCTAAAACAAAAATTAACGGAAAAACCAATACTCCAATACATTATAGTCATTATAGTTTTTAATTATTCATATTTCTCCGGAGCAAACAGATACAGGGAGTTTTTCTTTTCAGTAAACGTATTCCAAATTCAGCCTATTTTCTGAAAATCTTTAGATACTCCTTGTTTCTTTTTAAGTTCAATTTAAAGCTGTAAACGAGTGGGTTCCACTCCCAGACTAAGCATGAAGTAAAATTTCGAGTTTAGAAAAGCCCCGTGAAAATTTGTCGAGGGTCGCGCAGCGACCCGAGTCAAATTTTCTGGGCTTTTCTAAACTCGAAATTTTACTTCATGCGCCACGCATATAAAACACTCTAATATTGTGAAATGTATGTATATTCGAACTTTACTTGAAATATATGTTTTATACGCGGGGCGCATGAAGTAAAATTTCGAGTTTAGAAGAGCCCACAATTCAGCCAATCTAAATTCTTGAGCTTTAATTACTTCATGCTTAGTCTGGGAGTAAAAAACAGTAGTTAAAAGCGTAAAATTAACCGGTTTGAAATAGCAAATTCCCGCAAATTTAAAAAACGCTCTAATTATCGGAATATGTGTACTCAAAATTCCCTGTATGTTCTGTTTTATACACGTTCTAAACGTGTTTTAAACATGTTTTTAATGGTTATTATTTTAAACGCTGTGTCAATGGAAAAATCACGTTTAGTAAAAAATAGTGTTTGTTTGAATTAAAATAATAAAAAAAGTTTTTTTTAACAACCCTGTATTTAATGGCTGTTACCAAATGCCAGCTAATGAGAATTTTTATTAGTGAGGCTGGAGACATAAACACACAGGCAAGGCCGTAGCTAGGCAAAAAATTCTGGGGGGGGGGGGATATACAAATTTCGAGGGGTGGTTTTACTGGTAAAAATTTTGTTTTTTGCTCATTCAGGGCCGCGTTTACAAACAAAAATTTAACATTTTAAAAATTTCTAGGGGGGTTTGTGGTTTTTGGATTGCTTGTCTAAATGTTTAGTTAAGTATACATTCTTTTAATGAGTTTATTTAAAGCTTTAAACGAGTGTTTTCCACTCCTAAGTTAAGTATGAAGTAAAATTTCGCGTTTAGAAAAGACTTAAAATGGTTGTTTTCTTAAAAATAGGTCATTTTGAAAATTAAACGAGTGTTTTCCACTCCCAGGTTAAGCATGAAGTAAAATTTCGAGTTTAGAAAAGCCTGAAAATTTGGTTTGGTTGCGTAGCGCGAAGCGCGGAGCGACCAAACCAAATTTTCAGGCTTTTCTAAACTCGAAATTTTACTTCATGCGCCACGCATATAAAACATTGATTTATTGTGAAATTCAAAATAATCTTCTTAAGCGGTATATATTTAATACTGCTTTAGCAGTTTATTTTTAATATTGATTCAGCAGTATATTTTCAATTTCACAATATTTCAGTGTTTAATACGCGTGGCGCATGAAGTAAAATTTCGAGTTTAGAAAAGCCTGAAAATTTGGTTTGGTCGCTCCGCGCTTCGCGCTACGCAACCAAACCAAATTTTCAGGCTTTCCTAAACTCGAAATTTTACTTCATGCTTAATCTGGGAGTGGAAACACTCGTTTGTAACTTTTTTTTTTTATAGAAAATAATTTATTTATTTCAGTGTTTCAATTACAGGTATATGTATGTATATTATTTGTATGATAATTATTTGTTTGATGTATCGTCTGTAGTTGTCGCTGTTGGAGTTCCTTCCTTCTGTCCTCGCCTCGTGATTCTCGGTTGTAGGGCCAGATCTCGGGCTAGCGGTATTGAAGGATGTTTGCATGTTTTCATTCTGTTTTATTGTAATTCGTTGTTTAGTAGTTTACTCTTTAATTTCAATTTGTAGGGTATATATTTTAATGATTTTATGTATTGTGGTATGTTATTGTATATTTTGATTATGTCTGCTTTAAGGTGTTGGGTGTATTTTTTTGTTCTATATTTTTCTGTTCGGAGGTCTGACTTTCTTCTTGTTTTATATTTGTGTGTATTCTTGTTCGGGTGTATTCTGATTCGCGTTTTAATTAAATTGTTTTTTATTTTGTATAAGAATAGTAAGTTGTTATATGGTATCATTTTCTCTATGTTTAGTTCTTGTGTAATTTCATATATCTTTTTAGTGCTTGTTCATTTTTCCAGTATGTACAATATTTTAGGGATTTTGTTTTGTTGTCTTTGTAGCTTAATGATGTTTTTGCTAGTAGTATCTCCCCAAATTATTATAAGATAATTGATGGTTGATGTGAACCATGCGTGGTAGATACATTTCTTTTTATTGATTGGGATGAATCTTCTGATTTTCCACATGGCACCGATTAGTTTGGAGTTCTTCTGTGTTAATTTATTTATTAAACCTTTTTAAATAAGCAATAATTGCCTAAAATTTCAATTTGAATTTGTCTTTTCATGTTAGATATTGAATCATTTATGTGTGAAATCATGAAACGTGGTATGGTAAAAAATGAGTCTGAAACGAACAAAAAAATCAGTGGTGAAACAGGAAATGACATCCAGCAGGCAGAAATGAATTCCCCGTTCGTTCCCAATCAATCCCCGCATTCAGTCAGTCAGTCATCCAGTCAATCAGCGTGTGTGAATTAATTACCATTAAACCGAAAGCAACAATCTGCTTTCAGCGTATCATTGCCGGAAACTCCATTCTTTCGCGTATCGCATTACGGCGGTGTAATTTGTCCGCGATTAATTGTTCGGATGTGCGCGCGGGGATTTCCCTAATTCCGAAACGGATCAAATATGCCCATCGGCGAATTTATAAATTTAATACGCGAGGTCCGAAACGGTCGGTTGGGTACGTTTTCAATTCGTTTTGTTGAAATTCATGGCCGATTTGCGAAATGATTCCCGGATTCTTTACGTCCCGTCTAATGCACTTTTGAATTTATTCATGTTGTTAAGCTCGGTGGAATATGGGGAAAAAATGCGAGTGCAACGCTGGGGCACTTTTCGTGATCGTTGTCCGCATGTAGAAAGAGTGCTTGAAATTTTTAGAAGGGGGAAGTAAAAAAAAAGAGCGAGTTTCATGCGCTATTGGGTTTTGGGAACACTCATCAAGAGACACATACATTTAAAGCTTTACTAACATGCATACACTCTTCGGGCTCGAATAAAAATTAATTACGGAATTCACTTTAAAACATAAGAGTAGCCATATTTTAGGAAAAAATACGTGTATATATGAGTCGCCAAACACCTTTTTTTATTTTGTAGGTTTTTATATCGCTGGATTCTGCTTGTCTCAGGCTACAATTTTAAAAATAAATCGATCTTCAAAACTCTTCCCAAACCTTTTAAAATTATGGTTGAAAAATTCTATAGAATGCAAAACCTGCTACATTTTTCGGTTGGAAAAGCTGGCATATTTTTTCAGTTGCAAATCTTGCCAATTTTTTAGTTAGTTTTACATAATTTTTCTTGTCCCCATTCGATACAAAGCTTATTCATCACTAAGTATAAATGAAATTGCCAATTCTTGGTTGCAGAATACTTCAAACATTAAAAGTGCGATTCTTTTTGCAATCTACAACAAGTTAGTCTTACAATGACTATATCAAACACTCATTGAAACAACTACTTCCCGGGCTAATACCCCGACGGGCATTGAATTATACAACAAGTGTTTGCTGTTACATACAGTAACCTACTGCAAATGTAACAATTCGGGTCAAATTATTCAGGCCATCTATAGACGCGTTTCGAGATTTATCTCTCATCAATATAGCTTTGCCATTCCCTCTAAACAATTTGACACCTTAGACTGGCGGTCACGTTACCGTTCAAACATAAGTATAAATGAAATTGACAATTATTGGTTGCAGAATACTCCAAACATTAAAAGTGCGATTCTTTTCGCAATCTACAACAAGTGATGGCCTGAATAATTTGACCCAAATTGTTACATTTGCAGTAGGTTACTGTATGTAACAGCAAACACTTGTTGTATAATTCAATGTCCGTCGGGGTATTAGCCCGGGAAGTAGTTGTTTCAATGAGTGTTTGATATAGTCTTTGTAAGACTAACTTGTTGTAGATTGCGAAAAGAATCGTTTTTTTTAATGTTTTTATTCATCACTATTTTGATTCATTTAAAAGACGCTGCAAAATCTGTTAAGTCATTTTGCCACAAATTTGTCAAAACACGTATGGCTGGTTTTGCATCTGGGCGACTCATATAAAAGATATTTTTTACAATTTTACTATGTGATTTTGAAATGACAAAAATGTGTTTCTCGATACAAACTTGTCAACCTTTTGCTACTTATAAAGTGGTTCATATTATCAAATATAAAATTTTAACAGAGATCCTACATATTCAACAATTAAAGATTGTTAATAAATACCAATTAATCAATAAATCATAGAGATTTCGTTAATAAATACCAAATAATCAGTAAATCATAGAAATTTTATAGCAAACTCTGCCCGAAATGAATTTGCTGTGAAATTTAAACGTAGGTAAGTAATATACACACATAGACATTTTCTTAAGTTTGGAATATTTTTTCTTGTCTCGTGGTTAAAATTGTGGCTACGCCCATGCTTTATTTAAAATATGATTTATTGAAAAAAAGATGTCAGATCTTTATAAAATTACCGAGCAGCGAAGTCAGTTAGCTTTATGTAACTATTACATGTGGATATATGAGCTACGTCAGATGTGGACACTAAAATCCTTTGTCCTGCGAGTACAAAGGGCGCATTTAACCACTTTGATATGTTCCATATCCTCGCATGTATCTACAAATAACGCGAGCAGGAGCATCAAAGCTTCAAAGCTTTATGTCTTAGCTCTATTATTATATGGAACGTAAGTGTCTAATTAAATTTAATGACTACTATTTATGTGTATATAAAAAAAATCTTTATGCATGATATTGACAATATATGCATTAACTGTTTTGTGTTGTAGGCGTTCACTTTGTGGTACATTTTAAATACAATTGTAAAAACACTTTTTACTTTATTTAACTACTGGATTTTGCACTTAAGTTGTGACTATAGTTTCGACTATCTAGTAGTCATTATCAAACTTTAAGCTTAATAATGACTACTAAATAGTCGAAACTATAGTAACAAATGAAGTGCAAAATACAATGGTTAAACAAAGTAAAAAGTGTTTTATTTACAAATATATGCATTACTTTTATTTAAAGTCATTAGAAACGAAAAATAATTTAGAGTTTATAATACCATTTCCTCGTTGTTCAATACACGGTTAATTATGATAACGATAATCCCAACGATTTCGTACGCGAAATGTTAAGTTTAACGTATACGTTACGGTAATAACGTATACTAAGTATACATATCAAGTACTAAACACGCTTAGACTGTGATATTATTAACATGTACGTTAAATTTAACATTTCGTGTACGGAATATTCCTGATTATGTCAAAATTTAAGAGTTAAGGGAGTTAAAGTATACACACAAGGAATTTTCTATTAGGTATACATATGCATAGGCTTTTTTGTAAAGAGTTCAAGTTGAAGCTTAAAACGAGTGTTTTCCACTCCCAGACTAAGGATGAAGTAAAATTTCGAGTTTAGAAAAGCCCGAAAATTTGGTTTGGCTTTTCTAAACTCGAAATTTTACTTCATGCTTAATCTGGGATTGAAAACATTCGTTCGAAGCTTCAAATTGAAAGCTTTTATAAAACAACGAATGTCTGAAAGTTTATCATGATATGTATACCTACCTGTAAAATTGATGAAATCCCCAAATGGGTTTATTAGAATTTACCAAAACTGTAAAATATCAATTATAGCTACAAAAATAACAAACTTCATTGAAAATGTCAAATTTGTTGGAATTTATGAAAATTATTTAAATTTATGAATAAAGCCTACAAATATAAAGAGAATTTTAAAAATTACACAAACTACTGATAAGATAACAAGATTTGTGAAAGTTGTAAAAACATAATAATTAATAATTTATTAGTCAACTAGAAATAATAAAAATCGATAAAAAGATTGATAGAAATAAATTAATCAAAGTGTAAAAGGACATAAAAATTTATATAAATCATGACAAATTTAAGACGTAATTTCTTTGTTTATATTTGCTCATGATTTTAAATAAAATGTTTCTATCTAAACATTCGTTATTTTAATTAAAACTTTAAATTTGAAGCTTCCAAAATTTAAATCTTCAAAAATTTAGTTTGGTCGCGTAGCGCTACGAGACCAAACTAAATTTTTAGGCTTTTCTAAACTAGAAATTTTAAATTTAAAGAAAAAATCCCTTTATGTAAATATTAAACAATAATCAAAAATGTTCAGTAATTAACACTATTTTAAATAAAATCGTCGTAACCAGCACGCACCATCAAATTTTATAAAACTTCAGAGCTGTGAAAATTGGGACGAATCGACGAAAATGTAAAAAAATAACATAAATAATATCAATATCAAACTCGGAAAATTTGTTCAGAATTTTTAGCTCTTTCAAACCAACTATGAATTTTTAGAAAAATCCTTAGTTAAACGACGCTACTCTTCGAAATCTGTGATGGTGTTATCAGGAGTATGCAAAAATGGAAAGATGGCGATGGCTTGTGTCGAGTGAGGCGTCAAGAGCTCTGTCAATAATTCATTCATTTTTAAGGACTTTATAATAAGCATCCAGCGCCCGCTTTTAAAGTGTTTTTTTACTCCAATGACCTTATAATCCCCTGAAGTAAAAAAACACTTCAAGGGCGGACGCTAGATGCTCCAACGGGACTGGGCGCCAGCACGCTCGACGATAGATTTTTGCGAAGACAACGAAATCGACGTGCCACAAAAGTTTGTGGTTTTCATATTCATCTGACCTGAACCTAATAGATGTTTTTATTTAGTCTATCTTGGAGCAATAAATCTGCTTTATCAACCACAAAATCAATCAAATCCCCGAAAATGATCCTGCATCGAGAATAGGCCAAAAATCAAACCATTAACTATCAAACATCCTAAACAAATTTCAGAAACGTTTCGAGGCCTGTGTGGCGGTTAGAGGTGAAAATTTTGAACAAACGTTCCAATAATCTTGCAAAGAATTTCCTTCGCTTTCTTAAGATGTAATTTGTAGTTATGTTTATCGTAAAAAAACAACTATAGCAAAAATTTTTAGGTATTTCTTTCATTTATTCCTAATAATTTGTTAATCTGTTTGATACTTTTATATGCAAATTTGTTGTCAATATTTTCTAATAGTTTGTTAATCTGTCTGATACTTTAATATGAAAATTTGTTCAGTATTCTTCCAAGGATTAGACAGGGTAACACACATTTTTGTACTTCAGATGTTATAGGGGGAAATTTTGAACATCCATTCCAATAATATTGTTGAGAATTTCCTTGGCTTTCTTGATATGTAATTTGTAGTTATGTCTTACGTGCTTGAAATGCAGATCGAAATTTTAAACATCTGTTCCAACAATCTTGTTAAGAATGTCCTTGGCTTTCTTGAGATGTAACTTGTAGTTCTGTTTGACGTGGGGAAATTTTAAACATCCGTTTCAATAATCTTGTTGAGAATTACCTTGTCACTCTTAAGATATAATTTGTAGGTATTTTTTACGTGCTGGAAATGGAGGTGGAAATTTTGAACATCCGTTCTATTAATTTTGTTGAGAATGTTCTTGGCTTTCTTAAGATATAATTTGTAGTTGTATTTTACGTGCTAATAGTACAGTTATTATTGAAAGAATGTGCGTGGGAATGTTTGCTGCACCCTGTGTTTATAAAAAAATATCACTTAACATAAAAATATCGTTATCAGTTGTTTTAACAAAAATATTCAAAACCGAATTATTTATTATTAACACTGAACATCGTCGATTACAGATTAAATATCTGTGTTACTCTGATTAAAGATGTATTTGTGTGTTTTTGAACTTCACTTTAAATCAGTGTCTTATACGCGTGGCGCATGAAGTAAAATTTCGAGTTTAGAAAAGCCCCGTGAAAATTTGTCTCGGGTCGCTGCGCGACCCTCGACAAATTTTCTACGCGGGGCTTTTCTAAACTCGAAATTTTACTTCATGCTTAGTCTGGGAGTGGAAACACTCGTTCAAAACTTAAAATTGAACTCTATTATAAAATCGACAAATGCCTGAAAATTACGTAAATAAAAACATCACTGAATATCATTAAACCAAGGAAAGTCAGAGAAAAGTCATAGTATTTCATTTAAATTAACCAAATCACTAACAATAAAACCACATGATATTATTAAATTTGTCAAAATCAACAGGCATCATTAAAATTCTATTAATTTTGTTGAGAATGTTCTTGGCTTTCTTAAGATATAATTTGTAGTTGTATTTTACGTGCTAATAAAACAGTTATTATTGAAAGATTGTGCGTGGGAATGTTTGCTGCACCCTGTGTTTATAAGAAAAATATCACTTTGTATATGGGACGATACTAGAATGTCAACTGTATACATTTTTACTAGTTGATGTTGATGCGATGAACGTTCTTGAGAAACTGCGGTCTCTTTACGCGCGCCCTTAAAAATTTAACGCGCGCTCGTCCCAAAACACCGATCATTGATAAAGGCGGCGAATTTAAAGTCCACTTTATTTCAATTGCGTTATTACCGCCATAAACGGGGATATTAAAATTTTCACTCCCTTTATTGATTCAAATTGCGACGCCGGTTTTATCTTTTTACGGAATTACCTTCAACTTTTCCAATTACGCCCGTCGAAATAAAATTTACTACTGCCCGGTAATACTTATTAACGGGATATTTTAATTAATTCATTATTTGAACTATACTCAAATAAAAAAAATATATATAACTGAAAAGACGTATTTTAATTATTCAATATGGTATAAAGTAAATTCAATCAGGAAACCAAGCTTATTTTTTTGTGAAATGTAAACGGTAATTATATACGTTTACATTTCACAAAAAAATCAGCTTGGTTTCCTGATTGAATTTACCAGAAAACGTTTTTAAATTTTTATTCTAAATTTCAATACATCGTCGATATTTTGATAGAACCTCTTATGTGAGTTTAATAAAAAAAAATCCGGTTATGATAACGTTCCTAGAATGATCCTAAAATCCCTTCCTGATCATATACACAAATATATAATACGAATCTTTAACCACATTTATGTTGCTTAGGAGATTCCAAGCGAATGGAAGCGAGGTATTATAACATGCATTCGCAAACAAAATAATGATCCGCTAACAGTATCAGCCTACCGCCCTATCACCTTGCTTCCAGTCATTGGAAAACTCTTCGAGTTCATATTAAAACATAAAATTATCCAATACATATCAGACCGCCTCCCTCTTTACCAATTCGGATTCTTTGAACATCGATCCACATCCATTCCTCTCTCAATACTCACATCAAATATTCAAACCACACATCTCGAAGGTCGTAAGTCCGCAATCGTCTTTCTAGACATTCAGAAAGCCTTCGACTCCGTCTGGCACTGCGGGCTTCTGTTTAAATGTCACTCCCTAAATATCCCACCCCACCTCATTAGACTTATAGACAACCTCCTATCAAAGAGATCCCTTCAGGTTAGAATCAAAAATTCCTTCTCTAATACCTTCACTCCAGAGCAAGGGCTGCCGCAAGGTTCCCCTTTATCCCCACTCCTATACAATATCTTTGTTTATGACCTATATGATCCCAACCCAAATTACTTCAATAAATCTGCCTATCCCTTATTATATGCTGATGACGCCGCCCTAATTTCCCATGCACCAACTCTTCTAAAAGCACTAAGCACTCTGCAGGGCTTGATCGACACAATACAATTGTGGTTCGCCAAATGGAGAATCACAATAAATCCACATAAGATAAATTCAAATTCAAAACTATTTGAATTCGAGACAATAAGCTTACGCTTCTTATAGTTTGCACACTTTAAACATAATATATAAAATTAAATTTCTGTGTACCTGTTCATTCCACACACAGCACTTTTTCCAAGTAAGTTTGTTTTAATTTTATTCCTAATTTTTTTAAACATCATAAGCAAAGCTATACTGAAGAGAGATAAATCTCGAAACGCGTCTATAGATGGCCTAAGACATTAGTTTTAATCCAAGTCCTTTCACTTCTAATTTGTTGCTATCTCTCCTTTCATTTTAAATTGTATTGTTAGTTGGTTTGAAGAGAATTTGACCTAAACGTTACATATACTTCAATAGAGCGTTGTAACAAATCAAATTAAATAAGATTTTAAATATTTCATTGTATAATTCAATATCCGGAGGTGTATTTGCACGGGAAGTAGTTGTTTCAATGGATATTTATCGTCTTAAATTGTCTTATTAATTAAGACACTGTTTACATTTTCACGAATAGTTTTTTCGTAATTTTATATATTAAATCCACATAAATCACAATTATGCATCCCTCACCATCACCACCATCCTTGCACCCACAACGTCACAATAAATAATAACCCAATATCGCCCTCCTCTACATGTAAATATCTCGGTATTACATTCGATACAAAATTCACCTTTAAAACCCACTCCCAGAACCTCAAGGCAAAAGTCAGGTCAAGGGCTCGGCACTTCAGGATCTTAACCTACCGCAATCACGGTATCACAACAAAAACTGCAGTGCATATCTATAAAAGGATATGCCGTCCTCTACTCGACTATTCTGCCATCCTTTTCTTTAACCCCCGTCCTGCTGTCCTAAATAACCTCCAAGTTGCCGAAAGATCAGCCCTTAGAGTGCTTACCAAAATTAGACACCCCCAAAACCTACTTCAGAACCCGTCAAACCAACTCCTCTATGAAAAATGCAACATTATCCCAATTGATAACCGCCTGAAACTCCTGGCAAATAAATTCGCCCTAAACCTATTTATTCAGAATATCATCCACAACCTATACATTCCATGGAACCCCAACATAACCCCTAAATGTAGATATCCAGAAATCACCATTCATCAATTCATTTCATCGACAATGACGAATGACCATGACGATTAATCATTCAATATCATACACAAACCTGTATCATTCACTTTCTTATATCATAAAATATATATATATATATATATATATATATATATATATATACAGGGTGAGTCGGGAGGAGCGCACCAAACTCTAGGAGTGTATTATACACGTGAAAATATTGTAAAAAAACTCATTTGTTCTTATCCGATTTTTATTTGTTTTCAAGTTATAGCATATTAACAAATAAACAAGTTATTATACAAAAAAAATGTTCTTAATCATAGCGTTCTTTCAACAAATGTTCAAAAATACCGCCATTGACTTCTAAACATTTTCTGCTTCGTCTACGAAGAGCGTTTGTTGCTCTCCCAATTGATTCATTTCTTTCTTCTTTTATATGGGCTGCAGTATTCTCAATTCGTCTAATTAGTGATTCCCGTGTGTCCACTTTTATTTTGTAGACTTCATTTTTCATCCAGCCCCATAAACAAAAATCTAGTGGTGTGAGGTCTGGAGATCTTGCAGGCTAATTAATAGGACCTCCACGACCAATCCAACGCCCTGGAAAACGTTCGTCCAAATGTTGCTTGACTTGACGAGCGACATGTGCAGGAGCTCCATCGTGCTGATAGTACATCTGCATTCTAATATTTATAGGAACATCTTCTAGCAGGCCTTGTAATTCATTTTGTAAAAAATTGAGGTAGTTGCCTCCTGTGAGACGATTCTCCAAAATGAAAGGGCCGATTAAATAACTGTCAACCATACCACACCACACGTTTACAGAAAACCGATGTTGAAAATTG
The DNA here is from genome assembly GCA_932526585.2 of Philonthus cognatus. Lineage (NCBI taxonomy): Eukaryota > Metazoa > Arthropoda > Insecta > Coleoptera > Staphylinidae > Philonthus > Philonthus cognatus. The sequence goes on along the minus strand of OW052245.1, from coordinate 81,216,175 downwards.
CTTTCGACTGTTGCGTGGGGATTTTCATCAGACCATACATGAGAGTTACGAGTGTTGTTAATGCCATCACGGGTAAATGTAGCTTCATCCGTAAAGAGTATACTCGATACATTACGATGATTATTATTTATCCACCGACAAAATTCCGTACGGTTAGCGTAATCCCCTGGTTGTAGGTGCTGTACTCTCTGAACGTGATAAGCCTTGCTCGTGTAGCGTGTTCATCACTCTTTTTTGTGGAATTGCCAATTGAGTGGCAATTCTCCGTGAGCTAGTAGTTGCATCTTCTTCTACTAGATGCAGAATATTTTCTACTTCTACAAAACCTTGTCGAACAGCGCGCTCATATGTTATGTTAGCACTGGGAAGCTTACCAGTCTCGCACAATTTGTTGAAAACTCTAATAAATATGTTTTTATCAGGATGTCTTTGGTGTGGAAAACGTTCACGATATTCTTCAACAGCAGCTGTAGCATTTCCATTACAGAAACCATATACAAACACCATATTTGCATATTCTAAATTTGAATAAGTATGTGGCATTTTGCAACACTAACAATCACATTAATTCGAACTTAAACGTTCAGTTAGTGTTCACCGTACACTGACAGTTCATCAAAACGTCAGAATTATCAAATGTTTATAAGCCTCGAACATGGCATACTTTGATAATGTTAAAATTCAGATAGAAGTGGAAAGCTAAATGAACATTTTTAATTACGCCATAACTTGAAAACAAATGAAAATCGGATAAGAACAAATTAGTTTTTTTACATTATTTTCACGTGTATAATACACTCCTAGAGTTTGGTGCGCTCCTCCCGACTCACCCTGTATATATATATATATATATATTATGACTAAATAAAATAAATTAAATAAATAATAACAGGCCGAAAGACCACTGGTCGATAGCCGATTTGCGGAAATATGTAAAATATATACGAGGTATTATAATATTTGTTAATGTATTTTTGTATATATTTCTCTAAATAAAGATGTTTATAAATATAAAATAAATTCAGGAAACGCATAAACTGTTTAAAATTTAAAAGTTGTTCTTTTCAAACAATTTTTTTAATGAATCCTTCTATAAAATTAAAGAGTTAACTTTACTACATAAAAGGTTTCATGAACTGCTGATAACGTAGCGTTTTTTATTATTAAAACCATATTTTGTAAGAAAATATTATTTTGCTTAAAAATTCAAAGATATTTTCTATCAAGTACACATTTCCCGTTATTTACGTTGTAAATTTTCATGCTTCCTTTGTTTTTGAAAATTGTTTAAATTGAAGCTTCTGACGAGTGTTTCTACTCCTTGGTTAAGAATGAAAGAAAATATCGAGTTTAGAAAAGCTTGAAAATTTGGTTTAGAGCGGCCAAGCTAAATTTTTAGGCTATTCTACACTCGACATTTTTTTTTTGGTTACTTATTCAAACTAGGTATAAATACAGGGATAATATCTTTTAAGTGTACATTTTCCGATGTATGAGCTGTAAAATTTTATGCATTCATTGCTTTTTTAAAAGTGTTCAATTTGAAGTTTTAAACGAGTGTTTCCACTCACAGACTAAGCATGAAGGAAAATTTCGAGTTTAGAATAGCATGAAAATTTGGTTTGGGCGTGTAGCGCGTAGCGCTACGCGACCAAACCAAATTTTCAGGCTTTTCTAAACTCGAAATTTTCCTTCATGCGCCACGCGTATTAAACACTGAAATATTGTGATATTTAAAATACTCTTGCTTAGCAGTATATTTTTATTCCTGCTTTAGCAGTTTATTTTGACTTTTAGACTTTTTTAAACGCGAACTTTTCCGTCGTGTCCCACGCGTATATAACACTGAAATATTGTGAAACTTGAAACTTTCATGTTTAGCAATATATTTTTAATCCTGCTATAGCAGTTTGTTTTGATTATTGATAAGGTATTAATAATTTCACAATATTTAAGTGTTCTATACGCGTTGCGCATGATGGAAAATTTAGAGTTTAGAAAACCCTAAAAATTTGGTTTTGTCGCGTAGCGCGAAGCGCGGAGCGGCCAAACCAAATTTTCCGGCTTTTCTAAACTTGAAATTTTCCTTCATGCTTAACCTAGGATTAAAAACACTCGTTCGAAACTTTAAATTCAGAAAAAAAAGAACTTATGCCTCAAAATGCACACGCCTCGCAATATTTATACTTAAAAGAAATAGTACAATATAGGTTTATGTATACAGCCCCACTAATAAAAATTCTCACGAGCCACCACTGGATGGATATCTTTTTACATAGATGAAGTGCACATAAATTGTAATCTGAAATTAATTTATAAGAGTAAAGTTAGTTAATTAATGTAATAAATACATAAATAAATAATAATGTGTACTAATATTTGATAATTAAAATGTAATAAATAATTTGATATCCATTCTATGTGAATATTTAGAAACATAAACATCAGTAGGGTATTAAAACAAAATTTATGCCTGAGGGTATTTACCTTATTTGGGTGTTATTACGGCGATACGTCATTTTTTTAATATTGCCGATTTTCGGAAAAATATTAATCATAAACGTCTCCCCGTCGCTTTCTACCTCTTTGCATAAATCTTTGCGGGAACCAAGGCGGGCCCGGCTCTCGGCACATATATAACCGTTTGAATTATAAGCACTTTCGTGCCAAATATATTTCAACTTTCAATTTTTTGCTTACGGTTCCGAGGGGTCGTCCTTTTATGGACGCGCGGATGTCCGCATTATTTCAAGGAGCGGGCCGAAAGCGAACCCTTCCGGCATGATTTAGGGATTTCACGGGAAAACGAATGGAGGGGGGTTGCAGCGGATTATCCCGGAGGCGGCGCACGTTAAAGGTTAATGCGCGATCGGATTATTTAAATTCAAATTCTTCAGCGGACAGACGGGAATGGAAACTTTCCTTTTTTCCCGTCTCCAGCGGATACTTTTTCCTCAATCCCGGAGGCTAAGCTCGCGCTTGTCCGTATGCTTTATCTATCGGAAAACAACTTTTCCTATTGAAAAGGAATCCGGAAAATAGGAAATCGCGTGCAATTATAAGCGGGATCTCGAGTTTCTTAAAGGCGGATTATGCCCGGAATAAATCCCCCCAACCTGGTGCGGCTGAAACCTGACGATCTGCATAATGCGCTAAAATAATCGCGAAATCCGCAATTCGCAATTGTCTCATGCAAATGCGCGCCGGAAAAAGCAATCGAATTATCGCGCCGCCGGAAAACAGGAAAACCGGAGCACCGCCGGATACACACGCCGACGCCCTAATTCGCAAATTAATGAGCGCTAGTTACTGCAATAAAATAAAGGCCTCGTTGAAGTCGCCGCATAAGCTAGCTACTAACACACGCGTGCTGTATCCATCGATTTTCGGATTAAACTCTTACTAAATTTAATTGGACTGTTTTCTATTACCATAAAAATGAAATATCTACATAGGAATTAAACTATAAATTATGTTATTAAAATCCTATTTTTTTTTTTCATAAAATTTCACCATTAGCTCCAATCAGAGCTGGGACGAATCCTTGTGAAAAGGATTCTAATCACGAATCCAAATCATCTAATATGATTCGAATCACAAATATTTAAATAAAGGATTCGTAAGGCATAAATGATTCGAATCAAAAATGCGAATCCTGTTTTTTCGAATCACGAATACAAATCCTTTAAGGATAAATTTGATTTTATAATTTTTTTGCAACCATTAACATATAAATATCGTTATCAGTTGTTTTTTCCAATCACGAATACAAATCCTTTAAGAATAAATTTGATTTAATATTTTTTTTGCAACCATTAACATATAAATATCGTTATCAGTTGTTTTTTCCAATCGCGAATACAAATCCTTTAAGAATAAATTTGATTTTATATTTTTTTTCAACCAATAACATATAAATATCGTTATCAGTTGTTTTAACAAAAATATTCAAAACCTAATTATTTATTATTAACACTGAACATCGTTGATAACAGACTAAATATCTGTGTTACTCTGATTAAAGATGTATTTGTGTGTTTTTGAACTTCACTTCAAATCAGTGTCTTGTACGCGTGGCGCATGAAGTAAAATTTCGAGTTTAGAAAAGCCCCGTGAAAATTTGTCTCGGGTCGCTGCGCGACCCTCGACAAATTTTCTACGCCGGGCTTTTCTAAACTCGAAATTTTACTTCATGCTTAGTCTGGGAGTGGAAACACTCATTCAAAACTTAAAATTGAACTCTATTATAAAATCGACAAATGCCTGAAAATTACGTAAATAAAAACATCACTGAATATCATTAAACCAAGGAAAGTCAGAGAAAAGTCATAGTATTTATTTATTTATTTATTAAATTAACGGTATAACACCTTTTTACAGAATAATTAATTAATATATAGTATTATTATCTATGACATTAAAGTAATTAAAGTATCCACGCACAGTGGCGACGTGCGCAATGAAATATAAATTAAGCTTACAAATAATAAACTGAATTATTTATAGACTAAACATACTGGTTAGTTTACGCTTAAGTTGGTGACGTTCAATATTAAAAATATCGATTCGTCCATTAGAGAGATATTCGTTACCTAGGGACATTAATCGTGACATCGAGTTTTGTAAACCAAGAGATGTTTTATGTCTCTCTAGGTAAAATAGCTGATTTTGGCGAGTTCTCCTTTCAGGAACGGAAAATGATACATTATCTAATAATAAGGGCGAATCCAAAGATCCATTTATAATTCCATGGAGAGTGCATAAGTCAGCCATTTTCCGACGATTTTCAAGAGATATAATATTAAGATCCTTCATAATAGTATCATATTCCCCTCTATCGTGTTGCACACCTAGTTTATATTCCATACATCGAAGAAATTTTTTTTGAACAGATTCGATAGTTTTTATGTTAGTAGCCGATGATGGTGTCCAAACACAGGAACCAAATTCAAGGTGACAGCGCACTAACGAACAAAAGAGTGTTTTCAAGCATTCTATGTCCAAATCTTTGCCACTCCCCCATATAAAACCCCACATTTGTAGCGCCCTATTTGTTTGTATTCTAATATGAGAGGTGAAATTTAGTTTGGAATCGAAAGTGATTCCAAGATCTTTGATTGTGTCAACACGAACAATTGCAATATTACCAATTTTGTAGTGAAAATCTATTTTCGATCGGCGTGTAGTGGTGGACATCGAATAACACTTCTGAACGTTTAAGTACAGTTTGTTCATTAAACACCATTCGTTAAGACGTGTCAAGTCTTCCTGAATCAACTGGCAGTCAGTGACGTTATTAACAATTTTAAATAATTTCAAGTCATCAGCGCACATTAAAAACTTACAATTCTTCAGAATCGCATATATGTCATTGATAAACACACTAAATAGTATGGGTCCACAATAGGACCCTTCCAGAACACCTGAAGTGACATTTATTGCCGTAGGGGGACAGTTCTTCCACTCCATTTCTTCCACTTCATTTCTTCCACTTACCAATACTTCCACTACACCTTTACTTCCACTCCATTTCTTCCACTGACCGTTACTTCCACTAGTTCTTATTTCCACTAACCATCACTTCCACTAGTTCTTTTTCCCACTCCATTTCTTCCACTCCATTTCTTCCACTCCAGTTCTTCCACTTACCAATACTTCCAGTACACCTTTACTTCCACTAACCACCAATTCCACCATACCTTTTTTCCAATTCAAAATAATTGTACAATTTATTCAAATTACATTATATTATTCCACATTTTATACAGTATAAGAATCCCAGCATGTATGCATTCCTTTTGGAAGTGCAAAAAGAGCAGGGCGATACAGAGACGATGATGCAGCAACTTGACTTGGGACAAGAAATCAAAAAAGGGCAATTACAATCGAAAATTAAAGCCGAAGAACGAATAGCAAACATTGTCAAAAAATTTAGTAAATTCGACGAAGAAAATAGGATTCTGGAGTACCTACAAGCTGTAGGCCACAATATCTCTCTGTGATTTTTATACTGTATAAAATGTGGAATAATATAATGTAATTTGAATAAATTGTACAATTATTTTGAATTGGAAAAAAGGTATGGTGGAATTGGTGGTTAGTGGAAGTAAAGGTGTAGTGGAAGTATTGGTAAGTGGAAGAACTGGAGTGGAAGAAATGGAGTGGAAGAAATGGAGTGGAAAAAAGAACTAGTGGAAGTGATGGTTAGTGGAAATAAGAACTAGTGGAAGTAACGGTCAGTGGAAGAAATGGAGTGGAAGTTGCGTCGCACAATCATTTATTGCTTTTGACTTGAAATCATTTATACGGACATATTGCACTCTGTCTGTCAGAAAAGACGACAGCCATTTAATAGTACACCAATTAAAACCCGCAACCCTCAATTTGTCCAGCAGAAGATTACACTCGACTCTATCAAAGGCCTTGGAGAAATCAATGTATATTGTATCCACTTGGGAATGTGCTTCCAAGGCATTTGATAAAAACTGTTTGTATTCAAGAAGATTTGAGGTAATATAACGGTTAGCCATAAACCCATGTTGGTTATTAATTATAATTTGATGGGAATACCATTGTAATTGACACGCCACCAATTCGTCTAGAAGTTTAGGTATTACGGACTTCATTTAAATTAACCAAATCACTAACAATAAAGCCACATGATATTATTAAATTTGTCAAAATCAACAGGCATCATTAAAATTACAAAACACGTAAAAATTTATAAAACCAACTTAAATATTGAGAAAAACAATGAAAACAATTTAACAAACACGTGGTTTTCCATAAAAGAAAGTTATATTAAAAAGTTAGGGCAAAAATCTTAATTCAGGGAAATGTCGGAAAACTTTAACATTTCAAATTGTGGCTGCCATGTCAGATTTACTTTAAATAATATTAAGCAAAATTTAAAAAAACTAGATTATTATCTTTAAAAAGATTTTCAGTCATTTAATGTTCTTATTATAGCAATCAGTTTGAAGTTTCGAACGACCGTTTCCACTCCCAGACTAAGCATGAAGTAAAATTTCGAGTTTAGAAAAGCCCCGCGTAGAAAATTTGTCGAGGGTCGCGCAGCGACCCGAGACAAATTTTCACGGGGCTTTTCTAAACTCGAAATTTTACTTCATGCGACACGCGTATAAAACAGTGATTTAACGAGTAATTTAAAAAGACATAAAACACATTTTTTATGTTAATCCTTATACCACTAACTTGTGGCGTATTTTTTTAAACATTGACGTCCTTATTAAAATTTTGTTAATTACGAAATAAAATGTTATTATTTATAGTTTATGGTTTTAAAACTTTTTTGTTTATACTAAATTGTCTTGTTATTGAAAATTTTTTTCCTGTTGGGCAATAAACATTATTATTATTATTATTATTATTAATTCGTATTATTTGTGACGATTTAAATCCTTTTGTAAGCATTCGAATCCTTTTGTAAGTATTCAAATCCTTTTATAAATATTCAAATCCTTTTATGAGGATTCAAATCACCCACCCGCATTTTGATTCGAATACGAATCCTCTTAAAGTATTAGAATCCAGGATTCGAATCCTGAATGATTCGAATCCTGCTCAGTTCTGGCTCCAATGCAATGCTTAAATTTTATGAAAAAAAAATAGGATTCTAATAAAATAATTTATAATTTAAATTTTTAATGCGCCAGGGGTACAAAACATTGATTTAAAGAGAAGTCATTGGTATTTCACATCGAATATTATCACGGATGTCATTATTATCATAATAATCTAAATATCATGTAACATTATAAACTAAATGCGACATTATAGACTAAACGTAAACTGACATTATCGACCAATGTTAATTTCGGCAGTTGTCCGAATATTAATGTCGATTTATGTCGACTGTATATATTGAATTTTACCTAATGTATGAGCATTAGAATCATGATTTTTTTTTTAATTCTTGCTTCGCTTTTATTTTTATTCGTTAGGTGTACATTCTTAGTGCTTAGTACTTATTATCAATAACTAATATGAGCATTAGGAAAATTAGTTGGTTTTAAGGATATTTGGCCCTGGATTGTACCCAATTTTTTCCACTCCATTACTTCCACCAGTACTTTTCTTCCACCAATTCTTTTTTCCACTGTACATATTTTCCTCCGAATTATTTTTTCCACTAATTTAGTTCCGCTATTTCTGGTTCCACTTTTTTTATTCAAACATTCAAATTTTACATCTATAGCCAACTTCAAAGTAAACAACCAAACAAGTCTTTGTAACTTCGATAATCGACACTTTTGAGCGTCGCGAATGATCTCGTTCACGATGGGGACAGTGCCCAAAGAGACAGAAACAGTTTATTCTATTGCAAACCTTTCTCCTAACCTAACCTAATCTAGAAGTATGTGGCACAGGCATCGTTCGCAAAGAGACTTGCGCAATGTATTCTATAGCAAACCTTTCTCCTAACCTAACCTAACCTAAAAGTATGTGGAACAGGCATCAGAAGCAAAATGACTTGCGCAATTGATTCTATTGCAAACCTTTCTACTAACCTAACCTAACCAAACCTAGAAGTATGTAAAATCGCTAGCGTGTGCAAAGATACTTAAGCAATGTATTTAATTTGAAACCTTCCAGTTAAGCCACAAACTAGTAGAAATAGCTTAACCACGGTTAAGTATCTGTGGTCCAAGTGGGTATTGGATAAAAGTCATATGCTCTTACCTACACAGAACATTATATTACCTTTTACACACAACGGCACTTGGCGGCGCAGTGAAAATTTGATGGAAGAAAAGTCTTGGTGGAAGAATAGTCTTGGCGGAAGAAAAGTGTGGTGGAAGAAATAGAGCGGAAGAAATAGAGTGCAAAAACTGGAGTGGAAGAAATGTCCCCCTACCTTGGCCCTGATTTAGTTTTTTTTTAAGTACACCAAAAATGTATGTATGGATTCAGTGTGTTTTGAGGTAAAACGAGTTTTGCAATTTAAATATCAAATCAAGCAGAAATTGGATATCTAACCTTGATTTAAGTAGTTAAAAAATGTGTACGATCCTTGATTTTCCCTACAAACAGAATGTTGTAAAAATAATACAAAACGTGATCTACTTAGATGGGGTTGTATTCACGTTTATTTTTTATTATAACAAAGAATGATAGCAAAAGAATCACATATCCTAACGAAAAGGTCAACCGCTATCTAAACGTATAAAATTCAACATATTGTCGTCTAAACCAGCGCTTCCCTAACTATTTTATGTAGGGGACCGGTATTTTTGAACTCAGTTTCTCATCGACCGACATCTATAGGCGTTGCAAAACCCCTCTTTTTGCAACGCCTATAGATATCGGTCTATGAGAAACTGGGACCAAAAATACCGGTCGCACCTTTCAGCAGCAGCAAACCCTAAAAACTAAGGCTTAGTAATTGAATTTGGGTAAGTTACGTGAAGATTATAACAACTTTATCTAAAACACGTTTAACCTTTCTTCACATTTTTATTATATACCAGGTGTACATTTCGGTCACAAGCTGACCATTATCAATGGATTGATACGGAACCTTGTGACCGAAATATAGACCTGGTATATAATAAAAATTGTAAAGAAAGGTTAAAAGTGTTTTAATTAAATTTAAGGCTTAATTGTTTTGAAAAAAATAATGAAGAAAGCATAAAACTCCCACTTACGGCCTCCATTGCAAACACAATTTTAATGACACAAAATTAAAATTACCATGAATTTAAAGTTTATTTATGTATTCAATTTATTTAATTTAAATCGACATTATTAACTCCATAACAACCGAAATAAACAAGGTTTTATTCACTAGTGAACTAAATTTTTTTTAGGTCACTAGTGAGTTAAAAAATTTATTTAAAAATAAATATAAAGTACATTTTCTTTACAATTTCGGCAAAATTGAATAAAAACATATATACGCCACGTGAATTAAACACCTTTATTCACTCAAAGAAATGATTTCACTCGCGCCGAGACGCTCGTGAAATCAAAAATCTTTTCGTGAATAAAATCGTATTTAATTCACTTGATGTATAATATTTATTATAAATACAACCTTTTAACATATTTTTATTTATTTTTAAAATTCAGTCCGTAATCAACGTTTTGTTGAAAACGGTACATTTTACAATTTTTGCACTTTTTGTATTTAATGCAATCTATTAAACAAAAACGTTAACTGATTTAATATATTGAAAATATCAACGATTAAGAAATTGAAAGAGCTTTAATTTGATGTACAGAACGTTTTTGAGACTTAAAAATTGTGCTTAGTATAGGCGCTCAAAGATCAAATTTAGTAGGTTAATTCATTTTCTGAAATTTTTCAAACTGTGAAATTTTTACGAAATATTTTTTTTCCGGAAAAAAAAAATACCACACGATATTACTAATATTAGCAAGTGTGTTTGTGATTTATTTGGAGTTTTTTTTTTATTTTTTTTCCAAATTATTCCATGCCTACCCCTTACAAAAAATGCAATTTTTCGATAAAAATTTTTATTTAAAAAGAAATATTAAAAAATTCACAGATAATCTAACCAGTGCTAGAAACAATGTCAACTATTTTTTTGTAGAGAAAAAAAATTATTTCATTAACATTTCGACATTACAAATCTCTTAAAAACTGAAGAAAACAAAACTCCAAATTTAATCGTCCATTATGAACACAATTTATATGGAAAAAACATTTAATTAACAGATATTTAAAGTTTACTGAATTCTTAATACAACTTTTCAAAATATCATTTGATTATTTTTAAAATTTTACATTTTATCAACGTTTTATTCAAAAATGCACATTTTTCACTTACTGCACTTTTCGTATTTAGAGTAATATAATTCATAAAAGAGTAAACTGATTTATATAATTAAAAAAGCTAACGTTTTACTAATGATAGTTCTTGAGACTTAAAAATTGTGCTTAGAGTATAGGCGCTCAAAGATCAAATTTAGTTTTCATTTTCTGAATTTTTTAAAAGTGTGAAATTCTCTCGAATTATTTTTTTCATGGAATAATAAATACCGCACGTTATTACTAATACTAGGAAGTATGTTTGTGATTTTTATAAAGTTTTTTTAATAATATGTTTTTATCTCTTATAAAAATTGAGATTTTTCGAAGAATATTTTTATTTTTTAAAAAATCTTAAAAAAAACTCACAGATACCCTTACTAGTGTTAGAAACAATGTCAGCTATTTGTTTTCTGGAGAAAAATATTACTTTATTATAATTTCAGCGTAACAAATCGCTTAAAAGCTAAAGAGAACATAAAATTCCAAATTGAATCGTCCATTATGTACACAATTTATATGAAACAAATTTGTAATTAACAGCTATTGAAAGCTTACTAAATTCTAAATACAACTTTCAGTAGAGGGGATTAGCCGATCCGAGGCCAGGCAGTAATCCCGGAAGTAATGCCGGAAGTAATCCCCAAAGTAACTCTCGCGTCCGGAAGAAAGCTTAAGGTCACTTTCCGGAAAAGCTCTAGGAGAGCTTTCGGGTAAAAGCCAGCATCCTAAAGAAAGCTCAAGTTTACTTTCCGGGAAAGCTCCCGGAAAGCTTTTGGGTAAAAGCTCGGGTTCACTTTTCGGAAAAGCTCCCTCAAAGTTTTTTTGTGAAAGCTCGCATCCGGAAAGTTCAAGTTTATTTCAACTTACCTGTTTCTTCACTGATTATAGAGGCTTCTACTTCGTTATACATTGTTGAACATAAATAAAACACTGTTTATCACTTTGTTTGTATACCAATTGGTTTATTTGGTGACTATAGTTTCGATACTACACGTATCATTAACGGTTTGATAATGATACGTGTAGTATCGAAACTATAGTCACCAAATAAACCAATTGTTATACAAACAAAGTGATAAACAGTGTTTTATTTACCTGTTTCTGTATAACTGTTAGCTGTTTTCTGTATAACTAGTACCTGTTTTAAATAACTGGTACCTGTTTTGTGTACAACTGGTACCTGTTTCTGTACAACTGGTACCTGTTTTAAATAGATGGTACCTGTTTCTGTACAACTGGTACCTGTTTTAAACCAGTTATTAGAAAAACAGGTACCAGTTATTTAAAAAAAACAGGTACCAGTTGTACAAACACAAGTAGCAGCTATTTAAAACAGGTACCAGTTGTACAAAAACAGGTACCACTTATACACAAATCAGGTACCAGTTATTTAAAACAGGTATCAGCTATTTAAAACAGGTTCTAGTTATACAGCTAACAGTTATACAGAAACGGGTAAGTTCAAGTAAACTTGAGCTGTCATCCGGATGCGAGCTTTCACAAAAAACTTTGCAGTAACTTTTCCGAAAAGTGAACTCGAGCTTTCACCCGAATGCTTTCCGAGAGTTTTCCCGGAAAGTAAACTTAATGAAAGCTCAAGTTTACTTTCCGGGAAAACTCCCGGAAAGCTTTCGGGTAAAAGCTGGAGTTCACTTTTGGATGCGAGCTTTTACCCGAAAGCTTTCCTAGAGCTATTCCGGAAAGTGACCTTAAGCTTTCATCCGCATGCGAGCTTTACTTCCGGGATTACTTCCTGTATTACGTCTGGGATTACTTTCTAACCCCGTATCAGTTAATGCTCTCTACTACTTTTAAAATATTATTTTGCATTTTATCAAATTAAATAAGATTTTAAATATTTCATTGTATAATTCAATATCCGGAGGTGTATTTGCGCGGGAAGTAGTTGTTTCAATAAATATTTATCGTCTTAAATTGTCTTATTAATTTAGACACTGTTTGCATTTTCACGAATAGTTTTTTCGTAATTTTATATATTATGTTTTATTAAAAACTGCACATTTTTCAATTTTTGCACTTTTTGTATTTAAAGTAATATAATTCATGAAAACGTGAACTGATTTATATAATTTAAAAAGCTAACAAATGATAGTTCGTTTATAAATGTTGTAAGGAACCTCAAAGAAAACTTAATTCAAAAAAATAAGCATATTATTAGTGATCGAATTTCCCGTTACAAAGTTTTACACATTTTATATAAAATTGTATTTAAAATAAGTTCTACTCTTAGAGTTCAAAGTAATAATACAGGAATTTTTGTTACTTTTAATGTAACCATTTATACAAAATATTTACAGTATGGTTTCAGCATTTTTATAGAAAATCGACATATTTGATTTAAAATAATTTTAAATGGATATTTCTATAAATTTCATGAACTAATAAAATTACATATTTATAAAATTTGTTGTAATTATCAGAATTTATCGAGGAATAACTTATAACGGTAAAAGTAAGAAACATTTAATTAAAACAGGCATATAGATTGTACTTTCCTTAAAGTATACCTATTTTTTTAAAATTAAATTTGTGCTCAGTATTCAAAATTGAAATTGTGTTCAGTATTTGGGCACCAGATACCCACAGACACGTTTCGTACTTCAAGGGCCTCTTCAGTGTGGTCTCGACCCAGTGCTGAGAAATACTGAACGTTTCTGACTATTTCAAGCCAAATTTTTTTTTTTTTAATTTATATCATCCCTAAATAAAGATTTAGCTAAGACAACAACATGCTAAGTTTTACATGTTTATATAGCGGTCGACTTTCACTTAATTACTGAGGATTTTCTAATTAAATTAATTTTGATATTTGCATGTTCACTAATATCCCTTATTATTGAAAATGCAAATGTCAAAATTTCATTAATTAGAAAATCCCCCGTGTTTCGAAATGCATTAATATACAGAATAATCCAATAAGCACACTATTAAACACAAACATCAATACGCGTTCTGAACGCAAACACATTGTTATTATTATTATTATTTCGCATAATAGCTCGCGTCAATTACACAATACCGACGTCCGATAAATTCGGGCGCGTTAACGCGAACGCATTACTTTATTATTAATGTATTTATTGCCTATTATTTATTGTAATACATTCGCCGCTCGATATTCTAGTTTTATAAATCTGCTGTATATATTTAAATAAGTTCCGCAATTTGCATCGGACCGAACGAAACGCGCGCTGAAATATTCCGCTCGGTTCGAGCGCAATCCGACCGGAAAAACAGCATGTTTAATTTTGTGATCATATAACAGATAATTTAATGTGAAAATTAGGTATTGATGAATATAGAACGTTTTTTTTGCTTGTTTGTTTATTTTGCTGCTGTATTTACTTATGAATATTGTTGAAATTTTGAAAATGCAATGTGTTTATGTTGAATATTATTTTATACGTACTATGAAATTATATTAAATTATTATTATATATTATATTGAATTATTATTATATACAGGGCTATTCAATAGAAAGGAACAGATTTCAAACGTTTATTTCTTTTAAAGTACAAAAGTTGGAACCATAATTCCAATGTTCCTGGACAGACAAAAGTTTAAAATTTGAACAGTCCGGGCAGAAGTTCCAACCACGGCCGCGTTGGCGCTGTTATTTGTCATGTTGATTGTCGGCGACACAAAAAAATCATTTTGTGTCCTGCAATTAGCAAATCTAGAGCCCATTATTGAAGTTCAACGTGCTTTTCGCCGTCGGTTTAATAAACAACCGCCTCGTCATTAGCAGATTAACCAGTGGCATCGAAAATTCGTAGACAAGGGTTGCATCTGCAAACAGAAAAGCACGGGATGTCCACGCACATCGAATGAAAATGTCGAGCGTATTCGTATCGAAATGTTGAAGCTGTAAATTCGATAACTAGAGACCAGATGATTCGTGTGTGGCAAGAAATGAGCCACCGTTTTGATATTTGTCGTGCAACACATGGTGGTCATATGAATTCATGAAAATTGAACTTTTCTCTTTCAAGGAACGTTGGAATTGTGTTTCTATCTTTTGTCGTTTAAAAGAAATAGATGTTTAAGATCTGTTCCATTATTTTGAATCGCCCTGTACTTACAATGAAAAAAACTGTTTTTATTCCTTACTTCACTTTTATTTTTATGTGTTAGATGTACATTTCGAGTGCTAAGCACTCATTATCAATAACTAAACATAACATAACATAAAAATAAAAGTGAAGTAAGGAATAAAAACAGTTTTTTCATTGTGATTAAATACTCCACATAACTCAAATCAAACAATTAGCGCCCTGTACTTACTAGATCAAATTATTATATGTTGTAAAATAGAGATTTCCATAAAATAAAAAAATAAAATAAATAAATAAACACAGGAACTACAGAGGGATATCTATACAGTCTTGTATTGCAAAAATGTTGGACAAGTTGGTGGCAGATCAATTAAAATGGTTTCTTGAACAAGTATTAATACCTGAACAACATGGTTTCTGTAAAGGACGCCCGATAATGTCAAACCTATTACTGTTTAAATCGTTTCTTTTTGATGCCTTGGAAGAATGAAGTCAAGTGGATTGCATCTACACCGAGTTCTCCAAGGCATTTGATCGTGTCCACCATGATTTACTCGTTTCTAAACTTTCCAACATGGGTCTAGATGATATGAGTACGAAATGGATTAATAGTTACCTTACCAATAGAACTCAATTGGTTAAAATCGATAACCACGTTTCTGGGTGTATTGATGTCACCTCGGGTGTGCCCCAAGGCTCGCATTGCGGGCCTTTGTTATTCTTATTATTCATCAATGACATTTCACTCAATTTTAAAGCTTGTACATTTCTTATTTATGCCGATGACCTAAAATTATTTAAACAAGTTTTAAATGAAAGTGATTGTAAGGCGATTCAGGATGATTTAATGCATTTAGAACAGTGGTGTTTTATAAATAAACTTGATCTTAACGTAAAGTTATGTTATAAAATTACTTACTTCCGGAAAAGAAATATCTTTGATTACACATATACAATTAACAATAGTTCGCTCTCATCTGTTAAAGTTGTAAATGATTTACGTGTTTTATTTGACCAAAAATTGACTTTTGAGGAACATATATCTCAAATCACATGCAAGGCCAGTAAAACGTTGGGGTTTGTTAATCGGTTTTCGTATAATTTCTCAGCTAATACTTTGCGCCACTTATATATTTCGTTAGTACGTCCTATACTCGAATATGCTGCACCTGTATGGTCCCCTCATGTCAGCTGTGATGTCACCAGAGTGGAAAGAATCCAAAATAAAACTTGAGACTTTATGCCTATCGAAGTGGACTGAATAATTATGATAAATTGTACATTCGCAATGTTTTAAATATTCCCTTGTTACACACACGTAGACTTGTTGCTGATTTATGTATTTTATATAACTTAATTAACGGAGATTTGATATGCAGTAATTTGTTAGTTCAACTTAATTTTAGTACATTGCTGCCTCATTTACGTAGACATAATAATCTTTTAAAAATAAAATTCCATTCGTCAAATTACGGATTTAACAATACTATATGAAGAACTATGAGATTATTTAACACATTGCCGAATGATATTGACTTGTTTAATTCATCAATCTCATTGTTTCGTAAAAAATGTTTAGACTACTTAAACTCTATTAATGAATAACATGTGTCTTTATAGTTTATAGTTCGTGTGTATTTTGTTACTCACACAAGTATAATTTAACTTTTAGTTTATTTGAATAATCTTGTAGTATCTAAGCCAGCATAAGCGCCCATTTTTGTATTATTGTTATCGATATGTTTAATTTTTGTATTATTGTAAAAGTCGAAACGTGAATAAATAAATAAATAAATCCCATTTATTTCTCTATACTTTATAGAAACTTTGAAAAACATTGTTTTATCATGTTTTATGAAAACATGTAGTTTTTAGTAATAAATATTTTATACAATGCTAAAAGGAATTCATAGAGTGCTTATGGTACAAACAAATGATATGTGCAAATTTGATAGTGAATCATTTAAATTGACTATAATTCTACTTATTTCATTGAGGGAGTTTTATCCCGATGCATATATGCTGTAAATTTTTAGGAAATTTGAAGTTCCGAACGATTGTATTCCACTCCCAGGCTAAGCATGAAGTAAAATTTCGAGTTTAGAAAAGCCTGAAAATTTGGTTTGGTCGTGTAGCGCGTAGCGCTACGCGACCAAACCAAATTTTCAGGCTTTTCTAAACTCGAAATTTTACTTCATGCGCCACGCGTATAATACACTGATTTCAAGTGAAGTTTATTTGTTCACAATGTTTCAGTGTTTTCAGTGTCTAATACACGTGGCGCGTGAAGACAAATTTTGAGTTTAGAAAAGCCTGTAAATTTGGTTACGTTCCTATAAAGGGAATTTATCTCTTAAGTACGCTTTTTAAACAGAGTTCAATGCAAAACTTTTAACGAGTATTTTCCAATCCTATATTAAGCCTGAAGTAAAATTTCACGAAGCGTTATGCGATCAAACAAATTTTCAGGCTTTTCTAAACTCAAAATGTTACTTCATGCGCCAGGCGTAATCAACACTGAAAACACTGAAATATTGTAAACATGTGAACGTCGCTTGAAATGAGTGTCTTATACGCGTGGCGCATGAAGTAAAATTTCGAGTTTAGAAAAGCCTAATTTGGCTCGGTCGCTTCGCTTCGCTACGCGCCCGAGCCAAATTTTCAGGCTTTTCTAAACTCGAAATTTTACTTCATGCTTAGCCTGGGAGTGGAAAACACTTGCTTCAAGCTTCAAATTAAATTCTCTTTACAAAATCAGATTGATTGCGGGAGTGAAAAACACTCGTTTTAAGCTTCAAATTGAACTCTTTTTAAAAAAGAAGATTTATTGCATATAATTACGATATGTACGAGTATACTAAAAAGATGCAAGCGTATTTCAAACTCACTGTCTCTTGATCCCAATTTTGATTTGCTTTCATAATCCCATTCTTAATTTATGTCAAAACTAAAGCAAGTACATTTGTGATTTTTATTACTTTTACTTGCATTTCATCTTACACCAATATTAAGAATTAGTCTCTGTTGCTTTAATAGCAGTATAATTTGTTAATTCTAATTTATAATGTGTATATTCTGATGTAAAAATGTTTATTGCCGTTAATAAAGGAATTTGAAATTAGAAAACTCCCTGTATGTGCCATAGTGTTGGTATTTTTTATTGCTACTTTATTTAACTTTAATATTTATTTTACCAGTTCAAATTTCACAAAATTTATGCGAGTTCCTAAACATCTCAACCATTTGTACTTGACAAAAATATCAACAAGAAAAATCTCGTTATTAACCCCCCCACACCGTTTCGTAAACAATAAAAAAGGGTCAAAAAACTTTTTCTCGCTATCCCTGCGGAACCGGAGGTGGTAAAGTTTATCAAAAATTGCGTTCCGCCCCTTGAATTATATACACACGGCCGTATAAAAAAGAAGTGGTCGGTCCAAAGAAGAAGGGGGGTGGGATGAATCTGTTAAGGTGGCGGTCGGGCCCTGAAAATCTCGATTCCGCCCCCCAGCCGCCGCCGCCGCCCGGAAGAAGTCGCAAAAATAAACATGCCCCGATTCGTCCCGCGGGACGCGACCCGTCCAAGTAATCTCGAAACGTCGAACTTAATCTTTTTCAGAAAGTTTAAATTACGTTTAGGTATAATCACTTGAATTATTACGCTACTTTTAAACGGTTTTTATGCGGTTTATTTAATTTTCTTTCTATTTAAACTTTCGACTAATTTAATATGTCTATTATTAATCTCTTAGTAAAGACGAGTTTTTATTTAAACTAATAATCTATTATTTATAATAGATTAATAAATTAAACGTTTAACATAAAATGCTAACCAATTGGACTAAAATTAATATTTTCAAAATTCCGTGCTTATTTCTCTAGCTGTACTCATGTAGATTAGGAATATGTTTTTTATTTTATTACAAATACAGTTTTACAGCACTCAAATTAAACCTGGCTCGCGGGAATGGCTCCAGCGCCGCCATTTTGTAATTTTATGCAATAAAATAAAAATTGTGAAGACTGCAAGATATGGTTAACAACGAGCATGAATTTTATCATTCCGTAACTTATCCTTTCTTAAAAAAATAAACGCGTTCTCCTTATAGCACGTTTTTTTTTTTCAAAACGGCACATAGCCTAGAACTCAAAGTTTAATTATTTTTATTTCAATTTTTTACCATTTCTTTAAAACAACATCCTGCAGGATATTTTATTTTTTTAATTTATTTTATTTATTTATTTATTTATCACTTTAGCTACAATTAATGTTGAATAACATAGTTGTAAGATGTGAACGTCAAGGAAGAGAAGTTACAGAAATTTGTACTACAGATATGTTTAATTATTACCACTGCCGTCGATGGAAGTAGGGAATAACAATAAGTAGTTGTCAACTGAGTAAGCAGGATGAGCTATAAGTATATTTTTTATATATGTTTTAAATTTAGAATAATCTAACTTCTTAACATTATCTGGAAGTAGATTAAACATTTTTTTCCCTTCGCAAAAATATGCTCTATTCATAAGAGTTGTGTGCGATTTATCTAACCGCAGTAGATTACAATGTCTAGTTTCATAATTGTGATGTTGACTTGACGTAAGGAAAACATTAAGATTTTGTTTTATGTAACATAGCATCTTGTAGACATATATTCCATACCGTGTTAACATTTTTTTTGCTACGAATACATGTTTACATGTATCTAGTCTCTGAAGACCAAACATTGATCTAATAATTTTTTTCTGTGCCATGAATACATTATGAGCATCAACTGCTCTTCCCCATGCCAGTATATTAAAAGACAGGTGAGGGTAGGCAAATGCATAGTACAGAGTCATTAAAGTATTTTCTTCTGTTTCGTCCTTAATTCTAAGGATTACAAAATGTGCCTCACTTAACTTTCTACAAACATGATCGGTGTGGTTTCTCCATGTCAATTTCCGATCTATGTGTACACCTAGGTACTTTACACAGTCTACGAGCGGGTATTTGATGTCATTTACTATGATTTTGAAGTCATTTGGCAGTTGACGTTTCTTACCTATATGCATACATACCGTTTTAGACGAATTTAATATTAAGTGATTGGCGGCACACCATTCATTCATTCTGTGTATGACATTTGTTATTTTGTCAATTAATTCAGTACGACTGTCCGCTGTCACTAATATTGCGGTGTCATCAGCAAATATCAATGCGGTTTCTATCAAGTATTCCGGAAGGTCATTGATAAATAAAAGGAACAAAAGTGGGCCTAATACTGACCCTTGCGAAACACCATAAAACGTTTGTTTACAAGTAGATTTAAATTTATTAACTTCAACATAGAAACTTCGGTTTGATAGGTAAGAAAGTAACCATTTAGAAAAATGACCTCTAAATCCATATGCTTCAAGTTTTGTTATTATAAAATTTATATCAACACAATCAAAAGCTTTCGTCAGGTGGAACAGCAAAAGCACAACGTATTTTCTTTTATCTAGTTTATTTATGGCAAAATCTATAAATAAGCAAAGTGCTGTTTCGACCGACTTTTTAGGCGTAAATCCATTTTGGTTACAATTTATAATGGTGTTAATTCGTAAGTTGTTATTCATTCTATTACTAACTATCTTTTCAAATATTTTTGAAAATAATGATAGTAATTGTATAGGCCGGTAGATGCTCAAGTCTTCCTTACTACCCTTTTTAAATACTGGTGTAACACGTCCTATTTTTAAACAATCAGGAAATACAGATTCTTTAATAGACTCATTGTATAGATATAGTAAGTGTGGAAGAATACTACTTGTGATTGATTTTAATGTGGTAAGTGAAATTTCATCTGGACCAGGTGAATTTTTAGAAAATGTATTAATTACTTTAATAATGTCAGCTTCAGTAATGGGTTCAATATAAAATGAATTTGAGTTTACAAAATTTGTTATAGTGCATTTGCCTAAATGTGAATTTTGGAACATTTTTTGTACTAAATTTGGAACAATATCCGAAAAGTAATCTGCGAAGCTTTCTGCAATTACTATGGAAGAAGTTTTTATATTATTATCAAAACAGGCTTTTCGATAAGTTGCATTTTTGATTTTATTTGTACAAATCAATGATTTTTTAGAGTAATAATTGAACATCCTGTAGAGAAATACGTACAGGATTTTCGATGAGTTAAATTTTTAATTTATTTGTACAAATTAATGCTTTCTTAGGTCAACAATTGAACGTTTAACTTCATATGCTCACCAATCGCACTAAAGTTAATATTTTCAAAATCCCGTGCTTATTTCTCTAGCTGTACTTATGTAGATTAAGAATATGTTTTTTTATTTGATTACAAATGCAATTTTACAGCACTTATACTACGTGCTGCCGCGGAGCACATCAAATTAAACCTGACTCGCGGGAATGGCTTCAGAGCCGCTATTTTGTAACTTTATGCAATAAAAAAAAAAACTGTGGATACTTCAAGACATGGTTAACAACAAGCATGAATATTATTATCCTCTAACTTATCCTTCCTTAAAAAAATAAATTGCATGAAACGCGGGTTTGGCTTTGTGGGCTTTACTAGGCTTGGCAAATTATATTCATTTGGATTTACAGCTTTTGAAAGAAAGCTTTCTTCTAAAGATACTGTAGAACCATCATAACTTGCCGTTGCGCAGTGGCAAAATTGTAGGCGGAGCGAAAGATAGGTGGTCTCGATAGGTTTCGTGAAGAGTTCGAGCGCGTGGTACATTCATTTGAAGAAGTGACAGTGCGATGGATTTTCAAAGTAAATTAACTCCAGGCCGTGCACTTGCCGGCCAATCTCGTGAAATTATTAGCAATGTATGCAAATTTACAAAAAAGTGATCTTGATGCTGAGGGGAGCGACCGACCATCTACGCTGTTGAGTTATAAATGAATAGCGCGCGCGAAGAACACGTGCTTGCTTATTCCAGCGACTGTACTCGGCCGCCAAATCGCCTCTCTCTCTTGTTTCATTTTCGCTTCCTCTCTGCGCGTCTGGCCAACTTAATCTGGTTAAGCAGTACTTTTCTATTTTTGATAAAGTCCCTGTATGTTGAATAAATATCTTTGAGGTAGCTCTAAAACCAAGGCTTCACGGGTATTTTGAAAACAATATTCTGTTCTCGAACAGCCAATTTGGTTTTCGAGAAAACAAGCGTGCAATCTTTGCAATGATCGAGTTTCTTTCGTACATATATTCTCACATTGACAGTGGCCATTATGTAAGCACTCTACTCTGCGACTTGTCCAAAGCATTTGACTGCATACCTCATGAGATTCTTGTAAGAAAACTAGCATGCTATAATCTAGATAAAAGCTCTATTTCTTTTTTCAGCTCATATTTCTTAGACCGTTTTCAGTATGTTAAAATAGACGATAACAAATTTCCTTTGTCACGTATAAACCCCTAGTTATACATGACAAAGGCGATTTGTTATTGTTTATTTCAGCATACTGAAAACGGTCTAAGAAATATGAGCTGAAAAAAGAAATAGAGCTTTCTTACAAGGATCTGTTCTCGGCCCATTGTTTTTCATAATATACATAAATAATCTGGAAGAATGTGTCGGTGAAACAAACTTGATCATATAAGCAGATGACACGTCAGCCTTAAATTTTAGTAATGACATTGAAACCCTTAAATCCCGCACCGATACAACAAAAAACGAACTGAAAATTTGGTTTGGTAGCATGATGTGAATGAATCGAAGACGCAAACACTGATCGTTGGTACTCGACCTATAGAGCACCATTTTAAAGAGCAACGGGGAAAGCTCTTAGGAATAAACATTTAACCTACACTAACTTAGTGCACTCATTGCGACCAGCTTGCAAAAAAAATGAGCTGGTTGATATTTTTATTTCGAAATATCACTGCCTCCACAAAGGTTTTGCTAAATGCATATCATGCAATATTTCATTCAAAGATGACTTACGGAAATATCATATGGGGTCACTCGGCATCTAGCGATAGAATTTTTAAGCTACGAGTACGAGAGAAGATCTACGCGTTCCGTACTCTAGATTGAAGAAAACTCGTGGAGGTGTCAATTATCGCTGCCAAAAAATATAAAAGAGCTAAATGTTTGTCAGTACAAAAAGCATATAAATAACCATTTCATCTGCCTGATGAAGCCACTGTGTGGTGAAACATGTTGCAGTGTTCAACAATAAA
This sequence comes from Philonthus cognatus, assembly GCA_932526585.2. Lineage (NCBI taxonomy): Eukaryota > Metazoa > Arthropoda > Insecta > Coleoptera > Staphylinidae > Philonthus > Philonthus cognatus. The sequence goes on along the minus strand of OW052245.1, from coordinate 81,193,117 downwards.
AGTGAAACCCTCCCAACTGCGTTGTTTTATTTCAAATATAAATAACCTTTTAATACAAAATTGTGTATTTAATATCGATTATTTTTATAATATTACGTATTAGTGTATAAGTACATATTGTAATTCTGATGATGACGAGTGTAAATATTTTTTGTAAATTATAATACTATAAAGATCTTGTAGTGGAGGCGGGTACTTTGTGAAACATTGTAAATATTTAAATAATTACACTGATTACTTTTTTGTATTTACTTTTTATTTTAAACTGTGACTAGTATAAATTAAAACAAGATAAATCCACGTTTTCTAACCACCTCATGGAAGAAGGACATACTTTTGGTGAAGATTTACTTTTAGTCTTGCATTGTGTGGAAAAGGGCCGTAAAATGAACCTTCTGGAGTCATTAGCGATTTACAAAGCAAAACTGAATCCGGAAATCCCACTAATAAATGACCAGACGGAAATTATGTATACTCCTCTTTTCGACACTTTTTTGCCTATTATAAATTTTAAGTATATCTAATGTTAGTTTAAGTAGATAGTTTGATAATGGCTCGCTGTTGAGCCGAAACTAGTCACAGTTTAAAATAAAAAGTGAATACAAATAAGTAATCAGTGTTAATTGCTTAAATACAATAAAGAATTAAAAAAATATATAACACAAGGAAAAGATCAATAGTTAATCCACTTGTCGAATCAAAACAGGAAAACACAATTTCACAGACCCTACATTTATTTCTATGTACTTTTTCGAAAAAACAATCTTTGCACGTAAAAATTGAAATTGTAAATTATAATTTTTGTTGCGGGGCGTCGTTAAGTGACATAAATACGGTTTTCATAGGAGAGGTGCGATAAATTATAATAAATGTTTAGTAATTCTATTTTTTTTTGCTTACCCAACTCTTACATTAATTTACCTACATAATTGACACTTATAGAGCAGTCACAAAGAATTTAGTTGTAAAAAAAATCAAAACCTATTCATCCCAACCGGTAAAAGCATGTAATAAATCATACAACGGACACATAATACTCGCCCTTAATATATTTGTCCACCCCCATAATAGCCAGGCCCTAAATAAGTTATCATCCTTAGGAGGTCTGGAAGGGGGCGGCGGTGGCGGCGTCGCCTCCGCCCTCACTCACCCTCGACGGCGGTGGCTGATTCATGCCCCGCAATATCTCCACAATACCGCCCCGCAACGTTTATTATAATTTATCGCACCTCTTCTATGAAAATCGTATTTATGTCACTCAACGACGCCCCCCAACAAAAATCATAATTTACAATTTCAATATTTCAAAACGGGCGAAAAGAAAAAGGGAAACAATCCTCGTTTTTTTTCTCACCGGCGGATACGGGGTCTTGGTTTGGTCGACTTGGGGTTAATTTATCTTACTGGAAGATATTGCCTTGGTTTAGTGGAAATGTGAATCTTTCATAACATACGCAACGGAATTAAAAAATCGAATATAAAAGACTTGATTTATATACATACAAGGAGTTTTCTTTTTATGTGAACACATCCCAATTATATGCTGTAAATTTTCAGATATTGGCTGCTTTTATAAGTGTTTAATTTGAAGCTTTAAACGAGTGTTTTCCACTCCCAGACTAAGCATGAAGTAAAATTTCGAGTTTAGAAAAGCCTGAAAATTTGGTTTGGTCGCGTAGCGCGAAGCGCGGAGCGGCCAAACCAAATTTTCAGACTTTTCTAAACTCTAAATTTTACTTCATGCGCCACGCCTAAAAGAGGCTGATTTTAAGTGAAGTTTACTTGCTCACAATATTTCAGTTTTTTAGTGTTTTAAACGCGTGGCGCATGAAGTAAAATTTCGAGTTTAGAAAAGCCTGAAAATTTGGTTTGGCCGCTCCGCGCTTCGCGCTACGCGACCAAACCAAATTTTCAGGCTTTTCTAAACTCGAAATTTTACTTCATGCTTAGTCTGGGAGTGGAAAACACTCGTTTAAAGCTTCGAATTAAACACTTTTATAAAAACAGCTAATATCTGAAAATGTACAGCATATAATTGGGATGTGTTTACTTAAAAGAAAAGCTCCAATTATATGCTGCAAATTTTCAGATATTCGTTGTTTTTATAAAAGTGTTTAATTTTAAGATTTAAACGAGTGTTTTCCACTCCCAGGCTAAGCATGAAGTAAAATTTCGAGTTTAGAAAAGCCTGAACATTTGGTTAGGTCGCGTAGCGCGAAGCGGCCAAACTAAATTTTCAGGAAAGAAACTCGATGCAAAACAATTCTTAAAACTGATAAAGGATATTCTTTTAGCGGAGGCCTTCTATAGTTAGATGAGTACTTAAACCACGATTTTACTTGCACAAGAGTAAAGCCAATTTTAGCGCATTTAATTTAATTACACTTTTTTATTTAAAATATATAATAATTTGTATCATCTCTTTTTATATGTTCTATATGATATAATGTCCTTAGTTTTTTCAATATCTTAAACATTAGTCTTATTTTTAGTTATTACTGTTTGACACTTGACGTGTGTAAAACATTGTCTGTTACTAGCACCAAAAAAAAAAAAGTCAAGTCACGTCGAATAATATAAAATAAAAATTACTTTCGAAAATGTATAGGTAACTTGACGATTTTAATTATGTTTCTACTAAATTACTTAATAAGTTAATTTAATTTATTTCAAACTACCTTATTTAGTAATTTAATAAAAAATAATTAAAATCGTCAAATTACCTACAAATTTAAGAAAGTTTTTTTTGCAATTTAATGATTTGCTTGTATTGCCATCCGTATGAGGATCAAGAGTGAAACTCTAGCATCCGCAACCGTTGCTTTCCTGAGAGAATTTTCTTATGTTATTTTTATTAATGAAAATAAATATTAGGTCGTTTCAACATAAACATTTATATAAATTGAACCAAACAGAATATATCCCTATTTAGTAACAAATTGTGTGATTATAAACCAAAGCAGCACATGTCGTTTCTTTATAAACCAAAACAAATAGCAACATGTGCACGTCCATGTTCCGGTTTCGAAAATTTCGTTCTACACAAAAGCAAACACAAACACACGCGTGCGATGGTAATGTTGATGGCGATGGACGCAACTCGCCATTTGCATAACTGCAAACGGCACGCAAATTAAACATAATAAAGCGGCGGCCAATTCGCGATGGCCCATTAGGGGCCCGAACGTGCATTTCGCAAAAACAAAAAATAAAAAAAAACATACTGTTTGGCTGATGCATAAAAAATATTTATAGTCCGATAAATATCTCCGACACGGACGTATGCATGTAATCACTCTTTTCGCGTTTGGGCTTGGTGTTCTAGTGGCTGGTACTTTTATTAATGATTTTCGGTTCACGATAAGTTTTTTTATTATTATTTATGGGCGGATGTTTATGAAATTTTATGAACAAAATAGCACTCTACATTAAATTAATAGTCGTTTATGAAATTAAGTAGTTTGAATTCCCCGCTTTTCAGCGATTAAATTAAAGCGTTGGATATTTTTTTAAACAGGTGTTTTATTGTAGCTAAAAGGAGTGATTAAACTCGACTAGTTATGACAAGATTAGCTTTAATATTATTTAATAGTATCCCAGACTAAGCATGAAGTAACATTTCGAGTTTAGAAAAGCCCCGTGAAAATTTGTCTCGGGTGCACAAACAAATTTTCTGGAATTTTCTAAACTCGAAATCTTACTTCATGCGCCACGCGTATAAAACACTGATTCCAAGTAAGGTTCAAATATACATACATTTCACAATATTTTAGTGTTAATGCGCGTGGCGCATGAAGTAAAATTTCGAGTTTAGAAAAGCCCAGAAAATTTGTCTCGGGTCGCTGCGCGACCCTCGACTAATTTTCACGGGGCTTTTCTAAACTCGAAATTTTACTTCATGCTTAGTCTGGGAGTGGAAACACTCGTTAGAAGCTTTAATATCTGTCGAGTTATTAGTCTGAGAAGTATTTGTTTCAATGAAAATTTGGAAACTTTTCTCAGTGAGACAAAATTTTTGCAGAAAGTTGCTATTAATTTTTAATCGCTTTCATATTTTGTAAATATTCCGGAAACTATTAGCAAACTTAATTTTTCTTTATGTTTAATAGTAAAGATTTAAAGGGAAGCATCTTTAAAATTCAAAAATTTTGTTTTGCATATTCAAATAATTTCTAAGCTCGAAATTTTACTTTTTGTTTAATAAACTTATGCCACGCGTATTAAACAATTAAAATACTGAAACATTGTGAATAAGTAAACTTCACTTGAAATCAATGTCTTATACGCGTGGCGCATGAAGTAAAATTTCGAGTTTAGAAAAGCCCAGAAAATTTGTCTCGGGTCGCTGCGCGACCCTCGACAAATTTTCACGGGGCTTTTCTAAACTCGAAATTTTACTTCATGCTTAGTCTGGGAGTGGAAAACACTCGTTCGAAATTTCAAATTAATTGCTTTTCTAAAATCGACGAATGCCTGAAAATGTACAGCATACACCGGGTGTTCGATAACAAAAAAACAACGAACGACATAACTCTGTGAGTTATTGACTAATTTGAGTGAACTTAAAAAACTAAATCAATGATTGTTTTATTACCATAAATTGGTAGTAATTATATTTTTTTAAATTAACTTCATTACCAAATAGTAGTCTGCTTTAATTTTTCAAATAGCTGCATGTACTTTTCTCATTATATTATACAAGACATTGTATTTCTGAATCCAATTACGCCTGATAAGTTGATTTTAACTCAATGTTTATGCGAAAAAAAAATATCTTCTTCACCTGATTTTCTGGCATTAAATATAGTGTGCCTTAAAAAAGAATTGGTCTTTTAATACTGTTTAAATTGTTTATTGGTTAATATTTAATCTGTGTTTTTCGTTATCTAATTAATTATGGATTCACAGTTTGTTATTATTTTAAATGCAACTTTATAATTAATAAATACTTCTTTTTTTGTTTTAAATATACATAATGTATACGCTGTAAATTTTCAGGTATTCGCCGATTTTATAAAAGAGTTCAATTTAGTGTTCGAACGAGTAATTCCACTTCCAGACTAAGCATGAACTAAAATTTCGAGTTTAGAAAAGCCCCGTGAAAATTTGTCTCGGGTCGCTGCGCGACCCTCGACAAATTTTCTGGGCTTTTCTAAACTCGAAATTTTACTTCATGCGCCACGCGTATTAAACCCTGAAATATTGTGAAGTTAGAAATACACTTTAAAAGTAAATAAAAATTGAAATATTTGAATAACTAACATTTTTCTTCTCGCATTCTAGTCAGGCTAAATAATACAATGTATCAAATTTACTAATTTAGTTAGTAATTAAAAAATAATATTATAAAGTTGCGTTATTGCAATAAAATAGGTTAAATTAATACTAGCACTACATATTTATTCTATAATGTAGGGACTTATTTGTTGGGTAGTTATTATTCATCTTTAACATAACCTCAAAATATATAATATTTAGTACACTAATTATAATTTTTGAATAACATAATGTTATATAGAAGATTTATTTTAATTTATTTCTACTAAAATATTGAACAAACCACAAGAAATTGGGAATTGTTGGATTCAGAAAAATAATGTCTAATGTAATAAAATTTAAAAATCACAGGCAGCCATTTAAAAATGCTAGTTGGCTATTTGGCAATGAAGTTAATATTGAAAAAAAAATCAATATTTATGACATTTCTTAGTATTTAAAGGGCCATTTACTTTGGTTTTTAGTTCAATAAAATCGATCAATAAATAACAGAGTTATGGCGTTAGGCGTTTTTTATCGAACACCCGGTATGCTGTAAATTTTTAGGCATTCGTCGATTTTATAAAAGCGTTTAATTTGAAGTTTCGAACGAGTGTTTCCACTCCCAAACTAAGCATAAAGTAAAATTTTCGGTATACATGATGTATTCCTTTCTTCACTTTTGTTTTCAATTATCCATTATCCATTATCCATAGCTACCTAGCTAGCAGTTAGCTACTGATAATCGGTACATAGTACCCGAAATATACATCTCGCATCGAAAAATAAAAGTAAAAAAAAGAATATAACTGCGTTTTAATTAAGTGACTAAAAATCTTTACGTAACTCAAGTAACTGAATTAATACATGATGTATAATTAAATATGTTTATTTAAAAGTGACATGTTGGATTGTAATTTGGTAAAATAAAAATAAATACAAATCTTATTTTACTAAATTAAAATACATAATGAAAATCGAACTAAAAACCCTGGAAATCAAACATAATTTAATTTAAAATTATAAATCTGGAACATTTTAAACCCGAAGTAAAAGGGAAATAATCAGCTTTCCCGTCACTTCAGCTCTTTCAATAATAAATGAACCACTATAATCTAGGCGAAAAAATAGTTATCCATTATCCCGTTCAAAAATAATATTAATGCAAAAGTTGCACGCAAATCCCATAATTAATGGCCGCCTCGTCGGCTTGCCAACGTGAAAATGCGAATGGGGTGGAAACGGTGTGCAAAAAAAAAGAGGGGTTGAACTGTGAGTGGTACTTACGTCCACTTACCACTCTAGTAATTTGCGAAATGCAGCTATTTTTTACCTCTCCTCCGCCAAACTAAGAGTCGGCAAAGGAACGCCCTCGAGGCAAGCCCTTTAAAAGTTTGATTTTCTTCTTTGTTTAAGAAACACCATTCTAATGATAATTATTAGATCCAATAAAATACTCTGCACATTTTATGATAAAAATATATGTAAACTAAAATAAAAATAACCCTAGAGGGTATTTATACTAGCGCTATTAAAGATGGATTTTTTTTTACTTTTTATGTAGTTAATACTAAGTAAAAAAATATAGATACTAAGAGACATGACAAAATTAGGTGCATTGTGTTGTCAACTGACATTGTTACTTGGCGCTTAGTTACCATGCTCGGTTTTTGTATAGCTGAGTCAAATGTTTTAATGCACTAAATAACGGGATATAATTTAATTCAAATCAAGCCTTAGCCCTATTATGAGCCTGGTTCTGGTTCTAGTTCTGGTTCTTTGGGGAGTACGCATTTTTGCACTGCACTTAGGCCTCATTAGGCCCATTGTGCTTCCTCCCGTCGATTACCCAGTCTCAGCGTAGCCAGCCTACCTGGTTTAGGTAGTCTAGCAAAGCCGAGGTGGGTAGATCGCTTATGTAGGCCATTGTAGGCCATCTTTTACCCAGGAAGGAGCCTCTAGTTGACGAGAGTGCCGGGCAATCGCTGAGAATGTGTCTGGCAGTTTATTCTTCCATGTTACACTCTCTGCCGGAGAGTCGACTATCCCCATCCTGTATAGGTGTGCGCTTAGCCCGCAGTGACCAGTCAGGACGGCAGTTCCATTATGAGCCTTGTACTGCTGATATCAATTGGTTCCCAAGCAGTTCCAACTACATTTAGTCATTTTAATTCCGGTCAATAAAAAATGGTCCTATAAAACCATCCCCCTGAAAACTTTAAGTTTATGGTACTTGGTACTTGGTTTTTTGGGACCAATATCTCACCATCTAAGGAATATGACGACTATGTAACAGGAAAGTCGATTCGACCCTAAACAGAATATTTCGAAGAAATTAGTAATTGTTGTTTACTTTATCCATAACATCTTTACAAAATTTTATTCGACGACCATGGTCAGCCGCCAAAACTTCTTGTATCGATTTAACTTCCAAAGGCATTAAACCATTCCTTTTAAATAGTTTATGCACTTCTGATTTTTTGGCATTAATATCTGGATTTTCTGCAAGGGCTCGTGTTGATAAAGTGTCATTTTTTGTTATGATATTGCGAACCATAATTTTTACATTTTAGCTTCTTCACATTGAGGCCTCTGTTCCCTTACATGATGAATTCACAGAACCAGTTTCCTCAAATAAATGTATAACATAGAAGACCGAACTGATGCTTATTGTCACATCGTATGCCAAAACAAACAAATTATTTGCGGGTCTATGAATGCAGAATAACTTCTATAAAACCATTTAACAATGATTTAAAAAAGAAAACACTTGGTTAAATTTCATTATTATTTTGAGAATGACTTAAAGTCGAAACTAGTTGGAATAAAAATATTAGTGAAATTTAACCGTTTTCTTTTTTAAATCATAGTCAAATATGTTTCACCACGTGAAAGATGAGAAACTTGTCCAAGACCATTTAACAATTCAAGTTTTTTGTTCCGTTGTTAACATTTTGAAAAAAAAAAAAATTACCTTTACTTTAGTGTATCAAATTTGAAGCTATCTAAGTCAAATTGACATGCATTTTGCAGTAACAATGATGCAGTCTATCATAATAATTAAAAAAAGACAATCACAGTGCCTACAACTACGTTACATTACTCATATTTAAATTATCAGGGGACAACGTGTATATATTTCTGAAACAGTAGGAAAAAACATCTCTTATCATATATATATACATTTATTTTTTGTTGTGATTGCATCTGACGTTTAATTTAGCGAATTCATCGGAATTCTCCGAATCACGCTTATTTCCATTATCGGGGGCGTGATAAGTGGAACTGGTGATCATTTGTTAAAGCCGCTCATTAGCGGAACCGACAGGCAAAGTTTTACAGTTACACCCCAAGTTCCTGCTGCACTTCCAAACTAATGTTTACATTCCCACTAAATAGAAAGAACGAAGGGGGAGAAAAGTTTCAAGTTCCAATAAGACAAGTAAAACATACTGGTATGGGTAATTATATTATGTTCGTAGTTGAGTTTTTATTTTACTACAATCCCCACAAGTGATTTAATTAATTTTTAATAATAATACTCAACTTGTAAGTATTATTGGGGATCGAACATTTATCTCAACGTTAAGGTTGTTTTAAATATATAATAACAAAAAAATGCAATTATGTACTAAATCTACGAAATGCGTTCTAGTTGTAACACCTCCGATTTTTTTTTCTCAGGACTGAAAACAAATAGAAACATGCGGTTTATTTTAACCATTAATCTTAAATTAGTCTGAAAACCGGACAGAGATTACAATGATATTTGATACAAAAGATCACTTGGCTCTGAAACTAAAACAACTCAGTTTGGACGGTTTTGCTGTATCATTGAACATTGCAACAATATCTACATAAGTAGTATACAATTTTCCAGTCTGACACTGCATGCAAAAACTTGTCATTAAAGCTTCCTACATACAAAACGTAAAAAAAACATAAGACAAGACACACAAGACATGCGAACTGGTTGTGGATGCATTATATCATCACTGTACAGTAGATAGAACTCTAGCGACAACGCCGAGAGTGAGGACTATTTTTGATACTTAAAATTTCGGGTAAGCGCCATCGCTAAAAAAAATCCATGGTCACCATCGTTCTGGGACAGCGATGAGGTAATTTTTCTTCATTGCGTTTCAAAGGGCACTAAAAATGAAGGTGTGGATGTTGGCGTATGCGGTTGATATGGTGTTGCTGGCGAAAGAATGGGGAGAAATGAAAGAGATGTTACAAAGGGTACATGGATAAGCGAGGTTTGTGAGTAAATGCAGGAAAAACAAGATGGATGAAATTTAGAAATAGAGGAAGAGAAGAACAAATGAAAGAATTTGTATGGAAGGGTGAAGTGATCGAAAGAGTAAACAAGTTTAAATATTTAGGTTTTGTGTAAAATGGTGTAGGGGTTACAGGGAACACGCCAGATGGGTCCAACTGAAGGCAAGGAAAGCGTGGTATGTGGTGAAGGAGAAGTGGGGATAGTTGCTGGAGGGGAATTTTCAGATGGTGTGCAAACTGTGGGACGCATGCGTTAAACCAATTTTAATGTATGGGGTGAAGGCATGGGAAATGAGAGCGTATGAAGGTATCGAGAGAGAGAGCAGGTGACGTTCCTGAAGCAGCTTCTAGCGGTGGAAAAATCAACGCCCAGATATATTATGCTTCAGGAAACGAATAGAGCATGTACCAGGCCTATTCAGATAATAACTGAACAATTTGCATTACGCGCCAATAGAGATGTTTGATGATTGCTGTTGACAGCACTGCCTTGCACATAATCTAAGAGCACTCGCTTACAAACGAGACGCGAATGCTCTTAGATTGTTGATATTTCGTTTAGTTTTCATAATATTCTTATTTAAGTGCAACGTGTTTAAGTAGTACTGGCGATTTTTGAAATGAGCGAGTTGTAATGTAATTTTTTGCGTTAAACTGGGGAAAACGTTCACAGAAACGTTTAATCTTTTGAAACAAGCTTATGAAGATGATGCTCTGGGTCGTACGCAATGCTACCACTGGTTTTTACGATTTAAAAGTGGTCGTCAGTCAATTCAAGATTATCCTTAATCAGGAAGGCCTTCCACTTCAACTGATAACTCCCACGTTCAGAAAATCAACGATCTGTTGCGTGCAAATCGCCGATCGACTGTCAGAGAATTTGCAGAAGAGGTTAGCATCTCAACTAGGTCATGCCATGCAATTTTGGCTTAAAAATTGAACATGCGAAGAGTTGCAGCAAAATGTGTTCCTCGATTGATCACCGAACAATAGAAAGGAGATCAAGTGGACATTTGTCGGCAACTCCTTGAACAAGCCAATGACGATGAAACCAAGAATCATAACGGGAGACGAAAGCTGGGTTTACGGCTACGACATTGAGACAAAAGTTCAATAATCACAATGGATTAGCAAAGGTTTCTAACGTCCAAAGAAAGCACGTCAGTGTCGATCCAATGTCAAAGTAATGTTTACTGTTTTTTTCGACTTTCATGGAATTGCACAAAAGTTCAATAATCACAATGGATTAGCAAAGGATTCCCACGTCCAAAGAAAGCACGTCAGTGTCGATCCAATGTCAAAGTAATGTTTACTGTTTTTTTTTTCGACTTTCATGGAATTGCACAAAAGTTCAATAATCACAATGGATTAGCAAAGGATTCCCACGTCCAAAGAAAGCACGTCAGTGTCGATCCAATGTCAAAGTAATGTTTACTGTTTTTTCGACTTTCATGGAATTGCACAAAAGTTCAATAATCGCAATGGCTTAGCAAAGGATTCCCACGTCCAAATAAAGCACGTCAGTGTCGATCCAATGTCAAAGTTTTTTTCGACTTTCATTGAATTCTTGCGTTAAGGTGAAACAGTGAAGCGTGTGTACTATCAAGGCATTTTGCAAAGGTTGCGTGAAAAAATCCGCAAAAAGAGACCAGAGTTGTGGACAGACAACTCATGGTTCTTGCAACATGATAATGCGCCCGCACACTCAGCTTTGGTAATTCGTCAGTTTAATGCCAAGAATCAGATGACTACTCTCCCGCACCCTCCTTTTCGCTAGACCTAGATCCGTGCGATTCCTATTTCCGATATTAAAATCAGTGCTGAAAGGACGCCGTTTTCAGAGTATTGAGGACATCAAAGCAAATTCATCACAGACCTTACAGGTCATCTCAAATGAACCTATCTAGGAAAGCTTCACTTCACGATATAGAAACACTACTGGGAAAACTTTGTGAATAGGGGAGGAGAGTACTTTGAAGGGGACAAAGACCAATAATCTGCAAAATGAACAACAAAGTTTAAAAAAATCAAGTTCGGTTATTATCTGAACAGACCTCGTATGCATGGAGAGACAATGGAAAGAGTGTCAAGATATGAGATGAAATTGATTAGATTGGGTAGTAGCAAGGTAAAAGAGGTGTGAAGAACATGAACATGTAGGGGAGAGTGATTGAAGAATGGACTGGAAAAAAAATGTATGAAAGAGCAGGGGAGTCCGAAAGTTTGGTAAATGTTTGTTATTGATAATGAGCACTTTGTGTCTTGAAATGTACATCTAACGATACAAATAAAAAGTGAAGTAAGTAATAACAGTCTTTTTTTAGTGTAATAATCACTTCACGTAAACTCAAAAACATACAGTTATTTGATAAATGAGTGGTTGAAAAAAGGGGTGGATGTGGCGGCGTGGATGAAGAAAAAATGGGAGGAAGTGGAAAGGCAAGGCGCGTAGGGTTTATTGAAAGAGAAGAAGAAGTGGGTACAATCCTCTATATAAAAGGTGGCAGGTACACGGGAAACGGCCAGGGTACCTCATCAATAGTTCAGTAAGTAGAGGAGAGAAGGTAACACTGGTTAGGGTGGGGGAGAGAGGAAGAAAGGTATGGATGGATGAAGAAAATGGTAGGTGTGTGTTGTGCGGGAGTGGAAGGGATACGTGGAAGCATTTAGCGGATGAGTGTAAGGAGATAAAGGAGGAATGGAAGAGAGGTAGTAAAAGGATAGAGGAGTGGATGCGAGAGGACGGGGCAGGTTTAAAAATTGTGATGAGATTAGGATGGGAACGGGAGAGGAGAAGAGTGATCTAAGAAATGGGGTAATATGTATAAATTTGCGTGGTATTGTATTTATTTGAATGTGTTTTAGTTTTGATGACAATAAAGGTTTTTTTTTTCAAAGGGCACTACAGGTGCATCCCAACAAGTTTTTTCGAAGAACAATTTACCAGCATTTCGTGAAAAACGACCAGAATAGGCGACATGTGTGCTCTTTCATGTCATATATGATTTTCTAGTGGTCAAATCAGACTCCTAAAGAAGCGTTCTCAGCGACCATAGAATCATGGCGTCGATGTTGTGAAATATGTGTACGGCTGCAGGAAGGTTATGTAGAGAAATAATTAAAGTTTCACTGATTGCGTGTGATTAGTTTTTGAGCAAAAAAATCGGAGGTGTTACAACTTAAACGCCAATTCCTGTCTAATAGTACTAGGTGCGTTTAAGTTATAACACCTCCGATTTGTTTTCTCCAAAACTAGTTACACGAAATCCGTGAAACTTTTGTTATTTCTCTGCATAACCTTCCTGCAGCCATACACATATTACACAACATCAACGCAATGATTCCATGGTCGCTGAGAATGCTTCTTTAGGAGTCTGATTTGACCACTAGAAAACCGCATATGCTATGAAAGCGCACATGTCTGCCCGGCGCATGCAACACATTCTCTTTTTTTAATACTCAGGGATGTTAGGGGTGTGTAACAATTTGGACAAATTTAAATTTTCGGGCTTTTTTAAGTAAAAGAAAAACAAACACTTGTTAGAAGCTTTAAATTGAACGCTTTTCAAAAATTCCTGCATACAAAAATGACTATATGTACATGTAGGATTACATATTATTTAAAAAAACTTAATTAATTTCTAAATTAAAAGATAAATGATTACACGAAGTGTAAATGCATTAAGTTAAGTAAGTACATAAAAGGGTGTAATTTAAGAAGCGAGGTGCGTGGATGGTAACAAGCACAGGTGCACGTAATAATGGTCCGCGTGCTGTTTTTTACAACCTGTTAGCATTAATACACTCACGAACGCATAAACTCTGGTGGGGTTATTATCATATGGAGTTACGATAATCTCCGCTAATCACTAGGATGCGGATATAATTGGCGGTTTCGCTGCAGAATAAACACCGAGCTGCCCTCCCTGTTCTTAATTATTTGCGGGCGCCGCGCGCGCGCCAATTTTCCAAATTCGTCTGAATGATTTAAGCGCCCATTAGCGGCCCACTTATTCGACGGGATTTACGGCGTGTTTGTTACCCGGGTTAATTAACCGCTAATAAGGACTAATTAACCGTTAACTACTCGTATAACAACTTTACAAGACAGACAACATTAGTTTTAACTTTAATTAAGAACATATACAGTGAATTTTTCTTTAAGGTAAACATATGCATAAGCTGTAAATTTTCCGACATTTATTGAAAGAGGTTAATTTGAAGCTTTAAACGGGTGTTTTCCACTCCCAGACTAAGCATGAAGTAAAATTTCGAGTTTAGAAAAGCCCCGTGAAAAGGGTCGAGGGTCGCGCAGCGACCCGAGACAAATTTTCACGGAGCTTTTCTAAACTCGAAATTTTACTTCATGCGCCACGCGTATAAAACACAGGTTTCAAGTGAAATTCAAATGTACATAAATTTCACAATATTTTAGTGTTTAATACGCGTGGCGCATGAAGTAAAATTTCGAGTTTAGAAAAGCCCAGAAAATTTGTCTCGGGTCGCTTCGCGACCCTCGACAAATTTTCACGGGGCTTTTCTAAACTCGAAATTTTACTTCATGCTTAGTCTGGGAGTGGAAACACTCGTTAGAAGTTTTAAATTGAACACTTTTATAAAAACATATATGCACAGAGTTTACCTTTAAAGTATACGTATTCTAAATTTAGCTTATTTTCTTTAAATCTTTAGATATTCGTCGTTTTCTTAAATGAGTTCAATTTTAGGCTTTTAACGGGTGTTTTACACTCCCAGACTAAGCATTAAGTAACATTTCGAGTTAAGAAAAGCCCCGTGAAAATTTGTCGAGGGTCGCGCAGCGACCTGAGACAAATTTTCTTTGCTTTTCTAAACTCGAAATTTTACTTTATGCGCCACGCGTATAAAATTAATGTATGCGATCCAAGACAAATTTTCTGGGCATAATATGTAATTATTTTTAACGAAACGAAAACTTAATGAGATAAAAAGATGAAGTCATTTACTTAATAGTGAGATGCTTTACCGATGTTAAGATAGCCATAGATTTTCCAACCACGGATTTGCCCGGCGCATCCACCATCGATCGTAAATTAAAATAAATGTTTTTCTTAATTTGAGGCATATTATTAATAAAACAAAGAAAACTAAACTAATTCCAGCCCTAAAAATAAAGCTCATCCAAACTTAAATTTATTTTCGTATATAGGCTTTATCAAACACAAATAGATAGTCCTCCCAAAAGCATGTAATAAAATGACCAGATTTCAAACTTAAACTAAAAGTATGAAGTTGTGATTAAAATTATTTCTTTTAACTTTGACGTGTAGCTTAAAGCCTAACTAAGCTATTTAAGCTATAAAATTTTAGCAAAAATGTTAAATGAATTTTTTATAATTTTTTTCCATTCGAACGACTCGAACAAAATGACCAGATTTCAAACTTAAATTAAAAATATGAAGTTGTGAATAAAATTATTTCTTTAAACTCTAACGTGTAGCATAAAGCCTAAGTAAGCCGTTTAAGCTATAAAATTTTGGCAAAAATGTTAAATGAATTTTTGATAAATTATTTCCATCCGAACGACTCGAATAAAATGACCAGATTTCAAACTTAAATTAAAAATATGTAGTTGTGATTAAAATTATTTCTTTTTACTCTGACGTGTAGCTTAAAGCCTAACTAAGCCATTTAAGCTATAAAATGTTGGCAAAATGTTAAATGAATTGTTTATATTTTTTTTCCATCCGAACGACTCGAATAAAATGACCAGATTTCAAACTTGAATTAAAAATATGTAGTTGTAATAAAAATTAATTCTTTTAACTCTGACGTGTAGCTTAGAGCCTAACTAAGCGATTTAGGCTATAAAATTTTGGCAAAAATGTTAAATGAATTTTTTATAATTTTTTTCCATCCAAACGACTCGAATAAAATGACTAGATTTCGAACTTAAATTAAAAATATGTAGTTGTGATAAAAATTAATTCTTTTAACTCTGACGTGTAGCTTAGAGCCTAACTAAGCCATTTAGGCTATAAAATTTTGGCAAAAATATTAAATGAATTTTTTATAAATTTTTTCCATCCGAACGACTCGAATAAAATGACCAGATTTCAAACTTAAATTAAAAATATGTAGTTGTGATTAAAGTTATTTCTTTTAACTCTGACGTATAGCTTAAAGCATAACTAAGCTATTTAAGCTATAAAATTTTAGCAAAAATGTTAAATGAATTTTTTTTAAATATTTTCCATACGAACGACTCGAATAAAATGACCAGATTTCAAACTTAAATTAAAAATATGTAGTTATGATTAAAATCATTTCTTTTAACTCTGACGTGTAGCTTAAAGCCTAACTAAGCCATTTAAGCTATAAAATTTTGGCAAAAATGTTAAATGAATTTTTTATAATTTTTTTCCATCCGAACGACTCGAATAAAATGACTATATTTCAAACTTAAATTAAAAATATGTAGTTAAGATAAAAATTAATTCTTTTAACTCTGACGTGTTGCTTAGAGCCTAACTAAGCCATTTAGGCTATAAAATTTTGGCAAAAATATTAAATGAATTTTCTATAAATTTTTTCCATCCGAACGACTCGAATAAAATGACCAGATTTCAAACTTAAATTAAAAATATGTAGTTGTGATAAAAATTAATTCTTTTAACTCTGACGTGTTGCTTATAGCCTAACTAAGCCATTTAGACTATAAAATTTTGGCAAAAATATTAAATGAATTTTTTATAAATTTTTTCCGTCCGAACGACTCGAATAAAATGACCAGATTTCAAACTTAAATTAAAAATATGTAGTTGTGATTAAAATTATTTCTTTTAACTCTCACGTGTAGCTTAAAGCCCAACTAAGCTATTTAAGCTATAAAATTTTGGCAAAAATGTTAAATGAATTTTTTTTAAATATTTTCCATCCGAACGACTCGATTAAAATGACCAGATTTCAAACTTAAATTAAAAATATGTAGTTGTGATTAAAATTATTTCGTTTAACTCTGATGTATAGCTTAGAGCCTAACTAAGCCATTTAAGCTATAAAATTTTGTCAAATATGTTAAATGAATTTTTTATAAATTTTTTCCATCCGAACGACTCGAATAAAATGACTAGATTTCAAACTTAAATTAAAAATATGTAGTTCTGATTAAAATTATTTCTTTTAACTCTGACCTGTAGCTTACAGCCTAACTAAACCATTTACGCTATAAAATTTGGGCAAAAATGTTAAATGAATTTTTTATAATTTTTTTCCATCCGAACGACTCGAATAAAATGACCAGATTTCAAACTTAAGTTAAATATATGTAGTTGTGATTAAAATTATTTCTTTTAACTCTGACGTGTAGCTTAAAGCCTAACTAAGCCATTTAAGCTACAAAATTTTGGCAAAAATGTTAAATGAATTTTTTATAAATTTTTTCCATCCGATCGACTCGAATAAAATGACCAGATTTCAAACTTAAATTTAAAATATGTAGTTGTGATTAAAACTATTTCTTTTAACTCTGACGTGTAGCTTAGAGCCTAACTAAGCCATTTAGGCTATAAAATTTTGGCAAAAATGTTAAATGAACTTTCTGGTCATTTTATTGGAGTCGTTAGGATGGAAAAAATTTATAAAAAATATATTTAACATTTTTTCCAAAATTGTATTGCTGAAATGGCTTAGTTAGGCTCTAAGCTACATGGCAGAGTTAACAGAAATAATTTTAATCACAACTACATACTTTTAATTTAAGCTTGAAATCTGGTCATTTTATTACATGCTTTTGGGAGGACTATCTATTTGTGTTTGATAAAGCCTATATACGAAAATAAATTTAAGTTTGGATGAGCTATATTTTTAGGGCTGGAATTAGTTTAGTTTTCTTTGTTTTATTAATAATATGCCTTAAATTAAGAAAAACATTTATTTTAATTTACGATCGATGGTGGATGCGCCGGGCAAATCCGTGGCTGGAAAATCTATGGCTATCTTAACATCGGTAGATGCTTTAATACAAAACTGACATGTGGGATTTTCATTCGTTAAAAAGGGAATTTATAAAAAGCGTTTACAGTTCTTTCAGTTTCATCTCCATTCGTATATTGACTTAATACATTATTCTAATGTACGAAACCTATTTCACAGTTTTCTCAGCAACATATAAAACTTTATTATAGTACACACAGTGCACACAGTTTTGAAATTTTACTGCAGTTAATACCAGAGCCACTGCGCTTGTGACTTTTAAGTCGCGGCGAGACTACAAAGTATTCATGACGAATACGCGCACATAATTTTCCAAGAGATAAATATTTTATAAGCCGTCGGAATTAAAACAGTTACCCAAAACACGCGTTCACGCCCTCGTTCAATATTCAGCGAGCGTAGATTATAAGAGAAAACACGTTAAAGTATAACATATGTTATAAACGAAACCTTGAGCGTTGGGATATCGTAAATGGGGAGGGCGCCATCGCATTTGAATAGTTTTTTCATCGGAACGAACGATCCGCCGTTACGGCAACGGATCCGAAACGAAATATTTTCGGGACATTCAATTCGATGAAATAGAACTAGAATTGCACACTATAAAAATAACGGGCGCACGGGATCTTCGACTGGTGGAGAGGTGACTTTTAGGGAAATGTGGCGCGTGAAGGGACTCTTGAATTTCATATTTGTTAACGACTAACACATAAATTGTTTTTTTTTTTCTATGATAACTTAAATGCTAAAATCAACCTGTAAATATTTTGTATTTATTATTTAATAAATTTATAAAATACTAGTAAAAATTACTTATACAGGGTGGGACACTTAACGTGTTTTTCGCAAATATTTCGAAAACAAAGCATTTTACGCAGAAATGAGCTGAGTGAAAAATAATTGTATAAATTTGGGCCATATTTATTTAACATTGGTTTTCTTACAGGTGGCGCTGTTGTCGCTAAAATAAAATATATATGTCAACTCATTTTTTTTTAACGAGAGCCGCTATGTTTGATTGCAGATTCGGAATTTCATCCCGAGACCACACAAGGCGCTCAAGAACTAAGACTTTAATCAATCCACAAAATATTAGCAGAAGTTATCAGTTTCTGTAAATTTTTGTAATTTTCGTTAATACTATAGATTTTTAATGTTCAGAGATTTATCAATTTTAAAGATTTTCTTCATAGTTGTCAAATTTAATTATTAGTTTTCATAATTTTTTGTAAATTGTCAATTATATGCACCTCCTCCTACCCCTTGACTACATCTATGGTCCGCGAGAAACTGGGATCAAAAATACCGGTCCGCCACATAAAATAGTTTGGGAAGCGCTGCTCTAGAAAATGAATATACTCGTATATTCAATTTCATCTAAAGATAAGAATCAAATTCAGATTATGGATTGTATTGTTATTAGTTAGTTTAGATCGAAACATATTTTGGTTAAAACAAGATAAATTCAAATTCAAAACTATTTGAATTCGAGAAAATAAGCTTACGCTTCTTATAGTTTGCACACTTTAATTAAACATAATATATAAAATTACGAAAAAACTATTCGTGAAAATTCAAACAGTGTCTTAATTAATAAGACAATTTAAGACGATAAATATCCATTGAAACAACTACTTCCCGTGCAAATACACCTCCGCATATTGAAATAAAAGAATAAATTAAATAAGATTTTAAATATTTCATTGTATAATTCAATATCCGGAGGTGTATTTGCACAGGAAGTAGTTGTTTCAATGGATATTTATTGTCTTAAATTGTCTTATTAATTAAGACACTGTTTGCATTTTCACGAATAGTTTTTTCGTAATTTTATATATTATATTTTGGTTAGTTTTTAGGCAAGGTTTTGTTTTTAATATAAAACAATGTTTTCCCTAAGGTAATTCCGCCATTTGATTTTGTGTGGAATTAAAGTGAAGGAGACAGAAATACCTTTTTGTATCGCCCGTTAATTCCCCTCGATGTTGACGTATCGCCAGAGCCATAAATCCCCCCCGGAGCAGCGGGGCAGGAGGCGGAACAAGCAAAAACATATGTCGGTAAATGCATTACCTGAAGTATAATCTCTGGTGAATTTCGTGAGATTTACGACCGCTCACTATCCTCCTGGTGCGGTTTAAAAAAGTTCAGCGCATGCCGCTCGTTTTCCCCGTCCCCGATTTTTTTGCCACCCCCGTGAATCCAGGCGCGCGGCAATTAGGGAATGGAGCCGACAATCGAACGCAAATTTACGGATTCGGATTCATTAACAAAATTGTGAAATCAGAGGAAGGTGCAAAAAAGGTGAATAGGGCTAGATAAGTGCGCGTACGCAATCAAGATTGTGGAGATTGTGGAAATGGAAATTTGCTTTGGGCAAACAAAGGGATTTCCGCAAGAAATAGGATAAATAGCCGTGGAGCAATTATCGCGATAAATAAAAACCTCTTAAAATCACGTCCGATTTATTTCGCTATAAAAGGGGGGAAAGAGCGCGCGGTAATAATCTGGAAGTGATGAGAGGGGGCGCGCAAAGGGGGTGGGTTTGTAGCATCATGGAGGGGCCATCAATCAGTTGAGGATTACCGGAGGACTGTTATTAAGAACGGCTCGTATGGGAGAGCCGCCGCCACCGTCTGCAAGCACCGTGGAAATATTACTGTCCCTCCTTTCATTTCGCCGCCTCTCACACTTTCCGCCTCCTTTGCGGTACCGCTCCAAAGTAGAAAGAATTATGAAGAATTGTTGGCTTAGCGCGTCCTCTCCCTGTATGCCAATCTACTTGCCACTTTAAACTCGACGCCATCACGACGCGTTAATCCGCACTTAATTAAAATGTATAAATCACCTTTTCAAAGCTTGAACAAACAACAAACTAACATAATAATTAAATAATAAATAAATTATTTACTAACAAGGGTCGAAAGACTTCCGGTTAGTAGCCCAAATTTACGATAAATAAATAAAAATAAATATACAGTCTGTTTGATTTATTGTGACACAGCACATATGTCCGTTATTAGTACAGATAGAAAAAAAAGTTAAAGACAAAAGTTTTAGAATTTTTTATGATCTATTCAATCGTAATGTCAGAAAAACAGTTGAAAATCAAATAAACACGTGAAAGGTATTAGTTTCATTTTCTTTAATGGAACACCCTGTATATTTTGTTTATTTCAAATAGGCATTAATATTAGCCTTATAATGATACCATATAAGTACCCCTTTATTATAGAAATAACACGATAATTGCCAATAATTGAAATTTATCAGTTGACATGAATAACTATTTAAAGTGTCTGTTCAAAGTGACGTCCGTTGTTTGCAATACATTCTTCACATCTCTTCATTAAATTTCGTCGTGCTTTTTGCAACATCCGTGGTGTTATTTAGCCACATGCCATACGAATACGATTTTTCAGATCGTCTAGGTTTTCTGGACGAGTAACATAAACTATTTGCTTTAAAAATCCCCAACTAAAAAAATCTAAAATAGACAGATCTGGCGATCTTGCTGGCCAGTTTATGGGGCCACCATTTGCAATCAATTTCAAACAAAACTTTCTTTCCAAAATATCTTTGACATTTCTTGCGTTATGGGGAGGAGCTCCATCTTGTTGGAACCACATATCTCGACGTATTTCTAGGGGGATATCATCTAAATAATCTTCAAATTCTATCGTAAGAAATTTGGCATATCGCTCCGCATTCAACGTTCCTTGATAAAAAATGGTCCTATTATGGTATCACCTAACACACCAAGCCACACATTAACTGCAAATCTTTGTTGGAATCTGCATTCTCGAATTTGACGTGGATTCTCAGTATCCCAGTAATGGTCGTTTTTTTGGTTGGAGATTCCGTTGTTGTTGAAATTTGATTCATCACTCCAAAGAATTAAATTTAATAAATGTTGATTGTTGCTAAGCCAATTACAGAATCCTGTCAGAATCACCATCTCTTAAACTTTGTACTAACTTAATTTTATATGGTCTCATTTTATGTTTTCTCAGAATAAAAAATATTTTATGTATACTTATTCCTAAGTCAGCCACTGCTTCGCGTATTGAATTATGTGGATGTGCTCTAAAATAGGCCAATATCAATACTTCATTATTATCTTCTCTTTCTTGTCTTCTCCTTCGTATTTTATTATTAAAACACACATTTCTCCGTAAATTTTGTTCAAGTCTTGCAAAAGTGCGATAATGTGGTTGTCTTCTTTCTGGATACATGTTTCCATAAGTGATACTAGCTTCTCTAGAATTATCGTTGCATCTAACGAAGACCTTTAGCATATCCATTTTTTCATCATTAGAATAGTAATTATCACCCATCTCTAAAGATTTGAATCAACAACACGCACGGCGGGAAGTTACTACACCACTTTGACATTAAAGCGTTAACTCAATTGTTTTTTTGACAATGCTACTGAATAGATCATGAAAAATACTAAAACTATAGTCTTTAACTTTTTTTTCTATCTGTACTAATAACGGACATATGTGCTGTGTCACAATAAATCAAACAGACTGTATATGATATATAAAATTTCCAGCGTTGAATAGTTACATATTAACAAAAATAATGCAATACACTTTGTTTAAAATCATCTAATGATTAACTGAAAATATCACAGCTGGTTTGAATATCATTATAAATTTTACACATTTTAATTAAAGGAGAGTTTGAGTGGTGATTTGTATTGGGAATAGAGTACCTAAACGTATGACAGGTTCTCATAGATGATTTTGGAACATTAATCTGAATTTCGATTGTCATATCTGGCAATACTGGATAGGTATATTAGAAGGAATAGATATTTTAAGAATTAATGTTGTGATAGATACAGCAAGATATTTATCAGTTAGTGAGAAGTTATGCTGTCTTGGTTAGACAGAGAATTTGGGAAATCACGGGCGAAGTTGATAGACGGGAATTTGTATCCGTGGAATTCCGTTTGTTGATTTTCGGACCGGATGATCGGCGGCGGCGGGGGCGGCTGGTATGTATCCGGGGGGATCTTTCGATCTCTCAGGTTTGCGGTGCGGCCGGCCGGATCCATCCGGCCAATTAATTCAAGCCGGATTTCTCTTTAAACAATACAATTAGTATCTTGGAAATGTTGCCTTCTTTTGTGCCCGGCTCCGGCTGAATGGGGGCGGGATGCTTTGAATAATTCCTCGCTTTCGCCGCGGATTATTAAAGGGCCGCCGTTGCGCAATTGAGAGAAAAATGTAATTGTGAGGAACGCTCTAGCTGGAATTACCGGAGGGCTGAGGAAGTGAGGGAAAGGGATGCCTGCCGGTGGATGGAAGGAAATGTTTTTGTATTATCGGCGGTACTTCCCCTCGGGCGTCCCCCACAATTCTCTACAAACAGAAGGATTACCGTCGTTTGCTTTGCATTTGTTGCGCATTTGCCTTGCGATTTGAATTTCAATTTAATTTAACTAAATTATGCTTATATAAAACAAAAACATACCATCCTTTGAATTATATATTATGCATACCCAGCCATTGTATTATTTAAATTTTGGGTGAAGAAACTGCTTTTCTATCTTTCGATAACGCACTAATAGGACACCATGAATACGGAATATTGTTACAATTTTGTTATTTTTTTGACAACTGCCAAAGTAAAGTTTTATATCAATGTAGAAAGATACAGAATTTTATTATGGAGCGTAATTCGAATCAAGAATGTGCAGAAATTGTTAAATTGTATTTCGAAAACCTTTCTTCGAGAATTTTAACTCGACGCGCTTTTAGGCGAGCGTATCCTAATCGAAGAGCTCCACACGGAAAAACAATTGGGACGTTTAGCAAACGCTTTTTTTACAAAATGGCTCAGTAAGTGTTATAAAGCATATTGGAAGACCTCGTTCTAGTCGTCCAAATGAAAATATTGAAAACATTAAAAGTGCGATTCTCTTCGCAATCTACAACAAGTTTGTCTTTCAAAGACTATATCAAACACTCATTGAAACTACTACTTCCCGGGCTAATACCCCGACGGACATTGAATTATACAAAAAGTGTTTGCTGTTACATACAGTAACCTACTGTAAATGTAACAATTTGGGTCAAATTATTCAGGCCATCCATAGACGCGTTTCGAGATTTATCTCTCATCAGTATAGCTTTGCAATTCCCTCTAAACAATTTGACACCTTAGACTGGCGGTCACGTTACCGTTCAAACATAAGTATTGGCAATTTCATTTATACTGAAAATATTGAGTTTGTTCGGGCTGATGTTCAGGCAGAACCAAAAACTTCCACAAGTAAATGTGCAGCGCAATTAGGGTTGTCTGAGCGGACCTTAAGAAGAATTTTGCACTTGTTCAAACTACAGCCAATCAATATTCAAAGACGTTTGCAATACGCACAATTCGTTACAAACTTAATGGAAGTAGAACCCAATTTTTGGCAGATTTATTAAAAAGTCATTGTTTAGTGCGCAATATGCTTGGAACGAATCATTGGACCAGTTACTGTTAATGGTGAACAGTATCAAACATTGATACGAGTATTTCTGCAACCACAGTTGGAGGTACTTGGCATAGAAAATTTCTGGTTCCAGCAGGATGGCGCTACATGCCATGTTGAACGTTGATTTTTCATATTTTCAATTAAGTTGACAAATCTGCGGAAATGTCAAACGAAATTTAATTAACCTCGACATGCCCCAACTGACTGAAACCACAGAGTATGGAGTAACCAGAGTATTCACGCTGGCTGTGCGGGGTCAGGGAGGGGCGGCTCTGTCAGGTGGCTCACCCAGCAGGCGTGTGATTTAGAGTAACTACTAGGTTTCCCCACTCTTCCCAATTCATTTGTATATCGGATCCGCAGAGGAATGTTTATATTTTTTCCTGTCTAACGGTACCGACGGAACGAAAAATGATGACGCTCGGTTTGTTTATTTTATCAAAATAAACAAATCGATCGTGAATCTACACCATTCAATTTTTAATTCCACATATAATATTGAAATCTAGATTTACTCTCATGTAATGCAATTTAAATTAATATAAATACAGTTATATGATACAGGTAGGGATTGGAATACCGGCATACCGGTTAATCGCAAAAATTGCTCTTCAAAATGTACCGGTATTTTGGTAAATCATATCAACATTATGTACATTTATTTCACATCTTCAACTATACTTCTGACAAAAATAGTAGATCGATTATGTGTTTTTGAACTTCATAATAAATCAGTGTTTGTACGCGTGGCGCACGAAGTAAAATTTCGAGTTTAGAAAAGCCTGAACTCGCTTCGCTCGTGCCGCCAAATCCAAATGTTCAGGGTTTTTTAAACTCGAAATTTTACTTCATGCTTAATCGGGGAGTGAAAAACACTCACACAAATCCATGTTTTATATTTATAGATTTTTTAAATAGGTTTTTCACTAATTTCCACGATTTCTTATTAATCCACTTCATTTGAAATGTTGTAACAGGTTTCAAGTTTTTGCCAAGATTTTATAAATAAAATTTAATACTCAATATAATTTGTCAATCAACCGAACACAATAAAGGCTAGTATTTTTGAATTTTACAATATGTCAGTGTTTTATACGCGTGGCGCATGAAGTAAAATTTCGAGTTTAGAAAAGCCCCGTGAAAATTTGTCTCGGGTCGCTAGCGCGACCCTCGACAAATTTTCTACGCGGGGCTTTTCTAAACTCGAAATTTTACTTCATGCTTAGCCTGGGATTGAAAACACTTGTTCGAATTTTAAATTAGACTCTTTTATAGAATCAACGAATGTCCGCAAATGTACAGAGTATACGAATATATAAGGATATGATATATAAAAATTAGTAAATTATTATGTCATATATTAAAATTTTTTGTTTATTTTTGGGGTTAAAAACCTTACTTCTGTGGATGTAGATGGCAAATCCTCTTCCAATTTTCGGGTGTACATGTGAATGGGCTTTAACACTTCTAAAAATATTAAATCTAAACGGGGAAAGTACTATGATGGACACATCACCATTTTTTTTTTTTATATGCGCGTCAAAGTTGGCCATGATATCATTTTGTAGACATTTCTTTTTTAATTTGATGTATCATATGGTAGGTTTGTTTTCATTAATAGAAAAACTGGACGATATTTTCATGGTATTTGAAGTTGGCTATGAATATACCAAAATAAATGAAATAATAACAATAACAATACTAACATAAAGCGTTATTTGTTTTTGAAAAAATAAACATATCATATGATATACCAAATTAAAGAGAATTAAAAATCTATAAAATTAGCTCATGGCCAACTTTGACGCCCATATAAAAAAATTAAGTTAGTATGCATATATTGGAAAATATTTGCTTTATGATAAATCTGACTACATATTATTAAAATGCATAAAAAAGTGCCCTAATAATGTCAAAATATTATCCTTCTATCATCAATAATAAGTATGGTCTGAACTTTCAACTGTTTTGTTAATTATATAACGGATATAGCTAGTACTCATCGTCCTGCATATTTTCTCCCCTTTAACCAAATCTCTATCTCTTACCATTTAGAAGATACCTATGCATGGGCTGCTTAATCGGGACACCCTGTATAGATTATTTAACTTTTTTTTAATTTAGTAAACCTTCATGGAATTCGTTTAAATATCAATTTTGAACTTGAAAATATTACAAAAAGCATTTCAGTGTTTGCCTCCCGGCAAATCCAAATTTTCACGCTTTTCTAAACTTGAAATTTTACTTCATGCTTAACCAGGTAGTGGAAAACACTTGTTTATAGCCTCAAATTGAACTTTTATAAACAATAGAATGTCGGAAAATGTGCACTTAAATATTACATACTTACTTAATTTTAATATTTTTCATTACAAGAATATTTATATAGGAACAATAAATTGTAGGCGTTAATTCCAAAGACAATATATGTATTAAATAATCATCAGTTTTATTTATTAAATTTGATTATACAATAAACAAAATATCGAAATTTTCAGGCGTTTCTAAACTCGATTTAACTTCATGCGCCACGCGTATAAAACACTGATTTAATGAGATGTTTAAAAAACGTATTCTTTTTAATCACTCTTGTTCCCTCATGAACACCGATAATAATAAAATAAACCGTTCAAAATACACGTTTTTATTTTTCAAATATTATATTATAAGCTCCCCCAGTTACCCCCCCCCCCCCGTGGATCCGTGCCTGATTGACATAATTAGTTCTCTGGTAATACCTCGGCGGTGGTGGAGAACTTTGCTTAATCGCAGAGGAAACAATGTTATTGTTTACTCTGTGGCTATACATTAGTGGAGATATAAAAGATAAAATTATCTATAAACTGAACGCATTAAAACAATAATGTTTTTATTTCACATCTGTCAGTCAGCAGTAAATTGTATGGGTCTATTGAAATATGAATATATTTATGTTTACATTAACATTCCAATGAACGAATCATCCTTTAACATATATTTTTGTAAGGCACAATCGCCATCAAAATTACAGGAAACTGTTTTGGTTGAAGGTTTTAATAGGTGGATGTTTTGATAATTGCCTCAGAGATGGCTACACTATACAAACTGTGGATTCCGAGTTACAGGCGTGATTACTCTGGTTATTCTTTCCTCTGTGCTGAAACGCAAAAAGCGTCAATAATAACCCGTTTAGAGACGGTATTTGCATTAGAGACATTGCTAATGAAATGCAGGTCCACAAAAGCACCGTCTTGTTGGCCAAGAAAAAAATTGTTGTTAACCTGTAAATGACAAGTTTGTTTTACTAGAAAAAATACGATATTTTAGAAGTAGCTGAAGCTACTGTACTAGATTTTTTTTCTCGCATGATTCACAGCTGACTCAGTTCATTTTGATAAAATTAATTCTAACTAATCGTATGCAGAATACGGTTAGTTAGGCTGTAAATCATGAATGTATGAGAGGCCGGATTTGGTGGTTAATACTCGATATATATTTATTTCATCAGGCTTTCAATACATACAACTTAAAACACTTGAAATAATAACCACTGAGTTATGAGGGTTTCAGTTTGTTGTTAAACACGGGAATGTTTCCCCACACATTTCTCTATTTTCATTAACTGTTATTCGTTCTTATGGCCAAATGTTCCCTCTAAAAAAAACAGCCAAAATTTTATATATCTCATCAAGACAAATTTATTCAAAAAATCCATAGTTACATTTTATGTTCCCCTCTGCATAAACATTTGTTTGTTTCTTGTAAAAAGAGGGTGGATAGTTGAGGGTGCGGATGAAATTTAAATATTTATCCTGAATTGCATCGCGAGACCACACAAGGCGCTCAAGAACACTGATAAGCTCCGGGGAGGGGCGTCTATTGCCAATTCCCGGCAAATACTAATAACATAAAAGTTTTACGGGTAAGAAGGGCGAATCACTTCCGGCTGCCGCATTAAGGGCGCACGATCGAACAGAACAATAACCACCAAACAAACCTATCGGCGAAATAATCTAGACATCCTCTGAATTTGAATAGTGCAAGCGTACAACGATGGCCGGATCGGGATATATTTAAACTGACTCGTATTGTTTAATTGAATGATAAACATGCGATTCTTAATATTTATTATGGCGCGTTATGCCTTTGCCAAGCTTCAGGGGGAGGAAAAAATAGGGTCATGTTATTCGGGATAAACTGTGTTGAAATGCCAACGCAAAGCACTCCTAATTATCTCTCATATTATGCGGAATTTACTGTTATGACGGAAATATGGGGTCGCAAAAAAACTCTAAACACAGAAATTATTTTTTTTATTATATCCCAGTCTGTCCACACTATGAATACATTCTTCCGAATGAATTTAATTTATTTAATTATAATATCGTTTTATTTGAATGCAAAATAATATTCTAAATCTCGAAACGCGTCTATAGATAACTTACGACTTTTTCTTTAAGATAGCCTAAGATTCTTTCAATTATTATTCATTGCCTGGCATTTTTTTAATATATTTTAATTTCCTGTTTGTTCATTTAATTTGGTGAGGGAATAATATCACTTTATGTTACATTTTGCATACCGAGTGTTCGAAAAAACGCCCAACGCGATATGACGGAGTTATCGCGAGCTAATACCTCGACAGATATTGTTTCAAAAATTAATATTTCAGTTAAACAACAGATTTACTGTTCTATGCATAATTTATACCGGGTGTTCGATAAAAAAACGCCTAACGCGATAACTCTGTTCTTTATTGATTGATTTTATTGAACTAGAAACCAAAGGCCATGGTCGTTTGAATACTAAGAAATGACATGACTATTCTTTTGTTGTTGATAATAACTGCATTGCCAAATAATATAATGGAATTAAAAAACGAATATTTGAGTTAAACAACAGATCTACTGTTCTATGCATAATTTATACCGGGTGTTCGATAAAAAAAAAACCGCCCGACGCGATGGTTATGTTATTTAGTGACCGATTTTATTGAACTAAAAATTAAAGGCAATGGCGGTTTAAATACTAAGTAGTGACAATAATTTCCATTGTTTTCAATAATAAATTCAATGCCAAATAATACCCAACTTAAAATTATTAAACGCTACCCTGTAATTTTTTATTTTTATTTCATTAGACATTATATTTCTAAATCCAATAATGCCCAATATGTTATTTTTCAAAAATATTATCGTCAAAAATAAATAGAAATAAATCTATTATTCAAAATTATATTTTTTTAAAAGTAAAACAAGTGTACCTTGGAAAAATAATCAAATACATAGATTTTAAAAGTTCCTACTTCTCTTTGAACCAATGTTTTATGTCCGTGGCGCATGAAGTAAAATTTCGAGTTTAGAAAAGCCCCGTGAAAATTTGTCTCGGGTCGCTGGCGCGACCCTCGACAAATTTTCTACGCGGGGCTTTTCTAAACTCGAAATTTTACTTCATGCTTAGTCTGGGAGTGGAAAACACTCGTTTCGTCGTTAGACATTATTTTTCTAAACCCAGTAATGCGCAATATGTTGTTTTTCAGAAATATTGTTGTCGAAACAAAATTAAAACAAACCTTATATTTGAAATTGAATTTAAAAAAAATATAATCAGTGTGCCTTAGAAAAAAAGGGACAAATGTCATTTATTGTAAGGTTATGTCTAACCATTCAGGTTTGATACAACACATCAATTTACATAGTTGATGTAAGCAAACAGAATTTAACCAACCTAGCCTACAAATCTAATGTAAACAAACAAGATTTATCCAACCTCACCTACAAATTCGATCTTAACAAACAAGATTTAACAATCCTAGACCCCGAATTTCATGTAATCCAACTGAATTCAACAAAAATAACCTTAAAAATTAATGTAAACAAACAAGATTTTACAAACGTAACCTCTAAATTTAATTTAAACGCTCGAGATTTTAACGATGTAAGCTTTAAAATTGATTTAAACGATGTAGAATCTTTGATATGTTAAGTCAAACCTGAATAGTTAGACATAACCTTACAATAAATGACATTTGTTACTTTTTTTTCCAGGGCACACTAAATATCATTTCTTAAAAATATAATATCAAATAGAAGGTTTATTTTAATTTTGTCTCGACAACAATATTTTTATAAAACAACATATTGAGCATTATTGGGTTCAGAAAAATAATGTCTATCGATAAAACGAGTGTTTTTCATTCCCAGACTCCACTAATATATTTTTATTTGAATGCAAAATAATATTCTAAATCTCGAAACGAGTCTATAGATAACTTAAGACTTTTTCTTTAAGATAGCCTAAGATTCTTTCAATTATTATTCATTGCCTGGCATTTTTTTAAATTTATTTCAATTTCCTGTTTGTTAATTTAATTTGGTGAGAGAAAAATATCACTTTATGTTACATTTTGCATACCGAGTGTTCGAAAAAACGCCCAACGCGATATGACAGAGTTATCGCGAGCTAATACCTCGACAGATATTGTTTCAAAAATGAATATTTGAGTTAAACAACAGATTTATTGTTCTATGCATAATTTATACCGGGTGTTCGATAAAAAAAAACGCCTAACGCGATAGCTCTGTTCTTTATTGATTGATTTTATTGAACTAGAAACCAAAGGCCATGGTCGTTTAAATACTAAGAAATGACATGATTATTCTTTTTTTAATAATAATTGCATTGCCAAATAATATAATGGAATTAAAAAACGAATATTTGAGTTACACAGCAGATTTACTGTTCTATGCATAATTTATACCAGGTGTTCGATAAAAAAAAAACCGCCCGATGCGATAGCTCTGTTATTTATTGACCGATTTTATTGAACTAAAAACTAAATGCAATGGCGGTTTCAATACTAAGTAGAGACAATAATTTCTATTGTTTTCAATAATAAATTCAATGCCAAATAATACTCAACTTAAAATTATTAAACGGCAGCCTGTAATTTTTTATTTATATTGCATAAAACATTATATTTCTAAATCCAATAATGCCTAATAAGTTATTTTTCAAAAATATTATCGTCAAAAGTAAATTGAAATAAATCTACTATTTAAAATTATATTTTTTAAAAATAAAACAAGTTTACCTTGGAAAAATAATCAAATACATAGATTTTAAAAGTTCCTACTTCTCTTTGAACCAATGTTTTATGTCCGTGGCGCATGAAGTAAAATTTCGAGTTTAGAAAAGCCCCGTGAAAATTTGTCTCGGGTCGCTGCGCGACCCTCGACAAATTTTCTACGCGGGGCTTTTCTAAACTCGAAATTTTACTTCATGCTTAGTCCGGGAGTGGAAAACACTCGTTTCGTCGTTAGACATTATTATTCTAAACCCAATAATGCGATGTTGTTCAAATCAAATCAAATCAAATTGTTTATTGGTCCTTCATTGTTTAATTTTACAATATTAGACACGTCAAAGAAATAAATATATGATATAAATAAGTAGAAATAAATATTACAATATAAACTACAGAGTATAAGGACATTTGATTACAGTGATACATTAAAATGTTGATATGCATGTATTAAATAATAAATAAAATTTGGTCGGTTGGATAATTTTAAGTTATTTCCGAATGATTAAAATGTTCAAAATCTTCTATACTGTAAAATGACAAGCTTTTAATTTGGACTTGAATTTACTTAGTGTCAATCCTGTCAGCGACTCTGGAAGTTTGTTATAGAGGTTAATACCGGCTTGCTGAGGAGCTTTACCAAAGAATGAATATGTGTGTTGGTATGATACTTATTTTTCTTTATTTCTAGTTTGGTAGCTATGAATGTCACAATGTCTTATGAAAGTAGATTTATTTGAGTGAATATAACATAACATTTTTTAAATGTAAATGCAAGGTAGTGTTAGAATCTTTTCTTGAATAAAAACCATTTTGCAAGAATCTAAGTAATTTAAGTTGAACATTAAGCGAATTATTCTGTTTTGTAAGATAAATAATCGGTTCGTTTGACATGACTGTCCCACAGTGTAATATTATAGGATAGGTTTTTATGGAATTGATTTTTTATTCTAGATATTAAATAATAAGATTTATTCATTTTTGAAGCTAAATATTTTGATGAGTCGACCGTTTTTATGTCATTACCCTCGAAATTATAGCAAATTGAGTCAGACTTGTTATATATGTTAGACATACGCATTCCTACCGTTTTATCAACATTAACAATTAATTTATTTATGTTACACCATTTACTAAATTGCGACAATACATTAGCTACTTTTATTCTGGCTTCATCAATGTCACTTGCTGTGATTAGTACTGCAGTGTCATCAGCAAACATGACAACCTCACCCTCAGTGATATAGTTGGGTAAATCATTTGAGTACATTAAAAATATTAACGGACCCAGATTACTACCCTGTAGGGTCTCGGTATTAATTGTGTATTCAGTTGATAGCGCCTCCTTGTATTTGACTAAATATTTTCTCCCGTCTAAGTATGACATAATCCAAATGTTCATGAAATCCCGGAAACCCACATCATGTAATTTTTTTCCAAGTATGTTATGATTTAGCGTGTCCAACGCTTTTTTCAAATCGAACATGATAATGAAGCATTCTTTATTTTTTTCCATAGCTTGGAGTGTGCTTTGAATTAGACCAACTGTTGCTGTTTCCGTTGATCTGCCAGTTCTAAATCCAAATTGTTTTTCATTTAGAATTCTATATTTGTTTAGAAAACTAACAATTCGGTCACAAATTAGTTTTTCAACGACTTTTGAAAAAACACTTAGCAAGCAGATAGGCCTATGATTCTCTATCGTATTTTCACCTTTCTTAGGAACTGGAATGACGTAAGATTTTGTTTTAATGAAGTAGGATATTTGCCTTGTGATATAGAAATATTGATGATGTGTGTAAGATATGGTGTCAATATATCTGCACTTAATTTTAATAATTTCATAAGAAAATTATCTACTCCCGTCCACTGAGTATTACGCAATATGTTTATTGTTTTCAAAACTTCATTATCAGTCACCGGAATAAATGAAATGGTGTTTACATAAATCTGACTACATGAGTTAAGATTGGAATTGTCGTTTACTTTAACTAGGTTTTTGATTGAATTTTCAAAATATGCTGCAAGTTCATTGGCAGTTTCATCACGACACTTATTTGTTTCTACATTCGTTTTTTTTAATTTTTATATTCGATTAGATTCCATAATGCTTTAGGTTTGTTGTTAGCCTTAGCAATCAGTTCTGCTGCATGCTGCATTTTTTCAGAAATGATCATATTATTAAGTATTTTTGATTTTTCTTTATATCTTATTAAATAGTCTTCTCTAAGAGAAAATTTCGAAAATATTCTTAATGCTTTAACTTCATCATAAAATCTCTGCAAATTATCTGAAAAATCAATTTTGTTACGGTCCGAACAATTTGTATTTTTATTTATTTTTTTAAGTGGGAAGGATACGTTAAAGGACCATTTTATTTGATCGTAAAAGTATTCAAATATAGTATCAATATCAGTATTAATTGGTAACAAATTAAAGTATTTATTGCTTAAGAAATAATTTTTAAAATCGTTTATATTTTTGTCCGAGAATTGCCGTTTTTTTATGTACGAGATCACATTATTATTTTGCTTTTTTATTTTTAAACGTACTGATTGTGCGTAGAGGTCCGAAAGACCAGGATCAAAATTATGTTTCCTTAATATAATTTCTTCATTGTTTATGAATATGTAGTCAATAGAAGTTTTTGTAACTAGAGACGTATTTGAATTTGTTTGATATCTAGTGGCATCCTTAATTATTGAGTTTAAGTTGTGGGCCTTTGAGATATCCTTAAGAGAATATGTTGGTTTATTAAATTTAAGTTCATCGATGTTAAAATCGCCACAAATGATGATTGTTTCATATTTGTTTATTATGTTATCTAAAAGTTGATTATATTTGTTTAATCATTTCATTATTATTAGCTGGTGGCCTGTATATTGAGACTATGCACATAATTTTATTAAACGATATACCACAACATTCAATAATTTTTTCAATTCCTAGATTTTCTATATTTCTTAAAGGTTTACAAAGATCTGATATAGTATTTTTTACGAATATTGCAGACCCTCCGTGTAAGCTATTCTTTCTTTGGAAACTCGACAGCATTGAATACCCGTTTAACTTAAAACCAACCAACCGGGCATCCCTTAACCAAGTTTCTGACATACACATTATATCATAATTATATTGAGTAAACAGAAGTTCAATTTTATTTATTTTTCAGAAATATTGTTGTGAAAACAAAATTAAAACAAACCTTATATTTGAAATTGAATTTTTCAAAAATTATAATTAGTGTGCCTTAGAAAAAAAGGGACAAATGTCATTTATTGTAAGGTTATGTCTAACCATTCAGGTTTGATACAACACATCAATTTACATAGTTGATGTAAGCAAACAGAATTTAACCAACCTAGCCTACAAATCTAATGTAAACAAACAAGATTTAACCAACCTCACCTACAAATTCTTAACAAACAAGATTTAACAATCCTTAACCCCGAATTTCATGTAATCCAACTGAATTCAACAAAAATAACCTCAAAAATTAATGTAAACAAACAAGATTTTACAAACGTAACCTCTAAATTTGATTTAAACGCTCAAGATTTTAACAATGTAAGCTCTAAAATTGATTTAAACGATGTAGATCTTTGATTTGTTATGTCAAACCTGAATAGTTAGACATAACCTTACAATAAATGACATTTGTTACTTTTTTTTCCAGGGCACACTAAATATAATTTTTGAAAAATATAATTTCAAATAGAAGGTTTATTTTAATTTTGTCTCGACAACAATATTTTTAATAAACAACATATTGAGCATTATTGGGTTCAGAAAAATAATGTCTATCGATAAAAAGAGTGTTTTCCACTCCCAGACTAAGTATGAAGTAAAATTTCGAGTTTAGAAAAGCCCCGCGTAGAAAATTTGTCGAGGGTCGCGCAGCGACCCGAGACAAATTTTCACGGGGCTTTTCTAAACTCGAAATTTTACTTCATGCGCCACGCGTATAAAACACTGATTTCAAGTGAAGTTAAAAATGCACTGAAAACCAACCCAACTTCGATATTTTTTCAAAATTAAATGTTTTCTTTCCTATCCATGCTGTAAACCTTCAGATATTCGTTGTTTTCTTGTAAAAAAACTTCGATTCCCTGTAGTCCTTCGGTCTCCGAAGACCATGGTTGGTCCTTTGAGCTGTAGCCTTTGTAAAATGGTAATAAACTTAGTAATCTAGAGTGATCCTTCAATTTGAAACTTCTAAGAACGAGTGTTGACCACTTCCAGACTAAGCATGAAGTAAAATTTCGAGTTTAGAAAAGCCCCGCGTAGAAAATTTGTCGAGGGTCGCGCAGCGACCCGAGACAAATTTTCACGGGGCTTTTCTAAACTCGAAATTTTACTTCATGCGCCACGGGCATAAAACATTGGTTCAATGGGAAGTCCGAACTTTTAAAAGTGATGATTTCCAATATTTTTTTAAGGCACACTAATTTTATTTTTTAAAAATATAATTTTATATAGATGATTTATTTCTATTTATTTTCGACGAAAATATTTGTGAAAAACAACATATTGGGCATTATTGGATCCAGAAAAATATTGTCTAATGTAAAAAAAACAAAAAATTACGAGCAGCCATTTAAACATTTTAAGTTGGATATTATTTGGCAAGGAAGTTATTATTGAAAAAAATCGATATTATTGTCATTACTCAGTATTTAACCGGCCATTACTTCTGGTTTTTATCATTTATCAGTTTTTGTCATTTTGCCACAAGTTTGTCAAAACACGTATGGCTGGTTTTGCATCTGGGAGATTCAAATATTCTGCAAACAATTGGCAAATTTAATTTCGCTTTATTCTAACGAGTGTTTCCACTCAGATCAATCAACTTAACTGGCTGGTCTAAATAAGTTATTCATCGATGATAAATTGCGCAGCAACATAATTTCCACTGTCCAAACTGTTTCCCATATTAAAATTCCCATAAAGAATCGCATAAATCACATTCAGGAGGGTGCAAATTAAACTTGCAAAAATTCCCGCTTTTACCCTCGCGCGCGCTCTATGAAAATCTCCCGCCATCGAGCAATCCGAGTTTAATAGTGAACAGTTAGCAGTTGGAGTGAGCACCGGGCAAACCGCAACTGGCATTGTTATATGGCGCCATTGGCATTATTGAGAGGGCCGTTACCGTCCGTTGGTAACAAATGTGGGGCAGCTTTTGCGTTTACACGTGTGATGCATCTAAGCGGACCGCACATTTTTATTTAAAACACAACGAAAATTTTGACCATTATTCAACGGGCCGTGTATTTGACACACGCCCGGTTTTTGCACTCTTGAGAATTGAAATGGGTCGCGCCAAAGAAATAACACATAAATCCCTCCCCCGGTGTTTTAATAATAAAATTGCACCGGTTCGCAATTTTTGTATTCATTTCATACAAAAATATTAACTCATTTTTAATTGGAAATCGCACTTTATTAGTTCATGTTTTTATATGAATTAGTAAATCGCAATATAGAAAATTATTTCATTTTATGGTTTGAAGTGAACACAAATAAATAATTGAGGCACTTAGAAGCAAAGGGGTACCATTTTTTTTAAATAGAAGTAAATACCGTGCGATCGTTTAAATCACAATTTAGAGTAGGCTTTGAGTTTTAAATAAAATTGGCACTTCTAACTGTTAACACATAGTTTAGCATAACCTCAAATTCATTCAAGTAGCAGTCTGGGCAACTGCACAAAAACATGCCGCCTACTCTAATTAATAATGTAAACCAGTGGTCTCCAAACTACGGCCCGCGGTCCAAATCCGGCCCGCGACTTTCATGAATCCGGCCCGCGACTTTCATGAATCCGGCCCGCGATTGTTTGTATTTTTTTTTTGTAAATGTCATATTTTGAAATATTGTAACAATTGTTCCTTAAATTTTCCATAATTTTATCAAATTAATCGGATCTTGGCCGACTATATTATGTAGAATTGTGTTTGTGGCCCGCGAAGAAGATAGTTTGGAGACCCAGGATGTAAACGATGGCAGTGCACATGCAAGGGAAGGAGTTATTTTGTTAATTACCACAGAAATATTCAAACTTTTATTTTTAGGAACTGCTAGCATATTTTTTAAAATGCACTTAGCAGCACTGCTATTTTATTTGATTGGTTTTAATAAGACTTTGTAATGATTCGACCCTAGGTATTGTACAAATTTATAATTTGTATTATTGTTTACGTTGTGATGTGTATGTCGTAACTCTTTTATTTATTTACCAGGTTCGTTGTTTGTGTCAGTATAGATTATCGTAAATACTGTGTCTTTCTTCCCATTTAATTTGACCAGAAGGATGTGTGGATAATAAATAAAACAGGATATGAGCTTATCGTATTCAAAGTTTATTGACTTCAATTATGACATTTCTAATGAAATGGTATGTCTTATACTATTTATATTTACACAATATTTTATCAAACATTTCTGCTTAGAAGTCATGTGCATTTAGTTAAACTCAAAAATTGTATGACTCTACGTGTAGAAGCAAAATTAACTACCCCCTGCATTTGCATTTCGAGGTGGGAAACCCACAAAAACCACCCCAGAGCTAGCATCACACACTCGATTCACTTGCGATTAGTTAGTGGGACAATCTCTCACATCGGCCCTACACATCAATCGCCATACATTCTCGATTAGTGAGTGGAACGACCTTTCACCTCGGTCCACTCATAATCGAATTCGTCATTCTTGTAATTAGTTAGTAGGAGATCTATCACAATTTTAACTCAGATTAGCCTTATACATCAATCTACTGGGTCGATTAATTAGTAGGACATACCTCGTTTTCTCGCTCAAATCGGCCTTACACATCAACCACCATACATCCCTCATTCTTGTGATTAGTTAGTAAGACATCTATCGCAATACTAACTCAGATTGGCCTTACACATCAATCGACTGAGTCGATTAGTTAGTAGGATATACCTCGCTTTCTCGCTCAAGTCGACCTTACACATCAACCAACATACATCCCTCATACTTGTGATTAGTTAGTAGGACATCTATCGCAGTATTAACTCGGATTGGCCTTACACATCAAGTCGATTGATTAATTAGTAGGACATACCTCGTTTTCTCGCTCAAGTCGGCCTTACACATAAGCCATCATACATCCCTTATTCTTGTAATTAGTTAGTAGGATATATATTGCAATACTAACTAGGATTGGCCTTCCACCCCAATCAACTGGGTCGATTAATTAGTTGGTCACACCTCGTTTTCTCGCTCAAGTCGGCCTTAAACATGAACCACCATACATCCCTCATTCTTTTTAACCAATCGACTCTTTCATAATTCACATATGTGTTCTGCACACTTCTTTCTCTTCCCCGTCCTCCCCCTTTTCCTAGATGTTTAAATTATTTCACCGGTTTTGTTTGTTTGATTTTAACTTAGTTGGTTTGATGTAGAATTAAGCTTACTCTTACGTAGTTCTCACTCCCCCCCCTCTTTTTTTTCTTAATGCCACGCTTAATTCTTTTATAGTGGAACCAGCCCTCGTTACTTAAAAAAAAAAACTTAAGTGGATCCCGCTCAACAATTGCTTTATACAATTAGATAGTGGAACCAGCCTTTTGCTTTGCCTTTATCTTACCTCTCTTTGTTAGGTAGGCTCGACACTACAACTGCTTTACACAATTGAACAGCGTAAGAGCAACATTATTTCTATGCCAAATCAACTAATGGGGGCAGTGTCGAGCCTACTTAAGTCATGAGGGCGAGATCAGCTCTCGCCCTCATGACTTAAGTAGGCTCGACACTGCCCCCATTAGTTGATTTGGCATAGAAATAATGTTGCTCTTACGTGATGGTCCCTCCTACGCTGTTATCCCCAACTCCATTCTTAATACATAACTAAACTCTATCAACATTAATTCACTAACTTAAATCCCACTGAGACTTCTCATTCTCAACTTTACCCGTTTCTATTCAAATACCGACTGTCATTTTCCCTGTTCCAAAAACTATTAGAAACTTTTTAGATATTTGTTAGAAATTTTTAGAACCGAAATTTTTAAAACCGTTTCTTCGCTGCTCTCAAAGTTCTCCCCTCCTCTGATTATTAGGTGTAGACTTTATGTGTTACCCATATATGGTCACAAAACCCATCCCTCTCTGACATCAACGTAATTGCCCCGACTTTGCACATTTGTTGTGTTTGCGTTCGTTAAACCCTGAACTGAATCTTTCTGTATATGTTAGCATTTCTCCACGCCCCGGAACTTGTTTATTATTTTAAGGTATTGCTACATTTGTAATTTCTTTCATATAAAAAATGTTGATCGAATAATGTTATTCTCGTATTAAGTGGATGTTGATTTTTCTTTATTATTTTCTTGGATGATTTTTGTATTATTATTTTAATTTAATTTCGTCAAAAATAATATTTGCACTTGACTCCTACTGACCTATTACAACTTGAACTGTATAGCTGGATTTATAGAAATTTTTTATTAGGTACTTAAATCTCTTTGTTTCTGGGTGCTTTAATTCCTATTTTTCATTTTGATGATTATTTTTCGTAAAGAAAACGCATTTAATTTTGTTTAAAACTTCTATATTACGAGTATTCTTTTTTATTAATTCCTTTCGTGATTTAGTGATGAATCAGCTCATTTGGGAGTTGCAAAGTAACTTTAATCGATTGTATGTGTGGATAGTAGGGATAGTATGCATTGGGAACAAATGGCTGGGGTCTCGCGTAATGGCGTGTGAAAATCTAACAACTTGTACACTATCGAGACAAATGCGGCAGATGCTTTACTTCGATAAACGAATCCCTACAAAAGAGGAAACGCTGCTGATTTACCACCAGTCAAGATAACCAAACATTTTTCTTTCTAAACAAAAAAAAGAAAATCAAAGAAGAATACAGAAAATAACTCATTCAGGTAAAACTCGTTATATTGAAATATTATTCTGTTCTTTATGGTTGAATTATTTCATTAATTTTATATTTAAATGTGAATTAAAATTAAAAATTAAAATTAAATTAATTAATTAATAGAGGTGATATTGCAAAAAATAAATATTGTGTAATTCGAGTTTAAAGGTTAACTTTCTAAGCAAAAAAAAGAAAATCGAAGAAGAATACAGAAAATATCTCATTCAGGTAAAACTTGTTATATTGAAATATTATTCTGTTCTTTATGGTTGAATTATTTCATTAATTTTATATTTGAATGTGAATTAAAATTAAAAATTAAAATTAAATTAATAAACAATAGAGGTGATATTGCAAAAAATAAATATTGTGTAATTCGAGTTTAAAGGTTAACATTCAGGGCAGGCCATTTATAACAGTAGCGCGTTTTCACAATAAAAGGATCACGCTGAATATCACTTAGTTTTAAATTACGTTATAAAAATTAAGTGTCATTTAATATTTCTGTCGTTTTTGTTATTTTTAAAAAGTTATTATACCTACATTCAAGCTTGTTTTTCATAGGTAAATTTAGGATTATTTTTTTTTTTAAAACTAAAGAAGATTTTTCCAAAACTTTTTTCGAAAAATATTGCCTATACATAGAATTATAAAAAAATATTTTCTTCATTTAAAAAAGTGTAGTCGGTTGTCCAAGATACGCGTTCCCATAAGAAGGTTTTTTCGGGAGGCCGTCTACGGTGACCACTCCTGCGTCGAGAATATTTATCTGAAATAAAAAATTCAAATGATTTATTATTAGGAAAGGTAAAATCAAGAGATTAATCGTTCGGCAAGTGAATTTGAGGGTTTTTAACAAAATGGCGCTTGTTTGAAAAAAACTGCATTTTTCGGGTCTTAAAATTTGACTTTATTGTTCCAAAAAAAAAAATTTTATCGGAGAATTAAACAAATTACAAAAGATTAAAGTCAATTGGATCATCGGTTCTCAAGTTATGGTGGTCACCGACTTTGAAAAAGTGGTTTCGACATAGTCGCGTTCAAAGTTTAAAGTTTAATTTTTCGTGTGATAACTCAAATAAAAGTAAGTCAGTACTAACAATAAATTATCAATTCCTTGGAAAAATAATTGAATACATCAATTATAAAAGTTCAGACTTCTCTTTAAACCAATGTTTTATGCCCGTTACGCATGAAGTAAAATTTCGAGTTTAGAAAAGCCCCGTGAAAATTTGTCGAGGGTCGCGCAGCGACCCGAGACAAATTTTCTACGCGGGGCTTTTCTAAACTCGAAATTTTACTTCATGCTTAGTCTGGGAGTGGAAAACACTCGTTTCATCGTTAGACATTATTTTTCTGAATCCAGTAATACGCAATATGTTGTTTTTCCAAAATATTATTGTCGACACAAAATTATAACAAACTTTCTATATGAAATTATATTTTTTGAAAATTATAATTAGTTTGCCTTAAAAATGAGTTAAAAATGTCATTTATTGTAAGGTTATGTCTAACCATTCAGGTTTGACATAACACATTAAAGACTACACATCGTTTAAATCAATTTTAGAGCTCACATCGTTCAAATCTCGAGTGTTTAAATCAAACTTGGAGGTTACGTTTGTAAAATCTTGTTTGTTTACATCAATCTTTGACGTTATATTTGTTGAATTCAGTTGGATTACATCAAATTCGGAGTTTAGGATTGTTAAATCTTGTTTGTCAACGTCAAATTTGTAGGTTAGGTTTGTTAAATCTTGTTTGTTTACATCAGATTTATAGGTTAGGTTGGTAAAATCCTGTTTGCTTGTATTAACGATGTGAATTTATGTGTTATATCAAACCTGAATAACTATAATAATAATATAAATCTGTACTCTAATATAAATATAAACATACAAAATATACATGAATACTTAATATAAGAATAGGCACCACAAAAGAAAGAACATGCCTAAACAATAGGCAAATGTAAATAATTTAGATTAAGTTCTAAGAACTCATTTAGAGTATAGGGTTCAATATCTTAAAATACCGCTTATTTTTCAGGTTTGCTGGCAATTTATTAAATTATTTTATGCATGTGTAATTCACGCCTTTTTCGGAAAGTGAATATCGGTGTATAGGGTAGTTAAAGTTACCTTTATGTCGTGTATGGTAAATATGAATCTGAATTCCGTCTGAAAAAAGGTGCTTTTGCTTCGATATAAACATATGCTACTCTATATAATAATATATAAATTCCGGTAACAGTTAATAAGTTGTTTGATACAAATAAGGACATACATGATGTAACACTTTTAAGTCCCAGTATAATCCTAAGTGCACGTTTTTGAATAAAGAAAATGTTATATATGAAATTACGAAAAAATTATTCGTGAAAATGCAAACAGTGTCTTAATTAAAAAGACAAAGTCTTAAATTGTCTTTTTAATTAAGACACTGTTTGTATGATTCCAAATCTGACTAAAGATTCAAAACTTGCATAATAAGATATTTTTAGTATATATAAGGACAAGTGAGGTTTTAAGGTATATAGCATGAAGTTAATATAAGCCAATTTTCCTTGCAAATACTCAATATGAGAATTCCATTTTAATTTTTCATCAATGTTGATTCCTAAAAACATTGATGATTGAGAAAGTTGAAAATTGAAATTGCCAAATGTAATGTTATTAGGTATTGTATTGATTTCGTTTTTCTTAATTAGAATACATATAGTTTTTTTTTTGTTTAGCAATAAATTGTTGCTTTTACACGACTGAGTAATAGCAATTAGTGCTAGTTCCCTATTTTTTACCATATCATCGAAATTAATTCCAACGATACACAGATTTGTGTCGTCGGCATACCCGACAATCGTTAACTTCAAAGATGACAATTGATAGAGATCGTTTATAAAAATATTAAACAGAAAAGGGCCAAGTATGCTTCCCTGTGGAACACACATGACAACATCTAAAGCACACCTTTTTACCTTTATGTATTATTTTAACTATTTGGCTTCTGTTAGATAAATAGGATTTATACCAATTATACACGATCCACGAAACAAGAACTATATCCTCAACCTCACTTATCGTTATGGGGCGAAAAAATATCGAGTGATTATTATTAAATTCCAGCCTATTATTACGATCAGAGGTTCCCCCCAAAATACTCTGTGCAGAATTTACAAAATATTCATTTAAATCATGAACATTTAGATTGCACTTATTAGACAGTTTATTTGTATTACCACCAAGACCAAGAAG
Source organism: Philonthus cognatus (assembly GCA_932526585.2). Lineage (NCBI taxonomy): Eukaryota > Metazoa > Arthropoda > Insecta > Coleoptera > Staphylinidae > Philonthus > Philonthus cognatus. The sequence continues at coordinate 81,149,888 of OW052245.1, read as the reverse complement.
TTTTGCTTTTATTTGTAGAGAAAGTTATTTTATTATTATAATATTCTTTTCTGTCCTTTAATAATAATTTATTTTACTCCTGTTTATAAGTATTTTTACAATTAAGGAAATAATCCACTAGGATAGCGTACAGGTCAAGTTGATTTTTGCATATTTTTGTCTCATTAGAAGTAGCAATTTAATTTTTTTTGTCTATTTTATAATATGTCCTTAAGGGCAAACAGGTATTAAAATATTGTGAGAGTAAACACATAAATAAGTTAAATCTCGAGTTAAGGTCTGGTTTATGATATAACCTCGTCTAGGTCTCATGAAGAAGGTATTCTGAAAATAATGAAATATTTTCATCGGTAAAATGTCGATATTTTATTTGATAGGAATCATTAAGATGATTAAAATTTAGATCTATAATCTGAGCTATGTGATCAGAAAATGCTGTCGGAATTATATCATAATGTATTACATTGTGCGATTTATTTGTAATCACATTATCAATGCATGATTTGGAGGTTGGTGTTACTCTAGTATACTTCTTAATCATTAATTTTAGATTAAAAGATTTGATTAGCATTTTAAAATGACTTGAAATGTGATAAGTTTAAGAATGGTTAGACATAACCTTACAATTAATGACATGTGTCCCTATATTTTCCAAGGCACACTATTTATAATTTTTAAAAAATATAATTTCTAATGTATGGTTTGTTTTAATTTTATTTCAACAACAATATTTTTGAAAAACAACATATTGCGCATTATTGGGTTTAAAAAATAATGTCTAACGATAAAACAAGTGTTTTCCACTCTGAGACTAAGCATGAGGTAAAATTTCGAGTTTAGAAAAGCCCCGCGTAGAAAATTTGTCGAGGGTCGCGCCAGCGACCCGAGACAAATTTTCACGGGGCTTTTCTAAACTCGAAATTTTACTTCATGCGCCACGGGCATAAAACATTGTTTCAAAGAGAAGTCCGAACTTTTAAAATTTATGTATTGACCACCAGTCAAGATAGCCAAACATTTTTCTTTCTTAACAATAAAAGAAAAGCAAAGAAGAATACACAAAATAACTCATTCGAGTAAAACTCGTTATATTGAAATATTATTATGTTTCTTATGGTTGAATTATTTTATTAATTTTATATTTGAATGCGAACAATTAAATTTAAATAATCGAGGTGTTATTGCAAAAAGTAAATATTGTGTAATTCGAGTTTAAAAGTAAACATTACCTTACAATTAATAACATGTGTCCCTATCTTTTTCAAGGCACACTATTTATAATTTTAAAAAAATATAATTTCTAATGTATGGTTTGTTTTAATTTTATTTCAACAACAATATTTTTGAAAAACAACATATTGCGCATTATTGGGTTTAAAAAAATAATGTCTAACGATAAAACAAGGGTTTTCCACTCTCAGACTAAGCATGAAGTAAAAATTCGAGTTTAGAAAAGCCCCGCGTAGAAAATTTGTCGAGGGTCGCGCCAGCGACCCGAGACAAATTTTCACGGGGCTTTTCTAAACTCGAAATTTTACTTCATGCGCCACGGGCATAAAACATTGTTTCAAAGAGAAGTCCGAACTTTTAAAATTTATGTATTGACCACCAGTCAAGATAGCCAAACATTTTTCTTTCTTAACAATAAAAGAAAATCAATGAAGAATACACAAAATAACTCATTCGAGTAAAACTCGTTATATTGAAATATTATTATGTTTCTTATGGTTGAATTATTTTATTAATTTTATATTTGAATGCGAACAGTTAAATTTATATAATCGAGGTGTTATTGCAAAAAGTAAATATTGTGTAATTCGAGTTTAAAGGTAAACATTTAGCAGTTAATATTCAGGGTAGGCTATTTGTAACAGTAGCGAGTTTTCATAATAAAACAATCGCCCTGAATATCATTTAATCTTAAAATACCGTATGAAAATAGACTGTCATTTAATATTTCTGCCGTTTTTGTTATTTTCAACTAGTTCAATTTGAAGGTACTCACGAGTGTTTCCACTCCCAGATTAAGCATGAAGTAAAATTTCGAGTTTAGAAAAGCCTGAAAATTTGGTTTGGTCGCGTAGCGCGAAGCGCGGAGCGACCAAACCAAATTTTCAGGCTTTTCTAAACTCGAAATTTTACTTCATGCGCCACGCGTATAAAACACTGACATATTGTAAAGTTTAAAATATTCTACAAGGATATTATGGATCAGTATTTACCGCGACATAGCGATAAAAAATAAAAAAAATATCGTTTTCTGAATATTTCTGAATATTTATTAAAATATAGAGCTATGAGAAAAAGTGTGTATACAATTAATGTTTTATGAATTATTGTAGTAATTCCTTACTACACTGAAATAAATTAGTACAGTAATTAATGGAAAACACTTCACGTAAGAAGAATAATTAATTAGTAAAATATATCGATTTTCTGCAATATTTTTGTCTCATCGAGACAAGTCTTCAAATATTCATTCAAACAACTACTTCTCGACATGAATATTTGAGTTACACGACAGCTCCACTGTCCTATGCATAATTTTTATGCAAAATGCAACATCAGGTCAAATTATTGTCTTACCAAACTAAATGAAACAACTGAAAATTAAAATAAATTGAAAAAATTACAGGGAATGAATTTTAATTGTCTTAAACCATCTATAGACGCGTTTCAAGATTATAATTAATTAATATCACCTATTACCTATTTTATTAACTTAATTGCATTAGTATATAAGCTTTTACCTGTACTTTGTAAAATCATTATTTCATATGCCTGATGAAGCCACTGTGTGGTAAAACATGTCGCAGTGTTCAACAATAAAAGTGAAACCCTCGCAACTGCGTTGTATTATTTCAAATAGTATTATGGAGTTTCATCATATATCCGCCTCATCAATTAAATAATTAATTAATGTTTGCTATCACATTTCTCTAGTACTTTTGTTTGTGACAGTTTTCAGTATTCCTAATGTTTAAATGATAATATCTCCAAAGAAGAAAATACTATGATGCACACATCACCATTTGTTTTTTTTGTTTTTGTTAGTAATTGAAATATTTTTCTTATTAATAACTGTTTATTATTTGACATCGTTTGTTTTTATTAACTCTAAAAAATGATTAAAATGGCTGTTAATCAATTTCAACGATTTATGTTTTGTAGTAGATACAACGGATAGCATTTGTCTGTGATTTATATCTGCAGGCACAAAAGCGTCTGTAATTTGCTTTTGAAAAACAGGCGAGCACCAGATATTGAAGCTATTGATCTTGTCCCGTCCGGCATCGCCTGTTTTCGATATGATAGCTATTATTGATGTCTTTATAGGGCGCGACATAAGGTGGAGCTGTTTGTATGTGTCCGGAATTAGCGGGGGGCCATAAATCCACCCTTCCAGAATTTAATAAGATATAACAGTTGAGCCCCACGAATCAAACAAGCGACTGTCGGAAATTATTTACGTTCACACATACACATAAATCCAGATTTGTCTCGACTTGAAAGCTGTGGTTATTGGTTAAATGGTTAATACGCGCAAATGCAGAGACAGGAGCGAATTAAACTCATTAAAGTTTGAGTCATCATTCATGTCGAAACCGAAGTGGAAATGGGAAATCCATTAAATATTCGCGCGGAAAGAAAACCGGTAATAAATCAGATATTTTGTCATGGCGCACTTTAATTTAGATTTGTCCGATCAGCATTATTTATATTGCATTAGTCTTCGTCTCCTAACAGAAATTCCTCTCCTACCCTCTCCTTCTATCCGTGTGATGCGGGATTCTAGATTCCGGATTCGAAGTTCATTAATTTCCCAATGAACATCTGTGCTAAGACGGGGGGGTGCTCTCGTGTTACCAGATTTATATTGCGCGCTATATTCCCAGGCTGCACAACATTTTATCCCCTCCCCGAGCTTAGGCGAATTAGTTCATAATAAAGGGCGCAATGAACACGGGACGGCCATGAATATTTCATTCGGATTCTGTGGCTTCTCCATCTTCAACCCTAGCAGATAGAAACCTTTGTTTCAACAAAAAACAAAAAAATCCGCCTCTCAAGTCCAAAGTCGCAAGTAACGAGCTCTTTTATCTGCATCTTTATATTTACGGAGCAAATCCGCGGTTTTGTTTATTTATTTCTTTGTTAAAATGCAGGTTTACTTTATTTATTTTTTTGCTAAAATAAATAGCCCAATTTAAAATAATAATTCACCAGCGCAGAGGTGCTTGAAGACAAAACCTATAATTTAAATTAAAGCTGCTCGACTAAGCTCCGAAAGCTGCTCGATACAAAATGAATAGCCCGGACGTAATTTACGGTTCCAATCAATAGTTTCTAAATTACACAAACACAAATCTTCGCCGTTTCTGCTCCGCGATGGGAAGTGTTCACTTTAATGGAAAAATAAAATATTACCTTTACCTAATAAAGGAAGACTTTAAAGTTTTTTTTTTCTCTGTGCCGGTTCGAGATGAAATAAATTGCAACTAGAGGGTTTCTATCAATTGCAATCGTTTGACTTTAAAGCTAGACTAGTTTAAAATGTGAAAAAAACGTTAATTGGCGAATGTTTAAGGCTTATGATCTCAATAGTTGTAATTGGTTTTTAAATAATTAATTATAAAAATTGCCTCATAACTATCATGAATAAACGTTTCTTTATTCGGATTCTTTGACGGATAGCTGTTTTAATTTAATAATATAATATTCTGTTGGTTAGTCATTATTAATGTATAATGTTTTAATGTTGTAGAAATGCATTTTTCCGTTAATCAAGGATGTACAGAGATTTTTTTCCTTAAAGTGTACCCAAGGTACGTCAATGGGCACAACACATATGAACGCAGGCTCTAGTTCGTGCGATAGAGAACAATGATGTTGTATTTGGTTACGGTTTTGAGTCTATCATAAACTCTCTTTTCGGTTTCGCTGTACTTTCATAGATTGTGCGACGTTTCGTCCACTCCGTTTCGTCCACTGGCCGCTACATCCACTAGTTCCTTCGTCCACCGCCCTTCAAATCCACTAGTTCCTTCGTCCACCGCCCTTTAAATCCACTAGTTCTATCATTTATTCCATTTATAAATTTGAATATAATTGACATTTCACGTTAACCATAACCAAATTAAGATTTCAAATTGACATTAACTCCCTGCCTTCAAAATTATGGCTGAGCTTGTGAAATCACCGCGGGGTCACTTTTTACATATTGACGGGTTTTTGTATTCTCATCACTCTGAGAAAAATGGCCGGAGAAATTGGAAGTGTGAACGTATCCCGAATGTAGGGCGCGAGCGGTTACCCGATGTGGAACTTTGGACATCATCAGAGGCCCAGCTGAATCTCCCCACTCATCGCACTTCGCCAATTTCGAAGAGGTCGAATCTCTGAAGTTGAAGGAAACTTTGAAGAGGAAGGCAGCGGAACATCCGGAGGCTCCTCCAGCTCAATTGCTTCGCAAAGAGCTCCATGCTGTCCCATCTGGCGTCCTCGCACAACTTCCGGACCGTGTCAACCTCACGAAGTCCATGCAGCGTTCGCGTTTGATACAACTACCAACGAACCCGAGGACACTCGAGGACTTCGAAGATCTCCCTCAGGACATGAAACTGACTGCCGGAGGTGAAAAGTTTCTATTGTACGACTCGAAAGATGACGATGAGGAAGATGAAGCTGTGGGACGATTACCGATATTTGCAACGAGAGAAAATTTGAGGTTACTGATGCGAAGCGATGTTTGGTATGTTGACGGGATCTTCAAGGTTGTGCCTGAAATTTTTTTCAAACTGTTTGCTATTATGTCGTCGTTCGTACAACGTCAGGGAGACGGTCATGATCAAAAAGTTGCGTTGCCGATGGTGTATGCGCTAATGGAGAAGAAAACAGAAGCAGCTTAATCCAAAGTCTTTGCAGTAGTTCAATCAGCGTGTGAACGTTTTGGAATCCAGACAAAACTTCCTTTATCCGTCTTAACTGATTTCGAAGTCGCTATCATAAATGCAGTAAAAGCAGTAATAGGCAACGAAATTGCTCGAGGCTGCTTCTTCCACCATCGGCAGAGCATCCATTGCCGGATTCAGTCAGAAGGCATGCAGCAAGCGTACGAAAATCCTGATGACCGTTCCCTGAAGATAGCAGCACAGATGCTTTGTGCCCTGGCGTTCGTTCCGGTGAAACGCGTCGGAGAAACGTTCGACCTCCTTATGGACGACGTTCCGGAAGAATTCCTCCCAATCACAGAATATTTTGAAGTAATTTACATCTGTTTATATCTATTTACATCTATTTACACCTATTTACAACTTTCAGTTAAACTACATTCGCGGTAGACGAGCAGTGGGACGACGGCGTGCCACTACGGCTCAGTATCTTCCTGAATTTTGGAATCTATCAGGTGCGACCTTACAAGACCAAGCAAGAACGAATAACGCGTCAGAAGGTTGGCACAACAGATTCAGTGTTGTTGTTGGACGCAGCCATCCAAGCCTCTACGCGTTTATTCTGGAACTGAAGAAAGAGCAAGCTGATACGGAGGCCATGATTCGACAACTCGATTTAGTGCAGCGAATAGAGACCGCGTTTGAAATCGAAAGTGAAAAGCGAACAACAAATAAAAAATATAGTTAGGGAGTTTGCAACATATGATGAGGAAGACCGGATTTTAGAATATTTACGAACCATCGGCCACAATATTAATCTTTGAATATACACATTTGTAATATTTACACCTTTGTAATAAATGTTTATCAGAAAACTTGTAATTATTTGGAGTGTACTAACAATTGGTGTAGTTTAAGGTAAGTGGAAGAAAAGGCCGGTGGAAGAAATAGTTAGTGGACGAGAAGACCGGTGGACGAAACGGAGTGGACGAAACGAAATAGACGAAGCGGAGTGGACGAAGTGACCCCCCTCCCTTTCATAAATAGATTTTTTAATATTTTGTGTTAAAAATAAATGTAATTAAAATAAGACTTTGTGTTAGTGTTAGGTGTCATTATAACAATGTGTGGTTTCGACAAGACGGCGCCACATGCCATACAGCCGATGCAGTACTGGGTTTATTAATAGAAAGTTCTCAGGTCGCATCATCTCTTAAAATAGCGAAGTCAATTGGGCGAGAAGATTATGTAATTTGACGCCTTTGAAATTATTCCTTTAGGGTTGTCTCAAGCGTAACATGTGTGCCAACAAGCCAATATCAATTCAACAACTGAAGGATAAGATAATAAGCCATATTGCTGCAATTATGCAGAGATGTCAAAAATGTTGATTGAAAGTGTTTTATGCCCGTGGCGCATGAAGTAAAATTTCGAGTTTAGAAAAGCCCCGTGAAAATTTGTCTCGGGTCGCTGCGCGACCCTTGACAAATTTTCTACGCGCGGCTTTTCTAAACTCGAAATTTTACTTCATGCTTAGTCTGGGAGTGGAAAACACTCGTTTCATCGTTAGATATTATTTTTATAAACGCAATTTTCCGAAAATATTGTTAGCGAAACAAAATTATAACAAACCTTCTATTTGAAATTAAATTTTTCAAAAATTAAAATTAGTGTGCCTTGGAAAAAAAGTGACAAATGTCATTTATTTAAAGGTTATGTCTAAATAAACAGGTTTGACATAACACATTAAAGACTCTTCATCGTTTAAGGTATTATTTGGAGAAAATATTGGAATGCATCGATTTTAAAAGTTCGGACTTCTCTTTGAAACAATTGTTTATGCCCGTGGCGCATAAAGTAAAATTTCGAGTTTAGAAAAGCCCCGTGAAAATTTGTCTCGGGTCGCTGCGCGACCCTCGACAAATTTTCTACGCGGGGCTTTTCTAAACTCGAAATTTTACTTCATGCTTAGTCTGGGAGTGGAAAATACTCGTTTCATCGTGAGATATTATTTTTATAAACCCAATAATGCACAATAGGTTGTTTTTCAAAAATATTGTTGTCGAAACAAAATTATAAGAAACCTTCTATTTAAAATTAAATTTTTCAAAAATTAAAATTAGTGTGCCTTGGAAAAAAAGTGACAAATGTCATTTATTTATAGGTTATGTCTCATTAATCAGGTTTGACATAACACATTAAAGACTCTACATCGTTTAAGATATTATTTGGAGAAAATATTGGAATGCATCGATTTTATAAGTTCGGACTTCTCTTTGAACCAATTGTTTATGCCCGTGGCGCATAAAGTAAAATTTCGAGTTTAGAAAAGCCCCGTGAAAATTTGTCTCGGGTCGCTGCGCGACCCTCGACAAATTTTCTACGCGGGGCTTTTCTAAACTGGAAATTTTACTTCATGCTTAGTCTGGGAGTGGAAAACACTCGTTTCATCGTTAGATATTATTTTTATAAAGCCAATAATGCGCAATAGGTTGTTTTTCGAAAATATTGTTGTCGAAACAAAATTATAACAAACCTTCTATTTGAAATTGAATTTTTCAAAAATTATAATTAGTGTGCCTTGGAAAAAAAGTGACAAATGTCATTTACTTAAAGGTTATGTCTAATTAATTAGGTTTGACATAACACATTAAAGACTCTACATCGTTTAAGATTTTATTTGGAGAAAATATTGGAATGCATCGATTTTAAAAGTTCGGACTTCTCTTTGAACCAATTGTTTATGCCCGTGGCGCATAAAGTAAAATTTCGAGTTTAGAAAAGCCCCGTGAAAATTTGTCTCGGGTCGCTGCGCGACCCTCGACAAATTTTCTACGCGGGGCTTTTCTAAACTCGAAATTTTACTTCATGCTTAGTCTGGGAGTGGAAAACACTCGTTTCATCGTTAGATATTATTTTTATAAACCCAATAATGCGCAATAGGTTGTTTTTCGAAAATATTGTTGTCGAAACAAAAAATAAAATTTGTGTGCCTTGGAAAAAAAGTGACAAATGTCATTTATTTAAAGGTTATGTCTAATTAATCAGGTTTGACATAACACATTATAGACTCTACATCGTTTAAGATATTATTTGGAGAAAATATTGGAATGCATCGATTTTAAAAGTTCGGACTTCTCTTTGAACCGATTGTTTATGCCCGTGGCGCATAAAGTAAAATTTCGAGTTTAGAAAAGCCCCGTGAAAATTTGTCTCGTGTCGCTGCGCGACCCTCGACAAATTTTCTACGCGGGGCTTTTCTAAACTCGAAATTTTACTTCATGCTTAGTCTGGGAGTGGAAAACACTCGTTTCATCGTTAGATATTATTTTTATAAACCCAATAATGCGTAATATGTTGTTTTTCGAAAATATTGTTGTCGAAACAAAAATTAAAATTAGTGCGCCTTGGAAAAAAAGTGACAAATGTCATTTATTTAAAGGTTATGTCTAATTAATCAGGTTTGACATAACACATTAAAGACTCTACATCGTTTAAATTTTTCAAAAATTAAAATTAGTGTGCCTTGGAAAAAGTGACAAATGTCATTTATTTAAAGGTTATGTCTAATTAATCAGGTTTGACATAACACATTAAAGACATCGTTTAGTCTGAGAGTGGAAAACACTCGTTTCATTGTTGGATATTATTTTTATAAACCCAATAATGCGCAATAGGTTGTTTTTCGAAAATATTGTTGTCGAAACAAAATTATAACAAACCTTCTATTTGAAATTGAATTTTTCAAAAATTATAATTAGTGTGCCTTGGAAAAAAAGTGACAAATGTCATTTATATAAAGGTTATGTCTAATCAGGTTTGACATAACACATTAAAGACTCTACATCGTTTAAATTAATTTTAGAGCTTACATCGTTAAAATCTCCAGTGTTTAAATCAAATTTTCAATCTTGTTTGTTTACATCAATCTTTGAGGTTATATTTGTTAAATCCAGTTGGATTTCATCAGATTCGGAGTTTAGGATTGTTAAATCCACATAATTGCCATATGCCAAACAACATGATTCAATAAAGACATTATTTTTTCTAAGCAAATAACATTGTTTTATTTTCTGTTAACATCTATCCGTCTTATTAAAACACCCTTTATAATGCGAGATTAGGTAATTAAATTACTTAAATTTGCAGTCGATTACTGTATGTAACAGCAAACACTTGATGTATAATCCAATGTCCGTCAGGGTATTAGCTCTGGAAGTAGTTGTGTAAATGAGTGTTTGATTTAGTCATTGTAAGACAATTTTTTGTAGATTACGTAATAAACAGTACTTTTAATGTTTTAATGTATTAAACTAATTGTTTAATACAATAGCAATAGGCAACCCAATACTGTTCATGTGTATTAAATTGCCACATCACTGTGACAACGGCAACCAAATATGCAATAATGGTATTAGGTTGTCTAAATTCTTTGTATTAAACAATCGGTTTAATTTAACAATAAAACAGTTTAAACTTTGTTTGTATAACACTTATTTATTTTTCGTAGCTGCAGTTTCGGCAACTTTAGCTTGCCATTATCAAACGTGTAGTGAAAGTTGCCAAAACTACAGTCACGAAAAATAAATAAGTAGTATACAAACAAAGTTTAAAGTGTTTTATTGTTAAATTAACATGTATAACAAGGTAGAAGCCTCCACAATACAAAATTGGTTTAATTGATTCGTAAAATATAAAAACGAATTAAAATTAATATCGACTTTCTGCAAAAAGTTTGTCTCCAAATATTCATTGAAACAACTACTTCTCGAGCTAATACCCCGACAGATATTGAATTATACAATGAATATTTGCGTTACACGACAGCACTGCTGTTCTGTGCATAATTTATATGCAAAATGCAACATCAGGTCAAACTATTCTCTAACCAATCTAAATGAAACAAAAGGAAATTGAAATAAATTGAAAAAATTATAAGGAATGAATTTTAATTGTCTTAAGCCATCTACAGACGCGTTTCGAGATTTATCCCTCATCAGTATAGCTTTGCTTTAGACTTTCAATGCAAAAATATTAAAATAAAATAAACAGAAAACTTACAGGAATGTCGAAGTGTGTCGTCGAAACAGGTACACAAAACTGGGGCGAGTGAAAATGAAGGAATGTTATTTATAGGTAAAGGATTAAGTCATTAGTAGGTGCAAACAATTTGATACCTGAGAGAGAGTGACATACCGCCTTTAACAGTTTCACATAAAGACAATTTATCATAAAGAAAAATTGAGTTTGTCAATAGGTTGCAGAATATTTATAAAATATAAAAACGAACGATGTTGCATTTTGCATATAAATTATGCATAGAACAGCAGTGCTGTCGTGTAACGCAAATATTCATTATATAATTCAATATATGTCGGGGTATTAGCTCGAGAAGTAGTTGTTTCAATGAATATTTGGAGACAAACTTTTTGCAGAAAGTCGATATTTATTTTAATTCGTTTTTATATTTTAGAAATATTCTGCAACCTATTGACAAACTCAATTTTTCTTTATGATAAATTGTCTTTATGTGTAATTGATTCGTGTTATATTCAAGTATACATTAAGGATATCTAAACCGGTTTACCGATATAACAATCCCTAGTTGCAATCAGATATTCAATTTTGCTGATATTTATAATTTTCTAGGTTTCCAGCTACTGGCTATGGCCTTAAACTAAATTATTGATGAATTATGATACACTAGCAACACATAATTTCAATATACATGAAGCGATTTTGCCTTGCGTTGGCTAATTGTAAACACCAACAGTGCCTATACAAATTCCTTCCATCACGAACACGTCCCAGTAATTAATCATCCGGCACACATCGATATCCCGATACCACGATATTCCGATATCGACAGCGCTCGTGTTCCGCCCTTGATAAAAAGAACCGACTTATTAATTTCGAGGCATAATCCAGCGCGCGGGTAAATTACGTCGGCGTAAACCGCATTAAAAGCACGGCCCGCTATAAATTATCCCAATAATACCAGGCCCGGTCCACGACAACAGAATTACACGCCCAAATTGCAGTTTCGAGTATTTCCAGTTGCAATAATGAAGTTATTAAATGGATCCTCTCCATTATTAATCGTCGAATTCGGCGTTGGGTAGACTTTTTGCTCGGGCCCGTCATTTCGCTCATTTTCAGTCATTTTCGGCGTATTAACGGAGTTATGGTCCCGTGAGTGCGTTTTATGGCCGTGCGAATTAAATCTAAGCGACGTTTTCCTATTAATTTAATTCCATCATCTTTCATTTATGTATGTCCTAGCTCTCCGTTCTCTTTAATCAACAGTTTTTTTTCTTAAAATTAATCTTAATCTGGTTCTAATTAATGTAGGTTTTAAATAAGATAAATTCAAATTTAAAGCTATTTCAATTCGAGAAAATAAGCTTACGCTTCTTATAGTTTGCACACTTTAAACATAATATATAAAATTACGAAAATGTAATTCGTGAAAATGCAAACAATGTCTTAATTAATAAGACAACTTAAGACGATAAATATCCATTGAACCAACTACTTCCCGTGCAAATACACCTCCGGATATTGAATTATACAATGAAATATTTAAAGATCTATAACAGAAGAACTCTTGCTCAATAAAAATACAAAAAAATAATTTTTATCCGAATTCTCACAATAAATTCGAACTATTATTGACGGTTCTAATCCCTTTAGAGCAGTGATGGGGAAACTACGACCCGCGGGCCAAGTCCGGCCCGCGGAAAGGTTTAATCCGGCCCGTTTAAGAGTGCCGTCGTGAGAATGTTTGAACGCGTTCTTACTTCGTAATGTGACGACCCGCATAAAAACTACCTACCTACGATTAAGCATTATTCTTTGGCCCGCTACGATTGTCTGGTTATTACAAATGGCCCGTCTTGAAAAAAGTTTCCCCATCACTGCTTTAGAGGATTTGAATCCGTTTGTAAGTATTCAAATCTTTTTAGGGAATCCGAATACTTTTGGAATCCAAAACGAATTGTCTTGCAAAAATTTAACGAATCCAGAACACAAATCCTTTTCCACCGATGTATTCCAATACCTCTATTAAATAAATTCTGAATTATTCGAATTATGCCCAGCATTATTTTTTTAATAATCAATTATTTCAATTATCGTATCTCGATTATACTCATCATTGAGGCCTAGTTGCACTAAAAACGTTCAAGTCGAGTTCAAGATGACAGTTCCTATTGATCTAATGTCACTTTTAACTCGAGTTCAGAGTTGATCCAGTTTAACGTGTTTGGTGCAACTGACTCTAACTAATATCAGTTCAAAGATGATTTCTGTTGAAATACCAGGCGAGCAAATGAATTTATAATTGGAGTAGGTACAAGAGCTCAAAGTTAAGCTTTTGTCTGATCAGCAATTTTCTGTTGTTAAACTAGGCGACAACAAATTGTGAAAATTGTTTTTCTAGAGAAATTAAGTAGACTTATGATTTCTAATGTTTGTTGGAGTTTCTGTACATTTTTCAAAAATTTTAAAAATTTTAAAAATGTCCTTGAATTTGCCTCTTGCAAAAATGTAGATTTTCAACGGATTTTTTTATTTTTAAAAAATCTGCAAAACATTACAGATAAAGTTTCTAATGTTAGAAACTACTGGAGCTATTTTTTTTAAGTAGATAATTATTACATTCATTTTGTCTACTTTAATATACAGCGTAACGTTTATAAATCTAATAAAAACCCAACTTTGAGTGCACGTGCTGAGCTTAGCTTTAAATTCTGAAAAATTTGTTGCACCTTAAATTGTAGTAATTTTAATTCCAAACAGGCTAGGCTAAAATATTGCTTAATATATATATATATATATATATATATATATATATATATATATATATATATATATATATATATATATATAACTATATATATATATATAAATAAATTTGCTAAATCAAGTTGGATTTCATGATTTCATCACATTCGGAGTATAGGATTGTTAAATCCACATAATTGCCATATGCCAAATAACATGATTCAATAAAGACATTATTTTTTCTAAGCAAATAACTTTGTTTTATTTTCTGTTAACATCTATCCGTCTTATTAAAACACCCTTTATAATATATATATATATATATATATATATATATATATATATATATATATATATATATATATATATATATATACTGCCTTTCAAAAAAATCAGAACACCAAGTATTTATTGCACGATTTTAATAAAATTTACACAATTTCATGTAAACGAACTGTATCGATGATTAAAAAATCAACTTGAAAAGCAAAATATCAAATGAATAAAAATTAATAATGTGTTGGGCCTCCACGATTTCCCAACACTCATTTACACGTCGAGGCATGCTAGAAATCAGGCTGTTAATATCGACTTGGGGTATTTCATTCCAAACTTCGGTACGATCACCGATACACTACGGCCTACCCTTTCAGCAATAGCACGAACCGAAAAACCCGCTTCTTGCATTCCAATAATGCGACCCCTTTCAAATTTACTTAGATGATGATATTGTGCACGCCGACGAACACGGGGCATCTTTTTATGTTTTACAAACTGAAACGTCAAACTACTCAGAGGCTACTTGGATATTAGAAGCAATTACATTTAAAAATCAGCAGCTCTTCATAATGGTGAAAACAAGGAAAAATATCATTAAATAGTAACCAAAACAATTGATTTTTGGATCATCGATGCAGTTCATTTACATGATCAAATGCTGTAAATTTCATTAAAATCGTCTAATAAATACTTTGTGTTCTGATTTTTTTGAAAGGCAGTATATATCCTAAATCCGGATTTAGATGAAAAACAAGGTTTTATCAATATTTCTACTTTTAGCATTCAAGACGATTTATTTCGTATAATATTTACTTGATTTAATTTATTCGAAAAACACACAGATTAAGAATCAAATAAGCTTTAATTTGATGTTAAGCAGTTGTTTCACGCATCAAAACCGTGCTAAGTACAAGCGCTCAAAGTTAAGTTTTCGTCTGAACAGCAATTTTCTGTTGTTAAACAAGGCGACAAAAATTTCAAACATTTCTAATGCTTGTTGGGGTGTGTACATTTTTTAAGAATTTTAAATTTTTTGAAAATGTCCACGATTTTTGCCATACCCCACAAAAATGCAGATTTTCAGCCAAAAAATATATTTTTCAAAATTCTGAATAAAATCATTGATAAAGTTCTTAATGCTAGAAATTACTGGAGCAAATTTTTTTTAAAGTAAAAAAAAATATTACATCAATTTTATCCACATTTATATACAGCGGAACGTTTATAAATCCAGTAAAACCCAAATCGCGCGCGTGCTGAGCTTAGTTTTAAATTCTAAAAAATCCGTTTTAAACTAAATTACAGCCCTTTTAATTATAAGTAGGCTTTCCTAAAATATATCTTAATTTATTAAAAGCTTAATTCCAATTTAAGTGAAAAACAAGGATTTATCAATGTTTCTACTGTTCGCATTCAACATGCTTTATTTCGTATAATATTTACTTGATTTAATTTATTCGAAAAAACAGTGATTTACTATTGAATTAGCTTTAGTACGTGTTTTGCCCATAAAAACCATGATATGTACAAGGCTCTGATTTTTTTTGCAGTTGACAGTGTTCAAATGTTGTGACATAATTAACTCAAATTATTTGATTTGTCAAATTAGCGACTTTGTGTTCAAAGTGTTTGATTTAGAACATAAAATTGTTTTTGACTGAAAGTTTTTTTATAAATTCTGAAACGCAGGAGCCATGAAGTTTTAATTTAGGGTGGTAGCACTGCGTATCACTTCGTGAATCTGGCAAATGAACACGTGCGCTAATTTTTAGGTTAGGTTTAGGTACATGATGCAAGAATTTTATTATCTGGAAAAGGCAACAAAAACGTTAAATAAGAAGTGATGAGTGCAAGAGAGTAGACTATTTACCATTAATACACTCATCACTTTTTATTTGTTGTTGCTTTTTCCAGATAATAAATACACTCATCACTTCTTATTTGTTGTTGCTTTTTCCAGATAATAAAATTCTTGCATCATGTACCTAAACCTAACCTAAAAATTGGCGCACGAGTTCATTTGTCAGATTCACGAAGTGATACGCAGTGCTACCACCCTAAATTAAAACTTCATGGCTTACTTGATAATAAATTCATTTGATCACCCGGTACTTAATGCGAGTGAATCTTTTATTCTCTATTAAATTTATAATTAATGTAAGTATGAAAACTATAAATAAGGATAACGGTATCATTTTTGGCGACAGCGGCGCATTAATCTAGATTAGAGAAAACGCGGAATTGTTTATTTGATAAATGTAGGCGCCTCGTCCCGAAAGTAATCCGGGCGTCATGTGATGCGGTCGTACATGAATTATGAACTGGACAAAATTGCGAAACACTGCGAACAGATAAAGTCGGTTGATTAGCCCCGCCGCCACCGCCGCCTCCGTTGTAATAACAACAACGCCGCCCCCGCCAACCCTTGCGGAATTAATTGTTACGTCCACATGGGCCGCGATGCGATTACGGCCAGGCCGGCTCAAATTAAATTTCGGATTATACGTCGATGGCTCACTTTTATCCGGTTCCGGCTGATTCGTACACGGGATATAGATACTTAATGGCACTAATGGCCCCTGATATGATTACTCGAGGGTTTTAATGGATTGCACTTTGCGGATGGTTATCACTGTGACGGCTAGTGTGTACCGATTTTTTAGTTGCTTTAACTTAATTATTTTTGAACGTCCTCCATACCTAGACTAATTATCTCGACATAGGCTGATTCCCTTAAGTATTGAGGTTTTCAATTGTAATTTATAACATTTCACAAAATAGGGCAATTTTTCGCCATTATAACGCCACGCGTATAAAACAGAGATTTTAAGTCAAATTTAAATATTCATGAACTTTACAATATTTTAGTGTTTTATACGCATGGCGCATGAAGTAAAATTTCGAGTTTAGAAAAGCCCAGAAAATTTGTCTCGGGTCGCTGCGCGACCCTCGACAAATTTTCACGGGGCTTTTCTAAACTCGAAATTTTTCTTCATGCTTAGTCTGGGAGTGAAAAACACTCGTTTAAGGCTTTAAATTGATCTCCTTTCAAAAATAACGAATATCTGAAGATTTACAGAGTATACAGTTTATTGGGATAAGTATACTTAAAAGAAAAACCACTTACTTAGTATACAGCCGTTGTTTTTTTTTTAATTGAAATTTAAGCTTTAAACGAGTGTTTTCCACTCCCAGACTAAGCATGAAGTAAAATTTCGGGTTTAGAAAAGCCCCGTGAAAATTTGTCGAGGGTCGCGCAGCGACCCGAGACAAATTTTCTGGGCTTTTCTAAACTCGAAATTTTACTTCATGCGCCACGCGTATAAAACACAGATTTCAAGTGAAGTTCAAATATACATGAATTTCACAATATTTTAGTGTTTTATACGCGTGGCGCATAAAGTAAAATTTCGAGTTTAGAAAAGCCCAGAAAATTTGTCTCGGGTCGCTGCGCGACCCTCGACAAATTTTCACGGGGCTTTTCTAAACTCGAAATTTTACTTCATGCTTAGTCTGGGAGTGGAAAACACTTTTAATTGAAATTGAAGCTTTAAACGAGTGTTTTCCACTCCCAGACTAAGCATGAAGTAAAATTTCGAGTTTAGAAAAGCCCCGTGAAAATTTGTCTCGGGTCGCGCAGCGACCCGAGACAAATTTTCTGGGCTTTTCTAAACTCGAAATTTTACTTCATGCGCCACGCGTATAAAACACAGATTTCAAGTGAAGTTCAAATATACATGAATTTCACAATATTTTAGTGTTTTATACGCGTGGCGCATGAAGTAAAATTTCGAGTTTAGAAAAGCCCAGAAAATTCAATGTTCACGGGGCTTTTCTAAACTCGAAATTTTACTTCATGCTTAGTCTGGGAGTGGAAAACACTCGTTTACAGCTTTAAATTGAACTCTTTTAAATAACAACAAATGTCGGAAAATTTATAGCATATGCGTATGTCTACCTAAAAAAAAAATCACTGTATGTAACACTACTTAGGCCAGCATCCATTCTCCGAATAAGGAGTCTTCTTAGTTTATTTCTAAAATGCATTTTTTGACGAACTGCAGTCATTTTGCTAAGAAGAGAAATGTAATTGATAAACTGTGATAAGGTTTTGACATATAGGGAAATAAATAAATGTAGTCGTGCATAGGAAAATGTATTTGATTTCAATCTAAAGTGAAATGCAATAGAAAAACTCTGTATTTAAGACAAAGTGAATCTTATTCGATCAATAATGAAATGCAATAGAAATCCCTGAACTGAAAATATATACATGGAACCCAATGTTACAATCCTTGTATGAGCCAGTGATTATAAAAGTGGTCTAAGTAATATATTTAAAGGTTACAGTTTAAACAAATTAAAACATATTTTATGTTATCAAGCATTAATAAATAGTTTTTAATTTATAAAAATTATATTTTTTTATTAAGTAGAAATATTAAAAAATATCGTAAAACATTGTAACGTCTTTATTTAAATGGTTAATGAATGGGTAGTGTTGAAATGTCACATATACTTATCCACAAATGAATTTATTGCGGAAACATTTTTGTGCAACATTACCTTGATGAAAAATTATTTCACGTTCTCGAATGGCAGTAAGGCCGGTCTTAAAGTTGGTAAAGTACCACGTAGCGGCAGCGTTCATGTTTATTAGTTGCACTACGTTTTACGGCGGCAACCAACCGGGCGTATCGATTGGAAATTTATACAAAACACCGAAGAAAATGATCATATCTCGGGGCTTATCCCTCGCTGCAGTTCCACCGGCTCGGCGGTCAAGTGAAAAGGTGAAATTCCATTTCCTCCATCCTTATTGTCTGCGACCCCCCGATTATGCCCATTGTGTATAACTCGCCCTCCTTTTTCAAACTATCCGGCTTCAATACGTGAGTATATTAAGGCCCGGGATCGAATCCGGAAAATTGCACTTTTCCGGATGGCGGCGGCGACTGTATCGCCCCCCGCTTATTGCCATCTTACTTAGCCGACATTCGCGCTGGAATAAATGGGAATAACGGGAATTGGGGGATGAGGGAAAAGAAACACACACACACCGGTACGTGCATGCATGTTGGAAAATACGACGGGGAATAAACGGGAAATCGCTTATGTAAATATAATAATATCACGAAACTAGCAGCAGAGCACAGGTAAATGTTGGGGAATGTATACGGGTCCGTTGTTATTTCGTTGGATTTACTTTAATTATTTTGCGATTTCTTGCAGATTATCCTGCTCGATTTCAAATAACACTGGAAAATGTATTCTTTGGAATTTTCAGAAAATTTCACCTGTAACTATAATTGGATAGATATTACATAAAAACTTAACACGATTAACAAAAACATACTATCTGTTAACTGTGGAGGCTTCTACTTGGTTATACATCCATATTTACACAAATAAGAAGTCTAATTGAAAGTCTAATTGTTGATAGTAATTTAAGTTCCAAAATACTAGGACTGATAATTGACAAAAATCTTAATTGAAAAGATCATTGCATGCACCTAGCTGGAAAATTAAACTCAGTCTGTTATTCTTTACGAATTTTAGTAAAATTAGTCGATAGAAAAACACTTATTTCCGTAGATAAGTCGAATTTTGAACACATTTTAAGATATAGTGTTATGTTTTAGGGCAACAGTGTGTATTCTAATAAAATATTTATTATACTAAAAAAAGCAATAAGAATTATATTCGGTATGGAATACAGGGAATCCTGCAGAAATAAATTCAAGAGTAATGATATATTAACCCTCTATAGCCTCTATGTATATAAGTTATTTATATATAATTTTGAAAATAGATTAAGCTACTAATTTTGAAAATAGATTAGAATTCTTGAAG
This sequence comes from Philonthus cognatus, assembly GCA_932526585.2. NCBI lineage: Eukaryota > Metazoa > Arthropoda > Insecta > Coleoptera > Staphylinidae > Philonthus > Philonthus cognatus. The sequence continues at coordinate 81,130,080 of OW052245.1, read as the reverse complement.
AGCCGAAAGAGCCACATGCATAATACCAAGCATGTACAGCTATATGATTACCCGATACACAAATCAGGACTTTATGAGAAAGCCCCATTCTATTCTATTCTATTGAAAGTGAGTGGGTAGTTATGCTACCCTCCACTGCGACCGCAAGGATCTATTGTGGCTCACAATTAAGGTCGAACATCCGACCTTACAGCTCACCTTCCAAGTCCATCTTCTTGATGAAGTCAAGGATCTTGTCAGGTGAAGTTTTCTCCAGGTCCTTCAGGTTTAGCTTCGGTGTGCCAAACACCGTGATCCTGATCTGGTTGCCAGCTGGACAGGCACATATGACGTGCTCTGCTGTTTCATCATCCTCTAGGCATAGGCGGCACTCAGTGGTGTCGCTTAGTCTTAGTTTGTTAAGGTGATGCCTTAGACGGCTGTGTCCAGTGAAGAGAGCAGTTAATGTGTGAACATCTGATCTGCTCAGCTTTAACCATGAGGCCGTCCTGGCCGCAGATGGTCCACTTGTTACCGCTCTGAAATGTCTCATCCCAGGGCGGTTTTGCCAGAAATCCTGTCCCTCGTGTCTCATCCATCCGTTGTTACGGTCTCTAGCTGTTGATCTGGGTATCCCCAGAGCGGGTTCTGGTCCGATGTAGGCTGTACGCGCCCCCTCTCTGGCTAGGGAATCGGCTAATTCGTTTCCCTTCACGCCAGAGTGGCTTGGCACCCACGTCAGACTGACCCCGTTTACCTGTGCCATTTGGCAGAGGGCTTCCTTGCAGTTCCGTACAGCCAGCGAGGAGCATCTAGAAGATGCCAGGGCCCTAAGGGCCGCCTGGCTGTCCGAACATATTTTTATTGTCCTGCCCGCCCAACCCTTTGAAAGGATTTCGTGGGCGCACATTTCAATGGCGTATATTTCAGCCTGAAGTATGGTAGCATACCTGCCAAGGCTGTAGTAAAGTTCAGTCCTTGGTCCGACGACTGCGGCTCCTGTTCCAGTGGACAGTTTTGAGCCGTCAGTGTACCAGTAGGAGTCAGCCTTTTCTGGGGTGATTTTGTGTCGCTCCCAGTCGTCCCTGCTTGGGAACAGGACCTTGTACGGCTGATCCTCGCAGTAGTCCGTGACTGCGTAGTCAGTCCTCATACTTAGGGTGTCATCCGCCTCAATGGCAGTTGACAGCCCATTTGGTGTGAAGACTATCACCTTCGGATCCAATAGGGCCGCGTGGTGATATCGATACGTTGCCAATCTGGCCTCGCCCTGTATTAGGATATGCAGGGGGGTGAGGTTCAGTAGCATTTCTAGCGCCGCTGATGGCGTAGTGCGTATGGCTCCAGTTACCGCCACTGTCGCCATTCTCTGCAGTGAGGAGAGCCTTGATATGGCCGTTTTTCGAGTTGTAATCGACCACCAGGCGATACTGCCATAGGTTATTATTGGTTTTATGACCGAACCATATAGCCAGTTCATTTGCTTGGGGTTTAATCCCCATGACTTCCCGCAAATTCTATGGCACGTCCACAGGGCGTACCTTGCTTTGCGGATTGTCTTGTCCAAGTGGGAGTTCCAATTCAGCGATTTATCCAGGGTGATTCCTAGATACTTCGCCTCCTTCACAAATGGTATGGTTTCTCCCCGTAGAGTAAGAGGTCTCAATTTCAGGATCCTCCTTCTCGTGAACGGGACAACTGATGTTTTGCTAGGGTTTACGTTTAACCGTTCCCCTATACACCAGTTCTGAGTCGCATCCAGTACCTCCTGCATGGCTTCACAGATTTGGTTTTCATCCGTGCCCCTTGCAAGAATGACTATGTCATCAGCATACGCTTACACTTCGACGTCAAGCGTATCTATTATTACAAGCAGATCGTCTACCAGTAAAGACCACAGCAGGGGGGAAAGAACCCCTCCCTGCGGGCATCCCCTGGCAGTCCTCAGCTTGACCGTGTCGCCACATAGTGACGTTGTCACGGTTCTGGTGTCGAGCATTGCTCTGATCCATCCTGTAATAGCCGGTGGAACCCCTCTGTCCCTCGCGGATTTGCAGAGTGATCCCGTCAGAGCAGCGTTGAAGGCCCCTTCTATGTCCAGGAAAGCGGTTACCGCAATTCCCTTGTAGTCCAGGGTTTGCGCAACTTTCCCAGCTAGGTTATTCAGCGCCAAGTCCGTTGACTTCCCCTTTTGGTAGGCATACTGGTGCACACTAAGAGGGTTAATACTCAGTATCTCCCTCCTGATGTAGCCATCCAGCACCTTTTCCAGGGTCCTTAGGATAAATGACATCAGGCTTATAGGTCGGAAGGATTTTGATAGATGATCTGTTTTTCCCACCTTAGGTAGATAGACTACCTTTACTTCCGACCAGCTAGTTGGAATGTAATTCCACGCTAGGCTCGCCCTGAACAGTCTTATAAGGTGGAGGATTACTTTCTCCAAGCCTTTTTGGAGTAAGACAGGGAAGACCCCATCTATTCCTGGTGCTTTAAAACTGTTAAATAAACTTCACAAATGTATACAAATACTGAATGACTTCTCTAGCTTGAAAAACTGCCTCAAAGAATATTTAACTCAAAAGGAATTATATTCAGTACAAGATTTATAATAGTAACTGTTAGTCCCGTAACTCAAAATAAAACTAGATGCGGAAATTTAATGTACATTTAATGTAAGCATATTTATGTGACGCTTTTAATTTTAGTGCTGTGTATGTACAATTGTAATTGTGCTATATGTTACACTATTATTTAAATAAAGACTATTATTATTATTAAGACACTTAAACTTTGTTTCTTTACCCGAGGTTTTCATTCTGACTATAGCTTTGATAACTTTAACTATCCATTATCAAAGTAGTAGTGTAGTACTTTTATTTTGATAATGACAAGTTAAAGTTGTCAAAACAATAGTCACAATAAAAATCTTAGTTATACAAACAATTCTTGAATTTTGGAGACGTTCACTTCGTGGTACATTTTCAATTTGATATAAAGAAAATACAAACTTGGTTTGACAATAATTACCGTGTAATTGAAACTAGTCAAAAAAGTAAAATAAAAGAGGTATAAAAAAGTTAATTGTTTTCTTTATACAAACAAAGTTTAAGTGTCTTATTTGTGTAAAATATACATACATACTTTTATTAACAACGTTGATTTTTTCTGAAAATAAAATATTTTTAAGCGGTTATTTAGTAAAAATTTAAACAAATGATTGTAATATATTATAACTTTGGTAAATAGAACAAAAATTATTAGCCATTTTTAAAGTTTAACCTATAGCGCATATTTGGTGAATGCGTCGGGTGAACGAAACTTAACAACATTGATTATTTCTCGAAATAAAATATTTTGAACCGGTTATTTAGTATAAACTTGAACAAATTATTAAAATATTTCATCATAATGGTCAACAGAAGGATAATTTAGAATAATATTAGCCATTATTAAAGTTTATTATGCAGCGCCTATTTGGTGAATGCGCCGGGCTAACGAAACTTTAATGAGGTTTACCCATTATCATATTCCTCTACAGAAAAAATGTCTTTGAAATATACCGATAAGTCCCGATTATATGCTGTTAATTTTTAGCTATTCGTTTTTTTAAGAGTTCAATTGGCATCTTTAAACGAGTGTTATCCACTCCCAGGCTAAGCGTAAAGTAAAATTTAGAATTTAGAAAAGCCTTAAAATTTGGTCTATTTAAAGCTTAAGTTACTTATTTCATAATTGTCAAGCTACTTGTCTTATTTTTCAAGTTACTTTGCTTAATATTCAAACTTGAACAAATTATTAAAATATTTCATAATAATGGCCAACAGAAGGATAATTTAGAATAATATTAGCCATTATTAAAATTTATTATACAGCGCCTATTTAGTGAATGCGCCGGGCGAACGAATCTTTAATGGGGTTTAACCATTATCATATTCCTCTACAGAAAAAATGTCTTTGAAGTATACCGATAAGTCCCGATTATATGCTGTTTATATTTAGCTATTCGTTTTTTTAAGAGTTCAATTGGCATCTTTAAACGAGTGTTTTCCACTCGCAGGCTAAGCATAAAGTAAAATTTAGAGTTTAGAAAAGCCTTAAAATTTGGTCTATTTAAAGCTGCTTGACTTGATTTTTAAGCTACTTCATCTGTCAAGTTACTTATTACATAATTGTCAAGCTACTTGTCTTAGTATTCAAGTTACTTTGCTTAATATTCAAGCAACTTGCCTAATTTTTAGGATACTTTCTCTATTAAAAATGACTTAATATTTTAAATAACTTGACCAGATTGTATGGTTTATAAGATACTTTACTTAATTTTCAAGCTACTTGATCTATTTAAAGCTGCTTGACTTGATTTCAAGCTACTTTATCTGTTAAGTTACATATATCATAATTATCAAGCTACTTTGCTAAATTTTCTAATTACTTTGCTTAATTTTCAAGCAACTTGCTTAATTTTTAAGATACTTTCTCTGTTAAAAATGACTTTCAATATTTTAAATAACTTAACCAGATTATATGGTTTATAAGCTACTTTACTTGATTTTCAAGCTACTTGCTCTATTTAATCCTGCTTGACTTGATTTCCAAGCTATTTCATCTGTTAAGTAACTTAATTTTAAACGACGTGACCTGATTTTATGGTGTTAACTATTTTAAAGTTACTTGACCTATTTTACGCTGCTTAAATTAATTTTCAAGTTATATCTATTTTAAGTTACTTGAATAAGTTTCAAGTTATTCGACTTTATTTTAAGGCTACTGGATTATTTCCAAGCAAATTGACTAGATTACAAGTTATGGCTTGATCTTTAAGATACATATTTAATCTGCTTTAAGTGGAATGACTTGATCTTTAAGTTACTTGATCTATTTTAAGTAGATTGGCTAGATTTTTAAGTTACTTGGTCCATTTTAAGCGGATTAACTTGATTTTCAAGTTACTTTATCTATTTTAAGTTACTTGACTTGGTTTCAAGTCATTCGACTTTATTTTAAGGCTATTGGATTTTTTTCAAGCAAGTTGACTAGATTGCAAGTTATTTGGCTTGATCTTCAACATACATATTTGATCTGCTTTAAGTAGATTTACTTTATTTTCAAGTTACTTGATCTATTACAAGCGGATTGACTTGATTTTTAGGTTACTTGGTCTATTTCAAGCGAATTGACTCTATTTTCAAGTTTCTTGATCTATTTCAAGTAGATTGACTTGATTTCAAAGTTACTTGATTGTAGACACATTTTCACGGGGCTTATTTTTCAAGCAAGTTGACTAGATTGCAAGTTATTTGGCTTGATCTTAAAGATACATATTTGATCTGCGGATTAAGCGGATTGACTAGATTTTCAAGTTACCTAATTTATTTTAAGTGTATTGGCTGGATTTTCAAGATACTTGGTCTTTTTCAAGCGGATTAACATGATTTTCAAGTTACTTGATCTATTTCAAGCAGATTAACTTGATTTCAAAGTTACTTGATCGTCGACAAATTTTCACGGGGCTTTTCTCAACTCAAAATTTTACTTCTAGGTTAGTCTGGGAGTCGAAAACACTCGTTATAGCTTCAAATTGATCTATTTTAAAAAACAACGAATGTTGGAAAGTTTATAGCTTATGCATATGTCTACCTAAAAAGAATATTCACTGTATGTAACACTAGTAACACCAGCATCCATTCTCTGTATAACGAGTCTTCTTAGTTCATTGCTAGCATGCAGTTTTTGACAAACTGCAGCCATTTTGCTGACAAGTGAAATGTAATTCACAAACTGTGATAAGGTTTTGCCATATAGGGAAATGTATTTGATAAATGGGAAATATATCTGAGGTAAAGGGTTACACATTAGATATAATATGAAATACAATAGAAAAACTCTGTATGTAAGCATCTAAATTATTTTTCGAGAATAATTTTTGATTTAAGCTGATTCTTCTTTATTATTTTCATTGTTTACTTTTAAAATTGAACGAACAATACACCAAATAACAAAAAATTGATTACATTTAGATATTTAGCATTTAAATCAGAACCAAAATGAGTCTGAGCGCACCGCGTCCCATTTAGCCCTTATTTCCTCCTTTAACGGTTGACGCCGGACAAAAAGTAATTACATTTTCATCCCCGGTGCATTTAATGCGAGTTTTTTCTTCGCGCTGGCGGAATTTACTTTAAGCACCTCAAGACTGGCTTGGCCCGGAACGTTCCTCGCTCTGGGAGACCTTAACGAGAAAGTTTGGACTAAATAAAAATTCTTACCTAGACGCGCGAAGGGCGAAGGAAGTTTCGGTAAGGAGGGGGGCGGCGGCAATGCGGATTCGCGGCACGTCCCGACCCTAAGCCCGTGTGCACTGGAAGAATGAATGGATGGATGGACGCGATAAAGACAACAGAGCTCCCCCTCCCTTTTTTTTTCTCATGCTTTGCACAAAAGGAGAATTAGTTAATTGGAATCGATACGGGGAAAGTGTAAAGTTGAAATATAAAAGAGAAGACAAAGAGATAAATAATTACTTTCTGCGAATAGCCAATCATTAAATTAAAGTTTTTCTTTTTACAAAAAATAGTATTGTTTCATAAAATAATTAAAAAACAACATAAATAAAACACTGTTTATCACTTTGTTTGTATAACAATTGGTTTATTTGGTGACTATAGTGTAGTAGACTAACGGTTTGATAATGATACGTGTAGTATCGAAACTATAGTCACCAAATAAACCAATTGTTATACAAACAAAGTGATAAACAGTGTTTTATTTATGTTCAACAATGTATAACGAAGTAGAAGCCTCTATAGTCAGTGAATTAAAAAAACAACATTGATATTTTAAATTGAATTATTTTTTATAATAAACCTTTATTAACCTATTAAGCGCCATTGATCCATATACGCAACATTATTAATTTTATGATAATTAAATTACTAAATGATGTATATATATCTATATATATATATATATATATATATCTATATATATATATATATATATATATATAACAAATCTTTATTATCAGAGGACAATACAAAATAATTAATTACATTATTGTTTATAATCAATAAATATAAATAAAATAAACTTCCTCTTGATAACTGGCTATCGACCAGAAGTCTTTCCGCCGTTACTAAATGAATTAATTTGATATATTATATTATTTGATTTGACTTGAAAATGTATGAAGAAAAACGTAAATTTTTTGTTATTTTAATATCTCAATTATTACTCACTAAAAAAAAAGTTTTCAGTGTATTTCTAACTTTACAATATATCAGTGTTTTATACGCGTGGCGCATGAAGTAAAATTTCGAGTTTAGAAAAGCCCCGTGAAAATTTGTCTCGGGTCGCTGCGCGACCCTCGACAAATTTTCTACTCGGGGCTTTTCTAAACTCGAAATTTTACTTCATGCTTAGTCTGGGAGTGGAAAAAAATCACAGCATGTAATACAGTAAGTCATTCGTAAAAATCATTTAAAGAAGTGTAGAATTTATTTTACCTAAAATCAACTTTTACAGTTAACTCTATAGACAAAAATATTGATTATATCTTCACAAATCTCGCGTTCCTTAAAACCTCAATTCCGTAGTGTAAAATATTTACAATTTCTGGCCTACAAAAAATTTTCTCCACGTTTCTCCGCTTGGAAAAATAGCTTCCCTGTTTTGTATTTTTATACTGAAGAGGAAAAACCAAGAACTAGCTGCTCATACCTGCTATTTTTAAATAAATAAAAATAAAACGTTTATTTACGGCAGTGCCATTATTACAAAATAATACAATAAAAGAAATCCAAAAAGCTTAAAAAAATATATAAGAAACAGAAAATAATTTAAGATATACATGCATGATTAATAACTAAAATAAAAATTAATTTAAATAATTTAAATCGACTGAATATAAAATATAAATATTATTATAATACGCTTACGAAAAACGATTCAATCTAGCCTTAAATTGTTGAAATGACAAACCAAAGAGATCAAACCAATGGTATTGGTTGTAGTCATTGCCGGTCTTCATTAGTCTGGTAATCGTGTTCATCGATGCTGAAACTGTGCGACGAGAGTCCAAATAAAATAACGTATTGGTCCGGGTGTTCCTTGTAGGCACATGCAAAGTTAAGGCATCTAACAGGCCGGGGGAATTAATGTGCCCATTGATTATCCGATATAAAAGACAAATGTCGGCATTTACTCTACGATTTTGGAGAGTTGACAAATTGAGGTCTTCCATTACTTGTTTGTAATCACCGCGAGTATGGCGATGTGCGGATTTGTACTCAATACATCGCAAACATTTACTCTGTACTACTTTCAAACATGGAACGTTTGGAAGTAGTACAGAGGAAATTTTTGCGATGTATTGAGTACAAATTGTAATTAGTAAATGGTGTCCAGACGGGCGACGTATATTCAAGATGAGATCTAACGAGGGAGCAGTCTAAAGTTTTAAGACATTCCGTGTCCAGATTTTTAGTTATATGCCACACGAATCCCCACATTTTTACAGCTTTCGAAATAATATTGGAGATGTGGATGTTAAAAGAGAAACTCGAATTGAATGTTACACCAATATCTTTAATTGTGTCAACTCTCTCAAGGATTATTGAATTGATGTTGTATGTATGAAATATTTGACTTTTGTTATTACAGGTGGACATAGCGAAGCACTTGGATACATTTAAATATAAACGATTATCATCGCACCATTTGTAGAGCTGGTCTAGATCGGATTGCATGGCATGCCAAGGCAATCATTTTCAGAGCGAATAATTTTGAATAACTTTAAGTCATCCGCAAACATTAGAAATTGGCAGTTTTTGAAGATATCTTGTAGATTATTGATAAATAATAAAAATAAAATTGGCCCTAAATGCGACCCTTGAGGCACGCCTGATGTTATGTGTATAGGATTTGAAATAAAATTTTTAATTTTTACATTTCTTACAATAACGATTTTAATAAACAGCGCGCTGCAGCGCGCAAACTACTGGCCATGCTATGCCACGGGTATCGTTGGCGGGAATCGCATTATCTATTATCAGACAATACCTTATATCTGGTGGGCATCAAATAATTCGTAATCACAGTATATTTAATTAATTTTTCACTTAAATCTTGGTGAAACATTTTTGAAGTATAAAAGGTTTGAAAATTGAATAAAAACACTTGGTTTGTTCACTTAATTAAGTGAACAAACCAAGTGTTTTTATTCAATTTTTAAACCTTTAATACTCGTAATCACAGACCTCGAAAACCTATGTGTTGAAAATTTTGTACGATTTCATAGATTATTCAATTTTGATCCGTCATTTTAAATTTTGAAGTTTTAAGATTTAATTATGGGTACTGAAGTTTCCGAGTGGTTCACATCAAACAAACTCTCACTGAATCATACAAAAACAGCAAATCTCACTCTTACATTACATTTTGGTAGTAGGGAATATGGAAATTGTAAATTCTTGGGAATCAGTGTAGACTCTAATCTCGACTGGAAAGAACATGAAAAAGAGCTTAGTATGAAGCTTAGTAAAGCTACTTACTTGATCTGAAATCTAAATAATCATCTACCTACTGTGACGTTCGCCTTCACAATTGCTCACGGCTAGGTTATTTATTATTATTATTGCGGCGCTGGGTCGTAGTTCGTTTATTTTCTTACTTCAGCATCAATTGGGCGCCAGCCACCAAGTGGCAGAATGGGGTTACTGTTAATTAGTAGTTTGGTCCAGTTAGTTAACGAAACTTACAGGAAACTTTAACAATTCTATATATTGCTTTTAGATTCAATAATAAATTAATAAAAAACAAAAACGAATGGAAGTATGAAATAGGTTAAATTACTGTTTAGGGAAGTAATTCACAAATAGGTAGCCACCCAATAATCATAAAAATGAATGATTTGATACGCCTTGCAACGTAGACTTCGGAGAGTCATTGGCCCGTCCGTCGGAAATAAGAAAGCGTTGCCTCACCAGATTATGGTTCTCCTGCGCCCCTGAACTGCTTCAACCTACAGTAGCAAGCGGTAAGCGGTAAGCGAAATCGGCATGCGGCATTAGTATGCAGTGCCCTCCAGGCTGATGATAGTTTTGGGAGGCTGGTGTTCAGGTTTTCAGCGATTTAGGCAACTAGCAGACACGTCGAAAATTTCCTGGAGGTTTACTTCCGGCCTAGCTTCCGTCCTTCTCTTGGACGCCGACGGCCCCTTTTGGATCCGTAAGGTTGGGTTTATCGGATGTGCTACGGTGTAAGTTAAAGGCAGTATCAATTTACTTATGAGGCCCTAAGTGGCTACTGCGTCACAGTTTGAAAAGGTACATATATCGTACAGACAGCTAGCTCAACATAACAACTACACATGCAACAAAAAAAAAACTCGGACATTCACCACAAACCGTGCGGCTGAGCGCCGTGTGTGTCATCCGCCGGCGCTCTTGATAAATCTAGTCAAATAGCGCACTCAGCGCAATTTCATTCATAAATTCAATAAGTTGAGCGATCGCTAATAATGAATCTTTCTCATCAAAGTGGAATAATAAAGTCAAATCGCTTTACCTGGCACACACGTTCGCTCAGCTCGCCCGCCCGATCACCTCTCCAAAAAAAACATCCACCTCGTCCACCAGGACAGAAAAACCTGCGCGCTCTCGATATCGCGAAAACACAATATTCCTAATTTTAAATCAGAGTCGTAGCAATACTTTGGCCTTTAAATAATTTAAACGAAAAAATAAAAACGGAACGTTACACTACATCTGCGCATACCATTCTCTTTTTCATTCACATATTAAGTATTGCATCTTGGTTTGGGGACACTCTTCTATCACATGTCGAGTTTTTGGTCTACGTCGAAGGGTAATAAGAGTACTTGCTCGTATTGGTTGCAGAGATGAATGTCGAGACTCCTTTAAAAAATTAAAAATTATGACACTACCTGGTGTGTATATATTGGAATGTCTTTTGTATGTTCGTGAAAATATTGATTCATATACTACACATGATCAGCAGCATAAACATAATAATAATAATAATAATAATAATAATAATAATAATAATAATAATAATAATCTTTATTCAAAATGGAGACAGTACATGATACATACAATAATTACTAGGATAATTGCAACAGTAACATATTCCGTTGCCAATCGAATGCGTCAAAAAAGAAGAAACTATACAATTCCTAAAATAATACTTGACTAAAAAGAAAAACTATTAATACATGTAGCTATGTACATATACTTATGTATGCATTCATTCACTTATTCATATAATCTAAAATAGATCATTTCTTCATTTCTTCGCATGAAGAAGCCACAGTGTGGCGAAACAATTGTAGCGAGTTTACAATATATATTTGAAAGTTTTAAATTATTTTATTTTATTTATATAAAAGTGATAAAATAGAGTAATTTTCCTGTTCGATCAAATAATCTTTCAAATCTGTTTTAAATCTATTCTCATGTTTAATAATTTTTAGGTAGGTAGGTAATTTATTGAACACCCTCAACGCGGCATATATAGGTGATGTCTCAAAGAGAGAAAGTCTGACTAGAAATCGTGAACTGATACATCCGGTTAGAACCCGATTATCAAAATGTAGAAATGGGATAAACTTTTATGGCCCAAAATTATTCAATTCTTTACTTAGTGTAATTAAGCATTTGCCAATTAAAAAATTTAAAGAGATTTTGAAAACGTACTTGGTGACAAGGGCGTTCTATAGTGTTGATGAGTGCATCCAAAACAACTTTGAGGATCTCTAGAATAATATATGTACACTGTTCAATGTTTGGTTCTTTTTATGTTTTTTATACTGTGGTTTGCGTATTTAATATATTTATGTTATTACTATATTATACTACTTTTTATACATGACGAATGTAAACTCAATTGTATTAACATGAAAAATAAAAAATACAAAAAAATATAATAATAATTCGTAATTAGCGATCTCGAAAACCTGTATATACACGTTTTGCAAAATCAGTATAGATATTTACTAATTCTGTACAGGTTTTTAAATATTTGATTCGCCATAGTGGATCCGCCATTTTAAATTTTGAAATTTCTACATCAAATTCGCAATCAGCAACCTCTAAAACCTGTATATTAAAAATTTTGTACGATTTCATTGACTTTTGAATATTTGATCCGCCATTTTCGACATACCATGCGTTTTTTATATAAAATTTCAGTTTAAAAAAAAAAACACTGCAAGTTCAATTTGAAGCTTTAAACGAATATTTTCCACTCCCAGACTAAGCATGAAGTAAAATTTCGAGTTTAGAAAAGCCCCGTGAAAATTTGTCGAGGGTCGCGCAGCGACCCGAGACAAATTTTCTGGGCTTTTCTAAACTCGAAATTTTACTTCATGCGCCACGCGTATAAAACACTAAAATATTCTGAAATCTATCTATATTTGAACTTCACTAGAAATTTGTGCTTTAGACGCGTGGCGCATGAAGAAAAATTTATAGTTTAGAAAAGCCCAGAAAATGTGTCCTTTTATCTCTGAACATACAAATTCTGAACATATAAAATTTCCTATGTTCAGTTTTAAAAAAACACACTTCAAGTTTAATTTGAAGCTTTAAACGAGTGTTTTCCACTCCCAGACTAAGCATGAAGTAAAATTTCGAGTTTAGAAAAGCCCCGCGTAGAAAATTTGTCGAGGGTCGCGCAGCGACCCGAGACAAATTTTCACGGGGCTTTTCTAAACTCTAAATTTTACTTCATGCGCCACGCGTATAAAACACTAAAATATTCTGAAATCTATCTACATTTGAACTTCACTTGAAATTTGTGCTTTAGACGCGTGGCGCATGAAGTAAAATTTCGAGTTTATAAAAGCCCAGAAAATTTGTCTCGGGTCGCTGCGCGACCCTCGACAAATTTTCACGGGGCTTTTCTAAACTCGAAATTTTACTTCATGCTTAGTCTGGGAGTGGAAAGCACTCGTTTAATGCTTCAAATTAAACTTGAAGTGTGTTTTTTAAAACTGAACATAGGAAATTTTATATGTTCAGAATGTGTATGTTCAGAGATAAAAAAAGACAAATTTTCTGGGCTTTTCTAAACTCAAAATTTTACTTCATGCGCCACGCGTATAAAACACTAAAATATTCTGAAATCTATCTATATTTGAACTTCACTTTAAATTTGTGCTTTAGACGCGTGGCGCATGAAGTAAAATTTCGAGTTTAGAAAAGCCCAGAAAATTTGTCTCGGGGCGCTGCGCGACCCTCGACAAATTTTCACGGGGCTTTTCTAAACTCGAAATTTTACTTCATGCTTAGTCTGGGAGTGGAATACACTCGTATAAAGCTTCAAATTAAACTTGAAGTGTGTTTTTTAATACTGAACATAGGAAATATTATATGTTCAGAATTTGTATGTTCAGAGATAAAAAAGACAAATTTTCTGGGCTTTTCTAAACTCGAGATTTTACTTCATGCGCCACGCGTATAAAACACTAAAATATTCGAAAATCTATCTATACTTGAAGTTCACTTGAAATTTGTGCTTTAGACGCGTGGCGCATGAAGTAAAATTTCGAGTTTAGAAAAGCCCAGAAAATTTGTCTCGGGTCGCTGCGCGACCCTCGACAAATTTTCACGGGGCTTTTCTAAACTCGAAATTTTACTTCATGCTTAGTCTGGGAGTGGAAAACACTCGTTTAAAGCTTCAAATTGAACTTGAAGTGTGTTTTTTAAAACTGAACATAGGAAATTTTATATGCTCAGAATTTGAATGTTCAGAGATAAAAGAAAAAACGCATGGTATAATCCGTAATCAGAGACCTCAAAAACCTTAATGTATACGTTTTAGAAGACTAATATGGACATTTACTATCTTTGTATAGGTTTTTGAATATTTGATCCGGTATATTGGATCCGCCATTTGAAATTTTGAATATTTAACATTAAATTTGTAATTAGCGACGCTAAAAATTATAAAGGAACCAATTTAAAGCATAGTCTTAGACATCTTCATATTTTGACCAGGTTTTTTTATGCTTCAGCCTACTGTGCGCAGGGTGAAGCAATTTGAGAGCAAAGTAAATTGGAATATTTTTACAGCACCAATTCGACGAAAGAAATTAAAGGGATTAATAAAGGCGCAATTAAAAGTGGACCCGTTGTTTTACTAGCGCGTAAAGGGGGCCCCCAGATCTATTCGATTTTTTCCATCTTAACCCCGTTTTCCTTGGGATATACGCCAGGGACACGATTTTCACGTATCGAATTAATTAAATATTTATCTCCTTTGTAGAGGGCGATTATTTAATGGACGTCCACATTCGTGTCCTCAAAGTCCGAGACACATGAAAGAGTTCTTTGTGCAATTTCCAAAGTACGAGCACAAGGGGCACAAAGTAAATAATATCGAGATAAAGGGGTAAATGGACGTCGGCTTCTGTTCGCGCACTGACACGAAAAATACGCGAAGGATGTTAAATTAAAAATGCTGCTCTGGAAAATCTTTCTACTGTTTAAATATGACGAGACACACTCGTCCCCTTTTACAACTTTACTCCTAGTTAAGTCAAGCTGTGAGTAAATATAAATATGTAAGCGCGTGGATTTTCGTAATTTTCTTCAACAAAAAAATGTGCTTTAAATTCGTTTCGGGAATGTGCGGCCGTTCCGAGGGGCGCGAACAATGGAAGTGCATTACCATTTTCGATTCCCATTGTATGGGGGAAATACAATGCCGATAAAAATTCATTTCAGTTTTCCAGATCCGCGATTTCTAATTTTTTATTATTAGTTTCCTTTATTGGGACGTTCGAAGTTTTCCATTCAGGCGCGAGGACTATTCATCGGGAATCAAAGGAGTAAATATTAATTATGGATCCTTCTTTCTCGCGTGAAATACCAATGGTTTTCGATCGATTCAGATTCGTATTATTCAAATCTCGTTTATGAAAAATAAATGTAACTTTATCGGAAAAAAATACGTTACTGATTTTTTGATATCATATCGCCGGATTACAAGTAAAATCCACTAAGTCAATTTTTGGCTGTTTTTTGATAAGTCCGCCAAGCTCTACTCATGGTTTTCTACATGTTGGTACAATCCACTAAGTCCAATCTAACTAAGGACTTAGTGGATTGCACCAGCATGTAGAAAACAATTAGTGCAAGAGGTTGGTGGACTTAATTTACAACAGACAAAAATTGATTTAGTAGATTTCATTTGTAAGCAGACGATATTAGGTGTTTATTTTTTTTTATCTTGAATACTTTCTCATCCTCATTAATATTATTTCAAAATGTTTTACCAAGTGATAGGTGAAACATTTTGAAATTATATTAAAGGATAAATTAAAAATACTTGCTTTGGTTCACTATTTGTTTCTATTATTATTTATTTAAAAACCCTATCGAGAAGGCGTTGTTTTTTTTGATAAAAGAAATAGATCAAAAAAAAGTCGCACCTTAATTTACGTTTTGTCATACCTGACATAAATGTCAGATTGTGTTAATTGTATTATTTATTTATTTATTTGCAAATAAAACATAAAACATACATCAATATAAAGACTTTTATAAATAATAAAATAATGTGTTAAATTAATGCTTATCTGCAAAAGGACTAAGAGCAACTTAAGTTGATCTATGTCTTAGCCCTTCATAATACAGGTTAATAATATAAATAACAGCTACAATAGTAATAACAGTGCATATTTTTTTTTTTTTTTTTTTGGTGTCTCAGAACTTCGGCCTCAATGAAGATGATACGGTGTGTTGTGGAGTAAAGTACACATTTTTACGGAGTGGGTGTCGCTATTTTCTAGCTATGAAATTTCATTTTTACTTAGTAACAACTTTTTATAGAGTTTTTTAAATGCGTTCACATTCGTTGATTTTAAATTTGATGGTAAAGGATTATATAGGTTGTAGCTCAATAATTTGCCTTATAGTTATTGTTCTTGTTCTTATAGTTATTGTGTAGTATCTTCTTCTTTCATGTGGCTGGGCATTAAAATACCAAATGAAATTAAAAAAAATCATAAAACTGGTTTAGATTAACATTGACAGAAGCGGCTGACAACTTTACGTACCACCTACTTTACAATGTATTGAATATTTCATAGCCAACTTGTGCGGGTTTTTAACTGAACACCTGATACTATGAGACTTTCAAAAGATAAGACTGTCAATATTAATCGAGGTGGCTGATAGTTGTTGAAAGTTCATATTCATTACTTTAAGTAAAACAAACTGTTTTACTTAAAGTAATGATAAGACAGTAATTCTCAAATTATTAAATATTTATCATAATTCAGTTTACTATGTGCCTTTCAAGAAATAAGACTGTGATTCTCAAACTATAAAATATTTATTATAATTCAGTTTATTACGTCTTATCAGCATAAAAGATTCAACACAATTTGTCAACTAACCGAACAAAGTAAAGGCTAGTATCTTTTAAACTTTACAATATTTCAGATTTTATATGCGTGGCGCATGAAGTAAAATTTCGAGTTTAGAAAAGCCCCGCGAAAATTTGTCTTTTTTATCTCTGAACATACAAATTCTGAACATATAATATTTAAAACTACAAACGAGTGTCTTCCACTCCCAGACTAAGCATGAAGTAAAATTTCGAGTTTAGAAAAGCCCCGCGTAGAAAATTTGTCAAGGGTCGCGCAGCGACCCGAGACAAATTTTCACGGGGCTTTTCTAAACTCGAAATTTTACTTCATGCGCCACCCGTATAAAACAGTGAAATGTTGTGAAGTTATAAATACACTTAAAAAAATAAGTCATAATCGAAATATTGAAATCACAAAATATTTGCATTCTTCCTTTAATTTTATTCTACATTAAGTTATAACCTACGTTAGAGTACAAATTATGATAAAGCAAAATTATCATAGACGAAATAATGATTTATACAAATATACCTGTTCTAAGATTAATTGCAGCGTTTTTTGTTTGATTTGAAAAAAGTATTAAATAAAAATCCCATAGGTCGGTATTATATAAACATATTTCAAAATTTGTCAAATTACTTCCCCCATTTATCAAATAAAATTCCTATTTTATTTCTGCCAACATGTAGACCATTTATAAGCCTAATAAAATAATTTTATTTATAGTTAATAAAACAAGTGTTAAGCTCAATATTATCTTCTTTTTTAGAGAGAAAAAACAATCTTTGTTTTTTTAATAAGTTCAATTTGAAGATACTAACGAATATTCTACATATATAATATTTAAAGTTACGAAAAAACTATTTGTGAAAATGCAAACAATCTCTTAATTAATAAGACAACTTAAGACGATAAATATCTACTGAAACAACTACTTCCCGTGCAAATACACCTCCTGATATTGAATTATACAATATAATATTTAAAATATTATTTAATTTGATTTGTTACACCGCTCTATTAAAATATATGTTACGTTTAGGTCTACATATACATAATTCCCTCAATTTCTGCTCAGATTTTATATTATTATGTAAGTTTCTTGTGGTTTATAGTTGGCAAATTCATTTTTACTTATTTTAGTATTTTACAAAAATAAAATTTCGTACACTAACAAGTTGAATTCCCATTGTTTACTTACCCTAACCAAGAAAAAATAATGGTAGGTACGAATAAAATGTCACTATTACACACAAGAACCTAAATTAAACATTTTGTAAGTATGCCAAAATATTAAATTTTCGAAATTTCAAGTGAAAATAACCAGAAAACTATTAATAAAGTATTTTTAGTGTTACACATAGTTTCAAATAGCTAAGTTTACTTAATACTCACACAAAATTTCATAAAATTTTCATGTAAAATTCCAAAGTTATAAAACTTTGAAATGTTTATGTCCGGAAAAGTATGCCAAAATATTGCAATTTCAAAATTTTAAGTAAAAATATCAGGCAAACTATTAATTGGATATTTTTATTTTTTATATTATTTTAAATAGCTTAATTTTCCTAATACCTATTCAAAATTTCATTAAAATTCTAAGTAAAATCCACAAGTTACAAAACTTAAAAATATTTATATCCAGAAAATCATTCCAAAATATCACTAAAGCAAAATTACTAAAAATAACTAAATATGGGGTATTTTTAGTTTTTTTACATATTTTTAAATAGTTAAGTTTACTTAATACTCACACAAGTTCTAAAACTTTTAAATATTCACGAATAGTTTTTTCGTAATTTTATATATTATGTTTAAATGTTTATGTCCAGAAAAGTATGCCAAAATATTACATTTTCAAAGTTTCAAGTGAAAATATCTGGAAAACTATTAATTAAGTATTTTTATTTATTTATATTTTTTAAATATTTAAGACTTTCTAATACTCACAAAAAATTTCCTAAAAATTCCAAGTAAAATTTAAAGTTACGAAACTTTGAAATATTTATATCTAGAAAATTATCTCAAAATATCGCTGTTTTGATGTTTCAACTAAAAATAACTCGAAAACCATTAGTGGGATATTTTTAGTTTTTAACATATTTTTAAAGAGCTAAGTTTACTTAATACTCACACAAAATTTTATAAAATTTCCGTGTAAAATTCACAAGTTATAACACTTTTAAATGTTTATGTCCAGGAAAGAATGTTAAAATATTACATTTTCAGTTTTAAGTGATAATAACTCGAAAACTATTCATTAGGTATTTTTGATTTTTCATATTTTTTTAAATAACTAAATTTTTCTAATACTCGCACAAAATTTCATATAAATTCCAAGTGAAATTTACAAGTTACAATACATTGAAATATTTATGTGCAAAAAAGATTAAAAAAATATCGCTGTTTTGATGTATTAATTGAATATAACTCGAAAACAGTTTTAAGACTATATTTAGTTTTCATATATTTTTAAAGAACTTAGTTTACTAAATACTCATACAAAATTTCACAAAAATTTCATGCGAATTTTGCAAGTTATAGCACTTTTAAATGTTTATGTCTAGAAAAGTATGCCAAAATATTGTATTTTCAAAATTGTAAGTGAAAATTACTCAAAAACTATAAACTGGATATCTTTAGTTTTTTTTATTAATTTTATAAATAGCTAAGTTTTTTTAATACTCACACAAAATTTTATAAAAATTCCAACTGAAATTCACAAGTTACAAAACTTTGATATATTTATGTCCAGAAAATAATACAAAAATATCGGTGTTTTGATGCATTAACTAAAACTAACTCGAAAACTATTGATTGGAAATTTTAAGTTTTTCACTTTAATAAAAAAAACTTAGTTTACTTAATACTCACACAACATTTCATTAAAATTCCATGTGAATTTTGAAAGTTATAAAACTTTGAAATTGTTTTGTTCACAAAAGTATGCCAAAAATAACATTTTCAAAGTTGTAAGTAAAAATAACACGAAAATTGATTATTGGATATTTTTTGTATCTTATATTTTTTAAATAGCTTAGTTTATTTAATACTCTTACAAAATTTCAGAAAAATTCCAAGTGAAATTTACAAGTTATAAAACTTTGAAATATTTATGTCCAGAAAAATATTAAAAATATCGCTGTTTTTGATGTATTTACTAATAATAACTCAAAAACCAATTATAGGGTACTTCTGGTTTTTACATATTTTTAAAGAACTAAGTTTACCAAATACTCACACAAAATTTCACAAAAATTTTATGCAAATTTCGCAAGTTATAACACTTTTAAATGTTTATGTCCAGATAAGTATGCCAAAATATTGTATTTTCAAAGTTGTAAGTAAAAATTACTCAAAAACTATAAACTGGATATTTTTAGTTTTTTATTTATTTTAAATAGCCAAGGTTTTTTAATACTCACACAAAATTTCATAAAAATTCCAACTAAAATTCACAAGTTACAAAACATTGAAATATTTATGTCCAGAAAATGATACAAAAATATCGCTGTTTTGATGCATTAACTAAAAATAACTCGAAAACTATTGATTGGGTATTTATATATTTTCACATATTTTTAAACAGCTATGTTTATCTAATACTTACACAAAATTTTATATATATTTAATCTAAATTTCGAAAGTTATAAAATTTTTAAATGTTTATGTCCAGAGAAGTGTGCCAAAATATTGTATTTTCAAAGTTGTAAGTGAAAATAACTCGAAAACTATGAATTAAGTATTTTTAGTTTTTCATATTTCATTAAATAGCTAAGTTTTTAATACTTACACAAAATTTTATAAAATTTCCAACTAAAATTAACAAGTTACAAAACTTTGAAATATTTATGTCCAGAAAATTATACAAAAATATCGCTGTTTTGATGCATTAACTAAAAATAACTCGAAAACTATTAATAGGGAATTTTTAGTTTTCCAGATTTTTTTAAATAGCAAAGTTTTCCTAATATTTACTCAAAATTTTATCAAAATTCCAAGTGAAGTTTACAAGTTACAAAACTTTGAAATATTTATTTATAGAAAATTATCCCAAAATTTCGTTGTTTTGAAGTTTTAATTAAAAATAACTCGAAAACTACTCATAGAGTATTTTTAGTTTTTTACATGTTCTTAAAGAGCTTAGTCTCAGTTATACAAACAAAGTTATAAAGTGTTTTATGTGTAAATTATGATGTATAACGAAGTAGAAGCCAGTAACAGCTTAAATAAAATTTGGTAAGACTTGAAATCAAATTTTTATTCACAATATTTCTTTTTGTAACAATTATTAAAATCTAGAAGATTATAGATACAAAAAAACGATCTAAATGTCGAATGTACAGTTAATATACCGGGTGTTGATTTGGCGGACGCAACATAGGAAATCGCGTGTTCAAATATTGGCTTCCCTGTTTATATTAGAGACAAAATGTATTTCACTTTTTTGTAGAGGGAAACATTTTAAATTTAAATATGTTCACACATAACACATTGCGTTTTTCTAAGTTAAAATAATTAAGGAAAAGTAATGTGATTTTATAAAAATAATGACATACCATGGAATTGATATAACAATTGCGGATATTCCCTGTTTTTTTTAAAAGTTCAATTTAAAGCATTAAACAAGTGTTTTCCACTCCCAGACTAAGCATGAAGTAAAATTTCGAGTTTAGAAAAGCCCCGTGAAAATTTGTCGAGGGTCGCGCAGCGACCCGAAACAAATTTTCTGGGCTTTTCTAAACTCGAAATTTTACTTCATGCGTCACGCGTATAAAACACTATAATATTGTCGAATTTATGTATATTTGAACTTCACTCAAAATCTGTGTTTTATACGCGAGTCGCACGAAGTCAAATTTCGAGTTTAGAAAAGCCCAGTAAATTTGTTTCGGGACGCTGCGCGACCCTCGACATTTTTTTTTCATGCTTAGTCTGGGAGTAGAAAACATTCGTTTAAAGCTTCAAATTGAACTCTCTTGAAAATAAATGAATGTCAGAAATTTGACAGCTAAAATAATTAGGAAAAAGTAAATTTTGAAATGTTCAAATTTAATTTATCAGTATTAAATCTATACTATACAAAATTGAATATTTGCAAAATAATCGTCAACATTTAAGAGATTAATGACTGTAAAAAAAATACCAAATTATAACATCTTTAAACAATTAGCTGTAAGTCTATTTTAATGCGAGAATTTTCTGTTTCGTGCTCCTTCTGGTCAAAATCTTGGCTACCCTCATGATTTTTTGTAATCCTAATGAGTAATACGTGATTAAATGAATATCCATATAATATAATAAGCTCCATTAGCAATAAAAGGAAAGTGTAATTACCTTTAGAGAGGAAACTCATCTATACATTCTGGTAATTAGCGGAGGTTTTAATCGGATCGTAGGGAACGGGCGGAAATGGATGAATGAGAAAAAAATCGGGGGGCGCGCAGATGAAAAGATTATGAAGAAAAAGGCGGAGGAGGATTAATTAAGAGGTCTCGGAGGCCGGCCGTCGGTGTATAGAAGCAAAAACAATAATCCCCGGTATCAGATGAAATTATGCAAAGCAGGTTCATAATTTAGTAGCTCGTTTAACGGGGATAAATTCATTAGCAGTCGTTTTATTAAGTATTCAGTGGCTGGCCGGATTATATTTTATATTTGGAGTGAAATATTCGGGAGTTAACTTCGCGAAGTTATAATAATACAGGCTGCGTACGGTCCCCGTCTTTGCTACGAAACTCTAAATCCGCGCCTAAGATAACGCCAACTTCACACCGGTTTGGCATCACTGCTAAGCTGCTGGATTATTCATAAGTTTAAGCTAGTTTGTAACTCACTTTCGTCGGTCGAGGGGAAGAACCATTCCTCAGATTGGTAGGTAATCACTTCCTCGTTACTTATCAGACTCTGAGAGTATTTACATACTATGTGAGCTCACATTTACGAACGTACACACACACACACACTGAAACACATTCCCCCCTGGTTCTAAATCCGTAATCATTTAAACATTTACTACTGAAGAATGGGGGGCTATTCATTTCCTTTAATTCTTTCGGAAGCGATAGAGAAACTATCGCCCCTTGAATGGGCCACTTAACGAACCCCAACATTATCACACGTATTTTCTGCGAAATAAGACATTTGTTACATAAATAGATTATCATCTATTAACATTTAGTGTTTTATTAGTCATTACGTAACATCGTAAAGACTGCAATAATTGACTAATTTAGATGTGAAGTAAACGCACAGGCCAGGGTTGTTATGTTTAAAACACTTTGTTTTAAAACATTTTTTTAATCATGTTTAAAAACATCTGTCGTGTTTTAAACGGTTTTGTTTTAAACATGTTTTAAGTGTTAAATTTGTTTAAAACATGGTTTAAATGTTAAATTAGTTAAAACATGTTTTAAACGTTAAATTTGCTTAAAACATTTTTTTTATTATTTAAAATTTGCTAAATTGTATTTTATACAACTTCATTACGATATTTTGTTTACATTTTTAAATTTTAGCTAAATTATAATAATCCTTTATTTGCATAATATAACATTCAACAAAAAAATATATATATAAAGGTACATATTAGTGTAAAATTAGGAAAAATTGAATGTAACAAAATGCGCATTATAAGGCGGGATTTAGTGTTGGGGTAATCCCCAAACTGTTCTACCATCCAAACCTTAAATTAAATTAAATATTTACTTTATATGTGGAATAAACCTTGTATCTACGAATTAAACAAACATGAACAAATACTCTATACAAATATATTTTGTGTTACATACATTGAAAATCTAGCCATCACGATTGTTATTAACACTTCTGTAAATGTATTTTAACTGCTAACTTAAACTTGCTCAAATTAACATTTTTAAATTCATTTGGAATTTCATTATACATCCTGTACATTTGATAAGAAATTGACCGTTCATATAGAGAGGTGCGGTGTTTAGGAGGAGATAGGCGCCCTTTAAATCGAGTATTTAATGTGTGCACATCATCTCGAAATGTAATTTTATTATAGAGGTATTGTAGCGATTTATTTATTATCACTTTATGAAATAAACACAACGTCTGACATTCTCGCCTAGCAGCCATATTTAGCCACCCTGTTTCAATAAGTTTATATGAAATTCTGTCAAACTTTCTGATTCCAAATATAAAACGCAGGCATGAGTTTTGGACTTTTTGTATGCGATTATTAGTTATTCTATCAATAGCAGAGTTATATATTGGTGAACTGTATGTGAATTGCGACAAGACAAATGCATTACATAGCATGATCTTCATTTCTATGGATAGGCATGAACGGTGAGGATGCAATCTTTTTAGGTTAATATAGGCTGTGCTAATATATCTATTGATATGTTTTTTATATCTAAAAGAATTATCGATAATTACGCCTAGATTTTTAGCTTCTGTATCATAAGGAATATCAGCACCATTAATTGTTAAACTTATTTGAGAATGGATAAGGTTACAGGTTTTATGCTTTCCAAACAGCAGAAATGAAGATTTTGTAGGATTTAGCCTTAGATCCAACATGCAAGAATGTTCGTAAATTCTTCGCAAGTCGGAATTCACATACATTTCAGCCTGGCGAAAAGATTCAGGTTTAAAAGAAAGGTATAGTTGGCTATCATCTGCATACATATGACCATGGCAAAATTTCAATTGTGAGAGTATATTAAATGTATAGATGGAAAATAAAAGAGGGCCTAGCACAGAACCTTGCGGCACCCCTTGCCTAATGTCTAAGAAATTTGATTTTCTTTTATTCAGTTGCACACATTGTTTACGTCCACTAATGTAGCTAGTTAGTAGTGAGACAGCAGATTTTTCTACCCCTATGTACTGCAGTATTAGCTTAAGTGTATCATACCTGACAGTGTCGAAGGCCTTACTGTAATCTAAAAGTACCAATATTGTTAAAAGTCCATTGTCTGTGGCTGATAAAATATCGTCCGTAATTTTTAATAATGCTGTCTCACAACTATAGCCTACTCTAAACCCAGATTGTAATTGTGGCAAGATTGTATTTTTTTCAACGTACTCCAGTAATTGTTTTTTATAATTTTTTCATATAATTTAGAACGAGCTGGCAAAATACTGATAGGTCTTAGGTCCTTCATCTCAGTAGGATTATTTACTTTGGGTATGGGTTTTATTATGGCAAGCTTCCAGCAATCTGGAAATACCCCGCCTAGAATGCAGCAATTTATAATATGAGTGATAACTGGCACGATATGAGGAAAGCACATTTGTAGCATTACAGTATTAATATTATCGTGTCCAGTGGAAGATGATTTAATTTGGAATAAGAATTTTGTTACAGTGTCCTCATTTACCAATTTGAAATTAAACGGAACTGCAGATGGGTGGGACTTGTCTGCAAAATATGAGTTGACATGCATCGTTTGACTGTTTGAAGAAGGAATAATCTCTTGAAAATAAGAATTAATGGCATCTACGTTATGCAACGATTCAGGGATATTAACAGTTTTTTTCTTAAGACCTAGCGTTTCTAGGTGTTTCCACAAAAAAATGTTTACCTCTATTATTTGAAATATGTAAAAAGTATGCCCTTTTTTCGTTTTTGATAGCAACATTTGTAAAGTTGAAGATATTTCAAAATACATTATTAAATACAACATTTTATTACAAAAAAATATTAAATATGTGTGCATAAATGTGATTTTTAAATACAGCGACATTTTCTTTCAGGCATACATATGCATGCATACACTGTAAATTTTACGACATTCGTTGTTTTTCTAAAAAATTTCAATTTGAATTTTTAGACGAGGGTTTTCCACTCCCAGACTAAGCATGAAGTAAAATTTCGAGTTTAGAAAAGCCTAAAAATTTGGATTGGCCGCGTAGCGAAGCGGAGCGGCCAATCCAAATTAGGCTTTTCTAAACTCGAAATTTTACTTCATGCGCCACACGTGTAAAACACTGAAATATCACAAAGTTTAAAATATACGGCTTTAGCAATCTAATATGTAGATGTCAATAAAACGTGAGTCAAATTCTGCGCTGAACAAATTGTTTAAAACAGTAATTATAGGCAATCCAATAACTCTAACGTATATTAGGTTGCCTATAATTGTTGTGTGTGTGTGTTTTTTTAACTTTACTGTACATCAGTGTTTTTAAGCGTGGCGCATGAAGTAAAATTTCGAGTTTAGAAAAGCCTAATTTGGATTGGCCGCTCCGCTTCGCTACGCGGCCAATCCAAATTTTTAGGCTTTTCTAAACTCGAAATTTTACTTCATGCTTAGTCTGGGAGTGGAAAACACTCGTTATAAACTTCAAATTAACCGCTTTTAAACAACGAATTCCCGCAAATTAAAAAAAAAAAAACGCTGTTGATGGGGGATCTAGTAGTTTCTTTTTGAACTAAGTGTAATTTCCATATAGGCAACACTGACGCGCTTAAGATATTGACATAAATGTAGTATCAAACCTCCGCTGTAAGATTTGAATCGTTTTAATCTGAAACAACGTTGGGAAATATTAAAAAAAAATCCAAAGTGCAATGGAGTGCGTTACAGAGACATGCTGACTGATTTTTTGTGGCCGCAATTAGACGATTTCGACTTGGACGAGCTTTGGTTCAGCAGGATGGAGCAAGATCCCACACCAGCCGTGAAACTATCGATTTATTGCACGCTAAGTTTGGCAACTGTGTTATCAGTCGTTTTAGAGGCAAAATTGACCATCGAGCAGCTGCGATAAGTGGACGTTGGACTATTTTGTCTGGGGATATGTTAAGGGCCAACTGTGTTATCAGTCGTTTTAGAGGCATTCATTGACCATCGCGCAGCTGCGATTTGTCGACGTTGGACTATTTTGTGTGGGGTCCACAAACAATTAACGCACTGAAGGAAAATACTAGTCTAACTATTCGGTAAAATTTTCCTTCAGTGCGTTAATTGTTTGTGGATCCCACACAAAATAGTCCAACGTCGACAAATCGCAGCTGCGCGATGGTCAATGAATGCCTCTAAAACGACTGATAACACAGTTGGCCCTTAACTAGTCTAACTATTCGGTAAATAGAGCCACAAACAACCGAAAATGTACAGCAAAATTGAGTGAAAAGGATATGGACTACTTTCAAGCTAGCCGCGGCGGCCATTTAACTGCAATTGTTTTCCATCAATAATCGGAAGGAGTACTTTTTTAAATAAAGCAACAATCATTTAAAAATATTCAACTGTGTAGTTTTAATAGCAAATTAAAAAAGAAACCATCAGATGGCCCACCTTTTATACTGATGATGGCGTTGAAGCCTGAAACACGTACATATATAGTCCGTCAATCCGGTGAAGTATATTTTTGAAAATAATCGTTATCTAACCGTTTCTTGTATATAGAAGAATCACTGTTTAACTATTTAACAATTGAAGTTAGTTTTTATAAAATAATGAGTTATGAAAATAGATGAATTGTTTTAGAATGTAGCTTTGTTATTCCCACATATCCAGATTTAAATCAGAACGCAATTCAATTGAGTTTTATAGCCTAATATATTGATGACTTATTTATTTTGCGGACGGTGATAAATTTTATCGGTGGCCGATGCTCGATCTCAATTCCATCCGTTTAAATTAGGGACATAAGCCAGGGGACACTGATAGTAACCAACTAGCCAACCGACCAACCAAACCTAACCAATCGTCCGCCCAACCGAGATGTATTCGTGCGTCACCGATACTGCACTAATTGGCCTGGACAATATGAACCTAACTGTTTAATTAGCGACTACAAATCCGACAGCCGCTGATAAACTTGGGATTACAAGATCGATCTATCAGTCAACAGTTCCACCATTATAAATGTACGTTTGATGCAAAACCGCGCGGAACTCGAGTAATTACTGCGGATTTTTCAACAGCCGGCTCGTGAATATTAACAAGCCGGAAGATCCGAGCCGGGTGAAATATTAATAAGGATGAACGTGTTAATTGGTGTTGAGTTAATTAGTTCTCGCGTTTTAATCTGCAAACATCATAATTTTTACGACGCACTCCAGATGCTGGATGGAGAGTGATAAATCATTCAAGTTCCTCCTCCCCGAGCTTTTTAATTAAGCCATCGATTTCGCCCTCAATCAAGCCGATCATTAATTTCCCTCAAGGAACTCCGGAAAATTGGAAATTGGAAAAAGGAGAGAGGACGCAATTAATCGCGCGTGGGACGATTAATCGTCTTAACCAATTAACATACATGGACCCAGCCAGTTTTACACTTTGTTTTTATAAAAAAAGAAAAAAAAAACATCGACAGCTACTCTTCGCGTCTTGATTAATTAATTATCTCCAACCTAAACTTACTTCACTAACAAAGAAAAGTACATTATTCTGACAAAACTCTAATTCTAAGAAAATGCGATGAGATAGTTTAATTGTTTTAAAAGCAGGTGCAAGTGCAATACATTCTGTAAATTTAATGGTTATTGCAAAAATCGCTGGTTTTTATAATTTTTGAATAAAATTAAATCCGTTAATAATTTTTTTAATGAATTTTCAATAATTTAATATTTCATAAAATCAAGTAGAGATATTTAAATTTCAATTAGACCTATTCAAAGTCAATTAATTTCTGTGCAGATTCTATTAGTTTCATGTTTCAGGTGGTGGCCGAGCGGTAACGTCGCCGGGCTGTATCGCTCGGCGAGCTACAATTCGGGACTTTGTTTTGAAAATAATTTCTCGTCGTGACCCTGGGTGTGGTATGAATGTTAGTGTTTGTCCGTATGAAATAATAGCATACTACAAATTGTAATGTTAACAATTAATACAAATACAAATAAATATATAAATGATGTTGGCTAATGGGCAAGTTCCCAAGGCCAGGCAAAAGCCTAGTAATTTTTTACTCGTGCTCCTAAAATTTATTTATTGCATAATTTCAACTTTGGCCAAGTCACGATTTTTTTATATCAATTATGTGTTATAAAAGCTTTCAATTTGAAGCTTCTAACGAGTGTTTCCATACCCAGATTAAGCATGAAGTAAAATTTCGAGTTTAGAAAAGCCTGAAAATTTGGTTTGGTCGCGTAGCGCGAAGCGCGTAGCGACCAAACCAAATTTTTAGGCGCGCCACGCGTATAATACACCGAATTTAAGTAAAAAATAAAAATATACTAGTAGATCAGTATTGAAAATATCCTGCTAAAGCAGGATTCAAAATGTACTGCTAAACAAGCATATTTTGAATTTCGCAATATTTCGTTTTACACGTGGCGCATGAAGTAATATTTTGAATTTAGAAAAGCCTGAAAATTTGGTTTGGTCGCGTAGTACTACGCGCTACGTGACCAAACGAAATTTTTTGACTTTTCTAAACTCGAAATTTTACATCATGCTTAATCTGGGATTGGAAACACTCGTTAGAAGCTTCAATCTGAAAGCTTTTATAACACAACGAATGTCTGAAAATTGACATCGAAAAATCGTGACATGGCCAAAGTTGAAATTATGCAATAAATTAAACTATTTTAGGAGCACGAGTAAAAAATCAACGGGTTATCAAATCAACATAAAACTGCATCTGCACAGAAATTATTCCACTTTGTGTAATGGGGGAAGGGATTGGAGAGGACGGTTCGGTGGTAAAGAGGAGTTCACAGGATACATTTATAAATCGGGAGGGCATGGGTGATGGAGGAGGGATAGGAGAATTTGAACGGATGCACGGAGGGCGATTGGGAGGGGAGAAAAGCGTACATTGGACCAAGAGGGGCATCAGTAATTTATTATGTGGAAGTCAAGGGAATAGAAAGAATAGATATAAGAGGCATGGAGGTGGAAGAGGTGCTAGGATATGACCACCTCCCGTTTACTGTGGAGATGTGGATACAGAAGGGAAGAGAAGAGGAAAGGGGGCAAGAAAACATACACCTTGAGTGTGGGGTAAAGGCGATGGAGGATATGAGGAAGAGGCTGGCGAGGATTCAATAAGAAGAGGTCAATACAATGGAGGAGATGGAGGAGATGATAGTGGTATGTGGAAGGAAAAAGAAGGGAGAGAGAAGAGGGGGAGTACGTGGTTCGATGAGGAGTGTAGGCAGGCGAAGAGGGAGTTGAGGAAGGCAGTAGGAGAATGCGTAAGAAATGGAGGAAAAGAGGGGCAAGTGGTGGCGGCAAGGTAAAGATATGATGGTATATGTGAGAGCAAGAAACTGCAGGCGCTGGAAAAAGTGAGCGAGGAATTGAGGGAATGCAGGAACAAAGCAGAAATATGGAAGGTGCTGAGGAGAGGGGAAAGGAAGAGGCAGTTAGGGATATCGTTGAAAGAATGGACAAGGAAGTATAGAAAAGGGAGTGGAGCGCCAGTGAGGATGGGAGAAGACAGGCGAGGGGATGGAGAGGAAGAGTTCACGGAGGAGGAGGTCGGAAGAGCGTTCAAGCAGGTGAAGGGAGGGAAGGCAACAGGAAGGGATGGGCTGAAGGCAGAGATGTGAAAGGAGATTGGGGAAGGGGGGAAGAAGAAATTCAGGAAGCTACTGAACCAGATGTGGAGGGGAAGAGTGAACATACCGGCAGCATAGAGGGTGGGGAGGGTGTGCCCAATACATAAAGGAGGAGATCAGAAGGATGCGGATTGCTATAGGGGGATAACAGTGATGAGCACGGGATACAAGATAGCTATGATGGTGGTAAAAAAGAAGCTAAAGGAGGATGTGGAAGAGAAGGGCCTGCTGCCGAAAACGCAGAGGGGGTTTAGGAAGGGTAGGTGGACGAGGGAGCAGGTCCTTACCCTGGCAAGAATGGTAGAGAAGGTGATGGAAGAGAAAGGGAACGTGTATGCGGTGTTTGTGGACCTGAAGCCGGCGTACGACGCGGTACCAAGGTTAGGAATTAGAGGAGTGTATGAGGAACCATAGGCAGTGGCAAAAGTGGGAATCGAAGAGTCGGAGAAGTTTAGGACATGGGGGGGGGGGGGCTTAGGCAGGGGTGCCCGTTGAGCCCGTTGTTGTTTAACCTCTATACGAGTGAATTAGAGGAGGTGATGAGGAAAGGACAGGCGGCGGTGGGGGGTTGTTGATTGGTAGAAGTAAGGTGTGAATGTTGGCATATGCGGATGATATGGTGGCAAGAGAGTGGGAAGGGATGAAGGATATGCTGAATAGGGCGAACAGGTTTATGGATAAGGGGGTTGAGCGTGAATGTTAGAAAAACGAAATGGATGATATTCAGAAATAAATGGAGGGAGGGGAGGATGAAGGAATTAGAGTATAAAGGGGAGGGTATGAGTAGCATGCGAGGTGGGTGCAGGGGAAGGCTGGAAAGTCGTGGGGGATACCGTGGGAAAAGTCGGGGAAGTGGGGGAAGTAGATGGAAAACAATGTAAGAATAGCGTGTAATATATAGGATGCATGTGTGAGGTCAGTGTTAATGTATGGAGTGGAAGTGTGGGGAACGAAAAGGTATGGGAGCAGTTGTGGTTCTTGAAGCGTATGTTGGGGGGTGGAATGGTCGACACCCGGATACATAGTGCTTCAGGAAACGAATATAGAGAAACTAGAGTGTGAGGAAATGGTAAGAATGGCTAGGTATGAGATGAAGTTATGGCATCTGGAGGAAAAGAGATTGGTAAAGGCGGTGTGGGTGGCGTGCGTGAATGGGAGAGAGGGTATATAGAGGAGCGAAAGAAGGAGGATGTATGAGAGGGTGGGTCTGTAGGAGAAGAAGGTGATGGAATGGCTGGGGAATGAGGTGAAGGTGGATGCTTGGGTGAAAGAGAAGGAGAAGGAGGTGGAAGCACAGGAAAGACAGGGGTGTATAGAGGGGAGTGAATACAACGACAGGTTTGGGAGGTGGCAGGTGCATAGGAGAATGCCGAGGTATTTGGTGGAGGGAGGATGGAGTAGAGAGGAAAGGGTGGTGCTGGCAAGAGCGAGGTGCGGGTCAGGGGAGAGAGGAAGGAAGATGTAGATGGGGGAAGAGTATGGGAAGTGTATAATGTGTGAGCGGTGGAGGGATATGTGGAGTCATTTGGTGGATGAGTACGAGGGGGTGAAGGAGGAATGGGTGGGAATAAGAGGGATTAGAAGAGTGACGGAATATATGAGAGAGAATGGGGCCGGGGTAAGGACGCTGGAGAAGTTGGGGGAAGAGAGGGAAAGCAGGAGGAAGAGAGGGGGCAGCGATTAGTGTAGATGTAATGTAGTATTAAGCCAATAACGCTCTTTTTTGTGTGTAATGAGTAATAAACGAAATATTAGAATAATAAAATATTATCAAATCAATTTTAATTCAATTTAGTCGAATTAAACCTAAATTTGGAACTGTATTTAAAAGATAATTCGATATTCTTTTAATAACTACAAATTTAATTAGAGTGAAATTAGAATACGTAAAAATGCGACGTTCATTTTATCAATAGTTCCAAATTACCTGATAGTATGCACATTTTGTACTATTAATTCGAATAATGAGTATCGTGTTTGCACAGATACTATACAAATTAAGTAGCATTAGATTATTAACAACTATGCAAATTAAGTAGCATTCAATTATAAATAATCATATGAGCGGCAATTTAATTAATAAGGCTGTTTATCTTTACAAATCTGTAAATTTGATCTTGTATTTAAGATTTATTATCTTTCCAGAGAAATAGAGATATCATAGCTTAACTTCATTCGACCATCGCAATCGATTAAACCAATGTACAGCAATTTTCTCCCGAGTTTGAAATTCCTGATACATCTCCCTTTGTCAAGAATTGCAAGAGAGGTTAATTGAAAGCAGCGCGCCGTCGAATCAAAAATGCGAATCACGCGGTTTTTGCGGACAGGGGGGGTCGTCGGTCTTCAGAGGACACCGTTGTAATATTAGAAAGATAAAAGCATGTGTCAGTGGCGATCACGTGAAAATTGAGAAGAGCGGCGCAGCGAAGAGTTAAAATAAAAGTGGAAACCGTATACTTGGCATCGTTGAAAAGTGCAGCCCGCTTTGTATGATTTATAATATCGGGGCGCAGTTTTAAGTCCCCGCTTCGTAATTGGCCTTTATTTCGGCCGTAAATATACGGAGATGTCACTTGCTTAATGTTGTGGTTTTGTAATGAAAATAAATGCGCTCGCCGCATTACGCGCCGTTTTATATTAACCATACCGCCTCCCGTTAATAATCGCTATAAATCCGGACGCCTTCGCGTCTTACCCTGAATAAAAATCGAAATTTGTTCACTTACATATTTTATTATTAAATTATTTCCATCATTACATATAAACTAATCATCTATAGATGGCCTAAGACATTAGTTTTATTCCAATTCCTTTCAGTTCTTATTTCTTGTGATTTCTCCTTTCAATATTAATTTGTATTTGTTAGTTGGTTTGAAGAGAATTTTACCTAAATGTTACATGTAATTTAATAGAGAGTTGTAACAAATTAAATTAAATAAGATTTTAAATATTTCATTGTATTATTCAATATCTGGAGGTGTATTTGCATGGGAAGTAGTTGTTTCAAGGAATATTTATTGTCTTAAGTTGTCTTATTAATTAAGACATTGTTTGCATTTTCACGAATGACATTTTCGTAATTTTATATATTATAAATTATACATATTTTACATAATTGAATTTGTGTTCAGTTCCGGCACCAGATACCCACAGACGCGTTTCGGACTTCAAGGTCCTCATCAGTGTGGTCCCGACCCAGTGCTGAGGAATACTGAACATTTTTGAGTATATCGAGCCAATATGTAAAAACTGTGCTGAGGAATACTGAACATTTCTGAGTATATCAAGATAATATGTAAAATCTGTAATGGATTCGATAGCTAACGCTTATATAAATGAAAGCTCTTCATGCGTTTTCTTTAACATAATGATGCTCTTTATAAATGTTATCGCTTAAAATTGTGAGTGAAAATGATGTACACGATGTATAAAGTTATTGAAGCGCATGAACCTTTTCGGTTGGGAAAAATTGATTAATACAAAAATTTAATTCCATTGAAAGATATTTAAGGGCTTTGTTATTTTTGCTTGTAAAAGTTTAGATTGGGGTAACGTCCAATTCTCCGAGCGCACCGACCGTGAGATAATCTTTTTTAATCCGGGCCGTTTCGATTCCGCTTTATAAATTCACGCCGGGGCCAATTCATTTGTTTCCAAGTGATCCGGCGTAAGAGATATCGCCCCAATTCCCTACACCCCCGCAACCGCCCCCCTCCCGTCCCGTGCGGTCTTCCACTTCCGCTTAATTATACCCGCACACAGGTGGAGCGCGCCTAATAAAGATATACTTTTCCAGAGAGCGAAACCGTGTCCCGTAAATTGATCAAATTCTCTTCTCCCGAAAAAAAAAAGGGGTGAATTAAGGGTGCGTTTTGTATGCCCGGGTGTCGTTGCATAATTTTATTTACGGCGAAACGCGTTTTTTTATTTAAATTTCGTTCCGGCAATCGAATAGCGTGATGCGGAGGAGAAAGTGTTTATCGGTGGAGTTGAATTAAAGGGGAAAAACGGCGCGGCTCGGAGGTATAAATTTTCAAAGTTCATCCCCGCATTCTTTCCTGTTAGGGGAATAAGCAAATCCATTTAAATGTAAATATAAAGTAGGGTAATTAAATTCGGGCTGTGTAGGGGAGTGTGGAGAATGGATATGTTATCAATAAGTTATTACGAGTCGAAGAATTCCCTTATCGGCGCTGTAAACGTCCAATCAAAGTGACATTGTGCGGCCGGCTCATTCTGCATGGCCGGACCAACATAATCCGAATATATCTATGCCATCAAGCGAGATTGTGTCTCTGCACCGTTCTTATCGCGAGCTCTCCCTCGCTTTATTTTATGTCGATTTCAGCACATATCCGGCCGCCCCTGGGGGGTTTCCGGCGGACCCGAGGGGCTGACCCCCTCAAACTTCGCCGACTGCCACTTGGCGCTGTTAAAGTGAAAACGCTGTAGCTGCTTCCGATTTATACGCAAAATACAAAACACATAAATCGGACTATAGGGCCCGGGATGAAGTGGAAAAAGTGTCCCCGCGGTAACATGTGTCTCTTAATTCGATTTTATATCAAGCGTCCCTGATTCCACACCAACGACGAACAATGAACAGTCCTCTATCCCCCTTTGTAATTCTCTCTGATTCGGTTTTCATTCTCGATACCGTAATATATGGAGTGCACTAGGGAAATTTATTTGTATTTGTACACCTTCTAAATACTGTACTTTAATATACTACAGGTTCCTAAACTCTATCAACAACGGTCATTTTTGTGTGGTGGCTTTAAAGCAAATCGAATGGCAGAGTTATTTCGGTTCTAAAAATGTCTACTCTCCTAGGACTTTCTAATCCTTTGGACGTTATCAGTCTTAAGATTTTGTAATATTCTAGGAATTGCGGTGCTAGAAATGTCTACACTTCAAAGACTTTCTAATCTTCTGGACTTTATATGTTAAAGACTTTATAATGTATTAGGATTTTGTAACGTCTTAAGATTTTGTAAAGTTCTAAAACTTGATGTCCCAATTTTCTAGAACTTTATAATCTCTTAAAGCTATGGTGTCCTGGAAATGTCTGTCATAGAATAGTCAACTGTCCTACTAATCTTCTGGACGTTATAATCTCCATCGACTTTGTAATGACTTAATATAACCTCACCTAACCAAACAAAATGTTCAGGATTTTCTTGAAATGTTACTGCATGCATAATCTGGGAGTTGAAATACTCGTTTAAGGCTTTAAATTGACATATTTAAAAAAATAACAACGAAAGTCGGGAATATATGTTCAATTAATTTTTCACTTAACCCGTGCTGAATCATATTTAATTAATAGTAGAACTTTGATTAAAACACTAAAAATCAGTGAAACAAACCAAGTGTTTTAGTCAAAATGCTACTATGAATGTCAGAAAACTTACGGTATATAAATGTGTATATTTAAAACACAAATTTTGTATGTATTTTTTTTAATAAAAGTTAATCGTTTGTGATTAGTCTAAAAGTACAGACAATGATACATACAGGGAATTTTTCTTTTAGGTATACATATCGCGATTTGCAAATAATGTACATTCTTTGTTTTTTTAAAAGCGTTCAATTTAAAACTTCTAACGAGTGTTCCACTTCCAGATTAAGCATGAAGTATAATTTTGAGTTTACAAAAGCCTTAAAATTTGATGAACCAATTAACCAAACCAAATTTCCAGGCTTTTCTAAACTCGAAATTTTACTTCATGCGCCACGCGCATAAAGCATTGATTTCAATTAAAGTTAAAAATATACTGTTTTAGAGTACTGATTAAGAAGTGTATTTTAAACTTCACTTGAAATCAGCGTGTTATACGCGTGGCGCTTCGCGCTACGCGACCAAACCAAATTTTCAGGCTTTTCTAAACTCGAAATTTTACTTCATGCTTAGACTGGGAGTGGAAAACACTCATTTTAAGCTTTAATTTGAACTCTGTTGAAAAGCAAGGAATACCTAAAAATGTACAATGTATATAAACGAGATATGGATACTTAAAAGAAAAATTCCCTGTATTATGAATAAGAAAAACTTCACAACATGAGTTACGTGACAAACCGAATGCTTAAATAATGGAAAATGAACTACAAGAATAAACATTTTTTTGTTTATAGCATGAATTAAATCTCTTACTGAATATAATTATTGACTTATTCAAATAATTTTTATGAAAACTATTTTATTTTATATCAAAGTTGATCCAAAATGAACCCTTAAACCGTGTCTATGAATTTCGCATAAATTAGTCATAAATGATTTAGTCGGAAGTCATATGTTATTATTAGTCTATCAATCAGATGCAAATATTATCATATGTAATACCACTAGTTGTTGGAAATTTTCGGAAAGACTTTGTTTTTTTAACAAAAGATCAGTTTCCTAGCAATGAAACGAGATAAAACTTTCTCTGAAAAAGGCACAAGCTCGTAGAGCGAATGACTTTTTCTGACAGTTTCATCGAGTTTAATTGTTAAAGGCAACTAAGCTTAAGTGTATAAAAACATAGTCTTTCTCAATAAAAATTTCAAACAACGAGTGTTATTTGAATGATTATTTAATAAAATATTTGTAATCTTAACTGTCTTGTTTCCGCATGTTACATGCTCATAATTGCCAGATCTGCTTGCGATTTGTGTGCCCTCGATTCGAAGTTGTGGATGGTACACAATGATAAGAATTGTTTTTAAACATATTTGTGGTTTAACGGTGTTTATTGGAATTGTCTTCTTTACTAATTCATCAATTTCTTGATCTGTGTTAAGGCCGAAATTATTTATCATAAAATAAATGATTAAATATGACAGGTGACAGATTTACATACGCGAAAATCGATGAGAAAAATTTGGAAAGACGAATTTGGGAAGACCACTGCGATAGCAAATGTTTTCACGGAAAGACCGTAATGACAACTAATAAAAATTTGTTAGTTAGATTTTAAATAAATAATCACATGTAATACCACTAGTTGTTTGAAATTTTCGGAAAGACTTTGTTTATAAACGAAAGCTCAGTTGCCTAGCAATGGAACGAGATAAAAATGTCTCTGAAAAAGGTACGAGCTCGTAGAGCAAGTGCCTTTTTCTGACAGAAAGTCTTTGCTTTTATACACTCAAGCTAAGTTGCCTTAAACAATCCAACTCGATGAATTGTTTAAGGCAACTTAGTTTGAGTGTATAAAAGCAAAGTCTTTTTCAACGAAAATTTCAAACAACGAGTGGTATTCAATTGATTATTTAATGAAATTAAATAAAAATATATCATTTATTCATCGAGTTGGATTGTTTAAGGCAACTTAGCTTGAGTGTATAAAAGCAAAGTATTTTTCAACGAAAATTTCAAACAACGAGTGGTATTCGAATGATTATTTAATGAAATTAAATAACAATATATCATTTATTGTCAACGTTTACTTTAGAGCAATTAAAATAAGTACAGTTTAATGTTGTAATATTATAAACAATCTGTTTCTCTTAAATATTCGAGGAAGAATCTACAACTTTTGTCTCACCTAATCCAGAAGTACCTCGCATTGCATTTATTATGCTTTCGTGGTGACACATCTAAATTTTTAATCTGAATCGTTTTGTTCTTTTATGTTTTGTGCCCATAATTTTAAAATACTTGCTAGATCTGCTCCTGCTGTTTTTGCCGTCAATTCGTAGTTGTAGACGTTACAAAAGAATATGAATTGTTTCCAAACATATTTATGGTTAATAACCGTGTTTGTTGGAATTGTTGTCTTTAATAATTCATCAATTTCTTGATTTGTGTTACTTCCGAAGTGTTTCATTATAAAATGAATGATTAAACATAATAGGTGACAGATTTATATACGCGATAAAAAAAAATCGATAAGACGATTTCGAAAGACCATTGGGATAGCAAATGTTTTAACAGAAAGACCGTAATGACCACCAATCAAAATCCGTTATTTAAATTTGAATTAAATAATCACATGTAATACCACTAGTTGTTTAAAATTTTCAGAAAGACTTTGTTTTTAAAGACAGCTCATTTGTCTAGCAATAGAACGAGATGAAACTGTCTCTGAAAAAGGCACGAGCTCGTAGAGCGAGTGACTTCTTCTGACAGTTTCATCGAGTTGAATTTCTTAAGACAACTAAGCTTGAATGTATAAAAATAAAGTTTTTCTCGACGAAAATTTCAAACGAGTGGCATTCGAATGATTATTTGATAAAATTAAATAACAAAAACCGTTTTGTTTTTTTCATATTAGCT
This sequence comes from Philonthus cognatus, assembly GCA_932526585.2. Lineage (NCBI taxonomy): Eukaryota > Metazoa > Arthropoda > Insecta > Coleoptera > Staphylinidae > Philonthus > Philonthus cognatus. The sequence goes on along the minus strand of OW052245.1, from coordinate 81,091,956 downwards.
CATAATTTGAAAATACTTGCCAGATCTGCTTGTGATGTTTTTACTGTCAATTAGTAGTTGTGGACGTTACAAACGGATATCAATTATTTACAAACACATGTATGGTTTTTACCCGTGTTTGTAGGAATTGATTTCTTCAAAAATTCATCATTTTTTTAATCTGTATTACTACCGAAGCGATTCATTATAAAATGAATGATTAAATATGACAGGAGACAGATTTACATACGCGATAAAAAAAATCAAGACGAATTTGGAAAGACGACTGCGATAGCAAACGTTTTCACGGAACGACCGTAATTACAACCAATCAGTTATTTAAGTTTGAATTAAATAGTCTTTTAATTAATAGATTCTGGTTGAAACAGATCACCTTCAATTGTTTGGCACGTCGAATGTTAAGTTTGCGTTTTATTATCATGATATTTAAAAGCATATCAAAACACTTCAATTGCGTCGAAATAACGAAAATGCTCAAAATCCTATTAATTTTTATTGGAACTGGCTCAAAACTATTTAAAGAAGAAAATATGTGATTTTTAATAATGGGCAATACGTTGACATCAAAAGAATAATTTGAAATAACAGAAAAAACGATGACCCAGAGATTGAGCACTTACGATTTGTCGCAGAACTAAGAGGAAATTATTGTCATATAAAATGCATATTTTTTTGAATATTATGACTAATCTAATATTCTAATATCCAATTTAACTGAGGGTTATTATTTTCTTATTTCTGTTTGTTCTTGTTTGTCGTTTCTTCTATACAAATAATTTAATTGCTCACTGACAGGTTTGTCAAATACTTTTTTTCTTTCTTTAACTAATAAATATTCGTTGAAACAAAAACATTTATTTGTTTGGCATGTCGAAATTTAAATTTAGGCTTGAATAATTGTTTTTTTTTTATTGGTGTTCATCACAAATAAAAGTGTGTTACACAGGTCCAACTAATCTAATGTATATACTCTATCTACATCTCTAGGGTAGTCCGATCACCTGGAGATTTCAATAATGTATGTAAAATACAAAATAATATAACATATTAGAATCGAACGCGCATAGTTAAAAATATACATTAAAACGATAACATATTAAAATCAAATTAACTCGCACAATTTCAAAAATATAATACAAAATATAACATAATAACAATAAACAAAATAACGCGTATAGTTAAAAAATACAATAAAAATGTTACATGTTAAAATCAATTACAAAATAAATTAACGTTCATTGATAAATTGAGGTAATATTATTACGAAATTAACACGCACAATTAGAATCAAATACAAAATAAATTAACAGTGATAAATTGTAGTAAATAACAACGTGTAACAGGGGGCACTAACGCTAAACAAAAAATAATAATTTTGACAAAATAAGCAGAGGTGCTTGCTGTTAACCCCCGGCTTGGCTCACTTGATCGGCAAATTATACAAAAGAAGTTATTTATTTCGGACCTTTGTTGCTCTACGGTATATGATTTAGATTGGATTGGCACAAACACTTTCACTATGTTTATTATCAACTTTAGAGGTAACGGGGGTACGCGAATGTTTGAAAATAAAAAAAAGTGAAAAAAATTCAATTAGTTCAAGAAATAAAGCTGTGATTTATTCACAAACCAAAAAAATAGGATAAGTTATTAAGTTTTACAAAAAATAACAAAAAAAGAACAAGAACTAATTAGAATAAAAAAAAATTTGCACTCGCGTAATGTAATATAAACAGGGCTCAATAATAGTTGAAGAAATAATGGTTGAAGAAAAATACAAAAATTCCCAGTACGCAAAATGCCGGGAGTAACTGGTACCTGGGGTAATTCCAGAGAAAAATTACGGGTACAGATTTGTGGGCGTAACGTGCGGATTACTGAGCATTTAACGCGAGTGCAAAATGTACAAGGGGAAAAACCTACTAATCCTTAAAAAAAACTAACTAAACTTAAAATTAAAATATATAAAATTTACAAATTCAACTCTCAGTGTATGTAATACGGACTTTACTCATTTTATAATTAATATGATTTATGAAGCTGATAAATAAAGGGAATTAAAAAAAAACAAATGGATGCCGCTGTAAGAAAAAATAAGTCAAATATTATGTTGCCCGAAAAATTATCAAATTATGCTGATTAAATCAAAGTTCCGGCGTTTGCGGTGAAACGCCGGTAACAAACGAAATTAACGCGCACAATTTAAATAGATAAAACATTCTGTCCAATTGAAGAATGCATTTTGAATTAAACATTTTTTGATATATGTTTTAAATGTTGTTGCTAGCAAATCTTTTATGTGGCTTGGGAGTGCGTTGAAGAATTTAATTCCATAGTATTTTACTCCCATTCTTGATTTGCTTAGTCTACGCTGATTTTGGTGGAGGTTTTGGGTTTGTCTGGTATTATATTTATTAATTTCACCTCAGGTATGATAGTTGGTTTTAATGTACAGCAAGCATTCTTGAATGTATAGAGATGGCAAAGTTAATATTTCAAGATCTTTAAATGCTTGCCGACAGTCTTCAACATAACCATAACCACTCATAATTCTTATCGCTTTCCTCTGCAGGCCAAAGATTCTGTGCCTAATCGGTGCATGTCCCTATACAATCAATCCATATAAAATGTGACTTTGTAGTAGCGAAAAATATGCCGCACGCATAACATTCGCTAGTACTTGTTTGACAAGTAATCGTTACACAAAAATCCCAGAGCATAGTTTTGAAGCAAGTTCCTCACCATTCGTGCCCCATGACAAATCAGATGTAATGTTAATACCCAGAAATGTTGTCCATTTGACCTCTAAGTTTGAAACCTTAAGAACAAATTTAACAGTAAATGACTTGCTGTTATTAAGTTTTAGCTTATTGGTATCGAACCAAGAGGAGACCTTTGATAGTGTCTCCTGATGTATTGCGTTTGTTGTAGTGGCTGAGAGGATGTAACTTAATAAAGTAGTATCATCTGCATACAATACTATGTTTGCTTCCTTAACTGAAAATGGCAAGTCGTTGATATAAATGAGAAATAATAAAGGACCTAATATCGACCCTTGTGGTACACCGTGTATGATTGAAAGAGTAGATAAACTTTCCCCTGTGATAAGACGCATTGTATTCTATTGGTTAAATACGATGATACCAATTTACAACTCTCTGGATGCATATTGTAATAATTCAGCTTTCTTATTAGAATAGCATGTGAGACATAATCAAAGGCCTTTAAAAGATTCAAAAAGGAGGTAGTACAAGAATTTTTGTGTTCGAAATAGTAATTTACCAATTCTGTAAAGTTACATAATGCTTTTGCTGTAGACCGTTTTTTGCGGTCCTTTGCGGAACGGTTTGACAAGAGTCATGTAAGTACCTACACTTGTAAAAATAATTCAAAACACAAAAGGAATCGAGTTTGTCAAAGACGAGAGTGTGTTGGTTTGTCAAATGTGTTTTTAAAGTCATCATATATGCTTAAAATCTCCTGATATTCCTTGTTTTTTAAAAGAGTTCAATTTGAAGCTTCAAACGAGTGTTTTCCACTCCCAGACTAAGCATGAAGTAAAATTTCGAGTTTAGAAAAGCACTGTGAAAATTTGTCGTGGGTCGCGCCGCGACCCGAGACAAATTTTCTGGGCTTTTCTAAACTCGAAATTGTACTTCATGCGCCACTCGTATAAAACACTGATTTCAAGTGAGATTCAAATATACATAAATTTCACAATATTTTAGTGTTTTACACGCGTGGCGCATGAAATAAAATTTCGAGTTTAGAAAAGCCCAGAAAATTTGTCTTGGGTCGCTGCGCGACCCTCGACAAATTTTCACGGGGCTTTTCTAAACTCGAAATTTTACTTCATGCTTAGTCTGGGAGTGGAAAACACTCGTTTAAAACTTCAAATTAAAGTTTTTGTTTTCAGGCATTTCTAAACTTGAAATTTTACTTCATGCGTCACGCGTGTAAACACTGATTTCAAGTGAAGTTCAAAATATACTGCTGAATAAGTTTGCTAAAGAAGTATATTCTTAACTGCACATTAAATCAGCGTTTTATACGAGTGGCGCATGAACTAAAATTTCGAGTTTAGAAAAGCCTGAAAACCAAAACTTTAATTCAAAGTGTTAAATGAGTGTTTTCCACTCCCAGACTAAGCATGAAGTAAAATTTCGAGTTTAGAAAAGCCCCGTGAAAATTTGTCGAGGGTAGCGCAGCGACCCGAGACAAATTTTCTGGAATTTTCTAAACTTGAAATTTTACTTCATGCGCCACTCGTATAAAACACTGATTTCAAGTGCGATTCAAATATACATAAATTTCACAATATTTCAGTGTTGTATACGCGTGGCGCATGAAGTAAAATTTCGAGTTTAGAAAAGCCCAGAAAATTTGTCTCGGGTCGCTGCGCGACCCTCGACAAATTTTCACGGGGCTTTTCTAAACTCGAAATTTTACTTCATGCTTAGTCTGGGAGTGGAAAACACTCGTTTAAAACTTAAAATTAAAGTTTTTGTTTTCAGGCTTTTATAAACTCGAAATTTTACTTCATGCGTCACGCGTGTAAAACACTGATTTCAAGTGAAGTTCGAAATATACTGGTGAATCAGTTTGCTAAAGAAGTATATTCTTAACTTCACATTAAATCAGCGTTTTATACGAGTGGCGCATGAAGTAAAATTCCAAATTTAGAAAAGCCTGAAAACCAAAACTTCAATTTAAAGTGTTAAACGAGTGTTTTCCACTCCCAGACTAAGCATGAAGTAAAATTTCGAGTTTAGAAAAGCCCCGTGAAAATTTGTCGAGGGTCGCGCAGCGACCCGAGACAAATTTTCTGGGCTTTTCTAAACTCGAAATTTTACTTCATGCGCCACGCGTATACAACACTGAAATATTGTAAAGTTTACAAGATGCTAAAGCAGTTTGATAAAAACGTATATTTGGAATATATCTCTGGGTTAATGCAGGACTATGTTATGCCACATTCAGCAGTTTTTACAGGAGAGCATAAAAACTGAATGCATCTGTTAGTGTTATGGATTTTATCTTCTAATTTGTTTATTTTTTTTTCAAGTGATTGCTCTTGGAAAAAGATTAAACAAATTGTAAGATAAAATCCATGAAACTAACAGATACATTCAGTTTTTATGCTCTCCTGTAAAATCTGCTGAACGTGACATAACATAGTTCTGCATTAGCCCAGCTATATATAAAACTAATCTTTTTTTAATTCATGCTCACTCAGGATTGGAAAAACTCGTAAACAGCTTCAAATTGAACGCTTTTGTAACTACAACAAATTTATATAAATACCCTGTATATTTATTCGACATTTGTCCATTTAGATAATGCATTACATTTGTACTTAACTTATTTGCATTAATGTATTATTTCACTAACGTGGATGTTACATCGAGTTGTTTTGGTGAACGCCCCGGGAGATTAGTAAAATCTGTTGCAATAACGCATTCAATATTTAACAAATTTATATAAATACCCTGTATATTTATTCGACATTTTTCCATTTAGATATTGCATTACATTTCTGCCTAACTTATCTGCATAAATTTATTATTTTACTAACGTGGATGTTACATCCAATTGTTTTGGTGGATGCGCCGGGAGATTAATAAAATCTGTTGCAATAACGCATTCATTATTTTGAATTACAAATCAACAATTATTTTTAGTCAAAACTAATAGTATTGCTCATTTTACGAAATAAACAACTCTCGCGAATTCGTTGAATTGAAGTTTGAAATAGAAAGAAGAGGGATTAAGAGCAGTTCGGCACGCTCCTTGTTATTTGTCTCGGAGCCTGTTATTTGCATTAATTTTGTCCGGAGTGGGATTGAGTGGGCTCCAAAGGGGAGCGCTTTTTTTGGAATTCCAAATTGCACGTCGCGCTCCCATTAATTTCAGCGCGGACCGTTTAATTTCCACGTGTGTCAAGAATTTTTATACGGGCTTAATTGCTTTAATTGATTCCATCAAACCGGGCTCTGTATTTTATTATTAATTTACGGGAATTTGGAACAGAAATAAATCGTTTTTTTTTTCGTATATTTGCTCGAATCACACAGAAGAAAAAGTAATCTGTATTTTGTTATTAATTTATAGGAATTCCAACAGAAATGGATTCGGCTTTATTTTTATTTGCGCGAATCACAAAGAAAGAGTAAATTTATGGATTTTTTTTATTTATGTGAATTATACACAAATAAATTCGTTGCTTCAAGCCTGGAGCATGCAATTATTCTTGATGTGTATATATTTTTTTGCTCCCCTCCCAACTGGAGGAGCGGCGCCTTCAAGAGGGCTGGGAAAATTTGCGTTCCGCGTTGTGTAGTGTGAAATTCTCATAAGCGCCGACAGGAAAAAGCTTCTCGAGTGGGCTCCAGCGTACGACCGAATGGAATAAAGATGTAGCGAGTTAAATAAAAGCGCGCGCGCGCTACAAAAAAAGCGAACATCTCCATCGTACAAACAATAAAGTTTTTCAGTAATATATCTGCAAGAAGCAACTCGGGAAGTCACCACTCTTTTCACGCTCCGGCTGCTCTTCCGCTCCGCCATCCGCCCTCTCTATATCATCAGACACATGTTTTACTTCAGCGCAGTTTCCGCTTCCTTTTCAGCAAAAATTGCATGAAACAGGGGGGCCAGGCCGGCGTAATTAATTGAGTGAAATGCACTTCTACAGCCATCAATCACGCAGTCAATAAATTGTGCATTCCGCGCGGGATCCGGTGATTTATGGGCGTTTTTACGCACGGATTTTACAGCCGCGACGAATTGTTTCGTCACATTTTTCGACCGTTAAATTTAAGGAGACGTAAACTGAAAGTTTTAAAGGTCCGGCTCTCGTAAAACTTTATTTCATTATGTCTGGATAAGTTGACCAGCGTTATGATATTAATGTCTTGTGTTCCAAATAGTTATTTCAGTGTTTTCTATAGTATGTTCAATAAAATAAAACCTCTAGAGTGCCATGGAATAAATTGTAGGTTGGCAACTCCGAAATTATACGTTATAATTATTATGTCTGATGTTTAAGATAACAATTCCTAAAGGGTGTAGCCAACTTAAATTTAAAAAAAGATTAAATCATAGCACTCTAGAGGTTTTTTTTTATTGAACATACGATATAATAAGTTTAATAAAATCCTGCACAATATCAAAATAGCTGATCATGGAAAAACAAGAGAAATTATTGAAAATGTAAATTGAAAAATAAAACTAAAACAAAAATCATTCCACAAATAAATATAATTTTTTAATCGGAATTAGCCAAAGTTAGTGAAATCGGACATAACTAATTTAAATATTTGAATATTTAAATAGTTCTTATAATTAGATATGGTAATAAATAAATGATTTTATGTTAGCGAATGTGATATTTGAATATTCGAATAAGTGAAGTAATAATTTAAAACTGATAATTATCAGTTTTAAATTATTACTTCACTTATTCGAATATTCAAATATCACATTCGCTAACCTAAAATCATTTATTTATTACCATATCTAATTATTTGAACTATTTAAATATTCAAATAAATTATAATTTAAATTGCCTGGCGCATTCACCAAAAATAGAAATAACATCATACATGAAGTGAACTTTTGTTAGATTTTGTGCCTCACGTACAAACATGTAAACTTTTGCAAATTCTAATACAGCGCTTTATATGCTAATGCTAGCCGGTTGTGATTGTTTGGATTTTCCAGGACTGTCATGCATTTGTACCTCAGCTCGAGATAATTAATTGTTGTTGTAGTACAGGATACGGCAGAAATTAATACGGAGACAATTACAGAGTCAATTGCCTGTGCAAATATTATCACGGCACTCGTGTCTCACTGTACAAATGTTTATTGTTCGGTGAGTGAATAGTGAACGGTGACGGTGTTGTCTGCAAATGAATTATACATGGCTAATTGAGTTGGAATCCAAGAAGAGGGATTGCTTGTTGGATGGCGGCGGAGGCGGCGGCGACGTGCGAGATGTGGGATATGGTGGATATGGTCGTTAGGAGGGGAATTGATGGCCGCCCCCATTATTCCAAAGTGGTTGTTAAACCAAAAACGACCGTAAAAAGGTCAGCGAGTCCGCCCTTTTCCTCTCTTCCTGTATTCAACGTTCTCCTCAAAATTTTACGAACAAAAAATGTTTTTATAAATATAAATAATTATTTATTGAGGCTTTTCTTGCTTCTATAAAAATATTCTTGAAAATAAAACCCTATTACGTTTTTATACTCGTAGTTTTTTTTATATATAGGAATTTATAACTTGTTATTTTCTGAGGTTTTCTCGAACGCCCTTTTTTCCAGGCGGCTTTCTAAACGCGGGTAATGTGGGCGCTCATTAAAGTGAAAAATGTTCAAAAATACTGTGAGGCGTTTCGGGGCTTAGAGGTGCATTGAGAGAATGGGCCGCGCTCGCGGAGGAGTTCCTTTATTTTAAGGGCTTTCGCTCTTATAAATCTTGGCGATCCATATAAATAAATCGCTAGGAAAAATTGCGCCTTTTTGGTATAAGTAACAAATGCATTATACTTTTAATAGCAACTATTTACTAAACGTTTTATATAAAACTTATACAATTATGGTAATTGTAAATGTATTCATTTGTAGTGTGTAATTTTATTGTAATTAATTTCCTCTTCTATTATTTTGTTTAATCACTGCACTAATGTGTTACCACCGTACTATTTTTTATTTAAAAGAAAAATAGTATTTGACCCTTTCAACCCTGGAATTTTTCTGATGTCCAAAAATGATTTGTACACTGTATATTACTTATCGCTATTCCAGATATACAGAGAGTTTTTCTTTTAAGTATATATATCTTCATATACTGTATAAGCTGTAAATCTTCAGGTATTCGTTGTTTTTACAAATATTTCAAATTTTACTTTCAAACGAGTGTTCTCCACTCCCAGTTTAAGCATGAAGTAAAATTTCAAGTTTAGAAAAGCCTGAAAATTTTGTTTGGTCGCGTAGCGCGAAGCGCGGAGCGACCAAACCAAATTTTCAGGCTTTTCTAAACTCGAAATTTTACTTCATGCGCCACGCGTACTAAACATTGATGTGATGTGATGTTTAGTGTACACGTTTCTAGCATACTGCTTTAGTAGAATAATTTGAACTTCACCTAAAATCAGCGTTTTATACGCGTGGCGCATGAATTAAAATTTCGCGTTTAGAAAAGCCTGAAAATTTGGTTTGGTCGTGTAGCGCTACGCGCTACACGACCAAACCAAATTTTCAGGCTATTCTAAACTCTAAATTTTACTTCATGCTTAATCTGACAGTGGAAAACACTCGTCTTAAGCTTCACATTCAACGATTTTGAAAATACGTCGAATGTACGAAAAATTACCGCAAAAATTTGATTAAAATTAATTAACATGGGATCAAACACTCACAGTATTTTGTAACTTCAGAATATTTCAGTGATTTATACGCGTGACGCATGAAGTAAAATTTCGAGTTTAGAAAAGCCCCGTGAAAATTTGTCTCGGGTCGCTGCGCGACCCTCGACAAATTTTCTACGCGGGGCTTTTCTAAACTCGAAATTTTACTTCATGCTTAGTCTGTGAGTGGAAAACACTCGTTTAAGACTTTAAATTAAACTATTTAAATAAACAAACTGTTATCAGAAATGTTACAGCTCATGCATAGATGTATGAATATTTTTTTTAAAAATCCCAATATGTTTACCAAATTTTACTAATGGCAAATGCCAAGGGTTAAGGTTGTAGAAATCTAAATCATACTACCTTAATTTAGATTTCTACAACCTTAACCCTTGCGGTTCTGATGGTGGCATTTGCCATTACTAAAATTTGGTAAACATATTGGGAATTTTTTTTTTAACTTCACTTAAAATCAGTGTTTTATACGCGTGGCGTATGAAGTAAAACCAAATTTTCAGGCTTTTCTAAACTCGAAATATTACTTCATGCGCCACGCGTACTCAACATTGATGTGATGTGATGTTTAGAATGCACGTTTTAGCATTCGACTTTTTTTTTGGGAGGAGGAAAATCTGCAGTACAGACGCCACGTCGCCAGGTTGACGTGAGAGTGTGAGTGTGGGGATGGCCTGATAGTTTGGCCGACCCACTAAAAACCTCCTAAGCTGAATAGAGTCCTTCTTTGGAACCGCCTGAGGGCATTACTTCAAAGAAGGTCAGCTACGACGTATTGGTATCCGCCGCGTAGTTGTTCCTAGCTACACTAATTCGTGTCTCTATCGCTGGGGTCTATGTGTGTCTATCACTGGGGTCTATGTGTCTCTATCACTGGGGTCTATGTGTCTTTATCACTAGGGTCTATGTGTCTGTTTCACTGGGGTCGTGCGTTTCGGCCGCGAGGGACGTGTGTGGGTGTGTCACTGGGGTCATGTGTCTTTATTCACCGAAGTCGTGTGTGTCTCTATCACTGGGGTCTTGGGTGTGTTTGTCGCGCATTTATAGTATTTTTTCTCATTTGTCTTTTAGTGTCATCGTCTTTCGTCTTTAGGACAGTCCTGGCGAAGTTTTCAACCGCTCTCCAGTTCTCCTCTGTTTCCAGCATGGCTTTGATGGTGTCTGTTTCGAGTCTACCTGTGATAAGTTCGAGGTTCAACCTCTCTCTATTCCACCTGGGGCAGTGGAAGACTGTGTGCCGGGCCGTGTCATCTTCTTCTTGGCAGTACTTGCACTGTGGTGATTCGGCTTTCTCGATGCGGTGGAAGTAGTGTTGGAAGCACCCGTGACCTGTTAGTACTTGGGTGAGGAAGTAGGATGTCGACCCGTGCTTCCTCTTACACCATGTTGCCACGCGTGGTATAAGGGTCTTTGTCCACCCGGTATTCGTGTCCTATCTTTCCTGCCACCGCGTCATCGCCCTCTCCTCTGCCCGTATTTTTGCCTCGTTTGGCATTGCACTGCTGTTTAGCTCATCGTAGACCTCGCTACGCTGCCACACTGCCAGGTCCGCCGGGATGAGGCCGGAGAGGACTTCTACTGCGTCCGTCGAAACGGTGCAGTAAGCCCTGCAGATCCACAGCGCGCCGGTCATTGTTGCCCTCCGTGGGATGTTTCGGTTTCTAGCTGCCTCTGTACACGAAGCTCACGCCGGTGCGGCATATAGTTTGGCCCTCGAGGCAGTGGCAATCATTCGTCGCCTACCCTTACCTGGGCCCCCGATATTTGGCATAATTTTTGCCACTGCCTTCTCCGTTTTGGAAGCGGCTGATGCTGCTCATGCCGCCTGAGCACTACAGCGCGGGTTTGCTTCTAGGGATATTCCCAGAATTCTCTTTCTATTCGTATCTCTGTTCCCCCGGGGATGTGTAGGGTTTCGTTGGGGAATTTTCCCGCTCTCCTTGTGGATAGAAAGATCGCTGCTGTTTTGTGGACTGCGACCTCTAGTCCCGTCGTCTTCATTAACTGCATTATTTGTTGGAGTGCCTTATTTAGGGTTGATTTCAGGGAGTTGAGGTCCCTGTGCGATGAAATCAGCAACAGGTCATCGGAAAAGGTGACTGTATTCGCTCCGGTCGGCAGTGGCAGTCGGAGGACCCCGTCGTATACCATGTTCCATAAGGTTGGGCCTAGTACGGAGCCTTGCGGTAACCTCTGGTTGAGCTGTTTACTGATCTGAGTGCCCTTTGTGTTGTAAAGTAGAATCATCTCGGACAGCTACCCTTTCAATATCTTTATAAGGTAGCCCGGGAGCTTTCTTCGTGCGGCCGCTTCTATCTCACCCCACGGGATAGTATTAAAGGCATTTTTTACGTCTGTCACCATGATGCAGTGCATTTGCTTTCTTAGAGGACCGCTATTTGCTTCTTGGGCCAGTTTTTTCACTTCCATGATGGCGTCTACCGTATACCTGCCCCTCCTGAAGCCAAATTGCTTCCCGTTCCCTTCTATCTGTGTTCTTAGTCTCTCGCATATCATGGCTTCCAGCAGTTTTGCTACCCCGTCTAATAGGCATATAGGACGGTAGCTTGTTACCTCCTCCCTGGGTTTTCCCGGCTTCGGAATAAGGGTCAGTAGTGCCTTTTTCCACCGCTTAGGAAAAGTTCCCTCCCTTATGCACCTGCTAAAGGTGGCCAGGAACGCCTCTGGGTTTATAGTTGCTGCTGCCTCAACGGCCTTATTTGGCAGGCTCCGCTGCTTTTTTGTTTTGCAAGCATTCTACTTTAGTAGAATATTCTGAGCTTCACCTAAAATCAGTGTTTTATACGCGTAGAGAGAGTTTTTCTTTTAAGTATACATATCTCAATGTACTGTATACGCTGTAAATCTTCAAATATTCGTTGTTTTAATAAATATTTCAAATTTAACTTTTAAACGAGTGTTCTCCACTCCCAGACTAAGCATGAAGTAAAATTTCGAGTTTAGAAAAGCCTGAAAATTTGGTTTGGTTGCGTAGCGCGAAGCGCGGAGCGACTAAACCAAATTTTCAGGCTTTTCTAAACTCGAAATTTTACTTCATGCGCCACGCGTACTAAACATTGATGTGATGTGATGTTCAGAATACATGTTTTTAGCATACTGCTTTAGTAGAATATTTTAAACTTCACCTAAAATCAGCGTTTTATACGCGTGGCGCATGAAGTAAAATTTCGAGTTTAGAAAAGCCTGAAAATTTGGTTTGGTCGCTCCGCGCTTCGCGCTACGCAACCAAACCAAATTTTCAGGCTTTTCTAAACTCGAAATTTTACTTCATGCTTAGTCTGGGAGTGGAGAACACTCGTTTAAAAGTTCAATTTGAAATATTTATTAAAACAACGAATATCTGAAGATTTACAGCGTATACAGTATATTGAGACCAAACCAAATTATCAGGCTTTTCTAAACTCGAAATTTTACTTCATGCTTAATCTAAGAGTGGAAAACACTCGTCTTAAGCTTCACATTCAACGATTTTGAAAATGCGTCGAATGTATGAAAAATTACAGCAAAAATTTGATTAAAATGAATTAACATGGGATCAAACACTCACAGTATTTTTTAACTTCAGAATATTTTAGTGATTTATACGCGTGACGCATGAAGTAAAATTTCGAGTTTAGAAAAGCCCCGTGAAAATTTGTCTCAGGTCGCTGCGCGACCCTCGACAAATTTTCTACGCGGGGCTTTTCTTAACTCGAAATTTTACTTCATGCTTTGTCTGGGAGTGGAAAACACTCATTTTATCATCAGATATTATTTTTCTGAACCCAATAATGCGCAATATGTTGGATTTGAATCGTCAAAAATAATTAGAATTTATTGTAAGGATTAACATGTTTGCTGCGTTTTTAAATTTCTCAATTAATAAGTGTTTTATACGCGTGGCGCATGAAGTAAAATGTCGAGTTTAGAAAAGCCCCGCGAAAATTTGTCTCGGGTCGCTGCGCGACCCTCGACAAATTTTCTACGCGGGGCTTTTCTAAACTCGAAATTTTACTTCATGCTTTGTCTGGGAGTGGAAAACACTCATTTAATCATCAGATATTATTTTTCTGAACCCAATAATGCGCAATATGTTGGATTTGAATCGTCAAAAATAATTCGAATTTATTGTGAGGATTAACATGTTTGCTGCGTTTTTAAATTTCTCAATTAATAAGTGTTTTATACGCGTGGCGCATGAAGTAAAATTTCGAGTTTAGAAAAGCCCCGTGAAAATTTGTCTCGGGTCGCTGCGCGACCCTCGACAAATTTTCTACGCGGGGCTTTTCTAAACTCGAAATTTTACTTCATGCTTAGTCTGGGAGTGGAAAAAACTCGTTTAAGACTTTAAATTAAATTATTTAAAAAAACAAGCGATGATCGGAGAAGTTACAGCTCATGCATAGATGTATGAATATTTAAAAAAAATCCCAATATGTTTACCAAATTTTACTAATGGCAATGCTACCGTCAGAGCCAAGAGGGTTAAAGTTGTAGAAATCTAAATCATATTGCCTTAATTTAGAGTTTTACAACCTCAACCCTTTCGGCTCTGACGATGGCATTTGCCATTAATAACATTTGGTAAACATATTGGGAATTTTTTTTAGCGTAGCGGAAAATACAATTATGAAGGTCTGTCCATCTGTGTAGCTTTAATTTGGATTTGGACGTTTCGCTTCCAAATCCAGGAACTAGATATATATTTTGTTCAACAAGTGAACATTTTCAATAGTTGTACTAAAAATGTTTATTATACCAAAAGAGTGGACATTGTTTTTTAAATTAACGAGGGTAAAGCATGAAGTAAAATTTCGAGTTTAGAAAAGCCTGCACGGCTTTTCTATACTCGAAATTTTACTTCATGCTTTACCCTCGTTAATTTAAAAAACAATGTCCACTCTTTTGGTATAATAAACATTTTTAGTACAACTATTGAAAATGTTTACTTGTTGAACGAAATTTATATCTAGTAATCAAAATAAACCAGCGAAGAAGAGGGGTTACTTGTTTCATTTAATAGTTATATATATGGTCGAATAAAACTGTTAAAAATTGTATATATTTTTTAAATTTCAATTTCTAGATACACACAATGATTGTATTTCATTTGTAAAGTAATAGAGAGAAATTGGAATAATAAAATTGTTAATAATCGTCGAATTAAATCACTGTATTGTATATTTAACATTTGGTGAACCGATTACAAAGTAAACATTGTATTTCGATTATTGGTAATTAAACGGGGATGAATCATTTCATGGGCGGACATCAAACACGCAAATTCTGCGCAATAAATAATGGACGCGGCGCATCAGCGTTCGACGGTGGAAAAGTCGTTGCGACCGCGGGGCCGAATTTTCCAAAATTAATAATCTAAATTGCCGATGTTGTGCAGATGCCGTAATTGATTGTGGGGCATAATTAGGGCGCGCATAACTTATTATAATTATAAACATAAATTGAATTGATAATAATTTCACAGCGATCGGAAACATAAACCGCGGGCTTAATTAGTGCGCTTTCCACTCTGATTTATAGATATTTACTCCAATTTATTAACCACTCTTTTTGCATGCTTGAATAATATTTTAATCAATTATTACAATAATATGATTTAATATTCATACAATACTATATTTAGGTAATTATTTACTAATGAATAAAATTACAAAAATATTCGTCTCATTTGCCTCAAATCTTATTTACCATAATCTCCTAGACCCCCTCTGCAAACATCCCTCTTCTACCCACCATACTCGATTTCATTTCAACATTTCATGACAACAGCGATCATGACAATTGAAGAACTGTTCCATCTTGACACTACTGACGACATTAACAATCATGACCCTTTTTTACACCAAATATGACAGTGACACATAAGAATAAATTCAGGCGGAAAGACCATTTGTCGATAGCCAATTGACATATGAATTTTTAAATCTTTGATTTGGTTGGCGTTCACTTTGTGGTACATCTTTATAAAATAATATTAAAACACTTAACTTTGTTTTACCACTTTAATTAACTTTTTACAGTGACTATAGTTTCGACTACAAGCTAGTCATTATCAAACTGAGTTTGATAAGTTTGATAATGACTAGCTTGTAGTCGAAACTATAGTCACTGTAAAAAGTTAATTAAAGTGGTAAAACAAAGTTAAGTGTTTTAATATTATTTCATGAATTTTTATTTAATGTTATAGTTATTTGTACATATTTATTGTTTGTTTGTTGTACAGGGCGGGCCATCTAGTGGTTTCTTTTTAAATCATAGGTTATTTCGACAATGAAATCTTTTTCCCGCTCGAAATTTGGACAGAAAGTCGGTATCATTCCTCCGCGGTACGAAATGAGAGACGCTTGAACAACGTTGGGAAATATTGAAAACTTATTTCCAAAGTGAGTGCTGTGTAGCCCAAACAGTGCGTTTGTTGAAAAGAAGTTTTGGCCGAAATGAATCACCTACCGCGCCTGCTTTACGCAAGTTTGTGCAAATATTTCGTGAGACTGGCATGCTAGTGGACAACACTCATGATCCTCGTTCTCGTACGGTGCGCACAGACGAGAATGTGGCTGCTGTAACCGAGAGTGTCCGACTCAATCCCCGAACATCAACTCGCCGTCGACCTCAACGACTTAACATTGCACGCACTAGCCTGAGGAGAGTTCTGCACAAAGATCTCGGATTATTCGCTTACAAGGTCCAATTGACTCAGCTATTGAAGGCGCACGACCATCCGCTACGTTATCGCTTCGCAGTTTGGGCCTTAGAGCAGCTTGAATTGGACACGTTATTTATTAATCATAAAGAAATTGATGTAGTTGTATGAGTTACGTGAAGGTGTTAAGTCACTTAATTAAACACAGTTATATTCCTTTCTTCACTTTTATTTTTCTTGCTAGATGTTCATTTCGGGTACTAAGTACCCATTATCAATAGCTACCTGTTAGCAGTTAGCTATTGATAATGGGTACTTAGTACCCGAAATGTACATCTAGCAAGAAAAATAAAAGTGAAGAAAGGAATATAACTGTGTTTAATTAAGTGATAAAGAAATTGCATTACATAGTATAGCAACCTAAAACTAAACTTAATACTACCCACCCAGGTATTTGTGAATATCAATAATTAGCTCCCTCGTATTTTATATTTTATTTCCACCCATAGTTTTTCCCCTTATTTCTAAATAATGCTCGTGTAAAACCTTTTTAATTTTTTATTCACCCACTCCCTTTTGTTAACTAAATCCCCATGTTTATTATGTACATTATAGCGTATTCCGCTCTTTCTTTATTTTACAAATATATACCTTAGACATTTTTATTTCGCTTGGAAGCCGTTCCCTCGTTTTGTCTTGCGCTTCCATGATGCCCATCTCTCGGTGTCTTGAATTGGACAATGATTTTGGGCGAAAAATCATATTTTCTGACGAGGCTCATTTTCATCTTGGCGGCTACGTTAACAAACAAAATTGCTGCATCTGGGGCTCGGAAAACCCGCACGTTATTGCCGAGAAGCCAATGCATCTCCGGAGAGTAACAGTTTGGTGCGGATTGTGGAGTGATGGCATCATTGGACCATTTTTCTTCGAAAATGAGACTGGAAACAACGTTTCGGTCAACGGTGAGCGTTACAGAGCCATGTCATCCCACATTTTTTTAATGAAATTGAAGAACTTGTTCAAGATGTATTTTATAGTTTATATAGTAAAGTTATTTTCTTGTGTTATAAATTTATTGAAGGAAAATATCAGACGAAAACCGTACCTAAGAGAAAATGTGTGTCGTCCAAGCGCGATAAAAATTTAAATGAGGCAATACTTCAGACCGCGCGCCATCGAATAAAATTAACGACTCCTCCTTCAGGTAAGGAGAAGACGTTCCTCCTAAGCCTCTCTCGCTCAAAAATGACTTTAATAAATTTTATTATAAGCTAAATAAAATTCGAAACAATTTTCCCCCGCCTGGCGCAGTAAATTTTCGGCCGTCGGCCGCCTGTAATAAATTCTGTTAATATTTTACCGCCTGAATTATTACAGGTGCGATAAAAAATAACCGCGCCGAAAATGATCGTAAAACGTTACGGGCTCCAATGAATTCGAAAATAGCTTGTAACCGTTTTATTGATAACTTTGTTCGAGTGTTCTTGAATTCGATGTAAACTAAAGACGTAATGGTTTTACGGAAGACACGTTAATATTTCAAATGGTTTTTGTAGTGTTCTATAAACTACCACTAAAACTACCTCATAAAATGTAACCATTAATAACTAATAGAAATTGATTTTATTACGTCAATTACGTGCATCTTTAAATTATAGTATCTGGATGTAGATAATTAAGGGCTAGTTACACTAAATAAAAAATGTATCGCTTACTTTTTTTTTGATTTTGCCTGGCATTAGTTTCACAACTATTAGCCAACATCTTTCAATTTTTAACTTATTAATTTATTAACTAACTTATTTAGTTATTTAACTATATCTATATTTGGACGTCACAACACATTCACACACATCCATGGAACCGGAGACGAGTATTTTTCGTTAGAAAAATTACTCGCCCCCTCCAGAAATCGAACCCAGATCACCGCCGTGAACGATTGGCGAAACCAGCGGTTCAACCGCTCGGCCACGGCGGGCCCGATTACTTTTTAATGAAAGAGAAGTTATTCAAATAATGTATTTTTTTTTTTTAATATGTCCTAATGTAATTTTAAACTCGGTTAAAAATTATGTTAGTTCTTTAGTGAGTGTATCAATGTATCAATATGTTCTATGTTCCAATAAAAAACGTTCTAACTTTATTTGCATAACACTATTCATTTTTACATTACTGCAGTTTCAGCTTCTACCGAGTGTTATCAATCCCAGATTAAGCATGAAGTAAAATTTCGAGTTTAGAAAAGCCTGAACATTTGGTTTGGTCGCGTAGCGCGAAGCGCGGAGCGGCCAAACCAAATTTTCAGGCTTTTCTAAACTCGAAATTTTACTTCATGCGCCAGGCGTATAAAACACGGGATTGGTGTAATGTTCAAAACCACATACACTCAATTATAATTGACAAACATTTTTAAAATAATTTATTTCAAAAAAAAGAAGCAACACTTTTGTTCGTTTGTACTATTTAAACGCTGTTCTATTCTAGAAATTTTACTTTATGCCTAATTAAGGAGTGGACGCCCTTGGTAAAGTTAAATCATTAAACGGTATTAACTTTTAATGTATTTAATGTATTTAATTTCCACCCCTAAAACAATGACATTGAGATTTACCAGTAAATTCGATAATTTCCAAACGTTCCGCTTATTATCTCGATTTTGCAATTATTTTGTTGTTGGTGTGTCATTATAAAGTTAAAATGATATTATAAAAAGTAAACAAGATATTATTTACAAAAATATTCAAAGTTTCGTCGAATTTCAGCAGCAGGAAATGCGAAGCGGCGTTCTCCCTTTGCTCCTCTTCAACAGATGTAATTAAATTTCCAGAAGCTTTTCCCTTCTAATTAACTCCTCATTGCTAAAAAAAAAAAACGCGAGATTGTTGCAGTCAAAAATGTGCATAAGCAATGAAAGCACTATTTTAGTTTAATTAAATGCTATTACTTTACTAAGCTAACAATGCGTTAATTAAAATAAAAGTTTTATTTGTTCAATTGTTTGATCTAAAAATAAATTATGCTTAATAAATTCTGTTGTAATGTTCTCAGTGTTTTTATGATTAATTATGTGTTGTTTTTAGGTCATTTTATTATTATTACTACGCATAGTATTTATTACCAAACAGGATAAGCTAGTGTCCCTGTATTTAAGAGAGTAACACAAACTGGCATCTATCTTGACGTCTTTAGGCGCCAAATTCACTAATTCAAATTAACAGAACGCGCGACAATAATTATAGAATATGATTTTTTTTTCCTGTGGGGGCCGTCTTCCTTTCGGATCCGGATGCACTGCAGCCTAGGTGGCTTATTGTACTGCCATAGAATATGATATGTTTAGTTTGAATTTGGCGCCTAAAGGCGTCAAGATGGATGCCAGTTTGCACTACTCTCTTAAATACAGTGACACTAGGCAACCCAATTACAGAGTAATATCACAAAATGATAAATTCCTAAAATAAATTAGTATTCCTTGAGAACGACTAAAAGTCGAACCTAGTTGTGATAAAAAATCAAAATATTAGTGAAATTTATAGTCCAGTTAACGAGAGGTGTCTTGTGACATTTAGTTTTAAAATAAAATAACTATAATAAAATGAATTCCTTAGTTAGCAGAGTTTAGATAATTGTAGGGGTGGGTTCTTGTAGTTAACAAAGTTTAGTATAAGTTGTAATTGAGCACAGAAAAGTGGAAGAAATAATATTAATATCAAAATACCCTAAAGAAAAGTTGCAATAAAAACTCAAAATATGAGTGAAATTTATAGTCCAGTTAACGATAGGTGTCTTCTGACATTAAGTTTAAAAATAAAATAACTATAATAAAACGAATTCCTTACTTAACCGAGTTTAGATAATTGTAGGGGTGGCTTTTTGTAGTTAACAGAGTTTAGTATAAGTTCTAATTGAGCACAGAAAAGTGGAGGAAATAATATTAATATCAAAATTCCCTAAAGAAAAGTTGCACCATAGATTTCAAATCTGTAATCATAGGACAGCTCTCGTAAATTCCACTGTACCTAAGTGTTTTCTTTTAAGACCATACTTAAAGTTGTGTTAAATATTAATCATATTCTTAAACAAATCTTTGTATAAATTACAGCAAGTTGTTTATAAATAAACAGCACACACGCACCAAAGCCGCTTCGATTGCGAAACTTTCCATCCTCGGAGTGCTTTAAATTATGAATCCGAATAAATAATTCAAATTGAAACTAATGTTTCAGCGGCGAAAGCACGGTGAGTTAACGCTGCAGAAAATTTAATTTATAACCGGCTGTATGACATTACAAACTATCTACTAAACTATTATCGGTTTGAAAGACTTTAAAAGCCATTAGGTGAACAGGAAATTTACTGTACTTAATGACTTTTACCTCTAATTTGATAGAGTAAGTTGTGCTGCCTATTAAACATTCTTTTTTTATACACAGAGAATTTTATAAACTTTTAATTGTACTCATCCATCCATCACTTGGTGAAACATTTTTTAAAACACTGAATTTAAACCTTGTTTAAAAAAATTATAAAACACTTGGTTATTGTTTCACTATTTGTTTTTATTTTAGAAAAACTGACTAGTTTCGGTTAGAGTACCATTTTCAAAGTTATTATAAGAATGATGTTACAAGAGGAGCGGTGTGCGTTTTATTCCTAAAGGGGATTAAATCATTACCTAATTGTTGGGGCGTAAAGAGACAAACATATCCAGCAGCTAGTCAGTTTTCTAAAAATAAAAACAAATAGTGCAACAATAACCAAGTGTTTTATAAATTTATTAAACAAAGTTTAAATTCACTGTTTTATAGAGAATTTTTCTTTCAAGTATACATTCGTTGTTTTTTTTTTTTAAATTCAAATTGGAGCTTTAATTGAATGTTTTTCAATCCCAGGTTAACTCATTATGTGCCATTGATGCATATACGCAACATTATTAATTTTATCTGAACTAAATTACTAAATAACTTAATTTGATATATTATATTATTTGATTTAACAATGTATGAAGAAATACGTAAATATTTTGTTATTTACATATCTTGATTAATACTCATTTAAAAATAATATTTGCAGTGTATTTCTAACTTCACAATATTTCAGTGTTTTGATACGCGTGGCGCATGAAGTAAAATTTCGAGTTTAGAAAAGCCCCGTGAAAATTTGTCGAGGGTCGCTGCGCGACCCTCGACAAATTTTCTACGCGGGGCTTTTCTAAACTCGAAATTTTACTTCATACTTAGTCTGGGAGTGGAAATACACATTTCAAACTTTATATTGCACGTTTCTACACAAAACCGACGAATGCCTTACATTTACAGCGTATACATTATTTATATTTAAAAGAAAAACTCATAGAATGTAATACAATAAGTCATTCGTAGAACTCATACAAAGAAGTGTAGAATTTTACCTAAACTCCACTTTTAGAGTTAACACTATAATTGCTCGGCTGTTAATGGGTTAAGTATGAAGTAAAATTTTCAGGCTTTTCTAAACCCAAAATTTTACTTTATGCGCCGCTCGATTAAACCACTGATTTATTGTAACGTTTAAAATATACATATTTAGCATACTGCTTTAGTAGTATATTATTAACATCTTTAATTAATTTATCACTTAACCCGTGGTGAAACATTTTTGAATATAATACTGGATATTTAATTAAAAAATCAAAAAAAAAATATCCAGTATTATTATTAACATCACTGGAAATCAGGGATTTATACGCGTGGCGCATGAAGTAAAATTTCGAGTTTAGAAAAGCCTGAAAATTTGGATTTGCCGTCACTCGCTTCGCTCGTGACGGCAAATCCAAATTTTCAGGCTTTTCTAAACTCGAAATTTTACTTCATGCTTAGTCTGGGAGTGGAAAACCCTCGTTTAAAGCTTCAAATTAAACTCTTTTAAAACAATAATGAATATCTAAAGATTTACAGCATATACAGTATATTGGGGTACGTATACTTAAAAGAAAAACTCCCGGTATATATATATATATATATATATATATATATATATATATATATATATGTATCACTGTTTCTTCGGGTTTGGTCCCGCGTATTTTCTTGGCTGTGGTCCATTTTATTTTTAGTTCGACGTTTCGATGACGTCGCAGTCATCATCGTCAGGAATAACTATCAAAATTCCATTGCTCTAGCAACCACTTGTTTGACTTTTACGTACTACTTGATGCGTGAATTTCTTGTTTGGCTTCGTGTTACTCTTCTGTTTTGTTCTTCTAATGATGTAGTAGTGACAATTTCAAAATTATTTTCAGAAGGGGTTGGATTTTGAATTTCTTGGTTGTTGTTCGGAGATAATATATTTTGACCAGAATTTATACAAGTTTTCCAAATTAGTGGTAGTCTTTTAGCATCATCTAGGGAAAAATCTTCTATTTGCCCCAAAATTTATGGTGTACCAAAAATACACAAGGAAGGTGTTCCTTTACGACCAATCGTCTCCGGAATTGGTTCGCCAACAGTTAAATTAGCAGCATATATTGCTAAAAAATGGCAGCCACTAACTGATGCAAATGATATATTAGTAAGTTTCGATGTTAAATCTCTCTTTACGCAAATCCCAATTGACGAGACGATAGCAATAATAAAATCAAAGTATCATCAGTCAAACGAAATTTTAGATCTTGCGTCACACTGCCTAAAAAACACTTTCTTTACTTATATAGGACAAAAATTCAAACAATTGGAAGGTGCACCAATGGGTTCTCCTCTATCACCAATAGTTGCAAATTTATTTATGGTAGATTTCGAAACTAAAGCACTAAATTCTTCCCCTCTAAAACCTAAACTTTGGCTACGATACGTGGATGATACTTTCGTTATTTGGCAACATGGTATTGAGAACCTCAACAATTGTTTATCGCATCTAAACAATATCCACAACAAAATTCAATTCACAATGGAAGTCGAAGAAAACAAACGTTTACCCTTTCTGGACACTCTTATTATCCGAAATCCTAGTGGAAACTTAAATTACACCGTATACCGAAAACCTACACACACAAACAGGTACTTGAATGCGAAGTCACATCACCATCCAGCTCAAATAGCGTCTGTGGCAAAATCGCTTCTACTAAGAGCACGTACGCTATCGGACGAACACCACTTAAATAATGAAATATCCAATGTCAAAAAGGCATTAATGCAAAATGGGTTTTCCAATAAAACAATCAATAAATTAAACAGAAACAAAAGTCCAAAAACAAGAAGTGAAAGTTTGTGTAGCAACGTCACCCTTCCCTACATTAAAGGAACAACTGATAAAATCGGAAAAGTCCTCTCCAAATACAATATTAGAACTTGTTTCAATATACACACAAAAATTGAAAATTTACTCCGAACTCCAAAAGAAATCATCCCACTTGAAGCTCAAGGCGTATATGAAATTCCATGTGGTATGTGTGAGAAGAGTTATGTAGGACAAACAAACCGGAAAATTAGTACTCGTCGAGATGAACACATTTTAGCAGTAAGTAAGTCTGATCCACAATCTTCTTTATTTCTTCAACACGTAAACATTTCTAAACATACAATAAATTTGGAAAAAACGAGAATTTTAAAAAAGACAGACTTCTTTCACGCGAGGATTATTAGAGAAGCGATAGAAATTGAAAAGAGGCCGAACAGTCTAAATCAAAGAGATGATGCTAAAAGACTACCACCAATTTGGAAAACTTGTATAAATTCTGGTCAAAATATATTATCTCTGAACAACAACCAAGAAATTCAAAATCCAACCCCTTCCGAAAATAATATTGAAATTGTCACTACTACATCATTAGAAGAACAAGACAGAAGAGTAACACGAAGCCAAACAAGAAATTCACGCATCAAGTAGTACGTAAAAGTCAAACAAGTGGTTGCTAGAGCAATGGAATTTTGATAGTTATTCCTGACGATGTTGACTGCGACGTCATCGAAACGTCGAACTAAAAATAAAATGGAACAGAGCCAAGAAAATACGCGGGACCAAACCCGAAGAAACAGTGATACATGTTAAAATCTGCGTTTTAACATATATATATATATATATATATATATATATATATATATATATATATATATATATATATATATATATATATATATATATATATAAATATATTTAATGGGCAACACAATTTATTATAATTCAAAAAATGTTTTTCTCAGATATCATTTCAAACTATAAACTAAAATATCATCTGTTTTAAAGACTTTAAAAAAAATTTGATGACTAGAAAATTAACTGCACTTAATGAATTTTACCTCTAATCTGATAGCGCAAGTTGTGCTGCCTATCAGACGTCCCTTTCTTAATAGAAAGGATGTTAAATATAGGCAGCACAACTTATTCTAATTCAAGAAAATTATGTCCCAGATTTTTCACTTTTCAATGCGTTACTTAGTTCACAGATGACACCAACAATAAAATGGTTTATTAGTCTACTAACAAATCTGTATACTTACAGTATTCTTACAACACTAAGAGCAAGTTTAATCAAATAATTTAACTGCGTTGAATTGAGATGGCGCCAGTGGAGAAATCAATACTTCATGAGTTTTGTGTGTGGAGGGATTAGCAGATATCTTCAATAATTCTGGATATTTCAAACCCTTGGGTTGTTTCACTAGTTTATACTTTCTCTGGAGAAAATATAAACTAGTGAAACAAACCAAGTGTTTTAACTATCCAGAATTATTTCAAAAATGTTTCACCACGGGTTAAGTGAGAAATTAATTAAACATATCTTGAATAAGTTTCTCATCTTTATTGGTTTTGTAAATAAAATTCACTTGGTTTTCTTTCACATATATGTATTTTAATTTTCTACTAGTTTCGGCTTAACGCCATTATCAAAAATGATGTATAAATGGATTTGTTTGAGGATGTGGAAAATAAAGTTAAAAGGTTTTTATTTGTGTATTTTTCTTTGTTTTATTGGGCACTAAGAGCATTTAATACCTCATCTGTCAGCGCCGGTATAAATATATTTAAGTATAATTTTAAAAGACAACAATTGGTTAAATTTCAATAAATTAGTGACATTTAATAAAATGTTTTCTATTAAAATCATGGGATTTAAATTTCAATAAATTAGTGAAATTTAATAAAATGTTTTCTATTAAATCATAGGATTTAAAGATTTCTTTATAATCTTACATCGATTTTTTTTAAGGACACAACTCACATGCACTTGCCCTCTATAATATATTATATTAATCAGTAGATGGCGCTGTTTTATAAGATCAATAGAAGATGTAAGTGTCTCTGAATTTAAGAGAGTAACGCAAACTGGCATCCATCTTGATGCCTTTAGGCGCCAAATTCAAACTAAATAAAATTAACAGGACGCGCGTCAATCATTATAGAACATGATTGGTTTTGTTTGAATTTGGCGCCTAAAGATGTCAATATGGATGCCAGTTTGCGCTACTCTTTTAAATACAGTGACACTAACATCTTTTATTGATCTTTTAAAACAGCGCCACCTACTGATTAAAGTAACTCATAGAGTATCAATCTTAGGAATAAGACCTTATTCCCGAGGTTTATCGTACAATTCGGTCGTAATTCGGTGTCATTTAGATAGAGATTTAACATGTGAATTTGACAGTTGGCGGGCTACCGATCGTGCGAATAATTTCAGAAATACCGGCCTAGAAGATGTTTTAAAGCAGTGCCATCTATTAATCAGAGTATTTCTTAGAAAACAAACGGCAACTTTATGAATTTAGTGCACAAGCGGATTTAACTTAAATAATACACCACATGTTTAAATTTTATTAATATTAGTCAAATTTAGCCAAATGTTTTTTTTTAAATCATGGGATTTAGAGATTTCTTCCTACCCTAATATTGTACATCGATTTTTTTTTTATTAGAGAGATATACTGTATTCAAGAGAGTAGCGCAAACTGGCATCCATCTTGATGCCTTTAAGCGCCATATTCAAACTAAATCAAATTAACAGGACGCACGTCAATCATTATAAAATATGATTGGTTTAGTTTGAATTTGGCGCGTAAAGGCGTCAATATGAATGCCAGTTTGCGCTACTCTATTAAATACAGACACTTACATCTTTTATTGATCTTTTAAAACAGCACCACCTACTGATTAAAGTAACTCATAAAGTATCAATCTCGGGAATGAGGGCCCTATTCCCAAGATTGATCGTACAATTCGGTCGTACGAAATCTGTCATTTAGATAGAGATTCAACATGTGAGTTTAACAGTTGGCGGGCGAACGATTGTGCGATTAATTATAGGAATACCGGCCTGGAAGATGTTTTAAAGCAGTGCCATCTATTAATCAGAGTAACTCATAGGGGGAAAACGGCAGCTTTATGAGTTTTGTGTGCGAGGGGATTTAACTTGAATAAGTTCGCCATCTATTAGTTCGTGAAACATATTGAACTATGATTTTAAAAGACAGCACGTGTTTAAATTTTACTAATATTAGTAAAATTTTGAAAAATGTTTTTTTTACATCATGGGATTTAAAGATTTCTTCCTACACTAATATTGTATATCGTTTTTTTTTTTATTAGAGAGAAATAGCCAACACACATGATCTGCCTTCTATAAGTTACTTTGATCATAAGATGGCGCTGTTTTAAGCGATCAATAAAAGATGTTTTAAAGCAGTGCCATCTATCAAGCAGAATAACTCATAGAAAGAAAAATGGCCATTGCCAAAGGTCTTTTAACCTTCATGAAAGTATTCTGTATTATTTAAAGTTTTCTTTCTACAATAATATATATTCTATTGATTTTTATCTGGAGGAAGAATCCAAACTAGTTATGATATTAAGAAAACGCTTAAGTTTTTTTATACTACTTTTTTTATATTAAAAGTGCGATTGTTTTCGCAATCTACAACAAGTTAGTCTTACAAAGACTATATCAAACACTCATTGAAACAACTACTTCCCGAGCTAATACCCCGACGGACATTGAATTATACAACAAGTGTTTGCTGTTACATACAGTAACCTACTGCAAATGCAACAATTCGGGTCAAATTATTCAGGCCATCTATAGACGCGTTTCGAGATTTATCTTTCATCAGTATAGATTTGCCATTCCCTCTAAGAAATTTGACACCTTAGACTGGCGGTCACGTTACCGTTCAAACATAAGTATAAAGAATTGGCAATTTCATTTATACTTATGTTTGAACGGTAACGTGACCGCCAGTCTAAGGTGTCAAATTTCTTAGAGGGAATGGCAAATCTATACTGATGAGAGATAAATCTCGAAACGCGTCTATAGATGGTCTGAATAATTGACCCAAATTGTTGCATTTGCAGTAGGTTACTGTATGTAACAGCAAACACTTTTTGTATAATTCAATGTCCGTCGGGGTATTAGCTCGGGAAGTAGTTGTTTCAATGAGTGTTTAATATAGTCTTTGTAAGACTAACTTGTTGTAGATTGCGAAAAGAATCGCACTTTAAATGTTTGAAGTATTCTGCAACCAAGAATTGGCAATTTCATTTATACCACTTTTTTTGCATAATAATAAGTGTTTTAAAAAAGTTAAGCACTTTCTTTATATCAAAATTAAAATGTACCACGAAGTTAATGCCTCCAAAATTCAAGACCCAAGCTAGCTTTTTTTTAATAAATAGCAGCTTATTTTATTATAATTTTTTTTTTAATTTAATTTATTCGTCATAACACAATTGTTTACACATGTCAATAAAACAAGCTTTAAACTATTCCTAGTCAATATTAGTCAATTTTAGTTGGAAATTCTCAAAAATAATTATTTAAATAATTGTATGCTTTCTCTTAGTTTTTTTCATTCATTTCTTTGATAAGGAAAGTATTTATTAATAAATTGAAGTTACACTAGATTATTTGCAAGTATAAAACAATTTTCTGTAAAATATTTTTTATACGTTAATATTCAGGGATTCTTTTTAAATAGACATTACTGATGTGTACTTTATGAATTTTTATATATTCGTTGTTTAAAAAGCGTTTAATTTGAAGCTTCTAACAAGTGTTTCCAATCCCAGATTAGACATGAAGTAAAATTTCGAGTTAAAAAAAAATCTTAAAATATTTACGCATTCAACTCGAAATTTTACTTCATGCGTCACGCTAATCAAACACTAAAATATTATGAAATTCAAAATATTCATGTTTAGCAGTATAATTTGAATCCTGCTTTAGCAGTATATTTTTAATAGCGGTATATTTGTAGTTTCACAATAATTTAGTGTTTTATTAAGAGGAAATCGAATTATCTTTCAAATACAGTTCCAAATTAAAGTTAAGTCCACTAATAAATTACTTGTTTGGAATTTTACATTTTTATTAATATGGTAATATTTTGTTATTCAAATATTTCGTTTATTACTCATTAATTTAATAGTTGAGGCTGTTACTTGGTGAAATTCTATATCAAAAACTTTTAGTAAATAACACACTTGGTTAAGATTTCACTGTTTATTGATTGACACTGCAACAATTGTTTCGCCACTCAGTGGCTTCATCAGGCAGATGAATAATGAATTACAAACTTAAACTAACGCTTAAATACTAATGACGTGGAGGAGGTGGTGTTGCTTAGGAAAAGGGGTGGGAGGTGGTAGTAAATTATGTGAGAAATATATATGCATATAAACATACATAAGTATATACAAACGTTAACGTATCGTATAAACAGAGGATAAAATGTCAGGACAAATTAAATTAATAAATAAAGATAAGTATAAAAATCAAATTCACACATATAGATACACAAAAGCGTATAAAAACATTAACCTATGCCATATACATATATACAACAAGCTAAAAATAAGAGAAATTACACCGTACAGAAATGAAAATATAGCATGAAAAAATGTTTACACTGAAATTTACAGAATTACAAATTTAGTAGTGGTGAATTATTTACGTCTGCTTGATCGTTTAATAGAATGCCGCGTTTATTAAATCATTAAACTCATTAAACAAAAAAAAGTTTTCGGTGCATTTCTAACTTCATAGTATATCAATGTTTTATACACGTGGGGCATGAAGTAAAATTTCGAGTTTAGAAAAGCCTGAAAATTTGGCTGGGTCGCTTCGCTACGCGACCAAACTAAATTAAGTGATACTTAAGTGACTACTTTTACTACACAATCTGAATTTGAACTTTACATTGATCAAATCAAGAATAAAATTCTAGCATCAATTCTGTATTTCTATTGCTCTGCAAATGTATAACCACATAAACATAATTGAGTCGCCTATTTTCAAAAACCCTTAAATTCATGTTTTTAAATGGATTTAGGAGCTTTTGGAAATAGGCGACTAAATTATTCATTTAATAGTCCAATTGAAACAATAATGAGATGTGTAAATTAATAATAATTATCTTAACTTTAACATTTGTACCACTCACATTTATTTTGTTAAACGGATATTGAAACACTTCACTTGATGCATTTACAGGATTTTTTTCATTTAAGAAAACATATGCTTTCTTATTTCAATAGAGTTCAATTTTAAGCTTTAAAATGGTGTTTCCACTCCCTGGTTAAGCATGAAGTAAAATTTCGAGTTTAGAAAAGCTTGAAAATTTGGTTTGGTCGCGTAGCGCGAAGCGCTGCGCGACCAAACCAAATTTTCAAGCTTTTCTAAACTCGAAATTTTCTTCATGCGCCACGCGTATAAAACATTGATTTTAGGTGAAGTTGAAAATAGTCTACTGAAGTAGTATGCTAAAAACGTGTATTCTGAACGTCACATAATATCAGTGTTTTATACGCGTGGCGCATGAAGTAAAATTTCGAGTTTAGAAAAGCCCCGTAAAAATTTGTCTCGGGTCGCTGCGCGACCCTCGACAAATTTTCTACGCGGGGCTTTTCTAAACTCGAAATTTTACTTCATGCTCAGTCTGCGAATAGAAAACACTCGTTTAATAGATTTATAGAATTATCATGAGAATTCCGATATTTTGTAATATTTGTCGATTTATAAAATGTTCATGAAGATTATTGATATTTTGAGATTGTCGTAAACTTTTCAATTTTTATCGATTCGTAAAACTCGGTATTTCGAGTTTTTCGTCATATTATAACAATTTTATGAGATTTTTAATGTTTCGAGATTTTCAATTTATAAAATTATAATGACATTTTTGATTTGTCGAGTTTTCGTCAAATTATAAAAATTTAACATAAACATTTTCGTAAGATTTTCGATATTTCGAGATTTTTTTTTCAGTCCTATACTTAAATAATCGATTATTATTTCTTGAGTAATAAAAACACCATTTCTGAATTATTACTGAATAATGTTATAATAAGTTATGTAATTGTAAATAGAATACAGTTCTTTATTAATACTGAAAAATAGTGCAAAAAGGAGTCATTTGATATTCAAAGAAACTATTAACTTCTAATAATGTTGCTTTAAAGCTTTATTTGAATACTTTACCTTTAAAAATTAATTTTGGTCTAACCCATTTCGAATCAACATATGTTTCCCCTAAATTTTAAATTTCGCGCCCAAAAGTGTCACCAGATTCCACTATTTTAGCCATATACAAATTGTTGTTTATGACAGAAATCCTTATATTATTAAGGTTATGTCAGTTAACAACAAATATTAACAAATGGAGTTTCGCCACTTTCAAAATAATCGGGCCATTTATTCCTTTTTCCTTTAAACTCTCAGTAAAATTATTCATAAATAGATAATATTTATTCAGGTATATGTGGAAAATTGATAAATTGAAAGTTTCATGATATTAATACTGCCTTAGATCGTCCATTTCCTTAAGCGATGGAAAGTTTTCGCTTAAGGAGATGATTGTGTGACGCGGCGGAAAGTTTTCGAGTTTTTCTCCACTCTCGTTCCCCCGTTGTCGACACTGCGAACTTTTTTTATTCGCAAATTCGGTGAGACCGTTTTCAGTTTTATTGAATTTTATCGAGACAATCGATTGAATCTGTCGTGCAGCTTTTGTGATTTTCATCCTCTGGAGTCTATTGAATCCGCTGCCCGAGCACCTCATGTTCACAAACACACCCATTTCAATTTGAGTGAGTGACTGACGTCACTATATGATTTAGTTATTGTTTCAAAATCTGGCTGTGTAATTGTCAATCAATTCGTTTGAAGCGGGACTTACAAAGAGATTAACTAACTCTCATTTTGGTCTATAGAAATCCTAAATATGCAGATTATTCTACTATTTTGTACTGTTTATCACTTTAAGCAAACGAATAATTGTAATATTTAGTTATTGTTACAAAATCAAAACAAAAAATATAGCATATAATAATAATAATATGTATTGTCCAACAGGAGACACTCCCAATTACAAAATCTCGAAATACCGAAAATCATACAAAAATCTGGAAATATTGAAAATCTTGTTAGAGTTTTATAAATCAACAAAAATTGAAAAGTTTAGAAAAATCTTAATATATAGAAAATCTTCATGAAAATTTATAAATTGACAAATATTACAAAATATCAAAAATCTTATGAACATTCTATAAATCTATAAAACGAGTGTATTCCACTCCCAGACTGAGCATGAAGTAAAATTTCGAGTTTAGAAAAGCCCCGTGAAAATTTGTAGAGGGTCGCGCAGCGACCCGAGACAAATTTTCTGGGCTTTTCTAAACTCGAAATTTTACTTTATGCGCCACGCGTATAAAACACTAAAATATTGTGAACTCTATGTATATTTGAACCTCACTTGAAATCAGTGTTTTATACACGTGGCGCATGAAGTAAAATTTCGAGTTTAGAAAAGCCCCGTGAAAATTTGTCTCGGGTCGCTGCGCGACCCTCGACAAATTTTCACGAGGCTTTTCTAAACTCGAAATTTTACTTCATGCTTAGTCTGGGAGTGGAAAACACTCGTTTATAGCTTCAAATTTAACTCTTAAATAAAAGAACAACAAATAACTAAAGATTTAAAGAAAATAAGCTGAATTTGAAATGCGTATACTTCATGCTTAGTCTGGGAGTAGAAAACACTCGTTTAAAGCTTTAAATTGAACTTTTTTACAAAAACAACGAATCTCGGAAAATGTACAGCTTCATTGCCTGTATATTGATCAAGTTGTTATTCAGTTTTCATCATTGTCATGGTACTATTAAAAACTATTACAATAAATAAGTTGATCTTTCATGCTCATTGTTTATTTTGCTAGGGCGTAGGTAAAGTATCGTATGTTTCTCGAGTGGTATGGAAATTACATACTCGCGGAATATTGCACTCGCCGCTCCGCGGCTCGTGCGCAACATGTCCGCTCATGTGTAATATGCTGCATACCACTCTCGTTACGTAATATACTAATACTCTTTTCATTTTAAGAATAATGTAACTAGAAACCTGGTTTATACGGCTAAAATTGGTTGTATATTATTATAATTTCTGCTTGTAACTTTTGTTGGTCCCACTTGTTTATATTAAATCATAATATAAGTAACAATATTAGATTTGCCATCATCATTCTATAAATGTAACTGCTATTGTTTGATATTTACTATTATTATGTTATGTTAAGTTTACAATACTTATACTATTTTTATTGTTATTTGTTGTTATTTATATATATATATATATATATATAACTGGCTTGAATTTTTTGGGCTGCTTTCTCGCGTTGGCTGATTTATTTGCGCAAATAAATCAGCCAACGCGAGAAAGCAGCCCAAAAAATTCAAGCCAGTTATATTTTGCTCGCGAAAACCTAAATATATATATATATATATATATATATATATTTTTAGGTTTTCGCGAGCAAAATATAACTTGCTTGAGTTTTTTGGGCTGCTTTCTCGCGTTGGTTGCTTTATTTGCGCTCTACGTTTCGGCAGCATCACTCAATAAACGAGATGATGGCACAAGATTACAAACCACATGGAAACCTTTGATAAATATAATAAAACAACAAAAAATGACTTGCCTCCAATATCCAACAATTTTCGGAATATTCAGACAAATTCAAGTAATTTCAATAATGCAGATACATCGGACACAAATCAAGAAATTTTAGCACCTTCTACATCGAGTGGACCAATAACACGCAGCAGATCTAGACTACAAGTCCCTAGTGTACAAAACAAATGTACTGACAGTGAACGTGACATCCATCACTCAATATACAAAAAAGCTCCTGAGGATGGCAGAAGTGATGCTGCCGAAACGTAGAGGGCAAATAAAGCAACCAACGCGAGAAAGCAGCCCAAAAAACTCAAGCAAGTTATATATATATATATATATATATATATATATAATCTATTGCCTTGTCTACCCTTAGGTGTAAGGCTTCTATTTTAATACTCTCTTTTCTATTTGTCTCCTGCGTACACAAATTTGGACCACCCTCCTTTATTTCTTGCCGTCTTCTCCGCTTTATTCCATTTTACATTTCTTTTCTTCAGGATTGCTGTCGTTTGGTCGTTCCAGGTTTTTGTTGGTCTTCCTCTATTTTTCTTTATTCCTGCCTTCGCCTGCCAGATGTTTATCACCTGTCTTCTATCACTCATCCTGCATAAATGTCCAAACCATTTGAGTTGGTTCAATTCTATGTTATCTGCTATAGATGGTACCCTTAATTCTTCTCGGACTGCCTCATTTCTAATTCTGTCTCTCCTGGTTATACCTTTCACTCTTCTCAGGTACTTCATATCAACGGCCTGTATTTTACTATTCTGTCTGTTTGTGAGAACCCATGATTCGCTCCCATAGGTTAGTATTGGTCTGAATACTGTTTTGTATACTGTCATTTTTGTTTTCCTATTGATGTTTTTATTGCCGATGAATAAGTTGCTTAACGAAAAGAAAATTCTAGTGGCGGAGCTAATTCTTTCGTCTATTTCTTGTTCCATGTTTCCGTTTCTTTCTATTGTCACTCCGAGGTACTTGAATTTGTCGATTTGCTCTAGTTCTTAGTTGTTTATGTCTTAATTTATTCGTCTGTTGTCCTGTCCTATAACCATTACCTTTGTTTTACTGATGTTGACGTTTAGGTTTCTTTTTCGAAGTTCTTTTTCCCATATCATTAGACTTGCCTTCAGGTCTTCTTCTCTGGGTGCGCATATCATTACGTCATCAGCAAACGCGCATTCAGATATTCCTACTAGTTTTAGTTTATTAAATCCTATATGTACTGTTTAGATGCATTTTCGTTTTTTGTAGGATATCATCCATAATTATAATAAATAGTGCTGGACTCATTACACCTCCCTGTTTAAGGCCTTCGTTGATAGGAAATTTTCCGGATTGTCGGTTATCTCTCGTTACATAGCTGCTGTTGTTATCATACAGACTTTAAATTGCCCTTTTTAATTTTGTCTTGATACCCCTTTGTCTTAAACTGTCCCATATTTGTTCTTCTGCTACTTTGTCGAAAGCTTTTTCCAGGTCTAAGAATGCTATGTATGCTTTTCCCTCTTTTAGTTTCGTTTTCTCTATAATTTGTTTTATTGTGAAAATGTGATCCTGGGCACTACGTCCTTTTCTAAAACCGCTCTGTTGTTCTGCAAGTTGTCTTTCTATTGCCTTCTTTAGTCTTTTTCCCAGTATTTGCTCGTATATTTTTGACACAATACTTAGTAGGGTAATTCCCCTGTAGTTTTTGCAGTCTCTAGAGTCGCTTTTCTTAAATATTGGTACTATGATTCCTACCTTCCAATCGGCAGGCACTTTTTCTGTGACTCAGCATTTGTTGTAGATATCTTTTAGTATAGCGGTACCATTTCCTTTTGCCATCTCTGCTGTAATCTTATCGTGTCCTGCTGATTTTCCTCTCTTCGCTGATTTTATTGCTTCTATTACTTCTTCGATTTTATTGTCTTCTTCTTCTTCGTCTGTCTGCTTTACCAATTCTGTATTCACGTGTTTAGCTTGTTGTTTATTATCTAGTAATGTTGAAAAGTATTCTTTCCATCGCTCCATGATTTCATTTTCTTTTGTTAGTATTCGGCTGTCTTTTCCTTTTATCGTTTTTAAGTCGTGCTGTTTGCCTTTTTTCAGATTCTTCAATACTTTGTAGAGCAGTTTCTGGTTAGTTTTGCTGTCTTTTTCCATTTTTTTTTTCCAAAATCCTCCCACATCTGTTGTTTTGCCTGTGCTACCACGGTTTTTACTATTCATCGCTGTTTCTTGTATGCGAGATAACTTTCGTTCTTCTTCGTCCCTAAATAAATCTTCCATAATAGCTTTTTCAGCTTAATCTGCTGCTTTATTTCTTCATTCCACCAACATGTCTGTTTCTTGTTTTTTTTTTATAGTTGTTGTGCCACAGGTCTCTTTTGCTACTGATAGTATTACATCTTACCAATTTTTCCATAGTGATTCTAGTTGTATGTCCTGCCAGTTATGCATTGATTCTTCGAATATTTCTTCTGTTTTTTCTCTGTATTTGTTCATTATATTTGTTTCTTGTAGCTTGTATGATTTAATAATCGCCTCTGATTGTTTGTGTTTAAATAAAACACTGTTTATCACTTTGTTTGTATAACAATTGGATTATTTGGTGACTATAGTTTCGATACTATACGTATCATTATCGAAACTACAGTCACCAAATAAACCAATTGTTATACAAACAAAGTGATAAACAGTGTTTTATTTATGTTCAACAATGTATAACGAAGTAGAAGCCTCTATAATTAGTGAATTTCATATTAATCTTTATTTCTTTGTGTTCAGTATTTACTTTCATTTTCCCCACCACTAGGTAATGGTCGCTGTATATTTCTGCTCCCCGGTATACTCTTACATCGTGGATACTTGTTCCGTACTCTCTATTTATTAATATATAGTCGATTATTGAACATTCTTCTCTGCTTTTGACTTCTTCTTGTTATTTATTAGTTGTTAATTGCAATTAGATACTCTTTTGGAACTTGTCCTGTCTGTATCTTAAATAAATAAATGGCGGAATGTGGTGACATTTTTGGGTGCGGAATTTAAAATCTAAGGGAAACGTATCTTGACTCGAAATGGGTTACACCAAAATTAATTTTGAAAGGAAAAGTATTTAAATAAAGCTGTTAAGCAACATAATTTAAAGTTAATTGTTTCTTTGAATATCAAATGACTCCTTATTACAATATGTTTTAGTATTAATAAAGAACTGTAATATTTTTACAATTACCTAACTTATTACAACATTATTCATTATTAGTTCAGAAATGGTGTTTTTATTACTCAAGAAATAATAATCGGTTATTTACATACAGAGCCGAAAAAAAAAATCTTGAAATATCGAAAATCTTACGAAAATTTGTATGTAAAATGTTAATAATTAGACGAAAATCTCGACATATCAAAAATCTGACTAAGATTTTATAAATCGAAAATCTCGAAATATTAAGAATCTTATGAAAATTTTATGATATAACGAAAATCTCGAAATACCGGAAATCACACAAAAATCTGAAAATATTGAAAATCTTATTTAAGTTTTATAAATCGACAAAAATTGAGAGGTTTACGAAAATCTCGACATAGTAACATCTTCATAAACATTTTACAAATTGATGAAAATTTTAAAATATTGATCTCATGAATTTTTTTTCTAAATGGACAAATATTACAAAATATCGAAAATTATATGAAAATTTTATTAATCTACAAAACGAGCGTTTTCCACTTCCAGACTAAGCATGAAGTAAAATTTCGAGTTTAGAAAAGCCCCGCTTAGAAAATTTGTCGAGGGTCGCGCAGCGACCCGAGACAAATTTTCACGGGGCTTTTCTAAACTCGAAATTTTACTTCATGCGCCACGCGTACTAAACACTGATGTGATGTGATGTTCAGAATACACGTTTTTAGCAAACTGCTTTAGTAGACTACTACTAAAATTTCAAAATATTTATCTCATGAATTATTTTTTCTAAATGGACAAATATTACAAAATATAGAAAATCTTATGAAAATTTTATTATTCTACAAAACGAGTGTTTTCCACTCCCAGACTAAGCATGAAGTAAAATTTCGAGTTTAGAAAAGCCCCGCTTAGAAAATTTGTCGAGGGTCGCGCAGCGACCCGAGACAAATTTTCACGGGGCTTTTCTAAACTCGAAATTTTACTTCATGCGCCACGCGTACTAAACACTGATGTGATGTGATGTTCAGAATACACGTTTTTAGCAAACTGCTTTAGTAGACTACTACTAAAATTTCAAAATATTTATCTCATGAATTATTTTTTCTAAATGGACAAATATTACAAAATATAGAAAATCTTATGAAAATTTTATTATTCTACAAAACGAGTGTTTTCCACTCCCAGACTAAGCATGAAGTAAAATTTCGAGTTTAGAAAAGCCCCGCTTAGAAAATTTGTCGAGGGTCGCGCAGCGACCCGAGACAAATTTTCACGGGGCTTTTCTAAACTCGAAATTTTACTTCATGCGCCACGCGTACTAAACACTGATGTGATGTGATGTTCAGAATACACGTTTTTAGCAAACTGCTTTAGTAGACTACTACTAAAATTTCAAAATATTGATCTCATGAATTTTTTTTTCTAAATGGACAAATATTACAAAATATCGAAAATCTTATGAAAATTTTATTATTCTACAAAACGAGTGTTTTCCACTCCCAGACTGAGCATGAAGTAAAATTTCGAGTTTAGAAAAGCCCCGCGTAGAAAATTTGTCGAGGGTCGCGCAGCGACCCGAGACAAATTTTCACGGGGCTTTTCTAAACTCGAAATTTTACTTCATGCGTCACGCGTACTATTCACTGATGTGATGTGATGTTTAGAATACACGTTTTTAGCATACTGCTTTAGTAGAATATTTTGATCTTCACCTAAAAGCAGCGTTTTATACGCGTGGCGCATGAACTAAAATTTCGAGTTTAGAAAAGCCTGAAAATTTGGTTTGGTCGCTCCGCGCTTCGCGCTACGCGACCAAACCAAATTTTCAGGCTTTTCTAAACTCGAAATTTTACTTCATGCTTAATCTGGGAGTGGAAAACACTCGTTTAAGACTATAAATTAATCTATTTTAAAAAACAAACGATTATCGGAAAAGTTACAGCTCATGCATACATGTATGTATATTTAAAAGAAAAATTCCCAGTATGTTTACCAAATTTTAGGGTGACAAATACCACTTTCGTCAGGGCTGGAATAATATTAAGAAGTGCACAGTCTTTTATTCCATAACTTTAAAAATACCCCATATGTCCAATAACTGCAAATAGCACACACAAATGTTCCTGACTCAATAATAGCATTATCGATTCAACACTTAATTCCATAATGCGGTTGGCGGAGGAAATTGTAAGAAAACAGCGGGGACCGGAGGTACAAATTGAATTTTGTTCCTCTTTGCCGGTGTTATGAGAGCATTATAAGTCGCGCAACCCTTAAAACGGATAATTCGATTTGTTCCGTTCTCCGGCATTTCCGTTTTCTTCCGGCGAAGGCGACGCACTACGCAATAAATCAGCCGACCCCCGAAGACCGAAAGATACGCATCATCGTCTGGGGAATAGATAATTATTCTAATTGCGCCCCCGACCCTCAGAAAACAATTAATTACGCTCGGCCCCGGTTTATCGTCTACCGGAAATCTAGCTGTGTGCACGTGTTAGGGAAGAGTTCGCATTGTTTCGCATGATTAAATGTTTTGCTTTTGTGTACTAGACTAACAATTATTGTATACAATTCATCTTTGAGTTTAACAATTGAAAAGTGAAATTATATTATTTTATGAAGAAAATTCACAGGTGACAAATTGGTGGAAGTAAAAATGCACTATCATCGAAAATGGAAAGCTACTAAATCATTATTTTATCAGTCGGAATTTCAGCGAATGAGGACACTAATAAAATCGCAAATTTCCATTGGTTATGACATACAAGGTGTCCGTATTTCGACAGAATGTATGGGGATCCCAGTTATTTGAAGGGGTGTAAAGTAAAATCGAGCCCTAAGTAAACAATTATTTTCATAATTACTAGAATTAAATAATGGACGATGTGACAATTCATTAATTAGCGGGTTTAACTTTTTGATTAGAGGGATTATGCCTTCACGATCGCCGGCTAATTCATATCCGGGATTAACTCGGAATCCTATTAATTTTTTTTTTTACTTCGGAACTCGGTTAAAACATTTTAACGATTGTAATAATTCGACTGTTCGCGGCGGATCGCAGTCGCTGAGGCTTAATTTTTAATTAACCCCGCGAATTTCAGCCATGGCTTCCCAGAAACGCAAACGTTTACAAAAGGGAAGGGAAGTTATTTCGCAACTTAATTAAATTAATCAAATATTATATAAAGAGGAGTGAAGCAAAAATCTGTTTTTTTTTAAATTTTAATAAATAAACAGATGTTTATGATCGTTGAGTATTTATGAAAAAATATTAATCTTTTACATAAAGAAAAATTTAACATAAAGGAAAATTGAGTTTGTCAATAGTTTGATGAATATTTACAAATTATAAAAAACGAATTAAAATTAATATCGTTGCATTTTGCATATAAATTATGCATAAAACAGTAAATCAGTCATTGTATAATTAAATATCTGTAACTCAAATATTTATTGGAATATGGTTTTTTTGAGTTATGTGAAGATATAAATTAAACTTGAATGAAAACACTAATACTTTCTTCACAATAACTTTTTATTTTGCTAGATGTACACTTCTGTGCAATAAAATTAAGTACACAAAATATGTTATAGTTTAAAGCGGACATGATTAGTTTCCTAGTTACGTAAATATGTCAATTTTTAAACGTCAAAATACCGTGTCATTTAGACAACAACTCAAAAAGTCGAATTCTAACTATAATTGAAGATGATTTAATAAAGAAAACACTTGGTTAAATTTCACTAATATTTGGTTTTTTATTCCAACTAGTTTCGACTTTGAGTCATTCTCAAGGAGTACTCCTTGAGAATGACTCAAAGTCGAAACTAGTTGGAATAAATAACCAAATATTAGTGAAATTTAACCAAGTGTTTTCTTTATTAAATCATAGTTAAATATGTTTCACCACGTGAAAGATGAGAAACTTGTTCAAGATATAATTGAAGATGGTTTTTATATTACACAAATTGCTCAATTGGTGAACATCAGTAAAGACACTGTTTTCAGAGTTAAGGAATGTTGGGAGCAGGAAAGAAGTGGCATGGTGTTTTATTATTTATTGAAACTGCTGCTAGGCAATTAAAACAATCCCGAATTAAACAACTAAAATATTGTGAAAATTGGGCATAAGACTTGTACTTAATTTTATTGCACAGAAGTGTACATTTCGAATACTAAGTACTCATTATCAATAGCTTACTGACTAGTTTACAAAAGATGCAGCGTATTTATACCTACAAATATTTAGGAAAATTACATGGGTAAGGGGATTATCGGGAAAAAACCCTAGATAAGGTTACCGAATATGTTAGTCGAGGCTGATTGAGGGTATTAAATCTAACGAAGGGTTACTTAATCGGCTTAAATCGAAATTAAAAAGTTTGTTTCGCTGCTTTTTCATTTCTATTGCCTCTAACATATTTAATTTATTTTTTGATAACCATTTTAAAAGGCTTGTACTTTTTATTGGAAATTTATTCATGAATATTTATTGTCTAATTCAATATCTGTCGGAGTATTAGCTCGAGAAGTAATTGTTTCAATTAATATTTGGAGACTTGTCTCAATGAGACTAAATGTTTGCAGAAAGTCGATGTTATTTATAATTCGTTTTTTAATATTTATCTTTTAATTTTATACAGAGAGTT
This sequence comes from Philonthus cognatus, assembly GCA_932526585.2. NCBI lineage: Eukaryota > Metazoa > Arthropoda > Insecta > Coleoptera > Staphylinidae > Philonthus > Philonthus cognatus. Next base: position 81,051,112 of record OW052245.1, on the reverse strand, counting down.
TTATGTAACACCGAACATTTGCATAAGAAGTATTTTTCTTTTACGTATCTATATGCATACGTTGCACATTTTTCGATGCTCGGTTTTTTAAAAGAGTTTAATTTGAAACATTGTAAAGTAAAGTAAAGTAAAGTAAATTTATTTACGGTAAACACCATTTGTACATAAAATTACAACGTAATATAATTAATAAAAAAATATATATATATAAAAATCAAATATAACAGCTAATCGACGTAATTGTGCGTGTATATATAGTAATTATAGAAATAACATAAATTGAATAACATAAATCATAGAAATAACATAAATTGCACAAACTAGAAATGACGTTTTAGCCTAAACTTTAAATTAGATAGAGTTGTGTTGAAAAGGTCAAACCATGGATGGGCACAATATTCATTCGCAAGAGCCATTAAGCGAGTCATCGAATTGTGAGATCCGGAAACTGTCCTGTGAGACTCAAGATAAAATAATTGTTTTGATCTTGTTGTCCTGCACCAACAAATTTATTTGCTCCAAGAGGAAAGGTGATTCCAAAGATCCATTAATTATCGTTAGTAGTGTACATAAGTCAGCTGTTATCCGGCGATCATGTAGTGTTGAAAGGTTTAGTTCGTTCAAGATGATCTCGTAGTCACCGGGGACATGTTGATATCCTTTCTTGTATTCCATGAAACGAAGGAATTTCTTTTGAACTGATTCTACCAAATTGATATGCAAAGAAGTTGATGGTGTCCAGATACAGGTTCCGAATTTCAAATGACATCGTACGAGCGAACTGTATAAGGTGTACATACATTCAATGCTTAAGTTTCTTCCAAACTGCCTCACAAAACCCCACATTCGTAGAGCTTTGTTAGAAATATTTTGAATGTGTGTGGCAAAAGAGAGTTTAGAATCGAAGGTAATACATAAATCCTTGATTGAATTAATCTTTGTGAGATTGGATGATCCGATGGTGTAGGTAAAGTTGACTTGGGTTTGGCGTCTTGTAGTGGACATTGAATAACATTTAGCGGTATTTAAACGTAACTTATTTGAAAAACACCACTCGTTGATACGACCCAAATCTTCCTGTATCAAGGCGCAATCGTCGATAGTATTTACTATTTTAAATAGTTTGAGGTCATCAGCATACAATAAACATTGACAATGTTTAATGGTCGTTGTTAAGTCATTAATAAACATGTTGAATATTATAGGACCACAATGTGAGCCTTGGGGAACACCTGATGTTACCGGAAAGGGGTTTGAAATAAAATTATTTATACGAACATGTTGAATTCGATCGGACAAAAACGATGACAGCCATTTTACAGTATCCAAGTTTACACCATACGCTCTTAATTTTTCTAATAACAGATTGCAGTCTATTCGATCAAATGCCTTGGAGAAATCTGTATATATCGTGTCAACTTGACATCGTGATTCCAAGGCATTTGAGAGGTACTGTTTGTACTCTAATAGATTGGATGTAATTGATCTATTAGGCATAAATCCGTGTTGGTTGTCAGATATAAATTGCCGGGAAAACCATTGCAATTGGCGTGCTACTATTCTATCAAGCAATTTTGGAATTACTGACTGAATAGCTACACCCCTATAATTTTCAACAAGATGCCTAGATCCTTTTTTAAAAATTGGAATGACGTAACTGGCTTTCCACTTTGAAGGCATTACACCCAAATTAAGCGATTTTAAAAACAGTAAATAAATAGGGCGACAAAGTGAATATAAACAATTCTGGAGAAAGTAGCTTGAGATGGCATCAGGTCCTGATGAGAATGATGGTTTAAGGCTTGCAATAGAGTTAAAAACATCTTGAATACTAACAACCAGCCGGTTATCATGAATAGAATATGAATGGCTTACGTTTTGTGAATCAGAGGTGTAATTTGAAACTGTATATACGGACGAAAAATATTCCGAAAATAGGTCGACAATACCAGAACCGGAGTCAGCAGTGGTATCATTGTAAGACATTTCTGAAGGATAACTATTTTCATTTTTGAGTTCTTTGACGTATCGCCAGAAATATTTAGGATTTGATTTTAGAGATGATTCAACATGTGATAAATAATCCTTATAATTTAAGCTTGATAAAGTTTTGCACTGCTTACGAATATAAGAAAATAAACAATAATCATCGTATGAACCACTATTTTTATACTTTGCATGAGCTGCTTTTTTTATCCGTATTAAGGATTTTAATTCGCTAGACATCCAGCGAGGATACGATTTATTACTACTATAAATATATTTGCAGGGAATTAAGCTCTCAATTGCTGAAATAATAATTGTGTAAAATTTGTCAACGTCCTGATCTATATCATCATTTGATAGTATTAAATCTCAATTAAATGTGTTAAAGTGCATATTTATTAAATCGTAATCAGCTAACTGTAACAAATATTTTTTTTCATATGTGGCTATGTTATTTACATGATCGACTGATAAGTTAATGTTATAAGCACAGTGATGAATACTAGTAGAAAGAAGTGGCTCGGCAGACGATGAGATTACTGCATTAGCAGCAGACGTAAAACATAAATCTAAAAAAACGCTCCGTGAATTTGGAATATTATTGATTTGATTGGCATTTAGGTAGCTATAACAATTTAAAAGCGTATTGGCAATAGTACAAGTAATAGGTTGGGTAGGGTTATACCATTTGATATGGGGTAAGTTGTAGTCACCACATATTAATATGTTGTTACAGTCATGTAGTTCACAGATGTCTTCAAGGCGAGTACAATGTTGTTGGTATTTGTCAATAGATGAAGATGGAGTAATGTACACCCCCCCCCCCCCCCAACTATGTAAGATATTTTATTTAGTTTAAACATAACGAAAATTTGCTAAATCGTGTTATCACATGAAATGAACGTTGATTTATAGCATTTTTTAAGTGCGATTAAGATACCCCCACCTCTAACTTCACCATTTATGGAACAATCAGATCTGTAAATGTTATAATTAGATAGCTGGAGCTGACTACTTGGTATGCTTTCATAAAGCCATGTTTCTACAATAACTATTATATCATAATCGGTACTATTTACATTAATTAACAGATCGGTTAATTTTGTTCTAATGCCGCCACAGTTTTGAAAGTATATGTTTAGTTTTTTGTTGACGGTTTTGGCATGGCCTGACCTTTTATACTGTCCGATAAATACGGAACCCCATTACGGTACATAATGCGTAAATTGACTTCACCTTCCCGTTTTCTCGTTTCTAGTTCATTTTTAACGTATTGTAGTGCTCTATTTGTTTTTTCGTGCGATCAGAACGAAAAATATGTTTATCACTTGAAGCCATGAAGTTACTACGTAATACTTCTTTTGCATCATTCTGTGATTTGAATATTATTTTCAACGGCCTAGGCCGACTGCCGTTAACTTTACCTAATCTGAAAGTTTTTAAAAGTTTTATATTCAAATTGCGAGCCTCGAGGATGTTACTGACCCCTAACATATCGCTATTTACACGTTCGTTTAGTAGTGACGATGATGATTCATTGAAATTGAAAAGAATTGCATTACATAGTCTAAATTGTCTGTCTTCAAGCTCAGACAAAATCGTTTCGTAATGTTCGCCTGATAGTTCGTTCATTTCAGATATCTGGGAGTCATAGACTGAATGCTTATTTTCAAGTTGAACTAAACGAGATTCAATATTATCAAAGCGATTTGTAATAGATTTTTTTAAATCGACAATTTCTTCCTTGAATAAGTTGAATTGATCTATTATTAATTTATGCAAAGACTCGATTATCAGTGACTCTTTGTTGTGACTAACGCATTTTGTACAGTACCACTCGGATTTAGAGGAAATTATATTCGTAAACTCTTCATCACATAACCCGCTGCATTTCGTATGAATATGTTTGCTACATTTCCCTGTGCATTTAATGCAAGGAGTGTTTGGAGTGACTGCACGATCGCATACCCCACATAAATTGACCAATTTAATTAAATATAAAAATAAAATAAAAAATTAACAAATTGTGAGAATTAAATAATTAGAGGAATACGTTGGAATGATTTTAACAAGGACACACTCTTCACACCAACGCGGTCTGTCGTGGTGACTAACAATAAAAACGAACGGGATGAATAGACCACGGATAGGTGATTGAAAAATGTAAACACGAGGAAAAAACACAAACCAAATGTCCACACACTACGACCTTGATAAATACTCAGGTATTGGGGATTATTTTAAGGTTAATCTTTAACGATCTAATTATTAATAGCTAACTTACAAAAATTGTAATCGCTTTTAATGCCACAGTCAACTAAACACAAACTTATTGGATAATAACACTAATATTTGAAAATATGTTACTCAAAACTAGCAAGAAATACGGAGCACAATTCACGTCGACGACAATATTATCGTTATTGTAAACAATTAACACTGATTACTTTTTTGTATCCACTTTGAACGAATAAAAGTGAATACAAAAAAGTAATCAGTGTTAATTATTTAAATAAAAACTAAAGCACTTGAAACATAAAATATAAATTAACCAATATTGAGACGTGTTTCGATGTATTTCACCACTTTATTTGAATAATTCTACGAATCGAGTTTCGACATATTTAGTGTCATTTTCAAGTTTGCCAATTTAGAGTGTTTCTATAGCTAAAAAGTATTAAACAGTGGTGAATACAACACATCCGTTTGTTCGTTCAAAAGTTTTACACATGGGTTACGGGGTTGTTTGAAAATTTCTGCGGCTTCTAAATAATTCAATGTTATACCTTTGGTACCAGGGTTGTGAAAATAAAACGGTTTTTTTTCATTTTAATTAAAACAAACAGTTTTTTTTAACAAAACGTGTTTTTTTTTTCATTAAAACAGCGTTTAAAACATTAACGATTAAAAACATGCTTAAAACGTGTTTAAAACACGTTTAAAATGTGTTTGAAACAGAACATACAGTGCATTTTTCTTTTGACTATACATATCCCGATAATTATAGCGTATTTTTTTAAATTTGCGGGAATTAGTTGTTTTAAAGAGGATAATTTGGGGCTTTTAACGAGTGTTTTCCACTCCCAGACTAAGCATGAAGTAAAATTTCGAGTTTAGAAAAGCCTAAGAATTTGGATTGGCCGCGTAGCGAAGCGGAGCGGCCAATCCAAATTAGGCTTTTCTAAACTCGAAATTTTACTTCATGCGCCACGCTTAAAAACACTGATTTACAGTTTCAAAAACACACACACAAACAACAACAATTATAGGCAACTTAATATACGTTAGAGTTATTGAGTTACCTATAATCACTGTTTTAAACAATTTATTCAGCGCAGAATTTGACTTACGTTTTATTCACATCTACATATTAGATTGCTAAAGCCGTATATTTTTAAACTTTACGATATTTCAGTGTTTTATACGTGTGGCGCATGAAGTAAAATTTCGAGTTTAGAAAAGCCTAATTTGGATTGGCCGCTCCGCTTCGCTACACGGCCAATCCAAATTTTTAGGCTTTTCTAAACTCGAAATTTTACTTCATGCTTAGTCTGGGAGTGGAAAACCCTCGTTTGAAGATTCAAATTGAAATCTTTTAAAAAAGCAATTAATGTCGTAAAATGTACAGTGTATGCATATGTATACCTGAAAGAAAAATGCCCTATATTTAAAAATTACATTAATGCCCACACAGTTGTAATATTTTAATGTAATAAAATGTTAAGTTTAATAATGTAATTTGAAATATCTTCAACAATTTAGTTAAAATTTAAAAATGTAAACAAGAAACCTTAATGAAGTAGTATAAAATATAATTTAGCAAATTTAAGATAATAAAAAAAAAAACGTTTTAAACAAAGTAAAAAGTATTTCTTGAATAATTTTCTCACTTATCACTTGGTGAAACATGTTTAAATATTGATAATGAAGGTTTAAATTAAATTACACTTGGTTTGTTTTACAATTTTTTACTTTACTATTTACTCGACTAGTTTCGCGTTTTACAGCATTATCACTCCTGATAATGCTGTAAAACGCGAAACTAGTCGAGCAAATAGTAAAGTAAAAAATTGTGAAACAAACCAAGTGTAATTTCATTTAAACCTTCATTATCAAAAGTAAAAAGAATCCACTTACCCCGTAAGTACAAGCTTTATAAAAGAATATCGCACCTCTTTCCTAGTAGAAATAAATCTTGTATTTACACTCTAGCAATATTGTATTTACATATATTTATATCTGGAATTGTTAATCAATGTGCATTAGATATGGGAAGTTCGAATCTTTCATGTTATTCGAATCAACCGAATCATTCCTTAAAAGTGAATCGTTCGTAAACGAATCACTTATAATAATACTAATAATAATGATAATAAAACCTCGGTACCTTGAAACTAAAACAAATTTAAGATTTCAAACATGTTTAAAACAAAACCGTTTAAAACACGACGGATGTTTTTCAACATGTTTAAAACACTGTTTTAAAACAAAGTGTATTAAACATAACAACCCTGTTTGGTACAATGATGTAAAATTATTACTTCATTCAGTTTTGGAAATGGATGTTTGCATTCCAATGCGTGATTTGCTAAGGTACTGTTACTGTGATTTAGTTTAAATGCGCGAAAATGTTCGTTGTAACGTGTTTGAAAACTACGGCCTGTTAGTAAAGCAGTTGTAAAAAATTGCATAACTTTTTTTTTCTTGAATAACTTTCTTATTTATCACTTGGAGAAACATTTTGGAATAATATTAAAGGATAAATTAAAAACACTTGGTTTGTTTCACTATTTGTTTCTCTTTACTCGACTAGTTTCGCTTTTTAGGCCATTATCATGAGTGGATTACAGAAGAAACCGACCGGCTTATATATAATCAGGTACATTCCTTGATAATGGCTAGAAGCCGAAACTAGTCGGAATAAATCAAATATTTTGTGAAACGAACCAAGGGATTTTTATTTAAATAATATTCATACTTATATAATAAGGGATTTTGCAATTGGGGAATTCCAAATCTCCTCGTTGTCGAAGCGAGTGTTTTCCGCTCCCAGGCTAAGCATGAAGTAAAATTTCGAGTTTAGAAAAGCCTGAAAATTTGGTTTGGTCGCGTAGCGCGAAGCGCGGAGCGGCCAAACCAAATTTTCAGGCTTTTCTAAACTCGAAATTTTACTTCATGCGCCACCGGTACAAAACACTGACATATAACGAAGTTTAAAACACACCGTTAATCTTTACAGTAAATCAGTGTTTTGTACCGGTGGCGCATGAAGTAAAATTTCGAGTTTAGAAAAGCCTGAAAATTTGGTTTGGCCGCTCCGCGCTTCGCGCTACGCGACCAAACCAAATTTTCAGGCTTTTCTAAACTCGAAATTTTACTTCATGCTTAGCCTGGGAGTGGAAAACACTCGTTTAAAGCTTCAAATTAAATTCATTTAATAAACCTAGCGTCGGCAAATGTACAACGTACATAAGCATACTTAAATGAAAAATTCTCGTTATGAAAATGTTCGGTGTTACATAAAACTCTCTGTATGTGAGCTAATATAATTTAATGTAAGCATATTCTTTTATTATTATGTATAAAAATAGAGTAATAGTGGTAACAATTCCATTTAGCTTCCAGAAAAAATTAACGTATCGCAATTTAACGGCCGGAATTAAATTTAACGGCTCGATTTATTTTTGTTTTGCGAGCGACTGTCCGAGATTACCAGAGGACGAAGCGTTCCTTCGCGTCGCATTTGCGGCAATAAATCCGCGGAGTCATCAAGATACTTCACTTTGGGTAACAATCGCGCCGGGGACACCATTAACCACCGGACAATGCCGCTTTATGCCGCCACTTATAAAACCGGAGAGAGGACTCTAAAAGGAACTGTTCCCATTATGTTTGCATTTGCTGATTGGAAGCCATTCACTTCCACCGGATCTACTCAGAAGGGATGTTGTGCCATGTTGTGTGCGATATAAATCATAGTCTTACCGACTGCGCCATTTCTGCCCAGCGCTTGTCTTTTTTGCTGCTTTTTTGTTTCCGTTCTGGACACCGGATATAAACACGCTTTGTTTGCTCTTTTTTGCAGTACTTGGGATCGTTCGCCGTTGTTAATTGTGACCAGACGACCAGGGCCGAGTTCATCAGGAGCCAGCTCCAGCAGATGAGGGTGAGTTAATGTTTATTATCCCAATTTCATATTATAGCTAATAAAAGTTTATTTATTACTAAAAACGCCCACTTAATAATTTAAGAATTAAATAATTAATACAGTAAGAAGATAAAATTATTTTTGGCAATTTATTTGAAGTTTGTATTACGTATTACGTACGAAAATTACGTATTAATATAATAATAATAATGTTTATTGATGTTTGTACATATTTACATGTTTACACAATATATAAACGAAAAATTTATTCTTCGCTTTGCTTTGCTTATCGCTTGTTTAACAATCTAATCGATTGCTCAGATGTATTGTCATCTATATCATTTTTTATCCCCAGACATGCAACGAGGCATCAGCAACTTCTTGCTTGTGAATTTCACAAATCTGTATTTGGTTTTAATAGCCCTCGTAATTACTTAATACATAACGTTAACAAATATTATAATTTAATTGATATGTTCGGAGTTAGTCTGAAGTATTTTAAGCGTACGTGTCGTGTAGTTTTAGATTCTAATTCATAAGTAACGTTATTGTATTGTTGTATTATTGTATTTTTTTATTATATATGTTATTTTTTTCCATGTAATTGACCCGTATGAATAAATAAATAAATAAAGAAGTTAAACGGCACAATGGGCCTAATGAGGTCTTAGTGCAGTGCAGCAATGCGCACTCCCCTTATATCAGATACACAAGTTAAATAAGTAGCTAATTAATTAGAATACACATATAAATTAGGAACAAAATTAATATTACAAAATAAGTTAGAAATGTATTAAATTATTAAATACATTTAGACATACAGAGAGTTTTATGTAACACCGAACATATTCATAACGAGAATATTCCATTTTAGTATACATATGCAGACGTTGTACATTTTACCAAGTTCGGATTATTAATAGAATACAATTTGAAGTTTTAAACGAGTGTTTTCCACTCCCTGGCTAAGCATGAAGTAAAATTTCGAGTTTAGAAAAGCCTGAAAATTTGGTTTGGACGCGTAGCGCGAAGCGCGGAGCGGCCAAACCAAATTTTCAGGCTTTTCTAAACTCGAAATTTTACTTCATGCGCCACCGGTACAAAACACTGATTCAATGAAAAGTTCAGCGGTGTGTTTTAAACTTCGTAATATGTCAGTGTTTTGTACCGGTGGCGCATGAAGTAAAATTTCGAGTTTAGAAAAGCCTGAAAATTTGGTTTGGACGCGTAGCGCGAAGCGGCCAAACCAAATTTTCAGGCTTTTCTAAACTCGAAATTTTACTTCATGCGCCACCGGTACAAAACACTGATTCAATGAAAAGTTCAGCGGTGTGTTTTAAACTTCGAAATATGTCAGTGTTTTGTACCGGTGGCGCATGAAGTAAAATTTCGAGTTTAGAAAAGCCTGAAAATTTGGTTTGGCCGCTCCGCGCTTCGCGCTACGCGTCCAAACCAAATTTTCAGGCTTTTCTAAACTCGAAATTTTACTTCATGCGCCACCGGTACAAAACACTGATTCAATGAAAAGTTCAGCGGTGTGTTTTAAACTTCGTAATATGTCAGTGTTTTGTACCGGTGGCGCATGAAGTAAAATTTCGAGTTTAGAAAAGCCTGAAAATTTGGTTTGGCCGCTCCGCGCTTCGCGCTACGCGTCCAAACCAAATTTTCAGGCTTTTCTAAACTCGAAATTTTACTTCATGCTTAGTCTGGGAGTGGAACACACGCATTTTAAGTATCAAAATCAACTCCTTTAAAAAAAAACAACGATTATCTTAAGATTTACTGTAATTGGGAAATGTATACTTGAAAGAAAAACTCCCTGTATGTACAAGTTGAGGCATTAATTGCAATTGATTAGCTACAATTTGTAATGTTCATATAGACAACCCAATTTACACACAACCTAAAAATAAAAGGTGTCAAATCGTATTTTATTAAAATGTTCGGTGTTATATAAAACTGTCTATATAAAGGGTGATTCATTTTGGATTTCCACATTAAAAATAATAAAAAAAAAACACGTAGAAGTTGAAAAATATAAAAAAAATTATTTGCCCTTTAAGGTTAGTTCATTACAATTATGTGTGAAAGATGATATCATGTAAATGACCGCCGCGGCTCATGTGACATGACGTAATTCGTTTGTTAAAATTTTCGACTACTCTGCGACACAAATCAGGTTCTATGCCGGCTATTTCGCGTCTGATCTCCTGTTTTAGCTCTGCAATGGTGTTCGGTTTATTCTTGTATACTCTGCTCTTCAGATACCCCCAAAGGAAAAAATCTGCGGGAGTTAAATCACACGATCGCGGCGGCCAATTGAAGTCACCGTTACGTGAAATAATGCGACCGGGAAACTTGCCGCGCAGTAATTGTATCGTTTCTCCTGCTGTGTGACAGGTGGCACCGTCCTGTTGAAACCATAAATCTTCGATATCCATATCTTCCAACTGCTCCCAAAGAAAATCTGTTATCATGTTCCGATAACGAACGCCATTAACCGTAACAGAGTTCTCCGCATGATCCTCGAAAAAAAATGGGCCAATTACGCCTCCGGACCAAAAGGCACACCAAACAGTGACCTTTTGAGGATGCATTTTCGTTTCAACAATCTCTCTTGGATTTTCCAATCCCCAAATACGTTAATTGTGATTATTTACGAAGCCATCAACGTGGAAATGTGCCTCATCGCTAAAGATAATTTTCATTGAAAAATTTACCCCTTGTTCTCTTATCCATTCGGCAAACACACGGCGCTGTTGATGGTCTCGAGGCTTCAATTCCTGTGTTATTTGGAGTTTGTACGGGTGTAACTTCAAATCTTTTGTTAAAATTCGCTGTGTAGTGGAATACGTAAGGCCCACTTGCTGCGATCGATGACGAATCGATGTGCTTGGATTTTCGGCCACGCTTTCGCAAACAATGCCAATATTTTGTTCCGAACGACCTCTACGAGCACGCTGAGGGGTTTTGATGTTAGCTACGAATCCAGTGTGTTCGAATTTTTGGACCACATTCCAAATTGTCCTCTCACAAGGTCGATTTTGCGCACCACAAACTTCACGTAAAGCACGAAATGCACATTTCCTCGATCGGCCATTTTCATAATATGCTTGGATAATTTTAACACGTTGTTCTTGCGTATATTGCTCCATGACTACTTTTGTTTAACTTTTTAGGTTATAAATCACACGCTGCCCTTGACAATTACAGTGGCTTGTCAAAAATATTTTAGATTGTAATGTGGAAATTCAAATTGAATCACCCTTTATATACCTCATACAAAAAGACATAAATTATCAATAACAAACTAAGTAAAAAAACGTATATTATTGGCGTCGCTACTATCAACCATATCTGCTGATATCACTTAAGAATTCCTCTGAGTTAAAGTATGCTTTCATAATAAAAATGTGTTTTAATTTAAGTTTAAATTTCTGAAGGTCTAAACTTCTAATCGGTTCTGGTAAGGCATTGTAATATTTTAAAGAATAAAATTGTCATCCTGTCCGCAATTTTTCCAGACGATTGTGGCTAAGCCATAGATTATTTTTCAACCTTGTATTGTATGTGTGTATATCCTGGTGCCTCTCAAATGCATGTAAGTGAATTTTTGCGTAGATGAAACACTCCATGATATACAAACAAGGCAAAGAAAGCACTTCAAGCTTTGGAAAGAGTAAAAGAGTGAAAGAATTATCGCCGTAACTTGCCCCCAACAATATACTTTGCGCTAAATTGCCAAAAATGCGATGTCTCGCAGCACTATGTCCCCACACAATAAGCCCATAGCGCAAATGATACTGGAAGAAGGCATGGTAGACCGTTTTTAGAACATCACCAGATACCTCATTACTAAGCCTTCTTAATTACTTTTTTTAGATAGTTGGTTACCATGTTCTGACCAAGTAAGTTTCTGATCTACATATATACCTAGGAATTTCACTGATTCCGAGTAGCAAGCTAGACGTTCTATATGACGTAGTGTAAAAACCATATTCACTGTCTTGTTCAAGTTTAACTTTAATTTATTTCGTTCGAAATATTCATTAATCTGAAGCAAAGCCCGACGATTTTTCTCCATACTGTCCTCCTTAGAAATACCTATACTACTAATAATAGTATCATCAGCGTATAAAATTGGTTTACTCTCCTGATAATAGATCGTTAACGTAGATAACAAGAAGGAGAGGTCCAAGGACTGACCCTTGCGGGGCATACTCGTTAATCAAGAAATACTTTGAATCTTCTTCTTGCACACGATAATATTAATACTGTAATGCTACAAATGTACTTTCCTCATATCGTGCCAGTTATCACTCATATTATAAATTGCTGCATTTTAGGCGGGGTATTTCCAGATTGCTGGAAGCTTGCCATAATAAAACCCATACCCAAAGTAAATAAACCTACTGAGATGAAGGACCTAAGACCTATCAGTATTTTGCCAGCTCTTTCTAAATTAATTGAAAAAATCATAAAACAGCAATTACTGGAGTACGTTGAAAAAATACAATCTTGCCACAATTACAATCTGGGTTTAGAGTAGGCTATAGTTGTGAGACAGCATTATTAAAAATTACGGACGATATTTTATCAGCCACAGACAATGGACTTTTAACAATATTGGTACTTTTAGATTACAGTAAGGCCTTCGACACTGTCAGGTATGATACACTTAAGCTAATACTGCAGTACATAGGGGTAGAAAAATCTGCTGTCTCACTACTAACTAGCTACGTTAGTGGACGTAAACAATGTGTGCAACTGAATAAAAGCAAATCAAATTTCTTAGACATTAGGCAAGGGGTGCCGCAAGGTTCTGTGCTAGGCCCTCTTTTATTTTCCATCTATACATTTAATATACTCTCACAATTGAAATTTTGGCATGGTCATATGTATGCAGATGATAGCCAACTATACCTTTCTTTTAAACCTGAATCTATTCGCCAGGCTGAAATGTATGTGTTTATCCACATACCTAGGATATTACGCTGACTGCTTTAGGATATAAGCCATAAATATAGAGTTTTCTGAGAAGTACAATTTATTTTTCAAAATTAAAAATAAAATATCGTTACATTTTTTTGATAAAAAGTAGGGTAATGAAGAACCGTTTAGCAGTTAATTAAAACCCCCACACGGAATCCAGAGTGGGGGCATCGTATTAATACTTATGAGTCCCTGTCCTGTTCGTGACGTTATTTTTTATAGGCACCCATTAGATTTAATAACGGCAATTACGTGTCCGTTATGAAAATGGGATAAACGGGGGGGTTTTGATAAATCCGCCTCCGTGCGCTCGCTTTCGGGCCGGGATGAAATACTGGTGTTGTTATGGCAAATCACAGACAGTAGCATCACAATTTCTCATAAAATAATCGATCCATAATTCTCTCCCACGGATGAAACTAATAAACTAACCTGATGGGCTTGTAATTACCTCTTCCACGAACACACATTATTCCACCTGGATTTGATAAATAGATTGCACACATATAATAAATTACTTTACACGTTGCTTAGAGGAAATAAACATCCAAACTATCAAAAAGTAGAGCAACAATATCGTATGTTCAATAAAAAAATCTAGAGTGAATTTATTTAATCTTTTTTAAAATTCAAGTTGGCTACACGCTTTAGGAATTGACATATAAAACGTCAGACATAATAAATATAATATATCATTTCAGAGTTGCCAACCTACAATATTTTTCACAGCACTCTAGAGGGTCTTTTTTCTTTTATTAAACATACGATATAACGACTGTCTATAAACTGTCGGCAGTAGGTTCTGACTTCAGAAACATAGATACATAAGGTACGATTCACGAGAGGTGTCCCATGGTTTCCTTGATTTGTAGTGTTTTCTGCACCAATACATGTAATGCGACAATAGTTTGATGTCATCAGATAACGTGTGTGAAAAGAGACACAAAACTTCATTATATGTCCGCTATGGTTTTTAGATAAAACATGCGAATACGCCCAACGACTTTCTAGAAAGTAATTTCTAAGTAGGCCAATCTATAGCCCTTCTATTGCACCCTATAGCACCACCAAGAGTTTACCGATGCGATCATTTGTTTTCTATAAAATCGAGAAAAACTTGAGAGACTTCAATGAGCGATATACACAAACCCGCATTTCAAAAAAATATTTATTTTTAGACACTCAAAATTTACGTAATAAATTGCGATACTATATAACACTATCATAGCACCCCATAACACCGTAAACGGTTTTCGAGAAAATGGAAATTTTAATTTTGGCAGTTATTACCCTGGCCCAACGACTTTTGAGAAATTCATTTCTAAGAAGGCCATTCTATAGCCCTCCCTATAAGGTGCTATTATAGTACCATCAAAAGTTTTTTAATTCGACCATTTGTTTTCCAGAAAATCGAGATCAACAAAAAATGTTTTTTTAAATGTGGGTGTATATCGCTCGCTGAAGTCTCCGCGTTTTTCTCGATTTTCTGGAAAACGAATGGTCGTATCAAAAAACATTTGGTAGTGCTATAAGAGGGCTATAGATTGACCTACTTAGAAATGCATTTTTTTTGAAAGTCGTTGGGCCAGGGTAATGCCTGCCAAAATGAAAACTTCATTCTGCATTTTCTCGAAAACTACAAGTCGATGTGGAAAACCGTTTACGGTATGATAGTGTTATAGATTAGCATAGTTTATTACGAAAATTTTAAGTGTCGTAAAAAATATTTTTTTTAAATGTTTTTCTCGATTTTCTGGAAAAGGAATAATCGTATCGAAACACGTTTAGTAGTGCTACAGAGTACTATAAATGGGCTATAGATTGGCCTTCTTAGAAATGAATATCTCGAAAGTCGTTGGGCCAGGGTTATGCCTGCCAAAGTCAAAACTTTTCTCGAAATCTACAACTCGGAGAGGGAAACCGTTTGCGGTGTTATAGGATGCTATGATAGTGTTATAGATTAGTTGTAACGGTTCGTTTTTGATGTTTAGACGAATTCGACTATTGTTATTTATGTAAAATTACTGGGGGGAGAATGCTCATATTTCTTACAGTGGAAAGTATGTTGATTGTGTTTTGTTGCATCGTTGTGAAGGTTATTCAGCATTTATTCCGCGCATATGGGACAGCATTCACGAGTAATTGGATGTATGGCACTCACAATTTGCACTGGAAATATGGACAAACTCATTAATATCACACCCTATCAAACGGGACACGGAACTGAGGTTATTGTTTACATCGCGTTTGACAACGGAGTGACCAACCTAAATTGTTAGGGAGGCGTTCTGTTCACAGTGTGGTCAACTGGCGCGGTGGCCAACTAATTTTCCGTGCGGCGTTGCCAATGTACTACGGGGTGAATCGTTCATTTACAGCGTTTTTTTTTTCGTAATTATCGAATGGGGTTCGGTGTAATAAGCATACAGAGAGTTTTATGTAACACTGAACATTTTCATAAAGATAATTTTTTTTTAAGTATACATATGCATACGTCGCACATTTTCCGATGCTCGGTTCATTAAAAGAATTTAATTTAAAACTTTAAACGAGTGTTTTCCACTCCTAGGCTAAGCATGAAGTAAAATTTCGAGTTTATAAAAGCCTGAAAATTTGGTTTGGTCCGCGCTTCGCGCTACGCGACCAAACCAAATTTTCAGGCTTTTCTAAACTCGAAATTTTACTTCATGCTTAGTCTGGGAGTGGAAAACACTCGTTTAAAGCTACAAATTAAATTCTTTTGATACACCGAGCGTCGGAAAATGTACGACGTATGCATATGTATACCGAAAGGAAAAATTCTCTTTATGAAAATGTTCGGTGCTACATAAAACTCTCTGTATGTGGAACCGTTACAAATCTCTTATTAACTCTCCTTATTGTTTTCCTATTTGGTGTGTGAGTTTTTGAATTAACCGCCAGGTTGAGATGTCATGTTATTATTTGGTGCGTAAATGAATTAACCTGATTGGTTTAGAATTCAAATCCGATCATGGGTTTCCTGTGGGCGAAAACTTTTTTGGTTCCGGGCTTCATTTTGAGATGGATTAGCTTTTGAATGAAGCAGACGAGTGTTGGTGTTGTGTTTGAAGAGAGTCGATTTTACTTGTGTTAAGTACCAGTGAGGCTGGGATTTATCGCTCTTTAATTATGTTATGCGGTGGCGTGGAACATCTCTGGATTGGGAAGCTGTTTAACTGGATTTTTGCCGGTGACGAACGTCTTGGGACGGTTTTTTTATACAACACGCAGGCCATTTGCACGCGGTCCAAGGTCTCGCACCTGGATCGCAAGTAGTACCGGAAGGGTACATTTGAAGTAGTACATTTGAAGTAGTACCGGGAGGGTACGCTTGAAGTAGTACCGGGAGGGTACATTTGAAGTAGTGCCGGGAGGGTACATTTAAGTAGTATTAAGGCAGGAGACATGGTCAACCGGAGGAGCCTGGATTTCGAAGGAGTGTCGCAGTCCTTGGTTAGAAGTTCCGTTGTTTGGAGGGAGTGAAGAGGAATTTGTTGTACAGTAGCTGCAGAAGTATTTGAAATTCGGAAGGTAGGAATTGCAGAAGGAGTGTTGGAGAGGAGATATTTATTCAGGGCCGCATAAGTTATTTCATCGAGGGATTTCTAAAGCTATGTATCACTTTATGTTAAAGTCGCGTACGTGGTGACGTTTGTTTTTTATTGTGACGGTATTCACCGAGTGATTTGAAGTTACGAGTATTATTAGTTAATATCTGATCAGTGGCGTAACATGAGCTGATACGTTGTTATTTATCGTGGTGGATTCAAATCATTCTGCGAACCGTCAGATTATTTAAATTTGAACTGGGGAATTGTCTCGGTTAATATTTTGCAACACTTAACTCTGTTTATTTGTGAAGATTTTATATGTCGGCCGAAATACGAACATTTATCGCGAGGTTATTATTGATACCGATTCATATACCCGAAACCGAATTCGTTAGCGCTATTGGAGATCTCGTGGGTCGTCAAATAGTTATTTTCCGGTTTGATTAATTGGCAGTATTATGTATTTTGAATTTCAGGTTTAATAGATTACTTTATTTACAGGCATGTGTTATTTGAGTTGCATATATTTAGTGGTGTTTATATTTGATAATTGAGGTGGTGACAAAATACCTCCAGGAGAGTTAATAGTTTCTTACGTATGTCGTCATTTAGCTGGGAATATTTTATTTTTATACCTGGGATACTCATCTAATTTTTTTGTTATGATTTACTGTTATGTTACTGCGAGGTTAAGGATTAAATCTTTGTTGTCATAATTGGTCCACTCTTATTTATATTTCCCACCTAGGTTTCGAGCTTTTACTACGACATTTTCGTTACCCAACTTTATTTTTCAAAGCTCGTGGCGCTCTTTATATCTTTTCCCACCCCGTCTTCACTGAAGCTTAGTCGTGGTAGGTTGGTAACTGAAAAAAGTCACTATTATTAGGAAAGGTTGGGCTGATCGACAATAAAAAGAGGAAGGTAGGTCATCTCGGTTGAACCACTAAAAAGAGCGTTACATAGTTCAGTTTATTACGTTAATTTCGAGTGTCTGAAAATAATATATTTTGTTTTAAATATGGATTTGTGTATTTCTCTCATTAAAATCTCCACGTTTTTTAGATTTTCTGGAAAACGAATGGTCGTGTCGAAAAATTATTGGCGGTGCTATAAGGTGCTATAGAAATGCTATCGATTAGACTAGGTTAATTTGAATTTCTCGAAGGTCGTTGGGCCAGGATAACGTTACCCTGGCCCAAAAATGACCTACCTCGATTTTCCGTAAACGTAAAATGTGCTATAAAAACTTTTGGTGCTATAGGGTGCTATATGAGTGCTATAATTTAGGCTATAAAAAACTGAAATTTATTAAAGTCATTGGGCCAGGGTAACGGAGCCATTTTGGCTAGGTATACGCTTTTTTTTATAAATTGTCTAATTTGAAGCTTGAAACGAGTGTTTTCCACTCCCAGACTAAGCATGAAGTAAAATTTCGAGTTTAGAAAAGCCTGAAAATTAGGTTTGGTCGCGTAGCGCGAAGCGCGGAGCGGCCAAACCAAATGTTCAGGCTTTTCTAAACTCGAAATTTTACTTCATGCGCCACGCGCATTAATCACTGAAAGCACTGAAATACTGTGAACAAGTAAACATCGCTTGAAATCAGTATCTTATACGCGTGGCGCATGAAGTAAAATTAAGTATTTAAAAATCTACAACACGTATATGGGATATGTATACTAAAAAAAACATATCACCAGAAATTATGATTTAAAGCTTTTTTAATAGAAAGAACACAAATACACGCTTTTATTAAAGAGTTCAATTTGAAGCTTATAACAAGCGTTTTCCACTCCCAGACTAAGCAGGAAGTAAAATTTCGAGTTTAGAAAAGCCTGAAAATTTGGTTTGGTCGCGTAGCGCGAAGCGCGGAGCGGCCAAACCAAATTTTTAGGCTTTTCTAAACTTGAAATTTTACTTCATGCGCCACGCGCATTAAACACTAAAAGTACTAAAATATTGTGAACAAGTAAACTTCGCTTGAAATCAGTGTCTTGTACGCGTGGCGCATGAAGTAAAATTTCGAGTTTAGAAAAGCCTGAAAATTTGGTTTGGCCGCTCCGCGCTTCGCGCTACGCGACCAAACCAAATTTTCAGGCTTTTCTAAACTCGAAATTTTACTTCATGCTTAGCCTGGGAGTGGAAAACACTCGTTTAAACTTCAAATTGACCTCTATTGAGAAAACAACGAATATTTAAAAATCTACAACACGTATATGGGATATGTATACTAAAAAAAAAAAAACATATCACCAGAAATTATGATTTAAAGCTTTTTTAATAGAAAGAACACAAATACACGCTTTTATTAAAAAGTTCAATTTGAAGCTTATAACAAGCGTTTTCCACTCCCAGACTAAGCAGGAAGTAAAATTTCGAGTTTAGAAAAGCCTGAAAATTTGGTTTGGTCGCGTAGCGCGAAGCGCGGAGCGGCCAAACCAAATTTTTAGGCTTTTCTAAACTCGAAATTTTACTTCATGCGCCACGCGTATTAAACACTGAAACCACTGAAATATTGTGAACAAGTAAACTTAGCTTGGAATCAGTGTCTTATACGCGTGGCGCATGAAGTAAAATTTCGAGTTTAGAAAAGCCTGAAAATTTGGTTTGGCCGCTCCACGCTTCGCGCTACGCGACCAAACCAAATTTTCAGGCTTTTCTAAACTCGAAATTTTACTTCATGCTTAGTCTGGGAGTGAAAAACACTCGTTTAAACTTCGAATTGACCTTTTTTCAGAAAACAACCAATATTTAAAAATCTACAACACATAATTCGGATATTTATACTCGGAAGAAATAATCACCAGAAATTATGATTTAAAGCTTTTTTAAAAGCAACAACACTAATATACGCTTTTTTTAACAAATTTAATTTGAAGCTTAAAACGAGTGTTTTCCACTCCCAGACTAAGCATGAAGTAAAATTTCGAGTTTAGAAAAGCCTGAAAATTTGGTTTGGTCGCGTAGCGCGGAGCGACCAAACCAAATTTTCAGGCTTTTCTAAACTCGAAATTTTACTTTATGCGCCACGCGTATTAAACACTAAAAGTACTGAAATATTGCGAACGAGTAAACTTTATTTATAATCAGTGTCTTATACGCGTGGCGCATGAAGTAAAATTTCGAGTTTAGAAAAGCCTGAAAATTTGGTTTGGCCGCTCCGCGCTTCGCGCTACGCGACCAAACCAAATTTTCAGGCTTTTCTAAACTCGAAATTTTACTTCATGCTTAATCTGGGAGTGGAAAACACTTGTTTAAACTTCAAATTGACTTCTTTTAAGAAAACAACGAATATTTAAAAATTTATATGTATACTCAGAAGAAAAAAATCACCAAAAATTATGATTTAAAGCTTTTCTAAAAGAAAGAACACTAATTTACTCGCGACCTAAAATATTTTAGTAAAGTATTACACTTTTAACATTTTTTACAAAAAAACAAGTAACGATTTTATTTGGTTGTTCGCTTTGATCCGTTCAGTCGAAGCCCTCCTTGATGTAGACCTAGCTATTATTGCAATTCGGTTTTTTTTTTTTCTTCAGGTAAACGCAAGCGACATGAAAGCGGCATTAGCGTATTACCATGACGAAGGGACACATGTTTGCGGAGGGTAGCTTCCTAAAGTTGCATGTCATTTTGAGCAGCTTATGTTAATATTGACGTACGTACTCCGGCCCTCAGCAAGTTTGTAGTTCCGCCCGGAGCCCGGCTTTTTCCCGTATTAAATCCCCGCCCATGAAAGACGAAACCCCCGGTTTCATCAAAGTTTAAGAATGGAAATCATCCCCTATGCGCGGGTCCCTCTATTTTCTTTACGTCCCCACCAATACGTATCAGAAAACCAGCGTCCTTCTCCACTCGTCCGTCCAGAGCAAAAAAAAAAAACTCTCAGATTTACACCCCATAAAACTTGATTTGTGTAAATCTTGTATAGCTATATATTATAATAATAAACTAAATTACATGATATACAACACGTCAACGTAAAAGTCTTAAAGTTAGCCCTTATCGAAGACGACTCCTTAAAGTCGCCTTGTAATCCCTGCAAGCTGACCGGCTCTGTGGGATCCCCCTTCTCTCGCGTGTCACCCGTGCTTGTGTGCACCTTGCTCAATTTAACATCTTCGTACTCGATCAGGATGTCCTCCTTACCGTCGTCCTCTTCGTCCTCGTCTTCTTCGTCATCGGTGATTTCCTCCTCGGTGATTGCGCGGGCCTCCACGCGAATGCTGAAATTTAGCAACTTAGCGAAATCAGTCCAGGATGCCGAGCACAACCCGCTTTTCGTCCTCGTCCTCCTCCTCCCTATTTAAAATCCTCACTCTCTCCGTGTTATTCAACTGATTTGCGTACCTTTCGTCCTCGTCCTCCAAAATTCGCGCATTTAACGGCGGCTTTATCCTCCTTAAACGGTCCTTACCCTCGTAATCATTCTGGAGTTCAGCTTAAAAGACAAAGAACCACCATTTATTTTTTATTATTTCATATGATCTAACAATAAACATAATATACAAGAAATTTTTCTTTTAATAATACATATTACTTCATTCATGCTTAATCTGGGATTGGAAGACACTCGTTTAGTTTTTTAAAAGTGTCGATGAATTTTTAAGATTTTAACTAGTTTTAGTTAATTTACAACAGTTTTCTTAAATTTCCAAGTTTTCTTCAAATTTTCAATATTCTGAAGGTTTTTCTGAATTTCCAAAATTTTCGTTACTCTTAAAAATGGGGTCTATCAACTTGGACCCCCCAACTCAAAATTTTCAAACAAAAATGTTGCGCCCGAATGATCTCAATATTACTGCATGGTACAACACTGTAACAATGTTCCAGACATGGATATATTTAATATAACCTCCCTTGATATCAGAACCTCATTGTCACCGTTAATATAAGTCTTTTGTTTTGTTTTTTGTTATCAAATATGCCATATAATTTATCCACTACTGTACTTTATTTCTACCATTTTGTATTAATGTTTATTATTAGTACTAATGTTTATTTTTAGTTAGTATATTTAAAAAAAAATGTATTTTTCTCTGTAAATAGAATTTATTCTGCTGAGAAATAAACGATTATTGTTATTATTATTATTAATATTAAAGATATTACATTACTTTAACAATACCTAAAAAAACACATTGTTACTAATAAGAAAAGTTGCGCTATTTTCTCAGTGGTGTTACAAATTTATTTATTATTATTTAATTAAAAAAAAGACCTTTATTGGTATATCAAAAAATAATAATAACAAAATAATAATAGAACAAAACATTATAGCATTTCCTTATTTAATAAAAATCAATATTTTTGAAAGTAACCGTAGAATTTTAATTTAAAGAAGAGATATTACTTTAAAAATACCTAAAAAAAACAAATTGTTACTAATAAGAAAAGTTGCGCTATGTTCCTAGGGGCGTCACAAATTTATTTATTATTATTTACTAAAAATAAATATTTTCAAAACTAACCGTAGAATTTTAATTTTAAGAAAAGATATCACTTTAACAATACCTGAGAAACACATTGTTACTAATAAGAAAACTTGCGCTGTTTTTCCAGTGGCGTCACAAATTTAATTATTATTATTTAATATAAACCAATATTTTCAAAACTAACTGTAAAATTTTGAATCTAAGAAGAGATAATACTTTAACAATGCCGAAAAAACACGTTTTTACTAAGGAGAAAAGTTGCGCTCTTTTCCCAGTGACGTCACAGATTTATTTATGATTATTATTTAATAAAAATCAATATTTAAGACAAGAAGAAAACTCACGGTATCTTAAAATGATTGTACTAAGAAAAGCTCGTTCCATGATGTTTGAAACGTTTTTACATATTATTATTATTAAAATAATAAAATAAAAAAAAATCTCATTAGTAACAATGTGTTTTTTAGGTATTGTTAAAGTAATATCTCTTCCTAAAATCAAAATTTTACATATAGTTTTGAAACCTTTTTTCTTGTTTTAAATTCAATTTTTTGCATTGTTAAAGTTTAATTTGTCGGTAGATTCTAATTATTACTATTACTTTTTGAATTCTGAGTTTTTTTTAGTAATAATAACAATATTTGTTTCTACCTGATACGGCACTAGAATAAATATGAACAATCATAGAAATAAATATTATTGGTTGTATCATGGATGCTTTTGGACAAAAAAGTATAGTGGTTGTGACTTAAGGATGTTTTTTCCATTATTTCTCTATAATTCTATGAAGGTTATGGGAATACGCTCACTGGATTTGTGTATTATATAAAATATGCTTTAATTTTTTTGTGTGAACTATTATTTTAAAAAAAATTAATAGCGCAAGTAAGCGCAACGTCTAAGCTTCGTGTTTAATTCGGAAAACCTTAGAAATGTAAGTTGGGGGGGCTGGCGCCCTTTTTTATTTTGTTTATAAGGGGCGTATTTTTGCAGCGCATCTTTTAAAAGTAGATGGTATCGATAGCGCAAGTTCTATGGAATATATTCATGAAGCAAAGAGTTTACAATTCTAAAAAGGGGGGGCTGGCGTCAACCTATTTTTAAATCACAATAACTTTTTACCCTTAACAGTGCAAGTTTTAATATTTTGGCGGAAGAGGAGACGATTTGAGCGCAACATTTTTGTTTGAAAATTTTGTGTTAGGGGGGCCAAGTTGATAGACCTTTTTTTTTCCTGTGGGGGCCGTCTTCCTTTCGGATCCGGATGCACTGCAGCCTAGGTGGCTTATTGTACTGCCCCAATATTATTACACTCACGCAACTATTCCGAACTCGATGCCCTGTACTAGCTTGTGCAGGTCCTTCAGAGGTTGCGCGTGTTGATAGATAGATAGACCCTTAAAAATGATACTTTTTATAAACATTTTGAAAATTTACAAAAATCTTAGAGTTCCGTCAAAAACTTCAACGTTTTTAAAGTTAACGAATATCTAAGACATTCATGGAAAATTAACAAGAATTTGAAAATTCAAAGAAATTTTGAAAGTTTATAAGTTCTGACGGTTTTCCTGAATTTACTATCAGAAATACCGCCAGAAATTTGAAAACTAACTAAAATCTTGAAATTTCATGAAAAATCAACATTTTCTAAATTAACGATTATTTGGGAACTTCGTGAAAATTGCCATTAATTTCAAAATTGAAGGACATTTTAAAAATGTATGAAAAGTGTGAAAAGTATCGAAACTTTTGAAATCAACGGAAATTCAGGAAGTTAAAGGAAATCTTGTAAATTTACCAAAAGCGTTAAAAATTGAGTAAATTTATGTAAATTCACCAAAAATCGTCAAAACTTTGATAATTAACTAAAATCTTAAATATTCATTAACAATTTCAAAATATTAAACGAGTATCTTCCACTCCCAGACTAAGCATGAAGTAAAATTTCGAGTTGAGAAAAGCCCTAAGAATTTGGATTTGGACGCGCAGCGTCAAAATCCAAATTCGGGCTTTTCTCAACTCGAAATTTTACTTCATGCGCCACGCATACAAATCACTGATTTAATGTGAAATAATTGGCATTTCACCTTGAAAAATATCACGAATGCCGAGTGTCATAAAAATTATAAAAATTATAAATAAAACAATAAAGCCTAAATATCACTGTTGCTATGAGTTTAAAACAAACAATTGATTATTATCGTCATTTTAAAAATAACATTTCATTATTATCGCCACATTATAACATACATTTGATTATTGTTTTAAAGTACAATATTCTTCATTTACAAATATTTACAAACATTCATTACAATAATACTATATTTATAATAAATGGTATTGTAAAAATTGAAATTTTTCTTTTTTCCTTCCCTACTTCTTCGCCGCGGGATCGTTGGGTGATTGTTCCCATCTCGGGCTACTGGTATCGAGGGATATATGTTTTGTACATTTTCTGCTCCGATATATTTACTTATTTTATTTTGTTGTTTAGTATTAGGTTCTTAATTTTTAATTTATATGTTGTATAATTTAGTTCTTTTATGTTTTTGTCAAGTTTATTAAATTGTAATCTTTTTATTATCAAAATGTGACTATTATAGTGATCTACAGTCCTGCTACAGCCAATATGTGACTTTTACTGCCAAAATTAAATTTGTGTTCAGTATTCCGGCACCAGATACCCACAGACGCGTTTCGGACTTCAGGGTCCTCTTCAGTGTAGTTCCGACCCAGTGTTGAGGAGTACTAAACATTTCTGACTATTAAGCCAATATGTGAAAACTGTTAATAGATTTCGATAGCATTTGTATCACTGACGATGCCAATATGGAGCATTAGATGGCGTTAGCTATCGAAATCCATTAATAGTTTTCACATATTAGCTTGAAATAGTCAGAAATGTTCAGTATTCCTCAACACTAGGTCGGGACCACACTGAAGAGGACCTTGAAGTCGCGTTTGTGGGTATCAGGTGCCGGAATACTGAACACAAATTCAATTTTGATATATGTTTTCTGGTTACACAAACAGAGTTTAGCTCGTTCGTGGACGGAACAGTGACCTGTATATGCAGATTATGCATTCGTGTCACTGACGATGCCACTATGGAGCATTAGATGGCGTTAGCTATCAAAATCCATTAATATTATTGTCACTTTAATACAAAAATATTAGCGTCATATTATAACGAATATTTGATTATTAAAGAACTGCAATAGTCTAAGTTTTAAGTCAAAATGTGACTATTACAGTGATCTATGGTCCATGATAACCAACATTTGATTAGTATCGTCACTTTGAAACGAATATTTAACTATTATCGTCACATTATAAGAACATTTGACTATTGCACTCTTTTTTTAAGTAAAAATATAGCTATTATAGTGATTTATAGTCAGGATAAAGCCTATTTTAACTAATAAAATGAAAATTTGACGATTGGAGTCTTTTTCTAAGTAAATATATGATAATGTTCCTTTGTAGTGTTTTGTTACTAACGGTTTGATAATGATACGTGTAGTATCGAAACTATAGTCACAAAATAAACCAATTGTTATACAAACAAAGTGATAAACAGTGTTTTATTTATGTTCAACAATGTATAACGAAGTTGAAGCCTCTATAATCAGTGAAAAATATGATTATTATCGTGATTTATAGTCAGGATAAAGGATATTTTGACTATCAAAATAAAAATACAGTCAGTATAGTTAGTACTGTCAAAATGGTCGATTTACATAATATATAAAATTACGAAAAAACTATTCGTGAAAATGCAAACAGTGTCTTAATTAATAAGACAATTTAAGACGATAAATATCCATTGAAACAACTACTTCCCGTGTAAATACACCTCCGGATATTGAATTATACAATGAAATATTTAAAATCTTATTTAATTTGATTTGTTACAACGCTCTATTAAAGTATATGAAACGTTTAGGTCAAATTCTCTTCAAACCAACTAACAATACAATTAAAAATAAAAGGAGAGATAGCAACAAATTAGAAGTGAAGGGTCTTGGATTTTCTCGAATTCAAATAGTTTTGAATTTGAATTTTATCATGGTCGATTTAATTGATCTATCAATATCAATCAGTAATGTCAAAATAATCAACATAA
The DNA here is from genome assembly GCA_932526585.2 of Philonthus cognatus. Taxonomy (NCBI): domain Eukaryota; kingdom Metazoa; phylum Arthropoda; class Insecta; order Coleoptera; family Staphylinidae; genus Philonthus; species Philonthus cognatus. The sequence goes on along the minus strand of OW052245.1, from coordinate 81,024,850 downwards.
TCGATACAGTCAGTACTATCAAAATAGTCAATATAATCGATACTATGAAACGAATGAAGTAATTATCATATAAATACATATCACGAAACATATTACTGAGTATGTTTCGTGATGCGTATTTATATGATATTTCCTTCATTCATTTCATTGAGCCCGTTTATCAAAATGTTCAACATTCAACATGTTTAGATTTGTTTGTGATGTATGTCGGGATCTGATGAACGGTCCTTCGGTTGGTCTATTTTGTACGATTGCAAAAACCCTAAACACGTCCACGATTCACAATCCGCCCAGTAAACACACATATATTATATATGTAAGATATATATATATATATATCTTATATGAATTAAATAAATATTATGTATATATTATATGATTTGGTTTGCTGGGCGGTCATCAGCGAATACCTTAACAGTTAGCAGTCAACTTCCAACTGTTGTCTCTGATGACCCGACCAATAGTATCGATTATATTGACTATTTTGATAGTCAACATAATCGATACAATGAAATTTATTTTTAGACATTCGTTGTATATTTTTAACTTACTTAATATGTTTATAGGATCATCATTCTCATCTTCCTGATCTCCAAATTTTCTCTGATACAGCTGCTCAGGTTGGCACTCCTGAGTAACATCATCAGCTGCTCTCTCCTCAGTAATAACCTCGTTTTCATTCTCTTTTTCCAAATTATCAACTTGATCCAACACATCTTCCAAATGCAAACTGTCCTCATAATCGTCTTCCTTCAACTCACTAGCACCGGCTTCAGTTGTCTTTAATGCTGAATCAGTATCTTCATGAGATTGTTCACAACCTGAAATTAACATGAACGTGATAATGATAAGCTTAAATTTATGTTGTTATACAAACAAAGTAAATGGTGTTTTATTGTAATTTCTTGTTTACATTAAACGATTGATTCAACTCATTAAAGAGTTAATTCTAAAAATTGATTTTAGGTAAAATTCTGCACTTCTGTTTTATGTATTTAAGATTTTAAAAAAATAAATTTAAAATAAAATCTCTTGGTATGTTTCACTAATTTTTCGTCTTTATTCCGACTAGTTTCGGCTATCAGCCATTTTCAAGGAATGTTCACATTCCTTGAAAATGGCTGATAGCCGAAAGTAGTCGGAATAAAGACGTAAAATTAGTGAAACATACCAAGTGATTTTATTTTAAATTTAATTTTTTAAAAATATTTAATCATGTTTCATCAAGTGATCAATGAGAAATTATTTAAATATTCTATTTTATGTCTAATACTGGATGATTTAAATTAAATTTAAATTTAAACACTTGGTTTGTTTCCCTTATTTATATTTTCTCCGACTAGTTTCGACCATTGGTCATCTTCACATTCCTCCTTGAAGATGACCAAGATGACCAATGGTCGAAACTAGTCGGAGAAAATATAAATAAGTGAAACAAACCAATTGTTTAAATTTAAATTTCGCCGTGGCCGAGCGGTTGAGCCGCCGGTTTCGCCAAATCGGTCACGGAGGTGATCTGGGTTCGATTCCCAGCGGAGGCGAGTAATTTTTCTAACGAAAAATACTCGTCTCCGGTTCCATGGATGTGTGTGAATGTGTTGTGACGTCCAAATTAGTCGAAATATATGTTAATATAAATCAACGTTAGTGGCTGAATGGTAAAAACCTATGCCAAACAAACAAACAAAAAAAAAATTAATTTAAATCATCTAGTATTAGATATAAAAATGTTTCACCACGGTTTAAGTGAGAAATTAATTAAAGATATTCTATTTTATGGTTTTTATGAATGACTTATCGTACAGGGTATCCACAAAGGGTAAATTAAATAAAAATAGTCTAAAAAAACAAAGTTTTGTATTCATTTTTAGACAAAGTTTCGGAAAATGAAGTCCCAAATATTATGTTGCCCAAATGTTGACCCTCATGCTGCTGGCACTCCTCTAACTGAAAACAAAAATTAGCCACTACCCGTCTATACATCTCTTTAGAAACTGCGGCCATTTCGGTGGGGATGTTGTCCTTCAGTTTTAGTACAGTTCGTGGTTTGTTTTTATAAACTTTTTCTTTTAAGTATTCTTTGAAGACCCGCGAGGGCGAGCCCTTATTGTAAACTGTTAACAGTATTGCGGCAAGGTTAGGAACTTTTTGGTTCCACAACTGGAGGTGTTTAAAGGTTTTAATATGGAAACAAGGTTTCAAAAAGATGGGGCAACTTACCACACATCTCAAACCAATCACTTGAGGTTGTCAATGAACTTTTCCCGGAAAAAGTGATCTTTCGTCGAGGCACCATCAACTGGCCTACGAGAAGCCTCGATCCCACACCCCTTGATTATTTTCTATGGGGATAACTTAAAGAGGAAGTTTATAAAATTTAACCACAAACTGTACTGCAATTAAAGGACAACATCCGCACCAAAATGACCGCAGTTTCTAGAGAGATGTGTAGACGCGTGGTGGCTAATTTCCGCTATCGGTTAAAGCAGTTCCAGCATCTCGAGAGTCAACATTTAGACAACGTAATTTTTGGCACTTAATTTTCCAAAACTTCGTCTAACAATTAATACAAAACTGTTTTTTTCTGACTTTTGACCCTTTGTGGGCACAATGTGAAATGTTCCGCGAATTTTTGTTTTAAATACATAATGTATACGCCGTTAATTTTCAGGAATTCGTCGATTTAATAAAAGCGTTCAATTTGAGATTTCGAACGAGTGTTTCCACTCCCAGACTAAGCATTAAGTAAAATTTCGAGTTTAGAAAAGCCTGAAAATTTGGTTTGGTCGCGTAGCGCGAAGCGCGGAGCGGCCAAACCAAATTTTCAGGCTTTTCTAAACTCGAAATTTTACTTCATGCGCCACGCGTATTGAACACTGAAAGTACTGAAATATTGTGAACAAGTAAACTTCGCTTAAAATCAGTGTCTTATACGCGTGGCGCATGAAATAAAATTTCGAGTTTAGAAAAGCCTGAAAATTTGGTTTGGTCGCTCCGCGCTTCGCGCTACGCGACCAAACCAAATTTTCAGGCTTTTCTAAACTCGAAATTTTACTTCATGCTTAACCTGGGAGTGGAAAACACTCGTATAAACTTCAAACTGACCTCTTTTAAGAAAACAAAGAATATTTAAAAATCTACAACAAGTAATTGGTATATGGATACTCAGAAGAAAAAAATCACAAGAAATTATGATTTAAAGCTTTTCTAAAAGAAAGAACACTAATAAACTCGCGACCTAAACAGTATGACATTGTTATGTAACGTCAAAATTTGACACAACTAGGAAAAATCGGAGCGGCGAAACCAAATTTACAGGCTTTTCTAAACTCGAAATTTTGCTTCATGCGCCACGCGTTTAAAACACTAAAATGTTAGGAAGTCAAAAATTCACTTTAAAATACTTTCTTTAAAATGAGTGACAATCAAAATATTAAAATAAGAAAATATTTACATTTTCCTTTAGACATTCCTAAGTCAGGTTAAATAATACAATATAGAAAATTTACCAAATAATATTTTTACTAACAATAAAAATGCTTTATTACATGAACATCGCTTATAGGGTAAAGTATTCGTCTTAACCAAAAATATTGTATTTTTAAGATAGCGAATATTATTCTTTATATTGTTATTATTATTATTATTAATAATAACATTATCCTTATTTTAGAATAAATAGATTCTATCTTCTTGTTCATCCAAAATAGATCTGAAAAGGTCGCGGTGGTACAGGCCAATGAGGTCACCCCTACGAATATCTAATCTTCTTGTTCGAAAATGAAGAGTTTTCAAACGTAAGCCACTGAGCAAAAAACAAACAAATAACGTTAAATCAACATTGTAGCAACATTAAACTTAAATGGTTTTGCTCAGTGGGAAATATGTAAACAAATTTTTACGTTTAATTGCTTTAGACCAGTGATGGGGAAACTACGGCCCGCGGGCCAAGTCCGGCCCGCGGAAAGGTTTAATCCGGCCCGTTTAAGAGTGCCGTCGTGAGAATGTTTGAACGCGTTCTTACTTCGTAATGTGACGACCCGCATAAAAACTACCTACCTACGATTAAGCATTATTCTTTGGCCCGCTACGATTGTCTGGTTATTACAAATGGCCCGTCTTAAAAAAAGTTTCCCCACCACTGCTTTAGACACTCAAATTTTGAAAGGTTTCGTAAAATTAAGAATTAGTTAATTTTTTTACAGTAAGATCAAAATAATATCGAAAATATCTTCTATAAAGTTATTATTCTTAATAATAATAATAACATTACCCTTATTTTCTAATCAAACGCTCTTATCTTCTTGTTCGAAAATAAAAATGTTTACAGAGGTAAATATGTAAACAGATTTTTGCGTTTAATTGCTCTAAGCACTTGAATTTTAAAAGATTTTTTTTAAATTAGGAATTAGTTATTTTTATTAACGTGTGATCAAAAATATTAAATCAAGCTGAATCGGCTAATAATCATAAGCCTACATATCCTGGCAGTATATTTTCAACTTCAAATAAAATCAGTGTTTTATGTGCGTGGCGCATGAAGTAAAATTTCGAGTTTAGAAAAGCCTAAAAATTTGATTTGGTCGCGTAGCGCTACGCGCTACGCGACCAAACCAAATTTTTAGGCTTTTCTAAACTCGAAATTTTACTTCATGCTTAGCCTGGGAGTGGAAACACTCGGTAGAAGCTTCAAATTTTACAGCATATACATCAGGATATGTATACTTAAAAGAAAAATACATTTACTTCACGTAGTAAAAAAATTGATATTTACCTGATTTAGTAGTAGATTGTTTAGCACCATCCTCTGTATGAGTCTTAGAAAGATTTTCACTTTTGTCTCCTACAGAAGATTCCGATTCTGAATGTTTGACGTTTTCAGTCACTTGGGCATGTTCCTTAATTCCAGGTAATTCCTTCATATGTTCATGATTACTAGAACTCATTTCATCATTCGTTGATTTCAACTCACTGGTACTACTTTTAAATTCAGAACTTTGACCACTCGACGCAACATTCTCAGCAGAACTTTGAATGTCATGATTTGTAATCTTTTCAGCGGGCTCAACTTGTTTGCTACTATCAGAAGATTGTGCTGTCGGAGCCTCATTTAATGTTGATATCTTGCCAGTCATGACTTGAACATTTGTATTGATTTGAGTTGCGGATTGTGTTACCGTTGAATTGCAATTTGGAGGGGTTGAAGTTGGACGCACAGTTACTACCATAAGCATAGCGTTTTCTGAATCATCTATTTTTTGTTGTTCTTTACACTTATTAAAATTAACAACTGAAGGATTAATCTCATCCTTATTCGTACATTGATTTCCCTTTGATATTCTTTTAATCTCCGAATCATCATTTAAATAATCTTTATAACTTTTAGGATTAGTAAAATCTAGAAAGTTATTTTTATACAAATTAACTAGATTATCTGTAATGGTGCTAAATTTTGTATTTTCTTCACTAAAGTTAGGTAAATAATGTTCTACCATAGCTTCATCCATATTTTCAATTATATAATTGTCCATTGGTTTTTGAGTAAATCCACCAACTAAACGATTATCTCGATTTAAAAAATTCGCTACAGATGTTGATCTTTGAGAAACTTCACCAACTGAATCATAAATTCCTTCACTAGGATCGCTCACGAAAGAAGCTTTTTTTGAAGCATCACTCGGTTTACCACTTTTTGAAGCATCAGTGCCTTTATTATCACCACCTTTTGAAGCGTCACCAGGTGTTTCATTCCCTCCTTTTGAAGGATTACTAGGTGAATTATTTGCTCCATTTGTAGCATCACTAGGTGAATTATTTGCTGCCTTTGCAGCATCACTAGGTGTTTCGTTCACTCCTTTTGCAGTATCACCAGGTGCTCCATTCCCACCCTTCGCAGCGTCACTAACTGTCTCATTCCCACCTTTATTTTCTTTGCTATTCAAATAAGCCGATGACTTTTCACCATTCTTCTTATTTCCCTCCGTCTTATTTTTCCCCGTGTCATCCTTCAGCGTCGCGTTGAAACTCTTCATCATCTTCTTTACCGCTTCCAAATTCTTCATAGCGCCTTTCATGATCTCCTCATCCTGCATGTGAACGCCCAAATCGTTATAAGTCGACCCATACAAATCGACATCCTTGTCCATCACTTGATTATCGGTGAGTTCGTCGAAACCGACAGGAGGCTTGCCCTTTTGTGCTTTCTTCTCTTCTTTGGTATCCACGACGCAGGCCATAGGCTTCGGAACATTTGCGTATTTATCCTCGTCAGTCGATGGAAGCTCCGGCATCTCCAAAAGTTTTGGATCTACTGCTGGTGGCGTATCGACTTCGGGCTCGGAATATTGTTTTTTAATTTTTAAACTGCGCATGTTTTTTGTTAAAGCAGAAAGTAACTGATTCTCGTTTTTCACACTACTGTCAATGTTTGCATCTTTAATTAATTCTGTTAGTTTTTGATTGTCTGAATTTAATGATCCTTTAGTTATGTACTCATTTTCTGTTGGTTTCTGATTGTCTGCATTTAATGATCCTTTAGTTGTGTACTCATTTTCTGTTAGTTTCTGATTGTCTGCATTTAATAATCCTTTAGTTATGTACTCATTTTCTGTTAGTTTCTGATTGTCTGCATTTAATGATCCTTTAGTTATGTACTCATTTTCTGTTAGTTTCTCAATGTCTGCATTTAATGATCCTTTAGTTATGTACTCATTTTCTGTTAGTTTCTGATTGTCTCCATTTAATGATCCTTTAGTTATGTACTCATTTTCTGTTAGTTTCTGATTGTCTGCATTTAATGATTCTTTAGTTATGCACTCATTTTCTGTTGGTTTCTGATTGTCTCCATTTAATGATCCTTCAGTTTTGTACGAATTTTCCCTTAATGCTGCTTCGGTAATTTGGGCGTTTTGATCAACCATTAAATCAGTATTCCATAGTGTATTTTGTCTTAAAGGAGATTCCAGACTGTATTCCATATTTGATTCACTATTACTATTTGCTAAAGTGCTTCTATATTTAATATTATTCCTGCTTCTTCGTTTAAGAGAATTAGGATACATCTTTTGCGATAAACCAAGCTTCTTATTTATAGAATGTACAAAATTATTATGTTGATTTTCTCCGTCTCGTTTTAAAGAATTAGGATACATCTTTTGTATTGAACTGTAACTATTTGATAATCCAAGCTTATCATTTATAGATCGTACAAAATTTGTATGGTGATTTTCTGTATCATGTTGTATAGAATTAGAATACATCTTTGGCGATAATCCAAGCTTATCATTTATAGAACGTACAAAATTACTGCTTTGATTTTCTGCATCATGTTTTAAAGAATTAGGATACATCTTTTGCTTTATACTAGAAACAAATGTTTTCGCTACTTTAGTCAATTTACTATCTTCGCGTGCATTCTCACGAATCTCGCTAAAAACACCATTCGGTGTATCTTTAATTTCTTTTTCTGGCTGCCCATTATTTTCATAACTAACGACGATGTCTTGAGAACGATCAGGAATATTATTAGAATCATTATTCGCAAATTCAGTTATACTATCGGATAATTGTTTGGTCTCGTAATTAACGCTATTTATAGCCGGATTTGGTTCTTGTTGTATAGATATACTTAGATGAAGAGGCTTGAAGTTTTCAAAATTCGACTTTTCCGATTCCTCGTTTGATAAATTGTTGCTCTCCAACAAAGAATTTCGTTCTAGTTTATTTCTGTCAATGGGATTAACCAAGTTATAATCATTGATTTCTGAGTGGCAGGATGTATTATTGTTAATTTTTCCGTCAATTTTCTTTAATAGGCGATCTTTACATTTTTTCCTCAGTTTTGATTTGAAGAATCTATTTCTAAAACGCCAGCTTTTTGTTGGTTTTGTATTAACGCAATTATCTTGGTTTTTACTTGTAGATGTTGGCTTTGTATTAACGCAATTATTTTGCTTCGTTGATTTTGTATTATCGTAAGCATTTGGCTTTTTACTCGTAGATGTTGATACTACACTTTTCGAGCTAGTAGTGATTTTATTGTTAACAGCATCATCTGTTTTATTAAAAATTTCAATATGGATACACGGAGTGTTTTCAGAATTTTCCTCAGCTGAAATTTGAATTATTGTCTGCTTATCACTACACTTATGATTGCTTTTTTCCGAATTACAAAGAGTGGAATTATTTTTACTACTTAATTTCTTCTCTCCTAAGTGCATTGCTCCAAATTTTAACGCCTCGGCCTCGGGATTGGAACTGAATGTAGGTAAATGGTTGTAATAACATCTGGTATTTTTATGAGAATCTTCCTCGGCAGCTTGATATGCAAAAAAATTTAACGCTGAAAAATCATTTTTACCATTATCCTCATCACTTGAATGATATTGATTTGAATTTAGTGGATACAGCGTTGTTAATAACAAACTTTCTTCAAAATTTGGAAAGGTAATTTCATTATCCACGTTAGTTTTCACAAATTTCATAGGATCAAATTTGAGATTATTCTCCACGTTCTGATCTCCAAAATATGCAGCTTCATTACTTTCATCAGGTGTTGAGTATTGTTGAAAAATTGCATTTATATTATTTGGTAAATTTGTATCTTCATTCCTACTAATATCAGCACCATATCTTGAATTTAGCCTGTCGTAATCACCCTCGAGATTTTGAGAAAACAGTGGAAGACTTTCCTGTGAAATTAAATCGCTTGATTTTTTATTATTTTCTACATCATTTGGCATGTTGGTATAAAAGGACCTGATTTCAGAGTCTACATTTTTCTTATTGACAGATCTTGTATTAATTGGTTGATTCGGAAAAGAAAGTGACTGTGAGTTTGAAGACACGTTACTATTTGGAATAGCATACAAATTGTTTCCATTAAATTGATAAACCGAAGCATACGCGTTATTTCTATTAAATTGATTATCTGCAGCTTGCAAATTGTTTACATTAACTTGATTATTCAAAGCATGCGCATTGTTTCCATTGAATCGATTATCCGAAGCATGCGAATTTTTTCCAATAACTTGATTATTCGAAGCATTTTTCGAATCAACTAATTTCCGATTTTTAACACCATCATTAAGTTTTTTATTTAATCTCTCCAGCTCCATATTAGAATTCTGTAAAATACTCATCAAATCCTTCTGTAGATTACTGTTGCGAGTGTTTGCTTCTTTAAAATTACTACCAGTAAGACCATTAGATTCATCAACTCTTGAAAAGTATAAAGGGTTTTGAGAAAAACTGTCTTCGTTTTGATCGTGCCACATTTGCGATTTCGGTGTTATCAAAACTTCAGCCGGTATAATTCTAGTCATTAAAAATCGCGTATTCTGAGGGATTACATTGCGCAGATGTTTATTGTTTTCATCATAAGTGTCTGAAAGAAAAATATACAAAAATACACATGAAATATCAGAGAAATGTCTAATACTTTTATTTACACCTATTTTGAATCATCCTGTATATGCTTATAAAACTCACCAGAATAACTGCTTTTAACTTCACCAGCATACGCCTTAGAAATGTCACCAATAATTTTCGTAACATTTTTCATATCGAAATTCTTTTTATTTTCATCGGGGAAAATTTCATAACGCTGCAAATTATTCAACTTATCCACATCAACCGAATGCTCAACCAAATCATTATAGATCTTTTTGTTAGTATCCACGACTTGGCCCAAATCCCCATTAAAAGGCTCTATTGTTTTCAACGGTGTGGGTTTTTCCCTATTAAATTTCTTCACGTAATTCTCCAAAGTAACGTAATCAAAAATTCCTGCTTCAGTAGTAGGAGTGTAATCTGTAACCTGTCTAGATTTTTGCTTATTGTTATTATTATTATTCTGGATTTTACTAGTTGTTTTAGCTGGATTTTCTTTTAGGGGCTGAACAGGTTTTTGTTGCACCCTTTCATCTTTCTCCATCTTATGCGCGTACTTTACCAGGGTCACATAATCGTAGACAGAGGATTGTGTTGCTGGAGCGTAATAATTGGGTGCGTGTATTGGTGCCTTTGGTATGTTAATAATTTGTGTGTCTGGTGAATTTTCATTTAGGGTTAGTTGATTTTTTTGCTGGTTCTGTTTTTCCTTTTCAAGATTGTGCGCGTATTTCACTAAAGTTACATAATCATACACAGAAGATTTCGTAGCTGGAGCATAATATTTAGGTTCGTGTAGTGGAAGAGGATTTTCTTTATTGCTTGATTGTGGTGCTGGTTTTCCTATAATCAATATTTTTGTATTTATTTTACTTCAAAGTTGTTAAAGGGTAGAAAGCTTAAGCTATTTTTTATCTTGTGAAATAATAATTTCACTAAAACACAAACGCTGAAAGACATAAGTGGGTTGAATTATTAAATTTTAAAAGTTGTAAAACTTGACGATTCTTTTTTCTTAGGGGAAATAAATAGCTCACATTGTTTCTAATATTATTAAGAGTGTCTGTAATTTATTTAGGTTTTTTTTTAAATAAATAAATCGTGAGAATATAAGAATTTTTTGCATACCCCCTTATGAAAATTACGATTTTTCGATGAACATTTTTATTTTAAATAACATTCTTAAAAAATCCCAAATATTCTTCTTGATGTTAGAAATAGTTTGAGCAACTTTATTTTTCTTTTGAAAAAATTATTTCACTAAAATGTAGGCTTTATCAAATCTCTTGAAAACTGATAAATAAATTATTTCTAGCTCTGGAAATCCAACACGAGCACAATATTTATGTTAGAAACTAGTGGTTAACATGAATTTATAGCTTATTTAATACTAAACACTATCTGAAGTATAAATGAAATTGCCAATTCTTGGTTGCAGTATACTTCAAACATTAAAAGTGCGATTCTTTTCGCAATCTACAACAAGGTAGTCTTACAAAGACTTTATCAAACACTCATTGAAACAACAAATGAGTTTCAATGAGTGTTTGATAAAGTCTTTGTAAGATTAACTTGTTGTAGATTGCGAAAAGAATCGCACTTTTAATGTCTAAACACTATCTGTTGAAACGATTCTTGTTTGCTACTTAAATTTGTTTTGAAGCGACTTTTTGTTGGTAAAGGCAAATATCTGAGTTTTGTACGTATTTAATGTAAATTGCTCAATTTCACAAAACTCCGCATAGTTTAATTTATTGAAAAATCAAGCGGTTGAGAATGAAATGAGCTTTAGTTTGAACCATTAGCTTTCTTAAAACTTAAAAATTGTGCTTAACACAAGCGCTTATAGATATAAGTGTCAATTCACCATTGATTGATTTTTAAAAGTAGTAAAAGTTGACAAAAATTTTGTTTTTTGAGCAAAAATTAACAGCTCACATTGTTTCTAATATTAGTACGAGTGTCTGTAATTTTTTTTAATTCGCGGAGCCACTAAACAAAATTTTCATGCTTTTCTGAACTCTACATTTTACTTCATGGTAAACCTGGGAGTGGAAACACTCGTTAAAAGTTTTAATTAACTATTTACAAAAACAGCGAATGCCAAAAAAATATTAGCTTCTATCTTTTATGAATTTCTAAGATATCAGCTCGAAACAAACTTACCTTTAGACTGCTCATTTGTCACACCTCTTGCTCTTATTTTCTCCTCCTTATTCCTGAACCCATAATTTCTCTGTCCCAATTGCAGCAATTTACTATTATCATGATTATTTTTCGAATTCTCCTTATTTTCCTGGTGATATTTATTTTGTATCTGATTAATCCTAATCCCTAAATTACTTTCATATTTTCTATCCATCACATTCTGAACAGCATTTTTATAATTCGTATTTATATCAAAAAATGTCGGCAGCGCATTTTCATGATTACTTCTAAACCTGCATTTCTTCTTTTTGTGATCACAAACAATGAAATGCTTTTTATAACTACCTTTGCCTTTCACAAACCCTTTATCATTATTATTAATAGCGGAAAGCAGTCTGGCCAACGCAACATTTTGTTTATTCCCCTCCTTCTCCTTTTCCTTCCTCTCCCTTTCTTGTTGCAACCTCTGCTGCTGCAACAATTTACCGTGCTTACAAGTGCTGCAACGGTGCTTCAATTGAATAGGAACATCTGATTTCAATCCAAAATCGTGATGAGAAATCTCAAAACTATTGGACTTTTGATTCCGCGTTGATTTGCACGAACCGCAACCTTGCTCGCGTAAACTGTTCTTCCTGATTTGCTCTTCTAAATTCTTGCAAATTTGACAAATATTATCCGGAATCCGCCTTGAATGATCCGGACATTTAGACTTAAATTTAGATTTACATTTAGGCTTACATTTTGGAGCTTCCGTACATTTTGATTCGCATTTTGGAACTCCAGTGCATTTCGATTCGCACTTCGGTGGACTGTTGCATTTTGGTGGCGGACATTCAGGCACAGGTTGACATTTGAAGGGACAGATTGGAATTTCAGGCGCATCAACATCCGGTTTGCATTTATAAGGGCATTTGGGTAAATCATTATTTTCTCCTGTATCTGCTAATTCTTTTGATCCTGATACAGCAGACACGGCTGGTTCAGCTTTTATCTGTGTTGTCGCTTCTTGGGTATTTTGCGAATGCGCACCTTTCGGTTTGGAAGGTTGATGCAATTCAACAATATTTTGATTAACATTATGTGAATGTGCCCCTTTTAATTTAGAATTTTGATTTTGCTCAAATTCTTTTGGATTACTCCCAGCAGATTGAACCTGTTTCACGCTTTGAACATCTGAGGAAACTTGCTTGTGTTTATTTGGCTCCAATAATGCTCCCTTTGTTGAGTTTAAGTTCACTTCATCTGATCCATTATTAACTTCAGATATATTTTGGGTTGTCATGCTTAGTTTATTGCCCTTGGCATACGTTGTCGTCTCCATCTTTTGATTTACATTACTTTCTCCAATATCTTTAAGAGTTGTAGTTTCAACTATTTGATTTTGAACACTCTCTTCTTTATCTTTCATAATTGCAGCTCCAGCATTTTTATCATCTTTCAAACTTGCAGCTCCAGCTACCATTTTTTGATTTTTAATACTATCCTCATTATCTTTTATAACCCCAACTTTCTTATTTTTAACACTCTCTTCATTATCTTTCATATTTGTAGCTCCAACTTTTTGATCTTGATCTTTTACACTTGTAGCACCAGCCCCAACTTTTGGATTTTTAACACCATTTTCATTTTCTTTTATAACTGAACCTTCAACTTTTTGAATATCTTTTACACCAGTCCCTCCAATATTCTTATCATTAATACTCTGTTCATTTTCACTAATGCTTGCACTTCCAGTGGTAATTTGATTAGGAACATATTGTTGACTATCTTTCAAGCTTAGGGCCCCAGCATTCTGGTTAACATCAACACTTTGCTCACTATTTCCAAAAGCGGGTAACGCAACGTTCGAACCTAACTGATTTTGACTTACGCTTGGATTATAATCAAAACCTGCAGTACTTCCCCCTGATTTTTCCGGACACTGATCAGCATCCCCAAGTTTAAGATTCTGAATATTCACATCGCTCATACCCAAATCCCCGTTTCCGCTGCTCGCCAAAACACTCCCAGTTTCTTCAACTGCAACGTTACTTGATTGACTCGGCGCCATATTATTCCCATCACCAACGCAACTATCATCCAACGGCTTTGATCTCGCGACTCCACTCAACAAAATGAAGCCATTCACTTTATCGCTAAGCATACCCTTATTGGCCTCTTTCTCGGGAAAAGGCGAGTCTTCAAATGATCGCAAAGATAGAACACCCTCTCTGGTAAAACTTTCTGAATTATCGTACGTTGGAATAAACGCGAATATTTGTTCATCGCTTCTTTTAACATCTTCTTCAAACTTATTATTAACCGAAGGCAATATTTGGTTTTCAGGATTTTCATAATTTAAACTGTTTTTTCCAATAAATGTTTGTGTATTGTTAATTTTTGTAAGACCGTCAATGATATCATCAACTGAAGCAAATGTGTCTTTCGCGGGAATGAATTTAACAGCAGCAGATTTCCCAGGGATTGGAATTCTGCCATCTTTTGAACCCTTTACAGGGGCAGTGTTTAATTTTATTGCGTTCGTTTTGCTTTGATCTAAAATTGATTTACTATTACCAAAATCGTAAACATTAGCCAAAGGGATATCTTCCATATTATTCAAACTATTATAATTTTGATTCTCTAGTGTAACAGCATCATTTTTTAATAAATTCCCAACATTATTGCTCCTATCAATTCTATTATTGTTTTCCTCCCATAATCCTCTATATGGAACAGTTGTTTTTTGTACTGTACTGAAATTTGAATCATCAGTTCTAGCCGACTTTTCATCATTAATTTCTACCATATCTCTTTGTATTTCATTATTCCATTTTTTAGTTTGGCGGAATTTATTCATGTAATCATCAAAATCTTTCGTGGAAATCGGTCGGTGTTTCTCAATTTTTTTAAGAAGCCCATATCCGTATTCCTGTTCCCTCTTCTTTAATTTCCTTGAAAATCCAATATTCGCATCATTATCCAACTCACGTTTATTATTAGGATTTTCATTAGTCTTGCTTTTGTACTTCTTTTTTTTAAAGGCGTAAGAGGTAATCCTGCCTACTTGATTCTTCTCGTGCGCATCTTCGCATCCGAGAGGCCCGACAGAAACTTTTTCGGAATTCTTCAAGTCCTCATCCGGCTTAATTACCTCACCACCTTTATGAAGGTTATAATCATTCCTGGTTTTCAATGATTTACTATTTTTAGACAATCGATATTCTCCATATATAACTTTTGGAAATCCGTTTTGAATAACTTTGTTTTTACTATGGATTAAATTACTTTCTGTTGTAACAGCGTTTTTCTTATTAACTAATTTAAGACTAAGCGTTGTTTTATAATTTCCATGCCACTTTCGTCGACTGCTTTTGTGATAACTGATAAAACCATGAGTGTTTTTACTAGGTGTTTTAAAACCAGCGCTGCTACTTCTAAAATTATTACGATTCAACAAAATATTTTCAACCTCTTCGTTAGCAGCTTCGAAAGTTTTTTGATCGGGGAAATCACCAAAATTACTACAATCCGTGTTTTGATTACATTTTTGCTTTGCATTTTTCGATCTTTTGATACTTTGGCTTTGATCTCCAATATAGTTAACAGACAGCTTTTTTGAATTACCAATTCTTCCTTCAGGGCTATTCCCAAGTTCTGGATCCATGTCGGTTAAATTATCGAATGTTGAAGGAAAATTGTCCGCTGCTTTCGTAAGCGCTTCATCATCTTCAGGATTTTCAGTTGAATTAAATTTATCGCTATTTTCAGCCAGAAAAGAATTTTCATCATCCAGTTGATTAAGACTTATTACATCTCTTTTGTAATGTTTCCTTTTGCTGTATTCCAAAAGCGGGCATTGATTGCATTTTGATTTCTTTTTCCTCCTCATTTGTATTGTGAAAACGCGAGGATTTTTCTTTACGTGTGCTTCTACTGAAGGCTTCTTTGATTGAATAATTTTGTCTTTAATCATATTTCTCTTTATATGTAGTTCAGTTGAACGCTTTCTTAGACTAATTTTATCGTTAATCAGATTACTTGTTGTATCTGCATCTACTGAACGCCTCTTTCGTTGAGTAATTTTGTCTTTAATAAGATTTTCCCTCTTTTTTTTACTATCATTAATGCTTTCAATATTCGTACTTTCGGAAGGTCTTAAATCATCAGAACGAGTTATAAAATTATCATTGTTAATGTGTTTTATTTTCAGATTATTATTTTCTGTAACGCTTAGCATATATTTTGCCTTAACTGGAATATATAGATTTGCTATATTTTCATCCAAATTTCTATTATCTCTACGTTGCAAGTTTTCCAATCCGCTTTCTTTTCGTTTTATTGCAATATTACCACTTTTATCATTAGTTAACAAATCCTGGAGTTTTTGAAGCTCCTCTTTAAGTTTATCCACATCATCATTTGGAATTGTTTTCAGCAATTGAAACTTATTATCTATCCGCGTATTCATTTTATCTTTAACTTCAATACGATTGTAGTTTTCATGAAGTTGCCGATTCCAAATCGAGCTTCGGGTTTCCTGTAAATCTTGAAGCGTCTTCAGTTCCTTCCTGAGCTTATCAACGTTATCACCCAAATTTTCCTCGTTTAATGCACCGGTGGATTTTTTCGCTCCACCTGATTTATTTTTAAAAACTGCGTTGAAAAGATCTTTGAGAGGATTTCTTGGATTGCGTTTCATTTCATCAATATTGACAGCTTGATTTCTTGTGTCAGTAAATCGCCCCAAATTTTTACCAACTGTCCTCTTTTTTTGCGATTGATATTTCTCCATAACTCCATTTTTAGTCCCGACTTTGCCTACATTCTCAAAAGGTCCACTTGCTTTCCTTTTTAACTGCAACTTGATTTCCAAAAGGTTTTCTCGCTTTTGCGACTCGGGTTGAATCGAAGTTTCCACTTTTTCGGTCTGGATGCGAATATCCAATATATTTTCGGCTTCCTTTTTAACAGATTCGAATAAATTCCTTATAGAGTTCTTTCGGGTGGTTTTCAATGAATCAGATTGATCTTCTGAAAACCGGAAATCGTGAATGATTAAGAGAGGCGTTGACGCTTCAGTTATTTCATTAAAAACATCAATTGCTCGTTTCTTCTGGTTCTCACTACTCGATTCAGTTGGTGAATAATTTATAATTTTCATTCTGTCATTATCTTCTTTCTGTTCGATATTTATATCTAGAGGTTTCAATTTATCACTCCCCGCTTCTCTGTAATTATCCCTTATCTTATTTTCTCTTATAACCATTTCGCTTTTCTTTAAGCGTGATTTCAAGTCTCGTTTACTTCTCAATTCGCTATTCTTTTTGGATGATTTAAATTTTTGTTTGACTTCGTTATGTTTGTCCAAAACTTTCCGTTTGTTTTTGAACTGATCGCTAATAACGCGCTTCTTCTTTTTTTTCGAGTTGCCCAAAGTACGCATGATTGTGTTTTTAAAACTTTTCAATGGATGTCTGTGTAATCTGTGTTTATTTCCGAATTGAATCGGTCTTCTGTCGTATATTTTGTAGAAGGTTTGCTTTAACGCTGAACCCAAATCTGGGGATCTTATTTGTCTTGAATTAACATCTAGAAACATAAACATCGTTTTGAGTTCAGATTGGTAAAAAAAATGTAGAAGCAAATTTGATCAAATTAAAATTAGTGCAAATTAGGTATACAGTGCGTTTTATTTAACAATATTTTAGTGTTTAAACCGCGTGGCGCATGAAGTATAATTTCGAGTTTAAACAATCCCCGTGAAAATTTGGTAAAAAATTGTACTCCATGTTAACTTTCGTTGTCATAAAAATTTGAAACAATTTTTTGGTTTTTTTCATAAATTAAACATTTTTCTACCAGATGTACACTTTTGTGCAATATAATAATAATAATACTTTATTGTCCTACGGAAAGAACAATACAGGACAAGTAACAAAATTGTAATTATAACTTATACCGGGCTTTCATTAATTCCCGAACCCCACGTGACCAAAAACAATAGGCAACCAAATGTACAAGGTGGTATGGCTCACACAAAAATTCCCTAGATTTAAAAATATTTATTCGCCGGCGTATTTTTATGACGACTGAAAATATTATATTTAAAATGATTAAAAAATAGGCTCATCTTCAAAAATGTAACTAATTTTTATTAATTTTCGCAGTATTTGGTTATCCTAGCAAATTGACTCTGCAAAATAAATAGAAATAAAACTCAATGTTTCAGAATAATTAAACAATTTTTGCTTACCTGAAAATTCCGGGCGAATCTTGTAAGATCTCAAATGTTGGTTTAACGATGCACCGCGCATAAACGTTTATGTCAAATTTGACTTTAGTAACGTTTGGTTACTTTTTTCAAAGCCTCCAACGTACAAATACAATAATTTACGCGGCAATTTTAAATTTAGTCACGTGGGGTTCGGGAATTAATGAAAGCCCTGTATCTAATATTAATAATAATAAAATATTTCAAGTAACAAAAATATTTCATTCCAAATGACTAATATAAGAATATTTAATATTGAAAGTAGACAATTTCAATTTCCAGATTTCTGGTTACTTAAAAATACATCAATAAATTATTTATTCGCATTACGACACATATGTGTTAAAGGCGCTTTAACTAGAACATTAGTTTTGCATACGGGTAATACAAAGGTGTTAGTATAGCGCGAGGCAGTTCTAGGTACATAAAAAAATATTTTTGAAAGTAGATACATACAATCAATGGAGCTGTCAATCACTTTTTTAATAAAATTAGCACTATATTCATTCCTACGATCAACGAGTGAAACAAAACTATGTTCAGTAAGTAAAGAATTATAGTCAGTATTTCGATCTGGATATGTATCATTCTTTTTAAAAGATAAATATTTCAAAAACTTTTTCTGTACTTTTTCTACCATGAGTGAGAGATTTATATAATGCGGATACCAGACCAACATACAATACTCTAATTTTGATCTAACAAACGCATAGTAAAGCGATACTATGGCATTTATATTATTGAATTGTTTAGATATCCGCATTATAAAACCCAACATTTTTAGTGCGGACGATGTTATATTATTAATATGTCTAGAAATTCTCAACTCAGAATCAAACAGTACACCGAGGTTCAAAATTTCCCGTTTTCTTTCAATTATTGTGCCTTGAATGCTAAAGTTACTAACAATTGTTGAAGTTTTGCGAGTGTATGAAACTACATAACATTTAGTAGAGTTTACTTTAAGCTTATTAAATGTACACCAGTTATCAATTATATCAAAATTGTTTTGCAAATTGATAGAATCTAAATTAGTGGTAACGTGTGAATAAATTTTTAAATCATCTGCATAGGCTAAGACTGGGCATGTAATTGATGCAATTAGATCATCAATGTACAAATTAAACAACAAAGGACCAAGGTTTTAACCTTGTGGAAAACCTGAAGTAGATGTAAATGTAAAAGAAGTGAAGCCATTGTAATAAACAGTATTTTGTCTATTATGTAGATATGAGGAAATTAACATAATACATTTATATGATAGTTTGAATAGAGACAATTTTTGCAATAATATACTGTGGTCCAACGTATCAAAAGCACGGGAGAAATCAGTATATATGACGTCAGATTGCCCACAGTTATCAAGTGATTCTGATATGTATTGGGTAATTGATACTAAATTAGTAGTTGTTGAACGGCCAGGTGTAAATCCATGCTGATTTGGTGATAGGTAAACTTTTGTATGAGAGTGAATGATGGAAAAAATAATTTGTTCAAATAGTTTAGAAAAATTCGACAAAATTGAAATTGGTCGGTAGTTATTAATATCATGACAATCCCTTTTCTTAAAAACTGGGCAAACATTTGCATGCTTCCACTTAGTAGGATATTCACACGAAGATATCGCTAAATTAAATATTTTTGTTAGCGGACGAACAAACAAATGTTTACAATCCTTAATTAAAAAGGTAGGAATATTATCAGCACCGTATGAGGTAGAATTATTTAGTTTGTATATGCTTCGCATAACCTGATGTTCTGTTATGCTAGTAACATTAAGGACTTCACGGTTGTTTGATTTTTCTACAAATACCTCGTTTGTTTTAGGCAAATAAACACTCGAAAAATGCTCGGCAAATGCATTCACATGGGGTTTTTCATAATGATGTTCACCTGAATATAGTTCAACAGGAATTCTAGATACATTTCTTTTGTCGTAAACAATTTTTTTTCAGTATTAAAAATGTACATATTATATTCTTTTTTTATTTCATTTTAAGGATTGTGCGACGCAACTTCCACTCCATTTCTTCCACTGACCGTTACTTCCACTAGTTCTTATTTCCACTAACCATCACTTCCACTAGTTCTTTTTTCCACTCCATTTCTTCCACTCCATTTCTTCCACTCCAGTTCTTCCACTTACCAATACTTCCACTACACCTTTACTTCCACTAACCACCAATTCCACCATACCTTTTTTCCAATTCAAAATAATTGTACAATTTATTCAAATTACATTATATTATTCCACATTTTATACAGTATAAGAATCACAGAGAGATATTGTGGCCTACAGCTTGTAGGTACTCCAGAATCCTATTTTCTTCGTCGAATTTACTAAATTTTTTGACAATGTTTGCTATTCGTTCCTCGGCTTTAATTTTCGATTGTAATTGCCCTTTTTTGAATTTTTGTCCCAAGTCAAGTTGCTGCATCATCGTCTCTGTATCGCACTGCTCTTTTTGCACTTCCAAAAGGAATGCATACATGCTGGGATGATTGCGCCCCACCACCACGGAGAATCGGTTGTGCCATTCTTCTGAGGCGTTGTTGGTCCTAGACTCGTCCTGTAATGTGGCGTTGTACTGGTTCCAGAAATCTGGTGTATATCGAGGCTCCGTTGCTTTGCGTCGTCCAACAGCTTTCCTGCCTCGAACGTAGTTGAGTGGAAAAAAGAACTAGTGGAAGTGATGGTTAGTGGAAATAAGAACTAGTGGAAGTAACGGTCAGTGGAAGAAATGGAGTGGAAGTAAAGGTGTAGTGGAAGTATTGGTAAGTGGAAGAAATGGAGTGGAAGAAATGGAGTGGAAGAAATGGAGTGGAAGAACTGTCCCCCTACGCATTTTAAGTAATGTTTCGGAGTCTATCAAACTGTGAACGATAATATTGTGATTTGAAACGTTTCCATTTACTGTGATAATAATTCTTAGTTCTTATCTTGTACATTAATTCTCTTGAGAACCATGCGGGGAATTTATTGGATTGCGCATGCTTGTGTCGAGGAAAATAATTATCAAAACTATCATATAATATCTCGTAGAAGTGATCTAGGGCCTGATTCACATTAGTATAGTTTTCTAAAAATGACCAGTCGATAGAGGAAAGATTTGCATGGCGAAAATTGTATCGAAAGTTATAATTTGTTGGAAAATTAGCATCTTGATTATTAAAATTGACGTAAAAAGTACATGCTAGAGATGGATGATGTAAATCTTCAGGTACGAAAGGGTTGGGTTCTCGACACAAGTCATAATGCAATATACTTAAATTAGAAAATATGAGATCTAACAGCCTGTTTCTAGAATTGGGTAAAGAATTCATTTGATTTAGATTCAAGATGTTTGTAAAACTATTTAAGGAACGTACTTTAAAATCTGATGAGTTTGGAATGTTATAGTTAGGCACATTAAAGTCACCTATTATTATTACCGGTTTGTCCAATAACAAGAGTTCTACACCTTCAAATAATAAGTCAAACTCATTGTTCGAAATATCAGGTGGAATATATACTGCTACACAATAAAATTCAAATTGACGCTTGTATTTACACTTACATATATATATATATATAATTAAATCAACTAATGGTACTAAATTAGTAATTTGAACTGAATTTACATTAAAAAATATGATATTATTTGAGAAAGCCAACAATACACCACCACCAATTGAACGTTTAGTTCTTAAAATAACCCGATCTTGTCTGACGACACTATAGGTATTTAATTGATGAGGCGGATACATGATGAAACTCCATAATACTATTTGAAATAAAACAACGCAGTTGGGAGGGTTTCACTTTTATTGTTAAACACTGCAACATGTCATTTCATCTGCCTGATGAAGCCACTGTGTGGTGAAACATGTTGCAGTGTTCAACAATAAAAGTGAAACCCTCCCAACTGCGTTGTTTTATTTCAGACACTATATTAAACAACTCAGAACTATTTACTGATTCATTTAACCAAGTTTCGGTTAAACAAACAATATCAAACTCACAATTAAGAATATTAGTATAAAATAAGTTCGTTTTTGATTTAAGACCGCGTGTATTTTGGTAATAAAGTGTAATTCCAGTTTCTCCGTAGCTTCCTAGTTTTCCGAATTTCCGTTATCGTTCTCTTTAATAATTGTAGGTACCCCTCGAACATGCTTTATCCTGATTTTGTTTTCACACGCAAATTTTCTACGCACCAGCTCACTCTTTAACTCTTTATAAAACAAGCTTTGCAATAAAATTAAGTACAAGTCTTATGCCTATTTTTCACAATATTTTAGTTGTATAATTCGGATTTGTTTTAATTGCCTAGCAGCAGTTTCAATAAATAATTAAACACCATAACACATCTTACCTGCTCCTAACGTTTCTTAACTCAGAAAACAGTGTCTCTACTGATGTTTACCAATCGAGCAATTTGTCTAATATAAAAACCATCTTCAATTATAGTTAGAATTCGATTCTTTTAATTGTTGTCTATATGACGCGGTATTTTGACATTTAAAAATTGACATATTTATGTAACTAGGAAACTAAACATGTCCGCTTTAAACTATAACATATTTTGTGTGCTTAATTTTATTGCACAAAAGTGTACATTGCTAGAACATGTTAAATTCCTTTATTTCTTATTTTATTTCTAAATTTAGCTTTCAAGGTTGAAATAAATAACACAAACAATTAAAATTTAAAAATCAACGTGGCGAAAATGTCATAATTAAACCATGTACATCCCTATCGCTATGCTTAAATAAAACGCGCTGTATAGATACCATGTATTTTTGTAGAAATTAAAGAAGAGACAATTTTCGTAAATATCTACATAATATAGAATCTTCTAGTTTAACACTGTATAAAGAAACTTGTTATGAAAACTTTGGGGTGTGTAATTTAAGTACTTATTTGAATTACTTTCAAATACAAGGAATTTTTATTTTATGTGTACGAATTCCAATGCATGCGCTGTAAAATTTCAGGAATTTGTTGCATTTTTTTTAAAAGCAATCAATTTGAAGTTTCGAGTAAGTGATTCCACTCCCAGACTACGCATGAAGTAAAATTTCGAGTTTAGAAAAGCCCCGCGTAGAAAATTTGTCGAGGGTCGCGCAGCGACCCGAGACAAATTTTCACGGGGCTTTTCTAAACTCGAAATTTTACTTCATGCGCCACGCGGATTCAACACTGAAATATTGTAAAATTAAAAAATATACTCCTGAATCAGCATTAAAAATAAACTGCTAAAGCAGGATTTATATTCTACTGCTAAATCAGTTTTAAAATAAATTGCTAGAGGATTTTAAATACACTGCTTAATCAGTATTAAAAATGATCTGCTAAAGCAGGATTTAAATTAAAAAAAATTAAATTAATTAAAACTAATTTGGCAATAGTTAGTATTAAAAATTAGTTGTTAAAGGATTTAAAATATACTGCACAATCAGTATTAAAAATAAACTGATAAAGCAGGATTTAAATTATACTGTTAAATCGGTATTAAAAATTAATTGCTGAAGGATTTAAAACATACGGCTAAATCAGTATTAAAAATAAAGTGCTAAAACAGGATTTAAATTATACTGTTAAATCTGTATTAAAAATTAATTGCTGAAGAATTTAAAACATACTGCTAAATCAGTATTAAAAATAAAGTGCTAAAACAGGATTTAAATTATACTGTTAAATCTGTAATAAAAATTAATTGCTGAAGAATTTAAAACATACTGCTAAATCAGTATTAAAAATAAAGTGCTAAAACAGGATTTAAATTATACTGTTAAATCTGTATTAAAAATTAATTGCTGAAGAATTTAAAACATACTGCTAAATCAGTATTAAAAATAAAGTGCTAAAACAGGATTTAAATTATACTGTTAAATCTGTAATAAAAATTAATTGCTGAAGAATTTAAAACATACTGCTAAATCAGTATTAAAAATAAACTGCTAAAGCAGGATTTAAATTATACTACTAAATCAGTAATAAAAATAAACCGCAAAAGGATTTAAAACATACAGATAAATCAGAATTAAACGTAAACTGCTAAAACAGGATTTAAATTATAATGCCAAATCCATATTAAAAATAAATTACTGTAGGATTTTAAACAATCTGATAAATCAGTATTAGAAATAAACTGCCAAAGCAAGATTTAAAATATACTGATTCACGAGTATATTTTAAACTTCACAATATTTCAGTGTTTTATACGCGTGGCGCATGAAGTAAAATTTCGAGTTTAGAAAAGCCCCGTGAAAATTTGTCTCGGGTCGCTGCGCGACCCTCGACAAATTTTCTACGCGGGGCTTTTCTAAACTCGAAATTTTACTTCATGCTTAGTCTGGGAGTGGAAAACACTCGTTAATAGCTTTAAATTAATCTCATTAAAAAAAATCAATGAATGCCTAAAATTGTACAGTGCATGCATCGGAATGTGTACACTTAAGAGACAAATTCCCTGTATTTAAAAAAAACGTAGGTATAGATTAAAGAAACAGGTTTTTTCCTTTCACGGTTATTATATTAAAAAATAATAAACATTAGGAAACTATTTTATTAGAAAATAATAAACATTGGCAAACTGTTTCATTTAAAAATATCAAACATTGGTAAACTAGCATAATCAGGTCTTAAATTTAATACAGGGTTATTTAAAATGAAGGAACAGATTTCAAACGTTTATTTCTTCCAAACTATAAAAGATTGACTCATAATTCCAACGTTCCTGGAAAGAGAAAAGTTCAACTTTTTATGAATTCTATGTGAGCACCATGTGTTACACGAAAAATATCAAAACTTGTAAATAAGCTAAGCCTAATTGGGCTCTCAACAAACCTATGTAATTTACTTTTCAATTACCTTACCAACAGACTGTTATTTGTCGAATACAAAGGGTTTAAGTCTCGTCAATTTATTGCTTCTTCGAGTGTCCCCCAAAGCTCCAACCTCGGACCGGTACTGTTTAATTGCTTTATCTACGACTGCTTGAATAAGTGACGAATTTGACAATCATTTGAGTTACGTAATGAAACTCATTACCTAACTAGTTAGGTAATGAAATCAAAAACACACTCATTTTTTAATACCAACTAACCACCAAATGTATCTTTAATTAATTTCTCACTTAACCCGTGGTGAAACATTTTTGAATATAATTCTGGATATTTAATTAAAACACTTGGTTATGTTTCACTAATTTATATTTTCTCCGACTAGTTTCGACCATTGGTCATCTTCGGGGAGGAATGTACAAAAAATATCTAAACAACTATTTATATACAAATACAGGCTATCATAAAATATCGGCAATAAGGGCGGACGCTATCATTCCTCCCCGAAGATGACCAATGGTCGAAACTAGTCGGAGAAAATATAAATTAGTGAAACAAAACCAAGTGTTTTAATTAAATATCCAGAATTACACCAAATTTATTAAACAATTACTTATGAACAAGAATAATAACATGTTTACATTTATTTAAGTGTATTCCTGAAGACATTTCTGTTTTAGAAATTTACAAACTACTGCGGTTACTGGTTGAAACTTCTACAAGTACATTCTTTTCTCCAAGAATATTTGTTGCAATACGTTTCTTATTCTCAACCGAAGTTTCTATATACCCTTCGGCTACTGCATTGCTCTTCCGACCCCCGTGCCTTTTTATTGTTAGCAGGTCCGCCCCTGAGTTTGCCAACAGTGAGGTTGACGATCTTCTGAAACAGTGACCGGTGTACTCGTTAGCATTTGGTAGTTTTAAAAAAGAAGCAATATTTTTCGGCATGCTACCAATCGTGTTAATGCCTACGGTCTGTTTTATACATTTCCCATTCCTGTAACCAACATGTTGCTATGGTTCTACGTACATACTATGATATTCTAATTTTTCATCAAATTCAATTCAAAAGTATAATTTCCGTAATTCTGAGCAGTCGTAGATAAAAAGTTGTATCTAATACGTGGGATGAGGCATATTAACTGAGACTCATGCTATTACTTCGACTCGGGCTACGCCCTCGTCTCAGCAACTCACCGCATTCGTCAGTTAATGATGCTCTTATCCCACTAATTAGATAAATATTTATTATAAATGATATTGCTGATGTAGTTAATCATAACATGTTAATGTTTGCAGACGATTTGAAAATTTATCATCCTATAAATACTTTAGACGATTGTGTGTATCTTCAGCATAATCTCGACCTGATAGTAACGTGGTGCAAGAACAACAGCATCACTTTAAACGTTTTAAAATGTAAGACATTGTCTTATACTAGGAATAAGTCACAAATAACGTTCGATTATATAATTAATGGCTCTGTATTATCCCATGTTGAGACTTTCAAAGACTTGGGAGTGTTATTTGACAAGAAACTATCTTTTAATAGTTATGTCATGAAAGTAGTATCGACCGCAAATCGCTCGTTGGGCTTCATAATACGAAATACTAAACCTTTTAAGAATATCGATGCCATTAAAATACTATACTATTCAATGAAACACTTTTAACTTTGTTTGTATAACACGTTTTATTTAATGTGACTGCAGTTTCGACAAATTTAGCTTGTCATTATCAAACTCCATGTTTGATAATGACAAGCTAAATTTGTCGAAACTGCAGTCACATTAAATAAAACGTGTTATACAAACAAAGTTAAAAGTGTTTCATTGTGTAATTAACATGTATAACGAAGTAGAAGCCTCCACAATACAGGACTATACTATTCGTTTGTAAGATCTAAATTGAATATGCCTGTTGCGTTTGGGATCCATACTACGCAAAATATTCTTTGATGGTCGAGGCCATCCAGAAGAAATTTGTCAAATATCTTTAC
Source organism: Philonthus cognatus (assembly GCA_932526585.2). Lineage (NCBI taxonomy): Eukaryota > Metazoa > Arthropoda > Insecta > Coleoptera > Staphylinidae > Philonthus > Philonthus cognatus. The sequence goes on along the minus strand of OW052245.1, from coordinate 80,998,226 downwards.
TTTAAGAAGTTTGGTTCATATCCTGGGACTGATTATGATTTTAATTATATTGAACTATTGCGTGAATTCAACTTACACTCCTTAGAAAATCGCCGAAAATCGCATGCAGTGACCACCTTGTATAAAATACTCAACAATCGTATGGATTGCTCTGACTTAATTGCGCGAATTAATAATAATGTGCCTGTTAATATAAGGAACAAACGTCTATTCCAGTTATCAATCCCAAATACAAATATTATGCTAAAGTCACCAGTATATTCAATGTGTTCATTATATAATAATGTATTATCACTTCATCCAGATATTGATATATTTAATTGCATATCTTCAAAGGCGTTCTTCGACTTGATTGTTGAGTATTTAGAATACTTTGCGCTCATATTGTATTGTATTTTGTGTATACTGTTTTTTCCATTATTGTTTAGTGTTAGTTTTTATTTTGTAATGTTTCATATCTTGTAATCAATCTGTAACAGGATTCGTCCGTTGATTGAAATAAATAATAAATAAATAAATAAAAAACAGTGGCTCATTTCTTGCCACACACGAATCCGCTGGTCTCTAGTTACCGAATTCACAGCGTCAACAATTCGATGTCGCAGATTTTCAAGAGTGTCAGGCACAGGGGGGATAAAAATACGGTCTTTTGCATAACCCCACAGATAAAAATCATGAGGAAATGCTATTTCTTGCTGCGTCACCATTTTACTAGAGACAATCAACATGACAAGCAACAGCGCCAATGCGTCCGTGGTTGGAACTTCTGCCTAAGCTGTTCAAATTTTACACTTCTGTCTGTCCAGGAAAGTTAGAACTATGTGTAATGTTGGGTTTTGGGAGGTTTACATGGGAGCAATAATAACTACCTTTATTCCTGGTTCAACTACTCTGTACTATGATTTATTTAACACTGCCTTTTCTGTATACTCAATTCCTGCTTACAGAACGTATAAATACTTGCGCAATGTTGTTGCTAAGTGATTAATAATTATTCAGCATTATGGGATTGCAATTTTTTCCAATTTGTTGTAATAGTCTATTGAACTATTAATTGCAAACCCATCAATAATTATTACTCACTACATATGGTTCTACCTTTTGTAGTTTGAAACAAATGAGTGTTTTTAATGTGTTCCTTCTTTTTTAATAACCCTGTATATTTCTTTAAAATTTATAAAATATACCGCAAAATCATATTTAAAAAAATATATAACATACCTGCTTCATTTTCACTATTTATTTCATGTTGCTGATTATCTGGATACAAGGAGGCTAATTTGAATAATTCGAAAACTGGATTACCCTCATTCGAATGCAGATTTATATACTTCAAAAGTTGACTTTTATCCTTGTAATCAGCATCTATTCTTTGCGTGCCACTTTGAAAATAATCCGTAGTTAAGACGTTAGTTTCATCAATAGACCTGTGAGGCCTCGAAGCGGGCTTTTGCTCTGGATATTTGTGAAATTCATCGTTGTTCAAGTACTTAAGTGGTATATTATTGATGAAATCTTCTTCACTCATGTATTCCACTAAATTTATTAAAACAGTTATAGTGATTTGTGCAACAATGAAACGTTACGGCGGTGATCTGACAATTCCTGCTAAGCGCATATACTTGTTTTGTCAGCTAGCAATTAATGGGCCCGCTCATCAAAACGTTCAACATTCAACATGTTTGGATTTGTTTGTGATGTATGTTGGTATCTAATGGACGGTACTCAGGTCGGTTTATTTTATACGATTGCAAAAATCTCAAACACGTTCACGATTAACAATCCGGTCATTAGAGAATTTCCCAACAGTTGGCTGTAAACTCCCAACTGTTGTCTCTGATGAACGGGTCCATTGTCAGTTTACCGACGATTTGATGATTACCTAATTCTGGTTGAGGCATTGAAAACGTCCGAAATACTTTCGCTGTGCCTTCCTCTTCATACATATGACATCTACAGTTCTGGATATCTGGAGTACAACTATAAGATATATAAAGATTAGAAAATAACCGTTTTACTTAAATTAACAATGGTGTTTCTTCTTCTTATACTATTGGAGTAGGTACACCTTTTTTGACAACTTCACAGTACGGTTCTGTGATAACTTTACAGTACGGTTCTGGGATAACTTCACAGTACGGTTTTTATTCAGACAAACAAAGATAAGTTAGATCTTTGTTTGTCTGAATAAAAACCGTACTGTGAAGTTATTCCAGAACCGTAGCGTCAAGTTATCACAAAACCGTACTGTGAAGTTATCATAAATCATATTCCTATAATTTAACAATGTAGCCGAATTTAATTCACAAGTTCAATAATATTCGCCTATATTGTTTAATAAGAGGAAAGGTTAAAGTTAGATCTTTGTTTCTCATAATGTTTGTTTAAAAAAAATACTTTATCTAAATGTAGAAATATAAAAGAAATAATTTATCTAAGCCCCTGATTATATAAGAAAAATGATAAATTTAACGTATATGTTATTTATAACTCCACATTCTAAGTTAACATAAGAAATACTAGATTCACATAGAAGATGAAATTAACGTGTAATCTATACAAAATATAAAAACGAATTAAAACTAATATCGACTTTCTACAAAAATGTTGTCTCATTGAGACAAGTCTACAAATATTCATTGAAACCACTACTTCTGGAGCTAATACCCCGACAGATGCTGAATTATACAATGAATATTTGAGTTACATGACAGCTTTACTGTTCTATGCATAATTTATATGCAAAATGCAACATCAGGTCAAATTATTCTCTCACCAAACTAAATGAATTAACAGGAAATTTAAATAAATTGAAAAAATTACAGGGAATGAATATTAATTGTCTTAAGCCATCTATAGACGCGTTTAGAGATGTATGTATCCCTTATCATTATAGCTATGCTTTAAACTTTGAATACGAAAAAATAAATGAATAGGAAACTTTGTCGAAAGTGTGTTGTCGAAAACAAGTACACAAAATTAGGGCGAGTGAAATTGAAGGGATGTTATTTATAGGTTTACGCAGATTAACATATGTGTCTTTGTGCATATTTGTGATTCATGTTTTGTGTCTTACATTTTAGTTATATGTTTTTGGCTCTACATTGTAAATAGCTTGTCCGTTAATAATGAATTATTATTATTATTATAGGTAAAGGGATTAAGTCATTAGTAAAGGTGCAAATAAGTTAATACCTGAGAGAGAGTGACATACCACCTTTAACGGTACAGTTTAAAATAAAGCAAATTTAACATAAAGAAAAAATTAGTTTGTCAATAGTGTGCAGAATATTTACATAATATAAAAACGAATTAAAATTAATATCTACTTTCTGCAAAAATTTTGTCTCATTGGGACAAGTCTCCAAATATTCATTGAAACAACTACTTAAACAGTTGGAGACTTGTCTCAATGAGACAAAATTATTCATTAAAACAACTACTAAATAGTTGGAGACTTGTCTCAGTGAGACAACATTTTTGCAGAAAGTTAGTTTTAATTCATTTTTATATTTTGTAAATATTCTGCAAACTATTGACAAACTCAATTTTTGTTTATGTTAAATTGTCTTTGGTGTAATCTATACCTTACATTTAACATTTCGCTTGCAGAATCGGCCCTAATATCGTAGTTACACTGATATTATTCTAAACAACACAAATCTTAATTATTTGTTTTAACCTTTTGAACTTCTGGATCATGTAGGAATACAAATAGATACTTGATGAACATTAATATTATTTATTTATTTCTTAACATTTTTATAAATTACCAAAATACATTACCAGCTGGTTCCTGGGCCCAAACAATCGATATCACCTTGACCCCTGCAAATGAAACACTTGTAAATCTAAAAGGTAATTTTCGAAAATTAAATTTACCAACGTTTCTCTGTTGATGCATGTTGCTTCGTCGAACTGAGAAACGCAACTGATGTCAGTGCAAAACGGGTTGCTCCAGTCAGTCCAGAACGACTGTATCACGCGTGGCTTGGACGAGCTTCGATCTGGTCTTTCACAAAACTATAAATAGAAACTTATTTCTAGGAAGAATTTGGAAAGCAATAGATTCTAATTTTGGCATTTTGAACTTCAAATATGCATTGCCTTTTTTGTGGATTCGAAATATTATGATTAAGTGCCAGTTGCATAAATATTTGAACTAGGTTACAATCCCTAGTTCAAATATTTACCCTATCTAGTAACTGCATCATACCACACTGTCATCTTAACAAGTATGATTGACATTACGTACACATGCACGTAATATCTTTGACAAGTACATTATATGCTGACAGCTGAACAGCTGATTGTTTACCGTACAACCAAATGACATTTCTTTGATGTACAGGAAGTTTTTCTTTAAAGTACGTATTCCAAATTCAGCTTATTTTCTTTAAATCTCTAGTTATTCGTTGTTTTTTTTTAAGAATTCAATTTCAAGCTTTAAACGAGTGTTTTCCACTCCCAGACCTAAGCATGAAGTAAAATTTCGAGTTTAGAAAAGCCCCGTGAAAATTTGTCGAGGGTCGCGCAGCGACCCGAGACAAATTTTCTGGGCTTTTCTAAACTCGAAATTTTACTTCATGCGCCACGCGTATAAAATACTAAAATATTGTGAACTTTATGTATATTTCAACCTCACTTGAAATCACTGTTGTATACGCGTGGCGCATGAAGTAAAATTTCGAGTTTAGAAAAGCCCAGAAAATTTGTCTCGGGTCGCTGCGCGACCCTCGACAAATTTTCACGGGGCTTTTCTAAACTCGAAATTTTACTTCATGCTCAGTCTGGGAGTGGAAAACACTCGTTTAAAGCTTTGAATTGAACTCTTTTAAAATAACAACGAATGTCGGAAAATGTACAGCTTTATTCCTTGTATATCGATCAAGTAGTAATTTAGTTTTCATCATTGTCATGGTACCATTAAAAATTATTACAATAAATAAGTTGTTCTTTCATGCTCATTGTTTATTTCGTTAGGGCGTAGGTAAAGTATTCTACGTTTCTCGATTGGTATAGCAATTACATCCTCGCGGAATACTGCACTCGCCGCTGCGCGGCTCGTGCGCAACATGTCCCCTCATATGTAATATTCTGCATACCACTCTCGTTACGTAATATACTATTATGCAATTAGCACTAAATCATTATATTTCGAATGCACCAAAAAGGCAATGCATATTTGAAGTTCAAAATGTAAAAATTAGAATCAATTGCTTCTAATACATATCAACTTTTTTAATAACTCTATAAAAAAAAACTTTCATGTTTACTTTAAAATAATAAGAAAAGTAAGCATTTCACTATACAGAAATTAACAATGAAATTATGTTCAGTTTTTTCTTTTTACACCTTGTATTTTTAATTGTTTAGATTATTTGATTCTTTAGCGATTTTTTAAAGTAAGTAGTATTTTAAACTACTCGTATCGTGGCTGATTTTTAAACAATTTTAAAAATAAAGACAGTATCAGGTCACAGAGTAAATAGGGATTTTTTTTATTTTCACCTTTTGGTCGTCATAGCAACAAATTTGTTAAAAAATAGTTGCATGAAAAATAACTGTATGCAAGTGCCATCAGAGGTTTTTTACATTGAAATGCAATTTCATTTGTGAAAAGAAATGGTTCTGCCCCTGCAAACTTGCATTGGACTTGTCCAATGTTATTTATTTATTTATTTACGGATTTATCCTTTTTACAGTCTAATAAAAAATAGGTACATATAAATTACAATATATAAATATCGCGCTAAGTATTGAGCGCGATAGTTATATATTGTAATTTATATGTACCTATTTTTTTAATACTGTAAAAAGAAGAAATCCGTAAATAAATAAATAAATAACATTGGACAAGTCCAATGCGAGTTTGCGAGTTAAACTAAACAGAAATGATAATAATTTATAATAACATCGAGATCAATGAAAGATAAGTGGCGTTTAAACACATTATATGAGTTTGAAAATGTTATAAAATTTGGATTTAACATTAGTATGTTGCAATACCGCATTATGCGTGAAACCGGGCTATGACTGCCATAATTTGTGTGGTGGAAGTTTAACCTCAACAATGGCCTGTTACGAATAGTTGTATTTAGGAAGAAATTAAAATTCAATAAAGAAATTAAATGACTGGAATTCACAAGTCCATTTATCAGCTTAATTCCATAACACATATCCAGTGTTACCCTTCGGTATTGTAGCGATTTTAAGTTTATTGTAGTCAGGATATGCGACCGACTGTACTGCACCCGACCAATGCCCATCCTAAATGAAACCAGCAATAGAAATTTATGTTGAACTTTCTTAATTGACTCAATATGGTTTTTGTAATTAGGAGACCAGATAACCGAGCAGTATTCTAACTGCGGTCTTACCAAACTAACATACAGAGTCTTAAACGTATCCAAAGAGAACTGTTTGGAAAATCTGTTAATAAATCCTAGCGTACAATAAGCTTTACTGGTAACATTTATAAAATGGGGAACAAAGGTCAAGTGACTGTCAAAAACTACACCTAAATCGCGTACCGTGTCAACCCCGGGTAATTTACAATTGTTAATTGAATATTCAAATTTAATACACTTACGGCGACTAAAAGAAATAGATAAACACTTTTTTAAATTCAGATGAAGATGATTTCTTGAACACCAATATGATAAATTACTTAAGTCTGATTGTAGAATACTGTGATCACTGAATATTTCAATTTTTTTATATAGTTTTAGATCATCAGCAAACATCAAGAATTTACTTTCTTTACTAACACTGCCAATATCGCTAATAAAAAGTAAGAAAAGGATAGGGCCACAATGACAATGTGGTAAACTAGACGTAACACTGATCGCACTGGAAATGAAGTTGTCGATTTTAACAAACTGTTTACGCTCACGTAGGTAACTATTAAACCACTTTACAATATTATCACCGAAACCAAGGCCCACAAGCTTATTTAAGAGAACAGAATAACTAACACGGTCGAAAGCTTTAGAAAAATCAGTATAAACTGACCCCTGTGGTAAACTAGACGTAACACGGTCAATAAAAACGCTCTCTTGAAATTCTATCATGCATACGACTGTAGCCACCTAACGTATGGCATAATCATATGGGGTGTTTCGCCTGACGCTATTAGACTGTTTAGACTCCAAAAACAAATTATCCGGAGAATTACATTCTCAAAAGGTAGAGCAAGCTGTAAACCTCTATTCAAAGCACTGAATCTACTTACATTTTATTCATTATACATATATAATTGCTGCTTATATGTCTTTCTACACAAAAATAAATTTGCAACCAATCAAACATACAACAGGAGCTCTGCTACTCGTTATCAAAGTGATATTGCGGTACCCACGCATCGCACCACACTATACAATCAAAGTCCCTATTACATGTGCCTGACCCTTTACAACCACCTGCCTTGCAATATAAAGATGCTGACACATTTCAACAAATTTAAACATTTGCTCAAAGATATGCTAATAGAAAAGGCATACTAGTCAGTCAGCGAGTATCTCCAAGACAGAAATTTAAACCAGTAGAAAATTAACCAGTAACATTCTTCCTCTAATCACAAGACATCTGCAGGCATTTCTCTGCCTGCACTGTTTAGTACTACCGTGTTTTACTGTTATCTGTAGCTTTGTTTATATATTTATTTATTTTAATTGATGATTTACCACTACTATTCGATGACCATTGTAATACATATTGTATATATGTCTTTTTACAAATAAATTAAAAAAAAAAAAAAAACACTGATCGCACTGGAAATGAAGTTGTCGATTTTAGCAAACTGTTTACGCTCACGTAGGTAACTATTAAACCACTTTACAATATTATCACCGAAACCAAGGCCCACAAGCTTATTTAAGAGAACAGAATAACTAACACGGTCGAAAGCTTTAGAAAAATCAGTATAAACTGAACTGACTTCATGGCCGTTTTCCAAAGCCCTTAATAAATACATCTGGTAAGATAATAAGTTAGACGTCGTAAACCTGCCTTCAAAGAATCCATGCTGCTCGTCACAAATGATATTTTTGCAGTACCACTTAAGTTGGTCAGATATTAATTTGTCAAGTATTTTAGGAATTGTGAACTGAATAGAAATGCCCCTATAACTTTGTATATCATCTCTCTTACCATCTTTAAAGATTGGATTTATATATGAATATTTCCAACGATTTGGAAATACAGCAGACTTGATAGATTTATTAAACAGTGATTCAATCGGAGTGGTAAGAGAGTATATACATCTTTTTAAAAAATACGGCGGTAAACAATCTGGTCCACTGTTCAACGAATCTTTTAAATCATATATTGAACTAAAAATGTCAGAGGTTTTTTACATTAAACATCGAACAGGAAATTTTGTTGTCATAGTCGAATATTGGAGCATTCATTGTCCTCGGTATAAACGCTACTAAAGAACTCGGCTCGGTTATTACAAACTTTAATTCAGTAAAACAGTTTTAAGGAACACTTTTGGAGACCTTTTTATCAGTAGGCAATTTTCTAAAGTTTGGCTCACAAAATCGTAAGATCTTAATCCTGCTGATTTTTGGTTATAGGGATATCTAAAAGAAAGGGTGTTTTGACACAAACCTAATTCAATCAATATCTGCAAACCCGTATTGGACTTGTCCAATGTTATTACAAACTTTATTCCATTAAAACAATTTTAAAAAACACTTTAGAAGACCCTATTACACTGGTCTGCAAAAAAAAAAATTGTTTCGAGCCCTGACACCATTCCTGCTGATTCTTATGTAAAATAACCTCCTGAATCCGAATATGACCTCCGTTTTCCCCCATCACCCACCGTTTTCGGGGGAGCCCCCCCTACCTATTATTATCACTTTTCGATAATTTGGAGGGATGAAAAGGATTATTTTAGCCTCTACATTTCTTCTGAGGGGCTAGAGAGGTGAAAAGTTCCAAAACATGAACATTTGTAGCAAGGAGGTAGATTTGGGGGGGATTTGCCTTCTTAAATTGTAAAAAATAATTAAAAATGATCAATTTTTTCCGTTTCTTTCGCAGTTTTTTCACTTATTTTCTACATATTCCAGCTTCCATTCCCCCTCATCCTCCCCCATACACCCCCAAATAATAAAAATATATTGCAACAATATATAGCAACAATAATAAAAATATATAGCAACAATAATAAAAATATATAGCAACAATAATAAAAATATATAGCAACAGTTCGGAAGATTCACTGTACCACGCTGGCGCTCTCAATACTCCCCCCGTTTCCCCCATCCATTGGAGGGGTGAAAAGGATTATTTTAGCTGTAAAGAATAATAAATAATAAGTAAAATAATAAATGTAAAATAATAAATGTACAGAATAATAAATAACTAAGATAAGTACCTTCATTTGGTGCTTGCTTTCCTTTTGTACCCTGAGCTAGAAGTTTCTCGTATCAAAAACCAGCAGTACTCTGCTAACATGCTCGCATTCCACTTCCCCGAAAATCTCCTCTCGAACTTAGAGATGTCTTGATGAAACCGTTCCCCGTGTTCATCCAAAACTGCTCCTAAATTTTCAGGGAAGAAGTCCAGGTGTGAGTGAAGGAAATGCACTTTAAGAGACATGTTACACCCCATGGCTTGTACGCTGACAGCAATTCCTCGACATGAGCGACATAATCATCACTTTTGTTGTTACCCAAAAAGTTCTCACACACGTTTTGGAATTCAATCCAAGCTCGTTTTTCTTTTTGATTCAGGTGTTCAATAAACGTCGAATCTTGGAAAAGTTGTCTAATCTGGGGGCCCACGAAAACTCCATCCTTGATTTTAGCCTCACTAAGACGAGGGAATCTAGTTTTCAAAAATTGAAATGCATCACCGGTCTTGTCCATTGCTTTCACAAACTGTTTGATCAATCCGAGTTTGATGTGCAAAGACGGCAAGTAAATATTTTCTTTCGGCACCTGCGCGCGCGAGGTATTGAAAGCGCCAGCGTGGTACAGTGAATCTTCCGAACTGCTGCTATATATTTTTATTATTGTTGCTATATATTTTTATTATTGTTGCTATATATTTTTATTATTGTTGCTATATATTGTTGCTATATATTTTTATTGTTTGGGGGAGGATGAGGGGGGATGGAAGCTGGAATATGTAGAAAATAAGTGAAAAAACTGCGAAAAAAACGGAAAAATCGATCATTTTTAAGGATTTGTTTACAATTTAAGGGGGCAAATCACCCCCCAAATCTACCTCCTTGCTACAAATATTCATGTTTTGGAACTTTTCACCTCTCTAGCCCCTCAGAAGAAACGTAAAGGCTAAAATAATCCATTTCATTCCTCCAAATTATCGAAAAGTGATAAAAATAGGTGGGGGGGCCTCCCCCGAAAACGGTGGGTGATGGGGGAAAACGGGAGTCATATTCGGATTCAGGAGGTCATTTTACATAAGAATCAGCAGGAATGGTGTCAGGGCCGATTTTCATGCCGACCAGTGTTATCAGTAGGCAATATCCTGAGGTTCGGCCCACAAGATCGCCAGATCGTAATCATGCTGATTTTTTGGTTACGGGGATATCTAAGAGAAAGGGTGTTTTTAACCAAACCTAATTCAATCGATTAATTGAAGGAATGCATTACACAAAACATAGCAGCTTTTCTATAGCATTGAAGAAAAGTTATTTATTCTTCGAGAAGGAAATACCTGCCATATAGACCATTTACAATAAATGTAACATTTCCCATTTCATTCTGCACATACAGGCATTTTAAATTTCTAAATTGCTCTTTAATTGTTAAAAATATCAGTATTTCAAACTACGACACTTTTAAAACACCCTATATATCTATTTTATATGATCTCCTACTATCGTCAGATCTATTAAAATATGAAAAGCGTTTAAATCAAAAAACAATTGAATGTGATTGCTGTGACTGACCGACGCAACGGGACTTCGAAGCAATGGTTATTTATTTCACAGAAAAAAAAGACAATGATATTTACGTTTTTCGACCGAGCGGTTGGTTTTTTAAAAAACGTTTTTATTTTATTTAATACATTTTATTCCAGACTAGCACTTATAATACAAACAATACGCGTCAACTCTTTTCAGGAACTATTACGAATCATCACCAACTAACAATAATAGCGTGCATTAGATTATATAAGAGAATAAATGCAAATAATGCAGAGATAACATTTAATAGAATAAGCAAAATTAATTGACATAAGAAATACTTTTGATTGTTGACTCATCTAACACTTGGTGAAACATCTTTACACTTTTTATATAAGGTTGATAAAAAAACCAAGTGTTTTATTCTATCAACCTTATATAAAAAATAAGAAATACATTGAGAGAAATACATAACTCGATTCGAAATTATTAAACCAAACAACAATAATTTAAACCGGTTTTACCCGATAAATCCATTCGCTTATCACCAAACACCAACAAAAAATGCAGACGCAAATCGGAGACAATTGCATTCTTGCACGTATTTTAAAAGCGCCTATTCATTATTCACCTTCTCAACACACATCAGTCGACCTCGATTGTTCACAAGGAGCATCTCGCGTCTTCGCTTTCTGGAAAACACTGATCGGTTTTCGGGCTCGATTTCGAATTTGCAAGTGTTAGTGTTTTGATTCGTAAGTGAAGTGTTGTATAACGGATTATATGCAACACAAAATCCAGCACAAGATATTTGGATTTAAAGGATCGTCTTTTATTAATAAAGAGGTTAGTGCGATGGTTTGCTTTCTATTTAGAGATGTTGATCAATAAGGCTTTGAAGCCAGAGCCATTCATTTCATAAAGGGAGAAGAAGAAGAAGAAGGGCATGTTTTTGTTAAAACTGTTATGAGTTTAAAAAATAGCTGGTTTGTAAAAGGCTGTACACTCTTTGAAATGGAAAATTAATGCAGCATATAAAAGTAATTTAGATTTTATTTGTCTGGTGAATTTGTAAGTGATGCAGTAATTTTTTCGACTTTTTAAAATTCGGAACAAAAAGTAGGGTTTTCCATTTACAATTTTAAAGCTAAATTCCACCAGGCCCCCTGAATGGCGAGAGGCAGCAATTATTATAACAGATTAATTTTTGACCCAAATATACTGGGGGCTTATTTGGAAAAAAAATGAAATAATGCGTAATTCTCCAGATATTAAACAATCTCAAGTTAAATTATTAACCTGGTAAACAAAAAATCTAATTTCAATGAAATCCACATGAATTATCAAAAAACGTCGCTGCAACTTTATACAGAGAGTTTTATGTAACACCGAACATTTTTGTCCAATACAATTTGAAATCTTTAATTTTTAAGGTATGTGTAAATCGGGTTGCCTATATGACCATTATATATTGTATCCAATCAATCGCAATTAATACCTCAAAATATTGTTTGTGATTTTATATATTTTAACTTAATTATTACTTTTTAACTAATTTTAGAGTAAGAATTATGTATTTATTTTAAATGGATATCCGTAAATAAACAATAATAATAATAATAATAACTTGTACATACTCTCAAGTATATATGTCCCAATTACAGCGTATATGCCGTAAATCTTTAGATAATTGTTTTTTTTTTTCTAAGAATTTAATTTGAAATTTGAAAAGAGTGTGTTCCACTCCCAGACTAAGCATGAAGTAAAATTTCGAGTTTAGAAAAGCCTGAAAATTTGGTTTGGTCGCGTAGCGCGGAGCGGCCAAACCAAATTTTCAGGCTTTTCTAAACTCGAAATTTTACTTCATGCGCCACCGGTACAAAACACTGACTTATTACGAAGTTTAAAACACACCGCTAAATTTTACATTGCATCAGTGTTTTGTACCGGTGGCGCATGAAGTAAAATTTCGAGTTTAGAAAAGCCTGAAAATTTGGTTTGGCCGCTCCGCGCTTCGCGCTACGCGACCAAACCAAATTTTCAGCCTTTTCTAAACTCGAAATTTTACTTCATGCTTAGCCTGGGAGTGGAAATCACTCGTTTAAAGCTTCAAATTAAATTCGTTTAAAAAACCGAGCGTCGGAAAATGTACAACGTATGCTTATGTGTACTTAAAAGAACAATTTTCGTTATGACAATGTTCGGTGTTACATAAAACTCTCTGTATATTGACAAAATTGACAGAGATTAATAAAAATGATATCGCAGATGCGTAAAATCGACTCAAATATCTCGTAATCTCGTAAAAGTGTGTTCCACTCCCAGACTAAGCATGAAGTAAAATTTCGAGTTTAGAAAAGCCTGAAAATTTGGTTTGGTCGCGTAGCGCGAAGCGCGGAGCGGCCAAACCAAATTTTCAGGCTTTTCTAAACTCGAAATTTTACTTCATGCGCCACCGGTACAAAACACTGAATTATTACGAAGTTTAAAACACACCGCTAAACTTTATATTGCATCAGTGTTTTGTACCGGTGGCGCATGAAGTAAAATTTCGAGTTTAGAAAAGCCTGTAAATTTGGTTTGGCCGCTCCGCGCTTCGCGCTACGCGACCAAACCAAATTTTCAGGCTTTTCTAAACTCGAAATTTTACTTCATGCTTAGCCTGGGAGTGGAAATCACTCGTTTAAAGCTTCAAATTAAATTCGTTTAAAAAACCGAGCGTCGGAAAATGTACAACGTATGCTTTGTGTACTAAAAAGAACAATTTTCGTTATGACAATGTTCGGTGTTACAAAAACTCTCTGTACATTGACAAAATTGACAGAGATTAATAAAAATGATATTGCAGATGCGTAAAATCGACTCAAATATCTCGTAAACTGTTAGAGATGCAAAAACTGGTAAATTAGACTAAAGTTTTTCTTTCTGATACAAAATAAAAATATTTTACCAAATATCAACTAGCGTAATTATATATAGCAAAAAAGGCAAAATCATTAAAATGGCTGTTTACCAATAACTTTGTTGAATAGAAAGATAGATATGGGAAATTTTTAACTACTAAAGCTTTAAATATTAATAAAATTTTCAAAAATTATTGGGAAATTACCATTTACCAATAACTTTGTTAAGAATTTTATTAATTTTTAAAGCTTTAATGGTTTAAAATTTCAACTACTTATCTTTCTTAGTAGTTGAAATTTTAAACCATTAAAGCTTTAAAAATGAATAAAATTCTTAAAAATGATTGAGAAATTGATAGACTTCGTGTTTATATTTGATAAATAAAATATTACAACTAAAAATAAAATTACAGAATATTTCTTGAATAACTTTCTCATTTATCACTTGGTGAAACATTTTGATATAATATTGAAGGATAAATTAAAAATACTTGGTTTGTTTCACTATTTAAATTTGAATTTGAATTTGAATCAAATAGTGAAAGAAACCAAGTGTTATTAATTTATCCTTCAAATAACAGAAGCTCAAAAGCTACTAAAATATATACAGATTGTTTGTTGTTACTTTCCCCCGTATGTAATACAAAGGGAAAGTATTGTTTTCGTGAAAATTTTCGAATCAAAAATTTTTCACTTTTTGTCATAGCACTCTCAGTTTTTGAGATATTCAATAAAGAGTGTTTTTTATCTAGTCATTGGTTTGTATCAGTATGTGTTGATCCAATTGAAAAATGTTTCAAATAAAAGTTGTAGTTATCAAAAAGTTGAAGACATTTTGAAAATAATAATGCTACAAATATTTTAAAAGTGATTTAGTACGCAATTTACGGGGGAAAGTACTATGATGGACACATCACCATTTTTCTTTTAAGTGTACATTAATTGTTTTTAAAGCGTTTAATTTAAAGTTTCTAACGAGTATTTCACTCCTTAATTAAGCATGAAGTATAATTTCTAGTTTAGAAAAACCCGAACATTTGGATTATGGCGCATGAAGTAAAATTTTAATGAATTAGAGTTTAAAGTGTTTATGTAACTGGTTCTATAAAACTTACTGGTTGTCCATGCAAACATTTGTCATCACACTTCGCTGAATTGATTTTCTTGTTGATAACTAGAGGTTTACACGCTGCTAATCCACAAACGTTATTATCCCCACAAAGACTATCAGGAAGAGGTGCTTTGAAGCATGTGGGAAATCCTTAAAATTCACAATGTGTTATTACTTAATCCTTTACAGTCCAAATTATTATTTGTAAGTAATATAAAAAATAATGATTTAATAAATATTATACATCAAGTGAATTACTCACGATTTTATTCACGAAAAGATTTTAGATTTCACGAGCGCCTCGGCGCGAGTTAAATCATTTCTTTGAGTGAATAAAGGTGTTTAATTCACGTGGCGTATATATGTTTTTATTCAATTTTGACGAAATTGTAAAGAAAATGTACTTTACATTTATTTTTAAATAAATTTTTTAACTCACTAGTGACCTTAAAAAAATTTAGTTCACTAGTGAATAAAACCTTGTTTATTACGGTTGTTATGGAGTTAATAATGTCGATTTATATTAACAAAATTAAATAATAAATAATATAACAAATTTTTTAACTCACTAGTGACCTAAAAAAAAATTTAGTTCACTAGTGAATAAAACCTTGTTTATTACGGTTGTTATGGAGTTAATAATGTCGATTTAAATTAACAAAATTGAATAAAAATATTTAGCCCTATTTGCACCCAGCCTGATTATCTTTAATTGTTTACTAACCATTGATTAAAGCTCTGATTAGGCTAAATTTCCTAAATTTAGGAATATTATACATTTTTAATTAATATATCCTAAGCATGTATCTTTTATCAATATGTGGATTGTGTAAATAATTCTAAGTAAAATTGTTGTGTTTTTAAAAAGTATTGGGTTTTCCAATAAGAGTAATATGACTTCTTTAAAAAAAACACACACTTATTGTTAAGGAAATTCAAATGTTTTTTATTTAATGTGAAGTACAATCGATACAATTAAGGGGGTCTTCCGGTATAATTTTTTCAAAAAATCGATTTTTTTTGTATGAAATCAAAGCTAAACATGTCTATAATATGTGGATATTTCGATCCGGCAAATATTTACGTCACTACAGGCCTTTGAATGCATCGCCGTCCCGAGCGGTATAGGTCGCGCAGGTATAAATTTTTTGGTCCGCCGTATTGGATCCGCCATTTTTAATTTTTCAAATTTGACCTCAGATTCGTATTCAGCGACCCCGAAAACCTGGATATTGACTACTGTTTGCGAAATTTCCGCCAAATACTTTGAATTACACAGAAAAAATGTTTCGCAAACTTTAAACGCGTTTTTCTCGAAACTACATTTTTCAAAACTGCGAGCATTTTAGCGTTTGAACGGTTCAACCAATTGACTTCGTTGTCTGCTTCCGTTATTGAAAACACTTTCCTTCATGGAATGAACTAACCTCCCGGTGCAATTTGCAATTTTAAAGATTTTTTACAGCCTGTCAACGTCAAAAAATCGACCGAAAAACACGACTTTTTTTCAAATGCCCGCCATTTTGTCAAATTTTGAGTTTTTCAAAATGTCGTAGTTCATTCCATTCTCTGAACTATACTCTTCAAGAAACTGAGCTGATTTTGTTTCTAGGTGACAAATAGCGACCCCTAGGCTGCTCGCAGTTTTGGAACATTTCCGCCGGGCAGCCGTCATATTGGACGCCATTTTGATTTTTTCGACTCGACAAAAATCCCAATTGTAGAGCAAGGATGAATAAAGATTTAAAAAAAAACCCAGGTCTCTAACTCTTACCAGTTCCCTGGAAAAAAAAATCCAAAATTTGGGTCAATTATACCGGAAGGCCCCCTTAAGTTCATATTGGACGCCATTTTGATTTTTTCGACTCGACAAAAATCCCAATTGTAGAGCAAGGATGATTAAAGATTTAAAAAAAAAAACAGGTCTCTAACTCTTACCAGTTCCCTGGAAAAAAAATCCAAAATTTGGGTCAATTATACCGGAAGACCCCCTTAAGTTCTAAATAAAACGTCATTCAAATGTCCTCCACGACTTCTTCTGCAGGAACGAATTCTATGAACCCAATTTTCGAGCACTTTTTCGACTAAATCCAGTCGTATGTCATGAATGGCACGTTTAATATTGACTTGTAAAGCTTGAAGAGAGTCTGGTTTATTTCGAAAGACCAATGACTTTAAATAACCCCACAAGAAATAGTCTAATGGTGTTTAATCACAACTTCTTGGAGGCCATTCAATATCACAATTTCTTGAGATAATCGAATCTCCAAACTATTCTCGCAATAATTCAATTGTTGCATTTGCTGTGTGGCACGTATCCCCGTCTTATTGGAACCAAATGTTGTCAAAATCAACTTCTTCCAATTTCGGCTATAAAAAGTTGGTTATCATCGAGCTATACCGCTCTCCATTGACAGTAACGGTGTTACCATCTTCATTTCGAAAGAAGTACGGACCGATGATTCCACCAGACCATAAACCAAACCAAACTGTCAATTTAGGTGAATCTAATGGTTTTTCTTGAATAATTTATGGATTTTCTTCGCACCAGAATCGACAGTTTTGTTTATTTACCGCACCACTCAGATAAAAGTGAGCCTCATCAAAGAAGATGATTTTCTTAAAAAAATCGTTATCGTTTTCAAGTTGTTCCAAGGCAAAATCAGCAAATTCACGGTGGTCCAATGGCTTCAGTTCTTGAGTGAGAACAATTTTATACGGATGCAAACCCAAATCCTTTTTCAAAATCCACCAGGTTGTGGTTTGAGACAGTCCCAATTGTTGAGATCGTCTTGGAATCGACAAATTGCGGTCTTCAGCAACACTTGCCTGAACGGCAGCAATATTTGCATTACTTCGAGCGGTTGTTTGTCTTATTGGCACTTTAATATTATGTAAAGAAAATGTACGCTCACAATTTTCAACAATTCGACGAATAGCGAGCACACTTGGACGATTATTACGACCATAAAGAGGCAAAAGCGCACGAACAGTTGCAATTGGAGAACGATTATTTTGATAATAAAACTGAATAATTTGTAAACGTTGTTCTTGCGTATATCTCTCCATGTTGAAATTGTAAACACTACTGAATACAATGAAAAATAAATGACAGATCATAACATATTACATATGGACGAAACGTTACTTCAAAATCATATCATCTCTATTGGAAAACCTAATACTAATCACTGATTAGGTTAATCGAATTGGGTGCAAGCGAGCAATAATGTTGAAAATGATGTTCACCATTACTCATATAAGGTATTCGGGTCCCTTATACAGGTAATTTTTCTTTCAAATATACATATGCTATCTTCAATTTGCTTCTCATTAATTACTTGATGAAATCACTTTATAAATGAAGTATTTTTTTATTATCAAAATACATATACAAACGCTATTTTTTAATAGTTCAATTTGAAGTTTTAAACGAGTGTTTTCCACTCCCAGGTTAAGCATGAAGTAAAATTTCGAGTTTAGAAAAGCCTGAAAATTTGGTTTGGTCGCGTAGCGCGAAGCGCGGAGCGACCAAACCAAATTTTCAGGCTTTTCTAAACTCGAAATTTTACTTCATGCGCCACGCGTAATAAACACTGAAAACACTGAAATATTGTTAACAAGCGAAATTTACTTGAAATCAGTGTTTTATACGCGTGGCGCATGAAGTAAAATTTCGAGTTTAGAAAAGCCTGAAAATTTGGTTTGGCCGCTCCGCGCTTCGCGCTACGCGACCAAACCAAATTTCCAGGCTTTTCTAAACTCGAAATTTTACTTCATGCTTAGCCTGGGAGTGGAAAACACTCGTTTAAGCTTCAAATTTAACCCTTTAAAAAAAGAACGAATTTCTGAAAATTTACAGCCCCTAATTAGGGTACGTATACTTAAAAGAAAAACTCCCGGTATAAACGAATGATGTCATATCGCTGAATTAAAATTATTGGTTGCAATGAAACACAGAGCTTTATAAAATATAAAAAGAATTAAAATTAATATCGACTTTGAGCAACATTTTTGTGTCATTGAGACCAGTCTCCAAATATTCATTGAAACATCTACTGAATATTTGGAGACGTGTCTCAATGAGACAAAAATTTTGCAGAAAGTCGATATTAATTTGAATTCGTTTTTATATTTTATAAATATTCTGCAAACTATTGACAAACTCAATTTTTCTTTATGTTAAATTGTCTTTATGTACAGAGCTTTATAATTTTAAGTCGATGATATGGCATCATTGAGTTTTACATATAATACTGATATTAATTATTACCAGCAGAATACAGCTTGAGTGCATGTGTTGGACACTGGGTTTTGTTTCGACGTTTGTGACCTTTTTTAAACTTTTTTTAATGGAACTGTCTGCGTTTGTGTGTGACAATTAAGAATCCAATATATATTTTTGTCTAAAACTTACCGTTTATTCACAATTCGTGTTTTAGGTTAATGTTTCTATGAGATGTCCTTCTTGCCTTTTCGTGCAATTTTTTGCCATATTTCCAGTGTAAACTGAACACACAGCATAACTTCCTTATAAATTGCTACATATCTGCACCAATTTTGATCTTTTACTTATATTTTAACGTGAATACACTACACAAATTTAATGTTCACATCGTTAACATATAAACGGTGACATTTGAGATTTGTTTATCCAAAATTCATTTGTCACCGCTGGTATCGCCGTGATTACGTGTGTGAAAACTAGATGGCGCTAGTACATAATCAAATGCGTTTATTAATAAAATTATATAACAACTAATAATGAATATTTTCCAATTATTTGATATAAAATAAAGCAATTACACTATATTTGAATGTATTCAGTAATTTATTCATAAGTGAAATCAGTACATCTGACTCGGCGGCCGATAAGGTAGACAGCGACTTTATCGATCGGCGGAAGTCGTTTGTTTTGAGATGTTTGTTGTAAAACAATTTTTATTGTGGTTTGTAATTGCTGTACATACTTTGTAATTTCTGTACATAATTTTACTGTAGCCAGTTTGTTATTTAGTGTATTTGTGTCGTTTTTCGTGTCTTTTGGATTAACGGTAAGTGTTTTGTTTGAAATATTAATAACAGTAGTAACAGTTATACATCCTAACTCGGGCCCCCAATCTAGAAACTCTGGCGGGCCGCATAATACGGTATTTGATACCTGATTTTAAGCCCCATAGTACACTGGCAATTCCATGCATTTCTAGGTTAGGTTAGGTTAGCAGAAAGATTTTCATAGAATTAAATGCATACGTCTCATTACTTACTTTAGTGATTCTATACACTTCTAGGTTAGTAGAAAGGTTCATGATAGAATAAATTGTTTGAGTCTCTTTCTAAACATTAGCGACTCCATATATATCTAGGTTAGGTTAGTATAAAGGTTTATAATAGAATTAATTGCCTACCTTGCATGTTTGCACACGTTAGCAATTCCACATACTATTTAGTCAAGTTAGGTAAGCAGAAAGGTTTATGATATAATTAAACGTGTCTTATTGCACAAATTATACCTAATGGGTGTTTTAAGTGCAGCTAACTCAATTTCGACAAAAAATCGACTTAACTGGTTTTTGCGGTAAGCCACAGATTTACACATTCATCATAGTCGAATGAACAATATTTGGGAGAAGCTACTCATTTAGAAACATATTATATAATCTTTAGAAAGTGATCATTCTAAAGATGATTTCAATGGGCGTCCAAAACAACTCTACTTCACCAATTGTATTAAATTTTAACCTCGTCACCAGCTAAGGGTCGTCTCTTGAAAGTTGACAATAAAGTAGTTAGGTTAGTAGCAAGGTTTGCATTTGTGTAATTTGCTAATGTCTCTTTACGCACATTGCCCATTTCATTTACTTCTAAATTAGGTTATGTTGGCATAAATGTTTGTAACGTTATAAAACTCGAAAAAAGTGAACACTGAAACTGTTATCCGAACACAACTAGGACAAATGTGCAGCAACAATGCAGTAATCCGAAAACACTATAAGAACTATAAGATAATAAATTAATAATGAACTATTATAAATGACATTTCTGTCAAATGACATTTTATTTGTTTCACCGCGATGTTGTGCAAATTTACATATATTTTACTGCATTTATATCAAAATTGTGTATTCATATATACATTAAACATAATATACTTATTATAACTAATAAACTATAAAATCATAGCGCATGTACATAAAGTACATACATTAATGAAACAAACCAAATAAATCATACACTAGCGCCACCTGTTCTTTTGTCATGAAATTATATCAGTCTAAGGCAATAGTCGGTATTACACATATATTATATAAATAGTTGTCAACAAACGTCACTTTTATAGTATAAAATAAAATCAGTGTATTCGCTTAAAAAATAAGACAAAGTATATAAATTACAAATAATACTTTAGAACTTGTGTCTAAGTTGTAATGTGGGACTATTTTATTTAGGAAATGTGTATAAAATCACACATATTAGCGATAAATAGTTTATCAAAATCGACAACTTTTAAAATTAATTTCACTTAAACGGTAAGCTTTCTAAAAAATCGGACTTTGGATTCGTTATTTTCTCATCAAAATACATATGTTTAAAAAGAAAAAGTTCAAAAATTGTACTGTCCAGCACATGCACCTTGACCCAGAATACTCTAATGATGCCATTTAGCATCACTTGGCTAGATAGGGTCAAGAATAAGATCTTATAAAAACTAGTCATACCTGTTACTTTATATAATTTTGAATCTGAAAAATCCGAACTACAATCACATTTCGCCGCCTCTTGCGCAATCAGCGTAACATCACAGAACCTCCTGTGCACCCTCGCCCCAAACATATTCCTATTATGAAACGTACAATCTTCAGGACGCTTTTTGAATAAATTTGCCGAACACAACGACCATTTAGAAACCGTATCGTCGTCGCAAAGTCCGAGAAAGTACTCGTGGATTTCCTTCTCCTTATCGTACCGGCGCGGTCTTGTCTCTACGAAAATCTGAACGGATAATTGTAATTTTTGAGATTGAATCAGTTTTTGACTTACAGCGTAATGCCTGTCACCGACCTCGACGAAAGCGCACTGCTGGAGGTGCAGTTGTTTCGCCCACGATTCGATGTTGTAGGCGGGCGTTTCGACGTCGAATGGATACACGCAATTTTGCACATGCTTTTTGAATTCGGCTGATTGAGCTTCGGGAAATACAGTTGTCAAAATGAGAGCGGTCAAAAATGACAGTAGCATTATACGACGTTTATTTTATTTGTTACTATGGTTATTTCAAGTAAAACACAATATTAATTCTTCTGGATAACCAAAGAAGAATATTTGGATTGATTAAGTTACTTGAAGATAATTATACTTTGATTAAAAAACTCTTAGAACCTTTCTTCAATACTTTAATTTGTAACCAAATGTACATTTCGGACACGAAGTGTCCATTATCAATGGTTTGATACTAATACGAAAAATATACATTTTACACTGATATATATACACTAAAAAATGAGGGAATTAGAGCGTGTCGGTAGGGGGTATGGTTATGGTGGTAATAAACTAATTTTAGCCGAAAAAAGGTTATCTGTGGGTAAGTAGGTACGTATTTGATGGGGATTCCAAGGGATTAAAAAAACACCCGAGTTTCAGGTGGACACACTAAATCTAATAAAACATTTTCGAGCGGACTTAAATCGAAATCTAACAGTAGGTTTTCTTGTTTTTTCATTTGAATTGCCTCCAACATATTTAAATGATAGTGTGTTGAATGTTTCAATAGTTTTACGTTTTCTAAAATGAACTTATGGCCCGTTTCAATTGCGTGGTTAGCGACCGCAGATTTATCAGGATTCAGGTGTTTAATGTGTGAGACATGTTCCTTGAATCTAGTTTGAATGTTTCTTTGTGTTTGTCCTATGTATATTTTGTCACAATTCGAACATTTAATGGAATAAATTCCAGATTTTTCTAAGAAATGTATTTCGTTAAAAGTGTTCCCTAGTAAATTGTGTAATTTTGTATTTACAAAGTACGCTGGGGTTAAATTGAATTTCTTGTACAATTTTTTGAAATTATTTTCGATTGTGGGGGAATAACTTAGTCTGACATATTTTGTTTCTTTTATGGTTTCTATATCTGTAAGTGAAGTTATATTTCGGAGTTTATATTTACGTGAATGTCTATTAATTAGTCTCTGTATTGTATTTCTGTTGTATTTAAGGTGTGCTGCTATTGTGTGAATGAAAAAAAGAAGAATATCATTAGTAGCAGTGTTAAGCATTCAGACAATCATATAATCATTTACCTAATAACTTAAAATGTATACTAAATAATATACTACTACAAAAGTTGAAATGTATTGTACTTGAGCAATCTTTCTATACTACTGATGAATATACAGGGTGTTTGAAAAAGAACTCCCTAGTTTTGTTGTGTCATAGAAACTGTTTAAAGTGATACACACTATTCTAGTTTGTGGTATTTAATTGATCAACTGTCAAAGTTTTGCTCCTCTGAAGCTGGAACGCCTGCTTGACCTTGAGACGGCGCCAGGGCTCAGTTTGCTTAATTCAGTTCAGGCGTGCAGTGCAATGCAATGGCTTGTGCAAACTAAATCTGTTATAACAGTGCAACGTAATTTTAGACGTCAGTATGCTGTTGAACCTCCTACAGCAAAAACTATCTGGCCAATGACTACGTCTGGCCAATGAAATCTTTGGGCTCCGAACACATGAAACACGGATCTGTTTACCAACATCTTCAGAAGTTCTCGGTCTACCTGGCAGTTTCCCTTTTTAAATACTACGGTTTTCTTGAAGGAACGTAGCCAATGACGGATAGTTTTTGCTGTAGTTATTGCACTGCACTGCACGCTTGAACTGAATTAAGCAAACTGAGCCCTGGCACCGTCTCAAGGTCAAGCAGGCGTGCCAGCTGCAACTAAACTTGTACAGATGAATCAAACATCAGTAACTAGAATAGTGTGTATTACTTTAAACAGTTTCTACGACACAATAAAACTAGGGAGTTCTTTTTAAAACACCCTGTATGAAGTACTGCACAAACCATACCTACTCAGTTAATATCAAACTTAGTGATACGTTGTTTATTATCTTTTATATCTGTTGCTTTTATTAATCTATTAACTAATTTATTATGCTTTTTTATTATTTGAATGCTGTTTGTATGTTTCGTCTCTTTACAATTATGTACAGGGTGAGTCACTAAGCGGTAATCGGTCTATAGTGGGCGTATCGTTGGAAATAGCAAATAAAGTTTCAAATAAAAGTTGTTCAGAATCAAGTTTTTCATAACCCAAAATTACTGCTAAATATGGCGGCCTTGCGGTTATATCGGAAGTAAACACCAACTTCCTTATTTTAAATAGAACACCCTATATATTTTTACAATTTTGGATTGCTCGTTAAAAATAAACATGAGTTTATGCTCACAACATTGGGTCTCAGTTGAACCGTTTTCGAGTTATTTCATTTTTTTTTGATAAATTTGATGATTTTAGAGCTCGACGCCATTAACAATATCTTCAAAACGAAATAAGTCAGAGTTGTGCGGCTTACGGTTTTAGATTCGGGAAGAAATGTAGTATTTGTTTAGGTTTTTACTATTAGTCAGATTTTCTAAATTAAACCGAGTCCGTCGACGGTATTCTTCAGTACTTCAAACATGCATAACTTCATTTTTTTAAATGGAACCATCTATCTTGAGATACTTTATCTGATTGAATTTTTTTTTTATTGATACCGGGTTGTTGCTATATCTTTCCTACAGTTTTTGAGAAATTAGCGATTTTGTAAAACTTTTAATACATTTCGTAATATCGCGTTAGCCCTAGATACTGATGACGTTTGGTGATTTTGTTTTGACATTTATTTAGTCATTCCCTGTTTTATTTTTAAGTTTATTTTAAAGCTTTAAACAAGTGATTTCCACTCCCAGACTAAGCATGAAGTAAAATTTCGAGTTTAGAAAAGCCCCGTGAAAATTTGTCAAGGGTCGCGCAGCGACCCGAGACAAATTTTCTGGGCTTTTCTAAACTCGAAATTTTACTTCATGCGCCACGCCTATAAAACGCTATAATATTGTCAAATTTATGTATATTTGAACTTGACTTATAATCTGTGTTTTATACGCGTGGCGCATGAAGTAAAATTTCGAGTTTAGAAAAGCCCAGAAAATTTGTCTCGGGTCGCTGCGCGACCCTCGACAAATTTTCACGGGGCTTTTCTAAACTCGAAATTTTACTTCATGCTTAGTCTGGGAGTGGAAAACACTCGGTTAAAGCTTCAAATTAAATTCTTTAAAACTCAACGAATGTCAGAAAATTGACAGTTAAAATAATTAAGAATAAGTAATATGATTTTATAAAAATAATGACATTCCATGGAATTGATACTACAATTGCGGATGTCAAAATAGCACAAGATATTGCTGTTACTTAATTAACGATAAAAATCATAACGCAATCAACGTGGTAACTATGGTCTGCATAATACCACTTTATTAGGAAGATTATTTCTTGTATAGTGTAAATCATTTCGAAAACATTTACTTTAATCAACTGACTGCGACATCCGCAACTGTTGTTTCAATTCCATAATCATGTCATTATTTTTATAAAATCACATTATTTTTTCTTAATTATTTTAACTTAGAGAAACGTAAACTGATAAACGTTAACGCAAATGAATTCAGAATTCTTCCCCTCTACAAAAAGAGTAAATACATTTTGTTTCTAGAATAGATAGGGGAGCCAAAATTTGAACATTTCAAAATTTACATGGGATTTTGCATGTTGCGTCCGCCAAGTCAACACCCGGTATATTAAGTACTGCAATAACCATACCAACTCAATTAATATTAAACGTAGTGATACGTGGGCGTCTTATTGTTTATTATCTTTTATATCTGTTGCTTTTATTAATCTATTAACTAATTTATTATGCTTTTTTTATTATTTGAATGCTGTTTGTATATTTCGTCTCTTTACAATCATAAATATTTTTTAGTATTTTAACCAGTTTTGTCCCCATATACTCATTAATGTTAGGTCTAGTTATTAGGTTCTTGTATTCATGTATTCATGCAAATGTGTATTTGACTCACCCAGAAATGTACTATCATTCTTTTGAAAGATAAATAAATAAATTAATTAGAATGTTTACTTTAATAAATTAATAAATAAAATATTTCTGATTTTCAACTTTTTGTATTTATTTTCACAACAATTGTTTCGCTACGCTGTAGCTTTTTCAATAAGATCATTAACATTGTAGTGAAAATAAATACAAAAATGGTGATGTGTCCATCATAGTACTTTCCCCCGTAAATTGCGTATTAAATCACTTTTAAAATATTTGTAGCATTATTATTTTCAAAATGTCTTCAACTTTTTGATAACTACAACTTTTATTTGAAACATTTTCCAATTGTATCGACACATACACTGTCACACACCAATAACTAGATAAAACACACAACTTTTGAAATATCTCAAAAACTAAGAGTGCTATGACAAAAAGTAAGTGAACAATACATCTTCATTTTGTTATTATCTACAACTTTTATTTGAAAGATTTTTTTGTTTGATGAACATTTATTGAAAAAATCTGAAAAAAACTGAAAAACGCTACGAGTAAAGTACCACTTCCGGTTTTCCGATTTTCAGCAAAAGCTTTTCAGTTCTTCCGATTGTAACAAAAAGCTTAAGTTTCAAGTTTCATCTCGATATCTTTAACGGTTTTTGCGGTACAGCGCACACAGACACACACACAGACACACAGACAGACAGACAGACAGACATTTTTCAAAAATGGTCTTATTCGACTCAGGGGACCTCAAAACAGATATTTCTGCTAAAATTTTTGATTCGAAAATTTTCAAGGAAACAATACTTTCCCTTTGTATTACATACGGGGGAAAGTAA
Source organism: Philonthus cognatus (assembly GCA_932526585.2). Taxonomy (NCBI): domain Eukaryota; kingdom Metazoa; phylum Arthropoda; class Insecta; order Coleoptera; family Staphylinidae; genus Philonthus; species Philonthus cognatus. The sequence goes on along the minus strand of OW052245.1, from coordinate 80,971,389 downwards.
AAAGTTGAAAATCAGAAATAGTTTGCTTAATAATTTATTAAAGTAATCATGGATTTTCAAAAATTAAGTGCCTCAGTAATCAACGAAATTAGAATGTATTTTTAAAGTAATTTTATCCATGCTTAAAAACCCAGTGGAAAACCTAATTATTTTATTAAACATTTAAATCAAAATCACTTATAAGATTACCTCGTAAAAATAGCATAAAACGATTTATAGTTATATATATATTTTTCATCCAGCAGTGGTGAGTGTAAAAGTGCATTTATGAGGCATTCATCCAGTTTCCGACCAGCCACTTTTGCCATTTAAAGCGGCATATGCTGTAAAAATCCGGCGCTATTAAGGAGGAGCCGTATAAATTTATAGAAAACTTCAGCTGTTATAAAAGTGTTTAAAGTACACTGGAAACTTTTAATTTAGTGCATGGAAGTAGTGTAAAGTGGTGAGTTTAGTTTATTCGCGCCGGTTCTTAGCTTCATACGAACCGTGAAAATTATATTACAGCTTATATGAAATAGCAAAAGAAAAAATCGCCAAGAGGAAAATTATTTCAACATATATGTTAAAAACTTTTAGTAAATAACACACTTGGTTAAGATTTCACTGTTTATTGATTGACACTGCAACAATTGTTTCGCCACACAGTGGCTTCATCAGGCAGATGAATAATTTATATTATCGATATATGGTAAAGATAAATCGTGAATTAAAGATGCATGCCTTTAAAAAAACTAAATGCATTTTAGGATTAACCCACTTCCTATTTCCACGGAGGTTTTTCAATATAATAATAATAATTCTTTATTACGGAAATCATTTAAATTGTTACAAAATAGTTACAAAGTATTATTTAAAAAGAAAAAAACAACTTGCACTATATTACCACAATAACCTAAATATAAATATAAATATACACCTAAGATTATGGTACATATCTTTACGTATGTTCACGTATTATCGATCGCTTTTAAACAATCTAGTTTAAATATTTTTAGAGAAACTCCAAACACGTTTATTAAATTATAAAATGTATTTACATTTGGCATCATCCTTGCTTCCGGGCCATTTGACCATAAGATGTACCGTGGAACCTCGTAGCAAACAATTTATGCTGTCTTACCGATTGCTGAGGAATATTTAATGACAAAGATGATAAAATTGAAGAACAACAAATTTGATTATTGAATATTTTATAAGAAAAGCAAAGCGAAAAGTAAACTCTGCGTTTTTCTAGAGACCTCAGGCCGAAATAATCCAGAAGAAGGTTGTAATTATTTCTGTCATATTGCACGTGTGTGTGGAAGCAGATGAGTTTCACCATTTTCCGTTGAACCTTTTCCACACGCTCAATATGGCACATAAAATGCGGACTCCAAATTATACAGCAATAATCCAAAACTGGTCTCACTAATGTCACATAGAGCGTGACAAACGTTCGAATGTTTTTAAAGTTGCTGGATATTCGCCGGATAAATCCAATGACTTGTAAAGATTTTGCAGTAATTTTTTGTATCTGATCAATAAACTGCAGTTTATTGTCAAATAATATTCCCAAATCGTTAATTAAATCAACCCTTTCCAAAGTATTTCCATTCAAGGTGTAAATAAAGGGTATAACTGATGTATTAAAAGTGCGATTCTTTTCGCAATCTACAACAAGTTAGTCTTACAAAGACGGTATCAAACACTCATTGAAACAACTACTTTCCGGGCTAATACCCCGACGGACATTGAATTATACAACAAGTGTTAGCTGTTACATACAGTAACCTACTGCAAATGTAACAATTTGGGTCAAATTATTCAGGCCATCTAACTCGTTTTAAGTTTGGAGTTGAATTTAAAAAAAAAACGAGTATAAGACTAACTTGTTGTAGATTGCGAAAAGAATCGCACTTTTAATGATTGAAGTATTCTGCAACCAAGAATTGGCAATTTCATTTATACTTATAACTGATGTATATTTCCCAGAGAAACGTATATGTTTACATTTGTCAGTGTTTAATTAAAGATCGTTATCAGAGCACCACGCTGAAATATTTCAAGAGAGATTTTTTAAACTGTGAAAAATAGATTACAGCTTATTCCAAATAGAAATAAACAAATCTCTAATGATAAAATTACTTGAAAATGTATGTTAAAGTTAAATCGTTGGATTAAAGATGCATCTTAGAAAAAACTTAGTGCATTTTAACTATAAGCTACTTTCTATTTCTAAAGAAGTTTCTCTTTAGTTTATTCGCGCCGGTTCTTAGCTTTATATAAACCGTGGAAACTATATTACAGCTTATGGTACATGAAATTAAAAAAAAAAATTGACAAGAGAAAAATAATTTAAAAATATATGTTAAAGATAAATCGTTAAATTAAAGATGCATACCTTTAAAAAAAACTTAATGTATTTAAGGTTTAACCCACCTTCTATTTCTACGGAGGTTTTTCAATATTTCAAGAGAAATATTTTGAATTGTTAAAATTAGATTGCAACTGATTCCAAGTAGAAAAAAAATCTGTAAGGATAAAATCACTTGAAAATGTATACTAAAGTTAAATCGTTGAATTAAAGATGCATGTTTAAAAAATACTAAATGCATTTTTACTACAAGCCACTTTCTATTTCTAACGAGGTTTCTCAATATTTCAACAGACTTTTTAATATTTCAATAAAGATTTTTCAATATTTCAACAGATATTTTTCAACATATAAACAGCGAATTTTTCATATTCAACATAGATTTTTCAGTATTTCAAGACAGATTTTTCAATATTTCAAGAGAGATTTTTCTATATTTCAACAGATATTTTGTTAATATTTCAATAGAGATTTTCCAATACTGTTTTAGAGATTTTTTAATATTTCAACAAAGATTTTTATTTTATATATATAGTTTATTTACGGATAACCATTTAACAATACAAAATATGAGACAAACTGGTAATAATTTTTTCATATTTCAACACAGATTTTTTTGTATTTCAGCAGATATTTTTCAATATTTCAACGGAGACTTTTAAAATATTTCAACAGCGATTTATTACATATTTCAACGCAGATTTTTTAGTATTTCAACAAAGATTTTCAATTTTTCAACAGAGATTTTTCAATATTTCAACAGAGATTTTTCAATATTTCAACAGAGATTTTTCAATATTTCATCAAATACTTTTTTAATATAGAGAATTTTCTTTCAAGTATACATATCCTAATTACAGCGTATATGTCGTAAATCTTTAGAAAAATCTTTTTCTTTAAATTCAACTCCAAACTTAAAACGAGCCTTTTCCACTCCTAGACTAAGCAAGAAGTAAAATTTCGAGTTTAGAAAAGCTTGAAAATTTGGTTTGGTCGCGTAGCGCGAAGCGCGGAGCGACCAAACCAAATTTTCAGGCTTTTCTAAACTCGAAATTTTACTTCATGCGCCACCGGTACAAAACACTGATTCAATGTAAAGTTTAGCGGTGTATTTTGCAGTTCATAATATGTCAGTGTTTTGTACGCGTGGCGCATGAAGTAAAATTTTGAGTTTAGAAAAGCCTGAAAATTTGGTTTGGCCGCTCCGCGCTTCGCGCTACGCGACCAAACCAAATTTTCAGGCTTTCCTAAACTCAAAATTTTACTTCATGCTTAGCCTGGGAGTGGAAAACACTCGCTTAAAGCTTCAAATTGTATTCTTTTCATACACAAAGTGTCAGAAAATAAACAACGTATGCATATGAATACTTCAAAGAAAAATTCTTTGTATTTCAACGCAGATTTTTTAGTATTTCAACAAAGATTTTTTAATTTTTCAACACAGATTTTTCAATATTTTAACAGAGATTTTTCAATATTTCAACAAATACTTTTTTAATCTAGGGAATTTTCTTTCGAGTATACATGTCCTAATTACAGCGTATATGTCGTAAATTTTTAGAAAAATCTTTTTTTTTTTTAATTCAATTCCAAACTTAAAACTAGCCTTTTCCAGTCCTAGACTAAGCATGAAGTAAAATTTCGAGTTTAGAAAAGCCTGAAAATTTGGTTTGGTCGCGTAGCGCGAAGCGCGGAGCGACCAAACCAAATTTTCAGGCTTTTCTAAACTCGAAATTTTACTTCATGCGCCACCGGTACAAAACACTGATTCAATGTAAAGTTTAGCGGTGTGTTTTGCAGTTCATAATATGTCAGTGTTTTGTACGCGTGGCGCATGAAGTAAAATTTTGAGTTTAGAAAAGCCTGAAAATTTGGTTTGGCCGCTCCGCGCTTCGCGCTACGCGACCAAACCAAATTTTCAGGCTTTTCTAAACTCAAAATTTTACTTCATGCTTAGCCTGGGAGTGGAAAACACTCGCTTAAAGCTTCAAATTGTATTCTTTTCATACACAAAGTGTCAGAAAATAAACAACGTATGCATATGAATACTTCAAAGAAAAATTCTTTGTATTTCAACGCAGATTTTTTAATATTTCAACAAAGATTTTTTAATTTTTCAACACAGATTTTTCAATATTTTAACAGAGATTTTTCAATATTTCAACAAACACTTTTTTAATCTAGGGAATTTTCTTTCGAGTATACATGTCCTAATTACAGCGTATATGTCGTAAATTTTTAGAAAAATCTTTTTTTTTTTTTAATTCACGATATGACCAAACCAAATTTTCAGGCTTTTCTAAACTCAAAATTTTACTTCATGCTTAGCCTGGGAGTGGAAAACACTCGCTTAAAGCTTCAAATTGTATTCTTTTCATACACAAAGTGTCAGAAAATAAACAACGTATGCATATGAATACTTCAAAGAAAAATTCTTTGTATTTCAACGCAGATTTTTTAATATTTCAACAAAGATTTTTTAATTTTTCAACACAGATTTTTCAATATTTTAACAGAGATTTTTCAATATTTCAACAAACACTTTTTTAATCTAGGGAATTTTCTTTCGAGTATACATGTCCTAATTACAGCGTATATGTCGTAAATTTTTAGAAAAATCTTTTTTTTTTTTTAATTCAATTCTAAACTTAAAACTAGCCTTTTCCAGTCCTAGACTAAGCATGAAGTAAAATTTCGAGTTTAGAAAAGCCTGAAAATTTGGTTTGGTCGCGTAGCGCGAAGCGCGGAGCGACCAAACCAAATTTTCAGGCTTTTCTAAACTCGAAATTTTACTTCATGCGCCACCGGTACAAAACACTGATTCAATGTAAAGTTTAGCGGTGTGTTTTGCAGTTCATAATATGTCAGTGTTTTGTACGCGTGGCGCATGAAGTAAAATTTCGAGTTTAGAAAAGCCTGAAAATTTGGTTTGGCCGCTCCGCGCTTCGCGCTACGCGACCAAACCAAATTTTCAGGCTTTTCTAAACTCAAAATTTTACTACATGCTTAGCCTGGGAGTGGAAAACACTCGCTTAAAGCTTCAAATTGTATTCTTTTCATACACCAAGTGTCAGAAAATAAACAACGTATGCGTATGAATACTTCAAAGAAAAATTCTTTGTATTTCATCACAGATTTTTCAGTATTTTAGCCGATATTTTTTATTATTTTAACAGAGATTTTTAAATATCTCAACAGAGATTTTTCAAAATTTCAACAGATAATTTTTCAATACAGGAAATTTTTCTTTCAAGTAAACATGTCCTAATTACAGCGTATATGTCGTAAATCTTGAGATAAATCTTGTTTTTTTTTTAAATTCAACTTGAAACTTAAAACGAGTGTTTTGCACTACCAGACTAAGCATGAAGTAAAATTTCGAGTTTAGAAAAGCCTGAAAATTTGGTTTGGTCGCGTAGCGCGAAGCATTTAGTATTTTTTAAGAATGCATCTTTAATTCAACGATTTACTTTTAATATACATTTTCAAGTGATTTTATTCTTACAGATTTTTTTTTTCTATTTGAAATAAGTTGCAATCTAATTTTAACAATTCAAAATATTTTTCTTGAAATATTGAAAAACCTCCGTAGAAATAGAATGTGGGTTAAACCTTAAATACATTCAGTTTTTTTTTTAAGGTATGCATCTTTAATTTAACGATTTATCTTTAACATAATTTTTAAATTATTTTTCTCTTGTCAATTTTTTTTAAATTTCATGTACCATAAGTTGTAATATAGTTTTCACGGTTTATATAAAGCTAAGAACCGGTCTGGTCGCGAAATTTAACTTCATGCTTAATCTGGGAGTGGAAAGCACTCGTTTGAAGCTTCAAATTAAATTCTTTTACAAAAAGTGCATATTTATACTACTCAAATGACAAATTTAGGTCAGATTCTTTAGATACCAGCCAATAAATAAAATAAAAAATGAAAGGAGCAATTACAAAAAAGTAAAAAATTAAAGAGAAAATGTGGTCAATGACAATGACGAGCTATGGATCTCCCCAATAATGAACGCCCTTGTTACCTGATTTTGTATATAAATATCGTGTAAAAAAGTATTCTCTGTACATTCCTTGATAAAGGCTAGAAGCCGAAACTAGTCGGAATAATAAGTAAAACGTTAGTGAAACAAACCAAGTGTTTTTATTTCAAATTTTAATGAAAGAGACTTAGAATAATTCATATTTTAATGAAATGAAGTTTTCATATTAATAATTTAAGAATTTCATACTCGTATTTTATAGATATGTCAAATTTTTGTGTTGTTTTCTATATTACAAGAGTAGAAATAGTGTATATTATGAATGAGTAAGTGGAAGATTCCATTTTTATGAGACGTCTGGTATATATAAATGTTGAAAACTATTTATCTGTCATATCTAAAGTGCAAAAGTGCAGTCGTGCAGTTGTAATAACATCCTGAAATGAAAAGACGCATAAATCACCCGAAACTGAAAAAGTGTGTCTGTATTGTTCGCATACATGTATGAATGTTACGTATAATTTATGACGGATGCGCCGGGACCGTTCGTTATTTAATGGACTAGTTTTGCGTAAGAAGTGAGCATTAAAAATATGTTTTTCATTCACATTCGCATTCGCATAAGAAAACACACTCACACACGCTTGAATTGAATTGTAAATCTTTGCGTTTTAAAAAATGGATCATCCCTCTTCTCCCTCTTATATGTGTTTCGTATGTAAATTTAACCAAGGATGAGTGGGTGTTATGTAGATGTACACCATGCGATTAGTGTGATATTATTATTATCATTATCATTAAGTAAATTGTCGGTTCGATAATTCCGTGGGCAAACTTCTCGCCGACTAGCATTATCTGGAGGATACGGTCTTATGCACATAGGTAAACACTAAGTTCGGCCCGAGGCTTAAAAGGTGTTACGCAAGGAGAACAACAATGAGCTTAACTTTGGCCTAATACAACAAAGAGCCAAAGAGCGGCCCGCCGACAATGCTTCGAATGGGGATTACCGGCGGTGGCCGCCCCCCGCGCTCAAATATATTGGCCACTATGGGGGCGACCCCTAGGGGGTGGACGCTCTTTGTCCGCCAACTAATGGACTCTTGCATCGCCTTTCACCGCCGCCGAACACATTATTTAACATTGGAGGCCGTGATTCGAATTCTTTAAGTGGACCGACTCTATTAGATTTGCGTAAGATTTACACATTTCAGAAAAATCTATAGTGTTCTTATGCAAAGCATATAAAATATATGTAAAAAAATCACCAAAATAATCAGAATGTTGTAGAGTATACCTAATGTCAAATAATTAAAATAGAACTAAATTTACGTTACAATACACGTTATATTTCAAACTAAAAATAGAATGTTTAATTAACTTCTCACTTATCCCATGGGAAAACATTTTTGAATCAAATTCTGGATATTTAATTAAGGGGGTATTACCGTTGGTGGACCCTGTTTTTAGGCTTTTCTAAACATTTTTTTTCGGGGCTAATTAAACACCGACAAGACTGGAGTTTTTTGGGTTTTATTAAGTCAATGTTGATCCATAAAATCTGAATTTTTCACCCGCTTCCGGCGACTGGGTTCCGAGAAAAGTCGGGTCAACTGCACCAATGTTATCCGGGAATTGGTCCACGGCCGGAAACGATTTGTCGTGTGGGTTATCTGAAACACAAAATGGGTTTCGGTCCTTTAATCTATATTGAATTCTCTTGGGATTGGACCAGTTTGGCTTCAAAATATTGAAAATTGCCATAATGGTGGCCATCTGAAAAAAAACAGTTTTTTTTACCCCTTTTTTTAGACTTTGAGGCTGACGGAAAAATACTTAATATCGATCAATTAGCTTCAGAGTGGTCCAATCCCAGGGCAATAATGTTCTTAATCAAAATCCCAAAGCCCAAGTCGATCCGTCCCATAGGGAAAAAAAAAACCTTTCCGGCCAGCAGGAAAAATAGGGTTTCGAGAAAAACGCGTTTGAAGTTTTCAAACGATTTTCAACTGGTTTCAGTCTGCGATGCCGGGCCCGTACATCAGGCCTTCCTCCTCCTCGTAGAAGGCGTCTTGCAGAAGTCTGTCGCTCCGGTGTCGCTGCAGAGCCTCAATCGCCGCCGGAGACAAGCGCAGCTCCGCCCTCCTCTCGCGGTCTGCGTCAGTTTGGGCAGCAAAAGATCTGCATTGGAGACCAACCCGGATCCCCAGCGTCGTCATCGTCTTCAACACTGCTTTGTAGCCTTCATTGAAGAGGCTGGTGGCCACGGTCTTGGCACCGCAGTTGACGTGTTTCGGAGTTAGCTTCCACACACACGCATTCAAACTTTCATTTGAGTTCTGGGTTTTTTTCAATTTTAGCAACGGTAATACCCCCTTAATACACTTGGTTTGTTTCACTGATTTATATTTTCTCCGGCTAGTTTCGTCTATTGAAGGTGACCAATGGTCAAAACTAGTCGAAGAAAATATAAATCAGTGAAATAAACCTAGTTTCGTCTATTGAAGATGACCAATGGTCGCAACTAGTCGAAGAAAATATAAATCAATGAAACAAACCAAGTGTTTTAGTTATAAAACCAAAATTAGACTAAACATAAAATCTGAAATAATACTAAATGTGAATAGTGAAAAAAGACAAAATTTCTATTGATTTATTAGGAACCTAAATGACTGAAAAACTTATCCAATCTTATCTTGCATATGGTAGAGGCACTAAATTTCTTTATACCTCGTGGTCTTCAAGCTAGACATAGGCCTATATTCCGTTTACGTTTTCATTCGACCAGATATGGGATGTCTAATCCCATCGATCGTATGATGAGGTATGCCAATGGTATTAGCAATAATCCCAACTTTGTTTTATTTACACCATCAATTCATCAGTTTAAGGTCCAATTACGTCTTATTAGGCTATCCAATGTCATTGACTGTTAGATCTCTAGTTCAGTAATAATTTGTTGGCTGTAATCATTGTAACTCTTTATATGGTTTTTCTTATTTTTGTTCAGTAGTCTTAGTCGGTTATAATTCAATGTAATTCTTTATATGATTTTTATGTTTTTTGTTATTTTTATCATATATTACAATATGTATATGTACTTATGTAATAAAATGGAGATTCCGTTAATAAATAAATAAATAAATAAATATCGTGGTACCATTATTTAATTTCTTTAAATTGCTCAAATGCCTAAGAATATTGCAGCATTCATTTGTAATCAACGTATTTATTTGGAACAGGAAACAAAATATAAAAGTAATGAAGTAATACAGGTTTAGTCAAAATAAAGGAAGAGATTTTAAACATTAATTTCTTTCAAACTACAAAAGATAGAAACATAATTCCAACGTTCCTGAAAAGAGAATAGTTCAATTTTTTATGCATTCAATATAAGCACCATGTGTTTCCCATGCTGTGGATTTTTTGGGCTCCTTTCGTAAACTGTACGAATACGCTTGACATATTCATTCGATGTGCGTGGACGTCCTGTGATTTTCTGTTTGTAGATGCAACCATCGTCTACGGATTTTCGATGCCACTGGTAAATATGCTTATGAAGAGGCGGTAAAAAGCACGTTGAACTGCAATAATGGACTCTAGTTTTGCTAATTGCAGCACACAAAGTGCTTTTTCTTGTTGGACCGCCATTTTACTGCAGACAATCAAAATCACAAGCAACAGCGCCAATGCGGCCGTGGTTGGAACTTCTACCTGGACTATTCAAATTTTAAACTTTTGTCTGTCCAGGAACGTTGGAATTAGAATTTTACCTTTTTTAGTTTGGAAGAAATAAATGTTTGAAATCTGTTCCTTCTATTTGAATAGCCCTATAATGTAAAACCACTTCAAACTCTCAATTACTGCTGTATTGTTCGTTTAACGATTTGTTTATTAGTGAAACAAAAATAAACGATGATTAATATAAATAATGGTTTTAATTTCCATAAGACTCTTCACATTTAATCTACGTCTGGTGATTCAACCGCGGCGAATTGTATTTAACATTCAAATTTTTCCCGGCATTCGGAATCCGTTGTCTTGTTTGCGCAAAAAGGATATTGGAAGAACCGCACAATCCCCGGCATCCCGCATTTATGAATTCAATTTGCTCCCTCTTAAACGGCTGATTGGTAGCGATGTCTCAATCGGACGACCCGTGACCCCTGACCCTCGCTCAGATTAGATCTCCGCGACCGGAATTGAACTCCGGACATTCCGGTAAATGAGGCACGAAAAAACGTAAGCGTAACTATTTATAACTTGCAATTTTCACAATTTCAGGAATGTGTTCGTGGTTTATTAGAATACCCATGTCTCCTTCTAGTAGCGTAACTTCATATGATTTTTTTTTTAATATTTCCTCATATACAGGGATTTTATTTTAAGTATACTTAATTTGATATTTACGCTGTGTTTATTCAGGCATTCGTTATTTTTAAAAAGAATTCAATTTGAATTTTTTAACGAGTGTTTCCACTTCCTGACAAGCATGAAGTAAAATTTCGAGTTTAGAAAAGCCTGAAAATTTGGTTTGGTCGCGTAGCGCGAAGCGCGGAGCGACCAAACCAAATTTTCAGGCTTTTCTAAACTCGAAATTTTACTTCATGCGCCACCGGTACAAAAAACTGATTTATTGTGAAGTTTAGCGATGGGTTTTAAAGTTTCTAATATGTCAGTGTTTTGTACGCGTGGCGCATGAAGTAGAATTTCGTGTTTAGGAAAGCCTGAAAATTTGGTTTGGTCGCTCCGCGCTTTGCGCTACGCGACCAAACCAAATTTTCAGGCTTTTCTAAACTCGAAATTTTACTTCATGCTTAGTCTGGGAGTAAAAAACACTCGTTTTAAGTTTTGAGTTGAACTCTTAAAAAAAAACAAGAAATATCTAAAGATTTACGGCACATACGCTGTAATTGGGACATTGAAAGAAAAACTCCCTGAATTCAAAAATTTTTGTTGAAATATTGAAAAATCTCTGTTGAAATATTGAAAATATTTGGTCACGTAGCGCTACGGGACCAAACCAAATTTTCAGGCTTTTTTAAACTTGAAATTTTACTTAATGCTTAATCTGGGAGTGGAAACACTCAATATTTCTTGAATAATTTTCTCACTTATCACTTGGTGAAACATTTTTAAATATTGATAATGAAGGTTTAAATTAAATTACACTTGGTTTGTTTCACAATTTTTTACTTTACTATTTACTCGACTAGTTTCGCGTTTTACAGCATTATCAGGAGTTTTACAGCATTATCACTCCTGATAATGCTGTAAAACGCGAAACTAGTCGAGTAAATAGTAAAGTAAAAAATTGTGAAACAAACCAAGTGTAATTTAATTTAAACCTTCATTATTAATATGTGGAAACACTCGTTAGAAGTTTCAAATTAAACAATTTTCAAAAATAACAAATGTGCGTAGCGTCCAAATCCAAACGTTCGGGTTTTTCGAAACTAGAAATTTTACTTCATGTTTAACCAAGGATTAAAAACACCCGGTAACAGTTTCAAAAGAATAACCATAACTAAATCTGTATACTCAAAATTTTAACCGCATTGAGAGGCATTTAGTTATAGCAACAACAACAGAAATTAATTGATGAATGCACTGATGAAATTGAATGGGAGAGAAACGGTGGAGCGGATCTGGACAAGAGTTTCCATTCGGCGCAGCACTAATTGCACAATTTATGATAATCACAGACGCGATTAGATTAGACAATGACGTTTGCGCTATTGAGTTATCGGGGTAATTAATTGTTTGCGAGTTATCAGGAAGAGTTAATCATTTCTGTTCAATAGAGTTCGGTGTGTTTCAATTATAGCAGATAAGTGACTGTTCAATGCCACGAACATATAAATTAATTCCACACACTCCATATCAAACACAATTATTAATAAAAATTAGACAACTCTCTTAGATGTAATAATAAATATTGAGATCGAGTAAATAGCACTTGGTATAAATAAAATTCTGAATACCTTTTTGATTTTTAAAAAAGTGTGTTTATTTTCGCAAAAATTGTTTCGCAAATTTATTGCTTCTTCAGGTGAATGAAAGTTTACAGTGAAATTAGAAATCTTAGAACTATATATATATATATATATATATATATATACATTAATTTCTTGAATTAATTTCTCATCTGGCACTTGGTGAAACATATTACATTATGTAAAGTTAATTAAAGGAAAGGCACTTGGTATTGTTTCACAATTAAATCTTTATTCCGACTAGTTTCGGTTTGTTAGACCATTTTCAAAGGAATGTACAGAAAAAATTATTTCCTAAGTATATATACAATATTTTTGTTTCAGGTAATAAGAGAAGTCAGAATTGGGGAGGAGATTTGGAATTCCCCAATTCTGACTTCTCTTATTACCTGAAACAAAAATATTGTATATATACTTAGGAAATATTTTTTTCTGTACATTCCTTTGAAAATGGTCTAACACCGAAACTAGTCGGAATAAAGATTTAATTGTGAAACATACCAAGTGCCTTTCCTTTAATTAACTTTACATATATACATTAACACTATTAACACTATGGTGGGGTGGATATTTTTAGTAGTGGGGAGTTTGACAGTTCTGATTGTTCATTGAGTAGGACGCCGGTTTTTACGAATCTGTTAATTTCCAAGTTTTCCAGTAGATTTAATTTCCTTCCTTTTTTTCTCTGTATGGAGGATCTGGAATTCCTTGTTGAAGCTGTGGTTTTCGGAGAGCAGGTGATTCGCGTAGGTTGAGGTGTTTTTCTGTTTTTCCCATGCACTTTTATGTTCTGCAATCCTTTCTCCAAATGACGAGCATTCTGTCCAATGTATATTTTTGGGCAGTCATTACATCTAAGCATATATACTCCACAACGATCGAGTTAGTTTATTTTATCTTTACTATTTTTAATTAGTTTACCTAGGCTATTATTAGTTTTAAATGCTATAAAATCAGCAAAGAAATAAAAAATTGGATATTATTCCAATTGTTTATTTCTTTGCTGATTTTATTACTTAGAGATCAATTAAAAGTAATGGAGGCATAATTGTTACTGTTTCTTAAATTAATTGAGGGACTGACTAAGTTTCTTATTATCTGGTTTTCTTTATTTTTTTACTAATTTTTCGATGGTAGATTTGTGAAATCCATTATACTCAGCTATTGTATGAATTATGTTTAGTTCTTTATTGAAATTTGTACTATCCATAGGTATTAAAAATAGTCTGTAAATCATTGATCTATATGCAGCCAGTTTATGTTATAATGGATGAAATGATTTATTGTGCAGTCAGTGTGAGTGGGTTTGTGGAAGATAGAAAAATGGTGTTTGTTTGTCACGTTTTGAATTGTTAAATCAAGAAAATTTATTATTTTTTCAACTTCTATTTCCATCGTAAATACGCTTGTAACTCAAACACTTTTTACTTTGTTTAACCGCTGAATCTTACATTTAATTGTGTGACTAGTTTCGACTATCTAGTAGTCATTCTCAAACTAAAGTAAATACAAATTACACGTTGAAAACTATTTATACGGCTTCGAAAAGAGGTATATTAGGTCAACCTGGTCATTAAGAAGGGAAATTCCGGGATTAATTCGGGCCTTGTGTATTTCTAGTGCTTCCAGTAAATCCATTTTACGACCTTTTTCGGCAAAATGGATTACTGAAAGTACATCCTCGCCAAAAGTGTGATTCTCTTCTAAAAGATGGTTAGCATAGGTAGAACTATTATGTATTAATCTAAAGGCTCGATTCTACGACCAGATTGCCCAATGTACACACCTTTACAATTTTCGCAGTTCAATTTATAAATGCCTGATCTAACTGGGGGATTAAGTTTTGTTTTTGGGTTGAAAATTATATTATTAAGTTTATGGGGCGTTTTTAATATTACATTAATGTTACATTTTTTAAGGATTTTTTTAATTTTACAACTTATTGTACCATAGTAGCTGATTGTTTTAAAATGTTGATTATCTATTGACCTAATTCTAGGGTAGAAGAATTTCTGCACCTCTTTCATTTCATAATCTGGTCGTTGAATCGAAATAAGATTGAAAGAACACGAGCGAGCCTTTAGATTAAAACATAATAGTTCTACCTATGCTAACCATCTTTTATAAGAGAATCACACTTTCGGCGAGGATGTACTTTCAGTAATCCATTTTGCCGAAAAAGGTCGTAAAATGGATTTACTGGAAGCACATGAAATACACAAGGCCCGAATTAATCCAGGAATTTCCCTACTTAATGACCAGGTTGACCTAATGTACACCCCTCTTTTCGAAGCCGTATAAATAGTTTTTAACGTGTAATTTGTATTTACTTTAGTTTTTTTCTTTTTAATTGGTTTATTTTAAACAATTACAATGACATATATATATACACATTTATTTTATAATAAGTGGTGATTTCGTCCAGCTTCATTGCAGTTGATTCCTTTGGTTTCATTCCTTTTGTCCTCGCCTCGTGATGTTGGCTTGATACCCGATCGCGGGCTAACGGTATTGAAGGATATTTGTTATTTTATTTTCGTGTTATTCCTTTAGTTTAATTTATTGTTTACAAGTAGATTTTTTATTTTTAGTTTGAGAATGACTACTAGATAGTCAAAACTAGTCACACAATTAAATGTAAGATTCGGTGGTTAAACAAAGTAAAAAGTGTTTTATTTACAAGTGTAATTAAGAGTGGTACATCTTAATTACACTTGTAAATAAAACACTTTTTACTTTGTGTGAAAGTGAACGCCTACAACACCAAACAGTCCATCGTAAATTTTATATTTTTATGAATTTTACTAAGGCTACTTCAAAAAGTATTTAACAATCGGTCAATCCCTTTGAATAGTACCAGTATGTCATCTACATACCTCCACCAATAAATAGCACTTGGTTTGTTTTACTAATTTATTTATTTCCTTAACTGGTTTCGATTTGTCGTCATTCTCAAGGAATACGTCGAAAGTGGTTGAAGAAATAAAGAAATATGCGAAATAACAGTGGTTTAAAATTAAACTCAATATTAATTGAAATGTTTCATCAAGTTATGAATGAAAACCAGATTATTATTAGAAGCTTTGAAGGCAACAAGTTTATTTCCATAACTTAAATCTTTAAACTACATTAATAAGAGTTAAGCAAGCTAAAAGACCGATGAGTGATAGGAAATTTCTAATCAAATTTCAAAATTGTTAAATTTTCAATTACCTGATGAAATTTACTAAATTTATGTTGATTGTTAGGGTTTTGAAAATTAGTCGAACGTGGAAATAGAATTAATTGTGAGACAAAAACCTCAGAAAGGGAGGGAGACCTTCAAGGGACAGGAAAATTAGAATAAAGAATAGTTGCATTGTTAAATTATTGTTTATGGTAGTAAAGAGCTGATTTAAGTAAGTAAAGCTTAATTACTACGGCATTCGTGGCACTCCCAATAAATGGTTAGAATCATACCTGTTATCTAGAAAACAATCAGTGAAATTGAGGAGTAATGCACAAGAAGTTGTATCAAGCGTCTTGGAGGGTACCATGGGTGTTCCCCAAGGCAGTATTTTAGGTCCCCTTTTATTCAACGTTTTTTTAAATGATATCAATTGCAATTCCGGAGTAGGCTGCCAAATTATAAACTACGAGGATGATACTAATATAATATTAACGGGTGAACATTTCGCGGACGTTGAATCAGTCGGCAACATTTATCTTAACAAACTCCAAACATGGTTCTATAATAACAAGTTATTACTAAATAAAGATAAAACCACATGTATGCAATTTAAAGTTAGTAATAGGATAGAAACTCAGAACTACATTTCTTTAAATAGTACAAACTACGAAGTCACTCAAACTTCAAAATTTCTTGTTATTACTATTGATGAGAATCTTAGCTACAAGAGTCATGTCAGTAATATCTCAGCAAAATTAAACCAAGCCTGCTACGGTCTACGAGTACTGTCAAAGTATACCAATCCGAGCATCACTCGAAATTTCTATTTTGCAAATTTTTTCTCCCATATGAAATACGGCATAATGTTCTGGGGTAGTAGGAGTAACCTTCAAACAATTTCAATTGCCCAAAAAACGAGCAATTCGAGTTATGTGCAAGATGAAGTATACTGAAAGCTGTAGAAACGTGTTCAGGGCAAATGGACTACTAACTTGCACTGGAGTGTATATATATATGAGTCAATGAAGTTTATGTGGAAACATAGACATCTATATGACGAGTATTCGATGCCATGTCTAGTGTTGTATTGACTAATGAGTCTTAGTCAATACAACACTAGACATGGCATCGAATACAACTACCCATATCATAAGTTGATATTCTATGAAAAGAGTCCATTATACAATAGTATAAAAATATATAACAACCTCCCCAAACATGTACGGGGCTCTACAACGTTTTCGAACTGAAAACAATCACTAAAGGAACTAGGACTAGTTTTTGAACCTTATAACATGGATGAGTATTTTCAATAATGATTATTTCTTGTAATTGACACTATTCCGTGCAACAAATGTATCTTAC
This sequence comes from Philonthus cognatus, assembly GCA_932526585.2. Lineage (NCBI taxonomy): Eukaryota > Metazoa > Arthropoda > Insecta > Coleoptera > Staphylinidae > Philonthus > Philonthus cognatus. The sequence continues at coordinate 80,954,514 of OW052245.1, read as the reverse complement.
TGTATATTCTGTTTTCATTGGAATAAAAACATATTATTAATATTATTATTATTACTTGTGATAATATATATATATATATATATATATAAATATATATATATATATATATATATATATATATATATATATATATTTATATATATAAATATATATATATATATATATATATATTTATATATATATATATATATATATATATATATATAAATATATATAGTAAATATTATTATCATACTAATAGAAATGCAGTTCAAATAAAAATAAAATAATCAGTCGAGTAAGTTTTTGTTATTTTTTTGTATTTGAGTGGATTATTTTACTAAAGCTAGATGTTCTTGTTCATATTAAAAAACCTGTTTTAAATATATAACAAAATAAATCGTGAAAATAAAACTTAAAGCTTTTGGCTGAAAGACCTATAGTCGATAGCCATTTTGTAACATTTTTGTTTAAATTAAGCACTAAATATTAGTTTTTTATTTATTATTTTATATAATGTACTATAAATTTCTATAAATAAAGAAATACACTAAAAACATTTTTTTTCTAATGACTAATACCTGAAATATTTGAATAACAAAATATTTATGAAATGTAAATATTTTGTTATTCAAATATAATATACATACCGGGTGTTGACTTGGCGGACGCAACATAGGAAATCGCATGTTAATTTTAAAGTGTTCAAATACTGGCTTTCCTATTTATTTAAGAGACAAAATGTACGTGACTTTCTTGTAGAGGAAAAAATTCTAAATCTATGAATGTTCACACTTAACACTTTACGTTTCTCCAAGTTAAAATAATTAAGAAAAAGTAATGTGATTTTATAAAAATAATGACACACCATGGTATTGATATAACAATTGCGGACATTCCCTGTCTTTTTTTAAGTTTAATTTAAAGCTTTAAAGAAGTGTTTTCCACTCCCAGACTAACCATGAAGTAAAATTTCGAGTTTAGAAATGCCCCATGAAAATTTGTCGAGGGTCGCGCAGCGACCCGAGACAAATTTTCTGGGCTTTTCTAAACTCGAAATTTTACCTCATGCGCCACGCTTATGAAACACTATAATATTGTCAAATTTATGTATATTCGAACTTCACTTAAGATTTGTGATTTATACGCGTGGCGCATGAAGTAAAATTTCGAGTTTAGAATAGCCCAGAAAATTTGTCTCGGGTCGCTGCGCGACCCTCGACAAATTTTCACGGGGCTTTTCTAAACTCGAAATTTTACTTCATGCTTAGTCTGGGAGTGGAAAACACTCGTTTAAAGCTTCAAATTAAACTCTTTTAAAAATAAACGAATTTCGGAAAATTAACAGCTAAAATAATTAAGAAAAAGTAATGTGATTTTATAAAAATAATGACATATAATGGAATTGATACAATTGCGGATATCCCCTGTTTTTTTAAAGTTTAATTTAAAACTGTAAACAAGTGTTTTCCACTCCCAGACTAAGCATGAAGTAAAATTTCGAGTTTAGAAAAGCCCCGTGAAAATTTGTCGAGGGTCGCGCAGCGACCCGAGACAAATTTTCTGGGCTTTTCTAAACTCGAAATTTTACTTCATGCGCCACGCGTACAAAACACTATATGACTGTCAAATTTATGTATATTCGAAATTTACTTAAAATCTGTGTTTTATACGCGTGACGCATAAAGAAAATTTCGAGTTTAGAAAAGCCCAGAAAATTTGTCTCAGGTCGCTGCGCGACCCTCTACAAATTTTCACGGGGCTTTTCTAAACTCGAAATTTTACTTCATGCTTAGTCTGGGAGTGGAAAACACTCGGTTAAAGCTTCGAATTAAACTCTTTTAAAAATAAACTATTGTCAGAAAATTAACAGCTAAAATAATTAAGAAAAAGTAATGTGATTTTATAAAAATAATGACATACAATGGAATTGATACAATTGCGGATATCCCCTGTTTTTCTTTAAGTTCAATTTAAAACTATAAACAAGTGTTTTCCACTCCCAGACTAAGCATGAAGTAAAATTTCGAGTTTAGAAAAGCCCCGTGAAAATTTGTCGAGGGTCGCGCAGCGACCCGAGACAAATTTTCTGGGCTTTTCTAAACTTGAAATTTTACTTCATGCGCCACGCGTATAAAACACTATATGACTGTCAAATTTATGTATATTCGAAATTTACTTAAAATCTGTGTTTTATACGCGTGGCGCATGAAGTAAAATTTCGACTAAGTCCTTATTTAGATTAGATTTAGTGGATTGCACCAGCATGTAATAAACCATGAGCACAAGAACTTGGTGGACTTAACTAACAACAACCGAAAATTGACTTAATGGATTTCACTTGTAAGCCGACGATATATTTTAGTTAAGAACCAACACACCATTACTTTTTAGCAGTTATGTTTAATTTAAACAAAACTCAATGCAAGAGGTAGTCCACGGGTGTTATAGGTTAGTTATTATAGAAGGGAGGTAAATTTAAATAAATATTCTAATTAAAGCGGTAATTCACTTTTTGTAAGTAAATATGTTATGCAAAAACAAGCCGCACGAAATTATTTGCAATGTAAATATTAACCCGTCAGCGAAAGAAAGTTGTTATCTTTGTGTTGAATTCAGTTGTTTGAGGCGCACCGCGCGCAGAAGTGTATATATGTATTGAAACTCGTTCATTAACTTTTGTCCTAATTAAATGTTGGAAACTGCCGGAGTTTACATTTCGGCGTGCAACTTTCTCGGAGAAATCCTTATTAAAACATCTCCAATTTGCCAACATCTTCACACTCTACTCTTCCTCCTTTACACAACACATTTTAATCCCACTACGAGACGCTTCCATAAGTGTCTGTCTTTGATTCTAGGCGATGTATATGTATGTTGGGTCCTCTCTGTATGTGGGTGTCACCTTTATTCATTCACCGTGTAATTGGACAGACGTATGATGCGAGAAGTTTGGAAGTTTAATTAAGTGTGAAGAGTAGATAACGTGAGTTCCCGGGATACATACGGGATGGTCCCCATTCCGGCAGCCGCAAATAGAGGGGAGCTCAAAAATGGGACGAGCGCTAACGGTCGGATTAAACTCGATGGATGTCTCTTCGCATTCTGATATTCCGATAAAGTTACCAACATATTCACGCGATATTTAAATTGCTTGTTACAAAGAGTTAGCCAGTTAATTTTATAATTTATCAACACAATTTAAAAATTAACAAAATTATCTTGAACAATTTTCTCATCTTTCACTAACTATGATTTAATAATGAAAACACTTAGTTAAATTTCACTAATACGCTGATCAAAACAATTAGCGGGTCACTAATTTGTGCCTCCATAAAATTCAAACGGGAAATTACATGCAAATAAAATTAAGGACATCTGAAAGACGCTCTATTTAATTGTTATAATTGACACATAGGGAAATATCAGCATCGCACACTTCCGGAGTATCCGTAAAAATAAACAAGAACTACCAAAACTAAAGTGAAATAATGTCTCCCAGATTTGATTCAAAGAGCTAGGAAAGCCTTGTTGAGATCAATATACAAACGAAAATGTTTGCAACTGATAGTTTGACTTAAGTTAAGTAAAAATGAGGCATCTCAACGAAGTGGAAGTTGTTCGTGCTATAACATTAATTGAAAATGGCGAAAGCCTTCGACAAGTTTCAAGAAACTTCAACGTAAGCCTGTCTGTGATTCAGCGATTGTGGAACAGGTACTTAGATACAGGTCAATATACCAGGCGAGGTGGGCAAGGTCGCAAGCGAAATACAACTCAACATCAAGACCGATTTTTACTGATTTCGAGTCTTCGCAATAGAGTTTCTACGGCGAAAGACCTCTTAATTTCCTTCAGGACGGCGCATGGAGTCACTGTATCAGACCAGACAATTAGGAATAGGTTGAGGGAATCAAATTTGAGGGCAAGACGACCCGTCCGAAAACCCTCTTTGACAAGCAAGGATTAATTTTGCTCGTGAACATGTCGCATGGCAACTTCGACAATGGAAGTCTGTGCTCTTCACGGATGAATCAAGGTTCCGTATTACTCATTGCGATGGCCGAGTACGTGTTTACAGATGCCCAGGAGAATGCTACGCTACGTACTGTCCAGGAAGTCGAAAATTTGGAGGTGGTTCAGTTATGGTTTGGGGTGGGATTAGTATCAACAGTAGAGCCGACCTTGTTGTAATTCCAGGAAATCTTAACGCTAATCTTTATGTTGACATGGTGTTAGGAGAACATGTTGTCCCTGTGGCATATGGAATAGGTCCTAACTTTTTTTTAATGCAGGATAACGCAAGACCACATACTGCCCGAATCACATTAGACTTCCAACAAGAACTGGAAATTCAAACAATGGTGTGGCCTGCTTTAAGTCCTGATTTAAATCCCATAGAGCATGTTTGGGATATGCTCGACAGACGTGTTCGTGGTCGCCCGCATCCTCATCAGACCATCCAGCAGCTAACGGCGGCTCTTATTGAAGAATGGGACGCTATACACAGGAAGACCTTCGAAGACTTTTGCGAAGCATGCTAAGACGGTGTAATGCCGCTATTCGTGCTATGGGAGCACATACTCGTTATTAAGTTACTACTTTATGTACAAAAGTTTACATTGACAATTAATTTAATTTCGTTTTGCACTTTGGTTTTGGTAGTTGTTGTTAATTATTACAGGTACTTTAAAAGTACGTGATGGTGCCACTTCCATATCTGCCAATTAAAACAATTAAATAGAGCGTCTTTCAGATATCCTTAATTTTATTTGCATGTAATTTCCCGTTTGAATTTTATGGAGGCACAAATTAGTGACCCGCTAATTGTTTTGAGCAGTGTATTAATATTAGTGAAATTTTACCAAGTGTTTTCTTTATTAAATCATTAACAAAATTATTGATTATATTTTCTGTTGTAATAATTCCTTAGAATTTGAGACAATATTGCTGAAAACAAATTATTGATTAAACTTAAATTCAATAATTTTTTTCAGCTTGTTATTTTTGCAGTTATTTTTTAATGACAGTAATTCTGATTCAAACAAGATAAATTCAAATTCAAAACTATTTGAATTCGAGAAAATAAGCTTACGCTTAATTCTGATTGTTGAAACACTTGTCCAACAATCAGAATTAGTGTCATTTTTTAAATATCAGTAATTTTAATAGCGACATATTTTGAAATAGTTTTGAAAACAATTACCAGTTTTATTTCAGATGCAAAACATGACTTTCAACAAGAATTTCCTGCTCTAGATCGGTGCAAAAATCCAATAAGGCTACCATAAGAAAAATTAAACTTTCATGTCAGTTTATTATTTTGGCATATGTTTTTTCGGGTACATTTAAAGTTTTAAGTTCAACATCTTTCTAATTAACAAAGTTTTCGGAAAAAGAAAATTTTGTCGATATTTTGTTTTCGCCATATTTTAGAAAGAAATAACTCATGATGAAATTTGACACCAAGGTTTAATTTAATATTAAAAAAGGAACATTTTTAGCTTATTCAACCGTCTTCGTATCTCTAACATTTACGAAATCACAATGACTAACACGCTAAAATAAACGATATATATACAGGGAACTTTTATTTTAAGTATACCGTGCGTTTTATTTAAGTATGGCCATAGGAATTTACATTGTAAAAATTGTACCCTTTGATAACTTTTGTTGTCGTACAAATCTGAAAAAATAAATGGTTTTATTGATATATTACCATTTTTTCTATTAAATCTACAATGCTAGAAGGACATAAACAAAGAATAAAATGTTTATTGTTGCTTTCAAAATTGAAATTAAGAATACAAATAATTAAGCCAAAAAATCAAATTGGCAAAAATGTCATACAATGCTGGGACATAAACAAAGAAAAAAAAATGTTTATTGTTGCTTTCAAAGTTGAAATAAAGAATAGAAATAATTACCCAAAAAAACAAATTGGCGAAAATGTCATAATGTAAGTATTTGTTTTGCTAAACTTGGAAGCTAAAATAAAGAATTCTAACATATATATGTATTTCTAACAAGTTCAAACATTTCACAATATTTTAGTGTTTTATACGCGTGGCGCATGAAGTAAAATTTCGAGTTTAGAAAAGCCCAGAAAATTTGTCTCGGGTCGCTGCGCGACCCGAGACAAATTTTCACGGGGCTTTTCTAAACTCGAAATTTTACTTCATGCTTAGTCTGGGAGTGGAAAACACTCGTTTAAACCTTCAAATTAAAATTAAAAAAGAAGCAAGGAATATCTAAAGTTTTACAGACTTATAAAAGTTTTCTATTTTATTCTACTGTGCGTATTATTTACACTGTAAAAATGTACCCCTTGTTAACTTTTGTTGGCGTACAAATTAGAAAAAAAAAGGGTTTTATTGATAAATCACCATTTTTTCTATGAAATGTACAATGCTAGAAGGACATAAACAAAGAAAAAAATGTTTATTGTTGCTTTCAAAGTTGAAATTAAGAATACAAATAATTAAGCCAAAAATTCAAATTGGCAAAAATGTCATACTGTTTGTTTTGCTAAACTTGAAAGCTATAATATAGAATTCTAACATATTTATGTCCTTCTAACAAGTTCAAACATTTCACAATATTCTAGTGTTGTATACGCGTGGCGCATGAAGTAAACTTTCGAGTTTAGAAAAGGTCAGAAAATTTGTCTCGGGTCGCTGCGCGACCCTCGACAAATTTTCACGGGGCTTTTCTAAACTCGAAATTTTACTTCATGCTTAGTCTAGGAGTGGAAAACACTCGTTCAAAGCTTCAAATTGAACTTACAAAAAAAAACAAGTATTATCTAAAGTTTTACACTCTATAAAAGTTTTCTATTTTATTCTACAGTCCGTTTTATTTACACTGTAAAAAATGTACCCCTTGTTAACATTTGTTGTGGTACAAATTTAAAATAAAAATAGTTTTATTGATAAATCACTAATTTTTCTACGAAATGTACAATGCTAGGTCATAAACAACGAAAAAAACGTTTATTGTTGCTTTCAAAGATAAAATTAAGAATACAAATAATTAAGCCAAAAAATCAACAAAATGTTATAATGTAAGTATTTGTTTTGCTAAACTTGAAAGTTAAAATAAAGAATTCTCACATATTTATGTCGTTCTAACAATGAATATTTCGTAGAAAAGTGTTTGATTAATTATTAAAAACAAAAAATTGTTTTAAATTTGGACGACAACAAAAGTTAATATGGGGTACAATTTTTACTATGTAAATCTTTATGGCTATACTTAAATAAATAAATATATATAAAAGTATATACCGTATATACCGATGGATACGTTGCTAATTTTCAGACAATTAGTCTCTGTAGAAAAGTTTAATTTCAAGTTTTTAACAAGTGTTTCCTCTCTTTGATTAAGTATGAAGTAAAATTTCGAGTTTAGGAAAGCCTGAACATTTTGTTCGGTGGATCGGCGCAGCGGAGTGACCAAACAAAATTTTCAGGCTTTCCTAAACTCAAAATTTTACTTCTTAGGTTCAAGATATACTTTTTTATTATGCAAATTTAGAAGTATATTTTATACTTCACAATATTTAATTATTTTATATGCGTCGCGCATGAAGCTTCGATTCAATTTTTTTTAGATAATAAATAAAATTGTTCGAGGTTTGAATTAATTACAGCAATGTATTATTAGTTTACCAAATGATTAATAAGATAAAAGTGAACGATATAATTAGAGCCATTTTTTTAATTGCATACCGGGTGTTGACTTAGCGGACGCAACATAGGAAATCCCATGTAAATTTTGAAATGTTCAAATTTTGGCTCCGCTATTTATTTTAGAAACAAAATGCATTTACCTGTTTTGTAGAGGCATGTCATTATTTTGATAAAATCACATTACTTTTTCTTAACTATTTTAGCTGTGAATTTTCGGACATTAGCTCTTTTCAAAAGAGTTCAATTTGAAGCGTTAAACGAGTGTTTTCCACTCCCAGACTAAGCATGAAGTAAAATTTCGAGTTTAGAAAAGCCCCGTGAAAATTTGTCGAGGGTCGCGCAGCGACCCGAGACAAATTTTCTGGGCTTTTCTAAACTCGAAATTTTACTTCATGCGCCACGCGTATAAAACACAGATTTTAAGTGAAGTTTGAATATACATAAATTTAATAATATTATAGTGGAAAACATTTTTATAAAGCTTTAAATTGAACTTAAAAAAAGAAAACAGAGAATATTCGCAATTGTTGTATTAATTCAATCGTATGTCATTATGTTAATAAAATCACATTACTTCTTCTGAATTATTTTAACTTAGAGAAGCATAAAGTGTTAAGTGTGAACATTCATAAATTTAAAACTTTTCCTTCTACAAAAAAGTAAAATACAATTTGTCTCTAAAATAAATAGAGAAGCCAATATTTGAACACTTTAAAATTAACATGCGATTTCCTACGTTGCGTTCGCCAAGTCAACACCTGGTATAAGCTAATAATGTTCTAAAAACAATAAATTAGAATTTAGCAAGTACTACGAAAAATATGAATTATTATTTATTTCTTATAATAAAGTGAAGAGATGATTATTTTTACAAATATGCACAACTAGGATTACGCAATTTTGCTGAAATTAGAAAATTCCATAAAGTGGTCGGAGAAGGAAATTATTAGGAAATGGAAATGCGCTCCATGCGGTCATGTTTGAATGAAAGTTTTGTTTGTGCGCCCTCATCGAGATAGCTGCAGGATAGGAACTGATCCATTGTGATCTGGATATAAAAGAAGGATATTACATACTCTTGATTGGAAAAAAAACATGTTTTTTACAGACGAATAAATCTGAAATTATTCAGGTTTTAATTAACAAGAATCATACGTTTCCAATTGAAATTTAGACCCAATTGTAATCTGGGAGTGGAAAACACACAAAGCTTCAAATTGAATACTTTTAATAAAGCTTATGCAAATGTATACTTAATATAAAAATTCTTTATATATTCGTTAAGCACAATTTTTGAGGCAAAGAACCAGATTTATCAAATGTTTACATTTTCTCCTGTTTTGTTGAATTAAAAAATAAAACAGTGACGAAATTAATATACTTAAAAGTGACCCTAGCCTTTGGACACATTAGTAATAAGTGCTCAAAAGCTAAGTTATTCCATATTTTCTTAAAGTGTATTTATTGAAGCAATAATCTAGAGGTAATAAAAACTACAATGTATTTATTTCACTGGCATTTAATGCTTTAAGGTCAATATTATTACTTTATAGTTTTTAATTTTTGAGAATTTTATTTTTCATTTGGATATAAACATATTCATGAGAATTCGAATCATATTTTTTTTATTTCGAACAATTTACAGCCCAGTGTTATAGTTTTCAATTTTTAAGAATTTCATATTTAACTAGGACACATTTAGGCTTACAAAATATTTACTGAAAATAAAATATTCACTCATTATTCTGCAAGATCTTGTTACCTTATGTATTATAAGGTAACAAGATCCTGCAGAATAATGAGTAAATATTTTATTTATATATATAACAAATCTCAATTATCAGAGGACAATACAAAATAATTAATTACATTGTTGTTTATAATCAATAGATATAAATAAAATAAACTTCCTCTTGATAACTGGCTATCGACCAGAGGTCTTTCCGCCGTAAATGTATATAAAAATCGAATTACTGATTTTTATATACAGTTTTTTTTAATGCAAAATAACGTTTTTTTTCAATAATGATAGTGAAGTGGACTAAAAATTAAGTGATATTGACATTTACTAAAAAGCACATGATCTCATTCCCCCTTTCAAGTGAAGAGTGAATCTCTACTTTATCTGTAGACTAATTTGATCATTTATGAAATATTTTGGTACATAATATTTTAGGAGATATTTCTACTTAATCACTCCAGCAAAGAACCCACTAAACTATTTTTTATTCTTACATATTTCCACGTAATTTAATGACTATACATTTCTAAAATAACACTACTAGAAATAATGATTGCGTTTCAGATGCTCAATCCACAAACCAATTAAACACCGCCTAATGACTTACCATAATTAATCTTTTCCCACATACACATGCACATTCATGCTTCCCCCGCTTTATTTTTACCACGATGCATTGACCCAAATACCCTGTACTTAATTAGAGAGGCGTGTAGTGGATGCGGGGACGCGGAAATCGCACTTGCACGACCTAGGGTTTTTCGAAAATTGTCGGATTTGGGGTTGTGATTGATTCAATTTGCAATTTCTCCGAATCGAGGAGTGTTTCGAAGGGCGCATGTCGCCCGTGCACGTGCTGTGCCTCGCGACGCCGACCGACGCTCAGTTGTACGCGACGCGGCGTCGACGTCGCGACGTTCATCCCTCGTTAGAGCTCCGCAGACGGTGAAATACGCGCGCGTAGCGAAGAGATTAACTTAGAAAAATATGCATATGTTGCGCGAAATTAATTATTTGAGAAGAAGATTTAGTTTGAATTGATTGAGCCTTAGTAAGTACTTTAATATTATTTTTTGTGTTTAATCTATGTTAAAACTTGGAAAATATATTATACTAGATTTATTAATTTATAATGTTTGTAAAAATGTAATTTCCTGTACTTCTTGCGAATGACTAAAAGTCGAAACTAGTTGGAATAGAAAACCAATATATTAGTGAAATTTAACCAAATGTTTTCTTTATACGCGCGCATAGCGAATAGTTTAACTTAGAAGAATGTGCATATGTTGCGCGAAATTAATTATTTGAGAAGAAGAATTAGTTTGAATTGATTGAGCCTTAGTAAGTACTTTAGTATTATTTTTTGTGTTAAATCTATATTAAAACTTGGAAAATATTTTATAATAATTTATTAATTTATAATGTTTGTAAAAATGTAATTTTAATTGTATTAAGACAGACATTAAGATTAAACTTTCCTTAAAGTATGCCTATTTTTTTAAAAATATTTCATCCCTAAACAACGAAGTAATTAGGACGGCAGTATGCTTAGTTTTATACGTTTAGAGAGCGGTCGACTTCCTCTTAAGCGTATACATATTTGTTATTTTTCTTAGTTTATTTTATGTACAATTATTATTTTATTTTTCTTGTGGTTATAAAATTTTGTCAAAATGTATTTTTTAAAAAAACAAGGAATATCTAAAGATATAAAGAAACTAGGCTGAATTTGGAAAACGTATACTTTGAAGAAAAACGTTCATATATTACAGTAAATATATTGGGTAGCTGTACATATTAATTTAAGCTCGATATCTTAATTAACAAAAAAAAAATGTTTCCCTTGCATGTACTCCATGTTTTCATATTTGTACTTTGTACCTTTCCTTCTAAATTCCTCAAATATTTTCTTACATTTCGCCCAGTTAAATGGAAGGAGCTCTATCATTAAACGTGTTCTCGAATATTTTTCATCTTTCACAAAATAACATCATTACTTAGCCTTCGAAAACCTGAACAACCAAATGGAAAAATCCACTTGGGATTTTTTTTGTATACGACGAAAATCTTATTTGGGTAAAATACTTCTTCATCCGGATCTTACTTAAAAGTCGGTGTATTGAATTAATGCGCATCCAGAGATTTTTCTCAAGTAATTACATTTCCAGTTTTGCGTTGCGGTAATGTAATTAAGGGCCAAGACGCTCTTATTCCGACAACGTGACGAAATCAATCCGTTTATGGGCCTCTTTGCCGAAACTCAATTACCCGGCCCGCCCTCGTCATCCGCAGAAAAAGAATTTGAATAATTGTATCACATTCCGGAATTGATAGCTGAGAAGGGGACGGAGAACGAGGCGAGGCTTAAAAAAATATATTTTTTTTTTGTTGTTTATTTGGCCTTGGTATCTAGACCATTAGCCATCAATCTATTTATATATTTAACATTTTAATGTATGTATAACCAATTCTAATTTCGATATATAACCATTTACTCCTGAAACAACATAAACTCATTCACACTATATCCATGGACCCGGATGAAATAATTTATTATTCATAAATTATTCCACTGGACGGGATTCGAACCCGCAACCTCTTGGTCTGTGGGCAGGGTCTCTACCCACTCGGCCACCGAGGCCCCAAAATTAATATTAAATCGTGTTTACTAGTGCAGAAAATAAAAAAGGAGATCCTTGACATTGATCAAATTTTGAAAATAATAATAAGTAAGAGATTTTTGTTTAGTTTCAAGCACTTCAGTTAAAACTTGTTAGTTTCCATCCTTTATTAGAGTTCAAAGTTTAAAGTTGTAATGTTCATTAAAAATAAATGATATTTAATAACTTTTACCTTTAAACTGATAGAATATTATCATTCATGAGAGTTGTCTAAAATTATGCGATAAATAATTCCGCCAATCAAAACTCCCCTCATAAATATTTATGTCCCTCAGCGAAGCCCACAAAATATCGAAATATATAAAGTTTCAACAGCGTAATATCATTCAACATATTAATTTCACTTATCCTTATTAACTCAAACAACCTCCCCAATCTTTTCCCTCCACCCTCCGCGCGCATTAATTAAACCCCTTGTTTATCTCGAAAATTCAGTGTTTGCCTCAAAGTGGATAAAATTCCTCCTCGGTGGTAAATTGATTACGCAGAATTTTATTAACTAAATTACGCCCCCGCGTGCGGATTCCGGGCGGGCGACAAACTTGAAATTTTTATTAGGCAAACTTGGACAATAAAAAAAAAAGAACTGGGCGAAGCAAAAACTTAATTAAGGACCAGGGGGAATAATTGTCTGTGATGAGCTGTAAACTCGATTAAGCGAGCGGTCCTTGAAAGTTTTACTTTTTAAATGCGCCGATGGAAATTGCGTTCGAATGGAGACCGAATGAAGTTTCCTCTGGGATTGATTACGTGTGGTTTTAATGGGATTTGTGGTAATTGATTGATGAGAAAATCGGGGTATTCTTTGTGATTTTTTCTTTACAGTGATGTATCTTTGTAGTGCATCTAAAGTAATTGACTTAATGTTTAATAAATTATTAGGCTTTCGCGGTTTTCATAAAAGTGTTCAATTTGAAGCTTCCAACCAGAGCTGGGACGAATCCTCAAAAAGGGATTAGAATCAGGAATCCCATTCACCTAATATGATTTAAACCACAATTTGTCGAATGAAGGATTTGTAAGAGAAAAATATAATTTGAATCAAGGATTAGAAGCAAGGACGCATCTTTAAAAAAAAAATTAGAATCACGAATCTCAATCACCTAACATGGTTTAAATCACAAATACTCGAATAAAGGATTCTTGGCAGAAAAATATGATTTAATAATAATAATAATTATAAATCATTTATTGACAAATTGCATATTTACAATGATATAAACATAACTACAAAGGAAAACTGACTTAACAATATATATCTGATGCATTTGTCAAAGGGACTTAGATCATTCACAGCATTCGGGGTAAACCTATTGCTGTGATTGGTCTTTCTCTAAGCCCATACCATGAAAAAAATACCTTAAATTTAACATCGGATTTTAAGAAAACTAATAAATAAAAACATTTATACATGAAAAATCTTCTTAAAATATTTATTTTATTTCTAAATGAATAAGCTTATTGTTGCTGAAAATTTGATAACATATCTTTATATTTTAATTTAAAACCTGATAAATTAGTGTGTGCGAATGGTACCGAGTTCATGCAATGAACTATCGTATAAAAAACCTCTTTTGAATAACTGCAGTCTATGATTTGGCGTTGATAGTTGTCCTTTGTTCCTAATATTGTGGATATCGCTTCGAAACCGAATTTTATTATATAGATATGGTGGGCATTTTGTAAGTTAAATTTTGTAATCAAAACATGCGCTATGTAACCTGTGTCTTATACGCGTGGCGCATGAAGTAAAATTTCGAGTTTAGAAAATCCCGGGAAAATTTGTCGAGGGTCGCGCAGCAACCCGAGACAAATTTTCTGGGCTTTTCTAAACTCGAAATTTTACTTCATGCGCCACGCGTATAAAACACTAAAATATTATGAAATTAATGTATATTTAAACTGCACTTAGAACCTGTTTCTTATACGCGTGGCGCATGAAGTAAAATTTCGAGTTTAGAAGAGCCCAGAAAATTTGTCTCGGGTCGCTGCGCGACCCTCGACAAATTTTCACGGGTCTTTTCTAAACTCGAAATTTTACTTCATGCTCAGTCTGGGAGTAAAAAACACTCGTTTAAAGCTTCAAATTAAACTTAAAAAAAAAACAAGGAATGTCGGAAAATTTTGCAAATTCCTCCGGAGCAAACAGATAAAGGGAGTTTTTCTTTTAAATTTAGCCTATTTTCTCTAAATCTTGAGATATTCCTTGTTTTTTTTTTTGTAAGTTCAATTTAAAGCTAAAACAAGTATTTTCCACTCGCAGACTAAGCATGGAGTAAAATTTCGAGTTTAGAAAAGCCCGGGAAAATTTGTCGAGGGTCGCGCAGCAACCCGAGACAAATTTTCTGGGCTTTTCTAAACTCGAAATTTTACTTCATGCGCCACGCGTATAAAACACTAAAATATTGTGAAATTTGTATATTCGAACTGCACTTAAAATCTGTGTTTTATACGCGTGGAGCATGAAGTAAAATTTCGAGTTTAGAAAAGCCCAGAAAATTTGTCACGGGGCTTTTCAAAACTCGAAATTTTACTTCATGCTTAGTCTGGGAGTGGAAAACACTCGTTTAAAGCTTCAAATTGCAGTCTTGTAAGAAACAACGGATGTCGGAAAATATTTCATATTCCTCCGGAGCAAACAGAAACAGGGAGTTTTTCTTTTAAGTATATCTATTCCAAATTCACCCTAATTTCTGTAAATCTTGAGATAAATTATTTTTGTAAGTTCAATTTGAAGCTTAAACGAGTGTTTTCCACTCCCAGACTAAGCATGAAGTAAAATTTCTAGTTTAGAAAAGCCCCATGAAAATTTGTCGAGGGTCGCGTAGCGACCCGAGACAAATTTTCTGGGCTTTTCTAAACTCGAAATTTTACTTCATGCGCCACGCGTAAAAACTAAAATATTGTAAAATGTATGTATATTCGAACTTCACTTGAAATCTGTGTTTTATACGCGTGGCGCATGAAGTGAAATTTAGAGTTTAGAAAAGCCCAGAAAATTTGTCTCGGGTCGCTGCGCGACCCTCGACAAATTTTCACGGGGCTTTTCTAAACTCGAAATTTTACTTCATGCTTAGTCTGGGAGTGGAAAACACTCGTTTAAAGCTTCAAATTGCAGTCTTGTAAGAAACAACGGGGATGTCGGAAAATATTTCATATTCCTCCGGAGCAAACAGAAACAGGGAGTTTTTCTTTTAAGTATATCTATTCCAAATTCAGCCTAATTTCTGTAAATCTTGAGATATATTATTTTTGTAAGTTCAATTTGAAGCTTAAACGAGTGTTTTCCACTCCCAGACTAAGCATGAAGTAAAATTTCGAGTTTAGAAAAGCCCCATGAAAATTTGTCTCGGGTCGCGTAGCGACCCGAGACAAATTTTCTGGGCTTTTCTAAACTCGAAATTTTACTTCATGCGCCACGCGTATAAAACACCATAATATTGACAAATTTATGTATATTTGAACTTGACTTAAAATCTGTGTTTAATACGCGTGGCGCATGAAGTAAAATTTCGAGTTTAGAAAAGCCCAGAAAATTTGTCTCGGGTCGCTGTGCGACCCTCGACAAATTTTCACGGGGCTTTTCTAAACTCGAAATTTTACTTCATGCTTAGTCTGGGAGTGGAAAACACTCGTTTAAAGCTTCAAATTCCAGTCTTGTAAGAAACAACGGATGTCGGAAAATTTTATATATTCCTCCGGAGCAAACAGATACAGGGAGTTTTTCTTTTAAGTATATGTATTCCAATTCAGCCCAATTTCTGTAAATCTTAATATATTCCATATATTAGTCTAAGACATGACTTTTGCATCCTCTGTATCCTATCGGAATCGCGTTTATCGAAACAATAATTATAAATTGTGTTGCAATAATTAAAATTGGATAGCACCAGCGCATCATACAAAGTTATTTTTGTCTGAGTGTCCATTAATTTACGGTTGATGTATAATGTCTTGAGTGTAATATATGCCCTTTTTAGTATACTATTGGTATTCTGTTTAAATTTTAATTCTGAATCGAGGTAAAGTCCTAAGTTTTTTTACACAGACACCGACAGGTATTCTAGTTCCATTGATTGTTCCATTGAAGTTGGCCTCAGCAATTTTTTTTTGCTTTTACTGAACTGAAAAATATTAATTTTGTCTTGGTGTTGTTTATGTGCGAAGCATGTTGAGAGGAATATTTAATAATACTATTGATGTCTTTATTTAACATATTTTGAGCATTTTGTATCTCTTCTAGGTTGAATGAAATGTACAGCTGCAGATCGTCAGCATATACGTGATATGATGAATATTTGATAATAGAAGGTAGCGACACAGTGTAAAGCGCGTATATCAGAGGGCCTAGTATGGTACCCTGACCAACACCACAGTTTGTGTTAAGGAACGTCGATCTTATGTTTTCTACACTTACTATTTGCTTTCTGTTAATAAAGAAGTTCGATAATAATTTATTTGCTTCTTCAGTAAATCCTACATGGCCAATAATGGATTCTATAATTCGATGATTTAATCTGTCAAAAGCTTTGCTGTAGTCAATTAACACTAGAGCTGTAATTTTGCCTGCATCAGTTGCACGTATGATGTCATCTATTATGTGAGTAAGTGCAGAATTACAACTAACATATAACCTGATCTAAATCCAGACTGAAATTGAGGTAAAATGTTGTGTTTCGACAAGTGATTTCGTATTTGGATATCTAGAATTTTTTCTAAAACTTTTGATAAAACCGGAAGAATGTTTATCGGTCTTAGGTCCTTATACTCTACCGGATTCCAAATATATAGTTATATGTACTTAGTAATAAGTTAAAATAAAAAAAAAATGTATACAAATAATAAAAATTGATGATGGCTAATAGTCTAGTAACTAAGGCCAGGCAAAAGCCAAAACCCAATAAAGACTCTACCGGATTTTTTATTTTTGGTATCGGTATCACCAGTTATCCAATTATCCGGGAATGTTGAGGTAAGAATGCATTCATTTATTATGTGTGTGATATAATCGGAAAGTGGTGCAGAGAACAGCTTTAGTACACTTACACTAATTCCGTCTGTGCCAATGGCATTCGATTTTATATTATTGATAATTTGCACCAATTCCATGTTTGATACGGTGGTGAATCTATGTTCGCTGTCAAATTGTTTCATTTTATTTTCTTTATAATATCTAATGATATTTTCATCCACTGGTAATTGTTCGATTTCCCATACTAAATATTTATTTATTTAGTTAGGTTTTTTTAGGTGCTCTGGGACAACTGCACTCATTTTCGCATAAATGTTTTGTTTTCTTAACTCAGACCATATTTGTTTTTTATTTTCCTTGCAGTTTAGTATTTTAAATTGTAGATAAGCTTTTTTTCGGCCTTAATCGCCTTATTTACTACATTTCTCATTGACTTATAAAATTCGAAGTGTG
Organism: Philonthus cognatus; assembly: GCA_932526585.2. Taxonomy (NCBI): domain Eukaryota; kingdom Metazoa; phylum Arthropoda; class Insecta; order Coleoptera; family Staphylinidae; genus Philonthus; species Philonthus cognatus. Next base: position 80,936,997 of record OW052245.1, on the reverse strand, counting down.
CAGGATTGTTTGTTCGTTTATACCTTTTACAAGCATTTTCTCTTAGTTTAATCATTTCTCTAATGGTGTATGTCACCCATGGAGATGGTTTTCTTCTGACTTTAATTTTTTTAAGAGGAGCATGTTTTTCCAATAGACCTAAAATGTTATTATTAAAGAAAGTGATTTTATTGTTTACATTATGAATATCAAATATGTGATAGCAATCTAGTTTGTAACAGTCTGAGATAAAATCATTATGATTTATATTGTTAATCTCTCGTACTTCTATTATTTTTTGTGGTGTTTTCGGTACAATTATTGAAAATTCGCAATACACTAAAAAGTGGTCGGATAAGCCGTGTGTGTCTACAACTCCACTGTTATTTATACTGTTATGTTGGTTTGTTATTATAATATCCATTAATGATTCAGTTGTTGTGGTAACGCGGGTCGGTTCAAAAATAATTTGTTTACGTGATAACGAGTTCAAAAATGAATCAAATGTATTACTTGCTTTTGTTATGTTTAATAAATTTACATTAAAGTCACCCAAACATACAACATAGTCATTGGTTAGACTATGCTGTAACGCATGTTTTTCAAAATTGTTTAAGAACTCTAAAATTTCCCTGAGGAGGTTTATAAACGACTCAAACAGCGATAGATTTATGATTACTAATTACTTTAATCCCTGGGTCTTCAAACTATCTTTTTCGCGGGCCACAAATACAATTCTAGATAATAAAGTCGGCCAAGATCCGATTAATTTTATAAAATTATGAAAAATTTAAGGAACAATTGTTACAGTATTTCAAAATATGACATTTACAAAAAAAATTACAAACTTTAAAGCGTTGCTTTAATCCAACGCTGTTCGATCGATTGATTTATTTCTGAGCCAATAACAAAGTAGTGTAAGCTATTTTTGATGTACAACGCTATTCCTCCACCACGACTTGGGCGATCACTTCTTAAGAAGTTAAATCCATTTAGAATAAACGACTCAGTAGAGTGAGAATCAGTTAACCAGGTTTCCGAAATAGCTATTATGTTAGCATTGATACATTCAAGGTTAGCTTGAAAACTATGAAATTTATTTGCAAGTGATCGTATGTTTATATGACACAGTTTAAGTAAATTTTTGTTCATTTTAAATCACGTTAGAAATACTCTCACATTCATTCAAACATATATATATATATATATATATATATATATATATATACATACACAACTACATATAATTATATTATTAATAGTTATTTCTTTTTATTTTGCATTCTAGTCTTCATCCCCTCAGCAATTTTTGCCTGCTGTACTGCATTTTTTTTAGCCTGGTCATCCACGTCATACTCTTCATCATCCTCATTAACGGTTTTTGGTTCTAAAAGTTCGGCGAGGTTGTATTTAACGCCATTTATAAGAACAGGCGACGTGTAGAGTTTTGCTTGTTTTCCGGCGTTTATTGCTTCACGATAAAATGGAAGCAGTAGGTTTCTTTGTCGACGCTCTTCTGAAGTTAGGTCGTTGCTTATATATATATATATATATATATATATCTTAGATCCTTTAAGTTTCCTCGCATTGTTAAGCATTTGCGACTTTGCATTATATCTAATAAATTCTATCAATATAGGTTTTTTTTCATTCTTCCCCAGTATAGTTATATTACTTATATCATTATTAGAGATTACCGTCCCAAGTTTTTCATTTAAAAAATCTAAAATTTTTTGAGAATCGATTTTGTTATCGGCAACGTTAGGGGGTAATCCATGTACAACAACATTGTTCTTTTTAAGCTTCTGTTTTAGTTGTACTATTTTTGATTTCAATAATTCGTTTTCATTCTTTAACGCATCAATTTGTGGCAAGATGTCAATATGAAGTTTTTTATTTATTTGTGTGTTCATTAATAAGTTCTCTGACATCGTTTAGTGAAAAATTCATAATATATTATATTTATATTTCTATATTGTGAGTTGTTAATTGTTTTACACTTAGGGAAAGACAGGGAGACTCGCTTCACGGATTATAATTCTATTTTTCGAATCACCGATACAAAACCTTTAAAAGCAAATTTGAATTGCAACCATTAACATTTTTAATATCGCCACTAGTTTATATGAACAAAAATGTTCAAAACCCAATTATTTATTGTAAACAGTGAACATCGGTGATAGCATACTAAATATCTGATTCCGTGTTATTGTACTTGAAGTTCATGTGTATGTGTTTTTAAATTTTACGACATTCGTTGTGTTTTAAAAGAGTGCAATTTGGAGCTTGAAACGAGTGTTTTCTACTCCCAGACTAAGCATGAAGTAAAATTTCGAGTTTAGAAAAGCCCCGTGAGAATTTCTCGAGGGTCGCGCAGCGACCCGAGACAAATTTTCTGGGCTTTTCTAAACTCGAAATTTTACTTCATGCGCCACGCGTATAAAACACTGATTTCAAGTGAGGTTTAAATATACATAAATTTCACAGTATTTTAGTGTTTGATACGCGTGGCGCATGAAGTAAAATTTCGAGTTTAGAAAAGCCCAGAAAATTTGTCTCGGGTCGCTGCGCGACCCTCGACAAATTTTCACGGGGCTTTTCTAAACTCGAAATTTTACTTCATGCTTAGTCTGGGAGTGGAAAACACTCGTTTAAGCTTTAAATTGAACTTACAAAAAAAAATATCTCAAGATTTACAGAAAATAGGCTGAATTCGGAATACGTATACTTACAAGAAAAACCTGCTTGCTCCGAAGGAATATGAACAATTTTTTGACATTCGTTGTTATTTAATAGACTGCAATTTGAAGCTTTAAACGAGTGTTTTCCACTCCCAGACTAAGCATGAAGTAAAATTTCGAGTTTAGAAAAGCCCCGTGAAAATTTGTCGAGGGTCGCGCAGCGACCCGAGACAAATTTTCTGGGCTTTTCTAAACTCGAAATTTTACTTCATGCGCCACGCGTATAAAGCACTGATTTCAAGTGAGGTTTAAATATACATACATTTCACAGTATTTTAGTGTTTTATACGCGTGGCGCATGAAGTAAAATTTCGAGTTTAGAAAAGCCAAGAAAATTTGTCTCGGGTCGCTGCGCGACCCTCGACAATTTTTCACGGGGCTTTTCTAAACTCGAAATTTTACTTCATGCTTAGTCTGAGAGTCGAAAACACTCGTTTAAGCTTCAAATTGAACTTACAAAAAAAATACAAGAAATATCTCAAGATTTACAGAATAAAGGCTGAATTTGTAATACCTATACTTAAAAGAAAAACCTGTTTGCTCCGAAGGAATATGAACAATTCAACAATTTTTTGACATTCGTTGTATTTTAAAAGACTGCAGTTTGAAGCTTTAAACGAGTGTTTTCCACTCCTAGACTAAGCATGAAGTAAAATTTCGAGTTTAGAAAAGCCCCGTGAAAATTTGTCGAGGGTCGCGCAGCGACCCGAGACAAATTTTCTGGGCTTTTCTAAACTCGAAATTTTACTTCATGCGCCACGCGTAAAAAACACTGATTTTAAGTGAGGTTTAAATATACATAAATTTCACAGTATTTTAGTGTTTTATACGCGTGGCGCATGAAGTAAAATTTCGAGTTTAGAAAAGCCCAGAAAATTTGTCTCGGGTCGCTGCGCGACCCTCGACAAATTTTCACGGGGCTTTTCTAAACTCGAAATTTTACTTCATGCTTAATCTGGGAGTGGAAAACACTCGTTTAAGCTTCAAATTGAACTTACAAAAAAATAACAAGGAATATCTCAAGATTTACAGAAAATAGGCTGAGTTTGGAATACGTATACTTAAACAAAAAACCTGTTTGCTCCGAAGGAATATGAACAATTTTTTTGCATTCGTTGTTTCTTAAAAGACTGCAATTTAAAGCTTTAAACGAGTGTTTTCCACTCCCAGACTAAGCATGAAGTAAAATTTCGAGTTTAGAAAAGCCCCGCGTAGAAAATTTGTCGAGGGTCGCGCAGCGACCCGAGACAAATTTTCACGGGGCTTTTCTAAACTCGAAATTTTACTTCATGCGCCACGCGTATAAAACACTGATATATTGTGAGCTCTATGCATATTTGAACCTCACTTGACATCAGTGTTTTATACGCGTGGCGCATGAAGTAAAATTTCGAGTTTAGAAAAGCCCTGAAAATTTGTCTCGGGTCGCTGCGCGACCCACGACAAATTTTCACGGGGCTTTTCTAAACTCGAAATTTTACTTCATGCTTAGTCTAAGAGTGGAAAACACTCGTTTAAGCTTTAAATTGAACTTACAAAAAAAATACAAGGAATATCTCAAGATTTACAGAAAATCGGCTAAATTTGGAATACGTATACTTAAAAGAAAAACCTCTTTGCTCCGAAGGAATATGAACAATTTTTTGACATTCGTTGTTTTTTAAAAGACTGCAATTTGAAGCTTTAAACTAGTGTTTTCCACTCCCAGACTAAGCATGAAGTAAAATTTCGAGTTTAGAAAAGCCCTGTGAAAATTTGTCGAGGGTCGCGCAGCGACCCGAGGCAAATTTTCTGGGCTTTTCTAAACTCGAAATTTTACTTCATGCGTCACGCGTATAAAACACTAATTTAATGTGTCTTTCAGAATATACGTCTCTAGCATACTGATTTAGTAGTATACTTTGAACTTCACTTGAAATCAATGTTTTATACGCGTAGCGCATGAAGTAAAATTTAGAAAAGCCTAATCATTTAGTTTGATCGCTCCTGTGTTGACTTATATGAACATCAAAACAATTCAAATTTAAATTAAACTATTATTATGTTGTTGTATTAATAATAATGGTCAGAAATATAGTAATTCATTTAATCAATTTTTAAATAAAATGTGGACAATGAACGTATATTTAAATGTTTACATATTTTGAAAGAGACATATTTGCTTTCTAAAATTTATGTAAACTCAAGTTATTTCCTATTTTTTAATAAAAATTCTAATATATAAAATTACAAAAATTCGTGTAAAATGCAAACAATATGTCTTAATTAATAAGACAACTTAAAACAATAAATCCCAATTGAAGCAACTACTTCCCGTGCAAATACACCTCCTGATATTTTCTACATTTCAAATAGTTTTGAATTTTAATTATTCTTCATTAAACTCCTATTGTATTACTGCATCTCAAGTGCACTTTTCTTTTTCAGCTAAGAGGTTGTAGAATCGAAAGAAGAGAAAAAAACTTATATTATTCTGACCTCAATTTTTAAAACCATTTGAAAAGCCACGTTTATTCTACCCCTCTCGACATTTATCTTACTCGCATCGACTGTATATTGTATCCCAGTTATTCGCAGGTAGACCTCCTCGGAGGCAAGCAAAATACCGTGTCCCGGGGTCTAATAAAAACCATTAAATTCAGTGGCGTTCGTTCGGCGTAAATCAAGCAGATTCGGATCGATGGGGGCCGGCGGTGGGTTTTTGCAGACGCAGAGGGCGGCAGGTACATAAAACCGTATCGGCCCATCGATTTACTATTAACGTAATCCGGATAAGGATATCTCGCTCTCGTGACGTCAGCACGTAAACCGGACAGGACTATCTAACCGCTAAACTGTTGGGGTTCACACTCTGGGGTTTACACAAAGAAAATTTGAGTAAGATAGTGTTACGATTTGGAATTGATTGTTTTTAAAGGTGTTAATGATAAATAATTAACAGGCGGTAAAAAGCGTACTTTGTTAAGAGATAAAATAGCATACAAAGCAGAGTTGGGCATTTTGTTAGTTGAGTATATAATTATCGAGTGATACTTAAAATATTCATTCTTCATGTAGTAAATGAGAAATAATTATTAATCGTCACTCTAGGTCTCTTTATGAGTGATTACTTATCGTTTATTACTTGAATATATTTAAATAAAATAATTAGTTCTTACCCCTGAGAAAATTAAGAATGTTGTTAGTAAAACTTTGAAGATTTCATGGAAGTGGTAATTAATATTCATTAATTTAATTTAAAAATTTAGTAGTGTTTATCACATACATGTGTTACACAGGTCAAATTATACTATAACAATGGAAAGCCCAAAACTTAAAATATTACCATTAATAAAGGACTGACACCGACACAGCAGGAATAATAAAATAAAATATTTTGTTCTTAAATTACAAGGAATGTTATTATCACAGTCATTTATAAAATAAAATTAATATAAATACGTACTAAATCAAATAAAAATCACGGTGAAATAAATAAATATTAACGATAACAAATTGCATTACAAATAAACAAATTAAAGTTACTTAACACACACAAAATGTTCACAGTCGAGGGTAGTATGCAAGGAGAAATTTAGTCGAACAGTTTTGCTATATTTGAAGAAAGAGCATTGTTGATTCAGTTTTTCTAATGTTTCAATATGTGTATTTTCATGAAATTTTTGTGCACGCCTGTAGATTTTATTATTTTATAGGGCTCCTATTCATACAAACAAAAGGGGCCGCTTGTGTTTACATTTTGTTTATTACTTTTTGTGTGTAATATTTCTAAAGCGAAACCTTGAAACCAAATGTTTCTCTCGGATTTTCAGCTTGTATATTTACAACTCGTTTCCGGCCGAAAGAACGATAAGCCATTGTCCAGAAGAAATTCAAAAGTTCTAAAGAGCGGCACTTAATTAATCACAGTTATATTCCTTTCTTCACTTTTATTTTTCTTGCTAGATGTACATTTTGGGTACTAAGTACCCATTATCAATAGCTAACTGAATATAAAACGATAAATGTTTACAATATATACCTAGTCGGATTGGGCGGAAAATCCAAAGAGTAATTTGAATTTTGAAACGAATGCGGTATCTTGGAAATGGGGGTGTTGGGGATTATTCGGATTCGGACGGTTCACAAAGGTGTTAATTATCTGTTGGGTAATAAATTTAATAGGGGGTTCGTTATTAAGCTTAAATCGAAATTGAGTAGTTCTGTCTTATTTTTCATCATTTCTATCGCTTCCAACATGTTTAATTGATAACTGCTGGATTCTTTTAATAATTTGACTATATTTATGTTGAATTTGTGGCCTGTTGTCAAAGTATGATGAGCAATTGCTGATTTGTCAGGGTTTTGGCTTTTGATGTGGTACATATGTTCTTTGAATCTGATGTGCACGTTTCTTTTTGTTTGTCCAATATACAATTTAGTACAATTATTGCTATTGACTAAGTAAATCCCTGAATTCAGCAACGGGTATTGTTTTTCAAAAGTATTACCCAACAACATTTTAGGTTTGGTATTTGTATAATGTGCAGGAATGAAATTGTATTTTTTGAGTATTTTATTTTAATTTTGGTTGGATTTTCGCTGATGAATTATTTTTATATATTTCTTATTGTTGTCTGATTCTAAAATTGGTTCTAAAGTGGTTGTGGATTGGATGTTATGATGTCTAATGTGTGTGTTGATTAATTTTTGAATTTTTCTCTTACTATAGTTTAAATATCCTGCAATTTTAAATATTAATTTTTTGTTTTGCCTATTTTCTTTTAAAATTGGGACTTTTACTGCTCTGTGGATCATGCTATAAAAAGAAGGTAATTTATGTTTAAATGGGAATTATAATTGAAGGTGTGTGTGTGTGTGTGTGTGTGTATAATTGAAGGTGTGGTGAATATAATTGAAGGTGTGTGTGGGTTCTCGGTAAATATTGAAATCTAGTTTATTTTGTTTCTAGTTACTATTAAATCTAAAAATGGAAATTCGTTGTTGAATTCTAATTCAAATGAAAAATTAATACTGGGGTATAAGTTGTTGAGGTTATTGACAAATTGTGTGATATCTCTATTTGATTCAATAATAGCAAAAATATCATCTACATATTTGATCCAAATTCTAGGGAAATAATCTAGAGTGTTTTTGGCCTCATTTTCGAAATGGTTCATGAAAATGTTTGCTAAGAATGGCGAAAGCGGGTTACCCATAGCGGTACCAAATGTTTGTTTGTAGAATTTTCCATTAAATTCAAATGTGTTAAAATCCATGACCATTGACATGACAACTACAATAATCTAAAGAGCAGGCCAAAACGTGCCAAATTGGGCCTATAAACGCTAATCCGCGACCGATCCGAGCGTCCGGACTTGTCCCTTCTAAAGCACCACAAAATTCCCAAAGTTTTCAGCACCCGATCCTCTGTCCTGTTCATTCACATTGAAAAACATCCCTTGCCTGATCTTGTAAAAATCCATCTCCAAATAATCCTGACCAATCAGAGTTTCCTAGCCCAACACATTCCCTCTTACATAAAAATAATAACAGTCTTGTCGAGAACAACGCGTCAACAACATCGTTCTTTTGGCCGTACCGCATTTTCAAACTTGTGTTTGTAACATTATTTTATTTTCAACTTAATATTCTACCTTATACTTTCTCTTCGTGTATTTAACTTTACTCTTTTCATTTATTTGTTATTGTGTTTTTGTTGTATATATTTAATCAGTTATTAAATAAATCGTTTCGTTTAAATTTCTGGTATTAGTAATTTTGAACAAAAACCGCGAGGCCCGCAAAATATTACAAGCATAGTTTTGTTAACTAACACCCACAGAAAGTTTTGTGAAAATCCAGGCTTGGTTTCTCAGGCTATGATGTTTTTTAAATCCAACTTCTACAAAAATTAGGGTCAAAAAACACAAATTTTGACTCTCCGAGAAAATAACTTGAAAACTATAATAAGGGTATTTTCGAACTTTTACAAATTCTAAATAAGCATAGTTTTGTTAACACCCGCAGAAAGTTTTGTAAAAATCCATGCTTGTTTTTTTTGATTTATGATGTATTCTAAATCTCATTTCTACAAAAATCAGGGTTAAAGAACACAAATTTTGATTTTGAGTGAACACAAATTAAAAACTATGATACGGGTATTTTCTAACTTTTAAATATTTTGAAAGAGCATAATTTTGTTAACACCCGCACAAAGTTTTATAAAAATCCATGCTTGGTTTTTTGATTTATGATATTTTTTAAATCCAACTTCTACAAAAATCAGAATGAAAAAACACAAATTTTAACTTTGAGTAAAAATTACTTGAAAGCTTTGATAGAGACAATCTCTAATTTTTACATATTTTAAAAAAGCATAGTTTTTCAAAAATCAGGGTGAAAAAACACAAATTTTGACTTTGAGTGAAAATAACTAAAAAACTATAATACGGGTATTTTCTAACTTTGGCATATTTTGAAATAGCATAGTTTCGGTAACACCCTCAGAAAGTTTTGTGAAAATCTATGCTCGTTTTTTTGAATTGTGATGTCTTTTAAATCCAACTTCTACAAAAATCAGGGTGAATAAACACAAATTTTGACTTTGAGTGAAAATAACTTGAAAACTATGAAATGGGTATTTTCTAACTTTGGCATATTTTGAAAGAGCATAGTTTTGTTAACATCCTCAGAACGTTTTGTGAAAATCCATGCTCGGTTTTTTGAATTATGATGTTTTTTAAATCCAACTTTTACAAAAATCAGAATGAAAAAACACAAATTTTAACGTTGAGTAAAAATTACTTGAAAGCTTTGATAGAGACAATCTCTAATTTTTACATATTTTAAAAAAGCATAGTTTTTCTAACACCCGCAGAAAGTTTTGTAAGAATCCATGCTTGGTTTTTGTAATTAATGTTTTCTAAATTCAATTCTACAAAAATCAGGGTGAAAAAACACAAATTTTGACTTTGAGTGAAAATAACTTGAAAACTGTGATATAGGTATTTTCTAACTTTGGCATATTTTGAAAAAGCATAGTTTTTTTAACACCCTTAGACAGTTTTTTGGAAATCTATGCTCGGTTTTTTTGAATTATGATGTTTTTTAAATCCAACTTCTACAAAAATCAGGATGAAAAAACACAAATTTTGACTTTGAGTTAAAATATCTTGAAAACTATATTATAGGTATTTTCTAACTTTGGCATATTTTGAAAGAGCATAGTTTTGTTAACATCTTCAGAAAGTTTTGTAAAAATCCATGCTTGGTTTTTTGAATTATGATGTTTTTTAAATCCAACTTCCACAAAAATCAGGGTAAAAAAACACAAGTTTTGACTTTGAGTTACAATAACTTGAAAACTATGATATAGCTATTTTATAACTTTGGCATATTTTGAATAAGCATAGTTTTTTTAACACCCTCAGAAAGTTTTTTGAAAATCTATGCTCGGTTTTTTGAATTATGATGTTTTTTTAAATCCAACTTCTACAAAAATCAGGATGAAAAAACACAAATTTTGACTTTGAGTGAAAATATCTTGAAAACTATTTTATAGGTATTTTCTAACTTTGGCATATTTTGAAAGAGCATAGTTTTGTTAACATCTTCAAAAAGTTTTGTTAAAATCCATGTTTGGTTTTTTGAATTATGATGTTTTTTAAATCCAACTTCTACAAAAATCAGGGTGAAAAAACACAAGTTTTGACTTTGACTGAATATAACTCGAAAACTGTAATATGGGTATTTTCTATCTTTTACATATTTTGAAAGAGCTTAGTTTTGTAAACACCCGCAGAAAGTTTTATAAAAATCCATGCTTGGTTTTTTGATTTATGATGACTTTTAAATCCAACTTCTACAAATATCAGTGTGAAATAACACAAATTTTGACTTTGAGTGAAAATCACTTGAAAACTATGTTATGGGTATTTTCTAACGTTGGTATATTTTGATAGAGCATAGTTTTGTTAACACCCTTAGAAAGTTTTCTGAAAATCTCTGCTCGGTTTTTTGAATTATGATGTTTTTTTAAATCCAACTTCTACACAAATCAGGGTAAAAAAACACAAATTTTAACTTTGAGTAAAAATTACTTGAAAGCTATGATACGGGCAATCTTTAATTTTTACATATTTTAAAAAAGCATAGTTTTATTAACATCCGCAGAAAGTTTTGTGGGAATCTAAGCTTGGTTTTTTGATTTATAATGTTTTTTAAATCCAACTTCTACAAAAATCAGGGTGGAAAAACATAAGTTTTGAATTTGAGTGAAAATAACTTGAAAACTATGATACAGGTATTTTTTACCTTTTAAATATTTTAAAAAAACATAGTTTTTTAACACCCGCAGAAAGTTTTATAAAATCCCATGCTTGGTTTTTCAAGTTAAAATGTTTTTTTAAATCCAATTGATACAAAAATCAAGGTGAAAAAACCTAAATTTTAACTTTGAGTGAAATAACTTAAATACTATAATAGGAGTATTTTCCAACTATTATATATTTTAAAAGATAATAGTTTTAGTAACACACGCGGAAAGTTTTATAAATATCCATGCTTTGTTTTTTGAGATATGATGTTTTTTAAATTCAACTGATACAAAAATCAGGGTGAAAAAAACACATTTTGACTTTGACTAAAAATAACTTGAAAACTATGATACGAGTATTTTCTAACTTTTACACATTTTGGAAAAGCATAGTTTTATTAACACTTGCAGAAAGTTTTTCAAAAATTCATGCTTATTTCTTTAAGTTATGATGTTTTTAAAAACCAACTGATACAAAAACCAGGATGAAAAAACACAAATTTTGACTTTAAGTAAAAATAACTTTAAAACTATAATAAGGGTATTTTCTAATGTTTACATATTTTGAAAGAGCCTAGTTTTATTAACCCCTATGGAGAGTTTTATAAAAATCCGTGCTTGGTTTTTCGAGTTATGATGTTTTTTTTAAATCTAATTTCTACAAAAATGTCACAAAACCAACATAAGGGGAGTTTTTCTATTTAGTATACATACCCCGATTACAGTATATATGCTCTAAACCTTGAGATATTCATTGTTTCTTTTTTAATTTGAAACTCTAAGCAAGAGTTTTCCACTCCCAGGTTAAGCATGAAGTAAAATTTCGAGTTTAGAAAAGCCTGAAAATTTGGTTTGGTCGCGTAGCGCGAAGCGCGGAGCGGCCAAACCAAATTTTTAGGCTTTTCTAAACTCGAAATTTTACTTCATGCGCCACGCGTACAAGACACTGATTTTAAGTGAAGTTCGCTTGTTCACAATATTTCATCGTTTTCAGTGTTTAATACGCTTGGCGCATGAAGTAAAATATCGAGTTTAGAAAAGCCTGAAAATTTGGTTTGGTCGCTCCGCGCTTCGCGCTACGCAACCAAACCAAATTTTCAGGCTTTTCTAAACTCGAAATTTTACTTCATGCTTAGTCTGGGAGTGGAAAACACTCGTTTACAATTTTAAATTGATATCTTTTAGAAAAAGGGTATGCATGTGTATACTTTAAAGAAAAATTCCCTATAATAAAACACTTTAATTTGTACAACACAATATTTATATTTTTGTGACTGCAGTTTCGGCAACTCAACTTGCCATTATCAAACTTAGTGAAACTGCAGTCACAAAAATATAAATATTGTGTTATACAAACAAAGTTTAAGTGTTTTATTTTATTGAATTAACATGTTTAACGAAGTAGAAGCCTCCACCGTTCATAAAAATTTCCTGTATATTTTAATTAATAATAAATGATTTGTTGCATAAAATATTTGAAAGTAAGAAATATCTTCAAAATTAACAAAAACCAAAATTCTTTAAAATTTATAACATCGAAAAACAAAAATCCTAATAACATATTAGTTAATTATATTAGGAAAATTAACAAAAACCAAAATTCTTTAAAATTTATGATATCAAAACCAAAAATCCTTATAACATATAAGTTAATTAAATTAAGAAAACTACCAAAAATTCAGACTACCAAAAATTCAGATCAAAAATTCAGATCAATACTCATTAAATGCAAAGAAAAATTAAAAATTGGCCAAATAAATATTAGTATAAATGAAATTGCCAATTCTTGGTTGCAGAATACTGCAAACATTAAAAGTGCGATTCTTTTCGCAATCTACAACAAGTTAGTCTAACAAAGACTATATCAAACACTCATTGAAACAACTACTTCCCGGGCTAATACCCCGACGGACATTGAATTATACAACAAGTGTTTGCTGTTACATACAGTAACCTACTGTCCGGGAAGCAGTTTTTTCAATGAGTGTTTGATATAGTCTTTGTAAGACTAACTTGTTGTAGATTGCGAAAAGAATCGCACTTTTAAATAAATATTAGTTTTATTCAGTTATTTACCTAGAAATAATAATATTGTTTCTATAAGTAAAACATTAGAAAAATTCAGCATATTGCGATAAGGTAATTGCAGAATAATTTGAAATTTACTGAGTATCCAAAACACCCAAAAATATCCATAACCACAACATATATAGTATGTTCAAAAAATAAAATCTCAAGAGTGCCATGGAAAATATTGTAGGTTGGCAACTATGAAATTATACATTATTATTATTATGTTTGACGTTTTATATGTTGATTCCTAAAACGTATAGTCAACTTTAATTTAAAAAAAGATCAAATCATGGCACTCTAGAGGTTTTTTTTTCTTGAACATACGATACATTGTAATAACCTATAAATCGTATTATTGACATTGTCGACTTTGTTGACGTTCTCGACATTGTCGACGTTGTCGACGTGCTGTCACGTCGACAATTACAGTCGACACATCGAGGCCTATCCCTGATAACTGTATGTGACCCTCACACACACACACAGTCATCAGGGATGGGTGGCAAAATATCATCGCTTTATCTGACTATGCCTCTGATATAATGGATTTTTATAGTTAAAAATATATGTTATGTTCTAATTCAATATGAACGTTCAACAATAGCGCAGCAATTGAAACTTAAATTTTGTGTACACTGAAAGTTTTTATATTTTTATGGAATGGCGTATCGGCTTTATTAATTAAATTAAAACAGCAATAAAAAAAAACAAAACAAACAAAAAAACACAATCCCATTCATATTGGCAGAGAGGCTGAGCCTTTTGCGTTAAATTGAGTTGTCAACGGAGTTAATTAGTAATGTAAACATTTTTTGCTCGTCCATTTAATTTGGGCGGACCGCTATGTGGATGCGCTTTGATGACTGCGGGACAATGTGGAAAAAGTGTAACGCACAAAACTGGACTCCGGGATTACACAATCGCGGCACGTCATGTATTCCGAACAATAAATACCCAACCCGAGAGAGAGACAGAGTGAGAGAGACCCTAATTAGGGTAATGTGTTTACATTTACACACATGCGGGGTGGGTGGAGGAGAGTGTGGATGGGGTGCTAACACACAAAGGTTCGCCCCCGCACTCCCGATTATCGCAGAAGTGATTCATTCACGCGGGCATCTGGCTTTATTAATAGCCTCGATCAGCAGGGGGGATGAAGGTGGGCTCACCTTTTAATTACGCCCCCCCCCCCTCCGCCTGCCCGTCCATTATATTCGAAATATTAATAAGACCTTGTTCCAGACACGGAATCCCGAATACACATCCAGTGTATTAAATTAGATTTCATTATGTCTCCCCGGCGAGCTTTTTTTCAACCCCCCCAACAGCCAGGAATAAAGAGCGTCGCTCGTTGTCCTAGCGACCGCCTGATGCTTCCTACTATGTCAGGTATCGTACTCCGGGCTCCGGTGCTGCTGAAAGTTCGCTTTCCTGAAACCGGAGAGGAGAGTTGCCGCGCTCCGACGTCGTAATAAAGGCCGGCTTTTACCTGCAGGAAAAGTCCGTCGTCAGCGGGAAAAGAAGAAAAAGCTGGAGACGGCACAAATGCGCGCGCGGCCAATTACCGCTCCTTATTTTCAGTGTGCCTCCTCCGCTACTGCTACATAATTCATGGCCCTCTTAATATTTTATAATCGTAAAGTACGGCCACCTTTCGCCGTCCTGAAATTAACTTAACCCTCGGAAAATTTTACAAGGAATGAATAAATTACGCCGCGATGGTAAATTCCCCCCACTTTTTCTTAAATACTCCACTTCTACTCCATATTAAAAACTTAAACGAATAAACGTGTGAAAAATACTCCTTATCTTCCATGAATAAAAATAATATCTTTTCCTTCTACAAATGTTTAATCTATATCCTGGGTCTCCAAACTATCTTCTTCGCGGGCCACAAATACAATTCTACATAATAAAGTCGGCCAAGATCCGATTAATTTTATAAAATTATGAAAAATTTAAGGAACAATTGTTACAATATTTCAAAATATGACATTTACAAAAAAAATTACAAACAATCGCGGGCCGGATTCATGCAAGTCGCGGGCTGGATTTGGCCCGCTAACCTAATCCTAATTAACAATTTAAATTCGTAAATTTCTGCAATTAAAACAATAATATAGCAAATTAAAGTCAATTTACAATTTGTAAATGTGTCTTTTTGTAATCATTAAACATTTATATAAAATCACTATCAGTGAACCAATTAAAGTTAGAAAGGCATAATTACAACACCATTTTTTTATGAAAAACAGACCGCTTGATTTTATCACGGGGTAACGATTGTTGCTCCTAACTGTACATGTATAGTAAAATTCGGGAGAGATGTCCTATGACTCATTGATGTCGAATGTGTGGTTCAAATTTGTTAGTGAGTATGTCGACAGTTGTATCTGCAACGATTCTTCCTAGTTGTGTCAAATTTTGACGTTACATGACAATGTCATACTGTTTAGGTCGCGAGTATATTAGTGTTTTTTCTTTAAGAAAAGCTTTAAATTATAATTTCATGTGCATTATTTCTTTTGATTATACATATCCCAATTACGTGTTGTAGATTTTTAAATATTTGTTGTTTTCTTAAGAGACGTCAATTTGCAGTTTAAACGAGTGTTTTCCACTCCCAGGTTAAGCATGAAGTAAAATTTCGAGTTTAGAAAAGCCTGAAAATTTGGTTTGGTCGCGTAGCGCGAAGCGCGGAGCGACCAAACCAAATTTTCAGGCTTTTCTAAACTCGAAATTTTACTTCATGCGCCACGCGTATAAGACACTGATTTCAAGCGAAGTTTCCTCGTTCCCAAAATTTCAGTGTTTTTAGCGTATAACACACGTGGCGCATAAAGTAAAATTTCGAGTTTAGAAAAGCCTGAAAATTTGGTTTGGCCGCTCCGCGCTTCGCGCTACGCGACCAAACCAAATTTTCAGGCTTTTCTAAACTCGAAATTTTACTTCATGCTTAGTCTGGGAGTGGAAAACACTTGTTTTAAACTTTATATTGAACTCTTTAAACAAAAGCGTATGCTGCTATTTCGAGTTTAGAAAAGCCTGGAAATTTGGTTTGGTCGCGTACCGCGAAGTGCGGAGCGACCACCCAAATTTTCAGGCTTTTCTAAACTCGAAATTTTACTTCATGCCCACTGATTTCAAGCAAAGTTTACTCGTTCGCAAAATTTTAGTGTTGTCAGTGTTTAATACGCGTGGCGCATGAAGTAAAATTTCGAGTTTAGAAAAGCCTGAAAATTTGGTTTGGCCGCTCCGCGCTTCGCGCTACGCGACCAAACCAAATTTTCAGGCTTTTCTAAACTCGAAATTTTACTTCATGCTTAGTCTGGGAGTGGAAAACACTCGTTTTAAGCTTGAAATTAACTCTTCAAAAAAGCGTATGCATATGTATACCTAATAGAAAATGCGCTGGTTGTATACTTAAAAGAAACATTTCCTTTATTAACAAATTAATCCAATGACTATTTGCCAAATATTCTGAATGCGCATTCGATTCAATTAATATTTTCGTTTGAGCTTACACAAAATCAACATAAATTCATTATTTATTTCTGTAAATAAAATGATCAAGGGCTAGAGCTATTAAACGGAAACACAGCTGGCTATTGGGAGGGAGAAATTACATATGCTGGGCTGAGGGGACAATCAGTGATAGACTATATTTTAGTGGGGGAAGAGATTAAAGAAGATGTTAGGTATTTTAAAGTGGAAGTTTGGATGCGTTCGGACCACATTCCGGTAACAGTGATGGTTGGGGAAAAAACGAAGGCAGGAGAGAAAGATGGAATAGGGGGAGGATGGTCTTGGTCTGTTAGAGCAAATATGGAGTATGCGAAGAAGATCAAAGAAGTCAGCTTTGAGGGAGTTAAATCGTTGGATATGTTAAAGGGAACAGTAGAACGGGCAATGGTCAGGAAAAGGAAGGGGAGTGGCGCGCACTACAAAACGCAGTGGTTCGACGAGGAATGTGAAAACGAGAAAAGGAGGCTAAGAAGAATTACGAGAGAATGGAGGAAAGGGAGGATTGGAGAGGAGAAGTTCCGTGATACCAGGAGACTATATAAGGAGGTGTAGGAGAGCATGCGGCAAAAGTGGATGAAAGCGGAGTTGGAGATAGTGAGAAACATAAGAGAAGAGAAGGATCTCTGGAGCTCCATAAAAGAAAGAACGCCAAGAAGTAGGGTAAAAGGCGATAGCTTATCAGTGGGGGAGTGGAAAAAACATTTCCAAAAACTGTCAGGGGAAGAAGAGGGGATAGGAATTACAGCCGATAGAAGGGGGGGGGGGGGGGGTTCGAGGAGAAGAATGACTTCAGCGAAGTCGAGTTGGAGCGGGTACTAAGGGGAATGAAGGGTGGGAAAGCGGCGGGGCCGGATGGAATAAAGGCAGAGGCGTGGAAGTTATGCAGTAAAGAAGGAAAAACAACAATGTTAGCGTTACTGAATAAATAAGATATAGAGAGGTGAAGATCAAATGCCGAGAGAGTGGCAGGAAGGGGTGATTATTCCGATACACAAGGGAGGGGATAGTATGGTGATAAATAACTATAGAGGAATTACTCTAATGGACAGCCTGTACAAAATGATGATGCTCTTGGTGAAGGAGAGATTGGAAATAGAAGCGGAAGAAAAACAACTGCTCCCGGAAGTGCAAGCGGGCTTCAGAAGAGGACGATCCGCTGTGGAGCAGATAGCTACACTAAACTGGATTATCGAAAGGAGATGAGCAAGAAGGAGAAAGTGTTTTTGATGTTCATAGACCTGAAGGCTGCGTATGATTCGGTAGAGAGAAAGTGGTTGATAGAGAGACTTATCAAAGGGGGAAATTAAGGTGTTGCCTTCTGGGAGACAACTACCCCGATTTTGAGAAATTAATACTGAGTTATTGACCTTGTTCTCAAAATCGGATCACCCTCGATTACCTAACAGCTCGTAGGCAGAGATACCACACAGTCACTTTTAAAACCAAATAAAATACAGGATAACTCACCATGTCTTCGTCAGGTCCTGGAACAGCATTTTCCCGGAACAACTCACTGTGTATATATATTTCGTAAAGTTATGAGACTCAGATGGTTCGTTAAATGAACAAGTACGATTTCGAAGACATTTACAATTACGTTTATTGAAAATAAACAAGAGTACACAATTGCAGAAATATATATACAAATAATACAAAAAAAAACTATCACCTTACGCGACGCGACTCTTACGTTATTTGTTTGATTTAAAACAAAAATAATATTATGACAACACTCGGATTTCGGATGACCGCACGATTCAGAAGACTGATACCGATTACTGTCCTCCCCCTTAACCATCAGTTTCGATAACCACCCTCTCCCTTCCCATGATCGTCGCCAGGTGGGATGTGAGAGATGAAAGTGGTTAAGGCTCCTGCCTCTGATTGGTCCAGCGGTTAGGGGTGACATGCGCAAGTCTATTGCGTTCAATCATTTTGCGCGCCCTGGCGCATGCGGATCATCCAACCCGAGTTGCTAGTTAAATTGTCGGTATTTCCCTTTATGCAAATTCCAAGTAGCCGGGCAGTAAATACCGTCTCTCCCTAATCCGGAGGGCGGTACTCGACGGTGAGCCTTTCGTGACCAAATCTGTCTTGCTATTGTTTTGGTCACGAACTGCCGTAATGGTGAAAATTTCCCGGCTTAGGGCCGCTACTTGGAATTTTGCATTTTACGACCCAAACGAGATTTTCGCCGCGTAAGGCAATAAAATCAAAAATTCTAAAACCTACAAATGAAACAAAAATGACTAATCCTATAATTACAAATATTTACAAAACCCGAACGATCAGTGTATGTAGACGAACTTAGTTCATTTCATAATAAATGATTATGAAAGTGAATTTAAAAATGATTAACAAAAATTATGTGGGGTCCGTTGTTATCGCGAAATGAAATTAAACTCTATAAATCGCCGAAATAATCATAGTTGCGGCGTTTCCGGTAAAACGCCGGTAACAGACTGAAAGGAATGGGTATATCAGAGCAAGTGGTGAATTGGGTGAACAAAGTCTACAGGAGTACATGGTGTAAAGTAAGAGTGGGAGAGTCGTTGTCTGAGTGCTTTGAGGTGCAAAGAGGGGTGAGACGGGGATGCCCGCTAAGCCCGCTACTATTTAATCTGTATGTGGCTGATCTGGAGGCAGTACTGGAGAGGGGCCAGGGAGGAGGAATAGTAGTAGGGAGTGAACAGGTCTGGAGCTTGTCATATGCAGATGATGTAGTAGTATTGGCAAAGAAGATGAGTGAATTGGCAACGAAGATGAGTGAAAGAAGATGAAGTGAAAGAGAGGCTTGAAAGGTATTGTGAGAAGAGGATTGACAGTGAATGTTAAAAAAACAAAGTGGATGGTATGTAAGAATAGGGGTGGGAGGAGGATGAATGAGGTAATGAGATGAATGGGGGAGGAAGTGGAAAGAGTGAAAGAATTTAAATACTTAGGGTACGTGTTTTCAGAGAGTGGGAGCAGAGCGTCACATATAGTGTGGGTGTATAAGAAAGTGAGAGTAGTTATGGCGCTAATGCGGAGAGTACGGGAAGGAACGCTAGAGGAGAATGTATTGATGAAACTGACTTGGTGAGATGCGTGCATAAATGCGATTATGATGTATGCGGCGGAGGTATGGGGTGTGAATGGATCTGAAAAAATTGAGAGGGTATACCTGCGATACTTGAAAACAATACTAGGGTCAGAGAGAACAACGCCAAACTACATAGTACTGCAGGAGTGCCAGCGTATGTCGGTAGAATGGACGGCGATAATAAGGGTGGTGAAATTCGAGAGGAAGGTGTATGGCTTAGGGGTGAAGAGGTTGGTGAAGCAGGCGTGGTAGGGGTGTTACAGGGGATGGAAAAGGACGGGCAGACGAGGAAGATGGATGAGCGAAAGGGAAAACATATACAAAAAAGTAGGGTGGGCTTCGTAGAAGAGAAATTGGGAAGGGGGGAGAAAATAGAAGTGGAAGTGGGAGAAAGGTTTAAAGATGTAGAGCTGCAGATAAGGCAAGAGAGCATCCAATGGAGCAATTACAACCCCAGTTATAAGGACCTGCAAGTCTTTGGAAGCCATCCCCACGAATTTGAGTGGGCAGGAGGTGCGTATGTTCGCGAGATTCAGGTGTGGCAATGAAGAGAGAGGAAGGAAAGTATGGATAGGGGAAAGGTGTGTGTTTTGTGGAATGGATAGGGACTTGTGGGAGCACTGGATGAATGGCTGCAAAAATGTGTTTATAGAGGGGAGTATGAAGGGTAAGAGGCGTGTGGAGACTTTAGAGGAGAGCGGAAGAAAGATAGAGGTGGTGAAAGAGTTGGTAAGGCAGAGGGCAGGGAGGTGTAGTTAGATGCAAAACAGTGGCGGACAGCAGAGGAGCTCGCATTGGAAGTAGAATAGAAGAGTGTATTATGTAGTAGATAATTTGTAGAAGTTTATGCCGAATAAAGGTTTATAATACTTGAACTATTTAGTAGATGTGGAAATTGGAATTATACCACTTAAACTCACATTTAAAAGGATTGTGCATATTAAAATGATTTGTGGCTGCGTTTTTGCAGATTTAGTTTTACGAAAACATTGTCAAAATGTAACGTTTAACCTTAACATTTTATAGCAGCATACCGGAACATACGTTTTCGCAAGTTACATCTAAAAACCACAGCAGACATATTTTGAAGTTTTCTGTCTCTTTTCATACACGTAATCTGATAACATCAAACTATTTTCCTATTACATGTATTGGTGCAGAAAGCACTACAAATCAAGGAAACCATGCGACACCTCTCGTGAATCGTACCTTACATGTATTCCTTTTTAATTACAGTTAAGATAAAAAACCTATTTAAGATACGTTTTCTAAAGTTTAGAATCTAAGCACACATCTTATAAATCACAACTATAATTCTGAACTTTCGTGAATGGAATCTAAACCCGTATACGAGTACACAAGTGTGAATAGTTTGGTAAATGTCGGGTTCAATTAGCAGTTTGAATGGACGGACCGGATGCAGTTTCCTTGTACGTGCGGGGGTTGATGAATGCCCACCTGTCATTCAGCCCCTCGATTTCTAATCGAGTTTCGGTTTCTCGGCGTGTAATCGTGTGTCGTGTCTGGTGTGTCCCGTGTGCATGCGGCCAGATTTAATTTAGATACAAAACAAAACTGTTTGCGGGCGGTGGCGGGGGCGGTACGATCGTTTGCTTGCTTGCTTCGGATGTCTCGTTGGTAATTTATGTTGCGAACGTGCGCGTGACCGTCCAAATTATAAATACTTGATCGCGCTGTGTCGAATGTTAAAGCGCACGGACCGTGATGTTTTAGGGTGAAGTTTCGTGGAACACGTAAAGTCGGTTTTAATTTGTAATTTTGAATATGTTTGTTCAATTTCGTTTATGGGTTTTGTTGCGGTTCGCTGTTTTTATAAAACTGTTCAAGCTAAAACTTCTAACAAGTGTTAGACAAGATAAATTCAAATTCAAAACTATTTTAATTCGAGAAAATAAGCTAACGTTTCTTATAGTTTGCACACTTTAAACATAATATATAATACTACCAAAAAGGTTATTCGTGAAAATGCAAACAATGTCTTGATTAATAAAACAACTTAAAATAAATATCCATTGCAACAACTACTTCCCGTGCAAATAATTCAATATCTGGAGGTGTATTTGCACGGGAAGTAGTTGTTTCAATGGATATTTATCGTCTTAAGTTGTCTTACTAAGACATTGTTTGCATTTTTACGAATAACATTTTCGTAATTTTATACAAGTGTTAGACGTTTGAGCAAGTTTTTACAAGTTGTGTTAGTTGGTTGAGCACGAGCTATTCTGACAAATGAATTCAGGTTTTACGTTTCCTGCTATAAAAAAAAAAATATTGGGTCATATGATTTCTTTAAGTATTTCGGTCGGATATATGGACTTTTATAAATTTTCATCATAATTCATTTTCTGCGTGGAATTGTCACTGAGAAATTTCCAACTGGCTGTGTGTCTGTATGTGTGTGTGTGCGTGAAGAGAAAAATTGGCTAAAAGAGAAATCGCAAATCGCGCCGACGACGACTACGATGGAACTGGATGATATAAAAATTATGAGAGGTCGTCCATCATACATGAAAACGGGAGCGCAGAACAGGGGAGAAGGAAACGGATGGAATTTAATTATTCATGCCCTACCGAAGAAATCATTTCAGTTTGGATAATGTTCCAAAGGGGAATAATAATTACGGGATTTTAACAGAATGAATTTTATGTTGCGAAAGAAAAGATCGTTTTTAAGAAAGTTACCTTCTAGCAAATGACACAAACGTCACTTTCGAGGCTGTGAATTTAAAAATACATTTATATTAATTGATTTTTTTTTTAATAACTTTCTCACTTTCACGCTATGAAACATTTTTAACTATGATTTTATAAGAAAACTCTTGGTTGAATATAACCAATACATTAGTGAAATAGGGAAATATATAGTACAAAAAATTAAGGAACAACGAATCAAATGGCTAGGACATGTGTGACGTGCAGGATCAAAAAGCTCTTCTTTTTGCTTCTGGTTACCATTCCACAATTATATATACAGAGAGTTTTATGTAACACCCACCATTTTCATAACGAGAATTTTTCTTTAAAGTATCCATATACATACGTTGATTTTTTTTCGATGCTTGGTTTATTAAAATAATTTAATTTGAAGCTTTAAGCGAGTGTTTTCCACTCCCAGGCTAAGCATGAAGTAAAATTTCGAGTTTAGAAAAGCCTGAAAATTTGGTTTGGTCGCGTAGCGCGAAGCGCGGAGCGGCCAAACCAAATTTTCAGGCTTTTCTAAACTCGAAATTTTACTTCATGCGCCACCGGTACAAAACACTGACATTTTACGAAGTTTAAAACACACCGCTAAACTTTACATTAAATCAGTGATTTGTATCGGTGGCGCATGAAGTAAAATTTCGAGTTTAGAAAAGCCTGAAAATTTGGTTTGGCCGCTCCGCGCTTCGCGCTACGCGACCAAACCAAATTTTCAGGCTTTTCTAAACTCGAAATTTTACTTCATGCTTAGCCTGGGAGTGGAAAACACTCGCTTAAAGCTTCAAATTAGATTTCACGGACATATGGATATTTCAAAGAAAAATTCTCGTTATGAAAATGTTCGGTGTTACATAAAACTCTCTGTGTATACAATTGTGGAATTGTAACCAGGAGGAAAGAAAAGAAGAGGACAACCAAGATCAACTTGGCTAAAAGAATTGGAAACAGATCTACATGCGCTAAGGATAGAAAACTGAAAAGAAAAATCAATTTACTGGAAAGTATGGAAAAACACAAGCAAGTGTATATAAGATATAGGAGCTGATCTCCCATGAAAACAGATCTAGACAGCTCAAACAGGAGTTGTATAACCTCAACTTGGGGCAAAGCCACTAGATATACGGTGAGGATTTTTTATTTGCTGAACATAGGTTTCCTATGTTCAGTTTTTGAAAGTTCATGTCAATACATAGTTTCATTCATTTCACGGTAAATCATCTCAATACATTACGAGCAATTGCAACGTACGCGAGTAACCTCTGATTAAATAATTGTCATTAATGTCAAAACTGATTTTTTGCAAAGTATTCATAATTTGCATTTGTGTTTTGCAGCATGTATTTCCAAGAAGAAAAAATGCTACTGTACACTGGTACAATTGTAATAACAGTATAAGACAAGTGCGCGATTTATTTTCTGAAACTTATCCCGAAAGACCAATACCCTCTGTCGGAACTATTCATAGCATAATTAAACAATTTAATAGTGAAGGTTGTGTAATTAATTCACACGATAAACGAAGAACAGCTTGTCTCGTATTGATAGAAGAACGAGAAATGGAAATATTATGTTATGCAGAAGAAAATCCTATAACCCCCTCACGGATAATAGCAAACGAATTTGGTATTTCAAAATGTATAAATACAAACCTTACAAATTTTCCAATTACCAAGACCCTTTTCCTCTTGAAAAAATGAAAAGAACGGATTATTGTGAAACAGTATAGAAGTAAGTAAGTTTTCATTTATTTCTTTAAAGTCATACAAGTATTACAAAAAATTAAGTAAATATACAAAAATAAGAAAAGTCAAAGGAAAAAAAGAAACACCTAAAAATATGAAAAATTATCCTGTAGTGTGTACGGTTCCATTTCAATTAGAAGTATTTTAAGTTCTGCCTTAAACTTTCAAGTATCCTTAATTTTGCGATAATCGGAGGGAAGTCTATTATATAATTTGATCATCATGTAATGTGGCGCCCTTTCAAACAATGTTAAGTTATGTTTAGGGTAATAAAAGTTAATTTTTGATTGTCTTGTATTGTAGAAATTTGTGTTAATATAATCATGAAACATCTCTGGGTGTTGTAATATAATGGAAATACTGTCATAAATGTACATAGCTACGACTGTGAAGAGCGTATGTGATCGAAATATACCTCTGCATGATTCTCTATACTTCATGCTAAGAAGTGTTCTTATTGCTGTTTTTGTGTAGTAAGTATTTTACTTAACTCGTTTGATGATCCCCAACCTATTATTCCATACTGCATTATCGAACAAAAATATGAGTGGTATATGGCCTTAACCGAGTTTACATGTACAATGGTTTAATAGATCGCATACAAAAAATCAATGCGTTCAATTTATTATTTAGTTCAATAACGTGATATGACCAATCTAGATGTTTGTCAATATATATTCCTAAAAATTTACATGATGTTGATAGACTTATGTTTTTGACATTTACAGACAATATTTCCTGATTGTTGAAATTGCTTCTTTTTGTGCAAAAAATCATACCCTTCGTTTTTTTTTGTATTAAGGAACACCTTGTTTCTGTTTAGCCACTGTTTAGTGTCTCCAAATAAAGTTACGGCAGCTGTAAAAGATCTTCGTAATTTTTTTCCTGAATCAAAATGTTGTTATCATCTACAAAGCTTATTATTATTTCTTGTTGATCCGGACATGCATCAGTGAGTTTAAATATATCATTGATAAAAATAATAAAAAGAATAGGTCCAAAAATACTGCCCTGTGGAATGCCCTTTGAGACATCTAAGGTAGCAGATTCAGTAATTTTATTTTCTTCTGTTAGTCTTATTTTCTGCGTTCAACTGCATAGATAGGACTTTATTAAATCAAGGTTTATACCTCTTATACCATATTTATATAATTTAATAAATAGTATGTGGTAATCTATACAGTCGAAAGCATTTAATAGATCTAAGAAAATGCTCAAAGGTAATGTTTTATTTTCTAGGGCTTTTGCAACAAAATTAATCAATTCTACGATGGCAGAAGAAGTCGATCTGTTCTCTAATTAACCATGTTGTGCGGCGTGAAATAAATGATTCTTTGTAAAAAAATGGCATAATACGATCTTTTATGATTTTTTCTACTATTTTTGAGAAATGAGTCAATATACTTATAGGTCTGTAATTTGTGTGACTGTCTAGGTTTCCATCTTTTAAAATCGGTTTTATTATTGAAAGTTTTAGTTTTTCTGGAAATATTCCAGTTGCTATTATGTTATTTATTATGTGTGTTAGTGGTTTCGTAATTTGGTCTATGCAGTATTTTATTACCTCAATTGGGACTTGATCGGCGCCCATCGCTCTGGTATTTTTTTACGTCTTAACAAATCTGACAATTTTCTGTTCTGTGGTTGGGTGGAAAAATGAAGATAACTCATTCATTTCTATCGAATTAGAATATTCAACAGAAGGAATTTCATATAAATGTTGGTACTAAATGAAAATGAAGACATTTTACGCAAGATAGTTTTCACAGATGAGTTACCGTTTTGTATGGATGGGAAGATTAATTCACAGAATTATCGGTTTGTACCTAACATCTCTCTTCCTTTTCTCCTTATCCTTCTGTTCTTATTCAAAGAAGGTCCAGCATAGCACCTAAACAGAAGGGGTCTGGGGCAGACCTGAGTTTTCGGACGATGGATGTTTGAAGGGGACGATTGTCCAAGTCGGAGCTATAGACCTTTTTGAGGTAGCCTCTGTATCCCTATCTTGGATAGGGCTAACTTACATACGGCGGGGTTGACTCAGCCCTGGTGTTTGTCGCCGCTAAATGAGGAGTCGGCGGTGGGCCTTAAAAAGCCCAGGGGTGCCTACCAGCCCCTCCGGTCCACACGTGGGTTGGTCTCCGGCGGGCAGTAGTTCGCAGATATGGCGGTGATCTACCAGTCCTTAGACGGACGGACGAAAGGTATACACCGAAAGGTAAAAACCTGAGCACACCGTCTGTTCTTGTTTCCACAGGTATTGGTCACGTACAAACGAAAATGCTCAAAATGTAACACACACACTCAATACAATAGGAGAGTTAATGTTTGGGCTGGAATAGTTGACACTACCCTTATTGATGCCTTTTTTATTGCGGGCAACCTAACTGCTTAAGTTTTTAGAACTTCTTCGAAGAGACACTATACCACAACTACAAGTCTTCAATATTGAGAACGCATGGTTTCAAATGGACGGCGCTCCACCACATTCCGCAGGCCCTGTTACATGTTTCCTGAGTGAAACCTTCCAGGATCGCTGGATTGGAAGATTTGGACCCATAGCTTGGCCATCTTGGTCCCCTGATTTATTGCCAAACGATTTCTTTCTTTGGGGTTATCTCCAATCCACAATCTACAATAATATAGCAATAGAGAGTACAGAAGAACTAAAAAAACAGAAACTACCCTTATTGTTGCCTTTTTATTGCGGGCAACCTAACTGCTTAAGTTTTTAGAACTTCTTCGAAGAGACACTATACCACAACTACAAGTCTTCAATATTGAGAACGCATGGTTTCAAATGCACGGCGCTCCACCACATTCCGCAGGCCCTGTTACATGTTTCCTGAGTGAAACCTTCCAGGATCACTGGATTGGAAGATTTGGGCCCATAGCTTGGCCATCTTGGTCCCCTGATTTATTGCCAAACGATTTCTTTCTTTGGGGTTATCTCCAATCCACAATCTACAATAATATAGCAATAGAGAGTACAGAAGAACTAAAAAAACAGAATAAGTACCGCCTGCAATGAAATAAATCCAGTTTTTTTTAAAGAATTATTGTACAAGGATTTTACAATCGCTTGGCATATTGCTTGGAGCAGAAAAGTGGTCACTGAATATTTGTACTAAATCTAAAATAAAATTTCAGTCTCTTCAAAAGCATAAATAAAATATCTGTAAGTTTGGTTGCCTAGTCCGTGAAATTAATGAAATAATGTGTTGACAAATCTTGAAAATTTGATTTGGTCGCTCCGCTCCGCTAATTAAAATCAACGTTAGCTTAATCATTTCATATATATTATATCACTGATATTAACATTTAAATGCAGCAATTACATCCTCCGAGCTTTCTAATACTAAACATAGGAAACGTATGATCAGCGAAAAAAAATCCTCACTGTATACGAGTATATTAGTAAAATTTAACCAACTGTTTTCTTTTAAAATCATTGATTGATTTTGCCCAATTGTGGGAAAATATATATTTTTTAATTATCCATCTCTAATCGAATACCATTGGAAAACGTATAGATTTTTCGAAAAACAATCGCACACGTAATTTACATGAAGGAAATTAAATCCAAGGGGAACAATGCGTCGGCCGGTAACAATGCCCGTTCGGTAAATCAAATCTGGTGGTCATAATGGGGAGGTAGCTTCGACCTATTATATTCCCTCTAGCTACTACATCGATGTGTATTTTACCCTCAACACATATATCTGTACACACTCTCACTCAAACATTTACACACATTCCTGGGCACTGCAATTCCGGCAATATACGAATATGTGTATGTGTGCGTTTCGGTTGGGGGGCGCACACCCCCCGCTATTTATGTACTTCTCCGGCGATATAATTCTGCCTCCGACAATACCCGCGTGGGCGGACTTTTCCAACCCCGCGTAATATATTGTTCGTGTTGTACAATAAAAATTGGCAGGGGATGATGTAGGACGTTCGGGATATTCACTGGAATTTCCTACTTTATAAATTAATTAAGAACACATTCCTCCTTGAAGATGACCAATGGTCCAAACTAGTCGAAGAAAATATAAATAAGTGAAACAAACCACGTGTTTTAATTTAAATTTAATTTAAATCATCCAGTATTAATAAGGAAAATGAATCAAAAGGAATTATAATTGTTATATTATCAATTATTCAAACAGGGCATTTTTCTTTTAGGTATACAAATCCGGATAATTATAGCGTTTTTTAAATGTGCGGAAATTCGTTAACCGCTTAAGTTAATTTGTGGTTTTTAACGAGTGTTTTCCACTCCCAGACTAAGCATGAAGTAAAATTTCGAGTTTAGAAAAGCCTAAGAATTGGGATTGGCCGCGTAGCGAAGCGGAGCGGCCAATCCAAATTAGGCTTTTCTAAACTCGAAATTTTACTTCATGCGCCACTCTTAAAAACACGGATTTACAGTGAAATTAAAAAAACATACACAAACAATAACAATTATAGACAACCTTATATACGCTAGAGTAATTGGGTTGCCTATAATCACTGATATAAACAATTTTTTCAGCGCAGAATTTGACTCATGATTTATTCACATCTACATATTAGATTGATAAAGCCGTATATTTTAAACTTTCCGATATTTCAGTGTTTTATACGCGTGGCGCATGAAGTAAAATTTCGAGTTTAGAAAAGCCTAATTTGGATTGGCCGCTCCGCTTCGCTACGCGGCCAATCCAAATTTTTAGGCTTTTCTAAACTCGAAATTTTACTTCATGCTTAGTCTGGGAGTAGAAAACCCTCGTTTAAAAATTTAAATTAAATTCTTTTAAAAAAACAAGGAATGTAAAATTTACAGTGTATGTGTATGTATAGCTGAAAGAACTGAAAGAAACATTTTCTGTATAATACTAATGCATACTCTGTAAATATTCAAATATTCGTAGTTTTTATGAAAGAGTTTAATTGAAACTATAAACCAGTGATTTCAACTCTCAGATTAGGCATGAAGTAAAATTTCGAGTTTAGAAAAACCTGAACATTTGGTTTTGACGCTCCGCTTCGCAAATTAAAATTAACTTTAGCTTGGTCATTTGATATATGTTATATCACTGATATTAAAATTTAAATGCAGCAACTACATACTGGCAGTTTTTTGAAACTTCTAACAAGTGTTTCCATTCCTTGGGTAAGCATAAGGGAAAATTTCTAGTTTAGAAAAGCCTGATCGTTTAAATTTAGACACGAAGAGTCCAAATCCAAATTCAGGCTTTTCTAAACTCGAAATTTTGCTTCATGCGCCACTCGTATAAAACACTAAAATATTATAAAGTTCAAAACATACTGCTTAAACAGTATGCTAAACGAGTATACTTTAAAGTTTAGGGTTAACCGGTGTTTTATACGCGTGGCGCATGAAGTAAAATTTCGAGTTTAGAAAAGCCTACTTTGGCTCGGTCGCTTCGCTTCGCTACGCGCCCGAGCCAAATTTTCAGGCTTTTCTAAACTCGAAATTTTACTTCATGCTTAATCTGGGAGTGGAAACACAGGTTGAAATTTTAAAATTGGGCAATAGTAAAAACAAAAGCAACGATTCATGGATTCGTTGTTTTTGTTTTTAATATTATCCAATTTTGAATTTTTAACGAGTGTTTCCACTCCCAAGCTAAGCATGAAGTAAAATTTCGAGTTTAGAAAAGCCTGAAAATTTGGCTCGGTCGCTTCGCTTCGCTACGCACCCGAGCCAAATTTTTAGGATTTTCTAAACTCGAAATTTTACTTCATGCTTAATCTGGGAGTGGAAACACTGGTTGAAATTTTAAAATTGGATAATATTAAAAACAATAACAACGATTCATGGATTCGTTGTTTTTGTTTTTGATATTATCCAATTTTAAATTTTTAACGAGTGTTTCCACTCCCAGGCTAAGCATGAAGTAAAATTTCGAGTTTAGAAAAGCCTGAAAATTTGGCTCGGGCGCGTAGCGAAGCGAAGCGACCGAGCCAAATTAGGCTTTTCTAAACTCGAAATTTTACTTCATGCGCCACGCGTATAAAACACCGATTTAACCTGAACTTCAAAGTATACTTACAGAGTATACATCAGCGTATAGTATAGAGTATACATCAGCATATATGTAATATATGTATAATATATATAAAATCCCTGATGTATCCCTAAAAAGTGTGCACTTATTTATGGAATGGCCGATATGTTACTTACAAGAAAAATTCCCTGTATATCGATTTAATTCAAAAGTAGCAGTTTTCCTCTTTTGTAATTCTGATATATTTATTATAAACATTATTTTTCTGGCAACTTCTTTTTGTAATATCTTATTTTATAAAACGTTTGAATGAATAATGGATGAAAAATTATATTAATGTGACAAGGTAACAATCGACTGGTTCACAATGTGTATAAAACATCTTTCATAGGTAAGGCGGAAATATGATGAACGGCGTCGCTAAAGAATATCGACGTACTAAAAACGATTTAGGGGGTAAAGAAAAATCGGAATTGACAATGACGTCGCCGCACCTCATTAAGACGCCCAGCGGGTTCGAAAAATTCATAAATCATCCCTTCCCCGACACGCAACGAAAAGAGCCCAACCCCCCGCAAGACTTAATTACGCGGCCCGGAAACAAACACACCACCTGTACGCCCCCTCGAACATCCCGATGATATTAAACGGGCTTATTGTTAATACCTGTGTAGTTATGTTTGTTCTGCGTATATTATGTTGTAATTTAGCCTGTGGAATAATGGCTTGCGGGGGCTTTTGTATTCGTATTAGCGACTGATTTATGCGGGGGTTGAGCATAATTAAGTGTTAGGGGGAGAGGATGTAGTTCCATTGCGCGGTGCTCTTTTTTTTACAACTTTTTGCTCACCCTTTCTCCGATGCCCTTTCGGTAGAATCTTCTGATTTATGTTCGGGGAATGATAAACAGGATAGGGCACGCAGCAAATTCCGGTTGCGCGTCTTCATGCAGATATATACTGTATATCCGAGGGATGGCTTTTATTTATGGCGCGCGTAAGATTATACATACATAAAATATTTTTCATAAACTTACATTCCCCAGATCACTAGATTTATTATTAGAATATATATATAATTTGACAAAAAATATGTATAGTTTTAAGTAGTGATGAGCAAGATCTAGTATTTCAAGAGTCGATCAAGCAATGATCGATCAGTTAAAGTGTGGATTGATAAATAAATTGCAGACTGGAATTTTCCCGACCTGCTATATTTCATTTTCTATTCAGAAATTTTAAAGACTTGTTTTCGTTTTTATTGTTTTATTTTGTACAGGAAATTTTTCTTTTCCGTATAGATATCCCTGCGCATATGCTGAAAAATGTTCAAGCATGATTCACATATGAAATTAGAAGTATATTTAGAACTTCACTTTAAGTAAGAGTTTAGTACGCGTGGCGCATGAAGTAAAATTTTGAGTTTAGAAAAGCCTGAAAATTTGGATTGATCGCTTCGCTTCTCTACGCGATCAATCCAAATTTTCAGGCTTTTCTAAACTCGAAATTTTACTTCATGCTTAGTCTGGGAGTGGAAAACACTCGTTTAAAGCTTTGAATTGAATTTTTTAGAATAACAACGAGTATGTTCACTTAAAAGAAAAATTCTCTGTATACAGTGATTTTTTTTAGGTAAACTTATGCATAAGCTGTAAATTTTACAACTTTCGTTTTATTTAAAGACTACAATTTGAAGCTTTAAACGAGTGTTTTCCACTCCCAGACTAAGCATGAAGTAAAATTTTGAGTTTAGAAAAGCCCCGTGAAAATTTGTCGAGGGTCGCGCAGCGACCCGAGACAAATTTTCTGGGCTTTTCTAAACTCAAAATTTTACTTCATGCGCCACGCGTACAAAACACTAAAATATTGTGAAATGTATGTATATTCGAACTGCACTTGAAATCTGTGTTTTATACGCGTGGCGCATGAAGTAAAATTTCGAGTTTAGAAAAGCCCCAAAAATTTGTCTCGGGTCGCTGCGCGACCCTCGACAAATTTTTACGGGGCTTTTCTAAACTCGAAATTTCACTTCATGCTTAGTCTGGGAGTGGAAAATACTCGTTTAAAGCTTCAAATTGAATTTAGAGAAAAACAAAAAATATCTAAAGATTTACAGAAAATGGGCTGAATTTGGAATACGTATACTTAAAAGAAAAACTGTTTTTAGAAAATAAAAATAATGTACACAAACCACTTTATTTTCTGCGTATATTATAATTAACAAAATAATTTTCTTAAAAGTCCTATCAATATTTTAGAAAACTAAATACAAATTATTTAGTAAAAAAAAAACATCACCTTTGATTTAAATTTTGTAAAATATTTAGAAAAGTTCTTAGTTATAAATGGCGATTATTTTTATAATGATTAAATGTCTCTTTAGAAAATAAATAAAAACTTCACAGCACAAGTTTAAAAAAAACATTTGTTGAAGATTATAAGAATTAACGTTATCATGATTTAGTTAACCGAAAAAAAAAACAGTATAACTATTGTTTTTGTAAAGGGGGTTAGGAGGTTAATTAGCATAAACATAATTACTTATTTTTAATTTTAGAAAAAATTATTGAAACGCACAAACATCTTACTCTTTAATGAGTTACTTGTTAAAGCAAGTTACATTTTTTATTTTAATCGTAATTAGGAATTAAACGTCTTAAAAATTATATTTTCTCCGGGTGTGATGTTTGTTAGCAGTAATAGTTAAATATAATTATAATTATTTTACTATAATTTTACTTCTATCGTTTATATAATAAATTATTTAATACAAATACAAACATTGTTTGTGAAATATTCACTTTGTATGTGAATTTCTCTATACATTTTACCTACAAATGTTAAATACTAGAGCAAAATAGAAGTAATTCATTTACTTTGAAAGCTTAGAAATTACCTAATCAATCAAATTGAATTAAGTTTTAAGATAAACTATAGATGAGATTGTAAAAAAAAATACACAGGACATCATCTTAACGAACAAGTAGACCTCACAAATTCACCACCGGTTAATTTAAATTTTGAAAAACCACCCTCATAAAATTGTGGATATGTATGTGAACAGACAAATGTATTTACTTTGATATAAAGAAAACACTTAACTTTTTAATACTACTATTATTTTACTCTTGTAACTAGTTTCAATTACACGGTAATCATTGTCAAACTAAACTTAGTTCGACTATCATTACCGTGTAATTGAAACTAGTCACATAAGTAAAATAAAAGTGGCATAAAAAAGTAAAGTGTTTTTTCTATGTCAAATTGAAAATGTACCACCCTAAAAAAATGTGTTTACTATTTCTTCGCCTGGAGAAGTCACATCGCGAGAATGTTGGGTTTTGTACGTAGAATATCAAAGCCTTTCAAAAACACCAGAACCATTATGAAGTTGTATACGTCGTATGTGCGACCGAAGTTAGAGTATTGCTCGTTAGTGTGGTCTCCGTTCTACGATTACCATATCAAATCTATAGAACATGTTCAAAAAATGTTTGTAAGGTATCTGTATTTTGTAGTACATTCTGTATACCCGGACGAATCTATTAGATATGAAGACTTGTTGGCTATGTTTAACTTAAAATCTTTATCTGCACGACGCAAGATCGCTTCATTAACCACTCTCTACAATTTGCTTCACAACAATATAAATGCTCCCGGTATACTCCCTCAGTTAAATTTTTTTACACCTAGGATTTGTAGTAGGAATAGCGTACAATTTGTATGTAATAGAAGTCAAAGTAATGCATATTACAACTCCCCTCTCAATACAATGATGCGCAATTATAATAACTCTCAAAACGTTGCTGATATCTTTTGTTGTAGTCGTAAACAATTTATTAACCAAATGTCCGCTGTATTAATTTAGTCACTATGTCAGATATCGTTAAGTATTGTTTAACTGAATTAAATATTGTATATGTAATAATTTTCTGCTAGAATTTTGTATATTTTTCCCTGTAATTTGAAATGTGTATTTCTGTTGGGAAATAAATGATTATTATTATTATTATTAAAACAATTGTAGCAAACATTATTACAACATATATTTGAAAGTGTTAAAAATTGTTTTATTTACATAAAAAGTTGTAAAATATTTGAAGAAATGTTAATAATAGTGCGATATTTACTCATACCTACTTGCAGATAACGATGACTTTTAAAATTATTTTTATTATTTTATTCATTAAATATATTTAAAAATAAGAATATTTTAAATGAAATAAATGAATAATTCATTGATAATAAGAAATATGTTAATTCCTATCGCGAGAAATGATGGATCACCAATGTATTCAATAAGAACCCGATGTGGTGAAACTTTAATTCATTACCCAATTCCATCAATCATTCACTTATCGCCGTTGCGACGTCGCCTCAACACTCCTCACAAAATTCGATATTCCATATGTATTCATCTTAAACCTTCCTGTGCATTACTACCAGTGGCAGCTCGTGCATAAGGGCTGCGAAACTGCAGCCCCCTAGCATAAAATAAAAGATGAATTTTTTAGACTTATTCTGGTTTATTTCCTTTTTGTTGTATATTAATAGATGTAGAAATGAATGAAGCTAAAAACTTCATAAAATATCGACAAAATTTTGTTGACAGTTTTTCGTATGCAGTGTTAAGCTGGAAAACGGTATACATTTTCTAGCTTAACACTGCATACAAAAAACTGTCAACAAAACTTTTTGTTTCTCGAATAATTTTCTCACTTATCACTTGGTGAAACATTTTTAAATATTGATAATGAAGGTTTAAATTAAATTAAACTTGGTTTGTTTCACAATTTTTTACTTTACTATTTACTCGACTAGTTTCGCGTTTTACAGCAAACTTTTTGGTGTGTAATTTACAGGGTTCAGACAATATATATCATTAGATGTGTAACACGATATTTATCATGATATAAATTTCGAAATTTATAAACTATATTGTAATTTGCTGATATTTAACCAGTAAATAAAATTAAACTATTGTTTTATTGAGGCAATTTAATACGATAGTTTAATTTTAATTAAATGTGTATGTGTATATTTTAAATAAATGTGTTCTAAATAAAGAAAATTTAACATAAAGAAAAATAGAGTTTGTCAATAGTTTGCAGAATATTTACAAAATATAAAAACGAATTAAAATTAATATCATAAAGCATTGCTATACTGATGAGGTATAAATATCGAAGCGCGTCTATTAAGAAAATTATTATGCAATCCCTGTAATTTTATCTATTTAATTTCCTATTATTTCATTTAGTTTAGTGAGAGAATAATTTGACCTGATGTTGCATTTTGCATTTAAATTATGCAAATAACAGTAAAGCTGTCGTGTAACTCAAATATTCATTTTATAATTCAATATCTGTCCGGGTATTAGCTCGAGAAGTAGTGGTTTCAAATATTCATTGTATAATTCAATATCTATCGGGGTATTAGCTCGAGAAGTAGTGGTTTCAATGAATATATGGAGACTGTCTCAATGAGACAACATTTTTTTTATATTTTGTGCTTTAAAATTCACACTAAATCAGTGTTTTATACGCGTGGCGCATGAAGTAAAATTTCGAGTTTAGAAAAGCCTGAAAATTTGATTTGGTCGCGTAGCGCTACGCGCTACGCGACCAAACCAAATTTTCAGGCTTTTCTAAACTCGAAATTTTACTTCATGCTTAACCTGGGAGTGGAAAACACTCGTTTAAAGCTGGAAATTGAACTCTTAAAAACACAACGAATGTCTAAAAACTTACAGCACATTATTGGAATATGTATACTTAAAAGAAAAACTTTATAGAGGATGATTACTTGAAAGAAAATGTCCCTGTACATAGTTGTCTGCAGTTTATTGCTACTCTAAAATTAAGTTTTTTTTTAAGTATACATATCCCAATAATGTGCTGTAAGTTATCAGATATTCGTTGTCTTTTTAAAAATTCAATTTGGAGCTTTAAACGAGTGTTTTCTACTCCCAGGCTTAGCATGAAGTAATATTTCGAGTTTCGAAAAGCCTGAAAATTTGGATTGGTCGCTCCGCGAAGCGGAGCGGCCAAACCAAACTTTTAGGCAGTTCTAAACTCGAAATTTTACTTCATGCGCCACGCGTGTAAGACACTGATTTCAAGTGGAGAGCACTTGTTTACAATATTTCAGCGTTTTCAGTGTTTAATACGCGTGGCGCATGAAGTAAAATTTCGAGATTAGAAATGCCTGAAAATTTGGTTTGGTCGTTCCGCGCTTCGCGCTACGCGACCAAACCAAATTTTCAGGCTTTTCTAAACTCGAAATTTTACTTCATGCTTAGTCTGGGAGTGGAAACACTCGTTTAAAGCTGCAAATTGAACATCTTTAAAAAACATATACATATTGTTACTTAAAAGGAAAATTGCCTGTATGTATACTTGAATCAAAAATTTCCTGTATAATTTCTGTTACGAAATTTATCATATTTTTCAAATGATCAATTAACCTTAGCATTACTTTAATAAGTAATTGTTTTTTTTTTAAATAATAGATCAAGATTTTATATAAATATTTGAAAATGTTATAAATGCTCGAATTGTCAGTTCATTAAACTTGCAAATTCGCATAATTCAAAGCTCTAGAATATAAATATTACTTCATGCTTAATCCGGGAGTGGAAACACTCCTTCAAAACTATAAATTGAATTCTTAAAAAAAACATCGGTTACCTCAAAATTCCTATGCTGAATCGATATACCGGGTAAATATTCCAGAGCCGAACATAGGCAATTAACATGAACAAAAGTTTTTCGCAGATTGCTGCTCCCCATTTTTTACTTGATAGGTTTATAATGACAAAAACCGAAAGAAGATTATTAATCTAATGGTATGCAAATTAGTTAACTTTTAGTTATATTTCTCATTATTTTTTTTTTACAAATTTGCAATAGACCTAATCGAAAAATCATGTCGAGCAATGACTCGTAAGACAATAGACAGATTCAAACATTATTCAAGTCACATATTAATTATCCTGTTGGCGACTATGATTTTGAGATATCCAATTTTCTTTATCAATATGAATTGGAAATTTTCTCAAGAATTGAAAGAGCTCTGAATGAATCTCTGGTACATGCAAAACTAAGTCAACTCTATTAGAATCGGTCGCATCGTATTTATAATAGCCGGTCACTATTTCGTGAATTTCGTATCATGACTCTACCAGGGCTCTACATGTATCAATGCCTTGGCATGTCAGGAAAAATATCACTGACTATCAAATATCTAATTCGGTACATAGTCACAACACCAGAAACAACGATTGTATCTATATTAAACATGTTAGATTGCATATGTCGCAAAATGGACTAACTTACTGGGCTAATTAATTGTATAACATCTTACCGAAAGTAGAAAAGAGTTTATCTCTAAAAATATATAAAATATATTTAAGAAAATACATAATCGTTTATGTGCTCTATTCCTTCGATACATTTTTGAATAGCCTTAATAAATAATTAAATAATCTGTGATTTTTTGCTAATTTTATAATTTATTTTAATATTTTATAAACATCTTTTTTAAATGTGTTATTTTTTGTTTTAATTAACTGTTTTCATATAGCTATTTATACTTTTTTTATTCTATTTTATAATTATATTTATTATCAAATTGTTAGTCTAATATTGTCTCATTTTTATTTGTATTCAGGTAGAACATTTCTTTTTTTTTGGATTGATTGAGTTACTTGAAGATAATTATACTTTGATTAAAAAACACTTAGAACCTTTCTTCAATACTTTATTTTGTAACCAAATGTACATTTCGGACACGAAGTGTCCATTATTAATGGTTTGATACTAATACACAATATTAGTATCAAACCATTGATAATGGACACTTCGTGTCCGAAATGTACATTTGGTTACAAAATAAAGTATTGAAGAAAGGTTCTAAGTGTTTTTTAATCAAAGTAGAACATTTCTGCTGTATTTTTTTGTATTTTTTTATATATACATATTTACACCACTATATTTATGCATTGACCTATGTAAACTGGAAAGTCAAGCATCAATAAACTATTATTATTAAAAAATTATTAATGACAGTTATCATTAACAAATAGCATGATTTCAGGCAAGTCATGACTCACCATGATTTTCTCAATGAAATTTGTGACTAATTTAATAATTATTACAAATACAATTGAAAATTAAGTAATTCCAACTTAAGTTCCATTTTACATTTATTTATATTTACCTGCAGCTTTTTAGTAATTTATTTTCTAATTATTAATATATATCGATAGAAATTTCAAAAATATTACGGATTCTTAATTATTGTAGTCACATTGGTTTTAAACAGTTTTAAATTATTGTTAAATAGAGGCATTTTTTTGAATTGTTTTTTTTTTAATAAGAAAAAAAAAATAGTTCAAATGATTTCTAACCTCAAGAAAAATATCTGAATTTTTTTTCAGATTTTTGTAAAAAATAAAATGTTCATCGAATGAAAAAATTTAAGATTTTTATACAAAAAAAATATTTTTATAAAAGTCCCCCAAAAAATCACAAACGTTTTCAATAATGTTAGAAATAATCTAAACTATTTATTTCTTTAAGAAAAAAATACCTCGTCTACTTTTCTTAGCTTTTAAAATTGACGGAAAATTACAAATCCACTAAAATTAAATTTTGAGCCCTCGTTCTAAGCACAATATTTGAATTCTTAAACAATAGTTGCACATCAAATAAAAGCTCTTTTAATCCCGACTTGCATACTTTTCGAATAAATTTAATCAGTTGAATACCTAATGAAATGTAAGTGAAAAATCGACTCATAGTTCGTTTCGAATAAAATCTAAATTTAAAGTTAAATTTACAAAACGAATAATGTTTGTTTTAAAATTATGTTTTTACTAACAAAATAAGCTTGAAATTCACTGATTATAGAGGCTTCTACTTCGTTATACATTGTTGAACATAAATAAAACACTGTTTATCACTTTGTTGGTATAACAATTGGTTTATTTGGTGACTATAGTTTCGATACTACACGTATCATTATCAACTAACGGTTTGATAATGATACGTGTAGTATCGAAACTATAGTCACCAAATAAACCAATTATTATACAAACAAAGTGATAAACAGTGTTTTATTTAAGCTTGAAATTATTGTTAATTACGTATTTGTATGTTGAAAATTGCGATCATTACAGATGCTTAATTGTAGTCACATTGGTTTGAAACAGTTTTAAAATATTGTTAAATAGCTGATTTTTTTGAAATGATATCTTTAATAAGAAAAAAAAATAGTTCAAGTGATTTCTAATATTAAGAAGGATAACTGAGATTTTTTTCAGACTTTTGTAAAAATAAAAAATTTCATCGAAAAATCGCAATTTTTATAAAAGGGTTGTATGAAAAGCATCAAGATTTTTATACAAAAAAAATATTTTTATAAAAATCCGTAAAAATCACAGACGCTCTTACTAATATTATAAACAATCTGAGGTATTTATTTTTTTCAAGAAAAAAA
The DNA here is from genome assembly GCA_932526585.2 of Philonthus cognatus. Classification (NCBI taxonomy): domain Eukaryota; kingdom Metazoa; phylum Arthropoda; class Insecta; order Coleoptera; family Staphylinidae; genus Philonthus; species Philonthus cognatus. Next base: position 80,897,321 of record OW052245.1, on the reverse strand, counting down.
TAATTCTCAACTTGTAAAATTGGCGAAAAATTACAAACCCACTAAAATTTGATTTTGAGCGCTCGTTCTAAGCACAATTTTTAAGTCTCAAACAATGTTTGTACATCAAATAAAAGCTCGTTTAATCGCAAATTGCATACTTTTTAAATGAACCTAATCAGTTAAATACTTTGGGGAATGTAGCACTTTGAGGACAATAAGTGAAAAATCAACAAATTTTCCGTTTCGAATAAAAATTGCATATAATATTAAATTTACAAAACAAATGATGTTTGTTTTACGACGATGTTTATAAAAACAATATAAGCTTATTATTATTATTTAAGTATTCGTATCTTGAAAATGGTGCTTATTATGGATGCTTAATTGTAGTCACATTGGTTTTAAACAGTTTTCAAATGTTATTAAAAGGCTGAATTATTTTAAAATATTTTTTTTAAAAGAAAAAAAATAGTTCAAATGATTTCTAATATCTTGGAGAATAACTGAGATTTTTTTTACATTTTTATAAAAATTAAATTTTTTATCAAAAAGTCGCAAATTTCGTAATCAAGATTTTTATGCAAACAAAAATTTTTACATCAATCCGAAATTATTTACAATCACTTTTACTAGTTAAATTGATTGAGTGAGTTACGTGAAGATCGAGTTTTATTGATAAATAAAGCACTAATAACCTTTCTTCACACTTTTATTTTTATTCCATATGTACATTTCGGACACAATGTCCATTATCAATGGATTAATAATGTACATATGGAATAAAAATAAAAGTGTGAAGAAAGGTTATTAGTGCTTTAACTTTTACTAGTATTTTAGAAATAACCTGAGCTATTTATTTTCTTAAGAAAAAATAATTATTTATTGACCTTTTGTATTTGTTGACCTTTCTCGATTTTTAAAATTGACAAAAAAAAAACGAATAAACACGCTAAAATTTTATTTTGAGCGCTCGTTATAAGCACATTTTTGAGGTCTCAAACAATGTTTACAGTTAAAAGTTAAAATAGTTAGCAGCAATCTGCAAAAAGCGTTTTTTCCATGTAAATTGCCTATGTTCGGTTTATAAATAATCACCTATGGAGTATACTGGAAAAAAATACCTGACATAAATGTTTATCTCTGCAGCCCCACCAATAAAAACTCTCACAAGCCGCCACTGACCAATTCACACACCTTACTTAATTCATATCATTATTTAAAGTGGACTCTGGTTTCACGTAAGGTAAAGTTGAACCAAAATTTCTGTTTTATTTTACTTTTCCGCCCAGCCGCCGGTGAAGAAGTTATAAACGCGAATGCACTAAGTAAATATCCGCTGCCTGCAGTTAATTGAAGTAAATTCATCCAATTAGCTACACCATATAACTTTTCTAGATGAACTTGTAAAGCACGCTGCAGTAGACGTACACTAATTATAATTCCGAGTCTGTTGTGATAATTATAAGATTTAGCCAGGCGTAAGAGGAACTGTTTTAAGTGTTTCTGAGGGGTTCAGGGGGAGAGAGTGCGGTGGTGTAAAAAATTAAATTAACATTTTCATATTGGGGGGTCGTAAAGGCGTGCCGGATTCGCGCGGTGTTACGGTAACGGCCGGCACTAAATTTTACTTTAAGGAATATTCAATATCCGGACGCGCGGTCGGGTTTAACTGCCGGGAGGGTATAAAAGTGCGCCGATAATACAAAATATTTTTATTGGGATTATAAATGTCTTGAGCAATTTCCATCTTATACCACAATTTTTTATGTAATCCACGAGGGAATCTTATAATCCTAGCTATATAAATAAATCTTTTGTTAGAATAAATTATGTTAATATGAGAATACAACTCATAGCCTACTAGAATGTATTTTCAGCCAATCAGATAGAAGTACGTACGTAGCAGTATGTGTATCGCAGCGATGATAAAAAATCATCGCAATGATAAGTTTGTTGTGGTCATAAATTGTTTTTTAAACGTCAAAGTGGTTAGACGTCAGAATTCCAAATATTAAAATGGACGTTGGAAATCGTTTTGGTACGGCTTCTAGCAGCAATATAAGTGAAGTAGTGAAAAATACGATACCGAAAAACACAGTGCGAAATAGAGAGTCGCATTGGCGACAATTTTCTGAGTTTTGTGCCGCTAGGAAGTTTCAGATAAGTAAGGTTATAACATTTTATTCGTTATATTCTCTCACTAAATATAACTGGTGGTACGATTAATACCAGATGATATTTAGTCGTTAAAACCGAAGCAGCACATTCAACTCGTCCTACGGACTCGTTGAATCTGCAGCTCGGTTTCAACTTCAAAATATCATCGGTAATAATCTTATTATGGCTGAGAATACAACTCATAGCCTACTAGAACGAATTTTCAACCAATGAGATGCAAGGAAAGCCGTAGGTACATGTCTATCACCGCGATGATAAAAAACAAAAGAAGCGGTGGGTGATAAGTTGTCCTGTCATTCGAAACGTCAAAATAGGTAAAATTTCGTGCAGTGATATTAATAGAAAAGTGAAAAGTGCGACGCCAAAAAAACACCGTCCTGGACAAAGAATCACAGTGGCGGTAGTTTACGAACTTTTGTGCGGTTAAAAAATTCTCAATCAATAGTGAAACAACAATATCTCAGGTGTCGCTATTGTTAAGGGACTCACATTATTTTATTCGTTATATTCTTTCACTAAATATAACTCGTGATATGATTAATTATCGATGATATTTTGTCGTTGAAACCGAAGCAGCACATTCAACTCGCCCTTTGGTCTCGTTGAATCTGCAGCTCGGTTTCAACTCCAAAATATCATCAATAATCATACCACTCGTTATATTACGGCTGAGAATACAACTCATAGCCTACTAGAGCAAATTTTCAACCAATGAGATGCATGGAAAGCCGTAGGTGCATGTCTATCACCGCGATTATAAAAAACAAAAGAAGCGGAGGGTGATAAGTTGTCCTGTAATTCGTAACGTCAAAATAGGTAAAATTTCGTGCAGTGATATTAATAGAAAAGTGAAAAGTACGACGCCGAAAAACACCGTCCTGAACAAAGAATCACAGTGGCGGCAGTTTACAAACTTTTGTGCGGTTAAAAAATTCTCAATCAATAGTTAAACAACAATATCTCAGGTGTCGATATTGTTAAGGGACTCACATTATTTTATTCATTATATTCTCTCACTAAATATAACTCGTGATATGATTAATTATCGATGATATTTTGTCGTTGAAACCGAAGCATCACATTCAACTCGTGCTGCACACTCGTTAAATCTGCAGGTCAGTTTCTACTCCAAAATATCATCGATAATAATATACCACTCGTTATATTACGGCTGAAAATACCTTGGGAGAAAAGTTGTCCCACAGATTTTAAATCTGTAATCATAGGTCACCTCTCATCAATTCTACTATACTAGTTTGTTTTGTGGTGAAATACATTGAAATGCAATTGCATTATTTAATATTCAACTGAAATTTGAATATAACAATAGCAGCCGAAATATTTTACAAACAATCAGCCCGATTTTGAATGAAAATAAATCAATACGTATTCAGTGAGTGTGCGTTATATAAAATCATCATAGCGCGCAAATGAAGACTATCAGAACAATGAATAATAATACACATTCGTGAACATGGTAATCTTGTTTCTACTCGATGTGGTAGCAACGTGAATGCATCGCCCTCTACCCGGCACGTTCGCCAGCTCTATCTGTCCTCCGCCGCCACCTACATATCGCAAAATTGATCTGTCGGTTAAAGGCAAGGCGAGAATGTGCGAATATTTCAAATGACAATTACTTCTCGTGCCAGTTTGGAGATGAATGTTGAAGCCTGCCACCAGCGATAGAGGATACAAAACGATTGTGTACTCCATATTTGCATACATGGAAATATATCATATGAGAATTATCACTGGATCAAGTTTATATTAAAAATATTTTTTTCCTATCCTAATACAAGCAACATACAGTGAATTTTTCTTTTAAGTAAACACATGCATAAGCTGTAAATTTTCCGACATTCGTTGTTTTTTAAAAAACTGCAATTTGAAACTTTAAACGAGTGTTTTCCACTCCCAGACTAAGCATGAAGTAAAATTTCGAGTTTAGAAAAGCCCCGTGAAAATTTGTCGAGGGTCGCGCAGCGACCCGAGACAAATTTTCTGGGCTTTTCTAAACTCGAAATTTTACTTCATGCGCCACGCGTATAAAACACAGATTTTAAGTGTAGTTCCAATATATATAAATTTCACAAAATGTTAGTGTTTTATACGCGTGGCGCATGAAGTAAAATTTCGAGTTTAGAAAAGCCCAGAAAATTTGTCTCGGGTCGCTGCGCGACCCTCGACAAATTTTCACGGGGCTTTTCTAAACTCGAAATTTTACTTCATGCTTAGTCTGGGAGTGAAAAACACTCGTTTAAGCTTTAAATTAAACTTGCAAAAAAAAACCAGGAATGTCTCCAGACTTACTGAAAGTATACTAAATTTGGAATACGTATCTGTTTGCTTCGGAGGAATATGAAAAATTTTCCGAAATTCGTTGTTTTTCAAAAGACTACAATTTGAAGCTTTAAATTAGTGTTTTGTACGAGCATGAAGTAAAATTTCGAGTTTAGAAAAGCCCAGAAAATTTGTCTCGGGTCGCTGCGCGACTCTCGACAAATTTTCACAGGGCTTTTCTAAACTCGAAATTTTACTTCATGCTTAGTCTGGGAGTGGAAACCACTCGTTTAAGCTTCAAATTGAACTTACAAAAAAAAAAACAGAAATGTCTCCAGATTTACAGAAAGTAGACTTTGGAATACGTTTCCTGAAAAGAAAAACTTCCTGTATCTGTTTGCTCCGGAGGAATATGAAACATTTTCCGACATTCGTTGTTTTTTAAAAGACTACAATTTGAAGCTTTAAAAGAGTCTTTTCCACTCCCAGACATGAAGCATGAAGTAAAATTTCGAGTTTAGAAAAGCCCTGTGAAAATTTGTCGAGGGTCGCGCAGCGACCCGAGACAAATTTTCTGGGCTTTTCTAAACTCGAAATTTTACTTCATGCGCCACGCGTATAAAACACAGATTTTAAGTGCAGTTCGAATATACATAAATTCCACAATACTTTAGTGATTTATACGCGCGGCGCATGAAGTAAAATTTCGAGTTTAGAAAAGCCCAGAAAATTTGTCTCGGGTCGCTGCGCGACCCTCGACAAATTTTCACGGGGCTTTTCTAAACTCAAAATTTTACTTCATGCTTAGTCTGGGATTGGAAAACACTTGTTTAAGCTTCAAATTGAACTTACAAAAAAATTATATCTCAAGATTTACAGAAATTAGGCTGAATTTGGAAGAGATATACTTAAAAGAAAAACTCCCTGTTTCTGTTTGCTCCAGAGGAATATGAAAAATTTTCCGACATTCGTTGTTTTTTAAAAGACTGCAATTTGAAGCTTTAAACGAGTGTGTTCCACTCCCAGACTAAGCATGAAGTAAAATTTCGAGTTTAGAAAAGCCCCGTTAAATTTTGTCGTGGGTCGCGCAGCGACCCGAGACAAATTTTCTGGGCTTTTCTAAACTCGAAGTTTTACTTCATGCGCCACGCGTATAAAACACAGATTTAACTGCAGTTCGAATATACATAAATTTCACAATATTTTAGTGACTTATACGTGTGGCGCATGAAGTAAAATTTCGAGTTTAGAAAAGCCCAGAAAATTTGTCTCGGGTCGCTGCGCGACCCTCGACAAATTTTCACGGGGCTTTTCTAAATTCGAAATTTTACTCCATGCTTAGTCCGGGAGTGGAAAACACTCGTTTAAGCTTCAAATTGAATCTTTTAAAAAACAACGAATGTCGGAAAATTTTTCATATTCCTCTGGAGCAAACAGAAACAGGGAGAATATATCTCAAGATTTACACAAATTAGGCTGAATTTGGAATAGATATACTTAAAACTATAAGTTTGTTTTACTTGTTTGCTCCGGAGGAATTAAAAAAAAATTCCGAAATTCGTTGTTTTTTTAAAAGACTGCAACTTGAAGCTTTCAACGAGTGTTTTCTACTCCTAGACTAAGCATGAAGTAAAATTTCGAGTTTAGAAAAGCCCCGTGAAAAATTGTCGAGGGTCGCGCAGCGACCCGAGACAAATTTTCTGGGCTTTTCTAAACTCGAAATTTTACTTCATGCGTCACGCGTATAAAACACAGATTTTAAGTGCAGTTCGAATGTACATAAATTTCACAATATTTTAGTGATTTATACGTGTGGCGCATGAAGTAAAATTTAGAGTTTTTCTTTTTCAAAACTCGAAATTTTACTTCATGCTTAGTCTGGGAGTGGAAAACACTCGTTTAAAGCTTTAAATTGAACTTAAAAAAAATACAAGGAATATCTAATGAATTACAGCAAAAAGGCTGAATTCAAAATACGTATACTTGAAAGAAAAACTCCCTATATCTGTTTGCTCCAGAGGAATATGAAAAATTTTCTGACATTCGTTGTCTTTTAACAGACTGCAATTTAAAGCTTAATACGGGTGTTTTCCACTCCCAGACTAAGCATGAAGTAAAATTTCGAGTTAAGAAAAGCCCCGTGAAAATTTGTCGAGGGTCGCGCAGCGAACCGAGACAAATTTTCAGGGCTTTTCTTAACTCGAAATTTTACTTCATGCGCCACGCGTATAAAACACATATGTTAAGTGCAGTTCGAATATACATCAATTTCACAATATTTTACTGTTTTATACGCGTGGCGCATGAAGTAAAATTTCGAGTTTAGAAAAGCCCAGAAGATTTGTCTCGGGTCGCTGCGCGACCCTCGATACATTTTCCCGGGCTTTTCTAAACTCGAAATTTCACTTCATGCTTAGTCTGGGAGTGGAAAACACTCGATTAAAGCTTCAAATTGAATTTAAAAAAAAACCAGGAGTATCTAAAGATTTACAGAAAATGGTCTGAATTTGGAATACGTATACTTAAAAGACACATGACATCAAAAAACGTAATTAATGCATAAGGAAGAAAGAAGACCGGAAGGAGGGTTTGAAGGAGAAGAGGGTAGAGGGGATACACGTATCATTTTGGAATATTGCGGGGTTAAAGAGAAAATTAGAAGATGAGCAGTGGCGTAGAGAAGTGGAAAACTGGATTAAGGATAAGGATTTTGATGGTATAGTAGAATCATAGGTAGGGGAAGAGGAATGGGAAAAGTTAAAAGATAAAAGGCCAAATTGATTTAGATGGGGTTGTATAACAGCGACACGAGAAAATTCAAGGGGAAGGGCAAAAGGAGGAATCATTACCGGAATTCGTAATGATTTTGAGGACATGAAACAAACTAGGGAAAGAGAGGTAGTAAAAGGGGTCGTAAGCCGAACCTTTAGTAGGCGAAAGCAGAAATAACTGTCTATAATCAGCGAAGAGGAAAGAAATTATGTATTGTATAGCCAGGATGCAGCAAGAGGTAGAGGATCCAGGGAATGTAATTATAGAGGGTGATTGGAATGTAAGGATAGGAAGTTTGGAGACTCAACGGGTAAACGCAGAGGGAAAGACGATGAAAACGAGGAAAAGACAGTAACTAAAGAAGGAGGGCAGTGGATAGAGTGGACTGATTGGGCTGATTGGAGTAGATCAGATCACTTTCCAGTGTCTGTAGTGGTAGGGAAGAAGGAGAAAAGAGATAGATGGTGTTGGTCAAGCAAGGCGAAAAAGAACGTCAGGGATAAAATGAAGGAAGTGTGTTTTGAAGAGGTACAGTCTTTAGAGCTGTTTAGGAGAGGGGTTATGCCCGCGATGACCAGACAAAAAGTGTGGATAGGGCAAGAAAGCAGAGTCGAGTGGTTAAAGCAGAGTCGAGGATAAGTCAGTAACTAAAGAAGGAGGGCAGTGAATAGAGTGGGCTGATGGACAAGTATTAGAAGTTTTAAATGGGTGTAAAGATGGTGATTGGGAGGGGAAAATAATATATGTGGGACCAAGGAAAAAATCGGTGATTGACTATGTTTTGCTTGGGGAACAGGTCAGTGTCCAGATAAACAGTTTTAAAGTGAAAGATTTGAGTGGAACTGGTCACTTTCCAGTGTCTGTAGTGGTAGGGGAGAACTAGAAGAAAACAGATGTGAAGGAACGAGAAAGATGGTGTTGGTCAAATAAGCTTAAAAAGAACTTCAAGGAAAAAATAAAGAAGGTCTGTTTTGAAGAGGTACAGTCTTAAGAGCAGTTGAGGAGGGGGGTTTAGCCAGCGATGACCAGACAAAAAGTGTAGATAGGGCAACAAAGCAGAGTCAAGTGGTTCGATCAGAGATGCATTGATGCCAAGTAAGTACAATAAGAGCGTGTAGGGAAGAGAGTGGGGGCGATGAGAAGACGCGAGAGGCAAAGACTAAGTTTGACGAAACATGCAAAAGAAGTAAGGAAAAGTGGATGAAGGAGGAGTTGGAGGAATTTGGAAAGATAAGAGATGAATAACAGCTGTGGACATACACACAGAAAAGGCCACCAAATAAAAAAAACGAAAGAAGGTATCATTCCAATTGAGAAATGGAGAAAATATTTCCAGGTGCTGGTTGGACCGGAAAATTGTGAAAGAAGAATTTTAGATAAGGGGGGAGGTTTAGTAAAGCAAAGGATTTTGGTGAGGAAAAGTTAGAGCGGGCACTGAGAATGGTTAAAGGAGGAAAAGCAGCAGGGCCGGACAGTATAAAGGCAGAGGCTTGGAAGTTGTGCAGCGTTGAGGGAAAAAGAAAACTGCTAGGTATACTGAGCGGCATTTGGAGAGGGGAGTTTGAGTTTCCAAAAGGGTGGAGGGAGGCAGTTGTGATTCCTGTACATAAGGGAGGAGGCCCGGAGTAACTAATAGTTTTAACGCCCTTCAACATTTTATTCGACAATAAATATTTCATAATATATAAAATTACGAAAAAACTATTCGTGAAAATGCAAACAGTGTCTTAATTAATAAGACTTAAATTGTCTTATTAATTAAGACACTGTTTGCATTTTCACGAATAGTTTTTTCGTAATTTTATATATTATGTTTAAAGTGTGCAAACTATAAGAAACGTAAGCTTATTTTCTCGAATTCAAATAGTTTTGAATTTGAATTTATTTTGTTTAAATAAATATTTCGTTCAAAAAAATTGCTTAATCAAGGAATGGATCGTTTTTGTTATATGTTACAGATCAACATAGGGGCTTGTGGTAGGTCAAAATATAGTCATTACAGGTCAAAATATAGACCAACGTAGAGCTTTATCTTAGGTAAAAATATAGTTTTATAACAGGTTAAAATATTGCATTATCCTAGGTCAAATATTGTCTTATCAAAGGTAAAAATATTACCCTATATCAGGTCAAAGTATAGCTTAGTCCTAGGGTAAAATATAGCCTTGTCGCGGCTCAAAATTTAGCCTTGTTAAGGGTCAACTACAGAGGATCACACTAATGGACAGTCTCTATAAGATCATGATAATGATGGTGAAAGAGAGGCTAGAGAGAAAAGTAGAGCAAAAATGTATATTGCCAGAGGTCCAAGCAGGGTTTAGAAGAGGGCGATCGACGGTGGAGCAAATAGCTACATTGAACTGGCTTATTGAGAGAGCTGTTAAAACGAGGAAAAGTATACCTGTTGTTTGTGGACCTAAAAGCAGCGTATGATTCGGTAGAGAGAGGACTGTTGATTGGGTGTTTGAACAGAAATGGGTGTATGAGAACAAATTGTGAATTGGGTAAATGAAGTATATAGAGAAACGTGGTGTAGATGAGGTGGTGTCTGAATGTTTTAAAGTAGAGCGGGGAGTAAGACAGGGGTGTCCACTTAGCCCACTACTGTTCAATCTGTACGTAGCCGATTTGGAAAGAGTGTTAGAGTTGGGGCAGGCGGGAGGAATAGTAGTGGGAAACAAAAAAGTGTGGAGCCTAGCGTATGCTGATGATGTAGTTGTGATGGCTAGGACTATGAGTGAACTAAAGAAAATGAAAGAGAGGCTTGAAAGGTATTTTATGAAAAGAAAACTGACGGTGAATGTTAAGAAGACATAATGGATGGTATGTAAAAATGGGGATAATAGAAGAAAGATAGAGAAGCTTGAATGGATGGGAGAAAAGGTGGAACGGGTGAAAGAATTTAAATATTTAGGGTATATGTTTTCTGAAAGTAGTGGTAGAGCCCAATACGTGGAATTTGTATGTAAGAAGGTGAGAGCAGTAAAAGCGCGGACGCGGACAATATGAGCTGAGATGTTAAGTTAGAATGTTAGTATGCAAATGGCATGGTGGGATGCATGTATAAGGGCAATTTTGTTGTATGCGGCTGGGGTATGGGAAGTGAGTGGGAATGAGAGGATGGAGAGAGCTCGACTGCAATACTTAAAAATGATTCTTGGTCTGAAGAGAACGACTGCAAATTATATAGTATTGCCGGAGTGCCAAAGAATGTCAGTGGAATGGGTGGCGGCGAAGGGAGTGGTGAAGTTTGATAAAAAAGTGAGTGAGTTAGGGGAAGAAAGACTAGTGAGGGAAGCTTGGTATGCTTGTTACAGAGAATGGAAGGTGAAAGGAGTGGGAGTAAGATGGATGCTAGAGAGAGACAGAATGAATCAGATAGTGGGGTGGTCGGGATTGATAGTAAGAGAATATTTAATTGATGAGGCGGATACATGATGAAACTCCATAATACTATTTCAAAAAGATAGTAAGAGAGAAAATAGCACGGGGGGAATAGCTGGAAATTGAATTTGGGAGGAGGCTGACGAAAGTTGAGCTGCAGGTTCGACAGGAGAACATACAAAAAAGCACCTATAATCCCAACTATAAGAACATACAGGTATTTACAGGGCCGCCGCGCTATTTTAAAGTATTAAATGGGGAGGATGTGCGTTTACTAGCTCCGGTACAGATGTGGGAGTAAAGAAAAAGGAAGAAAGGTATGGATGGAAGAAGAATATGTGGTGTTTTTTGTGGAAGGGAGAAAGATGAATGGGAGCACTGGAGATGAGTGCATTGAAGAATTTGGGAGCCCAATAGTTTTTGGCGTTTTGCGATTTAGCCAGTCTTACCCGTTTTATAAAGATTTTGTCTTTATTGCGAGTATTATGGCTGTGAACCGATGCGACTGAGTTAAATTCTGTTAAATTTTTTAACATACACGAGACACTGAAATATGTATAAACTTGGTAAAGTCATTATCCCTGTATTCTAAGTTGTGCATAAGTTGTAAATTTTCCGGCATTCGTTGTTTTTTAAAAGACTACAATTTGAAGCTATAAACGAGTGCTTTTTACTTCCAAACTAAGAATAGAGTAAAATTTCGAGTTTAGACAAGCCCCAACAACGAATACCTCAAAATGCATACGTATTGAGATATGAACACTTAAAAGAAAAATTCCCTGTATGTTTATAGTTTCACAGGTATTCGAGTGAGACGGTGGTGTGTGAGTTGCTGTTCTACATACAAAGCTAGTTTTTGTGGTATATAGTTAAAATTAATATCCAGTAATTGGTAAGGGCTATGCTTACATAAGGTGTAATGCGATGACTTTGTTTTGTTCAATAATTACAATTATTTTGTGAGTATTTGAGTGATTTATATTCAGTACTTTTCCACGGTCAGAGTGTCGCGCTTCTCGCACCTCGCCTTGGCAAGGTCACCACCGGGAAACATTGTAGATTTGACATTGCCAGTATCTACATTTGCGGCCACTAATTCATTCATTGATTTATTCTCATTCATTGATTTAATTTAATTCATTGATTTATTTTATTTGAATTGGCGGCATTCTTATTGTTTACCAACCAATTTACAACATCCTTCCTTTACTCCATTACCTTTCCGTGGTCTACCTAGTCTGTTTAAAAAGCCCTCACAAACGACCCTGTGAGGTGAAGTGTGTCCATTGTCTATTTTCGTTCAGCCTTGTAGATTTAATTAATAATTTGTTGTTGCCGTTCCTAACATCAACTTTTCGTCATTCATCATGCCTATGAACTGTGCTATCTGCTTGCGAGTTATTAGTCCTCGCTTAGCAGCACTTAAATGCAAATCGTGCGCCGCCTGGCATCATGCATCCTGTACTAGACTAGACATTGACCGCATTATATATTACACTGAAGAGGCGCGTACTGAATTAGGAGACAGGTGGACATGCGTAAAATGCACTCCGGGGGATGAGCCCTTGTTCTCAATCGATGGCGCCGCTGTTAATTATTCTAAGAATGTACCTGCCCTTACTGAAATGCATAATTTTATTAAAGCCACAATTCAAGATGTTTTGAAACAAGAATTGCCTGCTTTAATAAAAACTGAATTTGAAAATGCAATGTCTGAAATTAAAAAAGAAATTAATGACATAAAAAAACGCCTTTTGTTAATTGAGACTTCCAGAACCGAATCTTCTTCTACTTTGTCTAATCAGGCTTCGATGGTGGATGAAATAGAAGAACGACAACGTAGGGCTGCGAACATCATGGTTTTCAATCTTCCAGAGCACAAAGGCAATGCTGATGATAAGAAGAAAAAGGATATCGAAGCTCTTAAAACTATCTTAGAGCCCTCAATCTTATTTGTGCCTAAATTAGTAATTCGCTTAGGAAAAGAGTCCGGCAAACCTAGGCCACTGAAAGTGTCTTTAGCTGATCATCACTCTGCAATTCAAGTACTCAAAGCTGTGCGTACTTTGAATACTGGTGCGGCGAAATTTTATGCCGATCGTACGAACATTCAACGAAATCAGCTAAAGACTTTAAACGACGAACTTACTTTACGCAAAAATTCGGGCGAAACGGACTTGACAATTAAATATAGGAATGGAGTCCCGAGTATGGTCAGTACTCGGTCATCGGGAGTTGCAGTTAATAAGCCAAAAAACTAGTTGTGTATTTCCAGAACATCGGAGGCCTTAAATCGAAAATTCGTGACTTACATCTTAAGGTTAGCTGTTGTGTTTATGACGTCATAATTCTTATTGAAACGTGGTTCGATGATTCCGTGTTAAATTCTGAATTAAACTTATCGAACTATAATATTCACAGACAGGATAGATCAATCTTAACTAGTGCTAAAAGTAGAGGTGGGGGAGTCCTTATTGCCGTTAAGTCTGATCTAAATAGCATTAAATTGGATTCATCAGTAAATATTGTAGAACACTTATTTGTTAAAATTAATGATGGATTAATACTTGGTGCTTCTTATATTCCACCTATGTCCCCCTGTAATATATATGAACAACATGCATTAGCTATTGATCAAATCTGTTTGGATAATCCTAGTTCTGATTATATTTTCTGTAGGGATTTTAACTTACCAACCGCAGTTTGGGACTTTTCGGGTTATAGCTTATTGTCTAACTCAAATACATCCCAGGGTGCCCGTGCATTTAATGATTCTTTTAATTTTAATGATTTGCGTCAAAAGAACCACATTCCAAATGAACGTGGCATATTTCTTGATTTAATATTTTCTAATTTACTTAATATTAATATTAATACATCCAGTGATCCATTACTCAATAATAGTTATCATCACATATCCTATGATATTTCTGTGAACTTATCAAAGACATTTAGTCCTTTATACACTGATTATATTTATTATGATTTCAAATCAGCTAATTACAGCGCCATGAATGATTATCTTTGCAATGTTGATTGGAGTCTAGCATTTCAGGAACCAAATATTGATTTAAACTTAAATAATTTCTATAACATCATTAATCATGCCCTCTCATTATATGTGCCTTCTAAATATTATAAATCATCAAATTATCCAAAATGGTTCAATCGTGAACTCATTGATTTAATTATATCTAAGAAAAAAGCCCATGTCGCTTTTAAAAAAAGTGGTCGTGTTACTGATTATGAAACATTCAAAAAACTTAGATCTTCTTGTTGCAATTTAAGTGAAACACTTTATGAATCCTATATTCGGAAAACTGAGGATACCATAAAAGTTAATTCTAAAGTATTTTGGTCTTTTGTTAATGAGTGCAAAAACATCAAAGGTTTTCCAAATAAAATGAATTTTAATGATACACAATGCAATGCTGGAAGTTCTTGTGTTGATTTATTTGCTGACTATTTCTGCACTGTTTACAATGAGGAAATAATTGATGCTCCATTATTCAATTATGATCATAAAATATCTTGCTCAAGGTTTAGTCTAAAAACTTCCGATATATTTAATTCAATCAATGAGTTAAGTGACTCACTTAGCTCTGGGCCGGATGGTTTACCCCCTTATTTTGTAAAACAATGTATTTATTCACTGACTACCCCGATTGAAACATTATTCAATAAATCTATTAATACCGGGGTGTTTCCTACTTTTTGGAAACATTCTTACATCAACCCTATTTTCAAAGAGGGCTCGAGGGAAGTCATACAAAATTATAGGGGAGTTTCTATCCAGTCCGCAATTCCTAAAATGATAGATAAACTAATATCTGATCAACTCATTTGGTGCTGCAGGAATATTATTTGCGACGAACAACATGGATTTTTGAAGGGCAGGTCTACAACGTCTAATTTGCTTTCCTACCAGATGTATCTGATGAGTGCTTTGGAAAGGGGTCGTCAGGTTGATTCTGTTTACACTGATTTTTCCAAAGCCTTCGATCGTGTTAGTCACTCTGTTCTCTTAAATAAACTTGAAGGCTTGGGATTTAGTGATTTTGTGACAAAATGGTTCGCAAGCTATTTACGGGAACGTAAACAGTTTGTTAAGATTGATAACTTCGTCTCCAGAGCAATCAACGTTACATCTGGGGTTCCCCAGGGCTCACACTGTGGGCCAATTCTGTTCTTGATCTTTATAAATGACATTGGGAGTTATATTAAAAATAGTCAATTTCTGATGTTTGCTGATGATGTTAAAATATTCAAAGTAATTGAGAGAAGTTCGGATCATGCGCTTTTACAATCTGATTTATATAACTTGGCTAATTGGTGCGCATGCAATCATCTTCATCTCAATTTGAAAAAATGTATGTCAATTTCTTTTTGTCGCCATAGCAATAATAGCAAGTTTGAGTATTCAATTAATGATAATAAATTGCCCCTGGTCGAGACAGTGCGTGATTTGGGTATTATATTTGATTCTCGCTTAAATTTTGTTACCCATTTGAATAAGATCTCTAGTAAAGCTCTTTCTATGCTCGGTTTCATTAATAGATTTTCGAAACACTTTGGCGTGGATACGTTCAAAACCCTTTACGTCAGTTTGGTAAGGCCACATTTGGAATATTGTTCTGCAATTTGGTCTCCTTACCACAACTGTAACATTGAAATCATTGAAAAAGTTCAGAATAGGTTCTTACTACTAGTATCTTTTAAAATGGGGATCGCACGCATTGACTATAGTCGGTCACACATATTGAATTGTCTTAATTTAAAATCTTTAGAATATAGAAGAATATCACTTGACTTATGCTATGGGTTCAAACTGATTAATGGACATGTCAATTGCAGTTTTTTATTATCATTGTTGAACTTTAATTTTTTTTTAACAACTCCAGTTCGTTGTAGGCCCTTATTTCGTTTAAACTTCCATCGAACAATGTATGGTTCCCATAATCCTGTGGCACGTATAATGCGGTATTGTAATGTCCTTATGTTGTATCCCAACTTTTACATTTTTAGTAATTCTTATAGTGTATTCAAACGCCATTTACAGTTTATTAATCTGGATATTGTTAATTAGTATACTTTTGTTTGTTGTATTATATTTCTCACTCTATTTATATGTTTTTCAAAGTAATGTTATGTTTATATTATATCACTATCTTAATTGTGTATTGATGTATAAAGGAGATTTCCGTTGATAAATGAATAAATAAATAAATAATTCAGTGATCACAATATTTTACAATCAGACTTAAATAATTTAGCAAATTGGTGTTCAAGAAATCATCTTCATCTTAATTTAAAAAAGTGTTTATCTATTTCTTTTAGTCGCCGTAAATGTATTAAATTTGAATATTCAATTAATAATTGTAGATTACCCGGGGTTGACACGGTACGCGATTTAGGTGTAGTTTTTGACAGTCACTTGACCTTTGTTCCCCATTTTATAAATGTTACCAGTAAAGCTTATTGTACGCTAGGATTTATTAACAGATTTCCCAAACAGTTCTCTTTGGATACGATTAGGACTCTGTATGTTAGTTTGGTAAGACCGCAGTTAGAATACTGCTCGGTTATCTGGTCTCCTAATTACAAAAACCATATTGAGTTAATTGAGAAAGTTCAAAATAAATTTCTATTGCTGGTTTCATTTAGAATGGGCATTGGTCGGCAGTACAGTCGGTCGCATATCCTGACTACAATAAACTAAAAATCCCTACAATACCGAAGGGTAACACTGGATATGTGTTATGGATTTAAGCTGATAAATGGACTTGTGAATTCCAGTCATTTAATTTCTTTATTGAATTTCAATTTCTTTTTAAATACAACTGTTCGCAACAGACCATTGTTCAGGTTAAACTTCCACCACACAAACTATGGCAGTCGTAGCTCGGTTTCACGCATAATGTATTTCAATGTTAAATCCAAATTTTATAACATTTTCAAACTCATATAATGTGATTAAACGCCACTTATCTTTCATTGATTTGGATGTTATTATAAATTACTAACATATCTGTTTAGTTCAATTTATTAAGTGTTGAGCGCGATATTTATATATTGTAATTTATATGTACCTATTTTTTGTAATACTGTAAAAAGGAGAAATCCGTAAATAAATAAATAAATAAATAAATATATCTGGGTGGAAACGCAACGTTTGAGAAATGCTGATTTAAAACACTTGAAATTCAAAATGTAATCCTATTTTATCCAGCAAACTTGGTCATTTAATTTCCGGCCGTATTTATCTGATGAATGAAAGCTATTTTTATTACAAATTGTTTCATTTACTCTAAAACATTTTAAATTCCATATATAAATCCACCCAGCGTGCCCAATTAATTTGCAAAAATGATGATGTAGTAGTGCAATTTGAGCACGCTGCTTTTTTTCCCTGCAAAAAAAAAACACACAGCAGTAATTTGTGTTAATCCGATTTTATGCCATGTCCATTAAGTGTTTAATAGAGCAGTGTACTTTTAACTTAATTTCCGGCTCGTTTGGGAATGGCTAGGACCGACGAGGACTTTTTCCGTGAGCCCGAGCCCCGAGTTTCCGTTACGGTCGCTATTATATTTAATCCACTAACTTCATCCCAGACACTGTGTAAGTGAAGGTGAGCAGATTATCTCGAATAGGTGGAGCCGGCAAACCGGAGGAAGATGAGGAGATGGAGAGGAGAAAAAAAAACTAATTTATATAACTGAAAAGGGCGACGTCGGCGCTCGGGAAATGGCGGAGGGAAAAGCGTGTTTTCTCGGTGACTTCCCGTGTCGCGTCGTAAATAAGATAAGGCGAATACATATCTGGCAAATTTGCGATTAATTTTTAATATCCTACAAAGGGGAAGGTAATCAGGTATCGATGGTTGTCTAGGCAACGTTCCCTTCGTAGACGAGAGACCGTTTAGATTAATATTTTCCGTGGGTCGATAGATCACTACACTTAATTAAAGTTGACCTTAAGCCCTTTTACGTTTGGAAACTTCTCGGCGTCGTATATAAAGTACAAGTTTTCTTAACTTGAATTCTACAAACTGTGAAATACTATATAATAAGAGCATGATGATTTTATCATATTATATTAATTAAACTGGGTGTCCGAATTTTGACAGAATGTATGCGGATCTGTTATTTGAAGAGATAGAGAGTCGGTTAAATTGGGACAAAGTTGCGTATTTTAGGGCCTAATAATAATCTGAAAAAGAATATGAAATATCTTTATTTGTTTTTGAGATATCATCAAAAAACGGATTTTTTGAATAATGGTTTTTATTACTTATTCATAAACTACTGAATCTGGACATTAAAACTTTGACAATATACAGGAACATTTTAATTAGGAAAGTAGTTGCATATTTATTTTAGATAACTATAATATTTACCCAGAGACTATAGCCAACTTTTGTTTTTCTTATGGGCGCTATTTTAGATTTTCGTATTTTTTAAAAGAATATTTTTTTCTTAGTGATCTAGCACACTGATAATTTATTTTAGATTTAAAATTAAAAATTATAATATTTTCGTTTTTGCAACGAGTGCTTTGGAAACAATGACGTCATATTTATTAATCAATATAATATTGACACCAGTCAATCATTATAAGCAGTCAAAATTAATTAATATCTGTCAATCTTTTGTAATATTAATAATAAGTATCGATTATCCCCCAAAACATAAAGTAACAAAATATTGATGTGTCCATCATAGCACTTTCCCCATTTAAAAAATGATAACTTAAATATCAACAGTATGGAAAAGTTGCGCTAACTAAATTTATTCTACTTAAATTATTATTATTTCAAAACTTTACAAAAAAAAATCTTGTATTTTTCGCTACATCTCAATAAATATTGATTACCATCACATCTAAGAGTTATATATTTTTAACTTTACTGTAAATCAGTGGTTTATACGCGTAGCGCATAAAGTAAAATTTCGAGTTTAGAAAAGCCCCGTGAAAATTTGTCGAGGGTCGCGGCGCGACCCTCGACAAATTTTCTACGCGGGGCTTTTCTAAACTCGAAATTTTACTTCATGCTTAGTCTGGGAGTGGACAATACACGTTCTTAGAACTTTCAAATTGAAGGATCACTCTTAATTACTAAGTTTATTATTATTTTATAAAGGCTACAGCTCGACGGACCAAGCATGTTTCACCAAGTGATAAGTGAGAAAATTATTCAAGAAATATTGATATTAGGTTATTTGTTTAATTACAAATATCACTGTTTTATACGCGTGGCGCATGAAGTAAAATTTCGAGTTTAGAAAAGCCCAGAAAATTTGTCTCGGGTCGCTGCGCGACCCGAGACCAATTTTCACAGGGCTTTTCTAAACTCGAAATTTTACTTCATGCTTAGTCTGGGAGTGGAAACACTCGTTTGAAACTTCAAACTGAATGCTTTGATAATAACATTAAATGACTGAAAATGTTTTTAAAGATTATAATTTAGTTTTCATAATTTTGTTTAATATTATTTACAGCAAAACTGACATGGTAGCCACGATCTGAAATGTTAAATTTTTCTGACATCTCCCTGATTCATGATTTATTTGCCTGACATTTTAATATAACTTTCTTCTGTGAAAAACCCTCGTTTTGTTAAATTGTTTTCATTGTTTTTGTTAATATTTAAGTGAATTTTATAAATTTAATAAAATCATAGGGCTTTTTTGATATGTTTTGGTCAATTTAAATACAATGAGAGCCAAAATGATTTGTTCATTTTTAATAGGAAATAACACATGAATTATTTTAAATGCAGAAATAATATAAATGACATCTTAAAAAGTAATAATGGGAGTTTTACTTTTTGAATATAGTGTGTGTTAAATGTCCGCCACCCTTCTCCACACACTCTTCTTAACGACGGACGAAATCTGCCATAACTCGTTGAAGCATATCCTGTGGAATAGCTTCAATTTCTTGTCGGATATTTCTTTTGAGCTCCTTTATATTTCTAGGCTTACTCTTGAACACTCTACTCTTTAAATATCCCCAAAGAAAAAAGTCTGGAACAGTAATATCGGGAGATCTCGGGGGCCAATTAAAATCGCCGTTTCGAGAAATTAGTCTATTCGGAAATGTCTGTCGCAGGATCTCCATACTTATTCTTGCAGTATGACAGGTCGCACCGTCTTGTTGAAAAAAGTGATTTCTTTCTTCTTCTTCAATTTGCGGTATAAAAAATGTCTGGAGCATATGTGCATACCGTTGAGATTTGACTGTGACTGTTTCGCCGTTTTCTTCAAAAAAATATGGACCGATGATTTTTGACGATGATACAGCACACCAAACAGTCACATTTGGGGAATGTAAGGGTCTTTCATAAATTTCACACGGGTTTTCGGTAGCCCAGTATCGAAAATTCTGTTTATTTACCAAGCCATGTAAAGTAAAGTGTGCTTCGTCGCTCATGAAAAGATGTTGTGCGATATCGGGTTCCTCATTGCTTAACTCCAAAAAACGTTGACAAAACTCAACACGGCTTTGTTTATCACGATCAATTAACTTCTGCACCACTGCTATTTTGTATGGATGAAACCTCATTTTGTGCAGCATTCTTCGGGTACTTGTTGCAGATAAATTTAACGCTGCCGCATGCCGCCGAACTGATCGATTTGGGCTACGCAGAATTGATTGTCTCACCCGTTCCTCATTTTCAGGATTGCATGCAGAGCGAATCCTCCCGGCTGATTTTCTTCTCTCAACTGACCCATGATTTCGCTACTTTCTTACCCAATACGAAATAACAGTTCGAGCCGGAACATCACGAACATTAAAATGTAGACGAAATAAACGTTGAGTTTGAATAATTGAACTTAATTTAAGAAATTTTTCAATACAAAATATGCGTTGCTGTATGTTCCAACGCACCATTTTGACAACTGTCAAAATATCTCCAAAGTCTCCTCTTTCAAATTGTTATCAGTTATATAGCGATTAATAAATAGTTATATTTGTTATTGCCTATTAAAAATGAACAAATCATTTTGGCTCTGATTGTATAATTCCATAACTTTGCTCTGACTTTCCCGGTTATAATGATATTCAATACATTTTTTATTTGCGTAATTTTCAGGCATTCGTCGATTTTATAATAGAGTTCAATTTGAAGTTTTGAAAGAGTGTTTCCACTCCCAGGCTAAGCATGAAGTAAAATTTCGAGTTTAGAAAAGCCCCGCGAAAATTTGTCGAGGGTCGCGCAGCGACCCGAGACAAATTTTCGGGCTTTTCTAAACTCGAAATTTTACTTCATGCGCCACGCGTACAGACCACCGATTTGAAGTAAACTTCAGAAACACACAAATACATCTTTAATCAGAGTAACAGGGAATCAGATATTTAGTCTGTTATCAACGATGTTCAGTGTTCATAATAAATAATTATGTTTTTAATATTTTTGTTAAAACAACTAGTAACGATATTCATATATTAATGGTTGCAAAAAAAATAATAAAATCAAATTTATTCTCAAAGGATTTGTGTTGGTGATTCGAAAAAACAAGATTCGAATCTTTGAATCGAATCATATTTATCTCTTACGAATCCTTTGTTCAAGTATTCGTGATTCGAATTATATTAGGTGATTCGGATTCTTGATTCAAATCCTTTTTACAAGGGTTCGTCCCAGCTCTGATAATAAGTAATAACAATAAATTAAATTTTATTTCTGTAAATTTACTATCGACCCTGGCTGCTTTCAGCCTTATATTACTTATTCAATAACAACCCAAGATTAAACATATAATTAAGCTGACTTCGATACGCTAATCCACCTTCTGCTTGTAATGTATTTGACTTTCTGTTGATATGTTCAATTTTAATTAACTAGCAGATCTTTGACGTCTTGAATAAATACAAAGTTACTACTTACTTAACTTTTAACTTTGTTTGTACAATACTTTTTTATTTTACGTAAAATAAAAAAGTGTTGTACAAACAAAGTTAAACGAGTTTTATTGTTAAATTATCCTGTATAATGAAGTAGAAGCCTCGACAATACAAAATATATAAAGTGAATATATCATACTTCACTAAACTCAAAATATTTATTACCTGTAAAACAGTGATTGATTGTAAAGTTAAAAGACATACCTACTACTCACATATTCTTATTTTTTATAATCAACTCAGCTTGATTACACATTTAAAATTACGGTATAACATCACTGTGAATTAATTTAAATATACAAATAGAAGATAAATTCAAATTCAAAACTATTTGAATTCGAGAAAATAAGCTTACGCTTCTTATAGTTTGCACACTTTAAACATAATATATAAAATTACGAAAAAACTATTCGTGAAAATGCAAACAATGTCTTAATTAATAAGACAACTTAAGACGATAAATATCCATTGAAACAACTAGTAGTAGTTGCTTCAATGGATATTTATCGTCTTAAGTTGTCTTATTAATTAAGACATTGTTTGCATTTTCACGAATAGTTTTTTCGTAATTTTATATAATAATAATAATAATAATAATAATTTATTTCTCAACAAGCATAGCCTAATTACAGAGAAATATATATATATAAACTAAATATAGGTTTACAGTGTGAGTAAGTAGGGTACAAACTAATAAGTTGATTAACAAATTCAGAAAACACATTCGGTAATATCACACATAAACTGTTGTATGCAGGGTGAAATATCGACAAAGCATTGAATTTCGTGATAATTTCGCAGCATTTTATATAATGGGGAATACATGTAGTGATTAGTACGGGGCGTCGTATAATTAAAGGTTTGTTTATATCTAGAGAATAGTCTGGGTACATATATACAAATAGATAATTTTATTTCGTAAAAATATTGATGATTCCTAAAGCATTTGTTGATTTCTAAAACATAATTTAAATTTCAAACGAGAGCATAATATTTTCTTGGCGGTAATTTAGTAGTTTAAGGATAATATCCATGCTAATTCCGTCGTATAATGAGCAGCTATGGCAATACCTCCCGGCGCATCCACCATTTCTGTCCTCCTGCCATAACACACGAACCCCTAGGCATTATTACATTTATAAGCAACTTTGCATGTTTTCATGGTCTCCACTCTACTGAAACATCCTCGAATTTATCTGCGGCTTCCGCACACGCACGGTTAAATTTCCCTGCTTCGAGAACGCGAATGAGAAAAATCCAGATTTCACGGAATGCACTTTATAGATCCAGCCAGGATGTAAACATGACAATAACAGATTCTGCGAGGAGGATAAACGGCTGAGCGGGGGGAGGCGTATGTGCGGCGGGGCCATATCTCACGGACCACACTTAGCGCCCGTCTCCGCCGCCTCCGCAGCCGCCGCCGGCCTGATTTATCGGCACATTAGCTCTCCTCTCGCCGCGACAAAACCGGCGACACGACACGCAAACACACACGGAGAGAAATTTAATTAGGGCGAAAGTACGGTCGCAGAATGCGAAAAAGTTTTAATGCTCGGGGAATTTGCGTAATGGATTTTGTGTGTCGGCCGGCGGATCGGGAAAACTGGAAATAAATAAATTTTCATAAAACGCTCGGATTCTAAAGGGAATTGAGTTATTGCGACAACAATGATTTTAAGTTTTCTTATTAAATGGACAGGAAAATATCAACTGAAATATACCTTGATTTATTACAAAAATCATGGAATAATTTTATACCTCAACATCTAGTATAATAAGTGATAAAGATTTATGTTTTACGTGTAATTAACTAATAATTACATATTAAACACTGTTTTGTTTTATGTATTACCTAGTTTATGCATGAAATAAAGGCGTTAATAATAAATAATTACACACTGAGCTCCATTTATTTTACGTATTACCTAGTTTATGCATAAAACAAAATTATGTTTAAAATTTAATTACATGTATTTATTATTAACAGCTAAAAAAGTACTTCGACATTTTCGATTTTAAGATATAGGTACAGTTTAATTTTGGCAAAATAATTGATAGATAATGGGAAAAATGTAGGATAATAATTAGCTTAAAGCAAAATAGTACTATATTGGAACATGATTATATTAAAAAATGTTTAATTGAACGTATGAAAAAGAAACGAATACCTCAAAATTGATTGAGCATTATATTTTTAATATCACAATATGTCAGTGTTTTTTTTACACGTGGCGCATGAAGTAAAATTTGGAGTTTAGAAAAGCCTAAAAATTTGTATTGGTCTCTCCGCTTCGCGGAGCGACCAAACCAAATTTTAAGGCTTTTCTAAACTCCAAATTTTACTTCATGCTTAGTCTGAGAGTAGAAACAATTGTTCGAAACTTAAAATTTATTTATATATACTAAATAGGTAAGCAAATGTCAAAAAAAACATACTTCCCAAATAGCGAGGGAAGCGAGCTTTGGCGAGGGGGGCCGGAGGCCCCCCGAGGCAAAACTATCAGACGGGGGCAGCCGAAGGCCGCCCCCCCCCCCGCCCCGCACCGCCCCTCTCAAAATCCCGACTTTGACAATTGAACCCCTAATCAAAGAATTTGAACTTTTATCTTTTATAAACTTTTAATTGTAAACTCATCCATCACTTGGTGAAACATTTTTTAAAACACTGAATTCAAACTTTGTTAAAAAAATTGTATAAAAACACTTGGTTATTGTTTCACTATTTGTTTTTTTTTTTTTTGAAAAACTGACTAGTTTTGGTCAGACGACCATTTTCAAAGTTCATCATTCTTGTAATAACTTTGAAAATGGTCGTCTGACCGAAACTAGTCAGTTTTTTGAAAATAAAATCAAATAGTGAAACAATAACCAAGTGTTTTTAAAAAAAAAATTAAACAAAGTTTAAATTCAGTGTTTTATCTTTTATAATTAATCATCCTATTATCTTAAATAAAATTAAATCACTGCTTTATAATATCTTTAATACGATCAAAACTACGTTAAACTGCTGAAACGTATTGAAATAAGATGCATCATTGTTATTGTTTTTTTTTTTATTTTGAAATTTACTTAGCATGTAAAACTTCTCGGGAAAAAGATTAATAATAATATAATTATTTAATATTTTTTTTACGTTAACCCATGAAAGTTGAGTTTAGGGAAAATTCTACACTTGTTTTTATGATTTCTATAATTGACTTATTATATTACATACTGGAAATTTTTCTTTTAAACATACATTCTCTATACGCTGTAAATTTGCATGTATTCGTCGTTTTTATAAAAGTGTTCAACTTGAAGTTTTGACCGAGTGTTTCCACTCCCAGACTAAGCATGAAGTAAAATTTCGAGTTTAGAAAAGCCCCGCGTACAAAATTTTTCGAGGGTCGCGCAGCGACCCGAGACAAATTTTCACGGGGCTTTTCTAAACTCGAAATTTTACTTCATGCGCCACGCGTATAACACACTGATTTCAACTGAAATTCACATTATACCACTAAAGATATATATTTTTAACTTTATTGTAAAACAGCCTTTAATACGCGTGGTGCATGAAGTAATATTTCGAGTTTAGAAAAGCCCCGTGAAAATTTGTCTCGGGTCGCTGCGCGACCCTCGACAAATTTTCTACGCGGGGCTTTTCTAAACTCGAAATTTTACTTCATGCTTAGTCTGGGAGTGGAAGACTAAGCATGAAGTAAAATTTCGAGTTTAGAAAAGCCCCGCGCTGTAAATTTGCATGTATTCGTCGTTTTTATAAAAGTGTTCAACTTGAAGTTTTGAACGAGTGTTTCCACTCCCAGACTAAGCATGAAGTAAAATTTCGAGTTTAGAAAAGCCCCGCGTAGAAAATTTGTCGAGGGTCGCGCAGCGACCCGAGACAAATTTTCACGGGGCTTTTCTAAACTCGAAATTTTACTTCATGCGCCACGCGTATAACACACTGATTTCAACCGAAATTCACATTATACCACTAAAGATATATATTTTTAACTTTATTGTAAAACAGCCTTTAATACGCGTGGCGCATGAAGTAAAATTTCGAGTTTAGAAAAGCCCCGTGAAAATTTGTCTCGGGTCGCTGCGCGACCCTCGACAAATTTTCTACGCGGGGCTTTTCTAAACTCGAAATTTTACTTCATGCTTAGTCTGGGAGTGGAAGACACTCGTTCTAAACTTCATATTGCACGCTTTTATAAAAAAATCGGTTAATGACTGATAATTTACAGTGTATACATTTTGCATGTTTAAAAGAAAAATTCACAGTATGTAGAATTTTTCTTTTAAATATGGTACTACATTTTCCACCGTAAACTTTCAGGCATTAATCGTTTTTTTTTTACAAAAACGTGCAATATAAAGTTTAGACCGAGCGTTTCCACTCCCAGACTAAACATGAAGTAAAATTTCGAGTTTAGAAAAGCCTGAAAATTTGATTTGGTCGCTCCGAGAAGCTTTTCTAAACTTGAAATTTTACTTCATGCGCCACGCGTACTCATCACTGAAATATTGTAAAGTAAGAAAGACACTTTACAGAATATTTATAAAACGAGTAATAGTCAAAATTTAAATTACAAACTATTTACATTCTTCTTTTCATTATTTGAAGTCAGGTGAAATAATACAATATATTAAATTAACTTATTTAGTAACTTAATATGCTAAAAATTATTAATGCTGCGTTGTAGCATCTATGGCGTTTAATGGGTTAACAAAAAATGAATTACTTTTTTAATTGTTGATGTGCAGTTGATTTGTATGATTAAAAATTACGAAATTCTAATCTTATTGCACGTTTTAATAATAGCAATTTCATGTATTTTTATATAAACCTAATTTGTCAAACATTTGTAAAAATAATACAAGATTTTTTTATTGTTTAACCGATAAATATAAGACAAACGGCGATAAAATTTGAAAAATGAGTCGAGACTGGAAAATTAAAATAAATAATAATATTTTGCAGGCAAAACAATTTTTGACTGATTGCCTTTACTGGAGAATTTCATGCATATGACAATATACAGGGTGTCTACGCTAAACCGTTCGTTAACAGTTTATGGCGTTGCCGTTGCACGGCAAAAATTTGAAAAAAATCCTTGTCACATGGTTGAATCAGCCCTCCTCATGTAAAATATTTTCAACTTTATATCACTTCCGGTTCCACCGGAAGTAGCACCAAGTTTGTTATTTTAAATGAAACACCCTATATATTAATCATTTTTTGGGTTTCTCGTTTAAATTGCAATATATTACCGTCCTATAACTCTTCTTCCGGTCCTTGGCAAACTATATGAATCCCTCCTCAAAAACAAAATCCTCTCACTAATCTCTGACCGTATTCCCAACTACCAATTTGGATTTCTCCCCAAGCGCTCCACCAGTCTACCACTGTCTATCCTTACTTCCAACCTACAAACATCTCACCTCGAAGGCAAATCCTCTGCAACCCTCTTCCTCGACATCCAAAAAGCTTTCGATTCTGTTTGGCATAAAGGCCTCCTTTTTAAATGTCACTCCATTAATATCCCTGCTCATCTGATCCGCATACTACATTCATTCCTCTTCAACAGATCCCTCAAAGTAAAAATCAAGAATTGTTTCTCCTCTACCTTTTCCCCAGAACAAGGTGTTCCCCAAGGTTCCCCCCTCTCTCCACTACTATACAATATATTCTGTTCCGACATATACCATCCTGACCCAAAGTATTTCAATCCCTCAAAATATATCCTACAGTTCGCCGACGACACTGCCCTCATATCCCACGCTCCCACCCTACCTAAAGCTCTCCAAACTCTCCAAGAACTCATCGATACCCTTGAACGATGGTTCGCAAAATGGAGAATAAAAATCAATCCCCGTAAATCACAACTACTTATTCCTTACCGCAAAATCAATAACTATCCATTTATTATATCCATTTCACAAAACCAAATCCACCCCTCCTCCCATGTAAAATATCTTGGATTTACTTTCGACCAAAAACTCAACTTCGAAAAACATGCATGTAACATAAAAAGTAAAATAACAACTCGGGCAAAACTGTTCAGAAACCTAACCTACAAACAATCCAGAATAAACATTAAAACTGCTGTAATCATCTATAAAATGATATGTCGTCCCTTGATTGATTATGGTTCCATCCTATTTTCCACATCCCAAAATCCCACCCTACACCACATCCAAGTTAGTGAGCGAGCATTCCTAAGAACCCTTACTAAAATCCGTAACCCCATAAATCCGCTACATAACCCATCCAACCAACTCCTCTACGACTCAACTGAGATAACCCCCATAGAAGAACGCCTCCAATACCTTTCCGAAAAATTCTCTAAAAATCATTTTAATTACCGCACCATTACCCATTACTGTTTTCATCGAAATCCCACTATTCTTCCCAAATATAAAAAAACCAATAACAACCATATTTGAATTCATTTCACCCATACACTCATTAAGGACTGACGTACGACACTAATCATCAATCTAGGCAGAAAGACCTCAGGTCGATAGCCATTTGACAGTGACAGTGACAGTGACAGTTCGCACCACTCATCCATTTTAAATAATAAAATTGTTTTGTAAATATACTTGTAAATATATTGTAATCACTTTACTGTCAATAAAGATATTATTATTATTATTATTATTATTATTATCGCAATATATTTTATTCGAACATATGTACACTTATCTCTTATAGTTTTCAAGAAAAAAATATATTTCTAAAATTCTGACCTCTAAAAGACATCTTGAAATCTGTCTGTAACTATTCTTAAGAATAAGATAAAAATGTGATTTATATCTCTACTTGTACCTAGAGGATGCCTCTATGAGTGAATTATTTGGAAACTGTCATGTTCGGGTACCAATTCTATCGCAGTTGCCATGTATAAAGAATAAAATGATAATTTGTTGATGGGTGTATTTATTCATTTTGTTGATTTCTGTATAACTTTGTACTAATTATTTTTATTATTTGACATTTCGCATTACTTAAGCCACAAAACAATAGCATTACTACTTGCCTACTAAAATTCAGTTGCGACTTATGCGCGCATTATTCCCTGCATAAATGCGACGAGAAACGAATCTTCGAAATAATTCGAAAACCACTTGCTTTAGGAGTATAGTTGTTAATAATTTTTTGTAGGAAATCTTCCCCCAAACAGTACCGCGTGATAAAAAAATGGGTCATTCCAATAAAAAAAATTAATTACGAGATATTGAAGAGGGCACTTCGATATTGACATTTTAAGAACACTTATTGTCAAAATTGACAGTTTTTAATTCATACACTCATAGAGGCTTCCTCTAGGTACAAGTAGAGATATAAATCATATTTTTATCTTATTCTTAAGAAAAGTTACAGACAGATTTCAAGATGCCTTTTAGAGGTCAGAATTTTAGAAATATTTTTTTTGCTTGAAAACTATAAGAGATAAGTGTGCATATGCTCGAATAAAATATATTGCAATTTAAACGAAGAATCAAAAATATTACTAATATACAGGGTGTTCTATTTAAAATAACAAATTTGGTGCTACTTCCGGTGGAACCGGAAGTGATATAAAGTTGAAAATATTTCACATGAGGAGAACTGATTCAACCATATGACAAGGATTTTTTTCAACTTTTTAGTGCAACGGCAACCCTATAAACTTTTAACGAACGGTTTAGAGTAGACACCCTGTATTAATTAACATTTTATCTATTAAAATAAATTAAGTTGTTAAGGAATACAGATTCAATAATAATAATAATATTTAATTCAGAACAGCCTTGAAGAATATACAAATTTAGATATTTGCTCCTTATCATGCATTTTAATACGCTAATTCTGAATATTACTCAAAATAAAATGTCAGGAAAATATATAAAAAAATATCATGTTCACTGTAAAAAAAATTAAAACGTTTACAATACTCCTCATGTATTTTAAATGGGGCAGGTTGGGGCCGAGCGGTAACGTCGTCGGGCTGTATCGCTCGGCGAGCCACAAACTCGGGTTTGATTCCCGTGCACGGGGAGACTTTATTTAAAAATAATTTCTCGTCGTGACCCTGGGTGTGGTATGAATGTGATTGTTTGTCCGTATAATAGCATTCTACAAATTGTAATGTTAAACAATTAATTAATACAAAATATATAAATAAATGATGTTGGCTAATGGGCAAGTTCCCAAGGCCAGGCAAAAGCCAAATACAAAAAAAAAATGTATTTTAAATTCCCTAATTTTTAATATTCCTCAAAATAAAAATTGAGAAAAATATATAAAATATATTATTTTCACTTATTACTGTTTGGACATTAGGATTTTAGACACAATTTAATTCTTGATGAAAAAAAATGCAGATTTAAAATTTAATTTAATTAAGCACGCCTATCATCCCCCTATACCAAGTAAGATTTTAATATTTATAAAATTGAAAAAGTCGGCGGAATCAATTTAGCCCCCTAATTCAATTAAGCATCCGTGTCTGTAACGTAATTTATTCCGCGTTGCATATTCATACCTTTTCTTGAGCGCGTATCGATTTATCGGATGCCCTCGGACTTCCCGAGGTGAAACTTCCTAATGATTCTTCTTCTGTGACTTGTCTGCGGTTCGTGGCATTTAATCTGCATATTCCTGTGTCAGGAAATCACGGCACTAATGAGAGTTTAATTGCACGAGTTAATTAAGTGACGCCGCGGCGACAACGCGCCCTCCCCAGGGGTGAATTAGGCTCCGGGCCCCGAGGTTCACTTGAGTTTCCAATTATTTTTTTTCCTACCACTAAAGCAGAGGGGTTTTAAATGGGTCAGCAATTATTCTAATAAATTACCTGTTGTTTTATATAAATATTACATTATTTACAAGGAAAATATAATTTAAAACTGTACGTTATTCTACTACGTTAACTGTTGTTTTATTATATTATTTACAGAAATATTCGTTTATTTTATACATACTTGTACATACAGGTAATTTTTCTTTTAGGTACAAATAGCCCATTGTATACATTGTAAATTTTCAGGCATTCACTGATTTTGTAAAAGCGTTAAATTTAAAGCTTCTGACGAGTGTTTTCTTTCCCAGGTTAAGAGCATAATGTAAAATTTCAAACTGAAGTAAAATAAAAGTGGTATAAAAAAGTTAAGAGTTTTCTTTATATCAAAATTGAAACAAGATAAATTCAAATTCAAAACTATTTGAATTCGAGAAAATAAGCTTACGCTTCTTATAGTTTGCACACTTTAAACATAATATATAAAATTACGAAAAAACTATTCGTGAAAATGCAAACGATGTCTTAATTAATAAGACAACTTAAGACGATAAATATCCATTGAAACAACTACTTCCCGTGCAAATACACCTCCGGATATTGAATTACACAATGAAATATTTAAAATATTTAAAAAATTGAAGATGTACCACGAAGTGAACGCCTCCAAAATCCAAGAAGTAAATTTTCTTGTTTAGAAAAGCCTGAACATTTGCTTTGCTTTTTAGAAAGAGTTTAATATAAAGCATTGAACGAGTGTTTTCCACTCCCAGGCTAAGCATGAAGTAAAATTTCGAGTTTAGAAAAGCCTGAAAATTTGGTTTGACCATTCGTAAAATTGATAAAAAATATTATAAAAGATTTAGAAGTTGCTGTTTTTGAAACGTGCGATTAGATTATAATTTCGATATTTCTAGTCATACAAATCAACTGTACGTCTGTATAAGATAAAATCAACAATTAAGAAAGTAATTCATTTTGTGTGAGTGTAAACAAATATTTAATAATAATATATTTATTATTATTATTTTCCAGCAGTTATATGTCATGTAAATTTACAGAAACAAAAAAATAATAACAATGTTGCATATTATGTCAAAATGTTTCAACAGTTTAACGGAAAGTTTTGATCGTATGTTAAAGATATTATATAATATAACCTTTAAATGGCATCCAATATACAACTCTATAAATTTACTAAAGACAAAAACTAAAACTAATAAATAATTCTTCCATGATCCCCAAATTAAATGTTCTTCCGCTGCGCCGTATTAGCTATTCCTCCCTGGCCTTTGTGTCACAATTTCTTTTAGTCCTTCAAAAGGTATTATAAAGAAGTGATTGAATTTTCTTTAATGTGATAAGAAAGATACATGGGTGACTAATTATAAAAGATAGAAGTCCAAATTCCCTGATTAATCGTTCAATTTTAAGTTTCGAACGATTGTTTTCACTCCCAGACTAAGCATGAAGTAAAATTTCGAGTTTAGAAAAGCCCCGCGTAGAAAATTTGTCGAGGGTCGCGCAGCGACCCTCGACAAATTTTCACGGGGCTTTTCTAAACTCGAAATTTTACTTCATGCGCCACACGTATTAAACATTGATATATTGTGAAATTAAAAATATACTGCTAAAACTATTTTGAGGCATTCGCTATAGCCCATTGTATACATTCTAATTTTTTGGGCATTTACTGATTTTGTAAAAGCGTTCAAATTAAAGCTATTAACGAGTGTTTCCATTCCCTAGTTAATCATGAAGTAAAATTTCGAGCTTAGAAAAGCCTGAAAATTAGGTTTGCTTTTTAATAAGAGTTCAATAGAAAGCTTTAAATGACTGTTTTCCATTCCCAAGGTAAGCATCAAGTTAAATTTCGAGTTTAGAAAAGCCTTAACATTTGGTATACAGCGTATAAATCATCAGTTATTCGTTGTTTTTTTAAAAAAGTTTAATTTGAAGCTTTGAACGAGTGTTTTCCACTCCCAGGCTAAGCATGAAATACATTTTCAGGCCTTTCTAAACTCGAAATTTTACTTCATGCGCCACGCGTATAAATGACTGATTTGATTGGCAGGTCAGAATATAGGTCTTGAACATGCTGCTTTAGTAGTATACTTTAAAGTTCAATTCAAATCAGTGTTTTATACGCGTGGCGCATGAAGTAAAATTTCGAGTTTAGAAAAGCTATAACCTTAAATTTGGTATACAGCGTATAAATCATCAGTTATTCGTTGTTTTTTAAAAAAGTTCAATTTGAAGTTTTGAACGAGTGTTTTCCACTCCCAGGCTAAGCATAAAGTGAATTTTCAGGCCTTTCCAAACTCGAAATTTTACTTCATGCGCCACGCGTAAAAATGACTGATTTGATATGCAGTTCAGAATATACGTCTTGAACATGCTGCTTTATTAGTATACTTTAAAGTTCAATTCAAATCAGTGATTTATACGCGTGGCGCATGAAGTAAAATTTCGAGTTTAGAAAAGCCTGAAAATTTGGTTTGGTCGCTCCGCGCTTCGCGCTACGCGACCAAACCAAATTTTCAGGCTTTTCTAAACTCGAAATTTTACTTCATGCTTAGCCTGGGAGTGGAAAACACTCGTTTAAAGCTTCAAATCGAACTTGTTTTAAATAGCAACGAATAACTGATGATTTATACGTTGTATACTAAATTTTAAGGCTTTTCTAATTTTGAAATTTAACTGTAATTAGAATATGTAAATTTAAAATTAAAACTCCCTGTATATTTTTTAACTTAGTAATGAGATAAGAAACAACTCCGAAATTAATATAAATAATTAACATACATTTTATTTTAATTCTAAAAACTATAAAAACATCAAATTAGCTTTGTAATTTTTGTTCTTATATCCTTCGCTAGCACAACTCGTATTATATATTTACGTATGATAATTCACGGTTGTTATTACATTTGAAAAGTTTTCATTAAATTGTGTAGTGCAGCGTTGCATTGCGGAGAAGTGAAGTGAGCTTATAAACTAGTTTATATTCAGAGCGCGTTTTTAGGATGGTAAACGCTACCTGAAGGCCGCACATGAATCTACTTTATCGGCGAAGGCGTGATACTTTATTTACTCCCCAGCTGGATAAGGTATTAAATAAAGGAGGAAAGTCGTGTCCCTTGCCGAATTGTTATATACCGTGCAATTTCTGCTTTGGCATATTTGGATTCATTTCAACCAAAAATATATATATATTCAAATCTCCTTTTGGTTTAAAACAATAATGAGACTTAAATAAAAACTTATTAATTATTAAGACTTTTATTAGTCATACATTAATAAGCTTTTATTGGGGAATACTTTTAAGAAAATTGATGATCATGAAAAGTCTGGGATTTATTCATCAAAATGCAGCAATTGCAACAAAATGTATATTGGACAAACTATACGAAATTTAAAAACTAGGTTTAAAGAACATATTTACCATACTAAAAACCATAACCCAGATAAATCTGCGATAGCTCATCATACATTAACCACGGGACACAAATTTATTATAAATAATTTGAAATTACTAAAAGAATCTAACCATTTTCAACTAAACATGTTAGAAGCAATTGAAATGCACAAAAATAGGGATAACCTTCTAAATTTTGATTTAAGTCCTTTAAACAACCCACTTTTAAATTTAATTCCTTAAACTAGCCTGCCTTTATCTGATTTCAAATAAATCGCACTTGGTTGTGAAAATAGTTGTATTTCTATTTTTTTTATTTATTTACAAAATGTCAATTAGTTTTTTCTATTGATAAAGGGTACATTGTACCCGAAATGTACATATAGAATTAAAATAAAAAGTGAAGTAAAAGGATTAAAGGAATAACTTAACTAATTACCATTAAGCTTTGTATTATTGGTTCAGAGAGCAAAATCGAAAAACTGCAAAAAAAACTGTGAATTCAATGTACGTCAATAACATTTGCATGTTTCCCGAATCTAAAACTTGTATCTCTCCAAAGTTTAAGTTTGAAAAATATCTCAATACAATGACGTTCTTTGAATTTCTCCAAGTTTCTTGTGGTATATTTAGAATTTTAATGGCGTCGTGATCCCTAATAAGGAACCATACAATATTTTATTATTTGGATTTTCTACTCAAAATTAATTACCAAATAAAGTTACCTAAAGCTTTTCACTAATTATCTGACCCCCTTGTATTTCAAATAAAACTAATCAGAAAACAAAAATAAAACCTCGACAATAATTCTTGTAGGTAAAGGAATGACTCTAATTTTATTCTGATTATTTTAGATTAATTATAGAGATGTAAAATAAAATTGAAAGTGTGGTAGTTTTTTAATTTTATTTTATTTATTATTTTTTTAGATTTTTTTTTATAAAAATGTTCATCGAAAAATCGCAATTTTCGTAAGGAAATGAAGATTTTTACACAATTTTTTTTTTTTTCATAAAAATCCCGAAAAATTCACAATCGCTCTTAGTAATATTAGAAATAATCTGAGCTATTTATTTTCTCACGAAAAAAATTATTTGTCGACTTTTCTCAACTTTAAAACTGACGGAAAATTGCCAATCCCACTAAACATTAATTTGGAGCGCTCGAGCTTTATTTAATGTACATACATTGTTCAAGACTTGAAAATTGTGCTTATTTTCAAGTCTTGAACAATGTATGTACATTTAATGAAAGCTCGTTTAATCACGAATTGCTAACTTTTCGATTAAACTAAATCAGTTAAATACTTTGGGAAATGTAGCACTTTAAACACAATAAGTGAAACATCAACAAATTTTCCGTTTCGAATAAAAACTGCTTTTAAACTTAAATATACAAAACAAATGATGTTTGTTTTAAGATTATGTTTTTACCAATAAAATAATCTTGAATGGATGTTAATTATTATTATTCGTATCTAAAAAATTGTGCTTATTATGGAAGCTTAATTGTAGTCACATTGGTTTTAAACAGTTTTTAAATGTTATATATATAAGATAGCTGAATTATTTTGAAGAAAATATTTTGAAGAAAAAAAATGTTCACGTGATTTCTAATATTAATGAAAATAACTGAGAATTTTTTTATATTTTTATAAACATTTATATTTTTATCAAAAAATCACAAACATCGTTAGGGGTGCATGGAAATAATAAAGATTTTTATACAAAAAAATAATATATTTTTACAAAAATTCAAAAACAATTACAGATACTCTTACTAGTATTAGAAATAATCTGAGCTATTTATTTCCTCAAGAAAAAAATAATTCGTCGACTTTTCTCAACTTTAGAACTGACGGAAAATTAGCAAACCCACTAAACTTTAATTGTGAGCCCTCGTTCTAAACACAATTTATAAGTCTTAGACAATGTTTAAACATTAAATAAAAGCTCATTTACTCACGAATAGCTTGCTACCTAATCTAAATCAGTTAATGCCTTTGGGAAACGTAGCACTTTAAACAGAAAAGTGAAAAATCGACAAATTTTCCGTTTCGAATAAAAACTGCATTTAAAGATAAATTTACAAAACAAATGATGTTTGTTATAAGACGATGATTTTACGAGCAAAATAATTTTGAAATACAGATTAATTAGGTATTTATATCTTTAAAATTGTGCTTATTATGGATTTTTAATTGTAGGTACATCGGGCTTAAACAGTTTTCAAATGTTATTAAATATCTGCATTTTTTTGAAATATTTTTTTTTATAAGAAAATAAATAGTTCAAGTGGTTTCTAATATCAAGGAGAATAACCAAGAATTTGTTCAGGTTTTTATAAAAATTAAAATTTTAGGAAAAAATCGCAAATTTCCTAAGGGGACTGCATGGAAAAATTCAAGATTCTTATACAAAAAAAAAATATTTCACAAAAATCCGAAAAAAATCACAGACACTTTTCTAGTATTAGAAATAATCTGAGCTATTTATTTTTTCAGGAAAAAAATAATTCGTCGCCTTCTCTTGACTTTTAAAATCGACAAAAAAACTAATAAACAACCTAAAATTTAATATTGAATTGTTACTGTCCCAACAAGATTTTTTACTCTTTTGAGAAGTGAATATCTCAATAGAGTAAATAATCTTGTTAGGACAGTATAAATAATCGTATTTAAAAAAAATTGGG
This sequence comes from Philonthus cognatus, assembly GCA_932526585.2. Taxonomy (NCBI): domain Eukaryota; kingdom Metazoa; phylum Arthropoda; class Insecta; order Coleoptera; family Staphylinidae; genus Philonthus; species Philonthus cognatus. The sequence goes on along the minus strand of OW052245.1, from coordinate 80,860,928 downwards.
ACCTAGTATAGTTTACGTCCCACATACTATATATATATATATATACTACATTATTTTTTAATCCTAACTGTAGTTATTTTAAACTATCCTCTACATCAGTGGTCTCTAAACTACGGCCCGCGGGCCAAATCCGGCCCGCGACTTACATGAATCCGGCCCGCGATTGTTTGTATTTTTTTTTGTAAATGTCATATTTTGAAATATTGTAACAATTGTTCCTTACATTTTTCATAATTTTATAAAATTAATCGGATCTTGGCCGACTTTATTATGTAGAATTGTATTTGTGGCCCGCGAAGAAGATAGTTTGGAGACCCAGGCTCTACATGAACAAATATCTGCATAATCTCTACTAGAATATTCTTAAAACCTTATTTAAGTATAAAAACTATTAGAACGTTTATAAAATTGATATAAAATAAATTTTTATTAATAACTACCATTTATTAATATTTTTTTTGTTTGAGAATTCATTGAACTCAATCGAAAGAAGTGCATTACTCGAGAAAGCCCGGATTCTTTCAAGTAAAAAAGCTTGCTCTCTAAGACCACGCTCGGCATCTCTCCCCTGTTTATTGAATTAATAATTGGAGATTATTGTTTCGAAGCTGCCTTTCCCATTCACATGGGAATTCGACACGGATGCAATCCTCTTCCATATTCTTTCAGTTTCACAGAACGTAACAGAAAATCAATCAGGTTATTATTACAGACACAATTGGGCATTTCTTTTGATGCAATATAAACTAAAATCTCATGAGAATTGATGAATTATTAAAAAAATATTGTATACATGTACAGTCGACGTAACCCAAATGTGAACAGTCTTTAGTTGTCATGGTATTTGTTACTGAAATTCATTCCTGTAATTCTGGCTTTGGTAAGTGGTATTACAAAGAGAGGGGAGAATATACATATTTGACAATAATTTTTGAGAGCTGTCAAATTTATTTGCGACGAATGACTATGATGCAAAGTGTAATGGTGTAACATTTTGGCGGTCAGATTTGGGTTGCGCCGACTGTACATAACATAACATAACAGATATTTTATATTATGTTAAAAACAACGTGAGATAATTATTTTCATAAGAAAACATTTATTCCGCCCAGTGTTACGCTTATTTAAATCAATTGAAAATTGTTAGAAACATGAACATGTTACTGTAAGCCTCCATCACAAATATAATTTCAATGGTAAAGTGAAATAAATGAACGTCAACTTAAAACTTATTTAATTCGTAATCGATCACTTTTTGCGATGGAAATATGGGTTGACGTTGAAATTATTTAAAACGGTTTTTAAAAGAAAAGTGAAGATTCGCCAAATTCGTACAAAATTGAGGTAATATTAATAATAAAATTTGCTGTTTGATTTGTTCTAATAATCATTACAGCATTTGATTGAGGAAAAATTGATTTTATCACAAGCGCTCAAAGTTTCAGTTTTGTAATGTTATCAACTTTTAATTGGAATTTAAAAATAGAAAAATGTTAATTCATGAAAAAAGTAGCTAAAATTGTTTCTAATATTTTTACAAACATCTAAGACTTTTCTGATTTTTTTTAAAAATATATTTTTTTTTGTAAATTTGATTAATTTCCACACCCTTGCGAAAATTTCTTTTTCTTATCAAAAAGTTTTTATTTAAAAAAAAAATCAGAAAAAAATTGCAAATGTTCTTTTTAATGTTACAAACAACTCCAGATAATTATTTTTTTCGCAAATAAAAATTTCACTCACTTTTTCGTATCAAATAGCGCAAAAACTATTTGAATTAGGAAAATTTACCTTTGAGCCTCCGCCACAAACACAATTTTTAAGCTAAATAAAACAAAACTACATCAACTTGAAGCTTATTTAATTCTTAATCGATCGCTTTTTGTAACAGAAAAATCTGTTTGGGACATTAAAATTATTTAGATCGGTTTTTATAAAAAAAAGTGAAGGATCGCCAAATTCGTAGAAAATTGATATAAAATGAATAATAAAATTGGCTGTTTGATTTTTCCAATAATCATTACAGCATTTGATTAAGGATTAAATTAGCTTTGATTTAAGTTACAAAACTTGCTTAAATTTTAAAAATAGATTTTATGGCAAGCGCTCAAAATTTTAGTATTATGATGTTATCAACTTTTAATTTTAATTTAAATATAGAAGAATGTTAATTCATAGAATAAAAGTGGCTGAAATTGTTCCAATGTTTATACGACTAACAGAATTTTTTTCAATTTTTAAAAAAATATATGTATATATATTTTTTTTCGTAAATCTGATTATTTTCCATACCTACCCCTTAAGAAAATGTTAATTTTTTTCGAATGGTTTTTATTTTCTAAAAATCGTAAAAAAATGGCAGATATTCTTTTTGATGTTAGAAACAACGTCAGATAATTATTTTTCCCGCGAAAAAATATTTCTCCCACTTTTGCTTCCTTTAAAATACCGCAAAAACTATTAAAATTTAGAAAATTTAACTTTGAGCCTCCGTCAGAAACACAATTTTTAAACTAGATTAAACGAAACTACATTAACATGAAGCTTATTTAATTCTTAATCGATCGCCTTATGTTACAAACAAAATCTGTTTGGGACATTGAAATTATCTAGATCGGTTCCTATAAAAAAAGTGAAGAATCGCTAAATTCATACAAAATTGAGATAAACTGCCCAAACAATTCGCCATTTTCAATTTCCCTATTTAATAACCTAATTTCACCTTCCTCTACCTGCAAATACCTAGGCGTGATTCTCGACCCCAAATTTACTTTGAAAACCCATGCCCTAACCCTTAAAGACAAAGTCAAGAAGAGATCGCGTCACTTCAGATGTCTTACATATAAAAACCAAGGAATTTCGACCAACACCGCGGTCCATATTTATAAAATGATTTGTCGCCCTCTTCTTGACTATGCAGCCATCCTTTTCCTCAATCCACATCCATCTGTGCTAAAACACATTCAGGTTGGTGAACGTTCAGCCCTACGTTCATTGACTAAGATGAGACACCCCAACAATCCCTTACACAACCCTTCGAATAATCTCCTCTACGAAAAAACAAAAATAATTCCCATTGAACAACGCCTAATTTACCTTGCCGAAAAATTTGCAACCAACCCATATAATATAGAGACTTTACTCCATATGTGCCTGCCACGTAATCCTGACATCCTTCCTAAATTCCAAAACCCAACCACCACCATATTTCAATTCATCTCATCATTTCATCAAGACACTAACTGACGTAACTACTGACAATTTCATTACAATTGACAATTTTGGCGGAAAGACCACGGGTCGATAGCCGAATGGCAACAGGATCAGCACTCATACAAAATAAAATAAAATAATTAATTATACATGTTATGTAATACCCACTGTTGTCAATAAAGATTGTTTGTTGTTGAGGTAAACTGAATAATAAAATTCTCTGTTTGGTTTTTCCAATAACCATTGCAGCATTCGATTGAGAATTAAATTAGCCTTGATTTAAGTTATAAAACTTGTTAACATCTTCAAAATTTATTTTATCACAAGCGTTCAAAATTTCAGTTTTGTGATGTTATCAACTTTCAAAAAGTAGCTGAAATTGTTTTTAATATTATTACAAACATCTGAATTTTTGTTCAGATTTTTGAAAAAGTATTATTTTTTTGTAAATCTGATTAATTTCATTATGAAAATTTTAATTTTTTTATTAAAAGTTTTTAAAAATCGGAAATATATTAAAGATACTTATTTTGATGTTAGAAACAACGCCAGGTAATTATTATTCCCGCGAAAAAATATTTCACCCACTTTTGCGTCCTTTAAAATAACGCGAGAACTACTTGAATTAAGAAAATTTAACTTTGAGCCTCTGTCAGAAACACCGTTTTTAAGATAGATAAAACAAAATTACATCAACTTAAAGCTTATTTAATTCCTAATCGATCGCTTTTTGTTACAAATAAATTTGTTTGGGATTAACTTTCTCACATCGGTTTCTACAAGAATAGTGACAAATCGGTGAAGTTCTACTAATGTTATATACAATTAATAATAAAATTAGCTGTATAGATTTTTGCAGTAACTATTACAGCATTTAAGAAAGGAATAAATTAGCTCTAATTTGAGCTGTAAAACTTGGTTACATATTTAAAATGGAATTCACTGCAAGCGCTCAAAGTTAGATTTTTATGATGGTACTAATTTTTAATTGACACTTAAAGGCGGAAAATCCGCGGGCAATTTATTTTCGTGCATAAAATAGTAGCTAAAAATATTTTAAATGTTCTTAAGAGCATACTTGATTTTTCTCTGGTTTTTAAAAAAATAAAAAATATTGCATGAAATTTTGGTTTTTTTCTTCCATGTAACTCCCTTACGATACATTTTATTTTTCATTCAAAGTTTTTCTTTTTAAAAAAATCTGAAATGAAACAGAGATATTATTCTTGATGCTTAAAACAACGTGGGATATTTATTTTTTTTCGAAAATAAATATTTCATTCACTTTTACACTTATTTAAGATCGCTTGAAAACTGTTAGAATTACGTACATTTGAATTTGAGCCTCCATATCAAACATAATTTTTACGTTAGAAAAAATAAATTTGCATCAACTGTAAGCTTATTTAATTCTTTATTGATCACTTTTCGAAATAATAAAATCGGTTCATGTTTAAATTTTTTGCAACTGTTTCTCTAAGAAAAGTGTTAAGTCGCCCAAAGTTGTCCAGCGTGAGATAAAGTTAGATATAAAATTCGCTATTTGATTTTTTCTAGTAATCGTCACAAAATTTGATCAGGGATTAAATCAGCTTTAAACTAATCTACAATACTTCTGAATATGTTAAAATTTTATTTCATTACAAGCACTAAAAGTTTTTTTTATGATTGTACTAATTTTTAATTGACACTTAAAGGTGAATAATGTGCGGGAGATTTATTTTCCTATATAAAAAAAGTAGCTAATGATTCAGAACATAATTTATTTTTCTTGATCTGAATTTCATTTTGATTTTTAATAAATTTTCTTAAAAATAAAAAAAATGCATGAAATTGTTCCTTTTTCTTTTAAGTATATATCTCCATATGTACCTACTCTGTAAATGCTCAGACAGTCGTTGTTTTTCAATAGTAAACAGTTTCAAACTTCTAACAAATGAGTCCACTCCCTGATTAAGCATGAAGTAAAATTTGGAGTTTAGAAAAGCCTGAAAATTTAGTTTAGTCGCGTAGCGGGTAGCGTTACGCGACCAAACCAAATTTGCAGGCTTTTCTAAACTCGAAATTTTACTTCAGGCTCCACGCGTGTAAAACACTGATTCAAATCGAAGTTTAAATATACCGCTAAAGAAGTGTGCTAAAGTTGTAAAAATTGAACTTCAATATTTCATGAAGTGATCAATAAATAATTAAACTAAAAATGAAATGAAGCTATTAGTATGCTTTTTACCACTCTTATTTAGAGAGAGTAATAAAACATTGAAGTTAATTTTCTAGTTTTTAATATATTTTGAGCTAGCTTCAAAAATAAACTTAGTTCTACTTATTTACACAATCTGCTGTTATTTCGTAAAAGTAACAAATTTTCTTTTTGTAACAATATTTCGTTATTGACACCTTTTAGGTGGAACATCCCCCCGAAGGCGCATTCTTAAAGGGGCGTTTGTATCCATAAAGCATTGGAAAAATATTTTCTTGCGGCCGTAACGGTCCATTTTTCACCCTCTCGGAGGTGTATTTTCGCCCTTTTTGTTTATTTATATTGGGGCGCGGATCGATCCCGCTTGGAAAATAGTTTACCCGGCGCTGCCGCCAATAAAATTACAGATTTTTTACGACGTAACCGATATACACACACACACACACACGATTGCGTTTTTCCAACCCCTTTTTTACGCTCCTTCTCCTAACAGCGCTTACAGTAAAGCATTCGGTTTATATCTATTTTTATTCTGTGAATTTTAAGCGCGCAAAACATAAATGTTGTGTATGGTAAATTTATGAAAATATTTGTAATCTAATTCTTGTCTGAATTTTACTTAAAGATATAGAGAGATTTATCTTTTAAGGGATTTTTCCTTTAAAGTATCACATAAATATCCTAATGCGTATTCTGTAATTGTTCGGGTATTCGTTGTTTTTACAAAATCTAAAATTTGAAACATCTAACGAGTGTTTTTACTCCCAGATTAAGCATGAAGTAAAATTTCGAGTTTAGAAAAGCCTGAAAATTTGGTTTGGTTGCGTAGCGCGAAGCGCGGAGCAACCAAACTAAATTTTCAGGCTTTTCTAAACTTGAAATTTTACTTCATGCGCCACGCGTATAAAACACTAAATATTGTGAACTGAGAAGTCTATTTTGAACTTTACTTAAATTCGTGTTTTATACGCGTGGCGCATGAAGTAAAATTTCGAGTTTAGAAAAGCCTGAAAATTTGGTTTGGTTGCTCCGCGCTTCGCGCTACGCAACCAAACCAAATTTTCAGGCTTTTCTAAACTCGAAATTTTACTTCATGCGCCACGCGTATAAAACACTAAATATTGTAAACTTAGAAGTCTATTTTGAACTTTACTTAAATTCGTGTTTTATACGCGTGGCGCATGAAGTAAAATTTCGAGTTTAGAAAAGCCTGAAAATTTGGTTTGGTTGCTCCGCGCTTCGCGCTACGCAACCAAACCAAATTTTCAGGCTTTTCTAAACTCGAAATTTTACTTCATGCGCCACGCGTATAAAACACTAAATATTGTGAACTGAGAAGTCTATTTTGAACTTTACTTAAATTCGTGTTTTATACGCGTGGCGCATGAAGTAAAATTTCGAGTTTAGAAAAGCCTGAAAATTTGGTTTGGTTGCTCCGCGCTTCGCGCTACGCAACCAAACCAAATTTTCAGGCTTTTCTAAACTCGAAATTTTACTTCATGCGCCACGCGTATAAAACACTAAATATTGTGAACTGAGAAGTCTATTTTGAACTTTACTTAAATTCGTGTTTTATACGCGTGGCGCATGAAGTAAAATTTCGAGTTTAGAAAAGCCTGAAAATTTGGTTTGGTTGCTCCGCGCTTCGCGCTACGCAACCAAACCAAATTTTCAGGCTTTTCTAAACTCGAAATTTTACTTCATGCGCCACGCGTATAAAACACTAAATATTGTGAACTGAGAAGTCTATTTTGAACTTTACTTAAATTCGTGTTTTATACGCGTGGCGCATGAAGTAAAATTTCGAGTTTAGAAAAGCCTGAAAATTTGGTTTGGTTGCTCCGCGCTTCGCGCTACGCAACCAAACCAAATTTTCAGGCTTTTCTAAACTCGAAATTTTACTTCATGCGCCACGCGTATAAAACACTAAATATTGTAAACTTAGAAGTCTATTTTGAACTTTACTTAAATTCGTGTTTTATACGCGTGGCGCATGAAGTAAAATTTCGAGTTTAGAAAAGCCTGAAAATTTGGTTTGGTTGCTCCGCGCTTCGCGCTACGCAACCAAACCAAATTTTCAGGCTTTTCTAAACTCGAAATTTTACTTCATGCGCACTCTGGGAGTGGAAAACACTCGTTTGAAGCTTTAATTTGAACTTTTTTCAAAGAAAAGCCAATATGTGAAGATTTACAGAATATACACTTTCATTGGGATATGAATACCTAACAGTAATTTTCCAAGGCTTTTCTAAACTCGAAATTTTACTGCGCCACTCGTATAAAACACTGATTTCAAGTGAAGTTGAAAATATACTCCTAATAAATAATTGGTCACTTTGTTCTTAAAACAAAGTAGTATTTTCCAGTACAGTTTTTTTGATTCAATGCAAAAAAAACGCATTTCGTTAGGACAAAACGCGAATTGTCCAATGTTTTTAGACAATAGCCAGATAAAATTGCATTTGTCTGTCATTTAGCACATTATTTAAACAAAATGTGTTGCGTCTAAAGGTTATCAGATACGATACGTTCTTGTATGATAGCCTTTAGACGCAACGCATTTTGTTTAATTAATGTGCGAAATGACAGACAAATGCAATTTTATCTGGCTTTTGTCTAAAAACATTGGACTATTCGCGTTTTGTCTAAACAAACTGCGTTTTATCCATATTTCGTGTTTTGTCCTTAAAATATACATAAATTAATTCATTTTTCATATTTCTAAAACGTACGAGTTTTTTTAAATATAAATTTGTAATAAAATTTTTTGTCGCATATTTTTTTGTTGATATTTTTCCATTATAGTTCATATATGTTGTAATCATTTGAAGTGAAAAATAAACTAACAGAAATAATCATGCATTTATGCCAAAAAAACAAAATCCAGCATCATAGCAAGGGCTAAACATTTTAGATGCCTCACCTTCAAAAACAGAGGCATTTCAACTAAAACGGCCACTAAAATTTACAAAACCATATGCCGCCCGATGCTGGATTATGGTTTCATTTTACTATCCTCTCACCCACGCACCCTACAAAATATCCTCGTTGCAGAACGATCCTCCCTACGTACCCTGACCAAAATACGAAATCCACGCAATCCACTATTTAATCCCTCAAATGAATCCCTATATGATCAGACACAAATTATCCCCATCGACGAACGCTATCCATATTTGTTGAACAAATTCTCAAATTCACCCTATAATTCCTCAATAATTAAACGTTTTTGTATTTCCAGAAATCCCCGTATCCCATCCAAATACAAATTTCCCACTAACACAATATTTGAAACCATTATAGCATCACGTCGATAACTCACTAACACCAAAATATCTGCACAAAGAAGAATGAAGAAACAAAATAGGTGGAAAGACCTAAGGTCTATAACCTGTTTGACAAACAAAATAACATATAAGTATGAATTGTATAACATGTATATTCTATTTTGTCAAATAAAGATGATGATACTGATGATGATGGATCATGCATTTAAGGGGCAAGCCAAAAGGGCAAACGTTGAAAAAATAATAATTTGAATAAAATATATAAACTATTAAAATTAATATTGACTTTCTGAAAAAAATTAGTCTCAGTGAGACAAGTCTCCAAATATTCATTGAAACAATTATTTCTCAAGCTAATACCCCAACAGATATTGAATTACACAATGAATATTTGAGTTACGCAGCAGATCTACTGTTCTATGCATAATTTATATGCAAAATGCAATATCAGGTCAAATTATTTTCTCGCTAAACTAAAAAAACCAACAGAAAGATGAAATAAATTAAAAAAATTCCAACGAATAAATATTAATTGAAAGAATCTTAGGCAATCTTAAAGAAATAGGCTTCAAACCAGTGTTTTCCTAAATCGAAATTTCAATAATATATAAAATTACGACGTTTCATATAAACTGCAAACAATACGTCCTAATTAACAAGATCCCTTAATATATTATGTTTAAAGTGTGCAAACTATAAGAAGCAAAAGCTTGTTTTCTCGAATTCAAATAGTTTTGAATTTGAATTATTTATGAATTTCAATGTTATCTTCAAGCATTAAAAGTGCGATTCTTTTCGCAATCTACAACAAATTAGTCTTACAAAAACTATATCAAACACTCATTGAAACCACTACTTTGGCAAGCTAATACCTCGACGGGCATTGAGTTTTACAACAAGTATTTGCTGTTATATACAGTAACCTATCGCGAATGTAACAATTTGTGTCAATCGATAAATAAAGCACTATTAACCTTTCTTCACACTTTTATTTTTATTCCATATGTACATTTCGGACACAATGTGACCATTATCAGGTCATATTGTGTCCGAAATGTACATATGGAATAAAAATAAAAGTGTGAAGAAAGGTTATTAGTGCTTTATTTATCAATTAAATTCGATCTTCACGTAACTCACTCAATCAATTTATTTTGGGTCAAAATTAATCTATAGACGCGTTTCGAGATTTATTTCTCATCAATATAGCTTTTCCATTCCCTCTAAACAATTTTACACCTTAGACTGGCGGTTACGTTAGCTCGGGAAGTTGTTGTTTCAATGAGTGTTTGATAAAGTCTTTGTAAGGCTAACTTGTTGTAGATTGCGAAATGAATCGCACTTTTAATTTATTTATTTATTTATTCATATTCAACGGGAAACCCCTTTTACAGAAACAAGTTAATGCTTAAATATATCATGTATAAACTATACTAAATTTAAAATACACAATGTAGACAATCTAGATAGTAATGCAATGTATGTATGTAATGTCTGAAGTATTCTGCAACCAAGAATTGGCAATTTCATTTATACTCAATGTTATCTTATCTGATTTATATTCTAGGTATACAAATTGATTTTTTTATGTATAGTTATTTGAATCAAAATCATAAATCAAAACTTTATTCCGACTAGTTTTGATTTGTTAGACCATTTTCAAAGGAACTTTACTTTACACTTTACATATTCTAATATGTTTCACCAAGTGCCAGATGAGAAATCAATTCAAGAAATGATTTTTTTTTTACATCTTGCAATTGTTTTATTATTTCCCTATAGTGTACGAAATATTAGACCGAAATTCAGCATATTTCGTTATGTGTGTTAAAACGTGGAAGAGGAAATGAGAGAAATGTTCAGATAATGAGAAAACTGTCTAGCTCTATTCTCGAGGGCCCTCCAGAACTGGGCCTACATGAAAGGAAGTAGCGCAATTGTGCCAACATAAAAAGGAAATAATGAGGTCGAGTGTGGGCAGGTGCTGAAAATGTGGTGGGCAATATCAATACACTCATACTAGCATTCATGTAATCATGCCAATTTGTAGGAACAATTGATTTTTTGCTCCAGTTAACAATCTAGGAATATTTGAAATGTTCTTAGTTGTTAAGTTAAAATGCAGGAGTATCACTCATACACCTAAATTATAAGTTTTAGGGAATAACTTGTCTTTTTAAAAAGCGATTTTATTAATTCGCGAACGATACAGACTCGTTGCGATACACTAACTTACAATAATTGCGATAATAATAAGGTGCGAATAAAATATGAAACATAAGCATTTTAATTATAAGATTACAATTATGCATTTAACACAAAAGAAATGTATTACGTAACAGAGGAATGAATGAAGGGAGGTCTTTGTGTGACCATTTGGTTATTTTTATTTTATTTTATTTATCAACGGAAATCTCCTTTATACATCAATACACAATTAAAAATAGTGATATAAGATAAACATAATATTACTTTGAATAACATATAAATAGAGTGAGAAATATAATACAACAAACAAAAATACACTAATTAACAATATCTAGATTAATAAACTGTAAATGGCGTTTGAATACACTGTAAGAATTACTAAAATTGTAAAAGTTGGCATACAACATAAGGAGATTACAATACAGCATTATACGTGCCACAGGATTATGGGAACCATACAATATTCGATGGAAGTTTAAACGAAATAAGGGCCTACAACGAACTGGTTGTTAAAAAAAATTAAAGTTCACACTTATACAGGGTATCCCATTTTACATTATTTTCTTAAATATCTTGAAATTAAAGCATTTTACCGAATCATAATCATCACGGTTTTGAGGGGGGAAATCGGATTTTGACAAAATGGCCACCCTAGCCCGCAAGGGGGGGGGGGGCGGGAGGTGGGTCAACTTGAAAATTTTAAAGAGGAACCCCTATTTTTTATTGCAGATTCTGAAAGAGCGTTAAAAAATATATAGTGTTTATTCAGATACTTTTTTGTAATTTCCAACAGGTAGCGTGTAATCGTGAAAGTATGATTTTTATGTGAATTAATATTCTCTCAATAATTGCATAAAAAATAATATTTTGTGTTTCAATCAATACCTAAATTTCTGAAAATATCAGTCCCAAACACTGGGGGGAACGAAAACGGGATATAAAAATATTATGAATGATTCGATTTTATCAAGGATTTTTATATTATGTTTACTGATTGTTAATTAATTTCATTGTAAATTAAGTGTTTTAATAGGGTTATTTTGTGCAATACTTCTAAATGTAGACTTCAAAATTCCCAGTTCTTGTTCGATGCTGCACAGACTGATGTGTGGATCCATGTGCACCAGTCCCAAAACAGCCACAGTTCTTGGATCGGCATTGTTATCATCCATCCTATCAACCTTCTCGCGATGCCGTATCAGGTGACCTTCTCGTGCCCTATAGATAATTTGAATAATTCAAATTGAAGCTTCAAACGAGTGTTTTCCACTCCCAGACTAAGCATGAAGTAAAATTTCGAGTTTAGAAAAGCCTGAAAATTTGGTTTGGTCGCGTAGCGCGAAGCGCGGAGCGGCCAAACCAAATTTTCAGGCTTTTCTAAACTCGAAATTTTACTTCAAGCGCCACGCGTATAAAACACTAAATATTTTATAGTAAGCAGTGTGCTTTGCACTTCACTTAAAATTCGTATTTTATACGCGTGGCGCATGAAGTAAAATTTCGAGTTTAGAAAAGCCTGAAAATTTGGTTTGGTTGCTCCGCGCTTCGCGCTACGCAACCAAACCAAATTTTCAGGCTTTTCTAAACTCGAAATTTTACTTCATGCTTAGTCTGGGAGTGGAAAACACTCGCTTGAAACTTCAATTTTAACTTTTTGCGTAGCGCGAAGCGCGGAGCGGCCAAACCAAATTTTCAGGCTTTTCTAAACTCGAAATTTTACTTCATGCTTAGTCTGGGAGTGGAAAACACTCGCTTGAAACTTCAATTTTAACTTTTTGCAAAGAAAAACCAATATTTGTGTAAATAATGATGTATAACGAAGTAGAAACCTTCACAATTAACAGGGCGTTTAGTTTTAGGTATTCATATCCCAATTACAGTGTATATTCTGTAAATCTTCACATATTGCTTTTTCTTTGAAAAAAGTTTAAATTGAAGCTTCAAACGATTGTTTTCCACTCCCAGACCAAGCATGAAGTAAAATTTCGAGTTTAGAAAAGCCTGAAAATTTGGTTTGGTTGCGTAGCGCGAAGCGCGGAGCGGCCAAACCAAATTTTCAGGCTTTTCTAAACTCGAAATTTGACTTCATGCGCCACGCGTATAAAACACTAAACATTGTAAAGTAAGCAGTATACTTTGAACTTTACTTGAAATTCGTGTTTTATACGCGTGGCGCATAAAGTAAAATTTCGAGTTTAGAAAAACCTGAAAATTTGGTTTGGTTGCTCCGCGCTTCGCGCTACGCAACCAAACCAAATTTTCAGGTTTTTCTAAACTCGAAATTTGACTTTATGCTTAATCTGGGAGTGGAACAGTCGCTTAGAGCTTCAATTTGAAATTATAAGAAAACTACGAGTGTTGAAAATTTGCAGCGTATGCATCTGTATACTTAAAAGAAAAATTCCCTGTTCACACCCCAATGTATATGCTGTATAATTAATTTAATCACTCGTTGATTAATCACTTTTCACGTTTTATATAACGTAGGTACATACTATGTATTTTTGTTCAATGATATATCTAATTATGCCATAATTCATATTTGGAATTATCTGAAAGGGTGTTCAAATACTCCGATGATTTAGTGAAGACACGTTTTTAGTTACACTTAAAGAATGATCTACTTCTTTCTTTTCTTTAAACATAGATGTACAAGGCCGTAGCCAGAAAAAAAATGGAGGGAGGTATAAAAATGCTCCTCCCTGACATTTTTATACCCCCCTCCGATTAGTTAGTGGTAAAAATATTGTTTTTGATCTTACAGGGCCGCTTTTACATACAAAAATTTAACCCCCATATCCCTTGCCTAACTACGGCCTTGTAGATGTAAATTATTCTTCAAGTATTATTTGACGTAAAACTTTGCTTCTCTATATAAATTGGAACGGTACGGATTTTCCGAATATAGGGTACTAAACATACCCAGAATATATGAAGAATACTATAATAATACCGATATATAAGAAAGGCGACAAAAGAAAACCCGAAAATTACAGACCCATATCTCTCTTATCTTCATTAAATAAAATATTAGAAAAGGTGATTCAAACCCAACTATGTGACCATCTAAACAAACATAAAATAATCCATCAACAACAATACGCATTCCAACAGAACTCCGGAACTCTATCAGCAGCGTACGAACTAATCGACACCATAAAAACAAACCTAGACAAAAAGAAAGTAGTAGTAACCAAATTTGTTGACATGAAAAAGGCATTTGATACGGTATCAAAATCAATGCTAGTCGACAAACTAAAAGCCATAGGAATAAAAGACACAGAGCTGAAACTGATACAGACATACCTAAGAGAGAGACCACAAATAACGAAAATAAAAGATACTAAAAGCCTACCATGCTATGCAGAATATGGAATACCCCAAGGAGGCAATCTTCCACCAATATTATATATAACCTATATCAACGATATAATAGAACTAAATTTGAAAGGAACCCCCTTCATATATGCTGACGATACATGCCTGGTATACACGGGAACAGACCAACAAGAAATAGAACATAAAATAAAAGCAGATATACTACAATTAGAAAAGTGGTTTTACAACAATCTGTTAACAATAAATGAACAAAAAACTACCTACATGATATTCAACAGACAGAAACGACCAATTAACTTGAACATCAAAATCCATGGAACACTCATAAAAGAAGTGAAAGAAACAGAATACCTAGGATTAAAAATAAAAAACACCCTAAAGTGGGACGACCACATACAGAAACTAATAATGAAAAACTCAAAAATTATAGGTGCATTATGGAAAATAAGCAAATATATACCCATATCAAAAAAACGAACGGTATATCATGCACTATTCACGTCAAATATAAATTATCTAACGCCAATTTGGGGAGACACAAACAAAAAGAATATTGGAAAATTACAAAGACAACAAAATAAAGTATTGAAGATATTATATAAGATAAATAGAAGAACACATTCTAAAGAACTGTATACAATCACCAAAGAACTAGATATACAAAAAATTATTACATATAACAATTTATTCTTCTTATACAAGATACAAAACAATCTAATAAAAACACGCATCAAAATACAACCCAACAAGAAGACACACAACTATACAACAAGAAGAAGATCGGACCTACGAACAGTAAAATATAATACAAAAAAATACACGCAACACCTGATGACAAAGATAATAGAAACATACAACAATATACCACAATACATAAAATGTCTAAAATACATCCCATATAAGTTAAAAATAAAAAAACAAACTACTAAACAACGATATCAACTAAACAGAATACACAAATACATTAACACACAGACATCCTTTAATACCGCTAGCCCGAGATCGGATCTCTCATCCTGGAATCACGAGGCGAGGAAAAAAGGAAGGAACCTCATCAACTATAATTACAAATTATATACCTACATGCATACTATAAAAAAAAAAAAAAAAACATGTAATTTTATATGTAATTGTTTTTGAAATAAAATTCCAAATTCTCAAAAAAAAAAAAAAAAATATTCGTGAATATGAATTCGAATAAATTTATACATAAGTATGAATGCAATTGCCAAAATTTGGTTGTAGATTACCTCAAAACAGTAAAAGTGCGATTCTTTGCGCAATCTACAAGAATTTTGTCGTACAGATACTAATTTCATTTCCTGACTAAATAAAAGAAATGTTATTTCTTATACGAATTTACAGAAAATTATCTCCTAAATCAACGAAAATTCCGCTTCAATGTCAAACTTCTAGTGAGTGTTTCCATCTCTTGATTGAGCATGAGGTAAAATTTGGATAGAGAATTAAATTAAAAAAAACCTATTTTACGAGTATGGAATGAATTTTAGCTCCATACAGATTTATGCATAGGGATATTTAATTTTGAATATATGAATGTTATTAAGCCTTCTAAGGTAATACGTTCAGAATGAAAAGAGAAGAAAAACGAACCTCGTCGGGATAGTGCATAAATTCGGTTTTATGGGCTAGGGTCGGTCCGGTTATTGTCGGATTGATTAAATTGTTAAATCATCGCGTTTTAGGGTTGGAGGTGGCTTTATGGCTCCAGATTGAATATTGTTCTATTCATGGAGTCCACCCCTCACTTGCGGGGGCCACTTTTGAATATCTTATGTGGGTGTTATTGCCGGTGAGATTTATAGGCCTGAATAAATGGGGTGAGTAAGCGGGCTAGCGTTCACGCTGAATGCCCTTTCTGTAATCCTGTAAGTCGTTCAGGAAATCTTGAGAATTTTTTTTATGGCCCGAATTTTATGATAAATAATTCAAAGATTTTTATTTTTAAATGCTACAAAAGAAATTTACTTAAGAAAGTCCAATGAAAATTACAACTACAAAAAGCAGAAAAAGTAGGGATTTTAGATTCACCGACTGTTTTTAGTTACCCATAATTTTTTAGACCGTAATGTAATAGTTACAGAAGTGCGGTATTCTTTGAGCACAGGTTCGGGACTACACTGATAATGGCATTAAAGCTTGAAATAGTTAGCCGGCGAATAAATAAATACTGAACACAAACTCATATTTGTAGGCAGATAATTTGTATGATAAATTTTTCATTAAGGGGTTATACTTACCTACAAACCTGTTTTTCATAGGTAAATTTAGGAATTATTTTTAGAAAAAGTAAAGCAGATTTTTGAAAAAAAAATTTGTGCAAAATATTGGCTGTACATCGAATTACAAAAAAATATTTTCTCCACTTAAAAAAGTGTAGTCGGATGTCCAGGAAACGCGCTCCCAGAAGAGGGTTTTTTCGGGAGGCCGTCTGCGGTGACCATTCCTGCGTCGAGAATATTTATCTGAAATAAAAAACTCGAATGATTTATTATTAAGGAAGTTAAAATCTAGAGATTAATCGTTGTCAAGTGAATTTGAGGGTTTTTAACAAAATTAAGCTTATTAATGATTTCGATAGCTAACGCCATCTAATGCTTAATAGTCAGTGACGATGCCACTATGTTAGCTATCGAAATCATTAATAGTTTTCACATATTGGCTTGAAATAGTCAGAAATAAGTATAAATGAAATTGCCAATTCTTGGTTGCAGAATACTTCAAACATTAAAAGTGCGATTCTTTTCGCAATCTACAACAAGTTAGTCTTACAAAGACTATATCAAACACTCTTTGAAACAACTACTTCCCGGGCTAATGCCCCGACGGATATTGAATTATACAACAAGTGTTTGCTGTTACATACAGTAACCTACTGCAAATGTAACAATTTGGGTCAAATTATTCCGGCCATCTATAGACGCGTTTCGAGATTTATCTCTCATCAGTATAGCTTTGCCATTCCCTCTAAACAATAGTCAGAAATGTTCAGTATTCCTCAGCACTGGGTCGGGACCACACTGAAGAGGACCTTGAAGTCCGAAACGCGTCTGTGGGTATCTGGTGCCGGAATACTGAACACAAATTCAATTTTAAAATGAAGCTTGTTTGAAATAAAGTGCATTTTTCGGATCTTAAAATTTGACTTTGATGGTTCCGAAAAATGTTAATCTTGATCGGAGAATTAAACCGTACGATTAACCTCTGCAGAATTTATTGTAGAGCAAATTACAAACGATTCAAGTCAATTGGATCATTGGTTCTCAAGTTATGGGGGTCACCGACTTTGAAAAGGTAGTTTGGAGGTAATCGCGTTCAAAGTTTGATGTTTAATTTTTCGTGTGATAACTCAAATAAAAGTAAGTCAGTACTTACACTGAATCATCAATTCCTGGGCCATAGGCAACATTCTCTTCTTGAAAAAACACCTCCAAAACTTTTATTTGGTTCTGCGAGAGATTCTGCCTTCTTTTGTGCGAGCGTAAGCTTGCTGCTCCGCGAGGACAAGTTGGTCGGCGACACATACGCGTGGATGATGATGTTGGAAAAATAGGATTAATGCAAATCTATGTTGCGCAGATTAATTCCCTGATTGTATTCTTAATTTAGAGTCACTAACAGAAGTATAAAATATGTATTTCGGCCAGCTTTGTCCGTAACAAAGCGGGAGCGCTCGAGCAGCCTCAAGTCCGCTACACTTGCAAGAACGGCCGACAGCTAAAAACTCTGTAAATTCGTCAATTTTCATCGGAATAACTTGAAATTTTGTCCAAGAAATCTTGAAAAGATGTACTATAAGACTAATATAAAATAGAAATTGAATTGAAATATTGTTTTTTTTTCAAACTTTGCAGGTATAACCCCTTAAACTTTTATAAATATTGTTTTACATTTGGTAGAAGGTAAAAAGATACTATGTGATATTTTCATATATTTTTTTAATTTAAATAATGTACGTGTTGAATAATAGTTGTTCGTGTATTACTAACAAAGAAATACATTACAGCTCCAACATTAAAACATCTGTGAATGATAACAAACACCATTTGTAAAAAAAAGGCAATTAAATTTCCATTAAAAATATCAAAGGACGAAGGAAAATATTTCCATTTCCATTTACGTTTAGGAACGTTAATTGTGTAATTCATCAGTGTGGATACCTCGATCGTCCCTCTCTCTGGGCGGGGAATGAATTGGCGACGCTCTAATTTTTGCCCTAACGTAATTATCTCTTCCGGCTTCATCGAGGACAATCGAACGAGCACTCGATAATCCTTGGCGCGATCATTTCGGTTCTCCGGCGCCGTTTCCGGTAATTCCCGGCTGTTTGCTTTATCATCAGCACTGTTTTAACAAGGCTGATTAAACACTGCCGGAAAATATTGGTCGAATCGTCTTATAAACCCTTCGGTGATGTTGATGAAGTGTTATTAAAATTGGATAAAGATTACAGTAATTACATGATTTGATTAATTATCAAGATATTTAATTGTAGAATGCAGTGTGTCCAATAATAAGAGCCTGTGATAATTATATTGGAAATTCCGCTAACAAAACGCAATTAATGTGGAACTTGATAAATACTAGTCGAAAAAGTAAACGTACCTGTGATAATTTCTGTGATATTAGTAGTGATTAATTTAATAATGATTTTTTGCCTTATGTAGAAAATATTGTAAGCCTCATCCAGAATGTCAATGTAGATCCTGTTGTACTTGTACCGTTAAGACATACGATCTTTTCATTTAAACTAATACCTTGCATTGATATTAGAGATGCCATAAATAGTATTAAGTGTAGTAATAGTAGAGACATTAATGGACTATCTACTGATTTATTAAAGTCATGCAAGGAATCTGTTATATCTCCTCTAACAAATATCATAAATTCTTGTATTAGTAAATCCACTTTTCCTGATGCTATGATAGGTGCTGCAATAGTTCCTATTTACAAGAAAGGAGACAAACATAATCCTTTTAATTACATCCCGATTTATATCATCCCGGTATTCTCGAAAGTTTAAAAGAAAAAATTCTATTTGTTGCAAATTCAAGAATATTTTGAACATAACAACATATTTAACAATTCACAATTTGGTTTTCGTGGCCGCAAATCGACAACCGATGCCATAATATCTTTGCTAGATGAATTACTGTCGTCATACGAAGAGGGGGACTTTGCAATGACAACGTTTGTAGATCTGAGCAGGGCGTTCGATTGTATAAATCATGACAAATTAATCGGCAAATTGAAGCGCTATGGTTTTGATGAACCTAGCAGTAACTTAATAAATTCATATTTATTCAATAGAACACAATCTGTTAGATATGCTGATTATCAGTCGAACGCGCTGCCTATTAAATATGGTGTCCCACAAGGCTCTATTCTGGGACCACTTTTATTCATTATATATATTAACTATTTACCAAATTATGTCGATAATTCCGTTAACGTAATATATGCAGATGACACCACGTTAATGAATCGCTCTAGTAGTCTAGATGAAGCAAAGCAGAATAGCATTTCAGCTGTAAGGAATGGTTTAGTAGCAACAAGTTGCTCCTAAACCACTCTAAAACAGTTCACATGCTTTTCACTCTAAAAAAGCATACATCACCTATGCCGCCATCAGCTAAATTTATGGGTGTGCATCTAGATTGTTTAATGAGGTGGCATGCATGTGCATAGTGACAACCTGGCAAGAAGATTATCCACAAACATATTTTTGTTGCGTAATCTGTCCCAAAGTGTATCTACATACATCTTGAAGGCTTCTTATTATGCCACATGCCACTCCATTTTATCATATGGACTATTAGCATGGGGACATTCGCCTGGTTGGCAGCGTGTGTTTAAGTTACAGCGGAGAGCTGTGCGTATAGTGGGTAATAATAATAAATAATAATAATAAATCTTTATTGTCCAACAGGAAACATATCCTAATTACAAGACAATATAGTTAAAAAAAAAGTAAATTAATTATAAAACATACAAAAATATATAAGTAATCAATATACGAATGTGTAACAACTTGCTTAAATCTATACAAGTTTCATTTTACTAAATATAGTGTATATAATAATTATAAGTAAGAATTATAATTGATTTAAGGCTGTCAGTAGAGTTTTCAGAGTATCATGAAATATATCACAGGAAGAAAAAATGCTATTAAAACATCTGGACACAATACTAACAGGTGATTTCAAACCTATATCAGTTCTATGTGCTACTAAATTAAATGTAGAAGACTGTCTACTATGAAAAGATGGAATATGCAGCCCAATTCTATTTAAGAAGTCAGGAGAGTCAACAGATTTGTGCAGAAGTTTATATAGAAAAGAAATACATGCTTTTTGTCGGCGAGATGCAAGACTTTCAAAATCATATTTACGTAAAAGTATATCGTGATCTATACCTCTGTTTGGATAATATCCCTCCGACTTATAAGATAAAATTTTTAAAAATTTGCGTTGTACACTTTCTAATGCACTAATCTGACCCTGGTTCTGCGGAAACCAAACTATGGCCGCATATTCCAACTTTGATCGTACGTATGCATAAAACAATGATTTTAATGCATTGGGGTTATGGAACTGGGAAGAGTTACGACAAATGAAACCTAGAGACCTTGAGGAGTCTTTAACAATATGGTCAACATGGACATTAAAAGTTAAGGTGTTGTCAAAGTAAACTCCCAGATCTTTAAAAACTGTGGCACGCTCAAAGATATTACCATGAATTGTGTAATTAAATGTAAGCGGATTGGATATCTTAGTGAACGACATGTATGTACATTTTGAGATGTTTAGGTTGAGTCCATTTTTTAGACACCATGATGATAAAGCATTAAGGTTATATTGTAGGACTTGACAATCGTTGACATTTTTAATGGTACTGTAGATTTTTAAAATCGTCGGCGTAGAGTAGGTGCTTACAAGATAGGGAGTCAGAAAGATCATTAATAAATAAGTTAAATAGTAGTGGGCCTAAAATAGAACCTTGGGGTACCCCAGAAGTTGGACAGTATTCAACAGATTTAAAGCCATTGACTACCACGTATGCTTTGCGTTCACTAAGATAAGTCTGTATTAATGACAGCGACGACGCACAAAAACCAAAGGTACTTAACTTTGACAACAGAATATTGTGTTGAACTTTGTCGAAGGCTTTCGACAGGTCCGTATAAATCACGTCAATTTGTCCCTTTGCATCAATAGTTTCAGCAATATCCTGAGTTATAAGTGTAAGATTAGTCACAGTTGAGCGATTAGGGATAAATCCGTGTTGTTTATCAGATATATAAAGTTTAGTATGATTGTAAATTTGGTCAAATAGTAATCGTTCAAATACTTTTGCAATATGCGGCAGAATAGCAATGGGTCGAAAATTATTAATGTTTTGAAGTTTAAAAGATGTTTTTGGCACAGGACAGATTGCTGCAATTTTCAGACATCGCGGAAAGGTACACGTTTTTATTGATAGGTTAAATAATGTAGCAAGTGGTACACAGAGTAGCGTAGCACAATCTTTTAATAAAAGCGAAGGTAATTTGTCGTCCCCAGATGTAAAATTATTCTCTAGTTTTCTAAGTAGCTTAAACACAAGTTGATCAGATGTGGAGACGAAAACGAAATTAGGAATTAAACTCACATCCGTATGAATGTGATTATTCGTTGGTGTACTATGCACTGACTCAAAAAACTCGCGGAAACCATTTGCAATGTCAGTAGGATTATCTAGGACGGCATCATTATATGACATGGTTGAAGGAATTCTAGACGAATTCGCCCTTTTTGAATTTATATATGACCAAAACTGTTTAGGGTTTGATATTACGCTACTCTCAATCGAACATATTGCGCGCATATTTTATTTTATTTTTAATAACAGATCTTAGTTTATTAAATTCTTCCGATAATTTACACATAGAAGGATTCAGCTTAAGTTTTTTCCTAATTGCGTTCTTTTCTGTTAAGAGATTAATTATTTCTGGGCTAAACCAAGGCGGATATTTAAATTTACATTTTAAATTAAACTTAGGTATAAATTGTGAGATGGCTGTATTCATAACATTATAAAATTCATCAAATGCTAAGTCTATATTCTGGACAGTTAAGAGATAACTCCAATCAATTTTAGATAAGAATGCGTACAATCCTAGGTAGTTACCTTTCTTGAACTTAGGATACAGGGATGACTGTAGAGTCTTTTTCCAAAATCTGCGCATAATTACTTTACCCAGTTTATACATAATTCAGTGTCTGGTGTATGTTAATAAAAATTTAACAGAATTTACTCAGTCGCATCGGTTCACAGTCATAATACTCGCAATATAGACAAAATCTTTATAAAACGGGTAAGACTGGCTAAATCGCAAAACGCCAAAAACTATTGGGTTCCCAAATTTTTCAATGCACTGTCACCGGACGTAAAATCGTTGCCACTAAAACAATTTAAGTTGTGCATTAAAAAACATTTTCTTAACCATGCGTTTTACTCATGGGAGAAGTTCCTATCTAGTCGGGTTACGGCATAATGATAGTTCATTGTTTACAATGTATTATCATGTCATTTGATTTTATGTATAGTTTTATTTTTTTGTATAATTTAACCTGTTATGTTCTTTTGTTCATATTTTTTTAAATGTGTACAAAAATGATATATATTTAATTTTAATCTGTTTATTACCTTTTAACTGTTTTATTATTGTTAAGCATAGTTTTGTATATTTATTTATTATTTTAATCTGTCTTTAATTAAAAAAAAAATACTGCAAGGCTATCATGCATGCACTGATATTTTATTTTATTTTATTTTATTTATAATTTACAAGTTTTATTATATATACGTTTTATTCTTATATTATTTGTACTCATATCCGATTTTCTTGACCTGTGTAAACTGTACCGTATTAGCATCAATAAAGAATAATAATAGCAAAAGATGAATTGTTTTGGTATAAGTAAAGGGCGAAAATTGTAATAATTTGTAAAGATAAAAGAAACAGTTGACATTATTGCACTCACAATAAGTGAAGAAGAAAAAAAGCAAACATTTATTACTAACACTAAAAACTGTTGATAACTGACTGAATGTCTAGTAAAACTTTGTGTTATTCTAATTTAAAATGTACTTATGTGTTTCCCAACTTTACTTTAAATGAGTGTTTTATATGCGTGGCGCATGAAGCAAACGCGTATAAATCACTAACTTCAAGTGAAATCCTTAACTAATTGATTAGAGTAAAATAAATTTAGTATATTAATTATCAATTATTGTTCAATTTTACCAGTAATTTGAAAAATGTGTCAAGTTTTCATACAGAACATTTTTCTTTTAAGCATACATATCCTAATGTATACGCTGTAAATTTGCAGACTTTTGTTTTTTTTTAATTCAATTTCTAACGAGTGTTTCCACTCCGGGGTTAAGTATGAAATAATTATACGCGTGACGCATGAAGTAAAATTTTGAGTTTAGAAAAGCCTGAAAAGTTGGATTAGTCGCAAACAACACAAGTTTTCAGGCTTTTCTAAACTCGAAATTTTACTTCATGCGCCACGCGTATTAAACACTGGTTTCAACTGAAGTTCAAAATATACTACTTTAGAAGACTGCTTAAGCAGTATATTTTTAACTTCACTTGAAATCAGTGTGTTATACCCGTGGCGCATAAAGGAAAATTTCGAGTTTAGAAAAGCCTGCAAATTTGGTTTGTTCACGTAGCGCGTAACGCTACGCGACCAAATTTTGAGGCTTTTCTAAACTCGAAATTTTACTTCATGCTTAATTACTGTTATAAACGTTGCTATGTCATCCGCATTTTTAAGTCGGGTATCAAAAAGGATGTAGAAAATTATTGTCCTACAGCCATTCAGTCATGTATCCCATATCTGTTTGACAAAATTGTCTATAAATATACAGAGAGTTTTATGTAACACCGAACATTTTCATAACGAGAATTTTTCGTAGAAGTATCCATATGCATACGTTACAGATTTTCTAATGCTCGATTTATTAAGAGAATTCAATTTGAAGCTTTAAGCGAGTGTTTTCCTCTCCCAGGCTAAGCATGAAGTAAAATTTCGAGTTTAGAAAAGCCTGAAAATTTGGTTTGGTCGCGTAGCGCGAAGCGCGGAGCGGCCAAACCAAATTTTCAGGCTTTTCTAAACTCGAAATTTTACTTCATGCGCCACCGGTACAAAACACTGATTCAATGTAAAGTTTAGCGGTGTGTTTTAAACTTCGTAATATGTCAGTGTTTTGTACCGGTGGCGCATGAAGTAAAATTTCGAGTTTAGAAAAGCCTGAAAATTTGGTTTGGTTGCTCCGCGCTTCGCGCTACGCGACCAAACCAAATTTTCAGGCTTTTCTAAACTCGAAATTTTACTTCATGCTTAGCCTAGGAGTGGAAGACATTCGCTTAAAGCCTCAAATGAAATTCTTTTAATAAGCCAAGCATCGAAAAATCTGCAACGTATGCATATGGATACTTAAAAAAATATTCTCGTTATGAAAATGTTCGGTGTTACATAAAACTCTGGGGCCTCGGTGGCTGAGTGGGTAGAGACCCTGCCCACAGACCAAGAGGTCGCGGGTTCGAATCCTGTCCGGTGGAATAATTTATGAATAATAAATTATTCCATCCAGGTCCATGGATGTAGTATGAATGAGTTTGTGTTGTTTCAGGTGTAAATGGTTATTTATCTAAATTAGAATTGGTTAAAATACATTAAAATGTTAAATATAAATAGATTGATGGCTAATGGTCTAGATACCAAGGCCAAAACAAGAAAAAAAAAAACATAATACTCTCTCATATGATACTGCACTTTTCACCCACAATAATTGATCAACAACATGAATTCTTTCCTCCCAGGTCTACAGAAACAAATCTTTTTATTTATTCAAACTTTATATCGGGTACTTTGGAAGAAGGCTCGGTTGTGGATTCCATCTACACCGACTTCTCCAAAGCCTTCGACAGGGTTAATCAAACGAGGCTTTTGTATAAACCTAACTCATATGGCGTTTCGGGACTCGTGCTTGAATGGCTACGGTTCTTTATTTGTAACAGGAAAATGTTGGTTAAAGTAAATAATATCACCTCTGACATTATAATTAACGCAACTTCAGGGGTGCCACAAGGCTCCAATTTAAGACCGTTACTTTTTCTTATTATTGTAAATGATATTGGTAAAAATCTTGCTTCAAATGTTCTTCTATACGCAGAATAAATGAAAATATTCTGTAATATAAAGTATATAGATGATTGTAATACCCTTCAAAATGATTTAAATCAGATCATGGTTTGGTGTAATGAGAATAATCTATATTTAAATATAAGTAAGTGTAAGTCCATGCGTTTTTTTTTCGTAAAAAAGGCAATATTACATTTTGAATATTTATTAAATAATCTTATTCTTCAGAGAGTTGACTTAATCAATGATTTGAGAGTCTTGTTTGATGCTAAACTTCAATTTAATAATCACATCAACATAATATCTTCCAAAGCGTTGCAGATGTTTGGTTTTATACGTAGGTTTACTTCACATTTTGATTCAATTAGAACTTTTGTATCTCTCTATATATCTTTTGTAAGGCCTATTATGGAAAACTGTGCAATTATATGGTTACCTTATTATAAATGTCACGTAGATCGGCTAGAAAATTTACAACGTAAAATGATAAAATTGATTTGTTTTCGCTGTCATGTATTTTATCATGATTATGATATGATACTTAAATATCTTGGGTTCCTTTCTTTAGTTAAACGAAGAATTTACTTTTCATTATGTTTTGCGGATCGCATATTAAATAGCAGAATTTAATGTCCTGAGATACTCTCATCTATTTCATTATATGTTCCTACGCGCATTACTAGGCAGCAGCAGCTTCTTGCCAGCAAGTATCACGAAAAAAATTATGCTTACAACAGCCATAGAAATGTTTTAATTAATAACATTATTATTTTATTATCTGACATATATATGGATCACTTTGAAAATAATTTATTAACGAAAACAGAAAGCAAACACATTTATTTCTGGGCAACATATGTAGACGATGTATTTTGTATATGGACAGGTACAAATAGACAACTGGACACATTCACAAATTTCATTAATAATATTAACAAAAACATTCAGTTTACAGTTGAAAAAGAAATAAATAACAGCCTCAATTTTCTTGACATTCCATTCACGAAATCAGTAAACAATAAATTGTCATACAAAATATATAGAAAAGAGACTTGCACAGATGTCATCATACCAGAATGTTCAAATACACATAGTCAGATTAAATACAGTACATTCCACGCCCTTTTACACAGACTTATCAATATCCCTCTAAATAAAATAGACTTTGAAAATGAACTAGACACAATAAAAACAATAGCAGTTAACAATGGCTACACTGAAGATTTAATTAATAAAATGTTAAACAAGAAACAACACAAACAATTACGAAATTACTTTTATAGTGGGACAAATTCAGACACAATAACATGGAATAGATTAGAATATATTAAGCCACTGTCTTTACAAATTAAAAATAATTTAAAAGGAAAGAATAATAACATAATTTTGACAAACACAAATAATTTAGGAAAATTAATAGTTAACAATAAAATCAAAACTGAAAATTGTAAATTGAAGAAAAGTGGTATTTATGAATTAAAATGTGATGATTGTGATGCAGTGTATATAGGACAAACCGGCAGGTCTTTTGATATCAGGTTAAAAGAGCATAAAAAAGACATAGAGAATAAAAAACAAACCACCGGTTTTTCTAAGCACTGTATCACATCTAATCACCATTTTTCTTCAAACGATTAAAAATTCTGCATACAGGTAATAAGGGAATAACGCTTACCTACCGGGAGGGTTTAGAAATTTCAAAAGCCATAAAGGCAAGTAAAAATGTGGTCAACGACAACGAAGACCTTTGGAATTCCCCGATATTAAATGCCCTTATTACCCAATAAAACCTAAAACTCGAAACTGTATATATTCCAAAACAAATCCATTTGTACATCATTCTTGATAATGGCATTAAGCCGAAACTAGTAGAAAATAAAATACATATAAGTGAAACAAAACCAAGTGAATTTAATTTACAAACCATTATATTTTAAAATGTTTTACCAAGTGATTAATGAGAAAAATGTGTCCGATATATTATTATGTATTGTAAATTAATTCATGTTTTGGTGTCAATTTACAACGCTTTAAAAGAATATGTAAAAATGTGCTTGAAGGTAGTGCTTAGGGTATGTATGCATCTTTAAATATAAATATATATTTTTCTTTTTAGTTTTAGTAGATATTTATATTGTAATGTATGTTTTTTTTTTGTTTTGCTATTATTTCATTTAGTTCAAAAATCTGTTTAACATTGTTATTTGTATTTGTTATTAAGATGTAATGGCCTACTGTTATAATAAATAAATATATAAACCAAGGATTAAATAACACTTGCTAGATGCTTCAAATTGAATATCTTTATAAAATCAATGAATACCTGAAAATTTCCTATGTATTAGGATATCTGTACCTACCTAAAAGAGAAATTTCCATTATTTTTAAAACACCTAACAAGATTTTTTAAGCAAACCCTTATTTTAATTTAAACCAGTGTATTAGTACTGAAATTCTTCATATTTTTTTTATAAAACTAATCTTATTTCGAGTTTAGTGAACTGCATTACATAATATTCCCTTTCAAAGTTTAACCAGGCGCCTTCACCATAAATGTTGAACAAGATACGATCCATTATCCCTCTTTAAAACGCTCCTGTGAATTCACTTTGTTTCTACTTAAGAATCAGTGGATGTTCGGTCTTAATGCAAACCGCCTCCCGACCCGTGTTAAATGGCCTCCGTCGTGAAGATGTCCCTCGTTTTTCAAAGGGAGGAAGGCGTAACGCTAATCGCGCTCTCAACCCTTAACACGGGTAACAGTGGGGACATGTAGCACGTTCGTTAAATATTCCGAGAGGGGTGGGTTATCGCGAGGGCGAAATCGATGGCCGACGTGCATTTTCATAATCAAATTTCGCAGCGCGTTTGAGCGCTCAACGACCGTTCCGAGATGAGTTTTCTGCTTACAATTCGAAATTGATATCCCCCTGCCTTTCCGCGCTGTAATCTACTTATCCTATTCGATTCCTCGTGGTTATACAGATCACGTTTCATGCTCGTGGATAAATAGTGTGTGTGCTAAATTTGTTTGTGCAATATGTACGTAATATATTTACGAAGCGAAATAAAAACTCCAAACTTTATATTTCACTTAATTATTTCCTTACGTGTCCGCACGTAATATAAGCTCGTAAAAATTAAAATATTAAACATTCGCGAGCGGCCAGAGGGGGAATAATTAAGCTTGCGAAATATGCATGGGAATGACAGAAGATGAAGAAAAATTAAGCCGAATTACCGAGTCACTCTCTTCGCTGTTGATAAATCGTGCGTTTGAAATGGGAAAGTCGAATTAATCACTTTCGTCGCATGTATGTGTCCGTGTAATTCGTTTAGCAACGGTTGATTAATGTGTTTGCTTATTTTTATATATGCATACATGTTTATTCATTACAGTTTTTTTTTCGACTAATTTCTAAGTAACCTAGTATTTTAATGAAACATTTGTATTGCAAATCAATACATTTTTAAATTATGAACGGTGGAGGCTTCTACTTCGTTATACATTGTTACGTGAAATTTTCGATAAATGAAATTTTGCTTTAATTTATTTTAATTCTAATGAATTAATATAGGCAATTGTATTTTCATTTGCGTTTGAATTGTTATTTTCGAGCGCGATTGTTTTTGCGAGTTTTTTTTTGTGACTCCAGCCGGCCACGCGAGCGCATCTTCTAATTGCGTATTCTTTTTCCGTGTGGCGATGTAAGTGCATCCACATCGTACATCAGCGGCGCACACGAAATTGAGAGTAATTAATATTGAAACCGTTGTGTTTTCCTCAAGTTTACGAGGGAGTATAATATTCTTAATTTAAAAGTGAGTTATCTTGTTATTTGTGATAATTTCGCAACGCGTAAAGCGGAGTAAACTGTGCGTACGTTTGGAAAGCCTCACTCCATCTTTGAGGTAAGCGAAACTCTTGTGTTAGAAATTCTTATCTAATGGATAGGGAGTTATCTTAGGTTTTATTAACCGGACTAAAAGTTTCCTGGCGACAATCATTTTCGTTTGGTTGGATTGGCTAATTCGATGAGATTTGGATTTCGGCGGAGAACGTGGTTGCTGTTTTCATTATCAGTGGAGGTCACGTGTCGAGAAAATCTGGAGAGGTCGAATAGGAAATCTTTGGCTAGGACGTATTTCGAGAGTTACGGAAAGGGACAGAAAGCGGTGGAAGGAAAGTTGTGAAGGAAAGCTGTGGAAGGAAAACTGTGAGAAGAAAGGTGCAGAGAGTCGAGAAAATTCGATAAGTACTTTTTATCTCTTTACGTATTTTTTTTTCTTCTACGAAATATTTAATTAAACGAAGACAAATTTAATCACTGAGTTTCTAGAATTATTAAATTATTATTAAAAAGGTATATATTCTGAACTATTATTATTAATAGGGTATTTAATTGAAAAAAAAGGAATTTATTATAATAGAAAAAGGTTAGGTTTTGTGGACATTATTAATATTTTTGTTTATTATTTAAAAATAAAATAATTGCTAAATTACTAGGGTTTTCGAAGTAAATAGAAGGTTCATTATTATTTTATTTCGTTGTAATCTTAAAAGAAAATTCGGGAATTGATTTATTATTCTGTTGTGGGAGATTGTTTAATTATTATTACCAGAAATAATAGTGAAACTTTTATTATTAATAAAATTAAATTCAATAAGTATTTGATAATTTGAGTAATTGATTATTATTTGGACTTAATGCCAAAGTAGAAAATATTAAAATAACATAATAGGGTATTTTTCTTATTGCTTAAGAAATATTAAGGTTATAGTTATTTTCTTATATGTGTATGATTATGTAAAGGTATATATACGTATATTTATCTACCAAAAGTGTATTGAAATAGTTTGAAATATTTAAGATTAATTTTGATCATATTTAATAACTTAACTCAGATAAATCCGAGTTAAATTTGAATTTATTTATGTATCTACATCTAGCTTCATTTCGTATTAATTAATTATATATTTTCTTTATCTAATCAATATTATTTTACCTTTCGGTAAGCCTAAAAAGGAAAACGTTAGTTCAATTTAATTTCTTTTATACAATGTATTTTATGTTGGGGTTAGAAAATTAAATAGACGTATTGTTAAAAATCAAGGTTCGTGGTTTTTCCTTTTTGTAGTATAGCTATTTCTTACCGCCCGTTAATCACGTGGCGCCCTTATTTTACTTTCTTTCTTTGAACCCTCCCTTCTTCACTGGGTTAGTCTGGTCGAGCGGTAAGTACATTTTTAATAGCTAAAAAGTAGCGTCGCAACATGTAAATTCAATAAAATAAAACACTTTAACTTTGTTTGTACAACACAATATTTTTTATTTTTGTGACTGCAGTTTGGCAACTCAACTTGCCATTATCAATACATTTTTACCTTACCTTAACGAGCTGCGACGGCTATGCACATTTTTCGCCATATTTGTCATAATATATTTTATGTATAAACTCTGTTTTTTTGTATTTGATCACACTTAGGGTGTATTTACTGCGAACAGTTGCACTCCTGCTTTACCAGTAGGGAATTTTAAACATCAAATTTTGAAATGTTAGTAAATGATTATCAATGTGACAAATAAATCATAATTTGTCGAATAAAGTGTCACGATGCAGATGTTTTCAAAACAAAGAACGCTATAGCTTGCAACTTTACAACACATGCAGGGATTTTTCTTTTAAGTATACTTTCACATATTCCATATATATATTTGTAAAATTAATGAACTAAACAAAACTAAGTCGAAGTATATTTTGAACTTCACTTTAAGTCAGTGTTTTATACGCGTGGCGCATGAAGTAAAATTTCGAGTTTAGAAAAGCCTGATTTGGCTCGGTCGCTCCGCTTCGCTACGCGCCCGAGCCAAATTTTCAGGCTTTTCTAAACTCGAAATTTTACTTCATGCTCAGTCTGGGAGTGGAAAACACTCGTTAGAGTTTTTGAATTGAAAGTTTTCAATAAGATCACGAATGTCTGAAAATTAAGATTGAAAAATCGTAACATGTATACCTAAAAGAAAATTCCTTGTATTTAGAACTTTTTTAAAATTTGAACATATAAATGGGCAGGTAATAAAGAAAACAGATATTTCTGAGCAAGGAATATTACCTAATCCTACCAGATCCTCAAAGACTTTATTAAATTGGTAGTAGATACAAATAATTTGAGGCGGTGATAAGTAAATACGTTTTTCATCGTAATCTTTGTGAATTAACTAAATTGTCATATTAATGTCTGATTTCCCTTCACATAACCTACAAATTTAAAGTTGATTTACAACATAACATGTGATTAATTTTGTCCTAACTTAAAACACACAACCTGCATCACACCACTAAATTCTTAAAATGTCGAATTTGATTGGTTATCATAAAGACAATTTAACATAAGAAAAATTGAGTTTGTCAATAGTTTGCAGAATATTTACAAAATATAAAAACGAATTAAAACTAATATCGACTTTCTGCAACATTTTGAATATTTGGAGACTTGTCTCAATGGAGCAAAATTTTGCAGAAAGTCGATATTAATTTTAATTCGTTATTTATATTTTGTAAATATTCTGCAAACTATTGACACACTCAACTTTTCTTTGTGTTAAATTGTTTTTATGTTAAACTGTACCGTTAAAGGAGGTGTGTCACTCTCTTTCAGGTATCAAATGGTTCGCACCTACTGACTTAATCCATTTACCTATAAATAACTTTCCTTCATTTTCACTCGCCCCAGTTTTGTGTACCTGTTTCGACTACATACTTAGACATTCCTGTAAGTTTCCTGTTTATTTTAATATTTTTTTGTATTGAAAGTCTAAAGCACTGCTATACTGATGGGGGATAAATCTCGAAACGCGTCTATAGATGGCTTAAAACAATTAAAATTCATTCCCTGTAATTTTTTTCAATTTATTTCAATTTCCTGTTGTTTTATTTAGTTTGGTGAGAGAATAATTTGACCTGATGTTGCATTTTGCATATAAATTATGCATAGAACAGTAGAGCTATTCATTGTATAATTCAATATCTGTCGGGGTATTAGCTCGAGAAGTAGTTGTTTCAATGAATATTTAGAGACTTGTCTCAATGAGACCAAAATTTTGCAGGAAGTCGATATTAATTTTAATTCGTTTTTATATTTTGATTTTTAATATTTAAAAAAAAACAGGTTATCTAATAATATATTTTTGAAAAGGATATTATATGAGTAGTATACGTTAGAACAATATTTTTGTATAACATATGTTTTCTTGAAACTGTTTCCATAAAATTAATTCCAAGTTTTTTGTTGTTTTAACAAAATCACCGAAATACAACAATCGATAAGACCGCATGGTTATGGTGGTATTTCCTTCGGCGGTGATTTCCGGTGCTAGTCGCGGCGCATAAAAAATAACCGTGGGAAAGCGCCCAGGTGCCGTAAACGGGCGCCGATAATGCGGCGTCTGGATATTATAAATTCGACTTTCCATTTGCCGATAAGGCGACAGATTCCTACGGAGAGGAGAGAAACATGCCAAACATCGAACAGAATGCACAAGAGGAGGGAGGGTTTTCGGAACCGATCGACCGGAATTCATCCGGCGAGTTCTCCACACCGGAAAAGCTCCGGTGTCGGAGGGAAGAGGAGACGCAGGTATTTTCTTCCGGAGGAGGAAGAATAGGGATTGGATTGTCTGTTCTGCGTTATGACTGGTTTAGTGGAAGAGATAAGTTCGGGATTAATGTGTTCTATATAGTTTTCTATTGTTGAAGATATGTTTGAATTCTTGGATTAAATTATTTTTATTACGATTCAATAGCTTTTTTATTTTCTTGAATTAATTTCTCATATGGCACTTGGTAAAACATATTAGAATATGTAAAGTAATTTAAATTAAAAACACTTGGTATTGATTCACAAATTTTTATATTTATATTGATATTTTACATAATTTAAGCTTTTCCAGTTTGTTCGTCGAAGTTTAGTAACACACAAATAATGCACAGAAATTTGTTTTCGTTCTAAATTTGAAGTAAGAAATAACATAAAATTATTTATTTTACGTGATAAATTTGACAATAAAGGAAACTCCAAACTGAGTTTCTGATTGGTCGTCTAACGAGGTTTTCCACTCCTAGATTAAGCATGAAATAAAATTTCGAGTTTAGAAAAGCCTGAAAATTTGGATTTGCTGGAGCGCGCGAGCGAAGCGAGTCGCGCCCCAGCAAATCCAAATTTTCAGGCTTTTCTAAACTCGAAATTTTATTTCATGCGCCACGCGTATAAATCACTAACTTTAAGTGAAATCTTTAACTAATTGGTTAGAGTAAAATAAATTTAGTATGTTAATTATTCTAATTTGTTCATCGAAGTTTAGTAACACACAAATAATGCACAGAAATTTATTTTCGTTCTAAATTTGAAGTAAGAAATTACATCAACTTTATTTATTTTACGTGATAAATTTAATAATAAAGGAAATTCCAAACTAAGATCCTGCTTGATCGTCTAACAAGGGTTTCCACTCCCAGATTAAGCATGAAGTAAAATTTCGAGTTTAGAAAAGCCTGAAAATTTGGATTTGCTGGGGCGCGCGAGCGAAGCGAGTCGCGCCCCAGCAAATCCAAATTTTCAGGCTTTTCTAAACTCGAAATTTTACTTCATGCGCCACGCGTATAAATCACTAACTCTAAGTGAAATCTTTAACTAATTGGTTAGAGTAAAATAAATTTAGTATGTTAATTATCAATTGTCCCATTTTGTTGATTGCTTACTTTTCCACGCTCTATCCGAATCTGTAATAAAAAAAATATTGTTTTCGTATTTTAGATTTGACTGGTTTAGTGGAAGAGATAAGTTCGGGATTAACGTGATCTATATAGTTTCCTATTGTTGAAGATGTGTTTGAATTCTATGATTAAATTATTTTTATAATGATTCTATAGCTTCTTTATATTTATATGGACCGTTGAAATTTGTCAGGTTTTGGTTTTTCTGTTTGACAATAAAAAATCAGGGGAATCGATGAGCGAGTAGGTAGAGCCCTGCCCACAAACTAAGAGGTCGCGGGTTTGAATCCCGTCTGGCGGAATAATTTATAAATAATAAATTATTCCATCCGGGTTCATTGAAGTAGGGGGAATGAGTTTGTGTTGTTTCAGAAGTAAATGGTTATTTATCGAAACTAGAATGGTTCTGAAGATATTCCAAGTGGTACTATAAAATGGAACACCTTGTATAAAATAACCTTTTGTTAAACATCTTCGTGGTTCTTGTGTTTACTGAATCAACTTTTAAGCTTTAGTATGTAATACGTAAACACAACAAAAACACGTTATATTTTCACACGAAATTCCAACTTTGTTGAAAAACAACCACTTGAATATATGCGGTGTTTCACCTGTCAGGAACACGAGAGATTCCATCAAGAACGAAAGGTGGATTTTTTTTCTCGCGACAGCCGCCGGCGATTTCCAATGAAAGTCTGCAGCCGATAAAAGGGTGGAAGGGGTGCGACCGTTAAAAGGTATAATCAAGGATGACTTATACAACCTGAAAGTGTTAATGTCCTTTTCACGACTTATAAAATATGATCCGTTTTCAGTGCGCACTTCAACGCGTTTCTCGTCGCGTAATGTAACGCTTTAAATGGCAACGCATTAGGGTGAGGGACTTTTCAAACATCTCCCCATCAAGGCTAACCCTTGATGCGTTTTCAGTTTGGTTGTAACGATGCATGAAGAAAAAATACTTAAGCTTTGTTCGAATCTTTTCTGGACTTTAACATAATGTCAAAAGTAACCTCTGTTCTAGCATCATTTTTAAATATAGTACCTACAGAGATAAATTAGTTTTCAATACCTTCAATTTGGTTCTCATTATAAAATTAAATGTAGTAAATGCGATGCAATGTACATTAGGTAAAAGGGTAGAAGTTTTGAAAAAAGACTAGAACAAAAAAATCCATAATTTATAATCTAGGTTGTAGTGTTTGCATCGTACATGGAGAATGGAGATTCTCCTACGAGAATCATTTGGAGCTGATGACAAACTTTGAAAGGTTTTTAACATCTAGCGACGCGAGGTTAGAGTGTTAAACCAGGTACGAACGGCCTAGGTATGAACCTCTTACTCCAGCCAGAGAAGGGCATTGACAGAGGTAGTGCACAACACTTTCATCCTCTTCTTCATCAAGGTACCCTCTGCAGTAGTAATTGTAGAGAATTCCTAACCTTTGAGAGTGCTTGCCGAAAGGGCAGTGTCTCGAAATGAAGCCTACCGTTTGAGTGATGTCATTCCTCTTTAAAGAGATAAGTGCCTCGCTTTTCTTCCTGTCGCACTTTGGCCATATCTGCCTGGCAGTGCCACCTATTATTGGTAATCTTTGAAATAATAACATAAAGGATCGCCGTGCTTGTCGCAAAGGGGATACCTGGGTGTTCGTTAATCGAGGACGAGTGTAACTTCGTTTCGTTTTTTGCTAGCTCGTCTGCTGTGTTATTGTTTTGCCCTAGTACGCAGATGAGCTAAAGTTGTCTCCGAGCTGCCAGCTCATTCAATGTCTTCCGGCAGTCGGATACCACCCTCGAGGTACTAATTACACCTGTTAGTGATTTAATAGCAGCTTGGCTATCGGTATGTATATGGACCTGACTGGCAGAAGTCCCATTTACCTTTAACCATTACTACAGTGGTTTGGCAAACTGAAGGAGATGCAGAGGTTCAGGTCCTCGCAGAATACTCCTCCCCCTACTTTATCGTCACTCTTAGACCCGTCCGTGTAGACGTTGACTGAGCCTGTATCCGGTATTCTGCCCTCCTCCCAGTCCATCCTTGTGGGTATCCAAGAAGAGAACATATTGCCTAAAGCAGGCACCCTAAGGATTTTTGTGTGCCCATGCGTGTGTAGTCAGCCTGCTAGTAATGTTTAGTCCTACGGTAGTTGTTACTGCGATCTGCTTTCCGGGGAGATCTATAGGGGCAGGTTGAGAACCGTTTTCAGCGCTTTAGAGGCTAATGTCCATTCTTTGGACCCTCCTAAATGCTTGTTGGTGGATCCTCTTATTGAGTGCAGTCCACCAAATAGAGACTGTAGAAGAGTATGGGCCCCTCCACAGCTTTGTAGAGCCAGTAGGTGGTGTTAGGCTTCATACCCCATTTTTTACCTACCGCTATATTGCAAGAGTACAGGGCGAAAGTCGCTTTCCCTACTCTCTCTTCAGGGTTGGGTTTCCAACTAAGCCAGTGGTCTCCAAACTACGGCCCGCGGGCCAAATCCGGCCCGCGACTTGCATGAATCCGGC
Source organism: Philonthus cognatus (assembly GCA_932526585.2). NCBI lineage: Eukaryota > Metazoa > Arthropoda > Insecta > Coleoptera > Staphylinidae > Philonthus > Philonthus cognatus. The sequence continues at coordinate 80,824,170 of OW052245.1, read as the reverse complement.
CCGCGATTGTTTGTAATTTTTTTTGTAAATGTCATATTTTGAAATATTGTAACAATTGTTCCTTAAATTTTTCATAATTTTATAAAATGAATCGGATCTTGGCCGACTTTATTATGTAGAATTGTATTTGTGGCCCGCGAAGAAGATAGTTTGGAGACCCAGGAACTAAGCCATAAAATCCATAAAATCCTAAATAACAAACGAGCAATGGGACTCGTCCCACATTGCATTGAGTCCAATCATTTGTTTTCTTTTAATTTGATTTTCAAATTTTGAATTCAGGTAATAAGGGACGAGCATCAAATTAAAGAGAAGGCCTCGAAATCAGCAGATAATAAAACAAAGAAAACCTCTCATTTTCGAAGACATCTGGGCCTCCCCAATCCTTAAAGCCCTTATTAATATCGTATATAGAATAATTTGAGTGCGAAGGTTGTAAATTGTATTTAATGGGGATTAATATGATATATTTCGTTATCCTCTACACACAGAGAAAAGCTAATCCAACCGTAAAATGATTTCCACACTCGACACAATCGAATCAAAAACTTTCTTGCCTCACGCTATAATCTTTATAACCTGTTGCGTTGTGCGGATTTCACACAACAAATAACACCCCATTTTCCAAACCTAACACACACACTCGTACACACTGACAACCCACAAAACGAAAAAAAGAGGACAGTTTAATTGTTCGTGATGAAGTGCTGAACGTTTTTCGTCCAATTATCGTCGACATTTAGCGTTTTCGCGGTGGGAGGAAAAAAAACGCGTCAAGTCGACTCATCGCTTTTCGTCCCGGGCGGCTGGGTGGAGTCGGGATACGGGAAGGTTGATTGATCACCCTTCCAACAGACCCATTATCTTCCCAATTTTTAATCGTAATTACGCCGCGGTTTCAGACATAAGGGGTGAGTTATTTTTTATGGACGGCCATAAACGCGCTATCATTTTTATTCGCGCTGGTGTTTATGGAGTCTGGTACGGTTTTTATTTTATTTTTTTCACAGCGTATTTCGTTATTTCTGCCAACTTGCATTTTAATGAAGCAAATGAGGTATTATGCAGTTTATTATGAAGTATTCTTTCTTTTTTTGCTATAACAAACAGTAATAAGTATAATAAACTGCATGCTTTGTTTTACAAACATACAAACAAAATTTGCATTAATTAAGTGTTCAATATGTATTATTCTTAATTTGACGAATAAAGCACTAATAACCTTTCTTCACACATTTATTTGAATTACCAAATGTACATACATTTCGGACACAATCGACTTATGTTTTTGTTTTGTTTTTGTATTCCTGTAGGGGGCATCTTTCTTGCAGATCCAGATGCACTGCAGCTTAGGTGGCTTACTGTACTACCCCATATTGTCTTACTCACGCAGGTTTTTCAGGGGTTACGTGTGGAAATCATTTGGTACCATTTGACTGTTTCCAAATATAAGCTGTCTTTTGTTTTCCAGTGCATTGCAGCTACACAGAATGTGCATTATTGTTTCCGGTGCCATATTACAGAGCCGACAACTGGTGTCGCCGTTGTATAACCCGATTTTTCTTAGGTGCTCTTTAACAGTCATGTGGCCTGTTAGTAGTCCTATGGTTGTTTTTAGCTGTGCCCTACTTAGAGTCAGTAGTTCTGCAGCTCGGTTAGAGTTAGGTCTATTTATAATTGCCTTACTGGGGTTAAGGCCTGATCTGTTTACCCAGTATTCCTTGTGTTTGTTGCGAATCCACTTTCTGACTTCTAGGCGACTCGACTTTTTTGTGATGCTTAAGACAGGTTTAGGTCCCATAAATAATATGGTAGCTTCCTACCTTGCTAGCTCGTAGCTTTTACATTTCCCTCAATACCTGAATGACCTGGCGTCCAGACAAGTGTGACCTTGTTCTGTTTCGCCAGGTGATTCAGTGTGTTGAAGCAATCCAACACCAGTTTGGATGAAGTCTTTTGGCTCTTTAGAGCCTTTAGTGCCGCATGGCTATCGGACATAATATAGATTTGCCTGTCACGACAGTCCTTCGCTATGTTGGTTCTCGCACATTCTATAATTGCGAATATTTTGGCTTGAAAGACTGGTGCCAGGCAGCTCAACGAGAGAGCATAGCCTGTCTTCATATTTTCATTGTAGATTCCTGATATAGTATCTGTGTCTGATTTAGAACCATCCGTATACCAGATCATGCTATGTTTGTGAATGTCTTCCCTAAAGTCGTTCCATTCGTTGCGATCTGGAATAGTGACTTTAATGAATGCGTTTTCAAGATATCTGACTGTCATATGGTCCGACCTCATCTGTAAGAGAGATCCGCCTATGTCTGTCAAGAGTTTTTTGTGTGACGTGTCAACTCTTATGTTGACTGATGATAGGTGCAGCCTGTGGAGTGCCAGTCTTGCCTGCCCCACTATCAGAATATAAAGTGGTGTGAGGTCTAGAAGCGTCTCCATGGCTGCAGCCCCCGTTATGCTGACACATGTAAGCCTTTGAATCTTGCTGAGGGTTTGTATGGTTGTGTGTTGTATACAGCCAGTATAACCTTGTATGTCGTACGTTCGTGTAATTACGACAAGGGTAATTACCGATTTACGTTTAATTTTTGAGATGTGCGAGGTGCAGGTGAGCTAGCAGTCAAATATTACTCTTAAATACTTCACCTCACTTGACATAGAGAGGTCCTAGACCCTTCAGTTTCCTCCTGCGTGTAAATGATACAAAGGTGGCCTTAGAGGGCGAGACTTTAAGTTCTTGTCTAGTGCACCATGTGTTTACCAATCAACTTATGTATTATCCTAACTACAGTTTTCCACTTCATCAGTGGTTCCTAACCGCTGGTTCACGAAAGTTCAAATATTTTCCGCGAAATATCGATCGGCTACTTCTGAAATCCTCGTAAGTCTGAATTTATAAAAAAAACATGTATCTCGTAAGTCAGATATAATAAATAAAATCAGATATAATAAATACAAATCGTCGCTTTTTTTATGAAAGCTCCTATGTAAGTTGAACAAAAATTATCAGGAAGCCCAAAAAAACGATTTAAATAAATGTAGTTATAGAAGAATATATTTGGAGTAAATGGGATTTAAGAGTTAACTTTACTACATAGGACGCTCCATGATATCATCGGGCTGATAATGTAGAGTCCCTTAACCCATTAAGCGCTAATGATGCATACACGCAACATTAATAATTGTTTGTTTATTAAATTACAAAATAAGTTAATTTTATATATTATACTATTTGACCTGACTTAAAAATGTATGGAAAAAAAGGAAATATTTTGTTATTAAAATATTTCCATTATTTCTAATTAAAAAAAATGTCAGTATATTTCTAACTTCACAATATTTAAATGTTTTATACGCGTGGCGCATGAAGTAAAATTTCGAGTTTAGAAAAGCCCCGTGAAAATTTGTCGAGGGTCGCTGGCGCGACCCTCGACAAATTTTCTACGCGGGGCTTTTCTAAACTCGAAATTTTACTTCATGCTTAGTCTGGGATTGGAAATACTCGTTCTAAACTTCATATGTCACGTTTTTGTATAGAATCCACGAATACTTAAACATTTACAGCGTGTAAATTATATATATTTAAATCAAAAATTGACAGCATGTAACACAATAAGTCATTCTTAGAAATCATAAAAAGAAGTACCGAAGAATTTTACCTAAAATCAACTTTTAGAGTTGACTTTATAATTGCTTGGCCGTTAATGGGTTAATACTAATTCTATCGTGAACAAGTTTCTCATCTTTTACGTGGTGAAACATATTTAACTATGATTTAAAAAAGAAAACACTTGGTTAAAGTTTACTAATATTTTCTTTCAATATTAGTGAAATTTAACCAAGTGTTTTAATTTTTAAATAATAAATATAAATTCTGTTAAGTTCAGTAAAATTAAATCAACTTTGAGCTTTTGTAAATGTATTTGTAGTTATATATAATATAATAATACTTTATTTACGCTAACTGCATTTACAAGATAGATTAAAAGTAGATATATTTACACAATATAAAACAAATTACTATACTATAGATAAATAAATAATAAATAAGGTCATTCAATATGTCTTAGCTGGGCCTGCCCATTGTCGATTATTTATCACTCAATAAAACAAAATTAAATTAAAATTTATCACTTAATTTGTATAACCTATTTAATCATTTATATAATAATTAGTTTCAACTTCTACCCATTTTTAAAGAATTTACAGAACTTATTGATAAGTGCACTTATTTTTTATGCTACTTTTTTACCATAAATTGGGTGATTTTTTAACAACGCGATATTTGTTTTACTTTGTGTCAAAATTAGATTAAAAAATAACAAACAAGATATGTCTATTATCTTTACTGATTAGACTAGGCAACACATTCTAAAAAAAGTTTTGTTTATTAAGTTTTATTGACTAATTTTGAATCAACTCGATTAAAAAAGCATAACTATGAAGTATAAAGACTGCACCTATTCGATTTTTGAAATTATGGATTTTTCAGAAATACATTTATTTTAATATAATGCAATATTTTAGTTTAAATTTAACAATTTAACAGAAAATCTTTGAACTAATAATTATCCGAAATACAATCCTAAGATGTAACGAGCTTAAAACGATAATTTTGTTACAATTTAAAAGTAAATAAGTGATTTTTTCATAATATAATGAACCCTAACCAAATGCCATATATATTTTTTTCCGTCATCCTCTCAATTTACCTGCCTTAATAGCATCTTTTCATGTTGTAAATATCTAGATGAAACCTCTGCCCATATTCCTCATTCATATATTCTGAATTTAATCTAAAAATACCCAAATGACAGTGCAAAAAATGCACCTTAAATCACGTTCTGCAACCTGTCCTTTTATAATTTTTGTTACTATTTTAAAAAGTTATAAATTATAACTCAGTGAATATAAGGAGAACAATTAAATTTCTAAAAGCATACTAGGTATTTGTTTCAGTTGTTTCTATTTTTTCCTCCATTTCTTCACATTTCAATTTTGTTTTAAGAGGGGCAAATTCGTATCTGAAATTATATTTGGATTTTGTATTTTTTTTTCGAGTGTGCCAATTGCTAAAATAATAGCCAGTATTTTCATTGCAGAAATCATCATTTTCAGTGATGCAGAAAACATATTTTTTTATTTTGATTTGTTTTTGAGAAATTTGTACCACACTTTACAATTATTATTATGTTAGACTAAAACTAATCTCACGCAACCCGTGATGTAACATTTTTGAATCTAATTCTGATTATTTTATTAAAACACTTGGTTTGTTTCACTAATTTATGATGACCAATGATGATGAGAACTGGTCGAAACTAGTCGGAGAAAATATAAATTAGTGAATCAAACCAAGTGTTTTAATTAAATATCCAAAAGTATAATAATAATTAATACAACTTTAATATTCTTCCCTCTTTTACTGTATTTCCCAACACTAATTGTTTATATAATTATGCTTTTTTGTTGTGAAAGAATATCGATTCACTTCCAAATGAAATTCTTTGTTTGTTATAAAAGTAAATGCACAAGTTTCATGTTTGACTTTCATGCTGAGACGTAATAACACTTTTCGATTAGTTTCAGGTCGGACACAGGACAAAGAAAGTTCTCTTGGTGGTGACCCTTGCCGGAATAAAAGTATGCAGACCGGACGGAACGGTAAGTCCACATCTTATTTCCTTTTGCCTAAAAGTAAAATGCGGGCGCCCCATTCCACAAACCCCCTTCAAACTATCTTTATACGATACGGGCATTTATCTAAAACTTTAATCAGAACGAGCTATAATAAAGTTTATTCGAGAATAAAAAAGTAAGGGTATGCAGTAAAATAAAATTCACTTGATTTATTTGATCATAATTTAATAGCAAAATGTAACAAATACTAAAAAGTATGATGTACACAAATATTTAACATTTCGATTTATTTTATCATAAATTTATTCGCTCAGGCTATTACTTGGTGAAATTCCATATCAAGATTTTAGTCAATAACACACTTAGTTAACATAATATATAAAATTACGAATAGACTATTCGTGAAAATGCAAACAATGTCTTAATTAATAAGACAACTTAAGAATTTAAGTTGTCTTATTAATTAAGACATTATTTGCATTTTCACGAATAGTCTTATATATTATGTTTAAAACTATAAGAAGCGTAAGCTTATTTTCTCGAATTCAAATAGTTTTGAATTTGAATTTATCTTGTTTGAACACTTAGTTAAGATTTATTAGTTGACACTGCAAAAATTGTTTGAACATACAGAGGCTTTATACGGAGAATGTTTCTCTTAAGTATACATAAACATATACAGGGAATTTTTCTCTTAAGTATACATTTCTTGATAATTAAAACTTTTGGTATATTTGCAGGGATTCCTTGTTTTTTAAAGCTTCTAACGAGTGTTTTCACTCCCAGATTAAGCATGAAGTAAAATTTCGAGTTTAGAAAAACCTGAAAATTTGGTTTGGTCGCTCCGCGTAGCGGAGCGACCAAACCAAATTTTCAGGTTTTTCTAAACTCGAAATTTTACTTCATGCGCCACGCGTATAAAAGGCTGATTTATTATGAAGTCAAAAAATACACTGCTTAAGTTAAATCTTAACGACATATCCCACAGACAATTCCTAGAATTTTGAAAGCGCGTGATTTTTTTACAGTTAGACGAAATAAATATTTGTAAAATTCACTACCACGAGATTAGTATGTTTTGAACTTCACTTTGAATCAGTGTTTAATACGCGTGGCGCATGAAGTAAAATTTCGAGTTTAGAAAAGCCTGAAAATTTGGTTTGGTCGCGTAGCGCTGCGCGCAACGCGACCAAACCAAATTTTCAGGCTTTTCTAAACTCGAAATTTTACTTCATGCTTAATCTGGGAGTGGAAATACTAGGTAGAAGCATTTATAAGAAAGTTTTTTTGAAATCGACGAATGTCTTAAAATTTACAACGTATACACTGGGATATGTGTGCTTAAAAGAAAAATTCCCTGTATAAAAATGTGGTTTATCTCGCCCTTGCAAATATTTTTTGTCTTCTTGAGACTTTCTACTCTTAAATTATGATAAAAATACTTTAGTAAATAACACACTTAGTTAAAATTTCACTATTTCTTAGTTGACAAAATTATTATATACCAATGGAAATTATGATTCGAAATTCAAAGTGAAACAAATAAAGCAATTAATGATAAATAGGATATTATTTATTATTAATTATAGTCTGAAAACAAGTACATTAAATATGTGTTTTTGTATGAGAGAATTTTAGTAAATACAATGGATTCAACTGTCGAAACTTTTTAGCGAAAGTGTGTATTAAAAACACTTTTACGTGTAATGTCTCTTATCCCGCAAAGAATAAAAGCGGGTTGTTTTTCCGCAAACTTGTCAACTCCAGTGCGCATAAAAAAGGCGCAAGTGGCGCTCTACCGTTTTTTCCCCTTTAGAGAAAAATCACATTGTTAGTCACATGCACAGTTTGTAACTGTTTTACAGCGGAAATAATTCCCAAGTCGCAATAAAAAGGATCATAAAACCCGGACAAGAACCGTTATCTCCACTGCGCGTCGGCTTTCGTTGGAAATTTAAAGCTCGCGGCAATTATAAACCCTAAATACCGGTGTCGGTGTAATGTACGGTTAGTGTCGCATCTGCATACGTCCGATATATATACAGGGTACGCGGATGTGTCCTGCGACCCAAGACATTAATCCACCCCCGCTTAACGAGACACCCTCCGCCAGTCTGGTCGACCCGCGGAGATAACCCCAACACTTATTTTCTCTAATTGTCCGCTATGTTTTAACTTCAAATTACGAATTTTCATATACCTACTAGAAGAATTTATAATTATAACATAGTTTTAAAAACTTGAATTGTTTGATGAACAAAACTGTAAAATATAAAAAACGAATTAAAATTAATATCAACTTTTTGGAAAAATGTTGTTTCATTCAGACAAGTCTCCAAATATTCATTGTAACAACTACTTCTCAAGGTAATACCCCGACAGATATTGAATTATACAATGAATATTGGAGTTACACGACAGCTTTACTATTCTATGCATAATTTATATCCTGGGTCTCCAAACTATCTTTTTTGCGGGCCACAAATACAATTCTACATAATAAAGTCGGCCAAGATCCGATTAATTTTATAAAATTAAGAAAAATGTAAGGAACAATTGTTACAATATTTCAAAATATGACATTTACATAAAAAATACAAACAACCGCGGGCCGGATTCATGCAAGTCGCGGGCCGGATTTGGCCCGCGGGCCGTAGTTTGGAGACCACTGATTTATATGCAAAATGCAACATCAGGTCAAATTATTCTCTCACCAAACTAAATGAATTAACAGGAAATTGGAATAAATTGAAATAAATTGAAAACATTACAGGGAGTGAATATTAACTGTTTTAAGCCAACATTTTTGCAAAAAGTCGATATTAATTTTAATTCGTTTTTATATTTTGTAAATATTCTGCAAACTATTGACAAACTCAATTTTTCTTTATGTAAAATTTTTTAATGTAAGACTGTAGAAGGTTTTTTTTACGGGAAGATCCTGCAAGTTGACGAAAACAAATAATTTTGGACAGGTTTTTAGTGTAAATATTCTTATAGTGGTATTAAACCTAGTATAATTTTCCTACTCACTATTTCAAAATATATTCTATCGTACTTAAGTGCCCTTTCTTGAGTAAGATAGAATATATTTTGAAATATTGAGTAGAAAAATTATACTAGGATTAATACCAGTATAGTACTTTAGTACTTTACCTCCACAACTACGGAGACATCAACATTTATTTAGGATTCCATACCACTCGACTAATTACGGTTACAATAATTCAACTTCTAGAGCAATGCGCACATACAATTCATTGCCAAATTACATTGATTTATTTAATTTATCACGTAATGTATTTCGGAAACGTTGCTTTTTGGCGGCGTTTTCGATAAATTCATAAATTCATTTTTTAAACATTAAAAGTGCAATTCTTTTCGCAGTCTACAACAAGTTAGTCTTACAAAGACTATATCAAACACTCATTGAAACAACTACTTCCCGGGCTAATACCCCGACGGACATTGAATTATACAACAAGTGTTTGCTGTTACATACAGTAACCTACTGCAAATGTAACAATTTGGTTCATTTTATGTTGTATTTTTCTAGTTAAGTTAATTTAATAATATTTTAGCCATAATTTAGCATGCATCCGATAATATTATTGTTAGTTTCTTTATTTTAATATATTTGTACAAAAGTAATATAATTTTTGTAAAATTGTAAAAGTTTATACGTTTATTCAATAAATAAATAGGAATATTTACACTAAAAACCTGTCCAAAATTATTGTATCCAATTTATCATGTGGAAATGCGTAAATAAACAATTAGAAGCAGTTTTAAATGTTTTTTTTTTTAATAAAATTAGAAAACAACACTAAAAGAAATCAATAATCAAAACAGAGCTGTTCTGAGTACAAATGTACTCGAGTATCAAGCAATAATGAGTACTTAAGTACATATTTGGGGATGAAGTACTGAGTACAAAAAATTAAAATACTGAAGGACTGTATGTGTGTTCAGTCGAAGAAAAATATTTTTGTATACTGTAATTAATCTTCGAAATATTTCAGTGTTTTATATGCGTGGCGCATGAAGTAAAATTTCGAGTTTAGAAAAGCCTGAATATTTGGTTTGGTCTTCAATAATGTTTTATTATTATGTATTATTAATATATTTCAATTTTAAGTTTAAACGAGTGTTTCCATTCCTAGGTTAAGCATGAAGTAGTTAAAGAATTCAATTTTAAGCTTAAAACGAGTGTCTTCTACTCCCAGACTAAGCATGAAGTAAAATTTCGAGTTTAGAATAGCCTGAAAATTTGGTTTGGTATTCAATAATGTTTTATTATTATGTATTATTAATATATTTCAATTTGAAGTTTAAACGAGTGTTTTCCATTCCTAGGTTAAGCATAAAGTAGTTAAAGAGTTCAATTTTAAGCTTAAGACGAGTGTTTTCCACTCCCAGACTAAGCATGAAGTAAAATTTCGAGTTTAGAAAAGCCTGAAAATTTGGTTTGGTCGCGTAGCGCGAAGCGCGGAGCGACCAAACCAAATTTTCAGGCTTTTCTAAACTCGAAATTTTACTTCATGCGCCACGCGTATTAAACACTGAAAACACTGAAATATTGTGAACAAGTAAACTTCACTTAAAATCAGTGTCTGATACGCGTGGCGCATGAAGTAAAATTTCGAGTTTAGAAAAGCCTGAAAATTTGGTTTGGCCGCTCCGCGCTTCGCGCTACGCGACCAAACCAAATTTTCAGGCTTTTCTAAACTCGAAATTTTACTTCATGCTTAACCTGGGAGTGGAAACACTCGTTGAAAATACATTTTAATTAAATCAATAACCAGAAAAACTTAAAAGTAAATTAAAACAGTGTAACCTAATCTTTAAATAATCTCGCACTTCTACCCTTGATTAAATAGACTTTACTCATTTAAATGCAAATTTATCACGAAATAAATTTATAGGAAATTTTTAAATTTTTTTTAACTCAAAAAAAATTACACGGTTTCTTATCGATTCTAGTAATAATGTAGGGCATTTATTTTTCCCAGAAACAAATCTTATCACACCCAGCTCGATATAAAATAATTTTAAAAAGTTCACTTAGATGAAACGTGTGACTTTGAGCGCTTCTCGCAAACACGATTTTTGTGTTAAAAAAACATATTTTAGCTGAAATTTAAGTTCATTTGATTTTTAACACGCTGTTTTATAAAAAACTTAAATTATCTTAAAAATTTTATTTATTCTTAACATTTCTTATAAAAAAAACTCACTTTAACAAAATACTCACTTTACGCACTCAAAACCATCTCTTGCCTAAACTTATCAACTTATCGACTTAATCCAAACAGTATTCGATTCAAAATAAAACAAGCTATAATTTGAGCTGCAAAAGTTTTCAATGAGTTAAAAATAGCGCTCAAAACAAGCACCCAAAGTTAAGCTTTGGTCCATTTAACGATTTTCTATGAGTGCAAAAGGTTTTTAAAATCGGTGTAAATATTTCTTTTTGCAAAAAATAAGCAGCCCACATTATTTCTGATGTTGTTTAGTAGGTATGTGATTTGTTTGAAATTTCTAGAAAAATAAAAAATTTCACCCGATAATCGTTTTTTTTTTCATATTTTTTTTCGATTTTCCATACGAAAATCTACATTTTTCTGTGATTTTTCTTATTTTTTAAAAAACCTGAAATTAATCACACGCATTCTTATTAATATTAGTATCAATGTAAGTTAGTTATTTTCTCCAGAAAAAAATTCTTAACACACCCAGTTCGAATTAAAACTATTTTTAAAAGTCGGCTTAGATAAAACTTGTGACTTTGAGCGCTATTCCCAAACACTATTCTCGTCTTAAGAAAATGCAACTAAGCTCAAATTAAGGATTATTAAATTCTAATCGCGCTGTTGTAGAACGAATTAAATTATCCTAATAATCTAATACATTCTTAATATTTCTCCTAAAAAACGAACTTTTACAAAATATTCACCTTCGCACTCAAAACGCTCCCTTGCTTAAATAACACAAGCGATCGGATTAATTTAAAAGGAATTCGATTCGGGATAAAACAAGCTTAAATTTGAGCTTCAAAAGTTTTCAAAGGGTTGAAAATTGCGCCCAGAACAAGCTCCCGAAATTAGGCTTTAGCGGATTTGACGAATTTCTATGACTGCTAAAGGTTGCTAAAATCGGTGTAAATATTTCTTTCTACGGAAAATAAGTAGCCTACATTATTTCAAATATTATTAGGTAGGTCTGTAATTTTTTTAAACATTTTTAAAAAATAACAAATTTCACCCGAAAATTATTTATTTTTCATACCCAGCCACCCCTTACGGAAATCTAAATTTTTGGGTGATTTTCTTTATTTTTCAAAATACCTAAAAATAATCACACGCATTTTTATTAATAGAAATATAGATGTGGTGTAATAATTTTTGCCAGAGAAAAATTCTTAACACACCCAGCTCAAATCAAAATTATTTATAAAAATCAACTTAAATGAAACTTGTGACTTTGAGCGCATGTCCCAAACACGATTTTTATATTAAAATAATGCAACTGAGCTCAAATTAAAGCTCATTAAATTCTAAACAAGCTGTTTTAAAACGTATTTCAATTCCCTTAAAAATTTAATACATTCTTAATATTTCTCATCAAAAACTCACTTTTACAAAATGTTCACTTTACGCACTCAAAACGCTCCCTTGATTAAATTTGTTAACCGATCAGAATGATCCAAAAAGCATTCGATTTGGGATAAAACAAGCTTATATTTGAGCTTCACAAGTTTACAAAGGGTTGAAAATTGTGTTCAGAACAAGCTAAGCTTTCGTGGATTTAACGATTTTGTATGATTGCTAAAGTTTGCTAAAATCGGTGTAAATATTTCTTTCTGCGGAAAATAAGTAGCTCACATTATTTTAAATGTGTGTGTGTGTGTTCTATTTTTTTTTTAAATTTACAAAAATTGAATATTTCACGCAAAAGTCGTTTTTTTTAATACCTAAAAATCTCAATTTTTGGGTGAAATTTTTTATTTTTTAAAAAACCTGAACAAAATCACACGCATTCTTATTAATATCAGTATCAATGTGCGTTGGTTATTTTCTCTAGAGAAAAATTCTTAACACACCCAGCTCAAATTAAAATAATTTTATAAAATCGACTTAAATGAATCTTTTGACTTTGAGCGCTTGTCCCAAACACAATTCTTGTGTTAAACAAATTTAATTCAGCTTAAATTAAAGATCATTTAATTCTAAACACGCTATTTTAGAATGAGTTTAAATGTTTTAAAAATTCAGTACAATAGGATTTGAGTTTGTGTTTAATTTCATAAATTTAATTTTTCTACAGTTTTACAAAAACAAGTACAAAAAATGATGACGTGTCCATCGTAGCACTTTTTCCGTCATTTAAACAATCGATGATTGACATACTAAACGTATTTCACTTGTTAATTGGTTAAAGACCATTTCACATTAAATCAGCATTTTATACGCGTGGCGCATGAAGTAAAATTTCGAGTTTAGAAAAGCCTAATTTGGCTCAGTCGCTTCGCTTCGCTACGCGCCCGAGCCAAACTTTCAGGCTTTTCTAAACTCGAAATTTTACTTCATGCTTAATCTGGGAGTGGAAAACACTCGTTTTTAGCTTCAAATTGAATTCTTAAAAAAAAGCGTATATATGTACTATATATTTAAAAGAAAAATTCCAGTCACAGTATATAAAAGTAAAATACCTTATTCTAAAAAAAGTTAATTTATACTTTTGATTTACTTGTATGAAAATTATAAAAATTACTATTACCATTCTTTTAACGTTATCAAATTGAAAATTGGCCAAACTAGAAGAAAACTCGTACATGCCAAAAGTTGACTAAAACATCAACTCTATTTATTTTAGTCATAAATTTTACAATAAAAAACTGTGTAATAAGTTTACGATTGATGGCCTAATGAGTGTTTCCAATCTCAGATTAGGCATGAAGTAAAATTTCGAGTTTAGAATAGCCTGAAAATTTGGATCAGGCGCGTTGCGAAGTGGAGCGACCGAGCCTAATTAGGCTTTTCTAATCTCGAAATTTTACTTCATGCACCACGCGTATACAACGCTGATTTAATGTGAAATGGTCTTTAACCAATTAACAAGTGAAATACGTTTAGTATGTCAATCATCAATTGTTTAAATGATGGAAATAGTGCTACGATGGAAACGTCATCATTTTTTGTACTTGTTTTTGTATAACTTTAGAAAAATAAATTTATGAAACCAAATACAAACTCAAATTTAAAAAGTATTTTCACCCGAAAATCGTATTTTTCCTTACCTACCTACCCCTTACGAAAATCTCAATTTTTGGGCAACATTTTTTTTAAACCTGAAAAAAATCACTGGCATTCTGAATAAAATAAATATCATTGTGCTTTAGTTATTTTCTTCAGAGAAAAATTCTTAACACACCCAGCTTGAATTAAAATTATTTAAAAAAATCGACTTAAACGAAACTTGTAACTGAGCTGAATTTAATTTAAAATTGTTTACAGATTCTGAAGTAAAGTTATTTTAAAACTAAACTGCCAACGGTTTTTTTTTGTAACACGTTGATCGCTGCGGGACCTAAACGCAAATTTAACGCGCCCCAAAGTGAATGCCGCGCGGCAATCAAAGTTTTAAGGGAAGATCATAAGTTGTGAACATTTATAATATATTATGATCTTCTCTTACAAAACACCGCTGGCAGTTTATATGATAGATCGATGTAATCTGTATTTAAATATAAACTTGTTATAAAACAGCAGTTCAGGTATCCCCCAAGTGGTCGATCTGCACACAAATTGAACTGAATTCCTGATGTACATGTCCCATCAATCCGTTGATGCCAGACACACATACCGCCGTTATTTTATTTTTCCATAACCGAGTGGTTAGTTTCAGTTTGCAGACGTCGCGTATAAATGCTACTTCCCCTTTTTACAAATGACCCCATAAATCCCCACCGCAAGTCGCCGTTATAATGCGACACTAGTAGGATAGCGGAGCATTTGTATTGTGAGGAGTGAATGTGTCGACTCCTGCAGCTGGGTAAGCCCTACAAATCGTCGCGGCGTGCACCTGGGGGTAGCTGCGCGTCCCCCCCGGGGAGCACTCGGAATATTCATTAACTGCCTAAGAGATTAATGCCCGGAAAAATGCTGATGGATCACTCACGACCCACACGTGTTGACTTCTCCAGCAACAATTAGTTGTAATGACAAATCCTCGTACACGCATGATTAATTCAAGCGATGTGCGAATGCCGGCTGACAATGCCATTTCTCAACCGGAATCAATTTAGAAACATCCTCGTTACAACCCGGAATGGAATATGAGTGGCGGATGAGTAAGCCGTCCGTGATGAGGGTCGACTGCGCCTGACTAATTACCCCCCGTGTTTTGTTTGTCATATTCTGCGGCGGCTTTTCTCGTCTCGTCTCCATCCCCCATCCCCTAACCCCCCGCAAGAAACAGACACTAAGAACAAACACGTCTTGGCTGTTCATTATGAAGCAGCCAAGGAATTCCGAATTGGTCAGAATTAAAACGTTCCCGTTTTCCCATTATCCCGTTTACCTTTTCTTCGTCCCGAACATATATCCTGCTAATTACAAACGAAGAACTCGGGCATGTTTATTTATATAAAGGAGGGAAGCCAAACACTGAAACACCAATCGATTCCTCCCTTGTAGATTGCCTCAAAATTTAATTATACAGTTACATTGCATACCTGTTGGTTACGACGCCTTGTTTATACTAGGGATTGTACATTTATCGACTTTTGAAATTTCCGGCAATTCAAATAATTAGTCAATTAAACAGATACCAATAAAATGTAAGCCCTTTTATTACCAAAATATAAAAACGAGTTAAAATGAATATCGACTTTCTGCAAAAATTTTGTCTTATTGAGACAAGTCTCCAAATATTCATTGAAACAACTAATTCTCGAGCTAATTTTCTGGACTTTTCTAAACTCGAAATTTTACTTCATGCGCCACGCGTATAAAACAATAAAATAATGTGAACTCTATGCATATTTGAACCTCACTTGAAATCAGTGTTTTATACGCGTGGCGCATGAAGTAAAATTTCGAGTTTAGAAAAGATTTTGTAAATGTGAGTTTTTTAGGAGAAATTTTCAGAATACATTAAATTTTTAAAGTAATTGCAATTCCTCAGAAAACAGCGTGTTTAGAATTAAATGATTCTTAATTTGAGCTGAAGTGAATTTTTTTAACACAAGAATTGTGTTTGCGACAAGCGCTCAAAGTCACAAGTTTCATTTAAGTGAACTTTTTAAAATAATTTCAATTTGAGCTGGGTGTTTAAAGAATTTTTTTCTGGAGATAACAACTACCTCCTGATGATATTAATATTTAATATATTGCGTGTGATTTTTTTCAGATTTTTAAAAAAATTCAAAAGTTCACCTTAAAATTGAGATTTTTGTAAGGAAAAATACGATTTTCGCGTGAAATATTTATTTTTTAGAAACATTTCAAAAAAATCGCAGAGCTTCTTAACAACATTAGTTACAATGCTGGCTACTTATTTCCCCCAGAAAAAAAGTATTTACGCTAATTTTACCAACCTTTAGTAACCATAGTAAATCGTTACATCCACTGAAGTCTAACTTTGGGTGCACAATTTTCAACTTTTTCAAAACGACTGCAGCTCAAATTAAAGCTTGTTTTATTCCAAATCGA
Source organism: Philonthus cognatus (assembly GCA_932526585.2). NCBI lineage: Eukaryota > Metazoa > Arthropoda > Insecta > Coleoptera > Staphylinidae > Philonthus > Philonthus cognatus. Next base: position 80,807,800 of record OW052245.1, on the reverse strand, counting down.
ATGCTTATTGAGTACATTTAATTGGTTTAGTTATTTAAGCAAGGAAGTGTATTGAATGCGTAAGGTAAAGATTTTGTAAATGTGATTTTTTAGGAGAAATTTTAAGAATATATAAAATTTTTAAGGTAATTGAAATTCGTTAGAAAACAGCGTTCTTAGAATTAAATGATCCCTAATTTGAGCTGAACTATATTTTGTCTAACGCAATAATTGTGATTGCGACAAGCGCTTAAGTTACAAGTTTCATCTAAGTAAACTATTTAAAATAATTTCAATTTGAGCTGGATGTGTCAAGAATTTTTGCTAGGGAAATTAACTACCTCTTCTTAATATTAATGTTAACAATAATACGGGTTTTTTTCAGATTTAAAAAAAAAATTAAAAATATCACCTACAAATTGAAATTTTCGTAAAGGGCAGATATGAACAAATACGATTTTCAAGTAAAATTTTTAATTTTTTATAAATATTTAAGTAAAATTACTGACCTTCTTAACAATATTTATAACAATGTTGGCAACTTATTTCCTCCAAAAAAAAAGTATCACTGGCATTTTTACAAACCTTTAGTAACCATAGAAATGTTACCGCATTTCTATGGTTACTAAAGGTTTGTAAAAATGCCAGTGATACTTTTCCACTGAAGTCTAACTTTAATCGCTTGTGCTGAGCGCAATTTTTAAACTATTAAAATGATTGCAGCTGAAATTAAAGCTTGTTTTATTACAAATCGAATGCTTTTTGAGTTAATTCAATGGCTTTGGTTATTTAGACAAAGAAGCGTTTTAAATGCGTAAAGTGAATATTTTATAAACGTGAGTTTTTAAGGGAAATTTTAAGAATATATAAAATTTTCAAGTTGATTCAAATTCGTTAAAAAAACAACGTGTTTATAATTAAGTGGTCTTTAATTTGAGCTAAAATTCATTTTTTAACACAAGAATTGTGTTTGATACAAGAGCTCAAAGTCACAAGTTCCATTTAAGTCGATTTTTTTAAATAATTTTAATTCGAGCTAGGTATGTTAAGATTTTTATTTTTGGGAAAATAAATGTGATACTAACCTTAATTAGAACGCGTTTTTTTAGGGTTGAAGTTGAAACAAAATCACCTTAAAATTAAGGTTTCAGTCAGGGGATTTTCGTAATAAATTTGCATTCAAGTGAAGAAAGTTTACATAATCAAGTGTAGAAGTGTGAGATTATTCAGAGATTATGTTACACAGTTTTTGGTTATCTTTGTGTTTCTTCTGGTAAACTATTCAATTGAAATTTACTTTCAACGAGTGTTTCCACTCCCAGACTGAGCATGAACTAAAATTTCGAGTTTAGAAAAGCCAGAAAATTTGGTTTGGTCGTGTAGCGCGTAGGGCTACGCGACCAAAACAAATTTTCTGGCTTTTCTAAACTCGAAATTTTACTTCATGCACCACGCGTATAAAACGCTGAATTTTTGTAAAGTTTGAAACATATGTCTTTAGTAAGTATATTGCTTTAGTAATATATTTAGAACTTAACTTGAAATCAGTGCGTATAAATCCCTCGACCAAACCAAATTTTAAGCCTTTTCTAAACTCGAAATTTTACTTCATGCATAATCTGGGAGTGTAAAACACTCGTTTCAAGCTTCATATTAAAGTATGCAGTATTTTGGGATTTGTACATTTAGAAGAAAAACTCTCGGTATAATTGAAAACGTAATGAATGCATTTCCAATTATGTAAACAATTAAAATTGTCAAGTCGTAGATAGTTGACGCACTTAATTTTTGAATATCCATGATCACTTAAATAAAACACTCAATGATTTTTAACTAATTGTGTATTTCACGACAATTGTTTCGCAACGTTGTTGATTCTTTAGGTAAAGAACAACTTATTAATTAGTTGAAAATCATTAAGTGCTTTATTAGAGTAAAATTGTCGAGGCTGAAAGACCGATAGTCGATAGCCCGCTTATAGACACATTTAGTAAAATTGATTTGTTGTAGTGTGTAAAATTTAGTTTGTTAGGTCTGTAAATAAGGATATTGTATATATTAAGGTGTCAACAATATATGTATTATAATATTGAACATACAAAATTGTGTTCAACGTTTATTTGTAGCGCCAATGTAAATATATACAAAGTTTATAATAATATTACCGATAATATAATTCTTGTGCTATCGATTCCCTATGTACTTAATAATATAATGAAAAACGCATAAATTATACACAAGCGTAATTCCTTCCTTTCAATTAACTCCACCCCTTCTTTTTGAACTTTGCATTAATAGTAATTTTCTATAAGGACTAATTAACATGAATAATTAATCGGATCGGCAAGGGTATAAACAGCGACGGGATTTAATATAAAATCTCTGAAATTCAACGCGAATTTCCTGCTAATGCCCCGGGCCCGCTGTTATTACTTATTCCTCGAAGCTCTCCGTTTCATTTATTCCCTCCGTCCTTAATTACCCCCCAGGAATCATCGATCGCGCCGGTGGAATAATGAAATATTCGGCAGATAAGGGCTGGCGCATTGATTTTAATTTATATTAAAACCGTGCAATTTCAATGAGAGACGCGAAACGATACCCGAGCGCTCGTATTGAAATAATTATTTGGTGGATGCGCCGGGACGGCATCTCTTTTAAACTGCATAAAGCTGTCATTTTTTGCTATGGTTTTGTGCTTTTATTTATTATGCCACTATTTTTTTGTTATTATTACATGCATGATTAAAAATTGAGTTCCATCACAATTTATATAACTAGAATTATATCGTTAACTTGTTCCTTAGTCATTACTTACTAATACATTTCTACTAATATACAGGTTTTTAATTTAAATTCACTTTGTTTGTTTGACTAATATTAGTAAAACAAACCAAGTGAATTTAAATTATAAACCTATCTATAACCAGAATTCTTTTAATTTAAATATTTTTATTATCGTTGATTACTGAGAGTCTTAATTTTTGAAAATCTCTAATTACTTTAATAAATTAATAGATAAAATATTTCAGATTTTCAACTTCATGTATTTATTTTCACTACAATTGTTTCGCTACGCTGTAGCTTCTTCAGGTGAAGAATATTAATGATGTACTTTAGAGACAAATTTACATTATATAACTGTATTGTTTCGAGTTTACGTGAAGTGATTAATCACAAATAGAAAGACTGTTATTCCTTACTTTACTATTTATTTTTATGTTAGATGTACATTTCGAGACACAAGGTGCTCATTATCAATAACAAACTAACAAACAAATAAAAAGTGAAGTAAGGAATAACAGTCTTTCTATTTATGGTTACATTATATATACACAGTTCTATGACAGGGGGGTGGGGCGAGAATATTTTCTTAGCCTGAACAGTGGAGAGTTAAAGAGCTCGATCTGTTCGTTCAGCAAGAGGCCTGATAAATGTTTTTTATTTATTTCCAGGTTTTCCATAAGGTTTAATTTTCTTCATTTGCTGGCAATGTGAAGGATTTTAAATTTTTTGTTAAAATGGTGGTGCTCTTCTTTTAAATGGTTAGCATGTGTTAAGGTGTCCTTAAGATTTAGAAATGCTTTATGGAGTTTCCGTAAATAAAGATATTATTATTATTATTATTATTATTATTATTATTATTATTATTAATTCGTTCCTCAAATGTTTGTCCAATGTACCTTAGGGCAATCACCACAAATTAACTGATAAACTCTACAGCGTTGACCTTTTTCAGTTTTTTCTTTGCTGTTTTTTTTTATATTATTTTTGAGAGAGTGTTATTTGTTTTGAAAGCCATTTTATTGTCTATTTTTTTTTTTAAATATTCACTAATGTTTTGGCTTAAGCTACCATTATATGTAAGTGAACCGTATCCTGTATCTTTGTATAATTTTGAAGGAAATATCAAGTTATTAATTATTTGTTGTTCTTTCTGTATTATTAAATTATTTACCATATCTATTGCAAAATTAGTTTTAATTGCGATGTATTTAGTTATATTTATTTCTTTTCTAAAATTTTCGTCTGACATTAAAATTACAAAAGCTCGATGAATCATTCACCGATATGCTGTTAATTTTTGTGAAATGGGATGAAATTAATTATTGTTTATTGTTGTATCTCTGTGTGTGGGTTTGTGTTTTATTATGTGTCAATTTTTATATATCTGAATTCGTATTTAAAAGACAAATTAGTTGTAGATTCGAGAAAATATCTCATTTTTAATAACATATGTTAAACCGAAAAATTGATTGATAAAAAAATGTAAATTTAAAAGGGGCGAATTAGTTAACTAATTCGCCCCTCTTAAATTTACATTTTTTTGAACCCCCCCCCCCATAAACATTGTATATATACCCGACCTGACTAATTGTATTTATCATTTCTTCGCCTAAACAAGCCACAGTGTGGCGAAACAATTGTAGCGTTATTACAATATATATTTGAAAGTGTTTAAATTGTTTTATTTATATAAAAGTGAATATGTTAAACCGGGCATTAGCAGATTAATTTAAACACCATAAATACACATTTCTTAGTAATAGAATGTATGTAGTATTCAAAAATGTAATCATTTGATTAAATTAAAGGAAAATATATAAGTCTACAACTGTTTTGTTTTATTTATATTAACATTATTTACTAGTCGTGTACAGTTTTAATGAAGACAACCAGGTGTAATAATTTCGTTGTCTGTTATGGCTTGTTAAAGTTAGAGTATCGTCGTTTTAGTTTCACGAAGAAAATCCGTAAAGTACGAGCCGTGTTCCCTTCTTGTCGCCGGATCGTTGCTAAAGTTTGTCCTGTTTTCCTTTTATTTTATTTTTTCGTTCATTCTACTCAACTATTTATCGATTCGGGCCGTGAAAAGCGGCGGGGAATAATGAAAAATACAGGGGAAAAAATGACGAGGGCCGAGAGGGACCGGGAATAATGGGAAATTAGAGCCGATGCAAACGAAATAATTATCATGGAGGAAATTGTCAGTGTCTCGAGCACGTCGTAATTTTTTTTTTCGCAGGCGTGTTTCATTAAGTCTGCCCCGAGTTATATTTGCTCTCCGGGACGTAATTGCCTTCGTTCCAAGTTAAACACATCAATACACAAACTTAACAGTCTATTAGGGGTTGAGGGGTCGATTCGAGAGGGGGTCTGGGGAAGGTTGAGGGGTGGACGCTCTTTAGGCGTTCTCGTATACATTGGTCTGGTTCGTAATGAGAATGTTCCTACGCTCATTTGTTTTTTTTTGCCTTGTTTTATGATCAATAAAGAGATAATGAAATTGTTTTATGATATTTTGTTAACTAATATAATAGTAATGCAATTTATCTTAAATCATTTTATTCGTAGACGCATTTGTGAAATAATTTGTAACTTAATAATTTTATCACCTTAATCAAAGCTGGCATAAATCCTCATGAAAAGTATTCTAATCACGAATCCGAATCACCTAACATGATTCGAATCACGAATACTCGAATGAAGGATTCGTAAGAGATAAATATAATTCGAATCAAAGATTCGAATCCTGTTTTTTCGAATCACGAATACAAATCTTTGAAGAATAAATTTGATTTTTTTGCTAAAATATCTGAGTTACTCTGATTAATGATGTATTTGTGTATTTTTGAACTTCACTTCAAATCAGTGTTTTGTACGCGTGGCGCATGAAGTAAAATTTCGAGTTTAGAAAAGCCCCGTGAAAATTTGTCTCGGGTCGCTGCGCGACCCTCGACAAATTTTCTACGCGGGGCTTTTCTAAACTCGAAATTTTACTTCATGCTTAGTCTGAGAGTGGACGAAATCCATTTATAGCTTTGAATTAGACGATTTTATAAACTACTTTAGTAACTGCTAACTACCCACTGACCACGAAAGCATTTTAAACATTGCTCGAATGTTGAACATAATACTGATGATATCTTATCGACTTCGCTTCATTTCGCTTCTTTTAGAAAATTACGAGACAAGTACGACACGAGCACGAGACGTGCACGACACGAGATGATCACGACACGAGCACAAAACGTGCACGACACGAGATTAGCACGGGGCGTTCAACACACTCGTGTCATAAACGTGTGCTATCTTTAGGAGAGGATATTTTTTTGGCGATCTTGCATAAATCATAAACTAACCGAAGCAGTATATTTTAAATTTCAGACTCAATCCATATTTTGTACTCGTGGCGCATGAAGTAAAATTTCGAGTTTAGAAAAGCCCCGTGAAAATTTGTCTCGGGTCGCTGCGCGACCCTCGACAAATTTTCTACGCGGGGCTTTTCTAAACTCGAAATTTTACTTCATGCTTAGTCTGGGAGTGGACGACACCCATTTAAAGCTTCGAATTAGACGATTTTATAAACAACCTTAGTAACTGTTAACTACCCACTGAACATGAAAACATTTTAAACATTGCTCGAATGTAGAACATGATACTCATGATATCTTATAAACTTCGCTTCATTTTACTTCTTTTAGAAAATTTCGAGACGAGTACGACACGAGCACGAGACGTGCACGATACGAGATGATCACGACACGAGCACAAGACGTGCACGACACGAGATTAGCACGGGGCGTTCAACACACTCGTGGTATAAACGTGTGGTATCTTTAGGAGAGGATATTTTTTTGCCGATCCTGCATAAATCCTAAACTAATCTAAGCAGTATATTTTGAACTTTAGACTAAATCAATGTTTTGTACGCGTGGCGCATAAAGTAAAATTTCGAGTTTAGAAAAGCCCCGGGAAAATTTGTCTCGGGTCGCTGCGCGACCCTCGTCAAATTTTCTACGCGGGGCTTTTCTAAACTCGAAATTTTACTTCATGCTTAGTCTGGGAGTGGAAACACTCGTTCGAAACTTCAAATTAAACTCTATTATAAAATCGACGATTGCCTGAAAATTACGTAAATAAAAAATTCACTGAATATCATTAAAACCGGGAAAGTCAGAGAAGAGTCGTAGTATTTTATTGAAATTTACCAAAGCACTAACAAGAAAGCCATATGATATTATTAAATTTGTCAAAATCAACAGGCATCATAAAAATTGCAAAACACGTAAAAAATTATAAAACTAACTTAAATATTGACAAAAACTATGAAAACAATTTTCATAGGGGATATCCCACAGACAAAAGTTATATTAAAAGGTTAGAGAAAAAATCTAGAATCAGGGAAATGTCGAAAAACTTTAACATTTCAGATTGTAAAGTAAAGTAAAGTATTTATTTGCGGATATTACAAAAAAATACAATAATAAAATTATAATCATATAAAATTAATACTACATAAATAGATATAAGTACACATGTAATAAAAACGGACCTATACAAATCAGAATAAAATGAACGACAAGTATAGATAATTGCACAATTTAATATAGCTTTAATACTTACAAAAACAACTCATTGGCGAGTTAGAAATTATTTCACCAATTTTCCCGCGTTTTAATTGAGACATATAATGTGAGTGTGAACAATGAAATAAATCAAAATATGGATTTAGAGATATTAAATTTGAGTACCGTATAAATCGTCTTATGAATTTTAACTCTAAATATTGGAATTTGCCTGATGGGACAATTTACCACATTGTAGTAAAAATTGACATATGATAACAGTGTCGGGCATTTGACTTCATCCGAAAATAGCTTATAAAATAATGACAAAATCGGCATAAATTCTGCGATAGCACAGCCTTTCGATATGTACGCATGAATAAATATTATTAACATTAAAGTTTAACCCTATAACAAAACCCAGTTTAGATGCCATTGTTTTTAAGAATTTCTTCTGTATATTTTCAATTTTATTGACAAGGGTTATTTGTGCTGGTGACCAGACGCATGATTCATATTCCAAATGGGAACGAACAAATGCGAAATAAACCAGCTTAAACGATATAGGTGACAAATCGTCGGACATTATTTTTATGAATCCTAGCATTTTTAATGCACGGTTACATATACAATTAATATGATTGGCAAAAAGTAGCTTAGCATTAAAAGTTACACCTAAATCTTTGATTTCTGTACTTTTTTTTAAGATACTATTATTTATACTATAATGGCGATGAATAGTATCTAATTTTCTAGAAAAAAAAATTGCATTGCAATTCTTAATACTAAAAAATAGATGGTTATCACAAGACCATTTATAAACAGAGTTTACATCATCTTGAAATAAAATACAATCTTCGGCAGTTACAATTTCCTTAAAAATCTTTAAATCGTCAGCAAATAACAGAAATGAAGAGTTTTTAATCACTTGAGATATGTCGTTTATGAACAATAAAAACAGTAACGGTCCACAGCGCGAGCCCTGGGGTAGACCTGAAGGCACAGAAATGGTATTAGGTAAAAAGTTCTTGATTTGAACACACTGCGTACGGTTAGTTAGGTAACTAGTAATCCAATTTATAACAGCAGCATGAAATCCCAGCGCAGATAACTTCGCAATTAAAAAATCATGATTAACACGGTCGAAAGCCTTTGCAAAATCTGTGTAAATAACATCGACTGAGTGTTTATTTTCAAAGGCCTTAATAATCGAGGAAGTAAACGTTAGAAGGTTGTTATCGCTTTCGACAGCTTTTAATCGGAGGCGGAATCGTGTTTCAAAAATGAATTACATAAATGCAAACCAAAAGAAAAATTAATACCTTCTGGGCGCCACTTGGTTTAAGAAATTTACCGTTATCTCTATCCCCCACGTTAACCAAGAAAGTCGGACTAGATTGTAAAAAAATAAGTCAAATATTTGTTAAATGATGTTTAATAATAATAAGTGATATGGTTTACAAACAAAAAAATAGTAACCAAAAGAAAACGAAAGAACTAGCGAGACAAAAAAACTCGTACACCTTAGTGGTAATTAGCTAATCTAATAAGTAAATATCAATCGATATGTAGTGCTTGAAGAGCGACAAGTACATTTAAATTCACCAAAAAATTGACGTCAATTTCCCTTCACACTTTTTATATACAAGTAATATCGCTCACTCTCCCACTTAAATTAAACACAAATAAGAAATTATCTAATCAATTAAAACCGCCACGAATATGTTGTTTAATAGGCGATATTTATATCGACAGTTTTATTTATTTGGCAGAATAAAAAAAAACTCAAAATTTATTTAAAAGAATATACATTTTCAAGGGCATTTTGGTTTCACTTATCTGGAATTCTATTTTCCCGTTGACGGTCTCCCCCTGTCTCGCTTGCTCCTCGTCCAAGAATGTCTAAGACGCGAGATTAGCACGGGGCGTTCAACACACTCGTGTCATAAACGTGTGCTATCTTTAGTACAGGATATTATTTTGGCGATCTTGCATAAATCATAAACTAACCGAAGCAGTATATTTTGAATATCAGACTAAATCCATATTTTGTACTCGTGGCGCATGAAGTAAAATTTCGAGTTTAGAAAAGCCCCGTGAAAATTTGTCGAGGGTCGCGCAGCGACCCGAGACAAATTTTCTGGGCTTTTCTAAACTCGAAATTTTACTTTATGCGCCACGCGTATAAAACACTAAAATTCTGTGAAATTTATGTATATTTGAATCTCACTTGAAATCAGTGTTTTATACGCGTGGCGCATGAAGTAAAATTTCGAGTTTAGAAAAGCCCCGCGAAAATTTGTCTAGGGTCGCTGCGCGACCCTCGACAAATTTTCTACGCGGGGCTTTTCTAAACTCGAAATTTTACTTCATGCTTAGTCTGGGAGTGGACGACACCCATTTAAAGCTTCGAATTAGACGATTTTATAAACTACCTTAGTAACTGTTAACTACCCACTGAACATGAAAACATTTTAAACATTGCTCGAATGTTGAACATGATACTCATGATATCTTATAAACTTCGCTTTATTTTACTTCTTTTAGAAAATTACGAGACGAGTACGACACGAGCACGAGACGTGAATTATACGAGATGATCACGACACGAGCACAAGACATTTTGGTTTCACTTATCTGGAATTCTATTTTCCTGTTGACGGTCTCCCCCTGTCTCGCTTGCTCCTCGTCCAAGAATGTCTAAGACGCCTCCCGATCAGCAATAAAACAGCCACCACCGTCAGCAGCCAAAATATCGAACAGCTCCCTCTCTCTCGAAAAAGAACAAAATCCCAGAACTGCACGATGATAAATTTAGCAAGATCACAATATTTATATTGCACTCTTTTACTAAATCAACGAGGCCTTTAGATGTAGCTCGGCCTCTTTTAAATATATTCTCAATATAAACTTCGGTGGACGGATCACTAAAATAATCCCAGAATTTCGTTATCACCGCACACAGCACGTGTCGTTGCTTTTTTTAACTCTCTGAGCACACAGCTCCGCACAGATCAAGCTTTATACACCAAGTAAACTAATCCAGAGATTAATAAAATCCAACGCCCCCTATTCGAATTAGACAAATTGTTGGCAATTTCGAACTGTAGCATATTATGACGTACCTACACGACCTCTTTTTCTTTCGATAAAATAGCAACGATGAAACATAATTCCGACCAGTTTCGAAACAGAAGCACAGCAAGTCAAACCCCACTTCCACATGATTTATAAAAGTAAAGAATGATACAGTCGGACTAAAGATCAACAAATGCAAATCCGCCCGACGAAATTCAATAAGTGTGAATGCTCTCTAACAAACAGTATGTGACAGTTAAGTACAACAGTGACAGCTACACAACAATCTAGTGGAGTTATGTGAAATGTTTCCTATCCAGCATTTTCCGGAATGAATCATAATCACCAGGAACAGCAAAAACACCATTTTACTAATACAAAAATTCAGAAAACATTTCCACTTTGAGGTTACTTTTTTTAAAATTTATCACCCCTTTATCCATAATCCCGAGTACGGATATCTCCTAAATGCAACGCCCTCGACCAGTTAAATTTTTATGTTTGAAGTTACGCAACAATCAAGAACTCTCTAATTTTTTTGGACAAACCGGCAGATCTTTCGAAATCAGAATGAAAGAACATAAAAAATCTGTTTTAGATAATAAACCAACAACTGGCTTTTCCAAACATTGCATCGCATTTGGATAATGTCCACCCTCCATCTGGGTGTCGGGGTGAGGGAAGACCCACCCCCTATATAAATAGGTACCGGACAGGCAAATCGCTCTCTTCTTCAATAACCATCGGTCCGAAAAGTACGTGAATAATCGGTCCGAATTAGAGTTTGTACTCGCAGTAAGAATTGTATTACGTGTGTGATTATTATAATTAAACGGCGAAAAACATCTAACTTCTTTTATTAGCCTAACGGCCACCAAGATTTAACATGGTCCTTCGAACCGGATGTGTAAAGTGATAATAGTCGCGCATCATACATATTTTTCTTTTATTTACGAAGTACACCGTCTGGTATCAAGAATATCACTGACTATAGACTCGTTAATCGTTAATTAATTCGCGAACAACTAAGTGTTTCGCGCAAGAAGAAGAAGAAGAAGAGGGCAGCCACATTTCAAGGAGGAACATTCTTCAGGAGAAGATATTATAAGGTCGGTTCCCTATTTTTTTCCATATCCTTGTAATAATTAACAATGGCTGAATTAAAAAAACAACGTGGAATTTTAAAAAGTAAGTTAACTCGTTTTGAAACATTCATAAACAGTGATGATGCTAAAAATGCTACAATATTTTTATTAAAAAATAAAACTGAAGCAATTAAGGGAATTTTAGATGAATTTATAAAAGTACAAGCGGATATAGACGAACTAAGGCCCGCAGATTTGGAAATTCCCGAAGACGAGGTAGAGGCGGTAGAGAAATTTGAGGCAAAATATGATAAGGCATATGAATTAGCAACCATGTTAATAGAATCAAAAAATTCTAATAAAAATCTACGATCGGGTTCGACACCGACTTCGGATTCTAATACTAAATTACCTGAAATTTCTCTGCCCGAATTTAATGGCAATTTTGAAAGCTGGCTTAATTTTTATAACAAGTTCAAGTCGTTAATACACGAAAACAGTGAAATAAAGAATATTCAAAAATTTCATTACCTAATTTCATGCTTAAAAGGCGAACCAGCAGAATTAATTAGTGAATTCGATATTTGCGACGCAAAATATGACGCAGCTTGGCAAACCTTAGTAGATAATTATGATAACATTAGAAAAATTGCCAATAAACATATAAGTGCAATATTTAACTCTCAAAAGACTGACAGTGAAAATTCTGTTAAACTTAGGGAAATAACCAGAAATATAAATAAACACATCCGTGCATTAAAATTATTAGGGCGATCAAATGATGAATTATTTGAGGATCTTATTATACATTTAATTTCTATTAAAATAGATCAGAAAACTTATTTTGAATTTGAAAGAACATTAGATAAAAAACAATTTCCAACAATTATTCACATTTGTGAGTTCATTCAAAAAAAATGTGATTCGTTAGACGTAATAAATAATCTTAAAGACGAATTTATTTCTGAGAATAATTCAGAAAAAAGGAAATTGTGCCGCTTTTGTAATGGCACACATAATATTCCAAATTGTTTAAAATTTAAACAAATGAATACAGATCAAAGAATAGAATTTGTTAAATCAAATGGACTATGTAGTAATTGTTTGAAATCTGCTAATCACGCTGTTCAAAAATGTTTTGCAAATCCGTGCAAGGTATGTAAACTAAAGCACAATACCTTATTGCACAAAAACAATTCAAATAACAATGTTAGGGCATCAACAAGTCACGAAAATAAAACATCAGTTAATATTGCTAGCCGTCGAGCTATAGCCTTATTATCAACTGCGGTTGTCAATGTTTTCGATCAAAATAATTCCATAATTGAAGGTAGATTCCTATTAGATTCAGGTAGTCAATCTAATTTCGTAACAGAAGATTTTGCAATTCGTTTACGGTTAAAGAAAACGTATGATTTTTTAGCCATTCAAGGGGTGAACGGCGCTAGTTCAAACGCCACACATAAAATTTGTTTAACATTTCAATCTATGTATAATAGTTATAAAAGAACTTGCGAATTTCACATTCTTCCAAATATTACTGGGATGCATCCTAACGAAAATATTGACAAAAATGTATTTAAATTTTCTAAAAATTGTAATTTAGCGGACCCGAAATTTGAACAATCGCGCCCGGTTGATGGTTTATTAGGTGTAGAAGTTTATTGGGACCTGTTTTGTGCAGGCAGGAAAACAGCGGGTGTTCCGGGTGCAATCCTCTCAAAAACCCATTTGGGTTGGGTAATGGGGGGTAATATACCAAACTTGACAAAAACAACGTCAAGTACTTGTCATGCTGCGACATTGGATTTAAGAAAGTTCTGGGAACTGGAATCTGTTCAACCGGAACCAATAAATTCCCTGTCACCAGCGGAAACTGAATGCGAAACACATTTTCAAAAAAATGTCAAAAGGACTGACGAGGGTAGATTTATGGTGGCACTTCCTTTTAACTCTTTTCCTCTTGACATTGGAGAATCAAAATTTATGGCAATAAAGCGATTTTATAATCTGGAAGGGCGCTTTAAATCAAATCCTCAATTAAAAGAAAAATACACTGAGTTCATTAATGAATATATAGATTTAGGTCACATGCAAAAAATTAAACCTAACGACGCGATACCTAACTATTACTTACCCCATCATGCTGTGTTTAAACAAGAATCACTCACAACTAAAATACGGGTTGTTTTTGATGCGTCCGCGAAAACAAATAGCGGGAATTCATTAAATGACTTATTGTTAACAGGCCCTATATTACAAGAAGATCTCCTTAGTATTCTTTTACGATTTAGATCATTTCTATATGCATTTACCGCGGATATAAATAAAATGTATCGCCAAATTTTAATAGAACCTAATCACCGTAATTTCCAACGAATTGTGTGGCGGGAAAATAAGGAAGAATCTCTTAAATTTTTTGAACTTAATACAGTCACGTATGGTACTGCTCCAGCATCCTTTTTAGCCGTCCGATGTTTACAACAACTAGCCGAAGATGCAAAGTATACTCATCCTAATGCGTCCGTTGCTATTAAACGCGATTTTTATATAGACGACTTACTTACGGGATCAGATACTTTAGAAGGCGCGTTAACTTTACGAGATAATATTATAGACATTTTAAAAGGAGGTGGATTCTTATTAAATAAGTGGAACTCGAATTACAACGAAATCACCGAGGGATTGGATAAATGCACCGAAAATTTAATTTTACTCGACAAAGATGATGTAAATAAAATATTAGGATTATATTGGCATTCTAAACTTGATTATTTTAGCTATGTGGTACCACAATTATCGCACGGTGCCATAACAAAACGAAATATTTTGTCTAAATCGGCAAAATTATTTGATCCGTTAGGGTTAGTAAATCCTTGCGTATTATTATTTAAAATAATAATTCAAAAATTATGGAAACTTGAATTAGAATGGGATGAAATAGTACCAGTAGAAATTCAAAATGAATTTAAAAATTTATATAGCGAGTTGCCACATTTAAAAAGAGTCCAGATTCCTAGATGCTTAATTAATAAAGGTACAAAAGGGGAATTTGAATTAATTGGATTTTGCGACGCGAGTGAAGAGGCCTATGGAGCGTGTATTTATCTTCGCCAATTCATAGGTGAAAATGAACAAAAATATAACATCAATTTAGTTTGTGCAAAATCTCGCGTTGCGCCAGTAAAAACTGAAACCATTCCGCGTCTAGAGTTATGCGGTGCACTACTTTTAGTTCAATTAATGGTTAAGGTTAAAAGGGCGATAAATATCAACATAAAAAAGTGTCATTGTTTCACAGATTCTCAAATTGTGCTTCACTGGATTCATGCTCCATCATATAAATTTAAAATTTTTGTTGCAAACAGAATTGAACAAATAAGGGAACTATCTCAAGAACTTGATTGGTCGTATGTAAAATCAGAATTAAACCCTGCAGACATATTATCACGTGGCATGGCACCTTCATTATTAATTAATTCAGAATTGTGGTGGAAGGGACCATCATATCTAAAACATGATGATGTTATTACTAATATCCCAAAAAATATAGAGGAACATAAAGTACCCGAAATTAAAAAGAATAGTTTTGTACATACAGTTGAATTAGCTGAAAATAGTATTTTTAATGAATATAGTAGTTTTTCTAAATTAGTTAGGATAGTAGCGTTATGCCTTAGATTTAAATTAAATTGTAAAAATACAAAAAATAAAGTAAAAGGTTATTTAACCGTGCATGAATTGCAAAATGCAAAAAATGTGTTGATAAAAATAGCACAAAAAGAATGTTTTACTGAAGAGATAGCAGATTTAACAGCAAATAAATGCATTTCTAAAAAAAGTACGTTATTGAAATTAAATCCCTTTATCGACACGGAAGGTATAATTCGGGTTGGAGGTAGACTAAAACATTCTCATCAAAATTTTGATACAATGCATCCAGTATTACTACCTAAACGACATAAATTAACGTCATTAATTATTTTGGATACGCATTTAAAACATTTGCATGCAGGTGCACAGTCAACGTTAGCTGCAACTAGGCAAAATTATTGGCCGATTAATGCCAAGAATAGTATTAAAAATGTAATTAGGAAGTGTGTAGTTTGTTTTAAAATTGATCCTAAGTCAAGACAGCCAATAATGGGCAATCTACCTTCAGTTAGAGTCACGATAGACAAACCGTTTACCACATGTGGAGTAGATTATTGCGGCCCTTTCTTTATAAAGGAAAGCAGCCGCAAAATTAAGATTGTAAAGGCTTATGCCGCCTTGTTTATTTGCATGTGCACAAAAGCTGTGCACATTGAAGTAGTAAGCGATCTTACTTCAGAAGCCTTTATTGCTGCCTTGCGGAGATTTATTGCCCGACGAGGTAAATGTAGTGATATTTATTCCGATAACGGAACCAATTTTGTCGGCGCAAATATCGAACTAAAAAGATTAAAAGAATTTTTTGATAACCAAGAAAATGTTAGGCGACTTGGAAGTGAAACTGCGAGCCAGGGTATAAACTGGCATTTTATTCCAGCACGGTCTCCACATATGGGGGGTCTTTGGGAATCAGCAGTTAAAATTGCCAAAAGGCACCTTTATAAAGTAATTGGGGAAACTAAGGTAACTTTTGAAGAATTGTCAACTATCTTTACTCAAATAGAAGCCATTGTTAATTCACGACCTATAACCCCGATCAGCACCGACCCAAACGATATCTCCTACCTCTCCCCCGGCCATTTTTTAATAGGACGACCGCTAACAGATATACCGAGTCCAGACCTGGAACATATCAAGATGGGAAGGCTGTCACGTTGGCAGCTCATGCAAAAAATGCAGGGAGACTTTTGGAAGAGATGGTCACGCGAGTACCTGTCTCAGCTTCAGGTGCGACACAAGTGGCAGCGCACAAAGGAAGCATCGGTTACGGGAGTCGAAATCGGCGACATGGTGCTGTTAAAAGACGACAACCTTCCACCGCTACGTTGGGTCCTGGGACGAGTCATCGAGCAGCACCCCGGCGATGATGGTGAAGTGCGGGTTGTGACCGTTAAAACCGCGAGTGGCATTTTAAAACGCGCTGTGTCTAAGGTGTGCGTACTACCAATTGAACGCGAGGGGATCAGTGTATCCAATTAGAACTCTCAGTTAGAATCTAATTAAAACAGTTTTCATTGGAATTCTAATCCCAGGCTAAGTCGGAAGTCCAATCAGAACTCTATTTTGAACATTTACTCATCAAATTATTTTCATTCTCGTTTAAATGTATTCTATTTTTCATTTAGTTTGTAATTGTGTATATAATTTCTTAAAATTCAAATTGTATTTGTGCATAATTGACGATTTGCTGAGTCCGTTACCTAATTGAGTCACCTGACAAACAACGTTTTTATATTTGAAACTTTCACTTTGAAAGATCACTGTCTTTCAAGGGGGGCGGCATGGATAATGTCCACCCTCCATCTGGGTGTCGGGGTGAGGGAAGACCCACCCCCTATATAAATAGGTACCGGACAGGCAAATCGCTCTCTTCTTCAATAACCATCGGTCCGAAAAGTACGTGAATAATCGGTCCGAATTAGAGTTTGTACTCGCAGTAAGAATTGTATTACGTGTGTGATTATTATAATTAAACGGCGAAAAACATCTAACTTCTTTTATTAGCCTAACGGCCACCAAGACTTAACAGCATTCAATCACTTCTTTAATCCGCATAATTTTAAGATTTTGCATTCAGGTAATAAGGGATACGCACTAAACCTCAAAGAGGGCCTGGAGATTAACAGGGCCATAAAAATGGGGAAAAATATCGTAAACGACAACGAGGAGATTTGGAATTCCCCAATTCTGACTTCTCTTATTACCTGAAACAAAAACATTGTATATATACTTAGGAAATATTTTTTTCTGTACATTCCTTTGAAAATGGTCTAACAATCCGAAACTAGTCGGAATAAAGATTTAATTGTGAAACAATACCAAGTGCCTTTCCTTTAATTAACTTTACATAAGAACTCTCTATTTAAGCAATCGTGTTGGAAAAATGAAAAATTAAACAAACAATTTAATTAAAAATGTATGTTGTTTACATTTTGGTGATAATTAGGTTGCCTATGTTAATTTATGGTTTTTGATTTTTATATAATTTGATCATATTTATCTATTATTTTAATAAGTTATTTGATATTCTAAAAAAACGGAGAGTGAAAAACGCGAACGTTACAAGGTTAGTAGTAGTTGATCTTCCTGGCTGAAATCCATGCTGCTCGTCAAGTAAACTAGTTTTACTCATCCAATTCAACTGAACGGATACCAATTTATCGAAAAGATTAGGTATTACTGATTGGATAGATATGCCACGATAATTATTTACATTATCTCTCTTACCGGATTTAAAAAGTGGCGTGATATAACTCCTCTTCCAAAAATCAGGAAAATATCCTAATTTTATGAACGCATCAAATAAAATAGCAATAAGGGGAATTATAGATGTCAGTTTTACTTCAAATAATGTTAAACAAAATATTTAAAACTAGATTAGTATCTTTAAAAACATTTTCAGTTATTTAATGTTCTTATCAAAGCAATCAGTTTGAAGTTTCGAACGAGCGTTTCCACTCCCAGACTAAGCATGAAGTAAAATTTCGAGTTTAGAAAAGCCCCGCGTAGAAAATTTGTCGAGGGTCGCGCAGCGACCCGAGACAAATTTTCACGGGGCTTTTCTAAACTCGAAATTTTACTTCATGCGCCACGCGTATAAAACAATGATTTAATAAGAAATTTAAAAACACAAAACACATTTTTCATGTTAATTCGAATTATTTCTGACCGTTCAAATCCTTTTGTGAGTATTCGAATCCTTTTGTAGGTATTCAAATCCTTTTTTAAGTATTCGAATCCTTTTATGAGGATTTGAATCACCCGCATTTGGATTCGAATACGAATCCTCTTAAAAAAATGTAACTTATCCGGATCACGAATCCAGTTTAACTAAAGTATTCGAATGCTTCTTTTGAATTCTCTAAAAGGATTAGAATCCAGCATTCGAATCTTGAATGATTCGAATTTTGCCCAGCTCTGATCTTAATCATAATTAATAATATCCTGTAAAATATCAAATATGCCGTATTTTACTAACATCACTTGAATCGAATAATAAGAGAGGTGCAGCAATTTTTTTGAAGTAGTTTCATGGGCCTCGCTAGGGGAGTCATAAAAATATGTTCGAAAGCGTAATCGCCTTCTAATGCCCATTAGCTTAAGTAGCATGGGTATTAGATGGCGTTTAAGCTTTCGAACATATGTAAATTTCACGGGCCATATTAAATGGTCAAAGATGTTCAGTATTCTTCAAGCACTGGTTCGGGACTATAATAATAATAATAATAATTTATTTCTCAGCAGATAAATCCATTTACAGAGAAACTATACTCATAATGGCGTTAAAGTCTGAAACGCGTATATAGTTATCTGGAGAATGAATTAAAACTGAACACAAATTCATATTCTTGATATTCTAGTCATAAAAAATAAATTGATTGTGAGTTACGTGAAGATAAAAGTGTGAAGAAAGGATATTGTCACGCCCCTGTCCCTTGAGGTCGTGATGGGCAAGCAAAGACAGCACTAACACGTTTACTAAATTAATATATTTTATTAATAACACATATTTACTTACATTTTCATTTTGAACTCTTGTCAACAACTAACTATTTAATCCTTAAATTAATACCCCACACTAACTTCCTAATACTCACTACTTAACACTCTCATTCCTATTCCCCAACTCCCTGTTTTCTCTTAATCTACATCGGCGATCCAATTCACCCCACCATACATTTCCAATCCACCAATAAGCATGTTACACATCCACATCACCTCGCTTAGCAACATGCTTATTGCAGATATTGGAAACCAAGCAAAGGTGAATCGAACCGCCCATCGCGCGTGCAGATTTGTAGCATCAGCGTCTGGTATATTTCCGCCGATTTACTGAATAATCGTATTGCGAAACATACCAAACGTGACAATATTAGTGCTTTATTCGTTAAATTAGTCATAAAAATGAAAATCTTTTACGTTGTTATCAATTATTGATATTTCATAAATTTTCATTAAATTTTACTTATGTTTTGACTCTTATCGAATATTACGACATAATAAGATAAAATTAACGAAAATGGTTTTAATTAATATAAATTAATGTTCTTTTTATGTCTCAGCAGTTGGCCCTCATAAATTTCTAATCATTTCAAGCATGCATTTTACTTTTATCACACAAGTGAGCGTGTAAAGCGATAAACTGGCGCCGCGACGCGCTCGTCCAAAACGAGTAGCTCTGCGATAAGCGGCGTCTATTAAAAAAAAAAAACACCGCCCAACCCCCGGCGCGTAAATGAATTTATTAGAGCGCCACTGTCCGATTGTTGTAATAAGATTATGATGATGAATGTAATAATCGTGATTCATGAGGGCGGCACGTCGCGCCGCAGACACCTGTTACTCCCGAGAGCATATTTCAACCGACGCTTGAAATATCGACGCGACGCAACGGGGGCGACGGCCCCGCGGCCCCTTTACGTACCTGCATCAGGATTAAGAATGAGCACCCAGCGTTTTCCTCCCCTTGAGCTGTACAATGAAATCCGCATGATTTAATAGTTACGAGGGCCTAATTAATAAGGACGTCGTCGTAACGAAATCACAATCGCAACCGCCTCCTACCCCCCAAGAGGAATGCGGGGAGAGGGGGGAAAGGGAAACGATTGCTATTAGATAATGAGTATATTAAACGCTACGATTTCATATTTGAGTGAGTGCGGAGGGCGAAATGTGAGCTGGTAATTTCTACTGCCTGGAAATTTTAATTAAACTCGTATTAAGGTATCTGGAACGGAACAATGGGCCGTGATTAATATGGGAACTTTTCAAGATCGATTCCTCCCATATTTTATCCGCCCTCTCTCAGTGCGGATTTAAGTTGATATTAATTAACTCGGTGCGGGTGGGCGGCGAATTGCGCCGCCCGGGGGGACGGTGATCTGATAAAAAGTTAAGTAATAAAAGTCGGATTTTGAAATTGATATCCAACTTTTTCATGAAATTTAATTTCAACTTAATCACTCGGAATTATTATGTAATCAAATTATTAATTTAAACTTTCTATATTAATTTTATTGTTTAATAAAAAAATCTACAATTTTTTGGGCCCTAATCTTTTACACAGGGTGGAGCGTGGGCATTTCTTTTTTTTTAAAATGAAATTAAAAACCTTAACACATTTCAAAACTTCTTATTGTTATTTTTCTCCTGTTACACAATACGGGAAATTTGGTTTTATACTATTGACAAAAGAAACATCTTGTAAATGTCGCCCTCAACTGTCAATACACTGACTCAGTCAATTTTCGAAGTTTCTGTCCATTCTTTCAAGCATTCCGATTTGTATATTGAGAATTTCGACTCCGATTTTTCTGTAGGCCTTCCAGGGTGTGTAGACAATTTGTATAAACTGGTGATTTGAAATTTGTCCACAGGAATTAATCACAGGGAGTTAAATCAGGCGAGCGGGCCCCTGTCAGGAAGATCAGCCGAATGAGGATGACATCTTTCAACAAATGAATTAAAGTCCTACCTAAGTGTGTGGGTTGTGATCCCATCTTACTAAAACCAAAAAAAGGAGTTTCAACGCCCCTCCCTGTACATAAAAAAGCATTCTCTAATAAAATTAATTTTAGAGAAGCATTAAACCACAGACAACTATATACAGGGAATTTTTCTTTTAAGTATTCATATCCCACATACAGAAAGTTTATCATTTAAGTATACATATCTTAATAATGTGCTGTAAGTTTTCAGATATTCGTTGTCGTTTTAAGTGTTCAACTTGAAGCGTTAAACGAGTGTTTGCCACTCCCAGGCTAGTAAAATTTTGAGTTTAGAATAGCCTGTAAATTTGGTTTGATCGCTCCAAGCCAAACTCCACACTTTCCTCTCCTCCACTACAACACCGCTTGCCTGTCCCAGCTCAAGTAATTTGTTCATAGCATATCTGCAATGAACAAATTAAAAAGCAGTAGGCTCATCGGACACCCTTGTCTCATCCCCCTCTTCACTTCAAATGCATCCGACACTGCATCCCCTACTTTCACCTTGCACCAAGTCTCCTTGTAGATCTCGTTCGCCCAATTTACTAATTGGTTTGATATGCCTTTCCGTTTCATGCATTCAATAAGTACCTTCCTGTAGACTGAGTCATATGCTGCCCTTAAGTCAATAAATAGCAGATATAGTTTTCCTTGCCAATTCTCTTTCCACCAGGCGGTTGAGTGTTGCTATCTGCTCCATGGTCGACCTTCCTCTTCTAAATACTGCCTAAACTTCCGGTAGGAGTCTCTTTTCCTCTACCTCTACTTTCAGTCTTTCCATAGCCATCATCACTTCATAGATGCTGTTCATCATCGTGATTCCTCTGTAGTTTTTTAGTTCCGCTCTCTCTTCCTTTATGTATTGGGACAATAATGCCTTCCGTCCACTCTTTTGGTACTGGGTCCTCTTCTCTCCAAATTCTATTTAATAATTGTCCCATTTTTTCTTTCCCTTTTGTGCTTAACCACTTTCATGCTTCAGCTTTAATTTGATCCGGGTCTGCTGCTTTTTATCCTTCTTAGAACTTTCTCTAACTCATCCATACTGAAGTCCTCCTTTTTGTCAAATATTTGTCTCGGGACTATTAATATGCCCTCGTCTTTTTCCTAAGAGTCCATTTAAAATGTTCCCTCCACGTGTTTATTTCTATCTCCATTCCCGATACTTTCGTATACGGCGCTCTCTCTTTTAGAAATATCCATAACTGTTTTGCATTGCTTATCTCTCCATTTCTCTCGTAGTCCAAAATTCTTTCTTGCTGTCGCAAACCCATTTGAATTTATGTTTTGCATCTTCTACCTCCTTGTCATTCATTCTTACATTTATTCTCTCCCTAATTGCTCTCCTTAGCTTTATCTTCGCAACCCTACAATCTTCATCAAACTACACTGCTCCCTCTCTGCATTTTTTCCCAGCTTTCCTCGACATTGACTGTTTTATCAGTTCCATAAATTGTTCTATACCTTCTACCCCTTCAAACTTTACTTTCTTTACATTTTGCATGTATATTAATCCCGTGTTTTTTGATCAGCTCCATCCGTTTCTTGCGTGTTTCTCTTGCTGTGTCCTTCGGTTCCCCACTGTGACAGTGACTAGAAGATGGTCAGATCCTATTATATCCTCCAAACTAAAATTATTGACCTTATCACTGATATCTCCGACGTTCGAATGTAGTCCAGCACCGAGTTCCCCCTTGGGCTTTTATATGTCCATTCCCCATCCCAGTCTCCTTCAGTGCAACCGTTAAGTATCTCTAGCCCCTGCTCGCTAACCCACCTCATCCATTCCTTTGCTTCTGTTGTTGCTTTTGTATCTTATGATCTCCTCTTCATTATTTGTCCCTCCTTGTCAATTCTCTTCGTACCCAAAGATCCCACTCTGATGTTCCAGTCTCCTCCCACAATTATATTTCCACTACATTCTCCCTCCCGTTGTAATTTAGTTATGTCTTCCATAATTTCGACACCTCTTTTCTGGTTATAGACGGTAATGGTCTACCAGATACAGCCTTCTTTCCAGAATGAATGAGCTGCAACTCCCTCAGACATATTGACTTTGGTGTTATTATCTCCTTCTATTAATTCCTTACGTACCCCTGTTATGATGCCCCCTTTCGCCCGTCCCATAACACAGACAACTATATAGAGGACATTTTTCTTTCAAGTATTTATATCCCATTAACAAAAAGTGATTCATTTAAGTATACACATCCCAATTATGTGCTGTAAGTTTTCAAATAATCGTTGTCTTTTTTAAAGTTAAATTTGACGCTTTGAACGAGTGTTTTCCACTCCCAGACTAAGCATGAAGTAAAATTTCGAGTTTAGAAAAGCCTGAAAATTTGGTTTGGTCGCTCCGCGAAGCGGAGCGGCCAAACCAAATTTTCAGGCTTTTCTAAACTCGAAATTTTACTTCATGCGCCACGCGTATAAGACACTGATTTCAAGTGAAGTTCGCTTGTTCGCAATATTTCAGCGTTTTTAGTGTTTAATACGCGTGGCGCATGAAGAAAAATTTTGAGTTTAGAAAAGCCTGAAAACTTGGTTTGGTCGCTCCGCGCTTCGGGTGTTTTCCACTCCTAGATTAAGCATGAAGTAAAATTTCGAGTTTAGAAAAGCCTGAAAATTTGGTTTGGTCGCGTAGCGCGAAGCGCGGAGCGGCCAAACCAAATTTTCAGGCTTTTCTAAACTCGAAATTTTACTTCATGCGCCACGCGTACGAAACACTGATGTGATCTGATGTTCAGAATACACGTTTTTAGCATACTGCTTTAGTAGAATATTTTGAACTTCACCTGAAATTAGTGTTTTATACGCGTGGCGCATGAAGTAAAATTTCGAGTTTAGAAAAGCCTAAAAATTTGGTTTGGCCGCGTAGCGCTACGCGCTACGCGACCAAACCAAATTTTCAGGCTTTTCTAAACTCGAAATTTTACTTCATGCTTAATCTGGGACTGGAAAACACTCGTTTAAAGCTGCAAATTGAACACCTTTAAAAAATCACATGCATATTGTTACTTAAAAGAAAATTTGCCTGTATGTATACTTGAAAGAAAAATTCCCTGTATTTTTCAAATCTCTAATTACCCTAAGCATTACTTTAATAAATAATTGTTTTTTTTTTAATAATAGATCTGGATTTTATATAAATGTTTAAAAATGTTATAAAAGCTCGAATTTTCAGTGTCAGTAACGACCGCATAGAGCCGCATTAAACTTGAAAATTCGCACAATGCAAAGCTCTAGAATATAAAATGTTGATTTTTTGCGGAAAATAAAATACTGTGCATCAAAATATTATCACCATACCTGCGGGTGTTCTAGAATTAAACAAACGCGCCGCCAACGCTTGTGATATGTAACACCGAAAAACACTCGCTATAAAATATGTATTTTGTTTTATACATATTCCATTTGTGAATTCATAATTATTGAGTATATCTTTTTTGTTGTTGCTATTAAAAAACGTGATTATCATCAAATCAAATAATTATTATACCAGGCGTGTTAAATTCAAACCCATCTTTGATTAACTATGCTTTCAAAAAAACGAAATAATTCAAATAACAATGGATATTGTTAGTAGTCTCTTGAGTTTGGTTATCATTGATCAGTTGATGAAACATGATTAAAATATATGTAAATTAATTTGTAAAAATTAATAGATAGGGAAATCACTTAGTTTGTTTCACTAATATAACAAACTAAATGATTTCCCTTTCTATTATTTTTTACAAATTAATTTACAAATGTTGGTACTGTTTGGGGGAATTAATAGAACGAACATCTTAAGACAAGGTGATTAATAGTGAGGGTAGAAGGATAGGAAAGTGGATGTTGGAGGAAAGATGGGATATGTTAAACGGGTGTATAGAAGGCGATTGGGATATTAAAAAAATGTTTTGGATTGATTGAGTTACTTGAAGATAATTATAACTTTGAATAAAATACTTAGAACCTTTCTTCAATACTTTATTTTGTCACCAAATGTACATTTCGGACACGAAATGTCCATTATCAATGGTTTGATACAATTTGTATCAAACCATTGATAATGGACACTTCGTATCCGAAATGTACATTTGGTGACAAAATAAAGTATTGAAGAATGGTTCTAAGTATTTTATTCAAATGGTAAAAAGACCTAAATTGGGCCACAGGGATCATCGGTGATAATAAAGGGGATGGATAGGGTAATAGTAAGAAGAATGGAGGTGGAAGAAGTGCTGGGGTCAGATCATTTACCAAGAGCAGTAGAAATACGGATGGGAAAGTAAAAGGAACAGCAGCAGGGGGTAGAATGGTGGAAATTGGCAGACGGAGTAATAGACATAGAAAGGATGGGTAAACGATTGGAGAAGGTCAAGTGGAGTCAGGTGAAAAACATGGAGGAGATGGAGAAGGTTATAGCAGGATGCGGAAAGAAAACGAGAAGGAGCAGTGGAGGTGGGTGCCCATGGTTTAACGAAGAGTGTCGGGAGGCGAAGAGGGTAATAAGGAAGGCAGTAAATGAATGGAGGAGTGGAAGGGGGGAAGAAGAAGAGGGTAAGGGAGTCAAAAACAAAATACACGAAGGTATGCGAGGAAAAGAAGGTCCAGGCTATCAAAAAAATTACGGAGGACATGAGAGCGTGCTAGAACGAAAGGAAAATGTGAAGTATTTTAAGGAGAGGAGAAGTAAGGGGACAGAAAGAGGTATCTCTGCAGGACTGGAAAAATTAATGTTTAGAAAATTGCGGGGAACCGGTAGGGGTGGGGAAACGAGAGTTAAGAACAGAAGTAGAGGAGTTTACAGAAGAGGAAGTGGAAAAAGGTTTTGAAGAAGTGAAAGGAAGAACAGCGGCTAGGCTGGATGGAGCGAAAGCGGATGTGGAAGGGAGAAAAGCATATTCCGGAACGTGGCGTGTGAAAGTAATGTGCCCGATACACAAAAATGGAGATAGAAAGGAAGCGGCGAATTATCGTGGTATAACTATTATGGGTATCGGGTACAAGATTGCCATGACGATAGTAAAGAACCGGCTAGAAAAGGAAGTAGAAGAAAAGGGGTTGTTGTCGGAATCGTAAGGAGGGTTCACAAAAGGGATGGAACCAGAGATCAAATTTTTACGCTAGCGAGAATAGTTGAGAGAGTGTTAGAGGAAAAGAAAGTGTGTATGCAGTGTTTATGGATTTGAGAGCAGCATATGATTCGGTTCCGAGAGAAAGGTTGATAGAGTGATTGAAGAGGAGAGGTGTGAGAGATGTAGCAGTATAATGGGTGAGAGGAGTGTATGAGGAAACATGGGGGAGAGCAAAGGTAGACGAAAAGGTATCGGAAAAGTTTAGACTATGGATGGGGGTGAGACAGGGATGTCTGCTTAGCCCATTAGTGTTTAAATTATATATAAGCGAACTACAAGAGGTCTTGATAAACAGGCAAGCGGGTGGGGTTGAGATAGGGAAAATAAAGGTGTGGATGTTGGCGTATGCGGATGATGTGTTGTTGCTGGCGAAAGAATGGGGAGAAATGAAGGAGATGTTACAAAGGGTGGGGAGGTATATGGATAAGCGAGGTTTGTGTGTAAATGTAGAGAAAACGAAATGGATGAGATTTAGAAACAGAGGAAGAAAAAGAAGAATGAAAGAATTGATATGAATGGGTGAAGTGATCGAAAGAATGAAAGAATTGATATGAAAGGGTGACGTGATCGAAAGAATGAAAGAGTTTAAATATTTGGGTTTTGTGTTTTGTGTTTAGATGGTGTTAAGCGTACAAGGAGCACGCCAGATGGGTTTAACTAAAGGCAAGGAAAGCGTGGTATGTGGTGAAGGAGAAGTGGGAAAAGTGGCTGGAGAGAAATTTCCAGATAGCGTGCAAACTGTTGGACGCATGCGTTAAACCAATTTTATTGTATGGGGTGGAAGCATGGGGAATGAGAACGTATGAAGGTATCGAGAGAGTGCAGGTAACGTTCCTGAAGCAGCTACTAGCGGTGGAAGAATCAAAGCACAGCTACATTCTGCTTCAGGACACGAACATAGCATGTATGCATGGAGAGACAATACAAAGAGTGGCAAGATACGAGATGAAATTGATTGGATTGGGTAGTGAAAGGCTGGTGAAAGAGGTATGGAAGACATGTGTGGGAGTAGGAGAGAGTGAGTGGAGAATGGAGAAGAGAAAAATG
Source organism: Philonthus cognatus (assembly GCA_932526585.2). Lineage (NCBI taxonomy): Eukaryota > Metazoa > Arthropoda > Insecta > Coleoptera > Staphylinidae > Philonthus > Philonthus cognatus. The sequence goes on along the minus strand of OW052245.1, from coordinate 80,780,498 downwards.
TATGAAAGAGCAGGGGGGTCTGAAAGTTTGGTATATCAGTGGTTGGAAAAAGGGGTGAATGTGGCGTTGTGGATGAAGAAAAAATGTGAGTAAGTGGAAAATCAGGAGCGTCAAGGGTTTATTGAGAGGAGTGGGTATAATCCTCTATATAAAAGGTGGCAGGTACATGGAAAACTGCCAGGATACCTCATGAATAGTCCACTAAGTAGAAAAGAGAAGGTAGCACTGGCTAGGGCTAGGTGTGGGTCGGAGGATGGAGGAAGAAAGGTATGATGGGTGAAGAGTATGGTAGGTGTGTGTTGTGCGGGACTAGAAGGTATACGTGGAAACATTTAGCGGATGAGTGTAAGGAGATAAGTGAGGAATGGATAAGAGATAGTAAAATGATAGAGGAGTGGATGCGAGAGGACGGGGCAGGCGTAAAAATTGTGATGAGATTAGGGTGGCAGAGGGAGAGGAGAAGAATGATGTAACAAATGGGGTAGTTGACATACATTTATTTTGTATTGTATTGTATTTATTTAGAGATGTGGTTTAGTTCAGATGCCAATAAAAGTCTTTTTTTAGTACTGTATGTAAGGAACAAATTAAACATTGTCTGGCGTTTGATTTGATTCTGACTTCTAAAATATTTTCTTTTTTTGTTGAAAGTCCGTCCAAGTTTGAACAGAGCGGTTTTACAACTTTCATGTGCTGAGGGAGATAAATGGCATCATTTTTCTACACGATTATTCTAGGTCTTATGTTACTAATGTTGTAAAAGATAAACTTTATGAAATAATATTAGGGTTTTGGAGCCTCCACACCCTATTATTTTGGATCGTTCGCTTTCCGATTTTTATATTTTTAAACCTACAAAAAGGGCGTCAAATAGTTGGCTTTTTGAGTCTGACGAAAAAATTTAGATAACTGTGAAAGACTTTTTCGATCAGCAGCAACAAAAACTCAATGAGCAAGGTATACGTCGGTTAGTAAAACAGTGGAATAGTTGTCTTAACTGTTACTATCACAGCTAAGACAACTATTCCACTGTTTTACTAACCGACGTATAGGTATAAATTGCCCCTCCTTACTCATTGAATTTTTGTGGCTGCTGATCGAAAAAGTCTTCCACAGTTATCTGAATTTTTTCGTCAGACTCCAAAAGCCAATTATTTGACGCCCCTTTTGTGGCTTTCAAAATATAAACATCGGAAATCAAGCGATCCAAAATAATAGGTTGGAGGCTCTAAAACCCTAATATTCTTTCAATAAAGTTTATCTTTTACAACATTAGTAACATAAAACCTAGAATAATCGTGTACAAAAATGATGTCATTTAACTCCCTCAGCACATGAAAGTTGTTGAGCGGACTTTTCCGTCAGACTCCAAAAGATAACTTTTTAACGCTCTTTTTGTGCGTTTAAAAATATATTTTGTAGTTACTCATTGAATTTTTGTGGCTGCTGATCGAAAAAGTCTTCCACAGTTATTTGCATTTTTTCGTCAGACTCCAAAAGCCAATTATTTGATGCCCCTTTTGTGGCTTTAAAAATATAAAAATCGAAAATCGAACGATCCAAAATAATAGGGTGGAGGCTCTAAAACCCTAATATTCTTCCAATAAAGTTTATCTTTTACAACATTAGTAACATAAAACCTAGAATAATCGTGTAGAAAAATGATGTTATTTAACTCTCTCAGCACATGAAAGTTGTTGAGCGGACTTTTCCGTCAGACTCCAAAAGATAACTTTTTAACGCTATTTTTGTGCGTTTAAAAATATATTTTGTAGTTTTGTAATTAAATTGTTGATCTTTTTATAAAGCAAAGATGAGTTTCAATTGAACGTGCCTAGTAGAATGTATGCTTCATCATAATAACATATTATTATTTTATTTATTTAGAGCAATTGTGATGACTATAATTTTCCTTATGATTCACTTTATAGCCCATTATTTTTGTGAAATGACACGCGCTATAACGTGCATGTTTAAAAGCGATTCAGATATCAGTGTTTTCGAAGTACGGTTCACCCCATTGATTGCCATATCGAGGATTTATGGCGCGAGGGTCCTTCTGATTGAAACGTGACGAACAGAAATATCCGCCGAGCAATAAATAAATAAATATTCGGGACAGGGGCGTCGTAAATAAATTAGTTGAATGTGTGATTTTAATAAAAACGAACGAGCTCCCCTTGCACTGAGTACAGTTAATTAGTTGAGAGTAATAAATTCCGTTACACGAGACGCGAGATCTTATTAATTTAATTCACGTGTTGAAGTTGTAGCCCCGGCGCATCCACCAGAAGTTTAATTTCCGTCTCGGCAGTTACTTAAAATTTACATCGGTGAGTGTGTGTCAAATGGAATTCGGTGCGCGCAAAGTTTGCTAATGTATGCGGATGTGGGGGTGGGTTTTCGGAGCCGGAGCCACCTGAGTTTACGGGTCACCTGGATTAATCAATCGGCTACAAACGAAATAAGCGCGCTATCGGCGGGGTTTCCACGGCGATGAACATCCGCGCGCTATCGCACAGCCCTCGGCTTCATTGAATAGATAAGGCCGGCATCGCGTTCCGCCCCAACTGCCAGGATTTTTTTAATCAATCCCCCACGACAAATATTTACAAAGGCGGGGGATTTAAAAGAGCATTCGGTAAACTTACACGAACTCGAAACTGTATTGAAGAGGGGTGGTAATTAGCGGTTGTGTTCAGTTAGACTGGGATGCGTTCCGAGGGTTGCAACCTATAGTTGCACTATCATCATTAAGGGATGATCAATCAAAGTCCATGGTGTATAGGGGTATCATCTTTAGGATACATTTATGACTCCTTCTTTTTCTTGCTACCGAGAAGGAATTGCGCCTCTGGGAGAAATCCGACAAAATATTTTCTAAACGTTATAAATCATTCCCTTTTTCTTTCTGTTTACAATATTGAGTTGAACAAAAAAATACAATAAAAAATACACAAGAAAAAAAATTATATGTGCCGCAACATTACTCATCCAATATTCATTTAGTATCTGGATGAAGGAAAACGGGTAGCAAAAAGAAAACGCAATATTTCATTTCTTATAAAGTAATTTGCAAAAGACGTTTTATGAAGGATTTGTTGTATAGGAAATTTTTCTTTAAAGTATACATATCTATGCGTTATGAGTCATTCGTTGTTCTTTTAATGAGTTCAATAGTAAGTTTAAAACTAGTGTTTTCCACTCCCAGACTAAGCATAAAGTAAAATTTCGAGTATAGAAATGCCCTGGGCTTTTCTAAACTCGAAATTTTACTTCATGCGCCACGCGTATAAAACCCTGATTTCAAGTGAGTTTTAAATATACATAAATTCACAATATTTCTGCTTTGTAGGCCTGGTGCATGAAGTAAAATTTCGAGATTAGATAAGCCCAAAAAATTTGTCTCGGGTCGCTGCGCGACCCTCGACAAATTTTCACGGGGCTTTTCTAAACTCGAAATTTTACTTCATGCTTAGTCTGGGAGTGAAAAACACTCGTTTATAATTTCGATTTCAATTCTTTGAAAAAAAAAAAAAACAACGTAAACATTTTTTTTTAGGTAAACATATGCATAAGCTGTAAATTTTACGACATCCGTTGTTTTTCAAAAGAGTTTAATTTGAAACCTTAAACGAGGGTTTTCCACTCTCAGACTAAGCATGAAGTAACATTTCGAGTTTAGAAAAGCCCCGTGAAAATTTGTCGCGGGTCGCGCAGCGACCCGAGACAAATTTTCTGGGCTTTTCTAAACTCGAAATTTTACTTCATGCGCCACGCGTATAAAACCCTGATTTCAAGTGAGGTTTAAATATACATAAATTCACAATATTTTTGTTTTATATGCGTGGCGCATGAAGTAAAATTTCGAGTTTAGAAAAGCCCCGAAAATTTGTCTCGGGTCGCTGCGCGACCCTCGACAAATTTTCACGGGGCTTTTCTAAACTCGAAATTTTACTTCATGCTTAGTCTGGGAGTGGAAAACACTTGTTTATAGCTTCAAATTGAACTTTAAAAAAAGGAATATCTAAAGATATACAGAAAATACAAATACTGTATTCCAAATTCAGCCAATTTTCTGTTAATCTTTGGATATTCCTTGTTTTTTTTTTAAGTTCAATTTGACGCTTGAAACGAGTGTTTTCCACTCCCAGACTAAGCATGTAGTAAAATTTCGAGTTTAGAAAAGCCCCGTGAAAATTTGTCTCGGGTCGCGCAGCGACCCGAGACAAATTTTCTGGGCTTTTCTAAACTCGAAATTTTACTTCATGCGCCACGCGTATAAAACACTGATTTCAAGTGAGGTTTAAATATACATAAATTCACATTTTTGTTTTGTACGCGTGGCGCATGAAGTAAAATTTCGAGTTTAGAAAAGCTCCGAAAATTTGTCTCGGGTCGCTGCGCGACCCGAGACAAATTTTCACGGGGAAGTAAAATTTCGAGTTTAGAAAAGCTCCGAAAATTTGTCTCGGGTCGCTGCGCGACCCGAGACAAATTTTCACGGGGCTTTTCTGAACTCGAAATTTTACTTCATGCTTAGTCTGGGAGTGGAAAACACTTGTTTATAGTTACAAATTGAACTTTAAAAAAAGGAATATCTAAAGATATACAGAAAATACAAATACTGTATTCCAAATTCAGCCTATTTTCTGTTAATCTTAAGATATTCCTTGTTTTTTTTTAAGTTCAATTTGACGCTTGAAACGAGTGTTTTCCACTCCCAGACTAAGCATGAAGTAAAATTTCGAGTTTATAAAAGCCCCGTGAACATTTTTCGAGGGTCGCGCAGCGACCCGAGACAAATTTTCTGGGCTTTTCTAAACTCGAAATTTTACTTCATGCGCCACGCGTATAAAAACTAAAATATTGTGAAATTTAAGTATATTCGAACTTCACTTGAAATCTGTGTTTTACACGCATGGCGCATGAAGTAAAATTTCGAGTTTAGAAAAGCCCAGAAAATTTGTCTCGGGTTGCTGCGCGACCCTCGACAAATTTTCACGGGGCTTTTCTAAACTCGAAATTTTACTTTATGCTTAGTCTGGGAGTGGAAACACTCGTTTATGGATTTAAATTGAACACTTTTATAAAAATAACGAACGCCTGAAACTTAACAATATATGCATCGAGATGGCCTAATAATTAAAAAAAGAAAATAGTGTCGTGGGATTAATATTATAAAAACGATATCCTAAAAATTTACAAGGTATACATTAGGGTTTGTATACTTATAAAATGTTTATAAAAATGTTGTAGATATTTTATTAGAATTATTATTTTGATATACAAAATAATCCGTGGGATATGTATACGTATAAAATGTTTTTAAAAATATTGTAGATATATATATATATATATATATATATATATATATATATATAAATCTTTATTGGCAGATTGTACAATAAATAATTAACATAAAAATAATTCTGATGGCTAAAATAACAAATAAATTCTTCTGCCAATTGGCTATCGACCATTGGTCTTTCCGCCTGAATTTTAATTGTTTGTCCTTGTCCGTTCTGTGTAAAAAACCTCTTGTTTGTTAGTGTCGTCCAATGTCTGTCAGATGATTACTGTTCACAAATCGTCATGATCACTAATGTCATGGAATGATGCAATGAAATCATGAATGGTGATAGTGAAACGTTTACGCTTGGGAGTGATGTTTTGGTTTCGAGGGATACATAAAGGGTGAAGGAGATTGTAGAGGATTATTGTAGATATTTTATTGGAATTATTATTTTGATATAAAGAATAATCCAGTTATTTTTATCAAAATACATCTTGTAACATATCTGAATGAAATGTTCGCTCTGTCCGTGTATTAGAGAAAAAAGAAAGATGAAAGCAAAGGGCCGGGATTCATGTCCCATATCGCTGATTGGATTTTTTCAGGACAGTTCGGCTATAAAAATATTATTCGCCCCGGTGAAAAGGTGTACGCGTCCGGAGGGATCACAAAGGGATCCTGGAGACGTTAAAAAACATCGATACACGATGGGCCGGGGCTTTGCTGTTTTTTTGATCCTCCCCATGCGATTTTCCCGTATTTTCCATCCCGATATACCGAAACAGATCAAGTCCGCACGTGTCTTGATCAGAAATCGATTCCCAAACAATAAAAAAATATAACAAGATTCTTTTATCAGCGCTGGGTAAATACAAATAGATAGTGTCCGCAGGCTATACTGTTGATTTAATATTTCACTTATACAAACAACTGTATTAAATTAATTGACAAATAATTGTATTTTATGTCACAATAAAATGTTCAATCCCTATTTAACATGGGCGCAGTCTGTATTTTTACTAAAATCACTAAAATTGCAAATCAGCAGAGATTCCTCTCTGCTTTAGTGATGAATATCTTTAATAAGTTTCTCATCATTCACTTGGTATAACATTTATAATTGTCTGACTAAAGAGGCTTCTACTTCGTTATACATTGTTGAACATAAATAATACACTGTTTATCACTTTGTTTCTATAACAATTGGTTTATTTGGTGACTATAGTTTCGATACTACACGTATCATTATCAAACCGTTAGACTAACTTCAAATCAAATCAGTGTTATGTACGCCTGGCGCATGAAGTAAAATTTCGAGTTTAGAAAAGCCTGAAAATTTGGTTTGGCCGCTCCGCGCTTCGCGCTACGCGAACAAACCAAATTTTCAGGCTTTTCTAAACTCGAAATTTTACTTCATGATTAATCTGGGATTGAAATCACTCGTTAGTAGCTTTAAATTGAACTAATTTTTAAATGCAACGAATGCCTGCAAATTTAGAGAGTACAAATCGGGACATGTATACTTAAAATAAAATTTCACTGTATGTAATAGTATTAAACATTTCTCAAACATAAGATTTTTATAAACACTTCAGGATATTAATGTATGCAACCAAAAAAAAGTTCGCTCTTATCCAATCATAAATATATGCATATTTCAGAATCAGATTCTGAATCAGCATGCTCAAAAACCCCGATATTTGCAATTTCAGACAAATCGCTTCGCGGAGCGACCAAACCAAATTTTCAGGCTTTTCTAAACTTGAAATTTTACTTCATGCTTAATCTGAGATTGGAAACACTCGTTAGTATCTTTAAATTGAACTCATTTTTAAATACCACTAATGCCTGCAAACTTACAGAGTACAAATCGGGACATGTATACTTAAATTAAAATTTCCCTGTAATACTAGTATTAAACATTGCTCAAACATAAGATTTTCATGAACACTTCAGGATATTAATGTATGAAACCAAAAAAAGGTTCGCTCTTATCCAATCATAAATAAAATTCCTTAAATCGGCAGTAAATTAAAGGAGTTCAAAGTTGGAAAGAATCACATGTACAAAATTACAACAGAAAAATAGTTAACTCAGGGGCTCTTAAACTTTTTCAGGTCCCCCCCCCCCCCCTTTTCTGAATAAATTTGGGTTTTTTAGTTAGATTGAAACAGTATTATAGCTTTATTTTACTTCACCTACTCTTTATGAAATCTGTCTGTCTGTTATAGGAAAAAAACAGTGAATACACTAGAATAAATAATTACTAAGACTTTTCCAAATAAGTTTATTTCAGTTTTATTCCTAAATTTTTTAAAACGTCATAAGCAAAGCTATACTGAAGAGAGTTAAATCTCGAAACGCGTCTATAGATGGCCTAAGACATTAGTTTTAATCCAAATCCTTTCACTCCTAATTTTTTGTTATTTCTCCTTTCATTTTAAATTTGTATTGTTAGTTGGTTTGAAGAGAATTTGACCTAAACGTTACATATACTTTAATAGAGCGTTGTAACAAATCAAATTAAATTAGATTTTAAATATTTCATTGTATAATTCAATATCCGAAGGTATATTTGCACGGGAAGTAGTTGTTTCAATGGATATTTATCGTCTTAAGTTGTCTTATTAATTAATACATTATTTGCATTTTCACAAATAACATTTTCGTAATTTTATATATTATACTAAACGTTTGTTTTTTATAAACATTTTCAGAAAACATGAAAATATTAAATGAGCTTAATTTGTATGCAAGCCAAAGCATAATTCATTTCTGTCAATAAAATCACAAAAGCTGTTTGTTTATTTTAAATAGGTAATAAATTAATGTAAACCAAATCAAAGCTTCTGTACTTTAATGGCTAATTAATCAATTTTGCTTTTTAGAAAATCAAAAAAATAAATAATTTCGTGGTCACCTTGGTGAATATTTTTTATCAAAATTCCATTTTCAATCGTTTTCAGCAGATCTTGAAACAAAATTCACATACACAAATTTAGTACCTAGCAAGTTATGAAATTTAAAAATAGTTAACTGTGATCAAATGCAATTTTACGGCATATTCCAGCAGCTGGAGCTGAAGTCCAGCTTAATTGACAGCTAGTTAAATTAGTAGCTGAATACTTGGTTTGCTAAACCTAAGATCAGGCTGGATGAGAGTTACTTAGATTAGTTATTATTTAGATTATAACTGACAAGCTACCCATTATAAATAAATAATAGTTAATAGCTTAACCTAATGTTAGTTCCCCACATCTACCTACCTAACCTAATTTCTTGGATTAATTTCTCATCTAGCACTTAGTGAAACATATAAGAATATGTAACCTTATTTGAATTAAAAACCCTTGGTATTGTTTCACAAATTTAAATTTTATCCCGACTAGTTTCGGTTTGTTAGACCATTTTCAAAGGAAACAATACCATGTGTTTAATGCTTAATTTGTATGCAAGCCAAAGCATAATTTTTTTCTGTCAATAAAATCACAAAAGCTGTTTGTTTTTGTTTAAATAGGTAACAAATTAATGTAAACCAAATCAAAGCTTCTGTACTTTAATGGCTAATTAATCAATTTTGCTTTTTAGAAAATCAAAAGAATAAATAATGTCGTGGTCACCTTGGTGAATATTTTTTTATCAAAATTCCATTTTCAATCGTTTTCAACAGATCTTTAAACAAAATTTACACACACAAGTTTAGTAACTAGAAAGTTATGAAACTTAAAAATAGTTAACTGTGATCAAACACAATTTTACGGCAAATCTCCAGCAGCTGGAGCTGAAGTCCAGCTTAACTGACAGCTACTTAAATTAGTAGTTGAATACTTGGTTTGCTAAACCTAAGATTAGGCTGGATGAGAGTTACTTAAATTAGTTATTATTTAGATTATAACTGACAAGCTACCTATTATAAATAATTAATAGTTAATATCTTAACCTAATGTTAGTTCCCCACTTCTACCTACATAACTTAATTTCTTGGATTAATTCCTCATCTAGCACTTGGTGAAACATATTAGAATATGTAACGTTATTTAAATTAAAAACCCTTGGTATTCTTTCACAAATTAAAATTTTATCCCGACTAGTTTCGGTTTGTTAGACCATTTTCAAAGGAAACAATACCAAGTGTTCTTAATTTAAATAACGTTACATACCTAACCTAATCTATAGCGACCCACTTCAATGCTAACTTAGACGACTAAGTTAGCATTCAAGTGGGTCGTCGTAGATTAGGTTTCAAAAAAGTGGGCCACTATAGATTAGGTTTCTAAAAATTGGGTCGCAATGTTTAAAAGTTTAAGAACCGCTGCTTAAAAGTGTACATATCCCGATACTATAACGCTGTAAATTTTGAGGCAGTCGCTGTTTTTGAGAAATGTTTAATTTTAACTCGTTGATTGTTAAGGCACTTATTTTTTGAAAATTCATTATCACCTAATATAATAGCAGACTGCTATTAAATTAAGTTTAATTTTAAACTCACTAGTTTTCTGTCCTTAATTAACACCTTCACTGCTTTCACCGCCAATCGGGACACGCTGGGTACTTTCGAAAAACTTAATTGGCATAGCTCAAAATTTGTGGCAGCGAACGTGTTAAGCATGAAATAAAATTGTAAGTTGAGAAATGCCTGAAAGTTTACAAATCTGCGCTTTTAAAATTCGAATTTTCTTTGGAAAAGTGTTGTTTTTAAAGTATAAGTAATAATTTTTTAAAAATGTATGATAGTTTTGTTGCAAATGCGGTAATATTTTGCCGCTAGAGGTTGCAACGCTGTTGGAGCCTAAATTTTTTTCGGGCCCCTACAGCCGCGGCAATTGCGGACAATATGCTGCGCAAACGATTATCCAGATTTTAAAATACACAACAAAAAATGTACTATTAAGAAAATCGTGGCTATTAATTAGAATAAATATACTGCATTAATGTTGTTGTGTAACTTTGAAAACTTGGTAGAAAATGAATTTCCCGACCGATATGAGCCATAAAGGCTGTAACAAGAGCGCTCACGAGGCGGAATAGTTAACCGTTGTAGAAAGCCGTTTCTTTCAACTAAGGATAAAGACGATAATATCATTACTTAAACGGCGTTATCCACAACAGACTAAATGGTGCATCCCAAATATGAAGTCGTTACTATCCGCCCCATTGCCGCACACCCCCTCCGCCCCGCAACCATTAATCGGAGGGAGGAATTAGCATATTCCGCTGCGGAATTAACCCTCAGACCAAGAAAGGCGACTTACAAGACCGGACCGTTGCGGATATTCGATAGGGTGGTCGGATTGCGGGGTGTAATCGACCAGTTTGAGGGGTCCGAGGGGGGGGTAGATAACGGCTGTTTGTTTCTGGCGGCAATAAAAAATTTGCTCTGGCGAGGATGTATGTACCCGATACCAGAAAGGTCAAGCCGCTATCTAAAATACAGTCGTGTATCAGCCGGAGCGCTCCATCGCATTAATTCCAATTGTTATCAAGATCGAGCGCCCTCCGACGTGACACGACACCCCCTATACACTTCTATAGGGGATTGTGAATTTTGTTACATTCACATTATTCGATTTCATTTAAAAATCATCAATTACTTAAAGAAAAGATGAATTTGTGTTCAGTAAAATTACATTTATACTACGATAGTTTTGACACGAGTGATGATGGGCAAGATCAAGTACACGTATCTCACTTCGTGCGCCAGGCGTATAAAACACTGATTTGATGTAAAGTTCAAAATATACTGCTTAGGTTAGATTGATTTACGATTCATAGAAGATAGATTAAAAAAGATTAGCTGCATTATCGCCTACTCGATTAGGCGATAATGCAGCTGATCTTTTTTAATAGATCGTCTATGAATCGTCAATCAATCTAACCTAAGCAGTATGTTTTGAACTTTACATCAAATCAGTGTTATATACGCCTGGCGCATGAAGTAAAATGTCGAGTTTAGAAGAGCCTGAACATTTTGTTTGGCCGATATTTAGGGCAAATTTGACACAAGTTTATATTAAACCATAAAGATGGTCGTGTTACTATTTTTCTTTTCTTTTAAAAGTCACGACACGCGTTTTGACAGATGTGATATATTTTAAGCTAACCAGTGTCTTCCACTCCCAGGTTAAGCATGAAGTAAAATTTCGAGTTTAGAAAAGCCTGAAAATTTGGTTTGGCCGCTCCGCGCTTCGCGCTACGCGACCAAACCAAATTTTCAGGCTTTTCTAAACTCGAAATTTTACTTCATGCGCCACGCGTATAAAACACTGATTTAAAGTGAATTTCAAAATACACCCATCCCTGATGTTTGATCCTGACGTCAATACATTCTACAAATGTTTACTATATACTAATATATACTATTTGTTGTAACTCTTAGATTTTGCAATATTTTTTGTTCATATTTAATAGACATTTCAATAACGAAGAAACAGTATTATAAAATCATAATCATTTTTAAGGTAGGTAGCCAAAATAAAATTTCGGAGACGATTTTAGGCATTTCGGGGAGGTTTTAATGGTCAAAATATTGTTTTTGCTTTAGCAGGGCCGTTTTTACATACAAAAATATAATATTCTGAACATTTCTTAACTATTTTTTCGTATTATTTATTCTCGTCTGACTATTTTAGTGAAATGGGTGACACCCCCTCCCCTCCCCCTGTAGATCCGCGTCTGTCTGGCGCAGAGTAGTAATAAATTATTGAGTGATTCAATAATTGATGCAGTCGTGTTTATGCAGTTAATGTTTTGACACGTGCAGGGATTTGTATTGAGCAAAATTCCATTCTCCCCCAGCATTCCCTCCAGAGCGAGTGAATAGTTAAAAGTCCAAAGGAGCGATAAGAAAATTCCCTTATCCGAAACAATGCAACGTCCCCCTATAAATCCCCGATATTATTACTCCCCACTTCCAGAGATTTTCACAGTGGGTATATTCGAGTGGCGTGTAACCGAACAACTGTTAGAAGAGGGTTAGACCTACACTCACACACACACACACACACACACACACCTATATATCCAAATCACATAGACTCACACACCAATATATCCAGAACAGAAAACTCCGCTCTTGGAGTTGGAGTTTTTCCCCGAGAAAAGAAAAAGATCAAGCGTCCGGAAAATTGGGACACACTTTAAGCAACGTGATGCACTCACGTTGTGCGTGCGTATATAAACCCGATCGGGGGGTGGTCTTTATTACCAACCCTCGGTTTCACCCCCTTCTTGTTTCAATTTATATATAAAAAGGAAACACAGCGGAGAAAAAGTTTTGCGCCTTTTTAAGTCGGGATTAACGAGATTTAATTTGTGTTCCGCCGAGCACAACCTGATTATGTCCGACGTTGTAAAAATGTATCCGGGAGGAAACTTCGTACCGCTCTTGAATTATTAAATTAAAGGATGGATAACACGGATTGCGGTCCGCTCAGACCGCAAACTTTCCACCCGTCGATCCAATAACCAATTACAGGTGAAAGGATGAGTTACAACCTCTTTGTATATTAACTTATATCCCACATATTATACACAGCGCGCGTCGTATTTCAAACAAACCCCCCAGAGTTGAATGACACTTTCCAGTTATGCATTATTCGCGAATGTTTTTCATATTCAAATGAAGAGGCGTTTTTACAAAACGCGCGCACTTTTTCATAAGTTACGAGAGGATGTAAACGCTATATATCACCGACACCCTGTGGTTAGTTCCAGTTTTTTTCGCACTTTCATCCCGTGGATTTACATCGATTTTTCCAACGAGAGCGCTGATTAAAGCGATACGGCCTGCGAAATGTGATGAAACATCGGGGATTAATGTCTTTTATTGAGGGATGGTTCATTAGCTGATTTCTTTTATGGCGCAGCATCCCCCTCAAAGAAGGGTGTTCCTTAATGCGGACAAGGATTGTAATGTCGTGGTAATAATTCGGTTTCTCTGCTGGAATTAATTTATCATGCTCTCCTGTATGTTTGTTATGTAAACTTAGTATCATAGTTTGGATCATGTAATATGGTAATTAACATGGTTTATAATTTACATTGCAGGGCTATTATTAAGATGAGATCAAACGTAAAGTCAAACTGGCTTGGGTATAGATTCTCAAATTAAATCGCAGTTTATATTGCAGTGAAAATGAATAATCACACGTACAATTATATCAGCGTCCCTCTCAAGAGGACTGTGAGTGAAAAACGTGGCCCGTATGTACCCTTAGTATATATTAGTATATGGTAAAAATTTTAAGAATGTATTGACGTCAAGATCAAACATCAGTGTTTTATACGCGTGGCGCATGAAGTAAAATTTCGAGTTTAGAAAAGCCTGAAAATTTGGTTTGGTCGCGTAGCGCTAAGCGCTACGCAACCAAACCAAATTTTCAAGCTTTTCTAAACTCGAACTTTTACTTCATGCTTAATCTGGGATTGGAAGCACTCTTTAGATGCTTCAAATCTTTACAAAAACAAAAATTTCCCCCTTCTCAGTTATTTTTAATTGAGCCCCAAAATGTGCGGTATTTTTTTTATGATTACTAACTTGATTTTTTTACAATATCTCGAAACTTTGAGAAAATATTGTGCAAGTATTATTCTATTGAAATAAGTTAATAATAAAATTTACCTTATAAATAGTTTTTGTGATATTTTAAAAAATATTGTGATTTACAAAAATTTAAATATTTTGTTTAATAATTTGTTACTTGATTTTTCTTGTTATATCTTCATTAAATATTATATAAATACTAAGCCAACATATATCTCTCAAAACATGTTCAAATCCATTAATGGTTTTTAGTTTTATTTCAATTTAATGGCAGAGAAAAAAACATGCTCACGCTAAGTTTAAGTCTTCTGGCGGAACATGTCATTATGAGTCCCTTAAAAAGTTAAGGAAACAATGCAATGCACAAAACGAACTGTTGTATATTAGATATTGATTCCATCCAGAAAAATGAAATTATATTGATTCTAGGTCATTCTGGACATTTGTAAATGTGTCTAGAAAATCTAATGGACTTCCAGAAGAAATGTATTATAATAATAGGTCCAGTAATACAACAGCGGGTTGTGCAAATTTATTTGCATCTCATTTTTCCCAATCATATATTAATCGTAACAGTTCCATGCCAGTTGTTTTCAACGTAGAATCAATTTTAGATTTGAATCAGCTTAGTCTGAGTCTTCAGGATGTATTTAGTCATTTAAGTGCACTTCCCGAATCTTGCAGTTCGGGCCCTGATGGAATTCCCTCATATTTTTTGTTTTTTGTAAAACAATGCGTTTATACTTTAAACGGTCCCATACACAGTTTATTTTAGGATTCATTATCAACAGGAGATTTTCCCATGTATTGGTAAAATAGCTATGTTGTGCCTATTTTTAAAAGCGGATGCAGATCTACTATAACAAATTATCGTGGTGTGTGCATCCAATCAGCTATACCAAAACTTTTAGATAAACTTGTATGTGATCAATTAAATGTGAAATGTTCACAATACATAGTTGAAGAGCAACATGGCTTTCTTAAAGGCAAGTCAACTAGCACTAATTTGATGATTTATCAAATATACATATCGAATGCTTTGGAGGAAGGTTTGCAGGTTGATTTGATCTACACTGATTTCTCCAAAGCATTTGATCGGGTGCAGAACAGCATTCTATTACACAAACTTCGTTGTATGGGCTTCTTTGGTAGTCTCATAAAATAAACAGAGAGTTATTTAATAGGTAGATCTCAGCGTGTTCGCATTGGTCAGATGGTATCAGATACTATAACAGTAAGCTCCGAGGTGCCTCAGGGCTCGCACTGTGGGCCTCTATTATTTTTACTTTTTATAAATAATATTGTTTCAACTATAAAGGATAGTAAGGTTCTTCTTTTTGCTGATGATTTGAAACTCTTCAAAAACGTTTCTACTGTGTCAAACCAGCACCTGCTCCCTATTACACAAACTTTGTTGTATGGGCTTCTTTGGTAGTCTCATAAAATAGATAGAGAGTTATTTAATAGGTAGATCTCAGCGTGTTCGCATTGGTCAGATGGTATCAGATACTATAACAGTAAGTTCCTAGGTACCACAGGGCTCGCACTGTGGGCCTCTATTGTTTTTACTTTTTATAAATAATATTGTTTCAACTATAAAGGATAGTAAGGTTCTTCTTTTTGCTGATGATTTGAAACTCTTCAAAATCGTTTCTACTGTGTCAGACCAGCACCTGCTCCAGAGGGATCTAAATAACATTTCAATGTGGTGTATACAGAATAATTTGGAGTTGAATTTAAACAAGTGCTCTCAGATAAGTTATCACTGGGGTAGTATTAAACACTATGCTTTTTTCTTGTATGATCAACAATTGGCACAAGTAACAAAAATGAAGGATTTGGGGGTTATATTTACCCCAAAACTTGATTTTAAAGAACATATCTCTCATGTGTGCAATAAGTCTTTCAAAGTGTTGGGTTTTATAAATCGATATGGTAAACAGTTTAAAGACTCAACTCTAAACAAATTATATTTGTCTCTGGTACGGCCACATGTAGAGTATGCATCAGTAATCTGGTCTCCCTTTACAAACTGTGCCGTTCATCAGATTGAGTTGATACGGGGAAAGTTTCTGAAGTTGATGGCTTTTCGCATTGGAAAAGGTTTGTTAGACTTCAACCATAGCGGAATGCTTTTAACACTCAATTTGCATTCTTTGGGCAAAAGAAGAATCTTTCTAGATCTTTCATTTTTATATAAGCTGGTAAATGGGTTTGTGAATTGTAGTGAATTAGTGGGAGCGCTGGATTTTATTATACCTCGGTGTATTAAACACTATGCTTTTTTCTTGTATGATCAACAATTGGCACAAGTAACAAAAATGAAGGATTTTGGGGTTATATTTACCCCAAAACTTGATTTTAAAGAACATATCTCTCATGTGTGCAATAAGTATTTCAAAGTGTTGGGTTTTATAAATCGATATGGTAAACAGTTTAAAGACTCAACTCTAAAAAAAATTTATTTGTCTCTGGTACGGCCACATGTAGAGTATGCATCAGTAATCTGGTCTTCCTTTACAAACTGTGCTATTTATCAGATTGAGATGATACGGGAAAGGTTTCTGAAGTTGATGGCTTTTCGCATTGGAAAAGGTTTGTTAGACTTCAACCATAGCGGAATGCTTTTATCACTCAATTTGCATTCTTTGGGCAAAAGAAGAATCTTTCTAGATCTTTCATTTTTATATAAGCTGGTAAATGGGTTTGTGAATTGTAGTGAATTAGTGGGAGCGCTGGATGTTAATATACTTCGGTGTATTAATTCCAGACAACGATCAATATTTAGAATTTGTTTTCATACCACAAAGTACGGTATGTATAACCCTATTGATCGTATGATGAGACATGCAAACGATTTGTCCAATAATTCCAACTTTATGCTCTTCACTTCTTCATTTGCAGTTTTCAAAGCCCATTTACGCTGTATTGATATATCCCATCTCATTCATATTACATAAATGTAATGCATTTTATTTTTATTATTTATTGATTTTATTTATTCGTAAATAATTTTATATGGTATATGTATCTTTGTTGTTTGTTAATTCAATTCAAGTCTACGTAATTTACACTACATGCTTTCATCTGTGATAATTTGCTTTTGCAAATAACACTTTGTAGTGATACCTTCTGTGATATTGGATTTTAGCTTTGTATTATCTAAATTATTACTTGATATTTGTACATTTTACTATTTTAGATTATTTATTTATTTATTTTTGCATTTTAATTAATTATTTTATTTATTTTATAGTCTCGTTGCTTTTTTATTTAATTTTGCATTTGTTTATTATCGCTTGAAGATGGGGTATAAAAATCAGAGAGAGAGAACAAAACACAACAATATAATACATCAAACTGACAAATTAAAATACATGAATTATATAAGAAAAGAAAAATTTATTTTCTTATATAATTCATGTATTTGAATTTGTCAGTTTGATGTATTATATTGTTGTGTTTTGTTCTCTCTCTCTCTCGCTCTCTCTCTCTCTCTCTCTCTCTCTCTCTCTCTGATTTTTATATTTATGTTATATTGATTTATTATTTATTGAAGATAGGAATGAGCTGGTTGCATATTGTTTTGACTATGAACTGTTTGGGATTGAGAAATAACCATTTTGACGTGTGTCTTGTGCCATTTTGTTTTTTGTTTTTAGTGTTAGGCACACTTTTCTTGTATATTTTTTATACGTATTTCTTGTATATTTTCAATATGCAATGTGTTTTGGAAATGGAGATTCCGTTAATAAAGTGAAATTAAAATTAAAAATAGTGGGATTTTATCGAAATCTTATTAAGCATATTTTTTATAATTTTTAACTTGATTTTTTTTTTATTATGTTTTTATGAAATATTGTGTGATTATTAAGCAAATAGCACTCTATCAAAATATGTAAAATCCCAAAAATACGCTGTCAATCGTTTTTCAGTTATATTCAATGCAACGGCAAAAAGTGTGATTCTGTCCAAATTTTACTGAAAACATTTTTTTAATGATTTCTAAATTAAAATAATTTTACGAAATCTTTATGAAATTTTGTGTGATTTTAAGGCAAACAGCGCTTTTTCAGAATATGTAAAAATGCAATAGTACCCCATCAATAGTTTTTCTGGTATTTTCAATTGAACGCAAAAAAAGTTTGATTTTATTTTAATTTTATTGAAAATATTCTTCTTATAATTGGTAACTTGATTTGTCTTTATTATATTTGAATGAAATATAAATGTTTAGCCAAAAATTATCTTCAAAAATATGTAAAAATGTACCAACAGCTTTTTAGTTATTATTAATTTAACGGCAAAAAAGTGTGATTTTATTCCTATTTATATTTTCTGAATAATTTGTAACTTGAATTATTTTTACGATATCATCAGGAAATGTTGTGTGAATGTTGCAAATATTGTTCATTCGAAATATATAATAAATTAAACAATACGCTATCAAAAGTTTTTCAGTTATTTTTAATTTAACGGCAAAAAATGTGATTTACATTTGAATGACAAAATAATCTCATTTTAATTAGATGTTGTATAATTCAACTTAAAAAAAATCACAGTTTTGAATTTTCCCTTTCGAAATATGCAAAAATAAAAAAATACCTTATACAGAGTTTTTGAGTTATTTTCGAAGTACGTAAACATAACATTATCTTATGATCATTACAAATAAAATAGAAAACGAGGATTTATCAACTAAGAAAATGTCTCTTTAATACTTTTCTGGTTGGTTTTGGGTTTTTGTTAAGATGGATAAAGTGTATTCGAGGGGTCTAATGCAATAATCAGCCAAGTCCATTTTTATGAGAAAATGGGTTAAGTTAAGTATTTAATATTCTTATAAAGTTTAAAATTCTGTGTTATCGCATGCAACAATCTGGTTTAAATTTGCAGTGCATTGGTGTATTGTTGGTTACATGCATAATAATAATCATTATGTTTTTTTTTCTTGCATGTAAACAGTTATTTGTCTCCTCTCAACATTTTATAAAACTGGACTTGGCTGGTTATTGATTTGGACCCCTCATTTATAACTCAACACTAAATCAGTATTGTGCACGTCTGGCGCATAATATAAATATTTGGAGTAAAGAAAACTTTGATACATGTTCAAATCTAAATTTTCAGATTTTTCTAAACCCAATATATTTATTTTATGTACTAAGCGTGCAAAACTCTGATTTAAAGTGAAGTTTAAAAACACATACGTTATCATTGGACACATTACATTCTGTACAAGAAAAATCGTATTAAATTTGCTGGCTTTACGGAGCACAAAAACGGACGCATCACATTTCGTACAACAAGAAAATTGTATTAAATTGGCTTTACAAAGCGCAAAAATACTCATACATACATATATGTACGTATACCGATCGAGTACATATCAAGGTTGTTATGTTTAAAACACATTGATTTAAAACAGTGTTTTAAACACTGTTTAAAAACAGACGTCATGTTTTAAACGGTTTTGTTGTAAACATACAAATTAGGCTTTTCTAAACTCGAAATTTTACTTCATGCGCCACGCTTAAAAACACTGATTTAGAGTGAAGTTTTAAAAACACGCACATACAACAACGATTATAGGCAACCTAATATACGTTACAGTTATTAAGTTGCCTATAATCGCTGTTTTAAACAATTTGTTCAGAGCAGAATTCGACTCAGGTTTTATTCACATCTCCATATTAGATTCCTAAAGCCGTATATTTTAAACTTTACGATATTTCAGTGTTTAATACGCGTGGCGCATGAAGTAAAATTTCGAGTTTAGAAAAGCCTAATTTGGATTGGCCGCTCCGCTTCGCTACGCGGCCAATCCAAATTTTCAGGCTTTTCTAAACTCGAAATTTTACTTCATGCTTAGTCTGGGAGTGGAAAACTCTCGTTTAAAGATTCAAATTTAAATCTTTTAAAAAAAGCAACGAATGTCGTAACATTTATAGTGTGTTCATAGATATACCTGAAAGAAAAAAGAAAGAAAAGTATAAAATATAATTTAGCAAATTTAAGATAATAAAAAAACCGTTTAAACAAATGTAACCTTTAAAACATTTTTTAAATCTTAAATTTGTTTAAAACATGTTCTAAATGTTACATTTGTTTAAACGGTTTTTTTATTATCTTAAATTTGCTAAATTATATTTTATACTACTTCATTAAGATTTTTTGTTTACTTTTTTAAGTTTTAGCGAAATTGCTGAAGATATTTTAAATTACATTAATAAACATAACATTTTATTAAAATAAAATATCACAACTGTGTGTGCATAAATGTGGTTTTTAAGTACAGAAAATTTTTCTTTTAGTTAAATATATGCACACACTATAAATATTACGACATTCGTTGCTTTTTTTAAAAGATTTAAATTTGAATCTTTAAACGAGGGTATTCCACTCCCAGACTAAGCATGAAGTAAAATTTCGAGTTTAGAAAAGCCTGAAAATTTGGATTGGCCGCGTAGCGAAGCGGAGCGGCCAATCCAAATTAGGCTTTTCTAAACTCGAAATTTTACTTCATGCGCCACGCGTATTAAACACTGAAATATCGTAAAGTTTAAAATATACGGCTTTAGCAATCTTATATGGAGATGTGAATAAAACCTGAGTCAAATTCTGCCCTAAACAAATTGTTTAAAACAGTGATTATAGGCAACCGAATAACTGTAACGTATATTAGGTTGCCTATAATCGTGTTGCATGTGTGTGTTTTTAAAACTTCACTATAAATCAGTGTTTTTTACGCGTGGCGCATGAAGTAAAATTTCGAGTTTAGAAAAGCCTAATTTGGATTGGCCTGCTCCGCTTCGCTGCGCGGCCAATCCAAATTCTTAGGCTTTTCTAAACTCGAAATTTTACTTCATGCTTAGTCTGGGAGTGGAAAACACTCTTTAAAAGCCTTAAAAAAAAAACCTCTGTACATATCGGGATATGTATACTCAAAAGGAAAATGCCCTGTATGTTCTGTTTTTAAAATGTTTAAGACGTGTTTTAAACATGTTTTTAATTGTTAATGTTTTAAACGCTGTTTCAATAAAAAAAAACACGTTTTGTAGAAAA
Organism: Philonthus cognatus; assembly: GCA_932526585.2. Classification (NCBI taxonomy): domain Eukaryota; kingdom Metazoa; phylum Arthropoda; class Insecta; order Coleoptera; family Staphylinidae; genus Philonthus; species Philonthus cognatus. The sequence continues at coordinate 80,759,595 of OW052245.1, read as the reverse complement.
AACTGTTTGTTTTAATTATATATATATATATATATATATATATATATATATATATATATATATATAAATATATATAACTTGCTTGAGTTTTTTGGGCTGCTTTCTCGCGTTGGTTGGTTTATTTGCGCTCTACGTTTCGGCAGCATCACTTCTGCCATCCTCAGGAGCTTTTTTGTATACTGAGTGATGGATGTCACTGTCAGTACATTTGTTTCGTAAACTAGGGACTTGTAGTCTAGATCTGCTGCGTGTTATTGGTCCACTCGATGTAGAAGGTGCTAAAATTTCAATAATGCAGATACATCGGACACAAATCAAGAAATTTTAGCACCTTCTGCCTAAAGCCCTTACAATCCTTTTGTAGATAATTAAAATGAAAAAAAGAAACATTTTTTCGTCAACCCTGGTACAGATAGTAGAATTTGGGAAAAATGTCCTATAACTTATTGATGGGGAATGTGTGGTTCATATTTTTTAGAGTATGTCAACAGTTGTATCTGCAACGAGTTTTCCTAGTTGTGTCAAATTTTGACGTTACATGACAATGTCATACTATTTAAGTCGCGAGTTTATTAGTATACTTTCTTCTAAAAAAGCTTCAAATTATAATTTCTTGTGATTTTTTTGTCCTCAGTATACATGTCCCAATTACGTGTTGTAGATTTTTAAATGTTCGTAGTTTTCTTAAAAAAGGTCAATTTGAAGTTTAAACGAGTGTTTTACACTCCCAGGTTAAGCATGAGTAAAATTTCGAGTTTAGAAAAGCCTGAAAATTTGGTTTGGTCGCGTAGCGCGAAGCGCGAAGCGACCAAACCAAATTTTCAGGCTTTTCTAAACTCGAAATTTTACTTCATGCGTCACCGTATGACACTGATTTAAAGCGAAATTTACTCATTCACAATATTTCAGTGCTTTCAGTATTTAATACGCGTGGCGCATGAAGTAAAATTTCGAGTTTAGAAAAGCCTAAAAATTTGGTTTGGCTGCTCTGCGCTCCGCGCTACGCGGCCAAACCAAATTTTCTAAACTCAAAATTTTACTTCATGCTCATGGCGCAAAACGCGGAGCGACCAAACCAAATTTTCAGGCTTTTCTAAACTTGAAATTTTACATCATGCGCTACGCGTGTAAAACACTGAAATATTGTGAAGTTATAGCTTTGTTTAATTAATTTTAAAACATTAGCAAGTTAACGGTACATTTCCCTAATCTTGATACAGGACTTATTTTCGAGGGCCCTAAAGTCACGAGGCACGCCTCTCCTTAAATCCGCCACTGGTATTGTTAATTGTACTCTATTTTTTAAGATTGAAAATTAACATAAAATATTATTATATTTTACATCACTTTTTATCACGATTATAAAAAAAATTATCGTAATTGAAAGTGATGTAAAATAAAATAATAATTCATGTTAATTTTAATCATTATAAAATAGAGTACAATTTTTATAAAATATGTGTAAATAGCCGAAGTTATACACACACACAACAAGGAAATTAAAGTTCATCTATCTATTTCGCAATATTCACTGTTGGCCATATAGTCATACAAGCTGGGGGATGAAGGGGGCGGCCCTTTCCGATGTAATATCCGGACATCGGCCGACTTGACATTTGAATTAAATTCGAGCCCCTCGTACGGTATGCCGGGACAAAACCGCACACACTCACACACACATATTCAGGACAGAGAGATAGGGGTTGCGGGATGGAGGGGGTTTATATCAAATATACGGCCGCGGAGACAACGGACCATATTATTAAAGTGCTCGGCTGGGGCGGCCGGGGGGTGGCAGTGCGGTACTACCGCAGAAAGTCCGAAGATCTCCATGATGGGAACTTTACCGTACACAACTTTACAATTAAAAAAGTTTTACCGTGAAATGGAGAGTCAGAAATATCAGAGAGCTATCGGGGTAATGAAAAAGAACCCTTTTACTTTATTTATTCACATCCATGATAAATTTAAATTATTAAAATACTAGTGTGCAGAGTAGGGGTGGATCCAAAAAGCAATTTTATCTATAAATTTATACTAGAGGGCAACTCCGCAGCCCTTATGAACCAGCCGCCACTGATACATATTTTTGCATTTATGATATATTTTTTTTTAATTATAATACTATATTTACGGAATAAATAAACCTTTTTACATTATTTTTTTTTTATTGATGCATCATATGTCTTATTTCAAATACTTCGCAGCGTGTTTAAATTCAATATTAAAACACGCGCGTGTTTTAAAGTTGCTAAGGACAACAACGTCAATTCAAACTTAAAGTCAAACATAAATGTCACTATCTATTAAACTTTAATAACTCGTTCATTTTATTTATAATAAATATTGAATATACAATCTGTATTATTTGAAAAATTAATATTTCCGTGCTTTAACTCGGAATCAACATTGCTCACATGAACATTGGTAACTGATTTACTTCCAGATGTGCATGCATTCGTATTTCCGCTAATAGCATTTGATATAATATTGGAAACACTGTTTTTATTGTTGATGGACTCTTCGACATATCCAGTAGCCACCGATGCCGATTTCCAACCAACTTGCCGCTGTATTTGATCTATAGTCATCCCACCGTTGGCCATAATAGTTGCAGAAGTACGCCGGAACGCATGTCCTGTGTACTTCTTTGGTTCGTCTAAGTTAAGGAAAAGTGCAATTTGAAATGGGCATAAACCAAAAGTATTAATACCCACTACTTGTTTAGTACACTTTCCCTTATCAAAGCGTAAGAAAACACGGTCAGTACTCACATTTTGAGGACGCAACAACAAATATTTCTTAATAAACCCAACGTAGGGTATACCATTACTGTCAGCGACAGTAAAACGCCGAGCCTTTTCTGTCTTAGACGGACGTATGAGAATAAGTAAGGTATTACCCTCTTCCTTAATGTCGGATAAACGCATATCGCACAATTCGCATCTGCGACAAGAACCAAAGATTCCAAAAATGGCAACAACTTTCAAAAACAAATACGTTATATCTGAAGCATCTTCAAAAAACTTTCTTAAATCTTCCTCTCTAAAGGCATAGGACTTTTTTGCGTTACAATTCTTACTAATCGCCTTCATAAATGCTTGCACTTTTCCAAATGATTTGATATCCACTCCCTGTTGTAATCGTAACATACATTGTAATTTGGAATGTATGGCCCACATTGTGGACGACTTGTACTTCTCTGACAATTCCTGTAAGTACGCAAGCATAACTTGTTCTGTTACACTGGCAACTTGGCATTCTTCCATCCATTTAATCAAACGGTTATACTCTTTTTTGTAGGCTACTTCCGACTTTTGCGGAATCAACCGATTCTCAGCTTTAGCGCTCAAGCTATCAATCTTTGATTGCATTTTCAAAGGGTAATGACAAACTGATGAGAAATTGATAATTTGTTTATTTCACACCTTGACAACCAAAGGTACATTGATTCCGTCATCTTAAACATGCTCGAAATTTCAAAATTTCGGGCCAATTTATGGTCTTTAAATGCATCAATAAAAAAAAATAGCGTAAAGTATGCGTGGATATCTGGTCTTTAAAGCACTTACTCTATTGCAAGCACTCCGGCTGGCGCCGTCGTGCTTGTAAAATCGTGCGTGCTTTAACGACCTAAATATCCACTTATACTTTAATATACTAATATTAATTCGAATTTTACACACTTATGCCCGGTACTACAAGCGATTAATAAATCATTAGATAACTATTTGTGGAGTAAATTTATTTACCTAGTAAACTAATGAGCAAATAAAATTGCGTATTACAAAGCAAACCTACTAAATAAATAGCAATTCTAGAAATAAATAATTTAATCTTTGATTTGGTTGGCGTTCACTTTGTAGTACATCTTTATAAAATAATATTAAAACACTTAACTTTGTTTTACCACTTAAATTAACTTTTTACAGTGACTATAGTTTCGACTACAAGCTAGTCGTTATCAAACTGAGTGATCAAACAGGCTTTTCACTCAGTTTGATAATGACTAGCTTGTAGTCGAAACTATAGTCACTGTAAAAAGTTAATTAAAGTGGTAAAACAAAGTTAAGTGTTTTAATATTAAATAATGTAATTAGTAGATTACAGACCGAAATTATACATTTTTATTGTGGCCATAGCAGGAACCACCAATTTGTTAAATTGAATTGTCAATATTTCAAATTAAATTGTCAATCAAATTAGACAGTTAGTATAATTCCTTATAATTATGGAGAATCACCGTGGAATAGGACAGAATTACACAGAACAAGAAAAAGAAAGCTTATCAAAAATTATAAAAGACTTAAACGAGTGTTTTCCACTCCCAGGCTAAGCATAAAGTAAAATTTCGAGTTTAGAAAAGCCTGAAAATTTGGTTTGGTCGCGTAGCGCGAAGCGCGGAGCGGCCAAACCAAATTTTCAGGCTTTTCTAAACTCGAAATTTTACTTCATGCGGCACGCCTACAATACACTGATTAAAATATAAATACGCGTGGCGCATGAAGTAAAATTTCGAGTTTAGAAAAGCCTGAAAATTTGGTTTGGCCGCTCCGCGCTTCGCGCTACGCGACCAAACCAAATTTTCAGGCTTTTCTAAACTCGAAATTTTACTTCATGCTTAGTCTGGGAGTGGAACACTCTCGTTTAAAACTTTAAATGGAACTAATTTTCAAAAAGCGTATGCATAAGTATAAAAATCCCTGGTTATGTCTGATTTGAAAAACTCTAGGTCTACGACTCCTTAGAATGTCTTGTGATTCGAATTAATCACTGTCAGGGAAAATACTATGAGCGAACTTAAATCTGACACGGATGATATGGTAGACGTGATAACCGTAATGAAATTAATAAATACAAGTAGTAGAATCTAAAGAAGTAGAATCTATAATAATATAATACACTTTTGATTTTTAACTGTCAAATTAATCTACAAGTAGTAGAATCTATAATAATATAATACACTTTTGACTTTTAACTGTCAAATTATTTAGAGAATAAAATTTACTTGGTAGATGAACAAACAAATCATTTACTGGGAGATTTAGTAGCCAAATAAAGTTATTTTGTATTTATAATACCGAAACCTTTCGAATAAATAAATTTATTCCTAAAGTAAATTTTATTTAGGGAATAAGACGTTTTATAATACCGGGCATTAATAATATATATTTAAAAATTTAATATATAAACATACATATTCGATATACTTAACATTCTGCCATGTAGACAGAAACAATTAGACGTGGTTATATAAAGATTGATCAATTCGCTTTAATCGTTTCATTAATGCTTTAAACAATATACCATACAGCTCAAAATGTGGTGATACAGAAACCAAATTGCATAATTTTATCATACGATAAAGTGCATTATTGCTGGTGTACTTGTTACGATGAACTTTTTCTTTAAAAATTAATTAATTAATTAATTATTTCTTGAATAACTTTCTCATTAGTAATAAATAAGAAAGTAGTGAAAAAAACCAAGTGTTTTTAATTTATCCTTTAATATTAATTAATTAGTTTAATGTACAATAAATTCTCTGCCATGTGGACAGAAACAATTAGACGTGGTTATATAAAAATTGATCAATTCGCTTTAATCGTTTCATTAATGCTTTAAACAATATACCATACAGCTCAAAATGTGGTGATACACAAACCAAATTGCATAATTTTATCATACGATAAAGTGCATTATTGCTGGTGTACTTGTTACGATGGACTTTTTCTTTAAAAATTAATTAATCAATTATTACTTGAATAAATTTCTCATTAGTAATAAATGAGAAAGTAGTGAAACAAACCAAGTGTTTTTAATTTATCCTTTAATATTAATTAATTAGTTTAATATTTCAATAATTAACCGCAAATAAGTTAGTATTGATACTTTCATTAAGACATTCCATAGAATCAAAGATCCTTTTGAAACAACCCTTGGAAATCGACACGCTTCTGCATGCCAGACGTTTCAATCGGTATCCAATCAGAGCTTCCTCTGTCGACGTGTGAATGCATCTCGCCTCTAATTAACACCGTGCCGGGTCCCGTGTTTGCGCCCTCTGTATCGCACCGACCGAGAGAATAGCGAGAAATTAGCTGATAAGCTCGAAAACGTCCGCACTCCACACAGGTGGTAATTACCGGGTACTTTCGGGGTGTAAATAAGGCTAGATACGATCTATGAAAGGTGCGTTCCAATACTGGGCACGGTCGGAAATGTTGGGTGTATTTTTTTTTTTCATTTCGGTGAGGCGATAACGAGATGTAAATAAATCGACGTTGATGTATTTGCGTTTGTAATGAGTTTGGAAAGTGTTTAAATTGTTGATGGGTTGTTGGCCTCGTTGATTTTATCAATTTGTGTTGTTACTAGTCCTAGCTATGGTTATCTTTGAAATACACACATTGAATCAATATTTTTCAAAAGAAATATAATTTCGTGCCTTGCGTAATCATCAAGTCGGAATTTAGTTTCAAAAGTGAATTTAATATTTTCACAAAAACTAAATATATCTTGACAATGCTACTTGAGCTAATGGGCATTAGATGGCGCATATGCTGTCGAAACATTTGTAAAATGTTTAATTTATGTTCAATTGAGTGCGAAAAAATGTCAATGTCAAATTTTCTGGGCTATTCTAATCCCCGAAATTGTACTTCATACGCCACGCATACATAACAAAAATATTGTGAATTTATGTATATTTGAACCTCACTTTAAGTCAGTGTTTTATACGCGTGGCGCATGAAGTAAAATTTCGAGTTTAGAAAAGCCCAGAAAATTTGTCTCGGGTCGCTGCGCGACCCTCGACAAATGTTCACGGGGCTTTTCTAAACTCGAAATTTTACTTCATGCTTAGTCTGGGAGTGGAAAACACTCATTTAAAATTTCAAATTAAACTCTTTTACAAAAACAACGGATGTCGGAAAATTTACAACTTATGCATATGTTTACCTTAAAGAACATGTTCACGTTGTTTTTTTATAAGAGTTCAATTTGAAGCTATAAACCACTCCACTCGCGGTAAACATATACAAAAGTTGTAAATTTTCCGACATCCGTTGTTTTGCAAAAGAGCTTAAATTGAAACTTTTTCCACTCCCAGACTAAGCATGAAGTAAAATTTCGAGTTTAAAAAAGCCCCATGAAAATTTGTCGAGGGTCGAGGCAAATTTTCTGGGCTTTTCTAAACTAGAAATTCTACTTCATGCGCCACACGTACAAGACAAAAATATTGTGAGTATATGTATATTTGAACCTCACTTGAAATAAGTGTTTTATACGCGTGGCGCATGAAGTAAAATTTCGAGTTTAGAAAAGCTCAGAAAATTTGTCTTAGGTCGCTGCGCGACCCTCGACAAATTTTCACGGGGCTTTTCTAAACTCGAAATTTTACTTCATGCTTACTCTGGGAGTGGTTTTATTAAAACTATGTTTTTTAATGATTTGTAACTTGATTTTTCTCTTCGTAAAATTTTGTGTGAATATTGAGCAAACATCGCCCTTTCGAAATACAGTAGAACCTCGCTATACCGGGCCTCGAGATACCGTGATTCGGATATTCGGGGTCATTTTTCAGGTTTCTTTTTTTTTAAAGATGATAATTTTAACAATTTACTGCGTACCGGCCCTGATTAGGTAAAACGTTCCGGCGTCAATATTGTATTATATAGTATGTCATGTTATGTAGGTGGCTACTGCACATATGTGTATATATATATATGCGCGTGTGTGTATGTGACAATTATACAAATTACATATATTCGGATATACCGTGTTTTCCTTATATCGTCCTAGGTATAGCCAAAAGCCATCCCGGTATAACGAGGTTCTACTGTATGTAAAAATCTAAAAATAGCCCATCGAGAGTTGTTCAGTTATTTTCAATTCACAGCAAAATAGTGTGATTTTGTCAAAATTTTATTAAAAATATTTTTTAATCATTTGTAACTTGAATTATTTTCATTATTATTTCATAAAGTTTAGTCTAAATATTAAGCAAACATTGTTGTTTAAAAATATGTAAAAGTCCAATAATACCCCATCAATAGTATTTCAGTAATTTTGTATTGAACGCCAAAAATTGTTATTTTATCCAAATTTTATTGAAACTATATTTTTTGATAATTAGTAACTTGATTTTTCTTTATTATATCTTCGTGAAATATCATGTAATTTTAAAGCAAACATTTCTCTTTTGAAATATGTAAAAATCTAACAATACACCATCAATAGTTTTTCATTTATTTTCAATTGAACGCCAAAAAGTGGGATTTAATCCAAATTTTATTGAAACTATATTTTTTAATAATCATTTACTTGCTTTTCTCTATTACATCTTTGTGAAATATTGTGTGATTATTAAGCAAATATTTCTCATTCGAAATATGTAAAAATCTAAAAATACCCAATCAAGAGTTTTTCAGTTATTTTCAATTCAACAGCAAAAAAAGCGTGATTTTGTTAAAATTTTATTAATTTTTTTTTAATTATTAGTAACTTAAATTATTTTCACGATTATTTCATAAAATTTAGTCTAAATGTTAAGCAAACATTGCTGTTTGAAAATATGTAAAAGTCTAATAGTTCAATAGTTTTTCAGTAATTTTCTATTAAACGCCAAAAATTGTGATGTTATCCAAATTTTTGTGAAACTATATTTTTTGATAATTAGTAACTTCATTTTTCTTCATTATATTTTTGTGAAATATTATGTAATTATTAAGCAAACATTGCTCTTTTAAAGTATGTAAAAATCTAATTATACACCATCAATAGTTTTTCATTTATTTTCAATTGAACGCCAAAAAGTGGGATTTTATCCAAATCATATTGAAACTATATTTTTTAATGATCATTAACTTGCTTTTCTCTATTACATATTTGTGAAATATTGTGTGATTATTAAGCAAATATTGCTCTTTTAAAATATGTAAAAATCTAAAAATACCCGAATTCAATGGCAATCAAGTGTGATTTTATCCAAATATTATTGAAAATATTTTTTTAATGATTTAAAATTTAAATTATTTTTACGATATCTTCATAAAATACAGTGTAAATATTAAGTCAAACTTTACTTTTTTATAATGATCTGTTAATTTTTGACAATTGTTTCAAAAAAAATATGTTCCCCTAAAATCGTTGATTGTATTGCATAGTTTCAACTTTGGCTAAATATTTCAAGAAAACACGGCGAGATAATTTAATTTTTTTTTTATAAAATGCAAGTGCGATCATTTTAAGTAAATTTTGTAAATTTCACATTGATGGTAAACATTTTTAATTTTTTAAAGTTTTTTCAAAGAAAACATTCCCCCAAAATAATTAATTTTATTGCATAATTTCAACTCTGGCTAATTATTTTAAGAAAACACGGCGAGATAATTTTTGTAAGATGTAGGTGCACTCAATTTTAAGTAAATTATGTAAATTTCAGGTTGATGGTAAAAAAATTTCATTTTTTACAATTTTTTCAAAGAAAACATTCCCTCAAAATCATTAATTTTATTGCATAATTTCACCTCTGGCTGAATGTTTTAAGAAAACGTGGCGAGATAATTTGATGTTATTTTTATAAGATGTATATGCAATCAATTTTAACTAAATTCAAAAAATTTAACGTTGATTATATAAAATTTAAATTTTTTACAATTTTTTCAAAGAAAACATTCCCCAAAATCAATAATTTTATTGCGTAACAGTTCTGGCAGAATATTTTAAGAAAACTTGGCGAGATAATTTAATTTTTTTTTTATAAGATGTAAGTGCAATCAGTTTTAAGTAAATTCTGTAAATTTTACGTTAATGGTAAACATTTTTATTTTTATACAATTTTTTCATAGAAAACATTTCCCCAAAATAATTAATTTTATTGCATAATGTCAACTTTGGCTGAATATTTTAAGAAAATATGGCGAGATAATTTCATTTTCTTTTTATAAGATGTAAGTGCAATCAATTTTAACTAAATTCTGAAAATTTCACGTTGGTGGTAAACATTTTTATTTTTTTACAATTTTTTCAAAGAACACATTCCCCCAAAATCAATAATTTTATTGCATAATTTCAACTGTGGCTAATTATTTAAAAAAAACATGGCGATATAATTTCATTTTCTTTTTGTAAGATGCAAGTGCAATCAATTTTAAGTAAATTATGTAAATTTTACGTTGATGGTAAAAAGTTTTAATTTTTTATAATTTTTTTAAAAGATAACATTCCCCCAAAATCATTAATTTTATTACATAATTTCAACTCTGGCTGAATATTTTAAGAAAACATGGTAAGATAATTTATTTCCTTTCTGTAAGATGTAAGTGCAATCAATTTTAAGTAAATTATGTAAATTGCACGTTGATGGTGAAAATTTTTAATTTTTTACAATTTTTTCAAAGAAAACATTTCCCCAAAATCATTAATTTTATTGCATAACTTCAACTCTGGCTGAATATTTTAAGAACACGTGGTGAGATAATTTCATTTTCTTTTTATAAGATGTAAGTGCAATTAATTTTAACTAAATTCTAAACATTTACCGTTGATGGTATAAAATTATAATTTTTTACAATTTTTTCAAAGAAAACATTCCCCCAAAATCAATACATTTATTGCGTAATTTCAATTCTTACTGAATATTTAAAAATAAAACATGGCGAGATAATTTAATTTTCTTTTTGTAAAATGTGAGTGCAATCAGTTTTAAGTAAATTCTGTAAATTTTACGTTGATGGTAAACATTTTTAATTTTATACGATTTTTTCATAGAAAAAAATCCCCCAAAATAATTAATTTTATTGCATAATTTCAAATCTGGCTAAATATTTTAAGAATACATGGCGAGATAATTCAATTTTCTTTTTGTAAGATGTAAGTGCAATCAATTTTTAGTAAATTCTGTTAATTTCACGTTAATGGTATTAAATTTTATTTTTTTACAATTATTTCAAAGAAAACATTCTTCAAAAATTGATTGATTTTATTGCATAATTTCAACTTTGGTTGAATATTATGGGAAAATGCGTCGAGATAATTTAATGTTTTTTTTTTCTCTAAGATGAAATATAAATTAACTCTATAACTCTAACTGTAAAATAGATGTCTTATTAATCGCCTAACGAGGGTTTCCACTCCTAGATTAAGCATGAAGTAAAATTTCGAGTTTAGAAAAACCTGAAAATTTGGCTTGATCGCGCAGCAAAGCGACCAAGACAAATTAGGCTTTTCTGAACTCGAAATTTTACGTCGTGCGCCACGCGTATAATAATAATACTTTATTTACGGAATAAACCTTTTTACATTATTTGAATTATAATTTTACACACTTATAATATTATAGTATTAAACGCTGATTTAATGTGAAAGGATTTTTAACCAATTGACAAGTAAAATAAGTGTCATATATTAATTATTAATTGTTTAAATTAAGGGGAAACTGCTATGAATGACACATCACAATTTTTTAATTTTATTTGCATATTTTTTTCACCGAATGTCCCACACACATCTATGCTTTTTTATAAAATTCAATAAAGTTTAACGCAAACTCTATATTTCGTAAATCCATTGCATAAGGAAAACTTTTATATATAAGATATTTGTTTAAGCACGCAATGAAAATAAACACTTTTTAGACTTCAAATTCAGTTTATCTGACAGCTTTTAGTGTTGACTTAAATAATTCAATTTTTGAACGACGATTGAAATGGTTAAAGATGGTTAAAGAGATAAATCATTTGATTAATCATCTAGTGTGGAAACCTCTTAGTAACGTATTTAAAACATGTTTTTATTTTATTTTGCACACTCCTTGATAATGGTTTGTAACCGAAGCTGAATAAATTAAAACATAAGTGAAACAAACCAAGTATTTTTTTATATCAAATTCTATGTTTTTCTTTGTGTTAAGTTATGGAGAGGAAAAGCACTTGGTATTGTTTCTCGAATTTAAAACTTTCTTCCGACTAGTTTCGGTTTGTTAGACCATTCCTTAAAAAAGGTCTAAGAAACCGAAACTAGTCAGAATGAAGTTTATAATTTGTAAAACAATCCCACATGTGTTTCCTCTCAATAACTTTACGCACGGTAGTGCGATCATTTAAAACATGATTTAGAGTAGGCTTTGAATTTTAAATTAGATTGGCATTACTGACTGTTAACACATAGTTTACCATAACTTCAAATTTATTACATCATCCAACAAGCATTCTGGGCAACCGCACACTAAAACTGCCGCCTACTCTAAATCATAATATAAACGATCGATATAAACGATAATTTTTAATCTGGCACCTGATAATACATATCATTTTTATCAAGTGCCAGATTAAAAATTATTTCAGACATTGTTTTTATTTTTTAGTGTTTTATACGCTGTATAAATGAACAAACACGATTTATTAGGAAAATGTTTGTTTTAATAATAATAACAAAATTAAACGTTCTTTTAACAACTCAGATAAAATGTAAAGATGTGTAATGGAAGTAATAAGTTGACATTTATTTATATATGTATAATAGGATACAGATTGAAGGAATGTTATTAGAGGAATTCACGGTGTAATGCCTTTATGATTTATTGGTGTGCACGTGGCATGTTTGCGTATCGTAAAGTGTACATATATATGAAATCAGTTCCATTAGATGTGAGTTAGATTTTTAACGAAAATGATTTCCCATCTGGCGGAGTCGATAGCACTGGAGGCACCCCTTATGTACACATGCACACAGCGTTTCCGTAAATAACGGGAGGCGAGCCTGTGTCACCAATAACTTATCGATTCCAGCTACAAACTACCCCCCAACCCACATCCATTATACGCCACCCACTTTCTTCTTCCTCTTCTTCCGCGAACACCATTTTTATTATTTATAATAGACTGTGTTTTCTTAGTAAATATTAGCCTTATCGAAATTAAGTACATCAATCGATGATGAACAAACATAAAATAATACGAACATTTTTAATAAAGCTAGCGTCCATTGTGAAATTTTAATTATTTTAAGAGTAAATAAAAGCACAACCCGGCGCATGCACCATTTTTGATTGAATATATTTTAAATAATAACTGTTGCTCTATGTTCAGAATTTGATTTATTTTGTGTGTATTTCGTGATAAATTGATATATTTTGAATGTACGGGGATGAATAGCGTGTGCATATTTATGCATGTTGGAGATTTTACGATGATCGATGGCGACATTCCGATGCAGCGGAATTAAGATAATCGCATCGGCGTCGGCGAATGCAGGGCGGATGGCGTTGTTATCGCGGAGTTCGCTTTCATCATCCTCGTCCGAATTCGAATATTACATAAATACAGGTCATGATTGATGACTCAGTTAAGCATAAATAATGGCGCGCCTCTCCGATGACAGTTATCATGTCTAGATGAACGGTGATGAATGTTTGCCGAGCGCCGCTCGCAAGAACTAACCCCGACGAAACGGGACGATAAACGATCATCGTATTCAAATCGCTACACGTTTTTAAATATTTATTGCCGGGTGTGTATCCATCAAATATCAAAACGTGATTGTATAGGCTTAACATATTTATACTAATTATTGATTTCTAAACATTCCATTTGGGTATAACGTATTCATATTAAATATTGATATCTATATGCATACGTAGCAGTGGCGGCTCGTGAAAATCGGTGGAGCTGCAGACATAAACGTATAGGGGATTTGTCTTTCAAAATGTATACTGGAAAGAAAAATTCCCGATGCGTGTGCATGTTGGGGCGTTCATTGTTTTTTAATGAGTTAAATTTAAAGTTTTGTACGAGTGTTTACAGTCCTCGATTAAGCATGAAGTCAAATTTTAGGCTTTTCTAAACTCGAAATTTTACTTCATGCGCCAGGCATATAAACACTGAAATATTATGAAATTTAAAATATTCTTGCTTAGCAGTATATTTTGAATACTGCTTTAGCAGCTTTTTACTTTTCTCTATATGCAAAACAAAGAAGATGTATTATTTTTTCAAAAAATTTCAAATCGGAAATTTTAAGGAATTTATCTGTTTTGAGGTTCCCTGAGTTGATTAATTTTTTAAAAATGTCTGTCTGTCTTTCTATCCTTCTGTAATACAGTAATTCTGTCCTTCTTTCGAAACGATAAAGTCTACACCGATTGCGCTGTTAAGATGACACTATAAACTATCAACTATTGGTGAAAATGCGGAAACCGAAAGTTTTAGTTTACCCTTAGTATATATATATATTTTTTTTTAATATTGATCATGTAATAAATCTTGTTAAGAAAAGTTGTAGATAATAAAAAATTTAGAATCTAATGCGTATTCACTTTATTGTTTATTGTTACGATATTAGAATGTTACAATTTTCAAATTTTTACTATTTTCGAATTTTTTGTCAATTTTTAACTTCTATTGATTATTTATGATTTTTGTCAATTTTTACTTTTTGTAATTTCGTTTAAAGCTTATAATTTTTCTCAATATTTAGAACATTTATTATGTTATTGATTTTGATTTTTTTTTTAGATTAATTTCAAATGAGTTTTAACGAAAGTTTTTTAACTGAACGGGTCAAAAATAAATATTTTCTTTATTTAATTATAAAAAATCAACCAAACGGTAGATTTTTTATAAAAGAGCGGGATTTATTTAGGAAATAAATAAACTCTGTTCCAACGTTTGCAAAAACAAAATCCTATCGGCAAAAATTAAATTACAGACGTGTCAAAGTTCATTGAATTATTTTAAATTCAACTGTGATGATTGCAAACAAAATCAATATTTTCTTTATTGAATTATAAAAAATCAACTAAACGGTGAATTTTTAAAAAACCGAACAGGATTATGTTTAAAAATAAACAAACTCTGTTCTAAAATTTGTAAAAACAAAATGTGATTTGTGAAAATTAAATGACAGACGTTCAAAGTTGATTAAATTATTTTTAATTTAACTGTGATGATTGCAAAAAAATCAATATTTTCTTTATTGAATTATAAAAAATCAACTAAATGGTGGATTTTTTAAAACAAAACGGGATTTTGTTCAAAAATAAACGAACTCTGTTGTGAAGTTTGTAAAAACAAATTGTGATTGGCGAAAATTAAATTACAGACGTTCAAAATTGAATAAATTATTTTTAATTTAACTGTGATGGTTGCAAAAAAATCAATATTTTCTTTATTGTATTATAAAAATTCAACAAAACGGTGGATTTTCAAAAACCAAACGGGATTTTCTTCAGAAATAAACTAACTCAGTTCTAGAGTTTGTAAAAACAAAATGTGATTAGCAAAAATTAAATTACGGACGTTCAAAGTTGGTCAAATTATATTTAATTTAACTGTGATGATTGCAAAAAATCAATATTTTCTTTATTGAATTATAAAAAATCAACTAAACGGTTGATTTTTAAAAACCAAACGGGATTTTGTTCAGAAATAAACAAACTCTGTTCTGAAGTTTGTAAAAACAAAATGTGATTAGCGAAAATTAAATTAGAGACTTTCAAAGTTGATTAAATTATTTTTAATTTAACTGTGATGATTGCAAGAAAGATCAATATTTTCTTTGTTGAATTATCAAAATCAACTAAACGGTGGATTTTTTTAAACGAAACGGGATTTTGTTCAGAAATAAACAAACTCTGTTCTGAAGTTTATAAAAACAAAATGTGATTGGCGAAAATTAAATTACAGACGTTCAAAGTTGATTAAATTATTTTCAATTTACCTGTGATGATTGCAAAAAAATCAATATTTCCTTTATTGAATTATAAAAAATCAACTAAACGGTGGATTTTTTTAAACCAAACGGGATTTTGTTCAGAAATAAACAAACTCTGTTCTGAAGTTTATAAAAACAAAATGTGATTGGCAAAAATTAAATTACAGTCGTTCAAAGTTGATTAAATTATTTTCAATTTAACTGTGATTATTGCAAAAAAATCAATATTTTCTTTATTGAATTATAAAAACTCAACTAAACATTATTTTTAAAAACCAAACGGGATTTTGTTCAGAAATAAACAAACTCTGTTCTGAAGATCTGTAAAAACAAAATGTGATTGGCAAAAATTAAATTACAGATGTTCAAAGTTGATTAAATAATTTTTAATTTAATTGTGATCATTGCAAACAAAATCAATATTTTCTTTATTGAATTATAAAAAATCATCTAAATGATGGATTTTTAAAAACCAAACGGGATTTTGTTCAGAAATAAACAAACTCTGTTCTAAAGTTTGTAAAAACAAAATGTGATTGGCAAAAATTACATTACAGACGTTCAAAGTTGATTAAATTATTTTCAATTTAACTGTGATGATTGCAAAAAAAATCAATATTTCCTTTATTGAATTATTAAAAATCAACTAAACTGTGGATTTTTTAAAACCAAACTGGATTTTGTTCAGAAATAAACAAACTATGTTCTGAAGATCTGTAAAAACAAAATGTGATTGGCAAAAATTAAATTACAGATGTTCAAAGTTGATTAAATTATTTTTTATTTAATTGTGATAATTGCAAAAAAATCAAAATTTTCTTTATTGAATTATAAAAAACCAACCAAATGGTGGATTTTTAAAAACCAAACAGGATTTTGTTCAGAAATAAACAAACTCTATTCTGAAGTTTGTAAAAATAATATGTGATTGGCGAAAATTAAATTACAGACGTTCAAAGTTGATTAAATTATTTATAATTTAACTGTGATGATTGCAACAAAATTATCATTTTCTTCATTTAATTAAAATAAATAACTGTTAAGAAATAAACAAACTTTGTTTATAATAAATGAAATAAGTTTAATACGGCAATTATCAATTGCATAAACAAAGGGGAAAGTGCTTTGATGAACACATCACCATTATTTTAATACTGATTTAGCAGTATGTTTTTAATTTCACAATATTTCTGTGTTTTATACGCGTGGCGCATGAAGTAAAATTTCGAGTTTAGAAAAACCTGAAAATTTGGTTTGGTCGCTCCGCGCTTCGCGCTACGCGACCAAACCAAATTTTCAGGCTTTTCTAAACTCGAAATTTTACTTCATGCTTAATCTGGGATTGGAAACACTCGTTAGAGGTTAAAATAAAACGTTTTTAATAGAAAAAACGAATGGCTACAAATTTAAATCGAAATACCGTAATAATAGGTTAACGAAACATTCTTTGCATTTATCGGGTTATTTAATTTTATGCAATAATAACCCGATAAATGCAAAGAATGTTTCGTTAACCTATTATTACGGTATTTCGATTTAAATTTGTAGCCATTCGTTTTTTTCTATTAAAAACGTTTTATTTTAACCTCTAACGAGTGTTTCCAATCCCAGATTAAGCATGAAGTAAAATTTCGAGTTTAGAAAAACTTGAAAATTTGGTTTGGTCGCGTAGCGCGAAGCGCGGAGCGACCAAACCAAATTTTCAGGTTTTTCTAAACTCGAAATTTTACTTCATGCGCCACGCGTATAAAACACAAAAATATTGTAAAATTAAAAACATACTGCTAAATTAGTATTAAAAAAATGTTTACAGAATTTTTATTAATATTTTTAAGCGTATTTTTTTAATTCTAATACCCATTTTCAATTAAATTGTACTATTTTATATTGTGTATGGATCTCCAAAATCAACTAATAAATTTAATTTGATCGTTTTGATCAAAAAAGTACAAAACGCATCGAAAAAATTAAAATTGCATTTTCATTTCTGTTCAAATTGTAAATATTAATTAAGTTTATTAATTGGAAAAATGTCATGTTTGTTTTTGACCATTTCATTTAAAACTATCAGACATTCGTTGCTTTTATAAGAGCTTTCAATTTGAAGCTTCTAACGAGTGTTTCCAATCCTAGAGTAAGCATGAAGTAAAATTTCTTGTTTAGAAAAGCCTAAAAATTTGGTTTGGTCTTCTTGTTTTTTAAACGAAATATATGCACGCGCTGCAAATTTTCCCAAATTCGATAATTTTTTTAAGAGTTCAATTGGAAGCTTTAAACGAGTATTTTCCACTCCCAGACTAAGCATGAAGTAAAATTTCGAGTTTAGAAAAGCCTGAAAATTTTCAGGCTTTTCTAAACTCGAAATTTTACTTCATGCGCCACGCGTATACAACACTGATTTTAAGTCAATTTAAAATATATCTACCTCTTATTGCTTTTATAAAATTAACGCATACCTGAAAATTCACTGCGTGCACACTTAAAAAAAAATCTAGGAATTTTGTTGGCAGTACTTCTGTGGTAACTAAAATTGCTAATGGAAATTAGTAGTAATCGGCACATTTTGTATTAGGTTAGGTTGTTTTGAGTTTAAGGTTATATTTTCTAAATAGATAAATTTGTGCCAGATCTATGTTGAATATTAAGGATGAAGAATTGAAACGATTTGACAGTTGAAAACAGAAACGAAAATGAGAAATAATGTATAAGAAAAGCATTTAATATAATTGTTTATTATAATTTGTATAAGAATTGTGTACATTATATATATGTATATATATATATAGAGAGAGAGAGAGAGAGAGAGTGAGAGAGAGAGATAGAGAGAGATAGAGAGAGAGTGAATTTTTGTTTTAGGTAAACATATGCTTAAGCTATACACTGTCCGACATCCGTTGTTTTTTTTAAGTTCAATTTGAAGCTTTAAACGAGTGTTTCCACTCCCAGACTAAGCATGAAGTAAAATTTCGAGTTTAGAAAAGCCCCGTGAAAATTTGTCGAGGGTCGCGCAGCGACCCGAGACAAATTTTCTGGGCTTTTCTAAACTCGAAATTTTACTTCATGCGCCACGCGTATAAAACACTGATTCCAAGTGAGGTTCAAGTATACATAAATTTTACAATATTTTAGTGTTTTATACGCGTGGCGCATGAAGTAAAATTTCGAGTTTAGAAAAGCCCAGAAAATTTGTCTCGGGTCGCTACGCGACCCTCGACAAATTTTCACGGGGCTTTTCTAAACTCGAAATTTTACTTCATGCTTAGTCTGGGAGTGGAAAACACTCGTTGAAAGCTTCAAATTAGAGTCTTTTATAAAACAACGAATATCTAAAGATTTAAAGAAAATAAGCTGAATTTGGAATACGTAGACTTAAAAAAAATCCCTGTACATGCCTTTTTATTTCAAGGAAGTTACAATTATTTTTACACACTAAAAAAGATTATTTGTTCTCTTACTAAAATTAAAATAATAAATCTGGCTGTGCGATTGTAAAAAAAAATTTAACAGACACTGACAGAAAAAAGAAATGGCATCCGTTACATCCACGAATCAGTTGGAATGTTGGAAAGAACATAAAAATCAACACTGCTATATCCTTTCTTCGCATTTAAATATAAAGAAAGGATACAAAAGTGTAAATTTTTATAGAATATACTCTTCACGAAACTCAAAAACATACATTGACGAAAAGAACAAATCACAGCCAACTTCTTTCAAAATCCGTTTAGAAGGATTTTATATAATTCTAACTTTAAAAAAATTATGGGTGACCCCGTAGCCGATATTTTTTTTTTTCAAGTTAAAATTACATAAAAAGTTTTTTTTTTGTAGCGCCTTAATCATTTTAAACGCGCCACTGAACACAACTGTTATTAATTACTATTTTATTTTAAAAAGTAGTATATTTGTCAAGTTTAACTCGATTAAGAGATCACAGTGAAAATCTCGATTGTCGTACGTGGGTTAAAAAAAAAAACGAACGAGATTAATGGGACATGGTGAATCCGGTAGCGTAGCCTATCAATCATTCAGGCCGCGATGTGACAAACGAATTTCACGCATTATTGGCGACGGAAAGATGAAAAACATTATTCACCGTGTATCCGATGTAGCGCGACGCCCACAACATCCACCCCTATTTGCAGGAGGGAAATAAAAACCAGGAGTAATTACGCTGTAATTCCAGTAATAAGCACACAAAAGATCTTTCATCTGATCACAAATACCTCCCGATCCTCGAGTTATGAAAAATTCCGCAGTACAATTAACTTAATCCAATTACACATCTCCAGTCGAAGGCAAAGGGAGAATTTTTCCCCGTTTTCATCTCCGGCAGCCCCTCTTGGGGTCATTGTTGTTGTTGGTTATTAACGGAGCTAACGGAGCGCGTCTCAGGGGGTTGTTGGGGAGGGGGCGGCCACACACGGGTACCTTTTAGCATCCCTTTTAACACGCTTTCACAATTATGGGGAAAGTGGGGCGCGGATTCACGGGGTCAATGGGGAAAGGCGGCGGTTAGGTCGGGGATTCACTTATTATTAAAAGCACTCGTGGATTAGGAATTGGGATAATGCGTGTGCTGGCTTTAACCTCTCGCTCAATGGATATTTTATGCAAACGGAGAATTATCGAACACCACAATATTTAAATGAACATAATTAATTATTGTATACTAACTAAAGGGGGCATTCTCTTATGAAATTTATATAAAAATGTGTTGCATAAATCGAAACCTATATTTCTATAGAATAAGTGGCTGAAAGGCCAATTCGATCCGGGATGTATTTCAGCTGCTACAACCTATTTTGCGTTCAGTATAATACGCTGATTTTAAGTAAAGTTGAAAATATACTGCTTTGGAATACTACTTAAGCAGTATATTTGAAACTTCGCGATATTTCAGTGTTTAGTACGCGTGGCGCATGAAGTAAAATTTCGAGTTTAGAAAAGCCTAAAAATTTGGTTTGGCCGCGTAGCGCTACGCGCTACGCGACCAAACCAAATTTTCAGGCTTTTCTAAACTCGAAATTTTACTTCATGCTTATTCTGGGAATGGAAAACACTCGTTTAAAGCTTCAATTTGTATTCTTTTAAAAAATAACAAATATCTGCAAATTTACAGCGTAAACTGTATATTAGGATATGTATACTTAAAAGAAAAACTGCTGGTATACAACATTATGATTATTCAATTTAGAATTTTTATCTAAAAAGTAAAGCTAAGATGAACATGAACTTTAAATAATTATCAGCCTCTTCGATCAATTTTTTCACTTGGAATTATCTGAATATTCGCATTTGATTAACAGACTAATAATAACGTATGACTTATGATTAATGACTAAATTATTCATGTATAATTTAGTCATTAGTTTCAATCATGACTAACAATTTGGGCAACAAATGCTGAACTCTAGCCACACATTTATTTTAATCAACAAATTAATTTACTTTATCTTATTCCGATAAACAATATCTGTAGCAGTTATTTTCGTCTCACCCTAGATTCTCAAACTTTTGTTATACTCTAGTAGTGCTGTGTCTGTTTAATTTGTAAATGCGATAGGAAGGAACCGAGTCCGCTGTCAGGAAATTACTTCTGGTTAGCCCACCCTCCACGAACGCCATCAATCACAGCAATCGGAGAAGTCCCCGTCCGCCGAAATGAATTACACACAAAACAAAGGAAAAAACCGAAACCAAAGAAATCGAATTAACCATCCCGCGAGCGTAAATAAATAAACGCCAAAGCCCGGATTAAATTTAATCCCCGATTCAGCCGGGGGTTAGTAATTGCATGGCCCGGGCCCTGTAATCAACGGATGAATCGAATGATAGAGTGCAAACAAACATAAAAATCTGTTGCACTTTTGCGCCGATCCGTTTGAAACCGGATGTAAAAAAAAAACAAATCGGCGTGTACAAAGTGATTGATGGAGGCGCCGGGGCGCAAAAACGTGTAGCGTTACGCGCTGTTTAACACTACAGAGATGCGGATTAAGCGGGCGATGGGAATTTTTAATATACGCGAGTGCCCTTTTGCAAACACTTAAAAAAATTGCGGGCGTCGCGCTATAAAATTGGGCTATGCTAATGCGGCGAAAAGGAAGATTGAATTGATCGGATCTAACCCTCCCTGCAGACGCACAAAGCGGTTCGCGGGTGTGAATAAATGCGCCCCCCGGACGCACCGAGGATTCTCATCGTGTCTGCGTTTTTTTTTTTCGGCTACACCCTTTAGGGCTTTCTGGTAGATGAGAAACGCGAAAAGCCTGACGGTTTAACTTTTACTGCCCTCTTAAACGAATTAATTTTTCTCTTCGGTAATGGAAAATTTCGGTTCAAACAAATTGCTACATTCTAATACAATATTGCTGTTTTAATTTTATTTTATTTCCACATACCATTACTCTTGCATTTACAATCATTACAGTACAATTGTTATTAATTACTTCTTTCTTGGTTTGTTTCACTATTTGTTTCTATTTACTCGACTGGTTTCGCTTTTTACGGCATTATTAAGAGTACTCTTGATAATGCCGTAAAAAGCAATACTAGTCGAGTAAATAGAAACAAATAGTGAAACAAACCAAGTGTTTTTAATTTATCCTTTAATATTATTTCAAAATGTTTCACCCAGTGATGAATGAGAAAGTTATTGAAGTAATACTTCTTTCTTTTAAAACATCACTATTTTTTATACTTATTCTAAATTAAATGATGATATGTCCATCATAGCACATTAATCGTTATTTAAACAATTGATAGTTCAAATAGAATACGTATTTCAATCGTCAATTGGTTTCTCATTAAATCAGCGTTTAGTACGGGTGGCGCATGAAGTAAAATTTCGAGTTTAGAAAAGCCTAATTTGGCTTTTCTAAACTCGAAATTTTACTTCATGCTTTGCCTGGGAGTGGATGACACTTGTTTTAGCACTAAAACAATTGATAATTGAGTATTATATCAATTATCAATTGTTTTAATGCTAAAACAAGTGCCATCCACTTTATTGTCGTTTTATTGACGGAGAAATGTTTATGAGGGTAAAACAGAATGTGAATTATGACACAAGTTAAAGAGGAAGAAGACGTATATTTGTATGTCAGACGTGAAAAGACAAGACAAATTTTAAACTAGCTATTTAATTATGAAATAATATCGCAGTCAAAAACGCTAGTTTAGAAAAGCGTGAAGTTCAAAATATACAGCACAAGTTTGATTTGACATTAATAAATTTTACAAATATTTATTTACTCTAAGCAAATCTCACGATTTAAAAATTCAAGCAAATTCTTTGGGACATAAAAGTAAACTTAAAACCCAATTTTTAGGCTTTCCTAAACTGGAAGTTTTACTTCATGCGCCATGCGTATTTAACACTGAATACACTGAAATATTGTGAACAAGTGAACTTCACTTGAAATCAGTGTTTTATACGCGTGGCGCATAAAGTAAAATTTTGAGTTTAAAAAAACTTGAAAATTTGGTTTGGTGCTTAATCTGGGAGTAGAAAAAACTCTCATTATAGCTTTAAATTGAACTTGAAAAAACGAAGTTCTGATCATTTATAGCATATAATTGGAATATGTATACTAACAAAAATCAAAGTAATATACAATCATTATTATACTCACACAATTTACTTACAATTGAATGCACTTACTTCTGATTTAGAGAAAATTAAATAATTTCAACGTATTTTCTTAAGATATTGTGCAAAAGTTAAAATTATACAATAAAATCAACAACTTTAGGAGAATACTTTCTTTGGACCAATTGTCAAAAATCAACAGAAGATCAAATTAACATAAAATTAATAGAATCTACACAGAAAAAGAAAAAAAAAAATATGGGCTTTAATTGAAAATTAAATATTCATACTTGATTACTTACAATATCAAACCAAAGTTAAAATTTTGTAAAAAATCATTTGTTTGAAAATTTTCTAAAAATCAAAGTTTCATACAATCAACATGAAATGTACAAAAGATACTTAGAATTAATTACACTTACATGTTGCAAAAAGAAATTATACTCTTAACGCATTTTCCTTAAATATTAAGACAGAGTTGAAATTATGCAATACTATCAAGGATTATAGGAGAGTGTTTTCTTTGGAAAAATTGTAAAAAAAAAATATTTTTTGTACAATCAACTTGAAATTCACAGAATTTACTTATAAATAATTTCATTAACATCTTATTTAACAAAAGTGACATTATCTTAACCCATTTTCTTAAAATATTAATCTAAATTTGAAATTATGCAATAAAATCAACAATTTTACTAGAACCTTTTTTTTCTTAAATTAAAGTTTTGTACAATCAACATGAAACTTACAGAATTTACTTAGAATAATTTCTACTTATATTTTATTTAAGAAAAATTAAATTATCTCAATGCATTCTCTTAAAATATTATACGATAGGGGAATCTTTTATTTGAAAAAATTGTAAAAAATTGACGTTTTATACTATCAACATGAAACTTACAGAATTTACTTAAAATTAATGGCTCTTACATCTTATTTAACGCAAATTAAATTATCTCAATGCATTTTTCTAGAATATTATACCAACGTTGAAATTATGCAATAAAATCAACGATTTAAGGAGAAAGTTTTCTTTGAAATAATTGTAAGAAGTAATGTTTATTACAATCAAGATGAAATTCACAGAATTTACTTAGAGGTAATTTTACTTACATCTTGGTTAACAAAAATGTAATTATCTTAGCGCATTTTCCTAAAATATTAAGACGAAATTGAAATGATGCAATAAAATCAACGATTTTAAGATCTTTTCTTTGAAAAAAATGTAATAAACTTAAGTTTTATACAATTAACTTAAAAGAAATCTTATTCAACAGAAATTAAATTATCTCAACGCATTTTTCTAAAATATTAAGCCAAAGTTGATATTATGCAATAAAATCAATGATTTTAGGAGAACCTTTTCTTTGGAAAAATTTGTAAAAAAAATTGTATGCATCCAACATGAAAATTACAGAATTTAATAACAATTAATTCCACTTACATTTTATTTAACAAAAATTAAGTTATCTTAACGCGTTTTCCCAAAATATTAAGTCAAAGTTGAAATTATGTAATAAAATTAACGATTTTAGAAAAAAAAAAATTTTGAAAAAATAATAAAATTGAAAGTTTAATACAATCAACATAAAATTTACAGAATTTACTAAGAATTAATTTCACTTACATCCTATTAAGCAAAAATTAAATTATTTCAACGCATTTTCCTAAAATATTAAGCCGATGTTAAATTATACAACAAAATCAACGATTTTAAAGGAACTTTTTCTTCAAAAAAATTGTAAAAAATTAAAATACCACTCAATCAACATCAAACTCACACAATTTACTTAAAATTAATTCTACTTACATCTTATTTCACAAAAATTGAATTATCTGAACGCATTTTCCTAAAATATTAAGACAAAGTTGAAATTATGCAATAAACTCAAAGATTTTAAGAGAATCTTTTCTTTAAAAAAAATTGTAATAAATTAGAGTTTTATAAAATCATTATGAAATTCACAGAATTTACTTAGAATAAATTTTACTTACATCTTATTCAACAAAAACTAAATTAACCTAACGCATTTTCCTAAAATATTCAGCCGAAATTAAATTATACAACAAAATCAACGTTTTTAAGGAAATTTTTTCTTTAAAAAAATTGTAAAAAACTAAAATCCCATACAATCAACATCAAACTTACACAATTTACTTAGAATTAATTCTACTCAAATTTTATTTAACAAAAACTAAATTATCTGAACGCGCTTTCCTAAAATATTAAGCCAAAATTGAAATTATGCAATAAACTCAACGATATTAGGAGAATCTTTTCTTTAAAAAAATTGTAAAAAACTAGAGTTTTGTAAAATCATTATGAAACTTACAGAATTTACTTAAAATAAATTTTACTTACATTTTATTCAACAAAAACTAAATTAACTTAACGCATTTTCCTAAAATATTCGGCCAAAGTTAAATTATACAAAAAAATCAACGTTTTTAAGGGAATTTCTCCTTTAAAAAAATTGTAAACACAATTTACTTAGAATTAATTCTACTTACATCTTATTCAACAAAAATTAAATTATCTGAACGCATTGTCTTAAAATATTAAGCCAAAGTTGAAATTATGCAATAAACACAACGATTTTAGGAGAATCTTTTCTTTAAAAAAAATGTAAAAACTAGAGTTTTGTAAAATAATTATAAAACTTACAGAATTTTCTTAGAATAAATGTTACTTACATTTTATTCAACAAAAACTAAATTAACTTAACGCATTTTCCTAAAATATTCGGCCGAAGTTATATTATACAACAAAATCAACGTTTTTAAGGGAATTTCTCCTTTAAAAAAATTGTAACAAATTAAAATCCCATACAATCAACATCAAACTCACACAATTTACATAGAATTAATTCTACTTACATCTTATTTAACAAAATTTTAATTATCTGAACGCATTTTCTTAAAATATTAAGCCAAAGTTGAAATTATTCAATTAACACAACGATTTTAGGAGAATCATTTCTTTAAAAAATTGTAAAAAACTCGAGTTTTGTAAAATCATTATGAAACTTACAGAATTTACTTAGAATAAATTTTACTTACATTTTATTCAACAAAAACTAAATTACCTTAACGGATTTTCCTAAAATATTCGCCCGAAGTTAAATTATACAACAAAATCAACGTTTTGAAGGGAATTTCTCCTTTAAAAAAATTGTAAAAAATTAAAATCCCATACAATCAACATCAAACTCACACAATTTATTTAGAATTAATTCTACTTACATTTTATTCGACAAAATTTATATTATCTGAACGCATTTTCTTAAAATATTAAGCCAAACTTGAAATTATGCAATTAACACAACGATTTTAGGAGAATCTTTTCTTTAAAAAAATTATAAATAACTCGAGTTTTGTAAAATCTTTATGAAACTTACAGAATTTACTTAGAATAAATTTTACTTACATTTTATTCAACAAAAACTAAATTACCTTAACGCATTTTCCTAAAATATTCAGCCGAAGTTAAATTATACAACAAAATCAACGTTTTGAAGGGAATTTCTACTTTAAAAAAATTGTAACAAATTAAAATCCCACACAATCAACATCAAACTCACACAATTTACTTAGAATTAATTTTACTTACATCTTATTCAACAAAATTTAAATTATCTGAACGCATTTTCTTAAAATATTAATCCAAAGTTGAAATTATGCAATAAACTCAACGATTTTAAGAGAATCTTTTCTTTAAATAAATTGTAATAAATTAGAGTTTCATAAAATCATTATGAAGTTTACAGAATTTAGTTGGAATAAATTTTACTTGCATTTTATTCAACAAAAACTAAATTAACTTAACGCATTGTCCTAAAATATTCGGTCGAAGTTAAATTATACAACAAATTCAACGTTTTTAAAGGAATTTTTTCTTTAAAAAAATTATTAAAAATAAAAATCCCATACAATCAACATGAAACTCACACAATTTACTTACAATTAATTCTACTTACAGTTTATTTAACAAAAATTAAATTATCTGAACGCAGTTTCCTAAAATATTAAGCCAAAGTTGAAATTATGCAATAAACTCAACGATTTTTGGAGAATCTTTTCTTTAAAAAAAATGTAAAAAAATTAGAGTTTTATATAATTATTATGAAACTTACAGAATTTACTTAGAATAAATTTTACTCACATCTTATTCAACAAAAATTAAATTAAGTTAACGTATTTTCCTAAAATATTAAGCCAAAGTTGAAATTATGCAATAAACTCAACAATTTTGGGGGAATCTTTTCTTTAAAAAAATTGTAAAAAATTGGAGTTTTGAAAAAATCATCATGAAACTTAAAAAATTTACTTAGAATAAGTTATACTTACATCCTATGCAACAAAAACTAAATTAACTTAACGCATTTTCCTAAAACATTAAGCCAAAGTTGAAATTAAGCAACAAAATAAGCGATTTGAGAAGTAATCAAAATTAAATCAGTTTTAAACCATTGATAATGGTCACTTCGTGTCCGAAATGTACATCTGATGGCGAATAAATTTGTGAAGAAAGGTTGAAAGTGTTTTATTTCAAGTTATTGTCATCTTTACGTAACTCACCCAAATTCATTTAAAATAATTAGCAATTAGAAAACTCAAAATATTTACAAACACTTGTGAAAATATTGTTGAGCATTTAAATAAAATCAGCACCTAAATATTGCTAAAAATGGTAATCAAAATTAAATCAGTATCTATTGATCAGGGTCAGGGTCACTTTTTGTCTGAAATGTACTATTAGTGAAGAATAAATTTGGGAAGAAAGGTTAAAAGTGTTTTATTTCAAGTAATTATCATCTTTACGTAACTCACCCAAATTCATTAAAAATCATTAGCAATTAGAAATTTTAAAATATTTACAAATACTCGTAAAAATAATATTGAGCATTTAAATAAAATCAGCACCTAAATATTGCTGCAAATCTGTAATTTTTTATAAAAATGCAAAACAATACACATTTTTAAAATTGAATTTGTGTTCAGTATTCACTGACGATGCCACTATGAAGCATTAGATGGCGTTAGCTATCGAAATCATTAATAGTATAATACACATTTTTAGCAATATTTAGGTGCTGATATTATTTACCCAATTAAATTCTACCTATCTGTAATAAGACTGTGTGAGAATGTACTTAATTTTATTTGCTGATTGGAATACAATTGCGGCCTTATCGTACAATTGGTAACAGTTTATTGGTGGAAACATTAATCCAGGTCGCGGGTGAATGCGCACCGACGAGGATTTAGTAAATGAAAACAATTTGAATGGGCGTTAATGTATTTATGGATTTGCGTGTATAATTTTTGGCCGGGAGATAATGCGGAATTAATCCCCCATTATTTCGGCATGAATTCATTATTCAAACTGGTTCGTTCATTCGGTGCTAATCTCCGCCTCCAATCGCATCCCTACCGAAGCCTAGGATTTTCGATTGATTTTAGCCAACATGAATTTTAAGATATTTTTATATAAACACAAAAACGTTCAATAATGTTTTTGAGAATATGTCAGTGATCACTGCTATATCTTTATTGATAAGATTATTGATTATTATTATTGATTATTGATTTCTTCGCCTGAAGAAGCCACAGAGTGGAAAAACAATTGTAGCGTTATTACAATATATATTTGAAAGTGTTTAAATTGTTTTATTTATATAAAAGTGTATACAGGGAGTTTGTCTTGTAAGTATACGCTACAAACCCGATGTATCCGCTGTAAATTTTCAAGTATTCGTTGTTTTTATAAAAACGCTTAATTTAAAATTTCAAACGAGTGTTTTCCACTCCCAGACTAAGCATGAAGTAAAATTTCGAGTTTAGAAAAGCCTGAAAATTTGGTTTGGTCGCGTAGCGCGAAGCGCGGAGCGGCCAAACCAAATTTTCAGGCTTTTCTAAACTCGACCAAACCAAATTTCTCAGGCTTTTCTAAACTCGAAATTTTACTTCATGCTTAACCTTGGAGTGGAAAACACTCGTTTAAAGCTGCAAAACACTCGTTTAAAGCTGAACACCTTTAAAAAAACAAATGCATATTGTTACTTAAAAGAAAAATTGCCTGTATGTATACTTGAAAGAAAAATTCCCTGTATATTTACTCTTATAAAATTTTATTTTATTTTTCAAATCCCCACTTACTCTTAGCATTACTTTAATAAATAGTTGTTTTTTTTTAAATAATAGATCTAGATTTTATATAAATATTTAAAAATATAATTAAACCATTGTTTTCCATTCCTAAGTTAAGCATGAAGTAAAATTTCGAGTTTAGAAAAGATTGAAAATTTCCATTCCAAAGTTAAGCATTAAGTAAAATTTCGAGTTTAAAAAAGCCTGAAAATTTGATTTGGTCGCGCAGCGCGAAGCACGGAGCGACCAAACCGAATTTTCAGGCTTTTCTAAACTCGAAATTTTACTTCATGCGCCACGCGTACAAGACACTGATTTTAGGCGAAGTTTACTCGTTCACAATATTTCAGTGCTTTCAGTGTTTAATACGCGTGGCGCATGAAGTAAAATTTCGAGTTTAGAAAAGCCTGAAAATTTGGTTTGGCCGCTCCGCTTCGCGGAGCGACCAAACCAAATTTTCAGGCGTTTCTAAACTCGAAATTTTACTTCATGCTTAGTCTGGGAGTGGAAAGACTCATTAGAAGCTTCAAATTGAACTTAGTTATAAAAATTAGGAATTTACGCAAATTAACAGCGTACACATCATGATATGTATACTTTAAAGAAAAATTCCTTGTGATTCATTGTACAAAATATACAATTATAGACTGGCTATCAACCATTTGTCTTTCTGTCTTGATGTCATAATTAAAATCCGATAGAAAGAAAACACTTAACTTTTTTACACGATTTTTATTTCACTTTTGTGGCTAGTTTCAATTACACGGTAATCATTGTCTTACTAAGTGTTAAAACGACTTAGTTTGACAATGATTACCGTGTAATTGAAACTATTCACAAAAGTAAAATAAAAGTGGTATAAAAAAGTTAAGTGTTAAAACAACTTAGTTTGATGAAACAACTTAGTTTGATGGCTTTGTAAAATGTAAATCTACAACAACGAATCTTATAGGTAATACACAAGATATATATGACACTATGAACGAGGGACATTAGGTAGATGTTATTTATGGTGATCTAACGAAAGCGTTCGATAAACTGGACCACAAGATTCTGTTTAATAAATTGTTATCCTTTGGCTTAAATCACATCATGAATGTTATCTCGTCATATCTATTTAATCGTCGGCAACTTGTGGAGATATACGGTCACAAATCCAAGTGGTACGTTGCATCCAGTGGGATACCTCAAGGATCGAATCTAGGACCTCTGCTCTTTCTACTTTTTATGGACGATGTGTCCCAGGCTCTCAAATATAATATGGTGCTTTACGCGGATGACATTAAACTCAATAGTGCTGTTAGTGTGATTGAAGATTGTGTGACGCTGCAGAATTATATAAATATTTTTACAGAGTGGTGATCTATTAATAAATTACCACTTAATATATCAAAATGCTCTGTTGTTACTTACTCGAGAAAATCAAATTTAATATTGTATCCTTACAAAATTAATAATATGCAGTTGCAAAGATTTACAGAAATAAAGGCCCTTGGTGTTATTTTTGATTGCAAATTGGCATTTAATGCTCATGTTAAATTATTAACCAAGAATTGTTACCGTATGGTGGATTTTATAATACGTAATTGCAGAGAATTTTCCAGTATAAAGATGTTACTTTTATTATTCAACACATTTATATTGAGTAAAATATCATATTGTGTGCTAATTTGGACACCAATGTACATGAAATATATTGACATGCTCGAAAATATCCAAAAGTAAATTCTTAGATATCTTTATTTTGTAAAATACCGTCAGTACAGTTTTGATATACCTTGCAGTGATCTTCTTACAAAATTTAAATTAATTTCTGTACATAACAAAATTATATTTATAAATATTTGCTTCCTCTATAAACAGTTGTATAATTTGATTGATGACATGAACTTTGTCAGTCGCCTTAAATTTAATGTTCCTCGAGTTTGGTCACGATTTATTAGGACTTTTACTTACAACACTCCAACTAATAATTATTATTCTAACTCTCCCATTATAAGAATATCACAGTTCTACAATAATTACGCGTATAATGTAGACATTTTTACGCCAGTATTTTCAGTATTTAAACTTATTGTTAGTGATTGTCTTAAAATATTATCTGCGTTACCTTAGTTTATAGTTTTCTTTTCATACTGTAGTAATTTGTAATATTATCCATATGTTGCTATAGTGTATTTATATTGTACTAATGATATGACCCTGTTATTGGACTTTTACGGTCTGTTGGGTTATTAAATAAATAAATAAATAGATAACGACTACCGTGTAATGGTAACTAGTCACAAAAGTTAAATAAAATTAAAGTGGTATAAAAAAGTCAAGTGCTTTCTTTATATCAAATTGAAAATGTACCACAAAGTGAACGCCTCCAAGATTCAAGAAATAATTTAAATCATTTTAAATTTCGAATTTCCTTACACACAAAAAGTAATAATGAGCCCAACACGTGTGTATATCGGCTCCGTGTTTCTGTCATTAAAATCATAGTTTTTTGAAATTTAACAAGTAGTGCAATATACCAATATGTGCAAAACAATTAGAGCTATCGAATGGCGTAAGTGAATTTATTATTTACTCTATCACAGAATAGGTAATAGCTCACAATTTGTTCTATTCGCATACAATCCGAAACGCTCGTCTCATTCCTCTTTTTTGTTTGTGTTTTTTTTCTGTATCGAATTATTATTTTTATTTACGGTTTGAATTTTAACAATCAATGAATCGATTGAATGAGTCATAATTACTAATCTTCCCCGTGTACTCTTGCCCTCCTCCTTACCGTTGCCCAGTCAACCTGTGTTATCGTTTTTATTTCAAAGTCGCCGCTAAGGGCACAGCTGGCGTGAAGTGAGTGTCCTTGTCTTAACATTGTCATTGTAATTACCTCAGGATGGACAGAACAAATTGTAACAAATGTAAAAAACCTGTTGTAAAATCCAAAGTTGAATGTTTACAATGCAATAAAGTTTATCATTTAAGTTGTTCGCTAAAAGTTAAAAAACCGGTATTTTTGAATAATGACGATTTTTACTGTTGCACGGACAATTTGCAACCGCCATCACCGAATCCATCAGTCGAACCGAATTCAATTAGTTCCCACTTCGCATTAAGCGAAATAAAGAACTCACTAGCGAGCCTACTCATACAATTTGAAAATCAGCGCTCTGATATCATTGATATAAAAACTGCTGTTGAATCTATTGAAAGTCTTAAATTAGAAAATCAGCAGCTGAAATCCACTGTCACCTCTCTTGAACACAGGATTGATATGTTAGAGCAAAATGCTACGTCAAACAGTAATTCGCTAATAAATGAATTAACTGACCGTCGCGCCCGTGAGACAAATTTAATTATACACGCTCTCCCTGAGCATGAACTGTCCAATGAAGAAACCACCGGACCAACAGACATAAATGCTATCAATTCTGTACTAGAAAGAATAATTCCAGATATTAGGGTTGTCTCTGCTATACGTTTAGGACGCATAAGCGAATCGCCGCGACCATTGAAGGTGATACTTCAAAATTCGTCACAGGTGATAGAAGTTATGAAGAATACTAAAATGCTGCCATCGCATCTAAAAATTAACCCGGATAGAACACCTCTGCAAAGAAAAGAGTTAAACGAAGTTCTGAACCAACTTAAACAAAGACAACAAAATGGAGAACAGGACTTATCTCTTAAATATATAAACCATCAACCCAGAATTGTTAAAAAACAACAGACAAAAAATGTTTAAACTCCCAACAGAACCGTACAAGCAATAACAAGAGCTTAAATTGCTACTATCAGAACACAAATAGTATACGTAATAAATTACAGGATTTGCATGATAATATTTGTTGTAACTCTTACGATGTTATATTTCTCACTGAGACTTGGCTGGATAACTCTTTTACTGACACAGAAATTCTTCCCCGCAACTATAATGTATATCGTCATGATAGATCGGATCGTATAGGGGGTGGGGTACTTATTGCTGCTAACGCCAAGTTTATTTCAAGAAAAATTTCACTATCTTTCTCTGATGATATTCCCATTCAATGTGTAGCGGTTGAGCTCCTAGGTGATATCTCTACCGTGAATCTTATGTGTATTTACATCCCGCCTAATCTTAACTCCTCAACCTATGAGAACATATTGGAGGAACTAGTTAACCAAATTAACACTTCTAAACCCACTGTAATATTGGGCGACTTCAATATCCCGGAATACATCAGCAATATAGAAAACATTGCAACTAATGTAAATAAACTAAGTACTTTTAATAATTTTATAAACTTCTGTAACTTCAACCAGTTTAACTATGTCCCAAATGGAAACGGAGTTTTGTTAGATCTCGTTTTAGCCTCAAATGATATAGAATGCATTGTTGAAAAGGAAAATGACTATTTAATTAAAGAGGATATACATCATCCAGCACTATCATGCACAATTTCACTGCCAACTAATATTTCAAGCAACTTTACTGGTGACATTTCTGGAAATTATAATTTTAGAAGAGCAAACTACCCATTACTCTACTCATATATTGCAAACATAAACTGGGATGCAGTATTAATCAACACTCATATTGAAGATTCCTGCAACATGCTCTATAAGCAAATATATGAAGCCTTTGATCTATATGTACCAACATTTAAAAAGAGTAGTAAAACTTCAAATTATCCTCCTTACTTTAACAAAATAATTATCTCCACTATTGCAAAGAAGAATAAACTGCGTCTGACTTATAGGAAATCTAAACTGATTGATGACAAAAGCAAATTCGTTATGGTCAGAAATGAGCTAAAAATATTAATAAGAAAAGCCAAAACCCACTATATCAGAACAGCGGAAGATAGAGTCAACACAGATCCGTCTAAATTCTGGAGCTACATTAATTCCCTAAAAGGGAACTCTAGAATTCCAGGTTCCGTAACGTATAAAGATAAACTGTATACTGAAGCTAGTGACATCGTAAACTGCTTTGCGGATCATTTCAACTCCGTGCACATTGCCAAAGATAATAAGAATTACAAGCAGATAGAGAAATATGCACACTTGGGAGATTTCAGAATTTCCGAAGAGTTAGTTATTACTCATTTAAAGAAATTAAGTTCAAAACTAACAATGGGATTGGACCAGGTGCCGTCGTTGGTGTTGAAAGACTGTGCTCATGTATTAGCCCCCGCTGTCTCCCATATCTTCAATCTTATATTGAAACGTGGCAGTTTTCCGGATGTTTGGAAAAATGTACGAGTGTGTCCCGTCTTTAAATCGGGGGATAAAAGCAGCGCAGAAAATTATCGACCAATTGCCATCGTTAGCAATTTCTCAAAAACCCTGGAATCTATCTTATGCGAGCATATAACTTCTCTAGTAAACAGTGATATATCTAGTGAGCAGCATGGTTTTCTGAGGCGGAAATCTACAACATCCAATCTATTACAGTTTACGCAATTTGTATCTTCAGCATTAGATAATAAACGCCAGACTGACGTGATTTACACAGACTTTAGTAAAGCGTTTGATACTGTATCTCATGGCATTCTTATAGAAAAATTAAATACTTTTAATATTAATTCAAATGTGGTCAGTGTGATTCAGTCATATTTATATAATCGGTTACACTTTGTTTATTATCAAGGATCAATCTCAAAATGTTATACTCCAACCAGCGGGATTCCACAGGGATCTAGTCTTGGCCCTTTGCTCTTTTTATTATTTATTAACGACCTACTTGGTTCTTTTAAATCGCAATGTCTACTTTATGCAGATGACCTAAAAATATTTAGTGCAATAAACGATGTCACTGATTGTATTAAGGTACAGGAGGATCTCGATGTATTAATTAGGTGGTGCGTCGACAATAGATTGTACCTGAACAAAAGTAAATGCTCCTTTATGACGTATTCTCGCAAGAAAAATAAAGTTGAGTTTGCTTATATGTTGGATGATCATGTGTTGAAGGAAATAACTGAAATAAAAGACCTCGGTGTAATCTTTGATTGCGGACTCACATTTAATTCACATATTTGTCAGTTGGTAAGGAACTGCTATCGAATTTTGGGTTTTATAATACGAAACAGCAAGAACTTTAGCAACCAAACTACTATTATTAGACTATACGTGTCATTCGTCATGAGTAAATTGAACTACTGTGCTCCGGTTTGGTCTCCCCATTATGACACATATGTCAATTATCTTGAGTCCGTACAGAAGAAATTCTTAAAATACTTGTTTTTTTCCTCACATGGGGTATACCCTGAAAGAGGTAGTTACGACGACTTAGTAAATTACTTCGGATGTGTAACAATTCATACAAATCATAAAATTGTCGCAGTTTTATATCTGTTTAAAATACTAAATAACTACATAGATGACTCTCTGACCTTGAATGATATTCAGATTAATGTCCCAAAGTCATCTATGAGAAATTGTCATACGTTCAGGTACTCTATTCCCAGTACAAATCACCACTCAAACTCCCCTGTAATTAAAATGTGCAAAATTTATAATGATATTCAAACCAGCTGTGATATTTTCGGTCAATCATTACATGATTTTAAACAAAGTGTGCTGCAACATTTTAATTAAGATTTATTCTCGTAATGATATTATTTGTTATCTTTTAAATATTTTTAATTGTCATATATATGTGTATAAATATCATACATTTATATTTGTGTGTTTAGTGTTTTATATTTTTATATTTAGTTCAATCTGTAATTTACACTTTTGTATTATTATTGAAATTGCTCTGTAATTGGGCTGTAGTCTGTTGGGCAATAAACTATTATTATTATTATTATTATTATCACATTCTATGACTTTTCTCGGACTTTCCCGGTTTTAATGATATTCAGTGATTTTTTTATTTACGTGATTTTCAGGCATTCGTCGATTTTATAATAGAGTTCAATCTAAAGTTTTGAACGGGTGTTTCCACTCCCAGGCTAAGCATGAAGTAAAATTTCGAGTTTAGAAAAGCTCCGTGAAAATTTGCCGAGGGTCGCGCAGCGACCCGAGACAAATTTTCGGGCTTTTCTTAACTCGAAATTTTACTTCATGCGCCACGCGTACAAAACACTGATTTAAAATGAAGTTCAAAAACACACAAATAATAAATGTGTCATTATCATTGTGATTAAATTCTTGTAGTCAACTTTTTTTGTATAAAAAGTAAAGAATAAACCGTATGGATTATTGAGTAGTAAACTGTAGAAAATTACGTTTTTCCCTCGAGCTGTTTGTCGTGATGAAGAAATCATCAGTATCTACCTTCCCCTTATTTACCTTTAATGGGCCAAAGAGCGAATCTGCCCTCCAGGAGGAGGCCGTTTCCATTGTGTGGGCGATAAGCGAAGAAAAAAAAAAACGACAGAATGATACCGGCGGCTTATTATTTGCTCTTTAGATGCCTTTTCTCCCTCGAGGATGATTTCTTTGTGCCGTTGTTGTTCGCGTGTGGGTTTGACGGCGCACCGGCGAAGGGCGGCACGAATATTTTATCCGGAATGACCTACCCAAAAATCGTTTGTATTCCAATCCTCGAAACAACTTTATTTTTTCTTTCTTTCGTATTTTTCTTAAATGTAAATATATATAAGCAAAAACACACACAGAGGTTTATCATTTAATGGAGATTTAAAATTTCATTGTCTATCCTGTAGACGTATGAAACACTGACGCAATTAAAACTACGCTCCTAAAAATGTTCCAAATATTCTTATGGATAATAATAATAATACTTTATTGGTGCTAGTAACAGTTGTTTAACACAAACCAGTGAAGAAAAAGGATTACTAGTTTTATTTAATTTAATATCATCTTCACGTAACCCATACCGTAATATTATTGTTTAACACAGGTCAAAGGATAGGGTATAATGTTTCAATACATTCTAATAATAAAAACGTATATCAAAGTGATGCAACTTAGTAGACAGAACTCTATAATAATAACAATAATAATAATAATAATAGCCTTTACTGTCCAACAGGATTTCATACTTACAGGACAATATAATAGAAGGTGAATGCATAAAAAATAAGTATTACAAGAAAAAGTAAATACAGAAAATTACAGGTATTAACAGTAGAAACAACATTTAAGTTACATTTTATATAAATAAATCATCGAAAGACTTTTCTGCGCAACCACACATTGTGAAGATCGGTGACCTCTGCAGAACACATGTCCTTGGTGTGGGCAGTCGGAATGATGAAGAGAATCTGGTTGATTGTTGAGGAACATTGAAGGGTATCCCGGAAAGTAATTGGGAGCAGTCGATTGTTCCGTGTATTAGTTTCCTGAGAATTGTGGCGCAGTGGTGGTCTCGTCTGCTCGATAATGCTATCATGTTATGCCTTTCAAGTAGATGTTCTTGATTCGCTTCAATAGATGGATAAGTACCGTCAAGTTTGTAAGACAAACATTTTAAAAATCGCCGATGGAGGCGTTCTAGTAGAAGGGAATGACTAATACTTGTCGGATACTAGACCAAGCTACAGTAGTCCAATTTACTTGATACAAAAGCGAAGTATAATGACTTTATAGCATCAGTATTTCGAAATTCACGAACGTTTCTCAGTATAAAACCTAATGATCTGGAGGCTGCGGAGCGAATAGCTTCAATATGGGTAGTAAAAGTGAGTTTCTTGTCAAAAGTAACTGCTAGGTCTTTGAGCAGTCAACGACCGACAGATAGTCACCTGAAATATGGTAAGTTCTTGTGAGAGCATTGGGTCTTTGACTGTAGTTTATAACGCTGCATTTGTTTACGTTGAGTTTTAAATTTACACGGGAGCACCAGTTAGATATGATATTTAGATTCGATTGCAGCGTTTCGACATCGTTCTGACATTGGATGCTCTGGTAAATTTTGAGGTCGTCGGCGTATGCTAACACATGGCAGATGAGCATCCCCAGCAAATCATTAATAAAAATGTTGAAGAGAAGGGGGCCAAGACTGGAGCCCTGTGCGACACCAATCGACGGTGTGAATTCAAAAGATTTAAAACCGTTGTAGTACAGAAAGCAAGATATGTTGTACAGGTAGGACTGTACAAACTGAGTAACCGCTGGCACAACCCCAAATGACCCAAGTTTCTCTAACAGAAGTTTGTGATTGGCCTCGCACATCTAAAGCTTCAGAAAGGAACTGCGAAATAGTAGCAAGATTTGTTAGTGTCG
The DNA here is from genome assembly GCA_932526585.2 of Philonthus cognatus. NCBI lineage: Eukaryota > Metazoa > Arthropoda > Insecta > Coleoptera > Staphylinidae > Philonthus > Philonthus cognatus. The sequence continues at coordinate 80,720,957 of OW052245.1, read as the reverse complement.
ACCGTCCTGGCATGAATCCAATGTTGATAGGGCGAGATGTAGGATCGCACGTTGTTAAAAATGTTATTATATAGCACTGTTTCCAATACCTTGGCGAAGTTCGATAGGATTGCGATGGGACGATAATTGCTTATTTGCGAGGCGTTGCCTTTCTTGAAGATTGGGCATAATAGTGTGCGTTTCCAACCTTTGGGAAATTCACTTCTAGATATTGAAAGATTAATAATTGATGTTAGAGGTTTTGCTAAGACATATCTGCAATCTTTGAGTAAAAAACTTGGAACTTTGTCATCACCCGCTGTGAGTTTGTTTGGAAGGGATGCCATAATAGATACAAGCTGTGCTTCATCTACTTTAGAAATTGTGAAAGAAGGACAGTTAGAATAAATGGTGTCAACGGTGGGAGTAGCATTACTGCAAAAGACATTTTTAAAGGTATCCGCGAAAACATTTACTATATCATTAGGTGTAAATTCACGATTTTCATCATATAACTTGCCAGGTATTCTCGTTGTCCCTTTCTTGCTGGAGATAAATTTCCATAGGTCCTTGGGGTTCTTTTTAACATTATTTTCAGTGTTGGAGATATAATTAGAGTACGTTTCTGCAATAAGGTGATTCGTTAGGTTGCGAACTCTCTTAAATTCCGCCAGGTATTTAGGATTTTTAGTTTTTAGCCACTTTAGTCTGTAGGATAATTTCGTTTTTAGGTTATGTTAATAAGATTAATAAACATATTTAATAAAGACATAAGGATAATAATAATATACTTATAAATAAAATTAGCTTAAAATCTAGATAAAATATTATAAATGGATAAAAAACAATGCACATATAAATAAAAGCTAAGTCACAATATATACAGAAAGTTTTATGTAACACCGAACATTTTCATAACTAGAATTTTTCTTCGAAGTATCCATATGCATATATTGCACATTTTCTGAGGCTCGGTTTATTAAAAGAATCCAATTTGAAGCTTTAAGCGAGTGTTTTCCACTCCCAGGCTAAGCATGAAGTAAAATTTCGAGTTTAGAAAAGCCTGAAAATTTGGTTTAGTCGCGTAGCGCGTAGCGCTACGCGACCAAACCAAATTTGCAGGCTTTTCTAAACTCGAAATTTTACTTCATGCGCCACCGGTACAAATCACTGATTCAATGAAAAGTTTAGCGGTGTGTTTTAAACTTCGTGATATGTCAGTGTTTTGTACCGGTGGCGCATGAAGTAAAATTTCGAGTTTAGAAAAGCCTGAAAATTTGGTTTGGCCGCTCCGCGCTTCGCGCTACGCGACCAAACCAAATTTTCAGGCTTCTCTAAACTCGAAATTTTACTTCATGCTTAGCCTGGGAGTGGTAAACACTCGCTTAAAGCTTCAAATTAAATTCTTTTAATAAACAAAGCATCGAAAAATGTGCAACGTATGCATATGGATACTTCAAAGAAAAATTCTCGTTATGAAAATGTTCAGTGTTACATAAAACTCTCTGTAGATAAACTAACTGCAAACAACTGTTTTTAGAAACAACGAAAATAGTCATACAAAAAGTCTTTATGTACGTCTAATAAAGTGTGGTGTCTAAAAAGTGACGGTAGAGTATCAATTAGGGCGTGTATTGCCCTTTTTTATAGGCAGACGTCCACACAAATTAGTAAATAATTGACCCATAGTCTCCATTTTTTGTCATCCCTTGATATCAACTCTAAGACCGCAAGTCCTTTCAGGGGTACATTATATCCCTATTATTACGATCCCGGATAAATTACGATAAATTTAATGCGTGATATTATGGTTCTTCGATTATTTATAAAATAAATTGGATCTTGAAGTACCGTACGATCATTTTAATTATAAATTAGAATAGGCGGGATTTTTATTGTGGTTGCCCAAAATGCTAATTGAATGATGGAATAAACTTGAGGTTATTGTGAACTATGTGTTAACAGCTGGCACTATTAGCTGTTAACACATTGTTTACAATAACCTCAAGTTCATTCCATCATTCAATTAACATTTTGGGCAACCGTAATAAAAATCCCGCCTGTTCTAATTTATAATTAAAATGATCGTAGGGTACTTCAACAAGGCCGTAGCCAGAAAAAAAAAATCATACATAACCAGTATATTGTGCACTTCAGAATATTTCAGTGTTTTATACGCGTGGCGCATGAAGTAAAATTTCGAGTTTAGAAAAGCCTGAAAATTTGGATTGGCCGCGTAGCGAAGCGGAGCGGCCAATCCAAATTAGGCTTTTCTAAACTCGAAATTTTACTTCATGCGCCACACGTATAAAACACTGAAATATCACAAAGTTTAAAATATACGGCTTTAGCAATCCAATATGTAGATGTGAACAAAACGTGAGTCAAATTCTGCTCTGAACAAATTGTTTAAAACAGTGATTATAGGCAACCCAATAACTCTAACGTATATTAGGTTGCATCTAATTGTTGTTGTATGTGTGTGTTTTTTTAACTTCACTGTAAATCAGCGTTTTTAAGCGTGGCGCATGAAGTAAAATTTCGAGTTTAGAAAAGCCTAATTTGGATTGGCCGCTCCGCTTCGCTACGCGGCCAATCCAAATTCTTAGGCTTTTCTAAACTCGAAATTTTACTTCATGCTTAGTCTGGGAGTGGAAAAACTCATTAGAAGCTTTAAATTGAACTTGGTTATAAAAAAACTAAAATTCCCTGTGATTTATTGTATAAAATATACAATTATAGACTGGCTAGAAATTGAATCTCGAAGTACCGTGCGATCATTTTAATTATAAAATTATAAATCTAAATAGGCGGGATTTTTATTGCGGTTGCCCAATATGCTAATTAAATGATGAAATAAATATTCAACTTGTTTCTCATTGATCACTTAATGAAACATGATTAAATATTGTAAAAAAATTAAATTTAAAATAAAATCCCTTGGTATGATTCACTAATTTTACGTCTTTATTCCTTGAAAATGGCTGATAGCCGAAACTAGTCGGAATAAAGACGTAAAATTAGTGAAACATACCAAGTGATTTTATTTTAAATTTAATTTTTTTAAAATGATGAAATAAACTTGAGGTTATTGTTATTAAAATTGGGGGAAGGGGTTAATAGTAAAAATATGGTTTTTGCTCTTACAGGGCCGCTTTTACATAAAAAAATTTAACATTTTGAAAATTTCGGGGGGGGGGGGTAAACCTCTATATCCCTCCACCCCTGGCTACAGCCTTTAGTGAGAATCTAATTTAAAAATCATAGCCTACTGTAATTTATATTCTAAATCCTGGGTCTCCAAACTATCTTCTTCGCGGGCCACAAATACAATTCTACATAATAAAGTCGGCCAAGATCCGATTAATTTTATAAAATTATGAAAAAATTAAGGAACAATTGTTACAATATTTCAAAATATGACATTTACAAAAAAAAATACAAACAATCGCGGGCCGGATTCATGCAAGTCGCGGGCCGGATTTGTCCCGCGGGTCATAGTTTGGAGACCACTGTTCTAAATCATAGCACGGTATTTATTATTTATTTAATTAATTATTTCGATAATTGAAATCGCAATTATAAAATTTTAATGAATTCCACGCCAAACAAAAACAAATATTTTATTCACTGGTAACGACAAACAAAACAACCCCCTGCCGAAAAACAGAGCCGCGCGTTAATTTCCGCCATAGTGTTATTTTATAATTTTCGAAACAGATTCGCCGAAAAATTGAATCGCACAAACAACTGTTGCTCGTCAATACGTTTTCCGGTTGATTTTTCCAATCGGCGCGGCGCGCCCGGAAATGTATTAAAAAAAGCGCTGTTGGAAAATAGGTATCTAAAGTCGTTATTATCCGGCATAAATCAGGCAGGCGAAGGGTACTGTATCGCACGTGCCGAGGTTTTTCCGCTTTTCCGCCGGCTGTAAACAATATTTTATATATCGTATATATATCTACGAACGGGGTCGCAGGAAATGGGAGTTATTGCTTTTCCACTACTTAACGACCGCGTAAAACGTGCTCGCAATAACTGCAATAAAATTAATAATTACTTAATGGCGGAAAATGGCGAAACAAACTGGGAAACTAAAAGTAAGCGACATAAGTGTGTAGAGGAAACACGAGGATTGTTGATGATCTATGAGAAATTAAATTATACCAAAGTCAAACCTGATAATTATATTTAGCATTTTATAAAAGAAAACATAGTATTTTTATTATTATTATTGCATGAAAAATGTATTAATTTCGGTACCTGCTCCTAAAGCAGTGGTTCTTAACCTTGTCAGAATTGTCATTTTAATTAAAACACTTAACTTTGTTTTGCAACTTTTATTTTTACTTTTCAGTGACTATAGTTTCGACTACAAGCTAGTCATTATCAAACTAAGTGACACACTTAGTTTGATAATGACTAGCTTGTAGTCGAAACTATAGTCACTGAAAAGTAAAAATAAAAGTGGTAAAACAAAGTTAAATGTTTTAATTAAATTGTTATGAAGATGTACCACAAAGTGAACGCCAATCAAATTAAAGAATTGTCAGTGTCAAAAATGGTTATTACGAGTGAAACAAAACAACTACAGTTTGGGATTTTCATGTCAGAAATTGGCAGAAAAAAAAAGAAATTGTTAATAAAGCTAGGGATGATGGATTTTGAAAATGTTTTAATGCCATCATCCCTAGCTTCATCTTATTCAACCATTTATTTTCTTTTTTTTTGCTAATTTCCGACATAATAATCCCAAACTGTAGGTGTTTTGTTTCACAACTGTATTGTTTCGAGTTTACGTAAAGTGATTAATCACAAATAGAAAGACTGTTATTCCTTACTTCACTTTTTATTTTTATGTTAGATGTACATTTCGAGACACAAGGTGCTCATTATCAATAACAAAGTTTGTTATTGATAATGAGCACCTTGTGTCTCGAAATGTACATCTAACATAAAAATAAAAAGTGAAGTAAGGAATAACAGTCTTTCTATTTGTGTTTTGTTTCACCATTAATTCAACGACGAATGCCAAAATCGCACCATCTATTCTTTAGTTAACCCTTAGCGGCCACACTTCACTCCTGTAACGTTGCGGCCATATGGGGTACTTTAATTCCCCACGCGAAAAAACTGATCTTAATTTTTTTATATGCTATACGATGTTGCGAGAAAATTTATGGACCATAATTAACATGTTCTTTTACTATATTTGCAGTTTGGAATGAGTTATATGTTGAATTCAGTCTCAAAAAAAATATGGGGACATACGACACAAATGATCGTTTGAAAAAAAAAATCATAACTCTTTTAATTTATAAAATAAAGAGCTAAAATTTTAGATTCTCGCAGAAAATATATTTAAATTTTATAGAAAAATGATGCTGTAGATGTTTACTGGGGTACTGAGAGACCCCATGCTTAGAAATTTGTCACGTGTGGCGCTGTTGAAGCTAAATTATTTCTAGTATGTTTCGCATGAAAAAGTTAAATTGGTTTACTGTCCGTTAATGTCGCGATCCTTGGACTCCATACAAAAATGGTGCACAAAGTGGGGAATCAAAATAATCCCAGTAAAATCCCAACTATTCTTTCCCTACCACAAAATCACTCCCAGATCACCATATGTGTCCCTTAATAACACTCCAATTCACCCAGTGTATTTCTGTAAATACCTTGGTATCCTATTCGACTCAAAATTATCCTTTAAATCACACAAACTCTCTAAAAAATCTAAAATAAAGACAAGGGCGCGGCACTTCAGAGGACTAACATACAAAAATCAAGGAATTGCTATTAAAACTGCAGTCTATATTTATACATCAATTTGTCGCCCCTTGTTGGACTATGGGTGCATCCTTTTTAACCAGATAAGTCCCTCCACTCTATATCATATCCAAGTAGCCGAAAGGTCAGCACTCAGAACCATTACCAAACTAAGGCATCCTAACAATCCTCTTCATAACCCTTCGAACGAACTCCTCTATAAAACCACAAAACTACCCTCAATAGAACAGCGTATACTTACCCTAGAAAGAGTGAAAGAGAGAGAGAGAGAGAGAGAGAGAGAAAGTGAAAGAGCGATATACATGCCCAAAGACTACATGTCAACTGACTACGACTTCGACACAACGATTGAAGTGGCCATCCATGGCCGCCATGATGTTGGAGCGAAGGTCAAGCAGTTACAAGGCTCCTCGATAGTTTGGTTCACTGACGGATCCAAAACTGAAAACGGAGTCGGAATCGGTATTACTGGCCCTCGATGCGAGTTATCAAGGGCCTTGGGACGATCCCCATCGATATTTCAGGCAGAAATCGAGGGCCTGAACATATGCGCCCACATATGCTTAGACAGGGGATACAACAAACAGAGGGTTTGCATCTGCTCAGACAGTCAAGCTGCATTAAAGGCAATAAGATCGCCTACATGCAAGTCTACATCTGTCTGGGAGTGCAAGCTATCCCTAAAGCAGCTGGCTAGGAACAACAGAGTCAAACTGGTCTGGGTTCCGGGACACGCAGGGATCAAAGGCAATGAAATTGCCGACAACCTTGCCAAGGAAGGGTCCAAAACTCCATTTGTCGGACCAGAACCTTACAGTGGAATAACTAAAGTCCGCATCGAGGGGATGATCCGGGAATGGGAAGATGCTGCCAAAAGTGCTCACCTGAGAAACACACCTGGTCTGCGGCAGGCGAAAAGGTTCATCGCCTTCTCTGCCGTAAGAGCCGGACAGTTTCTCAGGTTAAGCAGGGGCAACCTAAGGCTCATAACCGGCCTTCTAACTGGACACTGTCCTCTGAAGTACCACCTCACCAAGATGGGTCAGACAACTGATACCAACTGCAGGTTCTGCAACGAGGCACAAGAAACAGCAGAGCACCTACTTTGTGAATGCCCTGCCTTGTCCCTTCAAAGAGGGAACTACCTGTCATCGGCCACTTTAAACACCGAGGAATTGGTACACATTAACCCTCAAGTTATACTAGACTTCATAAGAAGTCTAGACATTGAGGGACTTAAGTAGGTCAGAGATAGTTACAAAAGATCTTTTAGGTCGAGGTAACTTCGAAAGGCCCAGAGGCCATACGACCCACCGACCCCATAACATAACATAACATAACATACCCTAGTAAATAGCAAATTCTCCACCAACCCTAACAATTTTGAAATTTTGAACAAATTCTGTATTCCCCAAAATCCTAACATCACGTCCAGATACAAGTTTCCAGCAGAAACACTTCACCAATTCATTAGCTCGTTTCATCCAGGCAGTTAAACAACCTACTGATTATTAATTTTGAAATAACAAATAGTACATTCAGACAGGGCAGAAAGACCGTTTGTCGATAGCCCAAACAGACTAACAAATTATTTATATGTTTATCAAAATATAATAAACTAATTGTAATTATATTTGAAATAAAACAACGCAGTTGGGAGGGTTTCACTTTTATTGTTGAACACTGCAACATGTTTCACCACACAGTGGCTTCATCAGGCAGATGAAAAAATACATTATTTTTTCATCTGCCTGATGAAGCCACTGTGTGGTGAAACATGTTGCAGTGTTCAACAATAAAAGTGAAACCCTCCCAACTGCGTAGTTTTATTTCAAATAGTATTATGGAGTTTTATCATGTATCCGCCTCATCAATTAAATATTTAATTGTAATTATTGTCGGAATGAAGATGTACTATATATATGGTTTTTTTGTTCAGTTTGGGTCTCCAATTTACATTAATTTTCTATACGCATACTGATACTCATAGTCCTTTAATATTGAATCTTCGTGGTTGTTTAAATTAAAAGACAAAAAAACGTAAACAAAGTTATGAAATATCATTATTTCACAATGTCATTAACTCTGTTATTATAGGAATAATTTTAATTATTATTAGACTATCACGATTTTATCATAATCAATTGACAGGTTCTTAACATTTTTAGAACTTGTTAACTGATTTAACCTACTTATAAAACAGTTGACAGGTTCTAAAAACTTTAAGAACCTGTCAACTGATTATGATAAAATCGTGATAATAATTCAAATCCTTCCTATAATAACAGAGTTGATGAAATTGTGAAATAATCATATTTCATAACATTGTCTACGTTTTTCTGTCTCTTAATTTAAATAACCACGAAGATTCATCCAGTGGAGTGGATTTTCGTTTGTAATCTCTACATCTCTTGAAGTATTTTCTTTTTAATCCGTACATTCCTCTGTTTTTGATCCGCGAAGCATTCACACGTCGCCCCTAGTTCTAATTTTCCCCGAGTTTTCATTCGACTTTGTGGACTTTAAGAAATTTCCGACCCAGTTTCTCAGCACCCGCGGTTTCCTATTACCCCCCTGAGGTGTAATCGCCGCAAATCGCCTCCCTTGAAAACGCAATCAAAACCCTCTTATTGTTTCCTGCCCGCAGACATATATTCTAATACCACAGCTTTCTTTAACATCACTTGTCAGTCAAATTAATCGGGCTGTAGGTTCCGGAATTTGTAATAAAGGAATTCCTGAATGGAGGCAACAATGGTCGAATATCCAAACAGACGGAGTGATGCAGATAGCCCTTCAGTAACACAAACCGCCCAGGTGCCGGGGCCTTAATTAAAGTGCGTAAGCTGAATGCCCCGGTTGATTACACTGCTTACTCCAAGGGGTGTGATTTATCCTTCGGTCATCATCTTCAGGCGTGTCATGTCCCTGTTTGTTTCACGTCAGCTTTGCGAAGGATGGGGGGTAATTGGGATTGATAGGCCGCAGTTTTTCATCCCCTCTTAAATACGCCCCAAGTCTGGGAGATAAAATTATACCTAAATCTCAACTCTCGACACCCAGGCCCGCCAGGTGATTCTGGCGAACGCCAGGTGCTACCGCGATTGTTATCTCCTTGTTCACACTGCCGGCGAGCTTTTCTTCAAGTTCCGAATCGAAACGCGCTGCATTCAACAGTTAACAAGAGGATGAGGACTAAGGGACGTCTGCTCGTACAATAAAAATGTCAGCCGATGTCTAGTCGTGTTTTTATCACTGTTGGAAAGGTCTTTCTATTATGCTTTAATGATTAATGGATCACATATGCTCCTTTTTTGTGTGTGTCATATAATACGATTTTCATTTATTTTGATGAATAAAAAATGGACCATTGAAAATCACATAGTAATAATATTAATAATAATAATACAGGGAGTATCCGTGTTCTAAATTCAGCCTATTTTCTGTAAATCTTTAGATTTTCCTTGTTTTTTTTTCTTAAGTTTAACTTGAAGCTTTAAACGATTGTTTTCCACTCCCAGACTAAGCATGAAGTAAAATTTCAAGTTTAGAAAAGCCTCGTGAAAATTTGTCGAGGGTCGCGCAGCGACCCGAGACAAATTTTCACGGGGCTTTTCTAAACTCGAAATTTTACTTCATGCGTCACGCGTGTAAAACACTACAATATTGTGAAATTTATGTATATTTAAACTTCACATGAAATCTGTGTTTAAGACGCGTGGCGCATGAAGTAAAATTTCGAGTTTAGAAAAGCCCAGAAAATTTGTCTCGGGTCGCTGCGCGACCCTCGACAAATTTTCACGGGGCTTTTCTAAACTCGAAATTTTACTTCATGCTTAGTCTTGGAATGGAAAGCACTCGTTTAAAGCTTCAAAGTGAACTCTTTTAAAAAACAATAAATGCGTTTTTTCTGTAAATCTTTAGATATTCCTTGTTTTTTTTTAAGTTTAATTTGAAGCTTTAAATGAGTGTTTTCCACTCCCAGACTAAGCATGAAGTAAAATTTCGAGTTTAGAAAAGCCCCGTGAAAATTTGTCGAGGGTCGCGCAGCGACCCGAGACAAATTTTCTGGGCTTTTCTAAACTTGAAATTTTACTTCATGCGCCACGCGTATAAAACACTAAAATATTGTAAAACGTTTGTATATTCGAACTTCACTGGAAACTTGTGTTTTAGACGCGTGGCGCATGAAGTAAAATTTCGAGTTTAGAAAAGCCCAGAAAATTTGTCTCGGGTCGCTGCGCGACCCTCGACAAATTTTCACGGGGCTTTTCTAAACTCGAAATTTTACTTCTTGCTTAGTCTGGGAGTTGAAAACACTTGTTTAAAGCTTCAAATTGAACTTTTTCAAAAAACAACGAATGCCTTTTTTCTGTAAATCTTTAGATATTTCTTGTATTTTTTTTTAAGTTCAATTTGAAGCTTTAAACGAGTGTTTTCCACTCCCAAACTAAGCATGAAGTAAATTTTCGAGTTTAGAAAAGCCCCGTGAAAATTTTCTGGGCTTTTCTAAACTCGAAATTTTACTTCATGCGCCACGCGTATAAAACACTAAAATGTTAAAATTTATTTATATTTAAACTTCACTTGAAATCTGTGTTTTAGGCGCGTGGCGCATGAAGTAAAATTTCGAGTTTAGAAAAGCCCAGAAAATTTGTCTCGGGTCGCTGCGCGACCCTCGACAAATTTTCACGGGGCTTTTCTAAACTCGAAATTTTACTTCATGCTTAGTCTGGGAGTGAAAAGCACTCGTTTAAAGCTTCAAATTGAACTTAAAAAATAACAAGGAATATCAGCTTATGCATACAGGGATTTTTTAATTTCATTATACAAATCCCTATGTATACCTAGACAAAAAACGCACTGTATCTTTATTTAAACAACAAATATAAATTGACGATGTCAAAAAGTAACTTCTTCAATTATTTAAAAAGAAACATTATGTTTTTTCCACTAGTTTTAAATAAAATCAATTTGTTGTTTTTGCGTAATGGTTTAAACCAGTGAATTTATTTGTTACATTTTACTCTAAGGTTCGTAATAGCAAACATTTTATCAAGTAATAATAAATATACTTGAATTTAAAAACCATATTTTTATATTTTACAACAATTATTCCGCAACACTTTTCCTTGTTTAGGTGAAGAACTTGAATTAGTCTTTGTAATACAAATTATTCGCGAAAATAATCGCGTTTTTTATATTTTTGAAATATCCTAGAATAAAACATTAAAAGTGCGATTCTTTTCTCAATCTGCAACAAGTTAGTCTTACAAAGACTATATCAAACACTCATTGAAACAACTACTTCCCGGGCTAATACCCCGACGGACATTGAATTATACAACAAGTGTTACATACAGTAACCTACTGCAAATGAACGGTAACGTGACCGCCAGTCTAAGGTGTCAAATTGTTTAGAGGGAATGGCAAAGCTATACTGATGAGAGATAAATCTCGAAACGCGTCTATAGATGGCCTGAATAATTTGACCCAAATTGTTACATTTGCAGTAGGTTACTGTATGTAACAGTAAACACTTGTTGTATAATTCAATGTCCGTCGGGGTATTAGCCCGGGAAGTAGTTGTTTCAATGAGTGTTTGATATAGTCTTTGTAAGACTAACTTGTTTGCAGATTGCGAAAAGAATCGCACATTTAATGTTTGAAGTATTCTGCAACCAAGAATTGGCAATTTCATTTATACTTATATCCTAGAATACTTGATTTTAGGTGGAAGTAATTTTAAATGATTCAGTTAAACCATGAAAACAAACAAAATCAATCCGAAATTAGTAAAAGTGCGATTCTTTATACAATCTACAACAAAATTTGTCTTACAAAGACTAAGTTGAACACTCATTGAAACAACTAATTCCCGAGCTAATACCCTGACAGTTATTGGATCATACAATCAAGTAGCAATTTTATTCAAATCTTCTCAATTAGAAGAATTACAAATCGATTCTGACTAGAAGAATCACAAATAGAATTAAAATATAATTACTTGAAAAATTTGGATAATATAAGTATGATGATATGTACTAAATCATAGGTTCTTAACCTTATTTTGCTTACCGCCCACTCTAAGAATTTTTTTTTCTACAGCCCCCAAATTATTTTTACTTACCATCTTTGGCGAATCTGAAACAGCTATTGCCACGATTATATTTTAACGTGTAATATTATACGCTCCCTAATTTTCTCTGGGTTTTCTACTGCCCCTCTAAAAGTCTCAAACGCCTACATTGATGCGATATCGCCCATGTTGAGAACCTATGATCTAAAACTTTCAAGAAAACATGGTTTAATGCCATTTGAGTCTCTCCACTAGTCAGGGAGACTCAAATGGCATTAACCCATGTTATCTTAAAAGATTTAGATTATAAGTTCTCAACATGGGCGATGCAAAAACTAGAAAACTAAATTTAATTTATTTTATCTAGAAAGGCATTTATCTCTTTATTTGTCCACACTTTCTAAAGCTCAGTTATTCGTTACTTTTAATTCCTATTTAAAATTTTACCTTTTAACAATATTCGATGCGGATTTTTGTATCAATTTTACTCTGAAGGTAAAGTAGACTTAAAATCATAAATTTGCCTACTTGTTGCATTGAGGTGGTGAAATTCTTGCAGTCACGTGGCGAAATTCTGTGGCCAGAAGAGTCTGTTGGAATTTTTTCTTGAAAAATTTGAGATATAGTACTTAGAACGCAAAGAAGCTTCACTTTTTGAGAATATTGGATGCAAATTTTCATATCAATTTTAGTCTGAAGGTAAAGTAGACTCAAAATCAGAAATTTGCCTACTTCTTGCATTGAGGTGGTAAAATTCTTGCAGTCAGGTGACGAAGTTCTGTGGCCAGAAGAGTCTGTTGGAATTTTTTCTTGAAAAATTTGAGATATACTAATTAGAATGCAAACAAACTTCACTTTTTGAGAATATTGGATGCAAATTTTCATATCAATTTTAGTCTGAAGGTAAAGTAGACTCAAAATCAGAAATTCGCCTACTTCTTGCATTGAGGTGGTAAAATTCTTGCAGTCAGGTGACGAAGTTCTGTGGCCAGAAGAGTCTGTTGGAATTTTTTCTTGAAAAATTTGAGATATACTAATTAGAATGCAAACAAACTTCACTTTTTGAGAATATTGGATGCAAATTTTCATATCAATTTTAGTCTGAAGGTAAAGTAGACTCAAAATCAGAAATTTGCCTACTTCTTGCATTGAGGTGGTAAAATTCTTGCAGTCAGGTGACGAAGTTCTGTGGCCAGAAGAGTCTGTTGGAATTATTTCTTGAAAAATTTGAGATATACTAATTAGAATGCAAACAAACTTCACTTTTTGAGAATATTTGATGCAAATTTTCATATCAATTTTAGTCTGAAGGTAAAGTAGACTTAAAATCAGAAATTTTCCTACTTCTTGCATTGAGGTGGTGAAATTCTTGCAGTCACGTGACGAAATTCTGTGGCCAGAAGAGTCTGTTGGAATGTTTTCTTGAAAAATTTGAGATATACTAATTAGAATGCAAACAAACTTCACTTTTTGAGAATATTGGATGCAAATTTTCATATCAATTTTAGTCTGAAGGTAATGTAGATTAAAAATCAGAAATTTGCCTACCTCTTATATTAAGGTGGCCAAATTCTTTGGTCCAAAGAGTCTGTTGAAATTTGTTCTTAAAAGATTTGAGATCTACTGATTAGAATGCGATTATTTTAAGTATAAATATGAATACGCTTTTCCTAGAAGAGTTCAGTTACAAGCTTTAAACGAGTTTTTTCTACTCCCAGGTTAAGCATGAAGTAAAATTTCGAGTTTTAAAAGCCTGAAAATTTGATTTATAAAAAAAAACATATATTTTCTGTGACAACCGTTAGTTGTTAATTGGCTAATTATTAAAACAGCAACATCTAAAATGGTTAACTTCGAATTCTCGCTATTTTCTATTTATGCTTTAGATTTTATTTTTCTTAACGTGATGACTCTATCATACAATAATTGAATCGTTTAGTTGGAAAAGGGAAGAGGTCCAATTAAAATCATGTGGACATGTACTCTTTTCCAACTAAACGATTCAATTGTTTCCAAGATTCTGAAATTTAAAAGAATCCGTGGAAATTTGATTTATTTACGATTATCTTATGCCAATATTTATGAAATTTTATGTGAATGTTAAGCAAATATTATCGTTTTAACAAAATAAAACCTTCTAACAAGTGCTCTCCACTCCTAGATTAAGCATGAAGTGAAATTTCGAGTTTAAAAAAGCCTTAAAACTTGGTTTGGCTACACGACCAAACCAAATTTTCAGGCTTTTCTAAACTCGAAATTTTACTTCGTGCGCCACGCGTACTATTTTGTACTATAATTGGTTTGGTAAAATTCTGCACTATTCTTTATGATTTCTATGAATATCTTATTATAAGTTTTCAGGCATTCATCAATTTTACAAAAGCATTCAATTTAAGGTTTCAAACGTGTGTTTCCACTCCCAGACTAAGCATGAAGTAAAATTTCGAGTTTAGAAAAGCCTGAAAATTTGGTTTGGTCGTGTAGCGCGTAGCGCTACGCGAACAAACCAAATTTTCAGGCTTTTCTAAACTCGAAATTTTACTTCATGCGCTACGCGTACTAAACACTGATTTAAAGTAAAGTATAAAAACACATACATCGTCATTAATTAGGGTACAACGGAATCAGATATCAACAAATTCTCAACGTATATCTCAATAAAACGCAAATCTGCCCATTAAGCGAGATTGATGCAATAACGCATCGTTACTTGTTATTAAATTACTAAATAAGTTTACTTAATATTTTGTATCAATTGACCGGAGTTGAGAATCCGTGAAGAAAAATGTAAATATTTTGTTATTCAAATATTTCGATTACTACTGATATTAAAAATAATGTTTTTAGTGTATTTTTGAAACTTCACAATTTTTCAGTGTTTTATACGCGTGGCGCATGAAGTAAAATTTCGAGTTTAGAAAAGCCCCGCGTAGAAAATTTGTCGAGGGTCGCGCAGCGACCCGAGACAATGATAATTCTGGGAATTATCATTAATGATACATTAAATTTTAAAAATCACGTACGTTACGTTGTATCGAAGCTAAAGCTGCATGTTATGGATTGAGAATATTATCGCGAAACACTAATATCTCTATAACAAAAATGTTTTATTACGCTTATTTCTATTCAAAATATAAAATATGGTTTGCTTTTTTGGGAAAACAGTACAGATGCTAAATCCATTTTTATAAGTCAAAAGCGCGCGTTGAAAATAGTTTTCAATTTAAAAAACGATACCAGCTGTAGAGTTGTTTTTAAAAATGGAAATCTCCTTACTTTCTATGCTATATATATATATACTTGAATACACGAAATGTCTATGGAAAAACCGACTGTTAGTTAATAAATCCCGCTTAGAGAGCATATATAATACAAGACATGGTATTAAGTACAACTTCCCAACGCACAGATTGAGCTTTTTTGAGAGGGGATCGCACAATACGTATATACAAATTTATAATCATCTTTCTCCCAGTGTTAAAACTCCGGACGGCGGCGCGCGGAGTGCACTTCTTGCCTCACGCTGCAATTTCCTTCCCCGCCTCTCAGAAAAAAAATCCGCTCAGAGGTTGTTATTAAACGGAAGATAACCGTGGTTCTCGTGCTCGTTGTCTTTATTTCATATAGAATAAAAAAAAAACACTATGCGACTTTTTGCTATTGCTAGAACCAAACAGTATGGAAGAATACTTCAGTCATACTAGAATATAAATAACTATTTTTTCTATATTTTGTTTATTTGACTTGTTTCATGTCTTACAATGTACAGAGAGTTTCATGTAACACCGAACATATTCATAACGAGAATTTTTGTTTTAAGTATACATATGCAGAAGTTGTACATTTTTCCACGCTCGGTTTATTAATAGAATACAATCCGAAGCTTTAAACGAGTGTTTTCCACTCCCAGGCTAAGCATGAAGTAAAATTTCGAGTTTAGAAAAGCCTGAAAATTTGGTTTGGTCGCGTAGCGCGAAGCGCGGAGCGGCCAAACCAGATTTTCAGGCTTTTCTAAACTCGAAATTTTACTTCATGCGCCACCGGCACAAAACACTGATTCGATGTAAAGTTCAGCAGTGTGTTTTAATCTTCGTAATATGTCAGTGTTTTGTACCAGTGGCGCATGAAGTAAAATTTTGAGTTTAGAAAAGCCTGAAAATTGGTTTGGCCGCTCCGCGCTTCGCGCTACGCGTCCAAACCAAATTTTCAGGCTTATCTAAACTCGAAATTTTACTTCATGCTTAGTCTGGCAGTGGAACACACTCATTTTAAGTTTCAAATTGAAGTCATTTTAAAAAAGGTCACGATTATCTAAAGATTTACGGCATATACGCTGTAATTGGGACATTGAGGCATTAATTGCAATTGATTAGCTACAATTTGTAATGGTCATATAGGCAACCCAATTTACACATAACCTAAAAATTAAAGGTGTCTCTGTATGTAACTTAATGTACAATATGTAATATAATATAATAAATGATATTATTATTATTATTATTATTATTTAAGCCAATAAACCAAACAATGATTATCGGCGACCCAATACCATTCATGTCAACTGGGTTGCCATAATCAGCCCGTCAGAAGTCAAACTATGTTAAACTATGTGTTATATGTTACTATGTTATACTTAAAATTTGTCTACCTGCAGTATCTAAATTGAATGTTTCAATAATAAAAACATTCAATGGGTAAATTTTAATATAATTCAATTTTAATTTTCAGACAGTGCATATGGCCCACGCGCTCCGGCGCATTTCCTACGCAACGTGTGATCCCCAGCAGTTGCTCTTCAGCTTCTTAGCGAGGGAACCAAAGGGCCACTTCAGCCTCCAATACTGCCACTCCTTCATAACAGAAACGTCACAGCAGGCAAGTAATAAAAATAAAACCCCGCACGCAAACACAAAACACGACACCAGCGAAAAAGTAAAACTAGAGGAGAGCGAGAGAAAAAAAAAACATAGGGGGAAAACCGCACTAAAATCCCCGTTCCAAAAACGTTCCGGTAGCTTGTTCGCCGCGGGCCATGGTGATTTACTCCGTTCAAATTATAGCCCTAACATTCACATAAAAGCAACTTTGCTCGGTTATATAATTTACTGTCCGGACGGCGGCGCGCGGAGTGCACTTCTTGCCTCGTGCTGCAATTTCCTTCCCCGCCCCTCAGAAAAAAAAATCCGCTCAGAGGTTGTTATTAAACGGAAGATAACCGTGGTTCTCGTGCTCGTTGTCTTTATTTCATATTTACCAATTTAATTGCCCACCATAAAACCCGGACAAGCGTTTTCTTCTATTATCGCCCATTGCATGAATGCTGGCCAATGCTGGGAAAACTGTAAAATGATTACCCGGCTCGTAACTGGATAACGGCATCAGCTAAATAAATGCAGATTATATGCTTTTACCACCCTTTTTTCATCTGGGCTAGCATTAAATCCTACCTATCTTTACTTGTAATTATTGGGAAGTGGATTACTCATTACTCGGTCGAGTTATTCAAAACAGCAGCATCAAAAATAAAAATTGCCATAATGATGCTTAGAGAAGACGGCACTTAAAGAAGAAAAGGGAGAACTACTCTAAAGCTTGTAATTGATTGATAAGGCTGATAAATGTTGAAAGTTCATCTTCACTTTTATATAAATAAAAAAAAATAATTTAAAACTTTCAAATATATATTGTAAACTCGCTACAATTGTTTCGCCACACTGTGGCTTCTTCAGGCGAAGAAATGATCATCATTTCATCATCATTTCTTCGCCTGAAGAAGCCACAGTGTGGCGAAACAATTGTAGCGAGTTTACAATATATATTTGAAAGTTTTAAATTATTTTATTTTATTTATATAAAAATCTAAAGCTTGTATTAGATGACACTATTTTTTTGTACAAGAAAATAGTATACTAAGAAGAATGGTTGTAGTTTGAAATAAATAAATGTTTGAAATCAAGAAACAGAATAATGCTTTATGAATAACCTTGTATACTATTTTCTATCATGGTGTAATACACAAAATATGACTAAACCAAATAGAACATGTCCTTTGCATTATACAAAACTGTACAAGATTCGAATTTAGTCATATTTTGTGTATTACACCATGATAGAAAATAGTATACAGGGTTATTCATAAAGCATTATTCTGTTTCTTGATTTCAAACATTTATTTATTTCAAACTACAACCATTCATCCTCTTCTGCGTAATTTATGGCCTCGGCTACTAGGCCCTGTTGACCAGTCACAGTAATTTTGTATAATTTAATAAATAGTTTAATAAATAGAGTTTCGCTATCCCCGAGGAAAGGAAAGGAATTTACGGAAAATACACACGTAGTTGCAAGGATGGGTAATAAATGAAAGAATTGTCAGGATATAGGTGATTGTAAAGGATGAAACAGATAGGATGAAAAAGGATTTGTGAAACAACCACGTGTGGGTCAAACGCGAGCAGGGATGGAACGCCAGCCACGCTCGACGTCCGCTCCGTTCGGGGTCCAGAAAGGAACTCCCAAACTACAACCATAATTCCAACTTTCTTGGATAGACAAAAGTTTAAAATTTGAACAGACCAGGCAGAAGTTCCAACCACGACCGCATTGGCGCTGTTACTTGTCATGTTAATTTTCTGTTATAAAATGGCGACAGAACAAGAAAAAGCATTTTGTGTGCTGCAGTTAGCAAAACTAGAGTCCATTATTGAAGTTCAACGTGCTTTTCGCCGTCAGTTTAATGAACAACCGCCTCGTCTTGAGTTGATTTACCAGTGGTATCGAAAATTCGTAGACGATGGTTGCATCTACAAACAGAAAAGCACGGGATGTCCACGCACTACGAATGAAAATATCGGGCGTATTCGCACAGTTTACAAATAGGAGCCTAAAAAACCTCTCTTGAAAATATGCGACATTGAACTGTTGAAGCTGTGAATTTATTTATTCATTAATTAACGGAGGCCATTTCATACAGAACAGTTACAATAATATTACAAATATATAAACATATTACAGACATTTTAAAAAAATCCTAACTATTTTGCACTGAGTGCACGACGCAAAAAACTTAGAGTTCCTACAAATATATCAAAACCTGTGCGAGCGATAAATTGATTAGCATGCCTATAACTAGCTGATTTGTTTGTGGCAAGAAATGAGCCACTGTTTTGATATTTGTCGTGTAACATATGATCATATTGAATGCATAAAAATTGAACGTTTCTCTTTCCAGGAACGTTAGAATTGTGTTTCTATCTTTTGTTGTTTGGAAGAAATAAATGTTTGAAATATGTTCCTTAATTTTGAATAACCCTGTACTATTTTCTTGTATAAAAGAATAGTGTCGTGTAGTACAAGCTTAACTCGAAAAAGGGACTGTATTAAAAACTCCTGTTTTTCAAATCTAAATTACTGCCAATTCCATGTATAATTATGGTAAATTATTCATTAAAGAATAGTAATGTATATGTATAATTACTTAGAAACCATGGAGGGAAGTAACGGTCGTACTTGTTGGGAAAACACAAAACTTTGTAACGGGGTAATCGACCACTAATGATAGGCTAGTTGCTTAATCCAATTAATTTATTAATTTCCGAGCTTTCGGAGCTTTTTGGCTCCTTCTTCAGGGATTTCACTACAATAAAATGATACAAAAAATAAAAACCGTAATTTTTTACAGAACGGTGAGTTAATTATTGAAAAATTATTGAAATGAAAATGGCGTGAAATGATTAATATGGAGTGACTTTATATAACATTGTTTTAAGTGAAAATGAGATGATGAAATATGATTGAAAGTGACATGAAAGAATATAGATTAGTTAATTACATTTATAATTATACATGGAATTGGCAGTAATTTAGATTTGAAAAACAGGAGTTTTTAATACAGTCCCTCTTTCGAGTTAAGCTTGTATTACACGACCCTATTTTTTTATGCAAGAAAATAGTACAGGGTTATTCAAAATTAAGGAACATATTTCAAACATTTATTTCTTCCAAACTACAAAAGATAGAAACACAATTCTAACGTTCCTGGAAAGAGAAACGTTCAATTTTTATAAACGATAAAATAACATTTTACAGGAATTTATCGGTTACTAGCTACCTGCTTTTACTATGATTATGTTTTTCTACCTATTACTTCTGTGAAACAAGGAGCGCACTAGAAGTAGCTTTGCTACTGGATCAATTAAAATAAAATAAAGATGCTAATGAAAAGCGTGTTGCCATAAGAAGTAAAGGTGCGTGTGTTGCAAAATCGGTATTAATTCTCGGAAATACTTTTATCCTCCATCTTCTCTTTCGCGTGCGTTTTCCCCTATTTTCCACTGAAACAGCGCTTTTTCCGCGGATGGAAATTAAGAGTCCTCCCCGCGAAACAATTTGCGACCCGCCGAAAGATTTTTCCGCACCTCGAGCAAATTTAATTATACTGTCCCCCTCTTACACCAATCTTAAGATTAAATTGTTTTCTTCAAGATATTTAATCAAAAAAATAAGTCTAAGCAATTAACTCGCAGCTTTACAATTAAATAAATGGTTTTTGTTAATAATTGTCCCTCCTTATTATATAAATATTGTTATCTCAGATCATTATTATCAATAAAAATAATATCATTATTAATAATAGTATGTTAACGGATTCACCTTTTCTACAAAATGTTATTTTTTTGCTAATCATGTGTTTATAAGTTAGATTGATGCATTTACAATCATTTATTAATAAACGCTATCATTGGATTACTATTCATTAATGAATAATTTACCATATAAGGTAAAACCGCAAATTTTTGAAAAAAATCTCATCACTGTCAAATTTTAATTGGCGGTGACAGGTGATTTGGTTAATGAAATTAAAAAATTATTGCTAAATTAGTATTATGAATACACTGCTAAAGCAGAATTAAAACTATTCTGCTAGATATAAATATTTCGAGTTTCACAATGTTTCAATGTTTTATACACGTGGCGCATGAAGTAAAATTTCGAGTTTAGAAAAGCCTAATTTGGCTCGGTCGCTCCGCTTCGCTACGCGCCCGAGCCAAATTTTCAGGCTTTTCTAAACTCGAAATTTTACTTCATGCTTAACCTGGGAGTGGAAACCCTCGTTAAATGATTAATCAGAAACAAAATTGCAAATGTTCAAAATGATCAGAAACTATTCAAAATGAATGGAGTTTAATTCAATAAAATAAATGTAAATCTAATGAAAATTTAACGTTGATTTGATATTTCGGAATATTCAGTAAAGATATTCAAATTTTAATTAAAACTAATCAAAGTTTATTCATTTCTGTGTAGATCCTTAGAATTAAATGTTGATTTGATAAAGAGTTAATTTTTGAAAACAATGGTGTTTTAAAGAAAACATTCTCCTTAAGTCGTTGATTTTATTACAATCATTTCAACTTTGGCTGAATATTTTAGTAAAATGTAGCAAGATCATTTATTATACATAAATAAATATTTCGGATATCTTTTTTGCTTCCAATTTTGTATTTTTCTCTCTCCTCTATTGCTCTTGTCATTGCTTGATCCCACATTGTTCTGGATGTTCCTCTGTTTTTTTCCCTGTGTTTTAGCTTCCCATATTCTTTTCACTTGTCGTGCTTCCTTCATTCTCTGCAGATGTCCCCATCAGTGGAGCTGTCTTTTTTCTATGAAGTCTAGTGTGGATTGTATTCCTAGATTATTCCTTATTTTGTGCTCTTCATTCAATCTCTTTTTGTCACACCTCTGGCTCTTTTTAGAAATTTCATTTAATATTCATCTTATAAAATATAAGTGCAATCAATTCTAAGTCAATTCTGTGAAGTTTATGTTGATAGTATAGAATTCGAATTTTTTACAATTTGATCAAAGAAAACATTCTCCCAAAATTGTTTATTTATTGCATAATTTCAACTTTGGCTGTATATTTTAAGAAAATGCATCAAGGAAAATTGATTTTTCTTTCTACAGGGTGTAAGTGAAACAAATTACAAGTCAATTCTGTGAATTTCATGTTGATTGGATAAAGCTTTGATTTAATAAAAATTAAATAAAACATACGGAATTGATTTGTTTCATTTTTTTTTACAGTAATTTTGTATAATATTATATATATATTAATATAGAAATATTAAAACTTTCATTGTAGACAATGAATTTTTATTCATTTCTGTGTAGATTCTATGAGATTTAGGTTAATTTGATATTCCGTTGATTTGTTACAATCTTCTCAAAATAAAATTCTCCGAAAATCTTTCAATTTATTGCCTTGTCAACTTTTGTTAACCATTATAAAATACTTTAATTCTCTGTGAAGCAAGTAAATTCCATTATAGCCAAAGAATGCATTCTTCCAAAATTGTTAATATATTGCCTAATTTCAACTTCGGATGTATATTTTAAGATTATGGGCAAGAACAATTTTTTTTTTCTATTGGATAATTGAAAAATACACAGTTAAATACATTCCAAGTCAATTCTGTGAATTTTCAGTGGAGATATAAAAATTTCCATTATAGCCAATGAAAGTTGATTCATTTCTGTGTAGATTCTATGATATTTATGTTAATTTGATATTCTGTAGATTTTTTATAATTCTCTCAACATAAAATTCTCCTAAAATCGTTTAATTTATTACATAATTTCAACTGTTGTTTACCATTTTAGAATACTTTAATTTTCTATAAAGCAAATGCAAGTGCAATCAATTCTAAGTAAATTTTATTATAGGCAAAGAAAGCATTCTCCCAAAATTGTTAATTTATTACATAATTTCAACTTTGGCTGTACATTTTAAGAAAATGCGCCAAGAAAAATTTGATTTTTTTCTATAGAATGTAAGTAAAATACATTTCAAGTCAGTTCTGTGAATTTCATGTTGATTTGATAAAGCTTAGATTTTTTACAATTTTTTTAAACAAAATAAATCGCGTTTTTTTGCAAAATTTCAAATTAGGTTTGATATTTTGGAAAATTCAGTAAAGATTTTGAAATATCCATAACAAGCAATGACATTTTATTCATTCCTTTATAGATTATACGAGTTTTAGGTTGATTTGATTATCCGTTGATTTTTTACAATTCTTTCAAAATAAAAACTCTCCTTAATTCGTTCAATGTATTGCATAATTTCAACTTTGGTTTACTATTTTAGAATAATTGAATTTTCTGTAAAGCAAATACAAGTGCAATTAATTCTGAGTAAACACTTTTAGCAAATAACACACTTGGTTAAGATTTCACTGTTTATTACTTGACACTGCAACAACTGTTTCGCCACACAGTGGCTTCATCAGTCAGATGAATGATGATGTTGATTATCATACATCTGCCTGATGAAGCCACTATGTAACGAAATAATTGTTGTAGTGTCAACTAATCAAGAGTGAAATCTTAATCAAGTGTGTAATTTATTAAAAGTTTTGATATGGAATTTCACTAAGTAACAGCCTCAGCTATTAAATTCTAAGTAAATTCTTTAAATTTTATGTTGATTGTATGTAACTTGATTTTTTAATACAGTGAATTTTCCTTTTAGGTAAACATATGCATAAGCTGTAAATTATCCGAAATTCGTTGTTTTTTCAAAGAGTTCAATTTGAAGCTTTCAACGAGTGTTTTCCACTCCCAGACTAAGCATAAAGTAAAATTTCGAGTTGAGAAAAGCCCTTTGAAAATTTGCCTGGGAGTGTAAACCCTCGTTAGACGACTAATTAGAAACTTATTTCGAAGTTTCTTTTATTGTAAAATTTAATACATAAAATAAATTTGTTGTTTAAATTCAGAACTAACAGAAATTCGTGTATACAGGGAGTTTTTCTTTTAAGTATACTTATTCCAAATTCAGTCTATTTTCTGTAAATTTTTAGATATTGCTCGTTTTTCTCTAAGTTCAATTTGAAGCTTTAAACGAGTGGTTTCCAGTCCCAGATGAGGCATGAAGTAAAATTTCGAGTTTAGACCCGAGACAAATTTTCTGGGCTTTTCTAATCTCGAAAATTTACTTCATGCGCCACGCGTATAATACACAGATTTCAAGTGAAGTTTGAATATACATAAATTTCATACTAGTGTAGTGTTTTATACGCGTGGCGCATGAAGTAAAATTTCGAGTTTAGAAAAGCCCAGAAAATTTGTCTCGGGTCGCTGCGCGACCCGAGACAAATTTTCACAGGGCTTTTCTAAACTCGAAATTTTACTTCATGCTTAGTCTGGGAGAGGGAAACACTCGTTTAAAGCTTTAAATTGTACCAAAAAGAAAACAAAATAGGCTGAATTTGGAGTATGAATGGAGGAGAAATACTCCCTGTACACATGAATTTGTGTTAGTTCTAAATTTGAACAATAAATTTATTTCACAAGTTAAATTTTACAATAAAAGAAACTTTAAAATACGTTTCTGATTAGTCGTCTAACGAGGGTTTCCACTCCCAGGCTAAGCATGAAGTAAAATTTCGAGTTTAGAAAAGCCTGAAAATTTGGTTTGGTCGCGTAGCGCGAAGCGCGAAGCGGCCAAACCAAATTTTCAGGCTTTTCTAAACTCGAAATTTTACTTCATGTGCCACGCCTATAAAACACTGACTAAGTGAATTCTTGAACTAACTGGGTTGGAGTAAAATAAACTTACGATGTCATACAAACAAAGTTAATTGTTAAATTATATTTGGGCCAGAATTTTGCTTTCCACGCTGTTAAAATGTAAACAAAAAAATAATTTCAGTACCTGTATTATTATTATTATTACTATTTAAATATGATTGAAACTTTCAAGTTTGTTATTTATTCAACTCATTCAACATTAACAACATTTAAATTCTTTTCGGTTTTGGATAATTTAATAAATTCTACAAACAGCGATTGTGTTTTTCTTCACAAATTTCTCCTCCTAACTTTTTAGAAAGATACAAATCTCAGTTATTTATTATTTCCCGTGATTAAAAAAACTGCCGTCAATAGATGGCTTAAGACTTTTTCTCTAAAATCGCCTAAGATTCTTTCAATTAATATACATTCCCTGTAATTTATTCAATTTATTTGAATTTCCTGTTGGTTCATTTAGTTTGGTGAGAGAATAATTTGACCTGATGGCAACATGCATATAAATTATGCATAGAACAGTAAATCTGTCGTGTAACTCAAATATTCACTGTATAATTCAATATCTGTCGTCGTATTAGCTCGAGAAGTTGTTGTATCAATGAATATTTGGAGGATTGTCTCAATGAGACTAATTTTTTGCAGAAAGGCGATATAAATTTTAATTCGTTTTTATATTCAGAAAAATACCTGTATGTTTTTGAGTTTACGTGAAGTGATTATTATACTAAAAAGACTGTTATTCCTTCCTTCACTTTTAATAAAAAGTGAAGTAAGGAATAACAGTATTTTTGAGTGTAAGAAAAATACGTTGAAAAATGAGGTAGGTGCATTTCTAAAAGCTATTGGTTTCAAGTATCTAACCAAATTTCATCAGACCCTCCCGATTAAGAATAAACGTTTCATGCGGGAAAATACTGTGATGGACACACAACGATTTTTTTGTTATAAATTAACATGTTGAAAAAAATACTCTCGTGTTTCTGCGTTTCTGTATAGTTATTACCAGTGTCCTCAGCTCCCGATTTCCTGTTTTTAATTAGCGGTGGAAAAACTAGCAAAATACACACACTCACACAAAAAAACGCCAGTAATTCAACGTGTGCCGTGTGTTCAGTTTTTGTGTTAACATTTTCCGCGACACGCGAATGTATAATTGTCCGTGTTGTTAGTGTGCTTCTCCCCTTAATTGCTTTTAATTGCACCAGCTGTAATCCCCATTAAGCACTTCTGAAATGAAATGTATATTTTGCATTATTTATTATTTCGAAAAAAAAATCATCTACTGTTTCTTGTAATATGAAGATGAAATTGTATTAATGTATATTTTGCATTATTTATTATTTAAAAAAAACTCATCCGCTACTTCTTGTAATATGAAGATGAGTGTGTTAATGTATATTTTACATAAAATTTGAAATAAAAACACTTGGTTTGTTTCACTAACGTTTTACTTATTATTCCGACTAGTTTCGGCTTCTAGCCATTATCAAGGAATGTACATTCCTTGATAATGGCTAGAAGCCGAAACTAGTCGGAATAATAAGTAAAACGTTAGTGAAACAAACCAAGTGTTTTTATTTCAAATTTTATTTTAATCATGTTTCACCAAGTGATTAATGAGAACATTGTGAAAGATATATTTTGCATTATTTATCATTTAAAAGAAAACCTCCACTATTTCTTGTATATGAAGATGCATTTGTTCATTTATATTTTGCATTATTTGTCGTGTAAAAAAAAATAATCCACCACTTCTTGAAATATGAAAATGAATTTGTTAAACAACAAGAACAGTATGCAGCAGGGATGTCGACCAGTCAGAAATTCACGTTTGGAATAAATGTCACAAAAGACAATTTCAATTTCAATTTATTGATGTTATAACAAAAGTTTTACACAAGTCAAGTTACAATAGATAAATAATAAATAGATGTACAAAAAAAAGTGTATAAAATACAGAAGATACATTAACATGTAGTCGAACAAACAAAAATGGTACATACAGATTAAAATAGACAATATGCAAGAGTATAGGTCCAAAAATAAAGTGTTAGATGTCATTATCAAAAAAACTCATCTGTGCTGAAATAAGCATGCTCGAGAAGAAATTCTTCTAGCACTTCTCAGAATTTATTGAGCGGAAGATTTCGTGCGCTATGACTAAGGTGATTAAAGAACTTAGTGCCGTGATATCTTGTTCCAGTTAGGGATCTCTGTAATCTCGATTGTGGCAAATTCAAGTCAGATTTTCCTCTGGTCTCATATGAGTAATTACGTACTGGCATAGCTGCAATATTACGTTTAACGTGCATTAAACATTCAAGGATGTAGATACATGGTAGGGTTAGTATTTGCAATTACTTAAAATAAATTCTACATTCTTCTTAATACTTAGCACCAGCAACTATTCTTACTGCTCGTCTTTGCAATTTGTAGATCCGATGCCTACAAGATGCATGGCCCCAAACAAGGATGCCATATATTAAGTGACAGTGGAAAGTTCCATAGTATGCTGTTCTCAGAACGGTGCGGGATACTTTATTTGATAATACTCTTGAACCAAATACCAACTTATTTAATTTTCCACTTAAGTAATCGCAATGAGCAAACCATGTTAATTTAGAATCAAGATGGATACCCAAAGAACGGACAGTCTCTGCATATTCGTCATTTTCAGCATCTTTTTTTCTGAGCGTAAATAGCATTTCAACCGTCTTACTGTTGTTTAAACACAATTTGTTAGAGGCAAACCATTTCGCTGCATTTGATTTAGTGGCGACATTTAGTTCCGATGCTTCTACTAAACTACTACCCGTACTTAAAAGAGTGGTGTCGTCGGTAAACAATACCGAATTATTTTGTCCGATTTTGTGGCGACATTTAGTCGTTTGGGACGACATGGGAAGTCGTTTGTAAAGATCAAAAATAATAATGGCCCTAAGACTGACCCTTGAGGTATACCGTTTTCTATTAGGCGATAGCTGGATTGTTCACCGTCAATGAAAACCTTTTGCTTTCTATTTTGTAAATAGGATTGCAGTAGGCTGATGCTATTTACATAAAAGCTATATTTTGCTTTGACAAACGATTGTTTCATCAATGTCTTTTGGGAGCCTCTGCTTGTGTGGCTAAAAATTACAAATTGGAGGAAGCAACCCTAAATAAAGTAATAGCTGAAATTTTAAAGGATTGGGCTTGGAATATGTGGAAGGAGAACGGAGATGACTATAATGAATATACAATTAAGGTTATGTGGAACTAAACTGCGAAAAGTTCTTGCTGTTACATTATGAATGATTCAATAAATAATCTTTATAAATATAACACGACCTTTTCAAATAGCGACTATTATTTTTTAAATAATTTGTCTTGAAGTCTTGCATTTTTAGACAATTCAACTCGACATATCAATTAATCAATCAAAGATTAAAGCCCTCGAGCTAAAGCTCTCGGGCTTTAATCAGATTATTAATGCTTGATATTTGGTTTCGTTTGAATTGTCAAAATGCAAGCCTTCTCGACAAATTAGTAAAAAAATAATAGTCGGCTATTTGAAAAGGTCTTGTTATATTGCTGTTGATTATTATTTATAAATTAACTGTACAGGGTGGTCTAATTTCGATGTTGCTTATGGGAATCTCGGTAAATATAAGAGTTATAAAAAAACCGGTGGCGCAATCGCGATCTCTTTTTTTAAGACTAGGATAATGCCGAAAACAAAAATGCACCATCTTGTTTTTTTTTCAGAAGTTATAGGGCAACATCGGGTTTTCTTGATTTTTAGCTTTAATTAATATCTTGCGTAATTTGTAAGATAGACAAAAACTATAAATACCTTCTTAAGGCACTTTTTTGAGAAGGATCCAGTGGCGTATGTATTTGTTTATTTTATGCACACATTTTCGAGTTATGGCCAAATTATTTTTTAAAATCTAAATCATAGTTGGCTTTAACATAATAATAATAATAATAATAATAATTTATTTCTCAGCAGAATAAATTCTATTTACAGAGAAAAATACAGTTTTTTTTTTAAAATATACTAACAAAGTTGATAAGAGTGTTTTTCACTGAATTCAAAAATATAAAGTTTTGTGAATTTACCTTAAAAAACAGTGTTACTATAGAGTAGAAACTAGCTTTAAATCTGCTAAATAATATAATACTGAAGACAATAGCCATTTTTGATCATTTGCATGGTCAGTTTTAATTATGATAAACATTATTAATAATAATAATTCTTTTTTGAATAATAAATATTATATTAGGCAGAACATAATTTCATTTTCCAATCTTAATGGAAGAACAGAACTCTTTACTGTTGCAATGGAATAATTAATTAAAATTTAGCATGCAAATGATCAAAAATGGCTATTGTCTTCGGTATTATATAATTTAGTAGATTACAAGCTGGTTTTTATTCTATAGTAACATTGTTTTTTAAGATAAATTCACAAAAGTATATATTTTTGAAATCAGTGAAAAACACTCTTTTCAAATGTGCTAAAGCCAACTATGATTTACATTTGAAAAATAAATAATTTGGCTATAACTCGAAAATGTGTGCATGTTATAAACAAATGCCTACGCCACTGGATTCTACTTAAAAAAGTGTCTTAGGAAGATATTTATAGTTTTTGTCTATCTTACAAATTACGCAACGTATTAATTAAAGTTAAAAATCAAGAAATCCCGATTTTGCCCCATAACTTCTGAAAAAACCAGATGTTGCATTTTTGTTTTCGGCATTATCCTAGTCTTAAATAAAGAGATCGCGATTGCGCCACCGGTTTTTTTCTAACTCTAATATTTACCCCGAAGCCCATAAGCAACATCAAAATTAGACCACCCTGTATACCTATTAAGGAATAGTAAAAGTATAATATTTGTCTGAAAATCCCAGACGATTTAAAATTTGATTACGATGTCAACAACGTTGGCTGTTGGTTTTCATTTCAGCATCGCGCAGATTCCCGAGACGCTTTCCCGCGGACGATGAGACTGGGAAATTGCAGCCGGGGTCGAAATTCTCACGTCACTACAAGCGATCACCTTTTTTCCCCCCATGTATTCTCCGCGATGAATATTTTAGGGGCGGCCGCTTTTAATATCGCGCAAATTCCTCCGGACAGGCCCCCCGATAACTCTCATTTTCGCGCCCCCGTCGGGAAAGAAAGGGGTGCGCCCTTTGTGCGCTTCCTTCAATCATCGGACGGCGGGGGATGAATGATAATACCGGCGGGAGCGTCAACATCCATATTAACGTCCCCCCTTTCCCCGAGTTCTTTCATCCACGTAAAAAAATGGGGTGACATTGTGAATACAAGCGACATATTGGGATCGCGCGGAATTGGAAAAAAATTGGAGCGTCGGGACGTTGAGGAATTGATTCGCGAAAAGCACCCCCTGCTACACCCCCGCCCTCGCGGTATTAATTCCATAACGGAGTTTTACGGCTCCCCAGATCCTCAATCGTAATTAATTCGGTCCACATTTTAACTCGAGCAAAAATTGCCGACTACGACTCGTTGGGTTCTATTAAAGGAAGCGGATTTACATATAAATTGATTAATTTAGCATCGCCTTGCTTTATTTCCATTATTATTAACATTAAATTCACGCAACCGGAAACTGTTAATAAAAATGAAAGCAACGCTGTTACTCGGGTCCTCGTGCTTAAGTAAACTAATTTTATTAAAAAACATTTTTTAAGAATATAATGTAAAATTAATACTGGATGATTTAAATTAAATTTAAATTAAAACACTTGGTTTGTTACACTTATTAAAAAAAATGGTGATGTGTCCATCATAGTACTTTCCCCCGTAAATTGCGTATTAAATCACTTTTTAAATATTTGTAGCATTATTATTTTCAAAATGTCTTCAACTTTTTGATAACTACAACTTTTATTTGAAACATTTTTCAATTGGATCAACACATACTGACACAAACCAATGACTAGATAAAAAACACTATTTATTGAATATCTCAAAAACTAAGAGTGCTATAACAAAAAGTGAATTTACAAAAAATCTTTAGTTTTTCATTTCCTACAACTTTTATTTGAAACATTTTTCAATTGTATCGACACATACACTGTCACACACCAATAACTAGATAAAACACACAACTTATTAAATATCTCAAAAACTAAGAGTGCTATGACAAAAAGTAAGTGAACAATACATCTTCATTTTGTTATTATCTACAACTTTTATTTGAAAGAATTTTTTGTTTGATGAACATTTATTGAAAAAATCTGAAAAAACTGAAAAACGCTAAGAGTAAAGTACCACTTCCGGTTTTCCGATTTTCACCAAAAGCTTTTCAGTTCTTCCGATTGTAACAAAAAGCTTAAGTTTCAAGTTTCATCTCGATATCTTTAGCGGTTTTTGCAGTACAGCGCACACAGACACACACACACAGCCACACAGACAGACATTTTTCAAAAATGCTCTTATTCGACTAAGGGGACCTCAAAACGGATATTTCCGCTAACATTTTTGATTCGAAAATTTTTACGAAAACAATACTTTTCCTTTGTACTACATACGGGGGAAAGTGAAAATAAGTGATACAAATCAAGTGTTTTAATTTAAATTTAATTTAAATCATCCAGTATTAGATTCAAATATGTTTCACGACAGGTTAAGTGAGAAATTAATTAAAGATAATGTAAAATTAAGCTATAAATCATTAAATAAACTAATTTTGTAGTTATTTGGGTGTCATTTTATTTTTTAACATAGATTTCCACTCCCAGATTAAGCATGAAGTAAAATTTCTAATTTAGAAAAGCCTAAAAATTTGGTTTGGTCACTTCGAAACCAGGTGCTGTGTGGCTCGAAAAACTCTCCTTTCTTTCGAAAAGAAAGATGTTTTTTTCTACCAATCTAGAGAGAAAAAAAAACAATGAATTCACCAATAAAACCTCTGTGAAATGTTGACAAAAAATAGGTTAGCTGGGCAAGATTTGAATTATTCTGGATTCGAATCCCGCATTCGAATCCTTTTAGAGGATTCTAAAGAGGCATTCGAACACTTTAGTCCAAATGGATTCGTGATCCGGATTCGTTACATTTTTTTAAGAGGATTCGTATTTGAATCCAAGTGTGGGTGATTCGAATCTATAAAATAATTCGAATATTTATAAATGGATTCGGATACTTACAAAAGGGTTTGAATCATCAATAATAATTCGAATTAATTTTAAGAATTAACTTCAAACATTTCTTTTGTGTGTTTTTAAATTTCTTGTTAAATCACCGTTTTACACGCGTGGCGCATGAAGTAAAATTTCGAGTTTAGAAAAGCCCCGTGAAAATTTGTCTCGGGTCGCTGCGCGACCCTCGACAAATTTTCTACGCGGGGCTTTTCTAAACTCGAAATTTTACTTCATGCTTAGTCTGGGAGTGGAAACGCTCGTTCGAAACTTCAAACTGAATGCTTTGATAAGAACATTAAATAACTGAAAATGTTTTTAATGATAATAATCTGGTTTTCAAAATTTTGTTTATTGTTATTTGAAGTAAAACTGACATGGTAGCCACAATCTGAAATGTTAAATTTTTCTGGCATTTCCCTGATTCAAGATATTTTTCCCTGACCCTTTAATATAACTTTATTTTGTGGGAAACCCCATTTTGCTGAATTATTTTCATTGTTTTTGTTAATATTGAAGTTAATTTTATAAATTTTTACGTGTTTTGTAATTTGCCTGCTGATTTTGACAAATTTAATAATATCACATGGCTTTTTTGTTAGTGTTTTGGTCAATTTGAATATAATTCCGTGACTTTTCTCTGACTCTTCCGGTTTTAATGATTTTCAGTGAATTTTTTATTTACGTAATTTTTAGGCATTCGTCGATTTTATAATAATAATAATGTTTATTTTCAAAAATAATGTAAATACATATTTGGCTTTGTCGAACACGAGATATATAAAGTATACTTAATGATTAAAATTATCTATATATTTATAAACTAAAACTAAATATCTGATCAAGTATATAAAAATGTGTCTATTGCATTAAAGTATATGGGAATAAATAAAATAATATGTGTAAAATTAGGATAAAATGAATGTGGGGACATAACAAACAGATTAAAATTAAGATAAAATGTATATGGGAACAGAACAGACAGATTAAAATATAAGTGACAAGTGAATAATTACATACACAATGAATGATGGGTTAAAATTCTTAAGTATTATTCAAATCGATTTCAAAGTAACCACTTATGCTGTATAATTCGAATTTTATTAGTATCATTTGGATTGAATCTTTGAATTTTTTTCTTGGTAAAGTTCTAATTTGTCTCGGTAAGTGATTATAAAATTTTATTGAAAGAATTTTGAAACTCTTGCTTGTTTTAGACAAATGACATCTCGGAAGGTATATATTTTTGTTATTTCTAGTATTGTAGTTGTGGATATCCTCGTGATAAGTATAAGAGGCTGATTTTGACAAATATATAGATATATAACAAACACGATAAGATATATAAGCCGGGAGTTGTAACTATATTCAGAGCAGCAAAATGGCCTTTACAGCTTTCTTTTGGTTTTAAACCCACAAGGATCCTAATGCATTTTTTCTGTAGGACAAATATTTTATTTAGTGCCGTTTGGTTTCCCCCCCATAAGATTATATTATTTTGTATAATACTGTGTATGTATGCAAAATATATAGTACGAACGATAGGAGGATTAACATGTTCAGAAATTTTATATAGCAAGTATGTGTTTCTGTTTATTTTGCTGTCGATCTTGTATACATGCTGATCCCAAGAGAGAGTTCGGTTTAATGTAATACCCAGAAATATAGCTGTGTCTGTGTTACATTCGGATCTTGGTGAGAAAGAAAGTATTTTTGTCTTATCTTCATTAATCGAAAGATTATTATATTTAAACCAATGTATTGCCTCAGATTCTAGAGGCAATTCTTCCGCTGCTGAATCTGATTTAAACTTCCTGACTAACGTTGTGTCATCGGCATATTGGTACGTATCAGCTGTTGTTACATTAGCATTTAAATCATTTGTATATACTAGAAATAACAGTGGGCCTAAAATGCTTCCCTGAGGTAGGCCTTGCTTTAACACAGTTGTCCTGGAGCTCTCGTTCTTAAAATAAACCGCTTGTTCTCTGTTGTCCAAGAATGATTTGATCAATGATAAAGGAATACCCGGGATACCGTAGTATTCAAGTTTTTCCAAAAGTTTGCTCCAGCACACTGTGTCGAAAGCTTTGATCAAGTCAAGAAAAGCTGCTGTTGTTATTTCCCCACTTTCATATCCTTCATATATGTTTTCTATCAGATCTATTACGGCTGTAACAGTTGACCTTCCTGAAACATAACCGTGATGGTTGTTACTCAAATATTTAGTTAGATATTTATATAAACGATCTTTAATAGCAGCCTCGAATATTTTTGAGAAAACGGGGGTAATGGTTATAGGTCTATAGTTACTAATTTCGTTAATATTACCCTTTTTGTGTATCGGTAATACTTTGCACAGTTTTAATTCGTTAGGATACATACCTTCCGAGAATGAAATGTTAATTAAGTGTGATAGTATAGCACTTAGGTATTGAGATGAATCTTTTAAAATTTGAATCGACATCCCATAGATATCTTGGGTGTGGGAATTCTTTAAACTAGAAATTATATTTCTTATTTCTTATTTTGTGACAGGCTCAAGAAAGAATTAATGTTGTGTGTCCACTTTATGTTTTTTTAAGAGGGCTTTAAAATGTTTATCATCACTTTGTAATGAAGTGATTTAATAAAGAAAACACTTGGTTAAATTTCACTAATATTTTGGTTTTTTATTCCAACTAGTTTCGACTTTGAGTCATTCTCAAGGAGTACAGGAAATTACAATCTTACAAACATTATATACAAGAGAGGTTAATTTAAATTTTATGGTTAAGCAATAAGGGCTGTCATGATGGGTGAGCTCCACAGATCTTCGATGTCATTAACAATTGGTTTTCCCTGTTTTATTGCTTTCTGGATTTCCAGTCCTTCGCGATAGTTGAGATGACGACCTTTATTGCCTGTGTATAAAATCTTTAGCGTTTGGTTATTAAAAAAGTGATTATTGTAAATGCAGTGTTTAGCTAACCCAGTACAATATTTTTTATTTATGATTGAAGCTTTGTGTTCTTCCAGTCGTTTTTTGAAATTCCTCCCGGTTTGGCCAATGTATATTGAGTCACAATCGTCGCACTGGATTTCATACACTCCACACTTTTTAAATTTATCAGTTTTTTGTTTACTATTCACTAGGAGTTTGCCTAAATTTATTGGATTAGTCATGATTATGTTAAATTCTTGCCCTTTAATACATTTTTTAACTTTTGGAGAAAAGTCGCTAACAAAATCTAACTTACACCAACTTGTGTTTTCTTTCTTGTCTCGGATATAAAAATATTTTTGGTACTGTTTTGATTTTTTATTTGCTATCATATTATCAATTAATTGCTTACTATATCCATTATTTACTGCTATTGTTTTTATTATTTTTGTTTCTTGTAAAAAGTTTTGTTCGCTTTGAGGTATATGTATTAATCTATGAATTAATGAATGAAATGTGCTATATTTAATTTTGTGGTGTGTGTTTGATGTTTCTGGGATAATGGCGTCTGAAAATGTATCTTTTCTAAAAATTTTAAATTCTAACTTATTATGTGTTCTTGTAATTGTTATGTCTAAAAGTTTAAGCTATTGTTTATCTCTATTTCTTCGGTAAATTGTATATGTTTATTAATATTATTTAGCTCGTTTTTAAATATTTCTAGTTGTCTGTTAGTGCCCGTCCAAATACAAAACACATCGTCTACGTATCTTTTCCAGTAAAATATATTCTTGGCTATTTTTTGTTGGAATAAATCTTTTTCAAAGTGTGCCATAAATATTTCTGATAGTAACGGTGACAAAGGCGAACCCATTGGGAGACCGTCACTTTGTTTGTATATTTTACTATTGAACTCAAAATAATTTTGATCGATACATATATTAATTAATTGCATCATTTCATCTTTGTGTGTGTTTGGTTGATCACTATCAGTAATTAACTTATTCAAAATTATTTTGAGTTCATTTATTGGAACAGACGTAAACAAGCTTTTTACATCGAATGATATAAGCTTTGCATTTGGAGGGGTAACTAATGTTTCCAGATTTTTAACTAATTCTAGAGAATTTATTATTGCGTACGTTGACTTAAAATTTATGAAATTTGGTAGAGTATGATTGAGATATTTATATAAATTATATGTGGGTGCATATAGATATGAGACTACAGGCCTCATTGGGTTACCTTCTTTATGCAATTTGGGTAATCCATATAAAATCGGAGCTTTTGGGTTCATTTTTGTTAATTTAAGTATCTGTTTTTCTGTTATTAAATTCTTACATGATTTTAACTTTTCTTTCAGCTGATTTTGGTATTTGTATGTAGGATCGCTCTATTTTAAATGTTTCTGATTTTAATAATTCTTATGTTTTTTGTGTGTAATCTTTTTTATGAAGTATGGTTATTGTATTTCCTTTATCTGCTTTTGTGAGTATTAAATTGTTATTTTTTAATTTATTTTTTATACTATTTATTGTTTTTTGTTCTGAATGTTTTTTGTTGTGTGTTGGGTTGTTTTTATATTGAGTGATTATTTTTGCGATTTTATTTTTGGTTAATGCTTTATCTTGGACTGAATTAATTTTGTTACAAATTATTTCTGCGTCAATTCCTGCTGATTCTATTATTACGTTAGATTTAATGTTAGGGCTGTATTTTAAACCTTTCTCCAATAGAGTTGTTTCTACTTTATCTAATTTAATATTTGTCAGGTTTTTTAATTTAGGGTAGAATTTAACATGTTCATGCTCACCAGTGTGTAATGTCCACTTTTTTAAGCAGGTTTCTTCTTTTGATGTTCTTAGTTTTTAAAGTTTTTCTGTTTGTTTCTTAAATTGTTCTTGTCCTACTCTGTTGGCTTCTTCCCTAGCTTCCGAGTCTATGATGTTAAATTCCACTGGGTGTAGCTTCATAGTGAGTCTTATATGGATTAATTTGATGATTTCTGAGAGGTTATCCCGTTTTTTGTACCATTTTTTCGTTTCCAAACTAATCCAAATTCTGTACGCTTGTTTTAATGTTTGTCTAGCTTCGCTCGATTTGTGGTTGATCTTGATTTTCATATATTTTGGCGTTAGTTGTTCTCGCCGGCAAACAATGTTAAACCATATGAAGTGTTAATATCTAAAATCGCTTTTTCAAAATACTCATTAAAATCACTTGCAGTTACTTTATCTGCTTGATGTATATTCTTATATTTGCATGCATTGTTTATAATACTCCATATTTCTTTCGGTTTATTTATTGAATTTATGATTTTATTTTGATTGTGTTCTTTTCTTGCTGAATTTAAGTCGAGATTGTATTGATGACTTAGTCGTTTAATTTCTTCTTTAATGCATCTTAAATGTGTGCAATCGTAAATAACTGTAAGTGACTTTATAGTATCTAACTGTTTTTTTTTTAAATGATCGTTAAACCAAACTTTATTTGACGAAAATTTAGATTTAGACTCTCTTTCTTTTAGGCATTTCTTTCTAATAGGAAAATGTTTATTAAAAATATAATAGAGGTTCAATTTGAAGTTTTGAACGAGTGTTTCCACTCCCAGGCTAAGCATGAAGTAAAATTTCGAGTTTAGAAAAGCCCCGTGAAAATTTGTCGAGGGTCGCGCAGCGACCCGAGACAAATTTTCGGGCTTTTCTAAACTCGAAATTTTACTTCATGCGCCACGCGTACAAAACACTGATTTGAAGTGAAGTTCAAAAACACATAAATACATCTTTAATCAGAGTTTTTGATAACTACAACTTAGTTTGTTATCAATGATGTTCAGTGTTAATAACAAATAATTAGGTTTTCAATATTTTTGGTAAAATAACTGGTAACGATATTTATATATTAATGGTTGCAAAAAATAATAAAATCAAATTTATTCTTAAAAGATTTGTATTCGTGATTCGTAAAAACAGGATTCGAATCATAATTATCTCTTACGAATCCTTTATTCGAGTATTTGTGATTTGAATCATATTAGGTGATTCGGATTCGTGATTCGAATTTTGTTTACGAGGATTTGTCCCAGCTCCGGTTAGCAAGCGTCTTAAAATATTTAGAAATATCGAGTTTAGAAAAGCCCCGTGAAAATACCAGAAATCTTGAAACTCTAATGACTAGTTTTGGTCTAGACACGTTAAGCAGCAGAAGAGTTTCTGCGATTATGTTGCTGTTTCATAAAATTATTAATGGGGATGTTGAATGCTGTCTCAAATTGACTTCGATATTAGCGCTGATAACAAATTAACACGCTACAGACCGTTATTCCGAATACCGTTCCACAGGACTAATTATGGTATCAACAATTGTTTCAGTCAATTTATGCGCTATGCTAATAATTTTTCACGCAATTCTAACTTTGATTTATTTTCTATGTCTCAGCAGAAATTGATGCGTTATTTAAAAGTTGTTGACATGAATGCAGTGGCAAATATGTAATAATTGATTTATTAATCGTAGTTTATTTAATTTAATTTAAGTTTTATTGTATTTTATTTATTCTTATATAAATTTTAAGTTGTAGTATTTTGTAATAATTGAGTTTCCGTAAATAAAGATATTATTATTATTATAAAATTTAAGCATTGCAAATATTACAATACTTTGTGAGATTTCATATTTTATTTATTTTGACAATTGAGTTTCCATAAATAAAGATATTATTATTATTATTATTATAAAATTTAAGCATTGCAAATATTACAATACTTTGTGAGATTTCATATTTTATTTATTTTGACAATTGAGTTTCCGTAAATAAAGATATTATTATTATTATTATAAAATTTAATCATTGCAAATATTACAATACTTTGTGAGATTTCATATTTTATTTATTTTGACAATTGTGTTTCCGTAAATAAAGATATTATTATTATTATAAAATTTAAGCATTGCAAATATTACAATACTTTGTGAGATTTCATATTTTATTTATTTTGACAATTGAGTTTCCGTAAATAAAGATATTATTATTATTATTATAAAATTTATGCATTGCAAATATTACAATACTTTGTGAGATTTCATATTTTATTTATTTTGACAATTGAGTTTCCGTAAATAAAGATATTATTATTATTATTATAAAATTTAAGCATTGCAAATATTACAATACTTTGTGAGATTTCATATTTTATTTATTTTGACAATTGAGTTTCCGTAAATAAAGATATTATTATTATTATTATAAAATTTATGCATTGCAAATATTACAATACTTTGTGAGATTTCATATTTTATTTATTTTGACAATTGAGTTTCCGTAAATAAAGATATTATTATTATTATTATAAAATTTATGCATTGCAAATATTACAATACTTTGTGAGATTTCATATTTTATTTATTTTGACAATTGAGTTTCCGTAAATAAAGATATTATTATTATTATTATAAAATTTAAGCATTGCAAATATTACAATACTTTGTGAGATTTCATATTTTATTTATTTTGACAATTGAGTTTCCGTAAATAAAGATATTATTATTATTATTATAAAATTTATGCATTGCAAATATTACAATACTTTGTGAGATTTCATATTTTATTTATTTTGACAATTGAGTTTCCGTAAATAAAGATATTATTATTATTATTATAAAATTTAAGCATTGCAAATATTACAATACTTTGTGAGATTTCATATTTTATTTATTTTGACAATTGAGTTTCCGTAAATAAAGATATTATTATTATTATTATAAAATTTATGCATTGCAAATATTACAATACTTTGTGAGATTTCATATTTTATTTATTTTGACAATTGAGTTTCCGTAAATAAAGATATTATTATTATTATTATAAAATTTATGCATTGCAAATATTACAATACTTTGTGAGATTTCATATTTTATTTATTTTGACAATTGAGTTTCCGTAAATAAAGATATTATTATTATTATTATAAAATTTAAGCATTGCAAATATTACAATACTTTGTGAGATTTCATATTTTATTTATTTTGACAATTGAGTTTCCGTAAATAAAGATATTATTATTATTATTATAAAATTTATGCATTGCAAATATTACAATACTTTGTGAGATTTCATATTTTATTTATTTTGACAATTGAGTTTCCGTAAATAAAGATATTATTATTATTATTATAAAATTTAAGCATTGCAAATATTACAATACTTTGTGAGATTTCATATTTTATTTATTTTGACAATTGAGTTTCCGTAAATAAAGATATTATTATTATTATTATAAAATTTATGCATTGCAAATATTACAATACTTTGTGAGATTTCATATTTTATTTATTTTGACAATTGAGTTTCCGTAAATAAAGATATTATTATTATTATTATAAAATTTATGCATTGCAAATATTACAATACTTTGTGAGATTTCATATTTTATTTATTTTGACAATTGAGTTTCCGTAAATAAAGATATTATTATTATTATTATAAAATTTAAGCATTGCAAATATTACAATACTTTGTGAGATTTCATATTTTATTTATTTTGACAATTGAGTTTCCGTAAATAAAGATATTATTATTATTATTATAAAATTTATGCATTGCAAATATTACAATACTTTGTGAGATTTCATATTTTATTTATTTTGACAATTGAGTTTCCGTAAATAAAGATATTATTATTATTATTATAAAATTTAAGCATTGCAAATATTACAATACTTTGTGAGATTTCATATTTTATTTATTTTGACAATTGAGTTTCCGTAAATAAAGATATTATTATTATTATTATAAAATTTATGCATTGCAAATATTACAATACTTTGTGAGATTTCATATTTTATTCATTTTGACAATTGAGTTTCCGTAAATAAAGATATTATTATTATTATTATAAAATTTAAGCATTGCAAATATTACAATACTTTGTGAGATTTCATATTTTATTTATTTTGACAATTGAGTTTCCGTAAATAAAGATATTATTATTATTATTATTATAAAATTTAAGCATTGCAAACATTACAATACTTTGTGAGATTTCATATTTTATTTATTTTGACAATTGAGTTTCCGTAAATAAAGATATTATTATTATTAATATAAACTTTAAGCATTGCAAATATTACAATACTTTGTAAGATTTCATATTTTATTTATTTTGACAATTGAGTTTCCGTAAATAAAGATATTATTATTATTATTATAAAATTTAAGCATTGCAAATATTACAATACTTTGTGAGATTTTATATTTTATTTATTTTGACATTCGCTAATTCGCTATGTTCTTATTATCAATTTTGAAAATTTGCAATATACTTAAAGCCTTTTAACCCTGCTGTATAGGAAAACAAAACACACTAAATATTTTTTCCACCTGGTACACAAGAAATTCGCAGCAATTTACGATATTCCCCACCAACCTTCCAATTATCCGAATTGCGCGGAGTGGTCGTGAATTTGCGCGTATTTTTTTTTTCAACTTCCAACCCGCAATTTCGCAACAAATTACAGCGAATGTGGGTTAGTGCACTTAAAAATCGCGCGCCCTCCCTCCTATCGAATTTAATTGCGGTCCTCCCGCCCGCCACCCCTTCCGCGGGGGCGCTTTTTTTCAACTTCAACCCCTCTGAATATTGCACGCGCCCCCGAGACATGCTGAAAATTTCACGCGGCCTCCTTTTTTAATGTTCCTCCGGGCTGTTTTCAAGTTGCGACCCCCATTTGCTCTTTTACGTAGCCTGAATATATTTATCCAATAACTGAATTGCTAAAGTGCTTTATTTCGCGAAGAAAAACTAAATCCGAATCGGAGCTGCCGAGTGAGAAATTTGTTTTAATTGCCGCAGGAATGTGTAATAATAATAAATGAATAGGTTTTCTTTTTAAAAACCGTGCGCGTATACGGTGCTTGAATCGCGGAAATGAATATTAATGAGCAATTTCCACGCTAGCAACAACATTTACAGTTGTGCATAATAAAGTTTTGGCGGAGTGGATTCGAGTGTTTTACAATGGGAACAACGCAACTTCCGGAGCATCGTTCCTATTATGGAAATTTACAGCCATCAGTAAACGAACTGCATTGCAATTTATCAAATATTTTATAATGAAAAAAACATACAGGAATTTTTTCTTTCAAGTAAACACATCCTAGTGCATGTAAATTTCAATCTCAGAACATTTATAAAAACTCGACAGCATGAAATAAATAAATTAATAGAAATTATCAATGCTTAAAATTTCAATTTGAGAACATTTATAGAAACTCGACAGCTTGAAATAAATAAACTAATACAAATTGTCAATGCTTAAAAGAGAGAGAAAGAAAATTGGACGTGAAGCAATTTTTGCAATTAAAAAATATAAAAAAGACCTTTATTGGCCTATAAAAAATAACATTACAAAAAAAAATTATAACAAAATAATAATAGAACAAAAAATGGTGATGTGTCCATCCTAGTACTTTCCCCCGTAAATTGCGTATTAAATCACTTTTAAAATATTTGTAGCATTATTATTTTCAAAATGTCTTCAACTTTTTGATAACTACAACTTTTATTTGAAATATTTTTTAATTGGATCAACACATACTGACACAAAGCAATGACTAGATAAAAAACGGTGATGTGTCCATCATAGTACTTTCCCCCGTAAATTGCGTATTAAATCACTTTTAAAATATTTGTAGCATTATTATTTTCCAAATATCTTCAACTTTTTGATAACTACAACTTTTATTTGAAACATTTTTCAATTGGATCAACACATACTGACACAAACCAATGACTAGATAAAAAACACTATTTATTAAATATCTCAAAAACTAAGAGTGCAATGACAAAAAGTAAAGATACAAAAATTCTTTAATATTTTATTACCTATAACTTTTATTTGAAACATTTTCCAATTGTATCAACACACACACTGACACAAATCAATGACTAGATAAAAAACACTATTTATTAAATATCTCAAAAACTAAGAGTGCTATGACAAAAAGTGAGTCCACAGAAAATCTTTAGTTTTTCATTTCCTACAACTTTTATTTGAAACATTTTTCAATTGTATCGACACATACACTGTCACACACCAATAACTAGATAAAACACACAACTTTTGAAATATCTCAAAAACTAAGAGTGCTGTGACAAAAAGTAAATAAACAATACATCTTTATTTTGTTATTATCTACAACTTTTATTTGAAAGAATTTTTTGTTTGATAAACATTTATTGAAAAAATCTGAAAAAACTGAAAAACGCTAAGAGTAAAGTATCACTTCCGGTTTTCCGATTTTCACCAAAAGCTTTTCAGTTCTTCCGATTATAACAAAAAGCTTAAGTTTGAAGTTTCATCTCGATATCTTTAGCGGTTTTTGCGGTATAGCGCACACAGACACACACACAGACACACAGACAGACAGACATTTTTCAAAAATGGTCTTATTCGACTCAGGGGACCTCAAAACGGATATTTCCGCAAACATTTTTGATTCGAAAATTTTCACGAAAACAATACTTTCCTTTTGTATTACATACGGGGGAAAGTAAAAATTACAGCATTTCCTTTCTTTTTTCCGCCCTCCGCCAACCCAGTACCGTTACCATCTTTAGGCCAGCTCCGTCCTCTCTCATCCATTCTGTTACAATTAAAAAATATATATATCGGGTGTTCGATAAAAAACGCCCAAGCCCAACGCCATAACTCTGTTATTTATTGATCGATTTGAATGAACCAAAAATCAAAGTCGATCGCTGTTTCAATACCATAAATTGACACTAATTATATATTTTTTCAAAATTAACTTCATTGCCAAATAATAGTCAACTTTACATTTTAATAAGGCTGCGTATACTTTTCTAATTTTATTATAATAGACATTGTTTTTCCGAATACAATTATGCTAGATATGTTGATTTTAATTTAATATTTATGCTAGACAAAAATTATAATAAATCTTGTTCGCATGATTTATCGGCAATAAATGTAATGTGCCTTGAAACAAAATTAGACTTTTAATACTGATCAGTTTTTATAAATAGAATTAGTTTAGAAGATTCAAAACAATTTGTCATTCAATCGAACAAAATAAAGGCTGGTATTTTTTAAATTTTTCAATATTTCAG
Organism: Philonthus cognatus; assembly: GCA_932526585.2. NCBI lineage: Eukaryota > Metazoa > Arthropoda > Insecta > Coleoptera > Staphylinidae > Philonthus > Philonthus cognatus. The sequence goes on along the minus strand of OW052245.1, from coordinate 80,677,299 downwards.
TGATATATACGCGTGGCGCATGAAGTAAAATTTCAAGTTTAGAAAAGCCCCGTGAAAATTTGTCTCGGGTCGCTGCGCGACCCTCGACAAATTTTCTCCGCGGGGCTTTTCTAAACTCGAAATTTTACTTCATGCTTAGTCTGGGAGTGGACAACACTCGTTCTTAGGAGTTTCAAATTAAAGGATCCCTCTAGATTACTAAGTTTATTACCATTTTACAAAGGCTACAGCTCGAAGGACCAATCATGGTCTTCAGAGACCGAAGGACTACAGGGATTCGAAGTGCTTTTACAAGAAAAGAACGAATATTTGAAGGTTTACAACATGGATAGGAAAGAAAACATCCAATTTTGAAGAAAATATCGTAGTTGGGTTGGTTTTCAGTGTATTTTTAACTTCACTTTAAATCAGTGTTTTACACGCGTGGCGCATGAAGTAAAATTTCGAGTTTAGAAAAGCCCCGCGAAAATTTGTCTCGGGTCGCTGCGCGACCCTCGACAAATTTTCTCCGCGGGGCTTTTCTAAACTCGAAATTTTACTTCATGCTTAGTCTGGGAGTGGACAACACTCGTTCTTAGGAGTTTCAAATTAAAGGATCCCTCTAGATTACTAAGTTTATTACTATTTTACAAAGGCTACAGCTCGAAGGACCAATCATGGTCTTCAGAGACCGAAGGACTACAGGGATTCGAAGTGCTTTTACAAGAAAACAACGAATATTTGAAGGTTTACAGCATGGATAGGAAAGAAAACATCTAATTTTTTTTTTGAGAAAATATCGTAGTTGGGTTGGTTTTCAGTGTATTTTTAACTTCACTTTAAATCAGTATTTTACACGCGTGGCGCATGAAGTAAAATTTCGAGTTTAGAAAAGCCCCGTGAAAATTTGTCTCGGGTCGCTGCGCGACCCTCGACAAATTTTCTACGCGGGGCTTTTCTAAACTCGAAATTTCACTTCATGCTTAGTCTGGGAGTGGACCGTTAATATTTTCAACATGTCGAGATCTTCGATATTTCTAGATTTTTTGGTCGATTTATTCAGTTTGTTATTATATAAAATGCAACTTTAATATTTAATAAATACTGTTTTTCTTAGAAATAAATAGAATATTAACCTATTAAGAGCCGAGCGAATTATAAATTTAACTCAAAAAGTTGATTTTAGGTAAATGTTTGCATCTTTTTCTATGATTTCAAAGAATGATTTATTATATTACATACGTCGATGTTATCAAAGAGTTAAATTTAATTTTCGAACGAGTGTTTCCACTCCCAGACTTAAGCATGAAGTTAAATTCGAGTTTAGAAAATCCTGAAAATTTGGTTTGATCACGTAGCGCGTAGCGCTACGCGACCAAACCAAATTTTAAGGATTTTCTAAACTCGAAATATTACTTCATGCGCTACGCGTTTAAAACACTGAAATGTTGTGAAGTTACAAATACACTTAAAAAATGAGTAATAATCGAAATATTGAAATAACAAAATATTTACATTTTTCCTTTACTTTTATTCCACATTAACCCTTTCAGTCCCAATTTGTTTCTTTAGTTAAAATAACTTAATTTTTTGATGAGCCAGTAAATGGATAACGAAAACTAAAACAATAATTATTTATTTATTTTTTGAAGTGGGGGGAGTCTTTTGGGGGCTCGGAACATATTTGTCCCAATGGGTTTTAAAGGTGGGACATTGATATCCCACTTTTAATTATTATTTTAACAACGTAAAAACAGCTATGGAAAAAATCTTTTATTTATCATAAGCTAGGTGTGATAGGGAGTAAAACAGCTTTTTCATAATGGTACATTACAAGCCGCACAAATTGTTGTAGTTCTTTTTTCTTGCTTCCTCTTAGTGCAGCGATGACACCTTCTTCTAGTGGGCCCTTCGATATGTAAGTGATCCCCTATATTCGTCAGCTTGGAACTTGATGATGGCCTACCATATTGTCTTCGGCGTAGCACCTTTACATGCTGTCGACCATAACTTATTAGAGATTCTGCCAGAGGAACTAAATAATCCAAAAAACTTTTTCTATTTTCTCGCCCCTTTAGTTCCGTAAATACGATCCAAGAGTTTACAGCAGCTGTCATCAATAGCCGATAGAACACTCTTTTCCACCATTTACTCGTCTTTTTGTCCATGTTGTAGAGGCTAACAAGTTGATCTGAAAGATCAACTCCTCCCATATATTTATGGGATGAATGAAGACATTTCAAATTTAGTTAAAGCCTCAACAGAACATAGTCTCTATGTTAATTCTGACAAATCGAAATGAATTGTCTTCGGCCCAAAAAAAGCTAGAGAACGCCTTATGCAAAACAATTTATTCAGAGTAACGATTAATAATACTGTGCTTCCATATAGCAATGAAGTCAAGAGTCTAGGGGTTACCATTGACTACAGGTTTCGCTTCAAATCACATGTAAATCAATCTATTAGAAATGCCTATAGTAACTTAAAAAATTTATACAATAATCGCTGCCTCTTATCTATCCGATCAAAAAAAAAAATGTTGCGCGAGTCGCTCGTCTTATCACATTTCAACTTTGCGGATGTCCACTGAAATGTTGTGAAGTTACAAATACACTTAAAAAATGAGTAATAATCGAAATATTGAAATAACAAAATATTTACATTTTTCCTTTACTTTTATTCCACATTAACCCTTTCAGTGATTGCGTAGATATTATGCGAATACAAAGAGTGCAAAATGCATGCATGCGCTTTATTTTTGGAATAAGGCAGCATAACAGAATTAGTCATAAACTCACGGATCTAAATTGGTTAAATATGAAGAACAGAAGATATTTTCATAGTGCATGCTTATTTCAATCTTTTATAATTAATAAAAAGCCGCCCTACCTCTACAATAAAATAAAGTTTCGCACAGACGTTCATAGTCTTAATATTAGGTTTAATGGAACACTAACACCCCCAAAATTTCGTTCAGCTCTTTTTATGCGAACGTACTCCTATATAATTACAAAAATATATAATAACATTCCAGGTAACTTTAAGACTATGAACGTCCCACTGTTTAAATCTAGACTCAGAACTTATGTTCAGCAACACGGTTAATACTGCTGTGTAATCCAAAATATATCATTCGTTTCTTCAATTTTTATTTCTAATGATTTTTATTTATTTTTTTTGTTATCTTGAACAAGTTTCTCATCTTTCACGTGGTGAAACATATTTAACTATGATTTAATAAAGAAAACACTTGATTAAATTTCACTAATATTAGTGAAATTTAACCAAGTGTTTTCTTTATTAAATCATTTTTTTTGTTATATTGAATCTATCACATTTAGTACGGTAATTTATTGGTTGAATGGAAGATCAGCCGCACTTCGGTTGCGCTGAATTCATACCTTTTTATTTTCCGCCTGGTAGGATCATTTTGTGAAATATTCATTGTAATGTTAGTTGTAATGATTGTAAACAACCTGTTGATTTTACTTGGTGAAAATAAATAAAACTTAAAACTTATTATAAAACTCAATCATCTTCGGACAAGGAATTTCTCTTCGAGTACCATCTTTGGCCTTTCTCTTCACCTCAGTCATTTTATCCGTATGACGATTAGAAAGCACTGTGACATCTTTAGTGTCTTTCCATGAAACTGCACATGTTCCATACTGATTGCACATGAACTGAGATTCACCTCGTTCTCTATTTTTGTCTACAACGAATTAGGGCATATTTTTTCCGGTGACTATTGATGTGCCAGTTGCCGCAAAAGACAACGTATTGATAAGTTTAGTACTTGTAACAAATCTGTCAAAACATAGGCTGACATCTGAATCTCGAATGGTACTTGTTAACTTCAAGACAACATCTTCTCCTAGAGTTGAATTTTGATTTCTATTTTCTCTACACATATGAATTTATTCAAATCATATGTGTAGATAGTTTTTGAATCACATCTAACCGATGATTTTACACCTTTGTTGGTGGGCTTTAGAGGAAGGTATTGCTTCAGACTGCTTCTTCCTTTGAACTTGGACATAGCCTCGTCGATACTTTGGAAAGTACTTTCACTTCTTGCTGCTAGAAAAGTTTGTTTCAAACACGAGAGCACTTCTTCCATATGATAAATTTTGTTGCTACCATCTGGCTTTTTTGGGGAATTGAAATATAGTTTCAAAGAAAGAAGTTGAAATCTATTACTAGAAATGGCTTGTTTGATTGCTATGTTGCCAAGTGAAGTATTAGTAGACCAATAGTGACGATGTGCAGGTACTTTATTGTACGACATTATGAAGAAGCAGCCAAGTACTATCATTATTTCATACTGATCAGTTTTTTGTATCGGCTTTTTCTTTTTGTCTTGTAATATTTCTAACCTTTCATTGGTTTTCTCAGCGATGAATAGGAAAAGGCTCTTAAGAGACAGTTTGAAGAAAACCTCAAGTTCTGAAGCTGACCTATCAAGTTTTTCCAGAACTGTAGTAGGTTTTTCATTTGGAATACGTAATGTTGCAACAAAATTGTTGTCTACATCTTTCCATTGATCTAAAATTACTATCGGCATATTTGTCACTCCTGCATTATCATCATTATCTTCAGAAGCGTCTGATGAAGAACCTTCTGATGTGGAAGAACTTTCTGTAGAAAGCAAATTTTTATGTGGTTCGAATTTTGCTGGGATTTTCCTTCTTTTCTTTTTACTTGTAGATGGTCCAAAAACTCATCACTTGAGGCCCATGAAGATGACTGGACATACTCTGAACTACTATCAGCAAACGGTTCGTCTTCCATATCAGCGAAATTGTCTACTAGTTCCATCAACTCAATCTCAGACAAAGGTTTATTTCTGAAAAAACAAAACATTTTACTCATAATAATACCACTGGGACAAATACATCCCACATGGTATTACCACTGGGACGTATATGTCCCATTAACGGATTTTATAAAAAATGTCGTTTTTATACCAACTTTACATACACAGTATATTTTTTATATGTAATATTAGTACATAAATGAACTTTCCTCGACATTTTGCAAGTAGAATATACAAAAAAACACGATACAAACAAATCAAATTGCTCAGCACGTGTCCTCCTTAGAGTAAATAATTGCACTGAACCGCTGGACCCGAATAATCGCGCTATTTTTTCGGGTGGGGATGATAGAAATAAGGTATATTACCAGTGGGACACAACGCGAGCTGAATTAATAGCGCAGAATTCCCTCTGGGCTTCTGTAAACATCTTCAGGGACATATATGACCCATTGGGACTGAAAGGGTTAAGTTGTAGCGTAGGTACTTATTTGGTTTCGTTATTATTAATAGCATAACCTCACAATAAATGGCATTTGTCACATTTTTACAAGGCACACTAATTATAATTTTCAATAAATAAAATTTTAAATAGAAGCTTAAAAAAATCGATCAATACATTGAACAAAAACAAGAAATTAGTCGTTATTGGATTCAGAAAAAGAATGTCTAATGGAATAAAATTAAAAAAATAAAGGCAGGCATTTAAAAATCTCAATTAGTTTGCTATTATTTGGGAATAAAGTTATTATTGAAAAAAATCAATATTCATGTCATTTTTTAGTATCTAAACGGCCATTGACTTTGGTTTTTAGTTCAATAAAATCATAAATAAAACACTGTTTATCACTTTGTTTGTATAACAATTGGTTTATTTGGTGACTATAGTTTCGATACTACACGTATCCTTTGTAGTTTTTTGTTACTAACGGTTTGATAATGATACGTGTAGTATCGAAACTATAGTCACCAAATAAACCAATTGTTATACTAACAAAGTGATAAACAGTGTTTTATTTATATTCAACAATGTATAACGAAGTAGAAGCCTCTATAGTCAGTGAATCAATAAAATCAGTCAATAAATAGCAGAGTTATGGCATTGGGCGTTTTTTTTATCGAAGACCCGGTATAAGCTATCATTGATTGCTACAACAGCTGTATATTAAAAAATATGCTAAGTAGCTGTACTCACTACATGTAAAGTTATTTAAATTAAAAACATTTGGTATTGTTTCACAAATTATAACTTTATTCCGACTTGTTTCGGTTTGTTAGACCATTTTCAAAGGAATATACAGAAAAAAATATTTTCTATACATATTTTTGTTTCAGGTAATAAGGGAAGTCGAAATTAAGGAATTCCAAATCTCCTCGTTGTCATTTACGATATTTTTCTCCATTTTTATGGCCCTGTTAATCTCCAGGCCTTCTTTTAGATTTAGTGTGTATCCCTTATTACCTGAATGCAAAATCATTAAATTATGCGGATTAAAGAAGTGATTGAATGCGATGCAATGTTTGGATAGCCAGTCGTTGGTTTATTATCTAAAACAGATTTACTATGCTCTTTCATTCTGGTTTTGAATGATATGCCGGTTTGCCCAAACTAAATTGCATCGCATTCATCACATTGAATTTCATTAACTCCACATTTCTTCAAATTATATGTTTTCGTCTTGTTATTTATTAATAATTTGCCTAAATTTAGCGGGTTTGAACATATAATATTAAAGTTTTTCCCCTTAAATTGATTAAATATATTGTATGACAGGTCAATAACAACATTTATTTTATACCATTGACTATCTATTTTTTTTTTAATTAAAACACTTTTAACCTTTCTTCACAATTTTTATTATATACCAGATGTGCATTTCGGTCAATGGATTATCAATTGATTGAGTATCAATACAGTTACTGTATATCAATCCATTGATAATGGTAACTTTGTGACCGAAATGTACATCTGGTGTATAATAAAAATTGTGAAGAAAGGTTAAAAGTGCTTTAATTAAAGTTATTATAATCTTCACGTAACTCACCCAAATTTAATTATCTATTTTTAGCTCAGGTGCGTAAAAGTATTTAATTAAATGTTTTTGTTTTTGTTTTTTTAATAAATTATTTATAACGTACTCAGTAGACTGAGTGTACTGGATACAGCTACCTAGCATATTTCTTAAGCTCCACTTTACCACATTGGTAATTTGTTTGGTCGAACTTTAGCTATGCAGATTACAAAAAGCAAATGAGGCCTAAACTTGAGCCTTGTGGCACCTTTTAGGTAGGCAATTATGAAGTGAATTGAAGAATAATATAGAAACGAACTCGACTCAAGAATTATACATAACTATGCCCTTCAAAAATATAAAATATTTATGTTATTAACGGAGATGATGAAGTGTATAATTATTGTTTAAATTCATTATAATAACAACATGCCAATTACGGCAAGCATGTGAATTTTGAACAAACGAAGGTTTCCTTGTAGCTCCGATAATTAGAGCATGCTAATTACCCCTGGTTTTTTTTTAAAGAAATTGCGTTTAATTAGATCGTTTGTTGCGTGTAAAGTTTTTATACCAGCATTAAGAGTAATTATCGTCAATTCCATTGTGATCCGTGGTCGCGACCTTTGGCAAAGTCGCTCCCATGAAGTCATCGAGAATCGCAATGAATTTTAAATAATTCTCTAGATTTTTTTGTGATAGGGTTTTGTAATTTGTGCTACACCTGTCGCTTTTTAAAAATATTTGACCAGTGTAAAATTAATATGTTCAGCAAAGGAAATATGAAAATATTATCTGAATTTGTTAACAAGCGTACATCATTTAAATGCCAGTGATAACATACATTTTTGCTTTTAGTCGTTTAATCATAATAAAGAGTGCTAACCATAGGGAAATAACGTTATTAAGAATTTGAATTAGTTATAGTATGTTTCCATGACACATTATGTTTTATTTGTTTTGTAAAGGTTTCAATGGCAGCACTTAGATCGCTCACTTAGGCCTAAAAAGCCTCTTGTGATACCATAAGGGTAAAAAGGAGTCAGATCTCCCCTCCCTCCCCACCTATACAAACCAATCCGAGCACCTATTGAACCCGATCAGATTTCTCACATTTAGAGGTGCGAGGTCCGCTAGTCCATTCGCGTATTGGATACCAAGGTACTTGATTCTATTCCCTTCAAGAGCAGGGTATTGTCCCAGATAGTGGAGTACCGTCTCTTCCTTCTCCACATCCAGGCATCCTCTGCAAAATTCGTTGTGCTCAAGACCCATCTTTTGTGCATGTCTGCCTAGGAGGTAGTGGTCCATGAGGATGCCTACCGCCTTCTTTATGTCGATTCTGCTAAGTGCAATTAATCTGTTGCTGTTTAAGGTATCTCATATAGGCCATATCTGCCTTGTTATGAGACACGTATCTTCTTCTCTCCACCTATGGTTGACCGATGCTATCATTTGGTCCCTAAGTAGTTTCATGCGTTCCACAAGAAGAATGTGGATGGAGAGTTCAGTAGACAGGTTCTTTATTCTTGTCCCCTTCCTTGCAAGGTCGTCGGCAATCGAATTTTCCCTGGTATCACTGTGACTAGGTACCCACATGAGTCCCACGTCATAGTTATTTGCAAGCCTATTTAGCGATTTTTTACAGTTTTATAAAAATAATATTTTGTAAGCTGAACTGAAAATGTTAACTATTTCGTTTTGTATTTTTTTATACGAGGGGTGACCAGAAATAAAGGTTACAAAGCTACCAATAAAACGTTTACAGTTTGTAATCTTACTTATTTATCGCCCCTCATAATAATGCTTTTATAAACTAATGTTCCGAATATTCCTCACAATTGCCATAAGCAAGCAATGCCTGCTGTATGAGAAGTTAATTCTGGCTTTTGCCAGTAGTGTTACAAAGAGAGAATAAAACATTGATTATTACAATAATTTTTGAGATCTGTCAAACTTAATTGCGACGAACGACTATGATGCAAACTATAAATTACACCATTAAATTTTGGCGTGTAGATTTGGGTTGCGCCGACTGTACTTTAAATGGAATTTCCGTAAATAAACATTAAGCATCAAATATATAAATTAAATGTGACATTATAGACTAAATGTCAACTGCCATGGGCGTATTCACTAGGGGGAATCAATTCTAAATATATCATAATTGTCAACACTTGCAACTAAAAAAAAATAATTATATTTTTTCCCATTTCTGTGTTTTTATATCAAGAAACTGATAAAATTTAATAGCATGCAAATAAAATAATAAAATTATATATAACGTAAATACAAATATTTAAAAAATGGATAATTTTGAATTTTAAATAAAATTTATATTTTATATAAAACATGGAAAATTTAATTGATATTGACAAATCTTCAAAATTGATCAGAATGACCCCCACTCTGATCAATTTCCACAAAATAAATTTATTTTGTGGAAAACCCCCATTCTGATCAATTTTGAAGATTTGTCAATATCAATTAAATTTTCTAAGTTTTATATAAAATATAAATTTTATTTAAAATTCAAAATTTACCATTTTAAAAATATTTATATATTAAAAACTCAAGTGGAAGTAACGGTCGTACTTAAAATCCCTGAGTGTTTATATTAAAAAGACAGGGAAAAAAATGCTTGAAGTTTATTATTAAACATGCATGCCTGAATTGATTAAAATTTTCAAACATTAAAACGAGTGCCTTCCACTCCCAGACTAAACATAAAGTAAAATTTCGAGTTGAGAAAAGCACCCAATAACAAATGTATTCGTGCCGAAAAAATTTTTAGAATTACTGTAAATTTTATAGCCTTTGAGATTTAAATACCTAAATAAGGGGATGGCGAATTTGGCCTACGCCCCAGGCGGCTGAAACTCACGCTACGCCACTGCATTTAAAATCAATATTGCACAGTGAAATAACTTCAAATATCTAAATTTTAGTTCTTTCAGTGAAAATGATTCCATTTCACTAATGCGATTTTTATGTAATAACCGAGCGGGAATGCACATTCGCACAGAAAAAAATCGCGATTAAATCTGCACCGCAATCGCATTCCGATTTCTTATCGCGTTCGGGAAAGCATTCTCACGGAATGCAAACGACACGGCGAGTTAAACATCTGCCAATCAGCGACAGGGGCCTTATCAAACCACTCAGATTACTATCCGCTGAATGCACACGTAAATAATTAATTCACGAGTCGACTCGAACTCGGATAGATATTCGCAGACAACGAAAAAAAAAAAGAAAAAAGTTGTGCGCGTACGATTTTATCGTTGTAATTAATCATTAGCGTAATTATTTATATTAATAAAATTAAATGCAAAATTAATTTTTGTATACAAATATGTACTATCGGTGGAAATAAAATGCTGGGACACGTAATAACTGTTTAGAGTGTATCAAACTTTGGACTTGTCAGTTAATTGTCATTTGATGTGTTAGAAATGAAAATCCCTTTCTTTTAATAGTGTATCGATAACCAGATTATATCCTTTCCTTAAAAAACCTGGCTTAACCAGTATAAATTTGGTAATATTTGACATTATCCAATTTTCGATTTGTCCCAACAATATACAGAGTTTTATGTAACACCGAACATTTTCATAACGAGAATTTTTCTTTTAAGTATGCATAAGCATTCGTTGAAATATACAACGACGCTCGGATTGTTTAAAGAATTTAATTTCAAACTTTAAACGAGTGTTTTCCACTCCCAGGCTAAGCATGAAGTAAAATTTCGAGTTTAGAAAAGCCTGAAAATTTGGTTTGGTCGCGTAGCGCGAAGCGCGGAGCGGCCAAACCAAATTTTCAGGCTTTTCTAAACTCGAAATTTTACTTCATGCGCCACCGGTACGAAACACTGATGCAATGTAAAGTTTAGCGGTGTGTTTTAAACTTCGTAATATGTCAGTGTTTTGTATCGGTGGCGCATGAAGTAAAATTTCGAGTTTAGAAAAGCCTGAAAATTTGGTTTGGCCGCTCCGCGCTTCGCGCTACGCGACCAAACCAAATTTTCAGGCTTTTCTAAACTTGAAATTTTACTTCATGCTTAGCCTGGGAGTGGAAAACACTCGCTTAAAGCTTCAAATTAAATTCTATAAATAAACCGAGCATCGAAAAATGTGCAACGTATGCATATTTTTTTTATTATTTATTTATTTGTACGGAAATCTCCATTTTACATTAAATATATATATATAATAAGTGTGTGTATATATGGATACTTGAAAGAAAAATTCTCGTTATGAAAATGTTCGGTGTTACATAAAACTCTCTGTATATCAAAACGCTGGCTCATTTCTTGCGACACACGAATCAGCTGGTCTTTAGTTATCGAATTCAGAATTAACAGCTTCAACAATTCGATGTTGCAGATTTTCAAGAGTGTCAGACATAGGGAGGATAAAAACACGGTCTTTTACGTTACCTCACAGATAAAAATCACAAGGAGTTAGGTCTGCACAATCAACATGACAAGCAACAGCGCCAATGCGGCTGCCTGAACTGTTCAAATTTTTAACTTTTGTCTGTCCAGGAACGTTGGAATTATGGTGCTACCTTTTGTAGTTTGGAAAAAATAAATGTTTGAAATCTGTTCCTTCTTTTTAAAAAACCCTGTATTTTAATATTCGCATTTGAATATGTTTTACTTATTTCAATTTTAAAAATTGCCAGTATTATTCAAGACATGTATCTTCTTCTTGTTTTATATTTGTGTGTATTCTTGTTCGGGTGTATTCTGATTCGCGTTTTAATTAAATTGTTTTGTATTTTTTAATCCTAGGTATTCTGTTTGTTTTACTTTTTTTATGAGTTTTCCATTGACTTTTATTTGGAGGTTGATGTGATGTTTGTGTCTATTGAATATTATATAGGTCGTTTTTTTTTTCATTGATGGTCAATAAATTGTTGTAATACCACTTTTGTAAAAGTTTTGTATCTGCGCAGATTTGTTGGTCTATTTCTTGTTGGTTTATCCCAGAATATACTAATCAAGTATCGTCTGCATATATAAAGGGGGTTCCATTTAGTTTTAGTTCCATGATGTCGTTGGTGTACAGGATGTATAGGATTGGTGGTAGGTTTCCTCCCTGGGGTATTCCATATTCTGCGTAGTTGGTTTTGCTTTTTTAATCTTGTGGTGCATTATTAATAACTAGGCATTTTTTTCGGCTCATTAAATCAAAACAATTTCAAAAACAGACATTTCTTATTAAATTCTGAGAATGTTATAATTTTTCAAAGAACAATCAACCCTAAAATTCATTTTTTTTTTTCAGAAATCCTTTACTTTGAAGTTTAACATTAATTGAATCACGTATTTATATTTAGTGTTTTTAACACTAAAAATTCAAATAGTTTAATAAAACAAATACTAAGCTCCTCTTGTGATAAAACTATCAATAAACTTATCAATAATACCTTGCATTGTTTCCGTTAGCAGACATGGCGGAAGGAACCGCACTGGCAATAATCAGAACCAACCGCCAAACCATGCTTAAAACTTTGAATAATTAATTCTCCAACAATTTTCTTTTATACCGCAAGTTGGACTTATTCTATGTAGTAAACATGCGTATCATTTGACTAAAAACATTGTTGAGATAATGAAACCACTTAATTGCCTCTAATTGTTAAAAATATGAGTATATTTACTACATTGAAAACTTAAGTGTTTTGTTTATCTAAACATTGAAAGCAAATTATATTTTTTACAGGTTTAAAATAAAACGGAAATAATCTAAATATTCTGAATGAAGGCATGTATAGTTTTATACGTAGGTAAAGAATAGACCAGAAATGCATTATACTAAATAATTCACAAATCTAGCATATCAATATAAATATATAATTATTTTAATGATACAGAACAGAAAATATTTCTAATATATAAAATTACGAAAATGCTATTCGTGAAAATGCAAACAACATTGTTTGCATTTACACGAATAACATTTTTGTAATTTTATATATTATGTTTAAAGTGTGCAAACTATAAGAAGCGACCGAAATTTTGCTAATAAAATATGTGCTTTGGTAGTTATGAAATTTTAAAATTCTGGGGAATCTGTTTCATAATTCGTGTGATGGTGGAGGCGCCAAAATCCGTGGCTATCTTCACATCGGTGTAAGCTTATTTTCTCGAATTCAAATAGTTTTGAATTTTAATTGTTCTTATTTGAACTGTACCGTAAGGTAAATAATCAGGTCTCACATTCTTCATACCTGCTAATGACATAATCGTTTTTTACCTATAAATACCGACCATATTTTTCACTCAATCCATTTCTGTGTACCTGTTCATTCCACACACAACACTTTTTCCAAGTAGGTTTATTTCAAGTTTATTCCTAAATTTTTTAAAACGTCATAAGCAAAGCTATACCGAAGAGAGATAAATCTCGAAACGCTCTTAACACATTAGTTTTAAACAAAGTCCTTTCATTTCTAATTTATTGTTATTTCACCTTTCATTTTTAATTTGTATTTGTTAGTTGGTTTGGAAAGAATTTGACCTAAATGTTACATATACTTTAATAAAGCGCTGTAACAAATCAAATTATATAAGATTTTAAATATTTCATTGTATAATTCAATATCCGGAGGTGTATTTGCACGGGAAGTAGTTGTTTCAATAAATATTTATTGCCTTAAGTGGTCTTATTTATTAATAATAATAATAATGTTTATTTCCAAAAATAATGTAAATACATATTTGGCTTTGTCGAACACTAGATATATAAAGTATACTTAATGATTAAAATTATCTATATGATTATAAACTAAAACTAAATATCTGATCAAGTATATAAAAATATGTCTATTGTATTAAAATATATGGGAATAAATAAAATAATATGTGTAAAATTAGGATAAAATGTACGTGGGGACATAACAAACAGATTAAAATTAAGATAAAATGTATATGGGGACAGAACAGACAGATTAAAATATATGTAAGTGACAAGTGAATAATCACATACACAATGAATGATGGGTTAAAATTCTTAAATATTATTCAAATCGATTTCAAAGTAACCACTTATGCTGTATAGTTCGGATTTTATTAGTATCTTTTGGATTGAATCTTTGAATTTTTTTCTTGGTAAAGTTCTAATTTGTCTCGGTAAGTGATTTTAAATTTTATTGAAAGAATTTTAAAACTCTTGCTTGTTTTAGACAAATGACATCTCGGAAGGTATATATTTTTGTTATTTCTAGTATTGTAGTTGTGGATATCCTCGTGATAAGTATAAGAGGCTATCCGATCATAGATATATAACAAACACGATAAGATATATAAGCCGGGAGTTGTAACTATATTCAGAGCAGCAAAATGGCCTTTACAGCTTTCTTGAGACATTATTTGCATTTTCACGAATAACATTTTCGTAATTTTATATATATATATATATATATATATATATATATATATATTATGTAGAAAATGAGGGTTATTGTGTTATTGATTAAATTAAAATATCGCTAAAAATTTTGTTTTTTGACTTTAACCCATTAACGGCCGAGGAGTTATAGAGTTAACTCTAAAAGTTGATTTTAACTAAAATTCTACACTTCTTATTATGATTTCTACGAACGACTTATTGTATTACATACTGCGATTCTTTTTTTAATATACATAATGTATACGCTGTAATTATATAAAAACGTGCAATATTAAGTTTAGAACAAGTATTTCCACTCCCAGACTAAGCATGAAGTAAAATTTCGAGTTTAGAAAAGCCCCGCCTAGAAAATTAGTCTCGGGTCGCGTAGCGACCCGAAACAAATTTTCACGGGGCTTTTCTAAACTCGAAATTTTACTTCATGCGCCACGCGTATAGATCACTGAAATGTGAAGTTATAAATACACTGAAAACATTTTTTTTGTGAGTAATAACCGAGATATTTAAATAACAAAATATTTACTTTTTTAAGTCAAGTCAAATAATATAATATTAATTTGATATATTATATTATTTGACTTGACTTGAAAATGCACGAAGAAAAACGTAAATATTTTGTTATTTAAATATCTCAGTGTATTTCTTACTTCACAATATTTCAGTGTTTAATACGCGTGGCGCATGAAGTAAAATTTTGAGTTTAGAAAAGCCCCATGACAAATTTTCTACGCGGGGCTTTTCTAAACTCGAAATTTTACTTCATACTTAGTCTGGGAGTGGAAATACTTGTTCTAAACCTTATATTGCACGTTTTTATCCAAAATTAAAATCGACTTATTTGGTAATTTAATTAACATAAAATTAATAATGTTGTGTATTTGCATTAATGGCGCCTAATGGGTTAATGTAAAAAAAAAACGACATTACTTTCCGGTCCCCCAATAAAATGCGAAATTGTTAATGTATAGATTGTTAATTTTAATTTTAATTAAAACTTGTTTATTTTTATATTAATTATATGACACATACGTAGTATTATTTTAATATTATTTAAGACGCAATAGTATTTGTTATTTGTACTATTATTGTTATTTTGTTTGTAGAATGCTTTTGCCATAAATAAAGGAATTCGCATAATTTCTCATTTTAACTGTTATTTTTTTTTTGTTATAAGTTGCTTTTTATGTTTTAATTATATGATACACACGTAGCTTTAAAAGCAATATTGTTTGTTATTCGTAATAATTATGATGTATGTAATATTTGTGTTATTTTCTGTTCTCAACACTTAGTATTCTATTTTGCACGGTCGACCATTTTTTTAATACTAGCCACATATGTTTGGATGGTAGGTTATGTTTACCAAGTTGTCATGAATAAGAAATCGGTAAATTAAACTTACCACTCAGTGAACGGCTAATAAAACTTACCATTTACAGCAACTGATTAAAACAAATCGTTGATTTGGTTGGCGTTCACTTTGTGGTACATCTTTATAAAATAATATTAAAACACTTAACTTTGTTTTACCACTTTAATTAACTTTTTACAGTGACTATAGTTTCAACTACAAGCTAGTCATTATCAAACTGAGTGACGCAGTTTGATAATGACTAGCTTGTAGTCGAAACTATAGTCACTGTAAAAAGTTAATTAAAGTGGTAAAACAAAGTCAAGTGTTTTAATATTATTTGATTAAAACAACTTTATTAATTGATAACACATTTTTTGTTAAAAAAATATGGTTTTATGTTTAGGTATTCAAATAATGTTCTATCTTGTTATCATTTATTTTTTTTAATTTCAATAAGCATACAAAATAAAATGTTTAATAATAATAATAATATATTTATTGCCCGATGTGTTATTTAATAAATAACCCTATCCTGTGTACCTTATGATTGTATGAAAAATAACAATCTGAAGATTAAAAACTGTGTTTTCTATTTAATTCAAATCTTGCGTTCATTTTGGGACACCCTTCATATTCCTTCAAATGTTCATATTTAGATGGCGAGAAACCGGTTGAAAACCACTGGTCTAGAGAAATGGCTCAATTTTAAGAATAAGAGAAAGGAACAATAATTCTTAGTTCTGATGAGGAAAATCCATAATGCCAGCTCATGAGAAATCATAATACACAGTGAAATTGATTGAAATGTAGAGCTAGACACTGCGACGTTTAATTCAATTCAAATCTTGCGTTAGTTTTGGGACACCCTTTATATTTATTTAAAGGCATTCATATAAAGGGTGTTCCAAAATAGATAATTTAGATAGTAAAAAATTGTTGAGAACCACTGGTCTAGAAAAATGGCTCAGTTTTAAGAAGAAGAGAAAGGAGCACTAATTCTTAGATCTGATGAGGAAAATCCATAATGCTAGCTCATGCGAAAACATAATACAGAGTTAAATTGATTGAAATGTAGTGTTGGGCACTTGCAAGAGCAATTATACAGAGAGTGTTATGTAACACCAAACATTTTCATAGCGAGAATTTTTCTTTGAAGTATCCATATGCATACGTTGCACATTTTCCGGTGCTCAGTTTATTAAAAGAATTAAATTTAAAGCTTTAAGCGAGTGTTTTCCACTCCCAAGCTAAGCATGAAGTAAAATTTCGAGTTTAGAAAAGCCTGAAAATTTGGTTTGGTCGCGTAGCGCGAAGCGCGGAGCAGCAAAACCAAATTTTCAGGCTTTTCTAAACTCGAAATTTTACTTCATGCGCCACCAGTACAAAACACTGATTCAATGTAAAGTTTAGTGCTTTGTACCGGTGGCGCATGAAGTAAAATTTCGAGTTTAGAAAAGCCTGAAGATTTGGTTTGACCGCTCCGCGCTTCGCGCTACGCGACCAAACCAAATTTTCAGGCTTTTCTAAACTCGAAATTTTACTTCATGCTTAGCCTGGGAGTGGATAACACTCGCTTAGAGCTTCAAATTTAATTCTTTTAATAAACCGAGCATCGAATAATATGGAACGTATGCATATGGATACTTCAACGAAAAATTCTCGTTATGAAAATGTTCGGTGTTACATAAAACTCTCTGTATGTAGTACAAAAGCAATTTAAATATTGCCTTACCTTTGCAACTTATAGAACACCAACAATTTCCACAACACATGCAACTTGTACTGTGCAATATTTTAATTTCTCTTGCAGCAAACATTGCAGTGTTAACGGTTAAATATTAAATTATGTAATAAATGGCATTATTTTGAACTCATTTTTTAGATTAAATGAGTGTAATTATTTCATAGAGTTGGAGGAAAAAACACAAGGAGAAAATAACTAATCAAAGCATGCATATTATAAATTTAATTTTAAACCATCACCAATCAATTTACATCTTCATGTATCGCTTGAAAAAGTAAATAATTATCTTTATGTATTTTATTTAGTTCGCTTACTTATAACATCATCTAATTCAAGGCACCAGACGACCTTTTTATCCTTATCCGTCAGTTTTATATGGATCCTAAATTTGCCATAAGCTACCGTCGGTATCTCAAGCTCGTCTGTAGAGATTACGTTATTCAAATTTATTAACGAATAATTTCCCTGAAAATAAACATAAATCAAATTATTATTGTAGTAATCTCTTTCTTCACAAAGTGAATTAATGTTGATAAAGAAAGAGATTACTACAATAACTATTAGAAAACAATTCACGTAACTAAAAGAAGAATATAAATCAAATTCATTCGCATAGTTGAGATAAAGAAAACACTTAACTTGTTGTATTTTAACTTATAGAATAATTGAATTTGCTAATAGTTTGCAGAATATCTACAAAATATAAAAACGAATTAAAATTAATATCGACTTTATGCAAAAATTTAGTCTCGTTGAGACTTATTCAAATATTCATTGAAACAACTACTTCTCAAGCTAATACCCGGACAGAAATTGAATTATACAATGAATATTTGAATTACACGACAGATTTACTGTTCTATGCATAATTTATATGCAAAATGCAACATCAGGTCAAATTATTCTCTCACCAAATTAAATGAACCAGCAGGAAATTGAAATAAATTGAAAAAATTGCAGGTAATCAATGTGGGATTGAGAGTGACGTTAATGTTAATGTTAGTGTTAATGTTAATCGTAGTGTTAATCCTAATTCGTTTTATCGCACATACTTTTACTTTTACTTTTACTTTTAAAAAAGTATTTTTTCTTAATTAAATATTATTTGTATGAA
Organism: Philonthus cognatus; assembly: GCA_932526585.2. Taxonomy (NCBI): domain Eukaryota; kingdom Metazoa; phylum Arthropoda; class Insecta; order Coleoptera; family Staphylinidae; genus Philonthus; species Philonthus cognatus. Next base: position 80,658,862 of record OW052245.1, on the reverse strand, counting down.
CCATTTATGCAATAATCTGTTAATATTCTTCAGGTTAAGTGGAAGAACAGTTAATAGTCATTAGGCTAACTGAACTTCGCCTGTTACTTTTACTAGACATTTTGTAAAATATTTTTTCTATAATAAAGACGTATTATTATTATTATTATTATAAATTAGCAATTGGTTGTAGGTTTTTAATAAAATAAACTGGCAGTCAAACAATGACAATAGTAGATAATGAAATACGATTACTCTCGTTCGCGGCAACGGTGAAACTAACTTCTACCCCAGGCCTGGTTGCTGGTGTTTACTTGTCTCGGCCTCTTGATTCCCACATGAATATTAATTAAAAGAATCTTAGGCGATTTTAAAGAAAAAGTCTTTAGCCATCTATAGACGTGTTTCGAGATTTATCCCTCATAAGTATAGCTATGCTTTAGACTGTCAATAAAAAAAATGTATTTTATTAAATTGACGAATAATGAAATAATAACCTTTTAAAAAAATTATATAAACTTTTGGGGAAGTGCGGCCCAATTCAAAAAGTTATAATTCTATTTTTTTATAGCCAGAACTTTATTTTAATTAGCCAATATTTCGCTATACATTTGTTAGCTTCTTCAGGGTAAAGTTTAAAATATAACTGGGTTTTTTTTATGAAATAAAATTTGTCAGATATCGACGTGTAAAAATTTGACAAATTTTAATTTCATAAAAAAAGCCCAGTTATATTTTAAACTTTGCCCTGAAGAAGCTAACAAATGTATAGCGAAATATTGGCTAATTAAAATAAAGTTCTGGCTATAAAAAAAATGATAATATTTTTAATTCGGCCGCACTTCCCCAAAAGTTTATAGAAGTTTTTAATAATTTAACGGCAAAAAAACTACTAAGTGTCATAATAACCTTTCTTCACAATTTTATTTGAAATCAAAAGTGAACATTTTGGACACAAAGTGACTATTATCAAGTAGAAATCTATTGATAATGGTCACTTTGTGTCCAAAATGTGCATTTGGTAATACAATTAAAAATTGAATAATAGTCATTAGATACGAGGGTTCCCTTTTATATTTCGGGATTGGGCCACCCTAGTGTTGCAATCTGGCAACTGAGAGCTTTATCGTAAAGTTTGACATTTTTGAGGTTATACGTACTCAGAACGTTTTGACATATGAGCGTTATTTGTGTCGCTTACACTAACTTAAAAGATTTATCTCGGCCAAAGAATCGAATTAAATCGTGAACATTTTCGTGCGATTATTTTTGACAACTTTCGACGTGGATTAACTCAACAACAGTGCATGGATGAACTTAATTCAATTTTTGGCGATGAAGCTCCATCAAGGACCAGTGTTTATCGATGGTATGGTGAATTCAACCGAGGTCGTAGTTCACTCCTAGACGAATTTCGTGGAGGTCGTCCAAAATCAGTTGTTGTTCCGGAAACCATTGATGCTGGGCGCAAACAAATATTGCAAGATCGTCATGTGACCTATCGTGAGATTGAGACAACCTTAGGCATTAGTGGGACCAGCATACATTCAGTATTGCATGAACATTTGACTGTCAAAAAAATGTGTTCGCGTTGGATCCCACACAATTTGTCAATCGCTCAAAAAAAGGCTCGTGTCGATTGGTGCAAAGAAATGCTCAAAAAATACGATTGCGGTGCTACGAAACACGTTTATGACATCGTGACAGGTGATAAATCATGGATTTACGCGTATGAGCCCGAAAGTAAACAGCAGTCGACCGTATGGGTATTTCAAGATGAGCCAAATCCAACAAAAGTTGTTCGTGCACAAAGCACTTCCAAGCAAATTGTCGCCTGTTTTTTCGGAAAAACTGGACATGTCGCAACCGTACCACTAGAACAACGCAGAACAGTCAATTCTAAGTGGTACACAACCATTTGTTTGCCAGTTGTCATCCAAGAAATCAGGAAAACCAACCGCCGAAAACGGATCACTCTTCACCACGACAATGCGAGCTCTCACATATCGGCTCAAACAAATGCATTTTTGAGCACGCAAAACATCGATTTGATGAGTCATCCGCCATATAGTCCTGACTTGGCACCGAATGACTTATTTTTATTCCCATACGTAAAAAATAAAATGAGAGGTCAACGTTTTTCGACACCTGAAGAAGCGGTTGATGCGTTCAGAATGCATGTTTTGGAGATACCTCAATCAGAGTGGCAAAAGTGCTTCGACAATTGGTTCAAACGCATGCAAAAGTGTATAGATCTTAATGGGGAATATTTTGAAAAACAATAAAGCTATTTTCAATGATTAATATTTATTTTTGTTCTCTAATCCCGAAATATAAAAGGCAACCCTCGTATTTTGTGGTGGTGGCGGTTACTTTGTGATACATTATAAATATTTAAATAATTAACACTGCTTACTTTTTTCTATTGCCTTTTTTATTTTAAACTGTGATCAGCTTCGACTAATCCACGAGTCATTTTTAAACTAAAGTAATAAAGGTTATTAGTGCTTTAATTGTCAATTTAATTTGATCTTTACGTAAATCGCAACATTATTATTATTTTTTTTTTATTAAATTACTAATTGTATACAAGAATATTTCAAATTCAAAACTATTTAAATTCGAGAAAATAAGCTTACGCTTCTTATTTAACCCATTAACGGCCGAGCAATTATAGAGTTAACTCTAAAAGTAGATTTTAGGTAAAATTCTACACTTCTTTATATAAGTTCTACAAATGAATTATTGTATTACATTTTATGATTTTTCTTCTAAATATAAATAATGTATACGCTGTAAATGTAAGGCATTCGTCGATTTTGTGTAATAACGTGCAATATAAAGTTTAGAACGTGTATTTCCACTCCCAGACTAAGCATGAAGTAAAATTTCGAGTTTAGAAAAGCCCCGCGTAGAAAATTTTCACGGGGCTTTTCTAAACTCGAAATTTTACTTCATGCGCCACCCGTATAAAACACTGAAATATTGTGAAGTTAGAAATACACTAAAAATATTTTATTTAAATGAGTAATAATCAAGATATTTAATACATACATTTTATACATTTTCAAGTCAAGTCAAATAATATACTATATCAAATTAAGTTATTAAGTAATTTAATTAACATAAAATTAATTATGTTGCGTATAAGCATTAATGGCACTTAATGGGTTATTTAGTATTTATTGTCTTGGGTTATCTTATTAATTAGGAGGTATTGTTTGCATTTTGCACTAATTTTCGTAATTTTATATATCATGTAGTTTCCATTTCTTATTATTAACATCTTCACTGTCTCAATTTAAAAACCAATTAAAGCGCATTACGATATCTGATATCATAAGGTAACCAGTAAAGATTGTCATTTACACTTTTGTTAAATGCAATATTAAATTAATGGTGTTTAATTTAATGCTTTAATATTGTTTGTCAAATACTGTGTACATATATTTGTTATTCACCGTCTTTCTTTAAGTGATAATTGTCTGTGATATTTTATATTCCCTATTTTTAGAAGTAATATTTCATCTGTGATATTTTAGCTTTAATTATTACAGTATCTTTGTATTTATGTATTGCAACATAAACTGTGATATTTCTATTTAGAACCGTGATGCATATTCTTTGTAAAAGGGGTTTCGCGTGAGAGAATAAATAAATAAATAAATATTCACTGTTAATAATTAAATAAAAGTCACTTGGTTTGTTACACTACTATTTTTTTTATTCTTTCCGACTAGTTGCGACTTATCGTCATTCTCAAGGAGTAATACAGAAACATATTTTACAAGTTATATATACATATTTTTTTGAAGGTCAGGTAATAAGGGCTTTAAGAATTGGGGAGTTCCAGATGTCTTCGTACTCGTTTACGATGTGTTTGCCCTGTTTTATTGCCTTGCTAATTTTCAGGCCTTCTCTAAATTATTTAATTATCAATATTGTAAACATGTTTCATCAAGTGATTAATGAGAACCAAATTGAAGAAATCTTCACTGGCTATTTGTATGTTTATTTATATAATATTTGTTTGCACTGTTTATTTATTTTATGATTATTATCTATATATGTATTTTTTAAACTGTTATTTATTCACTATATTTATGCTATATTTTTTTAATGCATTTGATGTAACAGTTAAGCAGCATTATTTAAACCTTAGCTATTAAACCATTGGATAGTCATGTATTAATACCTTCAAGTTTGTAGAAAAAACATGTTTTTGTGATTAATTGAGTTGATAACTTATGTATAAATAACTAAATGTCTTATATTTGCAAAAAAAATGTTAATTCCGTATATAAAATTTTATAATAATTATAATTTTATACATTGCTTTGTATTATTTGACCTGACTTGAGAAAGAGTGAAGACAAATGTAAATATTTTGTATTTTAATTATTTCAATTACCCCTCATAAAAAAATAATGTTTTTAGTGTATTTCTTACTTTACAATATTTCAGCGTCTTATACGCGTGGCGCATGAAGTAAAATTTCGAGTTTAGAAAAGCCCCGTGAAAATTTGTCTCGGGTCGCTGCGCGACCCTCGACAAATTTTCTACGCGGGGCTTTTCTAAACTCGAAATTTTACTTCATGCTTAGTCTGGGAGTGGAAACACTCGTTCGAAACTTTACATTGAGCGCTTTTATAAAATCGACTAATAGCAAAAATTTTAATTACAATAAAGTCTACCTACTAAATAGAATCAAGTAAATAATGATTAATTACCTTTTTATATGGACATTTAGCTCCCAGTTCGGGTTTGGTAGATTTGGACACTCGAGCCATAAGTTTTGGAAACAATTCGTTAATCCTTTCACAAGCCTTTCCTCTGATTGCCATAAATTGTTTCGTCCAGGCAGATCGTTCCCATTTGTCGATGATGATGCTTAACTAAAAATTGGTGTAGATAAACTTTTATTTTACAATATAAAACCAAAAAAAGCCTACACATTAAATATACCAAGTGATTTAAACAGAATAAAGTATAATACATAATAAACAATATATGTGCCGAGATTTTTTTGGCGCAAGCTAATACAGATTTTGATAACTTTGGTAGCTTAGGTAGTTTAAATCACTTTAATGTCACGCTTACGGAAGTATTTGACAAAGTTTCGTCTTTTTCTGAATCGTGTAGTGTGGGCCCTGATGGAATCCCTGTATATTTTCTAAAACGGTGCGTTTACACACCGGCTAAGCCTATCCATGCTATTTTCACTAATTCCCACAGATCTGGTTTGTTTCCAGCTTGTTGGAAACACTGTTTTCTAATGCCTGTTTTCAAAAGTTTCAAAAAGACGGTTTAACTTTGTTTATATAACACAATCTATTTTTATGTGACAGCAGTTTGGGCAAATTTAGCTTGCCATTATCAAACATATACTATATGTTTGATAATGGCAAGCTATATTTACCGAAACTGCAGTCACGTAAAAATAAATTGTGTTGTACAAACAAAGTGAAAGATATATATCTCTGGATGGCCTGAATAATTTAACCCAAATTGTTACATTTGCGGTAGGTGACTGTATGTAGCTCGGGAAGTTATTGTTTCAATGAATGTTTCATATAGTCTTTGTAAGACTAACTTGTTATAGGATGCGAAAAAAATCGCGCTACTATTGTTTGAAGTGTTCTGCAAGCAAGATTTAGAAATTTAATTTATACTAAGAATAAAGTATATTTAAATGTCACATATCCTTATCTAAAATTTACTACAATTTTTTATTCTGAGATAGAAACAAATTTTAACAATTATAAATGTTTGCAATATCTTTCACTATATGTAGGAATTTGTGTAGAGAATATATTTAAGAGCTGTTGGAAAATTTACAGGGATTTTTTTTTAAAGCATGCACATCCCAATAACAGCGAATATGCTTTAAATCTTCAGATATTTTTTTTGTTTTCTAATAGGAATTCAATTTGAAGGTTTAAACGAGAGTTTTCCACTCCCAGAGTAAGCATGAAGTAAAATTTCGAGTTTAGAAAAGCCTGAAAATTTGGTTTGGTCGCGTAGCGCGAAGCGCGGAGCGGCCAAACCAAATTTTCAGGCTTTTCTAAACTCGAAATTTTACTTCATGCGCCACGCGTATAAAACACTGATTTTATTATAAGTTACAAGTATACTACTAAAGCAGTATACTAAAGATGTTTACTCTAAACTGCACTTCGAATCAGTGTTTTATACGCGTTACGCATAACTAAAATGGACTACATTTTTTATTCTGAGATAGAAAAAATATTAAACAATTAGAAATGTTTGCAATATATTTCACAATATGTAGAAATTTGTTTTTCTAATATATTTAAGAGATATTGCAAATTATACAAGGATTTTTTTTAAGTATGCATATCCCAATAACAGCATATCTGTTTTAAATCTTCAGAAATATATTTTTTGTGTTCTTAAAGGAATTCAATTTGAATTTTTAAACGAGGGTTTTCCACTCCCAGACTAAGCATGAAGTAAAATTTCGAGTTTAGAAAAGCCTGAAAATTTGGTTTGGTCGCGTAGCGCGAAGCGCGGAGCGACCAAACCAAATTTTCAGGCTTTTCTAAACTCGAAATTTTACTTCATGCGCCACGCGTACAAAACACTAATTTTAATAGAAGTTTAAAGTATACTACTAAAGCAGTATACTAAAAATGTATACTCTGAACTGCACATTGAATCAGTGTTTTATGCGCGTGGCGCATGAAGTAAAATTTCGAGTTTAGAAAAGCCTGAAAATTTGGTTTGGTCGCTCCGCGCTTCGCGCTACGCGACCGAACCAAATTTTCAGGCTTTTCTAAACTCGAAATTTTAATTCATGCGCCACGCGTACAAAACACTGATTTTAATAGAAGTTTAAAGTATACTACTAAAGCAGTATACTAAAAATGTATACTTTGAACTGCACATTGAATCAGTGTTTTATGCTCGTGGCGCATGAAGTAAAATTTCGAGTTTAGAAAAGCCTGAAAATTTGGTTTGGTCGCTCCGCGCTACGCGACCAAACCAAATTTTCAGGCTTTTCTAAACTCGAAATTTTACTTCATGCTTAGTCTGGGAGGGGAAACACTCGTTTATAGCCTCAAAAAGAACTCATTCAAAAACAACGAATATCTAAAAATGTACAGCGTATGCATACTTAAAGAAAGATTCCCTGTATTTGCAGTTTACCAATGGTTTATATTATTTAAATTAAATAAATAACGGTTAAAGTAAGAAACATTTATTTAAGACGATTTTTTTCTTACTAATCCCCATTTTCTCAAAATATTCCATCCCAAAATAAGGACGTAGTTAAGACAATAATATATGCCGGGTTTTCCATTTTTAGATAGCCATCGACTGACCTTAATAGAAGTTTAAAGTATACTACTAAAGCAATATGCTAAAGATATACTCTGAACTGCACTTCGAATCAGTGTTTTATACGCGTGGCGCATGAAGTAAAATTTCGAGTTTAGAAAAGCCTGAAAATTTGGTTTGGTCGCTCCGCGCTTCGCGCTACGCGACCAAACCAAATTTTCAGGCTTTTCTAAACTCGAAATTTTACTTCATGCTTAATCTGGGAGCGGAAAACACTCGTTTAAAGCTTCAAATAGAACTTATTTAAAAACAACGACTGTCTAAAAATTTACAGCGTATGCATGCTTAAAGAAAGATTCGCTGTATTTGCAGTTTACCAATGTTTAATATTATTTAAATTAAAAAAGTAACGGTAAAAGTAAAAAACATTTAATTGAAACGAGTTTTTTATTACAAATCCGTATTTTTTTTCAAAATATATCATCCAACTCTTTACTTACTAAAATAGTAAAAGGTACAAGTAATAAAGCTTGTACCTTTTACTTTTTAAAAATATATCATCCTAAAATAAGGACGTAGCTAAGACAATAATATATGCCGGGTTTTCTACTTTTAGATGGCTATCGACTTTCTCTTAGTAAGCAACTACTTAAAAATCTAATTTGTCAAAACTTTAGCATTAGTGGATATGTAAACCCATAATAAAATTACCTGCAAATCATCGGTTACGTCAACTGGTAATTCGAACGTTCCGTTTATAATTTTTTCATTTTTATTTTTATCCAATACTTTTAATTGAACCACATCTGTAGCTTCGTTCTTACAGCTAGAGCACTCGTTTATTGTGATTAAGGCCTTATTTCCCAACTGAAAATATAAACAAAAAATGGGTAAATAAATAATGAGGACAGAAACACTTATGATCGATAGCCCAAACAAGGACGTGCTAACTAATACATTTATTATATTTATTTTTATGTACAATATATAAATTATGTCTGAATAAAGATGATGTATGTATAAATAATGAATAAAAGTTGTATTATTACATTAAAGTAAATAACTCTAAATTAGAAATTAATCTAAAATAAATATAATTAGAAGACTAGTTTTTAACCATAAGTGATTATTGCATCAACCAATAATCACTTATGGTTCCGTTGTCTGGTGGACAAAGACAACGGAGATTACAACCTAAGCAAAGTTTAAAGGCTGGCATGTTTGAGCATCACGGGGCCTATGAGCACTTGCCCTGTTGCAGCAATGGAAGCTATGCTATACCTCACACCTCTGTTTGGAAGAAATAACTGTTTGAAATCTGCTCCTTCTTTTAAAAAAAACTCTGTATTTTAATATTCGCATTTGAATATGTTTTACTTATTCCAATTTTGAAAATTGCCAGTATTATTCAAAACATGTATTCTTATTTTATTTTAATCTTGTGGTGCATTAACAATAACTAAGCATTTTTTAGGGTTAATTAAATCAATACAGTATCAAACTCCTTCTTTTAAAAAAAAATTTTGTATTTCAATATTCGCATTTGAATATGTTTTACTTATTCCAATTTTAAAAATTGCCAGTATTATTCAACACATGTATTCTTATTTTATTTTAATCTTGTGGTGCATTAGCAATAACTAAGCATTTTTTAGGGTTAATTAAATCAAAACAGTATCAAAAACAGACATTTCTTAGTAAATTCTGAGAATGTTATAATTGTTCAAAGAACAATCAACCCTAAAATTCATTTCTTTCAGAAATCCTTTACTTTGAAGTTTAATATTATATGAATCACGTATTTATATTTAGTGTTTTTAACACTAAAAATTCAAAAAAATTAATAGAACAAATACTAAGCTACTCTTGAGATAAAACTATCAATAAACTTATCAATAATACCTTACATTGTTTCCGTTAGCAGACAAGGCGGAAGGAACCGCAATGGCAATAATCAGAACAAACCGCCAAACCATGCTGAAAACTTTGAATAATTAATTCTCTAGCGAATTTCTTTTATACCGCAAGTTAAACTTGTTCTATGTAGTAAACATGCGTATTATTTGACTAAAAACATTGTTGAGATAATGAAACCACTTAACTGCCTTTAAGTGTTAAAAATATGAGTATATTTACTACATATAAAACTTAAGTGTTCTTAATATATAAAATTACGAAAAAACTATTCGTGAAAATGCAAACAGTGTCTTAATTAATAAAACAATTTAAGACGATAAATATCCATTGAAACAACTACTTCCCGTGCAAATACACCTCCGGATATTGAATTATACAATGAAATATTTAAAATCTTATTTAATTTGATTTGTTACAACGCTCTATTAAAGTATATGTAACGTTTAGGTCAAATTCTCTTCAAACCAACTAACAATACAATTTAAAATGAAAGGAGAGATAGCAACAAATTAGAAGTGAAAGGACTTGGATTAAAACTAATGTCTTAGGCCATCTATAGACGCGTTTCGAGATTTATCTCTCTTCAGTATAGCTTTGCTTATGACGTTTAAAAAAATTAGAATTAAAATTAAGAAGCGTAAGCTTATTTTCTCGAATTCGAATAGTTTTGAATTTGAATTTATCTTGTTTAAGTGTTCTGTTTCTTTCAACATTGAAAGCAAATTAAATCAATGCAATTATTTGATTTCTCACTAGTTCAAAATAAAACGAAAATAAAATTTGAAATAAAAACACTTGGTTTGTTTCACTAACGTTTTACTTATTATTCCGACTAGTTTCGGCTTCTAGCTATTATCAAGGAAATATCATTCCTTGATAATGGCTAGAAGCCGAAACTAGTCGGAATAATAAGTAAAACGTTAGTGAAACAAACCAAGTGTTTTTATTTCAAATTTTATTTTAATCATGTTTCACCAAGTGATTAATGAGAACATTGTGAAAGATATTTTAAAACGAAAATATTCAAAATATTCTCAAAGAAGGCTTATATAGTTTTATACGTAGGTAAAGAATAGACCAGAAATGCATTATACTAAATAATTCACAAATCTAGCATATCACTATAAATATTAAAATTATTTTAATGATACAGAACAGAAAAGATTTATTTTGATATGAAATCATAAGATGTTTTAAAATACTATAAAATACATTAAATTCTTAATTGTAATCAAGTAATAATAATAATAATTCTTCCAATCTCAACCTGTATTTCTATAAGCTCTATAAGCTCAGCGCATTATTGCATTTCGAGTCCTAAACTATTTTTGTCCGATTTTTATTTTTACTTATAAAACAGAACAGCTGGAGTATTTATCCAACTGTTCGGTTTTCTAAGAAAAATTAAAAAAAAAATTGATAAATCGCTCAATAATTATGTTAAAGGTATACAGAGAGTTTTATGTTACACCGAACATTTTTATCCGATACAATTAGACACCTTTAATTTTTAAGTTTTGTGTAAATTGGGTTGCCATTACACATTGTAGCCAATCAATCGCAATTAATGCCTCAACTTGTACATACAGGGAGTTTTTCTTTTAAGTACACATGTCCTAATTACAGCGTGTATGCCGTAAATCTTTAGATAACCGTTGTTTTTTTTTTTTTAAATGAGTTCAATTTGAAACTTGAAATAAGTGTGTTCCACTCCCAGACTAAGCATGAAGTAAAATTTCGAGTTTAGAAAAGCCTGAAAATTTGGTTTGGGCGCGTAGCGCGGAGCGGCCAAACCAAATTTTCAGGCTTTTCTAAACTCGAAATTTTACTTCATGCGCCACCGCTACAAAACACTGACATATGACGAAGTTTAAAACACACCGCTAAACTTTACGTTGCATCAGTGTTTTGTACCGGTGGCGCATGAAGTAAAATTTCGAGTTTAGAAAAGCCTGAAAATTTGGTTTGGCCGCTCCGCGCTTCGCGCTACGCGACCAAACCAAATTTTCAGGCTTTTCTAAACTCGAAATTTTACTTCATGCTTACTCTGGGAGTGGAACACACTCATTTTAAGTTTCAAATTAAATTCATTTCATAAACCGAGCGTCAGCAAATGTACAACGTATGTTTATGTATATCTAAAAGAAAAATTTTAGTCATAAGCATGTTCGGTGTTACATAAAACTCTCTGTATATTAGGGGGACCAAAAAGTAATGTCGTTTTTGCGCATGTTGGTCTTTGTGGTCGCCTAGCAGCTCATTGGGTAATTCAAAGTACTGTCAAGGATATTTTAAGGTTAGAGTGACTTGTTTTCATGTAAGTTATGAAATTTTAAAGCTCTTTTACAATGTTTGATGAAATGGTCAGTCAAAAACCAGAAGAGATACATATCCGGCATTTTATACTATTTGAATTTCATAAGGGTAGAAATGCAACGGTTGTCACCAAAAGCATTTGCGATATTTATCCGAATGCTTTAGATGTTCGTAAATGCTAAAGGTGGTTTTCCAAGTTCAAATCCAGTGATTTCAGTCTTTCTGGCTCTCATCGATCAAGAAGACCAACAACTCTAAATAATGTCATTTTAAGGGCAGAAGTGGAAGCAAATCCATGTGAGACCATTGAAGAACTTTCGAGCAATCTTAACGAACCTTGGTCAACTATTCAGGAATATTTGAAGCAGATTGGGAAAGTAAGCAGAGCAAGTGTTTGGGTCCCGCACAATCTATCCGAGGAAAACAAATCTAATCATTCCAATACCTACAACTTATTGCTTCAGCGGTAATACACAGAAGCGTTTTTTGATAGACTGATTACCGGGGATGAAAAATGGGTCCTTTACGATAACCCAAAATGCAAAAGGCAGTGGGTCTCTCCAAATGAAGCGCCACGAGCTACAGCAAAACCAGGTTTACACCCCAAAAAGGCGCTTTGGTGTGTTTGGTGGAATACTCGTGGGGTTGTTTATTTTGAAGTGCTAAAACCTGGACAAACTGTTAATGCAGACCTTTATTGTGAACAATTGGATAGAGTACATCAATCTTTAATTGAAAAGTACCCAGCTCTTGTTAACAGATCAGGTGTAATTTTGCAACACCAGGTTTCTCATAAAAATATCTGGAGGTGGCATTTTCAACTTTTTTCAGAATTTTTAAATTTTTTTCCACCTAAAAAATGCTGTAGCGATCGCGATCGGTTTGTCTTGCGCAGTGCGGTCTTGCCAATGCAAGACCGCACTGCGCAAGACAAACCCTAGAAAAAATTAATGAACTAGGATGGAAAGTATTGCCGCACCCACTATACTCAACTGATATTGCGCCATCTGATTTCCACTTGTTTCGATCGCTACAGCATTTTTTATGTGGAAAAAAATTTTAAAATTCTGAAAAAGTTGAAAATGCCACCTCCAGATATTTTTATGAGAAACCTGGTGATTTTTATCGATCCGGGATTGAAAACTTGCACACTAGATGACAAAAGGTCGTAGAAAATTGGGGTGATTATGTTGTTGATTAAATTAAAATATATGAGCCGTTTATTTTAAAAGTGGCCTAACACCATTTCAAAATTTTTTGTTATTGATCTTAATAACCTTTATTATTTGAGGTTTTTAGCCATAAAAAACAATTTGTGGTTCAGTATATTTAAAATACATATTATATTTTTTAAATATACTTAACCAGAAATTGTAATTTATGACAGAAATCCTCAAATTATGAAGATTATTTTAGTCAACAACAAAAAATAAGAAATGGAGTTAGGTCACTTTCAAAATAAACGGCTCATATGTTGTTTGAATTTAATGTAAAAAAACGACATTACTTCCCAATCCCCCAATTAAATCCAAAATTATTAAATATTGCATTTATATTTTCCTAATTGTATAACTTTATTGTAGAATGTTAATTTTAATTTTAATTTAAACTTGTTTTTCTATTTTAATTATATGATACATACATAGTATTATTTCAATATTTTTTAAGACGCAATAATATTTGTTATTTGTAATGTTATTGTTATTTTGTTTGTAGAATACTTATGCCATAAATAAAGGAATTCGCATAATTTTTAATTTTAACTGGTTTGTTTTAGCTCTAAGTTACTTTTTATGTTTTAATTATAGGATACACACGTAGCTTTAAAAGCATTATTATTTGTTATTCGTAATAATTATGTTGTATGTAATATTTGTGTTATTTACTGATCTCAACACTTAGTATTCTATTTTGCAAGGTCGACCATTTTTTTTTAGTACTAGCCACATTTGTTTGGATTATAATAATAATAATAATTTATTTTCATGTTGATACATAAGGTTTACATACGTCAGTGAATGGAACATAAATGCGGCTATTTCAAACTAACCGCTTGATAAGTAAAATTTAAATTAATAACTAGTAAAATAAATCAATATGTATATCATGCATTAGATAAATATAAGACATATAAAACCTAATATGAACTAACAGAAAATATATACGCAGTACACTTTGAGGAACACATTAAAATTCAGTTAATATTAAAAACATTAAAACACTATAAATCGTAAGATTGTAATGACCATAAATAACTGTTTTACCGATTAAAATCATGATTACAATATTCTTGCCAGTTATAGAAGGCGCCGATTAATAATACATTTTTAACACATATTTTAAATTTATTTAGAGGGAGTTTGGAAATATGATCTGGCAACACATTAAGAAACTTGATGGAATAATAATTTGGCCCAAATCTAGAACGTTGAAGTCTTAAGGGATTGGGGCATAACTTGTCCCTAATTCTCGTGTTATGTCCATGATGTAACCTGTGGCAGGGATATTTTGCAATATGCTTTTTTACATACAATAGACATTTATAAATATATAAGCAAGGAAGCGTTAATATTTTCAAGCTTACGAATATATCTCGACAATCATCCCTATAACCTGATCGTGATATAATTCGTATAGCTTTCCGTTGTAAGCCAAACAAACGCTGAGCTGAAGATGAATGACCCCAAGCCAAAATCCCATAAGAGAGGTGTGAGTGAAATAATGAAAAATAAGCTGTTCTAGTAACTGATATTGAAACATTATCTCTTAAATTTCTTAAAAGAAAAATTGACTTGTTAAGTTTCTTACTTATTTCATTTCCATTGTGGTCCCAACCTATTTTATCATCAATGTGTAGTCCTAAAAATTTGACAGATTTTTGCATAGCGGTAATTTCGTGTTTTTTTAATGTAAATAAAAGTCTTACTGTTTTATCATCGTTAAGACAGACGTTGTTGGCAGTGAACCACAATGATGCTTTTGATTCTGCTGCTTCGCTCATTGCCAATGACATATTGATATCTTTTGCCGAGGAAATTAAATTCGTATCATCAGCAAAAAGTACTACGTCAATATTATTCATGTAATTGTCGAAATCATTACTGAATATTAGATATAATAATGGTCCCAGCGTAGACCCTTGCGGGACCCCATGTTTAATTGGTAGATTTTCAGATAGTGATTTATTGAGGTGTACTATTTGTTGCCTATTTGAAAGAAACGATAAAATAAGTCTAGACGCACATGGTTTAAAATTATACAAGTACAATTTTCTTAACAGTATACAGTGAGAAACATAATCAAAGGCCTTACTCAAGTCAACGAACGAGGCCATTGCATATTCCCCCTTCTCAAAACAAGAATTAACTTTATCTACAAAGTCGATTATGGCATCAGTAGTTGATTTTCCCTCTCTGAAGCCATACTGCGAATTAGAGAGAAGTTTGTTAGAATCTAGAAAGGAGATCATCTGACGAAACATATTTTTTTCAATTACTTTCGAAAACACTGGCAGTAGAGATACAGGCCTGTAATTATTTATTTCATTTTTATCCCCTTTCTTGTGAACAGGTATCACTTTTGCTAACTTGAGTACGTCCGGAAATATACTAGATGTTATTGATTGATTAACAAGTTTTGTTAATGGTTCAATTAGGACGTCGATGAATTCATTAATTATGTGCATTGAAAATCCATACACGTCCTTGCTATTTTTAGATTGTGTTTACCAAGTTGTCATGAATAAGAAATCGATAAGAAGTACTTAAGTTTAACTTACCACTCAATGAACGGCGAATGAAACTTGCCATTTATAGCAACTGATTAAAACAACTTTATTAATTGATAAAATAATTTTTATGTAAAAATGGTTTTATGTTTGTTATTCAAATAATGTTCTATCTTGTTTTTATTTTATTTTTTTAATTTCAATAAGCATAGAAAATAAAATGTTAAATGATAATAATAATAATAATAATAATAATAATAATATATTTATTGCATCAGGACATGAAAAACATGTATTACAATAGTCAATATCTAGAAGTATACAAATACAAATATGATGAACTAATATAAACAGATAGGTAAAGACAAAAATTAATACATTAAAAACAGAATAATAATACTCTATTACCCAACAGATACACAATCCAGTGACAGGGTAACATCATAATTTAAGTATACAAACAATAATGTAAACATTTAAGGTAATGGTAAAAATTTGTGTTTAGGTATTCAAATAATATTCTATTTTGTTTATATTTTATTTTTTTAATTCAATATTGAAAACTGTTTCAATTTTTTTACACCACTTTATTTTAATATTTCTACGACTCGAGTTTCGACATATTTATTGTCATTTTCAAGTTTGACAAATTTAGAATGTTTCTATGACTAAAAACTATTAAGTAGTGGTGAATACAAGACATCCTTTTATTTGTTGATAAGTTTTACACAGGGATTACGGGATTGTTTAAAAATTTCAGCGGCTTCTAAATAATTCAATTTTGTATCTTTGGTACAATGATGCAAAATTTTTACACTCTATGTTTTTAATAGGTTGAATTAAAAGTAAGTCCTCTTTTTTTTTCGCCAGTTCCCACTGAGCAAAAAACAAACAACGTAATATCAACATTGTAACAACATTAAACGTTGTATTAATGTTAATGAAACATTTTTTTTTTTTAGAGGCAAGGAACGGAAACTATTGTTATTTCTGCCCTAGCACAAGCTGTGGCTTGTTGTACTTCTTCCGTCTCCGTAGTTAATCAAAGAGCTCTGTTTCATTAGCTAATTCCAGCAGCTTTTCGATCATCTTTCTCTTCGGGAAGTGGGTTGCTTCCCTCCAGGTAGTAAGTGCCTCGCACTTGAATAGTCCATGTGAGGCGTTTTCATTCTCTTCATACCATAGTCTGCATATTGGATCTTCTGTAAACAGTTTCATGTTATGCAGATGTTTCCTTAGGGTGCAGTGTCCAGTTATCATTCCTGTGACCATTCTAAGGTTGTTTTTACTGAGTCTGAGGGCCTCAGTTTTCTAGATCTTGGCAGGGTTTTTCCATCAGTAGTGTACTGTGTCTGTGTCCTGTTAGGTTTTTCCAGAGCTCGGTGTCTTTCCAGAGTCCAATCTCTTACGCTTGGTCTTATTGACTTTTTGGGGATCGGTAGCATCGGCTCTGGTCCAATGTAGACCCTACATTGATCCAATCTTTGCCAATTCGTCGGCTTTCTCGTTGCCATCCTCCCCTTTGTGTCCCGGCGTCCACCATAGAGTTACGGTGTTTACGGTCGCCAGTTTCTTCAGGTTTTCAATGCACTCCCATGTTAGCTTAGATTGGATCAAGTGCTCTTTTTTGCCTCCTATATCCCCGTCGCAGGTTTTCCATAATACATTGGTTAATCGCGAAGATTTCGGCTTGATGTGCAGTTGCCATCCTCCCCAGAGACATAAAGAAGTCACATTTTGGGGCTACGCCGTGGATCCCAGTGCCAGCTCCCCCTTTGCTTTGATCCGTCGGTATACCAAATCAAGGTTTCAGGTGGAGGGTGTCGCTTCTCCTTGTCTTTTCACACTGTATTGTGAAGGGCCTACTAAGGGAGTAGCGGGGTATCATGTAGTCACTTCCTATTTGCAGTAGAGGTTTGGTAACTACCTGTTCTATTCTGGAGTGGATTCGTGTGAGGTTCCAGTTTCCAGTAGTCCTCAACCTATATGCCCCCAGTCTGGCCTCACTTTTAACCACTAGATCTAGTGGTTGGAGGTTTAGTAGAATCTCCATTGAGGCAGTTGTTGTTGTGCGCAGAGCGCCAGTTATGCATAAGCAGGCTAGTCCCTGTACTCTAAAGAGAGCTGTCTGTGCAGTACTTTATTCTACTTTCGGCCACTATATGGTGCATCCGTAGGTGATCATGTATTTTACTACTGTATTATATATCCACATAGTCATTTTTGGATAAAGGCCCCATGCTTTTCCCTGAGCTCGCTTTGTTGTCATTGGCGTCGTTTTTGCTCTGTCAGTTGCGTGTTTTAATTGGCGGTTCCATGTGGGTGTTGTATCTAGGTAGATACCTAGATATTTAACCTCACTGATAAATTGTAGAGTTTGGTTAAAGAAGGTTGGGGGTTTTAGGCCCACGCATTTCCCTCTTTTGGTGAACGGGATGACCGCAGTCTTTGTAGGATTAACGCTCAGTCCCACCTCCCCACACCATCATTCTACTGTTTTCAGGGCATTGTTCATGATGCCTGTTATGGTAGTTGGATATTTTCCCGTGATGGAATGACAAAATTATTCGCATACCCCTGGGCGTAATATCCTGATTCGTTTAATAACTACCATGTTCCATAAAAGAGGGCATGAAACATTACTTTAATGTGGTTGCTCAGTTGGTTGTTTGTTGTGACTTTTTTAATGACATAATTGAAATATAATTAATCAAAATTACAGTTATGCAACATTAAATAAGAAAAATAACTATAAAAATGCGTTACCAACCTCTGTTCGTTACCTTAATGTCGACATTTAGTAAAGTCAGATCAGGAGTTGATTATGAAACGCATCAATATTTAAAGTCGGCCTTAACTTAAGGTCGACTTTAGTTAAAGTCACTTTAACCTAATTATTATGAAACCGGTCGTAAGATTCAAGAATTAAAATGTTTATGGTTTGGTATCCAAATAATATACTATTTTGTTTTTATTTTATTTTCATTAATTTCAATAAGCATACAAGATATGTTTTTAATAAGGCATGTCGAAATCAATTGCTAAATAGACAATATATTAACATGATCAATTTATTGAAGAAAACAGCATAACAAATTACATCCAACCACCAAAATCGAAATGACATCTTTATTTTTATCAAGTACTGACATTTGCTATGAGCACCACGCATAGATAAGTTTTGCTCTTATCTTTTACGGAGAGGGACACTTTGTACATGTCTGGTGAAATAGGCATATTGAAATCATCAGGTCTGAAGTGCGTATTAAAGTCCTTTAACTTATAAGTTCCCTAAAAAAAATAATAAATACAGTTTTAATTCTCTGGGATTCTCGAGATTTACGAGTTTACAAAAACAACTTCAAGTTAATTAGGAATAGTTTTAACTCGGCTAGGGTTTTCCACTCCCAGACTAAGCATGAAGTAAAATTTCGAGTTTAGAAAAGCCCCGTGAAAATTTGTCGAGGGTCGCGCAGCGACCCGAGACAAATTTTCTGGGCTTTTCTAAACTCGAAATTTTACTTCATGCGCCACGCGTATAAAACATTGATTTAGTTTAAAGTATGATTTATGCAGAATTGCTAAAAAAATATCCTTTCATAAAGATACCACACTTTTGACGATACGAGCACGAGACGTTTATGATACGAGTGTATTGAACGCCCCGTGCTAATCTCGTGTCGTGCACGTCTTGTGCTCGTGTTGTGATCATCTCGTGTCGTGCACGTCTCGTGCTCGTGTCGTACTCGTCTCGTAATTTTCTAAAAGAAGTGAAATGAAGCGAAGTCTATAAGATATCATCAGTATCATGTTCAACATTCGAGCAATGTTTAAAATGTTTTCGTGTTCAGTGGGTAGTTATCAGTTACTGAGGTAGTTTATAAAAACATCCAATTCGAGGCTTTAAACGGATGTCGTCCACTCCCAGACTAAGCAGGAAGTAAAATTTCGAGTTTAGAAAAGCCCCGCGTAGAAAATGAACAAATTTTCACGGGGCTTTTCTAAACTCGAAATTTTACTTCATGCGCCACGCGTATAGAACACTGAAATATTGTGAAGTTAGAAACACACTGAAAACATTAAAAAATAATGTTTTCAGTGAATAATAATAAAAAAGTGAATAATTATTGAAATATTTAAATAACAAAATATTTACAATTATCTCCATACTTTCTCGAATCAGATCAAATAATACAATGTATACAATCTAGTAAGTTAATAACAAATAATTTATAATGTTGTCATTGCATCGATGGCACCTAATGATTAAATAAAATATGAGTGGTATAAAAGATTTTAAAACAAAACACTTCGTTAAATTGCACCAAATTGGAAAAGTTCCTCAAACTTAATTTATTCGAGGGTCGCGCAGCGACCCGAGACAAATTTTGATTATATATAGACATATAAATAAGCCCAAATGTCGGCTAACGCCGACTTACGTCCAGTTGACACTTAACTTATTTATTCTTTTTATTTAAATAAATAATAGTAGTATAAAGAAATTAAGTGTTTTCTTTATATCAAAATTCCAAATGTTCCACCTTTAAGATTCTAAAATCAACTTTGTATTTTGCAAAAAATTATGTATTATAAGTTAAAAATCATGTACCTTTTTCCATGGGCATTTTGCTCCTAAAGCCGGTTGAAAATCTTTTGCCGTCCTTTTTACTAATCCAGGAATAAACTGGTTCACCAGTTTACAAGCTTCTCCGCTGGAACTAGCTCTTTTAACCCACTTTCCCTCGCCCCCTGATTCCATGGTATACTCAACCTAAAATTATAGGTTCCGATTGCAATTTAAAATACATTACACAAACTAAATTAGTTCCTTACTTTCATTTTATCGTCCATACCGGACGGCAAATCGAAATCGAAGTCAAGCGCGTCCTTTTTAAAAGCGATCTTAGATTTTGAGTCCTGATCGCAGGTTTCGATAGAGCTAATGGCAATTTTTATCTGAAAATATCATATATAAAAAAATATTGCATCATATAATGTGTGTTATTTACTAAAAGTTTTAACTATTTAATTAAATAACCCTTTTGACTTTTTTGTATTCACTCTTTTATTTTTACGGTGACTAGTTTCGACTCGTCAGTGAGCCATTCTCAAACTTAAAATTATAATATAAAGACCTCAATGTTAAGTACTTGGTTTGAGAATGGCTCACTGACGAGTCGAAACTAGTCACCGTAAAAAAATAGAGTGAATACAAAAAAGTTAAAAGGGTTATTTAATTAAATACTTAAAACTTTTGTGTTATTTAATTAAATATAATATAAACATGTAAATGCATTTCGATGTTTTACTTTCATAGTGGCACAACTAAAAAAAAGTGATTGTTTTTCAATACACAACAGTTATTTAATAAATACAGCTCTAAGAGACAAATAAAAATATGTGCAAAAAATAAGATAAATCGAGTGAAGATAGACACTACAATATTTAAATAATAGTGTCTTGTAACCTTTTCCAGGCTTCTCCTGAAAAATTAACAAATTTCACTTGTGCCATTATCGAAGCAAAGCAGCGATTTAATTTTGTTATTAAGGAAAGTTTAAAATTTTATTTCTCTTACTTTAAAGAGAAAGCTTTGTTTTACATAAAGAAAATCTAACATAAAGAAAAGTTAAGTTTGTCAATAGTTTGCAGAATATTTACAAAATATAAAAACGAATTAAAATTAATATCTGTCGGGGTATTAGCTCGAGAAGTAGTTGTTTCAATGAATATTTGGAGACTTGTCTCAATGAGACAATAAGTTTTGCAGAAAGTCGGAATTAATTTTAATTCGTTTTTATATTTTGAAAGTTTTGTTGTTAGAATGTGATTTAAGCACCATGGGAGTTTTAAGCTGTTTTATAAAATTAAATGGATTCCGGTAATAAAGTAAAGTGTAATGTTTAAAATTTTAGAACTTACTGATATTGTCTGACTAATAAAGAGATAGATACTAACGTAATTTCAAAGTTTAAATACTTTCTTTTCTTTTCAAATACTTTTGTCTAAATATTTGTATTTATTGATTTATTAATATGGATTACCACGTAGTAACACTTGGATATTGTAAAATATAGCCAGAAAAAGTTGAGTTAGAAATTGTTGATTTAAAAACTTAACCTTATTTCTAACTCAACTTTTTCTGGCTATATTTTACAATATCCAAGTGTTACTACGTGGTAATCCATATTAATAAATCAATAAATACAAATATTTAGACAAAAGTATTTGAAAAGAAAAGAAAGTATTTAAACTTTGAAGTTAAAATTAAAGTACGTTAATTTAACCTTTTTTTAATTTTCACCACTAATTAATTTATAACTTACTTCTTTCTTGGGAGGTCCTGAAAACGCCACAACAGCTAATTGGGCCAGAATCATGCATTTCAAGAGCGCCATGATTGTTGGAAATGTGCGATTGAAAGTCGAGCTTTTGCTATTATATGTTTAACCCAGATTAACAAAAAAAAAAAGAAACAGAAAGAGTGTCATGTTGTTGATTATGTTCGTTCCAATTAGTGCTCGAAATAATTGTCGTTACATTTCCTGTAATGGCGCAGTTCCTTCAAACACTGACAGGAAATGTTCTTTATTTTGTGTAATATTTTTTTTTATTTTTGAGATGATTTAATCGCATTAAATAAGGCATAAATATTGTCAACAGATATGAATGGCGTGCGTTTTATTGAAATTATTTTTAAAAATAATAAAAAATGGCGCTGTTGTTTTTACAATATGCTTTTGCGTTAGAATTGGGGATTGTTTTATTACCCGTAATAATAATAAAAATAAAAGAACAATAATTTTTCGAAAAACGAGTCTACCGTTTTACTTTACCCAAATTGACTCATTTTCAGAAAATTATTGTTTTTGTTATTTTTATTTATTTATTCATCACGTAAATGTTCGTAAACTGAACATAAGCAATTGACATGGGAAAAACTTATTTTCCAAATTGCTGCTACCATTTTTAACTTTTAACTATACACTTTGAAACGACGTAACGAGTGAGTTACGTAAAGGTCAAATTTGATTGATAAATAATGCACTAATAACCTTTCTTTATTTTTTATTAGAATTACCAAATGTACATTTCAGACACAAAGTAACCATTATCAATGGATTAATAATAATAATGTTATTAATAATAATAATAATGTTTATTGCCCAACAGGAAACAAATTCCCAATTACAAGACAATTTAGTATCAACAAAAAAGTATTAAAACTATAAACTAAAAATTATAACATTTTACTTCATAATAACAAAATTCTAATAAGGACATCAATCGTTGAGAAAATACGCCACAAGTTGGTATAAGTTGATTAAACTAATTGCAGATCACATTAATAGGCGATTTTAATCCAAAATAAGTTCCATTATACTTCGTATTGAATGTGGTCTTGTATCTACTATTGAAAGTTGGAATATGCAAGTTGCCTAGCTGAAAAATATCAGGGATGTCAATTCGATCATGCAGAAGCTTGTGTAAGAACGTGATGCCTAGTCTGTGACGGCGGCATTCAAGAGATTCGACATTAAATTTGTCTAGCAATGATCACAGCTGTTAAAAACCAATGTGACTGCAATTAAGCAACCATAATATGCACAATTTTTAAGGCAGGAATACTTAACTAACAATTATTTCAAGCTTATTTTGTTTGTAAGAACATCGTCTGAAAACAAACATCAAATGTTTTGTAAATTTAACTGTAATTAAAGTTTTTATTCGAAACGGAAAATTTGTCGATAGTTCACTTATTGTGTTTAAACTGCTACATTTAACAAAGTATTCAAGTGATTTAATTTATTTAAAAAGTAAGCAATTTGCGATTAACTGGGCTTTCATTTATTGTATAAACGTTGTTTAAGACTTAAAAAAATGTGCGTTGATCGACCTCTTAAAATCAAATGTTAGTGGGTTTATTAATTGTCCGTCAATTATAAAAAATTGAAAAAATGTCAAGAATTATTTTTTTCTTGAGGAAATAAATAGCTCAGATTATTTCTAATAGTTCTAAGAAAGCCTGTGATTTTCTTGGGATTTTTATAAATTTTTTTTCTTTTTGTGGAAAAATCTTTATTTTTGCCTTAGGAAAATTGCAATTTTTTAATGAAAATTTGAATTTAAAAAAAAATGTAAAATATTATCACCTATTCTTTTTGATATTAGAAATCGCTTCAGTTATTATTTTTTTCTTATAAAAAAAATATTAAAAAAATGCAGTTATTTAACAACATTTTTAAACTGGTTAAAACCAATGTGACTACAATTAAGCATCCGTAATGAGCGCAATTATTAACATACAAATACGCAATTAACATTTATTTCAAGCTTATTTTGTTCGTAAAAACATCATTTTAATACAAACAATATTCGTTTAGTAATATTGATAATGAAGGTTTAAATTAAATTACACTTGGTTTGTTTCACAATTTTTTACTTTACTATTTACTCGACTAGTTTCGCATTTTACAGCATTATCAGGAGTGAAAAGTTTAGTAAATTTAACTTTAAATTCAGTTTTTATTCGAAACGAACAATGAGTCGATTTTTACTTATGGTGTTTAAAGAGCAACATTTTATTTAGTATTCAACTAATTTGATTTATTCAAAAAGTAAGTAATTTAGGGTTAAAAGCTTTCGTTTATTGTATAAACATTGTTTGAGACTTAAATATTGTACTTAGAACAAGCTCTCAAAATCAAATATTAGTGGGTTTATTCATTTTCCGTCAATTTTAAAAATCGAGCAAAGTCGAAGAATATTTTTTTTCTTGAGAAAATAAATAGCTCAAATTATTTTTAACAGTAGTAAGAAAGTAGGATTTGTTTTGAAATTTATTCATTTATTTATTTTCCGTCAATTTTAAAAATTGAGAAAAGTCGAAGAATATTTTTTTTCCTGAGAAAATAAATAGCTCAGATTATTTCTAACAGTAGTAAGAGAGTAGGATTTGTTTTGCGATTTTTATTAAACGAAAATTGCAATTGTTCGATAAAAAATTTTATTTTTAAAAAAATCTAAAAAATTTCAGTTATTTTTTTGATACAAGAAATCGCTTCAACATTTTTTTTCTTATACATTTTTTTTTTTCTCAAAAATACGGCTATTTAACTACTTCTTAATTTTCTGTCAATTTTAAAAACTGAGAAAAGTCGAAGAATATTTTTTTTCTTGAAGAAATAAATAGCTCAGATTATTTGTAATAGTAGTAAGAGAGCGAATCATTTCTGGTATTTTTATAAATATATTTAATTTTTTACGAAAATTGCAATTTTTCGATAAACATTTTTATTTTTAATAAATTTAGAAAAATTCTTAGTGATTTCTATTTGATATTAGAAATCGCGTCAACAATGTTTTTCTAATAATAAAAATTATTTCAAATATTTAGTAGCTAACATTTATTTCAAACATCATCTTAAAACAAACATTATTCGTTCAGTAAATTTAACTTTAAACTCAGTTTTTATTCCAAATTTTAATGAATTTAATATTTTCCGTCAATTTTAAAAATTGAGAAAACTTGGATAATTATTTTTTTCTTGATTAAATAAAAAGCTCAGATTATTTCTGATAGTAGTAAGAGAATCTGTAATTTTTTGAGAATTGTTAAGAATTTTTTTTTTTTGTGGAAAAATCTTGAACATTTTTATTTTTGTAAAAACCTGAAAAAAATCTGGCTTATTTATTTTGATATTAGAAATCACTTTCACTACTTTTTTTTATAAAAAAATCATTTCACAAAAAATCATTTGAAAACTGATTAAAAGCAAAAAAAAATTATTTAATTGATGAGGCGGATACATGATGAAACTCCATAATACTATTTGAAATAAAACAACACAGTTGGGAGGGTTTCACTTTTATTGTTAAACACTGCAACATGTTTCACCAGACAGTAGCTTCATCAGGCAGATGAAATAATATAATATTTCATCTGCCTGATGAAGCCACTGTGTGGTGAAACATGTTGCAGTGTTCAACAATAAAAGTGAAACCCTCCCAACTGTGTTGTTTTATTTCAAAAAAAAATTGTCTGAAACTAAGCATCCGTAACGAGCACAACTTTTAAGATACGAATACGCAATTAACATTTATTTTAAGCTTATTTTATTTGCAAAAACATAATCTTAAAACAAAAAATATTCCTTTAGTAAATTTAACTTTAAATTCAGTTTTCATTCTAGACGGAAAATTTGTCAATTTTTCACTTATTGTGCTACATTTCATTAAGTATTTAACTAATTGAATCTATTTCCAAAACATAATTTGGGATTAAGAGAGCTTTCATTTCATCTATAAACATAATTAGGGACTTAAAAATTGTGCTTAGAACGAGCACTTTTGAGAGAATTTAGAATTTTATTTCAAAAACAATTACATATAAAATTACATGTTTTTTTTTTTTATAGTATGCATGTAGGTATATAATTTGTAATTGTAGTTGATGAGGTTCCTTCCTTTTTTCCTCGCCTCGTGATTCCAGGATGAGAGATCCGATCTCGGGCTAGCGGTATTAAAGGATGTCTGTGTGTTAATGTATTTGTGTATTCTGTTTAGTTGATATCGTTGTTTAGTAGTTTGTTTTTTATTTTTAACTTATATGGGATGTATTTTAGACATTTTATGTATTGTGGTATATTGTTGTATGTTTCTATTATCTTTGAATTAAAATGAAACTTTTGGGTGTTTATTCAATTTTTGCATATTTTAAAAGTTGAGAAAAGTTGACGATTATTTTTAAAACAATGTATAAAAATATATGTTTATGATGAGAGATCTACATGAAACTTTGTGAGAGTGTTAAAAAAACATTGCTTGTTTAGAATATATATAAATCCAAAAATACCCCTATGACAATTTTTAAGTTAGTTTAGCTTGAAGTCAAAGTAATTTTAATTTTAACATGATTTTCTTGGGCATCTAAAAAATGTATAACATAAAAATTAATCCACGGATTTTTATGTAATTTTTCCTAAATGTTAAGCAAGCTTAGCTCTTGAAAAGTAGCTATACAAAAAGTCAAAAACACTTGAGTTCAATTCAAAGCTTTAAAGGAGTGTTTTCTACTCCCAGACTAAGCATAAAGTAAAATTTCGAGTTTATAAAAATCTTAGAGTTTGGTTTAAAAAAAAATGGCTTTTCTAAACTCGAAATTTTACTTCATGCGCCACGCGTATAAAACACTAAAATATTGTGAAATTTATGTCTATTCGAACTTCACTTCAGATCTGTGTTTGAATTTATGTCTATGAAAAGCCCAGAAAATTTACTTCATGCGCCACGCGTATAAAACACTGATTCAAGTAAAGTTCAAAACATACTGATTAGGTATGTACATTTATAAATTATAAATAAATTATAGCATAAATTAATTACATTGGTCGATATTCATGCAATTCTATCTTCAGTATTTTTTTTTAATTAAAATATCAACGTACATTTTCGGTATGAAGTGACTTTTTTTAATAAATTGTTGTTTTTTACATAAATTGTCATTGTGACATTATTCAGCGTTTTTGTCATAAATCGATATATTAGACATACATATCATAGATTGTCATAAACATAAATTTGCATCATTCACATAAATTATTGTTTTTGGCACAATACAGGGATTTTTTCAGGTATACACATCCAGATACTTTTGTAAATTTTCAGACATTCGTTGTTTTATTTAAAACTTCTAATTTAAAGGCTTCAACAAGTGTTTCCAATCCCAGACTAAGCATGAAGTAAAATTTCGAGTTTAGAAAAGCCCCGCGTAGAAAATTTGTCGAGGGTCGCGGCAGCGACCCGAGACACATTTTCACGGGGCTTTTCTAAACTCGAAATTTTACTTCATGCGCCACGCGTATAAAACACTGATTTTAAGTGACGGTCAAATAAACATAATGTTCACAATACGCGACCAAACCAAATTTTCAGGCTTTTCTAAACTTGAAATTTTACTTCATGCTTAGTCTGGGAGTGGAAAACTTTTCTTTAAAGCTTCGATTTGAACGGTTTTCAAATACGCCGAAAATCTGAAAATTTACAGCGTATACAGATTATTAAGGGGAATGTATACTTAGAAAAAAACTCCCTATATATAGCAGACCCAAATATTACAAATATATCAACACATTTACGCATTTTAAGCGCTGTTGTTTTAAATAATTAAAGACTGTGCCAACTGACGTGGAACGGGGCTCGTAATGTTACTTTATGCTTAATCTGGGAATGGAAAATACTCGTTTAAGGCCTAAAATTAAACTTGTTTAAAAAACCACAAATATCTAATGATTTACAGCCTACAATTTGGCAAAAAAGAAACTACCTGTATTTTCATGTGCCCGGCGCATTCACCATTTCAATGCTGCTTTATGCTGCCCACTATTCCACAATTTTCCAAGAATTGAATAACTTTCACACTCAAAACGACCACATCAAATTTTACTGCGAAAACTGTTTTGAATAATTTTGTTATCAAATCACCGGTATTTAAAAAAACCTCGGTAAATTTACAATCACTAATTCAAATTATCAACATTGTTAGCAAGCTTCAAATATTTACTAAAATGCCTTTTAATGTAAATATGGTACACTGCATCAATTTCAAATTAATCTCACTTACATAAAATAGTGAGTTTAATTTATTTTAAATTGACATAAGCGTTATTAAAGGATTTTAGAATGTTTAGGAATAGGAAATGAGTGTAAAAGAAATAAGTGTAAAAACTCTCTTCCAAAGTCGATTAATAAAGCAATTACATCTTAAGAAATATTTTAATACACCATGATTTTAAATAAGAAAATAAACAAAATATGTGCATAATGTTTTATCTCATATACCATATGTTACATCATCATTAAAACATGTAAACTAAATTAGGGCTTTTTAATTTCTGTGTCAGCCCACATGCAGAACAATTTCTTCATTTTACCGGTCGCTTCTTTAAACATAAAGTTTATCTTAAAACGGCCGTATGGATAACTCGGGAGCTTTGTATCGTCGGGCTCAACTATATGTGGAAAATTTTTAACAATGTACGTACCCTGCAAATGTTAACAAAATAATAAAACTGTTGACTTTAATTAAAACACTTAACTTTGTTTTACCCCTTTTATTTTACTTTTCAGTGACTATAGTTTCGACTACAAGCTAGTCATGGTCAAACTAAGACTTAGTTTGATAATGACTAGCTTGTAGTCGAAACTATAGTCACTGAAAAGTAAAATTAAAATGGTAAAACAAAGTTACGTGTTTTAATTAAATTGTTATGAAGATAAACCACAAAGTGAACGATAACCAAATTAAAGATTTGTTAACTGTCTAACTGTTTTTATATCGTTATTCTTATTAAAATCTACAATAAAGTAATTTTTGAAAACGACGATTACCACATCTGCGCCATGCGTTAAAATTATCTTGATTCTAGATTTTTGGAGCCGTTGTTTCATAATGACGTAACTTGAGCTTAGTTTAAATGACAATATGATTTAAACTTAACTCAAGTTACGCCATAATGTGCCTTTGGCTACGCCCATGTCATAATTCTATAGAATTAAACTAAGCTCAAGTTACTTCATTATGAAATAACGGCTGCAAAAATCTAGAATCTAAAAATTATCTAGATTCTAGATTTTTGCAGCCGTTATTTCATAATGAAGTAACTAGAGCTTAGTTTAAATGACAATATGATTTAAACTTAACTCAAGTTACGCCTTATGTGCCTTTGGCTACGCTTATGTCATAATTCTACAACACTTTTCGCAATCTAAAAACATAAGTCGTATTTAAGAAGTCACCTTTTTCCACGGACAAGTTATATCAAATTTTGGATCAGATTTAGCGGCCAACTTTTTAATTACTCCCGGCATGTATTCGTTTGTTTTTTCACACGCCGGTCCTATAAATGACATGTAATTAGGTCTCCATTGTCCCGCCGAATATTTATCCAAAACGGCGGTCACCTAAAATGCAAAATATATGTAAAATTTAAAAGAGAAACAGATTAATGTTTGTTAACATTTAAAAGGTTAAAGAGAAAAACTAAATGAGTCTCATTTTTAAAATTGTACAAGGAAGCAAAATGAAATGTAAGAACTCCGTTTTATAGGTTCTTTATTTTTTTCGTCGTGAATAATTGGTAAACCATTTGTTTGTTTTACTTTAATTTTGTCTACTTGAAAATACTAGTTTTAACCTACACAATGGCGTCAAAAACGATTTTATGAACTCTTTGGACTCACTTGGTTTTTCCCCTTAACCCTTCATTTGCTTCCTAATAGAAATTTTATAATGATTGACTGCTAGTCAATCTCGACGTTTTTGTGAATAATATTGGTACTTACATTAACTTTTTTATCATCGATATCAACTGGAAAGTCCATGGTCACATTAACAGCTCTTTGATTTTTTGATATATCTTTCACTTTCACCTCTGTTTTGTCGGTCCTGTCGTCAACTTTGCAGACACCAGCATCAAGTAAGACTATCCTAGCCTTTTTCCCCATCTGAAAAATAATTCAATACACACGTACAGAGAATTTGTTTTCATTTGTTTACATAAACATGCGCTGTGAATTTTCAGATATTTCTTGTTTACTAAAAATTGTTCAGTTTAAATATTCTAGTGAGTTTTCTACTCCTTGGTTAGGCATAAAGTAAAATTTCAAGTTTAAAAAAGCCCCGTGAAAATTTGTCAACGATCGCGCAGCGACCCGAAACAAATTTTGTGGGCTTTTCTAAACTCGAAATTTTACTTCATGCGCCACGCGTATAAAACACTGAAATATTGTGAACTTTATGTTTATTTAAACCTCACTTGAAAGAAGGGTTTTATACGCGTGGCGCATGAAGTAAAATTTCGAGTTTAGAAAAGCCCAGAAAATTTGTCTCGGGTCGCTGCGCGACCCTCGACAAATTTTCACGGGGCTTTTTTAAACTCCAAATTTTACTTCATGCTTAGTCTAGGAGTGGAAAACACTCGTTTAAAGATTCAAATAGAACTCATTTAAAAAACAACGAATGTCGAAAAATGTACAGCTTAGGCGTACATTATTTTATTATTTTCTTAAATTCTTCAGATATTCGTTGTTTTTTTTTTTAAGAGTTCAATTTGAAGCTATAAACGAGTATTTTCCACTCCCAGACTAAGCATGAAGTAAAATTTCGAGTTTAGAAAAGCCCCGCGTATAAAACACTGATTTCAAGTGAGGCTCAAATATACATGAAGTTCACAATATTTTAGTGTTTTATACGCGTGGCGCATGAAGTAAAATTTCGAGTTTAGAAAAGCCCAGAAAATTTGTCTCGGGTCGCTGCGCGACCCTCGACAAATTTTCACGGGGCTTTTCTAAACTCGAAATTTTACTCCATGCTTAGTCTGGGATTAGAAAACACTTGTTTAAAGCTTCAAATCGAACTCTTAAAAAAAAAACATCTAAAAGTTTAAAGAAAATAATAGAATAATTTCTTTTAGGTACACATACGCCTAAGCTGTGAATTTTCCGACATTCGTTGTTTTTTAAA
This sequence comes from Philonthus cognatus, assembly GCA_932526585.2. Lineage (NCBI taxonomy): Eukaryota > Metazoa > Arthropoda > Insecta > Coleoptera > Staphylinidae > Philonthus > Philonthus cognatus. The sequence continues at coordinate 80,628,095 of OW052245.1, read as the reverse complement.
TGAATTCTATTTGAGTCTTTAAACGAGTGTTTTCCACTCCCAGACTAAGCATGAAGTAAAATTTCGAGTTTAGAAAAGCCCTTTGAAAATTTGTCGAGGGTCGCGCAGCGACCCGAGACAAATTTTCTGGGCTTTTCTAAACTCGAAATTTTACTTCATGCGCCACGCGTATAAAACACTGAAATATTGCAAGTTTTAAGATATACTGCTAGAGCAATATGCTACCCGAGATAAATTTTCTACGCGGGGCTTTTCTAAACTCGAAATTTTACTTCATGCTTAGTCTGGGATTGGAAACACTCGGTAAAGCCTTCAAATTGAAAGTTTTTAATAAAACAACAAATGTCTGTAAATTTACAAAAAAAATCTGGATGTGTATACCTAAAAAAATCCCAATATTATTCCAAAAACAACAATTAATGCCAATAATGAAAATTTGTGTCTATGCTGAAAATATCAATGTATGTCTAATTTATCGATTTATGACTGTTCAGAAGTTCAATTTAATTTTAATTTAGATGAATTTTATTTTATGGCTCGATTGTATAGATTTTGGTGTTCACGACAAATAATCCTTCTCGGTATTCCAGCGGAGGAATATTTGTACGTGACCCAACAAAGGATGAAATTTCTTTATCATTTGGGGTTCACTGAAAGTAACTAACGGCTATTTTTGCTACGCCGATGCCGAAACCTTTTTTGGGCCTCCTAATTGACATTTTTTGACCGCCGAAACACCACCCTTCTGAACATGCGTCGCATCCCCCATTCACTCCCCCACTCACTTGTATTTTTTTTCCTTTCAAACTTGTACATTTTTTCTTACCTCTTACTCTTGTAATCTTGCAACAGAAACACCTTGTAAATTTTAACATTTTCTGTGAATGTCATAATTTTATTTTATTCCGGTGTAAAATACAAAATTCATCTTAGAATCAAGTATTTTATTTTACACCACATCTTCAATCCCCAGGTGAATCTCGAAAACCAGGAGATTACAACAACTGGACAATGACCGAAAATGTACGTTGATATTTTAATTAGAAAAGAAAACTAAAGATAGAATTTTATCGCTTTTGAACATTTTTGACATTTCGTAGAAAGTCTAAAAAGTTGGCTCGGGCGCGTAGCGAAGCGGAGCCACCGAGCTAAATTAGGCTTTTCTAAACTCGAAATTTTACTTCATACGCCACGCGTACAAAACGCCGATTTAACGTGAAAGTGTCTGTAACCAACTTGACAAGTGAAATAAGTTTAGTATCCCAATTAGCAATTGCTTAGGTGATGGGGAAAGTGCTATGATGGACACTATCACTATTTTTTTACTTGAAACGTCAATTTTTCATTACGATTTTTATTTAAATGTTAGCAGAAATGTTTAATACATTTTTTATTATTTTTTTTTTCTCGCGACGACTCGAATAAAATGACCATATTTCAAACTTAAATTAAGAGTATGTAGTTGTGATTAAGATTATTTCTTTTAACTCTGACGTGTAGCTTAAAGCCTATCTAAGCCATTTGAGCAATAAAATTTTGGCAAAAATGTTTAATAATTTTTTTATACATTTTTTTCATCCGAACGACTCGAATAAAATGACCAGATTTCAAACTTAAATTAAGAGTATATAGTTGTGATTAAAATTATTTCTTTTAACTCTAACCTGCAGCCTAAAGCCTAACTAAGCCATTTAAGTAATAAAATGTTGGCAAACATGTTAAATAAGTTTTTTTATAATTTTTCTCTCGCGTCCATCCGAACGACTTGAATAAAATTACCAGATTTCAAACTTAAATTAAGAGTATGCAGTTGTAATTAAAATTATTTTTTTTAACTCTGACGTGTAGCTTAAAGCCTAACTAAGCCATTTAAACAATAAAATGTTGGCAAAATTGTTTAATACATTTTTATAATTTTTTTTCCATCCGAACGATTTGAATAAAATGACCAGATTTCAAACTTAAATTAAGAGTATGTAGTTGTGATTAAAATTATTTCTTTTAACTCTGACGTGTAGCTTAGAACCTAACTAACCATTTAAGCAATAAATGTTTGGCAAAAATGTTCAATAAACTTTTTATAATTTTTTTCCATCCGAACGACTCGAATTAAATGACCAGATTTCAAACCTAAATTAAGAGTATGTAGTTGCGAATCAAATTAGTTCTTTTAACTCTGACGTGTAGCTTAAAGCCTAACTAATCCATTTAAGCAACAACATTTTGGCAAAAATGTTTAATAAATTTTTATAAATTTTTTCCATCCGAACGACTTGAATAAAATAACCAGATTTCAAACTTAAATTAAGAGTATGTAGTTGTGATTGAAATTATTTCTTTTAACTCTGACGTGTAGCTTAAAGCCTAACTAAGCCATTTAAGCAACAACATTTTGGCAAAAATGTTTAATAAATTTTTATAAATTTTTTCCATCCGAACGACTTGAATAAAATAACCAGATTTCAAACTTAAATTAAGAGTATATAGTTGTGATTGAAATTATTTCATTTAACTCTGACGTGTAGCTTAAAGCCTAACTAAGCCATTTAAGCAACAACATTTTGGCAAAAATGTTTAATAAATTTTTTATAATTTTTTCCATCCGAACGACTTGAATAAAATATCCAGATTTCAAACTTAATTAAGAGTATTTAGTTGTGATTGAAATTTTTTCTTTTACCTCTAACGTGTAGCTTAAAGCCTAACTAAGCCATTTAAGCAATAACATTTTGGCAAAATGTTTAATAAATTTTTTATGTTTTTTTTCCATCCGAACGACGAATAAAATGACCAGATTTCAAACTTAAATTAAGAGTATGTAGTTGTGATTGAAATTATTTCTTTTAACTCTAACGTATAGCTTAAAGCCTAACTAACCCATTTAAGCAATAACATTTTGGCAAATATGTTTAATAAATTTTTTATGTTTTTTTTCCATCCGAACGACGAATAAAATGACCAGATTTCAAACTTAAATTAAGAGTATGTAGTTGTGATTGAAATTATTTCTTTTAACTCTGACGGGCAGCCTAAAGCCTAACTAAGCCATTTAAGCAATAAAATGTTGGCAAAAATGTTTAATAAATTTTTTATATTTTTTTTTCATCTGAACGACTCGTATAAAATGACTAGTTTTCAAACTTAAATTAAGAGTATGTAGTTGTGATTAAAATTATTATTTTTTAACTTGTAGCTTAAAGCCTAACTAAGCCATTTAAATAATAATATGTTGGCAAAAAATATTAAATAAGTTTTTTATAATTTTTTTCTCGGGTCCATCCGAACGACTCAAATAAAATGACCAGATTTCAAACTTAAATTAAGAGTATGCAGTTGTAATTAAAATTATTTCTTTTAACTCTGACGTGTAGCTTAAAGCCTAACTAAGCCATTTAAACAATAAAATTTTGGCAAAAATGTTTAATAAGTTTACAATTTATTTCTTTCTGAAAGATTACTAAGCCAATTTTTCATATAGTGTACAATTTCTGATACATGATTTACAAACCCAAATAAATAAAGTGAACATTCAATAAACAACAACAAAAAACCGTTCTGTGGTCAAAATGCAGGAATACGATTAACCTTTAACTACGAGAGATAAACCGAGTTCGACAAGCCAACTTTTCAGTAGATATTTTATCAGGAATGGAGAACAGGCTCTTACCAGAGACAAAGGACTTGTAATCGAAATTTTCGCAGACTCAAAACAAATCAATCATCATAGTGGATATAATTTTCAGTTGGTTGTATTTTGTATTATTTTTCAAGTTGTAAAGAATTTTTGTTTCGTAATAAATAAATATAATACATATTCAAGTTCTCGTTTTGAGTGACTGTAATCACTACTTCTGGATGATAAATGTATTTATAGTTCATTATTAACTGTATGTTTTGTTGTTTTTTTTTAATTGTTTATTTGGCATAGGTTTTATACCATTCAACCACTAACGATGATTTTTTTTTAAATTAATTTAACATATATTTGGACGTCACGACACATTCACACCACACCCAGGAACAATACATATTCAAGTTCTCGTTTTGAGTGACTGTAATCACTACTTCTGGATGATAAATGTATTTATAGTTCATTATTAACTGTATGTTTTGTTTTTTTTTTAATTGTTTATTTGGCATAGGTTTTATACCATTCAACCACTAACGATGATTATTTTTAAATTAATTTAACATATATTTGGACGTCATGACACATTCACACCACACCCAGGGATACGACGAGTTATTATTTTTAAATAACAACTCCCCGTGCACGGGAATCGAATCCGGTCTGTGGCTCGCCGAGCGGTTTACCGTCCGGCGACATTACCGCTCGGCCACCACCTGCCCTTGTTGTTTTGGGTTTACGTGAAGTGATTATTACACTAAAAAAGAATGTTATTTCTTACTTCACTTTTTATTTGAATCGTTAGATGTACATTTCGAGACACAAAGTGCTCATTATCAATAACAAACTAGTTCATTATATTATAATGCGTGATCAATACTACATGAATTACCAAAATTTTAAAGCATTAACGGAAAAATAAAGAAAACACTTGGTTAAATTTCACTAATATGTGAGAAATGAGAAACTTGTTCAAGGAAAAATAAACTTTTTACAAACTCTCAAACAAAATCCCAACAAAATATTCCGCACTTAGCACCAAATTATCATTTTGTGTAGCTATAGATCCACTTCTGGGTTGAAAATTCAATGTCTGTTGATTGTATCTTAAACTTTAATAAATCCTACATAAACTGTCAATTTGTTAAAGCTTATATCGCCGTTCCGGTGCACCAACGACGTTACTACAAAAATAATTTCAACCAATTTGTAATGTAAATCTATTTATAGATTAAAAGAATTCAGAAATAATTCTGGAAAACAACCTCACATTACCAACATAAGACAATAATGTTTGTAATGTGTTGCTGTTTTTAGGAATTATATGTGTATTTTTAAAATTATAAACATATTTACAATATTTTCAACTTGTTTCTCAGAGAAACTATGCGACAGTGGAATATACGAACTGCAATGTGGAGAATGTGATGCAATATATATTGGACAGACAGGTAGAAATTTCAAAACTAGATTCGATGAACACCGTAAAGATATAATTAATAATAAACAGTCTACGGGTCTGTCCAAACATTGTAACACATTCGGACATTTTTTCAATCCAAATAATTTCAAAATCCAGGAAATAAAGGTCGTATCCTCAACTTCCGCGAAGGCTTGAAAATTAATAGAGCCATAAAATTAAAGAAAAACGTCGTCAACGACAACGAAGACATCGCGAACGCTCTTATTGCCTGACCCTCCCCCTTTTTGTAAATCTGTATACAGAGAGTTTTATGTAACACCGAACATTTTCATAACGAGAATTTTTTAAGTATATATAAGCATACGTTGTGCATGCTCCGACGCTCGGTTTATTGATAGATTTGAAGCTTTAAACGAGTGTTTTCCACTCCCAGCCTAAGCATGAAGTAAAATTTCGAGTTTAGAAAAGCCTGAAAATTTGGTTTGGTCGCGCAGCGCGAAGCGCGGAGCGGCCAAACCAAATTTTCAGGCTTTTCTAAACTCGAAATTTTACTTCATGCGCCACCGGTACACAACGCTGATTCAATGTAAAGTTTATCGGTGTGTTTTAAATTTCGTGATATGTTAGTGTGTTGTACCGGTGGCGCATGAAGTAAAATTTCGAGTTTAGAAAAGCCTGAAAATTTGGTTTGGCCGCTCCGCGCTTCGCGCTACGCGACCAAACCAAATTTTCAGGCTTTTCTAAACTCGAAATTTTACTTCATGCTTAGTCTGGGAGTGGAACACACTCATTTCAAGTTTCAAATTAAACTCTGTTAAAAAACAACAAGTATCTTAAGATTTACGGCATATACGCTGTAATTGGGACATGTATACTTGAAAAAAAAAACTCCCTGTATGTACAAATGAAGGCATTAATTGCGATTGATTGGCTACAATTTTTAATGGTTATATAAGCAACTCAATTCACACACAACTTAGAAATTAAAGGTTTCAAATTGTATTGGATGCAAATGTTCGGTGTTACATAAAACTCTCGTTATATTTACTGTAAAACATTATTTATGTACATTCTTTGAAAATGGCTGATAGCCGAAACTAGTCGGAATAAAAATGTAAAATTAGTGAAACATACCAAATGATTTTATTTTACTTTTATTTTTTTTAAATATATTTACATTGAAAATTGGTTGAAATCAATATTGCAGTTACGTCGTTGTTTCACTGGAACGGTGATATGGAAATCGTATTTTTTTAGAAATATTCAAACCTAAAAATTCAGTTTTTTTAATTATTAAACAAAATCCCTTTGTTTATCACTTTGTTTGTATAACAATTGGTTTATTTGGTGACTATAGTTTCGATACTACATGTATCATTATCAAACCGTTAGTTACGGTTTGATAATGATACGTGTAGTATCGAAACTATAGTCACCAAATAAACCAATTGTTATACAAACAAAGTGATAAACAGTGTTTTATTTATGTTCAACAATGTATAACGAAGTAGAAGCCTCTATAATCAGTGAAAATCCCTTTGGAATATTCATTCAATATTTTACACTAAATTATTAGTTTTTATAGTTGTAAATCCACTTCCGAGTTTAAAATTCAGTTTCAGTTGATTGTATCTACAAATTTAAATAACTGTACATACGGCAGTTTATGTAGTTATTTTAATTTGAGTTTAAAGCTTAAATCTAAAATGTATTTATTTTTATAAATCATCAAACACAATGAGTTAACCAACAAATTTTCGTTAGCTCTCATTTTGAGGGGTTGTAATTTCACTTCTGCATCATATATTAAATTCCTGCTGCATGTATTTTACACTCTGATTTATTCTAAGCGTATCCCTAGAATTTTAATAATAATAATAATCTTTATTTATAGCCATAAAGTACATTTTGTAGCTTTAACAGAAAACTTGCAATCAATCGCCAACAGGTCAGTTTATCAGGGTTCAACTATCATTATTTTAGCCAATATTAATTTATTTTTAAGTTAACAATTATTTATTTAAATTTACTTACAGCATATTAATAATAATCTTTAGTTATGCCCAGAAGGTACATTTTGTAACTTTAACAGAAAACTTGCAATCAATCGCCAACAGATCAGTTAATCAGGGTTCTACTATCATTATTTTAGCCAATATTAATTTATTTTTAAGTTAGCAATTATTTATTTAAATTTACTTACAGCATCAGTAGCTGATACTATGGTTGCTGGTAAAGCAAACGCTAAGCCAAAAATCAGGTATAAATTCTTCATGATAACTGAATGGAAATGGATAGGGGATTCCTTTTATATATTACACAAACTCTAATAAAAAAAATGTTACTGATGCTAATTCGTATAAAAAAAAACAACATCATTATTAATTATATTTATTGCGTTATGGTTTCCATGTCAATCTAAGGATATAATAATTAGTTTATTACATTGTACCACATTTCCAAACAGATTAATTTTTAATTACATGGTACTACATTTCCTAGCAGATTATTTTTCCAATACATTTTTTATATGCTTCATCAAATCCCGTGATAAGGTAATTGCAAAATATCAGGGTCGTGTAAATGCAATATAATAATTATATAATATAAAAAATTACGAAATATTCGTGTAAAATAGCATTTATAATAATTAAATCAAAATTTAAAAATTGAGTTTGTCTTATCGACTAATTTCTTATGCCAAAAAGAAAATAATGCATGTATAAATGAAATTGCCAATTCTTGGTTGCATAATACTTTAAAAAGTGCGATTCTTTTGGAAATCTACTACAAGTTAGGCTTACAAAGGCTATATCAAACACTTATTGAAACAACTACTTCCCAAATATTACAAATACATCAACATATTTTCGCATTTCAAGCGCTGTAGTTCTAAATATTTAAAGACTGTGCTAACTGACGTGGAACGGGGCTCGTAATGTTACTTTATGCTTAATCTGGGAGTGTGAAATACTTCTTTAAAGCCTCAAATTAAACTTGTTTAATAAACAGCGAATATCTAAAGATTTACAGCATATAATTTGGCAAAAAGAAAATCTACCTGTATTTTCATGTGCCCGGCGCATTCGCCATTTCAGTACTGCTTTATGCCGCCCACTATTCCACAATTTTCCAAAAATTGAATAACTTTCACACTCAAAACGACCACATCAAATTTTACTGCTTAAACGGTTTTGAATAAATAATTTACCAAATCACCGGTATTTAAAAAACCTCGGTAAATTTTCAATTACTAATTTAAATTATCAACCTAAAACACATTATTAGCAAGCTTCAAATATTTATTCAAATGTCTTATAATATAAATATGGTACATTCCATGAATTTTAAATAAATCTCACTTACATAAAATAATAAGTGAGATTTATTTTAAATTGACAAAAGCGTTATTAAAGGATCTTAGGATGATTAGGAATAAGAAATGAGTCTAAAAGAAATTAGTGTAAATAAAAGGTCTTATCCAACGTCGATTAATAAAGCAATTAAATCTTAAAAAATATTTTATTACACCATGGTTTTGAATAAGAAAATAAACAAAATATCTGCATAATGTTTTATCTCATATACCATATGTTACATCATCATTAAAACATGTAAACTAAATTAGGGCTTTTTAATTTCTGCGTCAGCCCACATGCAGAACAAAGTTTTCAGTTTACCGCCCGCTTCTTTCAACATAAAGTTTATCTTAAAACGGCCGTATGGATAACTCGGGAGCTTTGTATCATCGGGCTCAATTATATGTGCAAAATTTTTAACAGTGTATATACCCTGCAAATGTAAACAAAATTAATAAAACTGTTAACTGTTCAACTGTTTTTATATCGTTGTTCTTATTAAAATATAAAATACAGTAATTTTTAAAAAAAGACGAATTTCACATCTGCGCGAAGCGTTAAAATCATCTAGATTCTAAATTTTTTCAGTCGTTGTTTTATAATGACGTAGCTTGAGCTTAGTTTAAATGACAATATAATTGAAACTTAACTCAAGTTACGCCATTATGTGCCTTCGGTTACGCCCATGTCATAATTCTATAACACTTTTCGCAATCTAAAAATTATCTAGTTTCTAGATTTTTGGAGCCGTTGTTTCATAATGACGTAACTTAAGCTTAGTTTATATGGCAATATGATTCAAACTTAACTCAAGTTACGCCATTATGTGCCTTCGGTTACGGCCATGTCATGATTCTATAACACTTTTCGCAATCTAAAAATTATCTAGTTTCTAGATTTTTGGAGCCGTTGTTTCATAATGGCGTGACTTAAGCTTAGTTTATATGGTAATATGATTCAAACTTAACTCAAGTTACGCCATTATGTGCCTTCGGTTACGCCCATGTCATGATTCTATAACACTTTTCGCAATCTAAAAATGATCTCGTTTCTAGATTTTTGGAGCCGTTGGTTTCATAATGGCGTAACTTAAGCTTAGTTTATATGGTAATATGATTCAAACCTAACTCAAGTTACGCCATTATGTGCCTTCGGTTACGCCCATGTCATGATTCTATAACACTTTTCGCAATCTAAAAATTATCTAGTTTCTAGATTTTTGCAGCCGTTGTTTCATAATGGCGTAACTTAAGCTTAGTTTATATGGTAATATGATTCAAACTTAACTCAAGTTACGCCATTATGTGCCTTCGGTTACGCCCATGTCATGATTCTATAACACTTTTCGCAATCTAAAAATGATCTCGTTTCTAGATTTTTGGAGCCGTTGGTTTCATAATGGCGTAACTTAAGCTTAGTTTATATGGTAATATGATTCAAACCTAACTCAAGTTACGCCATTATGTGCCTTCGGTTACGCCCATGTCATGATTCTATAACACTTTTCGCAATCTAAAAATTATCTAGTTTCTAGATTTTTGCAGCCGTTGTTTCATAATGGCGTAACTTAAGCTTAGTTTATATGGTAATATGATTCAAACTTAACTCAAGTTACGCCATTATGTGCCTTCGGTTACGCCCATGTCATGATTCTATAACACTTTTCGCAATCTAAAAATTATCTAGTTTCTGGATTTTTGGAGCCGTTGTTTCATAATGGCGTAACTAGAGCTTAGTTTATATGGTAATATGATTCAAACCTAACTTAAGTTACGCCATTATGTGCCTTGGGTTACGCCCATGTCATGATTCTATAACACTTTTCGCAATCTAAAAATTATCTAGTTTCTAGATTTTTGGAGCCGTTGTTTCATAATGGCGTAACTTAAGCTTAGTTTATATGGTAATATGATTCAAACTTAACTCAAGTTACGCCATTATGTGCCTTCGGTTACGCCCATGTCATGATTCTATAACACTTTTCGCAATCTAAAAATGATCCCGTTTCTAGATTTTTGGAGCCGTTGTTTCATAATGACGTAACTTAAGCTTAGTTTATATGGCAATATGATTCAAACTTAACTCAAGTTACGCCATTATGATCCTTTGGATACGCCCATGTCATAATTCTACAACTTTTCGCAATCTAAAAATATAAGTCGTATTTAAGAAGTCACCTTTTTCCACGGACAACTTGTCTCAAATTTTGGATCAGATTTAGCGGACAACTTTTTAAGTACTCCCGGCAGGTATTCATTTGTTTTTTCACACGCCGGTCCTACAAATGACATGTAATTAGGTCTCCATTGTCCCGCCGAATATTTATCCATAACGGCGGTCACCTAAAATGCAAAATATATGTAAAATTTAAAAAATAAAACTGATTAATGTTTGTTAACATTTAAAAGGTTAACGGAAAATGAGCCTCATTTTTGAAATTTTACAAGGAAACCAAATGAAATATCAGAACTCTGTTTCATAGGTTATTTATTTTTTTCATCGTGAATAATTGGTGAACCATTTGTTTGTTTCACTTTAAGTTTGCCTACGTGAGAATACTTGTTCTAAGCTACACAATGGCGTCAAAAACGATTTTCTGAACTTTTTGGACTCATTTGGTTTTTCCCCTTAACCCTTCATTTACTTATTAAGAGAAATATTATATTGATTGAATGTTTTTGTGAATAATATTGGTACGTACATTAATTTTTTTATCATCGATATCAACTGGAAATTCCATGGTCAGATTAACAGCTCTTTGACTTTTTGATATATCTTTTACTTTCACTTCTGTTTTGTCGACCCTACCGTCAACTTTGCAGACACCAGCATCGAGTATGATTATCCTAGCCTTCTTCCCCATCTGAAAAATAATTGAATACAAACATACAGAGAATTTGTTTTCATTTGTTTACATATGCACACGCTGTGAATTTTCAGATATTTCTTGTTTACTAAAAATTGTTCAGTTTAAAGATTCTAGCGAGTTTTCCACTCCTTGGTTAAGCATGAAGTAAAATTTCGAGTTTAGAAAAGCCTGAAAATTTGGTTTGGTCGCGTAGCGTGAAGCGCGGAGCGACCAAACCAAATTTTCAGGCTTTTCTAAACTCGAAATTTTACTTCATGCGCCACGCGTATAAAAACTGAAATATTTTCAAGTTAAAAATATACATACTCTTTTTGTACAATATTTTTAACTTCACTTGGAATCAACGGTTTATACGCGTGACGCAAAAAGTAAAATTTCAAGTTAAGGAATGCCTGAAAATTTCGTTTGGTTAGTTTAGGTTAGGTTAGCTTTTCCAAACTTGAAATTTTACTTCATGCTTTAAACCAGTGTTTTCCACTCGCAGTCTAAGCATGAAGTAAATTTTTGAGTTTAGAAAATCCCCGTGAAAATTTGTCGAGGGTCGCTGAGTGTTAAGTATTGTATATTTCAATGACATTTTGTTTAAGAGTTTGTAAAAAGTTAATTTTTAAATGAGTTCTATTTAAATCTTTAAACAAGTGTTTTCACTCCCAGACTAAGCATGAAGTAAAATTTCGAGTTTAGAAAAGCCCCGAGACAAATTTTCTGGGCTTTTCTAAACTCGAAATTTTACTTCATGCGCCACGCCTATAAAACACTAAAATATTATGAACTTTGTGTTTATTTGAACCTCACTTGAAATCAGGGTTTTATACCCGTGGCGCATGAAGTAAAATTTCGAGTTTAGAAAAGCCCAGAAAATTTGTCTCGGGTCGCTGCGCGACCCTCGGCAAATTTTCAAGGGGTTTTTCTAAACTCGAAATTTTACTTCACGCTTAGTCTGGGAGTGGAAAACACTTGTTTAAAGATAGATAGATAGAACTTATTTAAAAAACAACGAATCTCGGAAAATGTACAGCATAGGCGTATGTGTACCTGAGAGGAATTATTTTATTATTATCTTTAAATCTTTAGATATTCGTTGTTGTTTTTCAAGATTTCAATTTGAAGCTTTGAACGAGTGTTTTCCACTCCCAGGCTAAGCATGAAGTAAAATTTCGAGTTTAGAAAAGTCCCGTGAAAATTTGTCGAGGGTCGCGCAGCGACCCGAGACAAATTTTCTGGGCTTTTCTAAACTTGAAATTTTACTTCATGCGCCACGCCTATAAAACACTAAAATATTGTGAACTTTATGTTTATTTGAACCTCTCTTGAAATCAGGGTTTTATACCCGTGGCGCATGAAGTAAAATTTCGAGTTTAGAAAAGCCCAGAAAATTTGTCTCGGGTCGCTGCGCGACCCTCGCCAAATTTTCACGGGGCTTTTCTAAACTCAAAATTTTACTTCATGCTTAGTCTGGGAGTGGAAAACACTCGTTTAAAGATTCAAACAGAACTCATTTAAATAACAACGAATCTCGGAAAATGTACAGCATAGGCGTATGTGTACCTAAGAGGAATTATTTTATTATTTTCTTTAAATCTTTAGATATTCGTTGTTGTTTTTCAAGATTTCAATTTGAAGCTTTAAACGAGTGTTTTCCACTCCCAGACTAAGCATGAAGTAAAATTTCGAGTTTAGAAAAGCCCCGTGAAAATTTGTCGAGGGTCGCGCACCCAAGACAAATTTTCTGGGCTTTTCTAAACTCGAAATTTTACTTCATGCGCCACGCGTATAGAACACTGAAATAATGCAAACTTTGATATACTGCTATAGCAATATGCTTAAACAGTATGTTTTAAACATAACGTTAAATCAGTGTTTTACACGCGTGGCGCATAAAGTAAAATTTCGAGTTTAGAAAAGCCCCGTGAAAATTTGTCTCGGGTCGCTGCGCGACCCTCGCCAAATTTTCTACGCGGGGCTTTTCTAAACTCGAAATTTTACTTCATGCTTAGTCTGGGATTAGAAACGCTCGTTAAAGCCTCATGATTTAACACTAATTTATTATTTTGTATAGTTGTAATCCACTTCTGAGTTAAAAATTCAATTTCAGTTGATTGTATCTTCAATGTTGGAGGGAGTTATACAAATTTCGGGGGGTGGTTTTAATGGTAAAAATCATAGTTTGGCTTTCACAGGAACGCTTTTACATAGAAAAATTCAATATTTTGAAAATATCTGGGGGGGGGGGGGGGGTTCAACCCCCATATCCACCCTTCTGACTACGGCCTTGTCAATTTCTTAGAGCCTTAATCTAAAACGTATTTTTTTTATAAATCATTAGACACAATAAAATAACCAGGAATGTTTCTCTCTCTCTCATTTTTAATGGTGTAATTTCACTTCTGCATCATACCGAGTGTGGCACTTAAGACGCCTCGGACCATAGCTCCTTTACGATAAAAGCTATCGAAAAAAATCTTTCAGCAAAGTGGTGCATAATTACCGTCGCTATGATTCAAAAATATTTCTAATCATCAGTGGCGTGCCGTACTCCAGTGGCGTACCAAACTTATGTTTTTTTTAAATGGAATGCCCTATTTTTTATTGCAGATTTGGAAAGTGCTCGAAGAGTACTTATTTTTTTATTTAACATGTTATACCCTTAACTTTAGCGGTTTCGCTGTTATAACCCCTTCTTTCAAAATTGCGCCTCATTTTTGAGATTGTTTTGTAGAGTAACTAATTGACGCCGGCGCCTAAATTTTGAATTGAGGTACAGGTTAAGACCTCGTATACCTTCACATAATTTTTTTTCGGGTAATTTATGGAAAAAAATAATTTTTGATTGAACTTCGCATGTTGTCATTTTTTTCGAAAATTTCAAATGGCACCCCCCTAAAAAAATTACGGCGTTGTACAGCCAAAACTCTAAATTTTTCATTGGTACAAAAAAAATTACACATTGCATAACAAAATTTCGGAGAAAAAAGGAATTTCATCGCAAATGTCGGGAAACGTTTTCCGTTCCCAAGAGTGCCATGAGAAAACAAAAGATTGGTAATTGTCAAAGTAAATTATTAGACGCCAGTAGTAGTACATCGTGTTCTTCAAAAGTACAAATTCCGTCCATTTAAGATTCAACTGCACCAAGAATTGCAACCTCAAGATTTTCATGCGAGGCAAGATTTCTGCTTGTGGGCTATCAACAAAATTGAGCAGGAGGAATCATTTCTTATGCGCGTATTATTTTCTGATGAAGCGACGTTCCATAGAAATGGGCATGTCAATCGCCACAACTACCATTATTACGCCGATGAAAACCCACACGCCATGCGAATGATAAACCACCAGCAAATATGGTCGCTGAATGTTTGGGGAGGCATACTTGGAGAACACCTTTTGGGTCCTTATTTCATCGAGGGGCATCTGAACGGCAACAGTTATTTGAGGTTCCTTCGCGACGATTTGGATGATCTCTTGGAAAATGTCCCTCTAGCCGCTCTACGACAGATAGTTTTCCAGCACGATGGAGCTCCTGCACATCATAATAGCCGTGTCGTTCGGGAATTTCTCGATGAAACGTTTCCGGACTCCTGGATTGGTCGTGGGGGTCCTGTGAGGTGGCCGCCAAGATCACCAGACCTCACTTCCCTTGACTTCTTCCTTTGGGGCCATATCAAAGACGAGGTTTACAGGACGGTACCAACTACTGTCGAGGATATGAGGGAGAGAATCCGCGCGGCTTTCCGCGGTATATCACCAGAAGTCCTTAGGGCAGTGTCTAGAGCCTGTGAGTCGAAGTTGCGGTTATGCCTCCAGCAGGAAGGTCGTCATTTCGAACATTTAGTTTAAGTTGTTAAATTTTCCTTATCTGCATTTTTCATATCATGTTGAATAAATAGGTACATACTATTATGTTGACCGTATTTGTGTTTTTGTTTTCTCATGGCACTCTTGGGAACGGAAAACGTTTCCCGACATTTGCGATGAAATTCCTTTTTTTCTCCGAAATTTTGTTATGCAATGTGTAATTTTTTTTGTACCAATGAAAAATTTAGAGTTTTGGCTGTACAACGCCGTAATTTTTTTATGGGGGTGCCATTTGAAATTTTCGAAAAAAATGACAACATGCGAAGTTCAATCAAAAATTATTTTTTTTCCATAAATTACCCGAAAAAAAATTATGTGAAGGTATACGAGGTCTTAACCTGTACCTCAATTCAAAATTTAGGCGCCGGCGTCAATTAGTTTCTCTACAAAACAATCTCAAAAATGAGGCGCAATTTTGAAAGAAGGGGTTATAACAGCGAAACTTATTTTTTTATCACGGTTCTACTATCATTATTTCAGCCAATATTAATTTATTTTTGAGTTAACAACTATTTATTTAAATGTACTTACAGCATCACTCGCTGATACTATGGTTGCTGATAAAGCTAATGCTAAGCCAAAAATCAGATATAAATTCTTCATGATAACTGAATGGAAATGGATGGGGGATTCCTTTTATATATTACACAAACTCTAATAAAAAAAATTGTTACTGGTAATAATTTGTATAAAAAAGCATCATTATCAATTATACTTATTACGTTATGGTTTTTATGTCAATCTAAGGATATAATAATTAGTTTATTACGTTGTACTACATTTCTAAATAGATTATTTTCCATTACATGGTACTACATTTTCTAACAGATTATTTTGCCAATACATTTTTTATATGCTTCATCAAATCCCGAGATAAGGTAATTGCAACATATCAGGGTCGTGTGAATGCAATATAATAATTATATAAAATTACGAAATATCCGTGTAAAATACCATATATAATAATTAAATCAAAATTTACTGATTAAGTTGGCCTTATCGACTATTTTCCTATGCCAAACAAGAAAATTATGTATATTTGGGCACACTCACGTGCCCAAAGCACATAATGTTTCGCTACATTTTTTATAAACTGAATATAATTATAGAGATAGGTTAATTGCAACAAATCCGTGATTTTTGACGTTTAATTTTTGATGTTAAAGCACACACACACATACATACACACTATCACACAGATCCATATTAATAATCTGTTAAGAACCACTGGAGTGGGTGCATGGAAACCATGAAAACGTATCAAAAATGGAGTATGTAACCTGTTCTACATATTAGCCGATTTACCAATAGGCTGAAAAGTCTGAAGCCAGCAAAGCGAGTTGCGCCTCAGCAAATCCAAATTTTTCGGGTTTAGTAAACTGGAAATTTGATTGCATGCGCCGCGCGTATAAACCACTGAATTATTGTGATGTTCAAACCTTCAATAAACTTGATATTATGTTTGATTTTACGGTAATACATTTTTCTACAACCATCAAAAAAGGGTGACATTGGCACACCGTTTTTAATTTGCAAAGTGTCTTATTTATTCACCGTGAAAAAATGTAATAATTTAGCGTTAATTTTTTACGCAAAATTCGAATATGGCGGCAATAATGTAAAATATAAATTAGCAATTTTTATTTAATGCGATACCTAGTAATTAATTGTCCATCGTAGCTCATAATGTAGGTGGTTTTGAATTTGTAGATTTCTCTTCTCAATAGGCGAAAAGTACATACTTGGAAATGGTTGCTATCTTTTTCTTCGCACACCAATCACGATATTGGCAATTTGTTTTTTTATATCGCGTTTTTGATTTCTTCGGCAATTGCTGCATCCTTGATCTTCGTGAGAGTATCACTACCACTGGAATTGTTGGAATACATTAATATTTGTATGAACACAGACTGGAAAAATGTTGACAAATTCGTTCACTGATTTATGTTTTTGCTAACGAACTCGTGTCCATGGTTTAGATACCACCGCGACCTTTGCAGATCTATTGTGGATCCCTATTATCCTAGAGGACGTGCTCGAGCTTCGCCTCTTTGATTAGCCCTATTAACCCTGACAGTGAGCCTTGGGTGTAGCTCTCTGCGCTTGGTTTAGTGTTGCCCAGCCTTAGGTGTCTAACCCGCGCTAGGGCCTCACATTGGCACAGGATGTGGAGAGGATCCTCCTCTTCTTCCTGGCAGAATCTACATATTGTATCCTCTGCCAGGCCTATTTTGCTCATGTGTTTGTTGAGCCTACAGTGTCCTGTTAGTAGACGTACTATAGCTTTAACCGTTTTTCTCTCTTGGTTGAGAAGATCGGTCGTGAAAGCCGGCGATTGTTTTTTGAGGAACTGTTTTGCCTGCCTCTGTCCTAGTGTGTTCGTCCACCAGGTTTGAGTTTGTGTCTCCGTCCATTTTTTTATAGATTGTCTGACTGTGGTTTTTGCGACACCGCAAAAGGGTTCCGGGCCATTGAATGCGCTTGACGAGCCTTGTTTGGCCAGTTCATCTGCTTTTTTGTTCCCTTGATGACCCTTGTGTCCTGGGACCCATACCATTGTCACTTTTTTGCGACCGCCCATTTCGTTGAGAGCGCTTACACAATCCCACACTAGCTTGGAGTCGACCTGTGTGGTGCTTAGTGCCCTTAGCAGCGCTTGGCTGTCCGAGAAAATAGCTACCGATCGACTTTTGTTGTCTTGCTTTGCTATTTCTCCAATGCAGAGGTGGACCGCGATCGCCTCTGCCTGGAACACAGTGGTGTCCCTCGCCAGATCTTTGTCTCCAGTTTTGTGCTATATATTCCGGCTCCGACTCCTTCCTCTGTCTTCGAGCCGTCAGTATACCAGTTTGATTCCGCGTTGGTAGGTGGGCCCTTTTCCCCGTGTCCATGGTTACATTAACTTAGGCAATTAAGTATAATAAGATCTTTCAAATGAACTATTAAATTATTAAAACTTATTTATGGTAGAATTTCTTCCGTTGCAGTTGAAAAAAAAATGTTGTTTGTATTTTGTGCGAAACCCATTCGAATTCATTTTTCGAATTCAATTTTAGCCTCGACCTGCGGTCTCGACTAAAAATACATTCTCAATGCTTCAAATAAACATTGATTTTGCACACATAATACAAAAATATCATTTTCCTACTTCTACCCTGAAATTCATATTATATTTGCACACTAAAGTGTAAAGATATAAGCATCATATCCACTCTTGTTAGGATATAAGACTTTGTTAGTTACGTTTGTTTACGTACCCGGGTAATAACTCAAACTAAGCTGATTGAAGGTAAATGGGACTGAGACCTTCCAAATGAGACTGAGACCTTCCAACAAATATTACAAACACACTTCCCAGGGTGTGAAACGGTGGACATTATAGCGTCCACAGATGATTCACAAGAAACAGTACCAAATAACGAAGATACGAAGCTAGCTATGGTAATAGTTACAGACAAAACGATAGCTTGGGCAATTCAATAATTTCAACCATACAAGTACCTGGGCGCAGATGATATCTTTCTGGCCCTTCTTCAATGGGGACCACCTGCGCTTGTGGCGCTGCTTGGAGCCATATATCGTAGCCACGATATATGGCCCCAAGCGTCTGAACGATTTTGCGTTTGTATAGTCATTCCTGCAAGGCTTAGGAATGAATACTACCTTTACCATTCTCCATGACCTGAGAATGTTCCTAGGTCATGGAGAATGGTAAAGATAGTATTCATTCCTAAGCCTTGCAGGAATGACTATACATACTCAAAATCATTCAGACCAATAAGTCTATCCTCGTTCATCTTAAAAACGCTGGAGAATCTATGTGATCGACACATCAGAGACAATGTTCTCAGATCCACGCCGATACACTAACATCAACACGCCTACACAGCAGGCAAAAGCACCGAATCTGCACTGCATCTTAAAGTCTCAAGAATAGAGCGGGCGATAACGAACAAAATTACCACACTTGGTACATTTATCGATATAGAAGGAGCCTTTGATAAAGCATCCTTCCGAAATACTGGGCAGGCACTCAACAAAACGGGTGTTAACAACATGCTCTGGGGATGGATAAGGAACATGCTTCGCTGCAGACAAGTAATAACATCTCTGGCCGACGTCAAAATAACAGCCTCTTCCAGTAAGGGCTGCCCACAGGGTGGAGTCCTATCGCCACTCCTGTGGACATTCCTGGTGAATGAACTGATCACAAAACTTAACATCCAGGGATTCTATACAATAGGATGTGCGGTTAATATAGCAATACTCCGTTCAGACCAATAAGCCTATCCTCGTTCATCTTAAAAACGCTGGAGAAACTATGTGATCGACACATCAGAGACAATGTTCTCAGATCCACGCCGATACACCAACATCAACACGCCTACACGCCAGGCAAAAGCATCGATTCTGTACTGCATCTTGTAGTCCTAAGAATAAAGCGGGCGATAACTAACAGAATGACCACACTTGGTAAATGTATCGATATAGGAGCCTTTGATAAAGCATCCTTCCAAAATATCGGGAAGGCACACAACAGAACTGGTATTAACAGCATGCTCTGCGGATGGATAGGGAACATGCTTCGCTGTAGACAAGTAATAGCATCCCTGGCAGACGTCAAAATAACAGCCTCTGTCACCAGGGGCTGCCCGCAGGGTCGAGTCCTATCGCCACGCCTGTGGATACTCTAGGTGAACGAACTGATCACAAAACTTAACATCCAGGGATTCTATACAATAGGATATGCGGATGATACAGCAATACTCCTGAATGGAAAATATGATAACTTCCTCTGCGACAGAATGCAAGAAACTTGTGGATAACTGGTGCATAACCAACTTGTTATCAGTAAACCCCACAAAGCCAGAGGTAGTGATGTTCACCAAGAAACACAAAGTGGAAACACACACGCTACCAAAACTATTCGGGACTGAACTGAAACTATCAAAAGAAGTTAAATACTTAGGAATTTATCTATATTCCAAACTAAACTGGTCAAAGCACCTCGAATATAAAACTGAGAAAGCAGGCAAAGCTTTCTGGCAATGCAGAAGAGCCATAGGTAATACCTGGGGACTATCCCCAAAGATAGCGCTGTGGATATACGCAGGTATTATTAGACCGGCACTCGAATATGGAGCCCTAGTCTGGTTAACGCGGACTAATCAACATAGGTTAGGTTAGGTTAGGTTTCAATGGCAGCAATTAGACCGCTCACTTGTGATACCATAAGAGTGAAAAGGAGTCAGATTTCTCCTCCACCTATACAAACCAATCCGATCACCTAATGAACCCGATCAGATTTCTCACATCTAGAGGTGTGAGGTCCGTTAGTCCATTTGCGTAGTGCATACTAAGGTACTAGATTATTTTTCCTTCAAGAGCAGGGCATTGTCCCAGATAGTAGAGTACCGTCTCCTCCTCCACATCCAGGCATCCTCTGCAAAAGTCGTTGTGCTTAAGACCCATCTTTTGTGCATATCTGCCTAAGAGGCAGTGGCCCGTGAGGATACCTACCACCCTCTTTATGTCGATTCTGCTAAGTGCAATTAATCTGTTGCTGTTTATAGTATCCCATATAGGCCATAGGTCAAGGGTCGAACTTGGGACCCTAATTATTTTTAATATTTATAAATGAAGTCGCCAGTATCTTGGACTGTGAATTTCTGATGTATGCAGATGACGTAAAGTTGTACAGAGTTGTTGATTCATTGAATGATTGTTTAGTGTTACAAAATAATTTGGACTCATTGTCATCATGGTGTTCACGAAACTGTTTAAATATAAATCCGTCCAAATGTCGGATCTTGTCTTATGGGCGGTCGCGTAGCATGGTTGATTACCAATACCAACTTAATGGCACCTCCATACAGAAGGATAGTAAATTTAAGGATCATGGTGTGACTTTCGATACCAAATTAACTTTCAACATTCACGTACAAACTATCGTCAATGAATCATATAAACTGCTTGGATTTATAATGGGCAACTGTCGTGAATTTAAACGTACTGACGCTGCCTTAAAACTTTATGAATCGTTTATTGTAAGCAAACTTAATTATTGCGCTTGTGTTTGGATACCCGGTTATAAATATTACATATATACAAGGTGGAAACCTTAACTGGAATAAATTCGGTATTTATGAAACGAGAAGTTACATTTTGAAACATTTGCGGTGAAATATTTCTCATTTCATGCCTGATACGTTCCTTCAGATCCTCCATTTTTGTTTAATTTTTGAAATAAAAAAAATAAAAAAACAATATATTTTTACATGGTCGTAAAGAGAATTAAAAGAACTACAAATTTGGTGGAATAAAAAAAATGTTTCCATTTAAAAAAATTACCTATGACGTCATACGTGAAAAGCTAATGACGTCATACTTGTTTTGAAGACGTTTAAAAGTGCGCAATAAAGAACAAAAATCGACCTGTCCGAGGATTTTTTTCTGGAACTTCTCATTTCGTAAATACCGAATTTATTCCAGTTAAGGTTTCCACACTGTATGTTAGAAAAAGTTCAAAGACGATTTGTCAGGTACTTGTATTTTTGTAAGTACTATACGTATCCGGACTATAATATCTCTTATGAAATGCTACTTCTCGAGTTCAATATGCTATCAATATACAACAGGCATAGATATGTGCAAATATATGAACTGTATAAATTAATTCATTATAACACCGATAATAGTGAGTTTCTTCATCAACTAAATTTTGCGGTTCCACGACTATCCAGTCGTAATAATCAATTTCATTTTTCAACCCCTCGTAGCACGCATTATTAATTTTCGCCTCTCGTTTATATGTTACGTAGATACCATGAGGTACAGTATGCTGTTGATATATTTAATCCATCGAAATCAGACTTCATTGCGTCATTAAAATCATGTTTACTGTAATTATACTAGCGCATATTACATTTTGTTTATCGTTTTTTCCACTCTTATCATTTAATTTAGTTTTAAGTTTACTTAGTTATTTTATGTTATAATTAATATTGTTATTTTTGTATGTTCCATTGTAATTAGGCTTCGGCCTGTAAGGGAAATAAATATTATTATTATTATAGCTGCCTTGTTATGAGACACGTATCTTCTTCTCTCCGAATATGGTTGACCGATGCTATCATTTGATCCCTTAGTAGTCTCTTGCATTCCACAAGAGGAATGTGGGTGGAGAGTTCAGTAGACAAGTCCTTCATTCGTGCCCCCTTACTTGCAAGGTCGTCGGCAATTGAATTTGCCCTGATATCACTGTAGGTACCCACACGAGTCCCACGTTACAGTTATTTGCAAGCCTATTAAGCGTACCTTTGAGGTGCAGTACGGACTATTCAGTATCTTAATGGCGGCTTGGCTATCAGTAATGAACCTAATGCGGTTCCCCTGAAGATCATTTTTGTGGATCCAGTCCACTGCCACTCGGATAACCATGACCTCTGCCTGAAGAATGTTACAGTGGTTTGGGAGTCTAAATGATTTTTTGAGGTTGATCTTGTTAGAAGATTCATCCCCCTACTCTATTTTCAAACTTGGAACCATCTGTATAGAGCCTGACGTCCTTGCCTTGAACTATCTTGCCCTCTAACCATTTGGTTTTGTCCGGGATGGAAGTGGAGAACCTATATTCAAAATTAAGTTCTTCACTAATCAACATGGAACAATACAAAAACTAAACCACATACAGAGGTTGGCCTGCTCATGCACAACAGGAGCCTTCAGAACAACACACACTGCCGCCATGGAAACAATACTATGTCTTGCATCCCTTGATATTCACATCAAGAGTGTAGCAAGACTAACAACAGAAAGACTGAGGGTCATGAACACATGGTCAGATCAAATTTTAACCGGAGGGCACGGAAACATACTCAAATGGGGACCTTCCCTACTGAGAGACAAAACAGATCAGAAGATTCCCCGGTAAATCTTCTAAAAGAAATACATCGTGAACCTTAACCAGCAGACACTATCGAAAGACTGTGTAGTAGTGTTTCTAAAACTCACAAAACAATAACTTCGTACTCTAACCGGCTACATTATCACTAGCATGTCGAGAATAAAATGAAGATGGATCAAAGACAAAGACAGGCTGTGGGGCGGGTATATACTCCGAAGAACTGTCTATCAGGAAACACATTCCGATAGTAGCACACGCCACTGAAACATAGACCGATATCTACGCGATTCTAGAAAGCGTAATAATAGACAGGAAAATCAATGAACGAAACATAACCATCGTCACTGACAGCAAAGCGATATTAGAAGCATTAGAAACGTTCAAAATAACATCTGAACTTATACATAAATGCGTTGAAACGCTGAACGAGGCAGCAGCACTCAACCGCATAACACTGACGTGTTAGATTATACAAAATTATACAAGCTATAGCAACCACGATAAGCAAGGCTAAATGGATGATTATTTTAGCTGCCTGGCTCTTGGTGTCAGCAACAAGGGATGATTTAGTATTGTCCCGTCCGCCTGGCGAGTTAGGGGATAAATAACCTCACCGAATTAATCCTCGGGTGTTCGGGTGATCAAGCCATGCAACATGCTGGAAGTCGTGCAGGATACAGCAGCGATGTTCAGGGTACAGTGATGGTCCTGGAGACCTTAATTATCCTTGGCTTCTTCCCTTCAAGGCTGGTGCGGCTACACTCCGTTTTTCTAAAAATCCTTTCCTTGAAGCGGACTTGGACCAATCTTCATCTACAGTTTAGAGCAAAAGGCAGTATCGAAATTTTTATGAGGGCCCTAAGTGGCTACTTATCGTTACAACTCGCGTACTCTACGCACAGCGCAATGATTTGAAGGCAATGAAATAGTAAATAGCAACAGAAATAAAATAGGAGATTAATAAAGTAGTAAATAAATTATCGCTTAAGAACGAGCATGCATGCGGCTATAAAAACATCAACCAACAACCAAGACGGACTCCATTAAACTAGCACTAGACATTACAAAACACAAGGGTGAGCGGTGTGTGTGCAGGGGGGCACCCTTTAATTAACTTAAAAGATGTGTTTCTTTACCACATACTTGTCGGCACGTGACTGCTAAAAACAAATAATTTTCTAAAACTCACAAAACAAAAACTTCGTACTCTAACCGGCTACATTATCACTAGCATGTCGAGAATACAATGAAGAAGAAGAAACAGCAAGAGACATACTTCACAAGTGTCGAGCGCTGTTAAAGATAAGGAAGGTACTAAGAGAAGAAACCCTAAATCGTAAGGGACCCGGATGGAAATGGTCACCCGCACAAATTCTGGGAATTGCCGATAGTGCGGAGTAGGTCTAACCATCAGACGCATGTCAAGAGATTCCGTCACAATTTTTTTTTTAAATTGTCCTTATAATTAATAACATTATGGATAGTGAGTGTAAAAATGATTCGTGTACATCTCTAGAGTTAAGACATTCTGCCAAAGATACAGAGCAAAAATACCTGCCCAAAAATTCGCGCGATTAATATTAAGTTTGCATATGAAAACCCCGCAAGCCAAAAGATATACAGGGAATTTTTCTCTTAGGTAAACATGTGCATACGCTGTAAATTTTCCAACATTCCTGGTTTTTTAAAAGAGTTCAATTTGAAGCTATAAACGAGTGTCTTCCACTCCCAGACTAAGCATGAAGTAAAATTTCGAGTTTAGAAAAGCCCCGTGAAAATTTGTCGAGGGTCGCGCAGCGACCCGAGACAAATTTTCTGGGCTTTTCTAAACTCGAAATTTTACTTCATGCGCCACGCGTATAAAACACTAATATATTGTGAACTTTATGTATATTTGAAAATTACTTGAAATCATTGTATTATACGCGTGGCGCATGAAGTAAAATTTCGAGTTTAGGAAAGCCCAGAAAATTTGTCTCGGGTCGCTACGCGACCCTCGCCAAATTTTTAAGGGGCTTTTCTAAACTCGAAATTTTACTTCATGCTTAGTCTGGGAGTGGAAACACTCGTCTAAAGCTTAAAATTAAACTCTTAAAAAAAATCAAGCAATATCTAATAATTTTAAAAAAATAATTTCTTTTAGATACACATACGCCTAAGCTGTACATTTTCTGACATCCGTTGTTTTTTAAATGAGTTCTATTTGAATCCTTATACGAGTGTTTTCCACTCCCAGACTAAGCATGAAGTAAAATTTCGAGTTTAGAATAGCCCCGTGAAAATTTGTCGAGGGTCGCGCAGCGACCCGAGACAAATTTTCTGGGCTTTTCTAAACTCGAAATTTTACTTCATGCGCCACGCGTATAAAACAATGATTTCAAGTAATTTTCAAATATACATAAAGTTCACAATATATTAGTGTTTTATACGCGTGGCGCATGAAGTAAAATTTCGAGTTTAGAAAAGCCCAGAAAATTTGTCTCGGGTCGCTGCGCGACCCTCGACAAATTTTCACGGGGCTTTTCTAAACTCGAAATTTTACTTCATGCTTAGTCTGGGAGTGGAAAACACTCGTTTAAAGCTTCAAATTGAACTCTTAAAAATAAACAACGAACGACTAGAGTTTTTTAAAAATACGAATTTGTGGTTAGGACTCATTCATGCACCGGATAACTATATACGCATTTCAGGCTTCAAAGCCATCATCAGTTTAGTCCCGAACTAGTGCTAGAAGAATACTGAACATCTTTGACCATTTATAATAGCCTGTGCAATTTGACGATGCTACTTAAGCTAATGGGCATTAGATAGCGTTTAAGCTTTCGAATATATGAAGAATTTTTTAGCTTTACTAGCGATTGTTTTTAAAGAACTATTCTTTCTTATCGAAGTACATTTGGTGGTCAATTTTCAGCAAGATTAGAATAAATTTCCGGCTCGTGTGATCCCCTTTCAACCCAATCAAAAAACCCATATCCTCCCTTTTATGCATTTAACCTCTCCGACAATAGCCGCCCCCATTTAAATTTAATATCGATTCAATCCTCCCCCTCTCACGCATCCAATAATCCCGAAACGAAAGAAAAAAAAAATAAGAATAGAACGCACAATGGGCGCAAAGTCGCCAATGTCCGGCGTCGTCGGGCGTCTCTGATCCGGGACGCGATACGGCCCGCAAAACTGGAATGAGAGATGTGTATCTCCTTTTCCATCTCCATCTCCATCTCGAGACTACAAAGCCAAGTCCCGATAAAGTGCAACAGCTTTTTATATCGGGCATTAACCACTCGAGACAACGTCTAATTTTCCTCCGTCTGCTCGTAAAGATTCCATCTGCCGGCCTGGCCTGTCCCACGAACGTGCAATCAAATCGGGGAAAAATTGGAAGAGATGCGTCACGTACTGGGACTTAATTTTCATCCCAGTGTTCTCTAATTGCCGGGATTGCCGAGTTTGTTTTCTTTCGAGTCGAGGGATTTGCATATTTATACCCGTGGACTGTTATCTAGCTGTGTTATAGATTACCGGGGCTCTCCTTCTTTTGTTCTCATCTTTATCCATGCAATGGTTTTTTTACACCATTGTTCTTAAATGAAACATCCTTATTAATAGCCGTTTTCGAAAGATAATAATATAATTTTCCTATTAAAAAAATTATGTATTATATTTCTTCACCTGAAGAAGCTACAGTGTAGCGAAACAATTGTAGTGAGTAAAATAAAAAGTTGAAAATCATCAATAGTTTACTATTATTATTATATTAAGTATTAAAAAAATATATTAGTAGATGAGATATGGATTTTTTTTAAAATTAAAATACTATAAATCATAAAAATACATGCCTATCTAATCAGTATATTTTAAACTTCACAATATTTCAGAATTAAGAGCTCTACAAAGTAGAGATGGGTTGTTCATGAATGATTCGTTCAGAAAGAACGATTCTGTGCGGTGATTTGAACGAACAGATTCCGTAATTCAAGAAGAATTGATTCGTTAATAATTCATTCACTCGAGACTGTGTTATACAGGGAGGGGCAGAAAAAGCTATCCGATTTCAAATCCCTTTTTCTCAGAAGAGGGAACAGGTAGAGTAGTGGGGTAAAAACCGTTAGAAAGCCGGTTTTATGCCATTTGTCATTAGTCAACATGCCTTGGTCTGGTGAACATCGTGCTTTTGTTATTGAGCGGTTTATCGAAAACGGCGGTTCGATAATTGCTACACAACGTGCTTTTCGAATTCATTTCGGACTCGGGCGTCATGATCCTGTTCCACATCACGCTACGATTAAAGTGTGGGTGTCAAATTTTCGACAGACGGGTTCAGCATTGAAAAAGAAGTCGCCTGGACGTCCCAGGACGGCAACAGGACCTGAAAACGTGGCCAATGTGAGAGCCGCGATTGAACGTTCCCCGCGTCTTTCGGCACGAAAACATTCGCTCGCTTTGGCGATTTCCAACCGCAGTATTCAGCGAATTTTGCACCGGGACCTCAAAATGCATCCCCACAAAATGGTTGTTGCACAGGAATTAATTGAAAGGGATTTTGAAACCCGTATGAACCTGTGTCGCGATCTCCGAGAACTCCCAATAGACGATGTTGTGCTCTTCACGGACGAAGCCCATTTTCACCTTTGTGGCGCCGTAAACAGGCAAAATTTTTGATATTGGAGTGACGAAAATTCTTGGGAAATCCATCAGAAACCCCTCCATAGCCCAAAAGTGACTGTGTGGTGTGCTCTTTCCCGCCTAGGCGTCTGGGGGCCTTACTTGTTTGAAGAAAATGGGCAAACCGTAACGGTCAACAGCGAGCGCTACTGTTTCATGCTGGAAAATTTTCTTCAACCCAAAATGGAAGAAAATGGCGTGGAAAATGTGTGGTTTCAACAGGATGGTGCAACCGCCCACACATCGCGACGATCAATGGACTTTCTCAGGGAAATGTTTCCCGGACGCCTCATTTCTCTGAGAGGTGATATTGGCTGGCCGCCGCGTTCACCGGATCTCACTCCATGCGACTTCTTCCTTTGGAGTTACCTCAAATCGAAGGTATTCCAGCATCGACCAAGGACCCTTCTTGCTTTACGAAGGGAAATTGCTCGGGCAATTGAAGAAATTCCTGTGGAAATGACGGTGAAAGTCATGGAAAGCTACCGTGAGCGCCTAAATCAGTGTATCCGCTCCCAAGGACGACATTTGAGTGATGTGCTTTTCAAAACTTAAATTTAAAAATGGCATAAAATTTGCGATATGTTAATAAAAAAAAAATGTTGTCAAGTTTAGTGGTTTTAATTTTATAACGTTTTGAAATCGGATAGGTTTTTCTGCCCCACCCTGTAGATTACCGGGGCTATCCTTGTGTTCTCATTTTTATCCATGCAATGGTTTATCTTTACCATTGTTTAGAACAATGGTAAAGAAAAACCATTGCATGGATAAAAATGAGAACACAAGGATAGCCCCGGTAATCTACAGGGTGGGGCAGAAAAACATCCTTATTAATAGACGATTTCTTAAGATAATAATATAATTTTCTTATTAAAAAAATATTTTAGTAGATGAGATAGGGATTTTTTTAAATTAAAATGCTATAAATTAGCCAATCGACGAGTGAAGTTGCGCGAAATAGTAGAGACCACGGGCATCTTATATGAACGTGTGCAAAATATCGTGCACGAACATTTGGGCATGAGGAAGCTGTCGGCGCGATGGGTGCCGCGTTTGCTGACTATGGACAACAAGCGAAATCGTGTGACCACTTCGAAAGAGTGTTTGGCCTTGTTAAAGCGTAATCGAACGGATTTTTTTCGCCGATTCGTGACCGTGGACGAAACATGGATCCACCACTACACACCAGAAACCAAGCAGCAGTCGAAACAGTGGATGTCTCCAGGCGAATCTGCTCCGAAGAAGGCAAAGACTGTCCCATCGGCTGGAAAGGTCATGGCCACCGTTTTTTGGGATTCGCAAGGTGTGATACACATCGACTTTTTGCAGAAGGGAAGAACTATCACCGGACAATACTACAGCGATTTATTGGATCAATTCAATGGTAAAGAAAAACCATTGCATGGATAAAAATGAGAACACAAGGATAGCCCCGGTAATCTACAGGGTGGGGCAGAAAAACATCCTTATTAATAGACGATTTCTTAAGATAATAATATAATTTTCTTATTAAAAAAATATTTTAGTAGATGAGATAGGGATTTTTTTTAATTAAAATGCTATAAATCATAAATATACATGCCTATCTAATCAGTATATATTGAACTTCACAATATTTTAGAATTAAGAGCTCTACAAAGTAGAAATGGGTCATTCATAAATGATTCGAAATAGAACGATTCTGTGCGGTGATTTGAATGAACTGATTCCGTATTTTAAGAATAATTGATTCGTTAATGATTCATTCACTCGAGATCACCGTCCGAACGATTTAGGCTGAGCGGAATCGTATTCTTGATTCAGATTTATACATCCGGTCTAAATCCGCCCGAATCGTATGACTAATTCGTTCGCTCGAATCCGTGCACAACTTCAACTCCGCTTTGTGTATTAGAGATGGGTAACTCCTGAGCGAATCGACTCAAAGAGTCAGCTCAGTGAAGTGAGCTGGGGAGCCAAGTGACTCAGTTCGAAATATATAGCTCTTTTTGAGCCATGGCTCATTTTGATTTGCAATGTATTAACACATCTTGATTTTTATGCGGCTCGTGGAACGACAGGCCGGCTTCTCACAGCCTTACTGAACTTGCACTTTTTACATTTTCCATTTGTACACTACTCAATTTATTTCTAAAAACTTAATATTTTTCCCGTCAATTTCTAAACCTGCGTTATTTGTTTATTTCGATTGAGATTTGCCTCTTAGTTCACAGATACAACAATTTAAAGTATCTTAAGCAAACGCCGTTGTTTATTCTCTAGTAAACATTACAAGTGTAATTATTCTTTCGTGACCTTTTTGTAACCAAAATTGTGTTTGTTATTGTAGTAAAAAAAATAGCTATCGTTATATATCTATAAATAGCTATCGTTATATATCTTAGTTCACAGATACAACAATTTAAAGTATCATAAGCAAACGCCGTTGTTTATTCTCTAGTAAACATTACAAGTGTAATTATTCTTTCGTGACCTTTTTGTAACCAAAATTGTGTTTGTTATTGTAGTAAAAAAAAATAGCTATCGTTATATGTCTATCATGTTATTGCAGCATCATTGATTCAAATTACGACGCGTGCGAAAGAATTTAAATAAATCCGTTGAATTGGCGAATCGACTCTAAAAGATCTACGGCGGCTGTTGAATCCGACTGAGCCGACTGAGCTAGCACACTCATCGCGATCCAACTCTGCGGTTCGGAGTTGGATCGCGATGATTCACGACGGCTCTCGAATCTAACTGAACTAGCTCGTTCTATGAGCTCTTAAATCCGATTGAGCTATAGCTCACTCATCGGGATCATCGGGATCCAACTCCGAGGTTCGGAGTTGGATCGCGATGTGCTGAATGTATGTATATGTGTTTTCATAGGCGCGCGCACGTATTCAATATATTTAAACACACTTGTAGTGTAAACGCACGGAATGAATACGCGTTTACTATAATTTTAATTTATTATTCACTCTTGCGTTTTTATATAAATTATGATTAAATTATTGCAATCATTGTATAACCGAAATAATTAATCACCGCCTTGCTCAATTCAATGAGTTGGCGAATCAGATAGATCTCTAAGAGTCAGAACTTTTGGCGAATCGCTAGCTCGTAACTAAGTCATGTAAATCTTTTGAGCTGGCTCACTGAACCAGCTCTTTAAAGTGAGTCAGATCTGTCAAACCAGCTCACTGAAAAGAGGTATTTTGCCCATCTCTATTGTGCATACGGTCTGGAGCTGAATCCGCCTCAATCGGATGACTAATTCGTTTGCTCAAATCGGTTGAAACGATTCCCCACAACTTGCGGAAACGAATCCGCTGTGCCAGCCCTCATTTGTGTTTTGTAAGAGTCTACCGTCGCGCATCGGGCCGTTTTATAAATCGCTCGCTTGAATTCGTGAGGCTTAAACGAATTTATTCTAATCAGCTGTTATGTAATAGTAATGTTCTTTATAAGTCTAAATTTGGTGTGAACTCCTCTGTTCACTGCAAATAAGGCAGCTTTTACTTTTATCAGCTGATGTTTGCTCTCTACTTATTAGACAAGTCACAAAATATTTGCAAGACAAATTCAAGGCACCAAAGTTTTATTTAGAACAGCTTTACGAATCTTACGACTAAAAAGGCAAAATGTGAATCATGATTAGCGACAATATCAATCAAATGTGGTTCAACATCCAATTTAATAATGTAATATTACCAGCTTGGTAGGTATTTCGTCCGCTTTTCCTTCTCTTTCAAAATTATTATTATTATCATTATAAGTGATTGGTTTACGAACCGTTCATAAAAAACGAATTATTTTTAACCCATTAACGGCCGAGCAATTATAGAGTTAACTCTACAAGTTGATTTTAGGTAAAATTCTACATTTCTTTTAATGATTTCTACGAATGACTTATTGTAGTACATACTGTGAATTTTTCTTTTAATTATAAATAATGTATAAGCTGTAAATGTAAGGCATTCGTTGATTTTGTATAAAAACGTGCAATGTGAAGTTTAGAACGAGTATTTCCACTCCCAGACTAAGCATGAAGTAAAATTTCGAGTTTAGAAAAGCCCCGCGTAGAAAATATAAATATTCAAAAACTAAACGAAGTCCTAACTTAAACTGAACATTGATACAATCAATCATGAATACAAAAACTTCTCTATAAATCTGTGTTTTGTACGCGTGGCGCATGAAGTAAAATTTCAAGTTTAGAAAAGCTCCGTGAAATTTTGTCTCGGGTCGCTGCGCGACTCTCGACAAATTTTCACGGGGCTTTTCTAAACTCGAAATTATACTTTATGCGCCACGCGTATAAAACACTAAAATTTTGTTAAATTTATGTATATTTAAACCTCACTTGAAATCAGTGTTTAATACGCGTGACGCATGAAGTAAAATTTCGAGTTTAGAAAAGCCCAGATAATTTGTCTCGGGTCGCTGCGCGACCCTCGACAAATTTTCACAGGGCTTTTCTAAACTCGAAATTTTACTTCATGCTTTGTCTGGGAGTGGAAAACACTCGTTTAAAGCTTTAAATTGAACTTTAAAAATAAACAAGGAATATCTAAAGATTTTTCAGAAAATAGGCTGACAACTTTCGTTGTTTCTTAAAAGAGTTTAATTTGAAGATCCAAACGAGTGTTTTCCACTCCCAGACTAAGCATGAAGTAAAATTTTGAGTTTAGAAAAGCCCCGCGTAGAAAATTTGTCGACCCGAGACAAATTTTCATGGGGCTTTTCTAAACTCGAAATTTTACTTCATGCGCCACGCGTATAAAACACTGAAATATTTTAGAAATAAACTGAAAACATTTTTTTTAATGAGTAATAGTCGAGATATTTAAATTACAAAATATTTACGTTTTTCTTTATACGTTTTCAAGTCAAGTCAAATAATATATTATATCGAATTAACTTATTTAGAAATTTAAATATCATAAAATTAATAATGATTCAATTGATTCGAATCACATGAAAAATTCGAACTTCCGATATCTACTACAAAGGTTACTATCGAATGATTTTATATAGCATATAAAAGCTTAGGTTGCCAGAGTGATTAAGAGGGGAGTTAGCCTCTTAATCACTCTGGCAACCTAAGCTTTTGTAAGCTGTATAAATCATTCGATTTGAAATTTTATTATGAATTTAATTTTTAAACATTTTTATTACTCCAGGTAATAAGAGCAGTTTTTTTTCAAGTAAGAGGCATTTAATAAATAGAGTCTTTAAATTACAGCCAATTACAACGATCCTCTGCCTGGAGGTTAAAAAAGTGGTCGCTGCACATGCCACCAGAATGCAAACGATACGCAATTAAGGTATAATTACAGGAATGCTTCCGTTTGTTGTTGTCCCTCGGCGCAGAGGGTTTTTTTCCTGACACTACCGAGCCATATAATTATACCCTACGATTGTGTTTTTCGGGCTATCCCTGTCATCCGACCTCTGGAATGACGCTGCGGAAATCGTTAACCGTAAGGTAATTAATGGGTGTTTAGAGCATGGAGTTGTTAAAGTCGCATTAATGCCCAGGAATGTTTATCATTTTATTTTGAGGTGATAGGGAATATAATAATCACTCGAGTATTATTTCAGTCCACCTTTAAAAAAAGTCAAACTCTACCTCACATGAAATACTTTTTTAATGGTTATTCTATAAAAATGGTGTAGTATACAAGCCAGTTAGCACAGTCTTTAAAAATTTAGAACTACAACGCTTGAAATGCGAAAATATTGTGATATATTTGCAATATTTAGGTCTGCTATATTCAGGGAGCGTTTTTCTAAGTATACATACTCCAATATACTGTATACGCTGTGCATTTTCAGATATTCGCGTATTTAAAAAAACGTTCAAATCGAAACTTTAAACGAGTGTTTTCCACTCCCAGACTAAGCATGAAGTAAAATTTCGAGTTTAGAAAAGCCCCGCGTAGAAAATTTGTCGAGGGTCGCGCAGCGACCCGAGACATATTTTCACGGGGCTTTTCTAAACTCGAAATTTTACTTCATGCGCCACGCGTATAAAACACTGATATATTGTGAGCTTTATGCATATTTGAACCTCACTTGACATCAGTGTTTTATACGCGTGGCGCATGAAGTAAAATTTCGAGTTTAGAAAAGCCCTGAATATTTGTCTCGGGTCGCTGCGCGACCCTCGACAAATTTTCACGGGGCTTTTCTAAACTCGAAATTTTACTTGCTTAGTCTGGGAGTGGAAAACACTCGTTTGGAGCTTCAAATTAAACTCTATTAAAAACCAACGAATGTTGTCAGCCTATTTTCTGTAAATCTTTAGATTTTCCTTTTTTTTAAAAGTTCAATTTGAAGCTTTAGACGAGTGTTTTCCACTCCCAGACTAAGCATGAAGTAAAATTTCGAGAAAAGCCCCGTGAAAATTTGTCGAGGGTCGCGCAGCGACCCGAGACAAATTTTCTGGGCTTTTCTAAACTCGAAATTTTACTTCATGCGCCACGCGTATAAGACACTAAAATATTATGATATTTATGTATAATTGAACCCCACTTGAAATCAGTGTTTTATACGTGTGGTGCACAAAGTAAAATTTCGAGTTTAGAAAAGTCCAGAAAATTGCGCGACCCGAGACAAATTTCGCGATTCTAAAATGAAGTGGGCTGTAGATCCAGCTACCCCAGCCTGACGTTCAATTAATCCTATCGATATTTCAGGATTTTCAACAACGGCTAGTAGAACTGCTCAATTTAAAACTGTAACCCCCACCCCTCTTACTTATCAGCTAGCCCTATATATACATTATAATTAGGTTAAGTTAATCACTTGTTCTTCACCTGAAGAAGCCACAGTGTGGCGAAACATTTGTTGTGAATACAAAATAAACAATTTTCGAAAGTTATAAACAATGTGTTTTACTTAAAGTAATAGTAGAACTGTATTCGCTTTTTCTTCGGTGGATTGTTTTTTACGAGATGATAACGGTTTTTTAAATAAACCAAATTCCTGTAAATTTGATACCATACGTCTAAACATGGATTTTATCAGGCTGTCTTCGTTCAGGATAATTATTAGAATAAATCTGATCAGCAGCTACACAATTTCTGTGGCACAAGATGTAACACGTCAACATATCAAATTTTTCTTCGATTGGGAAATTTCCTCTTTCCATCGTAACACTAACAAATAAATTTTAACACTTTAACTTCAAAATACGTTAGAACGTTTTAAACAATAATGTGGCAGATCGAATACAAATATTGCAATTGTTCCAATGCATACTATTTAAACGCCTACTAGATTAACAACCTACGAAAATATTAAAATTTACTTTTCTCTGTTTTTTTTTGGTATTAGAAGCATAATGTGTAATACATCTTTGGATTTGTAATGAAACATGCCACCGTATACAAGGTGTTTCTACTTTTGTGGCCATATAAAAAAATTAAATTTTTTCAATCGGCATGTAAAACTACGGGGAAACTACGGCCCACGGGCCAAGTCCGGCCCGCGGAAAGGTTTAATCTGGCCCGTTTAAGAGTGCCGTCGTGAGAATGTTTGAACGCGTTCTTACTTCGTAATGTGACGACCCGCATAAAAACTACCTACCTACGATTAAGCATTATTCTTTGGCCCGCTACGATTGTCTAGTTATTACAAATGGCCCGTCTTAAAAAAAGTTTCCCCACCACTGCTCTAAATAGTGAAACTTTTTCCTAATTTAAGCCACCCTGTATCTTTTACCGTTTTCAAAATTCCCATGTTGTGCATTCTTATCTTGGACACGGTGTATAAAATATGAATAAAAGAGTAAAAATAAAATAAAAATTCTGTAAACATGTGTAGAAAATTTTTTTTAAAAAATAATGTGTCAAAAAAATCGATTTGGTCATACATAATTAACAAATATAATTTATAACGTAGAATTGATAATCAAAAAAGTATTATAATATTTCTTGAACTTTGCAATATTTCAGTATTATACGCGTGGCGCATGAAGTAAAATTTAGTGTTTAGAAAAGCCTTAAAATTTGGATTTAAATTTAGCAAATCCAAATTTTCAGGCTTTTTTAAACACGAAATTTTACTTCATGCTAGGAATGGAAGACACTCGTTTTTGTGACTTTAATTAATTAATTTCTTTTAAATAAGACGCAATTATTCAGTTATGATGTATTTATTTATCAATAATGTAAACATGTTTCATCAAGTGATTAATGAGAACCAAATTGAAGATATCAGTTATGAAAATTAAGTGTTAGGCGTAAACTTGGAAAGATAATGAAGATTTCAAAAAATCTAAAATTACTTAAATGGGGCTTTAAACGTCTAAGCAGAACTAAACAGCCCACTCAGCAAACAACAAACAAATAACGTTATTTCAACATTGTAGCAGCATTAAACGTTGTTTTAATGTTGACCAAACATTACTTAAATCTGTTTGCTCAGTAGTTAAATCTGTTTGCTCAGTAGTTAAATCTGTTTGCTCAGTAGTAGAACGCCAAAACGAAATTTGAAATTTAAACTCTTCTTCTCGACAAACACTTTTTCACCAACTTTGTGAATTAGGTAATAAAATGTATAGTATACGATTGTAGCGAGAGTGAGGAATGCGCGCTAACATCTTAATAGAATTAATGAAGTGGAGCTCCTTGAGATTATCCCTATTTTTTTTTTTTTTTTGGGTACGATCCGAGTCGTTCGTAGGCGGATCACGCGCGCCTTTTCCCGGTTTAATGCTAAGGGATGTCGCGGAAGGCGCGCTCGGTTAGCGTGCGTCTTCTACACCCGAATCAAGTGGATGGGATAATATCGTAAAAGTGGGCCGAATGTGAAAGTTTCCCGGTTTTTTATGCACTGAACGAGGAGCGTGAGCCCTTTCCTCGGACCGAGGATTATGAAATTCTAAAAGATCTCGGGGTTTCAAGGAGGGTAATGATCCTTTCCACAAAAGAAAGTTATTTCAACACACGAGATTTTTGTTCGTTTTTAGATTGACTTGAGCTAGTGGTAATTTTAGAAAAATAACAAAAAATCAGTGATATACAGTGTGGTTTTCTTGTATAAGTATGAATATTGTTTAAATAATATTCATACTTATATATTTAATCATGTTTCACCAAGTGATTAATGAGAACATAGTGAAAGATGTTTTTCTTTATATCTTTAATTAATTTCTCACTTAACCCGTGGTGAAACATTTTTGAATATAATACTGGATATTTAATTAAAACACTTGGTTTGTTTCACTAATTTATATTTTCTCCGACTAGTTTCGACCATTGGTCATCTTCGGGGAGGAATGTACAAAAAATATCTAAACAACTATTTATATACAAATACAGGCTATCATAAAATATCGGCAATAAGGGCGGACGCTATCGGAGAGTTCCAAAGCTTTTCCATATTATTTACAATCGGTTTTCCCCGCTTTAGCGCCTTCCTAATTTCTAGTCCCTCACGGAAATTTAAGTATCGACCCTTATTGCCTGGGTATAAAATTTTACAATCTGTTGTGTTAAAAATATGATTTTCTTCTATGCAATGCTGTGCGAATACGGTTGAACATTTTTTATTAATTATTGATTTTTTATGTTCTTCTAAGCGTCTTCTAAAATTTCTTCCAGTCTGACCTACGTATATGTTATCACAATCACCACACTTAATTTCATAAACGCCGCACTTGTCAAGTTTATCGACCGCTGATTTGTTATTAACTAGAAGTCTTTGTAGGTTTATTGGATTAGTCATTATAACATTAAAATCATACCCCTTAAAATTTTGTGTGATTTTTTCGGAAAGATTATTAACAAAATCCAATCTATGCCAAATTGTTTTAACTGATTTTGTTTCGCAATAAAAATATTTTTTGAATTGTTTTAATTTTTTCTTTTTTACTAAGTTATTAATTAGTTGCTCATTGTAGCCATTATTAGTAGCTATGGTTTTTATTGTATTTAATTCTAAATTAAAGTTATTTTCGTTAAGTAGAATATGTATAAGCCGGTGAATTAAAGAGTGAAAGGTACTGTTTTTTATTTTGTGGTGAGTATTGGAGCTACTAGGGATAATTACATCAGTAAAGCTGTCTTTTCTGTAAATTTTAAACTCTAGGGCGTTATCTATTGTTTTAAAAATGGTCAAATCTAGAAAATTTAGGCTATTGTTGAGTTCCATTTCTGTGGTAAACTCAATATTATTATTTATGGAATTTAAAAATTTTGTGAAAGCGTTTAATTGTCGTGTTGTACCATCCCAAATGCAAAACACATCATCTACGTATCTCGCCCAATAAACAATATTTTTACACCTGTTATCTTTAAATAAGTGTTCTTCAAAATTATGTTTTTCTTATTCTTTTATTGTGTATCGCTGCGCAGGAAAACAAAAAATTTCAATGATATCTCACACACCCTTTATTTTATATCAATTTAAAGATACTAAACGCTTAATGAAAGAGCCTTTACGTGGTCTTTTATTAAGCGCTTCCTATTTTTAAATTTAAATAAAATAAAGTATGTGTGAGATATCACCGACATTTTTTATTTGTATCAAAGGCCTATCAATGCCATTATGTATTGAATATAAGATCCTGCAAATGTCCGCTGCGACTTCGCTGGGTGGCGCGCATCCAAAATGTCCAATTTTCCGTGACTCTGACGCATAAATCAGGCTGAGTTTGACGGATGGCATGAGTTATGTTGGCTTTGAGGGCCGCTGTGGTTTGTCGCTTATTCGCACAGATATGTTTTTTTTATTATTATTATTTGCAAAACACTTAGTTGTATTTTACTATAATTACAATTTGATCACAAATGGATCAATGAGTAATATTTAGCTAACTTAATTTACTAAAGGTTTAATACTAAGGGTTTACTCATAAGTATCCCTTAGGTTTTAATAACTTAATTACACTAATTAATGTGTACACTAGCACTATGCTCTGCTTTTGTACTAACACAATATTAAACTAACTCGAACGGTTTAGTCTGCTGTAGTCTTCTGGTCAAATTCGTGTTATCGAGGAGCTGGATGGCTTCGATGTTGACGTGTTGAAGAAGTCGCATGACTCTTGGCAAATTTGTGTATTGTCTCATTAACAGTATCCATTTCCAAGTCCCTGTGGAGGTCACTGTTTCGGAAATACCAAGGAGCATTGACAATACTCCTCAGTACTTTATTTTGGTATCGCTAGATTATTTCTATATTGCTCTTTTTGGCACAACCCCACAGCTGGATGCCATATGACCATACGGGCTTAAGAATTTGTTTATACAGCAGTAATTTATTGTAGATTGACAGGGTGGAGTTCCGACCAAGCAGCCAATACATTTTTCGAAATTTGATGTCCAGTTCTTCTTTTTTCTTTTTGACATGAGCTCTCCAGCGTAGCTAGCGTCCAGTGTAAAACCCAAATATTTTGCTGTATCAGCATATGGTAACTGGATATCATTCATACTAACAGGGATATGTTGATTTCATTTATTTGTGAAATTGACGTGGACCGATTTAGTCTCATTCAATTTGATTCGCCATTGCTTAGTCCAGATGTTAATTTTATTTATCGAGGTTTGCAGATTTACTGCTGCTTCTTCATGATCTTTGCCTACAGCCAATATAGCAGTGTCGTCGGCAAATATGGCTATCGTATCATGGTCTAATTCAGGTATATCGCTGGTGTATAATAGGTAGAGGACTGGTCCTAGCACACTGCCTTGTGGCACACCTGCCTTTATTTCTTTTAGTTCAGAGTAAGCATCTTCCTGCTTAATTCTGAAAACTCTATCTGAAATGTATGATTCTAGTATTTGTGAATATAGTCTGGGTAGAAGTTTTCTTAATTTGTATTTAAGTCCGTCGTGCCACACTTTGTCAAAAGCTTGCGCTACATCAAGAAAGATAGTAGAACAAACCTTTCTTTCTTCCAGTGACTTTTCAATTACGTTCGTTATTCTGTGGACTTGATCTATAGTTGAATGACATTCTCTGAAACCAAACTGATGTTCTGGTATTATGTTTTTGCCTTCAATAATTGGTTTTAATCTTTTAAAAAGTATTTTTTCAAACATGTTTGCGATTACAGGTAATAAAGAGATTGGTCTGTACGAAGAAACTTTATTTGGTGGTTTTCCAGGCTTAGGAATAATTATCACTTCTGCTACTTTCCATATCTTAGAAACATATTTTAATCTAAACGATGCAGATGTGTGACTTAAGAAAACCATACAAAAAAATATCTAACGGGGCCAAATCGCACGATCTCGGTGGCCAGTTCACATCACCTCGACGTAAGATGACCATGTCCTCAAATTGCTCGTGCAGAATGTCCAATGTGGCATGAGCTGTGTGGCACGTAGCACCGTCCTGTTTAAACCAAGTGTCGTCGGTGTCCATATTATCCAATTCAAGCCAAAAGAAGTTGGTAATTATCGACCTACAGCGCGCGCCGTTGACGGTGATGGCCTGACCAACGTCATTCTCAAAGAAATATAGACCGATGACGCCGCCGGCCCAAAATCCACACTAAACAGTGACTTTTTCGGGATGCATTGGACGCTCTTGGATCTCATGTGGATTGGTATCGTCCGAAATTCGACAATTTTGTTTATTGGCGTACCCATTCATCCAGAAATTGGCTTCATCGATGCAGATGATTTTTTGATTAAAAAAAATGCTTTGTAACTATAGACCAATTACAATCCTATCAAATTTTGCTAAAGTATTTGAGTATATTTTGCATAATGACTTATTTTCTCATGTCAAAACTTCTATTTCACCTTGTCAGCATGGATTTATGGTCGGCAGATCAATCAATACAAATCTCGCAACTTTCACGCAGCACGTTAGTGAGGCTATTGATAATAGGGTTCAGACAGATGTGATTTATACAGACTTTTCTCGTGCTTTTGATAGTATTAACCATGGTAGACTTTTAAACAAAATTTCCAGTCTTGGTTTTGGTGCTAATACAGTTAACTTTATAAGATCATATCTCAATTTCAGGCTTAATTATGTCTATTATAACGGTTTCAAGTCATATGAATTTATATCGACATCTGGCGTGCCCCAGGGTTAGAATCTTGGTCCATTACTCTTTATTATATTCATAAATGACCTAATTATGTCTATGTCTTGTCATGTTCAAGCTTATGCAGATGATATTAAGATATACAATAATATTACATGTCAACAAGACTGTCAATTATTACAAAATAATCTAGATTCGATAACCACCTGGTGTACCAATAATCAACTAAAACTAAATGTCAAGAAATGTGCTGTAGTTAGTTTTGGTCGAGTAATTCGTATTTTTTATTATAATAAAAAATACGAATTATTTCGTATTTTTTTATTATAATATTTTGGGAACAGCGTTGCAGAAAATGTCAGAAATAAAGGATCTCGGTGTATTTTTTGACAATCGTATAACATTTTCCAAACATATACAAACCATATGTAGAAGTGCTTCTAAAATGCTAGGCTTCATTATACGCACAACTAAATATTTTAACAATATCGAATTGCTTAAATCAGTTTATTTTTCATTTGTGCGTAGCAAATTGGAATATGCTTCTGTAGTATGGCATCCCCACTATGCTTACCTATCCATAGCAATTGAGGGTATTCAAAGAAGATTTCTGAAATACCTGTCTTACAAACTAGATGGGGAATATCCTGTACAAGGCATTGTTTATGCTCGGTTATTGGATGGGTTTGAAGTAGAATCTTTGTCAGTACGTAGAGAGTTCCATAGTGCGAAATTCATGTACAAACTACTACATAATGATATAGATTGTTCGCAAGTCAACCTATCTGTCCCAAGAATTCAATCACGTCATAATAATACGTTCTACACAAAATTGGCCAAATCGAACACTTTACATAAATCGCCACTATTTCATATGTCCAGAAATGCAAATAAAGTTTTTGATGATGTCTTTTGTTGAGTGAATGTTAAGTGAATCACACGTCTAGTCTTTAAGTATTGTAATTAAGTTTTTTTATATATGTTTTTTTTT
Source organism: Philonthus cognatus (assembly GCA_932526585.2). Taxonomy (NCBI): domain Eukaryota; kingdom Metazoa; phylum Arthropoda; class Insecta; order Coleoptera; family Staphylinidae; genus Philonthus; species Philonthus cognatus. The sequence continues at coordinate 80,586,399 of OW052245.1, read as the reverse complement.
TCTCTTTTATTTTTTGTTTGTTTCTTATATATACATACCTATTTGTGTTTTAATTTATATCATATTTAGTTACATTGTCCTGTAATTGGTGAATGTTGGACAATAAAGATTATTATTATTTTTTTTTTAATGCCGGACTACCCTCTTTGCTTATACGTCCCTGATACCGTACAGAGAGGGAGCCGCGTTTTCCAATAGCAACTTCCTCCAAACCTGGAGGTAAGGTAACTATTGGTTTCCGCTACTGTGGGCTCTAAGTAGACGAAGAGAGCCTAGGATAACCGTCCGGCTAGAGTGTTTGTCGGAATGGTTTTTAGGTTGTCGACTAGCGCCCGGTGTATACCACCTAACGAACCAATTATGAGGACAACCAGCTTGACAGAGTAGCCTGAGTGCAGCGCGCTAAGCTCATATATAAAGTCTTGGTATTTCCTCCGTTTTTCCTCATGTTTCAAGACAATGTTTGCGTTTGCCGGTGCAGAGAATTCGATAACAAACATTGTCTTGAGTTGGTGGTCCATGAGGACTACGTCAGGCTTGTTTGCTTGTATTTGCCTAACTGTGGGGAATGAAAAGTTCCAGAATATCCGGCACCTCTCATTCTCCACGACGGAGTCTATTTCCCTAGGAGCGTAAGGCAGCACAGCAGTATCATCTATGCCATACGAGTACCTGAGATGGAAGTACAGGACTCGCAGTGCCGCGTTGTGTCGATTGATGTAGGCCGAAGATGCATACACTCCGCAGGCAGAGAGTAAATGCGTTAAAGTCTCCGGCGCCCGATGGCAGGCTCTACAGCTTACATCGGGGACTTCTACACCCATTATGCAGCTACGGTATACTAGCGTGTTAATTACACCGTCCTGACATGCGATGATAAAACCCTCCGTCTCGGATTTTAGTCCAGCCGATCGTAGAAAACTAAAAGTAAGCTGTCTGAACAAGCCAAGTTCTTCAATATTCTTGAAGAAAATAGAGTGCACTGACTTGTCCATATGGCTTCGGAGCAGGTACATGTTTTCTGCTTCTTTTAGCTGGGTTCTTAGTTTGGCGGGAGATAGGTTGGCGAGCTCCCCGCGACTATTGCTGAAATTTAACCCATAGTTTTCCGAGACTTTTTATGCTGCCTTGAATAGAAATGCTCCAGTGCCTGCCTTCTCATGCTCTCGCACCAAACGCATTATTATTATTATTATTATTATTATTATTAAAATTAGGGCCACTTTCCAACTGCTCCAGGGCCCATTTCGTGAACATACGTCGTTGTTTATGGTCGTTTACCTTCAGCTCCTGGGTCAGTTGAATTTTGTACGGGTGCAAGCCCAAATTACGATGTAAAATTCGCCAAGTTGTGATCTGCGAAAGGCCGAATCCTTGTGAGCGACGCGAAATCGACTGCCTCGGATTCTTCTGCACACTCTCACAGACAACGGCGATGTTTTCGGCAGATCTTAGGTTTCGTCGTCGTACGGGTGTTGGTTTATTGTTTACTGAACGAGTGTACTCAAATTTATACACCACACTGCGAATAGTCCTCTCGGTAGGACGATTATGGCGACCGTGAAATGGGCGAAACGCGCGGAACGTTGCCCGAACATAACATCCATTTTGATAAATTATTTTATCATTTGCATGTGTTGTTGAATGCTATATTCGTCCATGGAGACTTGGGACAATAGACTGAATAAATGACAGTTAATTGGACAGATGTAGCTCCAACAATATGGCCGCTATCAACTGTCTAAGTTCGGAAGGCCCTATTGGAAGACCCTATATATGTTCGAATTTTTGAACTAAATTAAAATTTTGTGTGTGCACTCTAAAGAAAATATAAAAATACTCTTACAAAGAGCCAAGTTCGCTCTTTGTATTTCAGGCTTCTGATCAATATTATGAAAAATATCAAATGACTAATATAAGAAAAAAAAAATGATTGCAAGCAAATATTCGCTTGTAATATCCCAAAGCAAATTGATCTAGTGGCTCGAAATTTTAAAGCGAATTATTTCTTTAGACCGGTGTTTTCTAACGTGGGGCATTCGCCTCAGCTTAATAATGGTAACCTAAGCTTTCAACTACTACGAGTCCCGTCCCACTTCAGTTGGCAGAATCTTTACAAATTCACTTACTAGAACTTCAACGCTTGAAATGCGAAAATATTTTAATATTTAAAAATAATTTTAATATTTAGGTCCGCCATATACAGGGAGGTTTTCTTCTAAGTATTCATACCGAAATATACGCTGTACATTTTCAGATATTCGTCATATTTAAAAAAAAGTCAAATTAAAGCTATAAACGAGTGTTTTCCACTCCCAGATTAGGCATGAAGTAAAATTTTAGGCTTTTCTAAACTTGAAATTTCACTTCATGCGCCACCCGTATAAAACACTAATTTTAAATGAAGTTCAAAATATACAACTAAAGCAGTATAGTAAAGAAATACTGTAAGATTTTTCTTTAAAGTATACGTTTTCCAAATTCAGCTCATTTTCCATAAATCTCTAGATATTTGTTGTTTTTTTTAAAGAATTCAATTTGAAACTTAAAACGACTGTTTTCCACTCCCAGATTAAGCATGAAGTAAAATTTCGAGTTTAGAAAAGCCCCGTGAAAATTTGTCGAGGGTCGCGCAGCGACCCGAGACAAATTTTCTGGGCTTTTCTAAACTCGAAATTTTACTTCATGCGCCACGCTTTTAAAACACAAATTTTAAGTAAAGTTCGAATATACATAAGTTTGACAATATTTTAGTGTTATATACGCGTGGCGCATGAAGTAAAATTTCGAGTTTAGAAAAGCCCAGAAAATTTGTCTCGGGTCGCTGCGCGACCCTCGACAAATTTTCACGGGGCTTTTCTAAACTCGAAATTTTACTTCATGCTTAGTCTGGGAGTGGAAAACACTCGTTTAAAGCTTCAAAATGAACTCTTAAAAAACAACGAATGTCGGAAAATAGATTTTTTATTTTCTTGTATTAACTATGTAAAGGAAGTTTTTCTTTTAAGTATACGTATTCCAAATTTAGCCTAGTTTCTGTAAATTTAATATTCCTTGTTTTTTTAATTCAATTTGAAGCTTTTAACGAGGGTTTTCCACTCCCAGACTAAGCATGAAGTAAAATTTCGAGTTTAGAAAAGCCCTGTGAAAATTTGTCGAGGGTCGCGCAGCGACCCGAGACAAATTCTCTGGGCTTTTCTAAACTCGAAATTTTACTTCATGCGCCACGCGTATAAAACACAAATTTCAAGTAAAGTTCAAATATACATAAGTTTGACAATATTTTAGTGTTTTATACGCGTGGCGCATGAAGTAAAATTTCGAGTTTAGAAAAGCCCAGAAAATTTGTCTCGGGTCGCTGCGCGACCCTCGACAAATTTTCACGGGGCTTTTCTAAACTCGAAATTTTACTTCATGCTTAGTCTGGGAGTGGAAAACACTCGTTTAAAGCTTCAAAATGAACTCTTAAAAAACAACGAATGTCGGAAAATAGATTTTTTATTTTCTTGTATTAACTATGTAAAGGAAGTTTTTCTTTTAAGTATACGTATTCCAAATTTAGCCTAGTTTCTGTAAATTTAATATTCCTTGTTTTTTTAATTCAATTTGAAGCTTTTAACGAGGGTTTTCCACTCCCAGACTAAGCATGAAGTAAAATTTCGAGTTTAGAAAAGCCCTGTGAAAATTTGTCGAGGGTCGCGCAGCGACCCGAGACAAATTTTCTGGGCTTTTCTAAACTCGAAATTTTACTTCATGCGCCACGCGTATAAAACACAAATTTGAAGTAAAGTTCAAATATACATAAATTTGACAATATTTTAGTGTTTTATACGCGTGGCGCATGAAGTAAAATTTCGAGTTTAGAAAAGCCCAGAAAATTTGTCTCGGGTCGCTGCGCGACCCTCGACAAATTTTCACGGGGCTTTTCTAAACTCGAAATTTTACTTCATGCTTAGTCTGGGAGTGGAAAACACTCGCTTAAAGCTTCAATCTAAACTCTTAAAAAAACAACGAATGTCGGAAAATAGATTTTTCATTTTCTTGTATTAACTATGTAAAGGGAGTTTCCTTTAAGTATACGTATTCGAAATTTAGCCTATTTTCTGTAAATCTTTAGATATTCCTTGTTGTTTTTTTTTTAAGTTCGATTTGAAGCTTAAAACAACACTCGTTGATATTTTTCTTTAAAGTATACGTTTTCCAAATTCAGCTCATATTCTTTAAATCTCTAGATATTCGTTGTTTATTTAAAAGAGTTCAATTTGAAACTTAAAACGACCGTTTTCCACTCCCAGACTGAGCATGAAGTAAAATTTCGAGTTTAGAAAAGCCCTGTGAAAATTTGTCGAGGGTCGCGCAGCGACCCGAGACAAATTTTCTGGGCTTTTCTAAACTCGAAATTCTACTTCATGCGCCACGCGTATAAAACACTAAAATATTGTGAACCTCACGTATAATTGAACTTCACTCGAAATCTGTGTTTTATACGTGTGGCGCATGAAGTAAAATTTCGAGTTTAGAAAAGCCCAGAAAATTTGTCTCGGGTCGCTGCGCGACCCTCGACAAATTTTCACGGGGCTTTTCTAAACTCGAAATTTTACTTCATGCTCAGTCTGGGAGTGGAAAACACTCGTTTTAGCTTCAAATTCAATTCTTTTCAAAAACAAGGAATGTCGGAAAATTTACAGCTTATGCATATGTTTACCTAAAAAAAATTCACTGTATACTTATAAGATTTCCTAGTGAAAAATAAATGCGGATGCTGAAAAACTGAACAAGCTGCAATTTTCCTTTCTCATTAAGATAAATAGTTACATGAGACTATATCATTTAAGCGACACGCTTCTTTCTTTTCATATTCCACTTCGTCATCTTTTCGCTTTATTTCATTGGCGGCACGAGAGGTCGATTTGCATGCCTGTGGGTGAGCTTCGCAACGGCTAGAGCTACCGTGTATCAATCTTAGGAAGGGAAGTGGAGATCTAGTCCAACCCGTTCTATTTTATTAATCCGCAATAAAAATCGGCGGCCATTAAGACACTCGTGAGGCCAGCTTGTAATTATCCGGAGATAATTTATAAATGCGGTCTCCCGAGTCGACTACCTGGCTACCGAATTATGCGTTCAATCATTCCACGGACCGCATTCCACCGCTAATTGTTCAATTAATTTTTAAACACTTAAATGCTGGAAATTAAATTAGAATGCGGTATTAAAGGCATCGGATACAAATTGGGAATATTTGTTACTTGAATGGTGTGTATTGGAAATAAATACATTTTGATTCCGTCAAATTAAGAATGTTTGTAACTTAAATGGTTCAAACGATTCTTTTCGCAATCTACAACAAGTTAGTCTTACAAAGACTATATCAAACACTCATTGAAACAACTACTTCCCGGGCTAATACCCCGACGGACATTGAATTATACAACAAGTGTTTGCTGTTACATACAGTAACCTACTGCTAATGTAACAATTTGGGTCAAATTATTCAGGCCATCTATAGACGCGTTTCGAGATTTATCTCTCATCAGTATAGCTTTGCCATTCCCTCTAAACAATGTGACACCTTAGACTGGCGGTCACGTTACCGTTCAAACATAAGTATAAATGAAATTGCCAATTCTTGGTTGCAGAATACTTCAAACATTAAAAGTGCGATTCTTTTCGCAATCTACAACAAGTGATGGCCTGAATAATTTGACCCAAATTGTTACATTTGCAGTGGGTTACTGTATGTAACAGCAAACACTTGTTGTATAATTCAATGTCCGTCGGGGTATTAGCCCGGGAAGAAGTTGTTTCAATGAGTGTTTGATATAGTCTCTGTAAGACTAACTTGTTGTAGATTGCGAAAAGAATCGCACTTTTAATGTTTGAAGTATTCTGCAACCAAGAATTGGCAATTTCATTTATACTTAAATGGTTGTATTTTTAAAATTGCCGCGTGTTTAAAATCATTGAAAAATTGTGCGTTAGTAAGCATCTGCATACGCCGTGATTTAACGCGAAATTATATTATAAATACTTGATTTTTAATGACTTTGTAACATTCTTGATTAATTTAGTTATATTTTCTTTAAATTCAATTTACACAAAAATCACGTTCAAGAAAACACAATTTCGACTTTAGGTGCAAATAAATTGAAAACTATCAAAGGAAAATTTTCTATTTTGTACGTATTTTGAAAGAGCATAGTTTTCTCAACACCCGCAGAAAGTTTTATGCAAATCCATGATTGGGTTTTTGAGTTAGATGTTTCTTTAAATCCAAAGCTACAAAAATCATGGTGAAAATACACAAATTTTAAATTTGAGTAAAAATAACTTCAAAACTTTGATATGGGTATTTTCTAACTTTTATATATTTCGAAAAGACATAGTTTTGTTAATACCCACAGAAACTTTTTATAAAAATTCATGCTTGTTTTTATGATTTATGATGTTTTTTAAAATTTAACTTCTTCTAATCAGGATAAAAAAACAGAAATTTTGACTTTTAGAGAAAATAACTTCAAAACTGTGATATTTTATAAATTTTACATATTTTAAAAGAGCATAGCTTTGTTAACACCCACAGAAGGTTTTAAAAAAATCCATGAGGATTTTTTTTAATTGTGATGTGTTTTAAATCCAAATAAATAAAAATAACTTAAAAACTATGATAAGGGTATTTTTTAACTTGTACATAGTTTGAAAGAGCAGGATAAAAAACAAAAATTTTGACTTTTAGAGAAAATAACTTGAAAACTGTGATATTTTATAAATTTTACATATTTTAAAAGAGCATAGCTTTGTTAACACCCACAGAAGGTTTTAAAAAAATCCATGAGGATTTTTTTTTTAATTGTGATGTGTTTTAAATCCAAATAAATAAAAATAACTTAAAAACTATGATAAGGGTATTTTTTAACTTGTACATAGTTTGAAAGAGCAGGATAAAAAACAAAAATTTTGACTTTTAGAGAAAATAACTTGAAAACTGTGATATTTTATAAATTTTACATATTTTAAAAGAGCATAGCTTTGTTAACACCCACAGAAGGTTTTAAAAAAATCCATGAGGATTTTTTTTTTAATTGTGATGTGTTTTAAATCCAAATAAATAAAAATAACTTAAAAACTATGATAAGGGTATTTTTTAACTTGTACATAGTTTGAAAGAGCAGGATAAAAAACAAAAATTTTGACTTTTAGAGAAAATAACTTGAAAACTGTGATATTTTATAAATTTTACATATTTTAAAAGAGCATAGCTTTGTTAACACCCACAGAAGGTTTTAAAAAAATCCATGAGGATTTTTTTTTAATTGTGATGTGTTTTAAATCCAAATAAATAAAAATAACTTAAAAACTATGATAAGGGTATTTTTTAACTTGTACATAGTTTGAAAGAGCAGGATAAAAAACAAAAATTTTGACTTTTAGAGAAAATAACTTCAAAACTGTGATATTTTATAAATTTTACATATTTTAAAAGAGCATAGCTTTGTTAACACCCACAGAAGGTTTTAAAAAAATCCATGAGGATTTTTTTTAATTATGATGTTTTTTAAATCCAAATAAATAAAAATAACTTAAAAACTATGATAAGGGTATTTTTTAACTTGTACATAGTTTGAAAGAGCATAGTTTTCTTAACACTTGCAAAAAGTTTCACGCAAATCCACGCTTGGTTTTTTGAGTTATGATGTTTTTTTTTTAAATAAAAATGCTACAAAAATCATAGTGAAATAAACCCAAATTTTGACTTTAAGTGAAAATATCTGAAAAACTATGATATGGGTTTTTTGTAACTTTTACATATTTTGACAGAACGTAGTTTTGTTAACACCCAGGAAGAGAATAATAAAAATTCATGCTTGGTTTTTTGAGTAATGATGTTTTTAATCCAACTTCTACAAAAATCAGGGTGAAAATCAAAAATTTTGATTTTGAGTGAAAATTAGTTGAAAACTAATTTTCACTCAAAATCAAAATTTTTTAATTTCACCCAATAATAAAAATTCATGCTTGGTTTTTTGAGTAATGATGTTTTTAATCCAACTTCTACAAAAATCAGGGTGAAAAACAAACATTTTGATTTTGAGTGAAAATTAGTTGAAAACTATCTAACGGCTATTCTCTAATTTTTACGTATTTCAAAAAATCATAGTTTTCTTAACATCCGCAGAAAGTTTTATCCAAATCCATGATTGATTTTTGAGTAATGATTATTTTGAATCCAAATGCTAAAAAAATCATAGTGAAAAGACACAAATTTTGACTTTGAGTGAAAATACCCTAAAAACTATGATGTAGATATTCTTTAACTTTTACACCTTTTGAAAGAGCATAGTTTTGTTAACACCCACAGAAAATCCATGCTTGGTTTTTTGAGTTATGACAGTTTTTAATCCAACTTCTACAAAAATCAGAGTGAAAAACCACAAATTTTGACTTTGATTGAAAATAAATTGAATACCATTTGATAGGTATTGTTTTATTTATTTCGAAAAAGCATAGTTGTTTCAATATCAGCAGAATGTTTCATGCAAATCCATTATTAATTTACTCAGTTATGGTTATTTTAAATCCAAAAAGAAAACTATTGGTAAAAAAACACAAATTTAAACTTTGAGTGAAAATAACTTGAAAACTATGAAATGGGTATTTTCTGACTTTTACATATTTTGAAACAGCATAGTTTTGTTAATACCCACAGAAAGTTTTTAAAAATTCATCTTTGGTTTTTTTGAATAATGACGTTCTTTTAATCCAATTTCTACAAAATCACAAATTTTGACTTTAAGGGGGTCCTCCGGTATAATTTTTTCAAAAAATCGATTTTTTTGTATGAAATCAAAGCTAAACATGTCTAGAATATGTGGGTAAATTGATATTTCGATCCGGCAAATATTTTCGTCGCTACAGGCCTTTGAATGCATCGCCATCCCGAGCGGTATGGGTCGCGCAGGTATAACTTTAATCTCGAATTTCATAAATTTTGATGAGTATGAGTTTTTTGGTCCGCCATATTGGATCCGCCATTTTGAATTTTTTTAAATTTGACCTCAGATTCGTATACAGCGACCCCGAAAACTCAGATATTGACTACTGTTTGCGAATTTTCCGCCGAATACTTTGAATTACACAGAAAAAATGTTTCGCAAACTTTAAACGCGTTTTTCTCGAAACTACATTTTTCAAAACTGCGAGCATTCTAGCGTTTGAACGGTTCAAACAATTGACTTCGTTCTTTGCTTCTGTTATTGAAAACACTTTTCTTCATGGAATGAACTAACCTCCCGGTGCAATTTGCAATTTTAAAGATTTTTTACAGCCTGTCAAAGTCAAAAAATCGACCGAAAATCGACCCAATCGTAGAGCAAGGATGAATAAAGATTTTAAAAAATCCCCAGGTCTCTAACTCTTACCAGTTCCCTGGAAAAAATCCAAAGTTTGGGTCAATTATACCGGAAGACCCCCTTAAGTGAAAATAAGTTAAAAACTAAAAAATAGGTTTTTTCTCATTTTTACATACTTTAATAGAGCATAGTTTTCTCAATATTAGCAGAAAGTCTCATGCAAATTCATAATAGATTTTCTGAGTTATAAATATTTTAAATCCAAATGCTGGAAAACTTCACTTTCTATAGAAATATTTTATGTTTATGCAAATTATATTATTCTGTCTAAACTGTTTTTTCTTTCTGCGCTTCAGTTAATAAAAATGTATTCCTTCTTGATGATAGAGGGCAAAGAGACTTTTTTCGACGCTCACATGGACATTAAATATTCATTTACATTCTTCTCTCCCAAGGGCGTTAAATCCCTTGTTTTTCTCATGCAGCTTCGAAAAGGAAAAAACGCAATCTACTCCCGGCGCATCACACGCCGAGATGGAATGTTTGATCTTTACATTATTACCTTGTAACACATTCACAAGTTGATACAATTTTTATACGAAATCAAAAATAAAAATGCAATATATTTATTTCTTCAGCAGAATTCACTATGTAATCTCAAGTTTCTTATTACTAACATTGTAATCCATTAATAACAGTCCTACAAATTCTCTTTAACCCTAATTGCAAGAGCAATATCAACAAATTATTATAGGGTCGAGTTGGGTTAATGTCATTGGGCCACACATGCTCTCGTAAGATGAGAGCCCTCTCAGCGAAGGCAACAACAAAGACAATAGGGCCCGACCGTCTGAGAGGGAAGGTTTCCTAATCTTATTAACATTACCTGCCGCATAATCCAATTACCCATTCGCGCAACAATTACACACAAATTACAGCTGAAATCTCAACAATGAAGCCTTCCCACTACTCGAGAAGACGCTGCGGGAATTAATCGCCGCAAAAATGCCGTATTAATTGTTTTCATTAGAATTTACAAAAAATCGGCTCCGTTTCAAGCGCTTCAAAGCGCCGAGGTTCGATTGTTTACGCACAATGCGCTTAATTAAGGACAGATGTTTGTGGCGGATTGAAACGGGTACTTATCACGGAGTCCCGAACCGCCCTCTGCCTTTAGTACCGCAAGAAAAGGAAACCGTTCTTGGCTTTATGCTCCAGGGCTATTCTTTAAGAGGGGAGGCTTTATTATGTTAATTGTGTAGGCGCATTGAAAAGTAATCTGCTACGTATTTTATCGAAGCGTGGTTAATACATTGAGACATTGAACCTCTATTGTTGATGTTAAACACGAAATAAATACATGATTTCTGACGTATCCTTGTAATTAATTAATAATATTAAATATAATTAAATGGCCGGCGCGGCTAGCTTGACAGTTGTGCGTCCTATTCACCCAATTTTGCTGTACATTTTCGATTGTTTATGGCTCTATTTGACGAATAGTTCAACGAATGTTTTCCTTCAATACGTCAATTGTTTACGGATCGTTATTTATGGAAAACAATTTCAGTTAAATGGCCGCCGCGGCTAGCTTGACAGTAGTGCGTCCTATTCACCCAATTTTGCTGTACATTTTTGATTGTTTATGGCTCTATTTGACGAATAGTTCAACGAATGTTTTCCTTCAATACGTCAATTGTTTACGGATCGTTATTTATGGAAAACAATTTCAGTTAAATGGCCGCCGCGGCTAACTTGACAGTAGTGCGTCCTATTCACCCAATTTTGCTATACATTTTTTATTGTTTATGGCTCTATTTGACGAATAGTTCAACGAATGTTTTCCTTCAATACGTTAATTGTTTACGGATCGTTATTTATGGAAATCAATTTCAGTTAAATGGCCGCCGCGGCTAGCTTGACAGTAGTGCGCCCTATTCACCCAATTTTGCTGTACATTTTCGATTGTTTATGGCTCTATTTGCCGAATAGTTCAACGAATGTTTTCCTTCAATGTGTCAATTGTTTACGGATCGTTGGAGTAACAAAACAAAATTGTGCTACGACGACAAATCGCAGCTGCTCTATAGCCAATTAATGTCTCCAAAACGACTGATAACACGGTTACCAAACTTAGTATGCAAAAGATCGATAGTTTCACGACTGGATTGTTATGTTGCTCCATCCTGCTGGAACCAAAACTCGCCTAAGTGGAAATCGTCCAATTGCGGCCACAAAAAAATCAGTCTCTGTACAGCACTCCATTGCGATATAACACTCACTTTGGAAATAATTTTTCAATATTTCCCAACACTGTTCCAAACAAAAACGATTCATATCTTACAGCGGAGGTTTTTACACTCCATTTAAATCAATATGTCAAGCGCGTCAGTGTTGCCAATGAGGACATAACAAACAGTTCAAAATGAAACTAATAGATGGCCCACCCTTTACTAGCAATGTACGGTACGTTGAAAAATAACTACGATTATAATATAATTAAAATTATGTAGTTTAAATTTGGCTGTGTAACTTCAAATGTATGTCGTATATAAACAAAGAAATAACAACCTTCATTTACAGTTTAACATAAAGAAAATTTAACATAAAGAAACAGCGAGTTTGTCAATAGTTTGCAGAATATTTACAAAATATAAAAACTAATTAAAATTAATATCGACCTTCTGCAAAAATTTTGTCTCATTAAGACAAGCCCCCAAATATTAATTGAAACAACTACTTCTCGAGCTAATACCCTGACAGACTAATGACTAATGACATAATCCCTTTACCTATAAATAACATCCCTTAATTTTCACTCGCCCCAGTTTTGTGTACCTGTTTCGACGACACACTTTAACATTCCTGTAAGTTTCCTGTTTATTTTAACATTTTTTTTTGTATTGAAAGTCTAATGCATAGCTATACTGATGAGACAAAAATCTCGAAACACGTCATTCATTAGATGGCTTAAGACAATTAGCATTTATTCCCGGTAATTTATTTCAATTTCCTGTTGGTTCATTTAGTTTGGTGAGAGAATAATTTGACTTGATGTTGCATTTTGCATATAAATTATGCATAGAACAGTAAAGCTGTCGTGTAATTCAAATATTCATTGCATAATTCAATATCTGTTGGGGCATTAGCTCGAGAAGTTGTTGTTTCAATGAATATTTGGAGACTTGTCTCAATAAGACGAACATTTTGCAGAAATTAGATTTTAATAAGCTTTGGGTAATCGATAGTTCTAAATTTGAAAAATATTATATTTATAGCCTACAACAGTTTTGGAAATTATCCACTAAATTCTATTAATAAGGCAATCGAGGTTTATAGGATTACTAAGGCAATAGATGGTTATCAGGATCATGATATTTAAGTATGAACATTAAAATTGCATATCATACTACATATATATGTAATTTAATGATTTAATGTTTCACGCAGATTTAATGATGATAATTAAAAATTAAATTAAATAACACACACAATTATTCATTATTTTCTTTGTTAACTTAATTTTCATCTAATTATAGAAAAAATATTGTTATTTCTATTAAAAGTTTTATTTAAGTATGAACATTAAAATTGCATATCGTACTACATATATATGTAATTTAATGATTTAATGTTTCACGCAGATTTAATGATGATAATTAAAAATTAAATTAAATAACAATTTGTTCATTATTTTGTTTATTAACTTAATTTTCATCTAATTATAGAAAAAATATTGTTTTTTCTATTAAAAGTTTGAAGCATAGCTATACTGATGAGGTATAAATCTCGAAACGCGTGTAAGATAATTAATATTCATTCCCTGTAATTTTTTCAATTTATTTCAGTTTCCTGTTGGTTAATTTACTTTGGTGAGAGAATAATTTGACCTGATGTTGCATTTTGCATATAAATTATGCATAGAACAGTAAAGCTGTCGTGTAATTCAAATATTCATTGTATAATTCAATATCTGTTGGGGAATTAGCTCGAGGAGTTGTTGTTTCAATGAATATTTGGAGACTTGTCTCAACGAGACTACATTTTTGCAAAAAGTCGATATTAATTATAATTCGTTTTTATATTTCATTTGCAGTGTTCACCAAAAGTATCAATTATTTCTGTATTTAAGTACGACATACGTTTGACATTACACAGTAAAATATTGAAAATAAATGGCCCTCTTGTGGACGAACAGTTGCTGTATACAAGCGCTCAGTTTGCTCAGCTACTGACGATGTCACTTAGAAAATAGGTAACGTCATCGTGTTTTGTCAACATTTTATAGACCGTGATATAAGGGTCCAAGATGTTTAGTATTTTTCAAGCACTGGTTTGAGACTATACTCATGATGGTGAACGAATGAATACTGAACACAAATTCATAAACTGATTGAGTGAGATACGTGAAGATCAAATTATTTGACGAATAAAGTACTGATAACCTTTCTTGTGCGTTTATTTAAATTACCAAATGTAAAGGGTGAGCGAAACTCGAAGTCTCAGCTCTATTATAAGAAAAGGAAAAACGATAGAAAAAATCTGAAAAGCGGTTCATAAATGGGATTGAGTAAGGTCCATTTTAAGCCAAAATTGCATATTTTTCTCAATTTGTAAACTGAAGTAATGACGCCATCGAATATTTTCTTTCCGAGAAACATTTATTAATTTAAGTTTTATTGTATTTTATTTATTCTTATATAAATTTTAAATTGTAGTATTTTGTAATAATGGAGTTTCCGTAAATAAAGATATTATTATTATACCTATATTTTTGGATATTTGAAGAGAACTGATTTTTCTGAATAAACTTAGTAGAGAAAACAAAATGCTATCTTCTTCCGTTAAAATAATATAAGCAAACTTAGAAGAAAGTATTATCGAAAATTCACAATTGTCACGATTTGAACCAGTAGCGTTTGGAAGCAAATATCAAAGTCGCATCTATCAATAATGAAACAATATTAATTAATATTTTTAATTATCATTAATTAAACATAAAAAACACATAATATGTTACTATATTACTATTATTTATTTAATAATCTACGGATTATTAAAAAGGAGACTTTTTACAATAAATACAATAAATAAATATCGCGTTACAATAAATAAATTTCGCGCTTAACACTAAACAAAAAACAGTAAACAAATTAATACAGAAAGAAACAAAGTATGTAGGCAACCACTGCAACAAAATTTCAATGTAGCCACCTATTACTTCTAAACAAAGTTGTTAAAATAACGTTTTGTTTTCATTTTAATTAAAACAAACAGTTTAAAAAAAAACGTGTTTTTTTATCGAAGCAGCGCTTAAAGCATTATTAGCGATTAAAAACATGTTTAAAACGTGTTTAAGACATGTTTAAAACACGTTTAAAACGTGTTTGAAACAGAACAACAGGGCATTTCTCTTTTGAGTATAGATATCCCGATAATTATTGCGTTTTTTAAATTTGCGGAAATTCGTTGTTTCAAAGCGGTTAGTTTGGGGCTTTTAACAAGTGTTTTCCACTCCCAGACTAAGCATGAAGTAAAATTTCGAGTTTAGAAAAGCCTGAAAATTTGGATTGGCCGCGTAGCGAAGCGGAGCGGCCAATCCAAATTAGGCTTTTCTAAACTCGAAATTTTACTTCATGCGCCACGCTTAAAAACACTGATTTACAGTGAAGTTAATAACACACACATACAACAACAATTATAGGCAACCTAATATACGTTAGAGTTATTGGGTTGCCTATAATCACTGTTTTAAACAATTTGTTGAGCACAGAATTTGACGTACGTTTTATTCACATCTACATATCAGATTGCTAAAGCCGTATATTTTAAACTTTACGATATTTCAGTGTTTTATACGTGTGGCGCATGAAGTAAAATTTCGAGTTTAGAAAAGCCTAATTTGGATTGGCCGCTCCGCTTCGCTACGCGGCCAATCCAAATTTTCAGGCTTTTCTAAACTCGAAATTTTACTTCATGCTTAGTCTGGGAGTGGAAAACCCTCGTTTAAAGATTCAAATTGAAATCTTTTTAAAAAGCAACGAATGTCGTAAAATTTACAGTGTATGCATATGTATACCTGAAAGAAAAATTTTCCGTATTTAAAAATCACATTACTGCACACACAGTTGTGATATTTTATTGTAATAAAATGTTTAGTTTATTAATGTATTTTGATATATCTTCAACAATTTAGTTAAAATTTAAAAATGTCTACAAAAAATCTTTAAAAATATATAATTTAGCAAATTTATGATAATACAAAAAAACGATTAAAACAAAGTTAACCTTTAAAACATGTTTTAAACAAATTTAAGATTTAAAACATGTTTAAAACAAAACCGTTTAAAACACGACGGCTGTTTCTAAACATATCCAAAACACTGTTTTAAATGAAAGAGTTTTAAACTAAATAAATCTAATCTCCGCCTTACTTCTATTGCTGAAGCCTTACGTAACATTTCTCTAGATAGTCCATCGCAAGCATGTCTGATTTTTTTCTTAAAATGTTCCAAGTTAACAGATGGTGTTTTGTAAACTTTGTTTTTTAAAGTTTCCCACAAGGAAAAGTCTAGTGGGGTCAAGTCCCATATTCAAAACACTGTTTTAAAAGAAAGAGTTTTAAACTAAATAAATCTAATCTCCGCCTTACTTCTATTACTGAAGCCTTACGTAACATTTCTCCAGATAGTCCATCGCAAGCAAGTCTGATTTTTTTTTAAATGTTCCAAGTTAACAGATGGTGTTTTGTAAACTTTGTTTTTTAAAGTTTCCCACAAGGAAAAGTCTAGTGGGGTCAAGTCCGGTGATTTAGGCGCCCACTGTATCGGTTCATTTATACCCATCCAATTTTCTCCATAAGTTTCATTTAAATATTGTTAGACAACTCGTGCTTTATGCGGTGGAGCTCCGTCATGCTGAAAACACATGTTTGCTCGCAGCTGTAATGGCACATTTTTGAGAAGCACAGGAAGTTATTCTTGAAGAAATTACAAATATTGCTCACTGCGTAAAACTCCTTCGTAAAAATATGGACCAATCAAATGCCCATAAATAATACCACACCAACGGTTAATACCGAAGTGTCCTCGGTTTTCAATCGAATTGACAAAATGTGGATTTTCAGTAGCCCAAAAATGTTCATTTTTTATTGGGCTTACCGTTACTAACAAAACGGCTTTCATCCGTCCACAACACAAGCTGGAAAAATCGATTGTCATTGATCTTTAAGTTTACCAGCACTTGGACACAATAATTAATTCTTCGTTGATGTTGATCTGACAAATGGTTTAAGTTGTGAAGTTTATAATCGTGGTAACCATTTCCTTTCAAAATTTGTCGTACCAAACAATATTTTATATTAAACTCACGACAGGCTTGCCGAATCAAGTTCCTTGGATGGTCTTGAAAATACTGCAAAAGAGTGGCAACAATATTGCCAGAATTGATCCTTTTAGCAATTTGTCTTCCCTTTCGAGCAGAAAATGCCTCGTTGTGTGCACGTAAATTGCGTTTTAATCTTGTAAATATTTTTAAGGTTGGAATAACATGTTCAGGCGTATAACTGAACTGCTCTTCTAGGGTTCTTTTAAGATTCTCCATAAACTAATAACATGTCGACATTTTTATTGTGCGTAAACATTTTTCAAAATCAAATGACAACAAAACAATATTTGTCAACCATTAGTTTAATTATTGACAAATGCGACTTTGTTATTTGCTTTCAAAGGCTACTTATCTAAGTCATGACAATTGTGAATTTTTGATAATACTTTTTTTAAAGTTTGTTTGTATTTTTTTAACGGAAGAAGATACCAAATTTTCTTCTCTACAAAGTTTATTCAGAAAAATTAGCTCTGTTTAAATAACCAAAAATATAGGTATGTTTCCTGGAGAAAATATTCGATGACGTCATTACCTTAGATTCCAAATTTAGAAAAATATGCAATTTTGGCATAAAATGGACCTTACTCATCCCATTTATGAACCTCTTTTCTGATTTCTCCTATCATTTTTGAGAAATCAGAAAAGAGGTTCATAAATGGGATTGAGTAAGGTCCACTTTAAGCCAAAATTGCATATTTTTCTAAATTTGGAATCAAAGTTAATGACGTCATCAAATATTTTTTTTTTCCAGAAACATACCTGTATTTTTAGTTATTTAAAAAGAGCTAATTTTTCTGAATAAACTTTGAAGAGAAACAAATTTGGTATCTTCTTGCGTTAAAAAATTACAAACAAACTTCAAAAAAAGTATTATCAAAAATTCACAATTGTCACGACTTTTCTCATAATAGAGCTGAGACATCGAGTTTCGCTCACCCTGTACATACATTTCGTACACAAAGTGACCATTATCAATGGATAACAGTGATAACATAGTAATCCATTGATAATCGTCACTTTGTGTCCGAAATGTATGCACATTTGGTGATTCAAATAAACGTGTGAAGTAAGGATATTTGTGCTTTATTCGTCAAACAAATTCATATTTTTCATATTCATATTTCCAATTTGTATCCCATGAAACCGAACCCATTTTTATTGCATTCACAAAGAAGTGGCTATATATACGACCCGCATCAGATTAATTGATAAAACCAACAGTATTTACATACATTCCGTGTCGTTCGTGTAATTTGTGCGCTCCCGGAATTTATCTGCGAGTCCAGGAGCGTACATTTTTTGCCGAGATAATTTCTGGCGTTACCTTTTTACGGCATCGCATGACGCGCTCACGTAAATCACGCGGGACCGTTTACAAAAAAAAGAGTCGGAGCCGTCCCCATCTGAAATATTGTTATTCGATCTATTTCATTACACCCCCTGGCTGATCGATTCCCCCTATTATTTCCGCGTTAATCCGTTATATATTTATGACTCCCCATGGTCCCTCTAGCTCAGTGGTTCTTAACTTTTTTTTTATCAGCGATGTTTTTGTTTTTAGCAGGGACCACAAAGTTCAAATATATTAACCTACGTTAATCTTAAAATATATTTTAATTAGTGATGGAAATAATCGAGATATGATAACAGAATTCGTCGATTACTAAACTATTTCGCTAAAATTGATTAATGCATATCGATTATTAACCTTTAATAATGATCTGTAAAGATCGAAACACGTGTCAGGAAACTGAAAATAAAATAATGGAACATATCAAGTGTTTTTCTTTACCAAATTTGATTATTATATCGTTTACATTTATTTTAGCGCTTTTTAAACTGTGGGTAGTGAGTCAATTATTTAAGGATATCTACCTAAGTATATTTTTAACTTCACATCAAATTATCGTTGTATACGCCTGGCACATGAAGTAAAATTTCGAGTTTAGAAAAGCCTGAAAATTTGGATTTGCCGGGGCGCGACTCGGTTCGCTCGCGCGCCCTGGCAAATCCAAATTTTCAGGCTTTTCTCAACTCGAAATTTTACTTCATGCGCCACTCGTATAAAACACTGATTCAAAGTGAAGATATAGGCATTTCACATTAAAAAATATAACGAATGCCAACTGTCACAATACTCTAAATATCGTGTGACATTATAAACTAAATCTGACGTTATAAATTGGAGGGATTCAATTTTTATTGTATTTTAACTGTCAAAAAAGTCAAAATATTTTGAATGTATTTATGATTTTTTTGTGATAATTAAGGTAATTATCACAAAAACTTCATAAATACATTCAAAATATATAAAATGTTTCATGTTAATTATTAATAGAGGCGATAAATTCTATGAAAAATGTAAATTAATGCCAAATAAACGTTAATTAATATTGTCAAATTTTTCATAACAAATGTATTTTCTTCACGCTACGCCAATCAGTTTACTGACAGCTTAAAAAATATACACTATAGTGAGTTGAGAAGACGTGCTCTAAGAGTTTAAAAACATGTTGTCTTGTTTTTACATTTATAACTTAATTTTTAGTTATAATATAAAGGGTTTCCCAATAAGAGGTTTCATTTTGATATTTAAAAAAAACGAGTATATTTTAAGAGAAATCAATGGATATTTATTTCATTGTAAAGAGAGAGGTATGCCATTTCCGATGAAAAACAGCCAAATGGCCGCCACGACTACGGTTGCAGCACCATATCCTTTTCATGAAATTTTTCATGACCAATTCGCACATTTGCGGCTGTATGTCCTCGATAACTTCACGAATTCCATCTTTAAGGTCTTGAATCGATTGTGGAGCATTGGAATAGACCTTATCTTTCACGTGGCCCTAAAGAAAAAAGTCAAAAGGTGTTGAGTCACAAGATCTCGGGGCCAATTGTGATCACCTCTTCGCGAAATAACACGGCCAGGAAACTTTTCTTGCAAAATTGCGATTGTTTCGTTGCTTGTGTGGCACGTAGCGCCGTCTTGTTGAAAATAAACGCCGTCCACATCAATATCTTCCAATTTCGGCCATAAAAAATCATTAATCATAGCTCGATAGCGCAATACATTCACCGTAACTGTTGCACCAGCCTCATTTGCGAACAAGTAAGGTCCAATCACACCGCCAGCCCAAAAACCGCACCAAACAGTGACACGTTGAGGATGGAGAGGCTATTCAATAAGCATTCTTGGATTTTCCTAGCCCCAAATTCTGCTTATTCACGTAGCCTCCCAGGTGAAAATGGGCCTCATCACTGAAGATGATTTTTCGATGAAAATCCGGATCAATTTGATGCATTTCAAGGACCCAAACAGCAAAGATACGACGTTGCTGAGTTTTTGTGTTAACTGATCTTTAAAAGCCTTCAAACCTAAGTCTTTATGCAAAATACGGTTTAATGTCGTTTTTGGAATATCTAATTCCAAAGATCGACAAGGAATCGACAAACTTGGGTTTTCGTTAACACCATTGGCTACAGCAGCAATATTCTTAATTGTTTTTGAGCGACGCACACGGTTTCGATTCTTCATATCACTAAGTTGTCCCAACAGCTCAAATTTTTTAACCAGTTTTACTATTGCTGGCCGAGAAGGTTCTTCACGACGACTCAAAAGTGCTTTAGTTTTGCGAACTGTGACTGCAAAATTTTCACCATTTCTGTAGTGAATTTTAATAATTTCAATGCGTTGTTGAAGCGTGTATCGTTGCATTTTTACTAATGGCATAGTTTTTACTTGTCAAGTATCAAAAGATGACAGCTGCAAAAGTGACAGCTGCCCAGATAGCGGGCTATTCAAAATGGTTTCATTTTGAATTGGAAAACTCTTTATTTTATACTGTGATCATGCATGTGTCCTAATTTTTAATAGTTTTTTATATTTATAGTTTTGATTGGCCCGTATTCATACCTCACATTTAGTGCTAAAAGCGATGTTAGTTATGTTTCTAGATGTGACTGTGAATGTGTTGTTTATATGTCACATGCAGTGGCATAGCCAGGAAGGGGTTACGGAGGGTTAGATTCTCCCTAGTCGCTGCTATCAATTTTATTTTGTCCTTTTGAAATCGCCGCGTGTTTAAAATCATTGAAAAATTGTGCGTTAGTAAGCATCTGCTGAATTATATTACAAATAGGTTGTTTTTTATGTAGTTTCTATAGAAATATTTCATGTTTATGCAAATAATTTAATAGTTGAGGCTGTTACTTGGTGAAATTCCATATCAACACTTTTAGTAAATAACACACTTGGTTAAGATTTCACTGATTATTGATTGACACTGCAACAATTGTTTCGCCACACAGTGGCTTCATCAGGCAGATGAATTATTCATCTGCCTGATGTAGCCACTGTGTGGCGAAACAATTGTTGCAGTGTCAATCAATAATCAATGAAATCTTAACCAAGTGTGTTATTTACTAATAATGTTTATGCAAATCATATTATTCTGTCTAAACTGTTTTTTCTTTCTGCGCTTTAGTTAGAACCCCCTCCCCCCATGTAAAAATTATGGTTACGCCACTGGTCACATGTATGTCACTTTTAAACGATACATACCTCCTGTATTCAAAATGGGTTGTAAGAGTAATTTAACGCAACTTTAATAAATCGTGGCCTTAAGAAGAGTATAGCACATCTGAAGACACATCTTTGTTCAATGATTTAAACACGCGGCGATTTTAAAAAGGCAAAATAAAATTGATAGCAGCGTCTAGGGGAAGGTTCTAACCACCCGTAACCCCTTCCTGGCTACGCCAATGGACCTGATTGAAAAATAATCGTACACAATAATCTAAATCTGCAATCAAATATAGGGATTCCCGTTAAAAAAAATTGAATTGACATTTTTTTAGCGACAACAGCGCCACCTGTGAGAAAACCAATATTAAATAATCATGGTCCCTAAGTATGTAGTATTGGTTTTCTCACAGGTGGCGCTGTTGTCGCTAAATCAATCTCAATTCAATTTTTTTTAATGGGAACCCCTATATTTAATTGCAGATTCAGATTCCTCGTAAAAAAATAAGAATCACTTATTTGACTCATTTTATGTCAGCCTGATACATGGCGCTGTAATCGCGAAAGATGATAATGCTTTCGGATGTTCATGTGATTTGCGGGTAGATTCAATTTCAGATATATTGGCTGAAAAAAAACAAAAAAAGTGTTTCGAAACAGGCAGAAGACTTATTACAAAAGTAATTTTTTATGTTTGTTCAGTTAAAGAAATTATACACAAAACATGCAATTTTGGTCATTTTTTTATTGCAAATTCTTTTTATCTTTTTACAAGGAATCCGAAACTTCTATCAAAAATACGGGTTACCATTAAAATGACCAAAAATGACCTGAGTGAAATATAATCGTACAGAAGGGAGCAATAATTATGTAATATTGGTTTTTTCACAGGTGGCGCTATTGGCGCTAAAACAAGGTCAACTAAATTTATTGACCTTGTTTTAGCGCCAACACCGCCACCTGTGAAAAAACCAATATTACATAATTATTGCTCCCTTCTGTACGATTATATTTCACTCAGGTCATTTTTGCGTAAAATACTTTGTTTTGGAAATATTTGCGAAAAACATGTTAAATGCCCCACCCTGTATAACCATTTAATAAGAGTAACTTATTATTTATTATTTAACTATAACGCAGCATATACTATGCTGCATTATAGCTAAATAGAAAATAATAAGATACTCTTATAAAATGATTATATTTGTTTTTTTTTTAAGTAGCATTTCCACTCTTTGGTGAGAAGGATTGTTCATTTTGGAAAATTGGATTGATGAGGCTGTTACTTGGTGAAACTCCATTTTAAGACTTTAGTAAACTACACACTTTTGTTTAGATTTCAGAAATTTATTAGTTGAAACACTGCGAGAATTGTTTCACTAATAAACTTGTGAAATCTAAACAAAATTCATATAAATTTATATGAATTTACTAAATATTCTTTAACTGAAAAAATGTTGAAGTTTTTCATGAAATTCCAAGATTTCAGTTTTTCTTCAACAACCTAATGGTTTTCTTAAGGTTTTTACATTTTCGATTAATTCGAAATATTTTACACTTTTTATGAATATTCGTTGATTTTTTTTATTCAATTTAAATTTGAAAATTGAAGGAAGTTTTAGATTAAAAAACTTTCAAAAATCTAAACGAGTGTCTTCCACTCCCAGAGTAAGCATGAAGTAAAATTTCGAGTTGAGAAAAGCCCTAAGAATTTGGATTTGGACGCGCAGCGTCCAAATCCAAATTCGGGCTTTTCTCAACTCGAAATTTTACTTCATGCGCCACGCGTACGAACCACTGTTTTTCACGATATTCCAAGATTTCCGTTTTTTTCCAACAATCTAACGGTTTTCTTAAAGTTTTTAAATTTTCGATAAATTCGAAATATTTAACACTTTATGAATATTCGTTGATTTTTTTTTATTCAATTTAAATTTGAAAATTGAAGAAAGTTTTAGATTAAAAAACTTATGAAAAGTATCAAAATTTTCTGAGATTCTGAGATTCCTTTGAATTTTGAAAATTGAACGAAATCTTAGAAACTTACGGAACGCGTTATAAATTAATAAAATATTGGAAATTTATGAAAACTTGCCAAAACGTTGATAATTTACTATACTAAAATCTTGAAAATACATCAAAATTTTCAAAAATCTAAACGAGTGTCTTCCACTCCCAGAGTAAGCATGAAGTAAAATTTCGAGTTGAGAAAAGCCCTAGGAATTTGGATTTAGACGCGCAGCGTCCAAATCCAAATTCGGGCTTTTCTCAACTCGAAATTTTACTTCATGCGCCACGCGTACGAATCACTGTTTTTCACGATGTTCCAAGATTTCCGTTTTTTTCTAACAATCTAACGGTTTTCTTAAAGTTTTTAAATTTTCGATAAATTCGAAATATTTAACACTTTTTTATGAATATTCGTTGATTTTTTTTATTCAATTTAAATTTTAAAATTGAAGGAAGTTTTAGATTAAAAAACTTATGAAAAGTATCAAAATTTTCGGAGATTCAGGAAACCCCTTTGAATTTTGAAGATTAAACGAAATCTTAGAAACTTACGGAACGCGTTATAAATTAATAAAATATTGGAAATTTATGAAAACTTGCGAAAACGTTGATAATTAACTATGCTAAAATCTTGAAAATACATCAACATTTTCAAAAATCTAAACGAGTGTCTTCCACTCCCAGAGTAAGCATGAAGTAAAATTTCGAGTTGAGAAAAGCCCTAGGAATTTGGATTTGGACGCGCAGCGTCCAAATCCGAATTCGGGCTTTTCTCAACTCGAAATTTTACTTCATGCGCCACGCGTACGAATCACTGTTTTTCACGATATTCCAAGATTTCCGTTTTTTTCCAACAATCTAACGGTTTTCTTAAAGTTTTTAAATTTTCGATAAATTCGAAATATCTAACACTTTTTATGAATTTTCGTTGATTTTTTTATTGAAGGTAATTTTACAAAAGGATCGAAATTTTTGGAAATTTAGGAAACCCGTCAGAACTTTAAAAATTAAACGAATTCTTAAAAATTTACGAAAAGCGTTAAAAATTAACTAAAAGTCGCCTATAGTGCTAAATGTGTGGTAAAAATACGGTATTATGTTTTAATGGTAATTTTATATTTTTAATTGTATCATTTATTTTTATTTATTTATTCTCTCACGGGAAACCCCTTTTACAGAGAATATGTACAAAATAATAACGATAATATATAAAAATTGATAAAACGTATTAACATTAATAACTAAAATTTAATGAATGGTGGTAATAATTACAGCAATTATTCTATATAGAAATAACAAAATCTAAAAACAATAATAACATAAGGAAAACTAATAATGAAATTGATTTATTATCCTAAAATATTTTGCATGATACCAAATCTAAAACTCCTTAGAGGACTGTTAATCATGTCATATTATGTATTTTTAAAATGAACTCCATTGACTGAATTAATAAAAAAATAAATGTTTTAGAAAAACTTGCGGTACTGAATACAGCACAATTCGTTACGAATTATCACAAATTGCTTTATATTTCATTATGATAAAAAAAATGTTGATAGTCTGAAAGAGACCTCCCCTGATGTTTTAAAACTCACAGCGACTTTTTCCGCACTCATTATTACCCACTTTTATTTTCTCATCGTACGCCAGCATAAGCTTGTAAGTACAAACATAAAAAAATAGAAAAAACGTAGCGGAAACGTAATCTTTGATTAAATTAATCCGGTAATGACTCCGTGCAAGTTAATCCATTGAGTTCGCACTGCCATTAAAGTCAGAAGAGATGAAGAGATGGGGGATCACTCGCGAGTGCACCGGGGATAATTTAAATCTGTACGTGCGCCTCGTGCATTAAGAATATAAAAGTGGTAACATGTTGCGGGGAAAAAACCCCAAAGGGAAGAAAAGAGGAGTGAATTGTACGTGTATACCATTAAGTAAGGAGTATTTCTATGCGAGTATGTGGTGATCATTGTTACATGAATGGAAGAAAATGAAAAAACTTGTGTTGATAAGAAAAAAGTACACATAATTTTATCAGCACAAGAAGTAACGGTCCTACTGCGTATGATTCGTTGTTTTTTTTTCAAGAGTTCAATTTTAAGCTTTAAAAGAGTGTTTTCCACTCCCAGACTAAGCATGAAGTAAAATTTCGAGTTTAGAAAAGCCCCGCGTAGAAAATTTGTCGAGGGTCGCGCCAGCGACCCGAGACAAATTTTCACGGGGCTTTTCTAAACTCGAAATTTTACTTCATGCGCCACGCGTGTGAAACACTGATTTCAAGTGAGGTTCAAATATACATACAGTTCACAATATTCTAATGTTTTATACGCGTGGCGCATGAAGTAAAATTTCGAGTTTAGAAAAGCCCCGTGAAAATTTGTCTCGGGTCGCTGCGCGACCCTCGACAAATTTTCTACGCGGGGCTTTTCTAAACTCGAAATTTTACTTCATGCTTAGTCTGGGAGTGGAAAACACTCGTTTGAAGCTTCAAATCAAACTCTAAAAAAAAAACAACGAATAACTAAAGATTTATAGAAAATAAGCTAAATTTGGAATACGTATACGAGGGTTGCCTTTTATATTTCGGGATTGGGCAACCCTAGTGTTGCAATCTGGCAACTGAGAGCTCTATCGTAAAGTTTGACATTTTTGAGGTTATACGTACTCAGAACGTTTTGACATATGAGCGTTATTTGTGTCGTTTACACTAACTTAAAAGATTTATCTCGGCCAAAGATTGGAATTAAATCGTGAATATTTTTGTGCGATTATTTTTTACAACTTTCGACGTGGATTAACTCAACAACAGTGCATGGATGAACTTAATTCAATTTTTGGCGATGAAGCTCCATCAAGGACCAGTGTTTATCGATGGTATGGTGAATTCAACCGAGGTCGTAGTTCACTCCAAGAAGAATTTCGTGGAGGTCGTCCAAAATCAGTTGTTGTTCCGGAAACCATTGATGCTGTGCGCAAACAAATATTGCAAGATCGTCATGTGACCTATCGTGAGATTGAGACAACCTTAGGCATTAGTGGGACCAGCATACATTCAATATTGCATGAACATTTGACTGTCAAAAAAATTTGTTCGCGTTGGATTCCACACAATTTGTCAATCGCTCAAAAAAAGGCTCGTGTCGATTGGTGCAAAGAAATGCTCAAAAAATACGATTGCGGTGCTTCGAAACACGTCTATGACATCGTGACAGGTGATGAATCATGGATTTACGCGTATGAGCCCGATAGTAAACAGTAGTCGACCGTATGGGTGTTTCAAGATGAGCCAAATCCAACAAAAGTTGTTCGCGCACGAAGCACTTCCAAGCAAATGGTCGCCTGTTTTTTCGGAAAAACTGGACATGTCGCAACCGTACCACTAGAACAACGCAGAACAGTCAATTCTGAGTGGTACACAACCATTTCTTTGCCAGTTGTCATCCAAGAAATCAGGAAAACCAACCGCCGAAAACGGATCACTCTTCACCACGACAATGCGAGCTCTCACACATCGGCTCAAACAACTGCATTTTTGAGCACGCAAAACATCGATTGGATGAGTCATCCGCCATATAGTCCTGACTTGGCACCGAATGACTTCTTTTTATTCCCATCCGTAAAAAATAAAATGAGAGGTCAACGTTTTTCGACACCTGAAGAAGCGGTTGATGCGTTCAGAATGCATGTTTTGGAGATACCTCAATCAGAGTGGCAAAAGTTCTTCGACAATTGGTTCAAACGCATGCAAAAGTGTATAGATCTTAATGGGGAATATTTTGAAAAACAATAAAGCGATTTTCAATATTGAATTTGAGTTCAGTATTCCGCACTAGATACCCACAGACGCGTTTCGGACTTCAAGGTCCTCTTCAGTCGGGACCATCCAGTGCTGAGGAATACTGAACATTTCTGACTATATCAAGCCAATATGTGAACACTATTAAATGAAATCGATAGCTAAAGCCATCTACTGTCCTATAGTGGCATCGTCAATGACACGGTGCACAAAGTGCGATTTTCAATGATTAATATTTATTTTTGTTCTCTAATCCCGAAATATAAAAGGCAACCCTCGAACTTTAAAGAAAAATCGCTTTGGTCATTACATTAGAGTGGTAAAGATAAAATGATTGGCAGAGTTCGGAAAATTTCTTAAAAGGGCATCCTGCCCTATTATTGTTCGAATGGCCTGTGGGGAAATTTTCCGAACTCTGCCAATAATTTTATCTTTACCACTCTAATGTAATGACCAACGCGATTTATTTCCATTTCCTTTAAATTTCGGTCACGCTAACCGCCCAAGAAAAAAAAAACATTCGATTTACAGTTAAAACAGGACATAAATATTTCCTCAACCACCGCGTAATTGCGGAGAAACACCAAATATATAGCCGAAGATGCAATAGCATACGACTTCCTTCCCCTTCGCGGCTTGCCTGCTTCTCAGTTCGATTCGATTTCAGCCCGCAGACCGGAATATTTGTACGAATTCAGTATCGCTTTCAGGGCCAATTAAAAGTTCATAAGCCATTCACAGAGGACGAAACCAAAAAAATGAAGCCGAGCGACATATCTAAGGGCGGAAGGAGAGCTCGAGCTTGGAGACGAAAAGATGATTGTGTTTTTTTGTTTTGTATGGTGAAATTATTAAATTTCGCTCCCACGTAATGCGATTTGCATAAATTGTGTTTATTTAATGGGAGTGGAATGCGGTCGGCCCACAGTTGATTCCCTGCTAATGTCCTCTGAGTAATTTCGCTTATAAAATCAACAGCTGTAATAAATTGTCGAGGATGATGATGAAATATTGCTTTTGCTAATAAAATTCTATTACAGAGAATTACTGTAACTAATACCTATTATATTATTTTACCTACTCCCAATCTAGTAACCGCATCATACCACACTGTCATCTTGACAAGTATGATTGACATTACCTATACATGCCCGTAATAGCTTTGACAAGTACATTACGTGCTGACAGCTGAACAGCTGATTGCTTACCGCACAACCAAATGACATTTCATTGATGTACAGGGAGTTTTTCTTTAAAGTATACGTATTCCAAGTTCAGCTTATTTTCTTTAAATTTTTAGTTATTCGTTGTTTTTTTCTAAGAGTTCAATTTGAAGCTTTAAACGAGTTTTCTACAGTCTTAAATTTTTAGTTATTTGTTGTTTTTTTCTAAGAGTTCAATTTGAAGCTTTAAACGAGTTTTTTCCACTCCCAGACTAAGCATGAAGTAAAATTTCAAATTTAGAAAAGCCCCGTGAAAATTTGTCGAGGGTCGCGCAGCGATCCGAGACAAATTTTCTGGGCTTTTCTAAACTCGAAATTTTATTTCATGCGCCACGCGTATAAAACACTAAAATATTATGAACTGTATGTATTTTTAAACCTCACTTGAAATCAGTGTTTTATACGCGTAGCGCATGAAGTAAAATTTCGAGTTTAGAAAAGCCCGGTGAAAATTTGTCTCGTGTCGCTGGCGCGACCCTCGACAAATTTTCCTCTCGGGGCTTTTCTAAACTCGAAATTTTACTTCATGCTTAGTCTGGGAGTGGAAAACACTCGTTTAAAGCTTAAAATTGAACTCTTAGAAAAAAAACAACGAATAACTAAAGATTTAAAGAAAATAAGCTGAATTTGGAACCAAATGGCATTTCTTTGATGTACAGGGAGTTTTTTTTTAAATATACTTATCCCAAATTTAGCTTATTTTCTTTAAATCTTTGGTTATTCGTTGTTTTTTTTTAAGAGTTCAATTTGAAGCTTTAAACGAGTGTTTTCCACTCCCAGACTAAGCATGAAGTAAAATTTCGAGTTTAGAAAAGCCCCGTGAAAATTAGTCGAGGGTCGCGCAGCGACCCGAGACAAATTTTCTGGGCTTTTCTAAACTCGAAATTTTACTTCATGCGCCACGCGTATAGAACACTATAATATTGTGAACTCTATGTATATTTAAACCTCACTCGAAATCAGTGTTTTATACGCGTGCCGCATGGAGTAAAATTTCGAGTTTAGAAAAGCCCCGTGAAAATTTGTCTCGGGTCGCTGACGCGACCCTCGACAAATTTTCTACGCGGGGCTTTTCTAAACTCGAAATTTTACTTCATGCTTAGTCTGGGAGTGGATATCACTCGATTAAAGCTTAAAATTGAACTCTTAGAAATAAACAACGAATAACTAAAGATTTAAAGAAAATAACCTGAATTTGGAACCAAATGGCATTTCTTTGATGTACAGGGAGTTTTTTTTAAAATATACTTATCCCAAATTTAGCTTATTTTCTTTAAATCTTTAGTTATTCGTTGTATTTTTTTAAGAGTTCAATTTGAAGCTTTAAACGAGTGTTTTCCACTCCCAGACTAAGCATGAAGTAAAATTTCGAGTTTAGAAAAGCCCCGTGAAAATTTGTCGAGGGTCGCGCAGCGACCCGAGACAAATTTTCTGGGCTTTTCTAAACTCGAAATTTTACTTCATGCGCCACGCGTATAAAACACTATAATATTGTAAACTCTATGTATATTTGAACCTCATTCGAAATCAGTGTTTTATACGCGTGCCGCATGAAGTAAAATTTCGAGTTTAGAAAAGCCCCGTGAAAATTTGTCTCGGGTCGCTGACGCGACCCTCGACAAATTTTCTACGCGGGGCTTTTCTAAACTCGAAATTTTACTTCATACTTAGCCTGGGAGTGGAAAACACTCGTTTAAAGCTTCAAATTGAACTCTTTTAAAAAACAACGAATGTCTGAAAACATACAGCCTTATTCCGTGTATAATAATAATAATAATAATAGCCTTTATTGTCCAACAGGATTTCCTACTTACAGGACAATATAATAGAAGGTAAATGCAAAAAAAAGTATTACAAGAAAAAAAATACAGAAAATTACAAGTAATTACCGTAGAAACATCATTTAAGTTACATTTTATATAAATAAATCATCGAAAGACTTTTCTGCGCAACGACACATTGTGAAGATCGGTGACCGCTGCAGAACACATGTCCTTGTTGTGGGCAGTCGGAAAGATGAAGAGAATCTGGTTGATTGTTGAGGAACATTGAAGGGTATCTCGGAAAGTAATTGGGGGCAGTCGATTGTTCCGTGTACTAGTTTCCTGAGAATTGTGGCGCAGTGGTGGTCTCGTCTGGTCGATAATGCTATCATGGTATGCCTTTCAAGTAGATGTTCTTGATTCGCTCCAATAGATGGATAAGTACCGTCAAGTTTGTGAGACAAAAATTTAAAAAATCGCTGATGGAGGCGATCTAGTAGAAGAGAATGACTAATACTTGTCGGGTACCAGATTAAGCTACAGTAGTCCAATTTACTTGATACAAACGTGAAGTATAATGACTTTATAGCATCAGTATTTCGAAATTCACGAACGTTTCTCAGTATAAAACCTAATTATCTGGAGGCTGCGGAGCGAATAGCTTCAATATGGGTAGTGAAAGTGAGTTTCTTGTTAAAAGTAACTCCTAGGTCTTTAAAGCAGTCAACGACCGACAGATAGTCACCTGAAATATGGTAAGTTCTTGTGAGAGCATTGCGTCTCCGACTGTAGTTTATAACGCTGCATTTGTTTACGTTGAGTTTTAAATTTACACGGGAGGACCAGTTAGATATGATATTTAGATTCGATTGCAGCATATCGACATCGGTCTGACATTGGATCCTCTGGTAAATTTTGAGGTCGTCGGCGTATGCTAACACAGGGCAGGTGAGCATCCCCAGCAAATCATTAATAAAAATATTGATGAGGGCCAAGACTGGAGCCCTGTGGGACACCAATCGACGGTGAGAATTCAAAAGATTTAAAACCAATGTAATAGACAAAGCAAGATCTGTTGTGCAGGTAGGATTGTATAAACTGAATAACCGCTGGCACAGCCCCAAATGACCCAAGTTTCTCTAACAGCAGTTTGTGATTGATAGAGTCAAACGCTCGGGAGAAGTCGGTGTATATGACATCAACTTGGCCTCGCACATCTAAAGCTTCAGAAAGGAACTGCGAAATAGTAGCAAGATTTGTTAGTGTCGACCGTCCTGGCATGAATCCGTGTTGATAGGGCGAGATGTAGGATCGCACGTTGTTAAAAATGTTATTATATAGCACTGTTTCCAATACCTTGGCGAAGTTCGATAGGATTGCGATGGGACGATAATTGTTTATTTGCGAGGCGTTGCCTTTCTTGAAGATTGGGCATAATAGTGTGCGTTTCCAACGGTTGGGAAATTCACTAGATATTAAAAGATTAATAATTGATGTTAGAGGTTTGGCTAAGACTTACCTGCAATCTATGAGTAAAAAACTTGGAACTTTGTCATCACCCGCTGTGAGTTTGTTTGGAAGGGATGCCATAATGGATACAAGCTGTGCTTCATCTACTTTAGAAATTGTGAAAGGAGGACAGTTAGAGTAAATGGTGTCAACGGTGGGAGTTGCATTACTGCAAAAGACATTTTTTAAGGTATCCGCGAAACCATTTACTATATCTTTATGTGTTGTAAATTCACAATTTTCATCATATAACTTGCCAGGTATTCTCGTTGTCCCTTTCTTGCTGGAGATAAATTTCCATAGGTCCTTCGGGTTCTTTTTAACATTATTTTCAGTGTTGGAGATATAATTGGAGTACGTTTCTGCAATAAGGTGTTTCGTTGGGTTGTGAACTCTCTTAAATTTCGCCAGGTATTTAGGATTTTTAGTTTTCTGCCACTTAAGTCTGTAGGATAATTTCGTTTTTAGGTTAAGATTGATTTGACGTGTGTACCAAAGTGGATATTTTGGTTTTGATGTGAGACACCTGGGAACGTGCTTATTGAAAGCATTGAAGAGTATATCATAGAATTTTGATACCATTTCACTGACATCATTAAATGAGTCTAGAATCCTCCAATCTAAGTTGAAAAGTTCGTCATATAAGGCTGGAAAATCGGCTTTATGGAAGTTGTACCTGTAGTCATCGTTCGAAGGAAAGGTCTCAGAGGTAGGTTTAATATAATGTGGTACAACAATATCTAGCGCAGGGGGGTAGTTATCTTCGGTAACTAAAGGGTAATTAGAGTTAATAACATTTAAATTGATATCAAAATTACAGAGGACTAGGTCAAGTGTTGTGTTGTGACTGAAAACGGAAATTCTTAACATCAAACAATTCAATAATATAGTCAATTATTGAATTGTTTGATGTTAAGAATTTCCGTAAAATATTTAAAACATGTGCCCTTATTATTCAGTGGCAAACTTTTGTTAAATACATTAGGCAAATTAAAATCACCTATGAGTATAAATTTTTTTATCAAGTAGATAAACCTCTAGAATAGATGTGAACGTTTCAAGGTCCTGGTATGTTACGTCTGGTGAAATATATACTATTCCTAAAAAAATATCAGTGGAATCGAAATAATATCTACAAAGGATAAAATCTATTAGAGGTGTTGCAGTTGCAATGTCACTTGTATTTGTTACGGAAAAGGATAAATGGTTCTTGACAGCAAGTAGAACTCCTCCACCTTTGGAACGATTTACCAAATGGAATTGACTGTCGGATCGAACAAAGTCAAACGTGTTAGGGAAAAGTTCTGCATTAAATACCGAGTTGTCCACTATGTTTCCGATAGGAGAATAATATCAGCATCCAAGTTACAGCACTTAGTGTAGAATTCATGGGTTTTGGATTTTAGGCCACGCACATTTTGGTAGAAAATATTGAGTGAGTTTGCTATCCTGTTGGACACATTTAGTTTTTCGAAGATGTAATGGTCGGTATGCCGTTCTTATATTTTATTGAAATATTCGTCTCGCCATTTTGATTACGATTGTCAAGTTCAGACTTTACGGTTTTATAATAATCTATTTGTTTTGGCGTTCGATCAAATGAGATGCTTAGTCGATTAAGTTCGGGATGACTTTCCTTGAGGTTGTAAAAGTTTTTTACAACTTTGTGAACTTTATCGATGGAACTAAGACGAAGTTTTTATCTTATTGTAACTTGACTTGTGTAAAACTTTTGTTATAACATCAATAAATTGAAATTGAAAAGTTTGATTGGGCGTTTGTTTCGTTTTGTATTGTCGAATTTGCCTAGGCGTTGGGGTTGAATCGGCGTCTCATTTAATTTTGTGAGTACCGTTGTTAAAAGTTCGGTGTCAAGATCAGATTGATAATTTTTAGAATTACCAGTTTCTTCAGAACCGTAAACTATGATGTTATGCGATCTCTTGGCTCTTTCAGTAATTTCGGCGATAGTTTCTTCCATGAACTTCGAAGGAAGATCAGTTGAGGAAACGCGTTTTAGTTGACCATTCTTGAGCTCATTAATTTCAGCTTTTAAATCATTAATTAATGTTATGAGCTTAGTGATCTGATGAACCCCTAGTTCACACTCGATACATACGTACTTAATTCTGCGCTTGGAGGTCTGGCGCAGTTCTAGACATTTTAATTCAGATGTACTTAACTCAGAGCATTATATGTGAACATTTCTGTTGCATCCATCACAAACGACAAATTTTTCTATAGATTCATCGATTGCCTTGTTACACCTGAGAGAGATCATTATTGAGAGTAGTCAATAGATTAATTAATATAAACAGAGGAATTAAAACAAGGATACTTTTACACCGATTGGGGCCGATCAATGGCGATTAACAATACAAACAAGAAGGCCGCGGATAGTCAGGTTTATATATGTGTGTGAAACAATAGGAATAGAAATAAACAGGTGTTTTTTATTTAAAGGGGTCACGACCGGAGAAAAAAATGTAAATGTACAATAACAAAAAAAGGTGCAATGAGTGTACAGAGAGTTTGGCCTTGAATTCAGCGTTGGTTAGAAACCAGAATTTGTGGTTAATATGCGAAACAAAAATTAAGTTTTTGCTAAGTACTTACAGTAGAGTTGATTTTTTCCATACACAACTATAATACGCACATTTAACTACTGAGTATGTTGCTTCTGGATAGAGTCGTTGCTTTATTTTAGAGTAAATGGAAATAAATTACAGACGCACCATACTGTCACTGTTGAATATACTTTGTATATTGATCAAGTAGTAATTTAGTTTTCATCATTGTCATGGTACTATTAAAAATTATTACAATAAATAAGTTGTTCTTTCATGCTCATTGCTTATTTTGCTAGGGCGTAGGTAAAGTATCGTACGTTTCTCGAGTGGTATGGCAATTACATACTTGCGGAATACTGCACTCGCCGCTGCGCGGCTCGTGCGTAACATGACCGCTCATATGTAATATGCTGCATACCACTCTCGTTAAGTAACATACTATAACATGCATTATGGTAGTTAACAATGTTTTACCTAATACAATTCAGTAGCAGCTCGTGAGAATTTTTATTGGTGTAGCTGCAGACAGAATTTTTCATTCAAGTATACATATCCCAATGCGCTTGTATTTTGAAGCATTCCTTCTCCTTTTCTTTAATAAGATCAATTTAAAGTTTCCAACGAGTGTTTCCAATTGTTGATTAAGTATGAGGTAAAATTTCGCTGTAAAAAATGCACAAAATATGCCTATCTTTTATGCCTCTAGAGTGACTTAACCCATAAAATCTATTATAATTACCATAACTTGATAAGGTGGTTAACTGGAAAATGTCTCACCTGAACAAAGATGAATGAAAATGAAGACCGGATCCTCACGGATATCTAAATAATAATAAATTGCCACTAGTGTCACAATTAATAGCAATTTGAGTGGAGAATTGTTATAAACGGTCAATTAATTAAAGCGTCCCATTTAATGAGAATTAATATCAATTTTTGTGGCATGGGGGCTTAATGGTCCTCCATACCGGATCCGTTCTAATTGATCAAACAACGAGAAGAGGCCGCGGAGAGGTGGCTAATCAAGCTAATTGATAGTGATTAATTCCCATAGAAATAGTAAATAGCGGAAGAGGGTCGCGCCGGCCTCGAGGGTTGAATTTTAAGTTCACCAATTGGACGTCCGGAATCATAATTCCAGGTTGGAAATTCCTGGACGCGGTCAATATAAAATCGGTCACGCCTGAAGGCGATATTTCCATGTATATTGAAACAGTTTCTCTGGACTCGTTTCTCCTCCCCCCGCTTTCAGAGAGTGCTGCTTTCAGGGAGTCACTGGATTATGCACTCCGCACACTCCCGCCTGTCACTCACTAATCCAGACAGTCGCACTTTGGCGACGTCGCCTGCATTTTTTATGGCCCCTCGCGTTTTCTCGTTTTTTTTTGCGCTCGGTCTCCTATTACCACATTAAATATTTACAGAGGAAACTGAAATTGGTAATACAACCCTGAAAATCATGTTTTTATTCCACTTCCCGTGTCTGGGATTAGAGTCGGAATCTGTGTTTCTTTGGGAACGGCACGGATGCGAGCATCTTCTCGTGTTCTAAAGTAATTTAAAAAAACAGCATAATTTATAATTTCTTTTTTGAAAGTTTTGACAAAAATAATTTTGATTGGGGGCGCGCGACCCGAGACAAATTTTTGGGCTTTTCTAAACTCGAAATTTTACTTCATGCGCCACGCGTACAATACACTGATTTGAGGTGAAGTTCAGAAACACACAAATACATCTTTAATCAGAGTAACAGGGAGTCAAATATTTAGTCTGTTATTAACGATGTTCAGTGTTAATAATAAATAATTAGGTTTTGAATATTATTGTTAAAACAACTGGTATTTATATATTAATGGTTGCAAAGAAATAATAAAATCAAATGTATTCTTAAAGAATTTGTATTCGTGATTTGAATAAACAGGATTCGAATCTTTGATTCGAATCATATTTATCTCTTACGAATCCTTTTTTCGAGTATTTGTGATTCGAATCATATTAGGTGATTCGGATTCGTGATTCGAATCCTTTTTACGAGGATTCGTCCCAGCTCAGTTAATAGAATTGGTATTGGTCATTCTAGGACTTTTCTTAAAATTAATCAATCAATATTTATTTTACTTTTGCCGCCATGATACAATATAAAAACATGAAGGAATTTGTGGATATGTACGTGGCTTGTTAATCTAATCTGTAAAACTAATACAATATAATAATAAAATAATACTGTTATATAATAAAAATAATTTTAATAGAAGTACACTATAATTTATCGCATATTTATTCAATAGCTTATTTTGTAATTAATTTATATTGAAAACGTTAAAAATGCAATAATATTTTTACTGAATTTGTAAAATTATTGACAATTTTGAAGAAACATGATTTTCGACAATTTAGGTTTTTAAAGTAAATTTTAATCATTCGAGGTTATTAAATGCTATTAATTGTCTACGTACTGGATGACTTTTACTCAAAAAACTACGATATAGACCGGTAAATTATTGGAAAACCGGTTTTGATTAACACATTTACTGAATTACCGGTAATTGAAGAAATCGATCCATTTTATAATATATTACAAACCTTGGGGAGGCCCGCAAAAATGTTTCAAAACTAGGCCGGCGGTGGCATCGATACGCCACTGGCTAGACTGTATAGTTTTAGTTGTTGAACAATTTGTCTTTTTAAACCATAATTGTTTGAGCTTGTGTTTGTTTGTCATCACTCTTATTTCTACTGGATCCCTAAGTCCTATCTCGTTTCCCAAATCTGTTTGAAATATTATACATCATCTTTATTCATATAAAACGTATATACTGTATATAGAAATGAATATAATAAATGAATTTGTTGATACATCCTTGTCTGGGCTATCGGCCAAAAGTCTTTCTGCCTGTTTGAAATATTTGTGGCAAAAATCATTTTTCTTAACTTGCTTTAGGTATTGGTGTCGAATATAAATGGCGTGTGTAACTTGTATTCATATTCGTACCAAAATGCTGCGTATCATTATTCTTAACTTTTTTTGATCAAACATTCTTCGAAAAACTTAGCAACCTTCCCCACAATCGTCAAAAATGACTTATGATGACCAAAACTATAGAAGAAAAAAGCATTTTCTCTGAGACC
Source organism: Philonthus cognatus (assembly GCA_932526585.2). Lineage (NCBI taxonomy): Eukaryota > Metazoa > Arthropoda > Insecta > Coleoptera > Staphylinidae > Philonthus > Philonthus cognatus. The sequence goes on along the minus strand of OW052245.1, from coordinate 80,549,132 downwards.
CAGCAAGAATTCAATCGACAGCCGGTGGGTGCAACAAAGAAGACCTCTCGGTCACACTTTACGGACTTACGATTCTAAATAATGATCGAATTGTCCACGGGTTACGCATTCAAGTGGCTGCGTCCATTCAAAACATTGTTCCCTCGAAAAGCTATATATCCATCTTTTTGCAGGTACCCTAACGCACCTTTCATTGCATTTAAATGAACTGAAGAGTGCAAAGGTATTCTGCGCTCTTGTAGTCAATGGGATTTTATGAAGAGGTACCTTTAAATAAATATTAAGGGGGCATTGTGTGCTGGGTGGTGTGTGGTCATTAAAAAGCTCTTTTTGGAGAATTTCGAGTGTTTGTGTATGAAATGTATGTCGAATGGTTTTGTGCGAGCCTATTGGTGACGGCATTCCAGCGGATCGAGGTAAGAGGTTCGGAGGTAGGAGAGGAGCTGACCCAGAGCGTACCGCTCGAACAGTACGATTCGTGCCATCGCGGCGTGCGCTTCTGACATACCGGTTAAGACGCTTCGCGTGTGGTGTTTGTGCTTTAAATTTAAAGTTGCGCATGTTTACAAGGGTGTTATGTTAGTGGATTCCGGCGACATGGGCAGACTCAGCAAGACCTCCTCGACGCCGGCCAGGCCCAGTTTCAGGGTGCACTACAGGAAGCTGGTGGACGAGTACAGCACCAGGTGCGACGCCCTCAAGTTCGTACCCTCGCTGCCGGATTACCTCTCGTACTGCTGCCACCAGTGCGGTCACACGCAGAAACTCCAGGTAAACCGCGTTTCTGAGGGTATTGTTTTTTGTGAAAAGAGCACGATGGAATGCGATCTCTGGTCTCTTGCTCTTCGGTTGGTGTATGCGCCATGTGGTGCGAGTCAACGACCCGCGCTCTCTCCTCTCCGGAGCCTTTCGAGCGGACCGAATCCCCGATACGGAATCGTAATCGCCCTCTTTCAATCAAACCCCATTCAAATGGTAACACGAAACGACCCCCCGTTTCCCCCCGAAGCACAATTAATCCCCGCGTAGCTCTTCTCGGGTTTAATTTTTCAAAGCGGCTCGCGGAACCTGTTACTGCCAAGGACGTCGCGTCTATTCACGGCGTCGTCGCCGTAGAATACCTTTTTAATCGTTCTGACCCAAATGCGGTAAAAATTGCAGGTGCACACGAGATTTAATCGTAAAACTGTAACATTACGCCGCGCATAGAAAGTCCACTTCATTGCCCGTTTCAACTTGGCTAATCAGCGCTCGGGAAATGATGTATAAATATTAAACAACACACATTTTCAACCCAGTTTAGGAGGATATCACGCAAATTGGATTTCTCCTCTGAATATCGGGCTCGGTTGCCTTGATTATGTTGTATATCCTTGATGTCGCTGCCTTTACTACTCATTAATGTACAGTTTTGTGGCCGTTAGATGGGTATTAAATAGTCATGCCATTTCCTGTTCTGCATTAAATATTAATTATTGTATTGATTAGCTTGGGATTCATTGTTGGAGAATTCAACAATATTAATCAATAATTATTAACAGAGTAAGGTAAGCTTCACACGAATTCATTGGTTTATACGCCTGGCATTCGTTGCTTGTTTAATTTCTCGTAGCGAAGCGGAGCGATCAAACGAAATTTTCAGGCTTTTATAAACTCGAAATTTTACTTCTTGCGTCACCCGTATAAATCACTGATCTATTGTGAAATTAAAATGATACTGCTAGATTTGTATTAAAAATATACTGCTTAAGCAGGATTCAAAATATACTAGTAAGCAAGAGTATTTTGAATTTCACAATATTTCAGTGTTTTATACGCGTGGCGCATGAAGTGAAATTTCGAGTTTAGAAAAGCCTGAAAATTTGGTTGGGTCGCGTAGCGCTACGCGCTACGCGACCAAACCAAATTTTCAGGCTTTTCTAAACTCGAAATTTCACTTCATGCTTAATCAGGGAGTGGAAACACTCGTTAGTAGCTTCAAATTTTATTCACAAAAAGTAATTCTTGCATTTTTTCGCTACATTTCGCTAAGTATTGTTCACCATCACATTTAAGCGTTATATATTTTTAACTTTACTGTAAATCAGTGTTTTATACGCGTGGCGCATGAAGTAAAATTTCGAGTTTAGAAAAGCCCCGTGAAAATTTGTCTCGGGTCGCTGCGCGACCCTCGACAAATTTTCTACGCGGGGCTTTTCTAAACTCGAAATTTTACTTCATGCTTAGTCTGGGAGTGGACAACACTCGTTCTTAGAAGTTTCAAATCAAAGGATTACTAAGTTTATTACCATTTTAGAAAGGCTACAGCTTGAAGGACCAATCATGGTCTTCAGAGACCGAAGGACTACAGGGATTTGAAGTTTTTTTACAAGAAAACAACGAATATCTGAAGGTTTACAGCATGGATTGTTTTCTTCATCCAATTTTAAAAAAATATCGAAGTTGGGTTGGTTTTCAGTGCATTTTTAACTTCACTTTAAATCAATCAGTGTTTTATACGTGTGGCGCATGAAGTAAAATTTCGAGTTTAGAAAAGCCCCGTGAAAATTTGTCTCGGGTCGCTGCGCGACCCTCGACAAATTTTCTACGCGGGGCTTTTCTAAACTCGAAATTTTACTTCATGCTTAGTCTGGGAGTGGACAACACTCGTTCTTAAAAGTTTCAAATTAAAGGATTACTAAGTGTATTACCATTTTAGAAAGGCTACAGCTCGAAGGACCAATCATGGTCTTCGGAGACCGAAGGACTACAGGGATTTGAAGTTTTTTTACAAGAAAACAACGAATACCTGAAGGTTTGAAAACTACCAATTTTGAAAAAATATCGAAGTTGGGTTGGTTTTCAGTGCATTTTTAACTTCACTTTAAATCAGTGTTTTATACGCGTGGCGCATGAAGTAAAATTTTGAGTTTAGAAAAGGCCCGTGAATTTAGTTTTAAAACCAAATTTTCAGGCTTTTCTAAACTCGAAATTTCACTTCATGCTTAATCAGGGAGTGGAAACACTCGTTAGTAGCTTCAAATTGAACTTATTGAAAAACAAATTCTCTCCAAATAATCGCTAAAATATGATTGAATATGTAATAAACTTCTAATGTTCTGAAATTTAATGCTAATGAGTTCAATTTGAAGCTACTAACGAGAGTTTTTACCCAGTGATATTTTGATAACTTTCTTTAATGGGCTAACCATTCTTCTATTCCGCTTATGAATGAAAAGTGGCAGAAATACAATGAGAAAATTATTTGATAAAAGGTAAAAGTCCTTTGATCAAATGATTTTCCCATTGTATTTCTGCCACTTTTCATTCATAAGCGGACTATTTGACAAATAGTTAAATATATTAATAAAAAACTGACATGTGCGATTTTAATTTGATAAAATAGGAACTTCATTTGACACATGGTAAACATCAAACGAAAAAACATAATCAAGAATGATGTACAAACGGATTTGTTTAGGTATTTAATATCGGGAGTTCTAATAAAAATTTGTATACGCCTTAAATTCTTTAGAACTTGTACTTTTATTTAACACAATAAAACGCTTTTAACTTTGTATAACACAATTTATTTTTATTTGACTGCAGTTTCGGCAAATTCAGCTTGCCATTATCAAACATGTTTGTTTGATAATGGCAAGCCGAAACTGCAGTCACATAAAAATAAATTGTGTTATACAAACAAAGTTAAAAGTGTTTTATTGTGTTAAATTAACATGTATAACGAAGTAGAAGCCTCCACAATTCAAAATATTGTACTTTTATTTGTTTCATCAAATTTGATCGAAAGATTTCTTCTTTAAAATTAACGTGTTGTGTCTTATAATGTAATCAAAATATTCATAGTAAAAAATACAGTTTAATTTGAATCTTTTCTACAAGCTATCGTGTAATCAAATTAGATTACATGATAGCTTATAGTAAATTTACTTGTTTAGTTTCTTGTAATTTAATTAAAAAAATCCTTGTAGACTCTCTTTTGACTCTTTTTGCTTATAACGCTAGATTGTTAGATGAGTGGTAGAGCAGGGCCGTGTTAAAAAATAATAATTAAACGAGAAAAACTAATAAAAGACAATTTAATAATCAAAATAATAATTGCAACAACGAAAACTCAATGGGTATTTATAAACAAACGTAATGAAAACAATGCGAATTCTAATCTAACTTAACTACTATCAATTTCGAAAATGTAAAAAACTGAACAGAAACAAAATGTTGGGCGCCACCTAGGTTTGAAATCCTAGGACGATAATTTGATCGTAAATTAACTTCCGTTTGCCTGAGACTTATCTTTTTTTTTTGTTGTTCTTGTTCCGGTCCCCAGTAGTGGAGACGCAACCGTCCTGATAGGCCAAATGTTGTGATAGCGGCAATTTTTCTTTGAAGCCTTTTTTTAACCAAGTCCCTGTCTGGTACAAATCCTGCAGGTTTTGGTAGAAATGTTTGACCGGAACGTAATACGACATGATAAAAAATTGTTGTAGTGATTAAAAAGAAATGTTTGTCGGGGTCTTGCTTTTAAATAAAAATAAAGGTAGACTTACCCCCAAGGCAATCGAACACAGCCTAAGAATATATATATTTTATTTTTCCTTAACGATATCGGCAGCGGCACGATAACACAGCGATAGCGAAAAAATATTTTTCGTGAGGACCTCTAGTCCGCCACATTCACCACAACGCCAGAAATGCCATCTTTCTTCGCCCGGCTCAGCTGAGCGCGCACGCAAAATTAAAAAAAAACTTTAACCGCACGGGTTTGAAACGTATGCAACTTGATAATACATTTTAATTTTTAAAATAGAAATATAATGTTACGTGCTTTCTCCTGACTCTTCTAATTTGATCAAAAGATTCCTTATAGATAATTGACCGTCTTTTAAATATCTTGTGGTGGAGGCGGTTACTTTGTGATACATTGTAAATATTTAAATAATTAACACTGATTACTTTTTTGTATTCACTGAATACAAAAAAGTAATCAGTGTTAATTATTTAAATATGACCGTCTTTTGTTCCTTCCAATTTTCTTAAAAGATTCCTTGTACAAAACTGAACATCCATTTACCTAGCCTCGCCACTTAAAAAAAACTAATAAACCAATGCAGCATAATGCACTCTTTATGCACTTTTTATTACCGTAGAAACTTTTGTTACACCCCTTTGGTTTAGCGACAAAAACGGGGGGGGGGCTGGTGGTACGGGTAGCCAGCCCTTCCACCTAGTATATACTAGCTAAATCGAAAAAAAACTATGCCTAAATTATACACTAATAGTGCACTTTCGAACGGTGTTAATGACAATTATCGCACCAACCCCAATTTCGAGAAAAAATAATTTCGAAATTTTTGCCGATTGCACAATGACATTTATTTATTTAATGATTAATATAATTTTCTTAAATAATAATCGAACTATGCACTTTCTGTGTACTATATAAAAAGGTCATAAGTAACTTTCACACAAACACCCTCCTCGAAAAAATAACTAGTTTCCATTTGGATTGATTGGGTTACTTGAAGATAATTATAACTTTGAATAAAATACTTAGAACCTTTCTTCGATACTTTATTTTGTCACGAAATGTACATTTCGGACACGAAGTGTTCATTATCAATGGCTTGATACAAATACGAAAGTTTCCATATTCTCACTTCCCCAAAATGAAAGATGTTAATAAAATTGTTAAAAGTTGATGGAATTCCATTAAAATACAGGGTGGCGACCAACCGGAAAACCTGGGAAAGTCAGGGAAAAGTCAGAAGATTTTATTCATCGGGAAGTCAGGGAAATTAGACCTTTTAAGCAAAAAGTCAGTGAATTTTTAAATAAATACATTTTTAAACAAATTGTTAGTTCTTGAACTAATAGAACTAACAATTTGTTTAAAAATGTATTTATTTAAAAATTCACTGACTTTTTGCTAAAAAGGTCTAATTTCCCTGACTTTTCCCACGAATTTAACACAAATTTAACACATCAAATAATACTAAACGAAATTAAAACCAAAATTGGTGATATCTCCATCGTAGCACTTTCCCCGTCATTTAAACAATTGATAATTGACAAATTAAACTTATTTTACGTGTTAATTAGTTAAAGACCATTTCACATTAAATCCGCGTTTTATGCGTGTGGCGCATGAAGTAAAATTTCGAGTTTAGAAAAGCCTAATTTGGCTTGGTCGCTTTGCTTCGCTACGCGACCAAGCCAAATTTTCAGGCTTTTCTAAACTCGAAATTTTACTTCATGCTTAATCGGGACGTGAAAAACACTTGCTTCATTGTTAAAACAATTGATAATTGATTATTGTTGTTTTATTGAGTGAGAAAGTTCTATGAGAATAAAACTTAATGTCAATTTTGATACAAGTTAAAGAAGAGGCAATCGTTTTTTTGCCATAATAGTGTAAATAGTGACAACAAACAATTCACACAGTAATGTCACAATAACGAAGGACATTCTATTTTATTCACGTAAAGTGGACATTTGAACTATAATAACAGTTGACATAAGTCAGCGCGAGCCGACATTAAACCAATCTTGCCAACTTGAACAGCGTTTAAATTAAACTATAATGAGATCGCCATGTCATTGTTTTTTTTTCTGACAGTTACGATACACATTTTGATAGTGGTGGCATATTTTAAAGTAACGAGTGTTTTCCACTCCCAGACTAAGCATGAAGTAAAATTTCGAGTTTAGAAAAGCCCCGCGTAGAAAATTTGTCGAGGGTCGCGCAGCGACCCGAGACAAATTTTCACGGGGCTTTTATAAACTCGAAATTTTACTTCATGCGCCACGCGTAAAAACACTGATTTAAAGTAAGTTAAAAATTCACTGAAAACCAACCCAACTTGGATATTTTTTCAAATTGGATGTTTTCTTTCCTATCCATGCTGTAAACCTTCAGATATTTATTGTTTTCTTGTAAAAAAAACTTCAAATCCCTGTAGTCCTTCGATCTCCGAAGACCATGATTGGTCCTTCGAGCTGTAGCCTTTCTAAAACAGTAATAAACTTAGTAATCCTTCAATATGAAACTTTTAAGAACGAGTGTTGTCCACTCCCAGACTAAGCATGAAGTAATATTTCGAGTTTAGAAAAGCCCCGCGTAGAAAATTTGTCGAGGGTCGCGTAGCGACCCGAGACAAATTTTCACGGGGCTTTTCTAAACTCGAAATTTTACTTCATGCGCCACGCGTATAAAACACTGATTTAAAATGAAGTTAAAAATGCACTGAAAACCAACCCAACTTCGATATTTTTTCAAAATTGAATGTTGTTTTTCCCATCCATGCTGTAAACCTTCAGATATTCGTGGTTTTCTTGTAAAAAAACTTCAAATCCCTGTAGTTATTCGGTCTCGGAAGACCATGATTGGTCCTTCGAGCTGTAGCCTTTCTAAAATGGTAATAAACTTAGTAATCCTTCAATTTGAAACTTTTAAGAACGAGTGTTATCCACTCCCAGTAAAATTTCGAGTTTAGAAAAGCCCAGAAAATTTGTCTCGGGTCGCTGCGCGACCCTCGACAAATTTTCACGGGGCTTTTCTAAACTCGAAATTTTACTTCATGCGCCACGCGTATAGAACACTGATTTACAGTAAAATTAAAAATATATGACGCTTAGATGTGATGGTGATCAATATTTAGCAAGATGTAGCGAAAAATGCAAGAATTACTTTTTTGTGAATAGAATTGAAATAATAATAATAAAAGTAGAATAAATTTAGTTTAAGCAATTTTTCAGTATTGTTGATATTTAAATCATCATATCTTTAACGGGGAAAGTGCTATCTATTATGGATACATCGCCATTTTCTCCTCTATATTTGGTTTGGTTATATGAAACTATTTAAGGAGTCAGGGAAAAAAATTTGGAATCAGAAAATAATGAGGAAAAAAGATCTGAAATCAGAAAAGAATCAGGGAAAAGACAGGGAAATTTAACATTTAAAATTAGTCGCCCCTATGAAATATTTTATAATAATGCATCCACTATGCACTATTGAACAACGTTAGAAGCAATTTTTACAGTCATTCCTTACTCGAAATATTAATTATTTTTTGATAATAGAACTTCCCTAAGATGAAATATATTTATATAATTGTTAAAAGTTATAATTTCATTAGCATATTTTATAGTAATGCACCCAGTATGCACTATCGAACAACGTTAGAAGCAATTTTTACAGTCATCCTCTATTTAAAAAAATCAATATTTTTTATTATGCATTATAGTGCATAGTAAATGTATTATTATAAAATATTTTATTTAAATTGCACCAACTTTTATAAACATCTTTTATTTTGGGGAATTTAGAGTATGGAAAATATTTAATTTTTTCGAGAAAGGTTTGTATTATATCAATCATTAACTATTTCATAAACACATGTCATTGTGCAAACGGCAAAAATAACGAAAATAATTTTTTCTCGAAATTGGGGTTAGTGCAAAAATTGTCATTAACACCTTTCAAAAGTGCATAATTTGGGCATAGTTTGGAGGCCAAAATTGAGTTTTATTAGAAGCTTTATCCAAATCAAAACAATAATTAGATTTCTTGTATAAAATTGACGTTTTATGTCTTATCAGTTGATCAAGTGTTTATTGTAGAAAAAAAGACTTTCATTTGACTCTTCTAATTGATCACAAGATTTGTAGAAATTTGTCTTGATTCGGTACCTCAAATTTGATCAAAACATTCCTTTCTTTTGTTTCTTCTTATTTTATTTCTCCCGACTCTTCTAATTTGATCACATAATGATTCCTTATAGATCATTGGCCGTCTTTTGTTTCTTCCAATTTTCTTAAAAGATTCCTTGTAGAAAATTGAGATTTATTACAAGCTTGACGTTTTATGTCTTATAATTTGATTAAAATGTTGATTGTAGAAAATAGACTTCATTTGACTCTAGTAATTTGATCACAAGATTTATTGTAGAAAATTGACATGATTCGTTTCTTGTAATTTGATTTAAAGATTCCTTGTAGATAATTGACTCTTTTTTATTTCTTTTAATTTGATTACTCCTGACTGTTTTTTTGAAGTGAGGGGGCTAGATAAATGGAGGCCAAAATTGATGTTTATTGAAAGCTTTATCCAAAACAAAACAATAATTAGATTTCTTGTATAAAATTGACGTTGTATGTCTTATCATTTGATCAAAGCGTTGATTGTAGAAAAAATACTTTCATTTGATTCTTCTAATTGATCACAAGATTTCTTGTAGAAATTTGTCTTGATTTGAAGATTCCTTGTAGATAATTAATTGTTTTGTATTTCTTCTAATTTGATTACTCCTGACTCTTCTAATTTTATCATAAGATTCCTTATAGACAATTGAAAATGTTGTTTTTTTTTTCAATTTTCTTAAAAGATTCCTTACTATGGAAAATTGACTTTTATTAGGAGCTTTATCCAAAACAGAACGTCAATTATACACAAGAAAACTTTTCATCAAGTTAGAAGCAAATAAACTGCTGTTAATAACACAGGCCAACAAATAATTTGTGATTTGGATTTGTTCGTTTTTTTTGAAGTTTTAATGGCTAATCTAATAAAGAACCAACATTTTTTGTTTCCATCACGCACATTTTTTTAATAAATTTACTAGGTGTCATATTTATGGTTTTTTAAATTATTGCGCATAAAAAATAAATGAAAAATGAAATTAAAGCTGTTCTCTTGCACAATGGGAATGTTTTTTCATCGGTACCGGTTGCCCATCATGTGCAAATGACGGAAAGCTTATCAACGGGAGGGAAGGTACCCCACGCTGATTACCAAATAGCTCAGGTTGGTTGAGTTAGAGAGAGATGAGCAACTAACTTTTGAAACACGTATGCTGTTTTAAATTATTTATTTTAAAACAAAATAAAACAAATAAAAAAAAACATTAAAACAACAAACAGAATAAGAACAAAAGAACCACAGTGCACGAGTTACAGAGCAGACTTGGTGTGGCGTCGGCGTCGCGATCGGGATTTCTACTAGCCCAGCGGTGGCGTCTGGCTAGTGGTGGCTTCCGGATGGAGGCGGCGTCCAATTACCAAAACGGCGTCTCGGTGTGAGACGGCGTCGGTGGGGTGGTGCATCTGGCTGGATCCGGAGGCAGCAACAAACACTACGCTCGTAGTGCGGGACGTCAGGAACGACGGCGAAACGGCTGGCGTTGGCGTCGGGCAAAGTTTCCTGGCGTCGGTGGGTTGCTGGCCTGGCCTGGATCCGGGCGGAAGCAACGAACGCTGCACTGGAGCGTCGTTGTGGCGTCGAGGCGACTGCGCTGGCAATCGGATTCTCGGCGTCCTGGTCCAAGAACAGGAACGACGGCAGGGACGGCTAACGTCGGCGTCGATTGTTTCCTGTTGTTGGAATCTTCTTCTGGCGGCAGGAACGACGGCTAGGACGTCTGGCGTCGGCGTCGGTCAGAACTTCCTGGCTCAGAAAGAAGAGTTGAGGAATGGTAGTTCCTCCTGAATCCACATGCTGCCCCTGTACAGCACAAGAGTGGACTGGCTTCCTGGATGCCGTCCCCCGGTATTTATGTCACGAAAAATGGCTTGGAGAAGGGATGATTTTGAGGACTACGTGACCGTTGGCAAAGAATTCGCTAGAAAGTAATTATTGCAGACAACATAATTACTTCCAGCGAACCCTCAAATCCAAACAACCGTTAAGCTGCAATTTGAAAGAAGTATAGAAATTTATAATCTCTATTCTTTCAAATTGCAACGGTGGTCATTAGTCCTCTCCCTTAATTGCCGATTTCGAAAAACCCCGAGGGACAATCCGCCACACCTGCCCAGGTAGATAGTGGCCCGGGCACGGTTTAAACCGCCCGAGATAATCCTTTGGACCGGTCAATTAGTTAATTGCTGGGTACGAACTCATTTTAAATAAAGGAAGAATTGTAAATAATATTTACAATTCTTGTTGCCGGAGATTAAAATAATCCCCGGTAACAAGCTAAGAAAATCCTAAAGTAATGCTTAAACAAATCAAATATGATCATAGTTGGAAAATTTGTGGAGATTTGAAAATTGTGGGACTTCTACTAGGAGAGCAGTCAGGGTATGCAAAGTACCCATGTTTTTTTGTGTGAGTGGGACAGTCGAAGTAGACATCAACATTGGAAGAAAAAGGACTGGATAAGAAGAGATAATTCAACTTTCGGATCAAAAAATGTTCTGCACGAAAGCCTTGTTGGTCCACAAAAAATCTTGTTACCTTTACTGCATATTAAACTAGAATTAATGAAACAATACGTTCAAGCTTTAAAAAAAGATGGGGACTGCTTCAAATACCTTTGTAGGCAATTTCCTGCTATCTCAGATGCAAAATTAAAGGCAGGAGTTAATGTCGGTCCTCAAATAAGGAGATAAACGAAAGATCAATAATTTGTTAATACCATGACCGAAACTGAGAAAGATGCATGGATTTTATCTGCTAATGTTATTGAAGGAAACAACAAGGATCCTAACTACAAGGAAATTGTGAAAAACATGCTACAGAAATTTATGGAATTGGGATGTAATATGAGCATAAAATTTACTTTTTACACTCGCATCTTGATTACTTCCCCGAAAATCTTGGTGATGTGAGTAAGGAGCAAGGTGAGAGGTTCCACCAAGACATGAAAGAAATGGAACGCAGGTATCAAGGTCGGTGGAATATTTCAATAATGGCTGATTACTGCTGGTTAATAAAAAAGGATAATCCGGCACTGGAATACAGAAAAAAATTCACTAAACGAAGGTTTTCATCCAAGGTAAAAAGATCTTCTGGAAAGAAAAGAAATTAAAGATTTTTTAGGACTTTTTTCAATTTAGTTTACTAATTGTAATTTGTTTTTATCTCTGTATCAATAAAAGTAGCGTTTATTTTGACCAAATTATTTATTAATTTATTTTCAACATTAATAAAATCCTTACGTGACAGCGCAAATTGACACTCGGATTTGAATTCAGCAGATCAAAAGTATACAAAATCTGATGTCAGATCGAAATCAACTTAAAAAAAGTCAAAATTTGTTTGCATGTGTAATTGACTCTTTTTTATTTCTTCTAATTTAATTACTCCTGACTCTTATAATTTTATCATAAGATTCCTTCAAAAAATTGATAGAAACAGCATTTTCTACGGTCAATTGTCTAGACCGTAAAAGAATTTGTTTCTTTCAATTTTCTTATGAGATTCCATACTGTAGAAAATTGGCTATTATTACTAGCTTTATCCAAAACAAATCGTCAATTATACACAAGGCAACTTTTCATCAAGTTAGAAGAAAACAAACTGCTATTAATAATTTGTGAATATATTTTTGTTTTATTACATTGAGGTAATTTACTTTTTCAGAGCAATCAACTTTGATCCAGTAAATATCTCTCAAAATTAATATATACCTCCTCATAAAGTTACAGAAATTAATAACGCATTGTTTATATCGTCGCTTATTAATATTCGCGAGAGGAAGCAATAATACCCATCGCGCAAAAATTAATAGCATGCGCAATTAGCCGACATCTGAGGGAAATGCCGGAGAGGCAACAAATTGCGCACAGCTGCGCAATCGATAAATCACGGCCTAATGAAAGGAATAAGTGAGTGGCTCCGTGTTCTTGCATTTTGCACATTCCTCAGTAGATTGTTGCTCTTGATATACTCGCGAGTGTACGTCTGTGGATCTTTCAAGACCTATTAATAAGCACGACCCACAACTATTGGCCTATTTACATTCAAGAAAGTGGAATTGTTGATTTCATTACTTAAATGGAAGTAAATGGTACGAGTGTGTTACAGCTGGTGTGATTAAATTCGCAGTTGAGTTAATTTTCGTGGATGTATGAGGAAAATTAATTAAACTTGACTTGATTTAATGGTGTTTCATTTCTGTAATAAATAACAATAGTCGCATAAATGACAACTGCTGTTGGATTTTCAAGAGAATATGTAAACGCTGTAATGTACGAAAGGTGTTGTTGGCCATTACGGTTCTTTTATATATTTTAGATTTCCTGTAGTTGTCGTTGAAGACGCGATTTAGTCAACTAGGGTCCAATCAGAGAGATTCAAAGTTTATGGTTCTACTTGGTATTTAATTTGATACTTAATAAATGAATTTACAGATTGAAACATGCTTAGATTTAAGACTTAGAGTTCGAAGATTCAGAGTTTAAGATTTAATATAGAGATTTAGAATTGACTGTCTTGATCAACTGCCAAAGTAGAAGTGTTCTCCTCAACACCAGAACAGCTCCATTTCTTTAGTGATAAGATAAGACACTGATTATGTGTACGCATAACATGGAATAATAAAACGAGATTATAATTACTAAGAAAAGATTTGGAATGTGAATAATATTGCGGACTATTTGCTATTTCCAATATTATCTGTACGAGGAGATAATATTATATACAGAGTTACTCATAAACACATTAAATATAAATTAAACTAAGAGAAACATTACAACGCGACCAATCCACATTGTCAGGGTTTTCTAAATTTCGAGTTTACTTCATTTTCCAATCCCAGATTAGCCATGAAGTAAAATTTCGAGTTGAGAGAAGCCTGAAAATTTTATTTACTTCATGCTTAATCAAAAAGTGAAAAACACGTGTTAGGTAAAATCTGAGCTGGGCAGGGTTCGAATGCTGAATTCGAATCCTTTTAGAGGATTCAAAAAAGGCACTCGAATACTTTAGTTCAACTGGATTCGTGATCCGAATTCGTTACATTTTTTTAAGAGGATTCGTATTTGAATCCAAATATGGGTGCTTCGAATCCTTATAAAAGGATTCGAATATTTATAAGAGGATTCAAATATTATAAAAGGATTCAAATATTTATAAAAGGATTCGATTATTTATAAAAGGATTTGATTATTTATAAAAGGATTCGATTATTTTTAAAAGAATTCTAAAATTTATGAAACGATTTGAATACTTACAAAAGGATTTGAATCGTCAAATATGATTCGAATTAATTGTGAGGATTAACATGAAAATGTCTTTTGTGTGTTTCTAAATTTCTCGTTAAATCACTGTTTTATACGCGTGGCGCATGAAGTAAAATTTCGAGTTTAGAAAAGCCCGAAAATTTGTCTCGGGTCGCTGCGCGACCCTCGACAAATTTTCACGGGGCTTTTCTATACTCGAAATTTTACTTCATGCTTAGTCTAGGAGTGGAAACGCTCGTTCGAAACTTCAAACTGAATGCTTTGATAAGAACATTAAATGAATGAGAATGTTTTTAAAGATAATAATCTAGTTTTCAAAATTTGGTTTAATATTATTTCAAGTAAAACTGACATGACAGCCACAATCTGAAATGTTAAATTTCTCTGATTCAAGATTTTTTTCCCTCGCCTTTTAATATAACTTTCTTCTGTGGGAAACCACCATTATGTTAAATTGTTTTCATTGTTTTTGTCAATATTTAAGTTAATTTTATAAATTTATACGTATTTTGTAATTTGCCTGCTGATTTTGATAAATTTAATAATATCATATGGCTTTTTTGTTAGTGTTTTGGTCAATTTGAATATAATTCTATGACTTTTCTCTGACTTTCCCCGTTTTAATGATATTCAGTGAATTTTTTATTTATGTAATTTTCAGGCATTCGTCAATTTTATAATGGAGTTCAATTTGAAGTTATGAACGAGTGTTTCCACTCCCAGGCTAAGCATGAAGTAAAATTTCGAGTTTAGAAAAGCCCCGTGAAAATTTGTCGAGGGTCGCGCAGCGACCCGAGACAAATTTTCGGGCTTTTCTAAACTCGAAATTTTACTTCATGCGCCACGCGTACAAAACACTGATTTGAAGTGAAGTTCAGAAACACACAAATACATCTTTAATCAAAGTAACAGGGAATCAGATATTTAGTCTGCTATCAGTGTTAATAATAAATAATTAGGTTTTGAATATTTTTGTTAAAACAACTGGTTACAATATTTATATATTAATGGTTGCAAAAAAATATAAATAATTTTATAAATATTTATAAATAATTAGATATGAAAAAATCTCACATCAATTAATTTATGAAATGTTTACATGACTAATACCTGTGTTTACTATAATTTCACACCGCCTTTGGAATTCAGACACTTGACTCGACCTATTTAAAAAAAAATATTATGTTTGTGTTAAAAATTCCTTAGAGTGATAGATAGTCGCTTTTAGATAGTGGCCTTGTTTACAAACACTCGATATGGACAGATTGAATATAAATAGGTAATTGGAATTCCAATGTTTAATTTTAGAAGATTTTCTCGCGGTACAATTAGGGTTGCCAGATTTTTCGCTCTTAAAACCGGGATAATGATCAGCAAAAAACAATGTAATGTGCCCATCATAGTATAGTACTTTACCCGTCATGCGATCATCTAAAATTAAAAAAAAAAATTCTGCATGAATAATCTTTCATATTTCAAATTTAGTTTTGCTACATTATCAGTTTCGTATATTTTTCTATCAATAATTGTCTTTTGCCTTTGGTATTACAAGGAAAGGGGAGAATATTAAGAGCAGGAATATATTACTTTTATTATTGCTGTTTTTTTTCGAATCGGTTAAATGTGCAATAAAACAATTGAAAGAATATAAAACTACAAAAACCATTTATTACAAGAGTTAATCAAAGACTATAGCAAAATTGGAATAGTGTTATTAATATTTTATTTAATTGATGAGGCGGATACATGATGAAACTCCATAATACTATTTGAAATAAAACAACACAGTTGGGAGGGTTTCACTTTAATTGTTGAACACTGCAACATGTTTCACCACACAGTGGCTTCATCAGGCAGATGAAATAATGATTTTACAAAGTACAGGTAAGAGCTTATATACTAACTAGTATATAAGCTCTTACCTGTACTTTGTAAAATCATTATTTCATCTGCCTGATGAAGCCACTGTGTGGTGAAACATGTTGCAGTGTTCAACAATTAAAGTGAAACCCTCCCAACTGTGTTGTTTTATTTCAAATAATATTTTATTGCAGAACCATTGGCTGCCACAACACTTTCTATTCTGTTTGACAAAATTATACTTGACAATAATTTTTAAAAGCTGTCAAATTTAGTTACGACGAACGACTATGATGCAAGGTGTACGTTACACCAATAAATGTTAGCGTTCAGGTTTGGGTTGCGCCGACTGTACAT
The DNA here is from genome assembly GCA_932526585.2 of Philonthus cognatus. Lineage (NCBI taxonomy): Eukaryota > Metazoa > Arthropoda > Insecta > Coleoptera > Staphylinidae > Philonthus > Philonthus cognatus. The sequence continues at coordinate 80,532,950 of OW052245.1, read as the reverse complement.
ATTATAATTAACCATAGTTTTAAGGTATCAAGTACGTTCAGTATTAAATTGTAGTGGCAATAATCAGCAAAATCTAGTCAAATGTGACAACTAGTTTAAGACAAAGGGAGTACATATTATAATTAACCATAATTTTAAGGTATCAAGTTTTGTATTTTCTTTTATAATGAAAATCCGCACCGTTTCTTGACTTTTCTGCATCTATGCTAAGAGACTAAGAGTTCTGGAACATTTATGAATATTGTTCCATCATTTTGGTTTACCGAAATAATAATAGTAATAAAATTATTAACATGTTTAAAAATTATAATTTCCCCTTTTCATACCTTGCTTAAAAGTTCAATTTGAAGCTTTAAACAAGTGTTTTCCACTCCCAGACTAAGCATGAAGTAAAATTTCGAGTTTAGAAAAGCCCCGTGAAAATTTGTCGAGGGTCGCGCAGCGACCCGAGACAAATTTTCTGGGCTTTTCTAAACTCGAAATTTTACTTCATGCGCCACGCGTTAAAAACACTAAAATATTATGAACTTTATGTATATTTGAACCTCACTTGAAATCAGTGTTTTCTACGCGTGACGCATGAAGTAAAACACAAACTATTATTTTAATTACACTTAACACTAACACAAAGTCTTATTTTAATAACACTTATTTTTAACACTAAATATTAAATATTCTATCTGTGAAAGTACAGCGAAACCGGAAAGAGAGGTTATGATAGACTCAAAAACGTAACCATTGTTCTCTCTCGCACGAACTACGGTCTGCGGGGAAAGGGGTAGGGAAAAACTTGGAAAGATACAATTCTTTCATACCTTGTAACACATATGTGTTCATATGTGTTACGCCTATCAACGTACCTTGGATATAGTCAGAAATGTTCAGTATTCCTCAGCACTGGGTTGGGACCACGGAACACTCAGGAAGCGACAACCCATGTCCCGCACCAAAACGGTTCGAAGCTTCATCTAGTATAGTCGCCTGAAATATCACTAATGCTGATACAGGTATTTTAAAAGACAAAATTATGTCAGACTTGTAATACTAGACCCATAAATGTACGACCGTTTTTTTCAGTCCAAATAACTCAAGCAATCTTCCCAAAAGTCTTTCCAATGTGAGGTAAATAAATCACCTTAAACATCCTCGATTCACTTCCCAAAAAAAACCCTGCGTTACTTCTGTTTTATAACCATTAAACACAGCCTTGGGTTAATTTTGGAATTTAATTGGACCGCGCGGGTCGTTTGAAGTAATACACGTGTTCTCTTTCGGGCGAAAGCAGTAATCTTCACGTGAAGAGCGAGAGGAGATGCAGACAGATGAAATCCAGCAGCTGCTCCTGTCCTCACCGGCAGCGATAGTGGCACCGGTCCTGATTTCGATTAAATTTTCCATAAAAAAACAAACAGAAAAATGAAGAAGGAAGACGAAATGTGCATTAAGCGTATCACGAGAAATCCGTACAGAAGAGACACGGTGGGTTCTCATTTGCATGCAAGAATGTTGCATCTCTTAAAGGTTTGTTAAAATGTATTTTGTATAAAGCAGGTGTTAACGAATGTCGTTTTTTTTTTGCACATCTGCTAAAGCTTCGCTTTGGGTTAAGAAATTTGGATGAAGTTATGGAAAAAGTAATGAAGTAGAAAGGCTTGTAAGGTAAGACCTTTGGAATTCCCTGATATTAATTAAATGCCCTTATTGCCCAATACAACTCAAAACTCTATATACTCCCCAACAAATCTGTTGGTTGATGTACAAATAATTTTTAGTAATGGGATTAGGCCGAAACTAGTAGAAAATAATATATACAGAGAGTTTTATGTAACACCGAACATTTTCATAACAAGAATATTTCTTTTAAGTTTACATATGCATTTCGTTGTACATTTTCCGACGCTCGGTTTACTAAGAGAATTCAATTAGAAATTTAAACGAGTGTTTTCCACTCCCAGGCTAAGCATGAAGTAAAATTTCGAGTTTAGGAAAGCCTGAAAATTTAGTTTGGTCGCGTAGCGCGAAGTGCGAAGCGGCCAAACCAAATTTTCAGGCTTTTCTAAACTTGAAATTTTACTTCATGCGCCACCGGTACAAAACACTGACATATTACGAAGCTTAAAACACACCGCTAAACTTCACATTGAATCAGTGTTCTGTACCGGTGGCGCATGAAGTAAAATTTCGAGTTTAGAAAAGCCTGAAAATTTGGTTTGGCCGCTCCGCGCTTCGCGCTACGCGACCAAACCAAATTTTCAGGCTTTTCTAAACTCGAAATTTTACTTCATGCTTAGCCTGGGAGTGGAAAACACTTGTTTAAAGCTTTAAATTGAATTCTCTTGATAAACCGAGCGTCGGAAAATGTACAACGTATGCATATGTATACTTAAAAAAAATATTCTCGTTATGAAAATGTTCGGTGTTACATAAAACTCTCTGTATATAAGTAAAACAAAACCAAGTGAATTTAATTTACAAACCAATACCGATCAGAAGTTGGCCACGACTATCCAGCCACGGATTTTGGCGCCTCCACCATAACGCAAATTTCAATGAATAATAAATTTATATTATTCATCAGCAACCACAGTTTATTGTTTGCAACAATTATATTCCAGAATATTACGTATTTGCAGTTTTTGTTAAAAATATAAGAGAAAATTAGTACTTGAAGTCAGTTCATGTATCCATACGTTTTTAAAAAATTCATAACTTCAATTGGCAAAGAAAAACATATAATTTCTCATCGAATATGAACTAAGCATACTCTAAATAACAACATTAAGCAATTTGATTAAAAGTGCACGCTCAAATTAAGACTTGGTGCGACTTTAAAACTGACATATAGTCCCAGACACGGATCGGACGCACTGTTTTAAAAAATTCATAACTTAAATTGGCAAAGAAAAACATATAATTTCTCATCGAATATGAACTAAGCATACTCTAATTAACAATATTAAGCGATTTGTTTAGAGATGCACGCTTAAATTAAGACTTGGTGTGACTTTAAAACTGACATATATTCCCAGCAACAGATCGGACGCGCTGTTTTAAAAAATTCATAACTCCAATTGGCAAAGAAAAGCATATAATTTCTCATCGGATATGAACTAAGCATACTCTAATTAACAATATTAAGCGATTTGTTTAGAGATGCACGCTTAAATTAAGACTTGGTGTGACTTTAAAACTGACATATATTCCCAGCAACAGATCGGACGCGCTGTTTTAAAAATTCATAACTTCAATTGGCAAAGAAAAACATATAATTTCTCATCGGATATGAACTAAGCATACTCTAATTAACAATATTAAGCGATTTGTTTAGAGATGCACGCTTAAATTGAGACTTGGTGCGAATTTAAAACCCAGCCACGGATCGGACGCACTATTTTAAAAAAAATCATTACTTCAATTGGCAAAGAAAAAACATATAATTTCTCATCGGATATGAACTAAGCATACTCTAATTAACTATAGTAAGCGATTTGTTTAGAGATGCACGCTAAAATTAAGACTTGGTGCGAATTGAAAACTGACATATATTCCCAGCCACGGATCGGACGCACTGTTTTAAAAAAATCATAACTTCAATTGGGAAAGAAAAACATATAATTTCTTATCGGATATGAACTAAGCATACTCTAATTAACAATATTAAGCGATTTGTTTAGAGATGCACGCTTAAATTAAGACTTGGTGTGACTTTAAAACTGACATATATTCCCAGCAACAGATCGGACGCGCTGTTTTAAAAATTCATAACTTCAATTGGCAAAGAAAAACATATAATTTCTCATCGGATATGAACTAAGCATACTCTAATTAACAATATTAAGCGATTTGTTTAGAGATGCACGCTTAAATTGAGACTTGGTGCGAATTTAAAACCCAGCCACGGATCGGACGCACTATTTTAAAAAAAATCATTACTTCAATTGGCAAAGAAAAAACATATAATTTCTCATCGGATATGAACTAAGCATACTCTAATTAACTATAGTAAGCGATTTGTTTAGAGATGCACGCTAAAATTAAGACTTGGTGCGACTTGAAAACTGACATATATTCCCAGCCACGGATCGGACGCACTGTTTTAAAAAAATCATAACTTCAATTGGGAAAGAAAAACATATAATTTCTCATCGGATATGAACTAAGCATACTCTAATTAACAATATTAAGCGATTTGTTTAGAGATGCACGCTTAAATTGAGACTTGGTGCGAATTTAAAACTGGCATATATTCCCAGCCACGGATCGGACGCACTATTTTAAAAAAATCATTACTTCAATTGGCAAAAAAAACATATAATTTCTCATCGGATATGAACTAAGCATACTCTAATTAACAATATTAAGCAATTTTTTTAGAGATGCACGCTAAAATTAAGACTTGGTGCAACTTGAAAACTGACATATATTCCCAGAAACGGATCGAACGCACTGTTTTAAAAAATTCATAACTTCAATTGGCAAACAAAAACATGTAGTTTCTCATCGGGTATGAAATAAGCATACTCTAATTAACAATATTAAGCGATTTGTTTAGAGATGCACGCTAAAATTAAGACTTGGTGCGACTTTAAAACTGACATATATTCCCAGACACGGATCGGACGCAATGCTTTAAAAAAAATCATAACTTCAATTGGCAAAGAAAAATATATAATTTCTCATCGGATATGAACTAAGCATACTCTAATTAACAATATTAAGCGATTTGTTTAGAGATGCACGCTAAAATTAAGACTTGGTCCGACTTGAAAACTGACATATATTCCCAGCAACGGATCGGACGCACTGTTTAAAAAAATTCATAACTTCAATTGGCAAACAAAAACATATAGTTTCTCATCGGGTATGAACTAAGCATACTCTAATTAACAATATTAAGCGATTTGTTTAAAGATGCACGCTAAAATTAAGACTTGGTGCGACTTTAAAACTGACATATATTCACAGCCACGGATCGGACGCAATGTTTTAAAAAAATCATAACTTCAATTGGCAAAGATAAACATATAATTTCTCATCGGATATGAACTAAGCATACTCTAATTAACAATATTAATTGATTTGTTTAGAGATGCACCCTTAAATTAAGACTTGGAGCGACTTTAAAACTGACATATATTTTTGTAGGTTAAGGTCTGAACCCAAGAGAGTGACTTGGGTTTACATAAACTAGTGCAGCACATTTTACATTTTTTGCTCTAAATCTGTTTGTTAGATGAACTGGACGCCTACAATTGTAAATGTGAAGTTACACTAACTTGAACTATGACGTTACAAACTTGAACTCAGTTCAACTTAGTGCAGTACAAACGAACGAAAGTTTTGTACTGGTATTTTTATATTTTCTTAAAAGTGCACACACCAAAATATTTATTCACTACACAAATCAAAAAAACATACATGTGTTTTCCATTTATAAAGAATAGAGTTTTGTTGTACTCTTTATTTGTTTTACGTTCTATTCTGGGTGTGTGATTTCAGTGAAGTAATTATCCAAGTTTAACACATGTGATGTTTTATTTGAGACTTATAAATTTGATTTTAACAAATATATTGATTGTTAGTTACGTGAAGATCAAATTAATTTAACGAATAAAGCACTAATAACCTTTCTTCACACTTTTATTTGAATTACCAAATGTATATTTCGGACACAAAGTGGCCCTTATGAATGGATTAACACTGTGGTAAAAAAACAACAATAATATTAAAGTTGCATATGAAATTACAGAGTTTTCATGCCATTTTCATGCGAGGCCAAATAATATATAGGGAATTTTTCTTTTAGGTAAACATGTGCATAAGCTGCACATTTGTTGTTTTTTAAAAGATTTCAATTTGAAGCTTTAAACGAGTGTTTTCCACTCCCAGACTAAGCATGAAGTAAAATTTCGAGTTTAGAAAAGCCCCGTGAAAATTTGTCGAGGGTCGCGCAGCGACCCGAGACAAATTTTCTGGGCTTTTCTAAACTCGAAATTTTACTTCATGCGCCACGCGTATAAAACACTGATTTCAAGTGAGTTTCAAATATACATACCATTGCTAATGGTCACTTTGTGTCCGAAATGTACATTTGGTAATTCAAATAAAAGTGTGAAGAAAGGTTATTAGTGCTTTATTCGTTAAATTGATTTTAACAGTTAGTTTGCTTTATAATTTAGAATATAAATTAAGACTTTTGAATTTGTGATTGTTTCTAACCTTCTCCTTTGAAATCTAGAAACTAACTCCTCTTAAATATAGTGCGGATGCGCATAATGCTGGACAAAGAACTAGATAAGATAAGATAAATGACTATTGATGGAAAATTAGAAAGTTTAAAAACAGGAATTAAATGTTTGCTGTTGCCAGTATTATCTGCGTTCGCTCGTAATTATAAAATAAACATAAACACAATACAGCGTGTAAACGAACTACTGTACAGGCTCTCTACCACATAAGGGGCAGCGTTTAAATAAACAATACCTGCATTTGAAATTACCATACCTTTAGTAGATAGCTCACAAATAATTATTAAAAATAATTAATAATAAAAATCCAATATTTTTTTCCGATTTTATTTTTGCTGCAATTGGTGTCAAAATATTTTGTGTATACGCCCTTAAGAGGATGTACATTAGTTCGATTACACGCTGTATACATAAATGAAGAGATATGAATATAACAGATAAATAAGATAATCGAAAATATATAATAAAACAGAACATTGAAATAATAATACAATAATAAAAACATTAATGTAATACATTAGTACATTACAAGTATTTTGAAATAAAATTCTCGTCTTTCTATAAAATTGTAGTATATTTACAGTAAATTGAATGTGGAGGTCAACAAGTACCACAATCATGAATCCTTTCATTTGAAAAGAAAAGAGGATGTACATTAGTTCGATTACACGCTGTATACATAAATGAAGAGATATGAATATAACAGATAAATAAGATAATCGAAAATATATAATAAAACAGAACATTGAAATAATAATACAATAATAAAGACATTAATATAATACATTAGTACATTACAATTATTTTGAAATAAAATTCTCGTCTTTCTATAAAATTGTAGTATACTTACAGTAAATTGAATGTGGAGGTCAACAAGTACCACAATCATGAATCCTTTCATTTGAAAAGACTACCTATGCACCAATACGATAATTACAATCCCCCAAAGGTCGTATTTTAATCTCTTTGAGCCTTCAGCAAAAATTCCTGCTTTACAGCCTATTCTTCGAAGGCATCGCACATCACTTTCGTTCCCGGCTGCCGACGCATCAGCTACGCACAAAACGAAAGGCAGGCAGGCAGACAAATGGACAAATCCTTCATGAATTACGGCCCATTAATCGGCTGAGCCGACTTTCACTCTCATGCCCAAATCGAGAAAACACCTATCTCCCAGACTTATCGCGTTTAATCATTCATCGCGTACCCGGAGCGGAAATGGATAATAATTAATTGGACATTTTTATACTTAACGTGCAATTCACGCTTGCCGAGTGCAATAAATAAATCAAGTATGTATAGTGGAACCGGTTGAGCTACTGTATTTAGTTTATTTAAGAGAGTAGTTGAAATGGCGTGTGTTGCTCAAGGTGGAATTCCATTCGATGTGTTTTTGTAAGTTTTTAATTAACCTGAAGCTGATTTATGCAAACAGTTTTTTTAGCTGGTATTTAATGCGCAGGTGAACTTTTATCGCATTCGTATGATAATTGGTTGAAGTAACTATTTTTTTAATGAAGAGTGAGATATATGGATTATAAAGACGTGGGCATTTTGTTAGTCAGCATGACGTAAACTATTCTCAGTGATGCGCAATGGACTTAATTTTACAGTTCAACGGTAACGTGACCGCCAGTCTAAGGTGTCAAATTGTTTAGAGGGAATGGCAAAGCTATACTGATGAGAGATAAATCACGAAACGCGTCTATAGATGGCCTGATTAATTTGACCCAAATTGTTACATTTGCAGTAGGTTACTGTATGTAACAGTAAACACTTGTTGTATAATTCAATGTCCGTCGGGGTATTAGCCCGGGAAGTAGTTGATTCAATGAATGTTTGATATAGTCTTTGTAAGACTAACTTGTTGTAGATTGCGAAAAGAATCGCACTTTTAATGTTTGAAGTATTTTGCAACCAAGAATTGGCAATTTTATTTATAGTTCTTTAGTTATTCGTTGTTTTTTTTTAAGAGTTAGTTTGAAGCTTGAACGAGTGTTTTCCACTCCCAGACAAAGCATGATGTAAAATTTCGAGTTTAGAAAAGCCCCGTGAAAATTTGTCGAGGGTCGCGCAGCGACCCGAGACAAATTTTCTGGGCTTTTCTAAACTCGAAATTTTACTTCATGCGCCACGCGTATAAAACACTAAAATATTGTGAACTTTATGTATATTTGAGCCTCACTTGAAATCAGTGTTTTATACGCGTGGCGTATGAAGTAAAATTTCGAGTTTAGAAAAGCCCAGAAAATTTGTCTCGGGTCGCTGCGCGACCCTCGACAAATTTTCACGGGGCTTTTCTAAACTCGAAATTTTACTTCATGCTTAGTCTGGGAGTGTAAAACAGTCGTTTAAAGCTTTAAATTGAACTCTTTTAAAAAACAACAAATGTCGGAAAATTTGCAGCTTATCCACATGTTTACTTCAAAGAAAAAATCCCTATATATTATTTGGCTTGGCATGAAAATAGCTTGAAAACCCTGTAATTTCATATGCAGCTTTAACATTAATGTTGTTTTTTTTTGAAGAGTTTGTTTGAAGCTTGAACGAGTGTTTTCCACTCCCAGATTAAGCATGAGGTAAAATTTCGAGCTTAGAAAAGCCCCGTGAACATTTGTCGAGGGTCGCGCAGCGACCCGAGACAAATTTTCTGGGCTTTTCTAAACTCGAAATTTTATTTCATGCGTCACGCGTATAAAACACTAAAATATTGTGAGCTTTATGTATATTTTTGAACCTCACTTGAAATTAGTGTTTTACACGCGTGGCGCATGAAGTAAAATTTCGAGTTTAGAAAAGCCCAGAAAATTTGTCTCGGGTCGCTGCGCGACCCTCGACAAATTTTCACGGGGCTTTTCTAAACTCGAAATTTTACTTCATGCTTAGTCTGGGAGTGGAAAACACTCGTTTAAAGCTTCAAATTGAACTCTTTTAAAAAACAACAAATATCGGAAAATTTACAGCTTATGCATATGTTTACCTAAAAGAAAAATTCCCTATATATTATTTGGCCTGCCATAAAAATGGCGTGAAAACCCTTTAATTTCATATGCAACTTTAATATTAATGTTGTTTTTTTTAAGAGTTTGTTTGAAGCTTAAACGAGTGTTTTCCACTCCCAGACTAAGCATGAAGTAAAATTTCGAGTTTAGAAAAGCCCCGTGAAAATTTGTCGAGGGTCGCGCAGCGACCCTCGACAAATTTTCTGGGCTTTTCTAAACTCGAAATTTTACTTCATGCGCCACGCGTATAAAACACTAAAATATTGTGAACTTTATGTAAATTTGAGCCTTACTTGAAAGCAGTGTTTTATACGCGTGGCGCATGAAGTAAAATTTCGAGTTTAGAAAAGCCCAGAAAATTTTCACGGGGCTTTTCTAAACTCGAAATTTTACTTCATGCTTAGTCTGGGAGTGGAAAAAGCTTGTTTAAAGCTTCAAATTGAACTCTTTTGAAAAACAACAAATGTCGGAAAATGTACAGTTTATGCACATGTTTACTTAAACGAAAAATTCCCTGTATATTCTTTGGCTTACAGGGTTTTCATATGCAACTTTAATATTAATCGCGCGAGTTTTTGGGCAGGTATTCTTGCTCTGTATCTTTGGCAGAATGTCTCAACTCCAAGGAAGTACACGAATCACATTCACACTCACTATCTATAATGTTAGTAATTATAAGGATAATTTAAAAAATTTCTTATGACGGAATCTCTTGACATGTGTCGTTTATAAAACTTCAATAAGCTCAGTACGAGTTGTTACCTGGGTACGTAAGCAAAAGTAACTAACAATTTTTTATATCCTAACAAGAGTGGATATGATGCTTATATCTGTGCAAATATGATATGAATTTCAGGGTAGGAGTAGGAAAAATACATATAAGTGAAACAAAACCAAGTATAATTTATAAACTAATATATTAGTTTTATTAATGTTTTTTAAAAACTCGATAAGAAAATGGAAATTATTTCGAATATAAACAGTGTCAGGGAAATATATATTTTTTTTTTCTATGTTTCGGTGGTGGTGATCCTAATTTCATTGTTTAGTTTTGTTAATTGATGTATGCTGAATCTAAAAATGGCCTTAGTTTGTTTGTGGAACTTATAGTTTGTCACAAAACTCGAAAAGAAAATGGAAGTTTTTTTTCTATGTTTTTGGGGTTGTGATCCTAATTTTATTATTTAGTTTTGTTAATTGATGTATGCTGAATCTAAAAATGGCCTTTGTTTGTTTATGGAACTTATAGTTTGTCACAAAACTCAAAAAGAAAATGGAAAGTATTTCGGATATTAACAGTGGAATGGAAATGATCTCGGATAAAATCTGTGTTAGGGGAAGTTTTTTTTTTTTTCTATGTTATTGGGGTTGTGATCCTAATTTTATTATTTAGTTTTGTTAATTGATGTATGCTGAATCTAAAAATGGCCTTAATTTGTTTATGGAACTTATAGTTTGTCACAAAACTCAAAAAGAAAATGGAAAGTATTTCGGATATTAACAGTGGAATGGAAATGATCTCGGATAAAATCTGTGTTAGGGGAAGTTTTTTTTTTTTCTATGTTATTGGGGTTGTGATCCTAATTTTATTATTTAGTTTTGTTAATTGATGTATGCTGAATCTAAAAATGGCCTTAATTTGTTTATGGAACTTATAGTTTGTCACAAAACTCAAAAAGAAAATGGAAAGTATTTCGGATATTAACAGTGGAATGGAAATGATCTCGGATAAAATCTGTGTTAGGGGAAGTTTTTTTTTTCTATGTTATTGGGGTTGTGATCCTAATTTTATTGTTTAGTTTTGTTAATTGATGTATGCTGAATCTAAAAATGGCCTTAATTTGTTTATGGAACTTATAGTTTGTCACAAAACTCAAAAAGAAAATGGAGAGTATTTCGGATATTAACAGTGTCGGGGGAAGATCTTTTTTATGTTCCGGGGGTGGTGATCCTAATTTTATTGTTTAGTTCAGTTAATTGACATATGCTGAATGCAAAGATGACCTTAGTTTGTTTATTTAACCTTTAGTTTGTCGCAAAACTCGAAAAGAAAATAGAAATTATTTCGGATATAAATAGTATCAGGGAAAGATTTTTTTTTCTATGTTTCGGGGGTGGTGATCCTAATTGTATTGTTTAGTTTTGGTAATTAATGTATGCTGAATCTAAATATGCCCTTATCTTTCTTATAGAACATTTAGAAAGTTGTCAAAATTAATTTAAAATTTGTATTAATTTTAGGGGCACTTTAAAAATGTAGGGGTTGAAAATTTGGGGTGATATTATGAATAGTTACTATAGTGATCCATCCTTTATTGATTAATAGTTAATTCAGATTTTTATCTGAAAACTGGGCCTAAAATATAAATTTTAAATCTATTGCTGAAATCTATTGCTAACTTCACACCCGTGGTTTATTAACCCTTTAGAAATATGAAAAATATTAAAGTTAATGCTTGTTGCGCTACACTATTGATGGAACCGGATATTCAAAGTTGGTGATGAAAAAACACTTGTAACATCCGTAAGGTACTCCTTTGAACGAACCCTCGAATTTGATATCAATTCGGAATTTCCCTGTGGGTAACGCCAGAATTCCGAATCTGTTAAAATGAATCTCTATATTTTTTACAACATACTGTCCCTAAAACAAAAAATCACATTATTTTTATTATTATTTAACACAGGGCTTTTCTAAACTCGAAATTTTACTTTATGCGCCACGCGTATAAAACACTGAATTAATTATTGAAGTTAGAAATACACTGACATTTTTTTAAAATAAGTAATAATCGAAATATTTAAATAACAAAATATTTACATTTTTCTTCATACATTTTCAAGTCAGGTCAAATAATATAATATATCAAATTAGCTTATTTAGTAATTTAATAAACAAAAAATTTATAATTGTAAATAAAACACTTTTTACTTTGTTTAACCACTGGATGTTACATTTAATTGTGTAACTAGTTTCGACTATCTAGTAGTCATTCTCAAACTAAATGATCACTTTAGTTTGAGAATGACTACTAGATAGTCGAAACTAGTCACACAATTAAATGTAACATCCAGTGGTTAAACAAAGTAAAAAGTGTTTTATTTACAAGTGTATTTAAGATGTACCACAAAGTGAACGCCTACAACACCAAACAATCAAAAATTTATAATGTTGCGTATATGCATCAATGGCGCTTAATGGGTTAATTTATTAAAATAAATTAAATAGGTTATGTAAAGAAGTTTGTCAAATAAAACAGAGAGCCACTTAATTAAACACAATTATATTCCTTTCTTCACTTTTATTTTTCTTGCTAGATGTACATTTCGGGTACTAAGTACCTATTATCAATAGCTAACTATACAGTTAGCTATTGATAATGAGTACTTAGTACCCGAAATGTACATCTAGCAAGAAAAATAAAAGTTTTTTATTTTATTTTCAGTTTCCTGACACGTATTTCGATTTTTACAGATCATTATCAAAGGTTATACAATAAACCCTTTGATAATGATCTGTAAAGATCGAAACACGTGTTAGGAAACTGAAAATAAAATAATGGAACATAACAAGTGTTTTTCTTCACCAAATATCAAAAATATTATCACAAAAGTTCACGAATTTTAATAACTGTCCAGTTGTCAACTTATATCGCAATGGTTTTTAGTAACCTTCTTGTTTATTGTAATTAAAATTAAATACTTCTATAACTTTCTTCAAGTGCAGTAAATCTTAAATTAAAAAAAAATCAATGTGATTATTTTCATTAAGAGATAACAATCATCTCGCCTCACCTTACATTCAGCATAACAGTTACTTTAAGCAGGATTTTTGTAACTAAATTCAAATGCACATACCACACACGTAATCGGATATGGTCGGCTGACAACAAATCATTAAACAAATTAAACTCTCAGCGGCGCCAGATTCGCATTTCAAATGAAGAATGTCTATAAATAGCACACCATATGTGACATGTGCTGCACGTACATTAATTAATTTTAATAACCCACATTTATATATATTTAGAGGCAATTATGGAGATAAATAGTTACAAGAATTCGTCTCATTTAAAAGCTGTAATATGTTGATACAAATGATAAAGATTGCTTGAATTGAAGAGAATACAAAATGTCTGGTAATTTGATTAAACGATTCCATGTCGAAATGAGACTTTCTTTTGTTACTCCCAATTTGACCAAAATAATCCTTATGGAAAAATGATTTTCTTTGTTTCTTCTAATTGGATTGAGCTAATCCTTGTAGAAAATGTCCGTTCCTTTTATTCTTCGAGTTTGATCAAAAGATTACTTGTAGAAATATAACTTTGATTTTGTTTCTCCCAATTTGATAAAGATAATCCTTGTAGAAAATTAATTTTCTTTGTTTCTTCTAATTGAATCGAGCTAATCCTTGTAGAAAACGTCCGTTCCTTTTATTCTTCGAGTTTGATCAAAAGATTACTTGTAGAAATATAACTTTGATTTTGTTTCTCCCAATTTGATAAAAATAATCCTTGTAGAAAATTGATTTTCTTTGTTTCTTCTAATTGGATCGAGCTAATCCTTGTAGAAAACGTCCGTTCCTTTTATTCTTCGAGTTTGATCAAAAGATTACTTGTAGAAATATAACTTTGATTGTGTTTCTCCCAATTTGATAAAAATAATCCTTGTAGAAAATTGATTTTCTTTGTTTCTTCTAATTGGATCGAGCTAATTCTTGTAGAAAACGTCCGTTCCTTTTATTCTTCGAGTTTGATCAAAAGATTACTTGTAGAAATATAACTTTGATTTTGTTTCTCCCAATTTGATAAAAATAATCCTTGTAGAAAATTGATTTTCTTTGTTTCTTCTAATTGGATCGAGCTAATCCTTGTAGAAAACGTCCGTTCCATTTATTTTTCGATTTTGATCAAAAGATTACTTGTAGAAATATAACTTTGATTGTGTTTCTCCCAATTTGATAAAAATAATCCTTGTAGAAAATTGATTTTCTTTGTTTCTTCTAATTGGATCGAGCTAATCCTTGTAGAAAATGTCCGTTCCTTTTATTCTTCGAGTTTGATCAAAAGATTACTTGTAGAAATATAACTTTGATTTTGTTTCTCCCAATTTGATAAAAATAATCCTTGTAGAAAATTGCTTTTCTTTGTTCCTTTTAATTGGATCAAACTAATTTTTGTAGAAAATGTCCGTTCCTTTTATTTTTTGAATTTTTTCAAAAGATTCCTTGTAGGAAAGTGACTTTTATTTTGTTTCTTCTATTTTGATCAAAAGAATCCTTGTAGAAAATTGATTTACTTTGTTTCTTCCAATTGGATAATATTAATCCTTGTAGAAAATATCCGTTTCTTTTATCTTTGAATTTGATCAAAATATTTCTTGCAGAAACGTGACTTTTGTTTTGTTTCTCCTAACTTTGAATAAAATACTTAGAACCTTTCTTCAATACTTTATTTTGTCACCAAATGTACATTTCGGACACAAAGTGTCCATTATCAATGGTTTGATACAAATACGATAAAATATACATTTAACACAAATATATACAGAGAGTTTTATGTAACACCAAACATTTTCATAACGAGAATATTTCTTTTAAATATACATATGCATACGTTGTACATATTCCGATGCACGGTATATTAAGAGAATTCAATTTGAACTTAAAACAAGTGTTTTCCACTCCCAGGCTAAGCATGAAGTAAAATTTCGAGTTTAGAAAAGCCTGAAAATTTGGTTTGGTCGCGTAGCGCGAAGCGCGGAGCGGCCAAACCAAATTTTCAGGCTTTTCTAAACTCGAAATTTTACTTCATGTGCCACGCGTATTAAACACTAAAAGCACAGAAATATTGTAAACAAGTAAACTTCGCTTGAAATCAGTGTCTTGCACGCGTGGCGCATGAAGTAAAATTTCGAGTTTAGAAAAGCCTGAAAATTTGGTTTGGCCGCTCCGCGCTTCGCGCTACGCGACCAAACCAAATTTTCAGGCTTTTCTAAACTCGAAATTTTACTTCATGCTTAGCCTGGGAGTGGAAAACACTCGTTTAAAGTTCTAATTGAATTCTCTTAATAAACAAAGCGTTGGAATATGTACAACGAAATGCATATGTATACTTAAAATAAATATTCCCGTTATGAAAATGTTCGGTTTTACATAAAACTCTTTGTATACACAATAATGGGGGATTTAAGGGTTTCGGATAGGGGAGGTGTGGTTTTTAGTGGTAATAAACTAATTAAGGCGAAAAAGGTTAGTTGTGGTAGGCGTTTGGCGGGATTCTGAGATAATTAGGAATCCAATCCAATAAACAATTTTCGAGCGGACTCTAGTCGAAATTTAACAATTTATTTTCATGTTTTTTCATCTGAATTGCCTCCAACATATTTAATTGATTGTGAAGATTTTTTTAATAATTTAACATTTTCTAATATGAATTTGTGGCCTGTTTCAACTGCGTGGTTAGCGACCGCAGATTTATCCGGGTTCAGATGTTTGATATTTCATTTTCATTTCATTTTTTCATTTCATTTATTTAAACGGGAAACCCCTATATGTGAGATATGTTCTTTGAATCTAGCTTTAACATTTCTTTGTGTTTGTCCTATGTAAACTTTGTCACAATTAGAACATTTAATGTAATACATTCCAGATTTCTCCAAGTTATCTCTTTCATTAAACGTGTTACCTATAAAATTGTTTAATTTTGTATTTACATAGTACGCTGGGGTGAGATTGAACTTTTTATACAATTTAAAACAATTTATCGTCTTAAATTGTCTTATTAATTAAGACACTGTCTGCAATTTCACGAATAGTTTTTCGTAATTTTATATATTATGTTTAAAAAAATTGCCCGAAATTAGAGCAAACGAACTAAAACTCATTCACGCAATAGCAGCACACCTTTAATACAATAGAAATACAATACAGAGACTGATTAACCGTCATTCACGTAAACGTAGACTTCGAAAAATGACTTCACTTTCAGATACAGAAACAAAAAGAGACACAAAATATGTCAGATTAAGTTATTTCCCCACAATTGAAAATAATGTAAAAACATTATTTTCAATTGTGGGGAAATAACTTAATCTGACATATTTTGTTTCTCTATCTGAAAGTGAAGTTATATTTCGAAGTTTATGTTTACGCGAATGACGGTTAATCAGTCTCTGTATTGTATTTCTATTGTATTTAAGGTGTGCTGCTATTGCGTGAACGAGTTTTAGTTCGTTTGCTCTAACTTCGGGTGATAATGGTATGCTGAAGGCTCTATTAATCATGTTATTAAAGCAGATAATTTATATTTCATCGGTGCAAATGCATTGAAACGGATATAATTAAAAGTGTGTGTCTGTTTCCTGTATATATCAAATTCTGATTTGTTGTTTTTTCTTTTTATAAGAATATCTAGGAAGGGCAATGAGTTTTCGTTCTCTAATTCGTATGTGAAGGTAATACTGTTATAAATATTGTTAATGGATGAAATGAAATTGTTAATATTAAAATTTGTTTCGACCACCGCAAATATGTCATCGACATATCTAAACCAAATACTGGGAAACTGGATTATAGACTATTTGGCAATATTTTTAAAATTATTGAGCAAGATATTCCCAAGAAAAGGTGATAAAGGGTTTCCCATGGCAGTGCCAAAGGTTTGTTTATAGTACGAATTATTAAACTCAAAAACATTACAATCTATCACTAGTTCGGTATTTATTAACACTAAAAACCACACTTCCCCCAACCGACACCCTCAAAACCCCCATTATTGTGTATATACAGAGAGTTTTATTTAACACCGAACATATTCATAGAGAGAATTTTTCTTTTAAGTATATATATGCAGACGTTGTACATTTTACCACGCTCGGTTTATTAAATGAATACAAATTAAAGCTTTAAACGAGTGATTTCCACTCCCAGGCTAAGCATGAAGTAAAATTTCGAGTTTAGAAAAGCCTGAAAATTTGGTTTGGTCGCGTAGCGCGAAGCGCGGAGCGGCCAAACCAAATTTTCAGGCTTTTCTAAACTCGAAATTTTACTTCATGCGCCACCGGTACAAAACACTGATTCAATGTAAAGTTCAGCGGTCTGTTTTAAACATCGTAATATGTCAATATTTTGTACCGGTGGCGCATGAAGTAAAATTTCGAGTTTAGAAAAGCCTGAAAATTTGGTTTGGCCGCTCCGCGCTTCGCGCTACGCGACCAAACCAAATTTTCAGGCTTTTCTAAACTCGAAATTTTATTTCATGCTTAGCCTGGGAGTGGAATACACTCATTTTAAGTTTCAAATTGAACTCCCTTAAAAAAAATAACGATTATCTAAAGATTTACGGCATATACGCTGTAATTAGGACATGTATACTTAAAAGAATAACTCCCATATGTACAAGTTGAGGGATTAATTGCAATTGATTAGCTACAATTTGTAATGGTCATATAGGCAACCCAATTTACACATAACCTAAAAATTAAAGGTGTCAAATCGTGTTTTATAAAAATGTTCGGTGTTAAATAAAACTCTCTGTATATTCGTGTAAAATGTATATTTTTTCGAATTTGTATCAAACCATTATTAATGGACACTTCATGTCCGAAATGTACATTTGGTGACAAAATAAAGTATTGAAGAAAGGTTCTAAGTATTTTATTCAAAGTTATAATTATCTTCAAGTAACTCAATCAATCCAAAAAAATATATTGTTTCTAGTAATTTGATCAAAAGAATCCTTGTAGAAAATTGATTTACTTTGTGTTTAATTCATTTCTCACTTAACCCGTGGTAAAACATTTTTGAATCTAATTCAGAATATTTACCTTGTTTCTTCTAACTGGAGCAAATTAATCCTTGTAGAAAATGTCCGTTTCTCTTATTCTTCTAATTTGATTAAAAGTCTAATGTCACAGTTCTCTAACAATCATGTATATTCAATTTATAAATGGATATTTATAATGAATTCACGGGCCGTAATTACTTAAGGGAAAATGAAAACCCATCCCTTTGTTTTCTTTTTTCATTTGTTCGAACATATATAGTTTCATGTAACATAAGATTCTTAGCACGAAACGTGGAAAGTAATTCGCGCTCGCATTACAAATTCGGGGCGTCGTGTGAAAATTAAAAAAATTCCCACCATTAAACACGGCATGATTTCCAGGCGGGCGGACGCGGAAGCCGAGGGAAAAAGGCACGAATGGGAAATTTAATTTTCCGTGCAGACGTCCGCGAGTGTTTCGCCCTCCACGCGGCTAATAAATTCATTAGCAAAGCCATTACAATGAAAGCGTGGAAGGACCCATAAATATGTACAGTGCATATTCCCTTGTAAACGAGCGCGGTATGCAAATGCAAAAATTTTAATTTCAGCCGTGTTAAGTCTTTTGTTCCAGCCGTGATGTACACACTCTGAAAACTCCAAACTGGGACCATTTCGGCTACCGCCGATTCATATGTATATTAAGGCCTCGTCTCCGCCACCAGATACTAAATCACAGTCGCCAGTACAATGGGATAAACAGTTTTATTGCGTACAGGAAAAAAACAACAGAAAGGGAAAACTTTTAAGCGCCACAAGAGTTATAATTTAATTTCATATGGACCAAGTTGTTGATTTTTAAGAATGAATTTTGTATATACTTTATTTTCTAAATATTCCAGTAGATTAAAAAAACAATTACATACAATTTTATTCAGAACCAACAATAGATAGTTTCGACTACAAGCTAATCATTATCAAACTAAGTGCCTAAAATTATGTGTACATTGCTTGCGTACTCCCAGAGTACTCCTAGAGTGCTCCAATTGTAAATTCCAGAAAAATGTTTCAATTGTCCCTTCCAGAGAGTTCCTCTGGGACCCCTTGAACATTAAAGCACATATTTTTGAACTTAATAAATAGTTTTTTAGAAATGTATCCAAAAGTTACATACAATTTTATTTAGAAATATCTATTTTTAGTGACTATAGTTTCGACTATAAGCTAGTCATTATCAAACTAGGTGCCTAAAATGATGTGTACATTGCTTTTATATTACAGCATCAAAGAGAGGGGTATACATTATGTCGGTCTGGTCATTAATGAGGGGAATTTCCGGATTAGCTTTAATTTGTGAATTGCCAGCGCTTCCAGTAAATCCATTCTTCGGCCTTTATCCGACAGATGAATTACTGAAGGCATGCTGTTTTCAGTGCAGGTATGGTTGTTTTCTAAGAAAAGTGTTGCAAAGGTGGACCTGTTGTTTTTTAAACGTAATGAATTCATATGCTCTTTAATTCTAATTTCAAAATTTCTACCTGATTGACCAATGTATGCTTCTTTACATGTTTCGCACGTTAATTTATAAATACCGGATTTTTTGTTTTTATCTATGGCGGTTTTGGGATTGTGAATAATGTATTGTACTGTACGGTTTATAAATTAACGTGCGAAACATGTAAAGGAGCATACATTGGTCAATCTGGTAGAAAATTTGAAATTAGAATTAAAAAGCATATGAATTCATTACGTTTAGAAAACAACAGGTCAACCTTTGCAACACATTTATTGGAAAACAACTATATTTGCACTGAAAACAGCATGCTTCCAGTAATCCATTTGTCGGATAAAGGCCGAAGAATGGATTTACTGGAAGCGCTGGAAATTCACAAATTAAAAGCTAATCCGGACATTCCCCTCATTAATGACCAGACCGACATAATGTATACCCCTCTCTTTGATGCTATAATATAAAAGCAATGTACACATAATTTTAGGCACTTAGTTTGATAATGACTAGCTTGTAGTCGAAACTATAGTCACTAAAAATAGATATTTCTAAATAAAATTGTATGTAACTTTTGGATACATTTATAAAAAACTATTTATTAAGTTTAAAAATATGTGCTTTAATGTTCAAGGGGTCCCAGAGGAACTCTCTGGAAGTTACAATTGAAACATTTTTCTGGAATTTACAATTGGAGCACTCTAGGAGTACTCTGGGAGTATAATTGGTACACTCTAGAAGTTACAATTTGACCGCTGTGGGAGTTACGATTGGAACACTCTGGAAGTTCTTTAAGTTATCAAAGAACTTCCGGCGTTACAACTGAAATACTCTGGGAGTGACAACTGGAACACTCTAAGACTACAATTAAAGCACTGCACTAAAAGTTACAATTGCAACATTCTTAGAGTTCCAATTTAATACTCTAGGAGTCAAAATTTAAACATTCTGGGAGTTTCATTTGAAACACTTTGAGTGTTATAACTAATTGGAACAGTCTGGGAGTTAGAGTAGCGATATTCTGGGAGTAACGAGTTACACTTGAAGTACTCTGAAAATTAGGAACACTGTGTGATTTACAATTGTGATTTAATTTAAAAACTTAGATTGTTCAAATTATAACTATCATAGGGTTCCACTATGATAGTTATAATTTGAACAATCTAAGTTTCTAAATTAAATCACAATTGTTGTAATGTCACTTTAACCACAGTTCAACGTGTTTGGTAAAACTGGTACTTTAGGGCCATTTATCCATTTTCTTCAAATTTGAATGTTACATTTAACAGTGTATTAAGAAGGCAGAAACTTGATGATTTAGCCCTAGTTGCATCAAAAACGTTAAACTAGAACACTCTAAGACTACAAACTAAAAGTTACAATTGCTACATTCTGAGAGTTCCAATTTAATACTCTGGGAGTTAAAATTTGAACATTCTGGGAGTTTCATTTGGAACACTCTGAGTGTTATAACTAATTGGAACAGTCTGGAAGTTTGAGTAGCTATATTCTGGGAGTAACGAGTTACACTTGAAGCACTCTGAAAGGAGCACTGTGTGATTTACAATTGGAGCACTATGATAGTTATAATTTGAACAATCTAGGACTCATAATTGGAACAGTCTAGGAGTTACTATGTGTTTCTAAATTATGACTTCCAGAGAGTTCGTTTATAAACCAACAATCAGACAATTTTTAGTGCATTTTGTAGCGCATTCAAGAAATTATGAAACTCTGTATTTTTGCGAATTCTTAGAAGCACAAAAATATGGGTATTTGTATCAGATAAAGAGTTTACTTGACCATTTGTATTTCACGTGGGATCAGATTTTTTTTGTTCGTGTTGCGATTTTGCTGTTGGGCGGAAAGAAGTGGGCGTCCATGTATCAATCTGTTGCGCCGTTCTGGTGCATAAATAACTCTACCTGTCCGATTTAGATAAGATCCAATCATCGCATAACAGATCGAAACCTTTGATCGATTGTACAGTTAGGTGCGCGTTCAAGCAGCCAAGGCATTCGGTCATGTGGGCTGCAAAATAAATGGAATACTTTCACTACGTCACATTCTTCTCCTGCCTTAAGAAACAATTTGATCTCACAACTTCCGTGCACGGTTAAAGTTATATTAGATAGTTTATTAACTTTAATTAAAACAAATTAATAACATGTCAAAAATCTATGAGGTGTCCAGGTCGCAACTTCCGTGCACGATGAAACGTTAGATAGTTTATTAACTTGAATTAAAACGATTCAATAATATGTCAAGAATATATGAGGTGTCCAGGTTAAGGTTAGGTGAGGTTAGGGTGGTAGCACCTCGGAAGAGGTCTAGATAGGCCTATTGTGATACAACAGTTATCTCTTTTCTGAGTATTATAGGCACCATAGGCACTCAAAATATAGTTAAGTTTATTAAAGGCTGCACTTTTATAAACGTAACTATAGTTTGAGTGTTGAACAAATACAGAAATCCTGGGTAGCAGTCGAATCAAACATAAATGTTGATTCCTACTTCACAATTATTGAATCTGACGTTTGTAAAGTCATAATCTATTTTAGCGAAGTAAGAATCGATATTCATGTTTGATTCCACATCCACCCAGGACTTCAATAATTATTCGACACCCGATACTTGAATGCTAGACACTCTAGCCTACTTTTTTTTTTTTAATTGGTTTATTTTAAACAATTACAATGACATATATATATACACATTTATTTTATAATAAGTGGTGATTTCGTCCAGCTTCATTGCAGTTGATTCCTTTGGTTTCATTCCTTCTGTCCTCGCCTCGTGATGTTGGCTTGATACCCGATCGCGGGCTAGCGGTATTGAAGGATATTTGGTATTTTATTTTCGTGTTGTTCCTTTAGTTTAATTTATTGTTTACAAGTAGATTTTTTATATTTAGTTTGAAGGGAATAAATTTTAATGATTTTATGTGTGTTGGTAGTTTGTTAAATATGCGTATCGTGTCAGTCGTTAAGTGCTGTGAGTATTTTTTTGTTCTGAATTTGTCTGTTCGGAGGTCTGATTTCCTTCTGGTTGTATAAGTGTGTATTTGCTTGTTTGGTTTGATTTTAATGCTTGATTTTATTAAGTTGTGTTGTATTTTGTAAATTAGTAATAAGTTATTATATATTATTAGTTTGTTTATATCTAGTTCTTTTGTGGTTTCGTATACTTTATGACTTCGTGTTTTTTTATTAAGGAGGTATAGTATTTTTAATATTTTATTTTATTGGCGTTGCAGCATCGTGATGTTTTTCCTTGTAGTGTTTCCCCATATATTGCACAGGTAGTTTATGTTGGAGGTAAATAGTGCGTGGTATATACTTGAATTTAAAATTTCAGCGAATGGCATAACCACTCTGATGAGGAACACTAATTCAATTTTGGTTCAGAGAAATGTTCAATCATAAAAGCATACATACAAAATATACGATTTTTTTATGTCCGGGGGGAGACAAGTGCTGGCTTCGCCCATACTAGTTGCACCAAAAATGTTGAATTGTAACTAGACTTCAAAATGACAGTTTCAATTGTAATGTCACCTTAAAGTAGTATTATCCATTTTCTTTAAATTTGAATGTTACAAATAAAAACCGTGTATTAGGAAGTCAGAAACTTGTAGAGTTAGCCCTAGTTGCATCAAAAACGTTGAACTGGGGTTTAGCTCAAAAAGGACGGTTTTCAAAAACAACGAATGTCGGAAAATTTGCAATGTATATATCGAGCTATATATACCTAAAAGAAAAAATCCCTGCACAAGATTTGTTTTTTTTTCCTGTGGGGGCCGTCTTCCTTTCGGATCCGGATGCACTGCAGCCTAGGTGGCTTATTGTACAAGATTTGTTTATACGATGTAATTTTTAGAGCGACAGTGTACAAAGAGAAAATTGTCGGTTGCTCACCTTCCAGGAGGAATTAGCAAAGATCTTGTTGGAGTTACGTGAAGTGTTAGCTATAGATAATAGTAGATATATTCCTTTATCTTTACTACTCTATTGAAATTCAAGATGTAAATTTCGGGAGATAGCACATGAAGTAGAAGACAAGAACTTGCGTGATTGATAAACAGTAGCAAAAGTTATAATTACGATTGTGAACCCTAGTTGGTTCAAAAACGTTGAACTGGGTTAATCTCTGAACTCTAGATGACAGTTTCTATTGGTGCAATGTCACTGTTCAGGAGTTCAATTTAATTTTAATTTAGATGAATTTTATTTTATGACTCCATTGTGTAGATTTTGGTGTTCACGACAAATATTCCTTTTCGGTATTCCAGCGGAGGAATATTTGTACGTGACCCAACAAAGGATGAAATTTCTTTATCATTTGGGGTTCAGTGAAAGTGACTAACGGCTATTTTTGCTACGCCGATGCCGAAACCTTTTTTGGGCCTCCTAATTGGCATTTTTTGACCGCCGAAAACACCACCCTTCTGAACATGCGTCGCATGCCCCACACACTCCCCCACTCACTTGTATATTTTTTCCTTTCAAACTTGTACATTTTTTCTTACCACTTACTCTTGTAATCTTGCAACAGAAACACCTTGTAAACTTTTAACATAAATAATTAACACTGTTGTATCGTTTCTTCACACTTGTGAAGAAAGGATACAACAGTGTTAATTATTTATGATTATACTCTTCACGAAACTCAAAAACAAATATAAACTTTTAACATTTGGTGTGAATGTCATAATTTTATTTCATTCCGGTGTAAAATACAAAATTCATCTTAGAATCAAGTATTTTATTTTACACCACATCTTCAAACCCCGGTTGAATCTCGAGAACCAGGAGATTACAACAACTGGACAAAACAGTCACTTTAAACTCAAGTTCTGAGATGATCTAGTTCAACGTATTTGGTGCAACTGGCCCTTAATGATTTAATTAATTTACCAATATGATTAATTATACAATTAGTGAAGGTGGTTGAAATCTTAATTAATAACACAATTAAAACAAATAGCTAACAATAAACTCAATTTGGTCCCATTCTCCGGACACAGATAAATACCGCCGTTTCGCTGGAGCGAAATTCGCGAAACAGGTAACGAGCGTCGCGACGCTGATTTATTAAAGTTATTAAGGAAATATCCCCGGGAGTGCCCTCTCCTGGGCGCGGATAATTGCTCGGCTCCGGCACTTAATCCGGGCCACTTTGGATGGCATTCGGAGAACGCGGCGCCACCCGAAAAATCCGTGGAATGTTTCGGATTCTCACGCGAATCCGTCCGGAGGCGGTGTAATAATAAATATTGATAAGGGAGAGAGGGCTCTGTTCAGTGATTTCATTAGCGACGATGAAATATTCACCCCCGGGGGTCGCGTAATTGGTCCGACCCTAATATCATGAAATTCTAAAAATCCTTCCTAGAAAATGGGAATATTTTGGTGTAGGTAGAAAACCCTCGGAGAAGTATTTTGCGGTTGTTCTTGTTCGCGCTGGAATTTCCGATGAATTATTAATTGTATTTTTAAATAAGTACCCCCAAGGATCTACAATTAGGAATTACATAGAGGGTTTTTTTTTATTTTAAGTATACTTACATATTCCGATAATTACAGCATTTGATAAATTTGCAGGAATTTATAAAAACGGTCAATTTAAAGCGTCTAGTGTTTTCACTACTTGATTAAGCATGAAGTAAAATTTCAAGTTTAGAAAAGCCTGAAAATTTCTGATGAGGGATAAATTAATATTCCGATCTTCTTATTTTGGTTACTTGAAGTGTTTTCTATTAATTATTGTAGTCATTCCTTTCTTCACTTGTAACTTTTATTATACTAGATGTACATTTCGAACACTAGGTGTTTATTTTCAATAGTAGTAAAATTTTAATAATTTTATTACTATTAAAAATTAACACCTAGTGTTCGAAATGTACATCTAGTATAATACAGAGCTGGGAAGGATCCTCGTAAGAAAGATTCGAATCAGGAATCCCAATCACCTAATATGATTCAAATCACGAATACTCGAATAAAGGATTCGTAAGAGATAATTATGATTCGAATCAAAGATTCTAATCCTGTTTTTTTGAATCACGAATACAAATCATTTAAGAATAAATTTGATGTTATTATTTTTTGCAAACCTTTAAATACTCGAAGGACCAAATGGGAAGCTCCCATTAATTATAAATGAAAATGACTTTAACACTATTTATTAACTATGTAAACAACAACAAAATAAAATTCTCTATCGCGGACTAAAAAATGTTTTACAAAAGGATCGATGTTTCTTAATCGAATTTCGGAGAGTGAGTGTCTCTTTTTTCCTTTCCCATGAAGCTCTTGGGGCTGGTGGTGGTGGTGGAAAGTTTATCCGGGAATAAGGGTTGTTTGCCTGTTGCCGCTAAAAGTGTCCGTTTTATTGCCTTTTTGTTCCCAAAAAACGTGCTCTGGCATAATCTTCTGCGAATATACAAATTCCGGCCCGGATGTCCATCTCAAGCGAATGGTTTAAAACATCTGTTTTTTCTCTGGGTGTCCGGCCGCGTGGATAATGAGGGCCTCGTCCCTCGCAGGTAAAGAACCCGCGCCTACCCGCGAACCTTTTATTTACAAAATCGGCCCTATGCTAAATTAGCGGCAACAAATATATAAGTATCGTTACCAGTTGTTTTAACAAAAATATTCAAAACCTAATTATTTATTATTAACACTAAACATCGTTGATAACAGCTAAATATCTGATTCCCTGTTACTCTGATTAAAGATGTATTTGTGTGTTTTTGAACTTCACTTAAAATCAGTGTTTTGTACGCGTGGCGCATGAAGTAAAATTTCGAGTTTAGAAAAGCCCGAAAATTTGTCTCGGGTCGCTGCGCGACCCTCGACAAATTTTCACAGGGCTTTTCTAAACTCGAAATTTTACTTCATGCTTAGCCTGGGAGTGGAAATACTCGTTAAAAACTTCAAATTAAACTCTATTATAAAATCGACGAATGCCTAAAAATTACGTAAATAAAAAATTCACCGAATATCATTAAAACCGGGAAAGTCAGAGAAAAGTCATGGAATTATATTCAAATTGACCAAAACACTAACAAAAAAGCCATATGATATTATTAAATTTGTCAAAATCAGCAGGAAAGTTACAAAACTCGTAAAGATTTATAAAATTAACTTAAATATTGACAAAAACAATGAAAACAATTTAACAAAATGGAGTTTCCCACAAAATAAAGTTATATTAAAAGGTCAGGGACAAAAATCTTGAATCAGGGAAATGCCAGGAAAATGTAATATTTCAGATTGTGGCTACCATGTCAGTTTTACTTCAAATAATATTAAACAAAATTTTGATAACTAGATTATTATCTTTAAAAACATTTTCAGTCATTTAATGTTCTTATCAAAGCATTCAGTTTGAAGTTTCGAACGAGCGTTTCCACTCCCAGGCTAAGCATGAAGTAAAATTTCGAGTTTAGAAAAGCCCTGTGAAAATTTGTCGAGGGTCGCGCAGCGACCCGAGACAAATTTTCTGGGCTTTTCTAAACTCGAAATTTTACTTCATGCGCCACGCGTATAAAACAGTGATTTAACGAGAAATTTAAAAACACTCGAAAGAATTGTTTGAAGTTAATCCTCACAATTAATTCGAATTATTTTTGATGATTCCAAACCTTTTGTAAGTATTCGAATCCTTTTATAAATATTCGAATCCTTTTATAAAGATTTGAATCACCCACTTTTGGATTCGAATACGAATCCTCTTAAAAAAATGTAACAAATCCGGATCACGAATCCAGTTGGACTAAAGTATTCGAATGCCTCTTTTGAATCCTTTAAAATAATTCTAATCGGGGATTCTATTTGCAAAAAGACTAGAAAATCTACTAACAGAAAATTCATTTTACTCAGTACAAGGCTTCTTAAAATTTTGTAATATTCTTAACAACCTGTGATAGCTGTACTGGTACTACCTCATTAATTACCTATCTAATTTCTATTTTAATGTTTTATTTTTACAATTTGAACAGTTTTAATGCGTGCATTTTAGAAAGTAAGTCTTATATATATGTAATGTACCTCTCACTTGTATAAATTTAATGTGTTCATGAATCACTCTGTATATTATTATCATTATAGTGTAATTATCTCATTGTACAGATAGTTTTAGAATAGCAAATAATTCGTAAATCAAATAGTTTTCACATTCCGAAATCGATTCTTAGGAATTATAATCATGTTTTGTTATTCCATTTTATCTTATCTTATCACTGAAGAAATAAAATTGTTCTGGTGTTAAGGAACACACTTCTATTTCGACAGTTGAGCAAGACAGCCAATTTAATTACAAATTCTAAACTCTGAATCTTTGACTTCTAATTCTTATTTTGTTTTAAACTGTAAATTGATGTATTAAGTAGCAAATTAAATATCAAGTAAAAGGTTTATCTTTAAATCTCTTTGTTTGGGCCCAAGTTGACTAAATCGCGTCTTCGACGACAAATCCAGGAAATCTAAATATAAACAAAAGAATCGTAACGACAAACAACACCTTCGTACGTTACATATACATATATTATTTCTTGAATAATTTTCTCACTTATCACTTGGTGAAACATTTTTAAATATTGATAATGAAGGTTTAAATTAAATTACACTTGGTTTGTTCGAACATATATTTATTATTTAGAATTTTGTACTACAAGATATACAATTTTGTTTTATTTTAACTTATGACACTCCCATGAATGTATACACATTTGCTCTGGAAATAAATCTACTACAACTAGAATGATTCGAATATTGCCCAGCTCTGGTATAATACAAGTAATAAGTGAAGAAATTAATTTCTACATTAATCAATAATATTTCGATATTTTATGAGCCGGAAAATTTAGATTTGCTTACGAATCAAAGTGAATTCAATGTTTTATGAGTCGCAGCATGATTCCATGCTATTGTATAATATCAATTTTCTTTTATTTCAACTTCTGGGGATCGTTTCTCTCATTCCTCGTCGATTCTCTTTAAAGACCATCACGACTCTTTTACAGACAGATGAGGAGTCCATCTGGCATGGTACTGCGCAAAGGCGTGGACAGACCGCATTCCCCGCATTCCTCGCCAGGTACACGACGCTCTGACCATAACCACTCTTCTTCTCTTAAGGGCATTCCTTCAAATTCCTACGAAAAAGCGCCCCCGCGATCCTGGACCCTCGTAAAGTCCGTTTTACGGCCGGGGCCGCCGTTTTATTATTCACAAATTAGAAACTGTATACCTGCCCAACTGGAGAAGGAGGGAAATTGATGTGGGGGTGTTAATCTTAGTTTCGATGATGGATAAGGGGGTGTGAAATTTCAAAATGGGTAATGTTAGGATTATAACTGAGTTACGCCTAGTAATTATAAAAGGTCCTGCCGAAAAACAGTAACAAAAGTTAAAATTATGAGATTATTACAGATTAATTAATATTCCGATCGATAAACTTGACAAGTGCGGCGTTTATGAAATTAAGTGTGGTGATTGTGATAACATATACGTAGGTCAGACTGGAAGAAATTTTAGAACACGCCTAGAAGAACATAAAAAATCAATAATTAATAAAAAGTGTTCAACCGGATTCGCACAGCATTGCATAGAAGAAAATCATATTTTCAACACAACAGATTGTAAAATTTTATACCCAGGCAATAAGGGTCGATACTTAAATTTCCGTGAGGGACTAGAAATTAGGAAGGCGCTAAAGCGGGGAAAGCCGATTGTAAATAATATGGAAGAGCTTTGGAACTCTCCGATAGCGTCCGCCCTTATTGCCGATATTTTATGATAGCCTGTATTTGTATATAAATAGTTGTTTAGATATTTTTTGTACATTCCTCCCCGAAGATGACCAATGGTCGAAACTAGTCGGAGAAAATATAAATTAGTGAAACAAAACCAAGTGTTTTAATTAAATATCCAGAATTATATTCAAAAATGTTTCACCACGGGTTAAGTGAGAAATTAATTAAAGATATAATTAATATTCCACTTAGTAAAATAGATTATCAAATCGAACTAAACACAATTAAAACAATAGCAAAAAATAACGGTTATAAACAGGCATTAGTTGATCAAATGATTAAAAAGAAAAAACAAAAACAATTGCGAAAGTATTTTTATAGTGTGACAAAAATAGAGAAAACCTACTGGAATAGATTTGAATACGTCAATAACCTCTCACAGAAAATTAAAGGACAATAACATAATTTTGACTAATTCTGTTAACTTAGGGAAAATATGAGTGAATAATAAAATTAAAACAGATATTAGTCAAATTAAAAAAAGCGGAGTATATGAGCTGAAATATGATGACTGCGATGCAATATATGTAGGACAAACGGGCAGGTCTTTTGAAACGCGACTAAAAGAACATAGGAAAGATATTCTAAATAATAAACAGACCACGGGGTTCGCAAAACATTGCATCACGACTAATCACTTTTTCAGCTCAAACGACTGTAAAATGTTGCATTCGGGTAATAAGGGATTAGTTTTAAATTATCGGGAGGGTTTAGAAATAAGTAAAGCCATAAAGGCGGGAAAAAACGTGGTCAATGACAACGAGGACCTTTGGAATTCCCCGATAATTAGAGCGCTTATTACCTGAAATGCCGACATCTAGTATATACAATCAATTTTGCTCTTTTGTACACCATTCTTGAAAATGGCATTAAGCCGAAACTAGTTGCAAATAAAACAATTTATTAGTAAAACAAACCAAGTGAATTTCAATCAAATACCTATATATTAAAATTATGATTGTGAACTTTGTAGGTTCACAATCGTAATTCTAACTTTTGCTACTGTTTATCGATTACGCAAGTTCTTGTCTTCTACTTTATGTGCTATCTCCCGAAATTTACATCTAGAATTTCAATAGAATAGTAAAGATAAAGGAATATATCTACTATTGTCTATAACTAACACTTCACGTAACTCCAATCAGAAGATGAAACTTGAATGAAAACACTAACACTTTCTTCACAATATGTTTTTATTTTGCTAGATGTACGTTTCGAATACTAAGTACTTATTATCAATAGCTTACAGAAGATCTTTGCTAATTCCTTCTGGAAGGTGAGCAATCGACAGGAATTGGACACTGTCGCTCTAAAAATCACATCGTAGAAACAAATCTTGTGCAGAGAATTTTTCTTTTAGGTATATATACCTCGATATATACATTGCAAATTTTCCGACATTCGTTGTTTTTGAAAACCGTTTTTTTTGTGCTTCTAACGAGTGTTTCCACTCCCAGACTGAGCATGAAGTAAAATTTCGAGTTTAGAAAAGCCTGAAAATTTGGTTTGGTTGCGTAGCGCGAAGCGCGGAGCAACCAAACCAAATTTTCAGGCTTTTCTAAACTCGAAATTTTACTTCATGCGCCACGCGTATCAAAGACTGATTTAACCTGAAGTTAAAAATATACTGCTTTAGCAATATTATAAAGCAGTATATTTTAAACTTAAGTTGAAATCAGTGTTTTATACGCGTGGCGCATGAAGTAAAATTTCGAGTTTAGAAAAGCCTGAAAATTTGGTTTGGTTGCTCCGCGCTTCGCGCTACGCAACCAAACCAAATTGTCAGGCTTTTCTAAACTCGAAATTTTACTCAAATTTTCAGAAACATTGAACGTCTGAAAAAAAATTTGCTTTAGCTGTATTCTAAAGAAGTATATTTTCAACTTAACTTGAAATCAGTGTTCTATACGCGTGGCGCATGAAGTAAAATTTTGAGTTTAGAAAAGCCTGAAAATTTGGTTTGGTCGCTTTTGCTACTGTTTATCAATTACGCAAGTTCTTGTCTTCTACTTCATGTGCTATTTCTTGAAATTTACATCTAGAATTTCAATAGAATAGTAAGGATAAAGCAATATATCCACTATTATCTATAACTAACAATTCACGTAACTCCGACAAGAAGATCTTTGCTAATTCCTCCTGGAAGGTGAGCAACCGACAGGAATTTTCTCTTTGGACACTGTCGCTCTAAAAATCCCATAGTATAAACAAATCTTGGGCAGGGATTTTTTCTTTTAAGTATATATACCTCGATATATACATTGCAAATTTTGCGACATTCGTTGTTTTTGAAAACCGTTCTTTTTGAGCTTCTAACGAGTGTTTCCACTCCCAGACTAAGCATGAAGTAAAATTTCGAGTTTAGAAAAGCCTGAAAATTTGGTTTGGTTGCGTAGCGCGAAGCGCGGAGCAACCAAACCAAATTTTCAGGCTTTTCTAAACTCGAAATTTTACTTCATGCGCCACGCGTATAAAACACTGATTTAACCTGAAGTTAAATATATACTGCTTTAGCAATATTATAAAGCAGTATATTTTAAACTTAAGTTGAAATCAGTATTTTAAACGCGTGGCGCATGAAGTAAAATTTCGAGTTTAGAAAAGCCAGAAAATTTGGTTTGGTCGCTCCGCGCTTCGCGCTACGCAACCAAACCAAATTTTCAGGCTTTTCTAAACTCGAAATTTTACTTCATGCTTTGTCTGGGAGTGGAAACACTCATTAGAAGCTTCAAATTTGCAGAAAAATTGAACGTCTGAAAGTATACAAATCGAAATATGTATACTTAAAAGAATCAATCAAGGAAATCTGACGCCTTTCCACACATCTACATCCTGCAATCTTACCTTGTATTACGACCAAAAATAATAATGAAAACCTACAATTCTAGAATAATCATCAGTTTCAATATTTTGCTTTGATCATTTAATAAACTCCAGATATATACTTTTATTGCAACTAAAAATAACGAGAAAGAAGCTCGATATATAAAGATTATTGTTAACGATACGTTGATAATTCCTCTTTCCAATTTTTTATACCATTGTGTTTTAAAGACAGATTTTAATAATTCCTTTTAAATTTTTTGGTACCATTGTGCTACAACGACAGATTTTGATAATTCCTCTTTCCAATTTTTTGATACCATTGTGTTTTAGCGAAAAATTTTGATTAGTCATTTCAATTTTTTGATACCATTGTTTTTCATATTTTTGTCTTTGTGAGTTCTTGAATAAGTTTCTCATCTTTCACGTGGTAAAACATAGTTAACTATAATTTTAAAAAGAAATCCCCCTTGGTTAAATTGCACTAATGGTTTGGTTGTTTACTTCAACAACTGCTGTCTTCCCTTTCGTTATAAACCTTTCATCATCGTCCGCATCGTAACGACGATGAACCGAGCGGGACCCCCTCTATTCCCCACGCCTCACTTTCACCGTCATTATTTTATATCTCTTCGAACAATTTTTAATCCACTAAAAATCGAATATTTGATATATTCATAATTTGTTTTATACATTTTGCAATATAATTGTGTAATATATAATATCTGTTATTTGTATGTAAATTGATTGTAAAATAACCGAGAACGTAGGTGTCGACTTTTTGTTAAATCGGGGAATAAAGGGTGGACACATTTAATTTTTATTTGCGTCGTTATGTAAATATAAGTCTGATCTATTACATGTATTTTTTTCAATTTCTTATATGTAGCCAATCAATTTATATAAAATGTTAAAGTTGATCTTAGTTAAAATCCACAAAAATGTAGGTACCTTTTTAAACATTTTTATTAATATCTCAGTAAATAAATGTGATAAAAATTTGATTTTCTCAAAATAAATGAGGAACATTCCAAGGAATGTAGATACGTATTTATATATTTTCAAAGATTTTTTCTTTTGAAAATACAGCATCCGAAAGTGACATGCCTCGCTTTTTGAAAATGATAGTAGTTTCGACTTTGAGTCATTCTCAAGGAATACTGTAAGTTTGTACATTCAAATCACAGACAATTAGATAGCTCAATATAATTTATGGATGCCAAAAAAGAATCAGGAATTAGATTCCGAGACAGTTTTTAAAATCTAGAAGGCTTTTACGTTTAAACAAAATAATAACATCTATCTATAACGTACTTTACATTTAAAATGATTATATCTGATTGGTAATGAAATTGTTTCAAGCACAATTTGGTTTCCTGGATTCCCTATCCCATGGACTGTCTGCATAATTGTCTCTGGTTTAAATTTATTGTTAATTTTGAAGATTCATCTTCTAAATTTTTGGATATCATTGTGTTTTATAATTATGGCTTTGTGAGTTCAAATTTATCGTTAATTTAGATAATTCCTCTTTTCAATTTCTTGATAGAACTGTGTTTAGTTTGGTCTTTGCAAGTTTAAAAAAATTCTCACCGTAAGATTTTTTTTTAAACATAATTTGGTTTCCTGGATTCCCTATCCCATGGACTGTCTGCATAATCGTCTGTGGTTTAAATTTATTGTTAATTTCGAAGATTCATCTTTTACATTTTTGGATATCATTGTGTTTTATGCGTTTGTCTTTGTAAGTTCAAATTTATCGTTAATTTAGATAATCCCCTTTTTCAATTTCTTGATAATATTGTGTTTATTTTTGTCTTTGCAAGTTCAAGAAATTCACACCGTAAGATTTTGTTTTAAACATAATTTGGTTGCCTGGATTTCCTATCCCATGGGCTGTCTGTATAATTGTCTGTATTTGAAATCTATCGTTAACTTTAAAGATTCATCTTTTCCACTTTTTGATATCATTATATTGTAAAGGGTCGGCCATCGCAAGGAATCTTTTTAAAATGTTAATAAAACACAAACGGCTAGATGGAATTTCATGATCTTTAATTTATTTTGTAGCCAAGAGTATTTGGTTATACATGGAAAATGGCATCAGCAAATGGATGCCACAGCTGGTCTCCTTACAATAGTCCATTCTCTCGACCCAATTTTTCAGAACTTTTTCCAACGTCTGCGGTTCTATCTCAGCAATAGCATTTTTGATATTGACTTTAAGATCGTCAATCGTTGCTGGATCGTCGGCATAACAACGTTCTTTAACGGCACCCCAGAGATAAAAGTTCATGGGCGTCAAATCGCAGCTCCTTGCTGGCCAATTCACATCTCCACGACGACTGATTACACGATTTTCGAACTTTGACCGCAATAAGCCGATAGTTTCGTTGCTAGTGTGGCATGTCGCCCCATCTTGTTGGAACCAGTTGTTGCCCACATCCAAACCAGCTATTTGCTCCCAAAAAAAGTTTGCTATCATGGTCCTATAGCGGTTTCCGTTAACCGTTTCGCCAGATTCAAAGAAAAATGGGCCGATGATGCTGCGGCCCATAATCCGCAGCATACAGTCACTCGTTAGGGATGCATTGGCTGCTCAACGATCTCGTGTGGGTTTTCCGATGCAGTTTTGCTTGTTTACATAGCCCCCGAGGTGAAAATGCGCTTCATCGGAAAAGATCATTTTTCGCCAAAATTCACCATTGGCTTCCAGCTGCTCTAGGGCCCAATTAGCAAAGTTGTATCGAAGTGGATGGTCAACTCTCTTCAACTGCTGTGTTATTTGGACCTTATAGGCGAATAAACAGATGCAAAATACGCCTCAAGGTAGTGCCACTAATGTTCAATTGCTGAGTGCGATGACGAGTCGATGTTCTCGGGTTGGCTTGCACACTACGGGCTACAGCAGCAATATTCTCGGGTGTACGAACCGGACGAGCATGTGGAACTTTAGTACGGTCCACCAGCATACCAGTTTCACGAACTTTGTGCACAAATTTCTTCAGAACACTTGCATTTGGTGCATATTCGCGACCGAATTTTGTACGCAATTTTCGCACTGATTCTGCAATACACGAATTACATTCAAAGTAAATTTTTAACATTTCCCAACGTTCATCGAGCGTATAGCGTGCAATTTCGTTAACCGGGTGTTGTATACTGAAGAACTCTCATACATCAGATGATTAGGTGGCTGTAATCAATGTAACTCTTTATATGGTTTTTGTTATTTTTGTTCAGTAAAATTTAGTCGGTTGTAATCAATGTAATTCTTTATATGATTTTTATGTTTTTTGTTATTTTGTTATATATTACAATATGTATATGTACACTTATGTAATAAAATGGAGATTCCGTTGATAAATAAATAAATAAATAAATAAATATCATGAAAGTAAAAATGAAGTGGTAGTTCATAAAGATTTCAAGAGATGGCCCACCCTTTATGTTTTTGTCTTCGTAAGTACAAATCTATCGTTAACTTAAATGATTCCTCTTTTTAATTTTTTGACACCATTCTGTTTTATTTTCTGGTCTTTGCGAGTTCAAGAAATTCACACGATAAGTAAACTAATCATCGTAGGTGTTGATGCGGTGAATATCTTCATAACTGTGATCTTTTCCATCAATTTTAGTGCTGTAGGCCCTTGGGGCACTCCTGTCGGAAGAGATGATTAATTAATGGCCAATCATGGCAGAAAGATGCACGTTGCGGTCGCCTCGTTGATTTATTTCTGGACAGATTTTAATGGACTTGTAATTTATTTCAAGTGGATTGAAAACAGGATGGAATTAATTAAGAAAAATTGATGATATATTGATCTATTAAGCAAGGAATTGCAGCTTTTGCATATCACAAATGTCCGGTTTCACTAATTTCACTTAATTCCTATTCAAAATTTAAATTTATTTATTCATTAAAATTGACATTTACAAGTCATCAACGTCAAAAAATGTGATTCGGATGATTTTTTTTTGCCATGTAACTATTACCACAGTTTATATATATCCAGTTAGCCAGTCTCTATGGAAAATTTAGTAACCGCGTTTGGATGCTGCATCCAGAAGCGAGGCTGGTGATGTATATAGTCGTCTGTCTT
Source organism: Philonthus cognatus (assembly GCA_932526585.2). Classification (NCBI taxonomy): domain Eukaryota; kingdom Metazoa; phylum Arthropoda; class Insecta; order Coleoptera; family Staphylinidae; genus Philonthus; species Philonthus cognatus. The sequence goes on along the minus strand of OW052245.1, from coordinate 80,496,679 downwards.
ACTCTTAGCCCAATCATGACCATAATCTCTCCTTTTCTACTCAATTTCCAGTTCTCCCATAAACATCGGCTCCTCTTGCCAGTACTAAATTTTGTTCAATTTAACTAACGTTGAGGAACCTTGCATAAGAAATTGAATAATATTTATAATTTGATGCAAAATCCAAACTCTCGGGCTTTTCTCAACACGAAAAATTTTGTTCAATTTAACTATCGTTGGTGAAACCTGGCATAAGAAATTCAATAATATTTATAATTTGATGCAAAATCCAAACTCTCAGGCTTTTCTCAACACGAAATGTTGCTTCATCTGCTAAACGTACGACACATGGAAGTAAAGTTAAGAAACACACACATTAACGATTATAGACAGCCCAACAAACATCAACGGTATTGGGTTGCTTCTAATCATTGTTTTAAACTACTGGGGGGGGGGTTATTTGAAATCACTCGCAAAAATGCTCATACGAAAATTTGCGAATACTAAAATTCGCATACGAATTGAAAAATTGTGATGGGTGGCTTATTTGAAATCACACGATTATTGTAATGTTCATATGCGAAAGATGCGAAAGGAAAGATATGGCAACACCACAAATTTTATGTAAAATGTAATATATTTCCATAGTTTTGATTATCTGTTAATTAGTATTTGTCATAATATATAAAATTAAGAAAAAACTATTCGTGAAAATGCAAACAATGTCTTAATTAAGAAGACAACTTAAGACGATAAATATCCATTGAAACAACTACTTCCCGTGCAAATGCACCTCCGGATATTGAATTATACAATGAAATATTTAAAATCTTATTTAATTTGATTTGTTACAACGCTCTATTAAAGTATATGTAACGTTTAGGTCAAATCCTCTTCCAACCAACTAACAATACAAATTTAAAATGAAAGGAGAGATAGCAACAAATTAGAAGTGAATGGACTTGGATTAAAAGTAATATCTTAGGCCATCTATAGACGCGTTTCGAGATTTATCTCTCTTCAGTATAGCTTTGCTTATGACGTTTGCAACTGGGCCTAAATATAATCTGCTCTCAAGATTGCAGAAAATAATTGGATTACGATTACATCCTGCTTTACGATACTTTACCTACGCCCTAACAAAATAAACACCTAACAAAATAAACAATGAGCATAAAAGAACAACTTATTTATTGCAATAATTTTTAATATTAACATGACAATGATGAAAACTAAATTACTACCTGATCAATATACAGGGAATTTTTCTTCTCGGTAAACATATGCATAAAGCTGTACATTTTCCGACTTTCGTTGTTTTTAAAAAACAAATCGAATATTTTCCACTCCCAGACTAAGCATAAAGTATCTGGGCTTTTCTGAACTCGAAATTTTACTTCATGCGTCACGCGTATAAAACACTGATTTCAAGTGAGATTCAAATATACATAAAATTCACAACATTTTTGTGTTTTATACGCGTGGCGCATGAAGTAAAATTTCGAGTTTAGAAAAGCCCAGAAAATTTGTCTCGGGTCGCTACGCGACCCTCGACAAATTTTCACGGGGCTTTTCTAAACTCGAAATTTTACTTCATGCTTAGTCTGGGAGTGGAAAACACTTGTTTAAAGCTTCTGATTGAACTCTTAAAAAAAAACTACGATTATCTAAAGTGTTTAAGAAAATAATAAAATAATTTCTTTTAGCTACACATACGCCTAAGCTGTACATTTTCCGAAATTCGTTGTTTTTTCAATGAGTGTTATTTTAATCTTTAAACGAGTGTTTTCCACTCCCAGACTAAGCATGAAGTAAAATTTCGAGTTTAGAAAAGCCCCGTGAAAATTTGTCGAGGGTCGCGCAGCGACCCGAGACAAATTTTCTGGGCTTTTCTAAACTCGAAATTTTACTTCATGCGCCACGCGTATAAAACACAAAAATATTGTGAATTTTATGTATATTTAAACCTTACTTGAAATCAGTGTTTTATACGCGTGACGCATGAAGTAAAATTTCGAGTTTAGAAAAGCCCAGAAAATTTGTCTCGGGTCGCTGCGCGACCCTCGACAAATTTTCACGGGGCTTTTCTAAACTCGAAATGTTACTTCATGCTTAATCTGGGAGTGGAAAACACTCGTTAACAGTTTTAAATTAAGCTCTTTTGAAAAACTCCGGATGTCGGAAAATTTACAGCTTATGCATATGTTTACCTAAAAGAAAATGTTTACTTTGTTTTTTTTTAGGAGAGTTCAATTTGAAGCTATAAACGAGTGTTTTCCACTCCCAGACTAAGCATGAAGTAAAATTTCGAGTTTAGAAAAGCCCTGTGAAAATTTGTCGAGGGTCGCGCAGCGACCCGAGACAAATTTTCTGGGCTTTTCTAAACTCGAAATTTTACTTCATGCGCCACGCGTATAAAACACTGATTTTAAGTGAGGTTTAAATATATATAGAGTTCAAAATATTTTAGTGTTTTATACGCTTGGCGCATGAAGTAAAATTACAAACAAAGCCAATTACAAAAAAAAATCAAACATTTTGTGTCACATATGCGTAATACTGCTAGTGAAAGAGAAAGTTGTACTATACACGTTGAACTGGTTCAACTTTGAACTCGAGTTCAAAATAACATTAGAACCATCTTGAACTGAATTCAGTTTGAACTCAAGTTGAACGATCTTAGGTGCAAATGGGCCTAAATATAATCTGCTCTCAAGATTGCAGAAAATAATTGGATCACGATTACATCCTGCTTTTTCCCCGCGTGCATACATACATAAATCACTCTCTCATAATAAATTATCATATTTAAGAAGCAATTTTATCTCCCCCACTCCCCCAACCTAACCTCATCCTCATCATTCCGAGCTGATGTTTTATTGATGCCGCCGCGAAATTTATTACAAATTGCTCCGATGTAAAACACGGGATCAATTTGTGTTTACCGTTCGGCTGATTTTTAAATCCGTGATTTATAATGCACGGCAGCGTTAAAATCCCCCAGCAGTAGAAGAAGTTCCGAGGAGGCGATTCCCCTCGCTGATAATTTAATAACAATAAGTGGGGCAGCCCGCAAGATATATATCTTCATTGTGGACCTGTCAGCGGCAGGTAACTCGGTCCCACAGGTAATAATATATCACCGCTACATCCAGAAACTCCATTACCATCGACACGTGAAGCTGCCGGATTCGAGAGGATGTGAAGAGAGGAAAAGTGTTAGCAGGAAATTCACATGGTTAATTAGGTTAGAATTAATTAGTGATGGGTTTTCTAGAAAGAGGAGTATCTTATCGTTTAATAGGAGGAAGTCCTGTTGATTAAACGGAGATTATCTAAAATGTCCGGTGAATTTATTATTCTTATTAGGGCTCTGGAGGGCAATTAATGGCGACGGGGAGGCTGAAATAATTACGGAGATAGTGGTCTCGGTGCGGGATAATTGATCGTTTTTGGGAGAGATACTGCCTAACTTTACTCAATTTCATCGCGTTATGGGTTCATTACAAAATTACTTGTTATTAAGCAACCAAAAAGCTACGAAAGCTTTATAAGTATTAAATTATATTAATTTTATACAGAATGATCCTTAAAAATGTAAGTCAAATTTAATTCACCTCGCACAATCTAAAATTAATTTCAACATAGTCAAGTGTTACTAACGGTTTGATAATGATACGTGTAGTATCGAAACTATAGTTACCAAATAAACCAATTGTTATACAAACAAAGTGATAAACAGTGTTTTATTTATGTTTAACAATGTATAACGAAGTAGAAGCCTCTATAGTCAGTGAATAGTCAAGTAACACAAATATTAAAAGTAATCTAAGATTATGATTGTCTGATCTACATTTAGCTGCAGTTCTATGGGGTGAGGGGCTGAAGATAAATTCGATTTAGAGAATCGAGACTGTAGTGTTTGCTTGCATTCTGGGTAATCTATGTCAAAAAGTCTTGAGACAAATCTTGTCATAGTAGAATTCTCTACATAGAAAATTTCCAACATGAGGTTTACGCCACAACGGGGCAATTTGAGTTTTAAGCTGGGCAATTGATAATTAATAGAATGGCTATAACAAAATGCATACAAATCGACAAAATATATTAAACTATTAATTTAAACACTTCGTATCGTTTCACTCATTTTATTTAACTTTCTGCTAGTTTAAATATAGTCTATACTACCTGATCAATATACAGGGAATTTTTCTTTTCGGAAAATATAAATAAAATAAATATAAATATAATTTATTCATGTTAACAACTCTTACAAGTCTTACATATGTCAATAAAGTGTAGTTTTGCTGAAAATACTGAGCATGTAATAGATGAAATAACATTTGTAGAACCGAAATAGGGCACAGAAACAAAAATTAAGACAAAAATAGGGGGGTAAGCAGTCCCAGGTAGAACAATTTAAACTTACTTCATTCTTAGTCTGGGAGTGGAAAACACTTGTTTAAAGCTTTAAATTGACCTTAAAAAAAAACAGGGAATATCCGCAATTGTTGTATCAATTCCATGGTATGTCATTATTTTTATAAAATCACATTACTTTTTTTTAATTATTTTAACTGTAAATTTTCAACATTTGTTGATTTCTAAAAGAGTATAATTTGAAGCTTTAATCGAGTGTTTTCCACTCCCAGACTCAGCATGAAGTAAAATTTCGAGTTTAGAAAAGCCCCGTGAAAATTTGTCGAGGGTAGCGCAGCGACCCGAGACAAATTTGACAATATTACAGTGTTTTATACGCGTGGCGCATGAAGTAAAATTTCGAGTTTAGAAAAGCCCAGAAAATTTGTCTGGGGTCGCTGCGCGACCCTCGACAAATTTTCACGGGGCTTTTCTAAACTCGAAATTTTACTTCATGCTTAGTCTGGGAGTGGAAAACACTTGTTTAAAGCTTTAAATTAAATTTAAAAAAATCAGGGAATATCCGCAATTGTTGTATCAATTCTATTGTATGTCATTATATTTATAAAATCACATTACTTTTTCTTAATTATTTTAGCTGTTAATTTTCTGAGATTCGTTGATTTTTAAAAGAGTTCAATTTGAAGCTTTAAACGAGTGTTTTCCACTCCCAGACTAGGCATGAAGTAAAATTTCGAGTTAAGAAAAGCCCCGTGAAAATTTGTCGAGGGTCGCGCAGCAGTTGTAACCTGATAAAATATAATAAATTAATAATAAATAAGGAAATACAAATTAAAAGCAGTATAGATGTAACATAATTAAAAATACATAAATAAAATAAAATATATAAGTAAAACTTGTCTGACAGGATTAAAAAAAGAGTGGACTAGAAAAATTATCACATACTCACAGCCTTCGGTATATATTGCTACCCAACAGCACATTATGGAATTAAAAGGAAATATAATATAAATAGGTAAAAACACATTAATCAAGTAAAATCATGTAAATAAAATAACTACAAAAATCTAGAGAGTATATATGTATGTATCACAGACGACGCAGAAAAATTACACCCCCCATACCATGCGCGACACATACACACAGATACATATACACACACATAAAGCTTATTTAGAACATTTGTTTAAAAATTCTTGGAAAGAATAAAATCCATTTTGTAGTAAGTAGTTTTTGCACCACTGCTTGAACTGAGTATACGGCATTAGCTGGACGACACTCGGTAACACATTAAAAAACTTTATACAATGGTATTTTTTTCCCGTTTTGGCCTTCGATAAGCGCACATTGCAAGGTCTAAGCTCATCTTTCAATCTTGTGTTGTGTTGGTGGAAGTCTTTGTTACACTCATAGGAACTTATGTTCTTCTTAATATAAAGCAGACATTCCAGTATATAGATACATGGTGCTGTAAGAATATCATGTTTTATTAAAGATTCTCTACAATTATCTCTATAACCCAGTCCAGAAACTACACGCAATGCTCGCCTCTGTATCCTAAATATATCACCCAACAGAGCAGAGTGTCCCCATGCTAATATGCAATATCTAATATGTGATTGCACAAACGAGTGAAAAATAGTTATATTTTGGTTTATAAATTTTAAGACCAGACTCAGTGAGCATCTTTACTCTTTTCGGCATAGATTAATTGATAAGTCATCTTTCGCCAAACATTTGATTGAAAATAACCATCCTTTTGGCGAGGATGTACTTTCAGTTATTCACTTTGCCGAGAAGGGTAGAAAGATGGACCTCCTGGAGTCTTTGGAGATTCACAGAGCCCGCGCTAATCAGGAAATTCCCCTAATTAACGACCAGCTTGACCTTAAATACACCCCCCTCTTTAACGCTGTTATTACAAAATTTGCAAATATAAATAATGTTTTTTGTTACTAACGGTTTGATAATGATACGTGTAGTATCGAAACTATAGTCACCAAATAAACCAATTGTTATACAAACAAAGTGATAAACAGTGTTTTATTTATGTTCAACAATGTAAAACGAAGTAGAAGCCTCTATAGTCAGTGAATATTTTGGTTTACTAACCGTCTCCTGTTTTTTAATAAGTATATACTTTTTACTAGTTGTTTTTCGATTTTTGATTTATGTGCGTTCCATGTGAGGTGTGAGTCTATAGCAACACCTAGAAACTCTGTTGATACGTTTAGGCCTTTATGGGCCTGTTTGAGTGAGAATGTAATGTGGACTGTTTTTCCTATATTCAGTTTTAGTCTATTACATTCAAACCAATCCGTTGCATTAGTTATAATCTGACGCAGTTTACCTTCTATAATTTCTGAGGACTTACCTTCAACGGAGATGGAAGTGTCATCAGCGTATAGAATGGTGAAAGAGTCTCTGTGTTGCATTGGGAGGTCGTTTACATAGATCAAAAACAGGAGAGGCCCTAAAATTGAACCCTGGGGTACACCATGCACTATATTGCACTCATCTGATATATTGCCACTTATATATACTTTCTGACTACGGTTTGTTAAGTAAGATGTTATTAACTTGCAGCTTTCTGGACTAAAGTTATAGTAATACAGCTTACGCACCAGGACTGTGTGAGTGACACAATCGAAAGCCTTACTAAGGTCAAGTAAATTACAGGTAACAACTTCCCTATCTTCAAAAGCTTCAATCAGATAGTCAACAAAGGTGTTGATGGCTGTCGAAGTAGACCTATCATTTCTAAAACCATGTTGGCAATCGGTGAATATTTGGTTCGACTCTAGGAAAGCTGTCATTTGCTCTGACAATATGGCTTCAAATATCTTGGACAACACCGGAAGAACCGATATAGGTCTATAATTGTTTGGATCGTTTTATTTCCTTTTTTATGTATAGGAATACATTTAGCTTTTTTTAGATTATCGGGGAAAAAACCCAAGCTTATTGATGTATTAATGAGGTATGTTAGAGGACTTAGAATTATATCGGTTACTGCCCTAATCATCAAGATATTTAAGCCATATATATATCAGTGCCGGATTTGTTTTTCATTTTATTAATTGTGTCTCGAACTTTGATTATAGAGACTGGCTTAAAAGTAAAATATTCAGAGATATAACTTCAACAAATTCTTTTCAAGTATTGCTGAATCTATCATTCAATCTATTCCAAACCACAACCAAGATTCCATTATAGAGACTGGCTTAAATCCCATTATAGAGACTGGCTTAAAAGTAAAATATTCAGAGATATCTTTTCTGGAGTCTTGTGCCATTCTGTAAATGGGATCTTGGTACAGAATGGCACAAGACTCCAGAAAAAATATCTCTGAATATTTTACTTTTAAGCCAGTCTCTATAATGGGATTTAAGCCAGTCTCTATAATGGAATCTTGGTTGTGGTTTGGAATAGATTGAATGATAGATTCAGCAATACTTGAAAAGAATTTGTTGAAGTTATTTGCAGTTATAGGTATATCGCTAGATTTGGTGTTCAGATTAGGACACTTGGATCTTGCGACATCCCACACTGCCTTCGAGTAGTTAGTTGATGTTCTGATATACTGCTCAGTTGCATTTCTCTGGGCTTTACTAATTACGGACTTATATTCTTTTTTCATTTACTTATACTGGTTATTAAAATTTTCATCATTCGTAAGTTTTTTTAATTCAAAAATTAAATTTAATTTTCCACGCATATCTTTTAATCCAGGTCCAAACAAGCGTACGTTTTGTTTATTACATTTGATATGTTTTAGTTTATCAGGAAAAGCAACTAAACTAGCATGGTTTAAACTGTCAACTAGAATAGACCAAGCTTGATCAATGTCTATTTGATTGTTCATTATTACTTCCCAGTTGCAATGCTGTAAGATATTAAACATTTCAATCTTTAATAATTCTGTGATAGGTCTCACCGTTCTTTCTATGGGCTCCTGTGACTGCTTAATTTCAATGAACATTCCAAGATAGTCAGATAGTCCGATATTCATTATGCGAGCATAGTTACTATTTATAGGGTTGAAACTATTTGAGAATATGTTATCTATGCAAGCAATCCCTCGAGTGGCTTTAGTTGTTGCCATGTATAAACCATAGCAACCAAGAAGGTTACACAGTTCTGTGGATTTTCTATCTGCCAAGTTGAAATGTACATTGAAATCCCCACATATATATACAGTTTTTGATAAGACATTTAAACATTCTAACATTTGTTCAATTATTAAAAGAAAGTTTGAAAAATTTCCACTTGCAGATCTGTATATTGATATAATGATCATGTTGTTTTTATTAATCACTATACCGGACATTTCACACATTTGTTCAATCGACATTTCCTCCAAGAAGTTAAGAACGGTGTATTCCTCTCCCTCCCTTGCCATAACGAGTGAACCACCATTTTTGGAGTCGTGTCTACTGTAACTGGATGCTACGTGAAAGTTATTTAATGTCTAAGTTGACACTTCACTAGGTTTTAACCAATGTTCAGTAAACATATGCATAAAGCTGTACATTTTCCGACATTCGTTGTTTTAAAAAAAATCAATTTGAAACTTTAAACGAGAGTTTTTCACTCCCAGACTAAGCATGAAGTAAAATTTCGAGTTTAGAAAAGCCCCGTGAAAATTTGTCTCGGGTCGCGCAGCGACCCGAGACAAATTTTCTGGGCTTTTCTAAACTCGAAATTTTACTTCATGCGCCACGCATATAAAACACTGATTTCAAGTGTGGTTCAAATATACATAGAGTTCACAATATTTTAGTGTTTTACACGCGTGGCGCATGAAGTAAAATTTCGAGTTTAGAAAAGCCCAGAAAATTTGTCTCGGGTCGCTGCGCGACCCTCGACAAATTTTCACGGGGCTTTTCTAAACTCGAAATTTTACTTCATGCTTAGTCTGGGAGTGGAAAACACTCGTTTAAAGCTTCAAACTGAACTCAAATTTTCTGGGCTTTTCTAAACTCGAAATTTTACTTCATGCGCCACGCGTATAAAACACTAAAATATTGTGAACTCTATGTATATTTGAACCTCACTTGAAATCAGTGTTTTATACGCGTGGCGCATGAAGTAAAATTTCGAGTTTAGAAAAGCCCAGAAAATTTGTCTCGGGTCGCTGCGCGACCCTCGACAAATTTTCACGGGGCTTTTCTAAACTCGAAATTTTACTTCATGCTTAGTCTGGGAGTGGAAAACTCTCGTTTGAAGGTTCAAATGGAACTATTAAAAAACAACGAATGTCCGAAAATGTACAGCTTAGGCGTATGTTTACCTAAAAGAAATTATTTTCTTATTTTCTTTAGATCTTTAGATATTTGTTGTTTTTTCAAGAGTTCACTTTGAAGCTTTAAACGAGTGTTTTCCACTCCCAGACTAAGCATGAAGTAAAATTTCGAGTTTAGAAAAACCCCGTGAAAATTTGTCGAGGGTCGCGCAGCGACCCGAGACAAATTTTCTGGGCTTTTCTAAACTCGAAATTTTACTTCATGCGCCACGCGTATAAAACACTAAAATATTGTGAACTCTATGTATATTTGAACCTCATTTGAAATCAGTGTTTTATACGCGTGGCGCATGAAGTAAAATTTCGAGTTTAGAAAAGCCCAGAAAATTTGTCTCGGGTCGCTGCGCGACCCTCGACAAATTTTCACGGGGCTTTCCTAAACTCGAAATTTTACTTCATGCTTAGTCTGGGAGTGGAAAACTCTCGTTTGAAGGTTCAAATGGAACTCTTAAAAAACAACGAATGTCCGAAAATGTACAGCTTAGGCGTATGTTTACCTAAAAGAAATTATTTTCTTATTTTCTTTAGATCTTTAGATATTTGTTGTTTTTTCAAGAGTTCACTTTGAAGCTTTAAACGAGTGTTTTCCACTCCCAGACTAAGCATGAAGTAAAATTTCGAGTTTAGAAAAGCCCCGTGAAAATTTGTCGAGGGTCGCGCAGCGACCCGAGACAAATTTTTGGGGCTTTTCTAAACTCGAAATTTTACTTCATGCGCCACGCGTATAAAACACTGATTTTAAGTGTGGTTCAAATATACATAAAGTTCACAATATTTTAGTGTTTTACACGCGTGGCGCATGAAGTAAAATTTCGAGTTTAGAAAAGCCCGGAAAATTTGTCTCGGGTCGCTGCGCGACCCTCGACAAATTTTCACGGGGCTTTTCTAAACTCGAAATTTTACTTCATGCTTAGTGTGGGAGTGGAAAACACTCGTTTAAGGCTTCAAACTGAACTCTTAAAAACAACAACAAATATCTAAAGATTTAAAGAAAATAAGAGAATAATTTCTTTTAGGTAAACATACGCCTAAGCTGTACATTTTCGGACATTCGTTGTTTTTTAAGAGTTCCATTTGAACCTTCAAACGAGTGTTTTCCACTCCCAGACTAAGCATGAAATAAAATTTCGAATTTAGAAAAGCCCCGTGAATTTTTATTTTAGGTAAACATATGCATAAGTTGTAAATTCTCCGACATTGGTTGTTTTCGGCGGCATCACTTCTGCCATCATCAGGAGCTTTTTTATAGAGTAATAGATGTCACGTTCACTGTCAGTACACTTGTTTTATAAACTAGGGACTTGTAGTCTTGATCTGCTGCGTGTCATTGGTCCACACAATGTAGAAGGTACTAAAATTTCTTGATTTGTGTCCGATTTATCTGCATTGTTGAAATTACAAGTGTACTGACAGTGAACGTGACATATATCACTCAGTATAAAAAAGCTCCTGATGATGGCAGAAGGGATGCTGCCGAAACGTAGCGCGCAAAGAAACAATTTGATGCGAGAGAACAACCCAAGAAACTCCAACCAAGTATATTTTGCTCGCGAAAACCTAAATATATATATATATATATATATATAAAATAATTAGCCAAAAGTGTAGTTAAAGATGTGAAATAAATATATAGGATGTAGTCACAGTTCAAATTTTATAAAATTTTGAAGGGCCTCACATTGGCGCTTATTAGGGCATTTGAATTTATAAAAAAACCTGGAGTATGATAAAAAAAAAAGGTTGGGAAACACTACTTTATAACGCTCCTATAGATATTCCTTGAGGGATTTTTTTTATTCATCTCGGCACTTGAATAAAACTTGAATCCGTGATTGCGAATGCATGTGATATCGAGGATTTCCTGCGCGGCGTGTGTGCATTTCACTCGGGAACATCCCCTCGGTGAAGGCTGAACGGGAATTCGTGTCGCGTGGCGCAACACGGCGCTTCCATTATCTCCCTCACCTTGGCTCCGGCAAAAACTGCCATCAATCAGACTGTTCATTAGGTGCTACATTTGATTTGGGGGGGCTAATCCCGTCTAGATTCGTTAGGCCCTGATTATTTACACTTTCCCACCGGATCCGGAGGGCAATTCGTTATATCCCGAACCATTAGCGCGCAAAAGGTCAAAGTATTTTTTTTCTAACTTTGTTATATTTTAATTAGGTTAATTAATCATCAGAGATAAACAATATTATTGATAATTAAATAAAAGTCACTTGGTTTGTTTTACTACTATTTTTTATTCTCTTCGACTAGTTTCGACTTATCATCATTCTCGAGGAACGACGATAAGTCGAAACTAGTCGTAGAGAATAAAAAATAGTAGTGAAACAAACCAAGTGACTTTTATTTAATTATCAATATTGTAAACATGTTTCATCAAGTGATTAATGACAACCAAATTGATGATAAGCAATATTAGTTTAAAATAGGAATTAATAACTTTTTTCAATATAAATCAGGTCTAATTGGGGCCCGCCGTGGCCGAGCGGTTGAGCCGCTGGTTTCGCCAATCGTTCACGGCGGTGATCTGGGTTCGATTCCCAGCCGGGGCGAGTAATTCTTCTAACGAAAAATATTCGTCCCGGAGTCCATGGGTGTGTGTGAATGTGTTGTGACGTCCAAATATATAGTTATAGGTATTTAGTAATAAGTTAAAGAAATAAACAAATACAAAAATATAAATAAATGATGTTGGCTAATGGGCAAGTTCCCAAGGCCAGGCAAAAGCCAAAAACCCAAAAAAAAAAAAAAAAGGTCTAATTACTTAGCAGTATCTCGAGGATAAAATGTTTTCATTGACTTAAAGGTTTTTACCTATATTTAATGTATTATGTATTTTCTGACGCTTGTAATTTATATAAATATATAATCTAAAATCCCCATCTACCATAATTGTAGGTGTACGGGTATGTTGTCTCTGTTATTGATTGCTATGTACAAAATTTGCCCATTCTTTTCTGTTTCTTGCAAGTCTTTTTGCTTCTGCCCATGTTTTTCCTCGTTTTTCTAGTATCTCCTGTATGGCCTTATCCCAGGTCTGCCGTGGTCTTCCTCTAGTTTTCCTTTTTCCTACTCTTGCTTGCCATATTTGTTTAACTGGTTTTGTGCTCCCAATTCGTTGTAGATGTCCCCACCAACTCAGCTGTCTTCTTTCTATAAATTCCTCAAGCGGTTCTATTTCCAAGTCTTTTCTTATTTTAGAGTTCCTCATTTTGTCCATCCTTGCTCTTTTCTCCTATTGTCAGTGTCCACGATTCACATCCGAATGTCAATACTGGTCTAAATAAACAGAATGAACAGCAGAATAGAAAAAACGATTAAACTAATGAAGATAGGTGAACCAATAGACATGAATATAAAGATAGAGAACGCAAACATAGAACAAGTAGATACTTTTAGATATTTGGAAGTAGAAATAAGAAGAAATGGAAAACAGGAAACAGAAATGAACAGCAGAATTTAAAAAACGATTAAACTTTACTATGCAATGAATAAAACGTTTATTAACAAGAAAAAAATATCACGCAAAACAAAAATAAAAGTATATATATTTTTGTTTTGCGTGACATTTCCTTCTTGTTAATAAACATTTTATTCATTGCATAGTAAAGTTTAATCGTTTTTTCGATTCTGCTGTTCATTTCTGTTTCCTGTTTTCCATTTCTTGTTATTTCTACTTCCAAATATCTAAAAGTATCTACTTGTTCTATGTTTACGTCCTCTATCTTTATATTCATGTCTATTGGTTCACCTATCTTCATTACCTTTGTCTTTGTTTAATGTATCTTTATTCCATATTCCTTCAGTGTTACATTCCATATATTTAGGCGTTCTTGAAGTTCTCTCTCCTCCCCAGCTATTATAACTATATAGTCTGCAAATGCCCCTTCTAAGATGTCTATTCTTTGCATGCTTCTATGTCCGATTAGTAGTTTCTTGGTCTTGTTTGTGCACTTTTTCAGTATTTAGTCTATGTAGATAGGTATTTGATTGAAATTCACTTTGTTTGTTTTACTAATAATACTAATACAAATTTATTAGTAAAACAAACCAAGTGAATTTCAATCAAATACCTATATATTAATAGAAATGTTTTACCAAGTGATCAATGAGAAACAAGTTAACGATATATTAGTCTATGTATATGATGAACAGCGTTGGACTCAACCCTCCTCCTTGTCTAAGTCCTTTGTTCTAAAAGTTCCTGATTTTAGGTCGTTTCTTATTACAACATTGTTGTTTATGTTCTATATTTCTTTTATAATATTAATTAATTTATTGTTAATTCCTCTCTTTCTTAGTATTTCCCATAGTTCTTCTCTTTTCACCCTGTCGAATGCTTTTTCCATATCGATGAATCTAAGGTACACATTTCTCTTCTGTTGTTGAGATTTTTCTATTATTTGCTGTAATCCACTTTGAGCCTCGTGAAGCTTGGTTTTATGATTTTTCTGAGTTTGCCGTCAATAATTTGCTCAAAAGTGTTTATGACTGTATTCAATAGCGTTATTCCTCTATAACTGTTTTGTCTCCTTTTTTGTATATCGGCACTATTAGCGCTGTCTTCCATTCTTTCGGTATTTCATTTTCTTGCCATGCTTTGTTATATATTTCTAGTAGTATCTCCATTCTCTTTGTTCCCATGTTTTTCAATATCTCTGCAGTGATTTTGTCAACTCCGGGTGCTTTTCCATTCTTCATATTTCTTATTACTCCCTGTAATTCTTCTATTTTAATGTTCTCGTTCGTTGCGTCATTTTCCTCTTCGATTATTATTTGTTGTTGTTCTCCATCTGTTTTTTTTTTCATTGGTCCCCAGTAATTCCTCGAAATATTCCTTCCACTTCGCCATTATTTCCTTTTCCTCCGTTAGTTGTTCCCCTTCTTTGTTTCTTACTTGGATTGTATTGTATTTATTTTTCTCTCTGCAAGATTTAAGTACTTTATAGAATAGGAAACAAATAGAATGAGTGTGCATGGTGAGGCAATGGAGAAAGTGGTGAAATATGAGATGAAGATGTGTGAATTAGAAAGTGACAGATTGGTAAAAGAGGTGTGGAGAACGTGCAGGGGAATAGGGATGAGTAAGTGGAGGACGGAGCGCAGAAAAATGTATGAAAGGGCAGGAGAGTCAGAGAATATTGTGAATGACTGGTTAGAGAATGGAGTAAATGTGGCGACATGGATAAAAGAGAAGTGAAAGGAGGTGGAGATGGAGGAGAGCCAAGGCTGTATCAAGAAGAGAGGATACAATCCGATGTATGAAAGATAGCAAGTGCATGAAAGCGTGCCAGGGTACTTGACTGATAGTGACTTATCAAAGAAGGATAAGTTTACCCTGGCAAGAGCTAGATGCGGTTCGGAGGAAAGAGGAAGGAAGGTTTGGATGGGAGAAAGGTATGGTAGATGTGTGCTGTTCGCAAGTGGAATGGATACATGTAGCCATCTGGCACAGGAGTGTGAAGGGGTGTATGAGGAGTGGTTGGGGGAAACAGGAGGGTAACCGAATGGATGAGGGAAGATGGAGCTGGTCTAGAATTTTTGTAACGAGACTGGGTTGGCAGAGGAGGGTAACCGAATGGATGAGGGAGGATGAAGCTGGTCTAAGGATTATAGCGAGACTGGGTTGGCAGAGGAGGGTAACCGAATGGTTGAGGGAGGATGGAGCTGGTCTAAGGAGGGGTTGGCAGAGGGAGTTAAAAAGAAAAGACCAATAAACTAGATATAGAAGTTTGATTTTGTATGTAGACTTTTTTATGCCAATAAAGGTTTTTTTTTCTTCATAAAGAACATTTTATTTGGGAAAAAAATGTTTTATAATACCGGGCATAACACAAATAAAGTTGTTATTATTATTAAATAATTATAAATTCTGTCGAAATACGGACACCCCTGTTTATATTCATTAACATCAATCTGATGCTCTAATAAGCACATCCAGGAGGCGAAAAAAACAACAACAAACAAACAGTACATAACAAGCTCCCAATTAGCGATTTCATAACGCACCTAAAACCAGAAGCATCCTGTAAACACCCATTATTTAACGACGTGTTAACTTACACAAACTTCCCGAAAGTAAACAAAAAAACTCGTTATTACGTCTTTGTTGTAGTAATTTCATGAAGCAAGGCTAAGTGTTCTTGAAACGAAAGGAACAAAAAAGTTGGGATGTTTCAATTATTACAGGAAATTGATGGGCGCTCCGGGAGTTAATTTGATTTGATTATACGGAGACCGGATGTTACGGATCGCCCGGGGCAGCCACTTTTTAAATTGAATTATCCATGGTGGGAACCGATTTTATGTGTTACACACCGCACGAATGAAAAAAAAGCAGAAAATATTTAAATAAAAAATACTGGCGGTGGATAAAGGAAACATAGATGGGGTGGGGGATGTGTTTTGCGTGTGGGTTTTGTTCGTGCAAATAAATATAAAAATGTATTTTGTTTAGAAACGCAATTCGTGTGGATGTTGAGAATGTGGAGCCTGAAGACTTTGTGTGAATCTATTGTGACGTCCAAATATTCATGTTAAAAATTCTAAATAGAATTAGTTAAATAAATAATAAATACAAAAATACATTGAATGCTGGATAAATATTTAAAGACGAGGCTATAGAAAAAATAATGTAAACATGATCATTATTATGTAAAGTTAATTAAAGGAAAGGCACTTGGTATTGTTTCACAATTAAATTTAATTCTGAAACAATACCAAGTGCCTTTCCTTTAATTAACTTTACATAGTGTAATATGTTTTACCAAGTGCCAGATGAGAAATTAATTCAAGAAATGATCATTATTTATGTGTAGATCTTGAGTTTGACGTACATGTTTTCAACAAAACGACTGCTTTATTAATATTTTTTTTTTTTTACTAAATCGGCAAAAACATCTTTTCATCATGAATATTTTCAATATTTTTCTCGTAATATGAATAATCCTTATAATTGTATAGGTGCTTGTAACTTGAAGGCATTCAATTCGAGAGCATGATCTTATCCGTAAATTGAGTATATTGTACATTTCCCCACCTAACAAAACCTCTAATGAGGTGAATTCACCTTGTTTACTTTTCCATTTCCATCTCCTCAGCGCATAAACAACTCCTGGGGCTCGTTAATAAGTTTGTACAGTGGTTTTCCCACACACAATCTACACTCGGTAATTGGTCCCGGCGAATAACGAGGCCCAACTTAAGTTTCTCGAGTGCGCCCATTGAATTGCCCGGTAATTAATGCGCCCCCCTTGATTGATCCGATTGTAGGACCTCGGATTTTGCATCCCCTTATTTGTATTTTTCTCTATACGCAATCGGCAATTAAATAAACGAGTCGTTACATTTAATGAATAAATCATGGGGAGCTAATTGTGCGCGATTCTTTTCTGCGCTTGCCTGAAAGCTCCCAAGTCGAGGGAGCGAGAGTGGAAAACGATCGAGTGTTCTTGAAGGTTTTGATTAACCACTTCATTTGCTGAATAAATTGAGAAAGAGGGCCTCGTCGCCAATAAACGGAATGAAATGAACGCGACTGTTTTTTTGCAGTTAATTTCGCTCTCGGTTTGCTCGGGCCCGTTTTGATTGATTAAGGAAGCGGGTAAAGCGCATAAATAATCGATTAATTCCTTTTGTAATTATCCTGCGATGATTTATTACTGTAATATTGTGGATTCGTGACTGGGACATATTTACGAGAAAGTGTGTGTATGGGTGTGTGTGTGAGAGAGAACGTAATTTGGCTTGTATCGCTTGAAGGAATCTACTTGAATATGCTTATCGATACAAAGAAAAATCGAATTATTCTTTTTTTAGCACATGAAAAATGTCTTGATTGCAATGTGAATATTTTTGAAATCTTAATTGTTAACATAAATAAAACCAATTAACTTACTTAGCTTCATCTCATTAAACCAATCAAGCTTGCAATCCAATTTTTAATATTTCTTGAATAACTTTCTTATTTATCACTTGATGAAACATTTTGAAATAATATTAAAGGATAAATTAAAAACACTTGGCTTGTTTCTCTATTTGTGAAACAAATAGTAAATCAAACCAAGTGTTATTAATTGATCCTTTAATGCAATTTCTTAAGTTGTAAACTACAAATGAAGGGTTAAGGGGAAAAACCAAATTAGCCATTTGTTACCGTCCCAATTCCCTTCTAGGCAGCACTCTCTTATATCAAGCTGTATCCTGACTTACAGGAAAAATTTAGCAACAAACGCTACAATTGAGCCCCCTTAATTTTTTGAAATTTTACAAGGGAACAAAATGAAATGACAGAACCATTTGTTTGTTTCCCTTTTAGTTTGCCTATGTGAAATACTTGTTCTAAGCTACACAATTTTTTTTATTTTTTAGGGGCAAGGAACGGAAGTTAGAGTTGTTTCTGCCCTAGCACCGCAGCCGGGTGGCTTATTGTACTTCCTCCGTTTCCCTAGTTAATCAAAGAGCTCTGTTTCATTAGCTAATTCCAGCAGCTTTTCGATCGTCTTTCCCTTGCGGAAGAGGGTTGAATTCCCCTGGACAAGGTTTGCTTCCCTCCAGGTAGTAAGTGCCTCGCACTCGAATAGTACATGTGAGGCGTCTTCATCCTCTTCATAGCATAGTCTGCATATTGGATCTTCTGTAGACAGTTTCATGTTATTCAGATGTTTCCTTAGGGTGCAGTGTTCAGTTATCATTCCTGTGACCATTCTAAGGTTGTTTCTGCTGAGTCTGAGGGCCTCAGTTGCTAGTTCTTGGCAGGGTTTTTCCATCAGTAGTTTACTGTGTCTGTGCCAGAGCTGGGCAGGATTCGAATCATTCAGGATTCGAATCCTGGATTCGAATCGTTTTAGAGGATTCAATAGAGGCATTCGAATACTTTAGTTAAAGTGGATTCGTGATTCGGATTCGTTACAATTTTTTTAAGAGGATTTGTATTCGAATCCAAATGCGGGTGATTCGAATCTTTATAAAAGGATTCGAATATTTATAAAAGGATTCGAATACTTACAAAAGGATTCGAATCGTTAAAAATAATCCAAATTAATTGTGAGGATTACCATGAATAATTTGTTTCGTGTGTTTTTAAATTTCTGGTTAAACCAGTGTTTTATACGCGTGGCGCATGAAAAAAAATTTCGAGTTTAGAAAAGCCCCGTGAAAATTTGTCTCGGGTCGCTGCGCGACCCTCGACAAATTTTCTACGCGGGGCTTTTCTAAACTCGAAATTTTATCTCATGCTTAGTCTGGGAGTGGAAGACACTCGTTACCTAAAAATATGTCACACGTGTTAAAATGTGTATCGTAACTGTCAGAATAAAAAAAAAATGATATGTTTATCATAGTACTTTCCCACATGTTAAATACTTGAGCTTTTTAAACAAATGTTTCTCATTCCTGTTAAACTTTGTTCATCTTTAACCTGGGATTGGAATCACTGTTCAAAACTTCAAATTGAACTCTTTTATAAAATCGACGAATGCCTCAAAATTACGTAAAAATAATTCACTAAATATCAATAAACCCGGGAAAGTCAAAGAAATTGACTAACACACTGAAAAAAAAAAACGTTTGAATAAATCGCGAAAAGTAACAACATACACACAAATTATGAAAAATATCAAAACCTTTGACAGTTATTAAGAATCATATATATAACATTCTTCTTTCATATCCACGCTGTGAACCTTCAGATATTCGATGTTTTTTTTTTTTTTAAACAACTTCAATACCCTGTAGTCCTTTGGTTCCGAAAACTACAACTGGTCCTTCGAGCTATATCCTTTGTAAAACGGTCCTTTGAGTAATTAACTTATTAATCTAGAGTGATTCATCAATTAGAAACTTCTAAGAACGAGTGTTGTCCACTCCCAGACTAAGCATGAAGTAAAATTTCGAGTTTAGAAAAGCCCCGCGTAGAAAATTTGTCGAGGGTCGCGCAGCGACCCGAGACAAATTTTCACGGGGCTTTTCTAAACTCGAAATTTTACTTCATGCGCCACGCGTACAAAACACTGATTTGAAGTAAAGTGCAAAAACACACAATAACATCTTCAATCAGAGTAACACGGAATTAGATATTTAGTCTGTTATCAACGATGATCAGTGTTAATATTGGATAATTAGGTTTTTAATATTTTCCTTAAAACAACTGCTAGCAATATTAAAATGTTAATGGTTGCAAACAAATAATAAAATCTAATTTATTCTTGAAGGATTTGTATTCGTGATTCGAAAAAACAAGATTCGAATCTTTGATTCGAATCATATTTATCTCTTACGAATCCTTTATTATTCGTGATTCGAATCATATTAGGTGATTCGGATTCGTGATTCGAATTCTTTTTACGAGGATCCGTCCCAGCTCTGGTCTGTGCCCTGTCAGGTTTTTCCAGCGCTCGGTGTGTCTTTCCAGAATCCACGCTTTTACGCTTGGTCTTATTGACTTTTTGGGGATCGGTAGCATCGGTTCTGGTCCAATGTAGGGTCTACGTGATCCAATCTTTGCCAATTCGTCGGCTTTCTTCTTGCCATTTTACCCTGTGTGTCCTGGCGTCCACCGTAGACTTACGGTGTTTACGGTCGCCAGTTTCGTCTGGTTTTGAATGCATTCCCATATTAGCTTAGATTGGATCTTGTAGCTATCAAGTGCTCTTATAGCAGCTTGGCTGTCTGCGAGGATCAAGATCTTTTGCCTCCTATATCTCCGTCGCAGGTTTTCCATAATACATTGGTTAATCGCGGAGATTTCGGCTTGATGTACGATTGCCATCCTCCCCAGAGACACAAAGATGTCACGTTTTGGGGTTACGCCGTGGATCCCAGCGCCAGCTCCACCTTCTTTGCTTGATACGTCGGTGTACCAGATCAAGGTTCCAGGTGGAGGGTTGCGCTTCTCCTTGTCCTCTTCACACTGTATTGTGAAGGGTCTATTAGGGAGCAGCGTGGTATCCTGTAGTCACATCCCAATTGCAATAGAGGTTTGGTAACTAAGTGTTCTATTCTGGAGTGGTTTCCTGTGAGTTTCCAGTTGTCCTCAACCTATATGCCCCTAGTCTGGCTTTACTTTTAACCACTAGATCTAGCGGTTTGAGGTTTAGTAGGGTCTCCATTGAGACGGTTGGTGTTGTACGCAGAGCGCCAGTTGTGCACAAGCAGACTAGTCGCTGTACTCTAGAGGTACATCCGTAGGTGATCATGGGTTTTACTACTGTATTATATATCCACATACTTATTTTTGGATTGAGGCCCCATGTTTTTCCCAGAGCTCGCTTTGTTGTCATTAGCGTCGTTTTTGCTCTGTCAGTTGCGTGTTTTAATTAACGGTTCCATGTGAGTGTTGTATCTAGGTAGATACCTAGATATTTGACATCACTGGTAAATTGTAGAGTTTGGTTAAAGAAGGTTGGGGGTTTGAGGCCCACGCATTTCTTTTCATTTCATCCTTTTCATCCTCTCGTTTCTTTTAGTAAACGAGATGACCGCAGTCTTTGTGGGGTGAACGCTCAGCCCCACCTCCCCACACCATCGTTCTACTGTTTTCAGTGCATTGTTCATGATGCCTGTTATGGTAGTTGGATATTTTCCCATGATGAGAATGACATGTTTATCCAAGGAGTGGAAACACTCGTTAAAAGCTTTAAATTGAACTACTTCATAAAATCATGAATGTTTGATTTCAGTTTACAAATGTTTATTTCGTCTACCATAATTTTAAGCCTTAAAAATTCCAGTGCTACAAATATAGCTAAATCTTTAATTAAAACACTTTTAATCTTTCTTCACAATTTGTATTATATACCAGATGTACATTTCGGTCACAAGATGACCATTATCAATGGATTGATACTGAATGCATTCAGTATCAATCCATTAATAATGGTCACCTTGTGACTGAAATGTACATCTGGTATATAATAAAAATTGTGAAGAAAGGTTAAAAGTGTTTTAAAGTTATTATAATCTTCACGTAACTCACCCAAATTCAATTGGCTAAATCTACTTAAAACTATGAAAAAATGCACTTAATGATGTTTTACAATAAAGTAAGTACTATCTTGATTACGATCTTTGAATATTTGGTTAATGTCTTTGTTTTTAATTATTTTATTTAATAAATCAATTTGATGTGAATTTTAAATGTAACTGAAATGAAAAACATGCACGTGCGTTAGTGTAACAGCTTCATCAGTCAATCATGCTTTAACCACAGATAACGCCAGAGTTTTGTGGTTGTAATGAACTTTTAATTCGATTTCACTGTGGATTTGAAACGATATAATAAATTAAATTCAGAAACAAATATTTTCTCAGTTGTTCATTAATGCGTTTTAAAATAAAATAGTCGCTAACGAAATATTTGCAGTATTACCGTATTAAATGTGTAATAAAGGGTTTTTCAGAATGTTTTTCGTTTTTAGATGTTAAATAAAAAACAACAATATCAATTAAATCTCGTTTTATTTATTGATAAATTAAAGATCAGTTGTTGAAGTTTATTTATGAAAAACAACCGTTTGCAAATGCGCACCATTCACTTGTTCACACTCATTTAACCTGGAGCTAAAATGTTCAATCACTCGCTGGAGCATCGCTCTTGGAATAGAGTTGATTTCTTCAGTGATTCTTTGCTTCAAAACATTCAGGTTGGGTGGCAATGGATTGTAAACTTTACTTTTTAGGTAGCCCCATAGGAAAAAATCAGCAGGCGTTAAATCAGGGCTCCTCGGTGGCCAGTTGATGTCTCCTCGGCGACTTATCACTCTTCCAGGGAATAAATCGTGAAGAGCAGCTAATGAGTAATTTGTAATATGAGAAGTGGCGCCATCTTGCTGGAAAAAGGTGTTGCGGTTGTAGCCCTCTTGGTTTTGCATTTCTGTAGCCAAAAAAGTCCGGATCATATGGCAATATCGATCAGAATTAACGGTCTGAGTTCGACCTCGGTCATCCTCAAAAAAATAAGGACCGATAATTCCTTGACTTGATATGGCAGCCCAAACAACAACTTTTGGCGAGTGCAAGGGCTTCTGATGCAGTTCTAGCGGATTCTCGGAAGCCCAGTATCTGCAATTTTATTTATTCACGTGACCGTTCATGTGAAAATTTGATTCGTCGGAGAACCAGATGTTATTGAAACTCGTAAAACGGTTTTTCATTGTCTTGCAGAATTCGACTCGTGTATCAGGATCATCAGGCTTCATTTCTTGAACAATAACAATTTTATAGGGGTAAAAATGTAAATCTTTCAAAATAATGCGATGAACCGTAGAAGTCTTCAAATTAAGTGAAGCTGCGCGCAATCTCAATGAGAGTCGTGGGTCGGCCATAACAGACTGGCGAACGCGGTCGACGTTTATGTTCGTTCTTGATGTCCTTTTGCGCCCAGACGATTTGTCCGGCATTGTATTCCCAGTCTCTTCAAACTTGCGAACCCAATTCTTAATTAAATTGGCACTTGGCACATGTTTTAAGCTTGTTAAATTAAAATTTGTCCTGTAGAGGCGACGAACAATAGTATAGGAATCGTTGTTTTTATAAAACGCTCGCACGCAAAACGCGCGATGTGGTCCATGACTACTAAACTTAACAAGATGGCCAAGCGTTTGAGACCACTCCCCTCCCCCTGCTACCTGCGGTTGGTGCGAATTGGTCAATTCAAAAACGAAAAACATTCTGAAACACCCTTTACTTACGTATAGATCAAAAAAATATTAGTGAAAATTAAAACTGGTAATATTAACCCATAGATAGATATTAAAAATACAATGCTTTTTGGGGTATTTATAGAATTTTGTGTAAATGTCAAATTTTAAATATCGAAAAATCGGACAACCCCGCTATTTGTGTGACCCTTATTTCCTCGACACTGGTTAATATAATCTAATTGAATTTAAAAAAAAACCAGAGGAAAATATTTATTTGAGAATACGCCAGAGACTGTTAGAATCCTGATGGATTTTAAACATGGTAAACTCAACAATCCAAATTTTTTATAGGAGTATCAATATGCATAATCAAAAAATCCAGATATATCACAATAACTTCATTTACACGGATTTTTTCTTTTAAGTACAAGTATCCCCGTGTATACGCTGTACATTTTCAGGGGTTTATTGATTTTATAAAAGTGTTGAATCTAAAGCTTCTAACTGACGAAAATTCAGGTATCAAAATTTGAACAATTAACAAAAATCTACGCAATTCAGTAACGCTGTTAGAATTTTAAAACTAACAGAAATTGTGGAAATATAAATGTGAATTCCGACACATTTATCTGGAAAAGTATAGACACACCAAAATCCATACTCTTGTAGAAATGTAACGTACGAAGGTGTTGTTTGTCGTTACGGTTCTTTTATATTTTTTAGATTTCCTGTATTTGTCGTTGAAGACGCGATTTAGTCAACTTGAGTCAAATCACAGAGATTCAAAGTTTATAGTTTTACTTGGTATTTAATTTCATACTTAAAAAATGAATTTACAGATTGAAACAGACTTAGATTTAAGATTTAGAGTTCGAAGATTCAGAGTTTATGATTTAATATAGATATTTAGAATTGACTTTCTTGATCAACTGCCGAAGTAGAAGTGTTCTCCTCAACACCAGAACAACTCCATTTCTTTAGTGATAAGATAAGTGGAAGAGCAGAGATAGTTCTTCTTAAGCTATCGCTGAACTTCGCCTGTATTTTGTTTTTTGTTTACTTTGTATTTTCTTTCAATTGAATAAAGACAATTTATTATTATTATTATTATTATTATAAGACACTGATTATGTGCACGCATAATATGGAATAACAAAACGAGATTATAATTACTAAGAAAAGATTTGGAATGTGAAAAATATTTGAATTGCGGAATATTTGCTATTTCCAATATTATCTGTACAAGGAGATAATTACACTATAATGATAAATATATACAGAGTTATTCATAACCACAATAAATATAAATTAAACTGAGAGATACATTACAGAAATATGAATTCAGACACATTCATCCGTAACTCAGTCAATCAATTTCACAACATTTATGTTTATTTTCTACACCTATAACAATATTTCAGTTTTTATGTAGAAAAATACTTAATTTATTCCAATACATATAAAAAAAAAAAACTAAGAAATTGATTGTGTTTTAAACAAATCCCCTATGGAACGAACATAACAGACAATGCCGAGAGATAAGAGGTATCGTAACACCAGCACTTTTTTATTATCCCCTTTTTTTCCTACCCTCATTCTCCCGATGGTGCAGTTTTATATAAAACAAACTATTCTTTGATGGCGGTGAATATCAAACGATTTATCACTTGGCCGAGCGTGAACGCATCTTCAGGAGTTCCCTTCGATTAGCCGTGATTAATGGACGTCGCCGGAAAGGGAAAACTCCGATGAAAAATGCGGATGCGGTCACGCGACAAGAAATAAAAAAAGAGATACGGAAAATATAAACAGCGAAAAAAATAATGGATCTTTTTTTTCCCGCAAGCCTTTAATAAAGCGAGAAGTTATTTATCCTTTGTTGTGAGTATAATAAAATGACACTGTATAAAGAATAATCTTATAGGGAATCCTAGAACAAAAATCAAACTTATTTAAGTACAATTCTTGGTTGAAAAAATTAGTAATAGATTTCCATGCAAAAATCTTACTTAAAAATATGACTTTTCGGAATTTCTTATAGGGATTTTTTACTTAAGTAGACATTGTCGGAATATGTCTACTTTAATAAACAGTGTTTGGTAAATTAAAGTAAATAAAAATCATCAGCAGATGCTTCCAGTCAACTGGAATAATCCCAATAATTACAGGTTTTTTTTTAAATTTGCGGGAATTCGTTGTTTCAAAGCGGTTATTTAGGGCTAATAACGAGTGTTTTCCACTCCCAGACTAAGCATGAAGTAAAATTTCGAGTTTAGAAAAGCCTAAGAATTTGGATTGGCCGCGTAGCGAAGCGGAGCGGCCAATCCAAATTAGGCTTTTCTAAACTCGAAATTTTACTTCATGCGCCACGCTTAAAAACACTGATTTACAGTGAAGTTAAAAACACACACACATACAACAACAATTATAGGCAACCTAATATACGTTAGAGTTATTGGGTTGCCTATAATCACTGTTTTAAACAATTTGTTTAGCGCAGAATTTGACTCACGTTTTATTCACATCTACCATATCAAATTGCTAAAGCCGTATATTTTAAACTTTACGATATTTTAGTGTTTTATACGTGTGGCGCATGAAGTAAAATTTCGAGTTTAGAAAAGCCTAATTTGGATTGGCCGCTCCGCTTCGCTACGCGGCCAATCCAAATTTTCAGGCTTTTCTAAACTCGAAATTTTACTTCATGCTTAGTCTGGGAGTGGAAAATCCTCGATTAAAGATTTAAATTAAAATCTTAAAAAAAAGCAACGAATGTCGTCAAATTTACAGTGTGTGCAAACGTATACCTGAAAAATTCCCTGTATTTAAAAGTCATATTTATGCACACGCAGTTGTGATATTTTATTGTAATAAAATGTTAAGTTTAATAATGTAGTTTAAATTATCTTCAATAATTTAGTTAGAATTTAAAAATGTAAACAAAATGAAGTAGTATAAAATATAATTTAGCAAATCTAAGATAATACAAAAAAAATCCGGCTGAAAGACCTCGGTCAATGGCCTTTTGTAACTCTTTTAGGTTTAATTAATGGATTATTAATTAATTTAAAAAAAAGGTTTTAAACAAATTTAACGTTTTAACGTTTTAAACAAATTTAATATTAAAAACATGTTTAAAACAAAACCGTTTAAAACACGACGCTTGTTTTTAAACATGTTTAAAACACTGTTCTAAAACAAAGTGTTTTAAACATAACAACTCTGCTTTTATTTGTTGTCTTCTTTATTTAAATATGGTAAAAATTGTATGTAATTAAAATATCTTCCTATGATTATTGATAATTAACTAGGAAGTGATGTAATCCCTTTCTGTAGGCTATTATACACTCTGTTGATTCCTATAAATAAAACACAACCTCCAAGTAATGGATGTATCTAATTCCGTTTCCCATCAAACTTTTCAATGCATACGAAGTAGCCGGCTCGCAAACTTCCAAACGGAAATAGAAGAAAAAAATACTTGGACAGTTGAGCGTGTAACCCCCGCATACATTATGCTAATACCATCGTGTTTAATCTTCCACTAAGTAAGACAGGGGAGGATGCATCCAGTGCGGCGTGAAAGCGCCTTCCTTCAATCCTTCTGCATCCACCTGTCCCTGTCAAACGACCCTTTGAGGTGACAAAGTGCTCATATCCCCGCGAAAGTCTTTTTCAGTTCCTCTTTTGGAAGCGCGCCCACGAACCGTTAATTAATTATACTGGAGGGTGAATAGTTTCGCGAGAGAACCGGAATGTTGAAGGCATTGTCTCAGATTTAATATTGGGGGGAGGTATTTGCGCGATTATCGGGTAAAGGTTTTTCTGAGGGAAAAATATTTTCGCTATATTTCCTATATTTTATAGTTCCATTAGTTTGGTTTTATTGTGAAATTTTATCAAAGCGGAAGTATTATTAAAGATACCTATTTTTCTGTTTAACTTTGAGACAGTTATTTCTTTAAAATGCTTATAATTTTGTATACACTTAATGAAGGGACCCATCAAAACACCCACACTATATTTGCCACCCGTAATACTGGTCTTTTATCTACTTTTTAAAATAGCTTTGATAATTTCCTTTAAATAAAAAATTAAGGTACCTACTGTGCATGTCCTAAGTTTAAAAATTTAAATAATAAAGCCAAAACCTATCATTACAACAATGGATGATGATAAAAAAAAACACGTTACAAGTTCAAGGAACAGCAGCAGAAACTATTGAATTAAAATCTTGTATCCAACATACACGAATTAATTAACAGGGTCGTACTAGCGTAAAACAAGGGACAAACAAAATTATTTTGCAGTTTCTCCATTAAAATATGCAAGTCACAATAAAAATAAGCACACTATTTTTATTGTGAATTGCATATTTTAATGGTGAAACTGCAAAATAATTTTGTTTGTCCCTTGTTTCACGATAGTACGACACTGTTAATTAATTCGTGTATGTTGGATATAAGATTTTAATTCAATAGTTTCTGCTGCTGTTCCTTGAACTTGTAACGTGTTTTTTTTATTATCATCATCCATTGTTGTAATGATAGGTTTTGGCTTTTGTATTGTCCGGTATTTATAAAGTTTACGATGAGAGAAGAGGAAGTTTCAGTCGAATGCCAGATGTCGGCCATCATCGAAGCGCATCTCGCATTCCTCATTCCTCCATCTGTGCGCGCATAACTGTTGATCATCGCTCTTTTTATGTTATTTGATGCGCATTCCGCTCGCAAAAATGCAATTCTTTGCTCGCCGTAAATAACTGTATGTGTTCTTGGCTGATTGATACATCGCCGGAATTTTCATGAAAACGTTGAAATATTTATTTAGCGATTCTCTGAAAGTTCCTGATATTCATCAATTTTGAATGATACGTTTTTAACAATAATATACGAATTTATTGAATGCATAATATTTATTAATTCTAGCACTTCTAACAATTTTACAATGCGATTTTGAAATGATGAAAAAAAAGTGTTTCTCGAAACAAATTTTTCAAGTTTGTATATTATTATTATGATTATTATTAGTGCTAGACAATTTTTAAATTGTTTACACAGATCGTTCAATACATACTAGTCTAAACATATTAAAATTATAATAAAATTCAAAATAGGATAATAATTTCGACTCTACAATAGTTAAAACTTATACAATAATAAAAAATCAAACGATACATATGTTTAAAAAGAAAGTTCACTTGTCATGACATCACTTACATTATAAAAATCTTTTGATATTAAATATAGCTTAATTTTTTGTTTAAAATTCTTAAAATCAAGATTTCTTATATGCTCTGGCAGTAAATTATATATTATTGGTCCATAATATCGTGGTCCATTTTGTGACTTTGTAAGTCTGCTGGGGTCAGGTCTTATTGAGTCAATATTTCTAGTATTATATTCGTGGAAATTCTTATTGGTAAAATATTGTGACTGGTGCTTCCTTGTCCATAATAAACACTCGAGTATATATTGGCTAGGAAGAGTGAGAATTTCAAACTTGCTGAAAATCGATTTGCAATCTTCTCTATAACCTAGGCCAAAAACCACTCTAACAGCTCGTCACTGCAAAGCAAATATTTTGCTTGCGGTCGCAGAATGTCCCCACAATAGAACACCATAAGATAAATGAGAATGTACAAGTGAAAAGTATGCTGTTTTTACCACATCGCGAGATAAACATTTAGTTAAATTTCGTAGTAAATAGATGTTCTTACTTCTTACTTAGTTTATTAGCAATATTTTCCACATGCACATCCCACCTCAGGTTGGCATCTATGTACAAGCCAAGATATTTTGTATGTTCAGAAAGTACCTCATGGTGTTCTTTGAGAGAAAATATCATTCTACTGTTTTTTCGTCGTTCATACTTAATTTATTGTATGCAAACCAGTGTTTCGCTTCTGTGCGAGCATATGTCTCTTTTGAGATTAATTCATGTATATCTCTATTTGTGATTGAGATCGTATTATCATCTGCAAACTGTGTTATTTTTATATTAACATAAGAAAAAGCATATGGAAAATCATTTTCATATAAAATAAACAACAAGGGCCCCAAGTGTGACCACTGCGGAACCCCACATGTTACGGGTATTTCTGCAGATACATCCGACTTGAATGATGTTACCTGTTTTCGTCCTGATAGGTAAAGCATAATCAGTCTGCAACTAGCTGGTACAAAGTTGTAATAGTAAAGCTTTTGAACCAATTTACTATGGGCAACGCAGTCGAATGCTTTCGACAAATCCATAAAGTTGGTTAAGACGTATGATTTATTTTCCAGGCCTCTCAAACAATCATCAACTAATCTTTGATTTGGTTGGCGTTCACTTTGTGGTACATCTTTATAAAATAATATTAAAACACTTAACTTTGTTTTACCACTTTAATTTTTTTGGATATTAACGGCACATAACTCGGTGTGATGTTGTATTTAAGACATTGCTGGTTAAACTAAGCGTTTAGTGATGCACGTTGCACTTGAATTCGTAATTTTAGGTACTTTTTCGCCTTAACAGCTACACTAGCTTTAATCAAATCTTTGATTTGGTTGGCGTTCACTTTGTGGTACATCTTTATAAAATTAAAGTGGTAAAACAAAGTTAAGTGTTTTAATATTAAATCATCAACTAGTTTGACTACCGCCTCTATCGTATTTTTTCCCTGTCTAAATCCAAATTGGTATTTGGAGAGTAGATCATTTTCCTCTAAATAGTACAACATTTGATTATATTATACCAATTCAAAGACTTTGGCTAATACAGGTATGATAGAAATGGGGCAGTAATTATTTGGATCATTGGGATCACCTTTCTTAAATATCGGTACACATTTTGATATTTTAAGAGAATCTGGAAATATATTTTCCTAAATGCACCGATTAATAAGCTTCGTCAGTGGCAGAATGATTATGTCTTTTACAGATTTAATAAGCAGTGGTGAAAAACCATATATATCTCGAGATGTTTTATTTTTAATTGAGTTAATTATATCTCGAATTTCTATAGGGGAGACCTCACGAAATTCGAAATATTCAGAAGCTACTGGTGTTGATAATTTGCTGTCATTAACTGATCGAGTACTAGAGATATTTTGGGTTATATTATTTTAATAAAATTTGTATTAAATTATTAATTTATCCTATCAAATATACAATCAAATCTAATTCGCTATGAAATCTAAACATAAGTAATACATATTTTGAACTTCACTTAAATAATTGTTTTATACGCGTGGCGCATGAAGTAAAATTTCGAGTTTAGAAAAGCCCCCGTGAAACTCAACTCGAAATTTTACTTCATGCGCCACGCGTATAAGAACACTGATTTACAGTCAAGTTTAAAATATACTGCTTAGATGTAATGGGATCAATACTCATCGAGATAAGGTGAAAAATTGCACTAACACTAATCCAGAATTAAATAAAATAGGCAATTGACATATGTCGAACGAGTGTCTTCCACACCCAACCTACCTATTGTAGTACCATTGTAGTTGATACGGTCTAGTTAGATATGTAAGTAGTTGAATTCCTTAATCTTCACTGTTTTATTTAATTACTAAATGTACATTTTAGGCACCATGTGCCCTTTTTCAATAATTCAACGTATTTGACAATGACGTGCCTGAAATGTACATTTAATATTAAATGTTTATTTTTAGTATTAATGTTTATTTTTAGTTAGAATATTTAAAAAAAACTGTATTTTTCTCTGTAAATAGAATTTATTCTGCTGAGAAATAAATGATTATTATTATTATTATTATTAAAATAAAACAGTGAAGATTAAGAAATTCAACTATTTACATATCTATTACTAACACTTCACGTAACTCTAACAAGAATATCACTGGTAGTAGCTACATATAAATGTAGCTACTACCAGTAATATTTTTCCACATTGATAACAATGTAGAATAAAACATATAATCAAGCTGAGCTATCTTTATATTCTTTAAATATAATCTATTGGTATGTACTAGGAAAGGATATATCAAATAATAGTACGTGTTGTTTTGAACATTTCCGGTTGATGTAGCAGGAACAAGGTAAAACCGAAAACGTGATGTGGGAGAAGCGCAAGGCCAAGTCCCGTATCCCCATATCGCAGGAAGTTGTTAAATATGTAAGCAACAAACAATGGGTGTTGTAATGGGCGCTTATTAACTTTTAGTGGCTGTTAGTGATAAGGAGGAACAGTAAAGACTACACGCTATAGTTGATCAGCGCCTGAGTGTGGGCGGGATGTAAACTCGGTTGTAGACTGAGTCTGGCGGTGACACCCGTTAAATCCAATTGATATATAACGGAAGCCGAAGGGCGTAACACTACATGGAAACACCGGGAGAGAGCTGAAGAGCCGACACACGAATAATTGGATGCAATCACGCGAGGAGAACTCTCCTTGGGGATCCCGCGCTCCTTTTAAACAACACTCATCTCGAGTCAAACAGGGGTGCATCTTTTGTCTTACCAATGTTTTGCACTTATTTTGTCATTAGTGTAATAAGCTTGATTTTACGAAATCAATTTCTATAATGCCCGGTATTATATACGATTAATAAATCATTAGATATCTATTTCTGGAGTAAATTTATTTACGTAGTAAACTAATAGGCAAATAAAATTGCGTATTATAAAGCAAACCTACCTAATAAATAGCAATTCTAGAAATAAATAATTTAGTTAGTAGATTACCGACCGAAAATATACAATTTCATTGTGGCGATAGGTAGAACCGCCAATTTTTAAAATTGAATTGTCAATCTTTCAAATCGAATTCAGTCAAATTAATAATTTAGTATAATTCCTTATAATTATGGATAATAACCGTAAAATAGAATAGAATTACGCAGAGCAAGAAAAAGGAAGCTTATTCGAAATTATAAAAGAGATAAACGAGTGTTTTCCACTCCCAAGTTAAGCATGAAGTAAAATTTCGAGTTTAGAAAAGCCTGAAAATTTGGTTTGGTCGCGTAGCGCGAAGCGCGGAGCGGCCAAACCAAATTTTCAGGCTTTTCTAAACTCGAAATTTTACTTCATGCGCCACGCGTATAAAGCACTTATTTCAAGTGAAGTTCACTTGTTCACAATGTTTCAGAGTTTTCAGTGTTTAATACGCGTGGCGCATGAAGTAAAATTTCGAGTTTAGAAAAGCCTGAACATTTGGTTTGGCCGCTCCGCGCTTCGCGCTACGCGACCAAACCAAATTTTCAGGCTTTTCTAAACTCGAAATTTTACTTCATTTACAATTTCTAATAAGCTTTCTTTTTGTTGTTCTGCGTAATTCTGTTCTATTTCACGGTTATTTTCCATAATTATAAGGAATTCTCGTTTAAAGCTTCAAATGGAACTAATTTAAAAAGAGCGTATGCATATGTATAAAAATCCCTGGCTATGTCAACGGATTGCGTTTGACTTGAAAAACTCTAGGTATTCGACGCCTTAGAATTACTTGTGGTTTAAATTAATCACTGTCAAGTAAGATACTAAAAGGTGATCCAAGTAGAGATACTTTTTTCAATAGCCTTTTTTTGACAGATCACGTGTGAGTCGTGTCATGCTGTCATGTTATTTTTGTTTAGTATTGTTTGGCATTTCATAATGGAAAGACTTACGCCTGAACAACGTTTACAAATCGTTCAACTTTATTACGAAAAGTCACGTTCTGTGAAGAATGTGTTTCGTGCG
Source organism: Philonthus cognatus (assembly GCA_932526585.2). NCBI lineage: Eukaryota > Metazoa > Arthropoda > Insecta > Coleoptera > Staphylinidae > Philonthus > Philonthus cognatus. The sequence continues at coordinate 80,463,671 of OW052245.1, read as the reverse complement.
CTTCACATAACTTATGGTCAACATAATCGGCCTACTGAGCATACTATTCGCAACACTATCACCCATTTTGATACCCAGCATTCATTATTGGATAATATTCGACCGAATAGACCACGTCCAGCACGCTGTAAAGAAAATATAGCGGCCGTAGCTGAGAGTGTACACGAAGACCACGGAGAGTCGATTCGGCGCCGTTCGCAGCAACTCGGACTGACGTATGGAACGACTTGGCGCATTTTACGTCGAGATCTTAAATTGAAAGCGTACAAAATACAGCTTGTGCAACAACTGAAGCCGCTCGACCTTCCCAAGCGACATCGCTTCGCTCTATGGGCTCTTGAAAAGTTCCAAGAAGATCCGACGTTTTCGAGGCAAATTTTGTTTAGCGATGAGGCCCATTTCTGGCTCAATTGGTATGTAAACAAACAAAATTGCCGCATTTGGGACGAAGAGCAACCTGAAGAGATTCAAGAACTGCCACTTCATCAAGAAAAAAACAACGGTTTGGTGTGGTTTGTGGGCCGGTGGAATCATCGGTCCATATTTCTTTAAAAATGATGCCAGTGCGAACGTAACCGTCAATGCCATGATAACCGACTATTTGTTGCCTGAAATTGAAGCTCGTAATCTCGGCGACATTTGGTTTCAGCAAGACGGCGCCACTTCCCACACATCGCATCAATCAATAAATTTATTGAGAGAACATTTCGGTGAGCACATAATTTCACGTTTTGGGCCGGTCGATTGGCCACCAAGATCGTGTGATATCACACCGTTAGACTTTTTCCTGTGGGGATATGTAAAGTCTAAAGTTTATGCGGACAAACCCGCTTCGATTCAGGCCTTGGAGGAAAACATCACGCGTGTCATTCGCCAGTTACCAGTCGAAATGCTCGAACGAGTCATCGAAAATTGGACTCAACGGATGGACCATCTGCGTCATAACAACGGCCAAAATTTGATAGCATAATCTTCAAAAAATAAATGCCAAAGAATGTTCTTTCAAATGATAATAAACATTCTCCAATAAATTTGAATTTTCTGTGTTTTTTTTTTTTTTTTTCTTTAAAAAAGTAGGAACCTCGAAATGGATCACCCAGTATAAGCGAACTTAAATCTGACACGAATGATATGGTAGATATGATAGCCGTAATGAAATTAATAAACACAAGTAGTGGAATCTAAAGTAATTATAGTAAAATAATACCCTTTTGACTTTTAACTGTCAAATTATTTAGAGAATAAAATTTACTTGGTAGAAAAACAAACAAATAATTTACTAAGGAGATTTATTAGCCAAATAAAGTTATTTTGTGTTTAAAATACCGAAATCTTTGGAATAATAAATATTATACATCAAGTGAATTAAACACGATTTTATTCACGAAAAGATTTTTGATTTCACGAGCGCCTCGGCGCGAGTGAAATCATTTCTTTGAGTGAATAAAGGTGTTTAATTCACGTGGCGTATATATGTTTTTATTCAATTTTGACGAAATTGTAAAGAAAATGTACTTTACATTTATTTTTAAATAAATTTTTTAACTCACTAGTGACCTAAAAAAATGTTAGTTCACTAGTGAATAAAACCTTGTTTATTACGGTTGTTATGGAGTTAATAATGTCGATTTAAATTAACAAAATTGAATAAATTAATTTATTCCTAAAGTAAATTTTATTTAGGGAATAAAACGTTTTATAATACCGGGCATAAGTAAAATATGATCGGCTTTTAAAAAACCAGGGTTGGAATTACTGACTCCGTTGCTTCAGAAAATTGAGGACAGATGATTCGCAATCTTCATGGTGAGGTTCAGTTTATTCCAAATGTTTATATCTACCAACAATGCTGATATAAGAATTCACTTGAAGAATTTTAAACGAAAATACTGAGCCAGAAGACAAAACAATACTTTTACAAAGTATTCTATACTTGTACAGAAACCTTGAAAAAAAAAGTGTATGCATTGGCCGTACCATAATAAAACCACGTTATCTGCAAAATCCATCATCTTCATAACTCCTATTTTAAAGTATCCCTCGCGGAAATTTCCGGCAACAACAACAACGGACGCATCGGACCGAATGAAAGAAAACCCACTCGAAGCACCAACAATGAAATAACGATCACCGGGGCGAGTGTTCCGACCTGGGCCCTCAAGGGCCCCACTCGAGTCGAAGCCCTCATCATAAAAACACATCCCTGATTCCGGATTCCGGGTGCGCGACCTCGGACATGCAGATATTAAAATCACCGCATTCTTCCGGGGGTCCGCTTTTCCGGACGCCTGAATTATTCATGGCGGTCTGCACTTAATTTATTTATACGCCTGCGCGCATTAATTAAGTTTATCTCCTTTCCGGAATAACGCAACAGGACAGACTGAAATACTCGAAAATCATATTAAGAATTCAAACATAAAGAAATACAAAGTTTATTGTTCTTACGAGATTTGCATACAATTAAATTATGCAACGTGATTTAAGCTCGTGTGTAAATATATGGAATGTTATTTTATTATGTAGGTTTTTTTTGGTTAAAAATACTTGAACAAATTCCTCGGTATATTCGGCATACCATTTACAGTTAAGTTCAATTACATCTAAGAATATACTTCTTAGATGTAATGGGATCAATACAAAAAAATTGAATGTTGACAGTTTTTCGTGAATTGCCAGGTTCTTGGTCAATTTTTAAAATCTTTTATATATATATATATATATATATATAATATCTTTATTCATAAATAACATACACATAAACAAAAGGTTGCACATTACAGAAAATAACGTCAGATAACTAGAATACTAAGCTACAACGTAACAGAATCGAAATTATAAAATTGTACATAGATGTTTATTTTATTATAATTCATTAATAATGTAGATTTCTTTGTCCACCAGATAAGTAAGCAATTCTTGCTTAAAACGTTTCAATGTTTTAATATTCTGTATATATTGTGGCATTTTGTTGTAAAATTTAAGTCCGTTATATATGGGAGATTTTTCTGAGAGGGTTAGCCTGTGTACAGGATAAGCATGCAAATTGTTATTCCTCGTGTTATAATTGTGGTTAGTTATATAGGCTTGAAATGTTGGCTTGTATTTAAAATTATATATTAAAATTTCGTAGATATATAGCCCTGGTATTGTTAATATGCCCAATCTTTTAAATTGACTTTTACAGGTTTCATTGTATTTCAATCCCAATAATATTCAGACAGCACGTTTCTGCGTAATAAATAAATTATTCGCCATGGTACTATTTCCATAAAAAATAATACCATACCTCATAATTGACTCAATGTTGGATTTATAAACCATATAAAGTGCTTTAAAGTTAACCAATGGTTTAAGTACTCTCATAGCGAAACACAACGAGTTTAGTTTGGAATTTAATTCCACGCAATGACCTTTTCAATTTAGTTCACTGTCCATGATAATTCCGAGTACTCTACAGCTAGAATCTAGCGAAAGATCAAAAGTTCCAAGATTTAATCGACTTAGTTTTATATTCGTACGTTTTGTATGAAACTGTATTGCATTAGTTTTATTTTCATTCAGAATTAATTTATTTTGTAACATCCAGTTTTTAGTAATGCCGACAATTTTAGCTGCTTTGCTCTGAAGATCGTTAATATTTTGGCTAATAACTAATAAATTAGTATCATCTGCATACATTTCAATAATTCCATCATTCTCCTGAACCAAATTGGGAAGGTCATTGGTGTAAATAACAAATAACAAAGGGCCCAAAATGCTTCCTTGGGGCACCCCAATATTAGTTTTTCCGACCGACGAGTATGTTTTATTACAACCAGTTTTTTGGCGGCGATCTTTTAGGAATGAATTTATTAGATTTAGACATACTCCTCTTACTCCATACATTTCAAGATTTGATAGCAATATTCCATGATTCATGGTGTCAAAAGCTTTGGAGAGGTCCAGGTATATTCCAATGGGAATTTCTGACCTCTCCAAAGCTTCGATAATATGCTGTAAGTAATTAAATAAAGCCGTTCTGGTTGATTTCAATTTCAGAAAACCGCGTTGAGACGAACTAAATAAATTATTATTATCAAAGAAATCGACTAATCGATTAGCAATAACTTTTTCTACAATTTTCGAAAAAAACGCTTAGTAACGATATTGGTCTATAGTTGCTCGGATCTGATGGATTACCTTTCTTGTAAATTGGGGTAATTAATGATAATTTAAGGCATTCTGGAAAATGCCGGTTTTTAAGCAACCATTTACCAGGTATGTTAGAGGTTCAACCAATTCTATAGCCGCAGCTTTTAATAATTTAGAATTTATCTCATCATATCCACTACTTACTTTATTTTTCATATCATAAATGATGTTAAATATTTCAGTCGGCGTAGCTGGAGTAAGAAATAGAGTATTACTATTTCTTGTAATGTTCCATGTACTTGTTGTGTTTTGATTGATATGTTTAGTTCTGTATTGATGCAGTTTATTTTTTTTGATTTCCCCCGAATGTTGTTGATAATTGACCACGTTGATTTCATTTTGTTATCACTTGTCAGTATGGTACTTTCGATTCTGTTACGTTCCGCTTCTAATAAAAGTGAGCTATATTTTATATTTAAAGCATTATATTGAATTTTAGCATCTATATTAAAATGTTTGACTACATATAAATAATCGAGTAGTTTTTTACATTGGCGTATTTCAGCTGTTGCTGGTTGTTTATGGTCTCTTTTTTTATTGCAATTTTTTTTATAGGACAACTTTTGCTAAGACTAACATTTATGATATAAAAGAATTTAATCCATTGATCATCCATGTTATCAAGCATATATATAAAGTTCATTCCACAGCTCGTTACCTTTTAGATTGTTTACGAACTGTGTGATATTCTTGTTTGAGTAAATTCTCGAATAAGTTGTTGTTTATGGTCTCTTTTTTTATTACTATTTTTTTTATAGGACAACTTTTGTTAAGACTAACATTTATGATATAGAAGAATTTATTCCATTGGTCATCCCTGTTATCAAGCGTGTAAAGTTCATTCCACAGCTCGTCACCTTTTAGATTGTTTACGAACTGTGTGATATTCTTGTTTGAGTAAATTCTCGAATAAGTTTTTGAATTTGTAGTAACATTTTTACAACGGAAGGAAAGTTTTTGAGCGTAATGATCAGATATACAGTTTGGAAAAACATCGGTCTCATATGCTCCATCAAAGTTAGTTATTATATTATCAATTACTGATTGCCTGTTATTTGATATTCGTGTAGGTGTTGTTATGGTTGCTGTTGCATTAAATGTTTTTAAAATATTTAGAAATCCTGACGATTCTGCTAATGATTGGTTAATGTCTATGTTAAAATCGCCACTTATAAAAAATATTAGTTTTTCTTTTAATAGTATATCTAAAAGTACATGAATATAAGCAAAAATCTTACACAATCCGAGTTTGGTGACCGGTAAATAACTACACAAACACACTTGAATGTTTCTTGAATCACCTCACTAGCAGTACATTCGAACACACCTTCTTCCCCTAACGCGCTTATGTCATTCCTTGGGATGACTTTGAGGCTCCTGTGGATATATAAAGCTGCTCCCCCGTATGCTGTTTCACGATTAGTATGCGATATTCTGCAGAAATGGGCAGCCAGTTGAAAGTTTTTTAAGTTTAGATTTTGTATGTTCTTTTCGTTCTGCCAGTGTTCAGTAATGCAGAGTATCTTGCATGTATTGTGTGTTTTCAATAAATCTTCTAGTTTTAGTATGTTATTATATAATGATCTTACATTTATATGTATAATTGCTGTTTCATCTTCGTCGATTTTCACTGTCGGGTAATGTGACAGTGTTACCCTGTTTGATGAGTTTTCAGGTAACGGCGAAAAAACCTTGACGTTATTGCTCCAACTGGCCAGTTATCTTGATTGTTCAGCGCATCTTGACGGTGTTCTTAAATTTTCCAGATGATCAATTTCATATCTATTTTTGAAATGTTGTCACTCTTTGTAAATATCCAAGATTATTATTGAATTTTATAAAAAAAAATGTTTATTTCAATATTTTATTCAATCAAAATAATTTTTTTTTTTCATTTTTAACAAATATCATATCTTGTCTTGATATTCAGCATTTCAGGACTTTTCTTAATATTCTATACAGAGAGTTTTATGTAACACCGAACATACTTTAAACGAGAATTTTTCTTTTAAGTATACATAAGTATACGTTGTACATTTGCCGATGCTCGGTTTATTAAAAGAATTTAATTTGAAGCTTTAAACGAGTGTTTCCACTCCCAGGCTAAGCATGAAGTAAAATTTCGAGTTTAGAAAAGCCTGAAAATTTGGTTTGGTCGCGTAGCGCGAAGCGCGGAGCGGCCAAACCAAATTTTTAGGCTTTTCTAAACTCGAAATTTTACTTCATGCGCCACGCGTACAAGACATTGATTTCAAGCGAAGTTTATTCGTTCACAATATCTCAGTGCTTTCAGTGTTTAATACGCGTGGCGCATGAAGTAAAATTTCGAGTTTAGAAAAGCCTGAAAATTTGGTTTGGCCGCTCCGCGCTTCGCGCTACGCGACCAAACCAAATTTTCAGGCTTTTCTAAACTCGAAATTTTACTTCATGCTTAGTCTGGGAGTGGAACACACTCATTTCAAGTTTCAAATTGAACTCTAAAAAAAAACAATGAGTATCCAAAGATTTACGGCATATACGCTGTAGTTGGGACATACTTGAAAGAAAAACTCCCTGTATGTACAAGTTAAGGCATTAATTGCGATTGATTGGCAACCATTTTTAATGGTCATATAGGCTTCCCAATTTACACATAACTTAAAAATTAAAGGTGTCAAATTGTATTGGATGAAAATGTTCGGTGTTATATAAAACTCTCTGTATATTTTTTTGTATAAACCAGAATAAAACAAAATAAGCAACTGACAAATGTCGAACGAGTGTGTTCCACTCCCAGACTAAGCATGAAGTAAAATTTCGAGTTGAGAAAAGCCCAAAGAATTTGGATTTGGACGCGCAGCGTCCAAATCCAAATTCGGGCTGTTCTCAACTTGAAATTTTACTTCATGCGCCACGCGTATAAAAACGCTGATTTACAGTCAAGTATAAAATACACTGCTTAGATGTAATGGGATCAATACTTATCGAGATAAGGTGAAAAATTGCAAAAATCACTAAATCATATTATAAACTCAAACATAAAGAAATACAAAGTTTATTGTTCTCACGAGATTTGCATACAATTAAATTATGCAACGTGATTTAAGCTCGTGTGTAAATATATGGAATGTTACTTTATTATGTAGGTTTTTTTTTTTGGTTAAAAATACTTGAATCAAATTCCTGGGTATACTCGGCATACCGTACTGTTATCGAGGAATTCGAAAGACGGGCGCGTTTCATAAGCCTTAGTAATTAATGAATTTATGGTCTTGGTCGTCGAGTGGAAATTCTTGCCTCCTATCTGAAATTGAAATCTCCGGGAAAAATAATGGGAACAGCGAGGAGGTATCAATTGATCGTGCCCTAAGAGGATTCCCGGATGAGTCAAGAATAGAAAAATTAATTAGAATTTCCCCATTTTTTTTTTACACGAGTGACTGCAAAAAAGATTCCGTTCGGGAACAATGGTATTATTAGAAAATTCGCTTATCCAATTTAATCGTTTATTAAAGCACTGTTTATCTGTACTCTTGTGTAACAGTATGAATCCACTAACCAGTGTGGCACCAACCTGGAAAGTCAGGGGATTTTGTTCGTCGGGAAAAGTTAGGGAAATTAGGCTTTTTTAACGAAAAGTCAGGGATTTTTTTAATAAATATTAATAGTAAATATGCATATAACACGATTAAAAAATTGACGAATTAGTAGTTATGTTTGAAGCACGATAATATTGAACAAACAAAAAAAACATTGATTATATGTTTTATTCCACATTGAATAGTAGCTATATTTACTACCACTTTAGAAAATAGCAATTACTGGCTTGCATACCTAACTACACCTTTTCTACTACAAACTGAGACGAATCAATGTCAAATTAGAAATAAACAATTTAATTTCAAATTGAATTTGTGTTCAGTATTCCGGCACCAGATACCCACAGACGCGTTTTAGACTTCAAGGCCCTCGTCAGTGTGGTCCCGACCCAGCGCTGAGGAATTCTGAACATATCTGACTATATCAAGCCAATATGTGAAAACTATTAAGGAATTCGATAGCTAACGCTATCTAAACAGTGACCTGTATATGCACTTTGTGCATTCGTGTCATTGACGATGCTACTATGAAGCATTAGATGGCGTTAGCTATCGAATTTCTTAATAGTATTCACATATTGGCTTGATATAGTCAGATATGTTCAGTATTCCTCAGCACTGGGTCGGGACCACACTAACGAGGACCTTGAAGTCCGAAACGCCTGTGGGTATATGGTGCCGGAATACTGAACACAAATTCAATTTGATATTTGTTTTCTGGTTTCACAAACAGAGTTTAGCTCCTTCGCGGACGATATACGAACGTGGTTCATTCTGCTCATTGAAGTGACTAGATTTAATAATCAACCTATCATTTGGTGACATATTTAGCTTTATATTGATTTAAATAAAAAATTATACCTTTTTTTAAAGGTAACTAAAGCAAACATTGAATAGTAAAATGTTTGTCTTGAAGGACCAAGGGGAAATAAGCGCCGGTTGCTATCCGAGTGAATTTTTCGTCTTCTTATTTCGAGGAAGCGAACTGTCTAACAGTAATTGGCTTTCGGTTTTGCTCCCTTTATGAAAAGACAACTTATTTAATAAGGACATACCAGGCGGTCTGTAATGAGCGCCATCGCTACTCGTTTGATTGCTGCCAGACAACTCCATTTATCAGCACAACGGAAAATTCTGATTTCAATTACTCTTCCGCATGTCTCAAGAGCCACACAGTTTCAAACTTATCATAATTATTGACTCGAATATCGTTCTAAAAATGCGCATTTTAGATAAATTATTCACAAACTTACTTATCAAGATGTAACTGAAGAATATAATGATACTTAATACTTTTACAACAAATGTAATCATCTCGAGCTTGTCTTGTAATTTGAATCTAGTTAACATTTTATCATACTGCAACTAAACTTACATTATATCATGTATGCAACGTTTTTTATTGATATTACTTTGAGGTACAGTCGCAGAGACGACTCTTAGGAAGGAAAGAGATAAGTTGACTGATTGAGTTACGTAAAAATCAAATGAATTTGACGAATATAGCACTAATAACCTTTCCTCACAAGTTTATTTAAATTACCAAATTTACATACATTTAGGACACAAAGTGACTATTATTAATGGATTAACACTGTTAATCCATTGATAATGGTCACTTTGTGTCCGAAATATATGTACATTTGGTAATTCAAATAAACGCGTGAAGAAAGTTTATTAGTGCTATATTTGTCAAAGGGAAGAGATATTATTCTTCAGTTAAAAAAAGCACTTTAAGTAAAATATTCATCGATTTAAAACTCTTCCACAGTTTCTGATTTCATCGATTCCACATAGCTAACTTCTAGTATTCCTCATATCCCTTTGGCACTGAAACTTTCGGAAGAAAACGTTCATATCGCAATTTCAACTCGGAATTTGAATAAACATGTTTATATTCCTGCAAATTGAACGTTATTAAGCAGTCGCATATTGTATTCACCGAGTATCCTTGTTGTATTCCAGGCGGAGGAGTTGAATTCCATAGTGGGAAATGCATTTCGGATGGCTTATGCGGCACAGCTGCAGAAACAGCCGAGTTTTCAAGACGTAATTGCGTCGCAACTGGATCAGACCCAGACGGATAAGGTTCTTTGGGTAAGTAATAGCGACGAAAACCGGACCCCCGTGCTAATCCGTTTTCGTAATTTCGCAGACGAAAGAGAAGAGCGCGCTGAACAACAACAACCAGGGAGTCGAGATGGATGTTCAGCTGAATAACGCGGATGCCTCTGCTTTGAGGCTGGCTCCTCCGAGTTCGATTCCTGGACTGAAGCCCACGCATAAGTATAATGTGCTCGGGCCGTCGGAGAAGAGCCAGTCGCAGCAGAGCACGCCCAGCAGTGATGAGAGCAACTCGCCGACGGAGATGAACTCGTATAAGAGGATGACGGAGAAACCGCCGCTGATAAAGAGGTTGACCATGGGGTTCGGGACGAACAACCATAGCCAGGATGAGGACAGCTGCCCTTTAGTTAATAACGATAGTTCTTTGAGTAGTACGCCGAGTAGTCCCACGAATCGACCTCTATCTGGAGGCTACGTCAATGAAACGGTTAACGAAGGAAATCGCGCGAATGAAACGATAAAGAATGATGAAGGAAGCTTAGTAAGTATATTATTTAAATGATAAGGAACAATTAAAAGGCATTATTTCTACAGTCAATAGAAAAATATGATAAGTATAGCGGAATTCGGGAGAGATGTCCTATGACTGGTTGATGTGGAATGTGTGGTTCAAATTTTTAAAGAGTTGTATCTGCTACAATTTTTCCTAGTTCTTTCAAATTATGAAGTTACGTGACAATGTCATACTGTTTAGGTTGCGAGTATATTAGTGTTCTTTCTTTTAGAAAAGCTTTAAATCAGAATATTTTGTGATTTTTTTCTTTTGAGTATACATATCCCAATTACGTGTTTTATATTTTTAAATATTCGTTGTTTTCTTCAAAGAGGTCAATTTGAAGTTTAAACGAGTGTTTTCCACTCCCAGACTAAGCATGAAGTAAAATTTCGAGTTTAGAAAAGCCTGAAAATTTGGTTTGGTCGCGTAGCGCGGAGCGGCCAAACCAAATTTTCAGGCTTTTCTAAACTCGAAATTTTACTTCATGCGCCACGCGTACAAGACACTGATTTCAAGCGAAGTTTACTCGTTCACAATATCTCAGTGCTTTCAGTGTTTAATACGCGTGGCGCATGAAGTAAAATTTCGAGTTTAGAAAAGCCTGAAAATTTGGTTTGGCCGCTCCGCGCTTCGCGCTACGCGACCAAACCAAATTTTCAGGCTTTTCTAAACTCGAAATTTTACTTCATGCTTAGTCTGGGAGTGGAAAACACTCGTTTAAAGCTTCAAATTAACCTCTTATAAAAAAACAAAGAATGTCGGAAAATTTACAGCTTATGCATATGTTTACTTAAAATAAAAATTCACTGTTTTTTAGAGAGTATATCGACAGTTGTGTCTGCAACGATTTTTCCTGATTATGTCAAATTTTGACTTTACATGACAATGTCATACTGTTTAGGTCGCGAGTATATTAGTGTTCTTTCTATTGGAAAAACTTTAAATCATCATTTCTTGTTATTTTTTTTCTTTTGAGTATACATATCCCAATTACGTATTTTATATTTTTAAATAATCGTTGTTTTATTCAAAATGGTTAAATTGAAGTTTAAACGAGTGTTTTCTACTCCCAGGCTAAGCATGAAGTAAAATTTCGAGTTTAGAAAAGCCTGAAAATTTGGTTTGGTCGCGTAGCGCGAAGCGCGGAGCGGCCAAACCAAATTTTCAGGCTTTTCTAAACTCGAAATTTTACTTCATGCTTAGTCTGGGATTGGAAAACACTCGTTTTAAGCTTCAAATTAAACTCATTAAAAAAAGCATTTACATATGTATACCTAATAGTAAATTCCCATGTACAGGGTGTCTACGTTAAACCGTTCGTTAGAAGTTTATGGAATTGACATTGCAATAAAAATTTGAAAAAAATCCTTGTCATACGGTTGAATCAGTCCTCCTCATGTGAAATATTTTCAACTTTATATCGCTTCCGGTTCCACTGGAAGTAGATCCAAATTTGTTATTTTAAATGGAACACCCTATATTAGTAATTTTTTGATTCCTCATTTAAATTGCAACATATTTTATTCGATCATATGTACAATTTTCTCTTATAGTTTTCAAGAAAACAAATATATTTCTAAAATGTTGACCTCTAAAAACTTCTCTTAAGAATAAGATAAAAATATGTTTTATATCTCTATTTGTACCTAGAGAATGCCTCTATGAGTAAAGTAATTATAAAATGTCAATTTTAACAATTAGTGTTCTTTAAATGTCAATATCGAAGTGCCCTCTTCAATATCTTGTAATTCAATTTTTTTTTAATGGAATGACCCTTTTTTTATCACATAGTACGATTGAGGGAAAATTTTCTACAAAAAAGTATTTACAACTATACTCCTAAAGCAAGTTGTTTTCGAATTATTTCGAAGATTCGTTTTATGTCGCATTTATGCAGGGAATAATGCACACATAAGTCGCAATTGAATTTTAGTAGGCAAGTAGTATGCTTTTGTTTTGTACTATAGGAAGCCTAGACCATAGTCTCTAGACTCTAATTATCTAGACTTTAATAGTTACGTTCTGTACCCCAGGCAGCCTAGACAATAGTCTAGACTAATTATCTAGACTCTAATCAGGCTGTAGACACGACTATAGCCTGTATACTCATCCCTTGACTCTAATATCTAGAATAGAATCTCTAAGCGCTGTACTATAGACATCTTAAACTCTAGAGTTTTGACATTTGACCGAGACTCTAAGCTCTGCATTTTGAGCAGTCGACTTATGTAGACTAAACTAAAGTTTCTAGACAGTTTAGACTAGTCTTAATCTGTGAACTTTTATCTGTGAACTCTATCTAGTCTGTAGACTCTAGTCTATGGACTCTATTTAGTCTGTAGACTGTATCTAATCTGTAGACTCTAGTCTGTGGACTATCTAGTCTGTAGACTCTATCTAATCTGTAGACTCTAATCTGTGGGCTCTGTCTAGTCTGTAAACGCTAGACTGTGCACTCTATCTAGACTGTAGACTCTAGTCGGTGGACTCTATCTTGTCTGTATACCAGTCTGTGAACTCTATCTAGTCTGTTTGTTGACTCTAGTCTATGGACTCTAGTCTGTGGACTCTATAGTCTGTAAGCTAGTCATGGACTCAATTTAGTCTGTAAACTCTAGTATGTAGACACTATCTAGTCTGTAGACTCAAGTTTGTGGATTCTATCTAGTCTGTAGACTCTATCCAGTCTGTAGACTAGTTTATGGATTCTATCTAGTCTGTAGACTGTAAAATCTATCTAGTCTGTGGACTCTGTCTAGTCTATAGACTAGTTTGTGGTCTTTATCTAGTCCCTAGACTCTAATCTGTAGACTCTATCTGGTCTGTAGACACTATCTAGTCTGTATACTCTAGTCTGTAGACTCTATTTAGTCCTTAAACTCTAGTCTGTAGACTCTATATAATCTGTAGACTCTAGTCAGTGGGCTCTGTCTAGTCTGGAAACGCTAGACTGTGCACTCTATCTAGACTGTAGACTCTAGTCTGTGGACTCTATCTTGTCTGTATACCAGTCTGGACTATATCTAGTCTGTTTGTTGACTCTAGTCTGAAAACTCGTCTGTGGACTCTATCTAGTCTGTAAACTAGTCATGGACTCAATTTAGTCTGTAAACTCTAGTATGTGGACTCTATCTAATCTGTAGACTCTAGTTTCTGGATTCTATCTAGTCTGTAGACTCTATCCAGTCTGTAGACTAGTTTATGGATTCTATCTACTCTGTAAACTTTATCTAGTCTTTAGACTATAAACTCTATCTAGTCTGTGGACTCTGTCTAGTCTATAGACTAGTTTGTGGTCTTTATCTAGTCCCTAGACTCTAATCTGTAGACTCTATCTGGTCTGTAGACGCTATCTAGTCTGTATACTTTAGTCTGTAGACTCTATTTAGTCCATAAACTCTAGTTTGTAGACTCTATCTAGTCTGTAGACTCTAGTCTGGGGATTCTATTTAGTCTGTAGACTCTAGTCTGGGGATTCTATTTAGTCTGTAGACTCTAGTCTCTGGACTAGACTATAATATATAGACTTATTTCTAGACTCTAATACCTACACTCTAATCTGTAAGCTCTGTATTCTAGATACCCTATACTCTAGACTTTGAACAGTCGACCCAGACTCTCAAATCTGCACTTTGGACATCAAGCAGTCGACTCATGTAGATTCTAAACTGGAGTCTTTAGACAGCCTGGACTAGTGTGTGGACTCTAGTCTAGAAACTAGAGTCTAGTCTGTAGACTAGGCTGTAGATTCTAGTCTGTAGACTAAGCTATAGATTCTAGTCTGTAGTGCAGTCGACTTATGTAGTGTGACGGTATGATTTTCAATTACTTTTATTTTTTTCTTATGTTTTTATTTGAGAAAGCTGCCTTAGAAAATTTGTAAAAAATAAATAATTAAAAAAAACAAAAAGTGTGAGCGGTGAACTTGGTACGATCACGAGCTGTACTGTTTGTTGGTATTACATCATAGACTAGAGAAAGGGTTCTTGCTAGACCTAAGTTCAAAGATTACCGTTGAATATAGTGTTAATACTGCTGAAACTCTTCAACTCCTCGTCTTGCCTTCGCTGCTGAAACTCTTCAACTCCTCATCTGGCGGTTAGTGCGGTGGTTGGTTTCTGCGGGTCACCGGTCTGTGCTTGAAGAGTATTGTCAAGAGAAAATCAAGAACATGAGCAATAATTAAAATAATTAAAAATCATACCGTCACAGTAAACTTTAAACTATAGTCATTTGACAACCTAGACTCTAGTCTGTTTACTCTAGTCTGCAGACTGTACTCTGTAGAATAGGCTGTTAATTCTAGTTTATAGTGCAGTCGGCTTATCTATACTCTAAACTGAAGTATTTAGACAGCCAGACTCTAGTCTGTTGACTCCAATCTATAGACTCATTTATGTAGACTCTTGCCTGTAGATTTTAATTTGGAGACTAGGCTGTAGATTCTAGTCTGTAATGCAGTCGCTGTATGTAAATTTTAAACTAGAGCCTTTAGAGAGCCTAAAACGAATTAGTACAAAGTTTTACAGAAATCAAAAAAATTATTATTTACACAAATCAACAAATTAACAATTTGGTCTTTATACATGGCAACTGCTATAGAATTGTTAGTCGAACATGTAGACTTTAAACTATAGTCATTTGACAACCTAGGCTTTAGTCTGTTTACTCTAGTCTGTAGACTCTACTCTGTAGACTAAGCTGTATATTGTAGTTTATAGTGCAGTCGACTTATCTATAGTCTAAACTGAAGTCTTTAGACAGCCAGACTATAGTCTGTTGACTCCAATCTATAGACTCATGTATGTAGACTCTTGCCTGTAGACTTTAATTTTGAGACTAGGCTGTAGATTCTAGTCTGCAATGCAGTCGATGTATGTACATTTTAAATTAGAGCCATTAGACAGCCTAAAAAGAATTAGTACAAAGTTGTAGAGAAATCAATTAAATAATGAATTACACAAATCAACAAATTATCAAGTTGGTCTTTATACATAGCAACTGCTATAGAATTGTTCCTCGAACATGTAGAGTATTTAATAAAACTTATCCACATTTGCCGCTGATAAATAAAACAAGATTTTGAAGATTAGAATCAAATTTTGTTCAATTGTCAGTTGCCATGTACAAAGGATAAATTGATAATTTGTTGATTTGTTTAATTATTCATGTTGTTGATTTCTGACATTTCGCAATACAATTGTGACAAAACAAAAGCATGCTACTTGCCTAGTAAAATTCAATTGCGACTTATGCCCGCATTATACCCTGCATAAATACGCCGAAAAACGAATCATTGAAATTATTCGAAAACTACTTGCTTTAGGAGTATAGATTTAATATTTTTTTTGTAGGAAATGTTCCCCCCAATCGTACCATGTGATAAAATAATGGGTCATTCTATTAAAAAAAAAAATAATTACTAGATATTAAAGAGGGCACTGAGATATTGACATTTTAAGAACACTTAGTGTCAAAATTGACAGTTTTGAATTAATTTATTCATAGAGGCATCCTCTAGGTACAAGTAGAGATATAAATCATATTTTTATCTTATTCTTAAGAGAAGTTACAGACGGATTTCAAGATGTCTTTTAGAGGTCAAAATTTTAGAAATATTTTTTTTTCTTGAAAACTATAAGAGATAAGTGTACATTAGTTCAAATAAAATATGTTGCAATTTAAACGAGTAATTCTAAAAATAATTAATATATAGGGTATTCTATTAAAAATAACAAATTTGGTGCTACTTCCGGTGGAACCGAAAGTGATATAAAGTTGAAAATATTTCACATGAGGAGAACTGTTTCAATCGTATGACAAGATTTTTTTTTTTTTCAAATTTTTAGTGCAACGGCAACCCCATAAACTTTGAACAAACGGTTTAGCGTAGACACCCTGTATACTTAAAAGAAAAATTACCTGTATTAACAGATTAAGCCGATGACTATTTGCCAAATCTACTGAACGCGCATTCGATTCAACTAACATTTTCGTTTGAGCTTACACAAAATCAACATAAATGCATTATTTATTTCTGTAAATACCTCAACTATTTAGTAGAAGTAGAAATTGAAATTATACCACTTAAACTCACATTTAAAAAACGATTGTGTACAATAACAAAAATGATTTATGGCTGGGTTTTCGCAGATTTAGTTTTACGAAGACAATGACAAAATGTGACGTTTAACCTTAAAATTTTAAAACTGCATACCGGAACATACGATTTCGCATGTTCCATCTAAAAACTATAGCGGACATATAAAGTTTTTTGTCTCTTTTCGCACAAGTAATCTGAATAAAAACATCAAACTATTTTCGTATTATATGTATTGGTGCAGAAAGCACTACAAATCAAGGAAACCATGAAATACCTCTCGTGAATCGCTTATCTAGTAAATCCTTGAATATAAAAAGATAGCAAAGTCAACATAAAAAGACCGGAATGGCATTTTGTATAAAGGCGTTCAATTTCTAACAAATTGTATTAATTATTTGCAGAGTCATTTAGCGAAACAAATAGAAATCGACAATAACAGGATAATGCAGAGCTCGCCGGCATCAACAGACCACGAATTCAAAACGAAACGAATTTCCCAAATCAGTTCCAGCAGTTCAAGCTCCTGTCCTCAAAACGGAACAGAGACCAACCTCTTAGGGTTCACACCGACACCTCCACCACTGCCAGAACGAACGGACTCCTTGAACAACAAAGAAGAAGGCGAGCTCCGCCTGGCCCCCTGGTTCCAAGCGGGCATCCCCCGCGAAATCGCCTTGGAGATCCTCGCCCAAGAACCGGTCGGCGCCTTCATGGTCCGCGAGAGCACCAGCAAGCCGGGCTGCTTCGCCCTCTCCCTCCGCGTCCCCAGGAACTTTCAACCCACCGGAATCGCGCATTACCTCATCGTCAGAACGAACAAGGGCTACAAAATAAAGGTAACGTAACGGATTCCGATTGCGTATCGCTGACAGGTCCGGTGTTGTAACACTCGGCGTAACTGAATATCCAGTCCTCGTATCATATATCACGGGCTTTATGTTTCGCAGAGGCGAGGAAGCGGGAACCCCTAGGGCGCGCGCGAAATGTTTCGGCTCCCTCTCTCGCTCGCACCACGTCATATTTCGCGAATCACGGGAAATGTATCGTCCTGGAGTCCGCTCTAAACATTTCCCGTAATATTTGAAATTACTGCACTGAAAAAATCCCGTCGTAAAAAAATATATCTGTCGATATATCAAGCATTATCTTCAACAATAAAAAGAAGTCGTCAACAGAAGTGACACATAAATTCAGAGCTTGGACGAATCTTAAAATCAAAGAATTCTACTTACCTAATATGATTTGAATGAAGTATATGTATATATATATATATATATATATATATATATATATATATATATATATATATATATATATATATATACTTCATTCAAATCATATTAGGTAAGTAGAATTTTTTTATTTTAAGATTCGTCCCAGCTCTGAAATTATGTGTCACTTCTGTTGACGACTTCTTTTTATTGTTGAAGATAATGCTTGATATATATATATATATATATATATATATTATATATATACATATATATATGTGTATATGTATATATATATATATATATATATATATATATATATATATATATATATATATATATATAAAATATATTTATAAATAACATTTTTATTATGCACTAATAAATAACAGTGTTAATTCTGTATTGTGGAGGCTTCTACTTCGTTATACATGTTAATTTACACAATGAAACACTTTTAACTTTGTTTGTATAACACGTTTTATTTAATGTGACTGCAGTTTCGACAAATTTAGCTTGTCATTATCAAACATGTTTGATAATGACAAGCTAAATTTGTCGAAACTGCAGTCACATTAAATAAAACGTGTTATACAAACAAAGTTAAAAGTGTTTCATTGTGTAACAGTGTTAATTTTTACAATTATATTTTATTATATAATCCTTGGCTATCGACCGCCAGTCTGTCAGCCTAAGTTTTAGTTGTCATTGTCTTGTCGGTTAGTTATGATTTATGTGAGATGAATTGATGAATGTTTCGAATCAAACATTAAAATTCTGTTTTTCTTTAACATCCATATTTTTCTAGGGCTTCACGAAGGAATTCACGACGTTAACATCACTGATAACGCACCATTCAGTGATGCCGGAACTCCTCCCGTGCCCGCTTTCCTTGAGCAGGTACAACCCCAGTTTCGTACGATCGGACTCGAAGCGCGATTTCGCGGACATCGACCTCGACCCGGACTACAACACCCTGGCCGACTTCAGGAAAATGATGGCAGATCTCAACGTGTAGGAAGCGAACGCCGTCAACGTAGAAGTCGCCGCTAAATCAGCTAGTCCATCCTCTTGAAGAGAGGAACTCTCGATCCCCACCATAAAAGACACTGAAGTGTGTACCTTGTGATACCTTGTGAAAACACAGAAACGCTGCAGAACTCTATTTTTCAGAAAGTGTACGAAGTTTTTTGTTTGTAATTTTAATAACTGTGAGAGATGCGGCTTTTTATAGTTTTTCTATTTTTAACAATTTTGATGGAATGATGTACTATGTTGCTTGGTGTAAGTATGATTAAGTAATTATTAATGGATTCGATAGGTAACGCCATCTAATGCTCCATAGTGGCATCGTCAATAACACGAATGCACAAAGTTCATATGCAGGTCACTGTTTCGTCCACGAATGAGCTAAACTCTGTTTGTGAAACCAGAAAACAAATATCAAAATTGAATTTGTGTTCAGATACACACAGACGCATTTTGTCATTGACGATGCCACTATGGAGCATTAGATGGCGTTAGCTTTCGAATCCATTATTAGTATTCACGTATTGGCTTGATGTAGTCAGTAATGTTCAGTATTCCTCAGCACTGTTCAGTAAGGGTGATATTTACCGAACTGGAGATCCCTCAGAATAAGGAGACAGCACACAAGAGTCCTTAGCACTGGGTTGGAACCACACTGACGAGGACCTTGAAGTCCGAAACGCGTCTGTGGGTATCTGGTGCAGGAATACTGAACACAAATTTAATTATGATTACGTAATTCATTTAAACACCATTAACTTCAATCAAGTTTTTATGCAGGGTGTCCTGTTAATGTGGGGAAATGGTTTAACTATAGATAGAAAATATGATGATTTAACATCTAAAACTTTACGGTTAAGCCGAAATTAGTCTTTAAATTTCAAACAAATATTATTAATTTAATTTGTAACGATTGAGCGCTCTATTCGATTTGACTGAAATTTATTATAGTTATCATTTAAATTATTATGGTCATCATTGATAGACAAGAAGTATGAAAAACAGTAGTACCACAACATAAAAACTAAAATATTTAATAGTGGCGAACCTTATAAAAATTTAAAAAATATAATTCAAAGATCGGTTCATGTGGAAGCTTTTTTGTCTCTAAATAATGTGTTTCGAGGGCGTGGAATCTGCAGGGTGTTCAGTTGCAAGACGAAGCAAGGATTTTTTGTACGGTTTCGCCGCAAAAATATGAAATATAAATACGGTATCCTTCATTTTCTTGGCAAAATCGTAACACTAGCAACATACAGTGAATTTTTCTTTTAGGTGAAGATATGCATAAACAGTAAATTATAAGACATTCGTTGTTTTTTAAAAGAGTTCAATTTGAAGCTTTAATCGAGTGTTTTCCACTCCCAGACTAAGCATGAAGTAAAATTTCGAGTTTAGAAAAGCCCCGTGAAAATTTGTCGAGGGTCGCGTAGCGACCCGAGACAAATTTTCTGGGCTTTTCTAAACTCGAAATTTTACTTCATGCGCCACGCGTATAAAACACTAATATTGTGAAATTTATGTATATTCGAACTTCGCTTGAAATCTGTTTTATACGCGTGGCGCATGAAGTAAAATTTCGAGTTTAGAAAAGCCCAGAAAATTTGTCTCGGGTCGCTGCGCGACCCTCGACAAATTTTCACGGGGCTTTTCTAAACTCGAAATTTTACTTCATGCTTAGTCTGGGAGTGGAAAACACTCGTTTAAAGCTTCAAATTGAACTTAAAAAATAAAACAAGGAATATCTAAAGATTTACAGAAAATAGGCTGAATTTGAAAAACATACAAATAAAGTATTTCCAGAAGAAAGTGATGGTTACTGCAAAAATGTCCAGCAAAATCTTAAAGGGAAAAGTATTTGAAGCTTTAAACGAGTGTTTTCCACTCCCAGACTAAGCATGAAGTAAAATTTCGAGTTTAGAAAAGCCCCGTGAAAATTTGTCGAGGGTCGCGCAGCGACCCGAGACAAATTTTCTGGGCTTTTCTAAACTCGAAATTTTACTTCATGCGCCACGCGTATAAAACAGTAATATTGTGAAATTTATGTATATTCGAACTTCACTTGAAATCTGTTTTATACGCGTGGCGCATGAAGTAAAATTTCGAGTTTAGAAAAGCCCAGAAAATTTGTCTCGGGTCGCTGCGCGACCCTCGACAAATTTTCACAGGGCTTTTCTAAACTCGAAATTTTACTTCATGCTTAGTCTAGTAGTGGAAAACACTCGTTTAAAGCTTTAAATTGAATTTAAAAAAAACAAGCGATATCTAAAGATTTACAGAAAATAGGCTGAGTTTTAAATACGTACAAATAAAATATTTCCAGAAGAAAGTTATGGTTACTGCAAAAATGTTCAGCAAAATCTTAAAGGGAAAAGTATTTGAAGCTTTAAACGAGTGTTTTCCACTCCCAGACTAAGCATGAAGTAAAATTTCGAGTTTAGAAAAGCCCCGTGAAAATTTGTCGAGGGTCGCGCAGCGACCCGAGACAAATTTTCGGGGCTTTTCTAAACTCGAAATTTTACTTCATGCGCCACGCGTATAAAACACAGATTCAAGTGAAGTTCGAATATACATAAATTTCATATTTTACTGTTTTATACGCGTGGCGCATGAAGTAAAATTTCGAGTTTAGAAAAGCCCAGAAAATTTGTCTCGGGTCGCTGCGCGACCCTCGACAAATGTTCACGGGGCTTTTCTAAACTCGAAATTTTACTTCATGCTTAGTCTGGGAGTGGAAAACAATCGTTTAAAGCTTCAAATAAAACTTAAAAAAAAAACAAGGAATATCCAAAGATTTACAGAAAATAGGATACATTTGGAATACGTATACTTAAAAGAAAAACTCCCTGTATCTGTTTGCTCCGGAGAAATATGAATAATTTTAAACCGTAATGAAGATAACAATTTATTCACAAATAAAACGCGTTAATTAATATTATACACAATTGACGTTTGTTAAACAAAGGCGGCGACAAAGAAAAAACAAGTATTTTTAATCACCCGAAACACTAGATTTCGATTTTACTAAATAATAAAAAATAATTTATTTGCATTTTATTTTTTTGCGGCCAAAGCGTACAAGATATCAAACATTATCAAGAGACAAAAAAGCTTTTTTTTTGTCTGTTGCCTGGCCTTGGGAACTTGCCCATTAGCCATCATCAATCTATATATTTTTGTATCAATTAATTTATTACAATTTACAATTTGTAGTATTTAACTATTCATTCGGACAATCACACACATTCATACTACACCCAGGGTCACGACGAGATATTATTTTTGAAATAAAGTCTCCCCGTGCACGGGAATCGAACCCGAATTTGTGGCTCGCCGAGCGATACAGCCCGGCGAGGTTACCGCTCGGCCACCACCTGCCCAAAAAAGCTTTTAAATGAACTAATATTTCTAGATGTATTTTTTAAATTTTTATAAGGTGCGCCAATAAAAAGATATTTTAGTTTTTATATTGTGGTAATATCGTTTTTTATACTTCTTGTCAATCAATGATGACCATAATAACTGAAATGTTGTGTTATTATATGATAATCAACCATAATACATTTTAGTCGGATCCAATATAGCGTTCAATTGTTATAAATAAAATTAATAATATATTTTTGAACTTTAAAGACTAATTCCGGCTTAACCGTAAACTTTTGAATATAGATAAGTTATGTTAAATCATCATATTTTGATCCCAGGAATCTATAGTTACGCCATTTCTTCGTAATTGTGCATTAATATTAGCCCAGAGTTAGTTCCTTGAGGAACCCCGGAGAATCTAACCACTGGGGTTCCTCAAGGAACACACTCGGTTTGAATGAGCCTAGTTTCATTCGATAAAAACATTTTTAAAACTGAAGTTTAGAATGATCTTATGGCGCAACTGATGGTAATTATTATTTCCACTCATTCATAATAATTATGCATTAGCTTTAATCATACTTACAACCAACAATTTATTGTAAAAAAAAAATGTATTGCAGATACTTTTTCACCCCCCCGAACAACAGCAACAAAAATAACACGCTTGCTTGGAGCTCCAATTTTAGTGTTTATAATTTCTTAAAAAAAAAACAACAATTACCGCTTTACGAAAAGTGATTTTTGGACCAATGAATCGTCAAGGTCTGGCCAGACCGCCGAATCCGAAGTTTTCGTTTTTCCTTTGTTCTTTTTAGCTACTAAGCCACCCTAGTCTCGTGTAAGTGTTTGTATATACATATTATATATTATATATGAGAAGAAATTGAAGAAATGTTTTCCACTAACTGACGAAAAAAAAAAAGATAAAATTTTAAAAATTGATTATATCGCCTCCTCCTATACGCGTTCCGTACGGAGGTTAACGTTTTATACATTGTTGTTAATGTTTGTATTGTTGCTAATGTTTATATCAACGGGCTTATCGTTTCCCAAACCCTTTGTTTATGTGGCGTCGAAGAGAAAGAAAAGAAAAACAGGTGGTAATTAAAAATATGTTAATTAATGAGTCATTGCTTTTTATTTGATTAATTCCGCTTTTTATTTCTTAATGGTTGATGTGAATAAATTTATTCGTTCAGTTAGATTATAAAGTATAATCTGTTTTTAATATGACCAATCAAATTTGACATTTCATTTCATGAAGTAAAATTTCGATTTCAGAAAAGCCTGAAATTTTACTTCGTGCTTAATCAGGGAATGGGGGTTTATGTATATTCGAATTTCAGTTGAAATCTGTTTTATACGCGTGGCGCATAAAGTAAAATTTCGAGTTTAGAAAAGCCCAGAAAATTTGTCTCGGGTCGCTGCGCGACCCTCGACAAATTTTCACGGGGCTTTTCTAAACTCGAAATTTTACTTCATGCTTAGTCTGGGAGTAGAAAACACTCGTTTAAAGCTTCAAATTGAACTTAAAAAAAACAAGGATTATCTATAGATTTACAGAAAATAGGCTGAATTTGAAATACGTACAAATAAAATATTTCCAGAAGAAAGTTCTGGTTACTGCAAAAACGTTCGGCAAAATATTAAAGGGAAAAGTATTTGAAGCTTTAAACGAGTGTTTTCCACTCCCAGACTAAGCAAAAAGTAAAATTTCGAGTTTATAAAAGACCCGTGAAAAGACAAATTTTCTCGGCTTTTCTAAACTCGAAATTTTACGTCATGCGCCACGCGTATAAAACACTAAAATGTGAAATTTATTTATATGCGAACTTCACTTGAAATCTGTGTTTTATACGCGTGGCGCATGAAGTAAAATTTCGAATTTAGAAAAGCCCAGAAAATTTGTCTCGGGTCGCTGCGCGACCCTCGACAAATTTTCACGGGGCTTTTCTAAACTCGAAATTTTACTTCATGCTTAGTCTGGGAGTGGAAAACACTCGTTTAAAGCTTCAAATTGAACTTGAAAAAAACAAGGAATATCTATAGATTTACAGAAAATAGGCTGAATTTGAAATACGTACAAATAAAATATTTCCAGAAGAAAGTTCTGGTTACTGCAAAAACGTTCTGCAAAATATTAAAGGGAAAAGTATTTCAAGCTTTAAACGAGTGTTTTCCACTCCCAGACTAAGCATGAAGTAAAATTTCGAGTTTAGAAAACCCCCGTGAAAAGACAAATTTTCTCGGATTTTCTAAACTCGAAATTTTACGTCATGCGCCACGCGTATAAAACACTAAAATATCAAATTTATTTATACGCGAACTTCACTTGAAATCTGTGTTTTATACGCGTGGCGCATGAAGTAAAATTTCGAGTTTAGAAAAGCCCAGAAAATTTGTCTCGGGTCGCTGCGCGACCCTCGACAAATTTTCACGGGGCTTTTCTAAACTCGAAATTTTACTTCATGCTTAGTCTGGGAGTGGAAAACACTCGTTTAAAGCTTCAAATACTTTTCCCTTTAATATTTTGCTGAACATTTTTTGCAGTAACCAGAACTTTCTTCTGGAAATATTTTATTTGTACGTATTTCAAATTCAGCCTATTTTCTGTAAATCTTTAGATATTCCTTGTTTTTTTTAAAGTTCAATTTGAAGCTTTAAACGAGTGTTTTCCACTCCCAGACTAAGCATGAAGTAAAATTTCGAGTTTAGAAAAGCCCCGTGAAAATTTGTCGAGGGTCGCGCAGCGACCCGAGACAAATTTTCTGGGCTTTTCTAAACTCGAAATTTTACTTCATGCGCCACGCGTATAAAACAGATTTCAAGTGAAGTTCGAATATACATAAATTTCACAATATTAGTGTTAGTGAAACACTCGTCAGAAACTTCAAATTGAACGCTTTTAGAAAAACAGTTAACGCTTACAAATTTATTTAAATTGTGCATGTATACAGTTAATATTAAACAAGTACTGAATAATTTTTGTTTAGTCGTTAATATGATTTTGCGATTCAAATATCAAGTTAGTTTTAAGCCTGAAAATTTGTTGTTTATTAAATTTCAAATCTATTGTTTTATCTGCATTAACTGTTAAGAAAAATACACATTGAATGATTGTTTATTCGCTAAAGGTAGCCACACACGCAACTGCAAGCTTGACATGCATGCATGTACAAACTTTTTGTGCATGCAAGCTTGACAAGCATGCATGTACAAACTTTTTGTACATGCAAGCTTTACAAGCATGCTTGTACAAACTTTTTGTACATGCAAGCTTGACAAGCATGCTTGTACAAACTTTTTGTACATGCAAGCTTGACAAGCATGCTTGTACAAACTTTTTGTACATGCAAGCTTGACAAGCATGCTTGTACAAACTTTTTGTACATGCAAGCTTGACTAGCATGCTTGTACAAACTTTTTGTACATGCAAGCTTGACAAGCATGCAAGTACAAACTTTTTGTGCATGCAAACTTGACAAGCATGCATGTACATATTTTCACACTTTTATTTGAATTACCAAATGTACATTTCGTACACAAAGTGACCATTATAAATGTGTTATTTATCAAATTTCAAATCTATTGTTATATCTGCATTTACTGTTAAGAAAAATACACATTGAATGATTGTTTATTCGCTAAAGGTAGCCACACACGCAACTGCAAGCTTGTCAAGCATGCATGTACAAACTTTTTGTACATGCAAGCTTGACAAGCATGCTTGTACAAACTTTTTGTACATGCAAGCTTGACAAGCATGCTTGTACAAACTTTTTGTACATGCAAGCTTGACTAGCATGATTGTACAAACTTTTTGTACATGCAAGCTTGACAAGCATGCTTGTACAAACTTTTTGTACATGCAAGCTTGACTAGCATGCTTGTACAAACTTTTTGTACATGCAAGCTTGACAAGCATGCAAGTACAAACTTTTTGTGCATGCAAACTTGACAAGCATGCATGTACATATTTTCACACTTTTATTTGAATTACCAAATGTACATTTCGGACACAAAGTGACCATTATAAATGTGTTATTTATCAAATTTCAAATCTATTGTTATATCTGCATTAACTGTTAAGAAAAATACACATTGAATGATTGTTTATTCGCTAAAGGTAGCCACACACGCAACTGCAAGCTTGTCAAGCATGCATGTACAAACTTTTTGTACATGCAAGCTTTACAAGCATGCTTGTACAAACTTTTTGTATATGCAAGCTTGACAAGCATGCTTGTACAAACTTATTGTACATGCAAGCTTGATAAGCATGCATGTACAAACTTTTTGTGCATGCAAGCTTGACAAGCATGCATGTACAAACTGTTTGTACATGCAAGCTTTACAAACATGCTAGTACAAACTTTTTGTACATGCAAGCTTGACAAGCATGCTTGTATAAACTTTTTGTACATGCAAGCTTGACAAGCATGCAAGTACAAACTTTTTGTACATGCAAGCTTGACAAGCATGCAAGTACAAACTTTTTGTGCATGCAAGCTTGACAAGCATGCATGTACATATTTTCACACTTTTATTTGAATTAACAAATGTACATTTCGGACACAAAGTGACCATTATCAATGGATTAACACTAACAAGTAGTCAATTTATTCAATAAAAATGTTATGTTATTAAATTAACATGTATAACGAAGTAGAAGCCTCCACCGTTCATAATTTATTTTGAAATTATTTCTCGTTATTGAAATTATTTCTCGTTATAATTTTATATCTCGACACCCTAAAGGGTAAAAGGGATTTTAAATGATTATATATATATATAATTTTATAAATTAATCTTTACTTTGAAATAAATTAATATGTATTTTTAATTATCACCGAATGAAAAAAATGTATATTCATAATATAAAGAAAAAATACAGGCCATGTAAACGTATTGTATGAAAAAATGTTTATGTTTTTATTTCGATTTACACTGTTTTACGTACTAGTCACTGTTCTATCTGTAAAAATATAAATTTATTTTCACTATTGCTTTTTTCCACTCGACATTGGCGTGTCAAGATGAGATGTCGCTTACATGATTTTACATAGTTGTAAAAGTTATTATTTATTTGTGAGATAAGGAATTAATTTTAATAAAACAAAACTATGTTTTCTAAATATTTTTTTTATTTCATTTGTACAACAGATATTCAGGCCAATTCTGTGATAATAAGAAATGATAAACCAAAAATAACACTTGCTTTGTTTCAGTATATTTTGTATTTTTTATTATTAGTTCAAAATATTTCACCAAGTGATAAGTGAGAAAGTTATTCAAGAAATAGCATAAGTTAATTCTGGATATATTAAATATACAGAATTAACCTATGCTATTTCTTGAATAACTTTCTCACTTATCACTTGGTGAAACATTTTGAAATAATAATAAAAAATCAAAAATTAAGCTTGGTTTGTTTCACCAAGTGTTAAAATTGAATATCCAGAATTAAATTCAAATATATTTCACCACGAGTTACGTGAGAAATTAATTAAACATATAGAATAGGTTATTTTTAAAATTCACCTTGTAAGTGATTTTTAGTATTTAATATTTGTTAAGTACTTATACAAAACCCACTTGTAATATGATACTTGAAAGATGACGATCACATTATTTTTAACGTTTTTCTTACGGAATTGGCCTGATCACTTTTCAGGCAATACAAAAAGGGAAGTAAAAGAACAGTCAAGTGAAAATTGACGATTTACTTTAATATTTTTCCCTACTTCAATTTAATTTTTGACAGTTTGCATTCTAATTCAAACACTACTTTCTATTTAAAAGAATTATATCCTAAATTTTGATTGTAAAGTTACTGACTTTTTCAATTATCAGTATTTCAGTGAATTTGACAATCAAAACAGGATTACTGGACAATGTCGTAATTTTTAACATGAATAAAATTTAATAGCAGTTCATGATATTTATTTTCTGTATATGTTTAAGTAACACTACTTAAACATATCCAGAAAATAAATATCATGAACTGCTATTAAATTTTATTCATGTCAAAAATTACATTGTCCAGTAATCCTGTTTTGATTGACAAATTCACTGAAATACTGATAATTGAAAAAGTCAGTAACTTTACAATCAAAATTTGTGAATCAGATGCGAACGAAATTTCTAAATATTCGGTTGACAAGGCAGAGTGAATAAATATTAAAAATTCGTTGCGAACATATTTTGTGAATGCGTTGGCAAAGGACAAGACAAAACCTCCATTTACCTAGCCCTCCCACTTAAAAAAAAATTAAAAAAGCAATGCAGCATAATGCACTCTTTATGCACTTCATATTACAGTAAAAAACTTTATTTGCACCCCTTTGGTTTAACGAATTGGTGAGGGAGCTGGCGATACGGATAGCCATTAAAGTAAAGTAAAACTTGGATTAAATAAAAACTAGTAATTTATTAAGTGAAGTCAGTAACGTGTAAACAAAATCTGTTGGGATTTCTATGAGTGAAGACAAATATCAAGGTGAGTTAATGAAATTTTCACGGGGCTTTTCTAAATTCGAAATTTTACTTCATGCGCCACGCGTATAAAACACTGATTTCAAGTGAAGTTCAAAAACAGTTTCAGCAATGATTGCAGCCAACCCAATGTACATTAACGGTGTTGGATTGTTCCCTAAACGCAAATATAAAACACCAAAGCAATCATTCTGAATTCCAGTTGTCTGATTTTGTAGTTGTTTTATAGTTTATAAAAAAAAGTCTTTGTCTTACATTTTTGTTTTATCCAGATGTGACTTTAAGACTTCATCTGAAATTAATATCCGGTAATAAAAAATAAATTAAGGGACTCTGCGGATAGATGCAGTAAAGAGGCAAAGAAGAAGTGGTTTGACGAGGACTGTGAAAGAGAGTTGGAGATCAGGAAGAAGTTAAGGTTGATAATGCTGAAAGAAGGATCGGAAAGAGCTAAGCAGAAATATGAGCAACAAAGGAAAACAACAAAAAATATCCTAAGAAAGAAGAAAAGAACCTACTATGAAAAAGTAATACAAGAAATTGAAGAGGACTATAATAACAACCAAATCAGAAACCTATACCAAAAAGTGCAAAAGGAAAGGGGAGGGTGGAACCGGTATTTTACAAGACAAAGGAGGGAAGGCTGATTGCGGGAGAAGAAGACCAGTTGGGAAGATGGAGGGAGTATTTTAACGAGCTGTTGAACGAAGAAAATGATGCAAGAATTCCACAGCCTAAGCGAGTAGTTAACCTGGACTTACAGTTGGCGCCAAGTACAGATCAAATAGAAGACATTATTACGAAAATGAGGAACAACAAGAACCCGGGTATACACCGTTCCATTTGTTTCTGGATCTCGCCTAGCCATGCTTTCGTGTTGTTATGTTGCAGTATCAACATTTACATTTTTTATTAATTGGCACTCCTGATTCCTTATTTTAACAGTGTTGCAATAATTTATGATATCATAAGTAATCCTCTTTTTAATTTTCAAGAGGTTTATAGTTAATCTTGCAACAATTATTTCGCCACGCGGTCGCTTCTTCGAGCATTTAATTATTAAATCAAATTAATCTTGTGTTGCAATGCTGTGTCAATGTCAAAGTGAAAAATAATTTCAGGCACATATTAAATATTAACATGCCAAAGATTATCTCTGAATCAAAAAGGTTACAAATTCGGATGACTGGACAAAACACATGGGGAACCTTTCTTTTGAAACCATTCCTCCTTTTATTATTTCGCTTGGGGAATCTGGCTCAGAACAAACATCAGAAGATTCAGATGCAGGTTCTCTTGACTAAATAATAAAAGTGGAATGAGGGCTTAAAAATTGTTTGACATGAAAATTATCAGTATCACAAGAGGGTGGGAATAAATTTGCAATTCTACAAAAAAATACTGAGGGCCAACAGAAGAGAGAATGGCCAAAATTAAGGTGGATGGATGGAGTTGATCAAAATGTGTTAACGGGAAGACCCAAGCGAGAAATACAAATGGATGACGAAATAAGTTTGCAGAGCCGAATTCATTATATTTGTTATATACAATATTATTGTTGTGTTTGTATGTACAAAAACCAAGTAGTAAATTTTGTTAATCTTAAAACTGCATATTATTATCCTTTTATATCTGAAAATTTGTAAAACAGGCAACAGTGTAAGATCACAATAGTCAGAAATTATAACCTTAAAATCGAACATCTGACAGTGACATTTAAAAACCCTGATTTAAAACACAACCAGCCCCATTTACAATACTTAAACTGTCACTTTTCAATAGCTAGGCGAGATCCAGAACCAAATGGAATATATTATAGTGATGGAATTCCAGCGGAGTTATTTAAGCATGGGGGTAGCAAATTGGTAGAGTATATACAGAGGTTATTTGAGGAGGTCTGGAAGAAGGAAGAAATGCCAGAAGAATGGAGAGAAGCCATAATCTGTCCTCTGCACAAAAAAGGTGACAAAAGCGAGTGCCAAAACTACAGGGGCATTTCACTACTAAACGTAGCATATAAAATACTGGCAACGGATTTAAAGAATAAATTAGTGAGTGAAGTCAAAGATAAAATAGGAGAGTACCAGTGTGGGTTTAGACGAGGAAGGAACACGACAGATGCAATATTTACATTGAGAGAAATACAAGCTGAGAGTTTTGAATTTGAGAAACCAACGGTAATGCTTTTCATTGATTTCAAACAAGCATATGACAGAGTCAAAAGGGAAGCCATTTCTGAAGCGTTGAAATATTTCGAGGTTAGTGAGAAGCTTATCAACATGATTCAAATGACATTGCAAGACACTGAAAGTAAGGTCAATATTAATAACAACGTCAGCGATAGCTTCAAAATTCGTCAAGGAGTAAGGCAAGGGGATCCGCTATCTTTTATCCTTTTCAGCCTAGTACTAGAAAAAGCTATAAGAGACGCCAACCTAAACAGAACGGGAATCGTATATAGGAAGAAACACCAGTGCATAGCTTTTGCTGACGATTTAGTAATACTAGCCAGAAGTACGGAAGAACTAATACAAGTAGTTACTAGGTTGGTTGATATAGCAAGAAATATGGGGTTGATAATTAACCAAGCGAAATCAAAATACATCGAATGGACGAAAAAGGATTTTAGAAAGGGGACACAGATAACAATAAAAGCGAAGAATAATACAGAACTATTATTCGAGGAAGTAGACAGATATATGTATTTAGGAACGTTGTTTACGAGGGAACCTGATAATGGAATGGAAATCGAAGCGAGGGTAATGGCAGGGAATAGGTGCATGGGTGGACTAAACAGGATACTAAGAAGTAAGAACATTTCTAGCAATGCCAAACTGAAGCTAGACAAAACAGTATATATATATATATAAAACAGTATTAATTAAGACCGACGGTAATGTACGCCTGTGAAACATGGACAATGACTAAAAAGGAACAAACAAGGTTGGAAGTGTGGGAGAGGAAAGTTCTAAGAAAGACATTTGGAGGAAAAAAGGTCGGAGAACTATGGCTAAGACGAACAAACAACGAAATTAAAGAAATGTTCAAAGAAACAAATATAACAGGGGTAATACAAGTGCAAAGGCTGCGCTGGTTAGGCCGTGTACAGAGGATGGAAGAAACCAGACTACCAAAAATAGTACTCACCAGTACAATAGGAGGAAGGAGGAAAAAAGGAAGACCAAGGACGAGATGGAAAGAAGAAATAGAAAAGGACATGGAGAAATTAGGAATTACCGGATGGAAACAAAGAACAAAAAGACATGGAAGAGCATTATCAATCAAGCCATGGGCCAACTAGGTTCGCAGTGCTAATATATATATATATATATATAATACTTCCTGACCCCATATCGGTTAATTCTAGTTACTACCTGTGATTCGGTAAATTTGTAAATAAAAAAGGTTTACACATAATTTATTGGTATATGAAAATATCGTCGTTATAAGGGGTAAAAGTCATTAAATACATCGAAAATTATTAAAATTTAACTATTTATCTACAACGAGGATTTCCACTCCCAGACCAAGCATGAAGTAAAATTTCGAGTTTAGAAAAGCCCCGCGTAGAAAATTTGTCGAGGGTCGCGCAGCGACCCGAGGCAAATTTTCACGGGGCTTTTCTAAACTCGAAATTTTACTTCATGCGCCACGCATATAAAACACTGATTTAAAGTGAAGTTCAAAAACAGATTCAGCAATGATTGCAGCCAACCTAATGTACATTAACGGTGTTGGATTGTTTCCTAAACACAAATATAAAACACCATAGCAATCATTTTGAATTCCAGTTGTCTGATTTTGTAGTTGTTTTATAGTTTATAAAAAAAGTCTTTATCTTACAATTTTGTTTTATCCAGTTGTGACTTTAAGACTTCATCTGAAATTAATATCCGGTAATACTTTCTGACCCCATATCGGTTAATTCTAGTTACTACCTGTGATTCGGTAAATTTGTAAATAAAAAAGGTTTACACATAATTTATTGGTATATGAAAATATCGTCGTTATAAGGGGTAAAAGTCATTGAATACATCGAAAATTATTAAAATTTAACTATTTATATACAACGAGGATTTCCACTCCCAGACTAAGCATGAAGTAAAATTTCGAGTTTAGAAAAGCCCCGCGTAGAAAATTTGTCGAGGGTCGCGCAGCGACCCGAGACAAATTTTCACGGGGCTTTTCTAAACTCGAAATTTTACTTCATGCGCCACGTGTATAAAACACTGACTTAAAGTGAAGTTCAAAAACAGATTCAGCAATGATTGCAGCCAACCTAATGTACATTAGCGGTGTTGGATTGTTTCCTAAACACAAATTTAAGACATAAAAGCAATCATTTTGAACTCCAGTCGTCTGATTTTGTAGTTGTTTATATTTTATAAAAAAAAATTTTGAATATCTAAAAATAAATTATTATCACCACTTACCTCTAGATATTTGTGTAGGGGTGGCCTCTTGGCCTGTACGACTGCGACCTTTGCAGATCTATTGTGGGTTACCACTTACCTCTAAAGTAAAAGTTATGCTGCCTTATTAATGCTGATTTTTACACAATATTTAACATGCTTAGGCCCATTTGCACCCGGACTGATTAACTTTAATCATCCATTAATCGTTGATTAAACCTCTGATTAAGTCAAAATTCTAGAATATAAGAATGTTATAAATTTTGTAAGATATTTTAAACATGTCTCTTTTATCAAAATGCGATTGTGTAAACAATTTGTAAATAAATTTGTTGCGTTTTTAAGGAGTACTAATCACTCAGGCACGCACCCAGAAATTAGTCATAGGGAGGGTCACGCTTTTTGGGGGAAAGGCTCATCACTGTCTTAGAGGGGGCTAACGCATTTAAACCTATGTATACACGTCAAAATACTACAATTTAGTTAGTTTTGGGGGGGGGGGCTCAAGCCAGGGGTGAGCACCTGTAATGAGGTGGGGGGGGCTCAAGCATGAATGCCACCCCCCTGGGTGCGCGCCTGTAATCATTGATAAGTTAATAGAAAATTAGGACAATGTTCGTATAAAATGCAAACAATCCGTCTTATTAATAAGACTACTAAGACGATAAACGCATGTGTAGAGGGAGGCTGTGGCGACCATACTTGGCCTTCAAGGCAGTGGGATCTGGAACAGTAACCGCTGTGAGGAAGTCAGAGGACACCTCTGGAGGAGTGTCTGCAAAGACATACCATTCAACCCACTAAACAAATGAGAGAGTCGGCCATAAGGATCTACACAGATGGATTCAAAAGGATGGATAGATCAGGGATAGGAATCATCTCCAGGACCCTGGAAATCCATTGGGAAAGCATGCCATCACACAATTAGAGACGATGGGTATAACACTTGCGGCTGAGAACATCATAACCCGCAAAGTGTCAAATGAAGCCATACTGATCCTAACGGACAGCAGGCAAACGCTACTGTCTCTGAAGAAATCACATACAACTTCAGAGACAATATTAGAGTGCTACAGAAAACTCAGGCAAGCAGCAAACTATAACAACATTGAAGTCTGCTGGATGAAGGGGCACGATTTGAACACAGGTAACACAAGAGCTGACGCACTGGCAAAAGCAGCGGCTGGGATGGACATTCTCTCAGCGGAGCTGATAGTGTGCCCTGCGCCTCTGCCCCTGTGCAATATGGTACAAACCAACACACTGGAGAAATTCAGGAAGCGTTGGGATGACATCGAAGGCTGCAAGCTCTCTAAGGAAACACTATTGTATCCCAACGAGAGATCAGCGAAACAGTACCTGCAGCTGATCAGGGGGAACCTTAAGCGCATAACTGCCGCCCTGACTGGTCACTGCCGGCTAAACGCACACCTATACAGGATGGGGATAGTTGACTCTCCATCCTGCAGAGGGTGTAACATGGAAGACGAGACTGCCGGACATATTCTCAGCGATTGCCCGGCACTCTCGTCAACTAGAGGCTCCTTACTGGGTAAAAGATGGCCTACATAAGGGATCCACCCACCTTGGCTTTGCTAGACTACCTAAACCAGGTAGGCTGGCTGAGCTGAGGCTGGGTAATCGACGAGAGGAAGCACAGTGGGCCTAGTGAGGCCTAAGTGCAGTGCAGAAATGCGCACACCCTAAAGAACCAGAACCAGACAATAAATGATTAGTTAATGGACTTGAGTGCAAATGGGCATTAGTGGAATCTAAAAAAATTATACAAAATTAAAAAATACTAATTTGACAAATAAAGCACTAATAACTTTGACTTAAAATAAAAGTGTGAAAAAAGGTTATTAGTGCTTTATTCATCAAATTAATTTGATCTTCACGTTACTCACAATCAATTTAAAAAAAATACTAGCAACATAAACAATGAAACGAAACAAAATAAACCATCAATTAATTAATTAATTAAAGGGTGAACAACATTTTTATTATCTTCAATAAAGTTTCACATATTTTATAAAATTATAATATTCATATATAACAATCGACTCACTCTGGTTTAGGTTTTTTTTTAATATAATTACATATCTATGATAAAATATTGATCTTTTTTTTTCAATTCAACAATGATTTCGCTTTTAGTTTGTATTTAATTTTCCTGTAATAAGGTCTGCAGTGGTTCACATATTGCTCCTGGGATGATCCGCATTGTATGTACAGTCACAAAAGAAAAATCAACAAACGAAAGAGTTTTACAGTCGAACCGATTGACGAAGCGCGCAAACGAATCTGGATTACGAAAGCTCTCTCTAAAAGTGGGATTAACTCTAATTACAACAATTAACCGTAAGCAGAAATTTCCTCTCATACCCGTGTCGAAAATACGAATCCATCATGGAAGGCGCTCAAGCCGTTTGATTATTACTTTTACAGACACATTTTTACTTTTTTTTAAAAGTAATTTGATTTTTTTTTTTAAATCACTTACTCCTTATTCATTAAATAATCGGAATGTTAGTTCTTATATGTATAATGTTAATTAATAAGTACAAATAAGGCGTTCCTAGCTTCTAAAGATAAAAACTTAAAGTTCACAGTCATTGGTGTATTTGTTTAGGTTCAAAATTGGGATTTTTTTTTTATTCTTAAAAGACGAATCGCTCGATTTTTTCAAAGGGTGACTAATTTTCCGGGAAAATCCGGTTATCTGCGGGGCCGACGACGTTTTCAATTCATGTTGGCACAGCACAGCTTAACACTATTCGGAAAAAATATACGTTTTATATACTTATATCCATATTGCAATTGATATCACTGAATGAAAATAGTCTAACTTTTTTTGTTTAATTTTTGTGGGTGTTGTTGGGCGTTTATGTTGGGGCACTCGGTTGGAAATATCGCAGACCGTTTATCTGGAAAATTACACGTTTGTTATTATGCGTGTTTATTCAGTTTGAAAACGTGATTACTTACCGACATGTCGTATTCAGTGATATAGGCTGGGATTTCTAGTTGATCAGGCGACATTACTGAATAAAGGTATTCTACACCGGGCAAACTGTGCACTTTTTGTTTGATCGCTGGGGCCATGAATGTTGTAAACCACCAAGTCATCATCTAAAATGTAACAATTACATTAAATAAAAGAAAGCATTAAATTTCATCAGTGGCGAATCGTGAGAATTTTTATTTTAGAGGCTGTAGACAAGGCCGTAGCCTGAAAAAAAAATCGGAGTGGGTTATAAACATTTCGGGGGAGGGAGTTAATGGAAAAATTTTTTTTGCTCTTACAAGGTTACGAGGCTGCTTTTATATGGAAAAATTTAATACTTTGAAAATTTTGAGGCGGTTCACATATATTAAGTTTCAACAAAATAAGCTCGCATTATATTTACGCTACTTTTAAAAAGTGACTACTTTTTTCTTTTAAGTGGTGTAGTTAAACATGATTGCATTTTTGAATCAACATGAAATCCACCGATTTTACCTAAGTTTGGACGGACTTGGATTGCAATACTATGACTAAATTTCAACTTTTGTAATAGTATTAATAAAATGTAGTATTGTTTTGGCTTCTAAAAACAATTATCTCAATATATATGTGAAAAATGATATTCTTCTAGTTTTACTCCATGTTTAACCAAGGAATGAAAACACTCGTTTAAAACTTCAAAGTGAACGCTTTTAAAAAATCCAATAAATGTCTGAAATTTTTCATCGCATGCATCGAAGTATTTACATTAAAAAAAAAAATTCCCTGAATGTATAACTAGAGCTGGGAATTTTTAAAATTGACGTATATTCATTAAAAAACATATTCAAATATTCGAATTATTCGAATATTCTAATTAGTCAAATATTTAAAATATTTGAATGTTCGAATTTAAATTAAAAAAAAAAAACATAAATTATCAAATCAGCATAAAATTCATGGAATTTGCACAGAAATAAATACACTTTTAATTGTTACAATTTAAATTTCAATTAATTAATTACACTTATTTACAACAGTTAAGTGGGTTTTCGTTGTTGTTCTCTACTAATTTGTGTACGCTGAATTAGAATCCGATCCTCATTCGGGCCAAAAGTCGCTAGATTTTTAGATATTTTTTCTCAAAGTGGTCAAAATAGGCCATTTGTGGCATTTTGAGCCCCCCAGTAACTAAACAACCCGTGACTTCTTGTCGGCAAGTAATAGCGCGTTTTAAAGGCACAGATCTATACTTTTACAATCAAAAAAGAGAATACTATTAACTCGCTTAGTTCTCAAAAACCAGGAGCCATATTTTTGTTTATTTCGCGCTCAAAATTAAAAAACAAACGACCCTTCTAGAGTCAAAATAAACGCCTTCAACCAGCCAACGGGCCATCGGCGACAGCTGGAGATTTAAAATTGTCAATCGACGATTGACTTTTGATTGCAAATCGCAATCTGCGATAATACAAGCAGATTCATCATTATTGCAGGGATCCTTTCTTGATCATCATACAAACAAATTACAAATACAAAATGCAGTAATAATACATGTATTTCTAAATAATATAAATATGATGGGAACGACCAAAATGTACTCCTTTTCTACCCTTCCAAACAAAAACAAAACCAAACAATAACAAAAACATGGCTCACGGTTTTTGAGATTGCTCAAAAACTAAGCAAGTTAATTGTATTCCCTTTTTTGATTCTAAAAGGATAGATCTGTCCCTTTAAAATGCACCATGACCCGCCGGCCAGAAGTCACGAGAAGTTTAGTTACTGGGGGGCCAAAAATGCTACAAATGGCCCGTTTTGGCCACTTCGTGATAAGATATCTCAAAATCTGATGACTTTGGGCCCAAACGGGCCACGGATTCGGATTCAGCATACTTAAATTAGAAAAGGACAACAATGAAAACCCACCTAATCAAGGGGTATTTTACAATCTGTTTATCAGTGTTATTTTTTAAACAAAACAAAACAAAAAACTGAATATTCCAATATATCAAATAGAAATTTAAAAAAAGGGGGGATTAAAGGATTTAATACACCTTTTTTTAAAGAAATTTCAATTTGGATTTAATATATTGGAATATTCAGTAGAGACTCAATACACCAAAATATTAAATCAAAGTCGAAATTTCTTTAAAAAAAAAGAGTGTTTAAGGGATTTATTTTGTTTGAAAAACTTATAAAAAATCAAAGAATTTCAGAATTTACTTTGAATCTGCTTTTATAAGATTTATATGAAACTAATTCATAAAATTTGTAAACAAATGACGCCTTTTTTTCATTTTTTCCGATTTTTTTGAAGACAAGGAATCATTGGGAATCATTTTAATTATTTTGAATAATTTTCTAATACCTTAATAAAAATATGTTTTTGAAAACCATGGATTTAGGGGATTTTTGAAATAGGCGACTCATTTATCGAATACAATACATGAGTCGCCTATTTCAAAAAACCCTTAAATCCATGGTTTTCGAATGGATTTATTTAATGGTTTTTAGAAATGGGCGACTCACATATTTGAATTAAAGTATTACAAAATTATTCAAAATAATTAAAATGAGTCTTTGTCTTTAAAAAAATCGAAAAAAAATGAAAAAAGGCGTCATTTGTTTACAAATTCTTCTTTACAAATTTGAGTATATTGTATTTCGGATCAAGCCTGAAATTATTATGTAGAAGTAATTGTTATCAACGAGAAGCCACTGAATTTTATCAACATCAACAATTACATTAAAGAAATCCAAAAGTTATCAATTGTTTCACAGTGATGAAATTGATAAATTTCGGTTCAGCAATGCAGAAAATGTTAGAAAACTTGGTGTAAAAACTTACTTTAGTCCAAAATGTGGGATGAATGATGTAAAAAGCTTTGAGGTTCTTTTTGTATTTATATGGCAGAATATTGTAAACCTCCTTAAGCCATGAAAATGATGGGTAATTGCTGTTGGAGGTTAGTGTGTGGAAGTACGCTATCACGTAGTCACCTTTGACGATTGGATCCAAGAGTGTTATCAAATATAGAAGAGCCTGTAAATTGAACAATATCGTAATTTTATATACAGGGTTATTCAAAATAAAGGAACAGATTTCAAAGATTTATTTCTTCCAAATTACAAAAAAATAGAAACACAATTCCAACGTTGAAAGAGAAACGTTAAATTTGTTATGCATTCAATATGAGCACTATACACGGGACATCTTCTCAACGGCCAAACGGACTTAACAAATTCGCTCCTCTTAAATATTAATTTTTTGAAAAAAAACCCACCCCCCCATAAACATTGTACAGGGTGGGGCAGAATAACCTATCTGATTTCAAAACGTTATAAAATTAAAACCACTCAACTTGACAAAATTTTTTTTTATTAACATATCGCAAATTTTATGCCATTTTTAAATTTAAGTTTTGAAAAGCACATCACTCAAATGTCGTCCTTGGGAGCGGATACACTGATTTAGGCGCTCGCGGTAGCTTCCCATGACTTTCACCGTCATTTCCACAGGAATTTCTTCAATTGCCCGAGCAATTTCCCTTCGTAAAGCAAGAAAGGTCCTTGGTCGATGCTGGAATACCTTCGATTTGAGGTAACCCCAAAGGAAGAAGTCACATGGAGTGAGATCCGGTGAGCGCGGCTGCCAGCCAATATCACCTCTCAGAGAAATGAGGCGTCCGGGAAACATTTCCCTGAGAATGTCCATTGATCGTCGCGATGTGTGGACGGTTGCACCATCCTGTTGAAACCACACACTTTCCACGCCATTTTCTTCCATTTTGGGTTGAAGAAAATTTTCCAGCATAAAACAATAGCGCTCGCTGTTGACCGTTACGGTTTGCCCATTTTCTTCAAAAAAGTAAGGCCCCCAGACGCCTAGGCGGGAAAGAGCACACCACTCAGTCACTTTTGGGCTATGGAGGGGTTTCTGATGGATTTCCCGAGGATTTTCGTCACTCCAATATCGAAAATTCTGCCTGTTTACGGCGCCACAAAGGCGAAAATGGGCTTCGTCCGTGAAGAGCACAACATCGTCTATTGGGAGTTCTCGGAGATCGCGACACAGGTTCATACGGGTTTCAAAATCCCTTTCAATTAATTCCTGTGCAACAACCATTTTGTAGGGATGCATTTTGAGGTCCCGGTGCAAAATTCGCCGAATACTGCGGTTGGAAATCGCCAAAGCGAGCGAATGTTTTCGTGCCGAACGACGCGGGGAACGTTCAATCGCGGCTCTCACATTGGCCACGTTTTCAGGTCCTGTTGCTGTCCTGGGACGTCCAGGCGACTTCTTTTTCAATGTTGAACCCGTCTGTCGAAAATTTGGCACCCATACTTTAATCGTAGCGTGATGTGGAACAGGATCATGACGCCCGAGTCCGAAATGAATTCGAAAAGCACGTTGTGTAGCAATTATCGAACCGCCGTTTTCGATAAACCGCTCAATAACAAAAGCACGATGTTCACCAGACCAAGGCATGTTGACTAATGACAAATGGCATAAAACCGGCTTTCTAACGGTTTTTACCCCACTACTCTACCTGTTCCCTCTTCTGAGAAAAAGGGATTTGAAATCGTATAGCTTTTTCTGCCCCTCCCTGTATATATAAATTGATTGTGAGTTACGTGAAGATCAAATTAATTTGACGAATAAAGCACTAATAACCTTTCTTCAGACTTTTTTTTGTGTGTGCTTTATTCGTCAAATTGTATACCTGCCCCGACCAATTTTATTAATCATTTCTTCGCCTGAAGAAGCCACAGTGTAGCGAAACAATTGTAGCGAATGCACAATATATATATATTTGAAAGTGTTTAAATTGTTTTATTTATATAAAAGTGAGCACTATGTGTTACACGACAAATATCAAAACAGTGGCTTTTCTTGCCACACACAAATCAGCTGGTCTCTAGTTATCGAATTCAGAATTTACAACTTCAAGAACTCGATCTTGTAGATTTTCAAGACTGTCAGGCATATGGGATATAAAAACACGGTCTTTTACTTTATCCCACAAATAAAAATCACAAGGAGTGAGATCTGGACAATCAACATAACAAGCAACAGCACCAATGCGGCTGTGGTTATAACATTTTGTAACTTTTATGTGTCCAGGAACGTTGGAATTATGGTTCTACCTTGTTTAGTTTGAAAGAAAGAAATGTTTGAAATTTGTTCCCTTTTTTTAATAACCCTGTATTATTTTTAAATTGAAATCATTCCAATCATTTTTCTGCCTGGATTGTTCAAATTGTAACTTTTGTCTGTCCAGGAACGTTGGAATTATGGTTCTACCTTGTTTAGTTTGAAAGAAATAAATGTTTGAAATTTGTTAGTTCTTTTTGAATAACCCTGTATTATTTTTAAATTGAATTCATTCCAATCATTTTTCTGCCATAATTCTAACTGTAATGTGAGTGAAGTATGAATTATGGCTTACTTATTTAATATGAATTCTCGATTAATATATATTAAAACTATTGGGTTTATTATAATTACGAGAGTATCTTACTTTATCTAAGTTGATTTTGTTAAATGGAAACCATTTTCCCACGAAAACCACAACGGGCCTTCCAAGCCGATCCACGCCACTTTGATAAAGACATCCTATTCCCGACACTTCCGTCAAATCTTCTGATTTTGCTCGGCGTAGCAGCCTTTCGTACCTAAAATAAAAGAAAACAATATAACAATAAAAAACACTTTTAACTTTGTTTATCCAACACTAATTATTTTTTCGTAGCTGCAGTTTCGAAAAATTTTGCTTGCCATTATCAAACGTGAAGTGACTAAAATTAGCTACAAGGGAATTTTTGTTTTAAGTTCACATATGTCTACGCTTTTTTAAAAAAGATTAATTCAAAGCTTTAAGCGAGTGTTTTCCACTCCCAGACTAAGCATGAAGTCAAATTTCGAGTTTATAAAAGCCAGAAAATTTGGTTTGGTCGCGTAGCGCTACGCGACCAAACCAAATTTTCAGGCTTTTCTAAACTCGAAATTTTACTTCATGCTTAACCTGGGAGTGGAAAACACTCGTTTAGAGCTTCAAATTAAACTTAAAAAGAAACAACGAATATCTAAAGATTTACAAATATAATTAAGATGTGTATTCTTAAAAGAATTACTTATCCTTATCCTTAACATTAAAATTACGTTCAGGGTGAAAGCTAGAAGTTAGAATTTAATATGGATTTCCATTATATCAAATCCAA
The DNA here is from genome assembly GCA_932526585.2 of Philonthus cognatus. NCBI lineage: Eukaryota > Metazoa > Arthropoda > Insecta > Coleoptera > Staphylinidae > Philonthus > Philonthus cognatus. The sequence goes on along the minus strand of OW052245.1, from coordinate 80,421,446 downwards.
ATGTTCAGGCTTTTCTAAACTCGAAATTTTACTTCATGCGCCACGCGTATTAAACACTGAAATATTGTGAACAAGTAACCTTTACTTGAAATTAGTGGCTTGTACGCGTGGCGCATGAAGTAAAATTTCGAGTTTAGAAAAGCCTGAAAATTTGGTTTGGTCGCTCCGCGCTTCGCGCTACGCGACCAAACCAAATTTTCAGGCTTTTCTAAACTCGAAATTTTACTTCATGCTTAACCTGGGAGTGGAAAACACTCGTTTAGAGCTTCAAATTAAACTTAAAAAGAAACAACGAATATCTAAAGATTTACAAATATAATTAAGATGTGTATTCTTAAAAGAATTACTTATCCTTATCCTTAGCATTAAAATTACGTTCAGGGTGAAAGCTAGAAGTTAGAATTTAATATGGATTTCCATTATATCAAATCCAAATGTTCAGGCTTTTCTAAACTCGAAATTTTACTTCATGCGCCACGCGTATTAAACACTGAAATATTGTGAACAAGTAACCTTTACTTGAAATTAGTGGCTTGTACGCGTGGCGCATGAAGTAAAATTTCGAGTTTAGAAAAGCCTGAAAATTTGGTTTGGTCGCTCCGCGCTTCGCGCTACGCGACCAAACCAAATTTTCAGGCTTTTCTAAACTCGAAATTTTACTTCATGCTTAACCTGGGAGTGGAAAACACTCGTTTAAAGCTTCAAATTGAACTTAAAAAGAAACAACGAATATCTAAAGGTTTACAAATATAATTAAGATATGTATTCTTAAAAGAATTACTTATCCTTATCCTTAGCATTAAAATTACGTTTAGGGTGATAGCTAGAAGTTAGAATTTAATATGTTTCTAAGTTTTCAAGTGACTTTCACAGTCGAAATTTCAGTGAAATATTTATTTCATAAAGAAACTAGTAGCCCACACTATTTGTAACATCAGGGAGAAGGTCTGTAATTTTTTTCATATTTCTAGAAAATATTTTTTTTTTATCTGAAATTTACAATTTCTTGAATTAATTTCTCATCTGGTACTTGGTGAAACATATTAGAATATGTAAAGTTATTTAAATAAAAAACACTTGGTATTGTTTCACAAATTGAAACTTTATTCACATTCCTTTGAAAATGGTCTAACAAACCGAAACTAGTCGGAATAAAGTTTTAATTTGTGAAACAATACCAAGTGTTTTTCATTTAAATAACTTTACATATGAAATTTACAATTATCATAAAGGGTAGAGTAGGGATCGAAAAATTTCAGATTTTCACATGACACTTTTTATTTTTCAAAAAATTTCAAAAAAAAACAGGCACTTCTACTAATGTACGAAATAATGCAAGCTATTATTTCTTTAAGCAAAACATTATTAGTCAATTTTTTTCACTTTTTACAACATACGGAAAATTAATAAATTTACCAAAATTCAACATTGAGCGCTCGTCCTAGGCACAATTGTTAAGTCTTAAAAACTATTTATACATCAAATTACAGCACTTTTAATTCTAAATCGCATGCTTCTTAAATAAATCACATTGGTTTAGACTTTATGCAATAAAGCGTAATAAATACAATAGGTGAATAAATGGAGATTTTTGTCTTTTTGTATAAAACGCTGATTTGAAGTTAAATTTAAAAAAGCTAATGAAAATTGTTTGATGGGAATGTATTAAAGATGAAATAAACTTTAAACACTCTTTCTAGCATTAAAATTACCTAATTAACTTGCTTCTCATTATTCACTTGATAAAACATTTCTACTAAATATAGGTGTTTAATTGAATTCACTTGGTTTGTTTTACTAAAAAGTAAGTCGTGAAACAAACCAAGTGAATTCAATTAAACACCTATATTTATTAAAATTACGTTTAGGGTGGAAGCTAGAAGAAAGAATTTAATTTGTTTCCAAGTTTTCAAGTGACTTTCACAGTCGAAATTTCAGTGAAATATTTTTTTTTCATAAAGAAAATAGTAGCTTATACTATTTTTAACGCCAAAGTGATTCAGATTTTTTCAGATTTAAAAAAAAAATCTGAAATTTACAATTATAATAATGTATGGAAAAATTCCAAATATTCACATAAATTTTTTTTTATTTTCAAAGAATTTCAAAAAAACCTACTAATTTTAGAAACAACGCAAGCTATTAATTTAATAAGAAAAACTTATTGTTATTTTTTTTTTTCACTTTTTAGAACACACGGAAAATTAATAAACCCACTAAAATGTAGCATTGAGCACTCGTACTAAGCACAATTTATAAGTCTTAAAAACTATTTATACACAAATTAAAGGCCTTTTAATTCTAAATCGCGTGCTTTTCAAATAAATCAAATCAGTTAAGAATTTAATGTAATAGAGCGCAATGAATACAATCGGTGAAGAAATTGAGATTTTTGTCTTTTCGAATAAAACGCTCATTTAAAGTTAAATTTAAAAAAAATTATGAAAATCATTTTAAGGGAATGTATTAAGGCTTAAATAAACTTTAAATTGGCGGTAATTGCTTATTTCTGGCATTAAAATTACTTTCAGGGTGGAAGCTAGAAGTTAGAATTTAATTTATTTCTAAGTCACTAATTGTTTTATTGAGTTATGTGGAGTATTTAATCACAATAAAAAGACTACATGGTTAGTTATTGATAATGAGTGCTTTGCACTCGAAATGTACATTTAACGAATAAAAATAAAAGTGAAATAAGGAATAAAAGTGTTTTTTTATTAAATATAAAAACGAATTAAAATTAATATCGACTTTCTGCAAAAAGTTTGTCTCCAAATATTCATTGAAACAACTACTTCTCGAGCTAATACCCCGACAGATATTGAATTATACAATGAATATTTACGTTACACGACAGGGAATGAATGAATTTTTAATTTATTTCAATTTCCTTTTGTTTCATTTAGTTTGGTTTGAGAATAGTTTGACCTGATTTTGCATTTTGCATATAAATTATGCATAGAACAGCAGTGCTGTCGTGTAACGCAAATATTCATTGTATAATTCAATATCTGTCGGGGTATTAGCTCGAGAAGTAGTTGTTTCAATGAATATTTGGAGACAAACTTTTTGCAGAAAGTCGATATTAATTTTAATTCGTTTTTACATTTTATAAATATTCTGCAACCTATTGACAAACTCAATTTTTCTTTATGATAAATTGTCTTTATGTGTTTATTGTTGTTGCATCAAATTAAATAAGATTTTAAATATTTCATTGTATAATTCAATATTCAGAGGTGTATTTGCACGGGAAGTAGTTGTTTCAGTGGATATTTATCGTCTTAAGTTGTCTTGTTAATTAAGACATTGTTTGCATTTTTACGAATACTTTTTTCGTAATTTTATATACAATATTGTTGTTTCTAAGTGTTCAAGTAACTTTTTGAGTAGAAATTTCAATGAAATATTTTTTTTCCCCAAAGAAAATAGTAGTCCACACTATTGTTAATAGTAAGGAGGTCTGTAATTTTTTTCAGATTTTGGTAAAAATATTTCCTTTTATCTGAAATTGACAATTATCATAAGGTAGGTATGGAAAAATTCCAGATTATCACATAAAATTTTTACTTTTCAAGAAATTTAAAAAAAATCACAGGGACAGGGACAGGGAACTAATGTTAAAAATAACGCAAGCTATTAATTTATTAAGGAAAAAATTTATTAGTCTATTTTATTTACTTTTTAGAACACAGAAAATTAATAAACTAACGAAAATTTAACATTGTGAGCTCGTACTAAGCACAATTTTTAAATATTAAAAAATATTTATACATCAAAGACCTTTCAATTCTAAATCGCGCGCTTTTCAAATATATCAAATCAGTTGAGAATTAAGTGAAATAGAGTGCAATGAATACACTAATCAGTGAATAAATCGAGATTTTTGTGTTTTTGTATAAAACGCTGATTTAAAGTTAATTTAAAAATAAACTAATGAAATTTGTTTTATAGGAACGAATTCAGAATCAAATATGCTTTAACTTTGTGTTAATTAATTATTTGAAGCATTACAATTACGTTCATGGTGGATGTTAAAAAAACTGTCTGTATACAGGGTGAGTCACTAAGCAGAAATCGGTCTATAGTGGGCGTATCGTTGAAAATAGCAAAAAAAGTTTCAAATAAAAGTTGTTCAGAATCAAGTTTTTCATAACCTAAAATTATTGCTAAATATGGCGGCCTTGCGGTTATACCGGAAGTCAACACCAACTTCCTTATTTTAAATAGAACACCCTATATATTTTTACATTTTTGGATTGCTCGTTAAAAATAAACATGAGTTTATGCACACAACATTGGGTCTCAGTTGAACCGTTTTCGAATTATTTCATTTTTTTTTTTGATAAATTTTACGATTTTAGAGCTCGACGCCATTAACAATATCTTCAAAACGAAATAAGTCAGAGTTGTGCGGCTTAGGGTTTTGGATTCGGGAAGAAATGTAGTATTTGTTTAGGTTTTTGCCATTAGTCAAATTTTCTAAATTGAACCGAGTCCGTCGACGGTATTCTTCAGTACTTTAAACATGCATTACTTCATTTTTTTAAATGGAACCATCTATCTGGAGATACTTTATCTGATGCGAAATTACATTTCCTTTTTATTGATACCGGGTTTTTGAGAAATTTGCGATTTTGTAAAAATTTTAATACATTTCGTATTATCGCGTTAGCCCTAGATACTGATGATGTTTGGTGATTTTGTTTTGACATTTAGTTAGTCATTGAGATATTCCCTGTTTTTTTAAGCTCATTTTAAAGCTGTAAACAAGTGATTTCCACTCCCAGACTAAGCATGAAGTAAAATTTCGAGTTTAGAAAAGCTCCGTGAAAATTTGTCGAGGGTCGCGCAGCGACCCGAGACAAATTTTCTGGGCTTTTCTAAACTCGAAATTTTACTTCATGCGCCACGCGTATAAATCACTCAAATATTGTGAAATTTATGTATATTCGAACTTCGCTTAAAATCTGTGTTTTATACGCGTGGCGCATGAAGTAAAATTTCGAGTTTAGAAAAGCCCAGAAAATTTGTCTCGGGTCGCTGCGCGACCCTCGACAAATTTTCACGGGGCTTTTCTAAACTCGAAATTTTACTTCATGCTTAGTCTGGGAGTGGAAATCACTTGTTTACAGCTTTAAAATGAGCTTAAAAAAACAGGGAATATCTCAATGACCAACTAAATGTCAAAACAAAATCACCAAACATCATCAGTATCTAGGGCTAACGCGATAATACGAAATGTATTAAAATTTTAACAAAATCGCAAATTTCTCAAAAACTGTTGGAAGGATATGGCAACAACCCGGTATCAATAAAAAGGAAATTTAATTTCGGATCAGATAAAGTATCTCAAGATAGATGGTTCCATATATACATATTTTTTTGAAGGTCAGGTAATAAGAGCTTTAAGAATTGGGGAGTTCCAGATGTCTTCGTACTCGTTTACTATGTGTTTTCCTTGTTTTATTGCCTTGCTGATTTCCAGGAATTCTCTAAAATTGAAATATTGACCTATTCAACGTGAAATATTAAAACGTTAGTTTTAGCAAATTTAGTGAAGAAAAACACTAGTTTTGTTGCATGATTTTAAAGATAGTTTTAACAATAAACTATAAAAATAAAATTACCACATTTCGTTCTCTATTGTTTGAGAAATTTTTATTTAAAAACAGAGTCACAATATTTCACGATAATTTATTGAATTGATAATAAAAAATCGAAATAACAAAGCAATTTCTCATTGTAAACATACTCATAATGCGGTCGGAATTTGTAACGATAGTTATAAACCTGCAGAAATATGCGTAATCTTAAGGAATTGTATGAATACGGTGATTAAGATATTACTCGAATTGATATGGGAATTATTATTGAAAGCATTGAATTTTCTAATTTTCGGTCAAACACTGTTTTAAAACAAAGTGATTTAAACATAACAACCCTAACCAGAACACGTTGAACTGGTTTATCTTTGAACTTGAGTTCAAGATGACAGTTCCTATTGTTCTAATGTCACTTTGAACTCAAGTTCAGAGATGAACAATCCTTTAGTGAACTAGACTAGATTATATGTTCGACTTACGTATAATTTAATTCGTACTTTCAATCCAAATTTTTCAGTCTCAAGATTCATGCGATTGCGCCATTTTCACGAACTTCATCCGCCTGCGTAACAAATTAATGTTACCAGATCCTCCTGGTAATATACCGTATATTACGGTATTTTTTTTTTAATTTATAAAACATTAATATGAGGTAATTTCAAATTAAAACACTTGTTTAGTTTCATGTTGTTGTATTTAGTTTCCTGACACGTGTTTCGTTCAATGACGACCATTCTCAAAGGAATTACAAAAATAATAATAAAGTTATTTTTGTAATTCCTTTGAGAATTGTCGTCATTGACCGAAACACGTATCAGGAAACTAAATACAACAACATGAAACTAAACAAGTGTTTAAATTTAAATTACCTAATATTATAATTTCGTTTCATCAAGAGTGCAGTGAACAAAGTATTTACGTATGTAAAGTTTTTTAAATAAAAAACTCTTGGTATTGTTTCACAAATTAAAACTTTATTCCGACTAGTTTCGGTTTGTTAGACCATTTTCAAAGGAAGGAATATATGTTTCAACAAGTGCCAGATGAGAAATTAATTCAAGAAATTATTTACCGTATTATAAAACAGTGTCATATTTATTCCTTTCTTCACAATTTAAACAATAAACTTAAAGTGTGTGTTTGTTAACATCGCCTTGAGTCAGTGTTTAGACGCCTTGTGCATAAGGTAAAATTTTGAGTTGAGAAAAGCCTAGAAAGTTGGATTACGCGTTTAGAAAAGCTTTGCTACGCCCGGCAAATTTAAATTTTCAAGCTATTTTTAAATTCGAAATTTTACCGCATGCTTAATCAAGGAAAAAAACTATCATCTTTTACCTTATCGATTTTAATTGAATATTAACAGATTACTAATATCTTTTTTTATATCATAACGATTAATATTTTCCATAAAACTCGATAAATTGTTGTATTAATAGACACCGAAGAATTCCTGCATGCACAGCGTATAATTAGCAGATCGAAAAACTTGTCTGGAACTAGTATACTTTTTTCCTAATCAATACATACGGCAATAACTAATTATCAATTCTAATTCAATAAACATTCCAATACTACTTTTTTTCAGTTCAGAAAATCACATTAATAAACAATGTTATTTAATATTTGATATTTTTTTTTAGCAATTTAATAAAAATATTTAACCAAAACTGGCTCTTTGTTTCATCATGAATTCATTAAAAAAAAAATCTTTCTAGTATATTTTGAGTCTGGGATTTTTTATTAATTCTTTTCTTATTTGGCACTTGGTAAGACATTAAAATTATCTGTATGTTTAAGGCTCGGTTGCACCAGAACCAGAGTTGTTAAAAAAACTTTTTTTTCATTTTAATTAAAACAACCAGTTTTTTTTACAAAACGAGTTTTTTTTCAATAAAACAGTATTTGAAATATTAACAATTAAAAACATGTTTAAAACGTGTTTAAAACATGATTTAAACACAACCAGCTTTATTAATAGACCTTAGCATACAGCTTTAACACAATTCTAGGGATGATATTGACATTTTCAGATTAATAAAACGTTTTAGTAGCCTACTATTGATAGTTTGCAACTAATAATTTAAAAGCCCTAGTTTTAGTCTTATATATAACCTCAACTGTCATAACAAAATAGAGTTAATTAGAATTTATTTAATAATGCATAAAATCATGAATGTATAAACCTTATCAGTATGTTTTGAACTTCAATTGAAATCAGTGTTTTATACGCGTGGCGCATGAAGTAAAATTTCGAGTTTAGAAAAGCCCCATGAAAATTTGTTTTTAGGTTATGTTGAATGTTTGCATGTACTCTTGGCAACAATGCGGGGACATTAAACCCATTAACATATTGCCTGTATTCTTGGATATACTATATATTCCTTTCTGCACAATTTTCGAAGACAGGAATATAACTGTGTTTTATTAATACACATATTTTTTTATCAAAAAAGCGTGATTCTACTTAATTTTAAATGACAAACTCACATACAAAAAGCAATAAAGTTCGCATCGTGAAAAAGTTAATTTCGCAAAGTCTCGCGCAGCACTATTAAATCCGTATAAAACAAGCTTCGTTATTTTAACTTCCTACTTGAATTTTCGCTTTATAAATTAATTACTGGATGCAGTTCTGAAATTGCGAGCACCGGTGGAAAACTTTACAGCCGGAAACTAAAATTAAATGCATATATTTCATTACTTTAGAAAGAAAAGAAAAAAAACATGAAAGAATAGTTTCCTGAAAGAAATATATACCTAACAACCTCATTTATTTTTAATTTAGAAAGAAAATAAATGCATACAAGGTGTCCGTATTTCGACAGAATGTATGGGGATCTCGGTTATTTAAACAGATAAAAAGTCGGTTAAATTGGGGCAAAGTTGCGTATTTTAGGGCCCAATAATAATAAAAATACAAATTTGAAATATCTTTTTTCGTTTCCGAGGTATTGTCAAAAAACGGATATTTTGAAATTTCGTTTGTATTTTTGTATTTAAAAAATATTGAATCTAGACATTTAAAACCTTGACATTATAGAAGCACTTTTTAATGAGAAATCTAGTAGCATTACATTTGCAGTAGGTTACTGTATGTAACAACAATCACTTCTTGTATAATTCAATGTCCGTCGGGGTATTAGCCCGGGAAGTAGTTGTTTCAATGAGTGTTTGATATAGTCTTTGTAAGACTAACTTGTTGTAGATTGCGAAAAGAATCGCACTTTTAATGTTTGAAGTATTCTGCAACCAAGAATTGGCAATTTCATTTATATTTATACAAATCATGAAAATTAGTGCCGAGTTTGACCTAAACTCAACTTTTAGAGTTTACTCAACAATTGTTTTTTTGAAAGAATATTTTTTTCTGAATTCAGTGATGTATCACACCTATAATTTAATGTAGATTTCTTGTGTAAAATTGTAATCTTTTGTTTTTTGTAAAGAGTGCCTTGGAAACATTTGGGTAACACTCATTTGACAACTCCTAGGGCCCATAATTTAATTACATATCACCAATAAGGATGGGCATCCAGCTTATTCATTACTGTACTGTATTATTTGTTTATAAACGAAATAGTGATAATAGTTAGTGTTACTCATAACTATAAAAAGCTAGATTATTCAATAAAGAGAATTTTGAGAAATTGATGTTTCTTGGCTTAAAATGTATACGTTAGATTCGCAACGTATATCCAGAAATTAGACAAAAAATCAAAAATGGTTACAATTATTCACCAAAAACTGTTTGAATTCGGTAGAACTATAACCTAATTCTGACACATAAGGTTTGTTCGTTACATAAACTGGTGCAGCACTTTTTACACTTTTGCACCGAAACCGTTCGCTACATACACTAAGTTGAACTGAACTGCGTTCGTTTGCGTCAGTTCACTTGCACCGAACCTGCACTTTTTGCCCCTGGTCCAGAGTAGGTGTAACTAGTGCAGGTTAGAAAAAGGAGAGGGTGGGAGATATACAATTTTCAAAGATGGACAGGACATGTCTATGGCTGTGCAATGTGTGAATTAACGAGCAAATATTCTGAAATCGTCACTTAACAACCCTACATTTTTTTTAATTAAATTATGAAACACGGATTTCATTCAGTTTGCTTACTATTATTTGTTTATAAAATACAGTAGCAACATTTTATTATTAGTGTTTCCTCAAATTGTCTTGTAGTGTATTGCAGACATTTTTTATTTATATTTTACCTCAAAAGTGTTCGTTTGTTCTCAGCTCAGTTCATGTACACTGACATGAACTGACCTGAACTGGTGACGTCACAAACTTGAACTCAGTTCAACTTAGTGCAGTACAAACGAACAAGCCTATAGTTACACTTCAAATAAAATTCGTCCTTTCCTCTGTAAAAAATAATAAACTTTTATCATTGCTTTTGATTTGAACTCGGCACTTTATTTACTTGATGTTATGATAATTGTTACTTATTATTATCATTACATAATATTAATAATTATAAATTCATTTTGACTGCTAAAATTGTATGACTACTGTAAAGATTTTGTTGATTAATAGATGTGATGTCATTGTTTCCAGGGACGTAGCCATGGGGGGGATGGGGGGGGACGCTCCCCCCCCAAAGCTAAGGCAGTTGGCAAATTTTACTTTATAATGAAAAATTGCTAAACCAGTTGGCAAATCTAAAAAAATTATATGATATAAATGAATATATTGGACATTTTATCACTTGTTGTTCGTACAGTGGATAGAGATGGAATTCCAAAAGAACGATTACTTTGTGTTATAGAGACTCTTGATAAAACTGGTTCAGGAACGGCTTGTGACATTTTAAATTGTCTACAGTCTCAAAATATAAATTTAGACAAACTTGCTTTCCAGTCCTACGATTTTGCAGCAGCGATGTCGGGAAAGTTTAATGGTACTCAAAACAACATTTCTGAAATACTACACCGTAACATTCCTTATGTACCATGTCAAGCTCATCGATTAAACACTGCTGTGGAACACTGTTGTAAAGCTAGCCCAATCGTAAAGGATACATTTAATATTTTAGAAGAATTGCATGTATTCTTTACCTCTAGCACAAAGCGAATTCAACCTTTAAGAAATAAGTTAGAGAAAATTGAAAATGCCATACTTCTAAAAAACTTGTCAAAAACACGTTGGACAGCACGTGCAGAAAGTCTTCAGGCAATAAGTACTTCATTTGAAGGAATTGTTGAAGTGCTAGAAGAGATTTTTAATAGCAGAACGGTCGATAACAATACTCAAGCCAAAGCTTATGGATTATTTAAACGTATCTTAAATTTTGATTTTGTATGCTGCTAATGTTTTTAAAAACTGTGCTATACAAAATGAAAATTGTAACAACGATCCTAGAATCTCCCAATTTGAATATAATAGATGCTTTTTCAATAATTCAAGGATCGAAAGATTCCATAGCTGCTATCAGAAATAGCGAGCATGAACTAGACAATTTGGTGGAGAGTGCAAAAACGTTTGCAAAGAAAATGGACATTTTGCCAGAAGAGGACTATAAAAAGCATCATCGGCGACGTGTAGTTCCCAAACGTTTCGATGCTTTAAATGATACAGTTTCTGACTTCTCTTTAAAAGAGTATTATAGAAAGGAATTTTTTAATGTTCTAGATGTTCTTGTGTCGTTCCTAGAAAATAATTTGAATGAGGTTTTAAAGATTGTAAATCCTCTTGTTAAATTATTTTCTATCCCTCTGTCAAAGCAGAACATTAGCTTAAATACCATAGAAACTTTGACACCCTTATATCCTTGTGATAAGCCGGATGAGTTTGCACTGCAGGCGGAACTAGACGTCTTATTTGAGATCTGCATTAAAAACGAAGTGAAATCGATGCAGGAAGTGATGAACACAGTAAAGGAAAATAAAAATGTGTTTGCGTTATCGTTTAAACTATGTCAGCTAATATATACAGCCGGGTTTTCAGTGGCAACAAATGAAAGAAGCTTTAGTTCATTGAAATTTGTCAAAAATTCATTGCGTTCTAGAATGAAGGAAGATCGTTTAGACGCATTAATGATTTTGAAAACAGAATCTGATATTACTGATAATATTGAATTATCAAATATTGTGAATTCCTGGGCTAAACTAAAGCATAGGCGAGTTATAATAAACTAATTCAAATTGTAAAACTCCATGTTTTATTAGGTATTGGTTAAATGTAATTATGTACATATGTTATAAAATATATTAGGAAGTACAAAGCACTATATTATTGGATAATAAATTAAGCTTAATTTATATAAATCAATGTACTACGTTATATTAATTTGTTAAAATAAAATAATATAAAAATAGACATTTTTATTTTAATTTTGAAGTTGGAAAATTATAGGTGTTTCCCCCCCCCCCCCCCAAGTTAAGGCTTCGCTACGCCCCTGATTGTTTCTAAGGCACTCGTTACAAAATAGAAAATATTATAATTTTAGATATTAAATCTAAAATAAACTAAAAGTGTGGTATATCACTAAGTTCAGAAAAAATGACTCTTTCAAAAAATATGAAAATCCGAAATGGCGCCCATAAGAAAAACAAAAGTTGACTATGGTTCCCGGATAAATGTTATAATTATCTTAAAATAAAGTATCCTACTAGATTCCTCATTAAAAAGTGCCTGTATAATGTCAAAGTTGTAAATGTCTGGATTCACTAGTTTTTGAATAAAAAAATAAAAACGAAATTTTAAAAAATCAAATTGATTGTCAGTTACGTGAAGATCAAATTAATTTACGAATAAAGCACTAATAACCTTTCGCCAGGTTATTAGCGCTTTATTCGTCAAATTAAAAAAATCAGTATTTTGTAATATTAGTGCTTTATTCGTCAAATTAAAAAAATCAGTATTTTGTGATATTTCTAAAACAAACGAAGATATTTCAAATTTGTTTTCAGATTACTGGTAGGCCCCGAAATACGCAACTTTGCCCCAATTTAACCGAGTCTCAATCTCTTTAAATAACGAAGATGCCTATACATTCTGTCGAAATACGGACACCTCGTATATTTCATTACTTAAGGGAAAAACAAAAGTTGAAACAAAAGTTTTCTAAAAGTAAAATCTACTTTAACAAACTCATTCATTTTTAATTCAGTGAGAAAATAGAAAACAATAAATACAATTAATTGTCGGAATTAAATTGAAGCCACTTGGTTTGTTTCACTTAAATTGTTAACTAGTTTCGACTTATCGTCATTCTCAAGGAATAATGTATGACGAGAGAATGACGATAAATCGAAACTAGTTAGAACAAATAAAGGTTTAAATGAAACAATCCAAGTGTCTTTAATTCAAATTCAGTACTAGTAATTAATACTTTAGTATAAATGAAATTGCCAATTCTTGCTTGCAGAATACTTCAAACATTAAAAGTGCGATTCTTTTCGCAATCTACAACAAGTTAGTCTTACAAAGACTATATCAAAGCCCGGGAAGTAGTTGTTTTAATGAGTGTTTGATATAGTCTTTGTAAGACTAACTTGTTGTAGATTGCGAAAAGAATCTCGGCACTTTTAATGTTTGAAGTATTCTGCAACCAAGAATTGGCAATTTCATTTATACTTATGTTTGAACGGTAACGTGACCGCCAGTCTAAGGTGTCAAATTGTTTAGAGGGAATAGCAAAGCTATACTGAGGAGAGATAAATCTCGAAACGCGTCTATAGATGGCCTGAATAATTTGACCCAAATTGTTAAATTTGCAGTAGGTTACTGTATGTAACAGCAAACACTTGTTGTATAATTCAATGTCCGTCGGGGTATTAGCCCGGGAAGTAGTTGTTTCAATGAGTGTTTGATATAGTCTTTGTAAGACTAACTTGTTGTAGATTGCGAAAAGAATCTCGGCACTTTTAATGTTTGAATTAATATTTTATCAAGTGATCAATAAGAACTAAATTCAATTCAATCAAATGTCTACTTTGCGCATCTTAGTTTTATCATTTATAAAATTTGATATTTTTTTAAAATAATTCATTAATATCTCCATAATTAAATTGTTACTGTAGAGACTTCTATTTCGTTAGCTAATCCAAATAATAAGGATAATAAATATAAACACTTGGTTTGTTTCACAAATTATTTCTATTTACTCGACTAATTTCGCTTTTTACAGCATTATCAGAAGTGTATTACAATTGAAACCGACATGCAATCAGTTAAAAAGGGATTTTAAAATTATAGAAGTAAAAAGAAGAAAATTGTAAAACAAACCAAGTGTTTTCATGTGTAATTATTTTTTTCAAAATGTTTAACCAAGTAATAAGTGAGTAAGGTTTTAAAAGAATAACTAATGAAGCTAGATATACAGGGTGTCCCGTTAATGTGGAGTAATGGCTTAACCATAGATTCCTGGGATCAAAATATGATGATTTAACATAACTTATATATATGCAAACGTTTACGGTTAAGCCGGAATAAGTCTTCAAAGTTCAACAAAATATTATTCATTTTATTTATAACAATTGAACGCTATATTCGATCTGGCTAAAATTTATTATGGTTGATTATCAAAATATAACACACCAATCCATTTATTACGGTCATCATTCATTGACAAGAAGTATAAAAAACAATGGTACCCCAACATAAAACTAATATATGTTTTAATTGGCGCAACTTATAAAAATTTAAAAAATACATCTTGAAAAATTAGTTCATTTATAAGCTTTATCGTCTCTTATTATTGTTTGATACCTTGTACGAATTTGCCACAAAAAATAAAATGCAAATAAAATATTTTTTATTATTTAATAAAACGAAGTCTAGTTTGTCGGGTGATTAAAAATACATGTTTTTTCTTTGTAGCCGCTATTGTTTAACAAACGTTATTTGTTTATAATATTAATTAAAAAGTATTTTTGAAGAATACGTATTCCAAATTCAGCCTATTTTCTCTAGATCTTTAGATATTCCTTTTTTTAAGTTCAATTTGAAGCTTTACACAAGTGTTTTCCACTCCCAGACTAAGCATGAAGTAAAATTTCGAGTTTAGAAAAGCCCCGTGAAAATTTGTCGAGGGTCGCGCAGCGACCCGAGACAAATTTTCTGGGCTTTTCTAAACTCGAAATTTTACTTCATGCGCCACGCGTATAAAACAATGATTTCAAGTGAGGTTCAAATATACATAAAATCACAATATTTTTGTTTTGTACGTGTTGCGCATGAAGTAAAATTTCGAGTTTAGAAAAGCCCAGAAAATTTGTCTCGGGTCGCTACGCGACCCTCGACAAATTTTTACAGGGCTTTTCTAAACTCGAAATTTTACTTCATGCTTAGTCTGGGAGTGGAAAACAGTCGTTTTTAGCTTCAAATTGAACTCTTCTAAAAAAAAAAAACAACGTGAACATTTTCTTTTAGGTAAACATATGTATAAGCTGAAAATGTTGCTACATCCGTTGTTTTTCAAAAGAGCTTAATTTGAAACTTTAAACGAGTGTTTTCCACTCCCAGACTAAGCATTAAGTAAAATTTCAAGTTTAGAAAAGCCCCGTGAAAAGCCCCGAAGGTCGCGCAGCGACACGAGACAAATTTGTTGGGCTTTTCTAAACTCGAAATTTTACTTCATGCGCTAAGCGTATAAAACAATGATTTCAAGTGAGGTTCAAATATACATGAAATCACAATATTTTTGTTTTGTACGTGTTGCGCATGAAGTAAAATTTCGAGTTTAGAAAAGCCCAGAAAATTTGTCTCGGGTCGCTACGCGACCCTCGACAAATTTTCACGGGGCTTTTCTAAACTCGAAATTTTACTTCATGCTTAGTCTGGGAGTGGAAAAGAGTCGTTTTTAGCTTCAAATTAAACTCTTCTAAAAAAAACAACGTAAACATTTTCTTTTAGGTAAACATATGTATAAGCTGTAAATTTTGCTACATCCGTTGTTTTTCAAAAGAGCTTAATTTGAAACTATAAACGAGTGTTTTCCACTCCCAGACTAAACATTAAGTAAAATGTTGAGTTTAGAAAAGCCCTGTGAAAATTTGTCTCAGGTCGCTGCGCGACCTGAGACAAATTTTCTGAGCTTTTCTAAACTCGAAATTTTACTTCATGCGCCACGCGTATAAAACAATGATTTCAAGTGAGCTTCAAATATAAATAAATACACAATATTTTTGGTTTGTACGTGTGGCGCATGAAGTAAAATTTCGAGTTTAGAAAAGCCCCGAAAATTTGTCTCGGGTCGCTACGCGACCCTCGACAAATTTTCACGGGGCTTTTCTAAACTCGAAATTTTACTTCATGCTTAGTCTGGGAGTGGAAAACAGTCGTTTTTAGCTTCAAATTAAACTCTTCTAAAAAAAACAACGTAAACATTTTCTTTTAGGTAAACATATGTATAAGCTGTAAATTTTGCTACATCCGTTGTTTTTCAAAAGAGCTTAATTTGAAACTTTAAACGAGTGTTTTCCACTCCCAGACTAAGCATGAAGTAAAATTTCGAGTTTAGAAAAGCCCCGTGAAAATTTGTCGAGGGTCGCGCAGCGACCCGAGACAAATTTTTTGGGCTTTTCTAAACTCGAAATTTTACTTCATGCGCCACGCGTATACAACAATGATTTCAAGTGAGGTTCAAATGTACATAAATTTACAATATTTTTGTTTTGTACGTGTAGCGCATGAAGTAAAATTTCGAGTTTAGAAAAGCCCAGAAAATTTGTCTCGGGTCGCTACGCGACCCTCGACAAATTTTCACGGGGCTTTTCTAAACTCGAAATTTTACTTCATGCTTAGTCTGGGATTGGAAAACACTAGTTTAAAGCTTCAAGCTGAACTATAAAAAAAACAAACGTCTTAACATTTACATGCAAAAAGTATGTAAAATATCAAATCCAATCTACTTTTGATCTGATTTCAAGCTAGGATATGAACTTGAAGACATGTGAAATTTATATTGAATTACCTCTCATTTATTTTTTTTATTTTCAAAATTGAATATTTTATAGTCTAAAATAGTTAATTAATAGCAATACCATTTGTAATTTCAAAAAATCATCCGAATTTCTCTTTGCGCATTTACGAATTCAACATAAACTACATTTACTTATGATTCCCAATGTGTCGAGCAATTCTAAAACAATTGCGAATTTCATACGTGAGCCACAATTAAATTTTGAATGCGAAAGCAGTGTTTTAATACGTGCACTCACACAAAAAAACACCAAAAAAAAAACAAGAAAATGGCTCGCATAAAATTGTAAAACTCCGACGACGTGTTTACGCCGCTGTTTGTAAAATTAATAATCGTGCATTTAAATTAGCGATTACTTATCACTTGGAGGGGCATTAAATGCCATACCATTGGTGAAAGAAACGTTATTTACCTTGTAAGTTAGTGTCTAGGCGACATACATGATAAATAGATTTAACGATATACGGTTGTATTTTCGAGTTTTTGTATTAATTTCGTGTTTGTTAATTTAAAGGGTCGAGTTTTTTTTGTTATCGGAAAATGTGCAAATTAGATGTAAAATAAATGCGGGAGTCAATATTTTATCATTATGAGGTGCTGATTGTGTAGACAATGAAATAGATGGGCTGATTATTCTTGTGATAAACATTGATGGTAAGAGAACTGTGTGTGTATGGAAAGACAACGTAAATTGGAAACCTAAACTAAAAAAGACTTATTTAAAATATACAGGGTCGCTACAAAGTATGGAAACACGGCTCTCACGTGAAAACGGCTAAAAACAGAACCACCAAAATTGGGATTTCTAAATTTTCTTGAACAATTTGGCGTGAAAAAATCAAAAATGATTCTCAGGATTTTCACATACGGACGCCATCTTGAATTTTTTTAAATGGAATTCGATTTTTTTTATTTTACAACTTTTATAGACCTTATAATTCTAATTACAACCATATACCTTTTTTTAAAAATACTTGTCTTTTCATCGATAAACCGGACTTTGAAAAGTATGGAAACAGCCAAACGAGTATTTTTTCTAAATGCTGTAATACCACAAATGCATATTCCCAAATTATGAAACTCAGGCTAATCCAGCTGAAAACATATGGTTTCAGCAAGACGGAGCACCAGCTCATTTCGGACTAATAGTACGTGAATATTTAGACGTAACTTTTCCCGGCAAATGGATAGACAGGAGAGGAACAATTGAATGGCCTGCTAGGTCGCCCGATTTAACTCCACTTGATTTTTTCCTGTGGGGACATTTGAAAAATCGAGTTTATAACAACAGGCCACACAATATACAAGAACTAGAAGAACGCATAAGAACCGAAATTGCAAATATTCGTCCTAATATTTTAACTAGTTCATTACAACACTTTGTCCAGCGTATTCATTACTGCCAAGAAGTTAATGGAGAGCACTTTGAACATATATTGTAAAATAAAAAATCATTTATTGTTTAATATTTTATTTTTTCATTTGACTGTTTAATATTTTTTTAAGTTTTGATCAAAAATAGAACATGCATTTGTGGTATTGCAGCATTTAGAAAAAGTACTCGTTTGGCTGTTTCCATACTTTTCAAAGTCCGGTTTATCGATGAAAAGACAAGTATTTTTAAATAAAGGTATATGGTTGTAATTAGAATTATAAGGTCTATAAAAGTTGTAAAATAAAAAAAATCGAATTCCATTTAAAACAATTCAAGATGGCGTCCGTATGTGAAAATCCTGAGAATCATTTTTGATTTTTTCACGCCAAATTGTTCAAGAAAATATCCCATTTAGAAATCCCAATTTTGGTGGTTCTGTTTTTAGCCGTTTTCGCGTGAGAGTCGTGTTTCCATACTTTGTAGCGACCCTGTATAATTATTATATTTGCCCGATGACAAATATTGGGGCTTACTATGTTCTAAGGTTAGTTATTTTGCTCAAAGTAAAATATTAGGAGCTGTTTGTCATGTAAGCAAACCATAGACGAAATTGATTTTCGACTGTTTTGAAACGTTCAGAAATATTGTGACTAGTCACACTATTTCTAAACATTTCAAAACAGTCGAAAATCAATTTTATCTATGGTTTGCTTATGTGACAACCACCTCCTAATATTTTACTTTGATTAAAATAACTAACCTTAGAACATAGTAAGCCCTAATATCTGTCATCGGGCGAATAGACTAGTCACACATTTCTTAACGTTTCAAAACAATCGAAAATCAATTTTATCTATGGTTTTCCTCAAAAATAGGAGGAGCACAACAAACATTAGCTGATCAAATTACGCGACCTTATTGGCAGCCAAAAAGAGAAATTCAAACTGAAGCATACAGACTTAGGGACGCTAGATTTCGGCTGTCATGTTAGAATCTTAGGCCGGTCGTCCACTGGAAGCGACAACACGCGGCTACGCGCTCACGCGATCCTAGCGGCAACATGCGTATACGCGCGACAGATCCCGACGTGTGTAAATCCAATGAATCTCGTCCACTGCAAGCGTGCGCGGACATGCGGGTTCTCGCGCCGAGCGTGTAGCTGCGTCAAGTCCCAAGGAAATGGGATCTGTCGCTCGTAGCCGCGTCTAGTCCTGCGCCTTACGCTTCCATTTTAAGGCTGTAATTTCGTTATTTACACAGCTATTTATTTCATATTTTCAATATAAGCAAATAAAGGATTAGTCGACTCATCCATTGAGTTGATTTTTCTATAATAGCATGAATTTCATTAAAATAAAATGAAAGAAAATAGCATAACTTGTGATTCTTTTTAGTGTACTATTTATATTATTTATGAACATTTAAACATGTAATTAACTTCATTGCTTTTCAGCAAAAATAAAAAAACATAGTTATATTTTAGCTGGGATTTTAGGTTAAATTATAATTTACTTTGATTTGGTAATTTCAAAATCATTCCAATACGAACAAAATTACGATGAATGAATAAAGATGCTGATTAGATTTCTCCCGACCTACCACAATACTATATTAAAATATTTGCATTAGAAAATTGAATGAATGCTTGCATTGAAACCGAATACTTGGATGAGTAATGAAGAAGCTTTCAAAATATATTTGAAGGTTTCTGGGGTCATTCGATAATAGTCACTAAATTTCTGGGGATCTTGTTCTAGATCGCTGTGGAGATGATGAAATTCTCCGAGTGATTCCCTTTTTTTTTAATATTGGGTTTACCCAACATGATCGCCTTTTTCGAATACCAATCATACACCTAATCACATAGGGATTTTCGAGAAGATAAAAATCCTCTGCATCCATTAAAAATATATTTTAAATTCACAACTTTGACGGTTCTAACAAACTGAGCAGCGCGAAGTCACATGCAGCCGCCCGTTGCCGCTCGTATCGCGGCGTTTCTTTTCCAAGTGGCGCACAGTGTTTCGAGCAATGGACAAAAATCAAAAAATGAACATTCTATTTTAAGGATTGTCATAAGCCATGACTCCAAGAATTCCACTTAAGAGCTACCTGAGTTTTGCTAATTTCTTATTAATTTACTCTCAAACCGAGGCAATGATCGGGCGGGTAAGAAATTACAAACATTACCTGATCAAATTACGCGACCTTATTGGCCGCCGAAAAGGCAAATTCAAACTGAAGCATACGGTCCTAGGGACGCTAAATTTCGGCTGTCATGTTAGAATCGTAACTGACGTTTCTTTTCCAAGTGGAGCACAGTGTTTCAAGCAATGGACAAGAATCAAAAAATGAACATTCAATTTTAAGGATTTTCATATTACCGCAATAAAGTAGATAAGCCATGACTCCAAGAATTCCATATAAAAGCTACCTTAGTTTTGCTAATTTCTTATTAATATACTCTCAAACCGAGGCAATGATCGAGCGGGTACTTGTCTTTAATATTAGTTCTATTTTATCAATTGTTCTAAACGTTATACTACAATTGCTACGAAGTGTTTTTAAATAATCTATGATGGATTTTGTAGCCCAGGGTATGTAGTTTAAGACATCATTTAAAGTTTATCTTTCGGTGTACGATTTACTCCGCAAATAATTTTTAAGCAAACTCCTAAATTTTGTGTACAATTTATGCGATTACAAACTTTGAAGAGACTTTTCAAAAACTTATTAAAACGTTTCCCTTATTAGTACATTAATATACTTCAAAATTTTATAAAGATCATCAGCTTCTGCTCTTTTACAAGTTATGATTTTTTTGTAGAGAGAGGTACCGTCATAAAAAAAAAACTGATCTAGCAAATATGTGGTTAAATGCTCAGAAAAGAGACCATAAACGAATTGTGATGGTGAAATACGTAAAGAATTAAAGGTTTGAAGTTATTTTATTATTTAAATATAGTATAGTATTTTTAATACCCATTTGGAATAACCCCATCCTTATTTATCAATCATGAATCAGATGAAACAAAAAATTACCAACAAAAATGAACGTCGATTACTAAATAGACGTTACGTCAAAAGTTTGATGTCTGTTAATGTCATTAAATAACGCAAAAATACACTACTAAAATGCGATATTCCGATGAATTCAAGAAGCTTATGCTTAACGTAGTAAGTTATTTTCAAAATGAATTAGGATCTCGATTTGAGGCAATTCAAAAAGCGTCCGAAGTCCTAAAATTTCCACAAAGCACGTTATACAACTTACAAGATAAAAGCAGATCAACGGATTTCGAATTTAGAAGGAATATGTCTGCAAACGTTTCTGTGAGCAAAACTTGAATTGCGAAGAATGCGTTTTTTAAAGGTAATGTTTTACAAAATGTATGCCCGAAAGAAACATATTGCTTTAGAAACTATTCACTGGCAATTTATGGAAGAATCATCAGAAATTGAGATCTTTAGCTTCAAAAAGCAGGACGAAAGAAAACATTTATTGGAAATGCCTGGAATCAGGTTGAAGAGAGTTTTATTTTTAAACAAAGATCAATTTGCTAAAAAGAGAACATTTATATAATATTTTGTGGAACTTTTAGTTGTATTATAATAACATAACAGCATAACTTCCATATAAATTATTATATTCCATATTATGAAATTAATTAATATGTGTGACCCTACGCCGGCACTGGTTGTATTAAATATCAAGTTACTCCACCAATGCACTAACAATAATGGTTTATATGTCGGCCATTTGACATGACAAGTTCCTAACCTAATTTTGTGTGTGTGTGTTCAATAAGGCGCATACGTTAAGTCACTAAAACAACTGGTACTTCTAAATAGGTATTAAAAATACTATATTACTAATCATTGTTTCTACGTTATAATAAGGTAATAATAATTTAAAAATATTAACAAACGCGCTAAAGGGATTTTTATCGCTTTTAAGTGTCCAAAACGTTTATACCAAATACAAAGCTCAATCAGAGTTTTTCTTTAAAGTATACGGATTGCAAATTCAATTAATTTTCTTTAAACCTATAAATATTCATTGTGTTTTTAAAAGAGTTCAATTTGAAGCTTTGAGTGTTTTCCACTCCCAGACTAAGCATGAAGTAAAATTTCGAGCTTAGAAAAGCCCCGTGAAAATTTGTCGAGAGTCGCGAAGCGATCCAGACAAATTTTCTGGGCTTTTCTAAACTCGAAATTTTACTTCATGCGCCATGCGTATAGAACACTAGAATATTGTGGAATTTATGTATATTTTAACCTCACTTCAAACTAGTGTTTTATACGCGTGGCGCATGAAGTAGAATTTCGAGTTTGGAAAAGCCCAGAAAATTTGTCTCGGGTCGGATTTTAAAAATCAACGAATGTCAGAAAATGTACAGCTCAAATAATTAAGAAAAAGTAATGTGATTTTATAAAAATAATGACATACCACGGAATTGATACAATTGCGGATGTCAAAATAGCACAAGATATTGATACTGTTACTTAAATCATTTCGAAAACATTTACTTTAATCAAGTGACTGCGATATCTTTTGCCATTTCGACATCCGCAGTTGTTGTTTCAATTCCATGGCATGTCATTATTTTTAGAAAATCACATTACTTTTTCTTAATTATTTTAACTTAGAGAAACGTAAAGTGATCAACGTTAACACGAATGAATTCAGAATTTTTTCCTCTACTGAAAAGATAAATACATTTTGTTTCTAAAATAAATAGGGGAGCCAAAATTTAAACATTTCAAAATTTACATGGCATTTCCTATGAGCGGTGAAACAAAATATCTGTTTGCTCGTTTGGGAGATTGATGTCGCGGTTTTTTCAATTTTTGAAAATGTTGGCGGCTTCTTATAAGTTTAGTTTTGTGCCTTTCGTACAGTTGTGAAGAAATTAAACATGTTCTTTTTGATATTTAAGTGGTCTAACTGCAAAACTCACATTCTCCACTTTTGAAAACTTTTGGAAAATTGTAAAAAAGCACGTGTACTTGTGAGTTTTGCAGTTAGACCACTCATTTATATATCCAATTTACAAAACTTTAGACCTCGATAAAATCCTTAAATGACCTAAGATCGCAAAAAATACAATTACATGTATTCCTAATATCGCAAAAAAACAGTTACATGTATTATTTTGTTCACACACATTTTTCAATTTTGTTTTTAGATTTCAATTCAGAATGTTAGTGTCGCACTGTGTAATTAACAGTTGAAGAAATTAAAATAATATTTTAGAAAATGCATTATGAAAAATTACATAATCAAGACAATGGAAACTACAGTCTAATAATTGCACTCTTTTCTATTTACTTAATTGCGAGTTGAGTGGGGCTTAACCATAATCGATCATTAAACCGAATCCACTTTAATTAAGGCCCCCGGACTGGCGGTTTTTAATGTGATAATAATTATAATTGCGATTTCATCCTTTTTCCCGCGTTCCAATTTCTAATTTTCGCGCGCTGTCGAAAAAAAAGAAGCAAGTACGAATGGAAATAAAAACAAAAGAGCGGCGAAAATGCACGCGAGCACGAAATATCCGCGTTCCGCTCGTTTGGCGACGTGCGCAATTAAATTTTGAAAATCGGGTAAAGACACGCGAGCGTTAAAAGATAGATCATTTTTTTCTATTGCGAAAAATTATAATAAAAACAAACCTATCGTCCTCCTCCTGCTCTTGTTCCGCCTGAGTAGCGGTTGACAGGCCCAAAAATTTGGTGAAGTTCGAAAAAGCAGCGGGATAGTCACCGCTGGTGATCGCCGCTGACATTTCGGCACTGGCCTGCTTGACTTTTTTGGCGAAACGGCGGCACGCGCGCACTTGCACTTCGCAGTTACCGGGCAACTGGTAGTAGACAGGGCCGGACGCGCGTCGTGTCTGCGCCCCCACCTGTCGGAACAGACGCGCGCGCCGAGAGTCGTCTCTTTTTTGGTTTCGCGTTCGTTTGTTATTTGTTGTTGTTTGTTGTTGGTGCGGGTTGATAAGCGAAAAGTTTCGTATTTGATCAAGTTCGGGGTTTAATCAAGTTCGCGTTTGACGAACACAAGCCAAGATCGCAGAGTGCGACAAAGTGGCGTCGGGTGCTGAGCTCGCAAATATAACTCGATTATGATGGGACACTAAAAGTTATTGCCGGGGCAATTAGGTACAAAGTGAAGGGATTAAAAATGCAAAGAAAGCACGTTTTCGTTATCGTACTTAAATAGAAGGAACTAATGGAAAAATCTGTGATAATAAAATTAAATATTAAACAAATTGCCAGTGGCGGTTCGTCCATAGAGGCTGCGGGGCTGTTACAGGCATCGATTATGAGTAATATCTGATCAAAGTTATTAATTTTCAATTTTTCATGGCTAAGTTATTTTAAACAATTGAGTTCCAAATGCCAGTTAGATCTCTTAGATACATTCCAACCAAGGCCACGGAGTCGCTACAGAAATATTCGACTCCAACTCCGTCTCCGACTCCTTTATTTTTCGATAGTCCTACGCCAACACCGACTGCTGCTTCAAATCATGTAAACATTTTAAAACTTTACTTATTAATGCAATTTTTTTGCAATATAAATTGATCTTGAATTAATTTACTACATCTGCAAAATTGCAATCTAATAGTATTGAAAAAAAATCGAAATTCTAGTTTTCTCTCATATGCAAATTACATACATTTCCATTGTAATTAAAATTTCTATTTGGGTTCAAATTTCAGAAAAAAAAAACTAAATTTGTTTAGCACAATTATATTTAAATAATTATATTGAAAATCGGAGTCGGAATTATACGAAATTTCCAACTCCACGGCTTCGATTTCCTCATCACAAAAATATTTAAATTCCGACCCCACAGATTTGACTCTAACTCCGACTCAGAGTTCACAGCACTGGTTCAAACTGTTTTTCATTTACTTCTAAACACTGTTTAACTGTTCTGGTCCTAACACTAGTGGCCCTAAGTATCCACTTTTAAAATAAAGTAGCCATGAGATATTGATATTTGGTAACTTCAATCCAAAATTACTCAAAACAAACGCCAGTTACAAAAATATGTTTCCTACAAAAGTTGCGTATTTTTCAAGGGCCTTTTGAATGATACCACTTCTGGCCTCTCATACCATTCTAAAATCTTGAGTTTTTGACATTTTTAAGCGAAATCTCAGGGATGCCAACCCTTTTTTTAATAAACAATATCACCATTCGATTCTTCAATATGGCTTTAGTAATATTTTTTTTATCCCAACTCTCTAAGACTAGCCGTTTTCTTAAAAAATGCCTGATACGGATGGTCTGGGACACCCTGTATATTCACAAAATGCTTCGTAAAATTGCCGGACCCTGCTGTGCGTCATCCGGCAAACGCCTTTCTCATCCCAAAAACCACAATTTTTTCTCCTAATGAAACAAATATCTATTTATTGTTGTCTTCATCATTGCTATTTTTAAAATTATTTTTTGTTTGTGTTGTAATATACAGAGTGATTCAGTTTGGTGCTCCATCCCCTTCTAACTTTTTTATTTTGATAGTAAAGTATAACAAACTATATATATTTGCAAACGGCAGGAAATTCTCTAATTAATGGCGTCACCGAATTGGCAATACAATAACAGCTGTCAAGGTAGCGATAGTCAAATTTTTTTTCTCAAACGACACCATACCTATTTTTTGTTTAATTCGGATAGAGGGCACTTTCCTACATCCGATAATTAGATAATAAAACAAAAATAATAAATCGGTTTATTTTATAAAAAAATCACATGTCTATAGAATAGAAATATAAGGATTTGCCAAAGTATCCACTTTTTTATCTTGATTTGTGCCTATTTTTTCTTTAAAGAATGTTTTAATTTCCTAAATGACCTACATTCAAGAAATAAACACTTAATAAAATAGTTTGGTTAATTTTTCATAATTTTCGTAGCCACGTATGATTTTGATTATTGAGAAGAATATTCAATTGCAGGAAAGTGCCCTCTAGTATACTCGACAGATGATTATAACGATAAATTAAACAGTTTTCACAGTATATTATTGCACTATTTTAATCTAAGCTTTCCATTAAGAAAATATAAAGAATATTCAAGTAAACCCTGGGTAACAAATAAAATTAAAATTTCAAGCCAAAAACTGAAAGATCTATTCCACCTCACAAAACAATATCCCGAATTATTAGTTTCATATAAAGAATCAAAAGTGCGCCATAATCATCTCTGTGAACGAACAAAAGAGGCATTCATTTCTTCAAAAATCAGTAGCTCGGATAATCTTCAAAAAACATCTTGGCAGATAATTAGATCTCTAAGTGGTAAGAATGCGGGAAAACCCGATAGGTGAATCATTATCTAACGCTCCCAAAGAAGTGTCAAACGCTTTCATTGACTATTTTGACTTTATTCCAAAAAAAAATCAGTAGCGGCTTTGACATAAATACATCAGACCTCCCAATTAAAACCAGCATTGGGAACAGTATGTTTCTTTTTGAGTATAGCTTTACTGAGATAGTTACATTAATGAATAAACTGAAAAACATGCCTTGCATTGGCCCAGACGGCATATACTGTAACATTATCAGAGAATTCAGAGATCTACTAGCTACACCACTAACCTATTTAATTGAACTGTCGTTTGAAAAAGGTGTATACCCAAACATATTAAAACAATCAATGATAAAACCTATTCCTAAAAAGGGTGATCGAAATGCTATCTCAAACTATAGACCTGTCATGCTGGCGAATTCAATATCAAAAGTTTTTGAGTATGCCATGCTCCAGCGTCTCTTTGCTTTCCTAGAAAGACAGAATATTATAAATACATTCCAATTTGGGTTCCTACCTGGAAAATCCAAGGCAAACGCCCGTTTGCACTTCTGCAGTGAAATCCTACATGAACTGGAAAAAAAGAAGTTGCCTTTGGGAATATTTTGTGACCTTAGCAGAGCCTTTGATTGTGTCCCCCACTGTCGTCTGCTCTGGAAATTAAATTCATATGGCGTGAGGGGCCTAGCGGGCGAATGGTTTGCCTCGTATTTATCCAATAGGTCTTATTTTGAAGAAATTTCTAACCAGAGTGGCCTAGGCGGGGGACACAGATCTGAGATCCTGTCTTCGTCATTGGGTGTTCCACAAGGATCAATATTGGGACCAATACTATTTATCCTTTACATTAACGATATTGCTGAATACCTTAGTGATTACCACATTGCTATGTATGCTGATGATACCTCGGTCCTAGTTAAAGACGCATCAATTAGAACAGTTGAAACTTCCGGAAACATAGCTCTCTCTAGACTCTAACTGGTTCCAGACAAATGGCCTTTTCTTAAATTTCGATAAAACAAAAATAATACTGTTTCATAATCCGCAGAAGAAAATTGACAGTACTGTAAAATTAGTAGTCAATAATGAAATAACAAATACAACCGACCATGTTAACTTTTTGGGAGTCACAATATCAAGCGATCTAAAATGGGATGAACACTGCACGAAGCTAAATAAATCAGCCTACAAACTTCGAGCAATACATCACTGCCTAAATCTTACAGCACTAAAAAAAATCTATTATGCTGAAGTGCAATCTAAATTATTATATGGACTTCTTCTCTGGGGCTGTTCACACTGGCATGAGAAAGTCTTCATTACTCAAAAATTGATAATTAGACGAATCTTAAATATTGGCCAAATGCAATCATGTCGTACACATTTTAAAAATTTGGCTATATTAACATTACCGTCATTGCTTCTACTTGAACTCTGTAAACACGCATATTTAAATAAATACAAATTGGATCATCGCGCACCTCACAACTACAAAACACGTCATAACAATTTACTATTGCAACGTAAAGTTCATCTGGAGCTTTCAAACAGATCCTGGAATATAGTCAGTGTTAAGGTGTACAACAAACTTCCCCCAACCATTCGCAACCTAAATTACCACTTATTTAAAAAGAGCCTGAAGTGCATTTTCACTAACCATGCATTTTATAATCTAAACCCTGGGTCTCCAAACTATCTTCTTCGCGGGCCACAAATACAATTCTACATAATAAAGTCGGCCAAGATCCGATTAATTTTATAAAATTATGAAAAATTTAAGGAACAATTGTTACAATATTTCAAAATATGACATTTACAAAAAAAATTACAAACAATCGCAGGCCGGATTCATGCAAGTCGCGGGCCGGATTTGGCCCGCGGGCCCTTGTTTGAAGACCACTGATCTAAACGAATATTTTAATTGCGAAAAACTAGATTAGATTGATGTAATATTTCTCTTATATTTTATATTTTCTATACTCTGTTCTGACGTTCCTATACTATGTATTGTAGTCTTTATGAAAATAAATTGTGTTTATGTTTATGTTTATTCGAATTGAACAAAAAATAGGTATGGTGCCATTTGAACAAAAAAAGTTGACTATCGCTACTTTCACAGTTGTCATCATATTATCAATTATTGAATAGAGAATTTCCGACCCTTTACAAATATAACGGGTGTTGACTTGGCGGATGGCTCCAGTATCTATTTTAACAACAAAATGTATTTACCTTTTTTGTAGAGGGAAAAAATACAAGAAAAACTCCTCCTAATAAACTTTTATTATGCAGACCACAGTTACGTCTGCCTTACGTTTTTTGTCGTAGTAACAGCAATATCTTGTGCTATTTTGACATCCGCAATGGTTCTATCAATTCCATGGTATGTCATTATTTTAATAAAATCACATTACTTGTTCTTAATTATTTTAACTGTAAATTTTCTGACATTCGTTGATTTTTAAAAGAGTTCAATTTGAAGCTTCAAACGAGGGTTTTCCATTCCCAGACTAAGCATGAAGTAAAATTTCGAGTTTAAAAAAGCCCCGTGAAAATTTGTCGAGGGTCGCGCAGCGACCCGAGACAAATTTTCTGGGCTTTTCTAAACTCGAAATTTTACTTCATGCGCCACGCGTATAAAACACTATAATATTGTGAACTTTATATATTTTTAAACCTCACTTGAAATCAGTGTTTTATAGGCGTGGCGCATGAAGTAAAATTTCGAGTTTAGAAAAGCCCCGTGAAAATTTGTCGAGGGTCGCACAGCGACCCGAGACAAATTTTCTGGGCTTTTCTAAACTCGAAATTTTACTTCATGCTTAGCCTGGGAGTGGAAAACACTTGTTTAAAGCTTTAAATTGAACTTAAAAAAAACAGGGAATATCTGCAATTGTTGTATCAATTCCATGGTATTTCATTATTTTTATAAAATCACATTCGTTTTTCTTAATAAATTTAGCTGTAAATTTTCTGACATTCGTAAATTTTTAAAAAAGTTCAATTTGAAGCTTTAAACGAGTGTTTTCCACTCCCAGACTAAGCATGAAGTAAAATTTCGAGTTTAGAAAAGCCCCGTGAAAATTTGTCATGGGTCGCGCAGCGACCCGAGACAAATTTTCGTGGCTTTTTTAAACTCGAAATTTTACTTCATGCGCCACGCGAAAAAACACTATAATATTGTCAAATGTATGTATATTTGAATTTCACTTAAAAACTATATTTTATACGCGTGGCGCATGAAGTAAAATTTCGAGTTTAGAAAAGCCCAGAAAATTTGTCTCGGGTCGCTGCGCGACCCTCGACAAATTTTCACGGGGCTTTTCTAACCTCGAAATTTTACTTCATGCTTAGTCTGGGAGTGGAAAACACTTGTTTAAAGCTATAAATTGAACTTAAAAAAAAACAGGGAATATCCGCAATTGTATCAATTCCATGGTATGTCATTATTTTTATAAAACCACATTACTTTTTCTTAATTATTTTAACTGTAAATTTTCTGACATTCGGTCATTTTTAAAAGAGTTCAATTTGAAGCTTTAAATGAGTGTTTTCCACTCCGAGACTAAGCATGAAGTAAAATTTCGAGTTTAGAAAAGCCCCGTGAAAATTTGTCGAGAGTCGCGCAGCGACCCGAGACAAATTTTCTGGGCTTTTCTAAACTCGAAATTTTACTTCATGCGCCACGCGTATAAAACACAGATTTTAAGTGAAGTTCGATTATACATAAATTTGACAATATTATAATGTTTTATACGCGTGGCGCATGAAGTAAAATTTCGAGTTTAGAAAAGCCCAGAAAATTTGTCTCGGGTCGCTGCGCGACCCTCGACAAATTTTCACAGGGCTTTTCTAAACTCGAAATTTTACTTCATGCTTAGTCTGGGAGTGGAAAACACTTGTTTAAAGCTTTAAATTGAACTTTAAAAAAACAGGGAATATCCGCAATTGTTGTATCAATTCCATAGTATGTCATTATTTTTATAAAATCACATTACCTTTTCTTAATTATTTTAACTTACGGAAACGTAAAGTATTAAGTGTGAATATTCATAAATTAAAAATTTTTCCCTCTACAAAAAAGTGAAATACATTTTGTCTCTAAAATAAATAGGAAAGCCAATATTTGAACACTTTAAAATTAACATGCAATTTCCTATGTTGCGTCCGCCAAGTCAACACCCGGAATATGGTTTGTTATACTTTACTCTCAAAATAAAAAAGTTAGAAGGGGATGGAAAGCCAAACTGAATCACCCTGTATAGAAGTAGCTTCTTTCATTTTATTTTTTCTCTGAAATGATTCTATTGATTGTTAACTAAATCAAAATTATGAATTATTAAACAGATATCTCTCATAGATTATCACATTTAAAATTAAAAAAACTTTTAAGTCAAAAACAATAGATAGACAATAAAATTACCAATTACTTCAATATTTTACTTTTATCAAACAATGAGAAGCGATTTACCTTCTTGGTTTAATTTTAATGCTTACTTAAAATAATTATAGTGACTTGATTACCTGGAAACCTTAAAAGTTTGCAATCACACTGACAACCAAGTCGTAGATAATATTGCAATTTAAAATTTTAATATTCATGTTTATTTTGTGTAGTTTTATTTTGTTTACCGTGTTTTACAAAAGATAACTAAGGAGTATTTTTACTCCTTGATTAAGCATGAATATTGAAGTTAAAATATTTTGGACAGAATGGAATGGGGAAGGCAGAAAGGAAGGGAAAAATAGAGCTGTAAGGGGGAGAAAGGTTATTAAATTGTACGTTAAAGTGTAAAAGAGAATATTAATACCAATAAAGGTATTTTTTTTCATTAAAGTTAAAATATTTACGTTTCGAGTTTAGAAAATCAGCAAAATTTGGATTGTTCGCAAAGCGAAGCGGAGCAATCCAAATTTTCAGGCTTATCTAAATCTTGGTGATAAAATATGCCAGAATCTAAAAAAAAAAACTATTAATAGTTTTGAAGTTACAATAATAGTAACTTTCAAAATTGAATTTGTGTTCAGTATTCCGGCACCAGATACCCACTATGAAGCATTAGATGGCGTTAGCTATCGAAATCATTAATAATAGTAACTTTATTCATTATTATATATCACGTTTTTCTAAGGACTTTTCTGTGAATACTCGAAAACTACTTTTTATTACGTTGGTAAGATCACAGCTGGAATATGGTTCTTGTATTTGGTCCCCGTATTATAATGTTAAAATTAATCAAATTGAACGAGTCCAAAACAAGTTCCTCATGTCAATATCGTTCAAAAATGGGATTAGAAG
Source organism: Philonthus cognatus (assembly GCA_932526585.2). Classification (NCBI taxonomy): domain Eukaryota; kingdom Metazoa; phylum Arthropoda; class Insecta; order Coleoptera; family Staphylinidae; genus Philonthus; species Philonthus cognatus. The sequence goes on along the minus strand of OW052245.1, from coordinate 80,389,902 downwards.
GGTTGATTTCATTGCATGAGAGGCGTATATATGTCGATCTGTGTGTATTATACAAAATTATACACGGTTTGATATATTTTAGCGAGTTATTGGGTAAGTTAAACTTTAATATTCCGTCTAAAACAGGACATATCAAAATATTTAACGAGGATTAGTATCGTACAAACTATACCAGGTACTACTCAATTAATCGAATGATAAGAACATGTAATTTAGTTTGTTCCTCCTCTCATTTTAGATTATTTGATGCGTCATTGAATACATTTATGTTTCATCTAAAATTAATAGATTTGTCGGCTCTTATTACCGATTTTTTATAAGCGTATCTTCAAAATCTATGTTTGTTAATTAGTGAATGTTAATATTTACTTGTAGAATTAATTACTTTATTTTTATGTTATTTACTTTACTTTCTTTGTTATGATTTTTGTAAAAAAAATAAATATTATTATTAATATTATTATTAAATGTCAAAATTGAGTTATTTTATTTCAACTCTATAAACAAGAAAATTTAAAATAGATATATTTTGAAAAGTTTTTCGGATATCTTAGTGAAATTTTGTGTGAATGTAGAGAATATATTGCTCTTTTAAAATATGTCGAAATCTGAAAATACTCCATCAATAGTTTTTAAGTTATATTCGCTTGAATGTTAATATTCAGTCATTTTATTTCAATTTTATGGACAAAAAAATTTAATAAAAGATATAACTTGAAATTTTTGTAGGATATCTTAATAAAATTTTGTGTGAGTATAGAAGATGTATCGTCTTTTTTAAAATACGTCAAAATCTAAAAATACCTAATCAATAGTTATCAAGTTATATCCACTTGAATGTTAAAATTGAGTGATTTTATTTCAATTTTATGGACACAAAAATAAAAAAAATATATAACTTATATGTCGAAATCTGAAAATACCCAATCAATAGCTTTTATGTTATATTTACATGAATGTTAAAATTTGGTGATTTTATTTCAATTTTATGGACAAGAAAATTAACAAAATATATAACCTAAAAAGTTTTTCCGATATCATAATGAAATTTTGGGTAAATATAGATAATATATTGCTCTTTCAAAGCATGTCAAAATCTGAAAATACCTAATCAATAGTTTTTATGTTATATTCACGTGAATGTTAAAATTAAGTGATTTCATTTCAATTTTATGGACAAGAAAATTAACAAAATATTTAATTTGAAAAGTTTTTCCGATATCAATGAGATTTTGTGTGAATATAAAGGGTGATCAACAATGATTGTGGACAAATTAAATTTCCCGCCGAAAAATCTGGGGAATTTGTTCGCTCCAAGTTCATACCAAGGAAAAATAAATAAACAGTAACTCGATTTGACATTAGCAGCGTCGTGCGTCGTATTTTGCCATTGTGTTAATTCATTCTTCGAATTAAGTTATTTTTCATTCTGTTTCATAGACATCAGTTCTTATCAGGACTACTTTCTATAAGTCTTTGTTTTGTGGTAAGTGATTTGCTGTTTTTAAGGTTAGAAAATTTAAGTTTAATCCTAAATTTACAGATTTTAAGAGAATTCGCTTGTGTTTACCGTGATGTTTGCACCACAGCATGATGCTTTCATCCTGAAGGCTCATTATCGAAGTGGAACTATGAATGAAGATGGCACATGGACTTACTCATTACAATCGTGTCTGAATCAATTTATTCAAGCCTTCCCCGATGTTCACATTCCTTACAAAAAAGTTTCTTCGCATAAAACCCGCATTGATGACCGTTTTGAGGGTTTTGAGGGAATTGTATCTGTAAGGGCCAGTCAGCTGGAAGACTGCCTATCTTAACAGAAGAGGTTGTTGGCGACATTCAACAACGACTTGAACAAAGCCCAACAAAATCTTTAAGAAAACTTTCAGCTCAAACGGCAAAAAAAATTCTGCATTTGCACCCGTATAAGGTATCGGTAGTTCAACAACTTCAACCACTTGATTTCCAAAAAAGAATTGATTATTGTAATTGGTTTAATCAGAATTTAAATGATAATGGTATGTTGGACAAGACCTTTTTTTACTGACGAGGCGTGGTTTCTCTTGTCAGGTGATGTGAACAGCCAAAACTATCGTACGTGGGCTACAGAAAATCCTCATACTTTCTTGAAACGGATTTACATCCACAAAAAATTGGTGTTTGGGAAGCAATTTCGAGACGTCGTATAATTGGCCCAATATTTTTTAACGAAATAATCAATGCGGAGCGCTACCGAACACTCATTCTAGATGAATTTTTGAATTAATTGCATGATGACGAACAGGTAATGGGTTATTTTCAGCAAGATGGAGCCACTCCTCATACTGCGTTGGCGACATTAAATTACTTGAGGGAATTTTACGATGATCGCTTGGTAAGCGACGGATTATGGCCACCACGTTCACCAGACCTCACTCCGTGCGATTTTTATTTATTCGGGGAATTAAAAAATATGGTTTTTAAAAATCGAATGCATACCCTAAACGAGCTTGAAGCAGCAATTGAAGAAGAGATAAGGAACATAAATCCGGAGGAGCTTCAACGAGTATTTCAAAATAAAAAACGTAGAGTTAACATTTGCCTAGAAAATGAAGGCCATCATTTTCAACATTTATTATAAAATTAGGGATGCTAACTCTACGTTTATTAAAAATACACAAAACCTTAACTTACTTCAATTTACTTTGTATATTTAATTAAAATTGCCAATGGAAAAGCAATCTAGGGGATTTTCTTTTCATATAATCAGTTGTACCAACATTTTTTGGCGGGAAATTTAACCTGTCTACAATCATTGTTGATCACACTGTAGAGAATAGACTGCTCTTTCAAAACCTGTCAAAATCTGAAAATACCCTATCAATAGTTTTCATGTTATATTCACTTGAATATTAAAGTTGAGTGATTTTATTTCAATTTTATGGACAAGAAAATTAACAAAATACATAACTTGAAAAGTTTTTCCGATATCTTAATGAAATTTTATGTGAATATAGAGAATGTACTACTCTTTCAAAACATGTCGAAATCTGAAAATACCTCGTCAATAGTTTTTATGTTATATCCACTTGAATGTTAAAATTGAGTGATTTTATTTCAATTTTATGGGCAAGAAAATTTAAAAAGTTATGTAACTTGAAAAGTGTTGTGGGTATCTTAATTAATGAAATTAGGTGTGAATATAAAGAATATATTGCTATTTCAAAATCTGTCATAATCTGAAAATACCTAATTAACAGTTTTTATGGTATATTTAAACGAGTGTTTTCCACTTCCAGGTTAAGCATGAAGTAAAATTTCGAGTTTAGAAAAGCCTGAAAATTTGGTTTGGTCGCTCCGCGAAGCGGGGCGGCCAAACCAAATTTTCAGGCTTTTCTAAACTCGAAATTTTACTTCATGCGCCACGCGTATAAGACACTGATTTCAAGTAACGTTCACTTGTTCACGATATTTCAGTGTTTTTAGTGTTTAAGTGATTTTATTTCAATTTTTTGACAAGAAAATTAAAAAAATTATTTAACTTGAAATGTTTTTCGGACATATTAATGAAATTTAGTGAGAATATAAGGTATATTGCTCTTTCAAAATATGTCAAAATCTAAAAATACCCCATCAATTGTTTTCATGTTATATTCACTTGAATGTTAAAACTAAGTGATTAAGTGATTTTATTTCAATTTTTTTACAAGAAAATTAAAAAAATTATATAACTTGAAACTTTGTTTGGCTATCTGAATGAAGTTTCGTGAGATTATAAAGAATATATCGCTCTTTCAAAACATGTCAAAATCTGAAAATACCCAATCAACAGTTTCCATGTTATATTTAAACGAGTGTTTTCCACTCCCATGAAGTAAAATTTCGAGTTTAGAAAAGCCTGAAAATTTGGTTTCTTCGCTCCGCGAAGCGGAGCGGCCAAACCAAATCTTCAGGCTTTTCTAAACTCGAAATTTTACTTCATGCGCCACGCGTATAAGACACTGATTTCAAGTGAAGTTCGCTTGTTCCCGATATTTCAGTGTTTTCAGTGTTTAATACGCGTGGCGCATGAAGTAAAATTTCGAGTTTAGAATAGCCTGAAAATTTGGTTTGGCCGCCCCGCTTCGCGGAGCGACCAAACCAAATTTTCAGGCTATTCTAAACTCGAAATTTTACTTCATGCTTAATCAGGGACTGGAAACACTCGTTAAAAGCTACAAATTAAACACTTTTCAAAACGAACGAATGCCTCTTCAAAGAAAAATTCTATGTATGAATACTGTTAAAAAAACTTATACCGGGTGTTGACTTAGCGGACGCAACATAGGAAATCGCATGTTAATTTTAAAGTGTTCAAATATTGGCTTTCCTATTTATTTTATAGAGAAAATGTATTTCACTTTTTTGTAGAGGGAAAAATTCTAAATTTATGAATTTTCACACTTAACACCTTACGTTTCTTGAAGATAAAATAATTATAAAAAAGTAATGTAATTTTATAAAAATAATGACATACTATGGAATTGATACAACAATTGCGGATATTCCCTGTTTTTTTTAAGTTCAATTTAAAGCTTTATACAAGTGTTTTCCACTCCCAGACTAAGCATGAAGTAAAATTTCGAGTTTAGAAAAGCCCTGTGAAAATTTGTCGAGGGTCGCGCAGCGACCCGAGACAAATTTTCTGGGCTTTTCTAAACTCGAAATTTTACTTCATGCGCCACGCGTATAAAACACTATAATATTGTCAAATTTATGTATATTCGAACTTCACTTAAAATCTGTGTTTTATACGCGTGGCGCATATAGAAACATTTCGAGTGTAGAAAAGCCCAGAAAATTTGTCTCGGGTCGAAAAAACTGAATTTGCCAATAGTTACATATATTAGGTTTAATATTAGTGTAGAAGGCATGAGAGGTGTCCTATGATTACATATTTGAAATCTACAACACAACTTTTCTATCAGTATTTTCATATCAACTTTGTTTTATCGACTTTTTTGTGCTTAAATGCAATCTTATACTAAACTCTCTTAACCAGGAGATTCATGTTATTAGAGCTATTTTAATTTAAAGTTAAATGTTACAGGACACCTCTCGTGAACTGGACTATAAACATGTTGCACATAGGGGACATTAAAGTACAGTTTGCAAAATTTGTAATCTCTTTTTATTCAAGCAAAGTGCAATTTGTGGTAAACACATGAAATAACTGTTAACTTCTACTCTACATCATTATTTACACAAATAAGACACAAAGATCCATTTGCACCCCGGCCGATTAGATCTATTCATCCACTAATCATTGATTAAACCTCTGATCAAGTCAAATTTCTAGAACATAGGAATGTTCTAAATTTGTAAGATATCCTAAACATGTCTGTTTTATCCATATGCAATTGTGTAAACAATTTGTAAATACAATTATGTTTTTAAAAAGTACTAATCACTGATTAATCTTTGTACTTTGTTAATTAATCGACCTGGGTGCAAACAGGCATTAAACTTTGTTTGTATACCTGAGGTTTTTATTGTGACTATAGTTTCGATAACTTTAACTTATCATTATCAAACTATAAATAAGCTAAAACACTAGCTCTGGAACAGTATGTAAAGTAAACTTAATAATAAAAAGCATGTCAACCTCTCTGAATCCATTACACATCTGTGTAAATTTAATTGAAACAACAAAAGCGTCGAAATTCCAAATTCAAGTCCCAACATCATGCAAATAATTAAACGTGCCACACGAAACTCCAGCAGGTGGGAATATTGCAGAAAACTTTGGACGTTATCAACGTCCGTCAAACGCCGCCAACAAAAGCCCTTTTGTGTCATTGTTTCTCCTGGCACGTACAATAGAAGGACTTTAGGGTGGAATAGTCCATATTCTACGTAGAACCAACGATATTTATTTCCTAGGAAAGTTAAAAATGCATCCATATATGTGCGGGTTATATAACTCGCGACTAGTGGACCGTTCATTGAGCGTCGTCATTGTTTATGTTTGGATGTGTGTGGAGGAGTTAATTAGCGAGCTGGTTTCGCTCAAGTAAACATCATGTTAGGATTTGATGAAATTTTTACAAAAAAAAAATGGGAAAAACTATACAGAATAGTGTGTAGAATAAGGAGAAATGAGAACGCGAACATTACTGGTACAAAATATAAAAACGAATTAAAATTGATATCGACTTTCAGCAAAAATGTTGTCTCATTGAGACAAGTCTCCAAATATTCATTGGAACAACTACTTCTCGAGCTAATACCCCGACAGATATTGAATTATACAATGAATATTTAAGTTACACAACAGCTTTACTGTTCTATGCATAATTAATATGCAAAATGCAACATCAGGTCAAATTATTCTCTCACCAAACTAAATGAACTAACAGGAAATTTAAATAAATTGAAAAAATTACAGGGAATAAATATTAATTGTCTCAAGCCATCTATAGACGCGTTTCGAGATGTATCCATCATCAGTATAGCTATGCTTTAGACTTTCAATACAAAAAAATATTAAAATAAATAGGAAACTTACAAGAATGTCGAAGTGTTTTGTTGAAACATAGGTAAAGGGATTAAGTTATTAAAGCTGTCCTGTAAATCAAATATTCATTGTATTATTTTTGGGGCACTTCAACTCATTGGCATTCCGTATTTGTAGCTCAAAAACAAAATATAAGATCCATGGCTAGTATCCCTAGGACACAGTCATGTAAACCATTCTTTCAAAAATTGAAAATTTTGCTATTTCCATGTTTAGTAATTTTTGAACTGTCTATATACTTATCGAAATAGGCAACGATTTTTAATTAACAGTGATATTCACTCTTACAGTACGAGAACAGTTAAAGACATTCATATTGCCCGCCACCGCCTAAATGTTTCTAAATTTTCTCCGAATATATTGGGACCCAAATTATATAACAATTTACCAAGTGATTTAAAAAATATTACTTTGATAAATATATTCAAAAAAACATTGAAAGCTTATCTGTTAAACCATATGCACTATAACTTAAATATTATTATTATTATTCAATATCTGTCAGGGTATTAGCTCGAGAAGTAAATGAATATTTGGAGACAAAAATAAGAATTTTTTTTTGCAGAAAGTCGATATTAATTTTAATTCGTTTTTATATTTTGTAAATATTTTGCAAACTATTGACAAACTAATTTTTTTTATGTTAAATTTTCTTTATATTACTGATACATACGTGTAGAACGAATCATCTCCATGAAATTACGCAAGGATGTTACCAGGCCTTTGCGAAATAAGATTCGCAACATTGTAAAGATATCGTTAACTTGTTCCTCATTGATCACTTGATAAAAAATTTCTTCTAATATAAAGGTTTTTAATTTAAATTCACTTGGTTTGTTTTACTAATAAAATAGTAAAACAAACCAAGTGAATTTAAATTAAAAACCTTTATATTGCAAAGATTTCCAGAATTTCTTAGCTGCTAATCTTCTTCTTTTGGTGCCACTTCTATGACCGCAAATGTGTTTCTATTGGCAGCATTTCTAAACAGTACGCTGTTAGAGCTACAGCAACTTGATATAAATGAAATTATCGAAAAAATGGACCATTTACAAACAAATGAGTCACTCAGATACAATACCAGCCATACGTGTTTTGAAAAACTTGGGGCAAAATATTAAAAAATGATTTTGCAGCGTCTTTTAAATAATTTAAAATAGTGTTGAATGAAAGCACAATGGGCCTAATGAGGCCTAAGTGCAGTGCAGAAATACGCACTCCTCAAAGAACCAGAACCAGACCAGTGTTGAATTAGGGACAAAAAAATATGGACAACTAAGTACAAAGTTTTATTCATTTATTTACTTTATTTACTCATTCAACGAGTACATTTAAATTGGCAGGTTTTGCAACTGAAAATAATATCAGCTTTCTCAATCGAGAAATATAGCAGGTTTTGCATTCAACAGGATTTTTTAAACTTAATTTTAAAAAGTTTAGGAAGAGGTTTTGAAGGTCAATTAATTTTTAAAATTGTAGCATGAGACAAGTAGAATCCAGGGATACCCAATCTTCAAAATAAAAAAAAAGATATATGGTTGGTTTATTATCTGAGCGACTCAAATATGGATCTAATACAGTCGACGATTTCTAAAGTGTATCAAAGTTAAGTTAAAAAATATCCCTCAAAATGAGCTGATTGGCTCTTGAGTGCCTGAAATTCTCTTGAATAAGGCTTTATTATTATTAACATTGATTCAAATGTACATCAACGTACGCGGAAGAAATTAAAACAGATTAAGCACGTGTCCTTGTCCTTCATAAAAAACGTAATAATTTCAGTTACCTAACCGTTTTGTCAATTAATAAACGTTTATTGTATATAAGAAGAATACTGCCTGTTAGTAATGGAAGTGTATATTCATCCAAGAATGTTGTTTATTATTTTACCTGCAACCACATAAGAAAACAGTGTTTTCTTAACCACCTTACTGATCTAGAAAACACTGTCATAATCACGCGTTTGTTGTAACAAAAAAATGACAAACGTCAGTTTTGAAAAGTCATCGTACAAGTGCGACACGTTATTCAGGTAATGTCTGATTCAAGCGACTGTGAATTAACGCCTTTTCACTTAGTGCAGCTATTGATCCCAGCTGCACAAACTCCTGAAATTGCAAGCAACAGAGAAAACTATGAAAACGAACACATGGAAACAGCTATTGAGCCTGCGGTAATTTGTGATAAACAACCTTACATTTCACAAGCACCTGAAGTCAGAAGCAATGCAGAAAGCAATGAAAACCAACATATTGCAGTTAATACAATTACGTCGATTAGCTGTTATATTTGATTTTTATACATTTTTTTTTTATTAATTATATTACGTTGTAATTTTATGTACAAATGGTGTTTACCGTAAATAAATTTACTTTACTTTACTTTACACAAAACTCAATGCGAAATGGTAGCTTTTCTTTTAATAACTGTTCTGTAGTTATAAATAATCATTATCATTATAATAACTAGTTTGCACAAAATAATATGAACATAGATAAAAATAAAACTGTTTGCCAGTTGCTACTTAAATCTACATTACTATATTTGGTGTTCGCATGAAAACTATATAGGTGGTTGCAGGTAAAACTATGTACAATACGCGTGTGGTAGGCATATTGCGTGCTCGTGGAGTTAACACACTCGCCGCTGCGCGGCTCGTGTTTAACTCTACACTCGCACGTAATATGCTGTTTACCACACTTGTAATGTAATATACTATTAACAAATAAATAACTAAAATTGTAAATGTAATACAAAATATTTGAATGAGTGACACGTGTTAAAATACTTTAGAGTTGATAGAAATAATTTTGAAAAATTACAAATGTACTAAATATTGCGAAAAAAAGTTCACACTCATATGCTGTTGAAAAAAGCTTCTTCTTTATTCCAGGGGTCTCCAACCCGGTAATAAATAAACTTGTGATTGGTTAACCGATTCAGTAAATTGTTTGTTATTCTAAACTTTTTTACCAATAATTTTCCTGCAAAACACGATAACGTGTTAGAAATAAAAGTTAATAAATGCATGGAAAATGAACAGCATTAAATTATTTACCTAAAACGAGGGTTTCCACTCCCAGACTAAGCATGAAGTAAAATTTCGAGTTTAGAAAAGCCTAAAAATTTGGTTTGGTCGCGTAGCGCGAAGCGCGGAGCGACCAAACCAAATTTTTAGGCTTTTCTAAACTCGAAATTTTACTTCATGCGCCACGAGTATAAAGCACTGACCTATTGTGATTTTCAAAACACAAAAGTACACCTTTAATTAGAATAACACGGAATAAAATATTTAATCTGTTATAAATGATTTTTATTGTTAATAATAATTGTTTGCTTTTTTCCCCTCTTCAGTTATTGTGAGTGGAAATATGTAAACCGTTTTTTTGCTTTTTACCTCATCTTTGGCGAATGCAGCCCAGCGAAGGTAAAATAGGGTTAAATTAAAAACCCAGGAAAATAAAACATTATTAATTTTAGACAATTCACTATCCCGTAATTAATTTACAAAGTTTAACAATTTAAATTGATGTTATCATTAACTTTATGTTGTAATTAGTCAACGAATCATTTAACGAAAACTGGTGCAAACGGGTATATAACTGGTATAAATCATGTGAGAAAGAATGATCATGATCTATTTTGTACAAATTGTTTTACAATTATAGTCGGAGTCTCCAAAAAAAATATATATATATATATCAACGACATCATAAGTTTTATTATATTTTTCTACATGTGCACAGAATTTCAAAATGTCTACTACTTATCTTAATGATGGCAATTATTGTAATTCGTTTTTATGGTTTAATATTCAAAGACGCTGTTTAAATATGCAGTAAACGTGAAAATTACTCTACACTTGGAAACCAACCAAAATTGGCTGAACAAATACTCAAATACTAAAATCATCACGCATGTTTTCAATAAAAGGGGGTTTTTCCAATTGATTTCTGGATTTATCAAAACGTATTTTTCACTTCTTGTTTAAGCAAAACTATTTCCTATCCCTAATAAAGAAATTGCTGTGTTTCTCAAACAATACTTTTGAGAAATAGTGAAATACAATTGGGAAAAGAGGAAAACCAAAAGAAAAAGTTAATACTGGATATTTAATTAAAACACTTGGTTTGTTTCACTATAACAATTTACTGAATCGGTTAACCAATCACAAGTTTAGCAATTTTATTTATTACTGGGTTGGAGACCCCTGGTATAAAGAAGAAGCTTTTTTCAACAGCATATGAGTGTGAACTTTTTTTCGCAATATTTAGTACATTTGTAATTTTTCAAAATTATTTCTATCAACTCTAAAGTATTTTAACACGTGTCACTCATTCAAATATTTTGTATTACATTTACAATTTTAGTTATTTATTTGTTAATAGTATATATAATATTAAATTAGTGAAACAAACCAAGTGTTTTAATTAAATACCCAGTATTATATTCAAAAATGTTTCACCACGGGTTAAGTGAGAAATTAATTAAAGATATAGAAAAAGTTAATTTCTAGAACGAACATGAAATATAAAAAAATCTGTTATTCTTTATTTTTTAACCATTATTTAATTAAGCACTCTTAAACGATATAATAATAATAATATTTATTTATTACCCAACAGGAAAAATCCTAATTACAAGGCAATATGTACAATAATATAGTAGAATAATATGATACTTAACAAATAATAATAAACAAAATAAATGATATGCCTAAACAATAAAATGTTAACTTTTATGTTACATATTAAATTAACAAATAAACACAGAGCAAAATTGATTCTAATGAGTCATGAAATATGTCACAAGTGACAGGCAAACTATTGAATATATTACAGCTAATGTGTACGGGTGATTTTGATCCAAAGTTATTTCGAAATGAGGTAATGCTAAATGTAGGTTTTTGCCTACTGTTAAAAGTTGGAATATGCAGTCCCACACGATATATACTTTTTTTTGCTCACAGGTTAAGTGGAAGAGCAGAGATAGTTTTTTTTAAGCCATCGCTGAAGTTCGCCTGTATTTTGTTTTTTGTTTGCTTTGTATTTTCTTTCAATTGAATAAACACAATTTATTATTATTATTATTATTAAAAATACTGTATTTTTACAACAATTGTTTGGCAAATTTATTGCTTCTTTGGGTGAATGTAAATTTACAAAAATTATAGATATCTTAAAACTATATACCGAGAGTTTTATGTACCACCGAACATTTTCATAACGAGAATTTTTCTTTAAAGTATCCATATGCATACGTTGCACATTTTTCGATGCTTGGTTTATTAAATGAATTTAATTTGAAGCTTTAAGCGAGTGTTTTCCACTCCCAGGCTAAGCATGAAGTAAAATTTCGAGTTTAGAAAAGCCTGAAAATTTGGTTTGGTCGCGTAGCGCGAAGCGCGGAGCGGCCAAACCAAATTTTCAGGCATTTCTAAACTCGAAATTTTACTTCATGCGCCACCGGTACAAAACACTGACATATTACGAAATTTAAAACATACCGCTAAACTTTACATTGAATCAGTGTTTTGTACCGGTGGCGCATGAAGTAAAATTTCGAGTTTAGAAAAGCCTGAAAATTTGGTTTGGCCGCTCCGCGCTTCGCGCTACGCGACCAAACCAAATTTTCAGGCTTTTCTAAACTCGAAATTTTACTTCATGCTTAGCCTGGGAGTGGAAAACACTCGCTTAAAGCTTCAAATTGGATTCTTTTAGTAAACCGAGCATCGGAAAATGTGCAACGTATGCATATGGATACTTCAAAGAAAAATTCTCGTTATGAAAATGTTCGGTGTTACATAAAACTCTCTGTATAGTCGTATATACATTTATTTATACATCGTTGATTGTTGAGGCATTTAATTGATGAAAATCCATATTACTCTACTTATTTTAAAGAAAAAATTCGTTGATTTTCAAAAATTGGAATATTTATTCAGTAAGTAACTCTCTTCACATGAAGAAGCAATACATTTGCGAAACAATTATAGTGAATAAACATTCCAATTTTTAAAAATCAACGAGTTTTTTCTTTAAAATAAGTAAATTTATTTTTACATTTAAGATTTGTTGATTTTTTATTCAGCTACAAAAACATTAGTTGAAATCAATACATTCAATTAACACAACAAAAAGGTATTTTTAAAACAAACTAATTAAAGTACTAAAATTTCGTGTCTACATAATGTTACCCAATATTATTACTTCATATTTTGAGAACACAAAGTCTAGTCCTCCTTGTTCACAGTAGTGAATAATTCAGTGGTTAGTAGTGTATAAATTTTCGTCGCAATGAATAATTAATTAGCTCACTCACCGTTCTTGATGCTGGATCTCCTTCACCATAATATCGGCCAGAGGATCATTGTAGGTCCTCTCGCCCAGCAGCCGCTGCTGGTCGAGATCGCCTTGCATTTGACTGAAAGCATGGTCGCCGACGCTCACCGACGAGTCCAACTGGCTCGATAGGTCTATCGATTCCTCATCGGCTAGAAACCAAAAGTGAACTAAATTAGTAATGAGCCCTCGATTGCCCTAACCCAATTTCAATGCACATACACACACATACATATATGGGGTATACAGGGATCGATCGACAGCAGCCTCTATTAATAATAATAGACGTCGAATGCCACCCACATATAAACTATTAGTTTGAACGTAACTCAGTACCTATAGAATAAATTATGAGGATAGTTTCAACGTTGGTATAAAGATTCTCGTGTGGTGATGGATTTCTGAATATTTAAAAGATTTAAAAAAAGGTATATTTTCTGGGCTTTTCTAAACTCGAAATTTTACATGCGCCACGCGTATAAAACACTGAAATATTGTAAACTTTATGTATATTTCAACCTTAATTAAAATCAGTATTTTGTACGCGTGGCGCATGAAGTAAAATTTCGAGTTTAGAAAAGCCCAGAAAATTTGTCTCGGGTCGCTGCGCGACCCTCGACAAATTTTCACGGGGCTTTTCTAAACTCGAAATTTTACTTCATGCTTAGTCTGGGAGTGGAAAACACTCGTTTAAAAATTTAAATAGAACTCATTTAAAAAACCACGAATGTCGGAAAATGTACAGCTTATCCGTATGTGTAGCTAAAAGAAATTATTTTATTATTTTCTTTAAAACTTTGGATAATCGTAGTTTTTTTTTTAAGAGTTCAATTCGAAGCTTCAAACGAGTGTTTTCCACTCCCAGACTAAGCATGAAGTAAAATTTCGAGTTTAGAAAAGCCCCGTGAAAATTTGTCGAGGGTCGCGCAGCGACCCGAGACAAATTTTCTGGGCTTTTCTAAACTTGAAATTTTACTTCATGCGCCACGCGTATAAAACACAAAAATATTGTGAACTTTATGCATATTTGAACCTCACTTGAAATCAGTGTTTTATACGCGTGGCGCATGAAGTAAAATTTCGAGTTTAGAAAAGCCCAGAAAATTTGTCTCTGGTCGCTGCGCGACCCTCGACAAATGTTCACGGGGCTTTTCTAAACTCGAAATTTTACTTCATGCTCAGTCTGGGAGTGGAAAACACTCATTTAAAGATTCAAATTCATTTAAAAAACAACGAATGTCAGAAAATGTACAGCTTAGGCGTATGTGTATCTAAACGAAATTATTTTATTGAAATCTTTAATTATTCGTTGTTTTTTTTAGGAGTTCAATTTAAGGCCTTAACCGAGTGTTTTCCAATCCCAGACTAAGCATGAAGTAAAATTTTAAGTTTAGAAAAGCCCCGTGATAATTTGTCAAGGGTCGCGCAGCGACCCGAGACAAATTTTCTGGTCTTTTCTAAACTCGAAATAAGTTTTTATTGATATACTAATAGCACAGACAGTCCATGTTATAGGGAATCCAGAAAACCAAATTATGATTAAAACAAAATCTTACAGATGGCATCTCCATTTGCAATTTCATTATTAATCAACTATAATCATTCTAAATTTAAAGAACGCTATCAATTCATATTTTATTTAAACGTAAAGGCCTCCTAAATTCCCAAAATTGTCTCACAATAATTCCGTGATTTCATGTTTTGACGTCTAAATAATTACATTGGATGGACTGGACTGTCTGTGCTAATAGTGTTTGAGCTCCTCTTAACTTTTAAGTTTTTATTATTATAAATACAAACATTTTAAAAATAATAAGTATGCATCGCGAGAACATTTTTCGGGAACGCCAATTTTTAGGAGATTTATTTTACCAAAAATAATACTCATATTTTTGGTGAAATAAATAAAATTGAAATAGCTTTTTAATTTAAATTAAAAAAGAATGAGATATTTTTTCAAAACGAATATTAATCATAACTAAGTTAACGATTATTGAAACCTCAACAGCAGTGTTTCAGAACTTTTTTTTTATCATGCCCAACTTTATAATTCAAATGCCCCCATAACCCGCCATGTACATATTTTCTTTACTCAATATATTTCGAGTTTAGAAAAGCCTGAAAGTTTGGCTTGGTCGCGCGACCAAACCAAATTTTCAGGCTTTTGTAAACTCGAAATTTTACTTCATGCTTAATCTAGGAGTGGAAACCCTCTTTTCAAGCTTCAAACTGAACGTTTTTCAAAAACTACAAATGTCTGAAATTTTAAATTGTACCGAGTGTTTGATTAAGCGTGGCCACCGGCCGTATCTCGGAAACTATGCAGCGTACGATTTTAGGGTAAAAACTGTCATAATAAAAGTGGGAAAAAGAAAATGCTGGAAATAATTTATAAGCTCCAAACTCGTAACATCTATCGCCAAATACAAAAACATGTTTTTCGCAAAAAAAAAAAATCAAATTAAGCTAGATTGAAATTATTCAAATCGTAATCTACGCTGAATTTGACTTAATTTTGCCTATTCACGTATTTTTTTTATTTCTCATATTTAGGGGCGAGCGGAAAAGTGTGGTTATTAAACTGGCTGTAACTTTAGCTAGGATTAACCGAAATAAAAAAAAGTCTCGTTTGATAAAGAGAAAATTGGAAGCACTTTAAAACACATTTAACTCTCATTGTCTTAAGTTCTTACAGTAAGCACCAGAGGACGTTTTTGGAACAACAAATTGTGAATTACAGATCTCTTAGGCTAGGTTATTACAAGATAAAATGCTAAGAAAAATGGTGAAAACCTCATCTTGATATCTTTATTCTAACCGAAGATATAGTAAAAAGTTTGATATATTTGCCCATTTCCGACCGCTCGCCATATAAAAATATATTTTAAAATCTAATAGGCCTTTAGGCTCATTTGTTTCATGTTCAAGACGTTAAAACTGAGAATTAAAAAAAATAAAAAGAATAACTTTTTCTAATTTATATGTTTTGTTAAACGAATATGTCAGTAAATCATTCGCGCTTCTTTGCTGTATCTTTTAGCACCCTTTTTAGAATGAACGAAACCTAATTCTTTCAAGCGCTTCACCATTCTTCTAAATACTTTTCTCGAATGTCCCGTACGTTCAGAATATCTTACGGCATATACTCTTGACGACACTGCAACATTTTCTTGACACTCAAAATATATTTTTAACATATCCTATGCTTCTTCGTTAATATATGACATTTTATTTTTTAAAGTTAAAACCTTGCACAAGACAAATTGTTGTAGTTTTCACAGATGTATTATAACAATAAACCAATGTTATTATTTTGTCATCTCATAGCCTATATTTTATATTTTGAGATTTTAAGTAATCTTCGATTTAATTACATCTTCGCTTAAAAAAATACATAAACTGGGAAACATGATCTCTATTATTCGTTCGATTCTCGTTTTTGACATCTTGAACATAAAACGAAAGAGCCCAAAGGCCTACTAGATTTTAAAATATATTTTTTTATGGCGCGCGGTTAGAAATGGGCAAATCTACCAAACTTTTTACTATATCTTCGGCTAGAATAAAGATATCAGGATGAGGTTTTCACCATAATTCTCATTATTTCACCCTTTAATAAACCAGCGTAAAAGATATGTACCTTACAATTTGAATTTTTGAGAAAATCTAGTAAATATGGATGTTGTTCCAAAAATGCCCTCTGGTACTTACTATAAGAACTAAATTTGAAGAGAGTAAAATGTGTTTTAAAGTGCTTCCAATTCTCTGCCAATCGAGACTAATTTCAATAATGTCGGTTAATCCTATCTAAAGTTACATGCAGTTTAACAAACAAACTTTTCTGCTCGCCCCTACTTTAAATATGAGATTGAGATTTGTTATTTATTAAGTCGTCGACAACATAAAATCCAACATTCTTGTATACGCCGATGACATCAAAATATACAGAGAAATTAAATCGATAGAGGATTGTTTGACACTGCAATCGGATTTAGAGCTTATCCAGCAATGGAGCTTGGAAAATAGATTATATTTAAACATAAAAAAATGTAAATGTGTTTCATTTTGCAGATTAAGTAGCCCTCTATTCTATGATTACTCTTTAAATAACATCTTGCTGGAACGTGTTACGGAAATAAAAGACTTAGGTGTCTTACTAGATAAAGATCTGTCTTTTGTTCCCCACTACACAAAACTAGTGAACTCGGCTATGAGAATGTTGGGTTTTGTACGTAGAATATCAAAGCCTTTCAAAAACACCAGAACCATTATGAAGTTGTATACGTCGTATGTGCGACCGAAGTTAGAGTATTGCTCGTTAGTGTGGTCTCCGTTCTATGATTGCCATATCAAATCTATAGAACATGTTCAAAAAATGTTTGTAGGGTATCTGTATTTTGTAGTACATTCTGTATACCCGGACGAATCTATTAGATATGAAGACTTGTTGGCTATGTTTAACTTAAAATCTTTATCTGCACGACGCAAGATCGCTTCATTAACCACTCTCTACAATTTGCTTCACAACAATATAAATGCTCCCGGTATACTCGCTCAGTTACATTTTTTTACACCTAGGATTTGTAGTAGAAATAGCGTACAATTTGTATGTAATAGAAGTCAAAGTAATGTATATTACAACTCCTCTCTCAATACAATGATGCGCAATTATAATAACTCTCAAAGCGTTGCTGATATCTTTTGTTGTAGTCGTAAACAATTTATTAACCAAATGTCCGCTGTATTAATTTAGTCACTATGTCAGATATCGTTAAGTATTGTTTAACTGAATTAAATATTGTATATGTAATAATTTTCTGCTACAATTTTGTATATTTTTCCCTGTAATTTGAAATGTGTATTTCTGTTGGGAAATAAATTATTATTATTATTATTATGAGAGATAAAGAAACAAGTGAATAGTTAAAATTGAGTCAAAATTAGCGTAGATTACGATTTGAATAATATCAATCTAGCTTAATTAGGATTTTTTACGAAAAACAATAGATGTTACGCCCTCTAGCAGTGGAGTATGGAACTTATAAACTATTTCCAGCATTTTCTGTTCCCCACTTTTCTTATGACATTTTTTACCCCAACATCCTACGCTGCATAGTTTCTGAGATATGTAGGCACTCTTAAGAGAAAAATTCTTTGTACAAGATGAAACATAATATGGATTACAGAACAAAAATAAACAAAGCAAAAAGATACAAAAATATTAACTCAATTATATGCAAATTTTCCACTATTTTTCAAACATATTTTACCCTATTTTGTTAAATTCCCACGTAGCTTTTTTCTATTAAAAGTGTCGACATTTTTTCATTATTTATAAAAAACAAAGTAAAAAAAGTAAAATCCACCCTAAATTAATCTATTTTCTTCTAATTTCAACACTACTACGGTTGTAGGAAATTTTGTACATATCATATCCTTGAGAATGACCTACGGTCGAAACTATTTGGAGTAAAAATAAAAATCAGTGAAACAAACAAGTGTTTCAATCAAAATTCTATTATTAGGATATTTTCTATGAAATCGTGTCGAAATCTTTAAAACTTTTGTTTAAACAGTTGTTTTCAAGGCCACTGGTTTCTGCCAGGTACAATAAAAAAGTCATTTTTTTACAGAATTTAGTAAAGTTGTAATGTTACAGAAGCTCAAAGTTGGTCAGAAGTATTAAAAATATAAGAAAATTGTGTTTTATTCTGGCATTCATAAAAAAACAAAGCAACGTTAGATTGGGATAAAAATAAATAAATAAATTAAATACAAGGAAATGAATAAATTTTATTCATTTCCTTGTATTTAATTTATTTATTTATTTTTATCCCAATCTAACGTTGCTTTGTTTTTTTATGAATGCCAGAATAAACAACAACATTGAGAATTTGGAGAAAACACAAAAACATAATAAAAATACGATTCTTTATACCATTACATCACAGATACGCAACTATACACAGCAATTGTCGCGCAAACAAACATTTTTAAAAGTCAAAATCTAGTAAATTATTGTTTAAATGCAGTTATAATAATAAGCTTAAATAAGTTATTTAACAATAACATATTTGAACTTAATCATCGCTGAACTAAGTTTAAGATAATATTAGAGCATTATAAAATTAAAAATGTTTAAATAGACTTCAAATATTAGATTTACGTTAAAAACATTTCAGTTATACTTCAAAGATACACAAACAATGAAAAAGTGGCGTTTCAACTGCAATCGTAAGATTAATTAACTCTCATATGTTTATGGCTTTTAAACTACAGTCATGAGATAGATCAATTATCATTTTTTTTGTGACGTTTTAACTTTAATCATGAAATGAATTCAATTTTAAATATTTAGGCGTTTCTATTACAATCATGAAATTAACTTAATTTAGAAAATATTTGACTTTTAAACTATAATTTAAGAGCGATTTATTTCGTGCAACTAACCATAACTGAAAAGGATCAGTTAACTAAAGAAACTTGAATTGAATTTATCTTGGTAGTGAATTCAAAGTGGCATCAGAAAAATTAAAAAACATATATTCTATTTTTTTATTGAACAATCAAATTTGACAGTTCAAGAATTTAATTGATGAGGCGGATACATGATGAAACTCCATAATACTATTTGAAATAAAACAACACAGTTGGGAGGGTTTCACTTTAATTGTTGAACACTGCAACATGTTTCACCACACAGTGGCTTCATCAGGCAGATGAAATAATCATTATTTCATCTGCCTGATGAAGCCACTGTGTGGTGAAACATGTTGCAGTGTTCCACAATAAAAGTGAAACCCTCCCAACTGCGTTGTTTTATTTCAAATAGTTCAAGAATTTATTGAGGTGATGCAGGTTGTGTATTTTAAGTTAGGACAAGATGAATCACATGTTATGTTGTAAATCAACTTTTATTTTGTAGGTTATGTGAAGGGAAATCTGACCGTAATATGACAATTTAATTAACTCATATAATAGATAATTCATTGAATAAAAATTACCATTACAAATAAAAAACAACATAATCATTTTTTTTAAATATGAACAATCAAAGTTGACAGTTCAAGAATTTATTGAGGTGATGCAGGTTGTGTATTTTAGGTTAGGACAAGATGAATCACATGTTATGTTGTAAATAAACTTTTATTTTGTAGGTTATGTGAAGCGAAATCTAACAGTAATATGGCAATTAGATTAACTCATAAAATAAATAATTCATTGAACAAAAATTAAGATTACAAATGTACCTATCGCCGCCTCAAATTATCTGTATCTATTACTAATTAAATAAAGTCTCTCTGAGGATGAGGTAAATGCTCCTTGCTCAGGAAGTGATAAATTGATTTCGTTCGTTTGTGTTTTTCTTAGATGTTTAATGAAGATATAGTTGTGGTAACAATGTACTATCAAATTATGAAAAAGTTCTAAAAGGAAGTAAAATTTGTCTCGGGTCGCTGCGCGACCTTCGACAAATTTTCATGGGGCTTTTCTAAACTCGAAATTTTACTTCATGCTTAGTCTGGGAGTGGAAAACACTCGTTTAAAGCTTTAAAGCTTTCCTGTACTTCTCTGGAGTTGAAACATTCTGCTGAAGATACAGAGCAAGAATACCTGGCCAAAAAATCGCGCCATAAATAATAAATTTGCAAATGAAAACCCTGTAAGCCAAAGGATATACAGGGAATTTTTCTTTTAGGTAAACATGTGCATAAGCTGTAAATTTTCCGACATTAGTTGTTTCTTAAACGAGTTAAATTTAGGGCTTTAAACGAGTGTTTCCACTCCTAGGCTAAGCATGAAGTAAAATTTCGAGTTTAGAAAAGCCCTGTGAAAATTTGTCGAGGGTCGCGCAGCGACCCGAGACAAATTTTCTGGGCTTTTCTAAACTCGAAATTTTACTTCATGCGCCACGCGTATAAAACAATAAAATATTGTGAAATTTATTTATATTTGAACCTCACTTGAAATCAGTGTTTTATAAGTGTGGCGCATGAAGTAAAATTTCGAGTTTAGAAAAGCCCAGAAAATTTGTCTCGGGTCGACAAATTGATTTCGTTCTTTTGTGTTTTTCTTAGATGTTTAATGAAGATATAGTTGTGGTAACAATATACTATCAAATTATGAAAAATTTCTAAAAGGAAGTAAAATTTGTCTCGGGTCGCTGCGCGACCTTCGACATATTTTCATGGGGCTTTTCTAAACTCGAAATTTTACTTCATGCTTAGCCTGGGAGTGGAAAACACTCGTTTAAAGTTTTAAACTGAACTCTTAAAAAAACGGATACCTAAAGATTTAAAAGGAAATAATAAAATAAATTCTTTTAGGTAAACATACGCCTAAGCTGTATATTTTCCGACATTCGTTGTTTTTTAAATGAGTTCTATTTAATTATTTTACCGAGTGTTTTCCACTCCCAGACTAAGCATAAAGTAAAATTTCGAGTTTAGAAAAGCCCTGTGAAAATTTGTCGAGGGTCGCGCAGCGACCCGAGACAAATTTTACTTCCTTTTAGAACTTTTTCATAATTTGATAGTATATTGTTACCACAACTATATCTTCATTAAACATCAAAGAAAAACACAAAAGAACGAAATCAATTTGTCGACCCGAGACAAATTTTCTGGGCTTTTCTAAACTCGAAATTTTACTTCATGCGCCACACTTATAAAACACTGATTTCAAATGAGGTTCAAATATAAATAAATTTCACAATATTTTATTGTTTTATACGCGTGGCGCATGAAGTAAAATTTCGAGTTTAGAAAAGCCCAGAAATTTTCACAGGGCTTTTCTAAACTCGAAAACTTCATGCTTAGCCTAGTAGTGGAAACACTCGATTAAAGCCCTAAATTTAACTCGTTTAAAAAACAACTAATGTCGGAAAATTTACAGCTTATGCACATGTTTACCTAAAAGAAAAATTCCCTGTATATCCTTTGGCTTACAGGCTTTTCATTTGCAAATTTATTATTTATGGCGCGATTTTTTGGCCAGGTATTCTTGCTCTGTATCTTCAGCAGAATGTCTCAACTCCAGAGAAGTACACGAAAGCTTTAAAGCTTTAAACGAGTGTTTTCCACTCCCAGACTAAGCATGAAGTAAAATTTCGAGTTTAGAAAAGCCCCGTTAAAATTTGTCGCGGGTCGCGCAGCGACCCGAGACAAATTTTCTGGGCTTTTCTAAACTCGAAATTTTACTTCATGCGCCACGCGTATAAAACTCTTGAAATATTGTGAAGTTTAAAATATACCACTTATGTTTTTAATATATATATATATATATATATATATATATATATATATATATATATATATATATATATATATATATATATATATATATATATATATATATATATATATATATATATATATATATATATATATATATATATATATATATATATAGTTTATTTACGGATAACCATTTTACAATACAAAATAGAAAACAAACTGGTAATAGAACCTAAAACAAGTAAGATTACAATAAATAATAATAATAAAACACTTTCAACCTTTCTTCACAAATTTATTCAATACCTTACCATTAGGTATAGCTGTACAATATATTTCTAAAGAAAGGTTAAAACTGTTTTATTCAAAGTTATTATCATCTTCACGTAACTCACCCAAATTCACTATTATTTATGTTAATAAATTTTAGAAAAGTGTATTTCATCTAACCATTTCATTCAAAATCCAAACGCTTGGAGCAATTTGCTTTGGGATTTGCGAAAAAAATCTTTGAATAATACTTCGAATAAAGTCAAAAATTAAGATATTAGTTATAAACTCACATGAATACTCGTATGACTCGTTTATCATTTCGACGGCAGCTATCGGCGACTGTTTGTTGTCATCGCGCGACGACCACCGCTCTTCGCATCCTCACTTATCACCCGCCTATCACGAATTATCAAATTCTGCGTCGCGACGCTTCCGAGATCCCCCACTATCAAACACTAGAACTTCACCGAAAACACCGACGGATTCAGGAAGGAAAATTATTGTTACTGTTCACCTTGGCTGGCGAGCTACCAATATTTGTGTTTCTTTTATTACACGTTACATTATAGGTAATCGAAAAACTGAGGGATTGCGCCGAAAATAGCCGGTCGAAATTAATTTCCCATTTGTTTAATGGGGATAATGGGGGGAGACTTCAATTATTCAACGCTACCAAGAAGCCAATAGCCGTGCATGTCGAACGTAACACTGACACAGAATCGTCTGTACATCTTATCATATATATTTTTGTTTATGGTATATGCGACATTCGTTGGTATTTTATACCATATTTTCATCTATATTTGCATAACTATTGGATAAGAAAAACTGAAATCTTACACTCGATATTATATTCATTAAAAACGCATTACAAGAAATCAAATTATTTTATTACAAGAAATAAAAATACAAGTTACTACGAGTTCTTATTAGTCCTTAAAAGTAATAAATAAACAAAAATATTTCACGTCTAAGCCAGGTACAATTTTAACTGCATTATTAAATCACACAAATAAATACAACAACGTTAATGGTTTAAAAGTTACATAAAATTATTGTGTTTGAAAAAAAATGTACTGCAAAGCACAATCAACTATTTTGTCTCGTTAAAGGCTGTTTACGTTATATTTTCCATGAACAAGTTGCATAAATATTTAAACTGCCTAAGCTTATCTCTGAACATTAGATCAATGTTAAGTATGAACGTTACCAAGAAATAAATCAATTAAGCTCAATGAGCAGGCAGAAAACAACAAAAAACTATTCTTCATTAACATACACCGGGAAAACTAGCATAAAAATCGGAAAAATGTTAGAAAAAATAAATATAAA
This sequence comes from Philonthus cognatus, assembly GCA_932526585.2. Taxonomy (NCBI): domain Eukaryota; kingdom Metazoa; phylum Arthropoda; class Insecta; order Coleoptera; family Staphylinidae; genus Philonthus; species Philonthus cognatus. The sequence continues at coordinate 80,366,182 of OW052245.1, read as the reverse complement.
TAAAGCATATAGAACCTATAACACCTTGGGCAAAATAATTAAAAACAATAAAGATAACATTAATAAAACTCAACAAAGTGGCGTCTATTTACTGAATTGCAAAGACTGCCCCAAAGGCGACCAGATCGTAACCTCTAAAAATCGGTAGGACCCCCGACCGCTATGTAATGGATACATTTCTGCGGGGGATGGGCCCGAATTTCACGCCTTACCGAATGCAAAATAGGAAAGTGTCTTGAAAGGGAAATACTACCTGATGGCGACGACACGAAAATATCTAAAATCATCCGATTTCTATCTCTTTCCTAAAATGTTGGAGGGTAAGGGGAAAGAGACCAAGCACTCAGGAGGTAATCCATTATGGACACCAACCGCATTTTTTGGGTGTCAATGTCAACCCGATATTAGCAGGTAGTAAGAAGTCCATCTGTTTTCAGCCGGCGCGTCTTTTGTCCGGTTTGGGGTGGTTTTGATAGGAAGATTTATTTGATAGTTATGAAATTATTTAAAATGTAATTATAATTATTCCGACATTTGTAAAATAAAGTCGAGAATTATGTCTACGTGTACAATTTTAGGACAACAGAATTTTTTAAAACGTATCTGACGTTTACATCTTGGTAAATATTGATCATCATCACATCTAAGCTTTATATATTTTTAACTTTACTCTAAATTAGTGGTTTATACGCGTGGCGCATGAAGTAAAATTTCGAGTTTAGAAAAGCCCCGTGAAAATTTGTCTCGGGTCGCTGCGCGACCCTCGACAAATTTTCTACGCGGGGCTTTTCTAAACTCGAAATTTTACTTCATGCTTAGTCTGGGAGTGGACAACACTCGTTCCTAGAAGTTTCAAACTGAAAGATCACTCTAGATTACTAAGTTTATTACCATTTTACAAAGGCTACAGCTCGAAGGACCAATCATGGTCTTCGGAGACCAAAGGACTACATGGAATCGAAGCGTTTTAACAAGAAAATAATGAATATCTGAAGGTTTACAGCATGGATAAGAGAGAACACATCCAATTTTGAAATATATCGAAGTTGGGTTGGTTTTCAGTGCGTTTTTAACTTCACTTTAAATCAGTGTTTTATACGCGTGGCGCATAAAGTAAAATTTCGAGTTTAGAAAAGCCCCGTGAAAATTTGTCTTGGGTCGCTGCGCGACCCTCGACAAATTTTCTACGCGGGGCTTTTCTAAACTCGAAATTTTACTTCATGCTTAGTCTGGGAGTGGAAGACACTCGTTAGTTTAAAATACATCACAATTGGTAAAACATGTATCGTTGGATGCCCGTCTTCAGAGGTGATATGTAAGCAAATTATAGGTCTTAGTTGTCAAATAACTGAGTTAATCAACTTTCTAAGGCACTCTTTAAAAAAACAAAATTAACATTTTTCATATAAAATGTACAGGGTGAGCGAAGAAAAACAAAAGTTGGCTATGGTGTAATGTAAAAGTTGTAAATGTCTGAATTCAATAGTTTTTGAATAAAAAAAACGAAATTTCATAAAATCCGTTTTTGACAATACCTCAGAAATGAAAGAAGATATTTCAAATTTGTTTTTAGATTATTATTGGGCTCTAAATTACGCAACTTTGCCCCAATTTAACCGACTCTCTATCTCTTCAAATAACCGAGATCCATTCTGTTCAAATATATAGAAAACGTAAATGACAAGTTTTTTTTTATAAATAAAAGTTGTTTTGCTTGATTTTTCGATTGGAATGCGAAGAGTTCAGTGAGTAATGCTCAAAAATTATTTTGGATTAAACCAATATTTTTTGAAAAATTTGAGTTTTAAATGAGGATTTTATAATTAAAAACAATTATATCTCGAAAATGTTTGCAGATCTATTTATTTTTTAAAGACCATCAAAATATCCCCCCTCCATCCTTGTGTGATCTTATTTTAAATTAAAACACTCTTAGAACTAAGGTAACCTTCTTTTGTTTTAAACCCGGTATAACAATATATTAAAACGAAAAATTAACAACGGTAATTAACCACTGTTAAAATATATTGCAATTATTTGTGTTTAATAAATACGATCATACATACCTTGTTTTAGTGGCGTAAATAGCTTTTTGTGATGGGGAGGGGATTTGAGTTAGAATGTTGTTTCATAAATTTATGTTAAGTTATACAAAAACAAGTACAAAAAATGATTATATGTTCATTATGGCACTTTTTCCGTCATTTAAAGAATTGATGATTGGCGTACTAAACGTATTTCACTTGCTAATTGGTTGGTTATAGACCATTTCACATTAAATCAGCGTTTTATACGCGTCGCGCATGAAGTAAAATTTCGAGTTTAAAATAGCCTAATTTGTCTCAGTCGCTCTGCTGCGCTACGCCCAAGCCAAATTTTCAGGCTTTCCTCAACTCAAAATTGTACTTCATGCTTAATCTGGGATTGGAAACACTCGTTAGATGATCAATCATAACCTGGGTTGTTATGTTTAAGACACTTTGTTTTAAAACAGTGTTTTAAACATGTTTAAAAACAGCCGGGGGGTTTTAAGCGGTTTTGTTTTAAACATGTTTTAAATATTAAATTTGTTTAAAACATGTTTTAAATGTTGAATTTGTTTAAAACCGTTTTTTTATTATCTCAGCTGCTAACAATAAATATTTGCTAAATAATATTTTATATTACTTCATTAAAATTTATTGTTTGTTTCTAAATTTTAGCTAAATTGTTGAAGATATTTCAAATTACATTATCAAACACAACATTTTATTACAATAAAACTGTGTGTGCATAAATGTGGTTTTAAATACAGAGATTTTTTCTTCCAGGTATACACTGTAAATTTTTCCACATTCGTTGTTTTTTTGTTCAAGATTTCAATTTGAATCTTTAAACGAAGGTTTTCCACTCCCAGACTAAGCATGAAGTAAAATTTCGAGTTTAGAAAAGCCTGAAAATTTGGATTGGCCGCGTAGCGAAGCGGAGCGGCCAATCCAAATTAGGCTTTTCTAAACTCGAAATTTTACTTCATGCGCCACACGTATAAAACACTGAAATATCGTAAAGTTTAAAATATACGGCTTTAGCAATCTAATATGTAAATGTGAATAAAACGTGAGTCAAATTCTGCGCTGAAAAAATTGTTTAAAACAGTAATTATAGGCAACCCAATAACTCTAACGTATATTAGGTTGCCTATAATCGTTGTTGTGTGTATTTTTTGAACTTCACTGTAAATCAGTGTTTTTAAGCTTAGCGCATGAAGTAAAATTTTGAGTCTAGAAAAGCCTAATTTGGATTGGCCGCTCCGCTTCGCTACGCAGCTAATCCAAATTCTTAGGCTTTTCTAAACTCGAAATTTTACTTCATGCTTAGTCTGGGAGTGGAAAACACAATTATTGGGATATGTCTACTCTAAAGAAAATTGCCCTGCATTTTCTGTTTTAAACACGTTTTAAACGTGTTTTAACATGTTTTAAACACCTTTTAAGCCCTGATCACAACCTTATTTTGCAGTTTTTTTTATTGGTAGATTAGCGTGCTTTATTTAATTGATTTGATTAAAACGTAACCAAATAATACTATTGCATAACATATTGATTAATGTGTTAAATTATTGGAGTCATCAAATAAACATGAACGACCGTTTAAAATGCTTTAAAAAGGGAAAAAGGGAAACTACCTCTTATTCTAACAGATAAGGTCATAAATTGTAACATCAACACCCCATAAATTGTGGTTTCTTTTCTTCCATTATACTTCCGCGCTTGTAGAGAGTGTCTCTCTTCAAAATTTGCTGGTTTAGATATTTTAGAGAGGCCCTACCTGATGCCATTGACATACTTTTACTTATATGAATTGTAATTACTACAATTAACTTAACATAAGTTAATAAATTCCTCATAGTAAGTTAAATATAACACATAATTCGTTTCATATTTAAAACCTAATATAAAGAAAATGAAAAAGGAAGTGAGCAACGAAAACAACAGAAATGCAGATTACGGGTAATGAAAAGATATTGATTTAATAAAAAAATATTTGAATTGTTCTAAAAGCCCAGAGAATTTGGCGAATTCGCGCAGCGCAGCGGACCGGGCTTTTCTAAACTCGAAATTTTACTTCATGCGCAGCCGAGCGTATTAAACGCTGAAATAACTAAACATCTGGCGTTCCGGAACCGAATGCAAAATAGGAAATGGTCTTGAAAGGAAAATACTACCTGATGCCATGAAGTAAAATTTCGAGTTTAGAAAAGCCCAGAGAATTTGGCGTGGTAGTGCAGCGCAGCGGAGCGGCCGAGCCAAATTTGGGATTTTCTAAACTCGAAATTTTACTTCATGCGCAGTCGAGCGTATAAAACGACGATTTCAAGTAAAGTTCATTTGTTCACAATATTTCAGTTAAAAAAATAATACGCTCGGCTGCGCATGAAGTAAAATTTCGAGTTTAGAAAAGCCCGAATTTGGCTCGGCCGGTCCGCTGCGCTGCGCGACCTCGCCAAATTCTCTGGGCTTTTAGAACAATTAAAATATGTTTTTATTAAATCAATATCTTTTCATTACCCGTAATCTGCATTTTTGCTGTTTTCGTTGCTCACTTCCTTTTTCATTTTCTTTATATTAGGTTTTAAATATGAAACGAATTATGTGTTATATTTAACTTACTATGAGGATTTTATTAACTTATGGTAAGTTAATTGTAGTAATTACAATTCATATAAGTAAAAGTGTGTCAATGGCATCAGGTAGTATTTCCCTTTCAAGACCCTTTCCTATTTTGCATTCGGTTCCGGAACGCCAGATGTTATAATAAGGCGTGAAATTCGGGCCCATCCCCCGCAGAAATGTATCCATTACATAGCGGTCGGGGGTCCTACCGATTTTTAGAGGTTACGATCAGGTCCTCCCCAAAGTATATGTAGGACAAACCGGAAGGTCGTTCCAAGTGAGGATAAAAGAACACCGAACTAGCTTCCAACAAAACAAAACCAACTCCACATACTCCAACCACCTCCTAGAAGAAAAACACCACTTCGATGTATACTTCAAATTCCTACATCAAGAAAGAAAAGGCCGGAAACTCAACATCATGGAGTCCATAAAAATTATTAAAAGAAAATACACGGGACATCTTCTCAACGACCAAACAGACTTAACAAATTTGCCCCTCTTAAATATTAATTTTTTGAAAAAACCCACCCTAAACATTGTATATATACCTGGCCCGATAAATTTTACTTATCATTTCTTCGCCTGAAGAAGCCACAGTGTGGCGAAACAATTGTAGCGAATGCACAATATATATTTGAAAGTGTTTAAATTGTTTTATTTATATAAAAGTAAAAAGTTGTTGATGAAAGTATCACATCAGAAATCATCGCAGTATTTTGAGTTTGGAACTTCCCTCCGCCGGCAAAAGTACAAAAGTATTGTGAAACTCGACATTTTACTTTAAGCTTAATTAATAAATGTAAACACTTGCCGAAAAAATTAACAGTAATAATCACACAAACATAAAATGAATTCTACAAAGGGGGAGAAAATTACATGTTTAACAAACACTTAAAGTAATACTATTATTTAACATAACTTGTAGAATTAAAATTGCTCAAGTTATACTAGACCTGGTTCCATCAATTAGACGTTTCTTCAAGGTCACGGTATCAATTCGCTTGTCTCCAGCTGTAAAGCCTCAAAGGCTTAATGTGATTAGTGATTACGTATGGTAATGCAGAAATAATTGCTTAGTTTAGAATTCATCCATCATTATTCACTGTCAAATTGTATTTGCGCGATTTGAACAATTATTGGAGCGACGTGTTCTTTGCTTTATGAGTGATTTTTAATTCTGATTATAAAGCGCCATTAGACAGCAATTCGTATTAATAGTTATGCACCAATTTAAATATTATTAAAATGAAGAAATAATTAAAATATGATACTGATTTCAATCTATAAATAATTCATTTCACAAATGCTAAAATAAATGTGTGGTTCAGAATGCCAGGCGAAAAAAACACTGAGTTCACAAGAGTTCAAAGAACTTTAAGTTTAAAATTTTGCGAAGAATCAAACAACAACATATGTTTATAAAATTTTTGTAAACGCCTTGAGAATGATATTTTTCAGATTTTAAACATGTATCTTTTCCAAACTACAAAAGATAGAAACACAATTCCAACGTTCCTGGAAAGAGAAAAGTTCATTTTTTTATGCATTCAATATGAGCACCATATGTTGCCCGTGCTGTGGATCTATTTGGGCTCCTATCGTAAACTGTACGAATACGCTCGACATTTTCATTCGATGTGCGTGGACCTCCCGTGATGTTCTGTTTCTAGATGCAAGCATCGTCTACGAATTTTCGATGCCGCTGGTAAATCTGCTTATGACGTAGCGGTAAAAAGCCCGTTGAACTTCAATAATGGACTCTAGTTTTGCTAATTGCGGCACACAAAGTGCTTTTTCTTGTTGTATCGCCATTTTACTACAGACAATCAAAATGACAAGCAATAGCACCAATGCGGTCGTGGTTGAAATCTGTTCCTTCTATTCGAATAGCCCTGTATTAATTGCTCTTTGCTCCAAAACTTTGAACAGTTCCACAAAAAAACCATTATTTTCAAAAGACTGTTACTAATACAAAAAATGGTGATGTGTCCATCATAGTACTTTCCCCCGCAAATTGCGTATTAAATCACTTTTAAAATATTTGAAGCATTATTATTTTCAAAATGTCTTCAACTTTTTGATAACTACAACTTTTATTTGAAAAATTTTTCAATTGTATCAACACATACACTGAGACAAACCAATGACTAGATAAAAGAACATTATTTATTAATTATCTCAAAAACTAAGAGTGCTATGACAAAAAGTGAACATACAAAAAATCTTTAATATTTTATTACCTACAACTTTTATTTGAAACATTTTTCAATTGTATCAACACATACACTGACACAAATCAATGACTAGATAAAAAACACTATTTATTAAATATATCAAAAACTAAGAGTGCTATGACAAAAAGTGAATCTACAAAAAATCTTTAGTTTTTCATTTCCTACAACTTTTATTTGAAACATTTTTCAATTGTATCGACACATACACTGTCACACACCAATAACTAGATAAAACACACAACTTTTGAAATATCTCAAAACCTAAGAGTGCTATGACAAAAAGTAAGTGAACAATACATCTTTATTTTGTTATTATCTACAACTTTTATTTGAAAGAATTTTTTGTTTGATGAACATTTATTGAAAAAATCTGAAAAAACTGAAAAACGCTAAGAGTAAAGTACCACTTCCGGTTTTCCGATTTTCACCAAAAGCTTTTCAGTTCTTCCGATTGTAACAAAAAGCTTAAGTTTCAAGTTTCATCTCGATATCTTTAGCGGTTTTTGCGGTACAGCGCACACAGACTCACACACAGCCACACAGAGAGACAGACATTTTTTAAAAATGGTCTTATTCGACTCAGGGGACCTAAAAACGGATATTTCCGCTAAAATTTTTGATTCGAACATTTTCACGAAAACAATACTTTCCCTTTGTATTACATATGGGGGAAAGTAAAATTTCCATACCATTACCTTGTAGGTGCACATTTTGACAAATACCGTCGAATACCGACAATAATATATTGTATATAAAAGATTTACGACTCTTAGAAAAAACTCGTAAAAATGTTCAAATGTGCCCTATACACGGGGCACCTTTAAACAGATCTCAAAAATGAGCGAAATATGTTATTCCACATATTTCGATCATTCTTGTCATCTGTTTTTAGTTGTGGTATATAATTTTTGAATTAATAATTTAGGTCTAACATAAATAATAGATAATTGGAAATTGAATATTATATTATATTAAAGCAAAAATATATTAAAAATTAAAATTAAAACCGACAAACACAAATTGCAAAATGTTTATAGGGATTTACAAAAAATATACTGTGTAACAGTTTGTATCTATCAATGAAAGCTCTATATATCTTTGCTAATTAACAAACTGTTCTCCTTGCATGTACTCCTTTTTTTTAAATTGGCACTTACCCCACTTACACCCCTAAGTGCCTCAATTCGGTATTTTTTTATCATTTGTTTCTACGTCCAATAAAACTTTCTTATTAACGCATATTAAATGTTTAGATTTAACTTTCTTTTTATTTTTTGTTAGGGATTTTATCTTTGTTTTTTGTTTATGATCTGGCAACAGTTTTAAGAAAAAGTGATTTTATTTGAGGTGACACTAAAGTATTGACTACATTATAGAATAATAGAATTTTGATTAAAACACTTGGTTTGTTTCACTGATTTTTATTTTTACTGGAGTAAAAATAAAAATCAGTGAAACACACCAAGTGTTTTAATCAAAATTCTATTATTATTCAAATATTTTTCACCACGGGTTACGCGAGAAATTAATTCATCATATGCATTATAGAATATGCAAGAAGAGCAGATCTATGAGACAGCAACTTATCTGTTTTCAGAATCGCAAGACATGTCTTTTTCTTTAATAGTAAAAACTTTTTGTACTGTACATTTAAATGTATAATCTGTTTTTTTTTTTTTAATATGACCAATCAAATTTGACATTTCAAGAATTAGGTACCGTGATGCAGGTTGTGTGTTTTAGGTTAGGACAAGATTAATCAGATGGTATGTTGTAAATCAACTTTTAATTTGTAGGTTATGTAAAAGGAAATCTGACAGTAATATGACAATTCAATCAACTCATAAAATACATTATTAATTTAACAAATACTACTATTACAAATGTGTCTCTGAGGATCAGGTAAATGCTCCTTGCTTTAGAATATCTGCCATCTTTATTTTCTGCCTATTTATTGAATAGTTCTAAATAAAAAAGGATTTTTCTTTTAGGTATACATGTCACGATTTTTGAAGGTAAATTTTAGACATTCGTGATCTTACTAAAAACTTTCAATTTGAAGACTTAAAGACTCGTTAAAGTCTTCAAATTTAAAGTTTTTAATAAGATCACGAATGTGTAAAAATGTACATTGAAAAATCGTAATATGTATACCTAAAAGAATCCTTTGTATTTACAACTTTTTTCATAATTTGAACATATAATTAATCCCTGATAAAGCATGAAGTACAATTTCGAGTTTAGAACCGAATGAAAACTCGAAATTTTACTTCATGCGCCACCTTAACACAAAGTTGCAAGTTGTAGCGTTCTTAAACTCTGCATCGTGACAATATATTTGAAAAATTATGATTTATTTGTCACATTGATATGAAATCATTTACCAACATTTCAAAATTTAATGTTTAAAATACCCTACTGGTAAAGCAGGACTGCAACTATTCGCAGTAAATACACCCTAAGTTTGGTCATATTAAAAAAACAGAGTTTATGTGTATTGCGCTTTTCCGTTATCTTATTGTTTCATTTTTTCGTAAATAGAATAAACAGCCTCTTACTCTGTTTATTCTATTTACGAAAATAGTTTCTAAGCAACATGCTTTTTTTAATATGTTCGAATCATATTTCAATCTAATTTTAAAAGATACATTCTGAATTGCAAGCTTTTAATTGTCAAAAATGTGGCATTAGTTTAAAATATAATTACGTTTTATTATTTTCTAATTGTTGTACTTAATTGGACATATACTAAACTCTGGCCTAAAATTGGATCTTTTTTATCTTTATTGATGTAACAATATATTGCGCGGTCGCGATTTGGTGCATGCGCCGGGCAACCTCATATAATATAGGCAACTTAACAGTTCTGCTCACATTGGGTTGCCTATATTAAAAAGATATTTCCTTGTGCGTTCGCCCGGCGCTTTCACCAATACACGATATTGCAATTAAGCAAATTAATAATGCACGTAGTTTCGGTATGTGTCAATCCTTTAAATTGGACGTTTTAATTGAATTTATTAACACACTTCAACCTTTGTACATTTATTAACACTGACATCAACGTTATATCGCGAATTCTGTAATACATTTATTAATTAACACTTGGCAATTGAAATTGAAAACTTGACGCGAAAATTACAAAAGCTAGCTGATCATCAATTAGACCAATCAATAATTAGTAGTTAGAATTAAAATTATGTGGAATTTAATCCAAAATTATAAAATATGTTCTGAATTACAAATGATACTAGATTATTTTCGCTTCGCTCGTGCGCGGGTAAATCCGAATTTTCAGGGATTTCTAAACTCGCAATTTTATTATATGCTTAATCAAGGAGTGAAAGACACTTGTTACACAGCAATTAATACTTTCTTTTGTCAATAATTTTTTTAATGACAATTTCGTAGTTTTCTGCAGTCAAGTTGTCAAATTATTCGTAACTAATGGGTACCATTACAGTTTTACAAATGTTTAAGGGAGCTTATTTCAAATTTTGGTAGGCTTATTTATATAAGATTGTTCGCCCTTAAGTTCTGGTTTCTCTACGACGTATATTTTATTATAATTTTTATTTCCCAAAAACTTTACGAATAATTCATTATTAAAAAAAAATATGCAATATCGAGAAAAGTCGCATTGATTACTATTACTATTGCATTTTCACGAATAACATTTTCGTAATATTACATATTATTATTAAGATTTTTTATAAATAGTAACGTTTTTTAGAAAAATTAAAAATTAAAATGTTTTTTTTTTAATAGTAATCAATGCTACTTTTCTCGATATTGCATTTTTTTTTTTTAATAATGAACTATTCGTAAAGGTTTTGGGAAATAAAAATACAACTTAAGACAATAAATATCCATTGAAACAACTACTTTCCGTGCAAATACACCTCCAGATATTGAATTATACAATAAAATATTTAAAATCTTATTTAATTTGATTTGTTACAACGCTCTATTAACGTATATGTAACATTTAGGTATATGTAACATTTAGGTCAAACAAATACAAATTAAAAATGAAAGGAGAAATCATTTATCTCTCTTCAGTATAGCTTTGCTTATGACGTTTTAAAAAATTTAGGAATAAAATTGAAATAAACTTACTTGGAAAAGTGTTATGTGTGAAATGAACAGGTACACAGAAATGGATTGAGTGAAAAATATGGTCGGTATTTATAGGTAAAAAAGGGATTATGTCATTAGCAGGTATGAAGAATGTGAGACGATTATTTACCTTACGGTACAGTCCAAACAAGAATAATTCTTATAAAGTTGTTTCAATGGATATTTATTGTCTTAAGTTGTCTTATTAATTAAGACATTGTTTGCATTTTCACGAATAACATTTTCGTAATTTTATATATTATTGTTACGTTTCGTTTTCGCACTTAACCATAAAATGCTCTTCCGTTTATTTGTCTATGAATCTAGTGGGTTTATTTAGGGGTAATTTATTTTATGAATTAATTCGTTGGTATTTCGGAAATCACTTTCTTAGGTTGGTATTGCGGAACTGTCATTTTTGCGTAAAAGCCGTACTCACGCAGTAGCGGAACCTTTTCTACCGATGCTAATGTATTGTTTTCCCTTTAACATTCTGCCGCATAACATAGTACGTTTCTCATAGTACTTCCCTTTGTGTCTGATTCTTGTGGATTTCTGTTCGTGATTGTGAAATCGCCGTGTAAACGTTACATTCATGTCCCGTGGTGAACCTGACTTTTCCATATAATTTAATTCTAACTGTAATTACACAACGTTGGTTTACAAGTTTATGTTGCTCGCTCTAGAATAGCATGCTGGACGTTCAACGGAAAGAAGTTATATTTAATTCCAACGAACGTAAATGTTGGAGTATTAACTGGAAATCGGCGTTGTTGACGTTTAATTGAGTGGGGATAACTTCCGCTGTGACTTGTTCGTCTGTCAGCACGCAAGACGCACGTGTGTTGGTTTACCTGTTGCTTTTTGGAAGCACGTTGTGACTAATACGGATTTTGGGTAAATGAACACCAATATAGTTTATCTGTGAATGGTGTTATCTCGTGTGAAGAGATTTTTGGATACCGATTCTGGTGCAGAGAAAACTACCGTCATCGACGGATTTGTTGCTGTCTATGTGGTGCGTGACTAGTTTCGACAAGAGAAGCCGGGAGATAAATGGTATGTTATGTATTTCGTGTTTAACCCCACTTAATTATCAAGAGTTAGCAAGATTCTATTAGTTTTCTTTGGTTCAGGTTTTCTGCCTGGCTTCTTGTTTTGGCTCTAAGTTCTGAGAACGAATTTGGGAGGGAGATAACGTATGGAATCTTTCCTTGTGCCGTGGGCTGCTGTCATATCTAATGCTGTCCCGGAGTGGGTTAAAAATTTCCCCATCACCTCCTGTTGCGGTTCTTTTCCGTGGATCTTGGAATATGGGTCAGGCTGGTTCGACAGGAAGTGTGTGTTAATTGCGGAGACGCTGAGCGACGTTGCCGATAGATTGTGGGTACTGAAAGGGGCGAACTGACAACCTGGGTTCGAGTGACAGATGAAATTGTTTATGTCGCGTTTGTTTAGTATTTCTGTTACGATACAATTACAGTAACGACGAATTTTGCCCGATTAATAGTTTTTTTTAGCAAGTACGTATAGTGTGTATGAACTCACACCCCTATGGCCGGAGCCGATTTATTCTCTTTTTAATTGATAAATTAGTGCCTTCCGTAACTTAGTTGATGTTCACAGTTAATGAGTTAGTGTTAACAGTCATTTACTTTTTATTTTTCGATGTACGACTAAGTGAACACCGTAAGGTGGTCGTTTCGAAGATTAATTAATTTTATGGAGGTTAATTAGCAACTAGTAATTACACTTGTTCAGTTGTTCGTGTGTGTTAACTCTGTTTTAGGATATCAGTACGGGATTGCGGGTAGCGCTATCAGCAGTTCTTCACATCTGATAATCGGTGAGTTATTTTATGATTTATTAACTTAGCAAGTGTAACGCTTATTTGGTTTTGGGTTTAATCTCCATCCCAGTTCTGACTGGTGGCTGTCAGTAAGCCATCTAGTCCTGTTAAAACTCTATTTTATTTTACTTTTTTTTGTGTTTCTTTGCATTATTACATACTTATAGTTATTATTATCCCTTGAGCGTTACTGAATTGGCATTAGCACCATTGTGATTAAGGTTACTGTTGCCATCTGGGTGGTGGTGGACAATCACTTGGCGCCCCATTTCTACCTTTTTGCACGAGGGACCCCCCCTACTCTATCGGTTGTGCTGGGTTCGGTGAGTAGATAAGGTAGGTTGACTGACGCATCGAAATAAGGAGGTAACATTATGTTTAAAGTGTGCAAATTATAAGAAACGTAAGCTTATTTTCTCGAATTCAAATAGTTTTGAATTTGAATTATTCTTGTTTGAAATCTTAAGAAGTCTAACATAACAGGGTGTTCATTATCAAAATACGAAATTTTGAAAATACCTATTAAAATATGTTATAATTAAAGCGAAAAAATACTAATTTAATAGTACATTTTATGCGTATTTTAACGCTGAAAACAATAAAAACAATGGAACATCCCATTGACAAAACAAGATTAATAAAAATAATCATTTAATATTATGTATTATAATTGAATTAACTGTACAGGGTTTACGTTTGATTTTAAGCGTGCATTAAATGAAATTCCCTTTCAATCAAATAAAAATCGCAAAATATTGTTGTTTTGTACTCAAATTTTAAAGAAAACAAGAGAAAACTTGTCTTTAAAATTTGAGTACAAAACAACAAAAATCAATTATCAACTGTTTTAATGTGAAGCGAGTGTTTTCCACTCCCAGATTAAGCATGAAGTAAAATTTCGAGTTTAGAAAAGCCTGAAAATTTGGATCGGGCGCGTAGCAAAGCGGAGCGACCGAGTCAAATTAGGCTTTTCTAAACTCCAAATTTTACTTCATGCGCCAAGCGTATAAAACACTGGAAACACTATAATATTGTGATCAAGTGAACTTCACTAATAATTAGCGTTGTATACGCGTGGCGCATAAAGTAAAACTTCGAGTTTAGAAAAGCCTAATTTGGCTCGGTCGCTCTGCTTCGCTACGCGCCCGAGCCAAATTTTCAGGCTTTTCTAAACTCGAAATTTTACTTCATGCTCAGTCTGGGAGTGAAAACACTCGCTTCACATTAAAACAGTTAATAATTGATTATTGTTGTTTTGTACTCAAATTTTAAAGAAAACAAGAGAAAACTTATCTTTAAAATTTGAGTATAAAACAACGATAATTAATTATCAACTGTTTTAATGTGAAGCGAAAACAAGAGAAAACTTATCTTTAAAATTTGAGTACAAAACAACAATAATTAATTATCAACTGTTTTAATGTGAAGCGAGTGTTTTCCACTCCCAGACTAAGCATGAAGTAAAATTTCGAGTTTAGAAAAGCCTGAAAATTTGGCTCGGGCGCGTAGCGAAGCGGAGCGACCGAGCCAAATTAGGCTTTTCTAAACTCGAAATTTTACTTCATGCGCCACGCGTACTCAACACTGATTTAATGTGAAATATCGTGTTCTATCAAAGTTCGAGATTTCATTGATGGAAAAATGAAAATACAAAGTGCTCCCGATAATTACATAAAATCCTGTGAATTAAAAGTAACTGATGATCCGACTAAATTCTGGGGATATGTGAATTTAATGAAATCCACTACTAGAATACCAGGTAGTATGAAATATAAGGATTCAATTCTAACTAATCTAATTCCATTGTTGATGGTTTCGCAACATATTTCAGCTCTGTCAATAGTAATAATCAAGTAATAGATAACGCTAACAAATCTTCTATCAAATCATCGGTATTGGGTGACTTCTTTACTGATGAAGCCACTGTTTTGAAACATACCCGAAGATTGAAAGCTAAATGGACTTCAGGCATTGACCTTATACCTCCAGTGCTATTAAAAGATTGTGCTGCAACGCTCGCTAAACCACTTGCCTTTATATTTAACCTAATTCTATCTTCAGGTGTATTTCCAACATTGTGGAAGAAGGTTAGGGTATATCCTGTTTTCAAGTCTGGAAACAAAATTAATGTTGAAGACTATAGTCCGATATCTATACTTTCAAACTTTTCCAACGTTATTGAAAGTATTCTGAGTGAACATGTGATGTGGAATGTACGTAATAATTTATCACAACATCAATATGGATTCGTATCCAAGAGGTAAACAGCTTGCAATCTTTTCAATATCACACAGTTTATTTCTACCAACTTAGACAACAACTACCAAACAGATGTCATTTATACAGACATGTCGAAGGCATTCGACCGCATGGATCATAGTACTTTAATAAATAAACTGAGTACCTACAATATCAATAACAATATGATTAACGTGATAAATTCATATTTATCT
This sequence comes from Philonthus cognatus, assembly GCA_932526585.2. Classification (NCBI taxonomy): domain Eukaryota; kingdom Metazoa; phylum Arthropoda; class Insecta; order Coleoptera; family Staphylinidae; genus Philonthus; species Philonthus cognatus. Next base: position 80,350,872 of record OW052245.1, on the reverse strand, counting down.
GGTCGAATGCAAATAGTTGAATATGAAGGTGTACAATCCTTTAGCTATGTCGCCACATCTGGGGTACCCCAAGGGTCAAATCTTGGACCGCTTCTGTTTTCGCTTTTTGTTAATGATATAGGCAAATCCCTCAATTCTTCATGTCTACTATATGCGGATGATTTAAAGATCTTCAGGAAAATTGAAAGCGACGCCGACTGTGCTATCCTTCAAGATGACCTTAATAGCATCTGTGACTGGTGTAATACTAATGGATTATCATTAAATACAAAGAAGTGCTGTGCTATGACATTTTCAAGAAAAGTGAACACTATCCAATATGATTACTCGATACATTGTATCTCTTTAGAAAGAGTGAATCGGTTTAGAGATGTCGGTATTTTGAATGACTCGAATCTTACATTTAATGATCATGTAAGTAAAATTGTTAATGAGTGTTATCGTACTCTTGGGTTTATTATAAGAAACAGTAAGTCGTTTACATCTATCGATACGCTAATATCTCTATATACTGCTTATATACAGGGTGTATTTGAAATAACGAACAGTTACATCTATCGATACGCTAATATCTCTATATACTGCTTATATACAGGGTGTATTTGAAATAACGAACAGGCTCTTAACCACAAAGAGATTATATTATTTCTAAACATAATTCACAATTATTTTGTTTATAGTTCTAACAATGAGCCCGCAATTAATTATTAAAATAAATGAGTAAAAATAGATAACATTTTTGGAAGCACTGGCAATTAGAAATAATTTTTAAACGGCATGCGGCATCAGCTTTATCAAATTACAACAAGCGCTTAGGGAAAATATCGGAGTGCACTTAATGCAAGGTCGTCACGCCGTATTGTGTCAATGGAGCAGGTCGACGGCCGGGCCTTGGGATTTATGGCACACTTGTAAAAACATTTATTGCTTACACATTTTCAGAAATTTACAATGAATTAAGTAGGGGTGGTAAGGGCGGATTTCAAGAAAAAATATGTTTGTGTTTAGTCTTTGCTGAAACTTATTCAGACAAACATCTTTTTTTTTGTGAAAATGGCGCGACACATTTATTCTAATATTGAACTAGCCGATATGTTAATTATTTACGGCGAAGCTAGGTGCAATTCCGCGGAAGCAGTAAGGCTTTATCAGGATCGGTTTCCCGAACGGCATTTACCAACACCAAATCGTTTTCGGGAGTTACTTCAAAGAGCACGTGATACAGGAAGTTTGCAACCCGTTGGCGCAGTTGACAGAGGTATTAACCGAGCAGATCATTTGTTTGCAGTGGAAAATCAAATTTTAAATTTGTTAGAAGCGGATCCCGGTTTAAGCACACGGATTATCTCTCGGCAGTTGGGTGTTTCTCAGAGCTTTGTGCATAAAATCATCCGCGAAAATAATGTTCACCCCTATCATTATCAACGGGTTCAACATCTTCAGCCAGGTGATTTTCAACAGAGAGTTGCGTTTTGTGAATGGCTTTTAGAACAAAGTGCCCGAAATCCAAACTTCACTAATAACATTTTAGTGACGGATGAATCGTGCTTTACCCGAAATGGCTGTTTTAATTTTCATAACATGCATGTTTGGGCAGAGAATAATCCCCATTCTACGCGCCGATCGCATTTTCAGCATCGTTTCTCCCTTAATGTTTGGACAGGCATTGTAAATGACCAATTAATTGGACCTTTCATTTTTCCATTTAATTTAAATGGCGGCCGTTATTTAGATTTTCTAGAAAATGAACTTCAAGATCTTTTAGAAGATGTGCCTCTAGGTGTGCTGAGACAGTTATGGTTTCTACACGATGGTGCACCTCCGCACTACAATCGGCGTGTTAGAAATTATTTAAACAATGAATTTCCAGGACGATGGGTTGGACGTGGAGGTGCTGTTTCATGGCCTCCTAGAAGTCCGGATTTAAACCCATTAGACTTTTTTCTTTGGGGGTATTTTAAAAGTGAAGTGTATGTCGAGGAAATTGACGATGCTGATACACTCAGACAACGAGTTCACGACGCAGCTAACGCAATAAAAGAAAAACCGCGGCAAATGTTCACTTCGGTTCGTGAAAACTGGCTAAGGAGAGCCCAATTGTGTATTGAGTGCGAAGGGCGTCAATTTGAACATTTAATTTAGTTTCATGTGAATTTTTATAAAACAATTGTGACCGACTTTTAATTGTTTTACACGTGACCTACTTTTAACAAATTGCATGCACGAGTGTGTGGTAAGTGTTATCGTAGTAAAACTGCTATTTTACTGCTATTTATACATGAAAATAACATGTGTAGAAGATATCAATTTACTAGCTCAAGTCAAGTGCTATTTTCTTAATGAATGTGAATGAACTTGAGGATTTCGAAGGCAAAGACTCTCGCGTTGAAAGTAAACAAACACGGATTCTACGCAGACCGAATTAAACGAGAAAAACATTGGTTCTCAAAATGTATAGAAAAAAACTCGAAAAATGTTGAAAATTCAAAAAAAAAATCGAGAAAATTTTGGTAGAAATGGGTTCACACATATTTTGTGTATGTGCCCGTAAATGCCTGTTCGTTATTTCAAATACACCCTGTATGTAAACTGGAGTATTGCTCCGTCATCTGGGCACCGCAATACGCTAAATATTTGGGCTACTTGAGAGCGTTTAACGCAAGTTTTTAAAATATTTATATTTTATGAAGCATAAAAGCTACCCGGATAGGGGGGTCAGTTACTCCAGTTTAATAAATGAGTTTTATGTTATAACAATAAGTGATAGGCACAAGCGTATATCGTGTTTGTATCTCCATAAACTCAATAACAATTTTATTGATGACACCCCTGCTTTGGAGCTAGTTAACCTTCATGTACCTAGGCTTGCAAATAGGACATGTTACACATTTTCTTACAGCACTCCTCATACATCTCACCATAGCAACTCTCCATTATATAAATTATACAAGTCATATCACAGTGTACAATATAACACCGATATTTTTTGTGATTCGCTTAGTGAATTTATCAAACATATTAACGAATGTTTCATTACATAACTAAAAAAAATTCGCTGTTCACTGTGGAGGCTTCTACTTCGTTATACATCATTATTTACACAAATAAGACAATTAACTTTGTTTGTATAACTGAGGATTTTATTGTGACTAGAGTTTCGACAACTTTAACTTGTCATTATCAAACATAAAGTAATCCTTTACTTTATGTTTGATAATGACAAGTTAAAGTTGTCGAAACTATAGTCACAATAAAATCCTCAGTTATAAAAACAAAGTTAATTGTCTTATTTGTGTAAAAAAAATTATAATTTTTATTGTATGTTATATTACTTATGTTTATTTATTATATTGTTATGTATTTATATTAAATTTCATTATTTGTATATTATTATGAAATTGCTTTGTAATTGGACTGTAGTCTGTTGAGCAATAAAGAATTATTATTATTATTATTTCAATAATTCGTACATTTTTTTAAACATTGTTCACAAATTATGTGTATATGATTTGGATTTATAACATTTACCAGGGAAAAGGGTGCAAATTTGAATATTTCGTTACTCTTAGTTACTTACGGTGAAGGGTATGTTGTGGATTATCAATAATCCTAATCTGTCTGTCAGGAATCATCGGTTCCCCGTCCGGACCGCCGATATCAGCAGGCAACTGCCAACGGGCGGCGTTTTCCTCGTATTTCGACCTCGGAAAATACAAAGGCAACAGCACCTCGTAAATGCCCAAATCGGTGTTCTCCACGACGAAAACGACGGTATCCAAGGAACTGCCGTGATGCTCCAAGAACCTTCTAACCGTACCTAAAATCCACACCCAAGGTTAATCCACTTAAAGCAAAAAAAAAAAAAATACAACGGCTTCATTTAATTCCTTACGTAGCGCTATGTGTGCCCCCTCGTCGGGCGGGAAATTCCTCTTCACCGAATTCACCACGCAGGCCGCTATCGAATGCAAACCTAGCTCGCGCGATTTCTGCAGTACGTTTCTGAAATTAACGAAATTAGTTTCAGAAAATATTTTCCTATATACGCGTGAAACTTAAAATATCCACGGCGTATTTATGTGCATAAGCACGATTCTAATATTAGATCCGAGTGTGTTGCATCGTGGGCGTTTTCAGGAATAATTCACTAAACGCCATCGATTTTCAATTCAATTCGGAATTGGGGAAAGACGTATCGCTCACCTGTAACACGTGTGCAGCGTGTTTTCCGCGGCCGTTTGGTATTTGATGTTGTATTTCGGTCCGACCGTGTGGATTATGTATCGGGCGGGTAGAGAATGGCCCTGGGTCACCTTTACTTCGCCAGTTCTGCATTCTGCAAGGAACACCCAACACATGTATTATTTAAACCCACGCATACGCTTTTACGTCAATGTGACACAGACAGATTTTGTTTAGAAAACATCTCTGGGAATACCAAAATTTTAATAAATACAATTTATTGTTACATCTGGAAAAGGAATAATATTTGAAACTGCTGCTATTGATTAGAATATTTATTATTATATTATAATTTGCAAAAATCAAATAGTCAATTCTTTTTAATCACTGCTATAAAAATAAGTACTATTTATCGATCATTTATTTAAAACATGATTTAGAGTAGGCTTTGAATTTCAAATTAAATTGGCACTACTGACTGACACATATTTTACCATAACCTCAAACTTAATCCATCATTCAATTAATATTCTGGTCAACCGCACAAAAAAATGCCGCCTACTCTAAACCATAATTTAAACAATCGCACGGTAGATATCAATAGTAGACTTATTTAAAAATACAATTTTAGATATCACTTAAATATTGATTGAAAGGGATATAATGCTGGCAAAATAATACATAACAAAATTATTTAAAAAAATCGCAAGAGAATTCCATTTTGAGACGATTAATATAAAAAAAACATATATAAGGTGCGGCAGGGAAACTTGCTGATTTAAATTGGGCACCAATGAGCGAGACATGGTCAGAAAGGGGCAGGAAGGGTCTCATTCGATAGAGAGGGTCTTGAAGTTTTGTTAACGCTTAAGCCAGTTGCCGTCATGCGTTGGACAAATGAGGAGCGTGCGTTCGCCGTCGAGGCCTACTTTTCCAATGGCCGTTCGGTGGTTGCCACCCAACGTGCCTTCCGAGCTCGGTTCAATATTTATCCCACGGGTCCCGTTCCTGGCCGGCAATCAATCGTCTCGTAGGTGAACGCATTTAGAGAAAGTGACCGTGTGGCAAAAAAAGGGCCTGTAGGTCAACAGACTTCCACAACACTAGAAAACGTCGAGAGGGTGAGAAATGATTGAGGCATTTTTTTCTAGCTAAACTTGAAGAAATGGAACTTGGGGACGTATGGTTCCAGTAGGACGGAGCCACGGCAAACACAGCGAGAACTTCAGTGGAACTTTTAAGGGAACACTTCCACGAACGCGTAATCTCCTTTGCGGGGTGACGTACTGTAGCCGGCGCGCTCCCCCGATTTGGCTCCCTGTGACTTCTTTTTATAGGGATATTTCAAATCTATTGTTTGCAATGACAAACCACGGACCCTGCACAACCTGAAGGACAACATTCGCCAAGCTATCGCCAACATTGCCGTCGATATGCTCGAAAGAGTGGAGCGAAACTTCAAAAAGCGGGTGGATCAGTGTATCGCTAATGAGGGCCGCCATTTGTCCGATGTCATTTTATAAACCACTTGAAATGAAAATTCAGGATGTGTACAATACGATAAAAAGAGAATGAAATCGATATGTGAAATACTTTGTCTTTAATTGACCTTTCAAATCAGCAAATTTCCTTGCAGCACCCTGTATTTAAAACATGAATTAGAGTAACTATTAATGGATATCGATAGCTAACGCCATCTAATGCTTCATAGTGGCATCGTCAGTTTTATGATTTAGAGTAGGATTTGAATTTCAAATTAGATTGGCACTACTGACTGTTAACACATATTTTACCTACTCTAAATCATAATTTAAACAATCGCACGTAGATATCAATAGTAGACTTATTTAAAAATGCAATTTTAAATATCACTTAAATATTGATTGAAAGGGATGTAATCCTGACAATATAATACATAACAAAATTATTAAAAAAAATGCAAGAGAATTTAATATTGAATCGATTAATATATAAAAAAAAATATAAAGTTCCTTTAAAAAAAAATGGTGATGTGTCCCTGATAGCACTTTCCCGTCTTTTAAACAATTGATGATAATTGACATACAAGAGTTAAAGACCGTTTCAAATTAAATCAATGTTGTGTACGCGTGGCGCATGAAGTAAAATTTCGAGTTTAGAAAAGCCTAATTTGTCTCGGTCGCTCCGCTTCGCTACGCGCCCGAGCCAAATTTTCAGGCTTTTCTAAACTCGAAATTTTACTTCATGCTTAGTCTGGGAGTGGAAAACAATCGCTACACATTAAAACAATTGATAATTGATTATTGTTGTTTTGTTATTAAATTTTAAAGAAAACAAGAGAAAACTTTTAACTCATAAACTTAGGCTTTTCTAAACTCGAAAGTTTACTTCATGCGCCGCGCGTACAAAACACTGAGTAAAGTGAAGTTCAAAAATACATCAAAACACATCAAAATCAAATTAAATAAGATTTTAAATATTTCATTGTATAATTCAATATCCGGAGGTGTATTTGCACGGGAAGTAGTTGTTTCAATGGATATTTATCGTCTTAAGTTGTCTCATTAATTAAGACATTGTTTGCATTTTTACGAATAACATTTTCGTAATTTAATATATTAAATTATATTTAAATAAAATAACACGGAATCAGATATTTTATCTGTTATCAACGACTTTCAGTGTTACATACTGGTAAGATAATGAAATTTTCATAATTTTTCTATACAGTATTTTAATCCCAACTCAGCGCCCTAGCTTTATCATAACGGCGTAAACTTTTAATAATTTCACTGAAAGATTAATGTTTCATTAAAAAGTTTTTAATGAAGCTACGCCAGGTCATAACCTCATCAATACCGATTTTTTAACCCCGTCGCTGAAAACTGCTTACATCAGCACTTTATCGATACCGGGGCGTAAGCGAATAACGCACATTTTCTGCATCATTTATATAAATCTGTTCTGATCTGACGTAGCGTTAAGCGTTAGCAACTTTAAATAAAACAGAAAATTGATATAATTAACGCCACTTTCGGATATGATAATATCGACTTCCTCAAAAATTTAGTCTAATTGTGACAAGTTACAATTAGTCTGCTATTTAAGCAGTCTAATTGTAACTTGTCTCAATGAGACAATTTTTTTACCGAAAGTCGATATTAATTTTAATTCGTTTTTATATTTTGTAAATATTCTACTAATTATTTGCAAACTCAATTTTTCTATATAAAAAACTTGTTTGTAGAAATATGGATTATAGAGAAATTAGCTGTATTTTTGTTTAGTCTGATGCACTTCGAACGCATGTTTCTTCTCCTTGGTTAAGCATGAAGTAAAATTTCGAGTTTAGAAAAGACTGAAAATTTGGATTTGCCGGGGCGCGCGAGCGAAGCGTATAAAACGCTGATTCAAAGTGAAGTTACTTTAAGATATCACTTGATAATATTTACCTTTAAAACAACATTTTAGAATGATAAAAAATAGAATCAAGTTTGTTAAGACTGTATCTTCTGCAAAACGATATCTTTAAATAGTTTAAAAAAATGATTTGCAAATAAGTTTACTGTTTATTTTAATAATTTTTTTTGTATTGAAAGTCTTAAGCAAAGCTATACTGATGAGGGATAAATCTCGAAACGGGTATATAGATGGCTTAAGGCTTTTAGGGGTTTATTTGCATTTGAATGGTTTGAAAAGTATTGGTATATGTTATTATGTTTAGTTTATGTTTTTTAAATAATAAATTGATCCAAGTTTATAATGTGATTGTTTTTGAAATATTAGTTTAAAGAAATTTATACTTTTGGTGACCTCAGATGGACTTACACCACTTTCAGTATCAACAAAATGTGAAAATCATACATTTATAAAATATTAAATATAGGATTTCAAATAAATAAAACCAATTTTTTGAATGAAATTTTTAATATAACAAAAAAAAAACAAAAAAAGTTTTTATTGCAATATTTCTTCACGTAATGCCATTTAAATTACTTTAATTACAACTTTATATAACATTCTCATTTTTTTTTTCATTATGAGAACGTTTTTGAAAATAGTAATGGTGTATTCCAGAAATATAAGGTAATAGATCCATTATATCTTTAAATTTTTCGGATGTAATGGGCCTGGCATGATGATAAAGGTGCTAGTATTATATTTTCAAATGTTCGTGGTCTTCCTTGTCTGGGGGATAAATCAAGGGTTTTAATTTTAGTAACTACGACATCGAATATTGACAAAATTATGGAAACTTTGAAGGATTTTTTTTTAACTGTTTACAGATAATATCGAAGAGCCTTCAACTTTATGCAGCCAGAAACGATTCTGTCTGCCCTCAGAAACCTGCACATGAACGAGTCGATATGCCTTTTCATAGGGGAGCTGCTGAAGGGGCGGCACTTTGTCTCCTCGCTAGGTGGCTCACACTCAAGAAGAGCTACTCCGCTCCTATGGAACGTAGTCATAAATGACCTACTGAAAGAACTAGAGTCTGTAGGTTGTAGGGCAATTGCCTACGCTGACGATTTGACTCTTACGGTCTCTGGCAAACACTTAAATATCCTATCCGAACTTATAGAGCAGGCACTCCTCAAGGTAACCCGCTGGTGTGAGAAGTGTGGACTAGAGGTAAACCCCCTCAAAACTGAGCTTGTACTTTTCACCAGAACGCATAAAGTACCGAACTTCAAAGTTCCTACTCTAAACGGCATAGAACTGGTGGTAAAAGAGCAAGCTACATATTTAGGCATTCTAATTGACAGTAAGCGTATTTGGAAGCCCAATATTCAGGAGAAAGCACAGAAAGCGCTGGTCGCGCTGTACTCCTGTAAAAGAGCAGTGGGCAAGGACTGGGGACTGAAATCAACCGTTGTTCACTGGATGTACACGGCCGTGGTACGGCCTATTATGTTCTACGAAGCCGCAGTCTGGTGGACTGCCCTGGACAAAAGGATCCACCAAGCTGCACTGGGCAAGGCTCAGAGAGCCGCCGAATTGCTCATAACGGGGGCGGTCAGGTCCACCCCCTCCAAAGCGCTAGATATAATACTAAATCTAGCTCCAGTCGACCTCTACTGCAGAGAGGAGATCTGACTCCTCTTTACTCTTATGGTATCACAAGGGGCGAAATGAGCGGTCTAGTTTAACTGCTGCCATTTAAACCTAACCTAACCTAACCTTTAAAACGCCGCAGCAAATTGAATTCATTGTCATCATAAACTAACTTTTTCTCAAAAATAGTACTTACACCACTTTCAAAGAAAACGGCTCATATGTCGCCGTATTAGCTCTAGAAGTAGTTTTTGTTTCAATGAATATTTGAAGAAATCTCAGCGAGACAATATTTCTGCAGAAGGTCTATATTAATTTTAATTCGTTTTTATATTTTGCAAATCATTCTGAAAAATTGAGTTGCCTGTTTTTAAAAACCCTTAGATCCATTTTCTATTTTTTTAAATGGATTGAGGGTTTTTTTCCAAATAGGCGGATTTATGGGTTTTTGAAGATAGGCGAGTCAATTATGTAAAGAAATCGTTTTGCAGAAAAAACAATGATTGCCAATAATTACTAAATGCTTGTATTTTTCATTAGTGTACACATGTTAAAATATGCAGGTATTTTAATTGTTTTGTTATTATACACGTCACGGATATTTTAGCTTTTACTGAGTGTTAATCAATTGTTTTATGTTCATTAAAACCTGAATCTGTACAATGTTTAACAAACAATGTATATTTATTGATTCTTTCATTTTTTCGCACTTAACATTCATGAATAAATAATGCGATACAGGACAAAATAAATTAAAAAAAATTCTTTGTATTCATTGATTTTATTAAAATGTTTTATTTCATGCTTCTAACGAGCGTTAGAGTTTAATATACATGAAAAATAGTCATACAATCAAATGTGTGAATAATGTTTAGAAAATTGTACGATTTGTTGAAATCTCGAACTTTGATGGAACTCGATATATTTTTTTTAAGTTTTCTCTAGTTTTCTTTAAAATTTGATAATAAAACAACAAAAATCAATTATCAATTATTTTAATGTGAAACGAGTGTTTTCCACTCCCAGACTAAGCATGAAGTAAAATTTCGAGTTTAGAAAAACCTGAAAATTTTATTAAATACAAATTATTATATCTGGAAAAGGAATATTGTTTGAAACTGATACCATTCATGAAAATATTTATTATTATATCGCCACCTCAATGCTACAACTAGATAACTCAAAAATTATCGATATCGATTTTCACATTAAAGAAAGTCATTTCTCATTTTGTTTTTCACGTACTTACCAGTAACCTATGAAGGATATATGTAAAACATTACGCTTGGCTTTATCTTTAGGTGTCGCCACCGTTGAGCCCAAATTTTGCAAAAAAATATAAACTCCTTTTTCTTAAAACTAGTAAATTTGAATTATCTAGTTGTAGTACTGAGGTGACGATATTATAATTAGTAAGAATCAAGTAGGCGATTCTGTTTAATCACTGCTATAGAAATAAGTGCTATAACAAATAAGTGTTATTTATTAAACAAAATAATAGATATTAATAGTAGACCTATTTAAAAATTAAATTTTAAATATCACTTAAATATTGATTGAAAGGATTATAATGCTGGCAAAATAATACATAACAAAATTATTAAAAAAATCGCAAGAGAATTTTATTTTGAGTCGATTGATATTAAAAAAACATATAGTTTCATTTAAAAAAAATCGTGATGTGTACCTCATAGCACTTTTCTGTCATTTAAAGAATTGATGAGAATTTACATATTAAACTTATTTTACTTGTCAATTGGTTAAAGACCGTTTCACATTGAATCAGTGTTGTGTATGCGTGGCGCATGAAGTAAAACAAATTTTAAAGAAAATAAGAGAAAACTTATAAAAAAAATATACCGAGTTCTATCAAAGTTTGAGATTTCAATAGTTCGTACAATTTTCTAAACATTACACATAGAAAGACTATTATTCCTTACTTCAGTTTTCGTAAACTCAAAAACATATAGTTCTTTCTAAACATTGCTCACAAATTTGATTTTATGACTATTCTTCTTATATATTTGCTAACTTCAGTGATTTTCGTCAACTTTGTTAAAATTTCAAAGTTAAAGTGTTTTTTTTTTAAATATAATAGTTAATTTAAAAAAACATATAGGTTCATTTAAAAAAAAATGGTGAAATGTCCCTCATCCCACTTTCCCGTCATTTAAACAATTGATTCTAATTGACATACTAAACTTATTTTACTTGTCAATTGGTTAAGGACCGTTTCACATTAAATCAGTGTTGTGTACGCGTGGCGCATGAAGTAAAATTTCGAGTTTAGAAAAGCCTAATTTGGCTCGGTCGCTCCGCTTCGCTACGCGCCCGAGCCAAATTTTCAGGCTTTTCTAAACTCGAAATTTTACTTCATGCTTAGTCTGGGAGTGGAAAACACTCGTTTCGTTACGCTCGGGCGCGTCCGAGCCAAATTAGGCTTTTCTAAACTCGAAATTTTACTTTGTGCGCCACGCGTACATAACACTGATTTAATGTGAAATGATCTTTAACCAATTGACAAGCACTTAATAAAGTCTCAGTTATACAAACAAAGTTAAAATCGTGTTTTAATCGTGAAATATATTTTAATATTGCTTTTGCTAATACTTACAGTCCTGTTAAAAACAAAATCCCCTGTATGTAAAACAATAATATTTTTCCCTGTAGCAGTAACGCAATTGCAAGAAAAATGTAATAAACAAATACCACTCGAGTTATATCAGAAAACCTAGATTCAAACACAGGATCCAATTACACATCGCGAAATGGAAAGATAATATCAATTACACTTCCCAAGCAAACATATTATTATTATAACTAAAAATGTAGAAAATTCACGACTGACCTCTTATGTCTAGACTTATTTCCTCCTTGAGTCCAGGACCGGCCCTCCTGAATATTTTGTCGCTGACGGGGTTGCTGTCGGTCATCGACTCGTTCGTGGAATTAACGATGGCGTCCACCTGCAACGACGATATATCCCCAGTCCTGCAGGAGGCAATCAAATAATCATCAATACACTTCGACCGCATGCACGGAAGCTTTTTAACAATTCCAAAAATTACAGTTCATTTAATGCTGGTACAGTGTAGTATTATTTAAGTGGACAGTTCTGAAGCTAGGCTTTGATTTGCTTTAATGAATAGGAATTATTTCATTGTTAGATTTTTATATTCATTGTAAGGGGAAATCTATATTTTTAAGTTAAATATTATATCCACTTAAAAAAAAGTATTCTTCAAGCACTGATTCGCGAATATACTGATGGCGTTGATGCCTGAAATGCGTATATATTTATAGGGTGAATGAATGAATGAGTACTCAACACAAATTCATATTTTTGAAACATTATTGTTTATTCAAAGATCGTTGAATAAAATTACTTAAATGTCTGTGCTTAGCGAGGGTATTCTTCAACCCTCAATCATCACTTTTCCATGGTTTTCGCACCACGGACAGAGCATAAAATTCTAGATAAAGACATTAAACTCTATTATTATTATACAGGGAGTTTTCCTTTAAATTATAGGTATTTGAAAATCCGCCTATTTATTGTAAATCCTTAGATATTCGTTGTTTTTTTTTAAAGTTCAATTTGAAGCTTCAAACGAGTGTTTTTCACTCCCAGGCTAAGCATGAAGTAAAATTTCGAGTTTAGAAAAGCCCCGTGAAAATTTGTCGAGGGTCGCGCAGCGACCCGAGACAAATTTTCTGGGCTTTTCTAAACTCGAAATTTTACTTCATGCGCCACGCGTACAAAACAAAAATATTGTGAATTAATGTATATTTAAACCTCACTTGAAATCTTTGTTTTATACGCGTGGCGCATGAAGTAAAATTTCGAGTTTAGAAAAGCCCAGAAAATTTGTCTCGGGTCGCTGCGCGACCCTCGACAAATTTTCACGGGGCTTTTCTAAACTCGAAATTTTACTTCATGCTTAGCCTGGGAGTGGAAAACACTCGTTTGAAGCTACAAATTAAACTCTTTTAAAAATTCAACGAATATGTAAGGATATCTGAAGGTTTACAAAAAATAGGCGGATTTTGAAATACTTATACTTTAAAGAAAAACTCCCTGTATATATTATACATATACAGTAGAACCTCGTTATACCGGGATGGCTTTTGGCTATACCTAGCACGATATAAGGAAAACACGGTATATCCGAATATATGTAATTTGTATAATAGTCACATACACACACGCGCATATATATATATATATATATATATATATATATATATATATATATATATATATATATATATATATATACATATATATATATATATATATATATATATATATATATATATATATATATATATATATATACATAGATATATACATATGTGCAGTAGCCACCTACATAACAAGACATACTATATAATACAATAATGACGACGGAACGTATTACCTAATCAGGGCGGTACGCAGTCAATTGTTAAAATTAACATCTTTTAAAAAAAAAAAGAAACATGAAAAATGACCCCGATATATCCGAATCACGGTATCTCGAGGCCCGGTATAGCGAGGTTCTACTGTACTTATAATAATTGTAATTCGTAATTGTATAATAAAAATAAGTATTGGTAATGAGACAAGCAAAAAGAGTTGAAAGTTTGTCGATTGAAATTAAAATCGTGAATATTTGTTTATCCAGTCCACTTGTCCACTGAAATTTAATACCCATTAATTCGCCCGGCGCTATCTAAACAAACAAAAAAACGCGCTCTGCTCTCATAATTTTTACGATTCGTTGTGATAAAACTCGGCAGGCACTATGAACCAGCACATAGTCAAAACTACTTTCAGCAATTTTACTATCTCTGCGCCATCTCGTACTCCAGAAACACACTACCAGCAAAAATTGGCCCTCTTAAGTAGCATCGTCAATAGCCCTATTGTGGACGAACAATTGCTGTTTAGTTTGGCAGCTATTGACGATGCTACTTAAGCTAATGGGCATTAGATGGCGTTTACGCTGTCGAACATAAATAATGTTTCATATTGTTGTTAAGTATTGGGTGTTCCGTAAAATAATTTAGCAAATTTTAGGCATTTTTTCTTTCGGTCAAAAAGTAAGTGTTAAATCAATTCGAGAACAAACAAGTATTCTGCAATTGATCGTAGCACAAACGACCCAAGTCTGAAACAGCTGGCGTAAGCGGAGCTCGCTGAAAATGAAAGCAGAGCTGCTGAAAACGACAGCACTAAATGGAGGGAGGGGAGCGTCAGAATGAATCGAAAGAAAAACGATATTTCAAACAGTTTTCCTGTTTGCTTGTAATTTGGCTTACCATAATACGATTTTGTGGTTTGTTTCGGGATCGTAGGGAAACGGGGAGACGCTGTGCTTCGGAGGTTCCCCGATTTGACTGTAGTCAGTGAGGTAGTGCGTAGGTGTGACGTCGCTCCATCTCCTCAAATCTCCAACGGAAACCAAATGCGGGGCGACCCCCAAGGGTTCTTGATTCATGATTATCCGCATTCCTAAAATGTACAATCAAATTATTAGCAAATTTAATCTAAATATATTTAAGTGATTTTCTATCAACATTACAACAATATTTTAATGTTTGATCGGCACTTGAATGATCTTGATAATCGACTGATCATTTGAATGATCGATAGAATGATTTGAATGATCACTAAATCATCATTCAAATTATTATTTGAATGTATTAAGTATTAAGAACAAATAAGTCGCCTATTTCCAAAAACCCCTAAATCCATTGTTTTCAAATGGATTTGGAGGTTTTTGAAAATAGGCTACTCAAATGTACTTGATTGCGTATAAGGTACGATTCACGAGAGATGTCCCATGGTTTCCTTGATTTGTAGTGCTCTCTGCACCAATGCATGTTATACGAAAATAGTTTGATGTCATCAGATTGTGTGTGTGAAAAGAGACAGAAAACTTTATAATATGTCTGTTTTTTAGATGGAACATGCGAAAACGTATGTTCTGGTGTGCAGCTTAAAAATTTATAAAAATTTTAAGGTTAAACTTCACATTTTGACAATGTCTTCGTAAAACTAAATCTGCAAAAACCCAGCCACAAATCATTTTAATTAATGTGCACAATCGTTTTAAATGCGAGCTTAAGTGGTATTTTTCCAATTTCCGCATCTACTAAATAGTTCAGGTATTTACAGAAATAAATAATGCATTTATGTTGATTTTGTGTAAGCCCAAACAAAAATGTTAGTTAAAGCGAATGCGCGGTCAGTAGATTTGGCATACATACCGGGAATTTTCTATTAGGTATACATATGCATACGCTTTTTTTTAAAGAGTTCAATTTAAGGCTTAAAACGAGTGTTTTCCACTCCCAGACTAAGCATGAAGTAAAATATTAAGTTTAAAAAAGCCCCGTGAAAATTTGTCGCGCAGCGACCCAAGACAAATTTTCTGGGCTTTTCTAAACTCGAAATTTTACTTCATGCGCCACGCGTAATAAACACTGAAAGCACCTAAATATTATGAACGAGTTAACTTCGCTTGAAATCAGTGTCATATACGCGTGGCGCATGAAGTAAAATTTCGAGTTTAGAAAAGCCTGAAAATTTTCAGGCTTCTCTAAACTCGAAATTTTACTTCATGCTTAACCTGGGAGTGAAAAAAACCCGTTTAAACTAAACAGTATGACATTGTCATTGAACGTCAAAATTTGACACAACTAGGAAAAATCGTTGTAGATATAATTGTCGACATACTCTCAAAAAAATTTGAACCAGACATTCGACATCAATGAGTCATAGGATATCACACCCGATTTCCACTATACATCTAAAACTAGGTAACTTTTGGCACAATAGACATTCATAACTTTGACTAACAATTTTGTAGTTATTATAGGCTAATATTTTTGTAGAAGTGTATAAGAAAGACAATAAACAATATTTTAAACAAATTCTCGTTTTCTATTAACTAATTATTGTTTCACACAGGCCTAAAAAATGAAATGAAAAAAAATGTACCGTTGAAATTTAAGTATATTTCCATTCCATACAACCTGGTAACCATGTTAGTGACATACAGTTGAATCTAGGATAAAGTGGCATTCAGAAAGTATATCTCCGTCTCGCTTAGTCCCGCGTTCGCCTTCCTTTTTCATCCTTCTCATACACGACCTTGAGCGCCACTTTAGGGCAGATCGCCCTTTAGATCTGTCGAAACCACATACAGTTGTCTAATTATCTGCATTGTTAATATTTTCTTTTTTTGTTAACAGTGTATGTTTGATGATAAACATACACTGTTAACAGGCGATGGCCTGATTTAAAACGAAATAAAATATATTACAAAATAAGTCGACATAAGTCGATCCTGTTTAAACGATCCAAATTCGATCCACATACTGCTACGTCTGTGGCGAATACACAGTAAAAACGTGTCGGAAATCTATCACTGAATTAGTACAAAATAAGTATTTTGTTTATTTTAAATTAAAAATTGACGATACTGGCAAACCTTGGGTTCCAAATTGTGTTTGTAAAATATGTACCGAACATTTAAGGCAGTGGGTATATGGAAAAAGACATCAATTGAAGTTTTCTGTGCTTGTGATTTTGATGGAGCCGAAAAAATCCCTTTAATGACTATTTCTTTTGTTTGATTAAGTTACAAGGTGTTAACCGGAAACAATGACGTATCCCGATTCGATATCTACTAGACAGACCTATGGCTCATTCGGACGATGTTCCTGTTCAATCCCTTTGTAGCCTATATTCAGACACAGGAAGAAATGTAAGTGAAGCAACGACATCATATAAGCCCCTTCTTTGTACACAAACTGATTTAAATGACCTCATCAGAGAACTTGATCTTTTAAAAGAGAGATTAGAACTTTTAGCGTCTAGACTTAAAGAGAGAAATTTGCTGTCTGCAGATACTAAAGTAACGTGTTATCGTACTTGAGAAAAAGTTCTGCTTCCTTTTTTTCTTGAGAAGCTAATGTGGTATTTTGTAATAATGTCAGTGGTCTCTTAACTAAAATAGGTCATTCAAACTACCAACCAAATGAGTGCAGACTTTTTGTAGACTGTTCTAAACGTAATTCTTCTGGATATTTGTTTCACTAGTTTATATTTTCTCCGACTAGTTTCGACCATTGGTCATCTTCAAGGAGGAATGTACAAAAAATATCTAAGAAACAATATATATATATACAAATACAAACTATCATAAAACCTCAGGCAATAAGGGCGGACGTTGTAGGAGGGTTCAAAATCACTTTCATATTATTAACAATCGGTTTTTCCCGCGTTAGCGCGTTCCTAATTTCAAAACCCTCGAGAAAGTTTAAGTATTGACCCTTATTACCTGAGTATAAAATTTTACAATCTGTTGTATTAAAAATATGATTATCTTCGATGCAATGTTGTGCAAATCCGGTTGAACAATATTCATTTTTTATGTACTTCTGGCGTGTTGTAAAATTTCTTCCCGTCTGGCCAATGTATATGCTATCACAATCACCGCACTTAATTTCTTAAACGCTGCACTTGTCAAGTTTATCGACCACAGATTTGCTATTAACTATAAGTCTTTGTAGGTTTATTGGATTAGTCATTATAACATTAAAATCATACGCCTTGAAATTTCGTGTGATTTTTTCTAAATGTAGTTTAAAATGTGCTTCGCTGCATAATGGCAATAAGTATGAAGCAGTTCCCGTTGCTCATTCTACAAAATTAAAGGAGACTATTTCTTGAATAACTTTCTCAATTATCACTTGGTGAAAAATTTTTAAATAATATTGAAGGATAGATTAAAAACACTTGGTTTGTTTCACTATTTGTTTCTATTTACTCTTGATAATGCCGTAAAAAGCGAAACTAGTCGAGTAAATAGAAACAAATAGTGAAACAAACCAAGTGTTTTTAATCTATCCTTTAATATTAAAGGAAGACTATCAAAACATATATTTTGTACTGAAAAATAAAATATCACGATCATGAATGGGTTATATGCGTTGATTTGAAAATGGTACAACAAAGCGGTCATACAAAATGTCCATTTTTTATCTGCTTATGGAATAGCAAAGATAAAAACGCGCACTGGAGCAAAACAAATTGGCCTGGAAAAACAATCTTGACTATTAGGAAGCAGAATATCACACACCATTAGTCAATAAAGACAGAATAATTTTGCCTCCATTGCATATCAAATTAGGACTAATGATAGTTTGTAAGAGCTTTAGACAAAGGTATAAGCAAAGAGAAATTAAGAGCTGATATTTTCGACGGACAGGCTTTTAATCAAATACAGTAATTTTGTGCATTCGATGAATCTTTTAGAAACGTCAGCCTGGATTTCTTTTGTCGATTTCGTCAAAAAAATTTAAATCACAAGTCTAAACATTATTCCGAACTGGTGCAAAAAATGTTGAAAAGTTACAATAAGCTTACATTTTAATATGAGCATTAAAATCCACTACCTTGACAGCCATTTAGATAAATTTCCGGAAAATCTTTGCTCATACAGTAAGGAACAAGGAGAGAGATTCCATAAAGATCTAAAAAATATGAAAGCAAGGTATGAAGGTCGTTATTGCTGGGGAATCATGCAGGACTGTTCCGATGAACTTCAGGCAAATCAATCGCGAAAAAAAATGTTCTGTGTCTAATAACAAAATAAGAGGTAATACATACTAAAAGTAGTATTTTTACCACCTCTCATATCTTCTAAACTACACGTAGGATCACGAAAAAAAAATCAGTGACAATCAGCGTGATGAGTATACTCAAAAACCGCATAAGTGTTTTCTGCACCAAATTCAATGGTTATGTGTTTATAATACTATTTCCTCGTTATTAAGATGATGATTAAATTTGAAAAAAATATATCTTTACATCTAGGTTATAAAGTGTATAAATATATTGGTAAATAGTAAACATTTTTAGAATGTATTGACGCGAGGATTAAACATAAGGAGTTGGTGGATTTTAAAATTCACATTAAATCAGTGTTTTATATGCGTGGCGCATGAAGTAAAATTTCGAGTTTAGAAAAGCCTGAAAATTTGGTTTGGCCGCTCCGCGCTTCGCGCTACGCGACCAAACCAAATTTTCAGGCTTTTCTAAACTCGAAATTTTACTTCATGCTTAACCTGGGATTAGAAACACTCGTTAGAAGCTTCACATACTCCAAAAAACTCGTCCTTTTTTCCCTTTAACTCCTTATGTTATTCCATCATCTACTACTTACTCCCTTACTGTTAAAGCTCGTCCTTCAAGAATCACATTACATGGCGGCTTTGTACAGATTTTGATTTTGTTTTTATCCCTATTATTTTTGTGCGTAATTACGGATGACAGCGAAAGGAAATTGCGTGCTGATTCGATCTTATGTTCTTTAATGAACGGCTCCTCGGGCCTTCCCCGTTTCAAAATTTGACCTCCCCACTTCGCACATTGATTAAGCCCTATGCCATGCTAATTCCCCGACATCCAAAGTACAAGGGAATACCCTTTGCGACACGAATCGTCAAATTACAAAGCCCGTCCATTAATATTTAGATTGGTCATGCTGAAAATTTGCATACCCAACGATCGCTTAACTATCAATCCCGCTCTAATTAA
This sequence comes from Philonthus cognatus, assembly GCA_932526585.2. Lineage (NCBI taxonomy): Eukaryota > Metazoa > Arthropoda > Insecta > Coleoptera > Staphylinidae > Philonthus > Philonthus cognatus. The sequence continues at coordinate 80,331,062 of OW052245.1, read as the reverse complement.
ACTTGTGCTTAAGATTCCAACGCCCTATTATCTAAATACGAAATTATCGCATGTTTACATTCATATCTTATCAGCTTTGATACAATTACAAGTGTATTTATTATTAATAATTATATTATTTAATACGTGCAACACATTTAAAATTGATAAATAAAGCACTAATAATAACCATTCTTCACACTTTTATTTTTATTCCATATGTACATTTCGGACACAATGTGACCATTATCAATGGATTAAGTAATAATCCTAAACGCTTTTCGTAAATACCCGAGATTTTCGTTAATTTTCAATATTTTAAAAATCTAGACGCCTATCATGAATTTTGCAGGATTTTCGTATATCTTTAAAAGCGAGAATTTTCAAGATTTTCGTTAATCTTCAAAATGTTCATACAAGTGTGAATTTAGAAAAAAATTTCAAAATTAACATGAACTTTTAATAATTATCAAAATTTCAAATTGAAATGTGAAATATCTCAAAAACGGTTAAATTTGTAGGTTGCGGTACTTGGCGATTTTTATCACAGAATTTTATGTAAAATCCAAATTTGAAATTAAAAATATATCATTCTATTCAAAATAAGGAAGTTAGTGTTGACTTCCGGTATTCGATTTTCTTTGATTTTTAGAATTTGTCAGTTATTTGTGAATTTGTGAAAAATTGATAAATAAAGCACTAATAATAACCATTCTTCACACTTTTATTTTTATTCCATATGTACATTTCGGACACAATGTGACCATTATCAATGGATTAAGTAATAATCCATTGATAATGGTCACATTGTGTCCGAAATGTACATATGGAATAAATATAAAAGTGTGAAGAAAGGTTATTAGTACTTTATTTATCAATTAAATTCGATCTTCACGTAACTCACTCAATCAATTTTACATTTAAAATGTTTATGATAATAACTATTACCTCACTGACATATTTTCCGTGGTGAATAAATGTCAATGTGAACTATGACGATATCACTGAGCTAACAACACATAAACAAATCGAAGCGATTTGCATTTTTAATGAGCGTTCCATTTCCCCGCGCTTAACGAACATCTGAAATATCGCGATGCAAATAGACGTCCTTCGAACCATGGGATTAACGTGCGTAAGAGTGCTCGATTTTTCTGATGTGTTTTTAATTTAAGGCTGTTCGAGTCGATGGACTTCACTGATATCGACGTGCACTCATTAGATTATGACGAAACGAACGGATCCCGCTTATTGCGCTCGACTGATTCCGACAACAAAGAGAACACTTTCAAGGATAATTAGTCACTCTCTGTCGCTGCCATTCATTCTGAAATAATGGATTATCTGATGAATGGAAATAACATTTCTACTTCTACCTGAGAGTATCTGGGAGAGGATCGTTTAGAGGAAGTGGTTCGATTCGACGTAGAAATGCAAATCTAATCACACACCCAAGTTAAACTGAAAAAGATCACTTTGCTTCTTACAAAGCAATACTGATCTTAAATTGTATTTAAACTTTTGATTGTTGACTCATCTAACACTTGGTGAAACATCTTTACACTTTTTATATAAGGTTGATAATAATAATAATAATAATAATTTATTTCACATTAGCCACCATTTACAAAGAAATACATCATGTACATACATCATATAGAACATAATACATTTTGAAGTGGATGTGGACGTCATAATACAGTATTTATAGCTTATTCTAGGTTACATTAATATATATCTATCCTAAAGTAACACATTAAAATTGGTGAAACGTAACAGAGTACGCGATTAAAATTGTAATAAGTACTTAAAATAGGATTCAAATATTAGATTAGACCTTACTTCATTTTCTTGGTATACTTAATTGTTTAAGAAGTCATTTATATTGTAGAAGCATTTTTCTATAAGAAATGATTTAAGTTTTCTTTTAAATTGGTTATGCGTGTTACAATTTGTTATTTCGTTTGGTAGTCTGTTGTACACTGCCGCACAATTATACAATGGAGACTTCTCATAAAGGGCGGATTTATGCATCGCAACCTGTATGTTTGTGCCATGTCTTGTGTTGTAATTATGGGCGCTATTATTTTTCTTAAATAGTTTGTAATTTTTGTACGCATATATAGCGCACTTATAAATATAAACGCTTGGCACAGTTAAAATGTTATTATTTATAAAGGCATTTCTGCATGTTTCCATTTTACGCAGACAAAAGATGAGTCGTATGATTCTTTTTTGTGCAACAAACACACGGTTTGTGTCGGCTCGGCCCCATGCTAAAATATTAAATGAAATATGGCTATATGCCATGGCATAATACATTTCAAAAATTGATTTTGGATTTATTTTGCTCTTTAATTTAAGAATGGCGTAGTAGGCCCTACTAAGCTTTGTTGCAACATGGTCTATGTGGGCTCCCCACCTAAGGTTTTCTTCGATGTGTAAACCAAGGTACTTAACACTGGTAGATCTATTTAAAATGGGATTAGCCGGTAATTTCCTATTATAGAATTGGACGATTTTTGTTTTGTCCATGTTAAGTAAAAGGTTATTTTTATTGCACCAATCTCTCATTTCCATGTTCGTTCCTCTAATTTTCTGCGTTAGCTCATCCTGGTCAGTTGCTGATATTATAATTGCAGTATCATTAGCAAAATTAATAGTGCGACCCAAAGTAATAAATTCAGTTAAGTCGTTAATGTATAATAGGAAAAGCAAAGGGCCCAGCGACGATCCCTGGACGATTCCTTTGCTTAGATTACATACCGTGGAAGCACTATCAGCGATTTGCACAAACAATTTTCTGTCTGTAAGGAACGATTCGATGAATTTTGCAACATTTCCGCGAACACCCAACGCACTTAATTTTTCACAAACAAACGTTGCACTGATTGTATCGAATATGTATGTTATAGAATAAAACACTTGGTTTTTGTTTCACAAATTCAATATTTTATTTCCACGACTGGTTTCGGTCAGACGACCATTATCAATGTGGTTTACAAGGGTTACTATGATTTATAAAAGAGCGGACCGCGTTTTATACATTGGGGATTAAGGCTAATGGCTTAGGACTTAGTAGGATGGGAGGGGACCTGATTACTGGAGCGTAATTTGACAAAGGTGTCGATCAGCGGGGTGTTAATTGCGTCTAAATTGTCGTTGGTTACATATAGGCCCTTTCTGATCGCATCCTTAATGTAAAAAATTTCCCAGTAATTAAGTTTCCTCGATTTGTTTATGATTTTTAATGTTTTAAATTTCGAGGGAGTGAAAAAATGGCCATTATCAATACAATGCTTAGCGAAGCCTGTTTTTGCCTGGTTATCCAAGATAGATTTTTTGTGTTCTTTTAAACGAGTATTAAAATTTCGTCCAGTTTGGCCGATATAAATGGCTTCGCAATCGTTGCAGTGCAATTGATATACGCCGCTTTTTTCACTCCTTTCTGTTTGATCTTTGTTATTAATTACTATTTTCCCTAAATTGGTTTTATTAACACAAATAGAATTGATGTTTAATTTGTGCAGCGAGTTGATGATTACATTTGATTTATTATTAACAAAATTGATAGAGACATAAGATTTTGGATTTACAATTTCCGATCCAGCGTAAATTAACTTCAACAAAGAACTCTTTCGTTTTTTATTTACTATGTGATCGATGATTTCTTCTTTATAGCCATTGTTCGTGGCTATGGTTTTTATTGTTCTAAGTTCTTTGTTGAACAGATTGTTTAGTATACCCTTATCAGAAATTGACTTCAACAAGGAACTTAGAACAATAAAAACTCTGAAATATTGTGACCAAGTAAACTTCACTTGAAATCAGTATCTTATACGCGTGGCGCATGAAGTAAAATTTCGAGTTTAGAAAAGCCTGAAAATTTGGTTTGGTCGCTCCGCGCTTCGCGCTACGCTCCCAAACCAAATTTTCAGGCTTTTCTAAACTCGAAATTTTACTTCATGTTTAACCTGGGAGTGGAAAACACTCGTTTAAAGCTTCAAATTTATCTCTTTAGAAAACAATGGCTACATAAAGATATGCAGCATATTATTGCGATATTTTTCTTTTAAGTATATATTTGCATACGCTATTTTGTTGAAGTTCAATTTGAAGCTGTAAACGAGGGTTTTCCACTCCTAGATTAAGCATGAAGTAAAATTTCGAGTTTAGAAAAGCCTGAGAATTCGGTTTGGTCGCGTAGCGCGAAGCGCGGAGCGACCAAACCAAATTTTCAGGCTTTTCTAAACTCGAAATTTTACTTCATGCGCCACGCGTATAAAACACTGAAAGCTCTGAAATATTGTGACCAACTAAACTTCACTTGAAATCAGTGTTTTATACGCGTGGCGCATGAAGTAAAATTTCGAGTTTAGAAAAGCCTGAAAATTTGGTTTGGTCGCTCCGCGCTTCGCGCTACGCTACCAAACCAAATTTTCAGGCTTTTCTAAACTCGAAATTTTACTTCATGCTTAACCTGGGAGTGGAAAACACTCGTTTAAAGCTTCAAATTGATCTCTTTAGAAAACACTGGATACATAAAGATTTGCAGCATATTATTGCGATATTTTTCTTTTAAGTATATATTTGCATACGCTATTTTGTTAAAGTTCAATTTGAAGCTTTAAACGAGTGTTCTCCACTCCTAGATTAAGCATGAAGTAAAATTTCGAGTTTAGAAAAGCCTGAGAATTTGGTTTGGTCGCGTAGCGCGAAGCGCGGAGCGACCAAACCAAATTTTCAGGCTTTTCTAAACTCGAAATTTTACTTCATGCGCCACGCGTATAAAACACTGAAAGCTCTGAAATATTGTGACCAAGTTAACTTCACTTGAAATCAGTGTCTTATACGCGTGGCGCATGAAGTAAAATTTCGAGTTTAGAAAAGCCTGAAAATTTGGTTTGGTCGCTCCGCGCTTCGCGCTACGCTACCAAACCAAATTTTCAGGCTTTTCTAAACTCGAAATTTTACTTCATGCTTAACCTGGGAGTGGAAAACACTCGTTTAAAGCTTCAAATTTATCTCTTTAGAAAACAATGGATACATAAAGATTTGCAGCATATTATTGAGATATTTTTCTTTTAAGTATATATTTGCATACGCTATTTTGTTAAAGTTCAATTTGATGCTATAAACGAGTGTTCTCTACTCCTAGATTAAGCATGAAGTAAAATTTCGAGTTTAGAAAGCCTGAGAATTTGGTTTGGTCGCGTAGCGCGAAGCGCGGAGCGACCAAACCAAATTTTCAGGCTTTTCTAAACTCGAAATTTTACTTCATGCGCCACGCGTATTAAATACTGACAGCTGTGAAATATTGTGACCAAGTAAACTTCACTTGAAATCAGTGTCTTATACGCGTGGCGCATGAAGTAAAATTTCGAGTTTAGAAAAGCCTGAAAATTTGGTTTGGTCGCTCCGCGCGTCGCGCTACGCTACCAAACCAAATTTTCAGACTTTTCTAAACTCGAAATTTTACTTCATGCTTAACCTGGGAGTGGAAAACACTCGTTTAAAGCTTCAAATTTATCTCTTTAGAAAACAATGGATACATAAAGATTTGCAGCATATTATTGCGATATTTTTCTTTTAAGTATATATTTGCATACGCTATTTTGTTAAAGTTCAATTTGAAGCTTTAAACGACTGTTTTCCACTCCTAGAATAAGCATGAAGTAAAATTTCGAGTTTAGAAAAGCCTGAGAATTTGGTTTGGTCGCGTAGCGCGAAGCGCGGAGCGACCAAACCAAATTTTCAGGCTTTTCTAAACTCGAAATTTTACTTCATGCGCCACGCGTATAAAACACTGAAAGCTCTGAAATATTGTGACCAAGTAAACTTCACTTGAAATCAGTGTCTTATACGCGTGGCGCATGAAGTAAAATTTCGAGTTTAGAAAAGCCTGAAAATTTGGTTTGGTCGCTCCGCGCTTCGCGCTACGCTACCAAACCAAATTTTCAGACTTTTCTAAACTCGAAATTTTACTTCATGCTTAACCTGGGAGTGGAAAACACTCGTTTAAAGCTTCAAATTTATCTCTTTAGAAAACAATGGATACATAAAGATTTGCAGCATATTATTGCGATATTTTTCTTTTAAGTATATATTTGCATACGCTATTTTGTTAAAGTTCAATTTGAAGCTTTAAACGACTGTTTTCCACTCCTAGAATAAGCATGAAGTAAAATTTCGAGTTTAGAAAAGCCTGAGAATTTGGTTTGGTCGCGTAGCGCGAAGCGCGGAGCGACCAAACCAAATTTTCAGGCTTTTCTAAACTCGAAATTTTACTTCATGCTTAACCTGGGAGTGGAAAACACTCGTTTAAAACTTCAAATTTATCTCTTTAGAAAACAATGGATACATAAAGATTTGCAGCATATTATTGCGATATTTTTCTTTTAAGTATATATTTGCATACGCTATTTTGTTAAAGTTCAATATGAAGCTTTAAACGAGTGTTTTCCACTCCTAGATTAAGCATGAAGTAAAATTTCGAGTTTAGAAAAGCCTGAGAATTTGGTTTGGTCGCGTATAAGACACTGATTTCAAGTGAAGTTTACTTGGTCACTTTACTTGGTCACAATATTTAAGAGCATTCAGTGTTTAAAATAAACAAAAATCTATCTCCTATCCAAATTGAGCTGGATGAATGAAATTTTCAGTATTTATACATATTTGTATTTCCTATTTATTGGTACAATTGCGGTTGTTTCACTGTTTTAAATACTATAGCAAAAAAAATTAAAATTGTTTTTTTTAAATAATTTAAAAAGCAAAAAAAAAATTATTTCCGATCTGAATTGAGCTAGATCAATTAAAAATTTTGAGCATTTAATTATAATACAACAATGGCAATTAGATCAATAAATAGGTAATACTAATCTCTATAATTAGTATTACCTATTTATTGATCTAATTGCCATTGTTGTATTATAATTAATAGCGGAGCTAAAAAATAATAATTGTATTTTTAATTCACCGTTTTAGCCTGCGAAGCGGTTTTGAAGCGCAGACAAAAATACCAATTTCCGTCCTAATAGAGCTGGATCGATGAAATTTTTAGTATTTATGCAGATTTCTATTGCCCATTTGTAGTCCAACTCCCATCGGTCTACTATTATTATGATGAAAGTAAAAAAAAAATTTTTCATTTTTCGTGATTTTCACGACTGCGCCAACATAAACTTAAATATTTCAGCAAATATCCAAAAGATAAGAAGCGATCCGGGGCGTATAAAAGGTACTATCCTAGAGTACATTCGATCAAAATTTCAGCCCTCTACGATAAACTCACAGGGAATGGTGAATTTTTTTCTTCGATTTTCCGTTAAAAAATAGCATTTTAAAAATGTTGAAAATTATTGAACTTTGTGAATTTTTGACGGGCCCCCTGGGCCCCTCAGTAAGAGCGCATGGAGCACACCCTAATAATTGATCTTTTGGCTACTTGTGAGTATTTTTTTTCAATCGGATAAGTCATCGCGTATGCGAACAAAATGGCGGAGGACCGGACCGGATATTGTCTTAGCTGTGGGCCCCATAATGGGGCCCCGGTAAAAAGTTCGTACATTAATCGAAAGCCCTTTTATTAGAATAGAATAGAATAGAATAGAAATATTTATTCGTGCTAATAACAATAACAGTCTTACACACATCAAAAATAATACAATTAAATAATTACATCATAGAATATATTATAATACATAGAAAATTAAAATAATCTTATGTTAATAACCTTTAACATGTAAAGATATCGATACTCATTGTATGCATAAATTCATCTAAGGAAAAAAAAGCATTGTCAATCAGAATTTGTTGGGCTATAAGACATTGTAATCGAATATTTTTTTGGAGCTTTCGTTTGGTCGCAATCGCTTTTCAAACTTGAGGGAAATTTTTGTTTTAAAAAAACAGTTGCCACCCCCGAGTTGAAAATCGGAGGCGGCGCGGCTGGTTTAATTCTTGTAGAGCAGGTCAAGGACTACAGTTTGCTAAGAAAAAAGTCGACGTAGCTCATTGCATAAGGGCGTTATTAAGGTCCAAAGTTTCAAATTGTTTTGTAAAATTGCCGCCCCCCGGGGGGGTGGCAGAAGTCCGAGTAATAAACCATTTAAAGGCAAATTTGATGGCGCATCCGACGCCGTTAACCGCGATTCGATCGGAAGTAGCAGCTCGACGCTACGGCGAAAAATATGAAAATTAGGAAAATCGGCCCCGATGTACTTGGATTTTTTTTTCTCGGCCCCCAGTGAACCGATTTTATTCTGCTTGTCCGCTTGCACTGTAAAACAGTTGGGACTACAGCCCGTTTTTTGTTTAGTGGCGGTAGTATTTATGGTTTAGACAGTGACTTCCGCGCCCCTTGCGCGTTTTTGCGAAAAGGTCGACGTTTTTTTTTCTTTTTTTCGTCCCGCCCCCGGGGGCGGTGATTTTCACAAAAAAAAATATTCGTCCATCGAGTTTTTTGCGCTCTTTCCGAATTTGAAAACCGCGATTTTTTATCTTTTGTGGTTTTCCCGGAAAAAATTGGCAAAGTCGTAATTTTCGCGGGGCTGGGGCGGCCTTCGGCCGCCAAATTTTAATAGTTTTGCCTCGGGGGACCTCCGGCCCCCCGAGCTCGCCTCGCCTCGCCTCGCCTCGCCTCGCCTTGCCTCGCCTCGCCTCGCCTCGCCTCGCCTCGCCTCGCCTCGCCTCGCCTCGCCTCGCCTCGCCTCGCCTCGCCTCGCCTCGCCTCGCCTCGCCTCGCCTCGCCTCGCCTCGCCTCGCCTCGCCTCGCCTCGCCTCGCCTCGCCTCGCCTCGCCTCGCCTCGCCTCGCCTCGCCTCGCCTCGCCTCGCCTCGCCTCGCCTCGCCTCGCCTCGCCTCGCCTCGCCTCGCCTCGCCTCGCCTCGCCTCGCCTCGCCTCGCCTCGCCTCGCCTCGCCTCGCCTCGCCTCGCCTCGCCTCGCCTCGCCTCGCCTCGCCTCGCCTCGCCTCGCCTCGCCTCGCCTCGCCTCGCCTCGCCTCGCCTCGCCTCGCCTCGCCTCGCCTCGCCTCGCCTCGCCTCGCCTCGCCTCGCCTCGCCTCGCCTCGCCTCGCCTCGCCTCGCCTCGCCTCGCCTCGCCTCGCCTCGCCTCGCCTCGCCTCGCCTCGCCTCGCCTCGCCTCGCCTCGCCTCGCCTCGCCTCGCCTCGCCTCGCCTCGCCTCGCCTCGCCTCGCCTCGCCTCGCCTCGCCTCGCCTCGCCTCGCCTCGCCTCGCCTCGCCTCGCCTCGCCTCGCCTCGCCTCGCCTCGCCTCGCCTCGCCTCGCCTCGCCTCGCCTCGCCTCGCCTCGCTTCGCTGTTTGGGAAGTGTGTTTTTGGCGAGTTTTCCTTACCTATTTAGGACAGACTTATGCGGGTTTCAATGTTAAATTTCGAATCAACCCCCCTTTGGATTTTTTTGAAAAAAAAAACTTTTGTTAAATATATCAAAAAATTTCTTATTTTTTTCTATGACGTTTTTATAGCGTGTTTTATTTCTTTCAACCGGAAGTATTTTTTTTTTAATTTAAATTTAAAAATAATTTAATTTTAATCGAAATAAATACAAATAGCAAGTGCAACGATATTTTAGCGATTTCAAAAGTGTAAAAATCAAAGCTAAGCCCGATTCAGTTTGCGAGCGCAGCGAGCAGGCAAGCGAGCGAAGCGAGCTGGGGTGAGCGTTAGCGAGCAGCAGAGTTCTTTTAATATACGAACTGCTTTCTCCATCCATCGCATTCTCACTACCTCAACAACACATCATTCTCCAACCACAACATTCGGCTTACGTACCCTCCTCCTTTCCCCCCGTCATCACTCGATTGTTGCTATTATTGTATTTTCAATGCATTAAACATTTTTGTAGTTTTGATTTCAACAATCCCTCACGCTTTCTGCGGGCTTTAGCTTGGTACCCGCAGGTAGTTCCAGCGGAGCGGCGATTGTATTAAATACTGACAGCTGTGAAATATTGTGACCAAGTAAACTTCACTTGAAATCAGTGTCTTATACGCGTGGCGCATTGAGTAAAATTTCAAGTTTAGAATAACCTGAAAATTTGGTTTGGTCGCTCCGCGCTTCGCGCTACGCGATCAAACCAAATTTTCAGGCTTTTCTAAACTCGAAATTTTACTTCATGCTTAATCTGGGAGTGGAAAACACTCGTTTAAAGCTTCAAATTGAACTTTAACAAAAAAGCGTATGCAAATGTTTACTTAAAAGAAAAATGTTCTGTGTATATATAAACTTCACTTTTTTTTTTCTTTTTAAATTATTTAAAAAAAACAATTTTTATTTTTTTTGCTATAGTATTTAAAACAGTGAAACAACTGCAATTGTACCAATAAATAGGAAATACAAATATGTATAAATACTGAAAATTTCATTCATCCAGCTCAATTTGGATAGGAGATAGATTTTTTTTTTATTTTAAGCACTGAAAGCTCTTAAATATTGTGACCAAGTAAAGTGACCAAGTAAACTTCACTTGAAATCAGTGTCTTATACGCTTCGCGCTACGCGACCAAACCAAATTTTCAGGCTTTTCTAAACTCGAAATTTTACTTCATGCGCCACGTGTATAAAACACTTTTAGTATTATTTTTTTTGGTCAGCGTATTTTACTTAAAATAGTGCATAATATAGTTTTTACCGCATGTCTACATCTTTAGAAATAAAGAAGTTATTTCATTCATAAAAATAGTACTTTGTGTAAAAATACGATCGAAAATGCTGCACCCTGTACGTCTAAAACTTATGGCTTACTCAGATTTATTTTACGATTTTATGATAACATGAAATTACGTTAACAAATGTTCATTGCTTCATTAATGATGTCGTAGTGGGTATTAAGTCACACATACTTATATATGCTGACGATATCAAGCTTTATCGAGAGATAAAGTCAAAAACAGATTGTGATATTTTATCAAGTGATATCAACCAAATTCATGAGTGGTGTATCATGAATGACCTCCCCTTAAACCTCAATAAGTGCAATTTTATTAGTTTCAATAGGAAAACAAATCCCATCAGTTTTAATTATGCTATTTGCAATGACATCATATCAGGTTGTTGTACAATTAAGGATCTAGGAGTGCTGGTCGATTCCAAATTAACCTTTCATGAACACATTGAAAAGGTATGTAAATCTAGTTACAAAATGTTAGGAATTATTGCACGCAAACTCAAAGGACCTCAGGAATATCCACACGTTAACTAAAATGTACGATACATTTGTACGGACCAAACTAGAGTACTGCTCTATTATCTGGTCGCCATACCTCGCTTGCTCGATTAACCAACTAGAGAGGCATTCAACGCAAATTTCTAAAAATGATTTATTTCAAAAAACACCGAGCTTATCCTGTTCAAAATTACAATCACGATAATCTGCTTCGAGAGTTCAATATGCACTCCCTCGAAACACGTCGGAAACTATCTTCTCTGTTATTTCTACACAAACTACTAAATAATGAAATCGACGATATCCACTTAATGTCAAAACTTAATTTCTATGTACCAAGATTGAATTCTCGAAGCAGATGTACATTTGCATACACCGTGTCGAGAACTAATGTTCTCCATTATTCTCCCTTAAACTGCATGGTACGACACTGTAACAATGTTCCAGACATGGATATATTTAATGTAACCTCCCTTGATATCAGAACCTCATTGTCACCGTTAATATAACCAATAGTAGTGGTGACCATTGTAATACATATTGTATATATGTCCTTTTACAAATAAATTTAAAAAAAATAAGTCTTCTTTTGTTTTTTTGTTATCAAATATGCCATATAATTTATCCACAACTCTACTTTATTTCTACCATTTTGTATTAATGTTTATTTTTAGTATTAATGTTTATTTTTAGTTAGTATAGTTAAAAAAAAAAACTGTATTTTTCTCTGTAAATAGAATTTATTCTGCTGAGAAATAAATTATTATTATTATTATTATTATTGTTTAATGTAGTCCAATTGCTCCACAGTGGAGTAGGATAATTAAAAATGCTCTAATTGCTAATAATAACATCCCGCAATCAATTCATCAACATGTCATCAGTATATAAGCAATAATAATTATGCATGCATGTACTTCCTCATTCCCTTATTGATATCGAACAAATGAATGCGTGCATCATCCTAATTGATCCGTCCGCGTAAATTCCTCACTCGAAACAAAAAACACGGTAATAAATTAAAACGAAATAAACTCAGCTCTAATTGATAAGAGGGTCGTGAAATTACGGCCCTCGGGGTTCGAAAAGGCGATGTTTTCGCACGCAGAGCAGTGCGTAGCGCGTAGCCTAATTAATTAAAGCAGCCGCGCGCGTTACGGATAGGAATGGGAATAGGCGCGAGCTTAATGTATTAACGTGAAAACGGTGTAATTTTCTAATTTTCCTGCGAAATTTATAAAAAAAAAACGTCGCACTTTGCGTTTAAAAACACCGGTTCGCTTTTACACCGGGAATTTTCTCGCATTTCCGCGGTGTTAGTCAAGCGCGCTTCGATGTTATCTTATCAATGGGTTTGTCATTCGATACCTGCAATTGTTTATTTTGCGTATATACATACACGGGCTGTTGTGGAAATATGTAAATTGTTTAAATTGATTGTTGTGTAAATAGTTCATGGAAAGTTTAAAGTTTTCAACAATGCAACTATCATAACTATCATTATAATATTGTTTTATAAAACGCTGAAAACAATTTGTTTTTATGACACTTACCATTTTTAAATATTTTATGAGAAAACAATTAACGTTTCTCCAATTTTTGATTAACCCATTATGTGCCATTGATGCATATACGCAACATTATTAATTTTATGCAAATTAAATTACCTCCCTTGATATTAGAACCTCATTGTCACCGTTAATATAAGTCTTTTCTTTTGTTTTTTTGTTATCAAATATGCCATATAATTTATCCACTACTCTACTTTATTTCTACCATTTTGTATTAATGTTTATTTTTAGTATTAATGTTTATTTTTAGTATTAATGTTTATTTTTAGTATTAATGTTTATTTTTAGTTAGTATATTTTAAAAAAAACTGTATTTTTTTCTGTAAATAGAATTTATTCTGCTGAGAAATAAATGATTATTATTATTATTATTATTACTAAATAACTTAATTTGATATATTATATTATTTGATTTGACTTGAAAATGTATGAAAAAAAACGTAAATATTTTGGTATTTAAATATCTTTTTTAATACTCATTTAAATAAAATGTTTTCAGTGTATTTCTAACTTCATAATATTTCAGTGTTTAATACGCGTGGCGCATGAAGTAAAATTTCGAGTTTAGAAAAGCCCCGTGAAAATTTGTCTCGGGTCGCTGCGCGACCCTCGACAAATTTTCTACGCGGGGCTTTTCTAAACTCGAAATTTTACTTCATGCTTAGTCTGGGAGTGGAAATACACGTTTTAAACTTTATATTGCACGTTTTTGTATAAAATCGACTAATGCCTTACATTTACAGCGTATACATTATTTATCTTTAAAACAAAAATTCATAGAATGTAATACAGTAAGTCATTTGTAGAAATCATATAAAGAAGTGTAGAATTTTACCTAAAATCCAGTTTTAGAGGTAACTCTATAATTACTCGGCCGTTAATAATAATAATAACAATAATAATAATAATAATATATCTATTCTGTTACTGCCATACAGGGTATACATACATTCGTCAATATAGTACATTACAAAACATATACACGTTTTTCAGTAAAATTAGTACTTGGAAAATAGTTCAATAAATTCTTGACTAGAATACACTGCATTTTTGCACAAAATGTTTTTAATGGTATTTTCAAATCGTTTGAGTTGTAGATTCTTTATAGATTGGGGAAGTTTATTATATAAATTGCTTCCTGCGTATAACGGTAATTTTTTATATTGCTCTGTGGCAAATTTTTCAATGTAAATATCGTCAGAAATTCTTGTTTTGTAGCTATGTTTGTCTCTATTTTTGGAAAGAGAGTTTTTATTTTTATGTATATACTTTAATAATTTATAAATGTAAATTGATGGTGTCGTCATTATATGCTTAGTCTTGAATATCAATCTGCACGAATCTCGGTATGGTATATTAAACATTAAACGGATGATCCGTTTCTGGACTATGAATATTTTTTTCGCTTCAGATGCGTGTCCCCACACCGTAATTCCGTAACTTAGCAATGGATATACAATGCCAAAGTACGCTGAAATTAGCCCCGTTTCGTGCATTAAGTACTTTAAACGGCTTAAAGCAAAAAACGATTTATTCAATTTCGGCACTAGGACACTTATATGAACCTTCCATGAGAGATTTTTATAGAGATTTAATATCGATTGCATGATTGTTCGTAGCAATTTCGTATTCTGATGGCATTACGTATGGATTTAAAAACTCAATACAAACTGTTTTAGAATAATTAATGATAAGGTTATTCTTATTGCACCATGTCATGAATTGAGCTATTATGTTGTTTAGTTTAATGTTGCAAGCATGTTTATCAGGAGCACTTACTATTATTGAGGTGTCATCCGCAAACATACAAACATGTGAGTCTAGAACATGCTCAGGAAGGTCGTTTATAAATAAAATAAATAATAAAGGGCCTGCCACGCTTCCTTGCGGTACCCCTAATGCTATATTGAATGGGTCTGATATAACATCATCTATTTTGATCAATTGTTTTCTGTTTTCCAAAAATGATTTAAACCAGTCATTTATAGGCCCACGGATCCCTAAAGCATATAATTTAGAAACAATAAAATCAAAATCCAAACTATCGAAAGCTCGGGATAAGTCAAAAAAGGTACCTATTACTTTTTGTTTTTTGTCCATTGAATTATGTATTTGTTGAATAAAATCTATCATGGCGGTTTCGGTAGAAAAGTTACGGCGGAACCCATGTTGCTTAGTGCTTACTTTGTGTCGGGAACATATAAAATTCATAACTTTATTACAAACAACTTTTTCGATTATTTTTGAAAAAGAACATAATAGGGCCACGGGTCTATAATTTTCAAGCAGAGTTGGATTTCCTTTTTTAAATAGTGGTACAACAGTTGCTAATTTTAATGAATTTGGGAATTGGCCAAGACATACAGATTTGTTGATAATGTCAGTTAGAGCTGGAGCAATCTCAGCAACACATTTCTTCAATGCAAGTATTGGTACGTCATCATAGCCTGTGGAGGTTTTTGTCTTTAATTGGCGGATTGCTTCCGTTATTTCCGATATAGAGACCGGATCAAAAAACATAGACGGATTTGTGGAACTACTAGAATCGGTTGTACACGAAGTTGAAAGACTGCCATTAAAGTGATTGTTTTTTTGTTCGGCTACATTTGTAGTAAAATATTTTCCGAAATAATTAGCTATTAGCTATTTGTTTATCAGTTATATTTATTCCATTTATAATAATTTCATTTGGAGCTTTTGAAACTTTTTTGATGCTGCTATTCCTGTATTTATTTATAATTTCCCAGGTAGTTTTAATAGCATTTTTTGAGTTCAATATTTCGTTTGAATAAAACTTCTTTTTTACAGTAGTAATATTTTTACGGTAGTTCCTTTTTAACACTTTATATTGACTATGGATAGTATTCGAATTTGAATCTCTCCAGAGCCAATATAATTTCTTCAAATTGCCTGCTTGCACATTTAATTCGTGATTATACCATGGTAGTTTACGGACCCTTGATGAACGTGATTTTTTTTTTGTTTTCTTAGGAAAACAATGATCAAAGCAACTAAGAAAGCAGCTCGAGAATTCTGTGTACATATCATCAATGTTTTGATAATTTCTATTTGGGTTAAGTTTGACATATTTTAATATATACAGATTTAAAAAATAAGGGCGTTTATAATATTCAAATTTAATTAAGAAAAAAAAGCGCGCACATGCTTGCCTAGATAATGCGTAGATAAATAAAATAAAATACATTGATAATGATATCAGATAAATAAAATAAACTAAAAGTTAAGGTATACTTGTATGAGTCTAAAACTGCGCACAAACTATTAAACCAAAAAATGTTTCTTAAATTTTTTTATATTTTTTTTTATTTCTGCGTTTTTTTATGTACCCAACCCAACCATAATTCCTATTAGTATCGTATTTTTAATAAAACAAAACCTCTAGAGTGCCATGGAAAATATTGTAGGTTTGCAACTCTGAAATTATATATTATAATTATTATGTCTGACGTTTTCTATGTCAATTCCTAAAGCTTGTAGCCAAGCTTGAAAAGAAAATTAAATTATGGGACACTACAGGTTTTTTTTGTATTGAACATACGATATAATTGCGCCAGTGAATTCATTACATTTTGCAGTTACATGGGAAACTAATAAAATATTCCGGAAATGGGGGTAGATCAAAGCATAATTTCGACTAAGTTCTGTAACGTAATATGTGTCTATTTTGGGCTGAAAGTTAGCAGTTGTAACATTCAACGATTTTACTTTGTGATGTGATACACACAAAGGGTCAACTAAAAAAATATATATTACAAGCTTTATTTAAATAATAAATAAAGCACTAATAACCTTTCTTCTCATTTTAATTAAACTTTTCTCCAATTTTTGATTAACCCATTATGTGCCATTGATGCATATACGCAACATTATTAATTTTATGCAAATTAAATTACTAAATAACTTAATATTATATATTATATTATTTGACTTGACTTTAAAATGTATGAAAAAAAAACGTAAATATTTTGTTCTTTAAATATCTTTTTTAATACTCATTTAAATAAAATGTTTTCAGTGTATTTCTAACTTCATAATATTTCAGTGTTTTATACGCGTGGCGCATGAAGTAAAATTTCGAGTTTAGAAAAGCCCCGTGAAAATTTGTCTCGGGTCGCTGCGCGACCCTCGACAAATTTTCTACGCGGGGCTTTTCTAAACTCGAAATTTTACTTCATGCTTAGTCTGGGAGTGGAAATTCACGTTTTAAACTTTATATTGCACGTTTTTGTATAAAATCGACGAATGCCTTACATTTACAGCGTATACATTATTTATCTTTAAAACAAAAATTCATAGAATGTAATACAATAAGTCATTCGTAGAAATCATATAAAGAAGTGTAGAATTTTACCTAAAATCCAGTTTTAGAGGTAACTCTATAATTACTCGCCCGTTAATGGGTCAAGTTTGACATATTTTAATATATACAGATTTAAAAAAGGGTCAGGTAATAAGGGCGTTTATAATATTCAAATTTAATTAAGAAAAAAAAGCGCGCACATGCTTGCCTAGATAATGCGTAGATTAATAAAATAAAATACATAGATAATGATATCAGATAAATAAAATAAACTAAAAGTTAAGGTATACTTGTATGAGTCTGCCACAGCTTATTATAAATTAAAAACTTCACAAATAAATGGTCCACAATAAGTTGGCATAAATAGGAACCAAGCTAACTCACTGTCGAAGAGTTTGGTCGTAGGTATATTCTAAGATAAATTACTTATTAAGGGCGCCAGTAACCATTTACACCCTGGCTCCCAAATACATAAAATAACCGGTTACAAATTATTTTACTGATGTTGGACCAATTATCATCAAGTAATTCAAACAAACATAACAATAATCAAAGGTGTGTCAAATAAACCAAAACCAGAATTAAACCCGAAATAAATATTTATTTAATAAAATATTTATGTATATATGTATATCAAAATAATAATAATAAAAAAACAGTAAATATGTATATATATATATATATAAAAATTAATAATTAAATCGCTTAAATTTGTTCCAACAGTAAATAACTATATTTTCCCCCAAAAATGATCATTCATGGTTCACAAAAAAAATGTAATCATTAATTCACACTTAGAATAAGAAAATCAAAATATTATTTATAACTTCGTTTTTTTTTCAATCATAAATTATGAATTTAAATTCTTTTAATTAATTATTGAATTAAGTCACTGCCGAATTAAACAAAGAAAAAAAAACCTATTAATGGGTGCGCTTATATCAGCACCGTAGCACAGACATATATTTATTAAATTAAAATGATTCACAATTAAATTGTCTAACTTATTGAATTTACAAAAGAATAACTGCCGAATTTATTTAACTTTATTTTCATTAAAATAAATCACGTTAAAAAAATAATAAACGCATAAAACTTATCTTGAATCCTGTCCCGTAATCAGTCCTCTGCGCTAATTCCGAACGGAACCCCCCGAGTGAAGTATTTTTCTCAGTCCGATTAGAAAACTTCAGCATCCAACCAATCAGGAAAATAACCACAGAAACCGGAAACCTCGAAATGCGTAGGATGAAAATCTGCTAACCCCCCAGGTTTTTAGAGTTTTTGAATTCAAACAAAAAAAACCAACGTAATAAAAAACCCTAAAATATTGAAATTTCGTATAAGCATTTTTGTTTATGAGACCAAATAAACAGGACTAACACAACAGAAGCACAAAGATAATCAAAGATGAATTAATTAAAATAAACCTTACCTCTTTCAGAGGGTTTTTATCTCCACAAAATAGATAACGAATTATTTCCACGACAACGGTTAGAAGTGAAACAAATCCTCCTCAGAGTGTTTCCGCAATTAACTCCAAAATTCTTTAGAATAATACAAATATCTCCAAAATAATTGCAGAACAAAGTGGTGCACGTAAATCCAGAAATTTGATGAATAAAATTCGCTAACGCGTCAGCCACAGCACACCTCTCCGTGTCCGTGCGAAAGATAATCCAATAACCCCGAAGGGGATTAAAAAAACCAAAGACGATTATTTCTCGCCGGCACGAGCGCCGAGTGAACTCAGACAATAGGAAAATCATTTGACGCGCGCGCGCAGCGCTATTTAAATTAAAACAAAAGAAGATCGTATAAAATTTAACAATTAAGTTAAATACAAATTCATCTCCTACGTAATTAAATCTCTACTCAGCCAACTAATAATAGCAAATAATATTAATTAATTGTAAAGAGGATACCAATTTGTTATAAATGTAAGTAATACCGATTATATAAAAAAATAATCGTAATGATAAATTGAACCGTTACAAGTCTAAAACTGCGCACAAACTATTAAACCAAAAAATGTTTCTTAAATTTTTTAAAAATTATTTCTGCGTTTTTTTATGTACCGAACCCAACCATAATTCCTATTAGTATCGTATTTTTAATAAAACAAAACCTCTAGAGTGCCATGGAAAATATTGTAGGTTTGCAACTCTGAAATTATATATTATAATTATTATGTCTGACGTTTTCTATGTCAATTCCTAAAGCTTGTAGCCAAGCTTGAAAAGAAAATTAAATCATGGGACACTACAGGTTTTTTTTGTATTGAACATACGATATAATTGCGCCAGTGAATTCATTACATTTTGCAGTTACATGGGAAACTAATAAAATATTCCGGAAATGGGGGTAGATCAAAGCATAATTTCGACTAAGTTCTGTAACGTAATATGTGTCTATTTTGGGCTGAAAGTTAGCAGTTGTAACATTCAACGATTTTACTTTGTGATGTGATACACACAAAGGGTCAACTAAAAAAACTATATATTACAAGCTTTATTTAAATAATAAATAAAGCACTAATAACCTTTCTTCTCATTTTAATTAAACTTTTCTCCAATTTTTGATTAACCCATTATGTGCCATTGATGCATATACGCAACATTATTAATTTTATGCAAAATAAATTACTAAATAACTTAATTTGATATATTATATTATTTGACTTGACTTGAAAATGTATGAAAAAAAAACGTAAATATTTTGTTATTTAAATATCTTTTTTAATACTCATTTAAATAAAATGTTTTCAGTGTATTTCTAACTTCATAATATTTCAGTGTTTTATACGCGTGGCGCATGAAGTAAAATTTCGAGTTTAGAAAAGCCCCGTGAAAATTTGTCTCGGGTCGCTGCGCGACCCTCGACAAATTTTCTACGCGGGGCTTTTCTAAACTCGAAATTTTACTTCATGCTTAGTCTGGGAATGGAAATACACGTTTTAAACTTTATATTGCACGTTTTTGTATAAAATCGACGAATGCCTTACATTTACAGCGTATACATTATTTATCTTTAAAACAAAAATTCATAGAATATAATACAATAAGTCATTCGTAGAAATCATATAAAGAAGTGTAGAATTTTACCTAAAATCCAGTTTTAGAGGTAACTCTATAATTACTCGGCCGTTAATGGGTTAAGTTTGACATATTTTAATATATACAGATTTAAAAAAGGGTCAGGTAATAAGGGCGTTTATAATATTCAAATTTAATTAAGAAAAAAAAGCGCGAACATGCTTGCCTAGATAATGTGTAGATAAATAAAATAAAATACATAGATAATGATATCAGATAAATAAAATAAACTAAAAGTTAAGATATACTTGTATGAGTCTAAAACTGCGCACAAACTATTAAACCAAAAAATGTTTCTTAAATTTTTTTATATTTCTGCGTTTTTTTATGTACCCAACCCAACCATAATTCCTATTAGCATCGTATTTTTAATAAAACAAAACCTCTAGAGTGCCATGGAAAATATTGTAGGTTTGCAACTCTGAAATTATATATTATAATTATTATGTCTGACGTATTCTATGTCAATTCCTAAAGCTTGTAGCCAAGCTTGAAAAGAAAATTAAATCATGGCACAGTACAGGTTTTTTTTATTGAACATACGATATAATTGCGCCAGTGAATTCATTACATTTTGCAGTTACATGGGAAACTAATAAAATATTCCGGAAATGGGGGTAGATCAAAGCATAATTTCGACTAAGTTCTGTAACGTAATATGTGTCTTCTTTTAAAGTTGGTGTTTCATATAACTCACACAAAGAATTCCTAAATGGTGATCTATGGCCGGAAGGTACTATTACTAAAAAATATTATTTTCCTAAAACGGATTTTCTACCAGGCGATCGGAGCAGACTTCCAGTATAGAAACTAGATGCCTAAGCATATTTTGCATTAATATTCAGTCACTGTTTAGAAAGATCGGAGAAATTGAAACGTTTCTGGAAACTGGTGATTTTTATGATATTTTATGTTTTACCGAACATTGGCTAAATAGTGATCAAACCTTAAGTAGTATAATTGAAAATTACAAGTTAATCTCTTATTTTTGCAGAACCACAAAAAAACATGGGGGAACTGCAATCTATGTACACATAACTGTACATTCAAAAAGAAGAGAGGATATTGAGCTACTCTCTGTCGAACACGATTGTGAACTATCTGCAATAGAGATTGTTACATGTAAGATAATTATTATAACTGTGTATAGGCCCCTCTACCAAATGTTAACACATTCCTATCAGTAATTGAGACTCTTTTCACAAATATCACAAGTAGGATTGTAATGATAGGAGATTTTAACATAAACTTCAATGCGCAAAATTCGGCAAATTCGAGCTTTGCTGACATTTACACCTGTTATGGGTTCGAAGCCTTAGTTCGCGAACCTACAAGAGGAACTAATTGCATTGACAATATAATAACAAACATACGACCAAATATAACTGGCGTAAAAACCCTTGAACCTTGCCTCTCAGATCACAAAGGGTTAACAATGAAAGTAAACATTCCCAATATTAATATGCAAAATAATAATTTTGTTTATAGACCAATTAATCATCGAGGTCTATATATGTTTTACAATACGTTGTCACACATATCTTGGGAATTCATTAATTCACATATTGAAATACACGAAAAATGTAATTTATTTATCAATCATATTTCAGATGCAATGACAGATGCGTTTCCATACAAAATAGGGAAATCCAAATCTAATACCAGCTTTAAGCCTTCTTGGTTTGATTTGGAATTGCGGAACATGCGCGAACAGCTAATGTTTCTAAAAGAATGGAGTACTGCTCACCCTACTGCGGAAAATAAATCAATCCTCAACGACTTTAAGAACAATTATAAAAACAAAATCCAATACAAACAGCGTTTATCGAATGATAACTATATTGCTACATCTCGCAATCGCCAAAAAGCAATGTGGAACATTCTAAATTACCACAAAGCTACAAATCGCAATAAAGTGTCATGTGATATCTCCGCAGATGAAATCAACACATACTTTGGTACTGCTGCAAAACACCTCATCAACTGTCTTCCAAAAATGAATGCAGACCCACTAACGTATGTCAAAGCACAAAATAGATGTACATTTTATTTCAAACGAGTGACTTACAACCAGGTTAGAAACATCATTGATAATCTAAAAAATAAAAAGGGCAGTGATGTTCACGGTATGAATGCAAAAATAATTAAAACAGTAAAAGATATTTTAATAATCCCCTTAACTAAATTAATAAACCAATGTATAGATTCTTCCACATTTCCAACATCTCTTAAACTCTCAAAAATTATACCGATTTATAAAAAAGGAAACGTTAACGACCCAGGTAACTATAGGCCCATAGCGATAATACCAACAATAGGTAAAATTTTTGAGTATGTCTTAAAAAAACCAACTATACGGGTACTTCCACTGTAACAAATTATTTAATGCATGTCAATTTGGTTTTAGGCAAAATAAATCAACTTGTGATGCAAACCTGGACTTGACTAATTTCATTCTATCGGGATTTGAACGTAATGAATACATCGGACGCGTCTTTTACGACCTATCAAAGGCCTTCGATTGTGTGTCGCACGACATATTCCTAAGTAAGCTGCCTTCTTATGGTATCAGTGATGATTCGATTGCTTTGTTAAGTTCTTATTTACAAGGCAGACAACAAATGACAATACATGGCGGGACGCTTTCAAATGTAGATTACATACACACTGGGGTACCTCAAGGGTCTGTCCTAGGACCGCTTCTATTCTTGATTTTTATCAATGATTTGACAAATTGTGACCCTAACTCAAATTTCACTTTGTACGCAGACGACACTACGTGCTACCAATCAAAGAAACATCTCCCTGTATTGCTGGATGGTCTCGGGGATACACAATCGAAGGTTAAAGAATGGTTAATCAGCAATCGTTTGTTGCTGAATGAAAATAAAACATCTAATATGATCTTCAGTCTAAAGGACTGCTCAGATATTGTCAACAAAAACGAAACCAAATTTTTAGGGGTTGTGCTGGACCCGGGATTAACGTGGAGTAATCAAGCTGAATTTATCTGTAAAAAGATTTCAAAATATGTGTACTTGATCCGCAGTTTAACTAAATTAAATAATTTAACAACCATGTTAAATTGCTATTACTCGCTGGTACAATCACAAATAAATTACTCCATCTTGTCATAGGGCCATACCACACATATTAAACGTATATTTGGGCTTCAACGAAAATGTATACGAGCCCTACTCCAATTACATTTTCGCCAAGACATTAAAAATAACTTTAAAAACTTAAACATCTTAACAGTTCCATCATTATATATTTTAAGGTGCCTGCTATTTGTGAAAACGAATCTACATATGTACACAATTACAAAGGAACATCACAGTTATAATACAAGAATTTCTGACAACGTTAAGATAAAATATACTCGTATTTATAGAACTAGGAATAGTGAAAATTATTACGCTCCACTATTTTACAACAAATTGCCAAATCATATAAAATCTTTAAACATAAAAATGTTTAAATCACAAGTGAAACGATTACTGTGTTCAGGGTCCTATTACAGTGTTAATGACTTTCTGAACGGTGACTTGTTAATAGAAACATATGTATAATATTAGTAATTTTATTATATATTTAATTTTTGTCTTGTGTTTCGTAAAAATACTATTATGCGCTGATCATGTAAAAAATGTCTGTGCTTCTATGTCTTGTAATTACCTGATTTTATACTATTACATGTATGTTTTGACGTGTGTACAGCTATGCTTTTAACACTAAATAAATTGAAATTGAAATTGAAATTGTCTATTTTGGGCTGAAAGTTAGCAGTTGTAACATTCAACGATTCTACTTTGTGATGTGATACACACAAAGGGTCAACTAAAAAAAAATATATTACAAACTTTATTTAAATAATAAATAAAGCACTAATAACCTTTCTTCTCATTTTAATTAATTTTTTTTTGGGGAAACGACGGGCACCCCGTTTTTACTTTTAAGTACACATATGCCTACGTTTTTTTTTCAATTTAAAGCCTTAAACGAGTGTTTTCCACTCCCAGATTAAGCATGAAGTAAAATTTCGCGGCTAAACCAAATTTTTAGGATTTCTAAACTCGCAATTTTATTTTATGCGCCACGCGTATTTAACGCTGAAAACATTGAAACATTGTTAACAAGTAAACTTCACTTGTTAACAAGTGAACTTCACTTGAAATCAGCGCGTGACGCATGAAGTAAAATTTCGAGTTTAGAAAAGCCTGAAAATTTGGTTTGTCCGCTCCGCGCTTCGCGCTACGCGACCAAACCAAATTTTCAGGCTTTTCTAAACTCGAAATTTTACTTCATGCTTAATCTTGGAGTGGGAAACCCTCGTTTATAGTTTCAAATTTAACTTAAAAAAAAAACAACGAATATCTGAAGAATTTCAGCATATAATTGGGGTATGTATACTTAAAAGAAAAACTCCCCGTGCCACGCCACTGATTCGAGTCAATTCTAGGCTTTTAAATTATAAATTTATGCATTTTGGATTTGTAGGACGCTTCAAAAAATTGTTGATACTACACACACCGGCAAAATTAAAGGAACGGATACAACATTTAATTTTATTCATTAAATGTCTTTTTTTACTGGCTAGATCTAGACGGCGTCGCATTTCCTACTACCATATGTCATTTTTTAAAACATTAGTTAAATATTTAATTGATGAGGCGGATACATGATGACTATTTGAAATAAAACAACACAGTTGGGAGGGTTCCACTTTTATTGTTGAACACTGCAACATGTTTCACCACACAGTGGTCATCTGCCTGATGAAGCCACTGTGTGGTGAAACATGTTGCAGTGTTCAACAATAAAAGTGAAACCCTCCCAACTGTGTTGTTTTATTTCAAATACATTAGTTAAAACTTGAGACTTGTAATTACATGTTGACATCTCTTTAAGTTGTATAGTATTGTGTTAATTGTTGCCTTACATTTGAAACGCGTGTTTTCTTTGGACAAAAGTTCGTATTTTTTAATAAGTTATCGTTCGAATTTGTTTTTTTTATTTACAATCGTCAATTTGGTTATCAACCAGTTAATAATGGGTGATTTAGCACCGACTGATATCGCTAGGGCAATAGAAATGATCGAAAATGGTCGGACCTTCCGAGAGGTTGCCCAAATGTTTGGAAAATCAAAATCAACGATCCATCGCAGTGTTACCCGTTGGAGACAGACTGGTTTGTATGTCAGAAGACGAGGTCAGGGTAGAAAACGCTCAACCACTGCCATAGATTTTTTTATTTTATTTTATTTATTTACGTTTCAACTTTTACAATAATACATAAATGAAACATATCAATAACAAAAATACAAAAATGGGCGCTTATGCTGGCTTAGATACTACAAGATTATTCAAATAAACTAAAAAATTAAATTATACTTGTATGAGTAACAAAATACCTACGAACTATAAACTATAAAGACACATGTTATTCATTAATAGAGTTTAAGTAGTATAAACATTTTTTACGAAACAATGAGATTGATGAATTAAACAAGTCAATATCATTCGGCAATTTGTTAAATAATCTCATAGCTCTGCATATAGTATTGTTAAATCCGTAATTTGACGAATGGAATTTTATTTTAAAAAGATTATTATGTCTACGTAAATGAGGCGGCAATGTACTAAAATTAAGTTGAACTAACAAATTACTGCATATCAAATCACCGTTAATTAAGTTATATAAAATACATAAATCAGCAACAAGTCTACGTGTGTGTAACAAGGGAATATTTAAAACATTGCGAATGTACAATTTATTATAATTATTCAGTCCACTTCGATAGGCATAGAGTCTCAAGAATTTATTTTGGATTCTCTCCACTCTGGTGACATCACAGCTGACATAAGGGGACCATACAGGTGCAGCATATTCGAGTATAGGACGTACTAACGAAATATATAAGTGGCGCAAAGTATTAGCTGAGAAATTATAAGAAAACCGATTAACAAACCCCAACGTTTTACTGGCCTTGCATGTGATTTGAGATATATGTTCCTTAAAAGTCAATTTTTGGTCAAATAAAACACCTAAATCATTTACAACTTTAGCAGATGAGAGCGAACTATTGTTAATTGTATATGTGTAATCAAAGATATTTCTTTTCCGGGAGTAACTAATTTTACAACATTTCTTTACGTTAAGATCAAGTTTATTCATAGAACACCACTGTTCTAAATGCATTAAATCATCCTGAATCGCCTTACAATCACTTTCATTTAAAACTTGTTTGAATAATTTTAGGTCATCGGCATAAATAAGAAATGTACAAGCTTTAAAATTGAGCGAAATGTCATTGATGAATAATAAGAAGATGATCGATTAATAGCGTTGCAAACACTGCGAAACAGACGTCAAACTGCAGTTCAAACAAGAAACGTACTGGAAGAAGTTCGTGGAACCAATATAAGTGAACGTTCAGTAAGAAGAAGACTTAAAGAAGTTGGTTTGAAGTCGTATGTGCCAATAAAAGCCCCAAAACTTCAGAGAGGACATCGAGTAGCGCGACTAGACTTCGCTCGAGAATACCAGCATTGGAATAATGACCAATGGGGTCATGTTTTGTTTACGGATGAGAGCCGTTTCTGCGTAAATTCGATTGACGGTAGGGAAAGATTGTATCGACGTCAAGGAGAACAAAATGCATCATTTAATTTTACTCCTGCTGTCTCTTTTGGTGGAGGCTCAGTTATGGTATGGGGCGGCGTATGTTTAGGGGCACGCACAGAGTTGGTGGTGATTCAGGACGGCACATTAAATACGGATAGGTACATTAGGGATATCCTGCAAGACCATGTGATACCTTTCGCTCCACATATTGGGGAAAATTTTGTCTTAATGCAAGACAATGCTCGTCCGCACGTCGCTCGCTGTGTAATTGCCTATTTAAACCAAATGGGTATAACAAAAATAAATTGGCCAGCATGTTCTCCGGACCTGAATCCGATTGAACATGTCTGGGACATACTAGGTAGACGACTTAGGTCAAGAATTCCTGCTGTCCAAAACACAGAAGAAGTGAAAGCTGCTTTAATTGAAGAATGGGATAATTTGCCTCAAGAAATGATCGACGGCGTCATCAGAAGTATGGGAAGGCGGATGACTGCAGTCATAAGGGCTCGTGGAGGCAATACACGATATTAAAAAAATAATATGTTTAATTTCTCTTATTTATTACATGTTTAAACAAAGTCAAAGTGTATAATTCTTCTAGAGCAAACACGCTACTTTTTGGTTTATTTTTTTAAGAGGTTTCACAATGGCACATAGCTTTGCAAAAGGAACTGCTATTAGTTTACCTTGGTTGTACGACATGCCGCTGAAATTGCCCAAAAAAAAGTTGCACGGAGAAAAAAATATCGAATTTATCTGCGTTCCTTTAATTTTGCCGGTGTGTGTATTAATAAAATAAACAACAAGGAAAATAATTAGTAGTTTGCGTCAATAAATTTAATTCGTTTTATATTTCATTATATAGATTAGTAAATAAATAATATAAAACGAATTAAATTTATTGACGCAAACTACTAATTATTTTATTCAATTATCTTACTATGACGGTTTGGCGTACGTAAGTGTTCTGTGAACATGTAAAATCCAACCTTGATACCCCAGTAATTGAAAAATTGGAGTAATTGAAAAAAATAGACAATTGAATTGTAATTTTGTGTTCAAACTTTAAAAGGTGTGCGCGTTTAACGATTATTCAATTTCCGGCGCTCGGAAGAACCAGGCCGGATAAACCTCCAATACTCATGCCCGTATTTGTTGTACTATCTTACAAAACACCTACATAACATAAAATCATTTGTCTCCGTTTATCGATCATCCGACTCCCTATTTCATTTCTATTTTCCGGGGCTAAAAATAGTCCGGGCCGGAAAACGGGGAGGGGTGGGGGCGGAGCGACGGAGGGAAAATGTCGCCCCCTGTTTACCGGATCGCATGTGCATCAGCATCCCGGAACGACCATTCAACGGGAAATGGTGAATGGCCTTTGATCGTCCCGCTTTTCCACCGGAATTGGGTCACCGGCACACCGATCCTGTGACGTCACTCCAGTTGCTATGACGTCAACTGTTTCATATCCCGATCTACGTGTTTGATATTGCAAGCTTTGAATGAATTTAATTTAAGTTTGTGCCGGGGGGCTTTTTGTAATGACAATTGGCCAAATTTCGTGCCTTCATGGCATGGTTTATAAAATCGTGATTATTATTTTTTAGCCATTCAACTAATTTTTATTTAGTCCAGGACTTAGTCCAGCTAGTCCACTGTGGTTACTTGAATGATCCATAATAATTCATGATTTATCATTTAAATTTGGAATTAATTTCGTCTTAAACCACTTTTAAAAGTAATCCCTATTTATAATATATAAAATTACGAAAAAACTATTCGTGAATATGCAAACAATGTCTTAATTAATAAGACAACTTAAGACGATAAATATCCATTGAAACAACTACTTCCCGTGCAAATACACCTTCGGATATTGAATTATACAATGAAATATTTAAAATCTAATTTAATTTAATTTGTTACAACGCTCTATTAAAGTATATGTAACGTTTAGGTCAAATTCTCTTCAAACCAACTAACAATACAAATTTAAAATGAAAGGGGAGATAGCAACAAATTAGAAGTGAAAGGACTTGGATTAAAACTAAGGTCTTAGGCCATCTATAGACGCGTTTCGAGATTTATCTCTCTTCAGTATAGCTTTGCTTATGACGTTTAAAAAAATTAGGAATAAAATTAAAACAAACTTACTTGGAAAAAGTGGTGTGTGTGTGGAATGAACAGGTACACAGATTCAATATCCGGAGGTGTATTTGCACGGGAAGTAGTTGTTTCAATGGATATTTATCGTCTTAAGTTGTCTTATTAATTAAGACATTGTTTGCATATTCACGAATAGTTTTTTCGTAATTTTATATATTATGTTTAAAGTGTGCAAACTATAAGAAGCGTAAGCTTATTTTCTCGAATTCAAATAGTTTTGAATTTGAATTTATCCCTATTTATGTTCGAGTGGTAATCTTTTGTTTTAATGCCATTTTTAACAGGCATTCATTTTGTCTTAAACCACTTTTCAAAGTTATTCTTATTCATGTATGAGTGGTAATCTTGTGTTTTAATAAAAAAAAAAATAACACGAAAGAGTCATTAATTTCGACTCTAACCACTTTTCAGAGTTATCCCTATTCATGTTCGAGTGGTAATCTTTTGTTTTAGTGCCATTTTTGAACACGAAACAGACATTAGACACAAAACCATCTATACCTCCAGCATATAGAATAATGTATCTATAGTAGATTTCACGAGAGGTGTCCTATGATTACAAACTCTAAATCTATTTGCCAACTTTTCTTTGAGGTATTTTTATTATAACATTACTATATCTACTGCTGCTCAATTGCAACTTATGCTAAACTCTTTTTACTAGGGGATAGTTATTTTAATTTGAACTTAAATGTCACAGGACACCTCTCGTGAACTTGACTATATGGGGAGTTTTTTTTTAAAGTATACGTTTTCCAAATTCAGCTTATTTTCTTTAAATCTTTATATATACGTTGTTTTTTTAAAGAGTTAAATTTAAAGCTTTATACGAGTTCTGTATTGTGGAGGCTTCTACTTCGTTATACATGTTAATTACACAATGAAACACTTTTAACTTTGTTTGTATAACACGTTTTATTTAATGTGACTGCAGTTTCGACAAATTTAGCTTGTCATTAATCCATGTTTGATAATGACAAGCTAAATTTGTCGAAACTGCAGTCACATTAAATAAAACGTGTTATACAAACAAAGTTAAAAGTGTTTCATTGTGCTTTATACAAGTGTTTTCCATTCCCAGACTAAGCATGAAGTAAAATTTTGAGTTTAGAAGAGCCCCGTGAAAATTTGTCGAGGGTCGCGCAGCGTGGCGCATGAAGTAAAATTTCGAGTTTAGAAAAGCCCCGTGAAAATTTGTCTCGGGTCGCTGCGCGACCCTCGACAAATTTTCACGGGGCTTTTCTAAACTCGAAATTTTACTTCATGCTTAGTCTGGGACTGGAAAACACTCGTTTAAAGCTTCAAATTGAACTCTTTTAAAAACACAACAAATACCTAAAGATTAAAAAAAAAGCTGATTTTGGAACACACATACTTTAAAGAAATATCCTTCACCTTTAGATTTTTGTAAATCTAAAATTAACACATCCAAATAGAGACAAATCAAATGGTCACGTCTTAGTTAAACCACACACAATGAGCATCTACATATTTATCATGTACGGAAAGTCATCATCCAAAACAATGTAGTGAATCAGTAATAAAGAATAGCTAATTGCGGCCTCGTTTCCTGTATGGACAAAGGTTGTTGACCAGCGGTGGTAATTTTCCCACAACATGTGCGCGACAGCAAAAGTGGAACTGTAATAATTACGTTAGGATTTTCCATTTCCAAACTCTTTTTTTTACAAATATTTTTAGATCATTCCAACAACGAGAAAAAGTATGGTAACAAGAGATTATCGAAGTTTCTCGCTTGTGTAATGCTTTAAACCGGTAAACAATTTTCATACATTCGCACTTACAGACCAGACGGCTTTATCTTCCAATTACTAAAGTGCATTTAGATAATCCTTTCTTGTGAACATAATCTTGGCGTTTTAAAGAGCTTCACGTAATACGCAAGCAGCTCCTCCTCTGGAGTATTACATTACCCAAGAGTGTTATTATTAGTTTATGCAACATGGTTCACTTAAGAACAGCGTTTTAATACAAATAACTTATCAGAGGTTTGTGAAATTCTTAAAATGAAAAACGATTCGAATCACGGATTCGAATTACCGATCCAAATCACGGATCCGAATCGTCTCATTTAATATGATTGGAATCGCGAATCCGAATCCTCTTGTTTAATATGATTTCAATCGCGAATCCGAATCCTATTATTTCATATGATTTCAATCACGAATTCCCGAATAAAAAAATGATAAAATCGCATCCAACAATTTATTGACAATAAAACACTTTTCTTCACGACAATCTTATAATATGTGCATTATTTAATTGTGGGGGCAGTATAAATAGGGTGCATTTAACACTCAAGTACATTTAACACGGGATTTGCGTGATAAATGTGTTTTTTAACACGAATATAAACAATTGCCTAATTAGATTGTTTACAGCTATGCAGTAACGGGGCTGTGCAAGTCAAATCAGCTTCTTTTGTCATGGTAGTGATAACGTCGTCGACGCCATTTTGTTAAAGTACGAAGTAACACGTCAACAACTCCGCCGTTCTTACTAGTTTAACTCGCGTATAACGCGTTGGTAAACATAAATCATTCTTAAATCGGTTAAACAATCGTGCTTCTATCCGTCGCGAGTGTTTTTTAAAGCGGAACAAACGTTAACACCGTAAAAACTCCATCCAAACAGAGGAGTTCGTTTTTTGTACAAAGAGCTTGTTTCTATGTAATTTAGGCAAAAGGGTGGACTGTGTGAGTATTATTTATTGTTAAACAATTGTTCAAATTTGTGTTAATGTAGAATTAACCCTATTACACATTCAAATCATAGTACCGCAATCTGTCATCATTGATTTGTTACAAATAGAAAGACTGTTATTCCTTACTTCACTTTTTATTTTTATGTTAGATGTACATTTCGAGACACAAGGTGCTCATTATCAATAACAAACAGTTTGTTATTGATAATGAGCACCTTGTGTCTCGAAATGTACATCTAACATAAAAATAAAAAGTGAAGTAAGGAATAAAAGTCTTTCTATTTGTGATTAATCACTTCACGTAAACTCGAAACAATACAGTTATTGATTTGTTAAATTATTATAAAACAAAGCTGCCCAGAAAGCGGACTATTCAAAATGAAGCCTCTTACTGGAAAACTCTTTATATTTATCAAACCCGCGTCAGTCTTAATGGTCGGTATTAAGACTGACGCGGGTTTGATAAATATAAGGGGTTTTCCAGTAAGAGGTTTCATTTTGAATAGCCCGCTTTCTGGGCAGCTGTCACTTTTGCAGCTGTCATCTTTTCAGACTTAACAAGTAAAAACTATGCCATTAGTAAAAATGCAACGATACACGCTTCAAGAACGTATTGAAATTATTAAAATTCACTACAGAAATGGTGAAAATTTTGCAGTCACAGTTCGCCAAACTAAAGCACTTTTGGGTCGTCGTGAAACACCTTCTCGGCCAGCAATAGTAAAACTGGTTAAAAAATTTGAGCTGTTGAGACAACTTAGTGATGTGAAGAATCGAAACCGTGTGCGTCGCTCAAGAACAATTGAGAATATTGCTGCTGTAGCCAATAGTGTTAACGAAAAAACAGGTTTGTCGATTCCTCATTGATCTTTGGAATTAGACATCCAAAAACGACATTACACCATATTTTGCATAAAGACTTAGGTTTGAAGGCTTTTAAAGTTCAGTTAAAACAGGACTCAAGCCGGTCGATCACCAGCAACGTCGTATCTTTGCTGATTGGGTCCTTGAAATGTATCAAAATGATCCGGATTTTCATCGAAAAATTGTCTTTAGTGATGAGGCCCATTTTCACCTGGGAGGCTACGCGAATAAGCATAATTGCCGTATTTGGGGCTCGGAAAATCCAAGAATGCTTATTGAAAAGCCTCTCCATCCTCAACGTTGTTGTTGTTTTATGTTGTTTCTTTATTAAACGGAATCTCCTTTTACAAAAAATAAACAAATCTAACTTATAATAGTAAATATTTAAATAAATAATATTGCTGCAAATACAAAAAATAAAAATATTAAAATTAAAAAGAATATACTAAAAATAAATACACATATGTATATATATACATACATATATATACACACATACATACATATATACATACATACATACATACATACACACATATACATACACACACCTACACACACCAATATCCCCATTAATTAAATCACGCAAAATACATAACCGAATAATTATACTAATATATATTTTTTTTTATCAAATCATATACAAATGGTTACATCAAGATGATTCAAGCGTCTCCTAAATTGTTCAATCGGTTCATTAAAAATATTCAAATTATAATTCGTAGAAATTACATTTAGATTTCTCATGATTCTTGTTATTGGGTTATTTAAACCATAATTCGTATTATGAAATGGTAGTCTGAACAAATCTTTGAATCTCGTATTTCTTGATACATTAAATTGAAATGAATATAACAGATAGTTACAATCAACAAGCCCATTAATAAGTCTGAAACCAAAATTTACGTCAATTACTATTCGCCTAGTTTTTAATGGTTTTAAATTCAGAAGAGTTAACATATTCGAATGGCTAAAGTCAATTCTACGGTAACCCAATTTAAAATTAACAATTCTCAAAAATTTACTCTGTACCATTTCAATTTTGTACGACCATTTTTCATATGTAGGATTCCAAATAATAGAGCCGTATTCAAGTTTAGATCTAACTAAAGATGTCACTGTTTGGTGCGGTTTTTGGGCTGGCGGTGTGATTGGACCTTACTTATTCGCTAATGAGGCTGGTGCAACTGTTACGGTGGATGGATTGCGCTATCGAGCTACGAAAAATGTTTTTTATGGTCGGAATTGGAAGATACTGATGTGGACGACGTTATTTTCAACAATACGACGCTACGTGCCACACAAGCAACGAAACAATCGCAACTTTGCAAGAAAAGTTTCCTGGCCGCGTTATTTCGCGAAAAGGTGATCACAATTGGCCTTTGAGATCTTGTGACTTAACACCTTTAGACTTTTTTCTTTGGGGCCACGTGAGAGATAAGGTCTATGCCAATGCTCCACAATCGATTCAAGACCTTAATGATGGAATTCGTGAAGTTATCGAAGACAAACAGCCGCAAATGTGCGAATTGGTCATGGAAAATTTCATGAAAAGGATATGGTGCTGCAACCGTAGTCATGGCGGCCATTTGGCTGATATCGTTTTCCATCGTTAATGGCATACCTTTCTCTTTACAATGAAATAAATATCCATTGATTTCTCTTAAAATATACTCTTTTTTTTTTAAATATCAAAATGAAACCTCTTATTGGAAAACCCTTTATATAATAAATGTTGTACGGTAAATACTTTGTTCACTGCTCTCTTGATGAAACGAAATTGTAATATTAGGTAAATTAAAACACTTGTTTGGTTTCATATTTGTATATTCAGTTTCCTGACACGTGTTTCGGTCAATAACGACCATTCTCAAAGGGATTACAAGAATAACTGGTTATTCTTGTAATCCCTTTGAGAATGGTCGTTATTGACCGAAACACGTGTCAGGAAACTGAATATACAAATATGAAACCAAACAAGTGTTTTAATTTACCTAATAATAAATGTTGTGTTATATATTGTTGTTGTCGTGAACAAAATATAGTGTATAACTCGCATATAATGGCTATTAATCACTTGAACGACTTGCTCCATTCGCCTTCGGCTTGTTCCGCACACCTCGTTCTCGTGATTAATAGCTATCATTATATGCTCGTTGTACAATATACTATTAACTTTATTTGTATAACACAATAAAAAATGTTACAAACAAAGTAAAAAGTATTAATGATTTCGATAGCGAACGCCATCTAATGCTTCGTAGTGGCATCGTCAGTGACACGAATGCACAAAGTGCATATACAGGTCACTGTTTCGTCCACGAGCGAGCAGAACTCTCTTTGTGAAACCATAAAACAAATATCAAAATTGAATTTGTGTTCAGTATTCCGGCACCAGATACCCACAGACGCGTTTCACAAACAGAGTTCTGCTCGCTCGTGGACGAAACAGTGACCTGTATATGCACTTTGTGCATTCGTGTCACTGACGGTGCCACTATGAAGCATTAGATGGCGTTAGCTATCGAAATCATTAATAGTTTTCACATATTGGCTTGAAATAGTCAGAAATGTTCAGTATTCCTCAGCACTGGGTCGGGACCACACTGAAGAGGACCTTGAAGTCCGAAACGCGTCAGTGGGTATCTGGTGCCGGAATACTGAACACAAATTCAAAGTTAAAAGTGTTTTATTGTAAAAGTAACATGTATAACGAAGTAGAAGCCTCCACAATACAGAATCTACAATTTATTATTTGTTGAACAAGTTTTACTATTTAAAAATTGTAAAACAGCAAGTTGCCATTTTCCATTAAATCTTTTATGAATAATGATGCGTTTTTTCTTTTAGAGATAGATATCTAAGGTAATTTTATAAATGAACAAAAATAGAAGCAAAACAAATTGGACAATTTTCCGATAGTGAAAGTGCGATATTTATTTATTAAAGAAAACGTTCGAGAGAACAGGTGAAATGAAATTTTCCCATTTTCGATTCCGCTAGGGGGCCTCGGGGGAAAACGTGAGGCAGGAAAGATAACCCTTTTGAAATTGATTTTCCATGGATGTACGAGGGGAGATTTCTCCGCACAATTTCCTCTGAAATGCTGCAAAAGTGCTTGATGATATCACTCGTAGATTAAAAAGAAGAATGTTTCCTTTTGGGAAATGTTCATCTCCAACTGACGTTTGCTGAATTCTATTAATACTCTATTGAAAATGTTAAAATGCAAGTGTTAAATTTTGTGGCTTTATAAATATGAAACTGGAATAACAAAATATAGTGTATAATAACAAAACACTCGTTTTAGGCTTTAAGTTGAACTCTTAAAAAAAGCGTATGCATATGTATACCCTAATAGAAAATTCCCTGTATGTTTACTTAAAAGAAAAATTCCCTGTATTAATCCGATGAAAAGTTACGTGTTGTAGATTTTTAAATATTCGTTGTTTTCTTAAAATAGGTCAATTTGAAGTTAAAACGAGTGTTTTCCACTCCCAGACTAAGCATGAAGTAAAATTTCGAGTTTAGAAAAGCCTGAAAATTTGGTTTGGTCGCGTAGCGCGAAGCGCGGAGCGGCCAAACCAAATTTTCAGGCTTCTCTAAACTCGAAATTTTATTTCATGCGCCACGCGTATAAAACACTTATTTTAAGTGAAATTTATTTGTTCAAAATATTTCAGTGTTTTTAGTGTTCAATACGCGTGGCGCATGAAGTAAAATTTCGAGTTTAGAAAAGCCTGAAAATTTGGTTTGGCCGCTCCGCGCTTCGCGCTACGCGACCAAACCAAATTTTCAGGCTTTTCTAAACTCGAAATTTTACTTCATGCTTAGTCTGGGAGTGGAAAACACTCGTTTTAAGCTTCAAATCGAACTCTTTAAAAGAAGCGTATGCATATGTATACCTAGTAGAACTTTGATAAAAACAGTTGGTTTGTTTCACTGATTTATTTTAATGTTTACTCTAACTAGTTTAGACCTTAGGTCATTATCAAGGAGGTATGTACAAATTCCGTAAAAACGACAAGCAAATAATGGAAAGGTGGAAGATGTAAGATATAAAATAAGAAAGGAAAACAATGTCAATTCATTACTTTACATTACGTGATTTTAAAATGACAAGATTGTGATTATCGTTACAAATGTTCAAGCCTTCACAATTTGTCAGTTAGTTTATACTATCTAATATAATAGGTAGTATACAGGGAGTTTTTCTTTTAAGTATACATATCCCAATAATATACTGCAAATCTTTATATATCCATTGTTTTCTAAAGAGTTAAATTTGAAGCTGTAAACGAGTGTTTTCCACTTCCAGGTTAAGCATGAAGTAAAATTTCGAGTTTAGAAAAGCCTGAAAATTTGGTTTGGTCGCGTAGCGCGAAGCGCGGAGCGACCAAACCAAATTTTCAGGTTTTTCTAAACTCGAAATTTTACTTCATGCGCCACGCGTACAAGACACTGATTTCAAGTGAAGTTTAGTTGGTCACAATATTTCAGAGCTTTCAGTGTTTAATACCCTTTGGGGATGCCAAATGTCGTCGATGTTATTAAGCTTGGTTCTTCCGCTTTTTATTGCTCGGTTTTAATTAACTACGAATATTCGAAGATTTAAGTATATATGCTGTAATTGGGATATGTATACTTAAAAGAAAATCTCCCTGTACATATATAGCTTTTAATGATAGTGAAAATGATGATGATATTTATTAACAGGATTTTTCGTTTGATTTTCAGCAATTGTAACAAATTAAATTCCCTTTTTATCAAATGAAAATCCCGCATGTAAGTTTTGTATCAACATATTTCACTATTTGTAAAATAGCTTTTCCTTTTAATAAAAAAAAATCGCGTTTTATTAAAAATAATTGAATAAAGTGTAAACACGTTAAGTACAGGGATTTTTTCTTTTAAGTGTTTCGAACGAGTGTTTCCACTCCCAGGCTAAGCATGAAGTAAAATTTCGAGTTTAGAAAAGCCTGAAAATTTGGTTTGGTCGCTCCGCGAAGCGGAGCGGCCAAACCAAATTTTCAGGCTTTTCTAAACTCGAAATTTTACTTCATGCGCCACGCGTACTAAACACTGAAAGTACAGAAAAATTGTGAACAATTGACCTTCAGTTGAAATCAGTGTCCTGTACGCGTGGCGCATAAAGTAAAATTTCGAGTTTAGAAAAGCCTGAAATTTTACTTCATGCTTAATCTGGGAGTGGAAACACTCGTTAGAAGCTTTAAATTAAACGCCTTTATAAAAACGATTTACAGCAAATTTACCAAAACGCTGTAATTATTAGGTTATGTATACCTAAGAGAAATATTCCTTCGCGCTACGCGACCAAACCAAATTTTCAGGCTTTTCTAAACTCGAAATTTTACTTCATGCGCCACGCGTACAAGACACTGATTTCAAGTGAAGTTTAGTTGGGCACAATATTTCAGAGCTTTCAGTGTTTAATACCCTTTGGGGATGCCAAATATCGTCGATGTTATTAAGCTTGGTTCTTCCGCGTTTTATTGCTCGGTTTATTTTTAATCCTGCTCAGAGAATAATTCTACTTTAAAACTATTTGAATTTGAGAAAATAAGCTTATGCTTCTTATAGTTTGCACACTTTAAACATAATATATAAAACTACGACAATATTCGTGTAAAATGCAAACTATACGTCTTAATTAATAAGACAACTTTTTTTTTTTAATTTATTTCCTTTGCTACAGTCAAAGGAAATAAATTTAAAAAAAAATACAAAAAATATACAATTACAATTTTGGAAGTGTCAAACAATTAAATAAAAAAATAAAGAGAACAAACAAATTACATCAAAACATAATTATCATACATGTACATTTAAAAATTATAACATATCACTCAAAGTGTAATATAATTTATCAAGCAAAAATTCTTTTAATTTAATTTTAAATATTTGGGTGGATATTGCATTTTTAATATAATGTGGTAATTTATCGTATAGTTTTGGCCCGAGAACGTTTGGTGAACGTTTTTTTATATTTAGTCGGCAATTTTCAATGCTAAATGTATTACAATGCCTTGTGTTGTAATTATGTATATCACTGTTTTTTGAGAATAAATGTTTATTTTTGCGAGTATACAACACTAGCTCATACATGACTAAACAAGGAAATGGTAGTATTTTATAGTACTGAAAGTATGGCTTGCAAGATTGGTTAAGATAATTGTTTCAATAGGTATTATTAATCTTAAGTTGTCTTATTGATTAAGACGTATTGTTTGCATTTTATACGAATAGTACCGTAATTTTATATATTAAGTATGAAATGTTGATGCATTTTCAAACCACTCCCATTTTTGTGTAGGCATCTAAACGGTCGCCGTATTAAACAAGATGGCGGATGGAGAATTTCCGCGGTGGGACGATTTCCCGATCGTGTGAATAATTAAAAAGGCGAATCGGATCGATGGCAAAACAGGGACTTGCTCTGAACGGCCGTGAACCCGAAACGAGAGGAAGCATGGAGATGATAAAAGGAGGAAAAAGAAGGACGGGTTCACTTTTTTTACACGGCTTGTTGCTCAAGACGAGGGAAAATCCAAGCCGAGAAGGCCGTTGAGTTGAATTATTCATTATTGGAACGTGCGAGGAATTTTTTTTATAATTAGCGTTTGCAAAATAAAACAATTGCGACAAAGATAGACTAGGAGATTTTATCTCATCACAGCTAGCTACATGATCCTAGAATGGAGATAACATTTTACAATTGTTGGGATGTTTAGTGAGTCATTTTGTAACCAATCGGTAATTAACAAAACGATAAGATTGAATAAGTTAATACATTTTATGATTCACTCGTGATAAAATATCCTTTCTGTCCTCATCCTTTCAGCAGTACTTCTCCAAACTATCAAATCCTACAGTTATTTTATGCGTTTGATAGATAATATGGAAGAAAATATCGTCGGCTTACCTGTAAATTAGAAACAAAACTTTTTAGGAGAGACAAAAAACCTGCTGCCGCACAGTGGTCGAAACGCTCATTCTAGCCGAACATTTCGCTCTAAAGTGTTTTTCTTGAAAACGAAACACCATAGGTATAGGGGTAGAGCAATGTAGAATTGAATTCTGGGTCAGAATATGTAAAAATATACATAGTATTCCGTTTACAAAAATCGAGATTTAATGCTTTAAAGTTGACCAAATTCGTACGTCTGCACAAAAAAAAAAGTCAAAGGGATGTTATGTTTGCTATAGAAAACCAATACCCAAAGGTACCCAGTGATGATTTATTTTTTGAATAATAATATGCTGAGAGTTAAAAATTTCCATTTTGAACTCTCAGTTAAAAATTTCCATTTTGAACTCTCAACATATTATTATTCAAAAAATAAATCATCACTGGGTACCTTTGGGTATTGGTTTTCTATAGCAAACATAACATCCCTTTAACTTTTTTTTTTGTGCAGACGTACGAATTTTAAAATGAATAATGAAAAAGCACATTTATATTTTGAAATGTCAAATATCTCGAAAACGGTTACATTTAGAGGTTATGATAACTAATGTTTTTTTTCATAGAATTGTATGTAGAATCAAGTTTTAAAATAAAAAATATAGCATTCTGTTTAAAACGAAGAATTTTTTATTGACTTCCGGTATAACCGGTCGCTTTTGGTCGCTTTATGCTTTATCTATCAATTTGTTAACTCTTATATTTATTTAAAAGGATAATTATCTTTATTATTATTGAATCATCGCATTGATGATGAAGAGCTACATACAAAGAATATTTCTCTTAGGTCAGTGGTGGGGAAACTTTTTTTAAGACGGGCCATTTGTAATAACCAGACAATCGTAGCGGGCCAAAGAATAATGCTTAATCGTAGGTAGGTAGTTTTTA
Source organism: Philonthus cognatus (assembly GCA_932526585.2). Classification (NCBI taxonomy): domain Eukaryota; kingdom Metazoa; phylum Arthropoda; class Insecta; order Coleoptera; family Staphylinidae; genus Philonthus; species Philonthus cognatus. The sequence goes on along the minus strand of OW052245.1, from coordinate 80,290,647 downwards.
TGCGGGTCGTCACATTACGAAGTAAGAACGCGTTCAAACATTCTCACGACGGCACTCTTAAACGGGCCGGATTAAACCTTTCCGCGGGCCGGACTTGGCCCGCGGGCCGTAGTTTCCCCATCACTGTCTTAGGTATACATAACCTGATAATTACAGCGTTTCAGTAAATTTGCGGTAAATCGTTTTTATAAAGGCGTTTAATTTAAAGCTTCTAACGAGTGTTTCCACTCCCGGATTAAGCATGAAGTAAAATTTCAGGCTTTTCTAAACTCGAAATTTTACTTTATGCGCCACGCGTACAGGACACTGATTACAACTGAAGGTCAATTGTTCACAATATTTCTGTACTTTCAGTGTTTAGTACGCGTGGCGCATGAAGTAAAATTTCGAGTTTAGAAAAGCCTGAAAATTTGGTTTGGCCGCTCCGCTTCGCGGAGCGACCAAACCAAATTTTCAGGCTTTTCTAAACTCGAAATTTTACTTCATGCTTAGCCTGGAAGTGGAAACACTCGTTCGAAAAACTTAAAAGAAAAAATCCCTGTACTTAACGTGTTTACACTTTATTCAATTATTTTTAATAAAACGCGATTTTTTTTTTTTTTATTAAAAGGAAAAGCTAATTTACAAATAGTGAAATATGTTGATACAAAACTTACATGCGGGGTTTTCATTTAATAAAAAGGGAATTTAATTTGTTACAATTGCTGAAAATCAAACGAAAAATCCTGTTAATAAATATCATCATCATTTTCACTATCATTAAAAGCTATATATGTTTAATTTAGACAATTCTATTAGTTTTGAACATATTTTTATTAAATGTAAACTTGGTGATCGGTTATTTTGTATAGGAGTAGTCTATAGATCACCCTCTTTAAATGTAAAAACCTTTATTGAATCTTTTGATACTGTGGTTAGCCATGTTCTTCCATTATGTGACGAAATACTATTTCTTGGTGACTTTAACATTAATTTATTAAATATTGACTCTAATCTTACCAAACAATTTTGCCAATTTATGGAGATATATGGCTTTCATCAGATTATTGAAGAACCTACTAGAGTCACAGATACTTCGGCTTCATTGATAGATTTAATTGTCACATTAAATAAAACAATGATCACCGAAAGTGGAGTTGTCAAAATTCACGATATTGCTGATCATGACTTGACTTATTGTAAGCTTCTAGTTGATTCTCAAAAACTTGTTAGATTTATTACCTATCGCACACTAAATAACATTGACCACCATATTTTCTTAAATGATTTATATTCTCTTCAATTAGATCAACTTTTGTATTTAGTAAATATTGATGATAAGGTTTCATTTCTTAATGATTCTTTATTATTTTTGTTTGATATTCATGCACCCCTAAAAACCTCTCGGATAACTAGAAAACCTGCTCCATGGCTAACGCAAACAATTAAGGCAATGATGTTGGATAGAGACCATGCTTATAAGATGTTTAAAACTACTAAGGAAAATAGTGATTATAATACTTATAAACATTACCGTAATATGGTCAACTCTGCAATTGTACGTGAAAAAAAAGCTTACCTAAATAATTCGATCGGCAAAGATCCTAAATTTCTATGGAAACATCTGAAAAAATCTGAAGTTACAAAGCCTAAGATACGTAATGTACCTTCTTTTTTGAAAAATATTGAGGTTGCTAATTCCTTCTTAAACAACTCAGCCAGCAGTGTTGCCGATCCTAATCTGGTCTCATGGTACACTAAAAACTCACATCCCAATGTAAAAAATAAATTCAGGTTTTCTCTTGTTGATACTCCTGATGTCTCTAAGTTACTATTCAAAATTAAAACCAATGCAGTTGGATCGGATGGTCTTAGTGCGACAATGATTAAAATGTGCTCTCCAGTTATTATCCCGTATATTACACATATCATAAACTGTTGTCTAGAACAAAGCGTTTTTCCACAGTCTTGGAAGTTATCAACTGTTATTTTATTACCAAAAAAAGAAAATCCCGTAAACCTGAAAGATCTAAGACCAATTAGCATCCTACCCGTGTTATCAAAAATTTTAGAATCTATTATGAAAGAACAACTGACAAATTTTGTAGAGGCTAATAACATCCTGCCCACAAATCAATCAGGGTTTCGAACAAATTACAGCTGCTCTACAGCTTTACTGAATGTCACCGATGATATTATCAATGCAACCGATAGAGGATTACTCTCTTGTCTAATCCTTATTGACTACAGTAAAGCATTTGACACAATAAATCATAATGTCTTATTAGCAAAAATGAAATTCATTGGTTTAGAGTCAAATGCAGTAAAACTTTTAAGTAGTTATATCTACGGCCGCCAACAACTGGTTAAAATTGACAATATTACTTCTGATGTATCAGATATGAATGCCGGTGTTCCTCAAGGATCAATTTTAAGTCCACTGTTATTCTCGATTTACACGTCATTTATCCCTGATACATTAAAATTTTGTACATGCAACTTATATGCAGATGATACCCAGCTACTATATTCATTTCCCTTTAAGGATATAAGGACAGCAAATCTAAATGTAAACCTTGACTTAACTAATATCTTAACAGCTTCCCGACAACACTCCTTACTGATTAATCCTAGTAAAACTTCAGCTATACTGTTTGGTCCAAAGAAAATACTCATCGCTGCCAAACGTGTCATTTCACTGAAATTAGATAATATAGCGATACCGTTTGTAGAGTCGGTGCGTAACTTAGGCTTAGTTATCGACTCTGATTTGCGGTTTAAATCTCATGTCAGTAAATGTATTTCTAGAGCTTACAATAATTTAAGAATGATATATGCAAATAGAAAAATTTTAAGTAGAAACACCAAACGACTTCTCTGTGACACTCTGGTACTGAGCCAATTCAACTTCTCTGATGTGGTTTATAGTGCTTGTTTGGATAAGATAACGATAAATCGTATACAAAAAGTTCAAAATTCTTGTATACGGCTTATTCTAGGAATAAGAAAATATGATCATATTTCAGGTAAAGGCACTGAACTGAACTGGTTGAACATGGCTAACCGAAGAATCCTTCACTCTTGTTTGCTCTACTATAAGATAATTAATCTTCGTAAACCATCTTATTTATATCGCAGAATTGTGTATCGGACTGACGTTCACAACGTTAATGTTAGGTTCCGGGGACTTATATCGCCACCAAAGCACAAGTCTGCTATTTATACGAGATGTTTTACCTACAACATTTATAAATTATATAATAAAATTCCCCAGCACCTAAAACACTTAAAAATTAACACTTTCAGGTTTCACTTGCGTTCTATGTTGCTACTAGGTGAGCTTTAAAATTGAAATTAACTCGGAATTAGTGATGTCTAAATATGTTTGTATCTAACCTCTCACATGTTGCAATTATATTTAAGTTTAATTTTTAGTAGGTTAAGTGGAAGATCAGTAACAGGTTAAGCTGACTGAACTTCGCCTACACTTATAATAATATATATCTTTTGTATTTTTTTTTTCTTTCGGTTAAATAAAGACATTTATTATTATTATTATTACAGGGAGATTTTCTTTTAAGTATACATATCCCAATTACAGCATATATACTTAAATCTTCGGATATTCGTAGTTAATTAAAAGGATTCAATTTGAAGCTTTAAATGAGGGTTTTCCACTCCCAGGCTAAGCATGAAGTAAAATTTCAAGTTTAGAAAAGCCCCGTGAACATTTGTTGAGGGTCGCGCAGCGACCCGAGACAAATTTTCTGGGCTTTTCTAAACTCGAAATTTTACTTCATGCGCCACGCGTATAAAACAGTAAAATATTGTGAAATTTATGTATATTAGAACTTCACCTGAAATCAGTGTTTTATACGCGTGACGCATGAAGTAAAATTTCGAGTTTAGAAAAGCCCAGAAAATTTGTCTCGGGTCGCTGCGCGACCCTCGACAAATTTTCACGCTATATATGTACAGGGAGATTTTCTTTCAAGTATACATATCCCAATTACAGCATATATACTTAAATCTTCGGATATTCGTAGTTAATTAAAAGGATTCAATTTGAAGCTTTAAATGAGGGTTTTCCACTCCCAGGCTAAGCATGAAGTAAAATTTCGAGTTTAGAAAAGCCCCGTGAAAATTTGTCGAGGGTCGCGCAGCGACCCGAGACAAATTTTCTGGGCTTTTCTAAACTCGAAATTTTACTTCATGCGCCACGCGTATAAAACAGTAAAATATTGTGAAATTTATGTATATTAGAACTTCACCTGAAATCAGTGTTTTATACGCGTGACGCATGAAGTAAAATTTCGAGTTTAGAAAAGCCCAGAAAATTTGTCTGGGGTCGCTGCGCGACCCTCGACAAATTTTCACGGGGCTTTTCTAAACTCGAAATTTTACTTCATGCTTAGCCTGGGAGTGGAAAACACTCATTTAAAGCTTCAAATTGAATCCTTTTAATAAACTACGAATATCCGAAGATTTAAGTATATATACTCTAATTGGGATATGTATACTTAAAAGAAAATCTCCCAGTATATATATATATATATATATATAGCTTTTAATGATAGGAGTGGAAACACTTGTTAGAAGCTTCAAATTAAACGCAATTCTAAAAACAAGGAGCAACACAAAACCATACAGTTGAAGCAGCCTTTAAAAGGCTTATTATAAATCGAAAAATGTGCACTTGAAAGAAAAATTCTCTGTGTGTTTATCAATTCAATGCAACGTTTACAATTCGATTAATGCATAAATTGAAAGTGGGGGCATCAGTATAAAAGATAAGATTCAATTCGTCAAAAAACTTTTTGGGCAAAATCAATAAGGAAGTAGTTTCTTTGCGTTTGCAGTGGGCACAATTTCGTTACGTGTCATTCGGTGCCTGTTGTATTATTTCATCCCTCAGCAATTTTATGTAAATTATCCCTGTATTCTAGGGCCACGCGAGCCCGTATATTACTGTCGGAAAATTTGGGCAAACGGAGGCAGGCACCAAACAATTTCCTCAACTATCGATTAGCTCAAATAAATAACCCGCATTGCCTAATCAATTATACTTAAAATTCATGAGCCCTTTTAAAAACCCACACTGAAATAATTAAAGTCAAGTTATTATTGAGCTTAATTTAAAGTCAGTAAACTTGTATACCTGCATTGACACTAATCACTTCTTTAATAACCAAACACTAAAGATTTTATACACAGGCAATAAAGGACATCATCTCAACTATCGTGAAGGACTGGAAATCCAAAAAGCAGTAAAACAGGGAAAACCTATAGTTAATGACATCCAGGATCTGTGGAGCTCACCCATCATGACAGCCCTTATTGCCTAACCATAAAATTTAAATTAACCTCTCTTGTATATAATGTTTATAAAAATGTAATTTCCTGTACTCCTTGAGAATGACTTAAAGTCGAAACTAGTTTGAATAAAAAACCAAAATATTAGTGACACTTAACCAAGTGTTTTCTTTATGAAATCATTGTACACTTTTATATAAATAAAACAATTTAAACACTTTCAAATATATATTGTGCATTCGCTACAATTGTTTCGCCATACTGTGGCTTCTTCAACCGAAGAAATGATGATGAGAAATGATAATTTCTTCGCCTGAAGAAGCCACAGTGTGGCGAAACTATTGTAGCGAATGCACAATATATATTTGAAAGTGTTTAAATTGTTTTATTTATATAAAAGTGTACAATGATTTAATAAAGAAAACACTTGGTTAAGTGTCACTAATATTATAGTGTTTAAATTGTTTTATTTATATAAAAGTGAAGATGAACTTTCAACATTTATCAGCCTTATCAATCAATTTAAACACCTGTCATGATGGGTGAGCTCCACAGATCCTGGATGTCAATTACTATTGGTTTTCCCTGTTTTGATAATTTCTTCGCCTGAAGAAGCCACAGTGTGGCGAAACAATTGTAGCGAATGCACAATACACAGGGTGACATAGAAATAAGTACATTGCATAGTGCCACACAATGGAGAAAACTAAAATAAGAAAAACAGTTCCTATGAACATGGGTCCGCAAGGCCTTCGATTAAAAGATACGGGGTGTTGATTTTTAATTTCTTTTATTTATTTGCAAAAACAATGATAAATAACAATTAAATAATGTGTCATAATGATACTTGTCAAACTAATGTAATAATTGAGGTATTTTGTGTTCGTGATTAAGTTTTTCATTGGTTTTCTCACTGATTATTCAAAATTGCTTTCAGAAATGGTTCGCTACACTTTTGAAGAATACAGGGACATGATTATGTGTTACGGCGAAGCTAGATCAAATTCTTACGAAGCTCAACGTATCTATCGAGAAAGATATCCTTTAAGACAAGTTCCTAATGTTCGAACATTTATTGATGTGCATAGGCGTTTGGGAGAAGATGGCTGTTTTAGAAAACCAAAATTGAATAGTGGGGTTTCCAGAACTCGTCGCACTGTGCGAAACGAAGAAACTGTTTTACGAATGGTAGAAAATAATCCGAGAACAAGCACCAGAAAAATAAGTTCAGCGGTGCGAAACCTTAACCGTGAATCAGTTAGACACATTGTCAAGGAACAACTTCTTCGCCCATATCATTTACAAAAAATTCATGCACTATTGGAACATGACTTTTTTCCTCGTGTACAATTTTGCGAATGATTACAAAACCAAAGACAAAACATTATTTCATCAATTTTGTTTACTAACGAAGCTGGTTTTAGTCGTGATGGTATTCTGAACCTACATAACTTGCACCATTGGAGTGATGAAAATCCTCATCAAACTATAATTCGAAGTCACCAATATGGGTTTTCTATTAATGTGTGGGCAGGTATAATTGACAATTACTTAATTGGCCCATTCCGATTGCCCAATCGATTGACAGGTGCACTGTATCGAAATTTCTTGGAGAATAATTTAAACACATTATCAGAGAATGTCCCATTGGCCATTATTGGAAGAATGTATTACATGCATGATGGGGCGCCAGCTCACTTTTCTCGAGTGGCAAGGGACTATTTGGACAGGAAATTTGGAAATACGTGGATTGGTCGAGGGGGGCCTGTACCATGGCCAGCTCGTAGTCCCGACCTTAATCCCCTCGATTTTTCATTTTGGGGATTTATGAAAAATGAAGTTTATGCTTTAGAAATACATAATGAAGATACGAATTATGGAATCGGCAGATAGATTTCGTAATAACCCAGGAATATTTCAAAGATGCCGTCAATCATTAAGAAGAAGAATGGAAAAATGTATTGAAGTACAAGGGCAACAATTTGAACATCTTCTAAAAACTTAATGTTTTGTTTTAATTAATCATATTTTTCATCATACCATTAAAATTTAATTGTTGAAGTATTTATCATTGTTTTTGCAAATAAATAAAAAAAAAATAAAATTCAACGCCCCGTATCTTTTAACCGAAGGCCTTGCGGACCCATGTTTATAGGAACTTTTTTTCTTATTTTAGTGTCCTTCCTCCATTGTGTGGCACTATGCAATGTACTTTTTTCTATGTCACCCTGTATATTTGAAAGTGTTTAAATTGTTTTATTTATATAAAAGTGAAGATGAACTTTCAACATTTATCAGCCTTATCAATCAATTTTTTTAAATCATTGTATACAAACTTTCAAGTTTACTGACTTCAAATTAAGCTAAATAATAATAAATTGTGTTGATACAAAACAACGCATATTATATTATTGAAGCTAATCAATTTCATTTCTAAACACCAATGAATTGATCATCGAATGTCGCAATTAACCAGTTACGCCATGTGTTGCATAAGTAATGATTGTGAACGTGTTCATCAATTATTGAACCGCGAATCACTCACGTTTTTCATACTGCACTTAAAACCAATCATATTGGATCCTGTGCGAAATTTATTTGCGATAAAAAATGGCCCTGTAATAAATATCAAGTTGCAGCATAAATACCGCCCGAGGCGTTGATTTATGGCGTGGATTTAAACAGCAAACTTACAGCATCTTAACCTTGCGCGCGATGCACGGTAAATATTTTATTAGGAATTACCCTATTGCGTCTCTACATTTAAAACTAAACAGTTGTTAATCCATTGATAATGGTCACTTTGTGTCCGAAATGTACATTTGGTAATTCAAATAAAAGTGTGAAGAAAGGTTATTAGTGCTTTATTAAACAGTTTTTCATTAATTTTTTTTTTTTTAATATTGATTTCTATGTTACGGTAAATGTACGTTGGTCGGCAAAAGGGAACTTACCCTGTTCTGCCTATTCGCGGGTTTCCTTTGACATCGCACGCGTGCCTCCCTTAACTTACTTTTTGATGCGATGATACGATAATAATAGCAATAACAATAACAACTGTCACTATGTAGCATGTTACAGTCCAACACACTTGATAAATTCAGGAAGCGTTGGGATGATACGGAAAGCTGTAAACTCTCGAAAGAGACATTACTGTACCCCAACGAGATTTCAGCTAAACCGTACCTACAGATGACTAGAAGGAACCTCAGACGGATAACCGCTGTTCTAACCGGACACTGCGGGCTCTATGGACACTTATACAAGATGAGAATAGTTGACTCCCCATCTTGTGAAATGGAAGACGAGACTGCGAGGCACATTCTCAACGAATGCCCGGCACTCTCGTCTACGAGAGGTTCCATACTGGGTGAAAGATGGCCGACGATGGACATTGTCACGAATTTGCCCACCTCAGTAATACTGAACTACTTAGACAAGATAGGATGGTTGAGCTGAGGATGGGTGACCCGTAGTGGGAGGCGGCACAATGGGCCTAATGAGGTCTAAGTGCAGAGCAGCAATGCGCACTCCCCTTATACCAGATACCAGAACAACGACCTGAAGACCTTCACAACAATACTCTACTCAACATTCGTAGGAATGCATTTTGTAGATGGATATCAAATAAAATAAGATAAAATCCTGATTTCATTAAATCATTTTTGTGGACGGATGAAAGATATGTTTCCAACTGTGGATTATTCCATCGCAATAATGAACATTGTTGGAGGTAGAAAGACCTCTGGTTAATAGCTCAAATTGACGATAAATATTCATTCCTTAAATTAGATGTATTATGTATTGTAATAATATTATCTTGTCAATAAAGATGTATTGTTGTGTTGAACATTACTGGTCATAAGATAATCCTTAAAAAGTGATTCTCCGATAAAATCATAATCGCTACAATTTTAATGTTTTTGTGGAATTTGTATATCATCTCTAAATTCTTCTCATCAAGCGAAATGTGTTTCATATGAAACAATATTTTCTAATTATCAAGATATTTGGAATTTACAAAAATGGCGATTTTCAGTTTTTTCTTTTTTTAGGGGCAAGGAACGGAAGTTAGGGTTATTTCTGCCCTAGCAACGCAGCCGTGTGGCTTATTGTACTTCTTCCATTTCCGTAGTTAATCAAAGAGCTCTGTTTCATTAGCTAATTCCAGCAGCTTTTCGATCATCTTTCCCTTTGGGAAGTGGGTTGAATTCCCTTGGACAAGGTGCGCTTCCCTCCAGGTAGTAAGTGCCTCGCACTCGAATAGTACATGTGAGGCGTCTTCATAGCATAGTGTGCATATTGGATTTTCTGTAAACAGTTTCATGTTATACAGATGTTTCCTTAGGATGCAGTGTCCAGTTATCATTCCTGTGACCATTCTAAAGTTGTTTCTACTGAGTCTGGGGGCCTCAGTTGCTATTTCTTGGAGGGGTTTTTTCATCAGCAGTTTACCTGCCCTGTCAGGTTTTTCCAGCGCTCGGTGTGTCTTCCCAGAGTCCACTCTCTTACGCTTGGTCTTATTGACTTTTTGAGGATCGGTAGCATCGGTTCTGGTCCAATGTAGGGTCTACGTGATCCATCTTTGCCAATTCATCGGCTTTCTCGTTGCCATCCTCCCCTGTGTGTCCCGGCGTCCACCGTAGAGTTACGGTGTTTACGGTCGCCAGTTTCGTCAGGTTTTGAATGCACTCCCATGTTAGCTTAGATTGGATCTTGTAGCTATCAAGTGCTCTTAGAGCAGCTTGGCTGTCTGTGAGGATCAAAATCTTTTGCCTCCTATATCCCCGTCGCAGGTTTTCCATAATACATTAGTTAATCGCGAAGATTTCGGCTTGATGTGCAGTTGCCATCCTCCTCAGAGACACAAAGATGTCACATTTTAGGGTTACCCCATGGATCCCAGCGCCAGCTCCACCTTCTTTGCTTGATCCGTCGGTGTACCAGATCAAGGTTCCAGGTGGAGGGTTGCGCTTCTCCTTATCCCCTTCACACTGTATTGTGAAGGGTCTATTAAGGGAGTAGCGTAGTATCATGTAATCACTTCCCATTTGCAGTAGAGGTTTGGTAATTACCTGTTCTATTCTGGAGTGGTTTCCTGTGAGGTGCCAGTTTCCAGGGTTTTCTTAATAACTGCCAAATTTTTGAATATTGTATCTTTTTCTCAATAGAATCTGAGTATGCACATAAAACTGCATACTTTAATAGAATCTCTATCATTTATTAATGATAGAAATTCTAATTATTATAAGAAAGAAACATTTGTTACGGTGAAAGTGTAAAACTGGTAAATGTGTCTATTTTCCGGTGAATGTATACATTTTCCAATTCGTTCGCTAAATGTTGATAAAATATCTATGCAAGTATAGTTATTTAGACATTTACTGGTAAATGTACACATGCAGTCAAACGTGTTAGCAAATTTACAATAAGCACACATTTTACTGCAATTTATTATAATACAAACCTGTCTACTAACCTAAGCTAGCAGTATGTTTAAAACAAGTGTTTTCCACTCCTTGTTTAAGCATGAAGTAAAATTTCGAGTTTAGAAAAGCCTGAAAATTTGGATTTGCTGGGGCGCGCGAGCGAAGCGAGTCGCGCCCCAGCAAATCCAAATTGTCAGGCTTTTCTAAACTCGAAATTTTACTTCATGCGCCACGCGTATAATACACGGATTTATTTTGTAGTTCAAAAACACACTGTTCATCAATAAAATCAAAATATTGATAGCTAAGGAAAATTTCGTATTTCAGATACTGAAGCTAAAATATAGGTGGAAAAAAATAAACAAAAGTGATTATTGACAGATTTTAAACTGTGACTTGTTTATAACTACTTTGCGTAATTATATATTGTATGTTAATTGTAATATTTTAAACTGACTTGTACATCCATTCATGTAATGGCGTAGTATGAATAAAGATTATTATTATTATTACGGTATTTTTGTTTTACCCGCAATCTACGTTTATTTATTTATTTATATATTTATTTATTTATTTATTTGGTAATAACCCAACAGACTGTAAAGTCCAATAACAGGGCTATATCATTATTACAAATTAAATACAATATAACTTATATAAATATATAACAAAAGATGCATGCAGAACAGAAATACATAAAACCATAAAGAAATAAACAATATTAAAAATTAACTCATAAACGCGTTTACCTAGAACGCTTGGTTAATGTGCATAATTTCCGAAATTGACGAGTAAACGTCAGTTGAATGATGTTTACATTTATATTAAAGTATTCTATTATTATAATTATTAAAAATTAAAATTTCCAAGGTAAGTTAGGAAATACGAAGGAATCATAATTATTTACCAGACTAAATTAAATATTTGAAAGTGTAAAAGGGATTTCCCATCTACGACAAACTTGTCTACAACAAATAAAATAAAATATATACAAATTTTGCAATTAAGTACACGTATGATGTCAACAATATTTTACGGTAATTATTTTTGCTAAAATGTGCAAAAAAATGTGCAAGTTGCTATTTTTAGAATTACATTTATACATTTAATGTTAATACATGATAACACGTGTACTTGAAATCAGTTAATTTTCGTGTTAAAAGTTGTTGGTCATATTTCGTAGCTATTCATAAATTAATTTTAAAATAAGTTATTAGTAATCGTGTTAGGTATGTTAATTTTTTAATAATGTTGGTTATTTAAATAACATTTTATTGTTTATTATATTTCTTAGTTTTGCTACAACCGAAATATGCAAATATTTTTTTTTTATATTAATGCAAAACTGTATCTGTCTGTTTGTCTGTCTGTCAGCCTGGTTATCTGCCTGTCTGTCTATCTGTCTGCCTGTCTGTGTGTTTGTCTATCTTTCTGTCTGTCTAATGTTGGTCATTTTAATAATTTTTTATTGTTTATTATATTTTGAGTTTTGTTACAACCGAAATATGCAAATATTTTTTTTTATATTAATGCAAAACTGTATCTCTCTGTTTGTCTGTCTGTCAGCCTGGTTATCTGCCTGTCTGTCTATCTGTCTGCCTGTCTGTGTGTTTGTCTATCTTTCTGTCTGTCTAATGTTGGTCATTTTAATAATTTTTTATTGTTTATTATATTTTGAGTTTTGCTACAACCGAAATATGCAAATATTTTTTTTATATTAATGCAAAACTGTATCTGTCTGTTTGTCTGTCTGTCAGCCTGGTTATCTGCCTGTCTGTCTATCTGTCTGCCTGTCTGTGTGTTTGTCTATCTTTCTGTCTGTCTAATGTTGGTCATTTTAATAATTTTTTATTGTTTATTATATTTTGAGTTTTGCTACAACCGAAATATGCAAATATTTTTTTTATATTAATGCAAAACTGTATCTGTCTGTTTGTCTGTCTGTCAGCCTGGTTATCTGCCTGTCTGTCTATCTGTCTGCCTGTCTGCGTGTTTGTCCATCTTTCTGTCTGTCTAATGTTGGTCATTTTAATAATTTTTTATTGTTTATTATATTTTGAGTTTTGCTACAACCGAAATATGCAAATATTTTTTTTATATTAATGCAAAACTGTATCTGTCTGTTTGTCTGTCTGTCAGCCTGGTTATCTGCCTGTCTGTCTATCTGTCTGCCTGTCTGTGTGTTTGTCTATCTTTCTGTCTGTCTAATGTTGGTCATTTTAATAATTTTTTATTGTTTATTATATTTTGAGTTTTGCTACAACCGAAATATGCAAATATTTTTTTTATATTAATGCAAAACTGTATCTGTCTGTTTGTCTGTCTGTCAGCCTGGTTATCTGCCTGTCTGTCTATCTGTCTGCCTGTCTGTGTGTTTGTCCATCTTTCTGTCTGTCTAATGTTGGTCATTTTAATAATTTTTTATTGTTTATTATATTTTGAGTTTTGCTACAACCGAAATATGCAAATATTTTTTTTATATTAATGCAAAACTGTATCTGTCTGTTTGTCTGTCTGTCAGCCTGGTTATCTGCCTGTCTGTCTATCTGTCTGCCTGTCTGTGTGTTTGTCTATCTTTCTGTCTGTCTAATGTTGGTCATTTTAATAATTTTTTATTGTTTATTATATTTTGAGTTTTGCTACAACCGAAATATGCAAATATTTTTTTTATATTAATGCAAAACTGTATCTGTCTGTTTGTCTGTCTGTCAGCCTGGTTATCTGCCTGTCTGTCTATCTGTCTGCCTGTCTGTGTGTTTGTCTATCTTTCTGTCTGTCTAATGTTGGTCATTTTAATAATTTTTTATTGTTTATTATATTTTGAGTTTTGCTACAACCGAAATATGCAAATATTTTTTTTATATTAATGCAAAACTGTATCTGTCTGTTTGTCTGTCTGTCAGCCTGGTTATCTGCCTGTCTGTCTATCTGTCTGCCTGTCTGTGTGTTTGTCCATCTTTCTGTCTGTCTAATGTTGGTCATTTTAATAATTTTTTATTGTTTATTATATTTTGAGTTTTGCTACAACCGAAATATGCAAATATTTTTTTTATATTAATGCAAAACTGTATCTGTCTGTTTGTCTGTCTGTCAGCCTGGTTATCTGCCTGTCTGTCTATCTGTCTGCCTGTCTGTGTGTTTGTCTATCTTTCTGTCTGTCTAATGTTGGTCATTTTAATAATTTTTTATTATTGATAATGAAGGTTTAAATTAAATTACACTTGGTTTGTTTCACAATTTTTTACTTTACTATTTACTCGACTAGTTTCGCGTTTTACAGCATTATCAGGAGTAATGATAATGCTGTAAAACGCGAAACTAGTCGAGTAAATAGTAAAGTAAAAAATTGTGAAACAAACCAAGTGTAATTTAATTTAAACCTTCATTATCAATATTTAAAAATGTTTCACCAAGTGATAAGTGAGAAAATTATTCAAGAAATTTTTTATTGTTTATTATATTTTGAGTTTTGCTACAACCGAAATATGCAAATATTTTTTTTATATTAATGCAAAACTGTATCTGTCTGTTTGTCTGTCTGTCAGCCTGGTTATCTGCCTGTCTGTCTATCTGTCTGCCTGTCTGTGTGTTTGTCTATCTTTCTGTCTGTCTAATGTTGGTCATTTTAATAATTTTTTATTGTTTATTATATTTTGAGTTTTGCTACAACCGAAATATGCAAATATTTTTTTTATATTAATGCAAAACTGTATCTGTCTGTTTGTCTGTCTGTCAGCCTGTCTGTCTATCTGTCTGCCTGTCTGTGTGTTTGTCTATCTTTCTGTCTGTCTAATGTTGGTCATTTTAATAATTTTTTATTGCTTATTATATTTTGAGTTTTGCTACAACCGAAATATGCAAATATTTTTTTTATATTAATGCAGAACTGTATCTGTCTGTTTGTCTGTCTGTCAGCCTGGTTATCTGCCTGTCTGTCTATCTGTCTGCCTGTCTGTGTGTTTGTCTATCTTTCTGTTTGTCTAATGTTGGCCATTTTAATAATTTTTTATTGTTTATTATATTTTGAGTTTTGCTACAACCGAAATATGCAAATATTTTTTTTATATTAATGCAAAACTGTATCTGTCTGTTTGTCTGTCTGTCAGCCTGGTTATCTGCCTGTCTGTCTATCTGTCTGCCTGTCTGTGTGTTTGTCTATCTTTCTGTCTGTCTAATGTTGGTCATTTTAATAATTTTTTATTGTTTATTATATTTTGAGTTTTGCTACAACCGAAATATGCAAATATTTTTTTTATATTAATGCAAAACTGTACCTGTCTGTTTGTCTGTCTGTCGGCCTGCTTATCTGTCTGTCTGTCTATCTGCCTGTCTGTCTGTGTGTTTGTCTATCTTTCTGCGTCTTTTTCTGTCTGTCTGTCTGTCTGCGTTTTTGTCTGTCGGTCTGTCTGCTTTTTGTCTGTCTGCCTGTTTATCTGTCTGTCTTCCCTTCCCTTATTCCCTTATTGTTCTGTCTTCCCTTCTTGTCTGTCTGTCTGCCCGTTTGTCGGTCTGTCTGTGCAAAAATGTTCCAATGTTCTAAAAAACAAAAGTCACTTTAATGTAATTTAAATTTGTATCCCTACCAGAGCTGGATTCGAATCATTCAGGATTCGAATCCTGGATTCGAATGCTTTTAGAGTATTCAAAAGAGGCATTCGAATGCTTTAGTTCAACTGGATTCGTGATCTGGATTCGTTACATTTTTTTAGAGGATTCGTATTCGAGTCCAAATGTCGGTGATTTATAAAAGGATTCGAATATTTATAAAAGAATTCGAATACTTACAAACGGTTTTGAATCGTCAAAAATAATTCGAATTAATTGTGAGGATTGACTTGAAAAATTCCTTTTGTGTCTTTTTAAATTTCTCGTTAAATCCCTGTTTTATACGCGTGGCGCATGAAGTAAAATTTCGAGTTTAGAAAAGCCCAGAAAATTTGTCTCGGGTCGCTGCGCGACCCTCGACAAATTTTCACGGGGCTTTTCTAAACTCGAAATTTTACTTCATGCTTAGTCTGGGAGTGGAAACCCTCGTTCGAAACTTCAAACTAAATGCTTTGATAAGAACATTAAATGACTGAAAATGTTTTTTAAGATACTGATCTAGTTCTCAAAAATGTATTTGAAGTAAAACTGACATGGTAGCCACAATCAAAAATGTTAAATTTTTCAGGCATTTCCCTGATTCAAGATATTTTTCCCTGATCTTTTAATAGAACTTTCTTCTGTGGGAAACCCCCATTTTGTTAAATTGTTTTTGTCAGTATTTAAGTTAATTTTATAAATTTGTACGTGCTTTGTAATTTGCCTACTGATTTTGACAAATTTAATAATATCATATGGCTTTTTTGTTAGTGTTTTGGTCAATTTGTATAAAATTCCATGAATTTTTGTTTTACTTTCCCGGTTTTAATGATATTCAGTGAATTTTTTATTTACGTCATTTTCAGGCATTCGTCGATTTTATAATAAGTTCAATTTGAAGTTTTAAACGGGTGTTTCCACTCCCAGGCTAAGCATGAAGTAAAATTTCGAGTTTAGAAAAGCCCCGTGAAAATTTGTCAAGGGTCGCGCAGCGACCCGAGACAAATTTTCGGGCTTTTCTAAACTCGAAATTTTACTTCATGCGCCACGCGCACAAAACACTGATTTGAAGTGAAATTCAAAAACACACAAATACATCTTAAATCAGAGTAACAGGGAATCAGATATTAAGTCTGTTATCAACGATGTTCAGTGTTAATAATGAATAATTAGGTTTTCGAATTCAAATTGTTTTGAATTTGAATTTATCTTGTTTGAATATTTTTGTTAAAACAACTGGAAACGATATTTATATATTAATGGTTGCAAAAAAATAATATAATCAAATTTATTCTTAAAGGATTTGTATTCGTGATTCGAAAAAACAGGATTCGAATCTTTGATTCGAATCATATTTATCTCATACTAATCCTTTATTCGAGTATTCGTGATTCGAATCATATTAGGTGATTCGGATTCGTGATTCGAATCCTTTTTACGAGGATTCGTCCCAGCTCTGATTCCTACTTTATTTTTAAATTTTGTTACAACCGAAATTTCAATTATTTGCCTGTCTGTGTGTCTGTCTGTCTGTCTGTTCTGTCTATCTGTCTGTGTGTCTGTTCTGTCTATCTGTCTGTCTATTTTGTCTGTCTGTCTGTTTGCCTGTTTGTCTGTTTGTCTGTTTGCCTGTTTGTCTGTTTGTCTGTTTTTCTGTTGGTCTGTCTGTTTGTCTGTTTGTCTGTTTGTCTCTTTGTCTCTTTGTCTGTTTGTCTGTTTGTCTGTTTGTCTGTTTGTCTGTTTGTCTGTTTGTCTGTTTGTCTGTTTGTCTGTTTGTCTGTTTGTCTGTTTGTCTGTTTGTCTGTTTGTCTGTTTGTCTGTTTGTCTGTTTGTCTGTTTGTCTGTTTGTCTGTTTGTCTGTTTGTCTGTTTGTCTGTTTGTCTGTTTGTCTGTTTGTCTGTTTGTCTGTTTGTCTGTTTGTCTGTTTGTCTGTTTGTCTGTTTGTCTGTTTGTCTGTTTGTCTGTTTGTCTGTTTGTCTGTTTGTCTGTTTGTCTGTTTGTCTGTTTGTCTGTTTGTCTGTTTGTCTGTTTGTCTGTTTGTCTGTTTGTCTGTTTGTCTGTTTGTCTGTTTGTCTGTTTGTCTGTTTGTCTGTTTGTCTGTACAAAAATGTTTCAATGTTCTACAAAACAAAATTCATTTTCATGTAATTCTATAGAGTAAGATTTTGTGAGCTTTAATAATACGGATTTTGTGTAATTATGAATAATATCTTAATTTATTTTTATACTTCCTTAGTTAATAATAAGTAATGTAATTAAATTTTTACATCAGATTATTCGGGTGTATTATTTTTGTGTCATAAATAATAATGTTAATTAATAACTTAATGTTATAAATCAACCTTGCGATAAGCTCACTAATTGCGCATAATAAGACCAAATTACATGAAGTATTTATCATTTTATGGAGTCTGGTCAAGATAATTTAAAAAATATGACCTATTGAAAGTGGACAAACATTTGTATTTACTAATTTCGGTATTTAATAACAATGCAATTTAATTTATAATAACTTATTCAAGGGCTTCTTTAACTGTAATTTTTTACGAAAATGTTATTCGTGAAAATGCAAACAATGTCTTAATTAATAAGACAACTTAAGACGATAAATATCCATTGAAACAACTACTTCCCGAGCAAATACACCTCCGGACATTGAATTATAAAATGAAATATTTAAAACCTTATTTAATTTGATTTGTTACAACGCTCTATTAAAGTATTTTTAAAGTGTGCAAACTATAAGAAGCGTAAGCTTAGTTTCTCGAATTCAAATAGTTTTGAATTTGAATTTATCTCGTAATTTTTTGTTCTCTTTTTTTAAGCATTTAATTTGAAGCTTCTAGCGCGTGTTTCCACTCCCAGATTAAGCATGAAGTAAAATTTCGAGTTTAGAAAAGCCTGAAAATACGCGCTACGCGACCAAACCAAATTTTCTGTAGACAGACAAGATGGGAAGACAGACAGACAAGAAGGGAAGACATACAACAAGAAGGGAAAACAGATAGACAAACAGGCAGACAGACAAAAAGGGTGTTGATTCGATCAGGTATACATGGGGATTTAACATGTAAAACCACATTTATGCATTTTCCTGCTTCCCGGGTCATTTTAGAGGAAAAATACAAAAGTAAACTAAATTAAGAAAACAATCCTACGTATTCTTATACATGGTGTTGATTCGATCAGGTATACATGGGGTTTTAACATGTAAAATCACATTTATATATTTTCCTGCTTCCAGGATCATTGAAGGGGAAAAGTAGAAGAGTAAAGAAAAAATAAGAAAATAAACCCGTTTATTTTGGTCGCTATTTGTACAGTTCATATATATCCAGTTAGCCAGTCTCTGTATATAAAATTTGGTAACAGCGTTTGGAGGCTGCATCCAGAATCGAGACCGGTGATTGGTGTATATAGTCGTCTGTCTTACTCGTACCCCACATCCTGACCATAGTCTCTCCTTTTCTACTCGATTTCCAGTTCTCTCATAAGCATTGGCTTCCCTTGCTATTTGATTAAAATCCGACGTCGTTTACTATTTTTTATCCAATTTTGAAAATCACGAAAATTTAAAATAAATAGCCTCATAAACACTCGTCTTCATTCATTATTTTTGACATGGAGGCGCTAGAATCGTGGAAGGGGCATCAAATGAAAGCTACGGATGCGGCGTTAATGATTTTAGGCATAAAAGTCAAGTATTAAACCTCTAAATAGCCATAATCACGTGCTGTAAATACCGATAAATTTTCGTACATCTCAAAAATTGGTTAATAATAGTAAACGACATCGGATTTTAACCAAATAGCAAGGGAAGCCAATGCTTATGGGAGAACTGGAAATCGAGTAGAAAAGGAGAGACTATGGTCAGGATGTGGGGTACGAGTAAGACAGACGACTATATACACCAATCACCGGTCTCGATTCTGGATGCAGCCTCCAAACGCTGTTACCAAATTTTATATACAGAGACTGGCTAACTGGATATATATGAACTGTACAAATAGCGACCAAAATGAACGGGTTTATTTTCTTATTTTTTCTTTACTCTTCTACTTTTACCCTTCAATGATCCTGGAAGCAGGAAAATATATAAATGTGATTTTACATGTTAAAACCCCATGTATACCTGATCGAATCAACACCATGTATAAGAATGTCTGCAAATTTTATTAAAACATTTATAAAATTACAATGTTCATCTAAAAATCGCGATTTCTACGAGGTTTTTTTTTATATATATATTCTCAAAAGAAATCACAGACTTTCCCATCGATGTCAAAAACAATCCGAATTCGAATTAAAGTTTCGTGAAAATCGCGAATTAAAACAAATCCGAATTCGAATTAAAATTTCTTGAAAAAATCCAAATTCGAATTTAAATTTCTTGAAAATCGCCATTCAATATATTCATATATTCATATATTTTAAGAAAATAAATCGCTAAACAAGTTTAATGAAAACCTATTTAGTTCTAAATGAGGCAAGGTTTATCCATTTTTTTGTTCTACTAACATTATTTTTTTAAATATGGATTAATCCTGTTTTACCCCAAAGTTTTAATGACAAGTTTTTTTTTGTTTGTTTAAGAAAAAAGAAATAAATTACTAAACTAAAATACGTCTAAAATATTTATCTTTCAATTTATACCGGAGGGATGTAAATAAATGGAATTTCCTAAATTTCTCATTAAAATTATTAGTAATTTCATATTATAATTGTGAATAGATGACAATTGTGTTTAATTGAATTTATTTAAATGCAATTGTGTGTTTATTTTCAATTGAAACCATTTCAACATAATATTCGAAATAAATGTCCAACATTACAATAATTTTTATTACACACCACATTAACAATACATCGAGATTATTGTGCAGGTGAGCAATTATTCCTCTCTCCTTTTGTTAACAAATATATATCAGCAAACGACCGAACGTTTCGGCGCACAATGCTAAACAATGGCCGCGGTATTTCTTCTTTTCGACATTTTGATTTCGAACAATGTATTGCGCAACGACGGGCCTAAAAATATATATATCAACCTTTCCTCCTCAACGGACCGCCTTAATTTATTAGTACACGTGATTTCCCATTATTCTGCGGGGGCTTTTCAATAACGGTCACGTTTTCCGAGCGGGAAAAGACGAAACAAACAGTAATTACGTTCCGCTTGCGTCACTAGTTTTCCCACCGAGGAAATTACAATCCTCCATTGTGCCGTTTGCGGTAACCTGATTTGTTGCAGGTGTCCCCATGTGAAAGCTATATATTCTAGTTTCAATTAAAAATGCTTTATCCATCCCTTTTTAATCTTCTATATTTATATAAAAAATAATTATCTTTATTATTATTGAATTACAGGAATGATGGTAATTAAAAATGCTTTATTTATCCCTTTTTAATCTCCTATATTTATATAAAAAAAATGATTATCTTTATTATTATTAAATTATCGCAATGATGGTAATTAAAAATGTTTTATTTATCTCCTGTTAACTCTTATATTTATTTTAAAAAAAAAATATTTTTAATTATTGACCTTCCTACCACTGCGTGGTGTAAGGCAAAATATACATATACAGAGAGTTTTATGTAACACCAAACATTTTCATAACGAGAATTTTTCTTTTAAGTATACATAAGCATACGTTGTACATTTGCCGACGCTCGGTTTGTTAAAATAATTTAATTTGAAGCTTTAAACGAGTGTTTTCCACTCCCAGACTAAGCATGAAGTAAAATTTCGAGTTTAGAAAAGCCTGAAAATTTGGTTTGGTCGCGTAGCGCGAAGCGCGGAGCGGCCAAACCAAATTTTCAGGCTTTTCTAAACTCGAAATTTTACTTCATGCGCCACCGGCACCGGTACGAAACACTGATGCAACGTAAAGTTTAGCGGTGTGTTTTAAACTTCGTAATATGTCAGTGTTTTGTATCGGTGGCGCATGAAGTAAAATTTCGAGTTTAGAAAAGCCTGAAAATTTGGTTTGGCCGCTCCGCGCTTCGCGCTACGCGACCAAACCAAATTTTCAGGCTTTTCTAAACTCGAAATTTTACTTCATGCTTAGTCTGGGAGTGGAACACAGTTATTTCAAGTTTCAAATTGATTTTTTTTAACAACGAGTATCTAAAGATTTACGACATATACGGTGTAATTGGGACATGTATACTTGAAAGAAAATCTTCCTATGTGTACAAGTTAAGGCATTAATTGCGATTGATGGGCTACAATGTTTAATGGTCATGTAGGCAACCCAATTTACACATAACTTCAAAAATAAAGGTGTCAAATTGTATTGGATGAACATGTTCGGTGTCAAATAAAACTTACTGTATATATATATACAATATACACCTATATATACAATACATTTTGTATTTATATTATTTGTTGTCCAGTAGAGTACAAACTTCTCCAGTTTGTCCTGTCTTGCGTAAGGTTTTTAATTCCTTTCCATTTTATGCCCTTTTTTACAGCTCCTTCTCTGAATCCATCTATCCACGTTGTTCTTGATCTTCCTCCGCAGTTTTTCCCTAAAGCTCGTGTTTCGAATATTATTTTGTTTTTTCTACAGTCTTTCATACGGCACACATGACCAAACCATCTCAACTGGCCCTCTATTATTTTTTCGTTAATATCGTCGATATTTAAGATATGTCTGTATGTTTCATTTCTTATTCTGTCTCTTTTTGTCTTATTTTCGATCTTTCTAAGAAATCTCATTTCCATTGCAGTTATTCTTCGTTGTTGTTTCTTTGTAATGGTCCATGTTTCACTGCTATACATTATAGTAGGTCTAACCACTTTTTGCAATATTACTGTTTTTATTGTCTGGGATTTCTATATTTCCAAAAAAGGAATTTTTTGTCATGTTGAAAAGTTTCCTTGCTTTTCCCAGTTTGTCGTTTATTGTTCCGTTTTTGTTAATTGTTGTCCCAATATATTTGTATTTGTCTATTTGTTGAATCGGTGTTCCATCAACTTTTATTAAGTGCATTTGGTTTTGTCTGGATATTATCATTGATTTTGTTTTCTCCGTATTTACTTTCATATTTATTTTTCCAAGTTCTTTTACCACAATATCGATGTTGTGTTGTAAGTCCCTTTTTGATTCTGCTAATATGGCCATATCATAAGCGAACATTAGTGATCCTATTTCTGTTTGTTTCATTTTCCAGTTTTCTACTTTTATTGGCCTTATATTTTTCTTTATTTTCTTTATGGCGCCATCCGAAACCAGTGAGAATAAAAGAGGGCTTAAGATACATCCTTGCTTAACTCCGGTCTTAGTGCAGAATTCCTTGGATTCTTTGTTGTTCGTCCTTACAATGTATTTGTTATATTTATACATCGCTTTTATAATTTTTATTATTCTGTTGCTTATCCCTCTTTTTTCCAGCTCAGTCCATATGTCATATCTTCTGATTTTGTCAAATGCCTTTTCTAGGTCTATTAAGCATATGTGCATTTCTCGATGTTTATTTATGTATTTTTCACTTAGTTGTCTTAAGATGAATATTGCATCGTTTGTACTTCTTCCTCTTCTGAATCCGTATTGCGTGTCCTCTATGGTTTCCTCTACTTGGTCTCTTATTCTTTCTTCAAGTATCCTTGTTAGAACCTTTGCTGGAACACTTATAAGGGTGATACCTCGGTAATTTGAACATTCCCTCTTATCTCCTTTCTTGTGTAGAGGTAATATTATTCCCTTGTTCCATTCTTTTGGTATGTGTAAGCTGTTCATTATGTCGTTTAGTAGTTCAGTAAGAAATGTTGTTCCTTCTTCTCCCATGTATTTTATCATCTCTGGTGTTATGTCATCAATTCCTGGTGCTTTTCCACATTTCAATTTTTTAAACGCCTCCCTTACTTCTTCAATTCGTATCTCCTCCCTTCTTTCTGGGGCACTATGTAGTTGGTGTAAATCATTTTGGTCTTCAAGATCCTCTGTAAATTCTGCTTCATTTTCCGTCATTTCCTCAAAATATTGTCTCCATCTTTCCATTATTGCTTACTCTTCTGTTAGTATAGTTCCCATTTTGTCTTTTATATTCATCATATTATTTCAGTTGCTTTAGAGTTCCATAAAATAGTTTTTAATTCTCTCTGTAGTTCTCCGTCATTTCCTAGATCCCCTGTAAATTCTGCTTCATTTTCCGTAATTTCCTCAAAGTATTGTCTCCATCTTTCCATTATTGCTTCCTCTTCTGTTAGTATAGTTCCCATTTTGTCTTTTATTATCAATCATATTATGTTCCTTCTTTTGTTTCAATTGCTTTAGAGTTCCATAAAATAGTTTTTGATTCTCTCTGTAGTTCTCCGTCATTTCCTTTCCAAATGTTGCCCATGATTCTTGTTTGGCTTTTTTCACTTCTAATTTTACCTCTTTTCTAGTTTCTTTATACTTTTCGTAATCGTCCCTAGTTTTGGTAATTAGATAGATTTTCCATTTTTCTTTCTTTTTCTTAATTTTATCTCTTAGTTCGTTTGACCACCACTCTAACTTTTTTGTTTCTTTGTTCGTAATTTTTGTTGTTCCGCAGGTTTCTTTCGCAGCTTCAATTAAGAATTTCTTTAAGTTTACCCATTTTTCTTCAACTTTCGTATTTTTGATTTTTCTATGAAATTTATCTTTTGGTATTTCTTGGTACTTCTTGGATGCGCTGTGTCTTTCAGTTTGTATGCTCTTATTTTCTCTTTTATTATTTTTCTTCTTGTATCTATTTGTTTCTTTCTATTTGTCTTATGTCCATCTTTAATAAATAGTGGTCGCTGCCTATTTCTGCCTCCCTAGTGACTTTTATATTTTTAATTATGTGCTAGTTGTTTTTGTTGACTAGAAAATAATCTATTATTGATTTCTCCTTTCTTCTAGGCTCCTCTCTTGTAAATTTATGTATATTTTTGTGTTTGAATTTTGTGTTTACTATTACTAGGTTGTTCTCAATACTAAGTTCTATTATCTTCTCTCCGTTGTTGTTTGTGACATCTTCTCCTTCTTTACTCATTACTTCTTCTATACCTGTATTTATGTTGCCCATACGCCCATTTAGATTTTCCTTAATTAGTACATTTTGTTGCCCTACGTCAATTTCGTTTAGTAAGTTTTCAAAAAATCTATCTTTGTCTTCTTTTTTTGTGTCTTCGTTTCCCCATAAGCCACGATTAATGTCCATGTTTCTATTTCTTCTATCTCCATTTCTACCGACAATATTCTTTCGTTAACGTATTTTTCCCTTTTTATGTCCTTAATTCTATTTGGAGCTATTATTAGTCCTACTCCACTCTTTGCTCTTTCTGTATCGTCGATTCCTGACCAAAACATCCAATATCCTTTGTGTATTTTTGCCATGCCTTTTCCTTCCTTTTTTGTTTCTGTTATGCCCATGACCTCAACATTATGTTTTATCATCTCTTTTATCAATTCTTCCTCCTTCCCCACAATACTTCGAATGTTCCAAGTACCTAATCTCCTTTCTATATAAATTTTTAATTGTAGACTCATCCATCACTTGGTGATACATTTTTTAAAACACTGGATTTAAACTTTGTTTAAAAAATGTATAAAAAGACACTTGGTTATTGTTTCACTATTTGTTTTTATTTTTTTAAAACTGACTAGTTTCGGTCAGACGACCATTTTCAAAGTTATTACAAGAATGATGTTACAAGAGGAGCGGTGTGCGTTTTATACCTAAAGGGGATTAAATCATTACCTAATTGTTGGGGCGTAAAGAGACAAACATATCCAGCAGCGGGGTGTTAAATGTTTCTAAGTTGTCATTAGTAACGAGCGATCCTTTTTCTATTAAATTCTTAATGTAAAAAGTTTCCCAATAATTAAGCTATTTACATTTGGTGATTATTTTCAAAGGTTTGAATTTAGAAGGATCGTAAAAGTGGCCCTCATCTATGCAATGTTTTGCAAAGCCCGTCTTTGGCTGATTATCTAATATGGATTTTTTATGTTCCTTTAGACGGGTGTTGAAATTTCTGCCAGTTTGGCCAATATATATTGCTTCGCAGTCGTTACATTGTATTTGATAGACGCCACTCCTTCGATCCTTTTCGGTTTTGTCTTTATTATTCATCAACAGTTTGCCTAAATTGATTTATTAACGCAAATTGTATTTATATCTATGTTGTTTAAAATGTTAACAATAGAGCTGGATTTTTGATTTACATAATTAAGGGCGACATAAGATTTGGGTTTTGATTGATCTAGACCTGCATAGATTAATATCAACAAAGAACGTTTTCGTTTTTTATTTACCATTGTATCAATTACATTTTCGTTATAACCATTATTACTGGCTATGGTTTTCTCTCTCAGCATATCTCTTTCAGCATATCTTTCATCTCGTCCATCTATATTATTTCGCCGTGTCTTGGATTTTCCGCGGTTATGTTTTCACTTGCCACTCTTTTCGTTTCCCGTTGTTTCATAGAATTCCTTTGTTCTGGAGATCTAAGTACTTTTTTGCTGCTCCTTTCTATATATTCATATTTGTTTATGTTTATTTTTTTTTTGTTTCTTTTTTGCGTCTTCATTTTCATTTTGTTGTTTCATTCGCGTGTCCTTATTTCTCGAATTTGTGGTAGGTTATTTAATATTACTTTTTTGTTCTTCTATTTTGTTCTTTCTCTATTAGTCCGTTTTCTTTTAGGTTCCAGATGTATTCTTTGCCATTTATTATCAGTTTTTTTATATCCTACACTTGTTTTCATTCCCTTTTCCCTTTGTTCCTTCGCGATATTTCGTATTTCTCTTTGTATTCTTCTTTCTTTCATTGTCATATCGTTGTCAATAAATATCTTGGTGTTTTTCAACTTCTCACCCTTTGCTGTCATGATTTCCTCTTTTTTTTTGTCTCGTTTCAATATCCGCTACCACCATTTCTGATTTTTCTCCTTTGTTGATTATGTATGCTGTATTTAATTTTGCTTCTATCTCTAGTTTGTTTGTTAGAAACTCTTCCAGTTCTTCTTTTACATTTTCATTTTATTTACTGCATATCCTTTCACGATTATTTTGTTTTTTCTCTCTCTTCCTTTTCAAATTTTCTCTCTAATTTTTCTAATCTATCTTGCATTTCAGTTTTTTTTTTTGTTCCCATTTGACCTCTTTTGCGCGTATTTCTTTTCTTATTTCGATTATTTCTTCTTTTAGTTCTTGTGTGTTTTTCCTTATTTCCTGTAAAATCTCTTTCAGCATATCTTTCATCTCGTCCATCTCTATTATTTCGCTGTGTCTTGGATTTTCCGCGGTTAAGTTTTCACTTACCCCTCTTTTCGTTTCCCGTTGTTTCATAGAATTCCTTTGTTCTGGAGATCTACGTACTTTTTTGCTGCTCCTAAATAGGGCTTCTGGGTTATCTATATCTTGTTCGTCTCTTTCTCTTATTTTATTCATTTAGTGTGTAGAATGTTCTTACTATATTTGAATATTCAAATAATCGAATATTCGAATAATTATTTTTATTATTATTAAATCATGGCATTGATGATAAAGATAAATAAATTATATGAAAAACTGTGAGCGCTACTGGTCTCCCAGTTTTTCATAGCTACATACAAGGAATGTTCCTCTTAAGTGTACATAACCCAGCGTCCTGATAAATTTGCGGTAAATCGTTTTTATAAAGGCGTTTAATTCAACGCTTTTAACGAGTGTTTTCACTTCCAGACTAAGCATGAAGTAAAATTTCGAGTTTAGAAAAGTCTGAAAATTTGGTTTGGCGGCGTAGCGCGAAGCGCGGAGCGGCCAAACCAAATTTTCAGGCTTTTCTAAACTCGAAATTTTACTTCATGCGCCACGCGTACAAGACACTGATTTTAACTGTAGTTCAATTGCTCACATTATTTCTGTGTTTTCAGTGTTTAGTACGCGTGGCGCATGAAGTAAAATTTCGAGTTTAGAAAAGCCTGAAAATTTGGTTTGGCCGCTCCGCGAAGCGGAGCGGCCAAACCAAATTTTCAGGCTTTTCTAAACTCGAAATTTTACTTCATGCTTAGCCTGGGAGTGGAAACACTCGCTCGAAACACTTAAAAGACAAATTTCCTGTGTTTAACGTGTTTACACTTTATTCAATTATCTTCAATAAAACGCGATTATTTTTTGATTAAAAGAAAAAGCCATTTTACAAATAGTGAAATATGTTGATACAAAATATACATGCGGGATTTTCATTTGATATAAAGAGAATTTCATTTGTTACATTTGCTGAAAAACAAAAATCATATTAATAAATTTCATCATCATTTTCACTATCATTAAAAGCTATATATATATACAGGGAGATTTTCTTTTAAGTATACATACCCCAATTACTGCGTTTATACTTAAATCTCCGGATATTCGTAGTTTATTATAAGAGTTCAATTTGAAGCTTTAAGTGAGTGTTTTCCACTCCCAGGCAAAGCATGAAGTAAAATTTCGAGTTTAGAAAAGCCCCGTGAAAATTTGTCGAGGGTCGCGCAGCGACCCGAGACAAATTTTCTGGGCTTTTCTAAACTCGAAATTTTACTTCACGCGCCACTCGTATAAAGCACTAAAATATTGTGAAATTTATGTATATTAGAACTTCACCTGAAATCAATGTTTTATACGCGTGGCGCATGAAGTAAAATTTCGAGTTTAGAAAAGCCCAGAAAATTTGTCTCGGGTCGCTGCGCGACCCTCGACAAATTTTCACGGGGCTTTTCTAAACTCGAAATTTTACTTCATGCTTAGTCTGGGAGTGGAGAACACTCGTTTAAAGTTTTAACTTGAATTCTTTTAAAAAACAACGAATATTTGAAATATTACAGCGCATGCATATGTATACTTAAAACAAAAATTCTCTGTATATATATCAGCGGCGGCTTGCAACCTAACTTCAGGGTAGGCAAGAGACCCAAGGTAATATGTATCTGTTATTGAAAGGTGACTTTATTGTACAATTCCTTATATTTATAAAGCGCGATCCCAACCTCAAATTTTGTTTGCCTTGACGCTGTGGTCTACCCTGAATTTAGGCGGCGAGCTGTCGCTGATATATATATATATATATATATATATATATATATATATATATATATATATATATATTTATTGCAATTGAAGTGTAATGATAAACGCACATATCAAGATTATCAAAACATTCGGTTTTCCCCACAGTGTGTAAAATTTTCCACGTCGTCCGTGTAATTTCAATATTATCTGGAAACAGCATCTTAATTTTGTGGCTTCGATTTGCAAATTGCATTATTTACAATTCTGTTAAATCATACGTACGTACGTATTTTTCAGTAAACAACTTGATTATAGGTATTAGTACGTTTCAATAAAATTACGTTCTAATGGCGTTTTAATTTCCAAAAAATGTGCTTTAATTAAACATCCAGAGACGTCAATTTATTTGTAATTAAACGCTTTGCACGACACCTAATTATTATTACATTTAACAATAACAAACTCGAATGTAGGTGATGATATAAACAATGACGGTTTTCAACATACTTAATTAGCAAAAAAAAGTAGGACTTTACCTCAAATCAAGTACAAATTTCACATATTTTATCAGCACATTATACACACTTAAATAGGTAATACATTATTAATGGTGGCTGAAATGTACATTTAGAGCCAGTTGCGCCATAAAAGTTGAATCTGAGTTCAAGCGGAAGTCGAGTTCAAGATGACAGTTCTCATTGCTCTAATGTCACTTTGAACTAGAGTTCAGAGTTGAAACAGTTCAAAGTGTTTGATGCTGGCTCTTAGAATAGTGAAAAGATTTAAAGTGACGAGATTCTTTTCACAATATACAACAAGTTAGTCTTACAAAGACTAAATCAAACACTCATTGAAACAACTACTTCCCGAACTAATACCCCGACGGACCTTGAATTATACAACAACTGTTTGCTGTTACATACAGTAACCTACTGCAAATGTAACAAAGAGTGAAGATAAAGAAACATTGGCTTTCAAGTGAAGTAACGATCAATTGTTTTCACACTTAAACAATTATTATTATTTAAACACGAAACGAAATTGCGCTGACTTTAACTTGAAATTTGAGCCTCGGTCAAATTTCAAGTTAAAGTCAGTGCAATTTCGCTCCGTGTTTAAATAATTGTTAAATAAAACAAATAATTAAGGGTAATTTTATCCACGGATTTCATATTTTTATGAAACAAAAGGCAGACGACTCCCGTAGAATGTGGCTTTGAACTGAAGTAAAGCTCAATTGTTTTTACGCTTAAATCAAGGCTTAAAATTAAATCAAAATAACTGCACTTAACTTTGTTTTACCACTTTAATTAACTTTTTACAGTGACTATAGTTTCGACTACAAGCTAGTCATTATCAAACTGAGTACCTAAAATACATTGTACATTGTTTTTGATAATGACTAGCTTGTAGTCGAAACTATAGTCACTGTAAAAAGTTAATTAAAGTGGTAAAACAAAGTTAAGTGTTTTAATATTATTTTATAACGATGTACCACAAAGTGAACGCCAGCCAAATCAAAGATTTCAAAATAACTGCTTTTTTGCCGAGCGAATTATCTATAATTATTTAATATTTTGAAAAATACTTTACCTAATATGAATTAGTGTTCAGTATTCATTCATTCAATCACCGATTAACTGACTCACCTATTTCCAAAAACCCCTAAATCCATTTGAAACCATGGATTTAGAGGTTTTTGGAAATAGGCGACTCAACTATATACTAACTACATTTTGTGAAAATGTAGGAATTTTATAGTTTAGAAAAAGCAGTCAATAAATTAACCGTATATACAAATAATGAATCCGGTTGATGCTGCAAACGGTACTTTAAAAACAAACTGCAAAACGGAATGTTTTGACGCAAATTCATTAGAGTTTTTGGGCTGGGCACAAGGGCAAGGTCGGCAAAATCGCGTCCGCGTGTAGAAACGTACCATTTGCAGCACAAACCGGCGGCGGTGTCGAGATGAAAGAGCGCCTACCTGTTAACAGGGCCGGAATTAGGGCGACTGCCGTCCTGCTGTGCGCTCCAAAAAAAAACTCTCCTCTTCACTAGTTTACAATACCAGCATCGTTAATCTTCGCAGGTATTTTGTACGTTCCGCTCCAGTCAATTTCTTCTTATTTAAAAACACACCAAACGCGACCTTTCCACCTTTCTTCCCATCCACACCTACGGAACCGACACACTAATATGATAACACCCGAGAACGACCGCACGTACTGCTCTGGGGCCAATGCGCATGTTGCCACTGCAAAGATCGGCGACAGCAGGAACGCGCCGCGCTCCGGCGTTTTGAAATCAGCAGGAATGTTTCCTTTGCAGTAATTATTCGATTATATAATGGCGCCATCTATGTTATAATCGCTATACTGTTGATCATAAATTAGGCAACCAAATATACAGTGTATAAGCTGATATAACTGCCTAATGCATTAACAATACCCGATTCCATACACGAAATGTTAAATTTAACATTCATGTTATTAGGATCACAGTCCAAGCGCGTTTAGTATTTGATATGTAGACTTAGATTGTAAGGGTAAACGTATACGTTGATTTTAACATTTTGCGTACGGAATCGGGGGGATTCTCATTGCAATGATCGGCAGAAATGCGCTAGCAAGATTGGTGGAGTATATATCTATCTATAAATATATACACCAATTTTGCTGCGTTTCGGCGTTTTAACATCAGCAGGGCCGGTATTCCCGAAATTGGTCAAATCTGTCATTTAGATAGAGTTTTAACATGTGAATTTGACAGTTGGCGGGCGACCGATCGTGCGAACAATTTCAGGAATACCGACCCAGGAATGATTCGTTTACAGCAGTGATGGGGAAACTACGGCACGCGGGCCAAGTCCGGCCCGCGGAAAGGTTCAATCCGGCCCGTTTAAGAGTGCCGTGGTGAGAATGTTTGAACGCGTTCATACTTCGTAATGTGACGACCCGCATAAAAACTACCTACCTACGATTAAGCATTATTCTTTGGCCCGCTACGATTGTCTGGTTATTACAATTGGCCCGTCTTAAAAAAAGTTTCCCCACCACTGGTTTACAGTAATTATTCGATCATATGGTAGCGCTATCTATGCTATAATCCGCGAACTGTTATACCAATGGGAGTATAAACTAGGCAAACAAATATACAATCAATTTGCTGATAACGGTCGCACGAAATCTGGCATTTAGATAGGGATTTAACATGTGAATTTGACAGTTAGCAGGCGACCGATCGTGCGATCAATTAGAATATTTCGTTTGCAGTAATTATTCGATTATTTAGTGGCGCCATCTATGCTATAATCCGCGAACTGTTATACCAATGGGAGTTTAAACTAGGCAAACATATATACAATCAATTTGTTGATATCGGTCTCACGAAATCTGTCATTTAGATAGAGATTTAACATATGAATTTGACAGTTAGCGGGCGACCGATCGTGCGATCAATTTCAGAAATACCGACCCAGGAATGTTTCGCTTGCAGTAATTATTAGATCATATAGTGGCGCCATCTATGCTATTATCTGCGAACTGTTATACCAATGAGAGTAAAAACTAGGCAAACAAATTTACAATCGATTTGCTGATATCGGTCGCACGAAATCTTTCATTTAGATAGAAATGCAACATGTGAATTTGACAGTTGGCGGGCGACCGATCGAGCAATCACTTTTAGGAATACCGAACCAGAAATGTTTCCTTTGCAGTAATTATTCGATCATAGCGCCGCCATCTATACTATAATCCGCGAATCGGGAGTATAAACTAGGCAAACAAATATACAATCGATTTGCTGATATAGTTGCCTAATATATCAACAAAATTTCCTCATGAAACAACAGCATTATTTGTGAGTTTAGTTATTAATAATTAGCTTTGAAAGTGATAACCATAAAGGAAAGTAATTTGAATTAGATTTATAACACGTAATTTTCATGGCCGCGGCCGTCTGAAAACTGCAACATTGTAAAATTTCCACAACTCCTAATTTTCATTTGACCCAAAAGAAACCACTGATCTGACATTGACATTTACTTTATTTGCATAAACTTTTTTCATTGACTCGAAGAGTACGCAAGTATTATTTTCATCTCACATAATATAACTAAAAGGCTAATTTTAACTTAACAGGTAGTGGTGTTGGTGATTAATGCAAGGGGTTAATTTACAATCGTAAACATGTTACGGAGAATCTTCTTTTCTGCTAAATATTCTGGCCTTAAACGATCTCTAACAAAAACCCAATTTGTCCGCACAGTTGCACCAGCATGTAAGTAGCATATTCGAGACAATTATTTGAAATGTAATAACCTATTTAACATCTTAAATTTGTTATAATAATTAGACTTTGGTATGATCTGACGATCTGACCTCCAAGCATACTGTCCTATTCCCCAAATAAAACATGCAGCCGTTACGTGGTTTTCGTTATCCTTAATCATCTTCTAAAAACCCAAGTGTATTTTCCTTGTTTCTATCCTATAATTTAGTTATAATAATTAGACTTTGGTTTGAGATCTGAGATCCGAGCATACTGTCCTACTGCACAAATAAAACGTGCAGCCTTTACATGGTTTTCCTTAACCATCATCCTTTAAATTCCTACATGTATTTCCTTGGCTGGTATTCCTCAAATTGTTCGAACAATCGGTCAACTGCAAACTGTTAAATTCACATGGTAAATCCCTATCTAAATGACAGATTTCGTACGACCGAATCATGCTATCAATTTCGGGAATACCGGCCCTTTATCCCTCGGGGAGGACATGGCTGCTTAACTCTGTCCTGTTTTTAATTTACATTTAATATTTCATTCGATCATCCTTTCATTAATTCATTTAGTAATTCACCCAGTTGATATTCTTAATAATTTATAATTTTAAATAATTAATTAATAATTACTGTGTCTGGTTAACAAAGCTTTGTAGCTAAGGCTATTAATTACAAATTATAAGAAGTTATAATAGTTAATACAATTTTTAAATATTTGCTACACAGGGAATTTTTCTTTCAAGTCTACATACCTCGATATACACCATTCCATTTGTTTCTGGATCTCGCCTAGCCATGCTTTCGTGTTGTTATGTTGCAGTATCAACATTTACATTTTTTATTAGTTGCCACTCCTGATTCCTTATTTTAACAGTGTTGCAATAATTTATGATATCATAAGTAATCCTCTTTTTAATTTTCAAGAGGTTTATTGTTAATCTTGCAACAATTATTTCGCCACGCGGTCGCTTCTTCGAGCATTTTATTATTAAATCAAATTAATCTAGTGTTGCAATGCTAAATAATAAAAGTGGAATGAGGGCTTAAAAATTGATTGACATGAAAATTATCAGTATCACAAGAGGGTGGGAATAAATTTGCAATTCTACAAAAAAATACTGAGGGCCAACAGAAGAGAGAATGACCAAAATTAAGGTAGATGGATGGAGTTGATCAAAATGTGTTAACGGGAAGACCCAAGCGAGAAATACAAATGGATGACGAAATAAGTTTGCAGAGACGAATTCATTATATTTGTCATATACAATATTATTGCTGTGTTTGTATGTACAAAAACCAAGTAGTAAATTTTGTTAATCTTAAAACTGCATATTATTATCCTTTTATATCTGAAAATTTGTAAAACAGGCAACAGTGTAAGATCATAGTCAGAAATTATAACCTTAAAATCGAACATCTGACAGTGACATTTAAAAACCCTGATTTAAAACACAACCAGCCCCATTTACAATACTTAAACTGTCACTTTTCCATAGCTAGGCGAGATCCAGAAACAAATGGAATCGTGTATATATACCTTATAAATTTTCAGAAATTTATTGTTTTTGAAAAGCATTAAATTTGAAGTTTCTAACGAGTGTTTCCACTCCCAGACTAAGCATGAAGTAAAATTTCGAGTTTAGAAAAGCCTTAAAATTTGGTTTGGTCGCTCCGCGAAGCGGAGCGGCCAAACCAAATTTTCAGGCTTTTCTAAACTCGAAATTTTACTTCATGCGCCACGCGTATAAAACACTTAAACATCATAAAGTTCAAAATATACTGCTCAAGTGGTATTCTAAAGCACTATATTTTGAACTTCACTTGAAGTCAGTGATTTATACGCGTGGCGCATGAAGTAAAATTTCGAGTTTAGAAAAGCCTGAAAATTTGGTTTAGTCGCTCCGCTTCGCTACGCGACCAAACCAAATTTTCAGGCTTCTCTAAACTCGAAATTTTACTTCATGCTTAGTCTGGGAGTGGAAACACTCAAAAGAAGCTTCGAATTTAACGTTTTTCAAAAACAACAAATGTCTAGAAGCTTCAAAGCGAATGCTTTTCAAAAGCATCGAATGTCTTAAAGTTTACAAATCAGGATATCTATGTTTAAAAGAAAAACTTCTCTGTATAATGTTGTTTGTATAATAAAATAATGCTATAAAAGTATTTCCCAATTTCCAGTTAAACGTTGAAGGTTAACACTTCAGATGTTCTTACAAAAAGGTGTTCACCTTGACAATACCCACTACTATCATTTTGTGAGAAAAGCAATTTTTTTTTGTTAGTTACCTATTTCACACGTTTTACATTAGTCACAGTAGATAATTCAGCAAATAGATTAAAAAACAATATTTCAATTTCACCATTTTTTGTGAAAATATTAACTTAAAAAATATTTGCATTTAGTAAATTTAAAAACTCATTAAGTCCTATAAGTTTTATAGCAGTGTAAAGCCAGTTGGTGAAATATTTGGGAGTTTTAGTTTATCGTTTTACTAAATACCGTTATGGTAACGTCTAAACTTGCTTGTTGCTTGGTATCTATTTAAAGTGAGTGGTCCATTCAGCGGTCCTCCAATGCGACCACAAGGGTCTATTGTTGCTTCGTAACAGTCGGTTACTGGGCAGCAAGCAAGTATAGCTTAGACTTGAGCATTACCGTCTTTCTTAAAACGATAAACTAAAACTCTGTATTTTTTTTAAATCTATTTGCTGACTAATCTACTGTGACGATTGTAAAACGTGTGAAATGAATAATGAAAAAAAAAACCGAGACTAATGCCGATAAATGAATATCGATAATATATGAACTAAGTGCTATTGGTTTCCTATTTATTTAACAGCAACTTATTTTTAAATTGTCCATCGATAAATCAATGCCATTAATTCGATAAATAAATATCAATTTTCTGCCTATAGAACTGGAATAAGTTATTAGTGTTACACGAGAGCTTGGCAAACATGAGGCTTTTCATTGTCGGTGTAATTTGTTTTGTGGCTATTATCAGTAAGTAAATATGAAGTTAAACACAGCACGAGTTACTTCAGTGTTCCATATTGAATTTTCTAGGTTCGTCAGTTCGTGCGATTAGCGTAAATCGGGCCTTCTCTAGACATACAAGAGGAACTGAAGAGAAAATGGTGGAAATTGCTTCGTACGAGGAACTCAAAGCCGCTGGTGATAACGATGAGATTTATATTATTGATGTTAGAGAGCCTAGTGAGTTGGAGGACACTGGGAAAATACCCGGAAGCATTAATATACCACGTAATTATCATTCTAACTAATGCTGGGTTTATAAGATGTTTAAGGTTTAGCGTTTAAGCGGAGTTGAACGTACGTGTTCATATGCCATTTAACACGTTGACTGTCTCAATTTTTTTACACATGGAGATTTCCATTTGACGTGAATTGTATTTCATTCACACTGCAGCCAACGTGTTAAGGATTTTATGATTTAGCGTTTAGTGTTCAAGAGTGGGCAGCTTGGTGGTGTAGCGGTTAGAGTGTTGTACTGCCACGCCACGGACCGGGGTTCAAATACCGGCCTAACAAGTTGTCTGCATTTATATAGATTAGGATAAAAATGCCAAACACTCCGTCTTCTCGGATATGACGTTAAATGTATGTAGGACCCGTTTACTGCCTGGATGCGTGCACGTTAAAGATCCCTACCGGTGGGTTGGAACTCCCACCGGGTTCGGCAAAATTCCCGGATAGCTGTAGACCTAATCTCCGACGTCGTAGCAGCGGGAGGAAAGCACAATGGGCCTAATGAGGCCTAAGTGCAGTGCAGAAATGCGCACTCCCCAAAGAACCAGAACCAGTGTTCAAGAGTTTGCTATATTCTATTTTCCTTAGATATCTGTAAACATAAACGGTTCTACTCAAATGTTTTGCTCCAACACTTTCCGAATTTATACCCTATTATTCGAGCATAGTGATATCAGATTTACTGAGTCAGCTATTACAACATCATAGTAAAGTAATTTTAACAACTTGGTAGAATTGTTAATGTTGAAAAGGATGAATTGGATAATTTTAAATTTTTTCTCTGTTAATTGTAAGAATTACTTGTAAAACAGTATTTTGACAAATTTGTGTTGAAACAGTTGACATCGACATGTAGACACAACCATAAATTCTTATACCTTAATTCTCGTGTGAACGGCATTATTTCCTTAAACACTAAACACTAAACGTTGAAACATCTTATAAACTATTTAAAGGAAACTTTGTGATCCAATAAAAGATTGTTATTTTAGTGAAAGCTGTTGAGGATACGTTGAAAAATATGTCTGCTGATGATTTTAAGAGTAAATTTGGGCGTGAAAAACCTTCTTTGAATACCCCCATCATTTTTACTTGCCGCTCGGGAAGAAGAAGTTTGGTAGCTTTAAGGATTGCCGAGACTTTGGGTTACACTAAGTAAGTAAAGTCTAGGATTAACGAGTTGTGTGTTTAATTGTTTACTTTTCAGCTTGAAAAACTTTGATGGTGGTTGGTTGTTGTGGGAAAAAAAATCCAAGAATTACACGCAGTGAGATTACAGTATTAACATCTTTAAAAATGAATTATTACATTAACGGAATATTTTTATACTAATAATTTATACGTATATTTTTGTTATATTATAACGAATAAAATAATTTAATGATGCATAAATATGTTATTTTATTTTTATTAAACCAC
This sequence comes from Philonthus cognatus, assembly GCA_932526585.2. Classification (NCBI taxonomy): domain Eukaryota; kingdom Metazoa; phylum Arthropoda; class Insecta; order Coleoptera; family Staphylinidae; genus Philonthus; species Philonthus cognatus. The sequence continues at coordinate 80,253,368 of OW052245.1, read as the reverse complement.
TAGGAATGTTACGCCGTACAATCTAAAGATGAATAAAACAGCTTAAAATAAAATGCAAATACACAATAATAATACTAATTTAAATAGCCGCATTCATCGCCCAGTTAAATGAAATGAGCTCTAGTGGAAATAAATATTTGCTACAGATTTTTTTTCTAAAATAATACTTTTATAACACAGGTCAAATCAACTATTTCAGCAGACAGCTCAGTAGTAACGCAGAAACCGACCGAATCGCAACATTCAACGATGTTCTCAAAATCAACACCGACACACTTTTAGTGGACGTCAGAGAACCGTCGGAATTGAAAGAAACCGGGGTGCTGCCGAAGAGCATCAACATACCTTGTAAGCAAATAAAAAATAATAGTGTACTGGAAACTTCATAACTTTATTTACAGTGGGCGATGTTGAAAATGCTTTCAAGTTATCCCCAGAGCAATTTCAGAAAAAATACGGTGTCGAAAAGCCCGAGTATAAAACTCCAATTGTGTTTTCGTGTAAAGCAGGCATAAGAAGTGATAAAGCGATGCGTACTGTGGAAAGTATTGGTTATTCAAGGTACACGATTTGAAATCAATTGTGACTTAATTTTGATTGTTTATATCTAATCTAATTTCAGGACTAAAAGTTATAAAGGAGGCTGGTTAGATTGGGAGGAAAATACTACTAAGAAATAATTTAAATAATTAATGTAATTATTCTTACTATTGTTATTATTTCATTGAATAAATGTTTATGTCATTTTCAGGCTTCTCTAAACTCGAAATATTTATTGAGCCAGGTCTGAAAAACACTGATTTAATATGAAGTTCAAGACCATAGTTATTGTTAATTCATTACAATAATACAAGGATACACAAAAAAAAAAAAAAAACACCAAGTGATAAGTGAGAAAATTATTCAAGAAAAAAAAAACAAGGATACATGTTTTGATTAATGCTGGGAATTTTTAAAATTGAAAATTCTATTATTCTTTCAAAATCATATTTAAATTCAAATATTTTTATAGTTAGAATACTTAAATTTTAAAAAATCCCATCCTCAATTCAAATGCCTCTTAAACTAGTATTGTAAGGTGGTGCTATCTATTTCCACTATTATAAACTACCGAGTAACGTAGAAACGCCACTAGATGCACACCTAGTCTAGTGCGACCAACATTCGATGAACAAAAACGGTTTTAAATACTTTATCTATGATTTTATCATTCAAAGTTCAATGACGTAAGGTAAACATAACCTAAAGAGTCGCTTTTTAATTTAAAGTGATAGCAACCAGATTTTAATCAAAAATGGTTCATTATTGGAGAGGCTGGAGGTACAAGGCATTAATTGGAGGTATTGTTGGTATAATAGGTGTGGCTTTATATCCTATAGTTGTTTACCCAATACTGCATATAGACGAATACAGTAAGTAGACAATTATGTCTATATTTGTTTGTAGAAAAAACTTGTTTTGAACGCTTAAGTTTGTTTCATTTCCAGAGGCAATGCAGAAACGTAATAGAAGGGGAATTAATCAAGAGGAAGTCCAGCCTGGAAGTACGCACCGTTTAGAATTACTTAAATAGAAAATAAAAAAAATAATGCCTCATTCCAAGACACACACTGGGGAGTTTTAGTTTATCGTTTTACAAAATGCAGTAACGCTAACATCTACACTAATTACGTTTTTTTTTCCTGTGGGGGCCGTCTTCCTTGCGGATCCGGATGCACTGCAGCCTAGGTGGCTTAATGTACTACCCCATATTGTCTTACTCACGCAATAATTCCAAACTCGATCCCAAGCACTAGCTTGTGCAGGTCCTTCAGGGGTTGCGTGTGGAAATAATTTGGTACCATTTGACTGTTTCCAAATATGAGCTATCTTTTGTTTTCCAGCGCATTGCAGCTACACAGAATGTGCATTGTTGTTTCCAGTGCCATATCACAGAGCCGACAACTAATGTCGCCGTTGTATAGACCAATTTTCCTTAGGAGCTCTTTAACAGTCATGTGACGTGTTAGTAGTCCTATAGTTGTTTTTAGCTGTGCCCTACTTAGTGCTAAATATGCTTATTACCCGATAATGCAGTCGGTTACTAGGCTAAAAGCAAGTTTAACGTTAATTTTAGCGTTATCGTATTTCTTCAATCGATAAGCTACAACTCTCCATTATTAGGAATTAAAAACAAAATAGTGAATTTCATGCAATTGGCACATGGTTAATCATTTGTTTATTATTTGTTTTAGATATGAAGGTGTGGTCGGATCCGTTTGAAAGAAAATAGCTTACAATAAAATTTATTATTATTCAAATAGAATTACAAAATGCATATCTTTACAATTATTAGTTATGCCTTAAATCTGAAAAAACCGACAATGTATAAAAATTCAGTACATTTTATAAAACAAATTTAAAACGTTAATATTATATACAGTGCACCGTTATCGAGCTCGCTCCCCCCTTACTGAATATTGTCGTCGTCATCACAGACATCCAAATATACATCAAACGCCTCTCGATTACAATTCCCATCGGAATTAAATACGTACTTATGGAACGTACCATCGAGGCATATTGCTAAGGATATAAAAAAAAAAATTTGTTGTCGTTTTTACTTTGTAAATATGTGTGATAATTTGATAAAATAAAAGAAATATGCTTTAATATTCAAATTATAATTTCACACTATCATTTGCCTTTGACATTTCATCTATAATTTTTTTTTTCGTCCATCGGTTTAAATGTAAAAATTATTAAGCGTATTAGAAACTTACCAATAACAGAGCTGTTAGGCCCAAATGCGCATACACAAGCACACTCGGGCGGAACTGTAAAATTAGCGAGCGCCCATTGCGAATCCCCATAGTTGCCTAAAATCTTCAAATTCGACAGCCTGAAATTATTTAAAAAAATCAACAACACGAACCCATGCATTTACTTTCAAATTAAAAATAAAAAAAACTTACGTCATTTTCTTGTTGAGATTTGTGTTTTTAATAGCGAATATGTGAACGGTTCCCTTGTCACTGGAGCAACACAGGAAGTCCGAGTCACAGCTGAAGTTGATGCTGAAATATTCTCGTTTATATCACATGAGCTCAATGCCTATCAAACTAATTTTTAACAAAAAAATTGTTTATTTATGATGTACCAGTAGACTGTTGCCGGATCTGAACCTCTGCGTAACTCCACCAGCTGGTTTCTCGTCGTGGAATCCCACACTCGAATTAAAGTCCCTTTATTCGAAGCGGTTGCGATTCGTGTACCCTGCTGGTTCAAAGCTAAACACGCCAGCTCGTTTCTGTGGGCCGCTATTCGAATCGGCGCACTCGAAACACCGATTTCTGTGCTCGATAAATCCTGAAAATTTGATAGTGCAAAAGCAATCAAGAAGAAAACTTGTTGAAATTTACTTACAACAATTTGCACACTCCCTATTTTATGCCCAGGAAAGACTAGAATTTGTTTTTCGGCCGACGAGAGTGGGCTCATTTCGCACAAGCCTCTAGGATTTTCTTTCGTTTCCAAAGAAAAAAGTCTTTGTGTTGGGGTCGGGAAACAAAAGACGTGTATTTGTGTTAATAGTGCCACTACTAATCTAGAATATAATGAAAAAATGTTCAGTTTGTTAAAATAAAATTAACAGGATTTACTTGTCTCTCCTCAATCGGACTGCTCTAATTGATGAATTGAATGTGAGTTCTAATATGAACTTTTTAGCCGAATCATCATAAAGCAAAAGTGTGTTATCTGCGAATTTCGGTCGAGATCCACCTGACACAATAGCGATTAAATTTGTACGGTACAGCATTTCGCACTGTGCTACGCTTCCCATTAACTCAATATCTAAAAATACATCAAATAAACATCTTTTTTGTGAAATTAATAATTGATAAAAACCTACCGTAATGAGCCTTCTCGACGAGCGGCTCGACATTGTAGATCCGAAGGCCTGTTTCCATGCAGCTGGCGAAGCAACCTGCGACGCAATTGAAGAAAAATCGTTTCAGCAAACAAACAAAAATGAAAACAATAACAATGGCAGAGTAGGATTTTTATAACCTTGATCCTGGTTGAAACGCACGTTGATCACACCCCTGTTGGACGATGACATCTTCAGGGATTTCTTAGGCAGCCTCATTTAAATGCAATCCGGAGGCCCCAGCTTGAAGACCTCGCTCGAACGCGACCATCAAACGAGACACTTCAAAATATTTTTTTTGATATCGCTCATATGACGAATGACAAGTACAGATTTAAAATAGATAGAACATGACTTTTGTGTTGTTTTGAAGCGCCATCTCTTCTTTCATCTCGAAAATATTATGTATACTAATTTGCCTAACATATATACACCACACCATCTCTTAGAGTAATATCAAACTAACGCGCAACTAATGTTGCATATATTACAACTACAAAGCGCCATCTATTATTAAATTAATAATTTAGAAACTGTCAACCTAATGATACGTGATTAGATAAGCAACGTAAATAATCAAGTTCACCCGGAAAGGCGTTCACCGAATCGCGTAAAAAGACCAAAATTAAAATGATTTTATTCTCGCTGAAATCACATAAACGCTACATATCAATGCTAGTTAACCAAAATATACCGCACGATTCCTCAGATTCAGTCAGGTGAGTCCCATTAACTACTTACTAACCTAACAAGAAAAATAAAATTTGCAACTTCCTTATACTAAACTTTAGCTTTCATGAAGCACACTGCTTAGTAGGATCTTAAAACTCTTTTAAAATAAAAAAAACTAATCTTGCAAATTCCTTATATTAAACAGTTTAAGTGCGCTTTACAAAGCATACTGCATACTGCCTAGTAGGATCTTAAAACTAACAATTATTGCTACTATATAATTTGTGTATTAGAACAATTATTTTACACATTTTATTGATAATTATTTTAATTTAAAGCTGTTTCTCCAATTGATTGTTGATTATTCTCAATTTAATTTAATATATATTTTTTTAGAGTTACCTTAGCTTATTTCTTTCTTTCGAGTCTCGACATCCTGAATAGTTTAGACAAGTTTGAAGACCGACACGAAAAATATATCGATTGGATCTACCATCTCCAGTCGCATATTAAGTATGGTAATGGATATATTTATGTGTCTTGTTTGTGTTAATTTGGGGACAAATTTTAGCGTCGGGTTTCCAAAATTCATCCGCTTTCAGCATCGAGCCCGAATATCGGTGGGGCCATGTTGCCGCCACTTATTCGGCTCTCAACTGTCTCCTCATACTGGGCGATGACTTAAGTAAAGTTGATAAACGGTCAATTATTGAAAGTAAGTGGTTATTAATGGGCCTGTTCAGCAGAGGAGTTTACTGCCAACTGTTGGGGAATTCTCTGATGACCGGATTGTTAATCCTGAACGTGTTTGGGATTTTTGCAATCGTACGGAATAGACTGAACGCAGTACCGTTCATTAGGTACCAATATACATCACAAACAAATCCAAACATGTTGAATGTTGCACTTTTTGCTGAACGGGCCCAATGAAATACTCTAATAATTATTTTGGCATAGTATGAAACACATTGAAGTATTTTAATTTTAAGGTTTGCGAGTGTTGCAATTAGAAGACGGCAGTTTTAGTGCTGCAAAAGAAGGCTCTGAGAATGATATGAGGTTCGTTTATTGTGCTGCCTGTATTTGCTACATATTGGATGATTGGACTGGAATGAATGTTGATAAAGCAGTCGAATATATTTTGAACAGTATTGTAAGTAATCACATCTAAAATCAACTTTTAAAAATGTTTAATGATCATAATTTTATTAAATTAAGTCATACGATGGTGGGATAGCTCAAGGACCAAACTTAGAATCGCACGGGGGCTCATCTTACTGCGCCATTGCAACTTTAGCCCTAACAAACCGACTCGATTCCCTTTCAACTAACCAAAAAAATCAACTAATCCGCTGGATCTTGCTGTTGCAACGCGACGGTTTCCGGGGGCGCCTGAACAAAGTTGACGACACTTGCTACACTTTCTGGCTGGGCGCCAGCTTAAAAATCCTTAAAGCTTACGACTTCATCGATAAAGAACGCCTTTACAACTTCGTCCTGTCAACGCAAGATTTTTTAACGGGCGGCTTCGGGAAATGGGGTAACTGCGCCGCCGATCCTCTGCACACTTATCTGGGTTTAGCCGGTTTGAGTCTGATGAAGCACGAGGGACTTAACGAGGTTATGCCCGAGTTGAACATAACCTATCGAACGTATAAGCATCTAAAGAGTTTGCATCAGAAATGGAGATCGTAGATCAATTTTTTATATAAAAACGAGAGTCGTAATTGGGATTTTATATAAATGTCCTCTTGTATTCACTAAGCGTAACAATTGATTGTGTGATTTTTACATTTGGATTTTTGTAAGTTGTTGATTAGTGTAGTACGTATTATGTAATGCGCAATTAATAAGTCGATTTAAAAGTAAAAATCATGCTGACTTGACTTTTATTTTTAAATCTACTATACTATATTTATTATGTTGGATATGTATATTTTTTATGTTATACTACTTAATAAATTACTAAATAATGGAATCCTTTTTTTTATATCACTTACCAAAATAAACCCAATATGTAAAGTGTTTGAAAAAGTAAACAGCTGTTTATAAAAAATATTTATTTACCTACATAATAAATTAGTTCTCTGCATTGGCACTATTTTTTGTCGAGCACCAAGGCTGTTTGTTTTGGTAAAATTCTAGCACGATTTGCGGGCACAGCATGTTGGCTTTTCTGGCTGGCACCAGATCAGCTTCATTGCAGTCTTTGAACATCATCAGGAACATTAGTTCGCCGGTGGCATCAGTCGCCCCGACTATCTTCTCAGCAGGGAGCCCCCGGTCGAACCCACGAGGCCGATTATCCTCGCACACGTGCTCCTTCTGCTCAGACAGGTCATCGTAGCGCGGCACCGACTTCGGCTGTGCAGCCTCCTCGTAAGCCGCTATCAGCTCCTGACAGTCTAAATTGTACTCTGGTTCCCAACTATTATCTTTACTAATGAAATAAAATATAATATTGAAGTATGAAAAATAACAAGAATAATACTCATTATGTAAACTAAAACAACATTTATGTATCATATATTGCACAAAATTTCTAAGAACTTCATGTCAGCACGCTACAAGTGTTCACTCACTTAGGTGCTTTGAACTATTATTGTTACATCTGGATATTCATTACGTTTAGCAGAACACTGCTCAATAGAAAAGAAATATATTATAGAACGGTTGTTAATTTGTTGAAAATATATGTACTCATGTTATGTAATAATAATAATAATAAATAAATAAAATAAAATAAATATGTTTTTGAATGAATATCCAAATACTTCAATTTTAAAAATTGTTAGCATTGATCGAAACATGTATTCTTATTATATTTTAATCTTGTGATGGGTTAATAAACACTAAGTATATTTGTTTAACTTTAGATTGAATCAGTGTTTTACACGCCTGGCGCATGAAGTAAATATTTCGAGTTTAGAAAAGCCTGAAAATTTGGTTTGGTCGCTCCGCTTCGCTACGCGACCAAACCAAATTTTCAGGCTTTTCTAAACTCGAAATATTTACTTCATGCTTAATCAAGGATTGGAAAACCCTTGTTAAAAATCTCTTAAAACCTTTAATGACAAGACTGGATTCTTCAAAAAAAATAACAAAATACAAAACGAATTATGTTTACCATTTCCTTTGATAAAAATCAGTGTTGTCATTAAAGGTTCAAATATATGTGTAACAAGTGTTTTCCACTCCCAGACTAAGCATGAAGTAAAATTTCGAGTTTAGAAAAGCCTGAAAATTTGGTTTGGTCGCTCCGCTTCGCTACGCGACCAAACCAAATTTTCAGGCTTTTCTAAACTCGAAATTTTACTTTATGCGCCACCGATATAAAACACTGATTTAAAGTGAAGTTTAAAATATACTATTAACCCATTAAACACCATTGGTGCATATACGCAACATTATTAATTTTATGTTAATTAAATTACTAAATGAATTAATTTCATGTATTATATTATTTGATTTGACTAGAAAATGTATGAAGAAAAACGTAAATATTTAGTTAGTTAAATATCTCAATTATTACTCATTAGCAAAAATGTTTTCAGTGTATTTCTAACTTTACAATATTTCAGTGTTTTATACGCGTGGCGCATGAAGTAAAATTTCGAGTTTAGAAAAGCCCCGTGAAAATTTGTCTCGGGTCGCTGCGCGACCCTCGACAAATTTTCTACGCGGGGCTTTTCTAAACTCGAAATTTTACTTCATGCTTAGTCTGGGAGTGGAAATACTCGTTCTAAACTTTATATTGTACGTTTTTATACAAAATCGACGAATGCCTTGCATTTACACCGTATACATTATGTATATTTAAAAGAAAAATTCACAGTATGTAATACAACAAGTCTTTCGTAAAAATCATTAAAAGAAGTGTAGAATTTCACCTAAAATCAACTTTTAGAGTTAACTCTATAATTGCTCGGCCGTTAATGGGTTAAGGTTATGAATTTTTCAAATTTAAGTATTCAATTATTCATTCAAAAACATATTCAAATAACTGAATTATTCGAATTTTTAAATATTTGTTCAAAAACATATTTAAGTATTCGAATTATTTGAATACTCAAATATGTACATAATTTAGTAATTAAAATAATCATATTTGAAAATTTGACTATTTTAATTCGATTAATTATTAAAAAAAAAAGAGCTTTATTGGCATATCTTACAGACTATTTACAATTCATTCGTTATTTCTCCATTTCCGTATCCCTCTTACCCTCCCTTCTCTTTTCTTTAATTATTAAAATATTCATATTTGAATATTCGACTATTTGAATTCGGATCCCAGCCTTATTAACATCAAAGTGATAATGCAAGAAACTCGTTCGTTCTGCGCATCGAGATATCAAATTTCGATGATTGGGCTTTACTCATACTTTACAGCAATTTATAAATTGCTATTAACTTTCTCTTATCAGTTAAGATAAAGATAATAGTGTCGATTCCCAGTAATAATCTGATAAAAAACTTACGAAGAATATCCCTTCCACTTCAAAAAATACTCCACATATCCCTGCCGTACTCGCCTATCTAAAATTTTCTCAACTGAAAATTCCTGACGCTCCTTTTTCTGAGTACCACCTTTCTTTTTTAATGATGATGACGATGAAGATGAGTTCAATGAGGTCGAAGTTGAAGGCGATCTCACTACTATAATAATTATTAAAAAAAAAACTTACCAAATTGTGAACGTTTATTTATTATATACCTTTAGCCTTTTTCATCTTTGTTTTAACCCTCGTCGATTTATATTTACTACCCTTTTCCAACACGAGATTCTTCTTCAGAATTAGCTTTTTCCGTTTTCTTAATCTTCTTTTGATTGGGTGCTCTCGTAAAATTCGCTTTTTGTTATGAGCTGGGACTTTCTTACCCATCGTAACTAACCATACATAATAATAACTATAAAAGTTTGCAATTCATTGAAGTAGGTAAATGCAAAATGAATAAATTATGCATTTTTTTTAATAAACTCACCGATTAAAAAAAGTTGAGGTTATCCTCCCTGAATTGATTTTCATGGGTAATTGAGATGAGTAAAAGCTGCACAAAGCATTTTAAAAAATTATTTTTTTTTAATACTAAGTGCAACAAGTGTAAACAAACACCTAGGTTTAGAGATTGTTGAAAAACAAATAATTGACAGCTCTTTTGATTTCTCTAGAGCAAAATTAGTTAGTTTGTCAGCACTGACACAAAATTCAATAATTGGACGGCTAAATTTAAATTCTAACACAAATTTATTTTGTAACAATAACAGGTATGTTTCCTAATTTTAGTTTACTAGCAACTGTTTGTATCATTTACTAATAATTATTATTAAATTCAATTTCTATGTTAGAGAATTTCGCTGCTGGGTCCGTATTTAGAAACCAATGCTTTTTCTCATCGATGTTTTTTTTCATCAAAAGACATCATTTTACTTTATACGTACAATAAAAACACTTTTTGTATTTTTATTCTAGTCGGGGATGGCCTCTTCGTGGGGTTGGAAATTAGACGGACTGCATTTGTTTAAAACTTTAATAATCGCTAACAACAATTTCACATAACGTAACCTTCTCGTCTTCTATTAATTCTCTATGATTAACAACCTGAACATAGCTCTCCTAAAATCTCATAAGTCTAGCCAACATGAAATACATTTCCTCTCCGCGGCATTAGATGGCGCGCGCAAACGGGTAATTCAAAAATATCGCCTACAGTTCAATCATCTTGCCCTAAGATCGTACTCGATCGACATAAACATAAAAGTGGTTTACATAAATACTGTACATAACGTAACATAATATATCACAATCACCTAACTAATACATAACTAATTCTTAATCCTAATCATCATATGTCCTCACCTGGTCGGGTCCTACAACAGTCTCATATCTTTGAGTCTGCTGAAATCCCTCAATATCGCCAATAACGTACCTATAATATATTCCATTTGTTTCTGGATCTCGCCTAGCCATGCTTTCGTGTTGTTATGTTGTAGTATCAACATTTACATTTTTTATTAATTGCCACTCCTGATTCCTTATTTTAACAGTGTTGCAATAATTTATGATATCATAAGTAATCCTCTTTTTAATTTTCAAGAGGTTTATTATTAATCTTGCAACAATTATTTCGCCACGCGGTCGCTTCTTCGAGCATTTTATTATTAAATCAAATTAATCTAGTGTTGCAATGCTGTGTCAATGTCAAAGTGAAAAATAATTTCAGGCACATATTAAATATTAACATGCCAAAGATTATCTCTGAATTAAAAAGGTTACAAATTCTGAAATCCTACAAACATTTTAGGCAAAGTAATCCAAATCTAAAGCATCACAATATTATTACGATTTTAATAGATATTTTTGGGGTATGTCTAGTATTTTAATTATCATATATATTTAATTAAAGATAATTACGTTTCAGGTAGGGAGATCTTCATTACAATTAATTTTACGACAAAGACCTGACGAATTGAAATCTACTACTTCTGGCAAACCATCTAAAAACAGCCATTTTTGGAATCACCTAGCTAGAAAAGATCTGCAACAACTAATTTGGCAATATAACTCTAGAAATCAGTATTTTACTTTGAGAGATCTTTTGAATGATATGAAAGAAAATTATGAGTTCCATGGGAGTAGATCAACACTTTATAGGGTTGTTAAAAGTATGGGGTATAAATTAATGGGCGCAAAATTCTCTGTGAACAAAAACATGTTGTTGCAGCTAAAATTATTTTCCTTAGAAAATTTTTACAGTATCAAAGTAGTAAATTTTGTTAATCTTAAAACTGCATATTATTATCCTTTTATATCTGAGAATTTGTAAAACAGGCAACAGTGTAAGATCGCAATAGTCAGAAATTATAACCTTAAAATCGAACATCTGACAGTGACATTTTAAAACCCTGATTTAAAACACAACCAGCCCCATTTACAATACTTAAACTGTCACTTTTCCATAGCTAGGCGAGATCCAGAAACAAATGGAATCGTGTATATCATGAGCTAATAACTTTTTGACCTCGTAAGGCCCCTTGTGCTTTGGGAGTAACTTCTTACTCGCTCCGGGTGTAACATCTAAATTTTTAATTACTACGTAATCACCTAACTCAGGGATGAGCAACCCGCGGCCCGCCGAACAAATTTGTGCGGCCCGCCAAGCATTTGCAAAATTTTTACAAAATATTATTATTATTTTATTGATATCCAGTCACTTGATTATTGTTAAGTTAAATAAATATCATAATAATCGATACAACAATTAAATGACTTTTTGAGACGGCTCACCCACTTGCCGACAACTTGTTCAAACATGCAATTCGAATGCGTAGACACGTACGTAGCGTCTCCGTTTGAGCGAGGAAGAAGCCATTGAGGTGTGGAGACGTGCTGCGCTGTTCTATTTTTGCCTTCCCCTCTTCCTTTGCTCCTCATAATCAGTACAATTGGCAAGCAGTAAACTAGCAATTTTAAGAACTCTTTTATTTATCGTGTGAGTGCAGTTTTATTATTAACAAATAGGTAATTATTTTTTTTTATCTTAATACATTTTTTCAACAAATTATCTCAACTTTTAAATTTCTTATCCATAGCATGTCTGCAAAGCAAACAAAAAAACGGAAAGTTGCAGATGAGCACAGGCATTTTCAGGAAAGGTGGAAATTTGATTATTTTTTTACATCTGTCAAAGACAAAGCTGTTTGTTTAATATGCAGAGAGTCTGTATCAACAATAAAAGAATATAATATTAAAAGACATTACGAAACAAAACACCAACCACAATATAAAGATTTACAAGGACAAATGCGGAAAGATAAATTTAATGAAATGCACAAAAACTTACTAAAGCAACAGACAATTTTTAAAAATGTTACTACTTCTTCGGACACGGCAGTAAAGGCTAGTTTCGTTGTAAGTCAAATACTGGCAAAAAAAATGAAACCTTTTGCGGACGGGGAGTTGATAAAGGAATGTCTAACTGCAGTTGCCGAAATAGCGTTTCCTGAAAAGACAAATATTATTTCAAATATTAGTTTGTCGAGATTTACAGTTGCCAGAAGAATTGAAGACTTGTCCGAAAACATAACAACAACATTATGCGAACGCATTGAAAAATTTGAGTATTGTTCTGTAGCCCTTGATGAGAGTTGTGACATTAGCGATACGGCACAACTAGCTATATTTATACGAGGAATTGACTCCCAATTTAATATTACCGAAGAATTGTGTTCACTGATTCCAATGAAAGGGACCACGACTGGTGAAGATCTTTACGGTGAACTAAAGTCAAGTCAGTATTGGAAAATTTTTCAATTCCATTGCAAAAGATTATTGGCATATCAACAGATGGAGCACGAGCAATGTCCAGCATGGAGGTAGGAGTCTCAGGAAGGCTATTTAAAGACATTAAAAATCTGACAGGCCAGGAAATATTCATTAATCACTGCGTAATTCACCAGGAAAATTTGTGTACGAAAAGTTTGAGTTTGCCAAATGTCATGGCACCTATAATAAAATTGGTTAATTTTATAAAGTCGCGGGCATTGAATCACCGTGAATTTAAAGAATTTCTGAAGGATTTAGAAACTGAATATGATTTTCAATACCGAAATACGGTGGCTTAGTAGAAGTGCAATGCTAAAAAGAGTATACAACTTAAAAAGTGAAATACAATTGTTTGTGGATATGAAGGGATATCCCTTTCCTCAATTCGATGATAACGATTGGATGTGCGATTTTGGGTTTCTTATCGATATAACTCAGCATCTTAATGATCTTAATGTGGAACTTCAAGGCAAAGGACAATTTATCCACAATTTGTATGATAAAATTAAAGGCTTTGAAAGCAAATTGAAATTGTGGAGAAAACATCTTTTGGAAAATAATATGTCCCATTTCCAATATTTAGGGAAAGGAAAGACGTGTTACCGGCGTTCTATCGAAACCGCCGTAACTTGTTATTATTTTATTTTCATTCGCGAAAACATCGGACTCCAATTGTTTTGCTCATTTCAATTTCATAATCATTTTAATTCCAAATGACTCAAGTTCGTAACCATTCATTCGATGTTCTTTTGTATATATTTATTCTCTGTAAATATTTACTTGTGTACATTTTGCGCCGAACGAACGTGACCGAAACAATAACAACTTTCGAACAACCCCCATCATAAACCGCGCGGCCAGCATCGGCGATCTTTACAACCCCGAGGACGGCGGCCGTTGTAAAGACCCCGAACCCCGAGGACACGCGCAATAAATATTATTGCGCCTAGGGCCACGCTGCGGGGTTTACGACACCCCAAGACAATGGGTAACTCGGAACCCGCGGAAATCCGAAAACCCCTAGGAAACAAAGAAGGGCCCGCACATCTGCTACACAGGCATCATCGAACACCGGAGCGGTCAAAAACCAGGGGCCCAAAACTTTTCTGCCTTTAGGTAGTTGCCGACTCCACCCTCTGCTTCCTCCACCACCGTTTCTTCGTCATCATCCTCACCCCCAAGAAAAGTGGCGGGGATGAAAATAGCGGTGGTCGAGGAAAGAGGAAGTCAGAGAGGGAGTTAGTTTTCGAGCAGCAGTCAAATGAGTCAGTTTCGAATCACCAGGAGAGTCAGTCGAGTCAGCTAATCATCAGCATCAGTTCCAGTTTTTTTTTTTTAACACCAAACAGTAGAGTTTTAATCATCGCGAGTTAGTGAGTTAGTCCAGGACTTCATTTCCTCAGTGTCGCGAATCATTCAGTACATATCGTAAGTCGTCGCGTCACATCGGAATTATCAGTCACGATCATTCATTTCATTTATTAACAATAACTTCATATCACGTATTGTACATTCTTTGTTATTTTTGTTGTCGTTGTGTTATTAATAAATATTATATAATTGTTTTTGGGAAAATCAGTAAATTCATTTCTAAAAACTCGACCAAACCTTTTTTTTATTAATAACAAAAGTGCGTGCAGCTCAAAGAAGCCAATAGGTAAGTCTATTTATTATATTTTTATGCGTATTCGAACCCTGAGCTATCGGAGTGTTACGGCGGAACGTCTTGAACGTGCATACTCATGCTCTTTAATTTAAATAAAAGCACAAATAATACAAGACGCTCCGACCCCCCGATAACAGACGCCTATGTGTCAAAAATATGTTGAATATATAGATATCTTAATAAGCCAATTCCAAGCACGATTCAAAATGTTTAAAGTCGAGGGGACAGTGGTTTCCATAAAAATATTTTCAACGCCATTCAACATAGACGTGGATACAGTTCCAGAACAACTGCAAATGGAATTAATAGACATGCAGAACAATACAGATTTAAAAAATAAATTTCTATCAGTGACCATCGACAATTTTTATAAATTTTATGTGAGCCCTATAAAATTTCCACTTTTGACGGAAAATGCAAAGCAACTTATGTCTCTGTTTGGAAGTACATATGTTTGCGAACAACTGTTTTCAACAATGAAGATAATTAAGAACGACTACCCATCAAGACTGAGCGATGCCCGATTGGAGAGCTGCGTTCGTGTAGCCGTGTCGGAAATACCGGCTAATATTGACCAACTTGTAGGGAAGAAACAGTGTCAAATTTCGCATTAAAATTCATATTGATTCCAATGTTTTTTTTGATTTTTTGTTTTTTATATATTACATTTTATGGAGTGTTTTGCTTTTCTTCAAGTTTTCTATTATATGTATTGTGTATTTTGTGTTATGTTTATTAAATATATAAGGTTTTATAATTTATTAATATGTTATTTTGTCTGCAGCCCGCCAACAAATTTCAAAATTTCGATTGGCCCATTGATAAAAAAGGTTGCTCACCCCTGACCTAACTTATATTTTTGTGGTAACAGCCTATTCTTATTATAATAATCTTCATTTTGCTTCTGTGTTCTTGTAATGATTTCACTAGCCTCATTACGAATTAACACTAAATCTCTAACAGGTGAATCTATTTCAGTCAGCTTAACTTTTAGTTGATCAGATACTTTACCAACTTGATTTATACCAAATAATAACATTTGTAGTACTATCGGGTAATTGGTGTTTCCTCGGGCAGCTCCTCGATTGGTGGCCCATCTCTCCACAGGTGTAACAGCTTCCACGTTCCCTCCTAGGTTTGTCGCAGGTGGCCATAAGGTGTTCAGATGAATTACAGTTGAAACATCTTGTCTGGCTGGGCCGTCTCGTCTGGTTCGAAGTCGAAGTGTTCACTGTCACGTCTGCTTGTGCTGAGTTCCTTTGCTGCTGTACAGGCTTCCTCAGTGGTGTCACGACTCTGTCGTCTTGGGTTACGCTGTTGACTGCTCGGAACAAGTCTTTCAGTGTAGTAAATTCCCTCATCCTCGCCATGCTCTGCAGCGGAGGGTTGTCCATTGCATCAATGAGGTATGCTATTATGTTTTCCTCTTCAAGGTTCGCTCTGTTTCCTAACATAACTTTATCATAGTATGTAAAGTTAATTAAAGGAAAGGCACTTGGTATTGTTTCACAATTAAATCTTTATTCCGACTAGTTTCGGTTTGTTAGACCATTTTCAAAGGAAAAGGAATCACATTCCTTTGAAAATGGTCTAACAAACCGAAACTAGTCGGAATAAAGATTTAATTGTGAAACAATACCAAGTGCCTTTCCTTTAATTAACTTTACATAGTGTAATATGTTTCACCAAGTGCCAGATGAGAAATTAATTCAAGAAATTTATCATAGTAGTAATCTCTAAATAATTTGTTCTTCTTCCACCTCCTGGATTCAAATTTTCGCATCAACACCATTCTGTCAGGTCTGCAGCTAAAGTTTTCTTGTAAACTTTCCAGAATTTCATCTAAGGTCTTCGTTATGTGTTCTAATTTCGAGTGATACCATTTTTTGGCAGCACACGTAAGTTTGGAAACTACCATTAAATGCATGATTTCATTGCTCACCCTGTATGCTCTCTAAACAGCTACTACTCTCTCAACGAATGAAGTCACATCGATCTCATCATTTCTTCCATCAAAAGTGGGTAATAGTTCTGCAACTTCTTTACTATATTGCGTCATTGCGGGTGGTGCGGCCTGGTTGGGGTGATCATTCCGAGACGTTCGCTCCTTGCTCTCACCCAACGTCGCTAGACTGTATTGTATTATACAAGGTTGTCTGGCGTCGTATTCCGCGCATGGAATAAAACCTGCACCTTATAGTCGCCCAGAAGCGTGATTTCGAAACGTAGCTGTGGTAGTGCATGCGCATTGACATACATATATTGTTTAATAGTTTTATTTAATATTACAGTACTTTGATGTGAGAGGTGATATTGAATTATTGTGGAGAGTGATAGACATTATTTGCGTTATTTTTCCACAGTAGTGAGTTTGTTCCTGATTAACAAGCTAAGTCAACACAAAGTTAGGTTAGAAACAGAATTTCATCTTTTCTAAAAAAAGTAATCATTCAATAATTTTTTACATCATTATTTGTAGATGCCTAGCAGTTGTTCGATTGTATCGTGCAAAACTACGTATTATAATACGGAAAAGGTATCTTCTTTCCATATTCCAACAAATCCAGAGATTCGGGATGTTTGGATGCAGAAATGCAATATTGTCAAAACTGTAAATGTAAAGAATGCACGGATTTGTTCATTGCACTTTAAAGAAGAAGATTTTGAAAGAGATCTACAATCTGAACTCCTTAACTTAACTCCTAAAAAAAAACTTCTTAAACGAGAATCAATCCCTTCACTTTGTTTGAATTCTAACGAATCGGACAGTATACGTTATTTTAACAGTAAAGAACAATTGCAAAAAGAATATGCATCACAATACATTGCAACTGTTTTACGTGAGATTGGGGACAATGAGGATATGTCAACAGAGAGTGCAGTGGACGAACAACAAAATAATGTTAGTAATCAGTAGCCAGTTTTTTTTATAAAAACATGTTCAAATCCCTTTTAATAATTTACAGTATCCGTCGTGCAACTTTAGCAAGCTGGCAACCCTGTACGCCTGTGACGTTGTAGATTCCTGTTCCCCGCAACTCGCGCCAGATAACCTTGTATAATACAATACAGTCTAGCGACGTTGGCTCTCATAGAAAACTAATATCTAATATGTTGGCTCTCACCGTTGCTTCCATGAGTTGGTCTACGGACATCACACACGGTTCCATCGGCATCGTTCGCCTTTGTGCTCCTTCGCCATGTCGCGTAATTCCGTGCCAAAGGTGCACGTTTTCGTCTCGCCCTTTTTGTGTTTTTTTTTTTTTTGGAGCACGTGGCTCAGTGGGGTTATGTCCTCGTAAATCCATCTATCCCTCGGTCCGTGTACCCTGGATCCCTCGATCCCACTTCTGTAGTCGGGGATGGCCTCTTCGTGGGGTTGGAAATTAGACAGACTGCATTTGTTTAAAACTTTAATAATCGCTAACAACAATTTCACATAACATAGCCTTCTTGTCTTCTATAATTCTCTATGATTCAATAACCTGAACATAGCTCTCCTAAAATCTCATAAGTCTAGCCAACATGAAATACATTTCCTTTCCGCGGCGTTAGATGGCGCGCGCAAGCGGGTAATTCAAAAATATCGCCTACACCTTAAACGAGTGTTGTCCACTCCCAGACTAAGCATGAAGTAAAATTTCGAGTTTAGAAAAGCCCCGTGAAAATTTGTCGAGGGTCGCGCAGCGACCCGAGACAAATTTTCTGGGCTTTTCTAAACTCGAAATTTTACTTCATGCGCCACGCGTATAAAACACTAAAATATTGTGAAATTTACGCATATTCGAACTTCGCTTAAAATCTGTTGTATACGCGTGGCGCATGAAGTAAAATTTCGAGTTTAGAAAAGCCCAGAAAATTTGTCTCGGGTCGCTGCGCGACCCTCGACAAATTTTCACGGGGCTTTTCTAAACTCGAAATTTTACTTCGTGCTTAGTCTGGGAGTGGACAACACTCGCTTAAGGCTTCAAATTAAAATTTTAAAAATTAATATTTACTTACTGTAATAACTTGTAATTAACCAAATCATGAAGAAACCACATTTAAATTCAGCGCGCACTTGTGACGTAAGCAATCTCGAACCCCACTCCAAAATCTTTGATTCTGTCGATCCTTCCTACCGTATACTCGACCGTCCTTGTTTATTTGCAATCAGCTGGAGATAAACATAACCTGCAAAAATGAACACGGCGACCGATTATTTTTCATCAAAACCGGGATTTTGTAGCGATTGCGGCTCGATTTTACCAAGATTAAGAAGCACGGGGGATCTGGAATGTTATTTGTGTGAAAAGTTTTATCCTGCAAGTGGTAAGTCAAAAATAAACACTTTTTTCACGGAATTTTGAATGTACGGATAAATTAACTTGTTTCTATAAAACAGAACTTTCTCCTTTTTGCTTGCTAATTCTAAAACTATTTTAAGTTCATAAATAACTATTTAGAAATACTTTATAAAAATACTTTACGTTTTGAATGAGGATCAGTTTTTGAAGTTTTATCGATTATAATGATTTCTTTTGTTTTTAAAGTTTTTGAAGGTATGAAAGTGTATTCAGATAAATTAACTTGTTTCTATTAAACAGAACTTTTTCCTTTTTGCTTGCTAATTCTAAAACTACTTCAAGTTCATAAATAACTAGTTAGAAATACTTCATAAAATGAGGATCGGTTTTTGAAGTTTTATTGATTTTAATGATTTCTTTTGTTTTTAAAGTCTTTGAAGGTACGAAAGTGAAATACACGGTACATTTTAACAATGTAGAAGCCCGGACGAAAATTTTATTGGACGAAGAGAAGCGCAAAGAGGAAGAAGCCGGAGCCGCCGACGGACCGATCGTCGAGAGAAAGTGTCCGAAATGTGGAAACGACAAAATGTCTTACGCTACTCTGCAACTGAGATCAGCCGATGAAGGACAAACCGTTTTCTTCACGTGCACTAAATGCAAATTTAAGGAAAGTGAAAATTCTTAAAAAATAAAAATATATATAGTTTTTTTAATGAATTATTTATTTTACAATATATCATTCTTATTAAAAAAAAAAACAATATTTCCTTCTTTAATGCAATTAATATGAAACTTAAGCCTAACCTAATTTCTTTTCTTCTTCTTCTTTCACGTATTTAACGGCCTTGGCATCTAAGCCCTGTTGACCAGTCACAGTATTAATTAAACAAATGTTTATAACTGTATTGTTTCGAGTTTACGTGAAGTGATTAATCACAAATAGAAAGACTGTTATTCCTTACTTCACTTTTTATTTTTATGTTAGATGTACATTTCGAGACACAAGGTGCTCATTATCAATAACAAACAGTTTGTTATTGATAATGAGCACCTTGTGTCTCGAAATGTACATCTAACATAAAAATAAAAAGTGAAGTAAGGAATAACAGTCTTTCTATTTGTGAAACAAATGTTTGTTTAACCACTTGAATAAATAAATAAATATAGGAGTAGTTATTAAAGGAAAAGGTTATAGGAATGATTGTAGTTATTTTGATAATTAAATTATTGGAGTATCGACTGAATTTAAAATTTGGACTAACGCCCTTCCTGAGGGAATAGGAAAAGGAAAATACACGTGCAGTTAGCAGGATGAGGTACACTAGAAGGGAATGCAAGGAATAGGAATATGAAAATGGATGTGACTGAAAGGATAGGAGTCTAACCACGTGCTGGCTTTGCGTTTTAATTTTTGTGCAGCGGACCGACCTGCTCGGGATCTGGACGCAGACCCTAACCTAATTTACTACCTATTCTTTGTTTCCACTATTGACTACACATTTATTAAGAAAAGTTGCTTACTTTGTTATGATTTGCAAGTCCTAGAAGTTTGAGGACCCGATCCAAAATCCACACAGTCTCTCTGAAGAATGCCTAAGAATGAAATTTTAAAAAGCAAACATTTCTTCTACAAAATTAATTTTGTTTAAGCAAAGTCGGCTTTGAAAACAAAATCAACACAATTGATTTTAAAGAAAATATTTACAATTCGCGAAACATTAAACACACTACTTTTAATTTAAATTGCATAATTTAATGGACAAACTGGACAAATATTACAGGTATTTCATTTCCTTAAGTTTGTAAATACTAATAAGTATAATATATAAAATTACGAAAAAACTATTCGTGAAAATGCAAACAGTGTCTTAATTAATAAGACAATTTAAGACGTTAAATATCCATTGAAACAACTACTTCCCGTGCAAATACACCTCCGGATATTGAATTATACAATGAAATATTTAAAATCTTATTTAATTTGATTAATAATAAGTACTTGAATTTTTTATTTAAAAGAAATCAAAATTATGATAAACAAGTAGATATATCTGGCAAAAATAGAGTGGATAGGGTCCCTACAATTCATTAACAACCTGTATATTTATAAATATACTGTATCAGTTTTTATTATTAATGGCAAAATTTCATCAAATTGAAGAAATTTCTTGAAAAACAGCATCACTAATAGTAGCGACATCTATTGGTGTTTATTGCAACTGCGGTGACAAGAGAACGGTGCGAAAATTACGTCACCAGCATAAAATGTAATGGTGGTCGTATCGGTCGGGCGTCGTGGAACTAAACTTGTGTAGCCGGTACAATTATCAATTAAAATAGGGGGCCCTTAACATACGCGCTGCTAATAACATCCGCAACGGATAAACAAAACCAGCGAGGGGGTGTCCAGCAACAGCCGCAGGTTAGTAAACCCTCGCCCGAAACATCTTCCCCAGCCACCGACAAAAGACGACGGCGTTTGAGGAAAACCGCGACCCCCGCCGAGCAAGTGCCCCTTTTTTCGCGATCATCCCTCGAATACGCAAACCCGGCGCCTGTTATCCCCGTGCAGATCAATCCGCGCCCCCACCAACACCCTTGAAATCAACGCAGCTGTCAAGACACGGAGGGGGCATCGATTTTCGTCGTCATCCGATGAGCAATCCGCCGCCGTCCCGTGTGTTGTTCGCGAGATCGAGTCCGCGGGGGCGATTTGTATTCACGTCAGCACGTGGCTCTCACGATGCCGTTGTGTCCCAATTAACATGCAAAACGTGAATTTATAATCAACATTCACTTCCGAAATGTTTAATTGATCGGAATAAAACCTAAAAAAAAAAAAAAAACTCCGTCCCAGACTCGCCGGTGCCGCACTTTACTTGCCTTATTGATTATTCTTGAAAAATCACTGCGAAACAGGTATGGGTATGCTAGTTTTGATAGGCACACTTTTATTTATGTCTCTGTGATGATGTCATGTGAAAAAATCGGCAGAGAAATATGTTAATGTTCTCCTGATTTAATTAACCGAAAATTGTAATTAAAGTAGTGTTTTTTGAGTTGGGTGAAATTTCTCACACTTTGTAATTGTTTCCAGGTGAGTTATTTATATAACACGGGAGTGATTCATTCTGTAGTGCTTCTTACTCTGTATTAATCTGCATAATATAAAAATTGCAAATACAAGTTCTACCTCTGTTGTATGTCAACTGCATGTTTGATTACTTGTGTCCTTAATTTATTGGATTTTACATATAATAATAATAATGAATTGTCTTTATTGAAAAAAAGATCCTGTTACACTAGTTTTGTTTATGTATTTCCTCTGCTACATTTTTTGATTAAAATTTACTTCTAACGAGTGTCTCCACTCCCAGACTAAGCATGAAGTAAAATTTCGAGTTTAGAAAAGCCTGAAAATTTGGCTCGGGCGCGTAGCGAAGCGGAGCGACCGAGCCAAATTAGGCTTTTCTAAACTCGAAATTTTACTTCATGCGCCACGCTTATAAAACGCTGATATAATGTGAAATTGTCTTTAACCAATGGCAAGGTAAATAAGTTTACTGTTTCAATTATCAATTGTTTTAATAACGGGGAAAGTGCTATGATAGACACATCACCATTTTTGG
The DNA here is from genome assembly GCA_932526585.2 of Philonthus cognatus. Classification (NCBI taxonomy): domain Eukaryota; kingdom Metazoa; phylum Arthropoda; class Insecta; order Coleoptera; family Staphylinidae; genus Philonthus; species Philonthus cognatus. The sequence goes on along the minus strand of OW052245.1, from coordinate 80,230,875 downwards.
TTTTTATTAATACCGTGCAATCATATAGGGAATTTTTCTTTTAGGTAAACATATGCGTTAGCTGTAAATTTTCCGACATCTGTTGTTTTTTTAAAAGAGTTCAATTTAAAGCTATAAACAAGTGTTTTCCACTCCCAGACTAAGCATGAAGTAAAATTTCGAGTTTAGAAAAGCCTGAAAATTTGGCTCGGGCGCGTAGCGAAGCGGAGCGACCGAGCCAAATTAGGCTTTTCTAAACTCGAAATTTTACTTCATGCGCCACGCGTATAAAACGCTGATTCAATGTGAAATTGTCTTTAACTAATGACAAGGTAAATAAGTTTACTGTATTAATTATCAATTGTTTTAATAACGGGAAAAGTGCTATGATAGACACATCACCATTTTTGATTTTTATTAATACCGTGCAATCATATAGGGAATTTTTCTTTTAGGTAAATATATACGTTAGCTGTAAATTTTCCGACATCTGTTGTTTTTTTAAAAGAGTTCAATTTAAAGCTATAAACAAGTGTTTTCCACTCCCAGACTAAGCATGAAGTAAAATTTCGAGTTTAGAAAAGCCTGAAAATTTGGATTTGCCGGGCGGAGCAAAGCGAGCCCGGTAAATCCAAATTTTCAGGCTTTTCTAAACTCGAAACTTTACTTCATGCGCCACCCGTATACAACGTTGATTTCAAGTGAAATTCGCAATGTAGCATATTGCCCAAATTCCCAATGTAGCATATTGCAAATTTCACTTGAAATCAATGTGGTATACGGGTGGCGCATGAAGTAAAATTTCGAGTTTAGAAAAGCCTGAAAATTTGGATTTGCCGGGCTCGCTTCGCTCCGCCCGGCAAATCCAAATTTTCAGGCTTTTCTAAACTCGAAATTTTACTTCATGCTTAGTCTGGGAGTGGAAAACACTCGTTTAAAGCTTCCAATTCAACTCTTTTAAAAAACAACGAATATCTAAAGATTTTATGAAAATAAGCTGAATTTGGATATACTTCAAAAAAGAACTCCCTGTGTTAGCTAGAGTAGGCGGCATTTTTTTTGTGCGGTTGCCCTGCATGTTAATTACAGTGATGGCTGGCGGCATAACTTCATGTGAGGCACAAATCCAAGATTCAAAATATAAGGTTGAATTTACTACATATGCATTTTGTTTTTCAATGCGTTATTAATACATACATCTGGCAGCGGAACGAGTTTACCTTTTCATTCCGCAATGCATTACCTTGACGTTTTAGTTTCACATGAAGTTGGCCACCAGCCGCATTTGGCTAATTGAATGATGGAATAAATTTGAGGTTATGGTAATCTATGTCTTAACAGTCAGTAGTGCCAATCTATTTTTAAATTCAAAGCCCACTCTAATTTATATTTCAAATGCACTGTATCTCAATTATTTGTTATTTTATTAAAATAAGAGTTGCATTTTTTTTTGGGAGAATTGAATGAGATTTAGTGAATATGATGATATGATGAACAAATAATTGATATTTTCATTAGTAATCAATTATTTATTATTTTATTAAAATAAAAGTTGCATGTTTTTTAAACACTTTTTTTTCGACAGAACTGAATGAGATTTAGAGAATATGATGACATGATGAAGAAAAAATAGATATTTTCATTAATAATCAAGATACAATAAAGTTGTGTTTGAGCCATTTGTATTTTTTTTTTCTATCACTTCTACTGACTGATATTCTTTATAGAAACACATAAATTTGGCCATCCTGTATAGTGTAGGCTTTGTGTAATTTCTCGAGTAATACAAAATCCCAATAGAGAGTTTTAGTTTATTGTTTTACGAAAGATGGTAAAACTAACTTGCTTGTTGCCTGCGTTACTGGGCAATAAGCAAATTTAGTGTAGACATTAGCGTTACTGTAATTCGTAAAACAATAAACTCAAACTTCCTAATAGGCCCCTTTACACGTCTACTCTTTCGTCGACGATTAAACTGCACACGCCGGGAGTCGAGGAGTGTACATGTAAATGCAAAATTTGCGTCGAGGAAGGAATGGAGTAAAAACTGCATGTTTAAATGCCACTACGTCGAGAAAAGAGTGGAGTGCGATTAATTTTGCATCGCCACACGCCACACAAGAGTCGATGCAAAACCGGGGCGCTTAAGTAGAGGGGATTAGCTGATATGAGGCCAGGAAGTAATCCTGGAAGTAAAGCTCGCATCCAGATGAAAGCTTAAGTTCACTTTCCGGAAAAGCTCTAGGAAAGCTTTCGGCTAAAAGTTCGCATCCGGATGAAAGCTAAAGTTAACTTTCCGGGAAAGCTGGTACCTGTTTCTGTATAACTGGTACCTGTTTTAAATAACTGGTACCTGTTTTGAACCAGTTATTAGGAAAATTGGTACCAGTTATTTAAGAAAACAGGTACCAGTTGTGCAGAAGCAGGTACCAGCTATTTAAAACAGGTACCAGTTGCACAGAAACAGGTACCAGTTGTGCAGAAGCAGGTACCAGCTATTTAAAACAGGTACCAGTTGCACAGAAACAGGTACCAGTTGTGCAGAAGCAGGTACCAGCTATTTAAAACAGGTACCAGTTGCACAGAAACAGGTACCCAGTTGTGCAGAAGCAGGTACCAGCTATTTAAAACAGGTACCAGTTGCACAGAAACAGGTACCAGTTGTGCAGAAGCAGGTACCAGCTATTTAAAACAGGTACCAGTTGCACAGAAACAGGTACCAGTTATACAAGAAACAGGTACCAGCTATTTAAAACAGGTACCAGTTATACAGAAACCAGCTAACAGTTATATAGAAACAGGTAAGTTGAAGTAAACTTGAGCTTTCATCCAGATGCGAGCTTTCACCAAAAAACTTTCCGGGAGCTTTTCCAAAAAGTGAACTCGAGCTTTCACCGGAAAGCTTTCCGGGAGCTTTCTTGGAAAGTAAACTTTAGCATTCGTCCGGATGCGAGCTTCTACCCGAAAGTTTTCTTAGAGCTTTTGCAGAAAGTGAACTTGAGCTTTCATCCGGATGCGAGCTTTACTTCCGTTATTACTTCCGGGATTACTTCCTGGCCCCGTATCGGCTAATCCCCTCTACTCGCTTAATTTCATTCCACTCTTTCGTCTAGGATTGAACGACACTCCTGAACGACGTTCAATCCTCGATGCTAAAGTGGGGTTGAAAAAGTACATCTTTTAGCCAGCGCTCTACGCTTTCCTAGATGCAGAAACGCAGGCAAGAGTGCCGTTCAATCATCGACGAAAGAGTGCACGTGTAAAGGGTCCTATTGTTAATAAGAAACACTTTTTGTATACAGATTACTGACTAGTTAATGAATTGTTTTCTATTTTCTTTAGACATGAAGTCGTCAATGTCGGATCGTAAGGCCGAGCTGGAGAGGAAGAAGGCGAAGCTCCAGGCGCTCCGCGAAGAAAAGGACAGGCGGAAGCGCGAGAAGGAGCAGAAGGACGTGGAGGAGGCGACGAACCGGGTCGGCACCGGCTCCGACCGCCGGGAGCTCGACGAGATGCTAAGCTCCCTGGGCGTGGCGCCCGTCTCCGACGTCCTCTCCAGCCTCTCCACCATAAACTCGCTGACGCCCGACCAGAGCATCAACCACACGCCCGACTCTTCCTTACAACCAAATAGTCTACCAAACAAGTAAGTTTATTAATAAAATTTAAAAAAAAATAAGTGGTAGTTCTGGAATGTGCCACTTTTTATAACTTTTTTTTTTATTCAACCATTGTTGAGAACTAACATGATCGATGAAGGCGCTGATGTCGCACCGAGGAAGGAGTACTGTCGATCAGCTGTTCCGGCTTTTAATTAAGGAAAATTTAGTAATATATTTATATCAATGTAAAAGCCGTTTTACACACGCAAGAATTTTCGCAGAAATTCCTAATACAAGGTGGCCAGAAAAGGTGTGATAATCTTCAGGTAGTGTGATTCGTTGATTAATTTTGGATAAAAAATCTAAATAAAAAAATATTGTATTCTTCCTCGTAACATCTCACGAGGTCGTTAAAATATTAAACGTATCTCTGGAAATTAGTGTTATTTTCTATTATTTTGGAAAAAATCAATAAAACTTACAATCAATTACACATTTGTAAAATTTAAATGACATAGGTGATAAATAAATTGGAAACTTTAACAAATTAATAACTTCTTCAGAAGCATGTTTTTAATAAAAATAGACCTGGCAACTATGTATTTTCATATGTAACCTTATTAAATTTCACTTGACTTTGACATATACTTGTCATAATTTATTTGTGTAAGTTTGTATAAGTTCATCATACTTTTTGAAGATGTACACATTCAACGAGTATGCAGATATGTACATGATATTTGGATTCTGCAATGGTAATGCAACTAGTGCCAAAGATGAGTACCAAAGAAGATATCCAAATCGCCAACAGCCCTGCGTAAATACGTATAGAAAATTAGACCAAAGGCTACGTACTTTTGGGTCGTTCGTTTATAATAACATAGATGGAGGGAGACCTAGGGAACGTCGCACTGTACACCCAGAAGAACAGATATTGAATGCAGTTCAAGAAGATCCCAATATTAGTACGAGACAAATAGCTCAACAGTTAAATGTCCCTGTATGAAAATGATAACGAGCGTAGACGTATGTTTTGTGACAGGATTTTAGATCAAATTCGGGAAGAACCAAATTTTTTATTTAAAATTCTTTGGAGTGATGAATGTACATTCACTAGAGATGGGGTATTTAATTGTCATAATTATCACTTTTGGGCAGAAGATAATCCTCGGGCGGTTAGAGAAATGGGACATCAAAGGAAATTTTCAGTTAACGTCTGGCTTGGTATTCTAAATTTACGTGTAATTGGGCCTTTTTTTATTCATCAAAGATTAAATGCCTTAAATTATGTAAATATTTTAGAAGAAGTTTCGGAGAATGTTCCACTAAATTTAGTAAACAACATGCTGGTGCACCACCTCATACAGCAAGAATTTCAGGAGAATGGTTGGACGAACATTTTCCAAATAGATGGATTGGACGCAATGGACCCATACTATGGCCAACAAGGTCGCCGGATATGAATCCACTTGATTTTTTCGTTTGGGGATTTTTAAAAGAAAAGATGTATGCAACACCTCCAGTGGACAATGTAGACGTCATGAATAGAATTCGTGTTGCAGTGGAATTAATTACTGAAGAGATGTTGCTCCGAGTAATTAATTCTATCCCACGACGGCTCCAGATCTGCTTAGAAACGGATGGTTATCAATTTGAACATTTACTTTAATCTTTCATTTTTGATGTATACTTCAAATATTAATTTTTGTAGATTTGTTAAATTTATGATTATTATTATTAAATTAAACACTTGTTTGATCCATTGTTGCCAAATTTATATTTCTTGAAATTGGCTCGTCAGGAGTTATAAGCCACAATACAATATTTTTTTACTTAAATTTTCTGCTTGAAATTAATCAATGAACCACTCTACCTGAAGATTGTCACACCTTTTCTGGCCACCTTGTATATTTAGAGCCGTTTTACACACAAGAATTCTCGCAGAAATTCCTAATATATTTAATAAGGAAAAAGTATTATAAGTTTATGCAAGTGTAATACAGCAATTTTTATAATATTTTTCTCGCGACTATTTTAGCGATAAAAATATTTTGCATGTTCAAAATAATTTGGAAAAGAATTTTTGACAGATGCAGTTTACTCACTTATTCATAACCTAAAAAAATTGTTGTTACTAGTTATTATACAAACGCTAGTGAAGTATTTTTATTAACACCAGTTTCGGCAACTAAATATGTGCTTTGCCATTTTGTAATATATTCGCCACAGCAGCGGCAGCAAGAGATGGAGAACAGCTGATGTTGAGCACATATGATATTTTCGGTAGTGTGTGTGCGTATGGTAGTAATTCTTTGGAAAATAATTGTTTACTCTGTAATACAGGGACAAATATTTTTATACATAAAATTATTGCGAAACGTTTATATAAAATAATCAAACAAATATCTGCGCGAATTCTTGTGTGTGTGTGTAAAGCGGCTCTTACATTGATATAAATATATTACTAAATTTTCCTTAATGACACATCTTAAATTTTGTCTTGGAAGAGGTGCCAGGACCTTTTTTGAAGATGAGTTTGTCATTCATGATAAATGGGGAAAATCAATACATTGCGTGATAATAAAAACTAAACTTATTTTTTATTTCTTCTTCATACACAATATGTAATCTGCTCCACTCGTTTTCACTAACACTTAATTCACTTATTAAAAAAAATCCCATTTTCATTAGTATCGGCAACACCGATGCAAATATAACCTTCAATTCTATGCACGGTTTGGAAATCTAAGCATGCTGAGTGTCATATTTCAACTTGCTATGCAATTGCGCTCCTATTGTTACGGGGTAGATTGTTATTTGGAACAAAAAATATTTTTGCGTAACTCCCACTAACTTGTAAGCACGGAACACTTGTGAATTAATAATCATAAACCACTCACCATTGACTTGAGTGCGTTGGTGTTCTTTTACCTGGACTCTGCTTTGGCATTCCCCTCGTTCGGACTATATATGCACTGATTCTAACTCTTCAGACATTAACTTTATCAGCACTGGCTTTAACTTTATCAACACTGACTTTAACTTGGTCAACACTGACTCTAAACACCGCCAAAGTGATACGGGTTTTGAATAAACGATTGCTAATGACTCCAATTTAACAAATATATTAACAACAAACAGAAAAAGATAGAAATAACAAAATAGATAAAAAACAACAAATGATTACGATACACAAAAACAAAATCATAAATGAAGGTATTAGTAAAATGGAAAGGCCTGAATGATATATTATGTTGGTGAGGTTTATGTGAAATTTGAAAGAAACTTGAAATAAAGTAATTATGTTTAGAAGAATACTTAAACGGGTGGCGATGTGGCAGTAAGACGTCTTCGGATACCGAGAGGAACTCGTTGATCTTCAAAGGGCGTTCTCCCTTAAATATGGCTCTTCGGGAGAGGGGGTGAGATTCTCCTCTCGTGTTCGGTCCTTCAGGGATTCTTCGTAACTTCGAGTTACTATAAGCGTAGGCTTTTCTAGTTTGTTAGAATCAAACTCCTTTCTGTAATATTTTTTCCTACCACTAGGTGGCGCATTCGAACGTGTTACTGCTTAATATTTTTGTTAATTATATGAAGAACACACTTTATTTTGTTATCTTTATGCGGAATAAACGTTGATTTATATACGTATGTTTTTGTAGTGTTAGTGCGTTAAAAAGAAGAACTCCGGTGCTGACGGTGATTCCGGTCCAGACGACAAGCATTCCCCCGAAAGAGATGGTCCTCTACACCAAACAGACGCAAACAACAGCGACGGGTCACGAAAGAGACGGTAAGTCGAAAAAACTTTGTCTCTGTCTTGTCTATCAGGGGAAAATCCATTAACCGATTAACGAATGTGATTACGTTTCCGAAAGAAAGAAAAAAACTGCGTTTACGTGTAAACTCTGACTCCATTTGCAAGGAAACTTACATATCATCCTGTGATTGTTTTATTGGTTTAAAGGTAAAGGTCATTAAGTACCGTGCGATCATTTCAATTATAAATTAGAGTAGGCGGCGTTTTTTTGTGCGGTTCCCCAGAATGCTAATTGAAAATCTTTAAAGTGCCTTAGATACAGTCTGTCTTAATTCAACACAATGTATTTGCTACTCTTTGTGCTATTGTCTGTTTCGTAATAATAATAATATTTATTTCAGAACAGAATTACACAATTAAATTCTGTTTTTTTTTTAATATGACCAAACTTAGGGTGTATTTACTGTGAACAGTTGCAGTCCTGCTTTAACAGTAGGGTATTTTAAAAATCAAATTTTGAGATGTTTGTTAATGATTATCAATGTGAGAAATAAATTATAATTTAAAAAAAAGAACCCTACAACCTGCAACTTTACAACACATACAGGGATTTTTTCTTTTAAGTATACTTTCACATATTCCATATAAACATTTGTAAACTTAATGAACTAAACAAAACTAAGTCGAAGTTTATTTTGAACTTCACTTTTAATCAGTGTTTTATACGCGTGGCGCATGAAGTAAAATTTCGAGTTTAGAAAAGCCTAATTTGGCTCGGTCGCTTCGCTTCGCTACGCGCCCGAGCCAAATTTTCAGGCTTTTCTAAACTCGAAATTTTACTCCATGCTTAGTCTGGGAGTGGAAAACACTCGTTAGAGTTTTTGAATTGAATGTTTTTAATATAATCACGAATGTAAAATTTACATTGAAAAATCGTAGCATGTATACCTACGCTACAATTTTTCAATGTAAATTTTACATTTTTTTTTTATTACAAACTTTCAATTTAAAAACTCTAACGAGTGTTTTCCACTCCCAGACTAAGCATGAAGTAAAATTTCGAGTTTAGAAAAGCCTGAAAATTTGGCTTGGTCGCGTAGCGCAGCGGAGCGACCAAGCCAAATCAGGCTTTTCTAAACTCGAAATTTTACTTCATGCGCCACGTGTATAAAACACTTTAAAGTGGAGTTCACAATATACTGCTTAGTTCTAATTAGATGTTTATTAATTTTTTTTTTTAAAAGAAAAATTCCTTGTATTTAAAACTTTTTTAAAAATTGACATATAAATGGGCAGATAATAAAGAAGAGCAAGGAATATTACCTGATCCTCCTATCCTACCAGAACCTTAGAAGCACTTTATTAAATTGGTAGTAGATACACATAATTTGAGGCAGTCATAGGTAAATACATTCAGTGGCGTAGTCAGGATTTTTACATGGGCGGGGTTTCTAACTGAAGCGCAGAAAAAAAAAACAGTTTAATTGAGTGGTTTTTCAAATTGGAATTGAATTACATGGAATTTTGTGAAAATCAGGAAAAAAACATTTAGAATTATACTTGACAGTACTAACGTTAATAACAGTTGACAGTAACGTTGGTAACCGTTATTATCAATGCTACCTACAGTTAAATATAGTATTGGCGTTAATAGCAGTTGACAGTAACGTTAGTAATCGCTAGTAGTAATGCTACTTACACTTAAATATAGTACTAACGTTAATAACAGTTGGCAGCAACGTTGGTGTTTACGCCTATGGCGATTTAAATTAAAATTGTAAAACACAAAATAAGAGTAAATTTCTTTATTACATAAATGTGCATTAAAGATAAATATATACAAAATAAACAAGTAAAAAAATATATATCCAAATAAATATGAAGTAGAAATAAGTAAAGTATGAAAATGAACGAAGCTAAAGATTAAAGTTAGAAAATTACAAGCAAATAAGGTTAAATACAAATAGTTGAAATATGAGATAAAATTCAAACAAGTTTCACAAAACAAGAAAAAATACAACTTACTCGTGCGAGGGATGATGATAGAGTGATGAGATTTTGGGGCGAAAGCAGAACGAAGGTTTTATGAGAATTTTGATTGGTTAGGAAAAGTAGAGGGGCTTAATAATGTCTAAAGGATGAGAGAAAATGCCAACGGGAAGAAATAGGACAAAGAGGTTTATTGCCGCGAGCTTGTTAGTGAAGCGCGAAGTCCGCTTTACACCCTGCTGGTGAATGGACAATAGAGCGTAGGGTCGGTTGTAAACCCTGCCTTGGGTCTTACAGTGATTGTTCAAATTTAAAGAGAAATTTTTACAAAACATAATAAAATATCCTGAGAAAATATCAAATTTAATACGAGAAGTTTACAATGAAAAGTTATAAATATAAAATCTAAATTTCACACTTCGTGAGATCTGGCGCGAACAGTTGGTAACCGTTTTTATCAATGCTACTGACAATTAAACAGTTATTATGAATGCTACTGACAGTTAAACAGTTATTATGAATGCTACTGACAGTTAAATATAGTACTAGCGTTGATAAAGGTTGACAATAACGGTAACTAATATTACCAATAGTATTGACAGTTATAGTACTGGAGTTACTAACAGTAGACAGTAGCGTAGATAACCGTTATAACCAAAGCTACTGACAGTTAAACATAGTACTGGCATTAAAAATTGACTGAATATTATTAAAATCGGGAAAGTCAGAGAAAAGTCATGGAATTGAATTCAAATTGACCAAAACACTACCAAAAAAGCTATGAGATTGAACTGGTCAAAGTCAGCAGGCAAATTACAAAACAACTAATTAACTAAAGTAATTATTCATTATTAACACTGTAACACTGAATATCTGATTCCCTGTTACTCTGATTAAAGATGTATTTGTGTGTTTCTGAACTTCACTTCAAATCAGTGTCTTGTACGCGTGGCGCATGAAGTAAAATTTCGAGTTTAGAAAAGCCCGAAAATTTTCACGGGGCTTTTCTAAACTCGAAATTTTACTTCATGCTTAGCCTGGGAGTGGAAACACTCCTTCAAAACTTCAAATTGAACTCTGTTATAGAATCGGCGAATGCCTGAAAATTTCTTTGCTTTTCTAAACTCGAAATTTTACTTCATGCGCCACGCGTATAAAATAGTGATTTAACGAGAGATTTTAATACACACAAAAGACATTTTTCATGTTAATCCTTACAATTAATTCGAATTAGTTTTGACGATTTAAATCCTTTAGTAAGTATTCGAATCCTTTTATAAATATTCGAATCCTTTTTTAAATATTCGAATCCTTTTATAAGGATTCGAATCACCTGCATTTGGATTCGAATATGATCTTCTTAAAAAAATGTAACGAATCCGGATCACGAATCTAGTTTAAATAAAGTATTCGAATTCTTCTTTTGAATCATCTAAAATGATTCGAATTCAGGATTCGAATCCTGAATGATTCCAATCCTGCACAGCTCTGCTACGTGGTGATCCATATTTGGCTTTTGAAAGTCAATTTATTTTGAAAATTGTAGCCAAGGATGAGTAGAGTCCAGGGATGTTCAAAATCAAAAAAAAGGTGTATTTTTTTTTGTTTGTTTGGCCTTAGTATTTAGACCATTAGCCATCAATCTATTTATATATTTAACATTTTAATGTATTTTTAACCAATTCTAATTTTGATAAATAACCATTTACTCCTGAAACAACACAAACTCATTCATACTACATCCATAGACCTGGATGGAATAATTTATTATTCATAAATCATTCCACCGGACGGGATTCGAACCCGTGACCTCTTGGTCTGTGGGCAGGGTCTCTACCCACTCGGCCACCGAGGCCCCGAATAGGTGTATGGCTGGTTTTCCATCTAGGCGACTCATATGGTGAACACACAAATCAACATCAATTATGTGCAAAAATTCATTAAATATAAAATACCCCTAAAAAATGCAAGTGTATTTATAATCTGGATTATAATTTAACAAGTATTGGTTCTACAATACTTACATGGCCGTAGCCAGACCTTATGCCTAGGCAAAACCATCGCCAAGTGCTTGAGAATTTAGTCTATTTTATGAAAATACAAAACAATATCTTATGATATAAAGGCTATAATGTCCTGATTACTCAAATTCGATATTAATAGTATTGATGCTACAATACTTACATTCAATTCTCACAACTATTGATTTATTAATTCTACAATACCTCAATTGAAACCATCGTATTTCATGAAAAAAAAAGAAATTGGGCATTGTTGTTTTATAATAGCTTAATACGTACTAATCAAGTTTTAAGTGCAATAAATAAAATATTTCTTTATTGTCATTTAAATAAAATGTTGTATTTTTATTACTATTTAATTTGAAACAAAGAAAAAATGCAATAAGAGGTAGAAACTTTGATTTTATTGCAATAAATTTCATTTGGTTTTCGATTATCTGGGTTGTACCGTGCGCTCATTTAAATTATAATTTAGAGTAGGCGGCTTTTTTTTGTGCTGTTGCCCAAAATGCGGATTGAATGATGAAATAAATTTGAGGTTATGGGTGCTGTTGCCCAAAATGCGTATTAAATGATGAAATAAATTTGAGGTTAAGGTAAACTATATCTATTATCACTTGTTCTTCACCTGAAGAAGCCACAGTGTGGCGAAACATTTGTTGTGAATACAAAATAAACAATTTTTGAAAGTTATAAACAAAGTGTTTTACTTAAAGTAATAAACTATATGTTAATGGTAAGTAGTGCCAATACAATTTAAAATTAAAAGATTACTTTAAATCACGTTTTAAATGATCGCACGGTATTTTTAGCATGTTCAAATATACTGATTTCGAAAATTAAAAATAACTTGCTTGAAGATGTTTCTACTTTAAATTAAAATAAAAAAAAATAATGAAGAGTTCATGCAATACGGTACTTCAAAAATAATAAATGTCCAAAGATGTTTCTACTTGAGAATGTAAAAAAGAAGAGTTATTAAAGATTTATTTCATCAAATACTTAGCTCCAATTTATTGAATTAATTTAGACATTTAAAAACGTAAATATTAATTTTTAATATTATAGGGTATAGGCTAAAAGGTACAAGATACAAAAAAATAATATGTGTCACGGGTGTGAAGTTATGATAACCGTTGTTACCAATGTTACTATCAACTGACAGGTGAATATATACTACTAACATTAATAACAGTTGTCAGTAACATTGGTAACCGCTATTACCAATGCTACTGTCAACTGATACTTAAATATAGTACTGATGTTAATGACTGTAACGGTGATAACCTGTTTTATTAACACTAAAAAAAAAAAGACCTTTATTGGCATATCTTACAGACTATTTACAATTCATTCGTTATTACTCCATTTCCGTATCCCTCTTACCCTCCCTTCTCTTTTCCCTCTCCCTCCCCAGCTTTTCCAACGTCCTTAACACTATTATATTATTATTACCAATGCTATTGTCTACTGACAGTTAAATATAGTGCTGACGTTAAAAACAATATCCTTGATATCCGATATTACCAATGCTGCTATCAATTGACAGTTAAATATAGTACTGATGTTATTGTCAGTAACGTTGATAACCGTTATTACTTATGCTACTATCAACTGACAGTTAATTATACTTATATATAGTACTGACGTTAATTACAGTAACGTTGATAACCATTATTATAAATGTCAACTGACAGTTAAATATAGTACTAACAGCTGACTGTAACGATAACCACTATTGCTACTGTCAACTGACATTAATGACAATTACGTTGATAACCGTTGTTTCCAGTATTACTATCGTATGTTCATTAAAAAAAAACCTCTAGAGTGCCATGGAAAATATTGTAAGTTGGCAACTCTGAAATATTATATTATAATTATCATGTTTGACGTTTTATATGTCAATTCCTAAGGCGTGTAGCCAACTTAAATTTAAAAATAATTAAAATCATGGCACTCTAGAGGTTTTTTTTTATTGAACATACTATATTAATTGACCCCAAATTTTAGTACTGACGTTAATAACATAAAATATTTCTATAGAAACTACATAAAAAAACAACTATAATATAATTTTGTGTGAGCAGACCCCCCTGTAACCTCTTCCTGGCTACGCCACTGAATACATTTGTAATCGTAATCTTTCTGACTTAATTAAATTGTCATATAATTTTCAGATTTCCCTTCACATAACCTACAAATTAAAAGATGATTTACAACATAACATGTGATTAATCTTGTCCTAACCTAAATCACACAACCTGCTACACACCACTAAATTGTTGAAATGTCAAATTTGGTTGGTCATATAAAAAAAAAAAACAGATTATACAGACTAATATTAAAAAAAGATAACTTCTTAAAATAATACAGATAAAGAGAACAAAATTACCAAAAATTAAGATCACGTGATATAACCTCATGTTTATCTAAAGAAAATAAATTGAATATTTAGAAATAATAATAAACTAAAAAATTAAATGAAACTATTACTATGTTTTTTACTACTTTTATTAATTTATATATATACATGTGTTACATATAAATATTTTATAGTGTGAGTGTCATTATCAAGTATTACCACATAGTAACGGTCAAAACCATCGTGATGTTAATAATGAAATAATGAAGTTATGTTTATTATTTATACGATTTCTTGTTTTATGGTGTTTATTTATACTACCTTAATATTTATTTTTATAATTGTCTCGTCATATGTTATAAACATGTAACCTCACATGACCAATAAACATATGAATATGAACGTAATAAAGATATGAATATGTCAGTAGTGCTAATTTAATTTTAACTTCAAAGCCTACTCTAATTTATATTATAAATGATCGCATGGTACTTGTACTTGATGACTTTTACCTGTAAACCCGACATTTTTATTATTACAATCATTCTTTTTAATTCGTCATTAATCACCCGAATTTTTATTTTTATTTACTATCATTTTTATTGGTTGTATTATGTTGGCTGCACTAATATGATTTCTCACCCATTCATTAAAATTACTTCGACCCATTCGTCCCCCTTTTTTGATTTATTTTAATTTAATGCCTGATTAAAAATGTGTTTTGTTTTCCCGTTTACTGTCTGTCGTAATAATTGCTGTTGTTCCGTCGGGTGCGTAATCACAAAATTGGTTAATGTTTTCTATGTTTTGTCCATGCTACGCAGGGATGTTCGGATCGTCCATTTTGAGCAAGTGTGAGTAAAACGAGCACATTTTTAATCAGGCCCACATGATTTTTTCCTCTCGTAGAAAAAAAAGAAACTGTGGGCGCTGCGCAAGTGTGAGTAAAACGAGTGCATTTTTAATCAGGCCCACTTGATTTTTTCCTCTCATAGAAAAAGAAAATGTGGGCGGCGCGAGTGTGAGTAAATCGAGCACACTTTTAATCAAGCCCACTTGATTTTTTTTCTCTTATAGAACAAAAAAACTGTGGGCGATGCAAATGTTAGAAAAACGAGCGTATTTTTAATCAGTCCCACTTGATTTGTTTTCTCCCGTAGAACAAAAAAATTGTGGGCGATGCAAATGTGAGAAAAACGAGCGTATTTTTAATCAGGCCCACTTGTTTTTTTTTTTCTCTCGTAGAACAAAAAAACTGTGGGCGATGCAAATGTGAGAAAAGCGAGCGCATTTTTAATCAGGCCCACTACTTGATTTCTTTTCTTTCATTAAAAATTATTTCGGTTTTTGTGTCGAAAATTTGCAAAATTTGCGTAAGTGACTTGTGGTTGTATGTGTTGCTAACAAGGATCTTCTTCATCTTCTTCCCCACTTAAAGGCTACATGGAGGACTGGTGGAGGCCGCGTAAAGGTACGGTCTTGACGGATCGTTTAAACTTGCATGCGGATTATGTAGATATTTATATATATATATAGAGGAAGTAAAGGTGTTGTGCGATTGATTTTGTTTGTACATAAATACACACACAACGGATTTTCGGGGCAGCCAATAAAAATTCGATCATATGTATGTTTCCTTTATTGTTTTTTTTATTTCGTTGTTGAATAGGGTAGATTGTGTTTTATTTTTTGTTACGAACGAACGTTAATTATTATTAGTGTGTAGGTCATGAATTTTTTGTAATTTTTGAGATTTATAATGATTTTCTTTCCTTTCCTTTCCTCAGCTCATGCAACTGATTACTACGGTAAGTTTATGATTTGTATTCTTTTATAGTTTTATCATTTGCTTCATGCCTCCCATTTATAATATTAAAAAAAAAAAATTGTATATATCCTCTCCTGAAATCAATCCCCACTCTCTCTCTTTTTCTTTTCTTTTTCTTTTTCCACCTCTATTCTCTCTTTGAGTTTTTTTTTTCTTTTTTTGTTCTTGGTTTGGTTAAAGCTGTTGGGGTTGTGTTATGCAATTAGAGAGAGTGAAATTTTAGTGAACAGTAGAAATGTTACATACAGGGAGTTTTTTTTTTTTTTTTTAAGTAAACACATTGAAAAGAAATATAAAATATTTGTTTAGCTCAATACAAGTTGACGCCCCATGTTGGGCGCCAAAAATCCATATTTTGAGGTGTTTCATGCTCCAGGTATATAAAACACTCAAATATTAAGGAATTTAAATATTGCTACTTTGGCTACTGCATTGGCAGTATATTTTGAACTTTACAAAATTTCAGTGTTGTGTACGGGTGGCGCATGAAGTAAAATTTCGAGTTTAGAAAAGCCTGAAAATTTCAATATTCGTTCAAAAACATATTCAAATATTCATTTGAATATTTAAATATTCGTTCAAAAACAAAATATATTCGAATATTCAATATCTGAATAATTTAGTGATTGAAATATTTAAATATGTGAATAATTTAGTGATTGAAGTATTCACATTTGAATATTTGAATCCCGGCTTTAGCACATTTCCTGATATATAGACTGTATTTGTTCAGGTATTCGATATTTTTAAAAATCGTTCAATTTGAAATTCCACTCCCAGGTTAAGCATGAGGTAAAATTTCGAGTTTAGAAAAGCCTGAAAATTTGGATTTGCCAGGCGGAGCGAAGCGAACCCGGCAAATCCAAATGTTCAGGCTTTTCTAAACTCGAAATTTTACTTCATGCGCCCCCCGTATAAAACACTGACATTTTGCAAAGCTCAAAATATACTGCCAATGCAGTATGCTGAAGTAGTATATTTTAAATTCCTCAATATTTAAGTGTTTTATATGCCCGCGCTTGAAAGGCCTGAACATTTGAATGTTTGGCGCCCAACATGGGGCAAGCGCTCGTTTGCAGCTGTTTCTTTGTTTGAAAAAATCTGGATCTTTTCAATTAATACTTTCAGACTAAGTCGACACATGAAGTAAACATTTCAGGCTCAGTCAACTCGAAATATTACTTTATACACCAGGCATGTATAACACTCAAATATTGAGAAATACCTGAGAATTTCGAGTTTAGAAAAGCCTGAAAATTTCTAAACTCACAATTTTACTTCATGCGCACCTGTATAAAACACTGACATTTTGCAAAGTTCAAAATATACTGCCAATGGAGAATGCTGAAGCCGTATATTTTAAATTCCTGAATATTTGAGTGTTTTATACGCCTGACGCTTGAAAAGCCTGAACATTTAAATCATAGGCGCCCAACATGGGGCAAGTACTCGTTTACAGCTGTCCCATTGTTTGAAAAAATCTGGTTCTTTTCGATTAATACTTTCAGACTAAGTCAGCTCATGAAGTAAAAATGTCAGGCTTGGTAAACTCGAAATATTACTTTATACACCAGGCATGTATAACACTCAAATATTGAGAAATACCTAAGAATTTCGAGTTTAGAAAAGCCTGAGAATTTGAATTTGCCGGGCGGAGCAAATCCAAATCCAAATTTACTGGCTTTCCTCAACTCAAAATTTTACTTCAAAATATACTGCCAATACAATATGCTAAAGTAGTATATTTTTAATTCCTCAATATTTGAGTGTTTTATACTCCTGGCGCTTGAAAAGCCTGAGCATTTGGATTTTTGGCGCCCAACATAGGGCAAGCGCTCGTTTACCGCTGTTCCTTTGTTTGAAAAAAACTGGATCTTTTCAATTAATACTTTCAGACTTTCAGGCTTTGTAAACTCGAAATATTACTTCAGACGCCAGGCGTGTGATACACTCAAATATTGAGAATCACCTGAAAATTTATAGCGCTTGCATATATATTTTAAACTCCTCAACATTTGAGTGTTTTATACGCCTGGTGCTTGAAAAGCCTGAACATTTGGATTTTTGGCGCCCAACATGGGGTAAGACCTTGTTTACAGCTGTTCCTTTGTTTGAAAAAAGACTGGATCTTTTCAATTAATACTTTCAGACTTCGTAAACTCGAAATATTACTTCATATGTATAACACTCAAATATTGAGAAATACCTGAAAATTTATAGCGTTTGCATTGAATATGTATACTTAACACTGATATATTCAGAAATACCTGAATATTTAGAGCGTTTGCATCGGATATGTATACTTAAAAGAAAAATTCTCTGTAGGTTAAATTTGATGTTTTTATAAAACTAGGATGCAATATTTATTTAGTTTTCTTTTGATAATCTTCATAATTGTGTCAGGTTTTTTTTTTAATAAAGTGGTTAATATTTACATAAGGAAATTGGTAGTTATTGTATTTGACTTGTGTAAAGATTTTGTAATTTCCTGACACAAATAAAATTATTATTATTATTAAATCTGGTACATTTCTTGTCTTCTTTAAATATAAAGATACTTTCTCTATTTTTAGTTAATATTAATCTCATAATTAGTACGAGAGGTGATAAAAAAGTAAGGTTACAAAGCCTGCAATGAAACGTGTATAACCTTACTTTTTCATCAACTCTCGTAGTATTACTTTATTTTATAAGTAAAGTAAAGAAGCTTAAATTTATCATTTTTATCTGTAATTGTATAACAAATCTCTACAGCGTTAAGTTTTTTTTTTCTTTAAATTAATTTGAGTCGATGAGTGTGTGGTTGATGAATTACGCTTATTGTACAGAAACAGTGATGTATAACACGCACCCTTGTGTATAGGTCGAAAGGAGGCGCACGCTACTTATGTATTCATACGCACTAATACAAAAAAAAAATACAGACCTCTCCTTTCGGGTTGTTTGAGGGGGGCACACATCGATGATAACAAACTTGTAGCCTTTGGTTTTGTTTTTATATCCTCCTCCACACCCCCCTTTTATGATTCTCACTAATTTGTCACTAATACGTTTGATTTACTTTTCATTATTACTTCGTCAGTTTAAAGGGATAAATCCTCTACGGGCCGTCCTCATCGGCTCAACAAAGACGTTCTCTCGAAGAGCTGGTATGAAATCGAACACTAGTTTCATAGTAAACAAAGATAATTATTGTTTTTATTTATCGTTAAACCTCTTCTACCCACATTGAGTGTCGAGGATAAGCGGGACACAAATGTTTATGTTGCCTTAGTTAGGTTAGTGTTATAGTGTTTTTTGCTTGCACAGAATTAGTGCGCACCGCGGGAAAAATAACGCAGTTTGCAAACCAGTGGCAGTGGGATGACGTCACTACTCGAGCTAGTGACGTCATCCCACTGCCACTGGTTTGCAAACGAGGTGTGGATCGGAGGAGAGAGGAAGGAAAGTATGGATGGGGAAAGAATATGGAAGGTGTGTATTGTGTGAGCATGGGAAGGATACGTGGGGGCCACTTGGCGGAGGAATACGAGAGGGTGAGGGTGAAGGAGGAATGGATCGGAGTAGAAGGGTGATGGAGTGGATGAGAGAGGATGGGGTGGGGGTAAGGACGTTGGAGAAGCTAGGGAGGGAGAGGGAAAATAGAAGGGAGGGTAGAAGGGAAGGGATTAAGTTTTAGAATAGAATGTAAAGTTTTGTTTGTAATGAAGAATGCAGGTATTTTTATTTTTTATTCTGTTTGCAATCCGCGTTATTTTTCCTGCGGTGCGCACTAATTCTGTATAAGCAGAAAACACTATAACACTTACCTAACCAAGGCGAAACTGCGTTATTTTGCCCGCCAAAATATCTGCAATGCAACGGTATCACTCACTACATGGGCTAGTCTCGCTTTCTTGCCCTCAGCCGGTTCGAATGCACAGTTTATAAAAAAGTTCGGAAGCAGAAAATGCAAAACCTCGGTGAGTGGAGCACTAGCGCGCACTCAGGTAGTAACCAGAAAACCCAAAACTTCGGGGAGTGCAGCATTAGTGTGCACTGAGGCAGTAAGCAGAAAACGCTATTACCCAGCAAACCCACATACATTATATATGTAAGATATACACCGAACATTTTCATAAAGAATTTTTTTCTTTTAAGTATACATATGCATACGTCGTACATTTTTCGACGCTCGGTTTGTCAAAAGAATTTAGTTTGAAGCTTTAAACAAGTGTTTTCCACTCCCAGGCTAAGCATGAAGTAAAATTTCGAGTTTAGAAAAGCCTGAAAATTTGGTTTGGTCGCGTAGCGCGAAGCGCGGAGCGGCCAAACCAAATTTTCAGGCTTTTCTAAACTCGAAATTTTACTTCATGCGCCACCGGTACAAAACACTGACATATTATGAAGTTTAAAACACACCGCTAAACTTTACATTGAATCAGTGTTGTGTACCGGTGGCGCATGAAGTAAAATTTCGAGTTTAGAAAAGCCTGAAAATTTGGTTTGGCCGCTCCGCGCTTCGCGCTACGCGACCAAACCAAATTTTCAGGCTTTTCTAAACTCGAAATTTTACTTCATGCTTAGCCTGGGAGTGGAAAACACTCGCTTAAAGCTTTGAATTGAATTCTTTTAATAAACCGAGCATCAGAAAATGTGCAACGTATGCATATGGATACTTCAAAGAAAAATTCTCTTTATGAAAATGTTCGGTGTTACATAAAACTCTCTGTATATCTTATATGTATGACATAAATATTATCTATATATTATATGATTTGGTTTGCTGGGTAGTTATAAGATAGAAATAAACAACTAGTGTTCGAGTTCATGACGACACTAACAGAAGAGCCGCTTTGAAAACTGATGTGGACCGCTCGCCTATGTTTTACCTTTAAACGGGTGATTTTTTCTCTGCATGATCCTTGAGTAAAACATAACATTCGAGCGCTTTGTAAAATCATTAACGTTTATTATTCCGCCGCGCGGATTTTTTTCTTTCCACACACGCACGAGGAAAGTGTTCATTTTTCGAAAATAATGTTAGTAAGAGAAATTGGTGCAGCCACTATGTAAAACAACCTGAACCGAACAATCGCAAACTAAAAAAAGACATCGATTCCTACTGATACAATGTTTCTTTCCTCTCTCAAGACGAATACAATCTTAATCCGGGTTTAGAGTGGGAGGACGAGTTCACAGGTAGGTGGTTTTCCCGAACCTACTCTGATTTATTATTTTTTTTTAAATTAAATCTCGCACACTAAACGTATAAAGCCTAGCTTATTGTTGCACCGCTGAAGGTTATGGTAGCCTCTTCTATTGTCCTTCGTTGTCGATCTCTTTTTTTTTTTCTTTCTGTTATCGCTTCACTCACTCACTGATACTCACCTTAGCGCGCTTTTCCTCGTAGGCGTGAGTGGCATGGTAGTCGTTTTTGTCGATTTTTTTAGCAACCCGGGCTGGATGTGTGTGAATGAGGTCGTAATCGTTATACTCTACTTTTCAAGATTATTTATTCAATTTTCGAGCATGTCGCTTTGCATTTTTTTTATACTACCTTGAATATGACACGTCCACAACCTGTTTCCACTTACACTTTTAGTCACATTTACACACCACTAATACATTCCATTTTTTTTTTAATTTTAATTTATTCCATTTGCAATTGTGACTAAGGGTGCAGGTTTCCACTTATATATTTACCCCATTTTAATTTTTTTTTAATTTAATTTAGTTTAAGTTAGATGATGTATTTCATGTTGCCCATTAGTTTCACACAAATTATTTATAGAAATTGCATCGTGGCACATTTAAAAGAATAGTCAGTTGCATATTTATGTCAATGTATGTTGTTGAGTTTTGTGAGGAGTATAATTAATGAATAATTAACAATGTTGTATCCTTTCTTCGCATTTTATTTTCTAATTATCAGATACATATTTCGAGTCCTAATCACTCTTTCAGCGCTATCCCATATGTGAAATGTAAAATCTAACGTATACATTATTGTTAACCGCACAATCTAAGTATACATATCAGTTACGAAACTCACTTAGGCGCCAAACATCCATATTTTCAGGTTTTTTATGCTCCAGGCGTATAAAACACTCAAATATTAAGGAATTTAAATATTGCTACTTTAGCTACTGCATTGGCAGTGTATTTTGAACTCTACAAAATTTCAATGTTGTGTACGGGTGGCGCATGAAGTAAAATTTCGAGTTTAGAAAAGCCTGAAAATTTGGATTTGCCGGGCTCGCTTCGCTCCGCCCGGCAAATCCAAATTTTCAGGCTTTTCTAAACTCGAAATTTTACTTCATGCTTAACCCAGGAGTGGAAAACACTTGTTCGACAGCTATTAGAACCATTAATGACAATACTGATTTCTTAAAGGAAATAGAAAAACACAAACTGCAGTTATTTTCATAATCTATATGAGGGTAATTAACTTCTTGTTTATATTTTTTAAGAATTCGGTGTTGTCATTAAAGGTTTTAATAGATGCCTAACATGTGTTTTCCACTCCCAGGTTAAGCATGAAGTAAAATTTCGAGTTTAGAAAAGCCTGAAAATTTGGATTTGCCGGGCGGAGCGAAGCGAGCCCGGCAAATCCAAATTTTCAGGCTTTTCTAAACTCGAAATTTTACTTCATGCGCCACCCGTACACAACAGTGAAATTTTGTAAAGTTTAAAATATACTGCCAATGCAGTAGCTAAAGTAGCAATATTTAATTCCTCAATATTTTAGTGTTTTATAAGCCTGGAGCATAAAAATATGGATGTTAAGAATAACATGTACGTTAAATTTAACATTTAATCTCGACACCCTAAAGGGTAAAAGGGATTTTAAATGATTATATATATATATAAATTTAACATTTAGCGTATGGAATAGCCATGATTATCAATAACAACAGTTGTTATTGAGATTTGCACTCTATAACAACAGTTGTTATTGATAATGAGTTTTTACCCCTCGAAATACGAGGGGTGATCAAAAAGTAAGGTTACAAAGCGTGCAATGAAACGTGTAACCTTACTTTTTGTAACCTTACTTTTTGATCGACCCTCTTATGTATGTTTATGTATTTATTTTTTAATTGATGAGGCGGATACATGATGAAACTCCATAATACTATTTGAAATAAAACAACACAGTTGGGAGGGTTTCACTTTTATTGTTGAACACTGCAACATGTTTCACCACACAGTGGCTTCATCAGGCAGTAACATGTTGCAGTGTTCAACAATAAAAGTGAAACCCTCCCAACTGCGTTGTTTTATTTCAAATAGTTTATGTATTTAATGATTTTGATTGTCATTATTTAGTACTGTTGAAAACTTATAATGTCGATAGCTAGGAATTTGTTTTATCAAGATTTTGTCCCAGAAAGCATACAAGAAATGATTAATCTTTACCAGTCCTCCGTCGGAATATATCCGCCAAAATATTTTACCAATTGGGGTCCAATGCCGGATATATTCCGACATGACTTTGTCGCGTACTTACTAAATTCTAGAAACCTGTAATAAACTATTTGCACTCTATAACTGTAAACGAATGTTTTAAGAAGTCGTTACTAGATGAAGTCATCACTAGATGATAAAGATAATTTCTCTATTAAAACCTTTAATGTCAACACCGAACTCTTAGAAAAAATTAAACAAGATAATAATTAACGAAACTCAAAGCTTATGAAAATAACTGCAGTTTGTGTTTGTTTTCCATTTTTTTGTTTAAGAAATCAGTATTGTCGTTAAAGGTTCTAATAGCTGTCGAACAGGTTTTAAATGAAGTTTAAAGTACATGTCTTTACCATACAGCTTTAAATGGTGTATTCCACTTCTAGATTAAGCATGAAGTAAAATTTCGAGTTCAGAAAAGCCTGAAAATTTAGATTTGCCGGGCGGAGCGAAGCGAGCCCGGCAAATCCAAATTTTCAGGCTCTTCTAAACTCGAAATTTTACGTCATGGCGCCACCCGTATACAACATTGATTTCAAGTGAAATTCGCAATGTAGCATATTGCGAATTTCACTTGAAATCAATGTTGTATACAAGTGGCGCATAAAGTAAAATTTTGAGCTTAGAAAAGCCTGAAAATTTTATAGCTC
Organism: Philonthus cognatus; assembly: GCA_932526585.2. Classification (NCBI taxonomy): domain Eukaryota; kingdom Metazoa; phylum Arthropoda; class Insecta; order Coleoptera; family Staphylinidae; genus Philonthus; species Philonthus cognatus. The sequence continues at coordinate 80,207,235 of OW052245.1, read as the reverse complement.
AATATAAGATAACAGCTGTAAACAAGCGATTGCCCCATGTTGGGCACCTAACATCCATATTTTCAGGTTTTTTATGCTCCAGGCGTATAAAACACTCAAATATTAAGGAATTTAAATATTGCTACTTTAGCTACTGCATTGGCAGTATATTTTGAACTCTACAAAATTTCAATGTTGTGTACGGGTGGCGCATGAAGTAAAATTTCGAGTTTAGAAAAGCCTGAAAATTTGGATTTGCTGGGCTCGCTTCGCTCCGCCCGGCAAATCCAAATTTTCAGGCTTTTCTAAACTCGAAATTTCACTTCATGCTTAACCCAGGAGTGGAACACACTTGTTCGACAGCTATTAGAACCTTTAATAACAATACTGATTTCTTAAAGGAAATGGAAAACAAACACAAACTGCAGTTATTTTCATAATCTATATGAGGTTAATTAACTTCTTGTTTATATTTTTTAAGAATTTGGTGTTGTCATTAAAGGTTTTAATAGATGCCTAACGTGTGTTTTCCACTCCCAGGTTAAGCATAAAGTAAAATTTCGAGTTTAGAAAAGCCTGAAAATTTGGATTTGCCGGGCGGAGTGGAAAACACACGTTAGGCATCTATTAAAACCTTTAATGACAACACCAAATTCTTAGAAAATATAAACAAGAAGTTAATTAACCTCATATAGATTATGAAAATAACTGCAGTTTGTGTTTGTTTTCCATTTCCTTTAAGAAATCAGTATTGTCATTAAAGGTTCTAATAGCTGTCGAACAAGTGTGTTCCACTCCTGGGTTAAGCATGAAGTGAAATTTCGAGTTTAGAAAAGCCTGAAAATTTGGATTTGCCGGGCGGAGCGAAGCGAGCCCGGCAAATCCAAATTTTCAGGCTTTTCTAAACTCGAAATTTTACTTCATGCGCCACCCGTACACAACACTGAAATTCTATAAAGTTCAAAATATACTGCCAATGCAGTAGCTAAAGTAGCAATATTTAAATTCCTTAATATTTGAGTGTTTTATACGCCTGGAGCATAAAAAACCTGAAAATATGGATGTTTGGCGCCCAACATGGGGCAATCGCTTGTTTACAGCAGTTAACTTGTATTGAGCTATAAAATTTTCAGGCTTATCTAAACTCAAAATTTTACTTCATGCGCCACCCATATACAACATTGATTTCAAGTGAAATTCGCAATATGCTACATTGTGAATTTCACTTGAAATCAATGTTGTATACGGGTGGCGCATGAAGTAAAATTTCGAGTTTAGAAAAGCCTGAAAATTTGGATTTGCCGGGCTCGCTTCGCTCCGCCCGGCAAATCCAAATTTTCAGGCTTCTCTAAACTCGAAATTTTACTTCATGCTTAATCTAGGAGTGGAATACACCATTTAAAGCTTCGAATTAAACTCGATATCTAAAGATTTACAGCACATACGCAGTGATTTAAAGAAAAACTTTGTATATGAAAACTATACATTGTTAAAATAGTTGTCCTTACTTAAACAATCATTCCAAATCTTAAGACTCGGTTCTAATGTTACAATACTCTCGAATACTCAGCGACTGTCTGTTCTTTTTTATGTGTGTTAATTATTATAAGAATATTTCGTGCACGTGATTTTTATTATTTTTTGGTAATGAATAGATGGGCAATGTATTTATGTGTGTGCGTGTGTATGTGTACTCGGATGAATTAATGAGTGCGTGCGTGATTGAGCGTGAGAGCGGACAGCTTATTCACCACAGTTTTGACGTATGACGACCCGCAAGGTGAGGATGAGGAGGGCAGTCTACCGCACCTGGGCGGTTTCGGGAGCAAGCTGCCGCCGGGGATACTGCCGCACGGCCTGCCCCAGGTCAAGGAGGTCCAGCCGGCAGTCACGGCCGTCGAACAGGAGCAGGCCAAACAGGAAGTCAAAGAAAGTGAGTCTGGAAATAAAGTGTGAAAATCGGTTGTTATTCGAGTTTTTTTTTTTAAGTCCGCGAGCTCAGCGAGGAGGAGAAGCAGATGATTATACTTTCAGAGGACTTTCAGAGGTTCATGGACCGGACGGGACGTATCATGGAGAGGGCACTAGGGGAGACTGTTGATATTTATGCGGATTACAGTGGGATCGGTGGAGATGACGGAATGTAAGTGATTTTAAGTTACTCTTAGGTTAAATTATTATGGAAAGATGCCCCAAACCGCGAAGGACCCGGATGGCAATGGTCACCGTCACAAATCCTGGCAATTGCCGATAGTACAGAATAGAGATGGGTAACTTCTGAGCGAATCGACTCAAAGAGTCTCAGTGAAGTGAGCTGGTGAGCCAAGTGACTCAGTTCGAAATATGTAGCTCTTTTTAAGCCATGACACATTTTGATTCGCCCGCTCTTCTAGAGTTAATGTAAATTCGCCATGCATTAACAGATCTTGATTTTCACGCGGCTCGTAGATCGACAGGCCGGCTACTCTCAGCCTTACTGAACGTGAACTTTTTACTTTTTCCATTTGTACACTACTCAATTCAGTTCTAAAAACTGAATATTTTTCACGTCAATTTCTAAACTTGCTTTATTCGTTTATTTAGATTGAGATTTGCCTCTTCTTAGTTCATAGATCCTACAATTTAAATATCATAAGCAAACGCCGTTGTTTACCATCTAGTAAACATTACAAGTGCAATTATTCTTTCGTCACTTTTTTCATAACCAAAATTGTAAATTTAATAAGAAGTGTTTGTTATTATAGTAAGAAAATAGCTATCGTTATATTTCTATCATGTTATTGCAGCATCATCGATTCGTATAAACCCATTGAGTTGGCGAATCGACTCTAAAACATCCACGGCGGCTGTTGAATCCGACTGAGCGGAATGGGCTAGCTCACTCATCGGGATCCAACTCCGCGGTTGGGAGTTGGATCGAGATGATTTACGACGGCTTTCGAATCCAACTGAACTAGATTGTTTTACGGAGATTTTGAATCCAACTGAGCTATAACTCACTCATCGGGATCCAACTCCAAGGTTCGGAGTTGGATCGTGATGTGCTGAATGTATGTATGTGTGTTTTTATAGGCACGCACTAGTTTTCAATATATTTAAACACACTTGAAGTGTAATTGCACGAAATGAATATGCGTTTACTATAATTATGATTTAATATTCACTCTTACGTTTTTATATGAATTATGATTAAATTATTGCAATCATTGTATAACCGAAATAATTAATCACCACCTCGCTCAATTCAATAAGTTGGCGAATCAGATGGATCTCTAAGAGTCAGAACTCTAACTCGTAACTGAGTCATGAGTAAGATCTCTTGAACCAGCTCACTGAAAAGAGCCATTTCACCCATCTCTAGTACAGAATGGGTCTAACTAGCGGGTTCCTCCCCAATGGGCCCTCGAATGTGGGCTAAGTGGTCCGCTGCCCTCCCACCATACAATCCTTAGTCCTTAAAAATGTATTCGAGATCTGCGTGTTTTGGTTTCTAAGACTTGCTTATATATGTTTTTACATTTTTTAAGAGATGAGAAGTCGCACCAGCGCATCTCGCTTAACCGGTGGTTTTACGATGAGAGATGGTCGAAGAACAGGTGCGTCACCTCGTTGGATTGGTCGCCCCAGTATCCGGAGTTACTTTTGGCCTCCTACAATAACAACGATGAATCTCCCAACGATCCAGATGGAGTGGCACTGATTTGGAATACCAAGTTCAAAAAGACAACGCCCGAGTACGTTTTCCACTGCCAGAGCGCGGTGATGACGACTAAGTTTGCGAAATTCCACCCGAACCTAGTTCTAGGCGGCACCTATTCCGGCCAAATCGTCTTGTGGGACAACAGGGTGCAGAAACGGACACCTATACAACGTACGCCATTATCCGCTTCTGCACATACTGTAAGTCGATTGTGTGGCATAGAGGTGGACGAAATCACTCGTGTTAATGTTTCAAAACAATCGATCACTGTCTCGTGAGTCCAAAATAGTGTTTGGACACATGACTCACACTCATTAAATAATTAAAGAAAAGAAGCTGCACTATTAATTGATATTAATGCTGAGTAAACTTTTAAAACTATTTGCATTTGTTAATTATTGCATTTTGTAATATTTTAACAACTTGACTACCACACGAATTAAATATAGAGTGTCTCAAAAGAACTCCCTAGTTTTATTGTGTCATAGAAACTGTTCAAAGTGATACACACTATTCTAGTTCGTGGTGTTTGATTCATCAACTATCCGAGTTTTGCTCCCTTGCAGCTGGCACACCTGCTTGACCTTGAGACGGCACCAGGGCTCAGTTCGCTTAGTTCAGTTCAGGCGTGCAGTGCAGTGAAATGGCTACTCCGCAACAAAAAGCGCAGTGTTTTATTTGGCTTGTGCAAACTGAATCTGTTATAACAATTTTAGACGTCGGTATGGTGTTGAACCTCTTACAGCAAAAACTATCCTTCATTAGCTACATTCTTTCAAGGAAACCGGTAGTTTTTTAAAAGGGAAATCGCCAAGTAGACCGAGAACTTCTGAAGATTCAACAGATCCGTGTTTCATGTGTTCGGAGCTTAAAGAAGTCATTGGCCAGATAGTTTTTGCTATAGGAGGTTCAACACCATACTGACATCTAAAATTACGGTGCACTGTTATAACAGATTCAGTTTGCACAAGCCAAATAACATATTGCAGGGAAGCAAACCTGCAGGGAAGCAAAATTTGGACAGTTGATGAATCAAACACAACATACTAGAATAGTGGGTATCACTTTGAACAATTTTTATGACACAATAAAACTAGGATCACTTTGAACAATTTTTATGACACAATAAAACTAGGGAGTTCTTTTTCAAACACCCTGTACAACTCGCATGTACTCTAGGCTACGGCATTGTGCGTGTTATTTATGATTCCGCGGTAGATTTGGTTGTAAGGCTGGAAAAAATAGTGCGGCCTCATGAGCCTTTGCTAATTTCATATTTGTTTTATTTTTTACATTTATTAGCATCCTGTGTATTGTATGCACGTGGTCGGGACGCAAAACGCGCACAACCTGATCAGCATATCGACGGACGGGCGGCTGTGCTCGTGGTCGTTGGACATGCTGAGTCAGCCGCAGGAGACGATAGAGCTGCAGAGGAGCCAGTCGAGGTCAGTGGCTGTGACTTGCCTGGATTTCCCTCATTCCGACGTTAACAATTTCGTGGTGGGGAGTGAGGAAGGAGCTGCGTTCTCGGCTTGCAGACACGGGGCTAAGGCCGGAATTACTGATACTTACGATGGACACCAGGGTCCGGTCACGGGCATCAGCGTGAACGCTGTGCAAGGTGGCATCGATTTTTCACACATGTTCCTTACGTCATCCATTGATTGGACTATTAAATTATGGAGTTTAAAAGTAAGTAATTGTGATTGTGAAAATGAAGCCGCCACGAGGAGTGTAGTGATTTTATATACAGATAGTTTTATGTAATACCGAACTTATTAGTTGTTAATATAGGCAACCCAATTTACATTTAACCATAACATCAAGCCTGCTTTAACATTAAGCTTTTCAAGAATAAAATACATACAGCGAGTTTTACATAATACTCAACTAATTCAATGTTAATTTTCGTATGTACGGTGTGTACTAAAACGAATCGAAGCACCGAGCGTGATTTTATTGGCTGCAATTCATATATTCAATCCAATTTTTTTCTATGTTATTATATAGCAAAGATGCTAAATAAAGATTATTATTATTATTATATATTTACACCTAAGAATTGGTTGTCGGGAGGGCAGCCACGGCGTGGCCACTTAGGCCCTATTGTAGTGCCTCCCTCCTGATGGTCAGACCCACTCCGCACTACTGGCAATTGCCAATATTTGTATGATGGACCAGTTCCATCCAGATCCTTCACGTTTGGGCTAATTTTACACCTAACTTCAGCATTAAGCCTGTTAAAGCAAACTCAGTTCTTTGGCTCGTTTCAGTACAAATCAAACATTAACATTGAAAATAGCACCTTCGATTTTACACAAAGTTTTCTGTGTATATAATTGTAATTAAAGACTTCAATTTCCTGTTTTGTTATAATTGAAAGTTTGTAAAAACCATTTGTAACGATGAAGTGTTGTTTATTTTAAAGGATACGAAACCCGTGTATTCCTTCGAGGACAACGGAGATTACGTTTTGGACGTGGCGTGGTCTCCCATGCACCCGGCCTTATTTGCCGCTGTTGACGGGGGCGGACGGTTAGATCTTTGGAATCTAAATCAAGATACTGAAGTGCCAGCCGCCGGAGTTACGGTTGAGGGCAACCCAGCTTTGAACAGGGTCTCATGGACACCGTCCGGGTTGCACTTAACTGTCGGCGACAACACAGGAAAATTATGGGTGTACGATGTAGCCGAGGTAATTATTTAAAAGAACAAAATAAAATTAAAATAATTCTCACCTCTAAACAACGTCCATCGATGAAAACGGTTAAAGATTTCATACAGCGAATTTTTCTTTTAAGCATGCATATCCCGATGTATACATACTCTGTAAATGTTCATGCATTCGATGTTTCTGTACACGTGCTCAATTTAATGCATTAATCGAGGGTTTCCACTCCCCAGTTAAGCATGAAGTAAAATTTCGAGTTTAGAAAAGCCTGAAAATTTGGTTTGGTCGCGTAGCGAAGCGGAGCGACCAAACCAAATTTTCAGGCTTTTCTAAACTCGAAATTTTACTTCATGCGCCACCGGTATTAACCACTGATTTATAGTGAAGTTTAAAATATACTGCCAAATCAGATTGATAAGGCAGTATATCTTGAACTTCACCTTTAATCAGTGTTTTATAAACCATAAAGTAACATTTCTAAACTCGAAACTAAAGTAGTATAATTTCATTAGTAGGTATTGATAATTTTGTGAATTTCTAATTTCCTTAAATAGAACTTTGCTCATCCACGTCACGACGAGTGGAACAAGTTCCTGTACACAACGCAGGAGTTGCGGAGCAACCAGGTGGACGAGGAGCTGGAGAAACTGAACCTTGGCATCTCCAACACCACGTTGAGCAACATAAGCAGTCTAACCTCGTCGCCCCTGCGATAAACTTAAGTCTCAAACCTAGGAAAGATAAAAAAACGCGTTTCCCCAAACCGGAACGACTCTTAATTGTATATTTACGCAGCTGTACTAATACGTTATTAAGTAAGTTTTCCTTGTGATTATCTAAAAGTATATATTTATGTACCAATCGATCCCCCTTATGTCAGGCCTTAATAGTTAATATCCATAACAAAAAAAGCTTTCAATGAGAAAAAAATTCAGACCTTTTTAACCCCCACAAGAGTTGTAATTATTTAATAAAAATATATATAGTTATACATAATTAATCTGAGATGATATGTAATATATTAATATTAATTTTGCTACAGTGGAGGAGCACTAAACAAGGCTCAGTGTGTTTGGTATGTAATATCGCGTGTATATAGCTAATTTATTATTATTATTATTTTTGTTATTTATATTAACGTACGAGCCCAATTTTTTTACTTTATACTCTAATAACGTGGAGAGATAGTAAGAGAGGGAACATGAGAGAGAAAGTGAGAGAGTGCAATTTTTTTATGGTTGTTGAATATGTTTTTTTTGTAAAGACGTTAAGCACAACTCATACATATTCTACATACCCCCCCTCCCGATGATTGAATCCATTTCTTTTTCCTTGATTTTGTCAAAAAAAAAAACTGCAGTTATTCAAGTAACTGGTTCAAATTAAAGAAAAGAAGAAATTATGCAATTTAATAAGTGTTTTATTTTAATTCTTTCGAAAATTAATACATTTTAGTATTCTTTGGATAATTGGTAAGTAGAATTAATTTGACTGTACCGACTGTAATGCTCATTTCATTTAACTAGGTGAGAAATCCGAACACATTTATGCTCTTAACACTAAAAGCAATAAGATGCAGCGGCGGCTCGCAGCCTAATTTCAGGGTAGGCCCGAGACCCAAGGTAATATGTAACCGTTATTGAACGGTGACTTTGTTATGCAATTCCTTGTATTTATAAAGCGCGATCTCGACCTCAAATTTTGTGTGCCTTGGCGCTGTCGCCGACCCTGAAGTTAGGCTGTCAGCCGTCGCTGCTAAGATGACTTGTTTAACTTATGAAAAGTAAATCATGGTAACAAAATGACATTATTTTGAATGTGATCACTTAATTAATTGCATACAGAGAGTTTTATTTAATACCGAACATGTTCATCTAATACAATTTGACACATTTATTTTTTAAGTTATGTGTAAATTGGGTTGCCTATATGACCATTAAAAATTGTAGCCAATCAATCGCAATTAATGCCTCAACTTGTACACACGGAGTTTTTCTTTCAAGTATATATGTGACAATTACACCGTATATGTCGTAAATCTTTAGATACTCGTTGTTAAAAAATATCAATTTGAAACTTGAAATGAGTGTGTTCTACTCCCAGACTAAGCATGAAGTAAAATTTCGAGTTTAGAAAAGCCTGAAAATTTGGTTTGGTCGCGTAGCGCGGAGCGGCCAAACCAAATTTTCAGGCTTTTCTAAACTCGAAATTTTACTTCATGCTTAGTCTGGGAGTGGAAAACACTCGTTTATAGCTTCAATTTAAATTCTTTTAATAAACCTAGCGTCGGCAAATGTTTAACGTATGCTTCTGTATACTGAAAAGACAAATTCTCGTTATGAAAATGTTTGGTGTTACGTAAAACTCTCTGTAGATAAACTTCACAGAGATACAAATATGTTCACATATTATGGTAAGCTATACCATTATTTCAGAATAAAACTGTTTCTGGAATGTGTCTTTATTCTTGATATGGTTTCATTCACTTTAATTTATTTATTTATTTATTTATTATCCAACAGTTTACAATAAACTTATTACAGGATAACATGTTAACACTAACATAAGCAAATTTGAGTGCGCTGTGACTTAAAATTAAATTATAATTCTAAATAATAATAATAACATTATGAATTTTACTAGAAAGACAAAAAAAATATTATTTAATACAAACATACGTATATATAACTATTCAACCGAGTTTAAATATTTAAGTAACGTCTGGAGGTCTACATGGAATATATCAATTTTATCAGCTATTCTGTTCACAGTGTTACATATAGAGACTATGGGGGAATGTAGATGGTGGGTAGTGTTTGAACGGGGATTATAAAATGTATATTTATTTCGACTGGATGACCTGGGTACAGAAAAGGTTAGCCTTGATAAAATGTACGAGTCATGGATATCGTAATGCAGCAACTTGTAAATAAATATAGTTTGTGCTACTTGACGCCTGTGCTGAAGTGAAGGTATTTCAAATTCTTTCTCCAACTCTGAAGATGGATAGCCCTGCACCGGATATAGATTATGTTTTCTATAGTAAAGGGCTTTTAGAAACTTTCTTTGAATATTTTCTATGTCCTGAATATGAATATTGTAATTAGGGTTCCATACTACGGAGCAGTATTCCAATCTGCTACGTATAAATGCGCAATAAAAATTAATTAAAGGCTGCATAGTCTTAAATGGCTTGGTATTACGCAATAAAAAACCCAGCAGTGAATAGCACGATTTTCTAATTGTTGCTATGTGCATATTGAAATTTAATTTTGTTTCGAAATATACCCCTAGATCATGAAAAGATAAAACTGATTCTAGGCTTGTTCCATTAATTACGTAAGTTGCTTGTATTTTTGTTTGTTTTCTGCTAAATGTCATTGACTTGCACTTGGCAATATTTAAGTCTAGCTTATTGTTAATACTCCATTCATACAACTTGTTTAAATCACGCTGAAGAACCGAGCAATCATCTAAAGTTTCAATTTTCTTAAATATTTTCAGGTCATCAGCGTAAAGTAAACAGTCTGAATCAAAGCATGTTACTATATCATTGACAAATAGCAGAAATAACAGTGGCCCGAGATTAGATCCCTGAGGAACACCACTGGGGCAACTAAATACCCGATATTTGACACTTTTATATTCAACATAAGTCACCCTATCATGTAGATAGCTACGCATAAGAGCAATTAGATTATAGTCAAACCCGTAATGATGAAGTTTGTCAATTAACAAGTCATGATCGACCTTATCAAAAGCCTTCGAAAAATCTGTATAAATCACATCTACTTGGTGACGTTGATCCATACCACTAGATAAAAAGTCGGTAAGATGACACAAATTTGTCACAGTTGATTTGTGTTTGACAAATCCATGCTGTTTAGAGGAGATAAAAGCGTTACAGTGGTTATAAATGGATTTGTAAAACATAATTTCGAAGACTTTCGCAAAGTTCGATATTAGAGATATGGGTCTGTAATTAAAAATGTTGTTAATTTCTTTTGACTTATGGATAGGAATAATTTTCGAAGTTTTCCAGATTTAGGGAAAATAATTTAGTTTTAAAATTAAGTTATAAATGTACAAGAGTGGTTCAGATAGAATATTACAACAGTCTCGTAATAGAAAGGCTGGTATATTATCTGGTGCCATAGGTAAATTCGATTTTAATTGTTTAATTGCACAAAGATATTCTTGTAAAGTAAAAGACTTAATATATACTATGTTGGATTCCGAAGATACTGAGTTATTAGTAGTAGTAGATACCGAATTCGCCGAGTAAACAGAGGAAAAGTATGATGCAAATGCATCAGTTATTTTGGTTGGACAATTTAAATATGTATTATTCTCTTTCATTACCCCAGGGATTCTAGTAATAGATTTACGCTCATTGATAAAAGACCAAAGTTTTTTAGGGTCTTCTTTTATGTTAGATTCGGTCATTTCAATGTATACATTAAAATCCGAGCATATACTTTTTTTAACAATACATCTATATTTAGCTACTTGTTTTTTATTAAAAAGAGCTTTGTGCTTCTTGTGCATATTATACCAATATTTTTTGCGTTTAATATAATAAATAGTCATTTTGGAAAACCAACTTGGGAATTTATTACTTTGTTTACTACTTAGAGGTACAGTTTGACTAATATAAGCGTTTATAATTTTGTAAAATTCAGTACAAGCGTCATTTACATTGGTTTGGTGTATAACCGATGTCCAGTTAGTATCGCATATTAACTTATAAAGTAATACGTAATTGGCTTTCTTAAAATTATATTTCGAAACTTTTGGTTTAAATTTTTTTATTATTTGTGAGTTAAAAGAATAATTAAAATGTAAAGCTGGATGGTAGTTATCTTCATTAACGAGTGGAAATTTAGATCGATTAAGTTCAAGATTTATATTATTAGAATAGATAATCAGATCTAACATTTTGTTATAACTATTTTTGATAGTGTTAGCTTGGGTTGCAGAATGGAAGCTGATAAAATTGGATATCATATTTGATTTTGTACAGTGTATTTTTGGATAGTCGGGCGCATTAAAGTCCCCAATAATAATAAAAGGTGTATCCAATAATGACTTTTCTTCTAAATGATTGAGTATGTTTTCATAGGTTATTGCTGGCGATTGTGGCGGAATGTATAAAACAATGAGATGCAATATTTTGTTTGCGATACTTATACGTGCACAGGCTATATCTGCTCCAAAATCTGTTCGAAGATTAATTTGTTCAGCATTTATATAAGTTTGAAGACGATCCGTCCTGAATACTTGATACGACGATGAAAATAGTTCGGCATCATTTAATGAGTCATTTGCCCAGGTTTCCGTTAAGAAAAATATGTCAATGTCTTCTGATTCTAATATGTTTTGGTAGAATGTAAAAGTTTTAGTGTTAAGTCCTCGAACGTTTTGATAGTAGAAATTCAGTCCTCTGTGGTTTTGGGCAGTTCTGAGTTTTTTTGTTTGCCTATACGTGGTAGTCCATTAATGTAATGTAGTGAAATTAGTTCTCCGCTTTTTTTCCGTGCATCAAACTCTCGAATGATTGTTTTCTTCAGTTCAGTCTCTCGGGGTGTTAGGTCTCTATTTATGTATATTTTAGAGCAGTCGTCGTGATTTCTGAGATCTTTAGCATTACGTAGAATATTCTTCGCCACCTTTGAATCCTCAAACATAACTTTAATTGGACGTGGTTTTGAGGTCTAATCAAATATTTATATAACAAAAGAGGAAACATACAGTACATATTGCATTGCATATGTTAATTTTACATAAGAATGAGAAATGTGGGGCGAATTGAAGTCATACACAGCTTATGATAATTAAATATTTTGAAAATTTCATTTTTCTTGATTGATTAGTGTTTGTAATTAATGGGTCGCGCAATCCCTAGGCTCTAGGGTCCCTAAAGGACATGAACTAAAGCCCTCATTTGAGCTAATAATTCACAATTATATTTTAAATAAATTCAATTGCTGATCCTTACCTTTTTTTGCTGTGGTTGGAAACACTCACAGAGCATTTATTTTGTTCATTTCCCTCACTATTTACTGGTTATTATAACTTAGCATGTTGGATTATTTAATTTTCTTGTTCAATTTCTAAAAAAATGTATTAACAAACTTAACTGCGCGTTAGATTATTAGTTTTCTCGTTCAATTTCTAAAAAATTTCACTAGCATTTGCGAAAATTAACACGAATAAAATTTAAAATATATTTGTTGTTTTTCGATGCACTTTGAAATAATTGAATTTGTTTATGCGACGCTCATCTCATGAAGCAACGTTGCCAAAATTATCTACACCTAAATTCAGCATATTTCAAACCTTCATATTGCATCTTGTGGATTTAGTAACTAAAATTTTGATAGAAATAAGGAGAATTCGGCATATTTCAAACGTTCATATTGCATCTTGTGGATTTAGTAACTATTTTACTAAATCCACAAGGTGCAATATGAAGGTTTGGAATATGCCGAATTCTCCTTATTTCTATCAAAATTTTAATTACTAAATCCACAAGATGCAACATGAAGGTTTGAAATATGCCAAATTCTCCTTATTTCTATCATTAAATTTTTTATTAAAACGCACTGGGAATGATGGAAAACAAGATACGCAAATAAACAATTTTTACTCGTGTAAACAGCCTTTAAAATCATAGATGATGTATTTATAGACTTCAATTAATTGGAGAAATGATTTAATTTATTTGTATTCCGTAACCAAAGTATTAAATAATACGTTATCTCTCTGAATTATGTAAAATACTTAGATTTTATGTTTGTTAAGTGTACAAAATCCACTTCATTTTCAACTTTTATGTGACACTCGATTAATGGCGTTTATGTTATTATCAACGTTTGGCTTATGAAACAACTTTTGTTTTGCCATTAGGTACTTTAAGTTATCATGCTTGAGCGCGATTAATCAATGAATGTTAATAATTATTAGACAATACGACTTTAAACAAAATGGAATTTAAGAGTATATTGTATTGCCTAAGGTAAACCTCTATCAAATGAATAAAAATCAATATTAATTTTTGTCTTTCTGTATTGTGTATGTTAGCTTCAATAAATCATTCATAATTAAAATATTAGTAAACTTGTTAGGGAATGAAATTTTAAAATTATGCGTATGAAAAAGTAAAATTCAATAATTAGAATTGTTTGAAGTGTTGTATCTTTTGTAGCGGGTTTTAATAAATAAACAAAAGAATTATCAACAAACGAATTGTGTACAGTGTTGATGTAGTTGCTAATTTCTTCTGTGTTTATTTTAAAGTTTTAGTGCTAAATTTTATTAAATTCAACCTAAAATTACGTGAAATCATTTTTATAAATAATCGCGAGTGACTTTATCCAAGGATTTTAGCTGGATATAAACGGGCAATGAAGAAAATTATACGAAAAGACGGCGTGTGTTGGTGATTCAAAATGGCGTTGATTTAAAGAAAAAGGTATTTATTTAATTCCATAAATCATTTTCCACGGTATTATTTAACGCAATAATTGATTACCATTTTAAGCGAATATTTTATAAACTTGAACTTGTCGAGGGATGAAGTTTTAGAACGTAAAATGCATGAAAACGTAAAATTTAATAATTGCAATTAGGCCCTTTCATCAAAATGTTCAACATTCAACATGTTTGGATTTCTTTGTGATGTATGTTGGTACCTAATGAACCGTAATTCCGTACGATTGCAAAAATCCGAAACACGTTCACGATTAACAATCCGGTAATCGGAGTATTCCCCAATAGTTGACAATCAACTTCCAACTGTTGTCTATGCTGAACGGGTCCATTGTTTCTAGTGCTGTATGTTTTAAAGCGGGCTTTGATAAACAAACAAATAATCATCAACAAACGCGTATGTGTAAAGTGTTGATGCAGTGGTTCATTTCGTCCGTGTTTATTTTAAAGTTTTAGTGCTTAATTTTGTTAAATTCATCGCAAAATTACGCGAAATGATTTTTTAAAATAATCGCGTGTGTATTTATCCGGGAAAATTTAGCTGGATACAAACGGGAAATGAAGAAAATGCGAAGAAAAGCTGGCGTGTGTTGGTGATTCAAAATGGCGTTGATTTGAAGGAAAAGGTATTTAACAAAATAAATAAGAAATAATTTGATCACCATTTGAAGCGATTGTTTGATGGATTTGAACTAGTTGAGGGATGATGTTTTAATATTATGCGTATAAAAACGTAAAGTTTAATAATTACAGTTGGATCTAGTGCTGTATGTTTTAAAGCGGGCTTTGATAAACAAACAAAGGAAGCATCAACAAACGCGCATGTGCAAAGTGTTGATAGAGTTGTTCATTTCTTCCGTGTTTATTTTAAAGTTGTAGTGCTAAATTTTGTTAAGTTCATCGTAAAATTACGCGAAATGATTTTTGTAAGTAATCGCGAGGGTATTTACTCGAGAAAATATACCTAAATGCAAACGGGTAATGAAGAAAATGCGATGAAAAGCCGGCGTGTGTTAGTGATTCAAAATGGCGTTGATTTGAAGGAAAAGGTATTTATTTAATGGATTACATTACACAAGTACGAGTCCGTCCCACATCAGTTGGCACAGACTTTAAACATTCACTTACTAGAACTACAATGCTTGAAATGCGAAAATATTTTGTTATATTTGTAATATTTAGGTTCGTTATAAACAAGGAGTTTTTCTTCTAAGTGTACATACCCCCAATATACGCTGTAAATTTTTAGATATTTGTCGCATTTGAATATTAATGTTTAAAGTATAGCTTTAAACGGGTGTTATTCACTCTCAGACTAAGCATGAAGTAAAATTTCGAGTTTAGAAAAGCCTGAAAAAAAAACAAATTTTCAATGGGCTTGTACATCTATATTTAATAAAAACACGCTCGTTATTGATGCGGTTTTAATAATTTATGTGGTGGAGAATAGCTTGGCATGATGGACGAGGACGGCGTTTGTCGTTGTGTTGTTCTTGGGTTTGCGAACGTGGGAATAAAGTCGCGGTAGTTGCAGAAGAATGTGCGTTAATTAAAGATCGTGTACTACTGTCATTACCAGTTAGTTTTTTCTTTTCTCAATCCTTTATCCCACATTGATTGTGCTAAATATTCTTCATCTGCTATTATAAAAAACTTCATAAATCCAATTTCAAGAGTTTGAGAGAATCTGCAGTCAAGTAGCGAGATCTCAAATTCGTTCGATTCGAAACTTTAAACGAGTTTTCCACTCATACATAAAACAACGATTATAGGCAACCCAATATACGTTTGAGTTATTGGGTTGTACTACTACAGCTTCCATCCCAAAAGTTGTCGTATGATTAACTCGTACCTCAGCCACAGGTCACAGAGAGTAATGGTTAGTCAAAAAGTATCATCACCAGTGAATACACTAAACGGGGTACCCCAGGGATCAATTCTGGGCCCATTTCTCTTCTTACTCTATATCAACGACCTACCTGAGTTCATCAGTACGGCGACTAAAACACATTTTAATTCAATTTTAATTAATCTATATTTTAAAACGGTTTTTTTAAATAAAAATTCAACAAAAACAAAAATATACCACAAGTATATACAATAAAAGAATTTATTACGATACGATTGATAGTGATTTTTTTCATATATCAACAATCTTTATTGACAACAAGCAATATTACATAGTATGTACCTATATATAAAGGGTTTTTTAATAAGAGTGATATGATTTCTTTAAACACACTTATTGTTAAGGAAATTCAAATGTTTTTTATTTAATGTGAAGTACAATCGACACATTTAAGTTCTAAATAAATCGTCAATCAAATGGCCTCCACGACTTCTTCTGCAGGAACGAATTCGATGAACCCAATTTTCGTGCACTTTTTCCACTAAATCAAGTCGTATGTCATGAATAGCACGTTCAATATTGACTTGTAAAGCTTGAAGAGAGTCTGGTTTATTTCGAAGGACCAATGACTTCAAATAACCCCAGAAGAAATAGTGTAATGGTGTTAAATCACAACTTCTTGGAGGCCATTCAATATCACAATTTCTTGAAATAATCGAATCTCCAAACTTTTCTCGCAATAATTCAATTGTTGCATTTGCTGTGTGGCACGTAGCCCCGTCTTGTTGGAACTATAACGGCGGTCATAGGTGCATTTGGTTGCAGTTATAGGTGCATTTGATTCCGTCGTTATACTATGAATCTTACCACAGGAAAACACAAGAAATGCAGGTACTTGGGGAGTTTTATTTATACTTAACTATGTCACAAAACAAAAATGAACGTTAGCACGTGTTATTCTCTAAAATTATTTTTTATTATTTTTTGTGTCCACGGCAACCTTCCTATCTCTCCCCGCCGTCCGGATTATTCTTGTTCAGGCGACACCGCAGAACCAAATGTTGTCAAGATCAACTTCTTCCAATTTCGGCCATAAAAAGTTGGTTATCATCGATCTATACCGCTCTCCATTGACAGTAACGGTGTTACCATCTTCATTTCGAAAGAAGTAGGGACCGATGATTCCACCAGACCAAAAACCACACCAAATTGTCAATTTAGGTGAATGTAATGGTTTTTCTTGAATAATTTGTGCATTTTCTTCGCACCAGAATCGACAGTTTTGTTTATTTACTGCACCACTCAGATGAAAGTGAGCCTCATCGGAAAGATGATTTTCTTAAAAAAATCGTTATCGTTTTCAAGTTGTTCCAAGGCAAAATCAGCAAATTCACGACGTTTACGGTGGTCCAATGGCTTCAGTTCTTGAGTGAGAACAATGTTATACGGATGCAAACCCAAAT
Organism: Philonthus cognatus; assembly: GCA_932526585.2. Lineage (NCBI taxonomy): Eukaryota > Metazoa > Arthropoda > Insecta > Coleoptera > Staphylinidae > Philonthus > Philonthus cognatus. The sequence continues at coordinate 80,190,079 of OW052245.1, read as the reverse complement.
CCTTTTTCAAAATCCGCCAGGTCGTGGTTTGAGACAGTCCCAATTGTTGAGAACGTCTTGGAATCGATAAATTGCGGTCTTCAGCAACACTTGCCTGAACGGCAGCAATATTTGCATTACTTCAAGCGGTTCTTTGTCTTATTGGCACTTTAACGTTATGTAAAGAAAATGTACGCTCACAATTTTCAACAATTCGACGAATAGCGAGCACACTTGGAGGATTATTACGACCATAACATGGCAAAAGCGCACGAAAAGTTGCAATTGGAGAACGATTATTTTGATAATAAAACTGAATAATTTGTAAACGTTGTTCTTGCGTATATCTCTCCATGTTGAAATTGTAAACACTACTGAATACAATGAAAAATAAATGACAGATTATGACATATTACATATGGCCGAAACGTCACTTCAAAATTATATCATCCCTATTGGAAAACCTAATATAATTCAATAACATATTATTACTATTGCCAATCGGCTATCGACCCGTGGTCTTTCCGCCAAAATTGTCAATTGTCATGGTATTGTCTGTAGGTCCGTCAGTTAGTGTCTTGATGAAATTAATTGAAATATGATAGTAGGCGGGTTTTTGTATTTAGGATCGATGTGAGGATTACGTGCAAGGCACATGTGGGATAGGATGTCTAGGTTAAGGGGGTTGGTTGGTTGCGAATTTTTCGGCAAGGTATTTGAGGCGGTATTCAATGGGTATTATTTTTGTTGTTTTGTAGAGGAAGGGATTTGAAGGATTGTGTAGGGGATTGTTGGGGTGTCTCATTTTAGTTAGTGTGCGTAGGGCTGAAGTTCAGCAACTTGTAGGTGTTTTAACACGGATGGACGAGGATTGTGGAAAAGGATGGCTGCGTAGTCAAGAAGAGGGCGACAAATCATCTTGTATATGTGAACAGCGGTGTTGGTCGTAATTCCCTGTTTTTTGTACGTGAGAGTTCTGAAATGACGCGATCTCTTCTTGGCTTTGTTTTTGATGATTTGGGCATGGGATTTGAATGTAAATTTCTGGTCGATAATCACACCGAGGTATTTGCAGGTTGAGGAAGGTGTAATTTGGTCATTGAATAAGGAGATTGACAGTGGGGAATTGTTTGGGCGGTAGAAAGGAATCAGGAGTTTGGACTTGATCGGATTAATAGAAATTCTCCATTTTGCGATCCACGTTTGATTTTTTTCATTTTTTGGTAAAGGAAAAATTTTCAAAAAAAATGTCTTTAAAAAAATTTCAAAAATTCAGACACTCATACCAATATCAGTAATAATGTGCGTTATTTGTTTTTGCGGGAAAAAAAATATTCGCAAAAATTTCAGAAAATTTATCAACCTACTAAATTTGATCTTTGAGCGCCTGTACTAAGCACAATTTTCAAGTGCTAAAAACGTTTTGTACATTAAATTAAAACCCTTTCAATTGTACATAGTTAGCTGTTTGAAAAAATTAAATCAATTCACTTTTTTATGAAATAGATCACTTTAAATACACCAAGTGCAAACATTAAAAAAAATGTGCTTTTTTTATTAAAACGTCGATTAAGGGCAACATTTTCTAAATAAACAAAAAATATTTTAAGGAGGTGTATTAGGAATTGAATAACCTTTAAATCGCTGTTAATTATAAATTTGTATTATAAAAAAAGTATTCATCATGGATGCTTAAAGTTGGAATTTTATTTATTCTACAGTTTTTAAACGATTTCTAAAGCCGAAATGTTGGTGAAATCATTTTTTATCCTAAAAATAAATCGAATAAATTATTTCTAATATTGATAAGATTAGCTGTAGTTTTTTTTGAGATATTTAAAAAAATAAAAATGTTGATCCAAAAATCGCATTTTTGGTGAGGGGTAGGTATGAAAAAATTGAACAAAAAAAAATGTTTTAAAAAAAATACAAAAAATTCAGAGACACTCATACAATTATCAGTAATAATGTGCGCTATTTGTTTTTGCAAGAAGAAAATATTTCACGAACATTTTGTTCTTTTAAAAATTTATTAAAAATATACTAAATGTGATCTTGAGCGCCCCTACTAAGTACAATTTTCAAGCTCCAAAAACGTTTTGCACATCAATTTAAAGCCCTTTTAATTGGTAACAATTAGCTTTTTGAACATATTAAATGAATTCCACTTTTCCTAAAATAGACCACTTTAGATACACCAAATGCAAAAATTGAAAAATGTGCTTTTTTAATAAAACGTCGATTTAGGACAAAATTTTTCGAAATAAACAAAAAATATTTTGAAGTGATGTATTAAGAATTGAATAACCTTTACATCGCTGTTAATTACAAATTTGTATCATAAAAAATGTATTCATAATGGATGCTTAAAGTTGGAGTTATATTTATTCAACAGTTCTTAAACGATTTCTAAAGACGAAATACGTTAGTAAAATATTTTTTTTCTCCACAAAATAAATAGATTACATTGTTTCTAATATTGAAAAAATTTACTGTAATTTTTTTCTGATTTTACAAAAAATCAAAATTTTCATCAAAAAATCGCATTTTTTGGTAAGGAAAAATTTCACAAAAAAAATTATTAAAAAAAAAAAATCAGAGACACTCATACCAATATCAGTAATAATGTGCACTGTTTGTTTTTGCGAGAAGAAAATATTTCGCGAAAATTTTGCCTTTATAAAAATTTTAGAAAATTTATTAACCTACTAAACTTGATCTTTGAGCGCCGTACTAAGCACAATTTTTTAATCCCCAAAACGTTTTGTACATCAAATTAAAGCCGTTTCAATTTTAAACCGTAAACTTTTCGAATAAATTAAATCAATATACTTTTTCATGTAAAATGTGTTTTTTGAATAAAACGTTGATCAAATGTTAAATTTTAAAAATACACAAAAAAATATTTTAAAGTGTATATTTTGAGCTTCCCTTGAAATTAGTGTTTTACACGCGTGGCGCATGAAGTAAAATTTCGAGTTTAGATAAGCCTGAACATTTTCAGGCTTCTCTAAACTCGAAGTTTTACTTCATGCGCCACGCATACTAGACACTGATGTGATGTGATGTTCAGAATACCCGTTTTTAGCATACTGCTTTAGTAGGATATTTTGAACTTCACCTAAAATTAGTGTTTTATACGCGTGGCGCATGAAGTAAAATTTCAAGTTGAGAAAAGCCCCGTGAAAATTTGTGTCGGGTCGCTGCGCGACCCTTGACACATTTTCTAAATTTTACTGCATGCTTAGTCTGGAAGTGGAAAACACTCGTTTAAAGCTTTAATTTAAGGCATTTTCAAATACGACGAATGTCTGAAAATGTGCAGCAGATATTGGGGTATGTATACTTAAACGAAGAACATATTTCGACTTTAAAATCTCCTCTTTCACCCACAAATATATAACACGCCACCATAAAAACTTACACCTATTTAAATACCCCAATTTGGGGTGAAATCCCAAAAATCGGCAGCCGTATACGCTATAGTTTACCGCAATAGTTGATTTAATTACCATTTCAAGCTATTCTTTCCATTTGCCTTAAATTTGAATTTACACGAGTTTGTTTACGAATCACTAATTGCTAATTTTGTTTACCAAACTAAGTTTTAACACGGTTTTACAACCTAAAACAACTTTCTTTCCACAAATAAGCATAATTCGTTTGTATAAAATTAATTTGCGTGAAAGAAAATAATCCCCCGCCATTCCTGTTGAAATAGGATAATGGCGAAACAATAATACAATACTTTTTACATTATCGTTTTTCCTTTTGCGTTCACCGGCTTATCCGTTTCCCAAGTTTCCGTCGAAATCAACTCGGATAATGTATTTTGCGTAGTCTCGAGGATTCCTTGAAGTAATATCGCCGAGCTCGAGAGGGAAACATAGCTTCCAAGTTTAATCCCGAACGCAAAATGACACGTGAGATAATTGGAGATCTTCTGTATTAATACAATTATTCAAAGGTGGAGAAAAGAAAATCCGCTTTTGAATAAAATGTATTCAAAATTGAGGTATCTAATACTACATTTGTAATAATGAAAATGGGGGGATTATAAAGGTTTGCTTTGTTTTATTATTCGATAGGTAAACATGTAATACGCCTCGAGTACGAGTTAGAACTCTCTATACTCCAATCATTTTAAGAAAAATGTAACTGGAAGCCTGGTTTATACAGCTAAAATAGCGAAATCTGATGACAGAGGCGCGGAATTTAAAATTTAGGCGAAATGTATGTTGACTCGAAATTGGTTAGACCAAAATTATTTTTTAATGGAATAGTGTTCAAATAAAGGTGCGAAGCAACATTATTTAAAGTTAATTGTTTCTTTGAATATCAAATGATTCCTATTTACAATATTTTTCAGTATTAACCCATTAAGCGCCATTGGTGCATAGACGCAATATTATTATTTTTGTGTTAATTAAACTATTAAATAGGTTAATTTGATATATTATATTATTTGGCTTGACTTAAAAATGTATGAAGAAAAATGTAAACATTTTAGTATTTAAATATTTCGATTACTACTGATTTAAAAAAAAACAATGTCAGTATATTTCTAACTTCACAATAATTCAGTGTTTTATACGCGTGGCGCATGAAGTAAAATTTCGAGTTTAGAAAAGCCTGAAAATTTGGTTTGGCCGCTCCGCGCTTCGCGCTACGCGACCAAACCAAATTTTCAGGCTTTTCTAAACTCGAAATTTTACTTCATGCTTAGCCTGGGAGTGGAAAACACTCGTTTAAAGCTTAAAATTGTATTCTTTTAATAAACCGAACGTGGTAAAATGTACAACGTCCGCATATGTATACTTAAATGAAATATTCTCCTTATGAATATGTTCGGTGTTATATAAAACTCTCTGTATGTCAATCTCAGTCTCATGACTTTATTTACACACCTCGTATATCTACTTTCAAGTGTGTCTACTTTTAGTATGCAAGTGGATTTTCAGTGTTCTGTTTGTTTAGTGTTTGTATTCTATTTATCTTGTATAATTAATCTTTAGTATTTATAAAAGTTTATTTTGGTTTTTAAATTCCTCAGTTGAGAATACGCAATTAAATAATTCATTAAGTATAAAAGTTGAACGAATAAATTCAATTAATTGCGTAATCAAGTTTGCCAAAAATTACGATCCAGTTCGAGTACAGCTAATCCAATCACCGAAAACCTCTCCGCGTTTTTTGCGTGTCTCTTTTATTCAGTTGGTTTTCGAGCACCCTAATTGAAAATTATTTCGTCGTCATAATGGAGACGGTGGATTCAATAAATCTTTATCCTCGCCGTCTTCACCTTTCCCTTTCGTTTCTCCGAGGAAAGCCAATAAGTTCGTAACCTTGCGGTCGCCGGCAAGGGGGCGGGCAATTAAACCACCCCACGAATTCTCCCGGTAAAATGAGCCGAAACTTTGTTGCTTTATGAAAGCGATAAAGATGAAAATTGACGGGTGGGAAATACAAAAGCGGCGGATGGGATCTCTAGGAGGAAGCGGTTAAAATTTGATGGAGGAATTCAATGATTTATTTTGTTGTTTTGAATTTGAATTTATTGTTTAGCACCAAATGGTATAACATTGTCAATACAATACATAAATAACATAAATAACACATAAATAACATAAATAACATAGCACTAGGAAATTATAAATTAGAGGGTTTACATTAACTAATTACTATAAATATAAGAATGTAAAAATGTATATAATGTCCAAAATAAAGATGCTTAAAATAGCAGTAAAACTGTAAAATCACTACATCCACTGCGTAAATTTGTATTTCATGTATTCCTCCGAGCTGTAAAACGTATTTACCATGAGGAATGCTTTGATTTGTTTTTTAAATTCATTAATGGGCATAGTTTTGACATGGTCGGGAAGCATATTGAAGAATTTGATGCCGTAGTATCGTACTCCCGTTTGTGACTTAGTGAGCCTAACCGCTGGAGTATGCATATTCATTCTCTGCCTGGTGTTATAGTTATGGACGTCTGAGTTGGAGGGGTAAGAAGAGATGTGTTTCCTTATATACTCAATGACATTAGAAGCGTAACACCAAGAAGGAATGATTTTTTTGAATTCATATTTTAGCAACAGAGTGACTATATTTAAAGCATACATTGATAACAATTTCAACCTTGTGCCTTTTATATTTATTGTGAAATAAACAATATTTCACTTTTCCTTTTTTGATAAAACTATTTATATGAGCTGTTTAGTACAGATGTTTTTAGTTTTCGTGTTTCCGTTAAGTGTGTTAAGCTTAAATAAAATGCCTCGAGTCCGAAGGCGTCCACAATATCACCATTTGAGCGATTTTGACCGGGGTCGAGTTGTTGCTTATCGAGATGTCGGTATGTCCTATCGCGAAATTGCCCGCTGTATTGATTCCACTGCAGCAACTGTAATACGTGTGTATCAGGTATGGACAGAAGAAGGCAGAGGAGCAAGAAGAAGACCAATTGGTCAACCAAGGCGTACCACAGAACGTCAAGATCGGCGCTTAAGACAAATAGCCCTGCGAGACCGTTTCGCTACTACGCGTCAAATCGGTGATCAATGGATTGGAGAAGAAGGTAGGCCCGTTAGTATGCGAACCTTATATCGCCGCATTCAATCCTTTGGGCTTCTTTCGTACCGTCCAAGATTATTGCTTCCTTTAACAGCGAGACACTGTCGCCAAAGGTTGGACTGGTGCAGAGAACGGCAGCATTGGGAGGCAGAATGGCACGATGTCGTATTCAGCGATGAATCAAGATTTTGTCTAGGTACGCATGATGGCCGTAGAAGGGTACGACGCTACCGTGGAGAACGACCTGATCTTAGGTTTGCTATTGAGAGGCATGTACACAGGACTGCTGGAGTAATGGTTTGGGGGGCTATTGCTTATGGTAGCCGATCACCTCTTGTATTCATTCGAGGCAGTATGACAGCTGCGCGTTATGTTGAAGACGTCATACGACCGACTTTGTTGCCTTATTTAGATGGCCGCCCAGACGTACTTCAACAAGATAACGCACGTCCCCATATTGCTCGTCGAATTATGAACTTTCTTAATGAAGCTGGTGTTAATGTTTTGGCGTAGCCGCCCCGTTCGCCGGATTTAAATCCCATTGAACATGTGTGGGATATCATGGGAAGAAGAATATTCTCTTTGCACCATCCTCCACAGACTCTAGCACAGTTGATCGATGAAATTCAAGTTGCTTGGAACGAGATGCCTCAAGAAGACATCGACCATCTCATTTTGTCGATGCCCAGACGTCTACAGGAGTGTATACAGCAAAGGGGTCGCCAAACACATTATTATTTTTTTTTAGATTGTTTTTTAATAAAATTTCTTGAAAATGTAATCATTTTATTCTTGATGTAAGACTACCATACTGGCAAAAAATCAAGTTAAAATAATAACTCCTTCTGGGTGTTACGCTTCTAATGTCATTGAGTATATATAGTAGACACTCGAAGATGTATAATGACGGCAGAGTGAGTATTTCGCTTTTGATGTATGCTTGGCGACAATCAGCAGAGTAGTCGTAGGAGCATATGACACGGATTACTTTTCCTGTAGACCAAATATCCTGTGTTTAATAGCAGCGTGACCCCATACTAGCAGAGCGTAACATATGTGACTCTGTATTAGAGAAAAGTAAGCGACTCGTAGCACATCTGCGGATACGATCTTCGATAATCTGCGTATTAGGAAGATGTCGGAGCATAACTTGTTGGCCAAAGCGTCACCATGTGTATGCCAAGTCAGATGGGAATCAATGTGCAGTCCAAGAAATTTAGTAGATGTATTATCCGCCGAATTTCTAGACAAGGTGAACGTGATATTTATCGCAGTTCAGTTTGAGTTGGTTACAGTTGAACCATTCAAGTGCCATGTCGTAAGACTCTCTCTGTAAGACCGTCACTTCCTCAATATCTTTGCCTTGTGTTGTTATGGTGGTATCGTCGGCATACAAAATAACATTGGAAGAGGAGTCAGATAAGTCATTAATGTATATTAAGAATAGCAATGGGCCTAGGATGGAACCTTGTGGAACCCCGTGAGATAATGGTAAGTTATGTGATCTAATCTTATTTGAGTATACGCATTGCGTTCTTCCTGAAAGGTACGAGATCAACAGACCACAGGTATCGTATGTAGGTTATAAAAGTAGAATTTACGTAACAAACTTTGATGTGAAACACAGTCGAGAGGTCTAAGAACGTAGAGTTTGAGGTCGCACCTGTTTCAAAACAATCAATTGTCCCTTCGATGAGTTTCAGGATTGCATCTGTTGTGGTTCGCCCCTTTCTGAATCCAAACTGTTCTTCTCGTAGCAGATTGTTTTCTTCCAAGTAATCGATGAGCTGTCTTTGGAGAATTTTTTCATAGACTTTTTCGAATATAGGCAGTATAGAAATTGTTGTTAGGATTATTATGTTCACCTTTTTTGTGTACTGGAATGACTAGTCCACATTTCATTGAGTTTGGGAAGATGTTGCTCCTTATATACTTATTAATGATTTTAGTCAATGGCGACAACACGGTGTTTAGTACAGCTTTTAACACATCTTATCTCAGTCCATAAATGTCTCTACTTTTGCTGGCATTTATGTTGCATATCATTGTTGCCACAGTATTTGACGAGACTTCAGAGAATATAAAATAAGTTTTACAGCTGTGGGGGTTGTTGCACATTAAGGACAAAGGGTCGATACTAGGTACGGTTATCGAATTTAATATGTTGCTAGGGATATTTACGAAGAAAGTGTTAGATCCATCTGGTGTAATGTTGCAGTGTTTAATGCCCTCGCCCTGCTCGGTCGTTCTAATTGAATTTATGATGCTCCACATAGCTTTCGGTTTAAAATCATTATCTCTAATGTAGGTGCTGTTCACCTTCATTTTTGAAGCTTCTATTGCTTGTTTGTAAATGCTTCTCTGTGTGTTTCTTAGCTTTCTCATTTCTGGGTCTTGGGTTCGATTGTATAACTCCGAAAACAGCCTTAACATTTCTCTCATATTTCTAAGTTCGGGATTATACCAGCTTAATTTATTAATTGTGGGCACTGATTTCACGTGCTTTTCAGAGAAAGCAACATTGGAATGTTCGAGGAAGATACACAGGAAGAGGTCGAAGCATTTGTTAGCATCGTTTGTCTCATTGACAAAATCCCAAGTCTCTCTTTCCAAAGATTGAAAAAATGTAGCTTTCCCCGCAGTAGTAATAGGGCGGATAATAATAATAATAATAATAATAATAATAATAATTTATTTCCCAACAGAAACACACATTTCAAATTACAGGGAAAAATATACAAAATTCTAGCAGAAAATTATTACATATACAATATTTAATTCAGTTAAACAATACTTAACGATATCTGACATAGTGACTAAATTAATACAGCGGACATTTGGTTAATAAATTATTTACGACTACAACAAAAGATATCAGCAACGTTTTGAGAGTTATTATAATTGCGCATCATTGTATTGAGAGGGGAGTTGTAATATACATTACTTTGACTTCTATTACATACAAATTGTACGCTATTTCTACTACAAATCCTAGGTGTAAAAAAATTTAACTGAGCGAGTATACCGGGAGCATTTATATTGTTGTGAAGCAAATTGTAGAGAGTGGTTAATGAAGCGATCTTGCGTCGTGCAGATAAAGATTTTAAGTTAAACATAGCCAACAAGTCTTCATATCTAATAGATTCGTCCGGGTATACAGAATGTACTACAAAATACAGATACCTTACAAACATTTTTTGAACATGTTCTATAGATTTGATATGGCAATCATAGAACGGAGACCACACTAACGAGCAATACTCTAACTTCGGTGGCACATACGTCGTATACAACTTCATAATGGTTCTGGTGTTTTTGAAAGGCTTTGATATTCTACGTACAAAACCCAACATTCTCATAGCCGAGTTCACTAGTTTTGTGTAGTGGGGAACAAAAGACAGATCTTTATCTAGTAAGACACCTAAGTCTTTTATTTCCGTAACACGTTCCAGCAAGATGTTATTTAATCTTGACTTCAGCTGTGCATTTTGAGTTTTTTATAGATGCAATGTTGAATAGAATACCATTATGGTCAGAAATTCCTGTTTCTAAGGGTCGTGCGTTTGGATCAGTGTAATTGGTAGCAACATTGTCTATACAGTTATTATACCGTGTTGGAAAATTGACTATAAATTTCAGACCATGGCTATGTACGAAATCAGACAAGATGAATTTTGAATTGTGGAGGCTTCTACTTCGTTATACATGTTAATTTAACACAATAAAATACTTTTAACTTTGTTTGTATAACACAATTTATAGAAATACATAAAGCTAGCGCTAATCCGGGAATCCCCCTAATTAACGACCAGGTTGACCTACTGTATACCCCCATTTTTAAAGCCGTTTTGTAATCCGTTTTCATGTAATCACCTTTTGTATATATACCCGTATTGTTTCCAGTTTTAGACACTTCATGTTTGATAATGGCAAGCTGAATTTGCCGAAACTGCAGTCATATAAAAATAAATTGTGTTATACAAACAAAGTTAAAAGTGTTTTATTGTGTCAAGATGAATTTATTTGCGTCAGTATCATTAAAACGAACATTGAAGTCAGCGGCTAGAAAAACATACTTATTACTGAGTTTTATTTTATCCAGTGCCATTGTGAGGATACACAAAACTTTGTAACGGGGTAATCGACCAAGTGAAATCCCAGAAGAAGGAGCCAAAAAGCTCCGAAAGCTCGGAAATTAATAAATTAATTGGATCAAGAAAAAAAAAAAAAAAAAAAAAATGGTCGATTACCCCGTTACAAAGTTTTGTGTTTTTCCAACAAGTACGACCGTTACTTCCCTCCGTGGTTTCTAAATTGTGAGGATATGTAAGAATTTTGCGACGTTGCCGCTAGGAGATCTGTAAGCTGTTAGAATAACATTATTTCCAATTTCAATCCCCGCGATTTCAAAATCTTTTTCCAACGACAAATGTTTAATGTTTAAGGGTTCATATATAAGATGAGAAATGTAGTAGACATAAACTACACATAGGAAGAAATACTTGACACGTTTATCATCTATTATTTTTAGGTTTTATTACAATTTAGTCATATTAAATAAAATATAAAAACGAAATAAAATTAATATTGACTTTCTGCAAAAATGTAGTCTCATTGAGACAAGACAAGTCTCTAGATATTCATTGAAACAACTACTTCTTGAGCTAATACCCCGAAAGATATTGAATTATACAAATATTAAATACACAAGAATTAAAATTTAAAAAAGAATCGTGTGAATCCGTATGATTTTTTTACATCTCTAAAATGGGCGTATTTTCTTCACAAAAATCGACATTTTAACAATTTATAACGTTGATTTAAAAGTAAAATTCATCAAGTACTTAACAAATTAAAGGCAATTAATAAATTGTGTAAAAGAAACATGATTATCAAATAAATAAGTGGTGTAAAAAAGTTAGGCGTTTTCTTTATATCAACATTGAAAATGTACCACGAAGTGAACGCCTCCAAGATTTAAAAAATAAATAAATATTGATATTTCAGCAATTAATTTAAAAGTGCGATTCTTTACGCAATCTACAACAAATTTCTTTTAGAAACACTAAATTAAAGTAAATCAAACAATATTTGTTTTTTCAATAGCGCAAATTGAAGATTCTAACGAGTGTTCCACTGCCAGGTTAAGCATGAAATAAAATTTAGAGTTAAGAAAAGCCTAATAATTTGGTTTGGTGGCATATAAATGCCTGTAAATGTTGAGACACTCGTTGTTTTTTTAAATTAGTTCAATTGAAAATTTCTAACGAGGGTTTCCACTCCCAGACTAAGCATGAAGTAAAATTTCGAGTTTAGAAAAGCCTGAAAATTTGGTTTGGTCGCTCCGCGAAGCGGAGCGACCAAACCAAATTTTCAGGCTTTTCTAAACTCGAAATTTTACTTCATGCGCCACGCGTATACAGCACTGAAATATTATTAAGCTTAAAATATACTGCTAAATCAATATATTGAAGCAGTAGATTTTGAACTTCACTTTAAATCAGTGTATTATACGCGTGGCGCATGAAGTAAAATTTCGAGTTTAGAAAAGCCTGAAAATTTGGTTTGGTCGCTCCTCGAAGCATGGAAAAATAAAACAAAAGAATCGTATATTTATAATGCAGGGAAGTGTTCTTTCAATGATGCACACCCTGTAAATGTTGAGACATTCGTTGTTTTTTTAAATAAGTTCAATTTAAAGTTTCTAACGAGGGTTTCCACTCCCAGACTAAGCATGAAGTAAAATTTCGAGTTTAGAAAAGCCTGAAAATTTGGTTTGGCCGCTCCGCTTCGCGGAGCGACCAAACCAAATTTTCAGGCTTTTCTAAACTCGAAATTTTACTTCATGCGCCACGCGTATAATACACTGATTCAAAGTGAAGTTCAAAATCTACTGCTTCAGTATATTGCTTTTGCAGTATATTTTGAACTTTTTCATATTTCAGTGCTGTATACGCGTGGCGCATGAAGTAAAATTTCGAGTTTAGAAAAGCCTGAAAATTTGGTTTGGTCGCTCCGCTTCGCGGAGCGACCAAACCAAATTTTCAGTCTTTTCTAAACTCGAAATTTTACTTCATGCTTAGTCTGGGAGTGGAAACCCTCGCTAGAAACTTTAAATTAAACCTATTTAAAAAACAACGAATGTCTCAACATTTACAGGGTGTGCATCATTGAAAGAAAACTTCCCTGTATTATAAATATGCGATTCTTTTGTTTTATTTTCCCACTCGTGTTTGAATTAGTCTTTGTAAGACAAATTAGTTGTAGATTGCAAAAATAATGGCAATTCAAATATGGAAATATTCTACAACCGAGTATTGGAAATTTTAGATTAATTTTAATTAATTTCACATTAAGTCAACGTTTTATACGCCTGGCGCATGAAGAAAATATTAGAAAAGCCTGAAAAAGCCAAATTTTAAGGCTTTTGTAAATTCGAAGTATTTTCTTCATGCTTAATCCAGGAGAGGAAAACATACAAATATAATTAATGTAGTTATTTGAGTTACGTGAAGATTTTAAGTCACTTAATTAAAACGCAGTTATATTCCTTTCTTTACCTTTAATTTTCGATGCTAGATGTACAGTTAGCTATTGATAATGGGTACATAGTTCCCAAAATGTACATCTAGCATCGAAAAATAAAAGTGAAGAAAGGAATATAACTGCGTTTTAATTAAGTGATTCAAATATAACCTTATTAATAATAAATAAATACGTATCCGCAAAAAATACAATTAGTAGTATTATTGATTATGTAAATGTAAATTATAGTGTTGGTAAAACAATGGACATTAATTTGAGATCCATTGAAATTCAGAGAGAGGATGTCCCATTAAGATCCATTGTTTTGAATGGACGACACATTGTTTTCTCATATTAATAATATATGGTGAATGCGCCGGGCACCCGCACTTGGAGTTTTGTGAAACAATACGGCTTACAATCAGCATTTGATTACAGAATTATAAATTTGTTGACTCCAGTGGAAACTGCAGAATATTTTGAATTAATTTCACGAGCTCTATTAGAAATCCTATTTTGAATGAGGCATTCAAACCAATTCAGTACTCATAATATATTTTTATATAAATCCTTAATTTAAATTAGTTTAATTATTCTCAATAGCTGTAATTAGGGTTATTAAGTCAAGCCCTGAACCTCTAATTACTGCAATTGGGAATCATTGAACTAAAAATTAAATAAAATTCAAGATTTTTGGTCAAAAAATAGTTTTACTGGCTATTTAACTCATTAATGGGCGGAATAATATTAATGTTATTAATACTAATATTTGCTAAAGCATATTCTTACTATATTTCTACATACATGCGAGGTCAAAAAAGGAAATATATTGGATATACAGGGTGATTCACGACGGTTTCCCGCCACTTAAGTACACCTCTTAAGTGGCGGGAAACCGTCGTGAATCACCCTGTATATCCAATATATTTCCTAGAGGTCATTTTAAGCACAAACGTTTCTATGATTTAAACATTAAAAGTGCGATTCTTTTCGCAATCTACAACAAGCTAGTCTTACGAAGACTATATCAAACACTCGAATTGGCAATTTAATTTATACTTATGTTTGAACGCTAACGTGACCGCCAGTCTAAGGTATCAAATTGTTTAGAGGTAATGGCAAAGCTATACTGATGAGAGATAAATCTGGAAACGCGTCTATAGATGGCCTAAATAATTTGACCCAAGTTGTTACATTTGCAGTAGGTTACTGTATATAACAGCAAACACTTGTTGTATAATTCAATGTCCCTTGGGGTATTAGCTCGGGAAGTAGTTATTTTATTGAGTGTTTGATATATTTGTAAGACTAACTTGTTGTAGATTGCGAAAAGAATCACACTTTTAATGTTTAAAGTATTCTGCAACCAAGAATTGGCAATTTCAATTATACTTACGTTTCTATGATTGGTCTGATTCTCGAAATTAAGCGAGTTATGGGAATCTTTAGATTTTTTCATTTTCGCAGCGTTCAATCAAGGCGGCGACTATCATTACATCACGTTTGACGCATAGACTGCATAAGTCAGTTTGTGGGTAGGATAAAATGCCTTGTTTGCATTTTTTGTAATGCCTTTTACATTTACCATGAAGAAGTACGCTGAAATGGTCTTTATTTTTCGTTTTGCAAATAGAAATTCGACTGTTCAACAGCGGCGAGTACCGTAAACGTTTTTGTAAATTGTAGTTATAATTGGGTATCGGAAAATGTATAGCGACCAAACCAAATTTGTAGGCTTTTCTAAACTCGAAATGTTACTTCATACTTATCCTGGGAGTGAAAATACACGTTAGAAGTTTCGAGTTGAAAAGCAAACGTTGGCTATGGTCCCCGGGTAAATGATATAGTTATCTTAAAAAAATATGCTACTAGATTCCTCATTAATTGTGCCTGTATATTGTCAAAGTTCTAAATGTGCAGATTCAGTAGTTTTTTAATAAAAAAATTAAAATTTTCAAAATAAAACAGCATTTTGTTGATATCTCGAAAACAAAAAAAAGATATTTTAAAAAAGTTTTCAGAATATTGTTAGGCCCTGAAATACGCAACTTTGCCCCCGTTTAACCGACTCTTCAAATAACTGAGATCCCCATACATTCTGTCGAAATACAGATACCCTGTATACAAAATACTTTTCCTTTTAATATTTTTGCTTAACATTTTTGCAGTTATTGTTACTGTCTGGGAATATTTTATTCTTATTTATACATACAGGGAGTTTTTCTTTCAAGTATACGTATTGAAAATTCAGCCTAGTTCTGTAAATCTTTAAATAATCCTTGTTTATTTTTGAAAGTTCAATTTGAAGCTTTGTAACAAATTAGTTATTGTTTTGTTTTGGTTCATATGTCATAACATATTAATATTTCCTTAGAGAAATATGAAACGTTCTTATTTTCCGTGGGAAATATAAATTGACAAAAAGTGACAAATGCTTCTACTTCATCGAACATTTTAACATTAATGTTTTATTTCAAATGTAATATTAATCTTAGAATTGATCATTTTTGCCACAGCGTATTTGGTGAATATTTCTGTGACTATTGATAGATAAAATAAACAAGTCATACCTCAAAAATAACAAAAATTATAACATACCAAATCTTCAAAAAAACGCTAGTAAAATATTCGCGTGGGCACCGTTCACGGTATGCTCCTCTATTCCTGAAAATCTGCATAAATCTTTTCATACGCAGATTTGGATTTGGCTAGAACCAAACATTCACAGTCTTTCGCCGCTTGCGTGCACGTACGACATTTTTAATTATTAAATGATGAAAAAGTCAGACCAGTTTATTATAATAATTGAGGGGTCTTATGCAATAACCAGCCAAGTCCAGTTTTTTAAAATGTTGAGGAGAGACAAAAAACTGTTTACATGCAAAACAAAAAAAAACGTAATGATTATTATGCATGCAACTAACAATACACCAATGCACTGCAAATTTAAACTAGATTGTTGCATGCTATAACACAGAATTTTAGACTTTATAAGAATATTGAATAATTAACCCATTTTCTCATAAAAATGGACTTGGCTAATTATTGCATTGGACCCCGTAATTACTACAAACATAACCCTTAGCAACGTTATCAATGAATTTAAAAATGTAATCTAATATTCTCCTATTTTCAGAAAGACATTGCTTTAATCAGACAAAAAACTATTGATTACAACACAGAAAATGTAAATATATTTTCTTTAGTTGGCTATACATCCCTCCGGCTTCGCCGTCAAGATATAACTAGCTAACCTCAGGAAATAATCCCTTCATATTTCCCTAGATGTAATAATACTTATAAAAATTTATTGGAGTGTAAAAAAAAATCTAAAGTTTCCTATAACACGTTTATTTTAGAAAATCGAATTCATAGGATTCATTTAGTAGCGGGAAAACGCCGTGAATCACCCTGTATGTTAACAATTTACATAACAAGTGCAAAAAGTTGTGTTGATTTTCTTATGTTTGCAAAAGTGTTGTTGAGACATTTAAAAAAAACATTTAAAAAAAATTTAATGGAGTGTAAAAAGAAAAAAAACGATTTAAAGTTTCGTATAACACGCTTATTTTGGAAAATCGAATTCATAGAATTTATTAGGTAGCGGGAAAACGCCGTGAATCAAAAAGTTTCAAAAAGTTGTGTTGATTTTCTTATGTTTACAAAGGTGTTGTTCAGACATTTATTTATTTATTTATTTCAACGGCTTGCCATTTAAATTAAAAAAAACCTCTAAATTCCTTTGTTTTTTGTGTGTGTTTTCAAGTCCTCCTACTTTATTTCACTTGAAAATACACACAGAATGAAGAAATTTACTCGTTTTAATTTTTCAAATATGTCTGAACGTGTTATAAATTAATAATCCAAAGTTGACATTTTGTAGAACATAAGATACATTTGGGATAATATTTTGTTTGAAGAATTGTGGCAGAGCACAGGATTGTTCAATTAACCTCAAATTCTCCTAATTTGCGTTGTATTCAAATTTTTTGTTTTAAAACCTATTTTTTTTATTAAAAACAATGTAAAAAATCAATTTTGTTGAGCTTAAAATATATTAAAATAAGTTAAATACAACAATTTTACATTTTTGTATTAAGGTATTTTTTGTTTGTTTTAAAAAATTGACAATGTAAGAGAACATTTTCTTTAATACACTTTGCCATTCGACCAATCAGTATTTAAATATAATTAAAATATTACATTATCTTGTAATTGGAACATTTCCTCTTGGGCAATAAATACTGTGCGATAAATTCAAACATTTTTTTTCTGAATTGAAATTTGAAAAGAAAAATGAAAAACTTGTGTTAAAGAAAAAATACATCTAATTGTTTTTTGCGATATTAGGTCATTTAAGAATTTTATTGAGGTCTGAAATTTCAAAAGTTGGATATATACCAAAGAGCAGTTTTTCATCAAAAATATCACCTAAAATGGCGTATATAAAGATCAGATTTGCAATAAGAGACGTAGTTTTATGTGAACGAAGTTACATAACTTTAGTTTGATTCGTTTTTCAATTTTAGGTGATCTTTTTGATGAAAAACTTCTCATTGGCATATATCCAATTTTCGAACTTTAGACCTCAATATAATCTTTAAATGACCTAATATCGAAGAAAAGTTTTAAGTTCAGTGTATGTATACAGGGTGAGTCACTAAGCGGAAATCGGTCTATAGTGGGCGCATTGTTGAAAATAGCTAAAAAAAGTTTCAAATTAAAGTTGTTCAGAATCAAGTTTTTCATAACCCAAAACTATTGCTAGATATGGCGGCCTTGCGGTTATACCGGAAGTAAACACCAACTTCCTTATTTTAAATAGAACACCCTATATATTTTTACATTTTTGGATTGCTCGTTAAAAATAAACATAATAAACATGGGTCTCAGTTGAACCGTTTTCGAGTTATTTCATTTTTTTTGATAAATTTGACGATTTTAGAGCTCGACGCCATTAACAATATCTTCAAAACGAAATTTGCCATTAGTCAGATTTTCTAAATTGAACCGAGTCCGTCGACGGTATTCTTCAGTACTTCAAACATGCATAACTTCATTTTTTAAAGAAACCATCTATCTTGAGATACTTTATCTGATGCGAAATTAAATTTCCTTTTTATTGATACCGGGTTGTTGCCATATCCTTCCAACAGTATTTGAGAAATTTGCGATTTTGTAAAAATTTTAATACATTTCGTTTTATTGCGTTAGTTAGTCATTGAGATATTCCCTGTTTTTTTTTAAGTTCATTTTAAAGCTTTAAACAAGTGATTTCCACTCCCAGACTAAGCATGAAGTAAAATTTCGAGTTTAGAAAAGCCCCGTGAAAATTTGTCTCGGGTCGCACAGCGACCCGAGACAAATTTTCTGGGCTTTTCTAAACTCGAAATTTTACTTCATGCGCCACGCGTATAAATCACTCAAATATTGTGAAATTTATGTATATTCCAACTTCGCTTAAAATCTGTGTTTTATACGCGTGGCGCATGAAGTAAAATTTCGAGTTTAGAAAAGCCCAGAAAATTTGTCTCGGGTCGCTGCGCGACCCTCGACAAATTTTCACGGGGCTTTTCTAAACTCGAAATTTTACTTTATGCTTAGTCTGGGAGTGGACAACACTCGTTTAAAGCTTCAAATTGAACTCTTTTAAAAATCAACGAATGTCAGAAAATTTACAGCTTATGCATGTTTACCTAAAGTTTACCATGAAGTAACCATATTTATATTCAGCGCGCGACCGTCCTTGGAATACGAGGGTAGATTGGAAAGGTTCCGGAATGGGCAAGAGATGGCGCGCGTATCGTGAAATTGTTATGATGGTTTTCAAGGCTAACCTATTTTAGGTAAGCTGTCAAATTTTCAGACACGTGCGTCGTTCCGTTTTTGTCCTAGATCTTGTGAAGCAAGTCAGGCACCTTTGGAAAAATGGATAAAAACGAATTTCGTGCAGTCATCAAACATTTCTGGATGGATGGGAAAAAGGCGACGGAGATACGAGATATTTTGCAGGAAGTTCATGGCACATCCACACCTTCATTTTCGACTATTAGTTTCTGGGTGAGCGAGTTCAAACGTGGCCGTACGAGCACCAAGGATAAACCCCGCAGTGGACGTCCAAAAACGGCCACAAATGAAGAAATGGTCGACAAAGTCCATGATCTCGTGTTAGCCAATCGACGAGTGAAGTTGCGCGAAATAGTAGAGACCACGGGCATCTCATATGAACGTGTGCAAAATATCGTGCACGAACATTTGGGCATGAGGAAGCTGTCGGCGCAATGGGTGCCGCGTTTGCTGACTATGGACAACAAGCGAAATCGTGTGACCACTTCGAAAGAGTGTTTGGCCCCTTGTTAAAGCGTAATCCAACGGATTTTTTTCGCCGATTCGTGACCGTGGACGAAACATGGATCCACCACTACACACCAGAAACCAAGCAGCAGTCGAAACAGTGGATTTCTCCAGGCGAATCTGCTCCGAAGAAGGCAAAGACTGTCCCATCGGCTGGAAAGGTCATGGCCACCGTTTTTTGGGATTCGCAAGGTGTGATACACGACTTTTTGCAGAAGGGAAGAACTATCACGGGACAATACTACAGCGATTTATTGGATCAATTCAACGGCATATTGAAGGAGAAATGGCCTCATTTGCAGCGGATAAAAGTGCTCTTCCACCACGACAACGCGCTGGCCCATTCATCCCGAATCGCCAATGCTAAATTGGTTGAATTGGGCTACGAGGTAGTGCCGCATCCCCCGTACTCTCCACACCTGGCCCCGTGCGACTTCTTTTTGTTCACAAACATGAAGACTTGGCTCGGAGGCAAGCGCTTTACGTCAAATGAGGAGGTCATCGCCGCCACTAAAGCTTATTTTGCAGAGTTCCCGAAATCATATTTTTCTGAAGGCTTAAAAAAGTTGGAGCACCGCTGGGAAAAGTGTATCGATTTGCAAGGGTACTATGTTGAAAAATTAAAAATAAAACCTGTTCAATTACTGCGTTTTCTTGCCTATTCCGGAAACTTTTCAATCTACCCTCGTACACATTAGATGGATGTTTCACGAACAAAAAGAAAACAAATTTTCAACTTTTTAACGTCTGAATACACCATATGTACTTAAAATGTAAGATTTGGTTTAATGATTGGAGTAGTTTAGTTTTTATTATTTATATTATACTGGGAAACTTCTGGGGGGCTATTCATTCACAGCACCAATGCAATTTGTCATCGGTGACAAGTTGCACTGAAATGGCGTCATTTTACTTCATACGATTTGGTAAATTCTTCCCGAAATGACGTCATTTTAGTGCGACTTCTCACCGATGACAAATTGCATCTGTGCTGTGAATAGCCCCCTGAAATGTCAAAATTTATTATATAAAACTTAGTCATTAAGTATAAATGTAGCGAATGCCGCGGAATTTGGATGTCTCCGATCGGCAAAACGTTGGGCATACATTCTTGAAGCAAGTAATGTATTTCCATCAGCACTGCCCAAGGTGTAGACCATACCAATCAGTTCTTCTTGAGAAAACATGTTCTGTTTTTTTATTGCAAGATCTCGCCAAAATAATCTAAAACAAACTGACATTTGTCGGACATGCGAGCCAAAACAAAACCACCAAACGTCATCAGTATCCAGGGCTAACGCGATAATACGAAATGTATTACAATTTTTACAAAATCGCAAATTTCTCAAAAACTGTTGGAAGGATATGGCAACAACCTGGTATCAATTTCGCATCAGATAAAGTGTTACAAGATATATGGTTCCATTTAAAAAAATGAAGTTATGCATTTTTGAAGTACTGAAAAAACCGTCGACGGACTCGGCTCAATTTAGAAAATCTGACTAATGGTAAAAACCTAAACAAATACTACATCTCTTCCCGAATCCAAAACCCTAAGCCGCACAACTCTGACTTATTTCGTTTTGAAGATATTGTTAATGGCGGCGAGCTCTGAAATCGTCAAATTTATCAAAAAAAAAAATGAAATACCTCGAAAACGGTTCAACTGAGACCCAATGTTGTGTGAATAAACTCATGTTTATTTTTAACGAGCAATACAAAAATGTTAAAATATACAGGGTGTTCTATTTAAAATAAGGAAGTTGGTGTTTACTTCCGGTATAACCGCAAGGCCGCCATATTTAGCAATAATTTTAGGTTATGAAAAATTTGATTCTGAACAACTTTTATTTGAAACTTTTTTTGCTATTTTCAACGATACGCCCACTATAAACCGATTTCCGCTTAGTAACTCATCCTGTATAAAGATCAGATTTGCAATAAGACACGTAATTTTAGGTCAAAGAAGTTAAATAATTTTTGTTTGATTGGTTTTTCAATTTTTGGTGATCTTTATGATGAAAAACTTATCATTGGCATATATCCAATTTTCAACCTCAATAAAATCTTAAAATGACCTAATATCGAAGAAAAGTTTTAAGTTCAGTGTATGTATATACAGGGTGGAAACTTTAACTGGAATAAAATTCATAACTTTGATATAGGCGATTTTTGCAAAAAATCCCGAAACACGCTAAGTATTGTTTTTTCTTGCCCTCATTTCTATGTATATGCTGCTTGTTTATCTGTTCCCGGAAGAGCGCAGCCACCTCTGACTTTTTTTTTTCAAATGGAAAGGTATGTCAGGTGACACCTCGTTTGAAAGGTCTCTGCGCAAGTAATACAACACACTATTTATTTCTTGAATATTTACAAATCCCACGTGATAAAAAAAAAAACACTTTTATAACTTGAATACTATTTAATGTTCAAAATGGGCACCGTTTCTTTCTTGGCAAAGTGCAAATCGATGATAACATGCATCTCTAATGTTTTGTAACATTTCTGGTGTGACTTGCCGTATTTCATGCCTAATACGTTGCCGAAACATGTTCAATGTAAAAGTGGTTTTCTTTTTTTTTATCACGTGGGCTTTGTAAATATTCAAGAAATAAATAGTGTGTTGTATTACTTGCGAAGAGACCTTTCAAACGAGGTGTCACTTGACATACCTTTCCATTTGAAAAAAAAGTCAGAGGTGGCTGCGCTCTTCCGGGAACAGATAAACAAGCAGCATATACATAGAAATGAGGGCAAGAAAAAACAATACTTAGCGTGTTTCGGGATTTTTTGCAAAAATCGCCTATATCGAAGTTATGAATTTTATTCCAGTTAAAGTTTCCACACTGTATATGATTTTTTTTACATTGTATTTTTCATGTAAATGATACGCCGTTGAAATAAATTTAGAAAAAAAAAAAACAGTTAAATGTATTTTTTCTTTCACACAAATATTTTATTCTTGTTTTCAGATTTCAATTCAGAATTTTAGTGTCGCAATGTCTTATTATTACGGGTACGTATTAATAAAATATCTCTCTCTAAATTTATGATGATGAATTTAATAAGTCTACCATAAGTTAATCACAATATAAGTGTACTATTAAAATAATCATGGCAGATTGATTTAATATTAGACTTATTAAATCGATCATTACACCGCACCTTAAGATACATTTAAAAAATAAGTAGAGTCTAAATGTTAAACAAACTTGTCATAACCAGCCTTTAAATTGGGTTTATATTCGTCCATGAAAAACGTAATTTGTGTGGAATACATCTGTACGTAAGGGAAATATAGTTAATGTTATGTTATGTTATGTTATGTATTGATTTTACGTTTTTCATGCACGAAATGTGAAAACCTATACAACTAATAAAGATTACAGTAAATATGTTGTTTTATGTGTTCCCCCCTAATTTTCAAACTGAACATAAATGTACATACATGAATTTCAACACTGTTGCGTCATGGATAAAATTTAAATATAAGTAGATAAGCTTTAATCGCACTAACGCACTAATCCATGTCTCTTTCCATGCATGCCATCCTGACAGCATAATCTATAAAACTAAAAGGGGTTATCACGTGGAAAATACATAACTGAATTTAATTACATCGGCTGAATATATATCAAAATTATAATAAGCAATAATTTGAGCTTGCACAGCAATGCTTATAATCCTACCTAGAAATATGTCCTGAAGCGTATATATTTTAAGTATACAAGTAGTAATAAACTGTATACGCTGTGAATCTTTAAATGTTTGCTATTTATTTAAAAAGTTCATATTGAAGTTATAAACGAGTGTGTTCCACTCCCAGACTAAGCATGAAGTAAAATTTCGAGTTTAGAAAAGCCCCGCGTAGAAAATTTGTCGAGGGTCGCGCAGCGACCCGAGACAAATTTTCACGGGGCTTTTCTAAACTCGAAATTTTACTTTATGCGCCACGCGTTTAAATCACTGATTTCAAGTGAAGTTTAAAATATACTACTAAAGCAGTATGCTAGAGACGTATATTTCGAACTTTACAATATGCTAGTGTTTTATACGCGTGGCGCATAAGGTAAAATTTCGAGTTTTGAGAAGCGTTTTGAATATTTAATTGATGAGGCGGATACATGATGAAACTCCATAATACTATTTGAAATAAAACAACACAGTTGGGAGGGTTTCACTTTTATTGTTGAACACTGCAACATGTTTCACCACACAGTGGCTTCATCAGGCAGATGAAATATTTATTAATTATAATTATTAATTCATCTGCCTGATGAAGCCACTGTGTGGTGAAACATGTTGCAGTGTTCAACAATAAAAGTGAAACCCTCCCAACTGTGTTGTTTTATTTCAAATAAGCTTTTTGAAGCTTTAAACGAATGTTTTCCACTCCCAGATTGAGCATGAGGTAAAATTTCGAGTTTAGAAGAGCTTGGAAATTTGGTTTGGTCGAAATTTTACCTCATGCTCAATCTGGTAGTGGAAAACACTCGTTTAAAGCTTCAAATTGAATTCTTGAAAAAAAAAAAAAACACGCCACCCGTATAAAAACACTAACCTATCGTTAAGTTCGAAATATACGTCTTTAGCATACTGCTTTAGTAGTATATTTTCAACTTCACTTGAAGTCAGTGATTTATACGCGTGGCGCATGAAGTAAAATTTCGAGTTTAGAAAAGCCTGAAAATTTGGTTTGGCCGCTCCGCGCTTCGCGCTACGCGACCAAACCAAATTTTCAGGCTTTTCTAAACTCGAAATTTTACTTCATGCTTAATCTGGGAGTGGAAAACACTCGTTTAAAGCTTCAGATTGAATTCTTGGAAAAAAAACAACGACTGTATACTTAAAAAAAATGCGGTATATGTACGGAGCGATCAAGAAAGAATATTACGATTGGCAGTACTGTTAAAATTAAGTGTAGAGTCATTTTTATCTTCAAAATGTTTAATATTATTGTGTTAAGGTAGAGGTTTGCAGTAGTTAAATAAATAAGATTCGTTAAAATGGATGTAAAAAAAATCATTGTTAAGCTCTGCCAACTGGAACAATCATTCTAGATTATTCTCTATATTGTTTGGATTAATACATTTCATCCTGAATACTTGTATGTGCACGTTTCCATTATTCTATTCTAAGAATATATCGATCAACTACTTTCGAAACCTCGTAAGTGCAAAATGTGAAATTTGACAGGAGACACAAAATACTAGTTAATTATTCAATGAGCTACGAAATCCTTCTAATTATTTCTTACGGTACGTATAACTCCATCATGAGCGAATTTTAATAGGTATTTTGAGTAGATGTTTATACTAATATTGTTAAATTTATAATATCTGAATTAGGAGGATTTTTTTTGTAAAATCTGGACTTACGAGGTTTCGGAAGTAATTGATCGATATGTAAGTTATCAAAACCTGATTCTAAATATGTATATGTGTAAGTTATTAAAATTCTATTCTAAGTATTTTAGACAGAGAGTTTTATGTAACACCGAACATTTTCATAACGAAAATTCTTCTTTGATGTATCCATATGCATACGTTGTACATTCTCCGATGCTCGGTTTATTAAAAAATCCAATTTAGAACTTTAAGCGAGTGTTTTCCACTCCCAGGCTAAGCATGAAGTAAAATTTCGAGTTTAGAAAAGCCTGAAAATTTGGTTTGGTCGCGTAGCGCGAAGCGCGGAGCGGCCAAACCAAATTTTCAGGCTTTTCTAAACTCGAAATTTTACTTCATGCGCCACCGGTACAAAACACTGATTCAATGTAAAGTTTAGCGAAATGTTTTAAACTTCGTAATATGTCAGTGTTTTGTACCGGTGGCGCATGAAGTAAAATTTCGAGTTTAGAAAAGCCTGAAAATTTGGTTTGGCCGCTCCGCGCTTCGCGCTACGCGACCAAACCAAATTTTCAGGCTTTTCTAAACTCGAAATTTTACTTCATGCTTAGCCTGGGAGTAGAAAACACTCGCTTAAAGCTTCAAATTAAATTCTTTTAATAAACCAAGCATCGAAAAATGTGCAACGGATGCATATGGATACTGCAAAGAAAAATTTTCGTTATGAAAATGTTCGGTGTTACATAAAACTCTCTGTATGTCGATGCCTTATCTCACAGATGTGTTAAGTGCATACAGATTCTGTAGCACTTAACACATGTGTGAGCTAAGGCATCGATGTGTAAGTTATTAAAGCTCTATTCTAAGTATTTTAAATGTGTAAGTTATTAAAATTCTATCTGAACAAGTTTTTCATCTTTCACGTGGTTAAACATATTTAACTATGATTTGAAAAAGAAAACACTTGGTTAAATTTCACTAATATTTTCTTTTTTTATTCCAACTAGTTTCGACTTTGAGTCATTCTCAAGGAGAATGACTTGAAGTCGAAACTAGTTGGAAAAAAAAAATCAAAATATTAGTGAAATTTAACCAAGTGTTTTCTCAAGGAGAATGCGTCAAAGTCGAAACTAGTTGGAAAAAAAGATAAAATATTAGTAAAATTTAACCAAGTGTTTTCTTTTTCAAATCATTAACATTCTAATCTAAATATTTTATATGTGTAAGTTTTCAAATGGAAGCGCCCTTGCTTCGTCCTGCAACTCAACACCCTGCAGGTTCCACGCCCTCGAAACACCATTTCCAATCTTCTTCTCGTCCCTCACTTTAGAACCATTTAGCATCCAACAACTTCCCCGAGCCTGCTCAAAAATAAACACATAATTCATTGATAAGGCTGATAAATGTTGAAAATTCATCTTAACTTTTATATAAATAAAACAATTTAAACACTTTCAAGTATATATTGTGCATTCGCTACAATTGTTTCGCCACACTATGGCTTCTTCATTTCTTCGCCTGAAGAAGCCACAGTGTGGCGAAACAACAACAATAAATGTTGAAAGGGCAGGTGGTGGCCGAGCGGTAACGTCGCCTGGCTTTATCGCTCGGCGAGCCACAAATTCGGGTTCGATTCCCGTGCACGGGGAGACTTAATTTCAAAAATAATGTCTCGTCGTGACCCTGGGTGTAGTATGAATGTGTGTGATTGTCCGAATGAATAGTTAAATACTACAAATTGTAAATTGTAATAAATTAATTGATACAAAAATATATAGATTGATGATGGCTAATGGGCAAGTTCCCAAGGCCAGGCAACAGCCAAAAAAAGAAAAAATGTTGAAAGTTCATCTTTTATATAAATAAAACATAATGATGGTTGCGACCGTAACTACGTGGTAATTCATGATCACTGAATCAAACACTTACTATGTTCTTACCACAAAATATCCCAACTAATGAATGTCTCAAAATTATCCAGAACATGTTAGATAAATTAAATATCGATGTTATCACTAAAGCAGAACTGTGCGAGGCATTTGAAGTATGTTTACAACAAAATTATTTCCAATTTAACAATCAATTTTACCAACAAACTACAGGTCTAGCAATGGGGTCGCCCTTGAGCCCCCTATTAGCAGATTTATTCATGACACATATAGAGGAAAACATTTTTAACTTAGATTTCACAAAAAAACATATTTCATTCTGGCACCGATATGTAGATGACATTATTGCTTGCTTTAGTGGCACCACACGTCAAATTGATCAATTTTTAATTTAATTAATAATATACACCCCAAAATAAAATTTACAATAGAACACGAACAAAATAATAAAATTAACTTTTTAGACTTGACCTTAATCCACAAGAACAATAAAATAGAATTTGATATCTTTAGAAAACCAACCAACGTAAATTCCACTATCCCATATAATTCCAATCACCCATTGTCGCATAAATTAGCCGCGTATCATTCAATGATACACCGGGCCTTTTTAATTCCTCTATCAGCCAATAACCGAGTCATAGAACTAAATAAAATTATAGATATTGCCAAAACTAATGGTTATCCAGTCAACCTTATTCAGAACATAATTAATAAAAAACGCTATCAAAATACAATGACCCACATTTATCCGAGACTGGAAAATGTGAACAAAGATCCATACATTACCCTAACATACTTTGGCGAAATTACGGAAAAAATAGCTCACATTCTTCGAAAACAAAACCAGCAAATCGCGTTTAGACCCAGTTGCAAATTATCCAACATTTTATTCAATTCAAAAGACAAAATTAATCCTTTAAAGAAATCAGATGTTTATGAAATCCCTTGTTCCCGCTGCAATAGTGTGTATGTAGGCCAAACCGGTCGTAGTTTCGAAAAGAGATATTCGGAACATTTTCGCGCATTTAGATTGAACCAAGACTCCAGTTCCTTTTCTAACCACGTATTAGAGTGCAAACATTCATTTCCAGAAATAAATAAAATTAAAATTTTACATAACTGTACCAAAGGCACAAAGCTTAACCTGCTCGAATCCGCCGAAATTTTCAAACGAACCAAGAACCCCCTAGTTAATCTGTTAAACGAACAAACCGATTTAGTGTACACGCCGCTCTTTGAAATCCTTTAATGTGTAAATCTTTGTACCTGTTTAACCTAATTTGTTTTGCTACCCTCACTCTAAATTGTTTTACCTGTATAAATGTAACCCCCCTTTGTAATTTGTTTCACTTGATAATGACCGTCAAACGTCGAAACTTAAGTCGTGAATTTATGTGTATATTTGTGTAATATAATATATATACATACAATAAATATTTTGTGGTAAAAACATAGTAAGTGTTTGATTCAGTGATAAATAAAACAATTTAAACACTTTCAAATATATATTGTGCATTCGCTACAAGTGTGGCGTGGCTTCTTAATTTCTTCGCCTGAAGAAGCCACAGTGTGGCGAAACAATTGTAGCGAATGCACAATATATATTTGAAAGAGTTGAAACACATAATTCGCAGTTCATCAATATCAACAAATCAAATCTCTTCATTTACCGTTTCTTCTCCGGTTTGTGTGGCTTTTTCCACGGTTTTCTTCATTTTGATAAAAGCGAGGGTGACGTCGACAAAGTTGAGGACTTCCTTGTAGAAAATCGGACATAAGGCCTCTTCGAAGGTTACATCCATGGGTTTCAGTGTGTAGACGACGCAGCCGACGTTTGCAGGGAGGTAAATCCCCGGGATGAATTCCCTGTAGCGTCCCGGGATTTGGTACAAAAAATCTTGTTGGAGGTACGGGAAAACGGTGCCGTAGTTTTCGTAGGCGGATGGGTGGTTTACCAGGTTGATTGTGTTGTATCTAAATTTTTCAGGAACTATTTGATATCTAAACAAACGAAAATTATATCAATACCTTTGTATTAAAATTAAATCTACGTGGCCATGAAAACAAACCATTGTCATAACAATTGTTTACCGTCAAGTTGCTGTAGTTGTTTAACGAGTATTCGTGAAGTCGTGTGTAAATTAAATCATTTTTAGTGTGTTTAATTAATTTCTCACTTAACCCATGGTGAAACATTTCTGAATCTAATTCTGGATATTTAGTTAAAACACTTGTTTTGTTTCACTAATTAATTCAAAATTAGTGAAACACACCAAGTGTTTTAATTAAATATCCAGAATTATTTTTTGTGATTTTTGTGAAGCTGTAAACACGCAAAAATAAGTGTTTTTAGAATAGAGCATAGAAGTGTGATAGTTTGTAACAAAAGATGGCAATTAGCCAAAAATGATATTTGAACGTATGACTGCTGTACATGGCAGCAATTCTCCATTATATTTTCAAATAAAATTCTAATCAAAACAGTTCAAATGGGATGGAAAAGCGTTTCAAGAATACTCTAAAAGTGGATGTCCTGCTAAGGCAAGAACCGAAAAAAAATCAAGAAAGTTGAAGAAATTGTATGCATAGATCGATGAATCAAAGTTTCAGTTATCCCAAAGGAATACCGGAATACCATACAGTACAATGGGTCTAAGTGGATGTCCTGCTAAGGCAAGAACCAAAAAAAAAATCAAGAAAGTTGAAGAAATTGTATGCATAGATCGATGAATCAAAGTTTCAGTTATCCCAAAGGAATACCGGAATACCATACAGCACAATGGGCCTAATGAGGTCTAAAGCAGTGCAGCAATGCACTGCCCCTATACCAGAATAGGAATACCATATAATCTTGAGTATAATACGCACTTTTCTACATTTTATTCCGCAAAAATGAGGGTGCGTATTATACTCGTGTGAAAAAAAACGTAGTTATCGAAATTTTGTCCCAACATTTCGTGCAAAATCAAGCATGCGTATTATACACGTGTGCGAATTATAGTCAAGATTTTACGATATGCGAAGCAACTGTTTTGATAATTTTGTATAAAGATTTAGCAATGAATCTACCGCGCTGGATTCTAAAACTTGACATCTGAACAAAAGTTGTGGGGGTAAGAAATTTAGGAAGAACACTTTGCGGCCTTAGCTTAAGAACTTTTATCCAAAATTGTAACAGGCGATGAAGCGTGGGTGTTCTACTGGGATCTCCCAAAAAAAACGGGAATGGATGTACAAAGGATCTCTACCTCCCAAAAAGGCAAGGAGGTTAGGTTAGGAAGCCGCTGGCAACAATTTTTTGAATTTGTATATGAAGAAAGGGACTATAATTACGGCAGATCATAGAAGCGTGATAGTTTTTGACAAAAGATGGCAATTAGCCAAAAAGACACAATTAAATTAGCCAAAAAGACACCTGGCAAATGTTTCTTCAGCTTAGGAAAAATGTAATATTCGGAGCTAGATCCTGTCTTAAGTGAGAAATGAATTAAATTTACCAGAGGAGATTAAAATAACCAGAAAAGAAATGTTGTAAAGAAAAAACAAAACTTTATTTTTCGACATATTACACAACTTACACACTGCTTCTCCGTTTTCGTTAAGAAAATTCCAATTTTTTCATGAAATTTTTTGTTTTTTAAAAATTCTCAAAAAAAATCACAGGTATACCTTTTAGTGTTAGAAACAATGTAAGTTGTTTATTTTTTCTAGAATAATAATCTTAAGACTTTTTTTTATTGGTGAAATATTTTTTTATTACGAAAAAAAGTTGTCTCTGTAGTTTATAATATTTTGAAGAATATTTAGGAATTTTTTGAGATTTTTAACTTTATTTTTCGACATATTACACAACTTACACACTGCTTCTTCTCCTGCTTCTCCAATAACGCGAAATCCCCTAAAAGAATATTTTGGTCAATGGTAAAAAATCTCGGAAATGTCTTCTTTTAGTTCTTCATCAGAAAAAAATCTACGCCCTGGCAAATGTTTCTTTAGCTTAAGAAAAATGTAATAGCCCGTCGGAGCTAGATCCGGATTTTAAGCGGGCGTTGTAGCTCGAAAAACTGTAGTTATTCATTTCTTCGTGTATTTTATAAGAACTCGGCAATTGTCGTGCAGTTTTTTTGGCAAAATTATAATGCAAATTTTTGCTTTCAGCAACATTTCTGTAAGCAAAAATAGGCATTATCATTTTGCCGAAAATACTGCACGACAATTGCCGAGTTCCTATGAAATTCACGAAGAAATGAATAACTTCAGTTTTGTTGAGTTACGACGCCCTCTTAAAATCCGGATCTAGCTCCGACGGGCTATTACATTTTTCTTAAGCTAAAGAAACATTTGCCAGGGTGTAGAGTTTTTTCTGATGAAGAACTAAAAGAAGACATTTCCGAGATTTTTTACCATTGACCAAAATATTCTTTTAGGGGATTTCGCGTTATTGGAGAAGCAGGAGAAGAAGCAGTGTGTAAGTTGTGTAATATGTCGAAAAATAAAGTTAAAAATCTCAAAAAATTCCTAAATATTATAAACTACAGAGACAACTTTTTTTCGTAATAAAAAAATATTTCACCAATAAAAAAAAGTCTTAAGATTATTATTCTAGGAAAAATAAACAACTTACATTGTTTCTATCACTAAAAGGTATACCTGTGATTTTTTTGAGAATTTAAAAAAAAAAAAATATCATGAAAAAATTGGAATTTTCTTAACGAAAACGGTGGAAAAAAAGTCGATTTTCAAAATTATTTTTTTATATTTTTAAAAATCTAAAAAAATTCTCTAATATTCTTCAAAATATTTTTTACCATTGACCAAAATATTCTTTTAGGGGATTTCGCTTTATTGGAGAAGCAGGAGAAGAAGCAGTGTGTAAGTTGTGTAATATGTCAAAAAATAAAGTTTTGTTTTTTCTTTACAACTTTTCTTTTCTGGCTAGGTAGATGTTATTTTAATCTCCTCTAGTAAATTTAATTCATTTCTCACTTAAGCTGGAACATTATTTAATCTAATTATAATAAATTTATTTAAAATACTTGGTTTGTTGAATGATATCAAGTTGAGATTGTTAAACTTACCTTAAAGTAATAACGTGAAGGGGTGAATAGTCATGGCTAGTTTTAACCAATCCTTCATAATTGAATTTTTCAATCATAAAAACTAGGTTGACGTCTATCCAGTTACGGTCGACTTGATCAGGGAAATTTATTTGAAAATTCTAAAAATTACATAACAAACAGAATTATTCTACGAATTGTCTTTATATTGATTTAACCCATTAACGGCTGAGCAATTATAGAGTTAAATCTAAAAGTTGATTTTAAGTAAAATTCTGCACTTCTTTTTATGATTTCTATGGATGACTTATTGTATTACATACTGTGAATTTTTCTATTAAATATACATAATGTATACACTATAAATTTTCAGGCATTCGTCGATTTTTATAAACACGTGCAATAAAAAGTTTAGAACGAGTGTTTCCACTCCCAGACTAAGCATGAAGTAAAATTTCGAGTTTAGAAAAGCCTGAAAATTTGGTTTGGTCGCTCCGCGAAGCGGAGCGGCCAAACCAAATTTTCAGGCTTTTCTAAACTCGAAATTTTACTTCATGCGCCACGCGTATAAAATACTGAATTATCGTGAAGTTGGAAATACACTGGCATTATTCTATTTAAATGAGTAATAATCGAAATATTTAAATAACAAAATATTTATATTTTTCTTCAAACATTTTCAAGTCAGATCAAATAATATAATATATTAAATTAACTTATTTAGTAATTTAATTAACAAAAAAATAATAATGTTGCGTCAGGTATATCAACGGCGCTTAATGGGTTAAAAGACTTTAATTAAAAAATATTTTACAGATGAGCCTTTTGAAAAGAAATTCCATTCCATTTCTTAATTTTTGTTGTTGATTGTAATCACCATTATAATTTAAGATTTTCTGTCATAAACAACAATTCGTGGTTAAATATATTTAATTAAAATATACATTAAATATTTTATTTATACTTTATTTTTATGTTATTTACTTTACTTTCTTTGTTATAACTTTTGTAAAAAGAGGCATTGCCGTAAATAAATATTATTATTATTATACTTAACCACAAATAATTGTTTATGACAGAAAAACTCAAATTATGAAGATTATTAATTCAATTCGTGGTTAAGTATATTTAATTAAAATATACATTAAATATTTTGTTTATACTTTATTTTTATGTTATTTACTTTACTTTCTTTGTTATAATTTTTGTAAAAAAAGGCATTGCCGTAAATAAATATTATTATTATTATACTTAACCACAAATAAATGTTTATGGCAGAAAAACTCAAATTATGAAGATTATTAAAGTCAACAAAAAATTGAAATATATTCAAATGTTTGTTGAATCGATCGTCACATTTTTATTTGTTATAACTTGTTTCGCGGTTTTTTAATATCTTTATGAAAATTTAGAACAAATAATTGATTAGCGATTAATTTGAAACTTCTAACGAGTGTTTTCATTTCCAGATTACGCATGAAGTAAAATATCGAGTTTAGAAAAGCCTTAATATTTGGTTTGGTCGCATAGCGCTACGCGCTATGCGACCAAACTAAATTATTAGACTTTTCTAAAGTCGAAATTTTACTTCATGCGCCACGCGTACATACATTGAAATATTGTAATGTTTAAAATATACTTAGCTTAATTTTATGTTGGATCTCAGGTTGATAAATTTTACAACGGTTTATTTCGTTCTACCTAGTTTTTCGCCTAGTTTTAATATTTGAAGCGCTTGGAGCAGTTTGCCTTTGTTTACAACTAATATTAATTCAATTAGCATAACCAATCACGTGTTAATAAAACCCATTATCTATAGGACTAGAGGCAGTGAATGCTAAATAAACTTTAAATATACTAGAACGGTTTTCAATATCTTTATGAAAATATAAAACAATTAATTGATAAGCGATTAATTTGTAACTTCTAATGAGTGTTTCCACTCCCAGATTAAGCATGAAGTAAAATTTCGAGTTTAGAAATTTGGTCGCGTAGCGCGTAGAGCTACGCGACCAAACCAAATTTTTAGGCTTTTCTAAACTCGAAATTTTACTTTATGCGCCACGCATATTGTAACGTTTAAAATATACTCAACTTGATTTTATGTTGGATCTCAGTTTAATAAATTTTACAACTGTTTATTTCACTCTACCTAATTTTTCGCCTAATTTTAAAAATTCAAGGGCTTACAGCAGATTGCCTTTGTTTATAACCAATAATAATTCAATTAGTAGTAACCAATCACATGTTATTAGAACCCATTATCTATTTGACTATGATTATTATGAGGGTTTTTAAAAAATTAGAAATTTTATCCGAAGTTTGCAATTTTACTAAGGGGTGTGTATGGAAAACAAGTAAATTTAAAAAACATGTATTTTTTTACAAATCTCAAAAAGTTCCTAAATATTCTTTATACTATTAAAACCACAAATGGATTGTACCCCATTTTTTCCATTCCATTACTTCCACCAGTACTTTTCTTCCACCAATTCTTTTTTCCACTGTACATATTTTCCTCCGAATTCTTTTTTCGACTAATTTAGTTCCGCTATTTCTGGTTCCACTTTTTTTATTCAAACATTCAAAGTTTGACGTCTATAGCCAACTTCAAAGTAAACAACCAAACAAGTCTTTGTAACTTTGATAATCGCGTTGCGAATGATCTCGTTCACGATGGGGACAGTGCCCAAAGAGACAGAAGCAGTTAATTCTATTGCAAACCTTTCTCCTAACCTAACCTAATCTAGAAGTATGTGGCACAGGCATCGTTCGCAAAGAGACTTGTGCAATGTATTCTATAGCAAACCTTTCTCCTAACCTAATCTAACCTAAAAGTATGTGGAACAGGCATCGGGAGAAAAATGACTTGCGCAATTTATTCTATTGCAAACCTTTCTACTAACCTAACCTAACCAAACCTAGAAGTATGTAAAATCGCTAGCGTGTGCAAAGATACTTAAGCAATGTATTCAATTTGAAACCTTCCACTTAAGTCACAAACTAGTAGAAATGGCTTAACCACGGTTAAGTATCTGTGGTCCAAGTGGGTATTGGATAAAAGTCATATGCTCTTACCTACACAGAACATTATATTAACTTTTACACACAACGGCACTCGGCGGCGCAGTGAAAATTTGATGGAAGAAAAGTCTTGGTGGATGAATAGTCTTGGCGGAAGAAAAGTGCGGTGGAAGAAATAGAGCGGAAGAAATAGAGTGGAAAAAATGGAGTGGAAGAAATGTCCCCCTACCCCACAAATGCAATGTTGTTTGTGACAAAAAAATATTTCATCACTTTTTTGAAGATAAAAAAAAAAACTTTAATAAAAACTGTTTAAAGTTATGTGGTGATCTTAAGACTTTTTTTCTGGGAAAAATAAACACCCCACATTGTTTGTAATTTTGATAGGTATACCTATGATTTTTTTAAAGATTTTAAAAAAATCATCTAAAATTAGCAATTTTCATAGCAAAAAAGTAGATTTAAAAAAATACAATTTTTTAAAAAATTTGAAAAATTCCTGAATATTTTTTAAAATATTGAAAACCAGAGAGGCGGCTATTTTTGCAATAAAACAATATTTGACCAATTTTAAGAAGATTTAAAATCACGAGATTAAAATAAACTTTATCAAGAACTGTTTAAAGTTGTGTGGTGATTTTGGGCTTTTTATTTTGGATTAAATTAACACCCCACGTTGTTTCTAATATTGATAGGTATGCTTGTGATTTTTTTGAGAATTTTAAAAAAACAAAAAATATCATCAGAAAATTGCAACTTTTCCAAAGGGGTAAAAGAGTCCTTTTCAAAAAAAAAAAAATTTGAAATCTTAAAAAACTCCTAAATATTCTTCAAAATATTATAAACTATAGAGGCAACTTTTTTTCGTAATAAAAAAATATTTCACTAATTTAAAAAAATATATTAAAATCATCAAACTTGATTAAGAACTGTTTAAAGTGGTCTAGTGATCTTCAGATTATTATTCTTGGAAAAATAAACAACCCACATAGTTTCTTACATTAAAAGGTATACCTGTGATTTTTTTGAGAATTTTTAAAAATAAAAAATGTTGTCAGAAAATCGCAATTTTCCTAAGGGGGGAAAAAGTCGATTTTCAAAAATATGTTTCTATTTTTTTTTAAATCTCTAAAAATTCCTTAATATTCTTCAAAATATTATAAACTACAGAGGCAACTTTTTATTGTAATAATAAAACCCTTTAGCAATTCTTTTTAAATTTAAAATCATCAAACTTGATCAAGAATTATTTAATGTGGTGTAGTGATCCTAAGATTATTGTTCTGGGAAAAATGAAAACCCCACATTGTTCCTAACATTAATAGGTATACCTGTGATTTTTTTTTAGGTTTTTAAAAAACAAAAAATTTTATCAGAAAATTGCAATTTTTTATGTGTGGAAAAAAGTCAATTTTCAAAATTATTTTTTAATTTTTTTAAAAATCTCAAAAAATTCCAAAATATTCTTAAAAATATTATAAACTACAGAGGCAACTTTTGTTTTGTAAAAAAAAATATTTTACCAATTTTTTGAAAATTTTAAATCATCAAACTTCATCAAGAACTGTTTAATGTGGGGTAGTGATCTTAAGATTATCATTATTATTTTTATTTAAAAACCAGCGTGTAAAGTATTGAGGTTAGGAAATCTTTCGCCCGGTGTAAAATTAAAAAAATGATTTAAAATAGAAAACGCGGTCGGATTTGAACGCCGCTTAGCCTAAGACACGCGGAATTTTTTTTTTCGGCCCTGGGAAAATTTGAACTTTCTAAAATGAATTCTTCGATTTTTCCACTCCCGGTGACAGTCGTCTCCCATAAGAGCAATGAAAAAGTGGTTGCCATGGCGACCGAATCGCAGCCTTCTCGGATCCCCGCTGCTTTAACGTTCTTATTATGGAAGATAAACACCATACATTATTCCTAACATTAATAAGTATACATGTGAATTTTTGAAAATTAAAAAAAAAAACAGAAAATTTCATTAGAAATGCAATGCCAAAATGAAAAAAGTCGATTTTCAATAGAATTTTTTTGTTTTTTTAAAATCTCAAAACATTCCCAAATATTCTTTAAAATATTATAAACTAGAGAGGCAACTGTTTTTCGTAATAAAAAAATAATTTACCATTTTTTTTTTTAAATTTTAAATTGTCAAACTTTATCCGGGAAAAATAAACACCCCATATTGTTTCTAACATTGATAGGTATACCTGTGATTTTTTTGAGAATTTTTAAATAACAAATAACTTCACCAGAAAATTGCAATTTTCTTTCCCAAGGAAAAGAAAGTCGATTTATAAAAGAATTTTTTTGCTTTTTAAAAATCTCGAAAAATTCCTAAATATTCTTAAAACTATTATAGACTACAGAGGCCACTTTTTTTCGTAATAAAAGAGTATTTCAACAATTTTCTGAAAATTTAAAATTATTAAACTTTATCAACAATTGTTTAAAGTGGTGTAGTGATCTTAAGATTATTATTCTAGGAAAAATAAACACCCCACACTGTTTCAAACATTGATAGGTAACATAATATATAAAATTACGAAAAAACTATTCGTGAAAATGCAAACAATGTCTTAATAAGACAAATTAAGACGATAAATATCCATTGAAACGATGGATATTTATCGTCTTAATTTGTCTTATTAATTAAGACTCTGTTTGCATTTTCACGAATAGTTTTTTCGTAATTTTATATATTATGTTTAAAGTTTGCAAACTATAAGAAGCGTAAGCTTATTTTCTCGAATTCAAATAGTTTTGAATTTGAATTTATATTGATAGGTAAACCTGTGATTTTTTTGAGAATTTTTAAAATACAGAAAATCGCAATTTTTATGGATGGAAAAAAGGCAAATGCAATTTAATGACAAAAATATAGGGTGTTCTATTTTAAAAAATGCAACTTTTGCTTATTACTTTGAAATTTAAATTTGAAATAGAAAAATTAAAACTACACTAAATTTTACGTTGAAAACTACACCAACTACATTCAACAATTTTTTTTGTATATCTTCTGGTTATTGAGGAAAAGACGTATTTTAAAAATAGCTAACAAATGAAAAACTAGCGATATCTCCAAACTAATGAAGCTAGCCATAATCTGTTAATGCCATTGTTATTTTCTCAGAAAAAGAGGTCATGACGTGTGTATCAGATTTTGTCGAACTATTCGGGTTACTGAGATACCCTATAAAAACATTGAATTTGGGTTACCCTGTACACTGCTTATGTTTGCTGTCACGTTAATACATTTTAATGCAATAAATCCATTAATTAATTGAATTGTATTTCAATTATCTGAAATAAAAAAAAATATTTTACAGTAAAAGTTGGTGTCAGTTTTAAATAAAATTTACGTTAATGCTCCTCCAACAAAAGGCGAGAATTATCTGTAAGAGGGTTGGGTTTCCAGTAGAAAATCACAATGGCGTTCTGATTTTCAATGGGGCTAACGCTTTCTAGTAACGTCCGTCCCAGGAAAAGTTTAATAGGAGTAAAAGAAGTGAAATATCGGGATTTCCAGTTTGAAACTTTTAAACGGCAACGGTTTAATCCGGAGACCGAAAAAAGGGTCTTGAATATTTCCAGAAACCAATGAAGCTCACAGTATTTCAGTGTTTTGTACGCGCAGCGCAAAAAAGAATTTCTTTTTTTTCCATTGGCTTTGGCTTTCTCCATACAGCCAGCTGCCATTGTATTATTATTTTTCATTTAAATAATTAACTGATTCTCACACATATACAATTCCTACTTTTGCCTTAAATTCATTTTATTTTAAACCAATTACATCTCATAAAATCGAAGAACTAGTACACTCTTTAAATAATAAAAAATCTGTCGGTATTGATGGTATCACTACTAGCCTACTAAAATACTCTATCGGTGTCATTTCGGATGTCATTGCTCACATTTTTCACGAGTCTTTAACAAGTGGCGTCTTTCCATCATTCTTAAAAGTTGCCAAAGTCATTCTGTTGAATAAAAAAGATAATCCACATAATATGGAGAATTTTAGACCTATATCGATTTTAAGCGCATTTTCAAAGGTATTAGAAAAACTTGTTCACAATAGAATACCTAAATATCTTGATAAATTTTATCTTTTATGTGATAATCAACATGGCTTTAGATCGGGTAGATCAATAGAGACTGCATCAAATCAGATGTTGCAGTTTGTCCAAAATAATATGGATCAGGGTTATTTCGTTGTTGGCCTGTTCTTTGATTTATCGAAAACATTCGATACCATAGATATTAACTACATATTAGTTAAACTGAGTGCCTATGGAATCAGAGGGAATTGCCTGGAGTGGTTTAAATTATATCTCGAAAGCAGGCGACTCATTGTCTCTGTGAACGGGGTGGAACCAAGTGAGTTTGGTATTGATTACTGTGTACCTCAGGGATCGGTGTTGGGACCTCTATTATTTTTGTTGTATGTGAATGATCTCCCTTCTCATATTAATAAGGAACACGTAGTAATGTTTGCAGACGATACGTCAAGAGCAGTATCGGCAGACACTGAATCAAAACTAGACGAGAGGGTAGTGGAGGTGTTGACACAGTTCCAAGATTGGTGTACAAAAAATCATTTAATTTTGAAGACAAGACGGTGATTGTTAACTTCGGCAAACGTAAAAAGCTCCCCATACATTTCAATTTCGGACATAATAATATCAATTACCACTTGAGTCCGAAAGTTAAATTCTTAGGGACGATAATCGATACAAATCTAACATGGGGTGAGCATATTGAATACGTTTGCAATAAGTTAAACAGGGTGTTCTATGCAATTTACCCAATGAAGGCCATGGGCGGTGCGGATACCTTGATTCGTCTCTATTATGCGTTAGTGTACTCTCTATTATCCTACAATATAGTGACGTGGGGTGGTGTGTCAAAAATAAATAGGATCATTATACAGCAAAAAAGGATTATTAGGCTCATATTTAATATAAAACTTCCAAACACTTGCTTGGACACATTTAAAAAACAAAATATTTTAACATTGCCCTGTATATATATATATATATATATATATATATATATATATATATATATATATATATATATATATATATACATATATATTTAAATGTGTTAATCAATACACAAAAATATTAATTCGTATAAAGCAGTCGGCGATACACACCCATATAGCACAAGAAATGGATGTATGCTTCGGTTACCGAATCATAATACAAAAATTTTACTTCATGCGCCACGCGTATAAAACACTGATTTCAAGTGAAGTTCAAATATACATAAATTTCATAATATTTTAATGTTTTATACGCGTGGCGCATGAAGTAAAATTTCGAGTTTAGAAAAGCCCAGAAAATTTGCCTCGGGTCGCTGCGCGACCCTCGACAAATTTTCACGGGGCTTTTCTAAACTCGAAATTTTACTTCATGCTTAGTCTGGGAGTGGAAAACACTCGTTTAAAGCTTCAAATTCAGCTCTTTTAAAAAAATAATGGATATCTTAAGATTTCAAGAAAATAAGCTGAATTTGGAAAACATACTTTAAAGAAAAACTCCCTGTATACACGTCTGTCTGTGGGAGGTAAACTAAACCAAAAATTGAATGAAGAATATCAATTTATTATTTTATTTATTATTTCTAAGATTTGTGTTAAAGTAATTTTAAACAAAATTGCTATGGCAGGTCCATATTAGAGGTATATGGACCTACTATTACCAATTTTGTTTAAAATTACCTAAATACAAATTTTAGATATAATAATAAATAATACAAGGTGTCCACAAAGGGTAGGGGGTATTTGTAAATTAAATTAAAAAAAATAATAAAAGTCAGAAAAATAAAGTTTTACATTTGTTTTTAGACAAAGTTTTGGAAAATTAAGTGCCCAAATGTTTGACCTTTGTGCTGCTGGCACTCTTCTAACCGAAAACAGAAATTAGCCGCTCCACGCCTACACATCTCTCTGGAAATTGCGGCCCTTTCAGTGCGGCACAGTTCGTGGTTTGTTTTTATAAACTTTCTCTTATTATCCTATGGGGATACCTTAAAGAGAAAGGGTATAAAAACAAACTACGAACTGTACTGCAATTGAAGGACAACACCGCAATTTTCAGAGAGACGTGTAGACGCAGTGTGAGGTTCAACATTTAGACAACGTAATCTTTGTCACTTAATTTTGCAAAACTTTGTCTAAAAGATAATATAAAACCATGTTTTTTTTTCCTTTTTTTATTCAATTTACAAATACCCCCTATTCTTTGTGGACATCCTGTATAATAAATTGATATATTTCCCTTTGAATTCAATTTTTGTTTTGGAAATAAAATAATATTAAGGAATATGACTGCATATTAACTTACAACTGGCATTCCCAAGAATCCATCTAATCTATTAATAATAACACGGTGTCCCATATGAGGAATCGGGCTTAAGTCTAAATGATCTTTTGCGCCGCTGATTTCATGCCTGCAGACGAAACTAAAATTCCTGCAGATGCACAAAGGCCCTCTGTAGTTTCTCTTGAAGAACATCCAGTAGGCGGTGCCGAAGACGTACGCTGATGGGATTATTTGTTGCACAATATCAATTACCTAAATAAAAAAAATATTTATCTTTTTCGTGTTTCCAATTACAATAACATTCAGTTTTATAATAAAGTTAAAGCTCATTTAAATATTTTTTTCGCTTGCCTCTACCGAAACCCTATATTTCGGTCATGAAAATCGGGCCGAAACGACGACTTAGCGTATCTAGGGCCGAAAAAATAATATGCATAATCTAGACAACCTTTCGCGGAAGGCAATGCAAAAATCTGACACTGACATTTCAATTGCAATAGTGCAACGTATGTAATATTAATTAGTAGTAGAAGTTATCAGTGAATTAAGAAATCAATTCCTGTAGAATTTCAAAAAAGGGCGACAGCGATGATCTAATGGAGTGTACTCCTCCAGAATTACAAAACATCGCATCCAGTGTCAGCGAGAATCTACTGCCAGATAAATCAAGGCAACGATATGAACAAAACTATGCCGTATTTGGCAAGTGGAAACTACGTAAAAAGGCAAAAAACACATCAGAAAATGTAATTCTGGCATATTTATCGGAAAGAAGCAAGGTAGTAAATAGTGCAACTTTATGGTCAGAATTTTCAATGCTAAAATCAGTTGTGAGTTTGTATAAATTATAGACAACTTTTCAAGGAATATGAGTAAGCTACAAGAATAAACTCTGTTCACTTTCAATGGTGCGCGATAGAAAATTTCCTGCAACACTATTTTTACTTAAGGCAGGCGAAAAAATACGAGTGTAACTCATGTCAAAATGCTTTAGCAGCTCTTCACTTTTAGCAGCCCTCGCTCGCTTCGCTCGCTCGAGCTGCTAAAAGCGGCGGGCTGCTAAAGCTTGATACACTATATACTATTAAGTCAAATTGAATGTTAATCTGTTCTATACTACCACTTTAATAATGACGTTTATCAGAAATACGCAGAGCTGGGCGGTGCACAGTGGTCTGGGCGGCGACAAAACCCTACTTTTTTTAATTTTTTGGAATTATAAATTACTTTTATTTTCAGCTCATTAGATAGTAAACTACTACATTTCTGTTACCTAAGTCACAGTGTATGATATTTTTATTTTGCTCGTTAAACAACGAAATGAACACCATAAAAAAGATTGCAACTAATAATGGTTACAACTCCAACTTAATAAATAACGTGGAAAAAAAAACTTTAGGAAAATTCAGAAACTATTATATGCAAAAAATCCTTTAATACAGAAAGCACTTCTCGATCAATTACTTATTTCGGGAATATCAGCCTACAAACTAAAAACATCCTTAAGAAACATAATATTAACATTGCTTTTAAAACATTTTGTAAAACAGAAAACCACATTTTTAATAACAAAACAAAACAATGTAATTTTAGCAAATCCGGTATTTATAAGCTTGTTTGTCCCGATTGTCATGGAATATACATAGGTCAATCTGGTCGTAATTTTAGCACTCGGCTCAAAGAGCACCAGCGATCTTTTCGGCTAAATCAATCAGAAAAATCAAATTTCGCTAAACACCTTATCGATGAAAACCATTCTTTTGGCGAGGATGTACTTAAGATCATTCATTATGCCGAAAAGGGTAGAAAAATGAACCTTTTAGAATCGTTAGAAATACAGAGAGCCAGCGCTAATCCGGAAATTCCTCTAATTAACGACCAGGTTGATTTAGTATATACCCCCATTTTTAATGCTATTTTGTAAATAACCATTCTTGTATATATACCTGTACCATACCGTAATTTAAATCACTAAGTTTGATAATGGCAAGTTGAGTTGCCGAAACTGCAGTCACAAAAATATAAATATTGTGTTATACAAACAAAGTTAAAGTGTTTTATTTTATTTTTATTTTAGTTATAAATTTTCATAGTTTACAATAGGATTCAGAGTTTTAATAATAATTTTTCTTTTTTGTGATTTCATATTATTTCTACAATAAAGTGATGTTAACATATTTTTCTTATATTTCTAGCATATAAATGAATAATAAAATGTAGTCAGAAAATTAAAATACATGTTTTATAAAAACTTTATAGTTGTTAAAATATGTGCTAAAACAATGGCAATTTCATAAAGGGTAACTTTTAAGCGCAGGCTAGCGCAGGGCTTTAACTTTATGAAACTCTTAATCTAAGCTCCAAAAATAACAAACTTATGACTTTTAGGGTGCTCTTAGTAGTAGTAGTAGTATAGCTTTATTAATCCATATAAATCACAAAGATATTGGACAAGTCAAGTACAATTAACAAATTACAGACATATTACAAAAAGAAATCATCTAATGAATAAAAAACCTTATTTATATGGACGTTTTGAACGCGTGGTGGAACGAGAGCGGGCGCAAGCGTTTGCGTTTTGTTTTAACACATGGGTTTATATGAGAGTTCTTAGACGGACGGGTGCTGGCGTTTTCTCCACCTCGCACCCGTCTGTCTAAGAACTCTCATATAAATCCATGTGTTACAACGCAAACGCTTGCTCCCGCTCCGGTTTAAGACGTTCATATAAGAGCGCCCTTAGCTGCGACAACCTGTGACCTTGGGATATACTGGGTGATTAAGACCACTCGTGTCAGACATTTGTTTTTGACACAGTGTTTCTATTGGCTTCGAAAGAATAAAACATTGTAAAAACTTACATAAAGAATTTACCGAGACCAGTTTCGAGTTCATAAACTTATCGCTAGGAGGTTTGAGACTTGTGAATCAAAATAAGAAATATATTTAAAAAGTTATTTTTTTTGTGAATTAAGTAAGCTAAGCCTTAAACAAGCAATTGATTTGCATGTAAACTGTTCACCTTAATCCGTAAACAAAATATGTATATGGTATTTCTTTTCAACTTGTTTCTCATTGATCACTTGATGAAACATGATTAAATATTTAAAAAAAAAATTTAAAATAAAATCACAGGGTATGTTTCATTAATTTTACTTCTTTATTCCGACTAGTTTCGGCTATCAGCCATTTTTGTAATTTCCTTGAAAATGGTTGATAGCCGAAACTAGTCGGAATAAAGAAGTAAAATTAGTGAAACATACCAAGTGATTTTATTTTAAATTTATTTTTGTAAAAATATATGGTATTTCATTTAAATCTTCAAAATGGGTGTCATTTCCGGTAAAACCAGAAGTGCAACTAAGGTGTCTGGGTCACCAATAAACTCGAATTTGTTTTAAGTATAATCATACCGAATTTCA
Organism: Philonthus cognatus; assembly: GCA_932526585.2. Classification (NCBI taxonomy): domain Eukaryota; kingdom Metazoa; phylum Arthropoda; class Insecta; order Coleoptera; family Staphylinidae; genus Philonthus; species Philonthus cognatus. The sequence continues at coordinate 80,145,573 of OW052245.1, read as the reverse complement.
AATTGATATTTCACATAACATAAAAATGGGGTTTTGTCGCAATTTCGTCGGTTTCAGACCACTGTGCGGTGCTCGAGTATAAGTACTCAAAAGGTGAACTTGATACCAATGGCGGCTCGTGACAATTTTTATTGGTGGGGCTGCAGACATAAAAACACAATGGGTTTTGTCTTAAGTATACATATCCCGCTTTTGTATGCATTTTGATTTGATTTGATGCGTTGTTTTTCAATGAGATTAATTTGAAGTTTCGAACGAGTGTTTCCACTCCCAGACTAAGCATGAAGTAAAATTTCGAGTTTAGAAAAGCCCCGTGAAAATTTGTCGAGGGTCGCGCAGCGACCCGAGACAAATTTTCTGGGCTTTTCTAAACTCGAAATTTTACTTCATGCGCCACGCGTATAAATCACTGAAATATTGTGAAATTCAAAATATTCTTTTTAGCTGAAGTATAATATAAATCCTGCTTAAGCAGTATACAGGGTTTGGCAAAATTGTGGGAACACCGTTTTTTTTGGCTAAACTATTCGTGCGATGAAAAAATACTCGTAATATAAGTTTTTTAGTCGTTTTAATCTATTCAAGGACGTAATGTGATTTCCGAAAGGTATCCTATTTCTCGCGGTATGACGCAATCGGTGTTTTGTTTTTAAATGGAACACCTATGTTTTCAACTTTTTGGATAAACAAACTCTTGTTGTTTTTTTATACTGCCTAAGCAGGATTAATAATATACTACTGCTAACAAGGGGGTGCAGCCCCGCAGTTCTTATGGACGAGCCGCCATTGCTCGTGATTTAGTCCACGAGTACTTTATTTCCGAAGAATTCTTTTCGAAGAATTTTAATTTTTTCCAATTATTTCTTTAGTATAATAAATTCACTGAGATGTCGCGCGATATTGAACTTTCAGAAAATTTGAAAAACTGTTTTACGCGCGACATCTTAGTGACTATATTTAACCAAATAAATAAATGGAAAAAATCACATATCTTTGCAAAGGAATTATATTTAGTACTGCACGCATGTTAAGAACTGAAAATAAACTTCATACGTTATACAACTGGTGGTAATTAAGGCAAGTAAAATGCGTTTTTTTTAAACGTTAGAGCTGAACTCACTTCAAATTGCTTAAGAGGAAGTCGACCGCTCTCTAAACGTATAAAACTAAGCATATTGCCGTCTTAATAGGTATACTTCAAGGAAAGTACAATCTTTAAGCCCGTCTTAGTAAAATATTTTATACTTTTACCATTATTTCATAAAATAATATCAAACATTGGTAAACTAGCGAAATCGCGTTCCTAATTTTATTTCTGTCTGCAGTATCTATAAAAAATATTGGAAAACGTAAATCAGTCACATTGTAGATAATTCCTTTGCAAAGATATGTGATTTTTTCCATTTATTTATTTGGTTAAATATAGTCATTAAGATGTCGCGCGTAAAACAGTTTTTCAAATTTTCTGAAAGTTCATTATCGCGCGACATCTCAGTGAATTTATTATACTAAAGAAATAATTAGAAAAAATTGAAATTCTTCGAAAAGAATTCTTCTACAATGTGACTGATTTAGTTTCCCAATATTTTTTATAGATGTTGAAGAAAAAAATTATATTGAAAATGCGATTACGCTAGTTTAACAATGTTTGATATTTTTTTATAAAAGAACGGTCACAGTAGGAAATATTTTTGATTGTTGACTCATCTAACACTTGGTGAAACATCTTTACACTTTTTATATAAGGTTGATAGAAAAAAAAAAATAAATAAAAATCAAACAGAAAGGGGTGAAAAAAGCGGCGTATATCAATTGCACTGCAACGATTGCGAAGCCATTTATATCGGCCAAACTGGACGAAATTTTAATACTCGTTTAAAAGAACACAAAAAATCTATCTTGGATAACCAGGCAAAAACAGGCTTCGCTAAGCATTGTATTGATAATGGCCATTTTTTCACTCCCTCGAAATTTAAAACATTAAAAATCATAAACAAATCGAGGAAACTTAATTACTGGGAAATTTTTTACATTAAGGATGCGATCAGAAAGGGCCTATATGTAACCAACGACAATTTGGACGCAATTAACAGCCCGCTGATCGACACCTTTGTCAAATTACGCTCCAGTAATCAGGTCTCCTCCCACCCTACTTAGTCTTAAGCCATTAGCCTTAATCCCCAATGTATAAAACGCGGTCCGCTCTTTTGTAAATCATAGTAATCCTTGTAAACTACATTGATAATGGTCGTCTGACCGAAACTAGTCGTGGAAATAAAATATTGAATTTGTGAAACAAAAACCAAGTGTTTTATTCTATCAACCTTATATAAAAAGTGGAAATATTTTATTAAGACAGGCATTAAGATTCCACTTTCCTTAAAGTATGCTTATTTTTCAAAATATTTAATCCCTAAACAAGGATGTAATTAAGACGGTAGTATGCTTAGTTTTATACGCTTAGAGAGCGGTCGACTTCCTATTAAGGATGCGGTTTACTAGAGTGAGACAGACTCAGCCCAGCCATTTGTTAGTGTGAAGTAGACCTATATTTCTATTTCCAGCATAAAAAGGTAAACGTAATATATCACCCACTGAGCAAAAAACAAACAAATAACGTTATATCAACATTGTGGCAACATTAAACGTTTTAATGTTGAAGAAATATTACTTGAATGTGTTTGCTTAGTGGGCATGGACATTTTTTTTAATGGATGTTGAGCTAATTGAATGCAGAATGTACGGACACCCTTAAATGTTACGTGGTACAAGCTTTTGTTGCCTAAAAACGAGTAAATAAATGATTCCAAAATAGCTATTTTCAGGATTTTTTGACAAAAAAACTAAATATCTTAATCGTTTTAAATTGGTGATATTAAAATTCCCTAAGATTTAGGATTATTTTGATGTATCATGTAATATTGTCCCATAATCAGAACATGAATGGTGCTGGAACTAGTGACTAACGAAAATGTTGGATTTTACCCATAACAAATTGCAACCTTTACAACCAAGTCTTTATAAATAAGTCTTTATAACTAACTATCTTACCTTTGACAACGAGTACTCATCAGAATACCTATTACAGAACATAAATGGTGCTGGAGCTAGTGACTACCAAAAATGTTGGATTTTACCCATAACACATTGCAACCTTTACAACCAAGTCTTTATAACTAAGTCTTTATAACTAACTATCTTACTTTTGACAACAAGTACTCATCAGAATACCTATTACAGAACATAAATGGTGCTGGAACTAGTGACTACCAAAAATGTTGGATTTTACCCATAACACATTGCAACCTTTACAACCAAGTCTTTATAACTAAGTCTTTATAACTAACTATCTTACCTTTGACAGCGAGTACTCATCAGAATACCTATTACACATTATAAAAGCGACCTCGACAGCTTCTATAAAAATAGTTCTAAGATTTTTCATGGTGGGTCCGAGAGGATAGAAACGGTAGTTGGACATGCTAGACACTACACTGGCCAAATGTGCAAGCACTGAAATCAGTGTTACCACCCGTCCAACTCACCATATTTTTTGATAATAAGAAAGATTCTCAGTAATAGTTAATTAAAGATTACACGTGTTTATACATTCCTTCACTTATCAAACGCAGGCGCCTGTGATTAATTAAAACAGGCTATTTGGTGTTTTGCTTTTGATAAGAATGAAAGGTGTACGATTTCAGGATGTCGATGTTGATAAAAGTGTTTAATTGTTTTGATCAGATGGGTTATTGTTGTGATAAGAATACAGTTTATCTAATCATATTCAATAATACAGGGAGTTTTTTTTTTAAAGTATGCGTATTTTAAATTCAGCTTTTAAATCTTCTCTTCTCAGCTTCTTTAAATCTTCTCAGCTTCTTTGAATCTTCTCAGCTTCTTTAAATCTTTAGATATTCGTTGTTTTATTGAAAAGAGTTAATTTAAAGCTTTAAACGAGTGTTTTCCACTCCCAGACTAAGCATGAAGTAAAATTTCGAGTTTAGAAAAGCCCCGTGAAAATTTGTCGAGGGTCGCGCAGCGACCCGAGACAAATTTTCTGGGCTTTTCTAAACTCGAAATTTTACTTCATGCGCCACGCGTATAAAACACTAAAATATTGTGAAATTTATGTATATTTGAAGCTCACTTGAAATCCGTGTTTTATACGCGTGGCGCATGAAATAAAATTTCGAGTTTAGAAAAGCCCCGTGAAAATTTGTCTCGGGTCGCTGCGCGACCCTCGACAAATTTTCACGGGGCTTTTCTAAACTCGAAATTTTACTTCATGATCAGTTTGGGAGTGGAAAAGACTTGTTTAAAGCTTCAAATTAAACTTAAAAAAAAAACAACGAATATCTGATGATTTAAAGAAAGTCAGCTGAATTTGGAAAACTTATACTTAAAAGAAAAACTTTGGATATTCGTTGTTTTTTTAAAAGAGCTTAATTTGAAGCTATAAACGAGTATTTTCCACTCCCAGACTAAGCATGAAGTAAAATTTCGAGTTTAGAAAAGCCCCGTGAAAATTTGTCGAGGGTCGCGCAGCGACCCGAGACAAATTTTCTGGGCTTTTCTAAACTCGAAATTTTACTTCATGCGCCACCCATATAAAACACTAAAATATTGTGAAATTTATGCAAATTTGAACCTCACTTCAAATCAGTGTTTTATACGCGTGGCGCATGAAGTAAAATTTCGAGTTTAGAAAAGCCCAGAAAATTTGTCTCGGGTCGCTGCGCGACCCTCGACAAATTTTCACGGGGCTTTTCTAAACTCGAAATTTTACTTCATGCTCAGTCTGGGAGTGGAAAAGACTTGTTTAAAGCTTCAAATTGAACTTTAAAAAAAAACAACGAATATCTGATGATTTAAAGAAAATCAGCTGAATTTGGAAAACTTATACTTATAAGAAAAACTTTGGATATTCGTTGTTTTTTTAAGAGAGCTTAATTTGAAGCTATAAACGAGTATTTCCCAGACTAAGCATGAAGTAAAATTTCGAGTTTAGAAAAGCCCCGTGAAAATTTGTCGCGGGTCGCGCCGCGACCCGAGACAAATTTTCTGGGCTTTTCTAAACTCGAAATTTTACTTCATGCGCCACCCATATAAAACACTAAAATATTGTGAAATTTATGCAAATTTGAACCTCACTTCAAATCAGTGTTTTATACGCGTGGCGCATGAAGTAAAATTTCGAGATTAGAAAAGCCCAGAAAATTTGTCTTGGGTCGCTGCGCGACCCTCGACAAATTTTCACGGGGCTTTTCTAAACTCGAAATTTTACTTCATGCTTAATCTGGAAGTGAAAACACTCGTTCAAAGCTTCATGTTGAACTCTTTTAAAAAAAATCAACGAATATCTAAGGATTTAAATAAAATAAGCTGAATTTGGAAAACGTATACATTACAGAAAAACTTTAGATATTCGTTATTATTTCAAAAGAGTTCAATTTGAAGCTTTAAACGAGTGTTTTCCACTCCCAGACTAAGCATGAAGTAAAATTTCGAGTTTAGAAAAGCCCCGTGAAAATTTGTCGAGGGTCGCGCAGCGACCCGAGACAAATTTTCTGGGCTTTTCTAAACTCGAAATTTTACTTCAAGCGCCACGCATATAAAACACTAAAATATTGTGAAATTTATGCATATTTTAACCTCACTTGAAATCAGTGTTTTATACGCGTGGCGCATGAAGTAAAATTTCGAGTTTAGAAAAGCCCAGAAAATTTGTCTCGGGTCGCTGCGCGACCTTCGACAAATTTTCACGGGGCTTTTCTGAACTCGAAATTTTACTTCATGCTTAGTTTGGGAGTGGAAAACACTCGTTCAAAGCTTCATGTTGAACTCTTTTAAAAAAATCAACGAATATCTAAGGATTTAAATAAAATAAGCTGAATTTGGAAAACGTATACTTTACAGAAAAACTTTAGATATTCAAAAGAGTTCAATTTGAAGCTTTAAACGAGTGTTTTCCACTCCCAGACTAAGCATGAAGTAAAATTTCGAGTTTAGAAAAGCCCCGTGAAAATTTATCGAGGGTCGCGCAGCGACCCGAGACAAATTTTCTGGGCTTTTCTAAAGTCGAATTTTACTTCATGCGCCACGCGTATAAAACACTAAAATAATGTGAAATTTATGTATATTTAAACCTTACTTAAAATCAGTTTTTATTCGCGTGGCGCATGAAGTAAAATTTCGAGTTAAAAAAGCCCAGAAAATTTGTCTCGGGTCGCTGCGCGACCCTCCACAAATTTTCACGGGGCTCTTCTAAACTCGAAATTTCTGTCTGTCTGTCTGGGAGTGGAAAACACTTGTTTAAAGCTTCAAATTGAACTCTTGTAAAAAAACAACGAATATCTAAAGATTTAAAGAAAATAAGCTGAATTTTGGAAAACGTAAACTTTACAGAAAATCTTTAGACATTCGCTGTTTATTATAAAAGAGTTCAATTTGAAGCTCCCACATAAAAATACAAAATTATAATGTTTGAAATATCAAACATTCATGCATATATCCGTGTGTTTAAGAGTTTTGGAAAAATTACAAATGTTCTATACTCAAATTAAAGGCTATTGATTTCCCAAGAATCTCTGTTAATTTTATTTCATTTTATTTGTCAAATCAACAGAAGCCATTTACAAAAACACATAAATATCAACATTAATTACAATAGTTTAGGTTAATGTTAATTAATTTACAATGTCTTTTGCTTTTGAAATGATTAACACAAATGTTTTCCATTTGGTGATGTTATTTTTCCTACGCAAAGACATAGTTTTGTTATAATATATAAAATTACGAAAAAACTATTCGTGTTTTGGTAGTTTTCTAAAAAGCCGATTGAGCCTTAATTCTTTCTACAAATCATGTAAAAGAAAATTGATCACGATGGTTTTGACCGTCACTAGAAAAGTGATCTTTAATTCTTTGTATAAATATTTTAATAAAATATTGACTTCCTTAAATATTTCAAATGAACAAATCAACTCCTCCCCAGAAATTATCAAAATGATAAATGTGTGTATGTATAAATTAAATTACATAAATGTAATTATGTCAGAAGCAATATAATTTTCTTTCTAATTATAATGAGGTAACTATCACACAGTGAAATGTTGTTCTAGGTATACATATCCTTAAAAAAGTTCAATTTGAAGCTTTTACCGAGTGTTTCTATTCCCTGATTAAGCATGAAATAAAATTTCGAGTTTAGAAAAGCCTGAAGATTTGGTTTGGCGACTAAACCAAATCTTTTTTAAACTTTTCTAAACTCGAAATTTTACTTCCTGCTTAATCTGGAATTGAAAACACACTGGTTAGTAGCTTCAAATTGAACTTATAAAAAGAAATAACAACATCAACGAATGCCTCAAAATACATACGCATCGAAATGTGTATACTTAAAGGGCAAAGTCTGCAGCCTCACCAATTATAACTATAGTTTTAAATTCAGAAACTGTATTTTATTAGAATTTGGAGAAAAATAAATATTTAATCAAAGTGAAGATACATATAGGAAAATTACTAATAACACTTAATACTCGTACCATGCGATCATTTTAATTATAATATAGAGTAGTTGGCATTTTTTTGTGCTGTTGTCCAGAATGTTAAATAATTGGTGGAATAAATTTGAGGTTATAGTTAACTATGTGCTAACAGTCAGTAGTGCCAATCTAATTTAAAATTCAAAGCCTACTCTAAATTATGTTTTAAACGATCGCACGGTACTTTATAGAAAGTAAATATATAACAAACGCGAAATAAAACCTGAAAAAAAAAAACACGAACAAAATTAAAACTACTGCACACATTAATCAAAACCCCTGTTTGTTAAAACCGGACTTTCCATTCAATTCATTTTTTTCTCTCGCTCGATACTCGTCCGTTAATTACCAGTGTGTTCCATCCAGGGGAACAATCGGCCGCTGATTGAATTTAATTTCCATGAGTGCAATTTTTTCGAAACCAATAATTCCGACAAAAGATGTAAAAAGGCGAAAAAAAAGGTAGTGATAAAGCCGTCCATCCGCTCGCAACTGCAGCGAGATAGGGATGAAATAGCTTTTCCATTGAACATGAAAATTTATCGCCTTCCTCGACCATAATTTGTATTTATTATCGCTGTGCGCTCAGATTTTAGAATAAAGCGGATAATTTGTTTTAAAAGTGTAGTAAACTGTTGTTTATTGTAATGTGTTTGGATGTTGTTGGAATGGAATTATGATTAAAGCACGAGCGTAGCTAGTGGAGGCGGGGGGCCTTATCCCTCCTGCCTTCCTGGACACCAAGAAATCGTAAATTTTAAGCTTTAACTGCTAATTTATGAAGAGTTAATCAAAGTATATGATACAATCTGTTTTGTTTGTTTTATTTGTATATTTGGATTGATTGAGTTACTTGAAGATAATTATACTTTGATTAAAAAACACTTAGAACCTTTCTTCAATACTTTATTTTGTAACCAAATGTACATTTCGGACACGAAGTGTCCATTATCAATGGTTTGATACTAGTATCAAACCATTGATAATGGACACTTCGTGTCCGAAATGTACATTTGGTTACAAAATAAAGTATTGAAGAAAGGTTCTAAGTGTTTTTTATTTGTATATTGTTTGTGATTTATATTTTAACCTTATTTATTACTTTTAGCATCGTGATGAGCATTTTGATTTTAATCTGTTGTGTATATTGTTTGTGATTTTATATATTTTAACTTAATTATTACTTTTAACTTATTTTAGACTAAACATTATGTATTTATTTTAAATGGATATCCGTAAATAAACAATAAACAATAAACAACTGTCGATGACTTATTTTCTGTTTTTGGCATATTCCGAAAAAGCAGTATCTTCTTAAAATTCATGCGTAATTCCATGAAGATTTTTCAAAGAATTTCTATGTTGTGAATGTATTAAACTTTAATTTACCTAAATATTTTCATAAAATTCTACTTTTTCGATTTTCAATTGAAAATAATTCGAAAACTGTTGAAGGTGTATGTTCTGTACAATATTTTCATTAAATTCTACTTTTTCGATTTCCAATTGAAAATAACTCGATAACTGTTGAAGGTGTATGTTCTGTTTTTGGCATATTCTACAAGAGCAATTTTTTCTTAACATCCATACGAAAATTCATAGAGATTTCTGAAAGAATTTCCATGTTGTGAATGTTTTAAACTTTAATTTACCTAAATATGCCCATAAAATTCTACTTTTTCCAGTTTCAATTAAAAATAACTCGAAAACTATCGACGTCGTATTTTTTGTTTTTTGGTATATTCTGAAAGAGCATTGTCTCCTCAACATCCACACCAAATTCCATAAAGGTTTCTCAAAGAATTTTTAATTTGTGAATATTTTATTCTTTAATTTACTTAAATATGAAGTAGTTGTTTCAATGAGTGTTTGATATAGTCTTTGGAAGACTAACTTGTTGTAGATTGCGAAAAGAATCGCACTTTTAATGTTTAAATATTTTCGTAAAATTCTACTTTTTTGACTTTGACTCAATTGAAAATAATTTAAAAACTATCCATAGCGTATTTTTTGTTTTTGATATTTTCTGAAAGAGCAATGTCTTCTCGACATTTAGACGTAATTTAATATACAGAGAGTTTTATGTAACACCGAACATTTTCACAATGAGAATTTTTTAAGTATACATAAACATACGCTGTGCTGTGTGTGTGATTTGAAGCTTTAAACGAGTGTTTTTCACTCCCAGGCTAAGCATGAAGTAAATTTTTTTAACTGAGTTCAATTTTAAACTTTAAATGAGTGTGTTCCACTGCCAGACTAAGCATGAAGTAAAATTTCGAGTTTAGAAAAGCCTGAAAATTTGGTTTGGTCGCGTAGCGCGAAGCGCGGAGCGGCCAAACCAAATTTTCAGGCTTTTCTAAACTCGAAATTTTACTTCATGCGCCAACGGTACAAAACACTGACATATTACGAAGTTTAAAACACTCCGCTGAACTTTTCATTAAATCAGTGTTTTGTACCGGTGGCGCATGAAGTAAAATTTCGAGTTTAGAAAAGCCTGAAAATTTGGTTTGGCCGCTCCGCGCTTCGCGCTACGCGACCAAACCAAATTTTCAGGCTTTTCTAAACTCGAAATTTTACTTCATGCTTAGTCTGGGAGTGGAACACACTCACTTCAAGTTTCAAATTGAACTCAGTTAAAAAACAGCTAGTATCTAAAGATTTAAGGCATATACACTGTAAATGAGACATGTACACTTGAAAGAAAAACTCCCTGTATGTACATGTTGAGGCATTAATTGCGATTGATTGACTACAATTTTTAATGGTCATATAGGCAACTCAATTTACACACAACTTAAAAATGAAAGGTGTCAAATTGTATTGGATGCAAATGTTCGGTGTTACATAAAACTCTCTGTAGATTTCTCAAAGACTTTCTATGTTGTGAATGTTTTAAACTTTAATTTACCTAAATATTTCCATAAAATTCAACTTTTTTGACATTCAATTAAAAATAGCTCGAAAACTATTGACATCGTATTTTCTCTTTTAAGCATATTCTAAAAGAACAATATCTTCTTAAGGTATACATCACATTTCATAAAGATTTCTTTAAGAGTTTTCAAGTTGTAAATGTTTTAAACTTTAATTTCCATAAATATTTTCATCAAATTCTACTTTTTCGACTTTCAATTGAAAATAACTCAAAAACTGTCAAAGACTTATTTTCTGGTTTTGGCATATTCTGAAAGAGCAATATTTTTTTAACATTTACACAAAATTTCATGGATATTTTTCAAAGGATTCTCTTGTTGTAAATATTTTAAACTGTAATTGAACTAAATATTTTCATAAAATTAGACTTTTTTGACTTTCAATTTAAAATAACTTAAGAACTATCGTTGCGTATTTTTTATTTTTGGTATATTCTGAAAGAGCAATCAATGTCTTCTTAACATCTACAGGAAATTTCATGAAGATTTCTTAAGAAGTTTCTTTGTTGTATTATTTCATTATCATGCATTGCAGTCTGAATCGATGAAAATGTTAGGATTTATTAGAAGAGTAAGTGAACCATTTTGTGACATTGGGGCGATCACTAAATTCTATGAAGCATATGTACTTTCTAAATTAGAATACTTTGCCCCGGTATGGCCACCACATTAAAATGTTTATACCCAACTTTCAGAAAGAGTTTAAAATATATTTGTAAAATTTTTGTTTTATAAAAAATTTTGTACCTATCCAGATTTTAACGTTCTTGTATAGTGCACTACTCTCTTTGTTTGAACTGAAGCCATTACATACAAGACGAAATGCGAGTCTCTTGAAATGTCTATACGAAATTGTGCATTATGTGCCGAGAGTAGCTAGCAGACATCCAACGACCTTTATCTGCAATAGAAGCTTTACTAACGTTTACTATAACTTACTAGTAAATACTATGAAATGTTTGTATGTTTTAGAATTGAGCAATCTGTCGATATCTTTAATTGTACTCCTGTACAATTTTCAAACAAAATAATTATGTTCTTGTAAGCGCGTACGAGTTATATTATTAATATTATAATTAATTGCGATTTTCTTTTTTCTGTTGAGCAATCTGTCGATATCTTTAATTGTACTCCTGTACAATTTTCAAACAAAACAATTATGTTCTTGTAAGCGCGTACGAGTTATATTAATATTATAATTAATTACGATTTTCTTTTTTCTGTTGAGCAATCTGTCGATATCTTTAATTGTACTCCTGTACAATTTTCAAACAAAATAATTATGTTCTTGTAAGCGCGTACGAGTTATATTAATATTATAATTAATTACGATTTTCTTTTTTCTGTTTTGTATTCTTGCATATTGTTTGTTTATTATTCATTATATTATTTCAGTTTACATTGCGCATTATTTGTAACATATTTTTATATAAGTTTTCCCTGCTATTTGATGTATTATCTGTTGGAAAATAAATAAATAATTAAAAATAAAAATAACATTTTAAACTTCAACTTACCCAAATGTTTCCATAAAATTGTATTTTTTGACTTTCAGCTGAAAATAACTTAAAAACTGTCGATGACGTATTTTTTGTTTTTAGTATAATCTAAAAGAGCGATGTCTTTTTAACACCAACACAAAATTTCATAAAGATTTCTCAAAGAATTTCTATGTTGTGAATGTTTTAAACTTTAATTTACCTAAATTTTTCCATAAAATGTTAGGGTTTTGACATTCAATTGAACATAACTTGAAGACTGCTGATTGCGTATTTTTTGTTTTTAGCATACTATAAAAGAACAATGTCATTTTAACATCTACACGAAATTCCATGAAGATTTCACAAAGAATTTCCATTTGTGATTGTTTTAAACTTTAATTTACCTAAATATTTCCAAAAAAATTACTTTTTTGGCATTCAATTAAAAATAACTTAAAAAATATCGATGGCATATTTTTTGCTTTTGGTACATTCTAAAAGAGCAATGTTTTCAAAACATTCACACGAAATTCTATGAAGATTTCTCAGAGAATTTCTATGTTGTGAATGTTTTAAACTTGAACTTACCTAAATATTTCCATAAAATTCTACTTTTTTGACTTTCAACTGAGATTAACTCGAAAACTGTCAAGGTCGTATTTTCTGGTTTTGGCATATTTTAAAAAAATAACATCTTCTTGACATTTACACGTAATTTCATAAAGAATTCTCAAAGAATTTCCATGTTGTAAATGCTTTAAACATTAATTTACCTAAATATTTCCATAAAATTCTACTATTTCGACATTCAATTAAAAATAACTAGAAAACTGTTAACGGCGTTTTTTCTGTTTTTGCTGTATTCTTAAAGAGCAACATCTTCTAAAGATTAACTCGGAATTTCATAAATATTTTTCAAAGAATTTACAAGTTGTGAATGTTTTAAACTTTAATTTCCATAAATATTTTCATCAAATTCTACTTTTTTGACTTTCAATTGAAAATAACTCATAAACTGTCGAAGACCTATTTGCTGGTTCTGAAAGAGCAAGAGCTTTGTCTTTTTAACATTCACATGAAATTTCGTGGAGATGTCTCAGAGGATTCTCTTGTTGTAAATGTTTTAAACTTTAACTTAGCCAAATATATCTTGAACAAGTTTCTCATCTTTCACGTGGTGAAACATATTTAACTATGATTTAATAAAGAAAACACTTGGTTAAATTTCACTAATAAAACAGGGAAAACCAATTGATAATGACATCGAAGATCTGTGGAGCTCACCCATCATGACAGCCCTTATTGCTTAACCATAAAATTTAAATTAACCTCTCTTGTATATAATGTTTGTAAGAATGTAATTTCCTGTACTCCTTGAGAATGACTCAAAGTCGAAACTAGTTGGAATAAAAAACCAAAATATTAGTGAAATTTAACCAAGTTTTTTCTTTATTAAATCTTAGCCAAATATTTCCATAAAATTCTACTTTTTGACATTCAATGAAAAATACTTTAAAACTATCGATGGTGTATTTTTTGTTTTTAGTATATTCTGAGAAGACAATGTCTTTTTAACATCTACACCAAATTATATGGAGATTTCTCAAAGAATTATTTTGTAAATATTTAAAATTTTAATTTACCCAAATATTTCCATAAAATTCCACTATTTTTTACTTTCAATTGAGATTAACTCGAAAACTGTCAAAGTCGTATTTTCTGGTTATGCCATATTCTGAAAGAACAGTGTCTTCTTGACATTCGCACGTAAATTCATAAGGATTTCTCAAAGAATTTTTAAGTTGTGAATGTTTTAAACTTTAATTTCCATAAATATTTTCATCAAATTCTACTTTTTCGACTTTCAATTAAAAAGAACTCAAAAACTGCCAAGGATGTATTTTCTGGTTTGGTGTATTCTGAAAGAACAATGTTTGCTTGACATTCATAAGAAATTTCAGAGAGATCTCAAAGAATTCCCTTGTTGTAAATATTTTAAACTTTAATTTACCCAAATATTTGAATAAAATCTACTTTTTCGACTTTCAATTGAAAATAACTTAAAAACTATTGATGGCGTATTTTTTGTTTTTGGTATATTCTGAAACATCTTAACATCCACATGAAATTCTATAAAGATTTCTTAAAGAATTTCTAAATTTTGAATGTTTATACAACATCGTAATATTATATTTTATTACTTAAGCAAATACGCATTAGATGGCGTTTACGCCGTCAAACATATGTTTATATTTTATGTTTAAAGCTCTGCAAAACAAGCGTAAGCTTATTTGTTCAAATTCAAGTTAAAATATAAAAACGAATTAAAATTAATATCGACTTTCTGCAAAAAGTTTGTCTCCAAATATTCATTGAAACAACTATTTCTCGAGCTAATACCCCGACAGATATTGAATTATACAATGAATATTTGCGTTACACGACAGCACTGCTGTTCTATGCATAATTTATATGCAAAATGCAACATCAGGTCAAACTATTCTCTAACCAAACTAAATGAAACAAAAGGAAATTGAAATAAATTGAAAAAATTATAGGGAATGAATTTTAATTGTCTTAAACCATCTACAGACGCGTTTCGAGATTTATCCCTCATCAGTATAGCTTTGCTTTAGACTTTCAATACAAAAATATTAATATTAATTTCAATTTATTTCAATTTCCTTTTGTTTCATTTAGTTTGGTTAGAGAATAGTTTGACCTGATGTTGCATTTTGCATAAAAATTATGCATAGAACAGCAGTGCTGTCGTGTAACGCAAATATTCATTGTATAATTCAATATCTGTCGGGGTATTAGCTCGAGAAGTAGTTGTTTCAATGAATATTTGGAGACAAACTTTTTGCAGAAAGTCGATATTAATTTTAATTCGTTTTTATATTTTATAAATATTCTGCAACCTATTGACAAACTCAATTTTTCTTTATGATAAATTGTCTTTATGTGAAATTCAAGTTAGTTTAGAATTGGAATTATTTATATAATTGATATGTTCAAAAGTTGTTTTATTCTGGATATTTTCTACTGTTGTGTTTATCACACGATACGTTCTTTAATTGTACTTAGAAATAGATACAGACGAGTATTAACAAACTCCGAGCCTCTCCCGATCTGAAAGAGTTAATTAAAGCCGGAGAGGAGTTGTGTGTACACAGAGGGTGAAAAATCTCGAGGATCAAGGAAAGTTTTATATTAAACTCGTCTCCTGCTTTTTTTTTCTAAAGAAAAAAAAAAACGTATTATCACGAACGAAAACATAATAATAATTTTCTGTAGGATTATTTTTTAGACAATTATCAATACTACTATAACACAGAATTAAATAAATAGGATTTTTAGTTTGTTTTAATCTTGATTCGCGAGTATCCATGAAAAATACAATAAACTCTGTTTTGTGAAATACAAATTGTTTTCAAGCTTGCAAATCAAGTATGACTTGATTTTAAGGAAATTGACTTGTTTTGTTTTGAAAAATAAAGAATCCATATCTTGAATAAGTTTCTCATTTGTCACGAATATATATTGGTAAGAAGAAAACAATAAAAAACTGTCTTACAAAAAGTAATGTATAGTCTAGGGGAGACAGTACAGTACCCTGGTACCCAGCACCCTTAAACTCTGAACACATTAAAATATTGTTAACAAGTGCATGAACTTCAATTGAAATCAGCGGCATATACGCGTGGCGCATGAAGTAAAATTTCGAGTTTAGAAAAGCCCAGAAAATTTGTCTCGGGTCGCTGCGCGACCCTCGACAAATTTTCACGGGGCTTTTCTAAACTCGAAATTTTACTTCATGCTTAGTCTGGGAGTGGAAAACACTCGTTTAAAGCTTTCAGGTGAACTTAAAAAAAAAAACAACGAATAATTAAAGATTTACAGCATGTAATTGGGACATGTTTACTTGCATGAAAAACTCTCTGTATGTTTAATGTCCATGAAATGTGTAAACCACGATGCTGCATTACAGCAATAGTTTCAACAATTATACAGTGTTAAAAAAGCAATGTTACCATTTTTAATTTATATATCCAATGTATACAATACAATGTTGCCTAAAAGTCAAATTGTAATGATTACATAACGTTGTGTTACTTTGCTGCAATATTTTTGAAACGTTATAAAACAATGTTGAATTTTAGTATCATGTTTAACATTTTGGTAATATACCGGGTGACCCATTTTAATTTATCCACTGGAATATCTTGTGAAATATGCATCGTAGAAAAAAATATTCCAAACAAAAGTTTAATGGTTTCAAGGGGGCCAACCGATCCTATAAAATGTTCGTCACCCCCACTCCCCGGGGGGTGGGAGAGGGGGGCAACTTTAGAATCTTAAATAGGAATCCCTATTTTTTATTTCAGATTCAGATTATACACCAAAAATGACGTAGGTTTTATACGAGAATTTTTTTTGAATTCGTGATAGATGGCGCTGTATTCGCTTAATTTATCTATTAGATTATCTCGACAAATATGCATCGTACAAATAAATTTCTCGAACAAAAGTTTAATGGTTTCGAGGTGGCCATCCGATCCCATGAAATGTTCGCTACGACTACCCTCCCGGGGGTGGAGGAGGGGGGCAACTTTGAATTCTTAAATAGGAACCCCTATTTTGTATTTCTGATTCGGATTCTACGGCAAATATTATGTAGGTTTTATCGAAAACATTTTTTTGAATTCTTGATAGATGGCGGTGTAGTCGCGAAAATTAAGACGTTTCCGGAAAAAATGAAAAATTGCCTTCAAAAAATCAAAACAAACAATTCGACGACGCTTGCTTGGGTATTTTAATTCCGACTAGTTTTTCAACGGCATTTACGGGGACCGTGAGTCGTGGAATGAAAATAAGTAATAATAAGTATGTAAAATATACTTCACGAGTCTTTTTAACTCCTGGTAGATAAATAAATCTTGTTTTTTGTCAACGGGCAGACGGATTGCAACACAAAATACCTATTCATAATTTTGTTCACTATCGACATAGGAAGCGTCATCTTACCGCCGGCATGTTAGGTCGGATTTTTTAAATTTATTTAAACATTAGTCTTTTTACAATAATTCTTTTGTACATCAAGTAGCCCTAACAAGGGTTGACATTTCAACAGCCATTTAAGCAATTAGATGCTCAAAAGTCGCACCATTGTTCTCATGACAAAGATGAATTCGACGTTCAAAATTCCTCACTGTATGCAAAAGGGTGTTGCGCGGAATACTGTTGCACGCAGCTTGGATCCTTTGAATCATGTCGTCTCTAGTAGTTGGTCTTTCTCGATAGACAGTATCTTTCAGGAACCCCCACAAGTAGAAGTCGGGAGCTGTCAGATCTGGTGACCTTGCTGGCCATCTAATTGTACCCCCTCTCCCTATGAACTTGCCAGGATACGTTTGGTCTAAATATGTTTTCACTATATTTGCAAAATGTGGAGGAGCACCATCTTGCTGAAACCACAATCTCATCCTTGTCTCCAGATCCACATGTTCGATTAAGCCGGGAAGATCGTCTCGAAGAAAATTCAAGTAATTCGCACCGGTTACAGTGCCCTCGAAAAAATATGGACCGATTAAGTACCCGTTGACAATACCGCACCACACATTCACAGTCCAGCGGTGTTGGTGGTCCACTTGCTTCATCCACTGAGGGTTTTCCGGCGACCAACAGTGACTGTTATGGAGATTCAATAACCCGTCACTGCGGAATGTAGCCTCGTCAGAAAACATCACGAATTTGAAAAAGTCTGCGTCATTCTGCATTTGCTGTATTGCCCACTGACAAAACATTTGCCGTTGTTCATGATCCTGTTCACTTAATGCCTGGTTCAAACACACGTGGTACGGGTGATACTTCGAGTGTTTTAAATATCTTCTCGCAGTCTCTCTCGGGATGCCAATTTGGTGCTGTATTTCGCGAAGTGATATCTGGGGGTTCAAATGGATCATCGCTAAAACTGTTAAAATGCGCGGATTCATACGATGATCATTGATGGGGTCAATGGGCTGTCGACGTTGAATATTTCCTCTCCTACATCTCGATTCAATATGACGAATCGCTGAATGATTGGGATGATGCTGCCGTTGGGGAAATCGTCTTCTGTATAATGCCGCAGCTCTTCGATAAGAATGGCGACATTCTCCTAGGACAAGGAGAATATCCACCGTTTCATTCGGAGAATAATCGCTCATTCCGGATTCTTCTACAAAGCGTTCTCAGTTCTCACGTCACAAGACATCGAGGTTTGTGTACGAAGTGTCAGAAAAACTAGTCGGAATTAAAATACCCAAGCAAGCGTCGTCGAATTGTTTGTTTTGATTTTTTGAAGGCAATTTTTCATTTTTTCCGGAAACGTCTTAATTTTCGCGACTACACCGCCATCTATCAAGAATTCAAAAAAATGTTTTGGATAAAACCTACATAATATTTGCCGTAGAATCCGAATCAGAAATACAAAATAGGGGTTCCTATTTAAGAATTCAAAGTTGCCCCCCCTCCTCCACCCCCGGGAGGGTAGTCGTGGCGAACATTTCATGGGATCGGATGGCCACCTCGAAACCATTTAACTTTTGTTCGAGACATTTATTTGTACGATGCATATTTGTCGAGATAATCTAATGGATAAATTAAGCGAATACAGCGCCATCTATCACGAATTCAAAAAAAATTCTCGTATAAAACCTACGTCATTTTTGGTGTATAATCTGAATCTGAAATAAAAAATAGGGGTTCCTGTTTAAGATTCTAAAGTTGCCCCCCTCTCTCACCCCCCGGGGAGTGGGGGTGACGAACATTTTATAGGATCGGTTGGCCCCCTCGAAACCATTAAACTTTTGTTTGGAATATTTTTTTCTACGATGCATATTTCACAAGATATTCCAGTGGATAAATTAAAATGGGTCACCCGGTATATATAAATCAATATTGCACGGAAAACGTTTATACAATGTTTGTAACGTTGCTAAAACTTTGTTGTAACAATTTAAATACAATGTTTTATTTTAGTATCATGTTCAATATTCGTGCAATATTTAAAATGTTTCCGTGTTCAATTGGTTAACCAAGTATTTTCTTTTAAAAACACTCAAAGTCGAAACAAGTTAAAATAAAAAGGTTGGTTTTTTATTTCAACTAGTTTCGACTTTGAGTCAGTCTCAAAGTCGAAACTAATTGAAAAAAAAAATATTGGTAAAATTCAACTAAGTGTTTTCTTTTAAAATCAAAGTTAAAAATGTTTCACCACGTGAACAGTGAGAAACTTATTCAAGATATGGATTCTTATTTTTTTTTAAGACATAGTAAGTAAGTAGTAAGTAGTTTTATTCGTGCTATCACAGTAGTTTACACTCGTCAGGTACATAAGTATAATAATAAAAACAATAAAATGTATAACTTATATAAAATGTTAATAAAAAATGTTAAGATAATGAAACATTAAAAAGTATAAAGTATAAACGGACACAATGTATATAATAAAAGGACAATTACAAATAAATAAAACAGAAATGTAAATATTGTTAAAATTCTTAGGCAATAATTGTGTATTGCAATTAAATGCACTCTTGGATAGTGTTGATTATGTTTATGCTATCATCTTGTAGTCATTATTTAAAATTTCTTGGATGCTATAGAAGGCTTTAGCCATTAAGTATTTTTTAATTTTCAGTTTAAATTGCTTAATACCTAAGGTCTTTATTGGGTCCGGAAGTAAATTGAACAGTTTTGGCCCATAATAATTAATGCCATTAATTTGGAAAGACGTACTTTCTTTAAGCAGAGATTTGTTTTTGTTCTCGTATTGTGTCCATGCTTATCAGCATGAACACAATACGATTCAACATTTTCTCGAACATGCATCAGACATTCCAGCAAGTATAGACATGGGAGGGTTAAAATTCCCAGGTCAATGAATGCTTTTCTGCAGTCTTCCTGGTATCCTAATCCCAGAATTATCCGAACAGCACGTCTCTGCAGGCCAAATAGTCGATTCAGTATGGACGAATGACCCCACACAAGAATGGAATATGTGAGGTGCGACTGGCAGAGTGAAAAATATGCAGTGCGTAATGCTGATACAGGAAGTTTCTGTTTTAGTTGGCGTAACAGGTATATTGAACGGCAAATTTTGACTGCCACAGCCTCCTCATGGCTGTGCCATGTTAGTTTATTATCAAGGCATATTCCTAAAAATGTAGCTTTAACTTCTCTAGAAACATTTGATCGAAGAGAGAATGTAATATTAACCGTTTTGTTTTTATTTAGTGTGAGCCTGTTTGCTTGAAACCAAGAATGTACATCCTTACTCAGGGATGTATGCTCGATAGTTACTCTTTCTATATCAGCTGACTCGTTTATGAATGTCGTATCATCAGCGAATTGAAAAATTCTCAAAGAATTGGATACATATGATAGATCGTTTATGTAAATCAGAAAGAGCAATGGCCCGAGCATAGATCCCTGAGGTACACCAAATTTTACATTTTTTACAGTAGATGTGTTTTGATTCATTGTAACTACCTGTTGTCTTTGGCAAAGGTACGAATTAATAAGACGGCAGCATAACAAGGCGATTACCTTAAAGTCAAGTCATGCTTGATTCGCAAGCTTGAAAAAAAATTGTATTTTACAAAACAGAGTTTATTGTACAATGAAACACTTTTAACTTTGTTTGTATAACACGTTTTATTTAATGTGACTGCAGTTTCGACAAATTTAACTTGTCATTATCAAACATGGAGTAACTTAAACTAGAGGTTTTACAGGTATATATACACAATTACAAAACAGCGGTAAAAATGGGGGTGTACATGAGGTCAACCTGGTCGTTAATTAAGGGAATTCCTGGATTAGCGCGGGCTTTGTGTATCTCTAGTGCTTCTAGCAAATTCATTTTACGACCCTTTTCGGCATGATGGATTATGGTAAGTACATCTTTTTCCAAAGTGTGATTTTCGTCTAAAAGGTGTTTTGCAAAAGACGACATATCACTCTGTTTAAGCCGAAAAGAGCGCAAATGTTCCCTCAATCTTATGTTGAAATTACGACCAGATTGGCCAATGTATATCCCTTGACAATCTGCGCAAGTTCATTTATATATTCCGGATTTATTAAATTTATCTAATTTTGTTTTACTATTAAAGATATGGTTATTGATTTTACAGTACGGTTTAAATGCAACTTGAATATTATGCTTTTTTAGGATATTTTTAACTTGAAAACTGACATTGCCAAAATAAGTTAACGATTTATATTTAATTGTTTCTTTTTCAAATGATATTCCAGCGTATAATAAATGTTTGATGTTATTAAATTTCTGTTTTTTAAGAAGTCTATCAACCAAATCACAACCATAACCATTGTTAATAGCCATAGCTTTAATCAAGTTAATTTCCTTCTCGAAAAAATTAGCTGACAAAGGGATTTTTAAGGCTCTATGAATCATTGAATTGAATGCAGCAATTTTATGTTTATAGGGATGTCTGGAATGGTTAGGGATAATTGAGTCGGTAAAGGAAGGTTTTCTAAACATGTCAAAAGAGAGTTTGTTATTTACTCTGGTAATAGACAGATCGAAATATTTAATATTGTTATTGATTTCGGTTTCAGCTGTGAATTTAATTTTAGGGTGAAGTTTATTTAAGAAATCTAAAAATTGAGTGAGTTGTCTATCAGTTCCCTGGAAACAAGCCAATATATCATCGACGTAACGGTGCCACATTTTAATATGTTTTTTAGCTAGTGACGAATTTAATATTATTTTTGTAAAATTATGCTAAAATATATCTGCTAGCAATGGGCTTAAAGGGCACCCCATTGCTAGGCCTTCTGTTTGTTTAAAATATTTATTGTTAAATGAAAAAAAGTTATTATTTAAGATGATTTCTAAGCAATCCAAAAATTCTGTTTTTACTGTGACATTAATATTACATTTATCGAAAGATTCTTCTATTAGTTTAATACACTCTGATGGAGGAATATTAGCAAACATATTAGTTACGTCGAATGATACAAGCTTATATCCTGGTTCCATTTTAAAGTTAGTTAAATTTGTTGTTAATTCTACTGAATTTTTAACTGAATGAGGATCTCTGAACTCGGTTAGTTCCTTATAAATTGAATTAAGATGGATGGACATATTACGCGCTGGGGAATTCATATAGGATACTACGGGACGGATCGGTGTATTTTGTTTGTGGATTTTGATTAGGCCATATAATCGGGGAGGAATCGGATTCATCGGAAATAAAGAAAATTGATAACAATTCGGAAAAATTGCGTGTGATTTTTTAAAACATTCTTTTAGAGAAGTTTGTAATTCAGAACAGAGTTTATTGTATTTTTGAACAGCGTTTGTTGTATTTTTTCCTGGATACTCGCGAATCAAGATTAAACTAAACTTTTAAAATTATTAAGAATCTTTATCAATTTTAAGTTTTAATCAATGTTAAATGAAAATTGTTTAGACTTTTACTTCGTGGTGTTTCCATTTCGAATAATAAATAGATAATTAATACAATGTGTGTAATTTGTAGATTTTGATAAATTGCACATTGTCTTGATTATATCATAAAAACTCTTGTCGTTTTTTAATTTATCATCAATTAAGCAAACTAAACCTCAGACATTTAATTAATATATATTTGAGTCAGTCAATCGATTTGTTCAACAGACACTGTATTTATTTAATGTAGAATTTAAATGATGGATGATTTAAAAAAAAATGTACACCATTTTAAACAACACCATTAATCACGTGAAATAAAATACGAAATCGAATAAAAAACCGTATTCATTTCACATTCAACATCAAGAGAAGTTACATATTTTATTGCAGAGTCACGTATTTTATTTATTTCATTCAGTGCACACCTCTCGCTTCCAATGTGTATAACGCCGCTATATTTCATTATTAATCCCTTTTTCCCGGGGTAGAAATTTAAGTCGGTCGTAAATCTTCCGAAGGCATAACTTTAAACAAAGTCCTCCCTTTCGCGGATTATCGGGAACGTGTTAATAAATCGCGGAGTGTGGTACCCTCTCCGAAGGGCGACACCCTTCGAAAACAATTGAATAGGCTAAGAGTTGCGAATCGTATGGTAATTTATGTAGATTTGATCCGAGTTGGGTGTGTGTTTGGAAATGTTATTTACTTTGGAAAGCAGTTGTATCTAGTGCTGTGTCAGGTGAGTGGATTTATTGCTCTTCGAAATGGATTATTGAGACTGTTACCGATTTGTTATTAACTGTTATTGATGAGAGTTCAATTTTAAGCTTTATTCTGCATACAGGGAATTTTATACATACCTCGATATACACATTTTCAATTTTCAGTCATTTGTTGTTTTTGAGAGGTGTTCAATTCGAGCTTCTAACGAGTGTTTCCACTCCCAGACTAAGCATGAAGTAAAATTTCGAGTTTAGAAAAGCCTGAAAATTTGGTTTGGTCGCGTAGCGCGAAGCGCGGAGCGGCCAAACCAAATTTTCAGGCTTTTCTAAACTCGAAATTTTACTTCATGCGCCACGCGTATAAAACACTGAAATATTGTGAAATTAGAAATATACACCTAAATCAGTATTAAAAATATAGTGCTAGAGCAGGCTTAAAAATTTGATGAACAGGAATATTTCGAATACAACTAGATTTCAATGTTTTATACGCGTGGCGCGTGAAGTAAAATTTCGAGTTTAGAAAAGCCTCAAAATGTTCAGGCTTTTCTAAACTCGAAATCTTACTTCATGCTTAACCATTAAGCGCCATTGATGCATACACGCAACATTATTAATTTTTGGTTGTTAAATTACTAAATAAATTAATTTGATATATTATATTATTTGACCTGACTTGAAAAGGTATGAAGAAAAATGTAAATATTTTGTTATTTAAATATTTCGATTGCTACTCATTTAAAAAAAAAATAATGTGAATGTATTTCTAACTTCACAATATTTCAGCGTTTTATGCGCGTGGCGCATGAAGTAAAATTTCGAGTTTAGAAAAGCCTGAAAATTTGGTTTGGCCGCTCCGCTTCGCGGAGCGACCAAACCAAATTTTCAGGCTTTTCTAAACTCGAAATTTTACTTCATGCTTAGTCTGGGAGTGGAATCACTCGTTCTAAACTTCATACTGCACGTTTTTGTATGAAATCGACGAATACCTGAAATTTTACAGCATATACACTATGTGTATTTAACAGAAAAAATCACAGTATTTAATACAATAAGTCATTCATAGATATCATAAAAAGAAGTGCTGAATTTTACCTAAAATCAACTTTTAGAGTTATCTCTATAATTGCTCGGCCGTTAATGGGTTAATTAAGGAGTGGAAACACTCGTTAGAAGCTTCAAATTGAACACTTTTGAAAAACAACAAATGACTGAACATTTAAAATGTACATATCGAGGTATGTATATTTAAAAGAAAAATGTAACATCAGGTAAAGTTATTTTAAAACGAAACAAAACGAACAAACAGGAAATTTTAAGGGAATAAATATTTATATTTGTGTATAATTACATATCAAACACACTAAACAGAAAAACGAGGTGCACGTTTTTCTCTATTTAAGTAGAATATATTTTGTAGCATTTCATGATATTTTTTTTGTCTCTTTATATTTTAGTGGTACTGATAAAAGGATGAACTTTGACCTTTTAATACACTCTTACTGCAGCCGTCTAATAAGTGCTTCAATGTGCATGGGATTAATAGCTCTTCTTCTGAACCTCATCAAAGATCAAAGATTAAGAGCTCGCAATAAGCAAACTAATTCGGTTACATATAAATGAATACCGTGCAAAATAAAGCTAATTGTATCTTGAATCAAATCAATAGCAAAGATTTGTACTGCTGTTAAATTGCCGTGTTGCTCCATCTTGTTGAAACCACTGATTGAAGATTCATATCTTATAATAATAACTATTAAAAATTTATATGAAACCAATATAAATGATTTCCTCACAATATAAATGTAATATAATATAATATATAGTATATCCAAGAATCCAGGCAATATGTTAATGGATTTAAAGTCCCCGCATTGTTGCTAAGAGTTCATGTAAACATTCAGCATAACCTAAAATCCCACCCGAAAACGTTAGGTTAGGTGCTAGATGCCTAACGTTGAGTTATGAATGGTTAAAAAGTGGTGAATTATGGTTTAGCTGTAGTGACGCAGCAAGGAGAGGGTCCAGATCCACACAAAATAACATAAAACTGCCATTTACCAGTATGAATTTGAACGTACATTGAAATGTAAGTACTAATTGGCATTAATATGACGCGACTACGATTCGGACCCCTTTCCCTGCAATAATAACAATACCACGAGGGTCTGTTTGAAAGTTATTTTTCTTTTCTTAGAATATTCGATATAAAGGAAGGTTAATCAAAGTTTTTTCTTAATTAAAGTTTTATTATTATTACAAAATATTTATTAGGATTCACTCTTCCTCGAACTCAGAGTTTTCGCCTGGATTTATTACGAGTGGTGAAGCGGCAAGCTGTGGGGTATTACCAACAAAACGTCATACATTTAACGCTGGCTTTAACGTTGTGTTTAGGGAGTTTAGCGATGTCGGAATGGCAATGAAAACAACTAGATATTGCTTGCGTTCTCGGACGAACTTTATAACGCTTATTTTATACTAAATCGAATTAATAGAAGAGATTTGCATTTTGTTACTTTATTAGTGCTTCAATAACACACATTAAATGAGGCTGGTTAAAATGGCCTAGTTGCAAAGGCAATTTATTGGACTTAGCAACTAGGCCATTTTACCCAGCCTCATTTAATGTGGAAGAAGCTTCATTTAATGTGTGAAGAAGGAAAAATAAATTAACAAACAAATTATTTAAAATATTACATAAACTTTATTTATAATACATTACAAACATGTTATCTAAAATTCGTCTTTCGTTTTTTTCATTAAAAAACGACAGGATTTACAACGACTTAAATTTTGTCATCTCAATCAATATAAACTCTTCTAAACATAAACATGCAGGAAATACGTTTGTCTTTTATTCGCCGTACTACATAAAACATCTGCTTCAGGTCGGGCTTTGTAACTTCTTTTTTAAAAAGACGAGTTGTTTGTGTAAGGGATGTAAACAAACAAGCACAGCTGCGATTTTATTTTTTGGGGGTTGGGGGGGAGGCGGTTAAAATTGGGGCGCTGGAATGGCGCGGGGCTCAAGTCGACCAAAACCAGCGCCGCGATTTTTTGTTAATTTAATTAAATCCGCGTCCCTAAATAGTCGATGATTTTGATGTGTGAAGTTCGCACCTCGGGTAGAAAAAAGTGCGTCGCGACGTCCGTTTTGTTTTTTTAGATTAGATGCTCTGGGCAGTCATCGTGATTTCTTTGGACCGGACTGAAACAAAAATAATATCAGCTTATATATAAATTACCAATTTTATGAGAGCGATCAATAAAATGTAATCTATTTTACTCTCTTGTACAAGCTGGGGCAAAAGTAATGTCATAATGTGAATTGTCTGCCATTTTGTTAGAAATTGTTTAGTTTATTTGAAGGTGTAAAATTGATGACATTAAGTTGAAAAAATTATATCGGTTAAATGACCACCTCCTGAATTAATGCACATTTGTGCTCGTTTTACGGAATTTCGAATTGTTGCTCGTTAAACATCTACAAGGTGCGGCAGGGAAACTTGCTGATTTGAATTGGGCGCCAATGAGCGAGACGTGGTTAGAAAGGGGTAGGGAGAGTCTCATTTGATAGAGGGGGTCTTGAAGTTTTGTTACCGCTCAAGCCAGTTGTCGTCATATGTTGGACAAAAGAGAAGCGTGCGTTCGCCGTCGAGGCCTACTATTCCAATAGCCGTTCGGTGGTTGCCACCCAACGTGCCTTCCGAGCTCGGTTCAATATTCACGCCACTGGTCCCGTTCCTTGCCGGCAATTCATCGTTTCGTGGGTGGACGCATTCAGGGAAAGTAGCAGTGTGGCAAAAAGGGGCCTGGAGGTTAACGGACTTCCAGAACACCAGAAGAAAAACACACTGTTACTGTGAATGCAGTTCGCTACAGAGAAATGATTGAGGCATTTTTTCTCCAAAAACTTGAAGAAATGGAACTTGGGGGCGTATGGTTCCAGCAGGACGGCACACAAAGCGAGTATTTCGATGGAATTTTTGAGGGAACACTTTCACGAGCGCCTAATCTTCTTAAGGGGTGACGTACTGTGGCTCGCGCGCTCCCCCGATTTGGCTCCCTGTGACTTATTTTTATGGGGATATCTCAAATCCATTGTTTACAATGATAAACCACGGACCCTGCAACACCTGAAGGAAAAGAAAGAAAGAGTGGAGCGAAACTTCAAAAAGCGGATGGATCAGTGTATCGCTAATGAGGGCCGCAATTGAAACAAAAATTCAGGATGTGTATAATACGATAAAAAAGAATTAAATCGATATGTGAAATACTTTTTCTTTTATTGACATTTTTAATCGGCAAGTTTACCTGCCGCACCCTGTAGCTCCAAATTGATGATTTCTTTTTCAATGTTGGCTTTTAAGACTTGCAAGGTATGTGGTTTGTTGTGGCAAACGCGAGATTTCAAACAGGCCCTGCAGTGGAAAAGTGATTGACCCTTATTTTTTGAGGATGCGGGCGGCACCACTGTAACCATAACTGGTGAGTGCTACAGACAAATGTTAAACGATTTTATTGCTTTAAATTGCTAATTTGAGTCTCGAGCATTGTTGGTTCTAGCAGGACGGGGCAACCGCTTACATGGCTTCAGCAATGATGGAGATTTTGAAACACCAATTTCCAGGACGTATAATCTCCCGTTTTGGCGATTTAAACTGGCCATCTAGAACGCTAGATCTGACGGCGTCAGATTTCTTTCTGTGGGGCTTTTTGAATACTCGCATTTACCACAACAAACCACAAACCTTGCAATTCTTGAAAGCCAACATTGAAGTAAAAATCACCAATTGGGAGCCAGATGTTTTACGAGCAATAATTCAAAATGCTGTAAAACCAGCACAAATGTGCGAGAGGTATTTATTTGACCGATAACATTATTATTTCAACTTCATGTCATCAATTTTATACCTTCAAAAAAACTTTCAGATCAAACAAAGCTATTTTTTTTTCATTACTAACAAAACGGCAGCTACTTCATATTACGACATTACTTTTGCCCCACTTTGTATACCGTCATTATATGCCATGACCTCAAATCATTCATTGTTTTTTTTTTTTAAAGCGATCAATTTAAACCAAATATTCAGGCTTTTCTAAACTTGAAATTTTACTTTATGGTTCAAATTAAACATTTTTAAAAACGCATATAAAATGCATTTATCACTTTGACCTTGGGTTATTTGTTAGGGGTCATGCTTCATGGAATACCTCAGTAGCTGTGTAATAAATATTTCTCCTAACTCAATAAATGTGCGAAGCTAAATTAAATCTCAGCGTAAGTGCCTTGACGCGTCATTTAAGCTCAAGCTCCGCTTCTTTCAAGTTGCTGGAAGGAAGAAGAAATTCATCTCTTTTTCTCGCCCGCCCTGAGTGATTTATAAAGAGGACAGAGGGGTGAATTCGACCGAAAAGGCAATAAATACTCTTGGCGCGCTACCCTCCACGACCTTTCCAATCAAACTGAGTGGACGCCGGTTTCGCACGCATAAATCAGCGTGACCATTCGCTTGTCCGAGACGGACGTTAATTCATTTGTTTTTACCGTGAAAAATTGTATAAACAACGGAATGATAGATTAATTTAATGGGGAATTGAAACGATATACGAGTAAATAAAAAACGCGGCGAAAAATAAAATTTAATACAACACGAAATTCGTAACAATTTTGTAAATTTATGTCCATTGCAAGTGCATGAGAATTCCTGTTATGAAAATAGAATGACGAAAACAAACAATCGCCGAACTCCGAAAATAAATGTTGATTTTCAGTTCATAAATTAAATATAACATACTAGGTTAATGTATAAAATTCGCGAAAAAACCCTTAAACTTCCAATTCCTTCACCGTAAACAACTAAAACCTCACATTACTAAAGGGTGATTCAATTTGAATTTCCACATTACAATCTAAAATATTTTTGACACGCCACTGTATTTGTCAAGGGCAGCGTGTGATTTCTAACCTAAAAAGTTAAACAAAAGTAGTCATTGAAAATGGCCGATCGAGGAAAAGTGCATTTCGTGCTTTACGTGAAGTTTGTGGTGCGCAAAATCGACCTTGTGCGAGGACAATTTGGAATGTGGTCCAAAAATTCGAACAAACTGAATCCGTAGCTAACATCAAAACCCCTCAGCGTGCTCGTAGAGGTCGTTCGGAACAAAATATTGCCATTGTTGGCGAAAGCGGGGCCGAAAATCCAAGCACATCGATTCGTCATCGATCGCACCAAGTGGGCCTTACGTATTCCACTACACAGCGAATTTTAACAAAAGATTTGAAGTTACACCCGTACAAACTCCAAATAACACAGTAATTGAAGCCTCGAGACCATCAACAGCGCCGTGTGTTTGCCGAATGGATAAGAGAACAAGGGGTAAATTTTTCAATGAAAATTATCTTTAGCGGTGAGGCACATTTCCACGTTGATGGCTTCGTAAATAAGCACAATTGTCGTATTTGGGGATTGGAAAATCCAAGAGAGATTGTTGAAACGAAAATGCATCCTCAAAAGGTCACTGTTTGGTGTGCCTTTTGGTCCGGAGGCGTAATTGGCCCATTTTTTTTCGAGGATCATGCGGAGAACTCTGTTACGGTTAATGGCGTTCGTTATCGGAACATGATAACAGATTTTCTTTGGGAGCAGTTGGAAGATATGGATATCGAAGATTTATGGTTTCAACAGGACGGTGCCACCTGCCACACAGCAGGAGAAACGATACAATTACTGCGCGGCAAGTTCCCGGTCGCATTATTTCACGTAACGGTGACTTCAATTGGCCGCCGCGATCGTGTGATTTAACTCCCGCAGATTTTTTTCCTTTGGGGGTATCTGAAGAGCAGAGTATACAAGAATAAATCGAACACCATTGCAGAGCTGAAACAGGAGATCAGACGCGAAATAGCCGGCATAGAACCTGATTTGTGTCGCAGAGTAGTCGAAAATTTTAACAAACGAATTACGTCATGTCACATGAGCCGCGGCGGTCATTTACATGATATCATCTTTCACACATAATTGTAATGAACTAACCTTAAAGGGTAAATATTTTTTTTTATATTTTTCAACTTCTACGTGTTTTTTTTATTATTTTTAATGTGGAAATCCAAAATGAATCACCCTTTATTAAAAATTCTTAGCGGAAAGAACTCTGGTCGATAGTTACTTATCAAGAGGAATTTAAGTATATTTATTAATTGTTTAGAATAATGTATTTAATTATCTTGTATCCTTTGATAATGGAATGTAGATCTATATTAATTATCTTTGTGGGATTTTGTATTTTTAAAATACATATAGTACATCCGATATTCAGCCCGATTCCGTACACGAAATGTTCAGTTTAACGTTCATGTTTAACATTACAGTCTAAGCGCGTTTAGTACTTGTTATGTATACTGAAATTGCGAGGGTAATAATAACGTATACGATAATTTTAACATTTCGCGTACAGAATCGGGGGAGTGATAAGTCTCAAATTTGTAGCTATTCCGCAATGTATTGTAATTTTGAATTCGGATTAGAGAATGACTCTTTTTTTGCTGTAACCAGGCCTTTCCTTCCTATAGTTTGTTTTTGTTTCAACCTGACTAAGGTTTTGATTTATAGCACTGTTTATCTTAGCGTGAAAACAGATGCATAAAATCGTTTGTAGTTTTCGCGGAAAAGCGTTACGAATTCGGGGGAACCAAATGTGGAACGCGAGACGGGGTCGTAAACAAGGGGCGGTAATGTATTCTATTTTTTTTGTTTATTCCGTTGTTCGGTTTCCATTCGAATCGTCGATTTAGTGTGAAAAAGTGAACGCGGATGAGGAATGGAATGGGGGTGGCGGCGTAATCCAAATTCAGGAGTAACAAATGGAAAGGATCGAGACGACAAGGCGTTTATCCACGAGACAGACATGTTAATGTTTTTGTGTTCATAATAATCAACATAGACAAATAAAAACACGTTGTATAAAGTATAATATGTGAAAAGATGTTAGTTTTCAGAAGGGAGAACATCTAGAATCATAGCTTAATGGTTGGTAAGTTATTAATTAACAGAGCTGTTTTCAGTACAAACATAAAAAAATAAGTAATATAATTTCTTGAATTAATTTCTCATCTGGCACTTGGTGAAACATATTAAAATATGTAAAGTTATTTAAATAAAAAACACTTGGTATTGTTTCACAAATTAAAACTTTATTCCGACTAGTTTCGGTTTGTTAGACCATTTTCAAAGGAATGTACAGGAGAAATTATTGTATATATACCTAGACAATAATTTCTCCTGTACATTCCTTTGAAAATGGTCTAACAAACCGAAACTAGTCGGAATAAAGTTTTAATTTGTAAAACAATACCAAGTGTTTTTTATTTAAATAACTTTACATAAGTAATATAATTTTTTACAGCCAGATTTTTGCATTAAATCTTAAAACATTAGTGTGTGTGTTTACACTCCATGATTAAGCATGAAGTAAATATTTCGAGTTTAGAAAAATCTGAAAATTTGGATTAATAGCGTAATCAATGTTATACAGTATTATATAGGTCTGTTTCTTTTTTGAATTAACGAATTATGAAACTGTTAGTTCATCGTCGGACCCACAGATGTCGGCATGAATAGTGTCACTGTATTTAAGAGAGTAGCGCAAACTGGCATACATCTTGACGCCTTTAGGCGCCAAATTTAAACTAAACCAATCATATTCTATATTGATTGACGCGCGTCCTGTTAATTTTATTTAGTTTGAATTTGGTACCTAAAGGCGTCAACATGGATAGCAGTTTGCGCTACTCTCTTAACCCATTATGTGCCATTGATGCATATACGCAACATTATTAATTTTATGTTAATTAAATTACTAAATAACTTAATTTGATATATTATATTATTTGACTTGACTTGAAAACGTATGAACAAAAACGTAAATATTTTGTTATTTAAATATCTTGATTATTACTTATTTAAATAAAACGTTTTCAGTGTATTTCTAACTTTACAATATTTCAGTGTTTTATACGCGTGGCGCATGAAGTAAAATTTCGAGTTTAGAAAAGCCCCGTGAAAATTTGTCTCGGGTCGCTGCGCGACCCTCGACAAATTTTCTACGCGGGGCTTTTCTAAACTCGAAATTTTACTTCATGCTTAGTCTGGGAGTGGAAATACACGTTTTAAACTTTATATTGCACGTTTTTATACAAAATCGACGAATGCCTTACATTTACAGCGTATACATTATTTATATTTAAAATAAAAATTCATAGAATGTAATACAATAAGTCATTCGTAGAACTCATATGAAGAAGTGTAGAATTTTACATAAAATCCACTTTTAGAGTTAACTCTATAACTGCTCGGCCGTTAATGGGTTAAATACAGAGACATTAGGCATGAATTGACCTAAACGCAAAAAATATGTGGATTTGCTCTTTTATGTGATTTTTTATTCAACATAATACGTAAAATTCAATATAAGAGTTAATCGACTAATAGACCCCAGGTTTAAGACTATAAACAGGACTTGAATCGTTTTTCTATTTGCTTGTGGTAAAAAGTTGGCGAGACTTGAATGAAATTGGGAAATATCGTACCGTCTGGACGAAATTAATCAGGAAAGATCCTGTTGGTAGCTGGCTGTCTCCGAGTTCAGTTCCAAGTGGGAGAGGGGCTGGTCCATTCCCAATCCGATCCCCCTCGGGCATCCGGTCGCGCCCCGGCTGTGGGAGCCCCGGTGTCCGGCGGGGGTGCCGGCCGTCGTCACCACCGTCTCGCACGACTGCCTCAGTTTCCGGTTGCTAAAACGGAAGTACCCTTTTAATCTCTCCTTCGCTGGCCTGCGCAAAAAAAATCAACAATAAAAATATAAATACATCCGAAAAATTGATAGAAAATACAATCAATTTAATCCATATGTCATATTAAAATTAAGCGTCTATTGAAAAATTAAACTCATTAAGTGCGCCTTAAAGAAAATAACCGGCTTTCAGCAATAAATCGACAATTCTAAATCATGTATGATTTCAAACAACGTGAGATCAAACTTTTCAGTATGTTTTGAACTTTACTTTAAATCAGTGCTTAGTACGCGTGGCGCATGAAGTAAAATTTCGAGTTTAGAAAAGCCTGGAAATTTGGTTTGGTCGCTGTACATTTTCTGACATTCTTTGATTTTTAAAAGAGTTCAATTTGAAGCTTTAAACGACTGTTGTCCACTCCCAGACTAAGCATGAAGTAAAATTTCGAGTTTAGAAAAGCCCCGTGAAAATTTGTCGAGGGTCGCGCAGCGACCCGAGACAAATTTTCTTGGCTTTTCTAAACTCGAAATTTTACTTCATGCGCCACGCTTATAAAGCACAGATGTTAGGCAAAGTTCAAATATACATACATTTCACAATATTTTAGTGATTTATACGCGTGGCGCATGAAGTAAAATTTCGAGTTTAGAAAAGCCCAGAAAATTTGTTTCGGGTCGCTGGGCGACCCTCGACAAATATTCACGGGGCCAGGAAGGACCCGACCAGCCGGGGATGCCAGTGATGTGGAACTGCCGTCGTCTCATTCAAACCGCAGGGACCAAGGGAGACGCAATTTCAATGCCCAAAATGCAAAGACCTGATGATCCTCTACCCGGACCAAAAAGGATACATTTTGGGATCGTTCCGATGCATCAAAGTTAAGTGCCAGAAAGAAATTGCCGTGGCCAAGCAGACTTTCTTCTACAAAGCGCATCTGGAACCACAGCAAGTGCTTGGAATCGCCTATAGCTTTGCTTTCAACAACAGCTACGTCGACTGTGCCAGAGAGAATCTGCTTCTGGATCAAAATGGACATAATCCTGGAACTATGCTTTCGTCAAGAAGCATCTGTGATTGTTATAATTCTCTTAGGATGGACGTTTGTGAACAATTGGGCGACATTTAAAAATTAAAAGGACTGATTGGAGGACCTGGAATTATTGTTCAAATAGATGAAGCTAAAATTGCCCAGCGCAAATACAATAGAGGCAGGAAGATTGAAAATCATTGGGTACTTGGAATGGTGGATGAGACAGACAAAGTCAGAATGGTGATAATTCCGAACAACAAGCGTGAAAGATCAACACTCGAATCCATCATTGTCCAGCATGTGGCTCCCGGATCAATCATTTGGACTGATTTTTGGCGTGGTTATTTAGGGCTTTCTGCACATGGCTATGTTCATGAGAGAGTGAATCATTCGGACGTTAGATTCAGATTCGTTAGTCCCGAAGGTGTTTATACTCAACGGATTGAGTCTAATTGGTGTCCTGCTAAAGCATATTTTTGTAAGCGTCAGGTTCCTAGGAAGCATTTTGCAATGCATTTATGTGAATATATTTGGCGTGTACATTGTAAAAGAAATAATTTGGATCGATTTGAGCAAATATTAAAATGTTTGAAATTTCTCTATGATAAAACTACATAATTTAATAAAATCACTCAATATTTTAAAAATTTTCAAAATAATTTTTTTTTATTGAATATTCCACATACTTCTAGGTTAGGTTAGGTTAGGAGAAAGGTTTGCAACAGAATAAATTGTAAATCTCTTTGCGCACGATGATTATTTTACATACTGCTAGGACTCAATATTTTCAATTTTTTTTTTTATTTATTTAACATTTCCGGTCCAAATCAAGTGCATATCTAGATAGTACTCGTCAAGTACTTTCGAATAATATCATTTTTATCTATAATACCTACGGGGTGTAAAGTAACTTCTTACCAAAATGAATAATTATAAGATAACTATCCTGAGGCAATTTCCATTTTCAATCGCAACAGTAAATTTTTAATTATTATTACGCGAATCTTAATATAAAAAACGCATTCCTTTAGTAGAATCCCATAAAACGTAATTAACGCCTCGGTGAGATTATAATTAGCGAATGGATAAACTTGTTATCTCGCGATGGCAGATGGCGCTACGACCGGCGGCTCGGTAATATATTCTTTTTAATGCATTTCATAAACGCCGGCATAAACTGGCCCCATGAAATATTTTCAGCCAGTCGTAAACGCGTTTACACATATATATTTTACGAGTGACCAAGCCGTTTTTATTTTCAAACTGGGCGCTATTTTTTTACGAGCGAAAAGCTTCAGCTTAAACCCTTATCAAATTGCAAATAAATCCAAAATAATATAAGGAGAAATTGGATGTTATTGCAATATTAAATCGGTTGCATATAAAATATGTCTGTAGAAAAATGCATATCTTGCAGTTTATTAAATTAATTTCTGTCAAATTAGAAATTCATTCAGGGATATTTTATTTGCACTAGTTGCGGATTAATCACGGGCCTAAATCGAGAGAACCTCAAATCGTATCTCGAAGAAATGTTTAAATTTAGGGTTTTGCATACTTCAGAACAAATTTAATAGAACAAAGGTTTCTAATTTTTTAATCCTTTAATTTCTTGAATTAATTTATCATCGGGCACTTGGTGAAATATATTAGAATATGTAAAGTTATTTAAATTAAAAACACTTGGTATTGTTTCACAAATTAAAACTTTATTCCGACTAGTTTCGGTTTGTTAGACCATTTTCAAATGAATTCCTTTGAAATTGGTCTAACAAACCGAAACTAGTCGGAATAAAGTTTTAATTTGTGAAACAATACCAAGTGTTTTTAATTTAAATAACTTTACATAATCCTTTTAATTAAAACATAGAGAGAAATTACTTGTTTTTAAAGCTAATTGACTTTTTTCTTTCTTTTGAAACGAACGTACAAAGTGTTATATTTCACCTGTAATCACACACCAAAATTATCTTATTACGCTTTGTTTCTAAGAAAAATCGTAAAGATTCTTTGTGTCATTACGGCTTGCCAAGATTTTCACTCACGCGAATTGTTCGAATTCCCCGATGAACTGTTTCCAGAAATACCTACCTGGAAAATCTGCGGAATTTTCCTGGAAGTCGTTTAGCTATTTATGCCGTTTAACGATCTATAATCTCTGAATCCGGTACCTGCACGACGGCGATTCCCGAAAAAATATTCACAGGGGGAAATAATATGGTAATCATATGTTTAAAATCAGCATAAACGTTTGGTTTTGCATTATTGACAGATTTTTAGAGAGGGTCCCAATAGAGAGAGTTTCTAAAAAATATTCAAATTTTGATTAAACATAAAATCATACACTTATTCAGAGATAAATTGATAAATTTAAGAATAATATAATTATGTCCAACAAAAAAATACAGATCGAAATAAAATAAAAATCAACATAAAAGTCAGAGCTGGAACGAATCCTCGTAAAAAGGATTCGAATCACGAATCCGAATCACCTAATATGATTTGAATCACGAATACTCGAATAATGGATTCGTAAGAGATAAATATGATTCGAATCAAAGACTCGAATCCTGTTTTTTTGAATCACGAATACAAACGTGAGAGATAAATATGATTCGAATCAAAGACTTGAATCCTGTTTTTTCGAATCACGAATACAAACCCTTTAAGAATAAATTTGATTTTATTATATTTTTGCAACCATTATTATATAAATATCGTTACCAGTTGTTTTAACAAAATATTCAAAACCTAATTATTTATTATTAACACTGAACATCGTTGATAACAGACTGAATATCTGACTCCCTGTTACTCTGATTAAAGATGTATTCGTGTGTTTCTGAACTTCACTTCAAATCAGTGTTCTGTACGCGTGGCGCATGAAGTAAAATTTCGAGTTTAGAAAAGCCCGAAAATTTGTCTCGGGTCGCTGCGCGACCCTCGACAAATTTTCACGGGGCTTTTCTAAACTCGAAATTTTACTTCATGCTTAGCCTGGGAGTGGAAAACTCTCGTTTAAAGCTTCAAATTGAACTTTAAAAAAAAATAAACGAAGAATATCTAAAGATTTACAGAAAATAGGCTGAATTTCGAATACGTATACTTAATAGAAAAACTTCCTGTATCTGTTTGCTCCGAAGAAATATGAAT
Source organism: Philonthus cognatus (assembly GCA_932526585.2). Lineage (NCBI taxonomy): Eukaryota > Metazoa > Arthropoda > Insecta > Coleoptera > Staphylinidae > Philonthus > Philonthus cognatus. Next base: position 80,108,443 of record OW052245.1, on the reverse strand, counting down.
AATTATAAACCATAATGAAGATAACAATTAATTCTCAAAAAAAACACTCGTTAATTAATATTATACACAACTGGCGTTTGTTAAACAATGGCGGCGACAAAGAAAACACGTATTTTTAATCTTCTAGTAGAAATGCGTTTTATCTTAAAAGAAGTAAACTATCTATCTTTCAGCTAGTAGTACAAGTTCTTTCTGCTAGCAGCAATCGTCCTTTTAGTAGTAGATGAAACAACTATTATTTTGATCCTTCTACTATTACTAGGACTGTCTGCAACTAGTTGTAGTACAGGCTCCGTCTGCTGGTGGCAAGACACGATAAGCCTGAACTAGACGCTTTGTTAATAGCAGTAGTTCTTTCTGCTAGTAGAAATTGTGTTTTTTGCTATAAAAAACGACTGCTAGCTCTTTCTGCTACTAGTAGTAGTACAGTCTCCATCTGCCGGTAGCAAGATTTGAAGCTAGAGCCATCTGAACCAGAAGCCTTGTCTGCCAATAGCGGTAGTTGTTTCTGCTAGTAGAAATAGCGTGTTCTGTTAAAAAGTACCCGTTTCTATCAGTAGTAGTAGTTATTTCAGCTAATAGTACAATTTCTTTGTGCTAGTAGCGTTCGTCCTTTCAGTAGTAGAAAGAACAACTACTATTTTGTTCCTTCTACTACTACTACGAGTAGGTCTTTCTACTACTAGTACGGACGAAAACTGTTCTGCAGGTTCCGTCTGCTGATGGCAAGACATCTGAAGCTAGAACCATCTGAACTAGAAGCTCCGTTAATAGCGGTAGTTATTTCTGCTGTAGTAATTCTTTTAGCTAGTAGCAGTTGTTCTCAAGACCGTAGCCGGAAGAGGGGGGGATGTGGGGGTTCAACCCCCCCCTGAAATTTTCATAATGATAAATTTTTGTATGTAAAAGCGGGACTGTAAGAGCAAAAACAATATTTTTCCCTAGGCCCCCCCCCCACGAAATTTTTATAACCCCCTCCGAATTTTTTTCTGACTGCGGCCTGGGTCCTTCTTTCAGCTTAATAGTAGCGTTTTTATTCTACTACCACTAGTTTTTTCTGTTACTAGTAGTGGTAGTAGTACAGGCTCCGTCTGCGGAACTAGAAGCTCTGTCTGTTAATAGCGGCAGTTCTTCCTGCTAGTGGACAAATCGTTTTTAACTGAAAAAAAGTAAACGTTACAATTTGTAGTAGTGGTTCTTTTGGTTAATAGTACTTAGTAGTACTAGTACAGGCCTCGTCTGCTGGTAGCAAGATATCTGAAGCTACAACCATCTGAGCTAGAAGTTCTGGCTGGTAATAGTGCTAGTTGTTTCTGCTAGTAGAAATTGTGTTTTTCGCAAAACAGCCTATTTTCTGTAAATCGAATGAAATATTCTTTTTGCCAATAAATAAGTTATTATTATTACTATTCTGATATTTAAATTGGAAATTAGGAATTATTTCCAAAGAAGATATAATTTAGTAAATTAGTATTTATCAAAATATGAATTTTTAATAAACAGAAGAATCAAATTACCGAAATGAATATCTTATAAGATTTGAATGAATTGAAAAGTAGGAAGCAATATTCATTTTCTTATGAAATATTTCTATCCTAAATTTCATTTTAATTTATTAGTATTAATGATGCGTTAATAAATTGAAATTTATGAAGTCAGTTCAGGTATGTGAGTAGCTAAGAAGCCTAAACGATTTTTTTCATTAAATTAAACTTTAAAATGTATTCATGTTATTTAGTATATCGGACACTTTTTTCTCATTAATCACTTGGTAAAACATTTTAAAATATAATGGTTTGTAAATTAAATTCACTTGGTTTTGTTTCACAAACAAAACCAAGTGAATTTAATTTACAAACCATTACATGTTATTTAGCATCAATAAAAAAATAATTAACTTGACGTTTTGTATATTTTTACGTTTACAATAGAATTCGCAAACAATAGTTTAAGATACATCTTTCGTTTTAATACCAATAAAAAACAACACTTGGTTTGTCTCAATATTTACTCGACTAGTTTCACTTTTTCCGACATTATCAGAAGTGATAAGCCATAAAAAGATATTCCTTGTTTTTTATTACGTTCAATTCGAAGCTTTAAACGTGTGTTTTCCACTCCCAGACTAAGCATGAAGTAAAATTTCGAGTTTAGAAAAGCCCCGTGAAAATTTGTCGAGGGTCGCGCAGCGACCCGAGACAAATTTTCTGGGCTTTTCTAAACACGAAATTTTACTTCATGCGCCACGCGTATAAAACACTGATTTAACGAGAAATTTAAAAACACACAAAAGACATTTTTCATGTTAATCCTTACAATTAATTCGAATTATTTTTGACGATTCAAATCCTTTTGTAAGTATTCGAATCCTTTTATAAATATTCGAATCCTTTTATAAATATTCGAATCCTTTTATAAATATTCGAATATACCCACATATGGATTCGAATACGAATCCTCTTACAAAAACGGAACGAATCCGGAACACGAATCCAGTTGAACTCTTTTGAATCCTCTAAAAGGATTCGAATCCTGAATGAATCGAATCGAAACCCAGCTCTGATAAAAGTTTGGTTTTGCGTTATTAACAGATTTTTATAGATTTTCTCAAATGAGACAGTTTTTAAAAAGTACTCAAATTTTGTTTAAACATAAAATTATACACTCTTCACATATAAATTGATAAATTGAAGAATAATATAATTATGTTTAAAATATATAATGTTCACAGATTTTTATAAATGATGAAATACATAAGTTCACCATTTATTTAATTAATTATTTAATTAGCAACATTGATAACCAAATCAATCAAATTTGTAAACATTGATAATTTCAATTGCATTTATAGCTCCTGTAATCTTTAGTACAATTTAATGAACCTCAATTGTATCCAAACATTACATCAATATCTATGAAAAATAGTGGAGAAAAAATGCTGAAATAAATACTTTTAATAATAATGATTATTATTATTTTAAATAATTCAAATTGATTAAAATGTGAACATTTATAAAATAAACACTAAAATAAAAAATTGACAATTTCAACTAAAACAAAACAATACAAATAGCGGTATATGACAATACCGTCGATTTATTAGGTAAAAGTTATTAAATACCTTCCAGGTAAATTAATAACGTTTAATGATTTATCTGGGACGAGGGTTTCCACTCCCAGATAAAGCATGAAGTAAAATTTCGAGTTTAGAAAAGCCTTAAAATTTGGTTTGGTCGCGTAGCGCGTCGCGCTACGCGACCAAACCAAATTTTCAGGCTTTTCTAAACTCGAAATTTTACTTCATGCGCCACGCATACAAAACGCTGATTTAAAGTAAAGTTGAAATCAAACTGCTAAGGTTTAATTTTATGTTTCTTGGTTCCCCTCCAAGACAACTGGTTAAGATGAAATTACCTCAAAGAAAAGTTGTACAATTGATATTAAATCTATAATCATAGAACATATCTAATGAATTCTGCGTTAGAACATGTCTAGTATAATATTTATCTAACACTAAATAATTAATAAAATCAGCTAGTCTATTTAATTTAATATTTGATTATTTTTAATAAGTTTTACGTTTGAATATTCCAATATTGAATTTCCTAGTGTAACTAAATTTTAATGATTATCATAGTTCCATTTAAAGAGCAATATTTCAATTCCACGTCATGTTGTCAATATGTTTACAATTTAAATACACGGAATTTCGAATTACTATGCTGTGCATTACAGCAAATTATGATATTTGCTTTTATACATGAGCGTTTATGTTTGTGATATACAAATTATATTCTTGGTAAAAAACCAAATTATGAATAATAATTTCTCATTGACATACAAATCAATTAATTAATTACATAGTCTATAGATATTAGAACTGGATAGGATACTGTTAGTAAAAATTAAAAAAAATATACAATATTCTACAATATGAATTTGTGTTCAGTACTCATTCATTCGCCGGATAATTATATACGCGTTTCAGGTTCCAACGCCATCATCAAATGGGCATTAGATGGCGTTTACGCTTTCGAATATATGTAATATAATATTCTGTCCGCACCGGCCCATGATAACGTGCCTAGATGTATACTAAAATCCCTATCCGACAATATTCACAAACATATCCTAAAAATATTCAATTTTATCTATTCCACTCAAAATATTCCCACCCTTTGGAAACAGGGAATAATTACATGTGCACCAAAGTCAAATAATGACCCAAGGTCAATTGCCAATTACCGTCCTATCACCTTGCTTGAAGTCCTAGGTAAACTTTTTCAATCAATTATCAAAGTGAAAATCCTCAACTATGTCTGAGATTCCATACTACCCTATCAATTTGGATTCCTTGATCACCGCTCCACATCCGTCCCTTTAGCTATCTTGATGTCAAACTGCCAAACTGCCTCATCTGGTACTTGGTGAAACATATTACACTATGTAAAGTTAATTAAAGGAAAGGCACTTGGTATTGTTTCACAATTAAATCTGTATTCCGGCTAGTTTCGGTTTGTTAGACCGTTTTCAAAGGAATGTGATTCCTTTTCCTTTGAAAATGGTCTAACAAACCGAAACTAGTCGGAATAAAGATTTAATTGTGAAACAATACCAAGTGCCTTTCCTTTAATTAACTTTACATACCGCCATAATTATTTTAGATATATAGAAGGCGTTTGATTCGGTCTGGCATCGGGGTCTGCTATAAATGTAACTCCTTAAAGGTCCCCTTACATCTTATTAACCTATTAGATAGTTTCCTTACACAAATATCCCTTCAAGTTAAAATAAAAAAAACAGACTCTCCACATCCTTTTTCCCCGAATAAGGTCTACCTCAAGGTTCCCCTCTTTCTCTTCTCCGTTATAATATTTTTATCTCAGATGCGTATAACCCAAATCCTAAATTCCTCGAGAAATCATCCTATTTATTATTATATGCTGATGACACAGCTCTCATCTGCCATGCACCCACGATTCTCAAAGCACTAAGAAGTTTGCAAGGCCTCATTGATAGAATCCAATGATGGTTTGCGAAATGGCGCATTTCGATCAATCCCCACAAATCGCAATTCCTAATCCCTTTTCACCGGTCTAACAACTCCTCATTTAACATTATTATAAACAACCAACCAATATACCCATTCAGCACATGTAAATATCTTGGAATAACAATAGACCCTAAATACACATTTAAACCTTACTCCGAAAATATAAAAACCAGAATAAAGACTAGAGCAATACATTTTAGATCTTTAACATTTAGGCAGCAGGGCATTTCCACCAATACTGCTGTACATATACATAAAATAATTCATCGTCCCCTAATAGAATATGCTGCAATCCTTTTCCGAAACCCCCCTTCCTGCAGTTTTAAATAACCTAGAAGTCGCCGAACGAACTGCTCTCAGAGTACTTACTAAAATTAGACATCCACTTAATCCCCTATACAACCCCTCTAACACACTCCTCAAGAGAAAACGAAAGTCATCCTAATTGAAGAACGTCTACTAAATCTATCCCACAAATTTGCATCTAATTCCCACACTCTAGATATCTTAGACCATATGTGCATGCCCCGCAATCCTAATAAAATCCCAAAAGGTTAATTTCCACTATACACTATTCACCAATTCATCTTATCGCTTCACAAGGACTCCGACAATCATGACGACAAATGTCATAGGGGGAAGGTACCCCAAATGCACTTCCAGCTAGCTCAGGGGTTTAGGGATGGAGAGCACGAGCAACTAGTCTTTAAAACACCGATCCAAAAACAACAAATTTATTTACACAAAAAAAACACAGCAAAAAAAAACCACAGCACAAAAAAAAACACAGCAACAAATAATGACTAATACGTGGACCGTGGCAGGCTGGTCGTCAGTGGTGATGGGTGGCGGCAGCGAAATCCGGACGTAAACGGCAAAGTCCGGTATACGACGATAAGGTCCGGACGGCTTTAGAAAAGTCCGGATGTATCCGGAAGGCGTCGACGGAGTCTGGAGAGCAGAGATAAAGACCGGCGGCGTCGGAAAAGTCCGGAAGGAGTCGTCGGGAGTCGAGCGGTATCGGAAAAAGTCCGGAGGGTTCCGGAATGCATCGACCAAAGGCTGCTTTTGCAGTAACGAAGACCGGAGCGGTGGCAGGCGGCACTGGGAGCGATTCCGGTTCTTCTGATTAGTGCGCTTGCACTAATCAAAGACAATTTGTCAAAAAAAACACAACACGAAGTTGTCAAAGAAAAACTTACACTCCACTGACTACATTTTACTTAGACTTGTTGTTGCTTTTGTTACTGGTTTGCCACTGCTGCAGAAGTGCCGTCCTCCATTATTTAAATGCCGAAAACGAGGGTGGAGAGGGGTCGTTTTCTTAGTGAACGTGACCAGCCGGCCGAAATTCTCCGAATCCGTCGCAATTACTGAATTCGACGAATCTCGAAAATTTCGGAATATCATCTAATCCGTTCTTCGGAAAGGAGAATGCAAAAGATTACACAAATCCCTTTTCCGAAAAACGGACGGCCGCTGGTCACCAATCTTCCCTCTAGTAGGTCTGCTCGGAGTGCACTTCAGGTGTTCGGACTCCAGTCATATAAATTACCCGAGAGTATCCCCGATCGGTCCTCGGGTAATTGCTAGGGATTAACTAATTTTATATACAAAAAAATTAAAATTATAAATTTAATTTTTGTAGCCGGCGATTGAAAAAATCGCCGGTAACACAAATAATGACATGACAGTTACATTCATAAATAAAAAATAAAATGTAAATAAAATATTTAAAGAATAGAAAACAGGCTGAAAGACCTATGGTTGATAGCCATTTTGTAGATTATTTGTTTAAATTAAGCACTAAATATTAATTTATTATTTATTATTTTATATCATGTACTATAAAATTCTATAAATAAAGATATTATTATATATATTCCGTCTATACAGAATAATAATATAAAACTAGTAACCAGGTATGCGCATTTTCGGCTAAATCAATTATTTCACGAAAATTGGCAATTTGCACATACGTAAATTACTGTCAATCTAAAACCTGCATTGGATTGATTAACGTTAACAGCAATTTCGAAATTGCAAGTCAATTGCAAAATACGTGTGTCGTAACTAATTAAACCAACACACACTAGTCATCAGATAAACAGCCAAAGGGAGGCCCTGGATTATCTGCAATAAATATTATAGTATATTGCATTTAACATAACATAGGTAGGTAAGTACTCATAACACAAAGCAACTCGAATTGACAGTTGATGTTTCTAAAGGCAGCTATGTCAAAGCTTTGTTCTGGTTCGGAAATTGAAATTGAAATAAGGGACGTCGCCAATACGGTAATTCAAAATTTACTTATTTATTTACGAACTGATATATTGATTGACTGCATTTGTTATTGGTTACTATTGTTTTCTGGTCTAGTAGACCGGGAAATGGAGATTTACGGTTGTCGATAAGGTGCGACAAATGCCACTTTTGTGACAGCCAAAACTAAGGTATACTATGTCAAGGGAAACCCAGCCCAAACGTGAAGGACCCGGATGGAACTGGTCCGTCGCACAAATATTGTCAATTTCCAGTAGTGCGGAGTGGGTCTGACTATCAGGAGGGAGGCACTACAATGGGCCTAAAACTTGGCCTAAGGGGCGCGGCTGCGGCTGCCCTTCCGACAACCTATCTTTAATCCTTTGAGACAGTGAGTTCAAACAATGTTTAGTTTATGAATTATAACAGAACCAATTTTGGATTGAACACCGCCAATACGGCAATTTAAAATGTTCTTATTTATTTACGAACTGGTATATTTATTGATCGCATTTACTCCTACTTATTATTGCTTTTTAGTCTAGTAGACCGAGAAAGGCGGATTTCTGGTTGTCAATGGAGAGTGCGACAAACGTCACTTTCGTAGCGGTGAGGTAAAACAATCTTTAGATTATAATAGAACTGATTTTGTGTTAAAATCACCTTTCAATGTGATTTGCAATATGTTCGATCAACTTGTGATGTATTTTTTCAACCATTAACATCCTTATTAAAATTTTGGTAGTTACGAAAAATAATTTTATTATTTTTAGTTTATAGTTTTTTGTTAATACTAAATTGTCGTATAATTCGAAACTTGATTAAACATCGTTAATATTATTATTAAAAGCTCGATCAGTTTTGCCACGCGTATAAAACACTGAAATACTGTGAAGTTAGAAATTCACTTAAAAATCCTTTTTTTTAAACAAGGAACAATAAAAATAATTAAATAACAAAATATTTACATTTTTATTCACAAGTTAGTTTAACCCATTAAGCGCCGCTGGTGCATACATGCAACATTATCAATTTTTTGTTAATTAAGTTACTAAATAAGTTAATTTGATATATTATATTATTTGACCTGACTTGAAAATGTATGAAGAAAAATGTAAATATTTTGTTATTTAAATTTTTCTCTTATTACTCATTTGCAAAAAATAATGTCTGTGAATTTCTAACTTCACAATATTTCAGTGTTTTATACGCGTGGCGCATGAAGTAAAATTTCGAGTTTAGAAAAGCCTGAAAATTTGGTTTGGCCGCTCCGCTTCGCGGAGCGACCAAACCAAATTTTCAGGCTTTTCTAAACTCGAAATTTTACTTCATGCTTAGTCTGGGAGTGGAAACACTCGTTCTAAACTTTATGTTACACGTTTTTATATAAAATCGACAAATGCCTGAAAATTTACAGCGTATACATTATGAATATTTAATAAAAAAAATCACAGTATATAATACAATAAGTCGTCGATAGAAATCATAAAAATTAGTGCAGAATTTTACCTAAAATCAACTTATAGAGTTAACTTTATAATTGCTCGGCCGTTAATGGGTTAAATAATGCAATGTATTAAATTAACTTATTTAGTAATTTCAAAAATAAATAATATTGCGATGTTGCATCAATGGTGTAAAATAATTTAATTTCCAATACGAATTCAGAGCTATATTTTAAATTAAATAATTTGTTTTTTATAAAAACATCCAATTATCGTCATACAAATGGATATTATCAATCATTAGCAGTAACTCTGAACTTTACAACTCTGAGTTAAATATTTTATATATTTAACTTGCTTTTCATTATCCCTTAATTAAACATGATTTAATATTTTTAATGAATATATATTTTTTTCATAAATAAAGTGTATTTTTATTAATAAAATTCGTTGTTAAAACGAAGCCTTTGCCTGCTTTGAATGTACAACACAATACACGTTTTCTCCGATATTAACAATTAGCTTTGCAAGTCTCGTTGCTCCTTATAATTTTGTAAAAATTTTATATCTTCTACTTGCTTTTCATTGATCCCTTGATAAAACATAATTAAATATTTTTAATTAATTCATTTTTTTTACTTGAATTTAAGTGCTATTAAGTGTATCTTCATTAATAAAATTCGCTGTTAAAACCTCGCTTTGCCTGCTTTGAATGTACAACACAATACACGTTTTCTCCGATATTAACAATTAGCTTTGCAAGTCTCGTTGCTCCTTCTAATTTTGTAAATATTTTATATCTTCTACTTGCTTTTCATTGATCCCTTGATAATACATAATTAAATATTTTTAATAAATTCATTTTTTTTTACTTGAATTTAAGTGTTATAAAGTGTATCTTCATTAATAAAATTCGCTGCTAAAACCTCCCTTTGCCTGCTTTGAATGTACAACACAATACACGTTTTCTGCGATATTAACAATTAGCTTTGAAATTGTCGTTGCCCGTTTTAAAAGCACTTCCTCTCCGATAAAAATTCTTTCACGTCGAGACGAAACTTTCCACTTTTCGCGTTTTACGTTACGTATTCGGTTAGAATAACACGCTGCTTCGCGGAACGTAGCCCCGAGTGCTTGCTTTTATAAAAGTTTTATATTTTTGTTTCATTAACAAAGGAGAAGGAGTACAAGCAAAAAAATAACAATAAATTATGTATACACGATTTTCTATGAATTTAAATGTTGTTTAACGTAAGAAATATATTTAAAGTTTTTCAAGATTGATTGTACTTTTATTTACTAACATTTTGTTTGATAATGATTATCGTGTATTTATACTAAGTGACAAAGAAAAGTGAATACCAAGAATTAATTATTCTATTTTAAACAAGATAAATTTAAATTCAAAACTATTTGAATTCGAGAAAATAAGCTTACGCTTCTTATAGTTTGCACACTTTAAACTTAATATATAAAATTACGAAAATGTTATTCGTGAAAATTCTATTTTAATTAAAAAAAACATACATGTTTGTTTATCCATAAAGAATAAGTGATTACAACTTCAGCCTTGTACTTTTACTCTTTTCTGTTATTTTTACATTTTTTCTTTTAACATCTGCATCCATTATATTTAACGTTTGTAGCTTCAGTATGAGTTCAACTTTTGACTTTGCTTCCAAAACGTTTACTTCTGCTATTTACTATGCCAAGAGTCCAAAGATATGCCAATTTTCGCCAACTTACTCGGTTTGAGAGAAGTCGAATTATCGGCTTGCGAGATGGCGGTTTTTCTTTTTGTGAAATGGCTTATAGAATGAGTAGAAGTGTACATACGGTGATTTGTTATTGTTAGGTATACTATCAGGAAGGCCGAACCACAGTTCATACAGAGAGTTTTATGTAACACCGAACATTGTCATAACGAGCATTTTTCCTTTAAGTATACATAGGCATATGTTGTACATTTTCTGACGCTCGGTTTATTAAAAGAATACAATTTAAGGCTTTAAACGAGTGTTTTCCACTCCCAGAGTAAGCATGAAGTAAAATTTCGAGTTTAGAAAAGCCTGAAAATTTGGTTTGGTCGCGTAGCGCGAAGCGCGGAGCGGCCAAACCAAATTTTCAGGCTTTTCTAAACTCGAAATTTTACTTCATGCGCCACCGATACAAAACACTGATTCATTGTAAAGTTCAGCGGAGTGTTTTGAGCTTCGTAATATGTCAGTATGTCGTACTGGTGGCGCATGAAGTAAAATTTCTAGTTTGCACACTTTAAACTTAATATATAAAATTACGAAAATGTTATTCGTAAAAATTCTATTTTAATTAAATTTTACTTCATGCGCCACCGATACAAAACACTGATTCAATGTAAAGTTCAGCGGAGTGTTTTAAGCTTCGTAATATGTCAGTGTTTCGTACTGGTGGCGCATGAAGTAAAATTTCGAGTTTAGAAAAGCCTGAAAATTTGGTTTGGCCGCTCCGCGCTTCGCGCTACGCGTCCAAACCAAATTTTCAGGCTTTTCTAAACTCGAAATTTTACTTCATGCTTAGTCTGGGAGTGGAACACACTTATTTTATGGTTCAAATAGAACTTTAAATAAACAACGATGATCTAAAGGTTTACGACATATACGCTGTACTTGATGTACAAGTTTAGGCATTATTTGCGATTGATTAGCCACAACTTGTAATGGTCATATAGGCAACCCAATTTACACGGCACTCCAATTTGCTGCCAGCCTCGTTCTTTAGCAACACCTTGTTTCCAATTTTGCTTCTTGGATCGGATTAGATTTTCTCGTGCATCCCGCCAGGCGGTCTGCAGCCGGTATTTCACCTCCTTGGGATAATCATCGAAATTATACACAGGTTCCACGAGGTCTCCCATACCGGACGGCCTCCTACTCCTTCTTCCGAACGCTAACTCGTACGGCGTATATCCCGTCGCTGTGTGTACGGAATTGTTATACGCGAAACACCAGTACTGAATCCAACTACTCCATGGCCCTTTCCCTTTAGCCATCTGCATCCTCATGTATGCTCCTAAATGCTTATGCGAGTTTTTCAGCGCTCCCAGCGTCTCATGATGGTACGGTGTCGACACTGAATGCCTAATTTCCAACAATTCCAGAACTTCTTTCATTAATCTCGCCTGGAACTCTTTACCTTGATCCGATAGCACTTCCTCGGGCACAGCGAGCAAGAGGCATAGGAGGTCTGCGAAGTCAACAGAGCTCTAACATCGCCGCCTTAGACAACTAGCTATGCGGAACCGTAACTAACACTAGGGCAGTTGCAAATTAGTGGTTCGCAGAACATGGAGGGCCTGTTGGGATGCGTACCGTATATACATAGACGGATAGTTAGTTTTTGGTATTTTTTCTTACCGCCCACATTTTGTGCTACCTCTAACCGCATAGCATCGACGTAATCGTTTACAGTGGTGCAGAAAGTAATCGTTTACAGTGGTGCAGAAAGTAATCGTTTACAGTGGTACAATCAAGAGATTGGAATGGGATGAAGAATGGAATAGAGTTGTCTTTAGCGATGAATCCTGCTTTTGTCTAGGAATGAATACTGGCCGACAAAGAGTGAGAAGACGGCGCGAAAAATGAGATCCACGATATGATGTTGTAAGGCATATTCATCAATCAGTTGGAGTTATGGTACGGGGAGCTATTGCCTATAGTAGCAGATCACTAATAGTATTTATCAGAGGCAGTATAACTTCTGCTCGTTACATATAAGAAATTGTACGACCCTATATCATACTCTACCTTGGAACACTACAACGTCCATTTTTTCAACAAGATAACGCTCGACTACATGTCGCAAGAGCTACATTGAACTTTGAACGTTCTAGAGTTCATCTTCTACCCTGTCTAGCAAGATCTCCTGATCTATCTCCAACTGAACAAGTATAGGGATATTATAGGTAGAAGACTAAGGCGTTCAATTCGTCCTCCACGTCCTCTTCGCCATGAACTACAGATTACCTGGGATGAGATACTCCAGGAAGATAATGATCATCTTATTGTACGACCATATATCATACTCTACCTTGGAACACTACAACGTCCACTTTTTCAACAAGATACCGCTCGACTACATGTTGCAAGAGCTACATTGAACTTCTTTGAACGTTCTAGAGTTCATCTTCTAACCTGTCCAGCAAGATCTCCTGAGCTATCTCCAACTGAACAAGTGTGGGAATATTATAGGTAGAAGACTAAGGCGTTCAATTCGTCCTCAACGTCCTCTTTGCCGTGAACTACAGGTTACCTGGGATGAGATACTCCAGGAAGATATTGATCATCTTATTAGAAGTATGCCTAGACCTACTCGTAAATGTGTAACGCATGGTGAAGGATCAACATTTGCATACGTTCTGATGAACCGATCATTTTAAAGATTTAATTAATTATACACATTATCATACTGAATATGTATACCAAAAATTATTAAAATTAAATAATTATTTCTTGGTGTTCACTTTTCTTTTTCACTTAGTATAGTTGAACCAATCACAGTAATCAAATAAAAGTCGTATATAAACCCAGTGTTTATATTAAATAATAATTTTTTGGTATTCACTTTTCTTTCTCACTTAGTATAGTTGAACTAATCACAGTAATCAAATAAAAGTCGTATATAAACCCAGTGTTAACTGTTTTCTTTACCTCTATATTGAAAATGTACCTTGAAGTAAATGCCTCGAAGATTCAAGAATTGATCCTATGTAAATGTATCTCACGTTTGTGGACTTAGGGATAAGTAAATTAAACGATCAATTTAAATAAAGACATCTCAAATAGGTATAACATCTTACCTGCTCATTTGCCAAGCAGCGAAAAGTAATGGAGTTGAGCAAGTTGGAAGGAAGGCGATCCACACGAACATTATGAAGATAATGTCGAAGTGTCCGCTGTTATCGTAAGTCTCTTCTAATGCTAATCTGGCCAATCGCAGGACCATGAGTGGACACAGACAAATTCCATACATCGTCACCATCGTGACCAAATATTTGTTGGTCCTCTTCTCTTTTGGCACATCCAAATCGTTGTCTGGACACTCGTGTCGAGCACGGCTCTCTCTGTAGCTGCCTCTGCTGTATTGGCTCATTCCATCATAATCACCACGATTACTCCTAAATAAACAAAAATAAAAAACAATAAATAAGTATAATGATTGTAAGGAGGATTATAGGTATATCATCAAATTTAAAATCAAACTTAATCTAAACGGGAATTACGAGTATATATTCCAATTTAAAATGTAACTTATTCTGAATCATTTATTCAAATTCCTTTATTGACGGTAATAAACCTTTTTACATCAAAATATAAATATTGTAAATAACAATTAACAAATAACAAATTATACTGCTATTATAGCAACATAGACTAATTCTAAATATGGGTGTAAGATAAAATGTAGTAAAAGTAATCAGAAATGTATATGCTTTAGATTTGACATAAATTGAAAATGGGATTGTGAGAACTAACCAAAATTGGGATCAAGAGACAGTGAGTTTGAAATACGCATGCATCTGGAGAGTGGATTGTTGTAGGTGTAGTTTGACCTATGCATGGGAATGCGAAATAGTGGTCTATGACGAGTAGTACGATCTGATATACTAACGAAAAAATCAACGTGCGCCAATAAATACGGACATTGTATTTGGCTACTCAGCAGTTTATAAAACGTTGACAAGTCCAAAAGAATCCTGCGTCGCTTAAGCGTATCAATGTTAAATACCGACATAACTTGGTCATCGTTTAAATGTGACTTAAAAGCAAGGATCTTCAGAAATTTGTTCTGAATTCTCTTAAGAGCATTACTGTGAGTAATGGTATTGGGAGACCAGACACATGAAACGTATTCCATATTAGAGCGTACATAAGCAAAATAGACAAGTTTGAATGATTGAGCCGATAAATCTTTGGCCATCCTTTTTATGTAACCCAACATTTTTGATGCTTTGTTGCAAATTAAGTTAATGTGACTATCAAACGTTAATTTTATATCCAGTAACACTCCCAGATCTTTAATTTTACACAATTGTTCAAGATGTATATTATTGGTACTGTAATTGAATTTAATAACATTTGATTTTCTGGAAAAAGAAATTGCTTTACACTTTCGAATATTGAAGAATAAATAGTTATCGCAACACCATTTATGAACAGAGGAGAGGTCACTTTGTAGCAGGTCACAATCCTTAACGTTTGATATTCTTTTATATATCTTAAGATCGTCGGCAAAGAGTAAAAATGAAGAATATCTTATGACTTGTGTGATGTCAATAATAAATGACAAGAATAACAAGGGACCACAATGTGATCCTTGAGGTACACCAGATGGGACAGCAATTACTTTAGACAAGAAATTATTCACTTTTACACATTGCGTTCGATTAGTTAAGAAACTATTGAACCACTTCACGATATTCGCATGAAATCCGTAGGCATATAGTTTGGCAATTAAAACATCATGATTTACACGATCAAATGCTTTGGAAAATTCTGTGAAAATAGCATCCACAGATTGATTACATTCAAAGGTATTTTAAAAATATATTTATATATTTTATCGTTTACCACTTATATAGGTAAACGATAAAATATTTATGGTGGTACATAATATCATGTAACAGCTCAATATCTCGCTGTTTGATGAGTTTAAAAAAGATCAATAAAACTTGTAGCTAGTAATTTAAGCTACTATACCTTTTAAAGTTCAAGCACTAAACAAATCCAAGTTGGCACTAATCAAAATCAAGTTGTCACTAATCGCATTAGAGTTGCATTTGATTAGTGACAACTTGATTTTGATTATTGCCAACTTGAATTTGTTTAGTGCCAACTTGAACTTGAAAAGGTATAGAGATGGGTACTTTAATATCGACATATTGAAAAAAACAGACTAAATTCCTGATAATTTCTGATCAGGTTCCACATGTCATAATAAGCAAGAAAATTAATTAAATATACAAATAGCAGCTGACTGTATGGACAAGAGCCGAGGTAAAAAAATACAACTTGTTTTTCATAGAAAATGGTGCTGTAATTATGCCTCTCTAACTTCAACTCGTTCACTGACAGTCACGTTTAATAAATCGCTGCATTCCTTTGATAATGGCACAGGTGAACTTTACTTTACTTTAATATCGACATATTTAGAAAGTCAGACTAAATTCCTGATAATTTTTGTTTACGTTCCACGTGTCATAATAAGCAAGAAAATTGTTTGATTAAAAATAAAATGCTCTTATACACATCCACTTGATCCATTTTCTTTTTTCAATTTTTTTATTTAATCAACATTTGTCTGATCTTTCGCGGTCGACCAATGTTTCAGTGGGCGGCTTTTGAAAGTAAGTGAATTATTCAGGAATACGAGCGGTGAAAATTGGAGAGAGCAGATGAAATATTTACGCTCCGCGTGAACCGGAAGAGCACAAAAGAATGATACCGTGTGGGATGTTCGAAAGATATTAAATTCAACCTCTTAGTATCCTAGCAGTTACACTCAGAGTCGGTATTAATTAAATTTATGATTGAAGTTTTTTTTTTACAAACTGTCTATTTTGTTTCTGTCTGGAATTATTATAATTGTTGCTTTGCAAAAGTTTAAGAGAATTTAATTAAACGAGTTTTCGTGAGCTTATCAAGAGGAATTAATTAATTAATTAAAAGATAACATTAGATATTAAAGAAACAGGGTTGAAAGGTCGACAGCAATTTCGAAAATGTGAGATAATATTACCTGCATTTTACAGTGCATTTTTTATTTTAGTATACATATACAAAATTATCTGAATATTTTCTTATCACTAAAAGAGACTGTTATTCCTTACTTCACTTTAAAAAAAAAGTGAAGTAAGGAATAACAGTCTTTTTTAGTGTAACAATCACTTCACGTAAACTCAAAAATATACAGTTATATTTTTCTTTATTGTGTTACACATGTCTAGCTATGAAACGAATCCAAAGTAATTTAAGCTAATCCATTTCTAGCTAGTCCGATCACCTGGAGATTTAAATAATTTATATATGTATAATTGCGAGCAAAATAATGCAAACCCATGATAAAATCAAGCGGCCTGTTAGGGGACTCTCGTGAGTTGAATAGAGCTCCTACTCTTGGGCCAGAGCCCATCGAATCCCATCGGGGGGTGTCACTTTTTTGTGGGGAAATTGGCACCCTTTGGAGCCATGAATGGCGACGACACGAAAATATCTAAAATTTTCCGATTTCTATCTCATATTTATATAAATAGGTATTGTATATTATAATAAACATAAAACCGAAAGGGTAGTTTCTCTGCACAACAGCGATAAATTTCCGGTTCATTACTTCCGGAACGTAAGCTTAGCAACGGTGATCCATCAACGGCCTCAGTTACCATCCGTCATCTGAAATATTCGCAATCTGCTGTGGTATGGGTAATATGATAATAATAACGCACAGAATATACTGTTTACACTCAAAGGGAAACGCGACGACTTTGTGATTTCACGCATTACAAATGGTTATGAGGACTCAAACATATTGCATTCCGTAATTCCTCGATTTAATGTCTGGATCAGTAATTAACAAATTCAGTGAAAATGTCTCAATTATTAATTCATAGTTTTCTTGAAATTAATATTAGTGCAACAATGGCTTAGTGAGAAATTAGTTCATAATATCGTATTAGGTAGGTAACTCAAGTTACTGGCTTATTCGGAAAAATAATGTTGTTTATTTCGAGAATTGATTGATATTAATATGTTGTAACAAGTATTTGCACTTCTTGTTCAAAATTAAGTTTTAAACGAGTGTTTTCCACTCCCAGACTAAGCATGAAGTAAAATTTCGAGTTTAGAAAAGCCTGAAAATTTGGTTTGGTCGCGTAGCGCGAAGCGCGGAGCGACCAAACCAAATTTTCAGGCTTTTCTAAACTCGAAATTTTACTTCATGCGCCACGCGTATTTAACACTAAAATATTCTGAAGTTTAAAGTATGTACTGGTTAGATATTTTTCTTTTTTGTACGCATACGCTCTAAATTTTCAGACATACGTTGTTTTTTTCAAAGAGGTCAATTTAAAGCTCTAAACGAGCGTTTTTCATTCCCAGACTAACCATGAAATTTATTTTTATTGAAGGTATCAAAAACTTCCTCATTTTTTCTATAAAGTTTTTGTAAGAAGTGTTTTTTTTTTCTGCTCAACTGGAAGTATTTCTTTTAATTAATTAAATTTAAAAATAATTATATTTTAAACGAAATAAATACGAATAGCATGTTTAACGATATTTTAGGGATTTTAAATGTGTAAAAATCTAAGTTAAGCGCGATTCAACTTGCGAGCAAAGCGAGACTTTCGCGAGCGCAGCGAGCAAGCAAGCGAGCGAAGCGAGCTAGGATGACTTAGCGAGCTACAGAGGCTAATCGAAGCTAAGCGCGGTTCAACTTGCAAATGCAGCAAGCCTGTTGCTAGCTAAGCGAACCTTTTGCGAGCGCAGCGAGCAGGCTAGCGAGCGAAGTGAGCTGTGGTGAGCGTTAGCGAGCCACGGAGTCCTCTTAATATACAAACTGCTTCCTTCATCCATTGCATCCTTACTACCTCAACAACACATCATTCTCCAACCACAACCATTCGGCTTACTCATCCTTCTTTTACCCCTTATCACTCCCCTCTTGCTATTATTGTATTTTTATTTCATTAAACATTTTTTATTGTTTGTATTAGTTTCAGCCTAATTACCTCATTACCCCCCCCCCTTCTATTAACTTAATTGCATTAGTATATAAGCTTTTACCTGTGCTTTGTAAAATCATTATTTCATCTGCCCGATGAAGCCACTGTGTGGTGAAACATGTTGCAGTGTTCAACAATAAAAGTGAAACCCTCCCAACTGTGTTGTTTTATTTCAAATACAAACATTTTTTAGTTTTGATTTCAACAATTCCTCACGCATTCTGCGGGCTTTAGCTTGGTACCCGCGTATAAAACACTGATTTAGAGTGAAGTCCAGATTATTCTACTTAAGTTAATAAATGTTAAGTGAATGTAACTAAATCTTTAATTTAAGCGCCTGGAGTAATTTGTTTTCGGATTTGTTCGTTTAATTATACTTACAAATCCAAAAGCAAATCGCTTAAATTTTGAAAAGTGCAAGATTTAGTTAAACGAGTACATTTTTATAAAACTTGCTAACATAAAATAAAAACTTTAACAATCATTTCTGAACTGAAGTGAAGTTTAAAATATACTTTTAAATCGGTATATTTTAAACTTCACATAAAATCAGTGTTGTATACGCGTGGCGCATGAAGTAAAATTTCGAGTTTAGAAAAGCCTGAAAATTTGGTTTGGCCGCTCCGCGCTTCGCGCTACGCGACCAAACCAAATTTTCAGGCTTTTCTAAACTCGAAATTTTACTTCATGCTTAACCTGGGAGTGGAAACACTCGTTAGAAACTTCAAATTGATCGCTTTTAAATTGCGACTAATCTAGGAAATTTTCAGCGTATTACATCGGGATATGTTTAGGTAATAAAACGAGAAATTCCCTGTATGTAAATAGATAGATGTAGATTACATTTAAAGGGTTAAGGGGAAAACCCAAAAGTTTCCCATTTTTGAAATTTTACAAGGGAACAAAATGAAATGTCAGAACTCTGTATGTTTTATAGGTTATTTATTTTTTTCGTCGTGAATAACTGGTGAACCATTTGTTTGTTTTTCGTTAAGTGAAAATACTTGTTCTAAGCTACACAATGGGGTCAACAACGATGTTTTGATCTTTTTCGACTCATTTGGGTTTTCCTCTTAACCCTTCGTGGTAATTAATTTGATCTTCACGTAACTCACAATCAATTTATTTCTTAACCCTTTATTTAGGTAAAGATGATGATTAATTATGAAAATTTTGCCAGGAAAATAACTCTTTTTTATCAAAGAGAATCACAGACTTAATTAGGTACATCAAAAAGACAAACTAATTTCCATCTTGAGTAATAAAACGAGAGAAATCAACTGAGACGTTAGCTGGATGGATTTAATGAAAATTCCTGGACGACACAATAAACTTTAATTCGGAAACTCGATTAGTCCAATTCGGCAATTTCCACCTCGAAAACACACCGACTCTGGCGACAATGAGGGAATGCTTTTCGCTTCGGTCATGCACGTTCCGTAATAATTCCAAAGTTGAATCACGCTTCCAAGCGTGCACTGCTTGCCAGATAATTCAATTTTAGGAGAACATTTTCGATAAGTAATTTTCCACTTAAAAAGAACAAAAAAAGGATAATTTTATTCATAATCGTTTTGGATAATGGATTTTATTTTAATTCTAAAAAAATACAATAATGTATACATGAAATTTGAAATATGTGTAGAAATATACGAAAATCTGGTTATCTTTAGGGCTGCTATTATTATTTCTAACAGAAAAATGTTGGCTTATTAATAGGCAGCTACTATAAATATTAACCGAAGAAACTGAAACTTAATCAGTTTTTTCGGTTAATATTTATAGTAGCTGCCTATTAATAAGCCAATATTTTTCTGTTAGAAATAATAATAGCAGCCCTAAAGATAACCAGATTTTCGTATATTTCTACACATATACAAATTTCATAAATATACCCACAGCTCATATATATCCAGTTAGCCAGTCTCTGTATAAAATTTGGTAACAGCGTTTGGATGCTGCATCTAGAAGCGAGACCCGTGATTGGTGTATATAGTCGTCTGTCTTACTCGTACCCCACATCCTGACTATAGTCTTCCCCTTTTTTCTCGATTTCCAGTTCTCCCATAAGCATTGCCTCCCCTTGATATACCTTATTAAAACGCGGACCAAACTTATTGAACTAATTGTTTTAAACAATATCTATTGACAACCCAATATCGTTAAAGTGTACATAATTGTCAAATTTCGTTAATTTCTCAGAGCAAAGAGAATATTAATTATTGTTGTTTAAATAATTGTTACAATTTCATGGTACATGCATTTTATTGTAATTTTTTAACGAACGCCACTGGTGAGTACCGTTGGCCTGCAACCCCGCGAGCACGGCCACATGATCATCTGCCGCTAACGTCGAAAAAGGCGTTATCGGCACGTTAGTTTGGAAATTTATGCACACCGTACTCGTGATTTGTGATCAAAATCGTCAACACCACGCACGTAGTTCCGTTTAAAGGCTCACATCGTTGCTTTAGCCTGTCCGTATAAAGAATGCCAATACTCCGGTTTACTACATTGAACGATAGCCCGCCAAATTCTCGAAAAGGACTGGCTGTCGCCCAAGTCGGATTTTAACTTTGAGCTTAATATTTACTGAACTAGCTTTTGGCTATTTAGGTCCTTGTTTTATTGTTTAAATCGTCAATGCCACAGCCGTAGCAACATTTTAAGGTCCCTTCCACTATTCTAAAGTGTCGCTCTAAAAAATGATGAATATTTTGTAAATTGATTTTGACCATCGGCAAAGGCAAGGTATCCAATGCAACAATTAAACAACCATATTAAATCTATGTAAAAAAACATAAGATGAAAAACGCCGGCGTGTTAATTATAACCTTCAGAAGTGAATACCGCATATTCCTTGAAATGTGCACTTCAGAACGTTCTTCTTTTTCACATCTCGAAAGTGACCAATCAAAATATTTCTTGTTTCAGCAGGATGTAAGAAATGCAGGAATCAAAAACATTGTGCAAGAAATGTTTCTGGAATATCTGATTTCTGTACAGAGCGACATTGACCTCCCCTGATCTAAGCCCCTGTGATTTTTTTGTGCGGCTACCTCAAATCCCCATTACAAGCTCTGAGATAGCCGCACATAAAAATCGCAGGGGCTTAGATCATGGGAGGCTGCTTCGCACCCTTGATCTAATCCCCTGGGATATTCCAGAAATATTTCTTTTACAAAAAGCGCTCCACGGGTGATTTCAATCCTTGGTTAAGCATGACGTAAACTTTAGAGTTTAGAAAGGCTGCCATGCACCTCTGATCCCCTGAGATTCAATACAGAAATCAGATATTCCAGAAACATTTCTTTTACAATGTTCTTAAACCTTTGGACGTTATAAGATTGCTTCCAAAACTAAGGAGTATGTAAATGAATTTGGGTGAGTTACGCGAAGATGATAATAACTTGAAATAAAACACTTTTAACCTTTCTTCCCACAGTGTGCTTTACCAGATGTACATTTCGGACACAAAGTGATAGTTTTATGAGTATCAAACCAGTGATAATGGTCACAACGTGACCAAAATGTACATCTGGTAAAGAATACATTTGTGAAAAACGGTTAAAAGTGTTTAATTTCAAAGGAGAATGTTTAAATCAAATAAACAGAACTAATCAAATCATGCTGCAAAAGAAAATGACAAAAGAAAGGAGAATAAAAAAGGGCAGTGCAATCAACGTGCAGACCCAACTTTTGCTTAGAAAGCGAGGGATTGTCCCACTAGTTAATCAAATCAATAGCGTACAGGGCCGACCCGAGTCATTACCGTGAGGAATTGTCTCACTAGTTAAGCGCTTCGCACAGAATCAGATATTCTGAAAACATTTCTTTCACAATGTTCTTGAATCCTTCGATGGGATAAGATTAGTTACAAAACACAAAAGTGTGTTTAAATTAGATAGACAGAATTTATCAAATGATATTTGTTCGGTAGAGATATTGAATGGGAAGACAGATTGGCTCAAATTCCCAATTTATTTCTAAACCCTTTTTTTTACATATGTTAAAAACGGTTAAAAGTGTTTAATTTCAAAGGAGAATGTTTAAATCAAATAAAGAGAACTAATCAAATCATGCTGCAAAAGAAAATGACAAAAGAAAGGAGAATAAAAAAGGGCAGTGTAATCAACGTGCAGACCCAAGTTTTGCTTAGAAAACGAGGGATTGTCCCACTAGTTAATCAAATCAATAGCGTACAGGGCCGACCCGAGTCATTACCGTGAGGAATTGTCTCACTAGTTAAGCGCTTCGCACAGAATCAGATATTCTGAAAACATTTCTTTCACAATGTTCTTGAATCCTTCGATGGGATAAGATTAGTTACAAAACATAAAAGCGTGTTTAAAATAGAGAGACAGAATTTATCAAATGATATTTGTTCGGTAGAGATATTGAATGGGAAGACAGATTGGCTCAAATTCCCAATTTATTTCTAAACCCTTTTTTTTACCCCCATCACCCAACACTTATGCGCAGCAGGCGCGTGAGTGGAAGTTGGAAAGAAGTCACGGTAGAGCATGGACTCAAAACGCGTGTGACTTATATGTGTATGTTTAAATTCGGAATATATATATATATATATATATATATATATATATATATATATATATATATATATATGTATCACTGTTTCTTCGTGTTTGGTCCCGCGTATTGGCTCTGGTCCATTTTATTTTTATTTCGACGTTTCGATGACGTCGCAGTCATCATCGCCCGCGAAAATCTACGTTTTAACATATATATATATATATATATATATATGTATCACTGTTTCTTCGTGTTTGGTCCCGCGTATTTTATTGGCTCTGGTCCATTTTATTTTTATTTCGACGTTTCGATGACGTCGCAGTCATCATCGCCCGCGAAAATCTACGTTTTAACATATATATATATATATATATATATATATATATATATATATATGTAATCGTTGAGGGCTGCAAAGGGGTTGCGTGATATCAGTGACGTCGATTGTTTATTGCAAATATTAACTTTATTGGTGATCAGCGACACAGTAGTCTAGTGATCAGTGTTAGGCTGCCAGAAACCTCTAGGAGTGACAAAAACGTGGGGCAAACGCACGTAAGGACCTTACAACCCTTCCGCCAACAGAAGCTAAGTCAGGTGAGTGTGGGTTCCTTTTGCCATAATCAATCTAGCCTGGGTCAGTCTGTCTGTTTTACAGGCCGGAAATATTCCGTACTCTCCTCTGAGAGGCTCGTTTTCTTGTCCGTTTCCGGAAAGTTCAAAAGCCCCCTTAACAATATTAAAAAAGAAAAGATTAAAAGAAACAAGAATAAAAAGGGTAGTGAAATCAACGTGAAAGGCCAACTATTGCGTGGAAAGCGAGGGAATCTCTCACTAGTTAATCAAACGATTAACGTACAGGACCGACCTAAGGATTAAGGATTGTTTGGCGGGAGGGCAGCATCAGCCGCACTTAGGGCACAGTTGGGCCCATTGTAATTCCTCCCCCCTGAAGGCCAGACCCACTCCGCACTGTCGGCAATTGCCAGAATTTGTGCGGGTGACCATTGCCATCCGGGTCCGTCACGATTTGGGGCTTTCCTTATCTTTCACAGCGCTGGACACTCGTGGAATATGTATCTTGCTGTTTCTTCGTCAACGTTACATCCTCGACAAAGGTCATCGCTGGCTATTCACAGGACCGACCTGATTCAGAATCTTGAAGAATTGTCCTACTAGTTCAGTGTATAATACAATTAACGGGGAAAGCAGACTCATGCGTGGCAAACGACGAGTTGTCTCATTGGTGAATCAAGCGAATGACGTGTAGGGTGAATTTAAGTTTGTACCGTGAGAAACTGTCCAGTTAATGGCGTGGGAAGATTACCGCAGTGCCTTTCTAGGCGTAAAAAACGAGAGATCACCCCACTAGTCGGTTAAAGAGTCGAGTGTGTAATAAATTAAAACGGTTGTTTTAAAAAGGAGCTATCTTTGCAATTTCAAAATTTTCAGTTCAATTAAAAACATGTCTCTCCGTTATTAGTTAGGTCAACGTAGATTTTTTTAAGTTAATAAAGCATTATAAGCATGGTAGCTCTAACCCGTTTTCATATGGAATAAACAAGTAGAGGTGTTTTGAAAGAGTGTTCTTATTTTTAGATTAAGGAGATGACCTCTTTTAAAATTGACCGATTCAATTATACTGGCTCCGTGGTAGTTTTTTTAAGTTTCCCAACTCGTAATGCAAATGCAGAAACTTGTTAATTTTGCTCCCCTGAGTTGACTCAGGCAATTTTTGGCTTAACTATAATGCGAGTCGCTTTTAAATACAAACGTTTGATACAATATTTTATTAACCAATTAACGGCCGAACAATTATAGAGTTAACTGTAAAAGTTGATGTTAGGTGAAATTTTGCACTTCTTTTTATGATTTCTATAGATGACTTATTGTTTTACATAGTTTTAAGTTTTCTATTAAATATACATAATATATACGTTGTAACATTTCAACCATTCGTCGATTTTATATAAAAACGTGCAATATAAAGTTTAGAACGAGTATTTCCACTCCCAGACTAAGCATGAAGTAAAATTTTGAGTTTAGAAAAGCCTGAAAATTTGGTTTGGTCGCGTAGCGCGAAGCGCGGAGCGGCCAAACCAAATTTTCAGGCTTTTCTAAACTCGAAATTTTACTTCATGCGCCACGCGTATAAAACACTGAAATATTGTGATGTTAGAAATACACTGACATTATTTATTTTTTAATGAGTAATAATCGTAGTTTTTAAATAACAAAATATTTAAATTTTTCTTCATGCATTTTCAAGTGAAATCAAATAAAATATTATATTAAATTAACTTATTTAGTAATTTAATCAACAAAATATTATTAATGTTGCGTGTATGCATCAACGGCGGTTAATGGGTTAATGTAGATAACACTGGCCGGCAACAAAAAATTGCTGTCCTTAAGATGAAATCTATCATTTCTTATGTATTTTTGCCCGCTAAATCCGAGTTTTCTTAGAACAGTTTCTACTACGTAGTTTTTGAGTGAATCACGAACTCAGGAATTCATTTTCTGTAAATATGGAAAAACATAAAATCGTGTTTTACTCAAAAACTACGCGGTAGACTTTTTTCTGAGAAGAAAATTCGGATTTTGCAGGCAAAAAACATACATAAGAAATGATAGGTTTTATCTCAAGGACAGCAACTTTTTTTTGTGGGCCAGTGTAATTTATGAAACACAAGGTACTCAAAAACTACGCGGTAGACTTTTTTCTGAGACGAAAATTCGAATTTTGCGGACAAAAAACATACATAAGAAATGATAGGTTTGATCTCAAGGACAGCAACTTTTTTTTTGTGGGCCAGTGTAATTTATGAAACGCAAGGTACTCAAAAACTACGCGGTAGACTTTTTTCTGAGACGAAAATTCGGATTTTGCGGGCAAAAAACATACATAAGAAATGATAGGTTTGATCTCAAGGACAGCAACTTTTTTTTTGTGGGCCAGTGTAATTTATGAAACACAAGGTACTCAAAAACTACGCGGTAGACTTTTTTCTGAGACGAAAATTCGGATTTTGCGGGCAAAAAACATACATAAGAAATGATAGGTTTGATCTCAAGGACAGCAACTTTTTTTTTGTGGGCCAGTGTAATTTATTAAACACAAGGTAATTTTAAATGTCATAATGAAGTCAATAAATTTTGCATTTGTTAAACATACGTCCTGTGAAGTACACTCATCAAACAAACGATATTTTTAGTTTTTATTTTGTCCTTGCTTTCATAAAATACAGCATAATTTTAAGGACTGATAGAGGACAACAATTTGTAGGTGCTTTTGTTTATAATTACTTTTATAACATGTAATTATTATGCCGTATTTAAAACTCACGTGTCATTTTCCATTATCCCACTTCACGGGAATTCCCTGCATCGAATTAAAACGAAAACAAATTACCCTTCATTAAGCACAAAAACCTCCTTTTATACAGAAAATTCCATTTAATATTACCTTTATTAGAATTACAACTCGCAAACCTTTATCATCCGCTTCTTTGTTAATAAAATAATTCATCAAAGAGACGTTGGTATTTTCTGTGAATATTTGCTTAAATCAAACATTCCAGCACTGAACATAAATAGTAACCAGTGCAAATATTTTGTATACTTAATTAAATACAGTAATTTTACCTTCTTCACCTTTATTAATTTACGAAAAATCCATTGGTTATGCTAGATGTACGTTTCGGGTACTATGTATCTATTATCAATACCTAACAATTTGTCTATGCTAGATGTACCTTTTGTGTACTATGTGTGTATAGTTCGGGTACTATGTTATGTTATGTTATGGGGTCGGTGGGTCGTATGGCCTCTGGGCCTTTCAAAGTTACCTCGACCTAAAAGATCTTTTGTAACTATCCCTGACCTACTTGAGTCCCTCAATGTCTAGACTTCTTATGAAGTCTACTATAACTTGAGGGTTAATGTGTACCAATTCCTCGGTGTTTAAAGTGGCCGATGACAGGTAGTTCCCTCTTTGAAGGGACAAGGCAGGGCATTCACAAAGTAGGTGCTCTGCTGTTTCTTGTGCCTCGTTGCAGAACCTGCAGTTGGCATCAGTTGTCTGACCCATCTTGGTGAGGTGGTACTTCAGAGGACAGTGTCCAGTGTCGGGTACTATGTATCCATTATCAACCAGAGCTGGGATGAATCCTCGTAAAAAGGATTCGAATCATGAATCCGAATCATCTAATATCATTCGATTCACGAATACTCGAATAAAGGATTCGTAAGATTCGTAATATGATTCGAATCAAAGATTCGAATCCTGTTTATTTGAATCACGAATACAAATCCTTTAAGAATAAATTTGATTTTAATATTTAATTGCAACTATTAATATATAAATATCGTTACCAGTTGTTTTTAAAAAATATTCAAAACCTAATTATTTATTATTAACACTGAACATCGTTGATAACAGACTAAATATCTGATTCCCTGTTACTCTGATTAAAGATTAATTTGTGTGTTTTGAACTTCACTTCAAATCAGTGTTTTGTACGCGTGGCGCATGAAGTAAAATTTCGAGTTTAGAAAAGCCCCGTGAAAATTTGCTGCGCGACCCGAGACAAATTTTCGGGCTTTTCTAAACTCGAAATTTTACTTCATGCTTAGCCTGGGAGTGGAAACACCCGTTCAAAACTTCAAATTGAACTCTATTATAAAATCGACGAATGCCTGAAAATTACGCTAATAAAAAAATCACTGAATATCCTTAAAACCGGGAAAGTCAAAGAAAAGTCATGGAATAATTATATTAAAATTGACCAAAATACTAACAAAAAAGCCATATGATGTTATTAAATTTGCCAAAATCAGCAGGCAAATTACAAAACACGTAAAAATTTATAAAATTAACTTATATATTGACAAAAACAATGAAAACAATTTAACAAAATGGGGGTTTCCCACAGAAGAAAGTTAAATTAAAAGGTTAGGGAAGGAAATCTTGAATCAGGGAAATGCCGGAAAAATTTAACATTTCAGATTGTGGCTACCATGTCAGTTTTACTTCAAATATTACACAAAATTTATCTAACTAGATTAGTTTCTTTAACAACATTTTCAGTTATTTAATGTTCTTATCAAAGCATTCAGTTTGGAGTTTCGAACGAGCGTTTCCACTCCCAGACTAAGCATGAAGTAAAATTTCGAGTTTAGAAAAGCCCCGTGAAAATTTGTCGAGGGTCGCGCAGCGACCCGAGACAAATTTTCTGGGCTTTTCTAAACTCGAAATTTTACTTCATGCGCCACGCGTATAAAACAGTGATTTATCGAGAAATTTAAAAACACACAAACGACATTTTTCAAGTTAATCCTCACAATCAATTCGAATTATTTTTGACGATTCAAAACCTTTTGTAAGTATTCGAATCCTTTTATAAATATTCGAATCCTTTTATAAGGATTTGAATCACCCACATTTGGATTCTAATACGAATCCTCTTAAAAAACTGTAACGAATCCGGATAACGAATCCAGTTAAACTAAAGTATTCGAATGCCTCTTCTGAATCCTCTAAAAGGATTCGAATCCTGAATGATTCGAATCCCACCCAGCTCTGTTATCAACACATAACTCATACATGGCATTATTATTTTTAGTATACATATCCCGGTGATTACAGTGTTTAGTCAATTTTCTGTTTTTATGAAAGTGTTTAAGTGCTCTAAGGAGTGTATGCAGTCCTTGGTTAAGCATGAAGTAAAATTTCGAGTTTAAAAAAGCCTTATAATTTGGTTTGGTCGCTGTAATTTTCGTGCGTTCGTTGATTTTATAAACACGTTTAATTTTAAGCTTCTAACGAGTGTTTCCACTCCCAGACTAAGCATGAAGTAAAATTTCGAGTTTATCAATAAACCGGTTATGATTCACATATTTAATGACTAACTGGTAATTGATAAAGTATATACATTTTCAATGCTGGTGCAAATATTTAGAAGCAGTAAAATATTGATAAATAATTTCACTGCTTTCTGAGGATTGGACTAAAAAGCTAGGATTTTTCTTAAACCTATATTTAATTTAAACTTATCACTAATTATTAATGATTTCGATAGCTAACGCCATCTAATGCTTCATATTGGCATCGTCAGTGACACAATTTTGATATTTGTTTTCTGGTTTCACAAACAGAGTTCTGCTCGCTCGTGGACGAAACAGTGACCTGTATATGCACTTTGTGCATTCGTGTCACTGACGATGCCACTATGAAGCATTAGATGGCGTTAGCTATCGAAATCATTAATAGTTTTCACATATTGGCTTGAAATAGTCAGAAATGTTCAGTATTCCTCAGCACTGGGTCTGGACCACACTGAAGAGGACCTTGAAGTCCGAAACGCGTCTGTGGGTACCTGGTGCCGGAATACTGAACACAAATAGATATTTGTTATCACTAATTACTTTTATTAAACACTTGTGTAAATAATACCCTTAGTTAAGATTTCACTATTTATACTTCTAATAAGGCAAACTGTATTTAAAATGTATATTAACAGGAATAAGTTTGTAAATTGACGAGGAAGAAAATTGAATGTTACACAAAAGCCCATCATCGTACTTTAAATAACGCATGAAATCGCATTCAATATGCGATAGAAATCGCCGAAGGGCACAACAAAAGCGAACACAAAGACCCTTGACTTTTGTAATTTCACCTGCGCTATATATTTTTGTTGTGAATCTGGAAACGTCGAACCGCCTTTTATAATCATTTTTTTCTTTCTTTCTGCGCAATAAAA
The DNA here is from genome assembly GCA_932526585.2 of Philonthus cognatus. Taxonomy (NCBI): domain Eukaryota; kingdom Metazoa; phylum Arthropoda; class Insecta; order Coleoptera; family Staphylinidae; genus Philonthus; species Philonthus cognatus. Next base: position 80,078,629 of record OW052245.1, on the reverse strand, counting down.
AAGTATTCAATTTCTTTTATTTACAAGCCTTTGCCGCATGGAGAAATTGGTCTTTCTCGCATCGCAATGCATTTAATATATTTCAAGTTTGTAATATTGTGATGTAAAAAACACTTTTATTCCTTACTTCACTTTTATTTTTGTTCGTTAGATGTATATTTCGAGTGCAAAGCACACATTATCAATAACTAATTAGTTATTGATAATGAGTGCTTTGCACTCGAAATGTACATCTAACGAATAAAAATAAAAGTGAAGTAAGGAATAAAAGTGTTTTTTATTGTGATTAAATACTCCACATAACTCAATAAAACAATTTGTGATGTAAAGATAAATAATAATATATTTCAAGTTTTCAATAATAATATATCAATAATAATATATTTCAAGTTTGTAAAATTGTGATGTAAAGATAAATATTAATAGATAAATATTAATATATTTCAAGTTTGTAAAATTGTGATGTAAAGATAAATCATAAACAATTTCTATTTTGGGCAGGTGGTGGCCGAGCGATAACGTCGCCGGGCTGTATCGCTCGGCGAGCCACAATTCGGGTTCGATTCCCGCGCACGGCGAGACTTTATTTAAAAATAATTTCTCGTCGTGACCCTGGGTGTGGTATGAATGTGAGTGTTTGTCCGTATGACATAATAGCATACTACAAATTGTAATCGTAACAATTAATACAAATATACAAATAAATGATGTTGGCTAATGGGCAAGTTCCCAAGGCCAGGCAAAAGCCAAACCAAATTAAAAAAAAAAAATTCTATTTTTGCATTTTATATTTTTTATTCAATTTTGTTAATTTAAATCGACATTATTAACTCCATAACAACCGTAATAAACAAGGTTTTATTCACTAGTGAACTAACATTTTTTTAGGTCACTAGTGAGTTAAAAAATTTATTTAAAAATAAATGTAAAGTACATTTTCTTTACAATTTCGTCAAAATTGAATAAAAACATATATACGCCACGTGAATGAAACACCTTTATTCACTCAAAGAAATGATTTCCGCGCGCGGAGGCGCTCGTGAAATCAAAAATCTTTTCGTGAATAAAATCGGGTTTAATTCACTTGATGTATAATATTTATTGACTGATTTATAGAAGTTTGATTTCCCACATCTATAAATTTAATTTATATAAATTTAGTTTTACAATGAATGTATGCGTGCGTGCGTTTTTAACAGAATATTTCATTTATACATTCCGCGGATTTTAAAATTGAATATTCTAGTTTATAACATAATAGTAACGCGCGGACTGCGGTATTCTGTTTTAGAGTTGAGAATAAAAGCGGCTTATTTTCATCAACAATAATAAAAGGAAAAAAATAGTTGTAATGTTGGTTTTCAAATATGTTCGCAACTTTATATACACACGTGTCGGGTAACTGAGAATATAAAATATCAACAATTCTGAATCAAAAAAATTTGCTATAATGTTGATTTTCAAATATTATCGCAATTTTATATGCATAGGTGTCGAGTAACTGAGGATACAAAATATGGAACTAAACAATAGTTGTATTTTAACTTAATTTGAATATATGGTTCCTTGAAAAAAGTAGCCCTAGTATCGAGTAAATTGAAAACCTACAGAGAGTTTTATGTAACACCGAACATTTTCATAACGAGAATTTTTCTTTTTAGTATCCATATGCATACGTTGTACATTTTCCGACGCTCGGTTTATTAAAAGAATTTAATTTGAAGCTTTAAGCGAGTGTTTTCCACTCCCAGGTTGAGCATGAAGTAAAATTTCGAGTTTAGAAAAGCCTGAAAATTTGGTTTGGTCGCGTAGCGCGAAGCGCGGAGCGGCCAAACCAAATTTTCAGGCTTTTCTAAACTCGAAATTTTACTTCATGCGCCACCGGTACAAAACACTGATTCAATGTAAAGTTTAGCGGTGTGTTTTAAACTTCGTAATATGTCAGTGTTTTGTACCGGTGGCGCATGAAGTAAAATTTCGAGTTTAGAAAAGCCTGAAAATTTGGTTTGGTCGCTCCGCGCTTCGCGCTACGCAACCGAACCAAATTTTCAGGCTTTTCTAAACTCGAAATTTTACTTCATGCTTAGTCTGGGAGTGGAACACACTCATTTTAGGTTTCAAATTGAACTCTTAAATAAAAACAACGATTATCTAAAAATTGACGGCATATAATTGGGACATGTATACTTGAAAAAAAACCCTGTATTTACAAGTCGAGGCATTAATTGCGATTGATTGGTTACAATTTGTAATGGTCATATAGGCAACCCAATTTGCACATAACCTAAAAAATTAAAGGTGTCAAATCGTGCTTTGGTTTGATAAATAGAATATACGAAAATGAACATTGATAATGTTCGGTGTTACATAAAACTCTCTGTATATTATATCAATAAATAGTTTCAATAAATGATTGATGAGAAACTATTATAAAGGGATTCTTTTGTTTTACGTATGCATGTCCTAATGTATACACTTTAATATTTGTGCATTCGTTGATTTTATAGAAACGTTTAATTTTAAGCTTCTAACGAGTGTTTCCACTCCCAGACTAAGCATGAAGTAAAATTTCGAGTTTAGAAAAGCCTTAAAATTTGGTTTGGTCGCTCCGCTATAAGAAATGGGAATAATTTATAACCGGGAGGTATTATTGTTCTATCCTTTCTTATTTATTAATTATTAATAACTTATAAATAGTATTAAGATATCTTAATATACTTATATATAATAATAAATCTATATTATATATATATATATATATATATATGATTTCGATACATATATATATATATATATATATATATATACCGGGTGTGGCACTTAAGACGCCTCGGACCATAGCTCCTTTACGATAAAAGCTATCGAAAAAAATCTAAGAGCAAAGTGGTGCATAATTACCGTCGCTATGTTTCAAAAATATTTCTAATCATCAGTGGCGTGCCGTACTCCAGTGGCGTACCAAACTTATGTTTTTTTAAATGGGTTGCCCTATTTTTTATTGCAGATTTGGAAAGTGTTACATTCTCCAAGAATAAATATCATGTCAACCATTTCCTCTTGAGTTCGGAACATTTTTAGAACGTTTATCAAAAATGACTTATGGCTGCTACTGGCGTCTAATAATTTACTTTGACAATTACCAATCTTTTGTTTTCTCATGGCACTCTTGGGAACGGAAAACGTTTCCCGACATTTGCGATGAAATTCCTTTTTTCTCCGAAATTTTGTTATGCAATGTGTAATTTTTTTTGTACCAATGAAAAATTTAGAGTTTTGGCTGTACAACGCCGTAATTATTTTAGGGGGGTGCCATTTGAAATTTTCGAAAAAAATGACAACATGCGAAGTTCAATCAAAAATTATTTTTTTTACCATAAATTACCCGAAGAAAAAATTATGTGAAGGTCTTAACCTGTACCTCAATTCAAAATTTAGGCGCCGGCGTCAATTAGTTTCTCTACAAAACAATCTCAAAAATGGGGCGCAATTTTGAAAGAAGGGGTTATAACAGCGAAACCGCTAAAGTGAAGGGTATAACATGTTAGATAAAAAAATAAGTACTCTACTCTACTCTAGTTTATAAATAAGATATTTTTTTTTTTTACCGAGGGGAAATGCCTAACGCACCGTCAGAGAGATGTTCGTCAGCTCTCTGGTGTGTGGGATTTGCACCCACTAAAACCCCTCCTTCTCAGACGATAATGAATTTTTCCACCCTGGAACTATCTTATCGACATTACTTCAGGGTGGTCGTCCCGTGACTAGCGACTTATTTTTATTTCCGTCATTTCTTCATTCTTTTTTTTTCTTTTTTTTCTTCCTCTTTTTTTCTTTTTTTTTATATACTGTATATATATATATATATATTTTTTATCATTGCTCATCCGTTTTTGTGCGCATGATGTATACAATAAACGCGTTTATTGCGTTCCATGCTTCTATGGAACTCAGCATTTTTTCAATAATATTATGTTGTTCTAGGTGGCCAACTATTTCGTAAAGACGAAGTCGTTCTTCGTCCCATCGTTTGCATTCAAACACGGTGTGCCTGGGGTCATCTTCCGTGGCATCAGAGTATGCGCATGCCGCAGTTCCCACTTTTTTAATTTTGAGCAGGTAAGTATTGAAACAACCGTGGCCTGATAAAAATTGTGTGAGATAGAAGTTTACTTCCCCGTGTTTCCTATTTCTCCATATCTCAATGTTCGGTATCAGACTGTAGGTCCATCTACCCCTTTCCTCGTTTTCCCATCTCTCTTGCCACGTTTGTTTGCTTTTGTTTTCCGCTTCTTCTTTTGCATTTTTGGTACCCATACTGTCTTTTTTAACGTATTTATTCTTTTTTTCTAGGGCTAGGATGTCTACGGGTGTTACTGCTGCTATCACAAAGACCGCTGGTTCGGAGACCGTCCTGTAGGCGCTGGCGATGCGAAGTGCTCCTCTTCGTTGGATGGAGGTAAGTTTCCTTTTTAAATTTGCAGATATTCTGTCTGCCCAAACTTCGCTGCCATATAGTAGGATGGAGTTCACTATTGCCATTTGCAGCTTTCTGGTATGTGGGGTCGGCCCGCGTAGGTTTGACATTAGTCTACTTAGCGCGCATACCACCTTAGACGCTTTTTTACACAAGTTTTCAATGTGTACCCTGAAATTTAATTTATTGTCTACTTGTACCCCCAGATATCTAATTGATGACGCTGCAGGAATAATATCGGCGCCCACTGTGAAGTCTATGTCGACTGCGATTTGTCGCCTGGTAAGTAGTATCATCTCCGTTTTATGCGTCGCAAGCGTCAGGCCGTTTTCAAACATCCATTTCATGACCCTGCGCATCACCTGATTAAGTTTATATTGGATGTCTTTAGTAGTGCAGGCGGTAATTACCGCTGCAATATCATCTGCATAGCCAATTAGGTAGGTACCGGTTGGTAAGTCCAGGTCGAAGATGATAATGGAAGTATATATATTAATAATAAAATAAAGTAATTATTGAGGAGATTCCTGCTGGAATTTTAAAGATTTAGGTTGGTTCGTTTGAAAAATCGTCTAAGTCCCGTTTTTTTTTTTTTTGATATTAGTTTAATATTTGTTAAGGGTAAAATAAGAAATTTAATAATTTTGGTTATTTTCTTTGATGATTTACAAATATTATAGTAATAGAGGTATTTACATTAAATAACTAAACAATGTAGCTACTGAGTAGATTCCTGTGAAGAATTTTAATGATTTACATGACTCGTTTTAAAAATCGTTAAAATCTTATTTTTTGAAATTAGTTTGAAATTTATAAAAGGTAAACAAGAAGTTTGAGAATTTTAATTTCTTCTAGTATGGAGGTTTGTTTTAAAGGGTTGGTTTCAAAATCAATATAGTTAATAAAATAAATGTATTTTGTATTGTATATTTAAGGTAAATTTGTAAAAAATAGGTACAGTCGTGTAAGAATAAGATAGTTAAGAGTTAATTAAATGGAGCATTAATAAAAATTAGTTAAGCTCGTTGATTTTTAAACCTTAGAATATAGTTAATTTGATTTAATTAAAATTTCTAAACCATAAAAGAATTGAAAAATTTACCTATATAAGCTTGTTTACCATTTAATACAAAAATGTTTGAGCCGAAAGTGGAAATGTCAAACCCACTTTTTCCGGGATAATAATAATTAAATTTAAATACAGTATTTATATAAGTATTCTTAATAATTCTACTATATATATATAGTAGCTCCGCTTTGCTTAGCCTGGGAGTGGAAAACGCCCGTTCAAAACTTCAAATTGAACTCTATTATAAAATCGACGAATGCCTGAAAATTTCGCAAATAAATAATTCACTAAATATCATTAAAACCAGGAAGGTCAGAGAAAAGTCATGGAATTATATTCAAATTGACCAAAGCACTAACAAAAAAGCCATATGCAATACAGAAAGATGCCTTAAAAATGTTAGGTTTTATTCGGCGTATCAGTGAGCCTTTTCGGGCCATTTATACAATAAATAAATTGTATCAAACATATGTGCGTCCAAAATTGGAATATTGTGCGTGTGTTTGGGCATCAAATTACAATGTGCATATGCAAACATTTGAGCGAGTGCAAAAAATGTTTGTTAAATATTTGTATTTTAAAAAACATTCGGTTTACCCCGACACTGCTGTATCTTATAGTGATCTGTTGTCAATGTTTGACTTACAAGAATTGGGCTCAAGGCGCAAAATCTTACTTCTAAAATGTCTACATCAGATCATTCATAACGATATAGATGATCCCAATTTATTGGCACTAATAAATATATATGTTCCTCGAGCGTCTAGTAGAAATTGTACAACATTTATACGTAACCATAGCTACACTAATTTATATTATTATTCTCCAATTAATTTCATGAAACTGTTACATCTTGATGTTTAACAATATGCAGATATATTTATGCTTAGTCCAAAAGAATTTATAAAATGTATCAAAAATATTGTAACGGGTTAAAATTGGTGTGCGTACTTAAGTTTCGGTTAGTGTTTTAATTCAGTAATTGATTTTTTGCTTACCAAGTATTTTTTATTAGGAATGTGTTATTTATTTCTATTTTTGAATGTTGTACTTATTTAGCGTGGTTCAAGTTGAGGTTGAAATAATTCTGCAGAATAGTATACGATATTTTTCCTCAATTGACACGTTTACCTTTCAATAATTTATTTACTTTAAAGCATTGTTTTGCCAATAGATTTTCCTTGAGAGAGATATTTATGTTACACATTATTTGAGGATTAAATTCGTTTGTTAAAGGGAACTTCCATTTGTTTTATTTTAAATCTAGGGTTCGAGTTTACCGTGGACACCCTACTTGTTACTTGTTTTTTTAAACTCGTGGCGCTCTTTATTTTTTTCCCACCCCTTTCTTCACTGAAGCATAGTTGGTGTCGGGTGACAAGCAGAGGTTGTCAAGGATAGAAAAGGGAGTGACCGGGACAAACGGAGGACCAAAAGGGTGTGTAGGCCATAAAAAAAAAGAAAAAAAAGTGCGTCGCAATATATTATAATACGTCTCCTTAATTTTATGTATGTTTGTGTATGTATGTAAGAATTGTTTTTTTTGTTTGTTTAAATTTATACTTAGTCTAAGTAGTCTTATATATTTTCCCTGTAAATGGATGTTAATTTCTGTTGGGAAATAAAAAATTATATTATTATTATTATTATTATTATGAAATTTGTCAAAATCAGCAGGCAAATTACAAAACACGTAAATATTTATAAAATTAACTTAAATATTGACAAAAACAGTGAAAACAATCTAACAAAATGGGGATTTCCCATAGAAGAAAGTTGTATTAAAAGGCCAGGGAAAAATATCTTTAATCGGGGAAATGTCGGAAAAATTTAACATTTCAGATTGTGGCTACCATGTCAGTTTTACTTCAAATAATATTAAAAAAAAATGTTGAAAACTAGATTATTTTCTTAAAAAACATTTTCAGTCATTTAATGTTCTTATAAAAGCATTTAGTTTGAAGTTTGAAACGAGCGTTTCTACTCCCAGACTAAGCATGAAGTAAAATTTCGAGTTTAGAAAAGCCCCGTGAAAATTTGTCGAGGGTCGCGCAGCGACCCGAGACAAATTTTCGGGCTTTTCTAAACTCGAAATTTTACTTCATGCGCCACGCGTACAAAACACTGATTTGTAATGAAGTTCAGAAACACAGACATACATCTTTAATCAGAGTAACAGGGAGTCAGATATTTAGTGTGTTATCAACGATGTTCAGTGTTATTAATAAATAATTAGGTTTGAAAAAAAGCGACCCGAGACAAATTTTCCGGGCTTTTCTAAACTCGAAATTTTACTTCATGCGCCACGCGTATGAAAACAATGATTTAACGAGAAATTTAAAAACACACAAAAGAGATTTTGCATGTTAATCTTCACAAATAATTCGAGTTATTTTTGATGATTCAAATTGTTTTGTAAGTATTCGAATCCTTTTATAAAAATTCAAATTCTTTTGTAAATATTTGAATCCTTTTATAAATATTCGAATCCTTTTATTAGGATTCGAATCACCCACATTTGGATTCGAATACGAATCCTCTTAAAAAAATGCAACGAATCCGGATCACGAATCCAGTTGAACTAAAGTATTCGAATGCCTCTTTTGAATCCTCTAAAAGGATTTGAACCCAGGATTCGAATCCTGAATGATTGGAATCCTGCCCAGCTCTGGTAATTGGGATATGTAAACTTAAAAGAAAAACTCTCTGTATTTCCACAAACTTTTAATTTGTGAACACACTTGTTACTAGTATTAGAAAATCAATACGAGTAAAATTAAATTACCTTAAGAAAAAAAAATATTTTCACGAATAGTCAGTTTGTGAATATTTAATATTAAAATTACTTAGTATTATTGTTTTTATTATAAGTTACAAAAATTATTACAACGGAAAAGTTGATGGAAATATTTTTTTCTTAAGGTAATTAATTACTCGTATTGTTTCTAATACGATTAATTAGAAACAATACGAGTAATTAATTACCTTAAGAAAAAAATATTTCTATCAACTTTTCCGTTGTAATAATTTTTGTAACTTATAATAAAAACAATAATACTAATTAATTTTCTCAAGAAATAAAATATTTCTAGCAATTTTTAATTGGTGGCCTCTTTTTACTAGTAAATATTAGAAACAATACGAGTTAATAATTTACTCATGAAAGCACAGTACAGTTTATAGAGGCCGGGAGTATTTTTTTATTTTACTAAAATACTGTTAAAAACAACCGGTAATATTTAGAGAGTATTTTATTCGTTTTGTAGAGCCAATTTAACCAATTTGGTGCCAGTTTTTAAAGAATCTTCAAACGCTAATTATTAATTATTAACTCTGGAAAACGAATGATTTCCACTCCCAGACTAAGCATGAAGTAAAACTTCGAGTTTAGAAAAGCCTGAAAATTTGGTTTGGTCGCTCCGCGAAGCGGAGCGGCCAAACCAAATTTTCAGGCTTTTCTAAACTCGAAATTTTACTTCATGCGCCACGCGTATAAAACATTGAAATATTGTGAAGTTCACAATACGCTAATAAAGTAGTATGCTAAAGGTATATTTAGAACTTCATTTAAAACCAGTGTTTAATACGCGTGGCGCATGAAGTAAAATTTCGAGTTTAGAAAAGTCTGAAAATTTGGTTTGGTCGCTCCGCGCTTCGCGCTACGCGACCAAACCAAATTTTCAGGCTTTTCTAAACTCGAAATTTTACTTCATGCTTAGTCTGGGAGTTCAATCACTCGTTAGAAGCTTTAAATTGAACTCTTTTCAAAAACAACGAATATCGGAAAATTTACAGCGTATGCATACGTATGTATACCTAAAAGAAAAAATACCAGTTTGTATTTTCTTGGGGTAATTAATTACTTGAATTGTTTCAAATACAAGTAACAATTTTCAAAAATGAAAAATTGCTGGAAATATGTTTTTCTTGACGAAATGAATTATTCATTTAATTTTAAAATCATATTTCCACCAACTTATCATTTGTGAGCATTTCGCAACACATTCCGCATTTAATGTGTGTCAATTTGACAAAATGCATGTCTCATTCCTTCTTTAATGATCGCCATAAAATGCAATGCGCCAATCTCGCGAGAATTCGCTGTCGAATACTTTCATGCCAGTGCATGGTTCCCTCGGCATTAGGGATTGTAATGCCGATAAACCGATTCACTGGTAAATTTTAAGGAATAAATACTCTTTAAAATTTACTAGTGATTTAGCGGCTTAGCTACCGGTGTTTCGCTAAATTAAATAACGCATCTTATGTGATCGGTATATACGAGGGCAATCCACAAAGTGACAGACGTTTTGAAATAAAAAATAAACAAAGTGAAAAATCTAATTTTTATTATATTCATTTTGAAGGTAAACTCTTGGGCTATTTCTCGACGTAACCGCCATATAAATTAAGGCATTTATCATATCGTTTTACAAGATTTTCAATGCCCTCTTTGTAGAAATCCGCCGCCTGCGAGTTCAACCACTGGTTTACACCAGCATGGAGTTGAGCGTCAGTGTCAAAGCGTTGCGTACCGAGCCACGTCTTCATCTTTGGGAACAGATGGTAATCGCTCGGGGCCAAATCCGGGCTGTATGGCGGATGACTGAAAATTTCCCATCCAAAATCATGCAAGAGCTTTTAAGTACGATTGGCTGTGTGTGGACGAGCGTTGTCATGGAGAAACAACATTTTCTCGTTAAGTTTTCCCCGACGCTTGTTTTCTATAGCGCGTCTTAATTTTCGGAGTGTTTCTCAATACCTCTCTGAATTTATTGTTTGACCACGTTCAAGAAAATCAACCAAAATCACTCCCTGAGTATTCCAAAACACAGTAGCCATGATTTTTCTTGCTGACAGCGTCTGCAGACACTTCCTCGGTTTCTGGGGCGAATGCGTCTGACCCCATTGCATCGACTGTCGTTTTGTTTCGTAGGTAACGTACTGTACCCAAGTCTCGTCACCAGTTACGATACGATCGAAAACATGGTTTCCAATTGCGGGCAGGTGGTGGCCGAGCGGTAACGTCGCCGGGCTGTATTGCTCGGCGAGCCACGATTCGGGTTCGATTCCCGTGCACGGCGAGATTTTATTTAAAAATAATTTCTCGTCGTGGCCCTGGGTGTGGTGCGAATGTGTTGTGACGTCCAAATATCTGTTAAATATATATACTAGTATAAGTTACAAACTGAAAGATAGTTAAAAAACATTGATGTTGGCTAATAGTTATATAACTAAGGCCAGGCAAAAAGCCAAACCCTAATAATAAAAAAAAAAAGAAAATGGTTTCCAATTTTGTCGTACTCTTCCAGAAATGTCAGTGCTGCAGCAAGTCTTTTGGTTTTGTGGTCTTCCGTTAGGATTTTCGGAATCCACCTGGCACAAAATTTGTGGTATCCAAGTTTACCAACTACGATTTCTTGAACTAAACTCCGTGAAATTTGGGAAAAATGTTCCGAGAGTTCCGTAATCGTGAATCGTCAATTTTCACTGATTTTTTCATTAATTTTTACCAGCAATTCATCACTCACAAGACTAGGCCTACCACTGCGATCCTCATCGTGAAAATTGGTTCGGCTATTTTTAATATCAATGCACGCACCACTGCCTCACTCGGCTTTCACTCATTATTCCATTGCCGTACACATCGCAAATCTGGCGATAAATTTCAATAGGTTTGTAATTTTTCGCCAACAAAAACCTTATCACACCACGCACTTCACAACTGGCGGGATTTTCAATTGCACCGCTCATTTTAAAACGCCACTATATAAAAAGTACAATATGCACGAGTCTCTAGTCACTACGGCTGGTTGCGTACTAGTTGTAGAAAAATTCTGTATCCAAGATGGTGGCGCCAGTGCCTCCAACTGCCGCGCTCGGCAAAAACGTCTGCCACTATCTGAATTGCCCTCGTAATATGCGTTTTTTGCGCTTCGTTGACCCAATTTAATACGATACTTTTGTGTGTGAAAACAAAAATTGATGTGAGAATGGCTCAAAGTCAAAACTAGTTGGAATAAAAAACCAAAATATTAGTGATATTTAACGAAATGTTTTCTTTTTCAAACCACAACGAAACTAATAACGTCACGGTATAAGGGTAATATGTTGACTATACACTCAATAATCCGATATTGATTATAGAATTCGCACCACAAAATATAAACTCGTTCAGTTATTTAAAAATATATTTTTATAGACGCCTAGTATTTTTGTTTTTGTTAGATAAATTATGTATCTGCACTAAATAAAAAGTTGTTGGGTGTGGAATCCGCCTTGTGAAACAATTAAAATTTAGTAAAAATGAACAAAAAAACTGTAACGTCGGTGCTATTTCCAGTCCATCGGGGTTTGTTCGTCGAACACCCTCTTCAAATATTTACCGACCCTCGTCAGCGGGATACACCCTCCGTTCCCTAACAAACAAGGGGAAAAATCGAATTAGGCATCATTTGAACCAATTCCGCATCCCTTGGAAGAGCCCTATTAAATATTCACCAATATAAACCGACGAGAATTTATTATTCAAAGATCCTTAGAATTTGCAATTAATACAGTCTTTGCTTTTGGTTTTCCGCTTTTGTCTATTGTATTTCACTATTTCTTAAAACTATTTCCTATCTTATTAGTTTAATAGTTTTCTAGTTTCTAGTTTTGGAGAAATAGTGAAATCTAATTGACAAAAGAGGCAAATCAAAAGAAAAAGACTGTAAATTTTCCTTTTGCTAGTGTATTTTATAAAGAAATATATGTGTTGAAAATAAAGTTATATCAAATGCTCAATATACAAATACGGAATTCAAATTGAATTTTTCTTTTAAATATACATATCTCGATAATAAAAGCATTTGGTTAATTTGCAGAATTTGGCTGTGTTTATAAAAATTAATTGTATCGAGTGTTTCTAGTCCATGAGTAAGCATGAAGTCAAATTTCGAGTTTAGAAAAGCCTGACAATTTGGTATATTGGTATATATATTGGTGATTCATCATATGAATTGTGAAGCATTCGTTGTTTTTTAAAAGGGTTCAATTTAAAGCTTTAAACGAGTGTTTTCCACTCCCAGATTAAGCATGAAGTAAAATTTCGAGTTTAGAAAAGCCTGAAAATTTGGTTTGGTCGCGTAGCGCGTAGCGCTACGCGGCCAAACCAAATTTTCAGGCTTTTCTAAAATCGAAATTTTACTTCATGCGCCACGCGTATAAAACACTGAAATGGTGTATAATTTTAGATACACTCCTAAATCAGAATTAAAAATATACTGCTTAAGCAGGATTACAAATTTACTGCTAAATATGAATATTTTGAATTGCACAATATGTCAGTGTTTTATACGCCTGGCGCATGAAGTAAAATTTCGAGTTTAGAAAAGTCTGGAAATTTGGTATATCGGTATATATACATATATTGGTGATTCATCATATGAATTTTTAACAGGGTTTAATTTAAAGTTTTAAACGAGTGTTTTCCACTCCCAGGTTAAGCATGAAGTAAAATTTTGAGGCTTTTCTAAACTCGAAATTTTACTTCATGCGCCACGCGTATAAAACACAGAAATAGTGTAATATTTTAAATACACTCCTAAATCAGCATTAAAAATATATTGCTTAAGCAGAATTAAAAATTTACTGTAAAATAAGAATATTTTGAATTGCACAATATTTCAGCGTTTTATACGCCTGGCGCCTGAAGTAAAATTTCGAGTTTAGAAAAGCCTGAAAATTTGGTTTGGCCGCTCCGCGCTTCGCGCTACGCGACCAAACCAAATTTTCAGGCTTTTCTAAACTCGAAATTTTACTTCATGCTTAACCTGGGAGTGGAAAACACTCGTTTAAAGCTTAAATTGAACTCTTTTGAAAAATAACGAATGCTTCTAAACTCATATGCTGAATCAGGATATCTATATTTGAAATACAAATTCCCAGTATGTTTATGTTTGTAGCATCACCAATAAAATATTTGGTTTGACCATACCAAATTATCAGGCTTTTCTAAACTCGAAATTTTACTTCATGCTTAATCTGGGAGTGGAAAAACTCATTTAATGCTTCAAATTGAACTTTTTTAAAAAATAACTAATGCTTCAAAATTCATATGCTGAATGTAGCATCACCAATAAAAATGTTCACGACCCACCACTGGATTACACCGTTATTATTTAGAGTCACACAAATAATATTTATTATCAATATAATTTTTTTTTACCTTAAATGAATTGTATTGTTTCGAATAACGTCTATACTTAATGAACCGTAACAAATAAAATCAATTAAGTCGAGGGCGTTTCAATTGAATCCCTCCAGCTCGCAACTCAGTTTCCTTTTTATTATTTTATTGTTTTCCCTTTTTTAGAGTATTATTTTCGAAAAGAAAACAATAAAGCCCGTGTGAGGGTATACAAAAATCGTGATGCTCAAGAGAGTGTAAACGTGGGTGTATTGTTAGTCGACTTGAATTAATTTTGTTTCCAGTCTATTTCCCCCAAGCGTCAATCACAAGTATAAATGGTCACACAAAATATAGGAGTAAAATTAGAAAGACGAATTAAATAATAGTTGTAATATAGTATTGTCAATAAAAAAAAACCTCTAGAGTGCCATGATTTTAATTATTTCTAAATTTAAGTTGGCTACACGCCTTAGGAATTGACATATAAAACGACAAACATGATAATTATAATATAAAATTTCAGAAAAAAACCTCTAGAGTGCCATGGAAAATATTGTAAGTTGGCAATACAATATTTTCCATGGCACTCTGAAGGCTTTTTTTAATGAACATAGGATATTAAATGATCATACAACCATATTTTCAGGATTTTCTAAACTCAAAATCTGACTGATTTCGAGTGAAGTACAAAATATACTGCTAAAGCAGTATGCTTTGTACCGTGCGATCGTTTGAATTATGATTTAAAGTAGGCGGCATTTTCTATGTGCAGTTGCCCAGAATGCTAATTGAATGATGGAATAAATTTGAGGTTATGGTAAACTGCGTTAACAGTCAGTAGTGTCAATCTAATTTAAAATTCAAAGTCCACTCTAAATCATAATTTAAATGATCGCATGGTATATTTCGAACTCCACAATATTTTTAAATTGAACGCTTTTCAATCTAGATATGTGCTATAAACTTAAAAGAAAAAATTCTTGTATATCTAGTCAATTTTATTTAACAGTCGCTTGATTTTTACAATTTTTCGAACAAAATACTCGCCTAAATTTATGGATTTTTTACCAAATGATTTTTATCAATATTTTCAATCCTCAAATTTATAAAAAAAAAAATGAAATAACTAGAAAACGGTTCAACTGAGACCCAATGTTGTGTGAATATACTCATGTTAATTTTTAACGAGCAATCCAAAAATGTAAAAATATATAGGGTGTTCTATTTAAAATAAGGAAGTTGGTGTTTACTTCCGGTATAACCGCAAGGCCGCCATATTTAGCAATAATTTTAGGTTATGAAAAACTTGATTCTGAACAACTTTTATTTGAAACGCTTTTTGCTATTTTCAACGATACGCCCACTATAAACCGATTTCCGCTTAGTAACTCACCCTGTATAGAGGATATGTATACAGATTAAAAACGTTCGAAGATAAGCTTCACTTGAGCACAATTGTGTTAAGCTTGTATTAGACGATACGAAAATACAAGGTGCGGCAGGTAAACTTGCTAATTTGAATTGGGCGCCAATGAGCGAGACGTGGTCAGAAAGGGATAGGAAGGGTCTCATTCGATAGAGGGGGTTTTGAAGTTTTCTTACCGCCCAAGCCAGTTGTCGTCATGCGTTGGACAAGGGAGAAGCGTGCGTTTGTCGTCGAGGCCTATTTTTCCAATGGCCGTTCGGTGGTTGCCACCCAACGTGCCTTCCGAACTTGGTTCAATATTCATCTCACGGGTCCCGTTCTTGGCCGGCAATCAATCGTTTCGTGGGTGGACGTATTCAGGGAAAGTGGCAGTGTGGTAAAAAAAGAGCTTGGAGGCCAACGGACTTACTTTTTCGAGGAAGAAGAACACACTGTTACTGTGAATGCAGTTCGCTACAAAGAAATTATTTAGGCATTTTTTCTCCCTAAACTTGAAGAAATGGAACTTGGGGACGTATGGTTCCAGCAGGAGTCACGGCACATACAGCGAGAACTTAAATGGAACTTTTGAGGGAATACTTCCTCGAGCGCCTAATCTCCTTGAGGGGTGACGTACTAGCGCCGGCGCGCTCCTTCGATTTGGCTCCCTGTGACTTCTTTTTATGGGGATATCTCAAATCTATTGTTTACAATGACAAACCACGGACCCTGCAACGCCTGAAAGACAACATTCGCCAAGCCATTGCCAACATTCCTGTCGATATGCTCGAGAGAGTAGAGCGAAACTTTAAAAAGCGAGTGGATCAGTGTATCGCTAATGAGGGTCGCCATTTTTCTGATGTCATTTTTAAAACCACTTGAAACAAAAACTAAGGATGTGTACAATACGATAAAAATAGAATTAAATCGATATGTGAAATACTTTTTCTTTTATTGACCTTTCAAATCAGCAAGTTTCCCTGCCGCACACTTTAGTATACTAATATTAATATATTATGGTGTAATACACAAAATATGATCAAATGCGAATCTTGTCCAGTTTTGTATAATGGTAATAGGACATGTTCTATTTGTTACACCATGAAAATAGTATACTATTTTCTTGTACAAGAAAATAGTGTCGTATAATACAAGCTTTAAATAACATTATTCCATTAAACTAGATTTGAGTGAACAAACCAAGTGCCTTTAATTTAAATTCAATATTTGTTAAAATGTTTTATCAAGTGAGAACCAAATTAAATTTTAATAACGTTCACCGAATTAATAGTTGTTAATTAATAATTGTTGGTTGAATTCAATAAAAAAATTTAAATAACTAATTTATGTTTAGCGTTTGGTACGTCTACCGGGTGTTGACTTAGCCGACGCAACATAGGAAATCGCATGTTAATTTTTAAGTGTTTAAATATTGGCTGCCCTATTTATTTTAGAGACAAAATGTATTTAACTTTTTTGTAGAGAGAAAAATTTAGAATTTATTAGTGTTCACACTTAACACTTTACGTCTATGTAAGTTAAAATAATTAATAAAAAGTAATGATGAAGGTTGGAGTTAAATTACACTTGGTTTGTTTCACAATTTTCTCTTTACTATTTACTCTCGTTTAAAGCTTTAAATTGAACTCTATTACTAAACCGAGCATCGGGAAATGTTCAACGTACGCATATGTTCGGTGTTACATAAAACTCTCTGTATGTATTTCATTAATAAGTAATTGTAATGTTGAAGAATTTTTTGTGTTTTATACATTTCTTTTTATCTGTGTATTAAAGTCCACCCAACTACATATCCCTTAAAGTTCGAAGGCACGCGTGGATCTATATTAGGATGTCTCGTCTATTTCCCTATTCGAAGCTCTCGCGTTTCCGGAAAATACGACCCTTTTTTACCGATTTTTATTGGCGTACTCGCGTATCCTTGTTTGGTAAATATCAATTTTCTATCTCCCCAGATACACGGGACACTTTTAGAGTCTGGAAAATCCGTAATGGTTTTCGTGTTTTTTTCGAGGAAAGGTCAGATATCGAAAATTACATTTTATTATTATAAGAATATCTTATACTAAAATATTGTTGTTGTAAATATGATTTAATTTAGCGTAAACCATCTCATATAATACTATATGAGGGAAAAATGGTATCCTATAGCATGCCGTAACTTTTGTTCGCATTTTAATGTTAGTTAGTACCACTGACAAATCCGCGTGAGCTGATGCGGCCCGACGTTTGACGCGCAACGATAAGGTTATGTATATATTTTCTATACAAAATATTGACAGTGACAATTGCAGTGAGAATTATTATTGTTGCCAATATAATATTTTTTAGAAATAATTACATAGCCATCTAGAGGATAGCACTTTTAGATCATAGATAGATAGATAGATATTCTCATTGGCCTGTACCACCGCGACCTTTGCAGATCTATTGTGGATCCCTATTATCCCAGACGACGTGTTCGAGCTTTGCATCTTTGATTAGCCCTATTAACCCTGACAGTGAACCTTGGGTGTAGCTCTTTGCGCTTGGTTTAATGTTGCCCAGCTTTAGGTATCTAACCCTTGCTAGGGCCTCACAGGATGTGGAGAGGATCCTCTTCTTCTTCCTGGCAGAATCTACATATTGTATTTGCTGCCAGACCTATTTTGCTCAAGTGTTTGTTGAGCCTGCAGTGTCCTGTCAGTAGACGTACTATAGCTTTAATCGTTTTTCTCTCTTGGTTGAGAAGATCGATCGTGAAAGCCGACGATTGTATTTTGAGGAACTGGTTCGCCTGCCTCTGCCTTGGTGTGTTCGTCCACCAGGTTTGAGTTTGTGTCTCCCTCCATTTTTTATGGGTTTTCTGACTGTGGTTTTTGCTATACCGCAGGAGGATTCCGAGCGATCGCCTCTGACACTGTGGTGTCCCTCGTCAGACTGACTGAAATCTTTGTCTCGGGTTTTGTGCTGTATATTCCGGCTCCAACTTCTTCATCTGTCTTCGAGCCGGCGATATACCAGATTGATTCCGCGTTGGTAGGTGGGCCGTTCTCCCAATCTTCTCTCTGTGGGATCATCACTTTGTATTTCCTGTCGAAATTATATTTCTTGACCATGGCATCGCTTGGCATTTCTGTTGTAGGCTTTGCCTTCAGCTCGTCTTTTAGCCTTTGGTACTTTTTCCCGTGTGCTCGGTTTATGGGAGCCTGTCCACGCATTAGTCTGTATGTTACGGCCCTGGCCTTCCGTTGTATAAAGATGTGCAGTGGTGGTAGGTTCAGGATCATTTCTAGGGCTGCTGTCGGGTTGGTGCTTAGGGCTCCTTTAACTTATCGCCCCCTATTGCTCCGTCCATGTCCACCACACTACTGCCTCGTAGGTTATCATGGGCCTGATCACCCTTGTATATAACCAGAGGGTCATTTTAGGATTGAGCTCCTAGGTTTTCCCGCAGATTCGTCGACACCTTCGAATGAAGAGAGGTTGATGGGTCTGTAAGACTTCGGTGTTAGATCTGCTATTCTATCTACCTTAGGCAAGTAGATTACCTTCCCTTACACTTTGCCACGCCCTTGGTACGTGTCCCCATGCCAGGCAGGCTTTGAAATCTTTGATAGATGCGGCACCAGCTCCTCTATGCCCTTCTGTAGCAGGATGGGATAATTCCCATCTATCCCAGCGGACTTATAAGGTTGAAACCTACTTATGGCCCATCTGATTCTGCTTGGTCTTATGACCTCTGTGGCTAACCTCCAATCAGTTTAGATCATATGATACATGTAAATAATGACAAGACGAATTTGCTTTGACTTTTCCTATATTCAATCAAATACTCTATAATTTGTCAATCAATCAATACACTGCAATATTAAAAAAATCAAATATACACGAAATATGCAAGTAAAATTTAGAAAAGTCTAAAAATAAGGATTGCTTGCGATTCCTTTCATAATCGCATCTATACTAAACTTCTCCTTTAAAGAAGTTTATATTCAAACATGATAATTTAATATGCTATACAGGGTGTCGAATAAAATATGTTGCAATTTAAACGAGAAACCCAAAAAATTACTAATATATAGGGTGTTCCATTTAAAATAACAAACTTGGTGCTACTTCCGGTGGAACCAGAAGTGATATAAAGTTGAAAATATTTCACATAAGGAGAGCTGATTCAACCATATGACAAGGATTTTTTTCAAATTTTTAGTGCAACGGCAACACTATAATCTTTCTTGAATAATTTTCTCACTTATCACTTGGTGAAACATGTTTAAATATTGATAATGAAGGTTTAAATTAAATTACACTTGGTTTGTTTCACAATTTTTTACTCTACTATTTACTCGACTAGTTTCGCGTTTTACAGCATTATCAGGAGTGAATTACAAAAGATACCGACAAGCTTATATATAGTCAGGTAATAAGAGATTTTAAGATTGGGGAATTCCAAGACGGAAAACACCTCGTCAACGACAATGAGGAGATTTGGAATTCCCCAATCTTAAAATCCCTTATTACCTGACTATATATAAGCTTGTCGGTATCTTTTGTAATTCACTCCTGATAATGCTGTAAAACGCGAAACTAGTCGAGTAAATAGTAAAGTAAAAAATTGTGAAACAAACCAAGTGTAATTTAATTTAAACCTTCATTATCTAACGAACGGTTTAGCGTAGACACCCTGTATAGCTACATCGCTTTGATTACTCACTGAATTAATTAATCAGAGTAGGTAGGTATAGTATAATTAAACGATTCCGTACAATTAAATACAATGCAGGTGGCTTCCATTGAAGTTATAACTATGTTGATGGATTATCTTACATGGAATTAATTAGAATAGACAATTTGATTAACTTACTTTACTGGCCTTACAACAACAAGTATGCTGCTTATTGACAAATTGTCGATGTACTTAGATTATTTATAAAATGTTCAGTGCTTTAAATGAGTTTTACAAGAATGTTAGATTACTAAATTATATGTATAATATTGCAACCAAGCCAAATGTGCAGGTTTTTCTAAACTCGAAATATTACGTCATTCTTAATCAAGGAGTGGAAATACTCAATAGAAACTTTAAATTTGACACTTTTGAAAGACAACGAACATTATCAGCGTGGACATAGGGATATGTATATTTTAATGATAAATGCTCTGTATTTTTTCTCACCTGCTGATAATTTTGAAACTCTAATAAGTTTTAACTTAATTAAAAAAAAAAATGTTTGTTTCTTCATACGCTGGTAATTATGAAAAATAAACCATAACGTCAATCGACCTTCAATTTTCCGCAATTTTCAGCGAATTATCTGTGTCAACATCTCTGCAGATGATTACTCTGAAACGCAATTTCTATATACCTACGTTGTGTACAATTCCATTTCTGCGCAATTTATTGCCTCGACTGGAAATGAATAAATCAAACAAAATACGCTCGCGTTGCAAATAAATTCACTTTGATAAAGATACATGTTTCTGTTCGTTAATAATATATGAATTGAATATGATAATACACGGATTATTCGTAAAACTGCGTCGTACATTTGGTGTATGCGCCGGGTATAAATATTTACTTTAATCCTAGTGTGGTTTACTAATTCAAACAAGTTTAGTTGTATATTAGTATTTATCGAGCATTCAATTAACCACATTAATCAATACACATTTGCATATCGGTTCTGTTTTAATTACATTTACTTTAATATGGATTTTGTGAAACATTTAATGATTTGTTTAATTTACAGATTCAGGATAAAATTAACAACATTGTTTAAACGCTTACTGTATTAATTTTAAATGTTGAACTAGCAGGTAGTTTGAAATTAAAAAAAAAAACTATGAGAATGTAGGTATCCCACATCATTTTTTGCCGATCGCACTACCGTGTAAGGGGGAGGTATTGCGATCGGCCAAAAATTGACCCCTTATTTTTTTTTTACGAAAATATCCGTTTTTGAGTCCCAGGAATCCGAATCAAGTGTTATCTCAATGATGTAGGTCTGTTGTATTGTCGGTCTGTCGTATTGTCAGTCTGTCGTATTGTCGGTCTGTCGTATTGTCGGTTTATCGTATTGTCGGTCAGTGGTACGATTTCAGCGAAAATGGCTCATGGGATTATCATAAAATTTTGTATTTGGGTTCTATTCCATAATATCTGGCGCCTAGTTATAAATGGGTGAAGGCCGGAAACCGGAAGTGAATGTTTACTCTTAGCGTTTTCTGCGTATCGTAAATTATTAGCAAAGTTGCAAAATCTTTGAAATAAAAGTTGTACAGAATTAAAAAATATACTAATAAAAATCGGTTTAACTTTGTTTGTATAACACAATTTATTTTTATGTGACTGCAGTTTCGGCAAATTTAACTTGCCATTATCAAACATGTAGTGACTAAAACTACTTACAAAACAGGTATATATACAAAATGGTTAGAGAAAAACACAAACAAATTACAAATTACAAAACGGCTGTAAAAATGGGGGTTTACATTAGGTCAACCTGGTCGTTAATGAGAGGGATTCCCGGATTAGCGCCGGCTTTGTGTATTTCTAATGCTTCTAGGAGATTCATCTTCCGACCCTTTTCGGTATAGTGAATGATGGAAAGTACATCTTTTCCAAATGTATGGTTTTCATCTAACAGATGTTTTGCAAATGACGATTTATCACACTGTCTTAACCAAGAAGACCGGAAATGTTCCTTGAGCCTTGACAATCTGTACAAGTTAATTTATAAATTCCTGATCTATTGTTTACATCTATTTTGGTTTTGTTATTTTTTTTTATTATTTTTATTTTATTTTGGGTTTTACGTCATCTATTTCCGCTGCTAAGGCCAATCATGACGCCGGAGATTAGGTCTACAGCTATCCGGGAATTTTGCCGAACCCGGTGGGAGTTCCAACCCACCGGTAGGGATCTTTAACGTGCACGCAACATCCAGGCAGTACACGGATCCTACATGCATTTAACGTCATATCCGAGAAGAAAATTATTAAATATATAATTGTTAATTTTGCAAAAAGGTTTGAACGCTACTTCTATGTTATGCTTTTTTAAAATATTTTTAATTTGGAAACTAACATTGCCAAAATAAGTGATTGATTTGTAGTTTAAATTATCTACTTTATATGGTAAAAAGAAGTATCAATAACCTTTCTTCACACACTTTTATTTTAATACCAGATGTACATTTCTGTCACCAAGTGACCATTATTAATGGATTTTTAATACAGTATTAAAAATCCATTGATAATGGTCACTTGGTGACAGAAATGTACATCTGGTATTAAAATAAAAGTGTGTGAAGAAAGGTTATTGATACTTCTTTTTATTATTATAATCTTCACGTAACTCAATCATCTATTACTTTATATGGGATACCGGCATATAATATATGTTTAATTTTTGAAAATGTATGTTTTTTTATAAGTTTGTCAACCAAATCATGCCCATAGCCATTGTTAATGGCTATAGCCCTAATCAGGTCAACCTCTTTTTTAAATGAACTTTCTGATAAAGGAATTTGAAAGGCTCGATTGATCATAGAATTGAAGGAAGCTATTTTGTGTTTATAGGGTTGTCTGGAGTGTATAGGAATTATTGAGTCGGTAAATGTTGGTTTTCTGAAAATGTCGAAAATTAATTTGTTATTTATTTTTGTAATAGATAGATCTAGGTATTTTATGTTGGTGTTAATTTCAGTTTCTACTGTGAATTTTATTCTTGGATGGAGGTTATTAATAAAATCTAAAAATGTATTTAGTTGTCTATCTGTATCCTGGAAACAAGCTAGTATATCATCGACGTAAAATAAATTGTGTTATACAAACAAAGTTAAACTTGTTTTT
Organism: Philonthus cognatus; assembly: GCA_932526585.2. Taxonomy (NCBI): domain Eukaryota; kingdom Metazoa; phylum Arthropoda; class Insecta; order Coleoptera; family Staphylinidae; genus Philonthus; species Philonthus cognatus. The sequence continues at coordinate 80,055,651 of OW052245.1, read as the reverse complement.
TATTAATAAATTGACATGTATAACGAAGTAGAAGCCTCCACTATACAAAAAATATACATTTAATAAATACATGCTTTTTGTCGTAACTCTTTTAGTTTTCTGAAAATTGGTAAATATGATTTTTTAAACACTGCTTAACCGCTTTTTTGAGCCGAAAAGGTGCCCATAGTACCAAATAAAAATTCCCCACTCCTCTCCTAATTATAGCGAAACAACAACATTTTATTGAGTTAACTCAATTTTGAAGGGAGATTTTTTAGTTTTTCCAATTACCAGAAATTTACGATTTTCAAGGGTGGGAAATACGTGAGTGGGAGTGAAATAGACTTATTCAGGCTTCAATGTAAAATTTTGGTCCCCTTTCGATATTTGGTAAAAAAAAAATGTTTTTTAATGCTTCTAAAAAAATTCTTTTTCTTTTCTGCGGTGTGTATGGTATTCTTTTTTTTGCCTACGAGAAGTATTTTTTATTAAGCGACAAACCGGCAGATCTTTCGAAATCAGAATGAAAGAACATAAAAAATCTGTTTTAGATAATAAACCAACAACTGGCTATTCCAAACATTGCATCGCATTCAATCACTTCTTTAATCCGCATAATTTTAAGATTTTGCATTCAGGTAATAAGGGATACGCACTAAACCTCAAAGAGGGCCTGGAGATTAACAGGGCCATAAAAATGGGGAAAAGTATCGTAAACGACAACGAGGAGATTTGGAATTCCCCAACTCTAACTTCTCTTATTACCTGAAACAAAAATATTGTATATATACTTAGGAAATAATTTTTTCTGTACATTCCTTTGAAAATGGTCTAACAAACCGAAACTAGTCGGAATAAAGATTTAATTGTAAAACAATTACAATATGTATATGTACTTATGTAATAAAATGGAGATTCCGTTAATAAATAAATAAATAAATAAATACCAAGTGCCATTCCTTTAATTAACTTTACATAAGCGACAAAGTTGAAAAAAAATCATTTTACCAGAAGCGAAAATTTTATTGTACAAATTAACTTCAATAAGTAATTGGAATAATAAATTTAATAATCCTGTATTATTTTAATTTACGGTCGGTACCTGTGTTGGCCACAGCAGATTGTTTTGTTAATAGGTAGCGCTGTAACATAATTGTTTTATATTTTTTTATTGAAGAATATTAAGAATAAAAATGTTCATGGGAAAATCAGTCCTTTTTTTTGTAAAGTCAATTATTTGTTTAAAGCGTAATTATGTAGCCTCCATTGTTTTTAATACCAATTAAACTCTCTTTGTTTTTTAGGTTTATTATAAAATAAAAATATTTATGCGAAAATCTTCGATGTTCCTAATTATGATATAAGCCGATAATAATTTGATAACGAAATGATATTTAATTATAGCACGTTGACAAAGGCAACAGCTAACACCCTTTATCTTACATCCCTACATCTCTCTAATTAAACTAGACGACAAGTCTTAGTATCAAAGAGATTCCTCACCAACGTATGCTGTTACTGTGCTAATTTTAGAAATACCCCAAATTTAGTCATTAATTATGTAATGAATTCAATTAACACAATAACTTAAGATAATTATAGAAAAAGTGTAGTCACATAATATACAGAGAGTTTTATGCAACACCGAACATTTTCATAACGAGAATTTTTCTTTGAAGTATCCATATACGTTGCACATTTTTAGATGCTGGGTTTATTAAAAGAATTTAATTTGAAGCTTTGAGCGAGCATTTTCCACTCCCAGGCTAAGCATGAAGTAAAATTTCGAGTTTAGAAAAGCCTGAAAATTTGGTTTGGTCGCGTAGCGCGAAGCGCGGAGCGGCCAAACCAAATTTTCAGGCTTTTCTAAACTCGAAATTTTACTTCATGCGCCACCGGTACAAAACACTGATTCAATGTAAAGTTTAGCGGTATGTTTTAAACTTCGTAATGTGTCAGTGTTTTGTACCGGTGGCGTATGAAGTAAAATTTATAAACTCGAAATTTTACTTCATACGCCACCGGTACAAAACACTGACACATTACGAAGTTTAAAACATACCGCTAAACTTTACATTGAATCAGTGTTTTGTACCGGTGGCGCATGAAGTAAAATTTCGAGTTTAGAAAAGCCTGAAAATTTGGTTTGGCCGCTCCGCGCTTCGCGCTACGCGACCAAACCAAATTTTCAGGCTTTTCTAAACTCGAAATTTTACTTCATGCTTAGCCTGGGAGTGGAAAACACTCGCTTAAAGCTTCAAATTGGATTCTTTTAATAAACCCGAGCATCCGAAAATGTGCAACGTATGCATATGGATACTTCAAAGAAAAATTCTCGCTATGAAAATGTTCGGTGTTACATAAAACTCTCTATATAAAAATTATGATAATGTTCGTATAACCTGCAAGCAATAAGTCTTAATTAATAAGACTACTAAGACAATAAATATCAATTTAAACAACTACTTCCCATGCAAATGCACCGCCGTTATACACTGCAGTTACATTTCACACCAAAGAAAAAATAAGTTTATTTGCTAGAATTCTGTGCTGTGTAATATGGATTACAAAACAATCATTTCAACCATAACTAAAAAGCATTTAATCTGCGATATTGTTTAATTTAATTTTACTTTGATCAAGTGTCTCCACTCCCAGACTAAGCATGAAGTAAAATTTCGAGTTTAGAAAAGCCTTAAAATTTGGTTTGGTCGCGTAGCGCGTAGCGCTACGCGACCAAACCAAATTTTAAGGCTTTTCTAAACTCGAAATTTTACTTCATGCGCCACGCGTATAAAACACTGATTTTAAGTGAAGTTTAAAATATACTGATAAAGTATTGTTTCCTATACAACCTATTAAACAGTCGTATTCTTTGCCATGAATTACTTAGAACAATTAATTTTTAAGAAACAATTGTTTACACTAGAACAAAGTTTATATTTAGATATAAGTTTTTGAGAACAAACTATGAGCAAAATAATCCTATTGACAGGATTATGTGATTAGGTCACAAACTAAATTCAATTACATCTTTTCACGTTGTTTCATTCAATTATTTGCATTTAAGAAGATTTTTAATAAATTTAAATGTAACTGAAGTTTTCTGATATTTTTGTATAGTATGCAAGTCATTTTTTTTAACTGATTCTGTTTTGTTTTGTGATAATAAATTGTCCTATTCTATTAGCACGTAGATGGTTTGAGTTGGGTTATATAGGATTATGTTTTTGTATTTTAGGGGGTGTTTTTTTGTAATATTTTATTTAATTTTAGTAGTAAATACCGCCAATGACAGGGAAGATGTTAATTTTTTTCTAAAATCACAATTTTCTGTTTTTTTCGCAATAAATCAGGAACCTTTTAAAATAATCTTATTTTTTCAGATTCTCAATCGCTATTAAAATGAGCTACTTTTCTCTAATTTAAGCGACCTCGTGTAACTTATCATTTCCGAGATACCAAGGGTGAGCATCTAAAAATTCACCACCCTTTATGTATAAATTTTTGTATTATACAATGATCTCGCTGTAATTATTGATAGATTTCTCTTTACTTTTGTAAAAAAAAAATTCTACTCTTCGCATTAATTATAATTTTTATTAATTTGATGTAAAAATGGGCTAGACTGTGAATAAATTAATGATTTCGATAGCTAACGCCATCTAATGTTCAGTATTCCTCAGCACTGGGTCGGGACCACACTGAAGAGGACCTTGAAGTCCGAAACGCGTCTGTGGGTATCTGGTGCCGGAATACTGAACACAAATTCAATTTTGAATAAATAAATGATTTAACATTTATAAATCATAGCATACATCATAGCATATAATTAAATAAATAAATTATTTGGTTTAAGTTTTATGAAGAGTTAAATATAAATAAACCTTATCAAAAAAGATAAATTCAAATTCAAAACTATTTGAATTCGAGAAATTCAAATAGTTTTGAATTTGAATTTATCTTGTTTGAACTGTACCGTAAGGTAAATAATAAGGACTCACATTCTTTATACCTGCTAATGATATAATCCCCTTTTTTACCTATAAACACCGACCATCATTTTCACTCATTCCATTTCTGTGTACCTGTTCATTCCACACACAACACTTTCTCCAAGTAAGTTTGTTTTAATTTTATTCCTAATTTTTTTTAAACGTCTTAAGCAAAGCTATACTGAAGAGACATAAATCTCGAAACGCGTCTATAGATGGCCTAAGACATTAGTTTTAATCCAAGTCCTTTCACTTCTACTGAATCAAACACTTACTATGTTTTTACCACAAAATATTTATTGTATGTATATATATTATATTACACAAATATACACATAAATTCACGACTTAAGTTTCGACGTTTGACGGTCATTATCACTTGACATTGATATCACTTGATAATGACCGTCAAACGTCGAAACTTAAGTCGTGAATTTATGTGTATATTTGTGTAATATAATATATATACATACAATAAATATTTTGTGGTAAAAACATAGTAAGTGTTTGATTCAATGATCATGAATTACCACGTAGTTACGGTCGCAACCATCATTATGATTCTTTCACTTCTAATTTGTTGCTATCTCTCCTTTCATTTTAAATTGTATTGTTAGTTGGTTTGAAGAGAATTTGACCTAAACGTTACATATACTTTAATAGAGCGTTGTAACAAATCAAATTAAATAAGATTTTAAATATTTCTTTGTATAATTCAATATCCGGAGGTGTATTTGCACGGGAAGTAGTTGTTTCAATGGGTATTTATCGTCTTAAGTTGTCTTACTAATTAAGACATTGTTTGCATTTTTCACGAATAGTTTTTTTCGTAATATAATATATTATGAATGAACCTTATAATGAAAACCTTTTATTCCCTCCTTCAATTTTATTTTATTCGTTAAAACAAAAATAAAAATAAAAGTAAAGCAAGAAACAAAGCGTTTATTATTGTGATTAATTACTCCACGTAACTCAATTCAACATTTAGTGATAAATAAACTTAATAAAGAGTTAAGAAAGTATTATTGTTTTATTTAGTTTAAATAATTAATTTATAGATAATCCAATTTAACACGGAGCTCGTGCCCTAAACTAGAGGTATTACATTATTCGTTGTAAACTAACAAATTAATCTACTAAAATGTTTTATAAATACGAAAATATTAATATCGTACTTAGAACCGTGTTAATACTGTGTATTAATGTCTACGAATAAGCAAGAGTTTACTTGAGTAGATTTTAGTTAAAAATATAAAAACGTCAAACAGAAAGTAGAAATTAATGAACTAAATCCGTTTTTCTTAGACGATATATGTAAGACAATTGTTATTTTGGGTAAAGTAGACCACAAAGTGTTTCTCTGTAAACAAGTTTATTATTAATTATTTACAAAATTACAGGATTAAAGAATACCTGTAAACAAGAAACGACAATTTATGTCCACTGTTACGGTATTTGTAAGTATTTCTTTTGATCTGGTCCAAACGTCTCGAATCTGTTGACTGCTGATGACAGCGCACGGCACGCGCAGATCTCGCAAAGTGCACAAAATAAATTGTATAAAGAAAGTATATTTCTTTACATCTCCCCTCCCCCAGGGCGAAACGATTTTCTTTTTTATTCTTCTTCTTCTGTGTCCGCTTCTTCAGTTGGTATAAGTTTTGATATATGGAATAAACTGGTTTCCAAGTTCCTCTTATTGGTCCTGATTTTATATATGGTGTTTGATATTTTTTCTATTATTTCAAAAGGTCCAATTCTCAGATGATCAAGTTTTCTTCTATTTAATTTATTGCCATTTTCTATATATACCATGTCTTTTACATTGTACTCATGATGTTTTCTATTTTTGTCGTACTGTTTTTTATTGTAATCATGTGATTTTATTGATCTTTCTAAAGCAGATTTTCTATCTTTAATCCACTCATTTTTGTTTTTATTTCTTTTCAATTCTTCTGGTATGATGCTTGTGTCTGTGCCATTTAATAAGTACTCTGGTGCAAATCCCGTTGTTGAATGTTCAATTTTATTGTATTTATCTAAACATTCTCTTGCAATTGTTGTCCATGCTTTTTTATATTTTTTTTCATTTATCTTACATCTTATTTTATTGACTAAAGTTTGATTAAGTCTTTCATTTAAACCGTTTGAGAATGGTGAATTAACTGCGGTGAATATCAATGTAACATTGTTTCTTTCTAAGAATTTTTTAAATTCATTTGAATTTATTCCAGGATATTGGTCAGTTAATATCGTTCCAATTTTGTCTGTTTCTAACACTTTTTGAATAAGTTTAATGAAATCTGTGGAATTCTGTGTTTTTGAAGTTAAAATGAATGCATATCTAGTGAAATGATCGACTAGTAGATGGAGATATTTTTTTGTTGATTTTCGTCCTCCAAATCCTCCGATGGTGTCAATAGACATTATCTCAAATGGTTCAGTCGGTGGTCCCAATTGAGACAATAATCCAAATTTTTTTCCTCTTGTTTTATTTTGTATACATACATCACAATTTCTACATATTCTTTTGATATTTTCTGTTAAATTTTTTGATGTATAGTACGGACATATTCTGTACATTGTCTGTCTTACTCCTGTATGGCACCATTCTGTGTGAATTTCTTTAATCAGCTTGATACTCAATTCTTCAGACAAAATTATTTTCTCTTTAGATTTAACTTTTTTATAGTATATTCCATTCTTCTTTATTAATTTTGATTTTATTTTCCGTATTATTTTATTTTTTTCTTGGTCTGTTCTTATTTCATCAATTTGAGTTATGTTAACTATTTTTAGCATTTCTTCAGTATTATCATTTGAATCTAATACTGGATTTCGGCTCAGACAGTCTGCTTCAACGTTATTTTTTCCTGGCATATATTTTATTTGGAAGTTATATTGTGATAAGTAATAAGTTAATTCGCCTAATTCCTCATCTGTTCTCGCTTTTACATTCAAGTTTTCAAGCGGTTTGTGGTCGGAATATACTTCAAACTTTCTTCCAATTAGCCAATGTTGCCAATATTTCACTGCTTCTTTAATCGCCAAACACTCCAGATATATTGCTTTCTTTTTCTTTTGGGTTTCATTCAATTTTTTTGAAAAATATGCTACAGGTTTTTCTTGTCCATTTCTTTGTACTTGTTTCAGTATCGCTCCAATTCCTTCAAGTGATGCATCAGAATAAATTTTTATTGGCAAATCCTTGTCGAATATCTCCAAAATTGGTTGAGAACATAACAACTTCTTCATTTCTGTGAAAGCATTTTCACATTCCTCCGACCATATGAATTTTGTATCTTTTCTCAATAATCTATGTAATGGTTCTAATTTTATTGAACTATTTGGTATGTACGCATGGTAAAAGTTGATTTTTCCTAAAAATTGTCTGATATTTTTCTGAGTTCTTGGAGTTGGAAAATTCTGTATTGAAATCAGATTATCTTTTATTGGTCTTACTGTGTTATTTTCTATTATGTGCCCTAAGTATTTAACAGAATTCGAAGCAAATGTACATTTTTTAAATTTCAATCTAAATCCTTCTTTTATAATTGCTTCCAATACCTGCTCTATATTTTTAAGGTGTTTTTCAAAATTTGATGAATAAATCAATATATCGTCAATATAATTTTCTGTAAATTCCGTTAGTTTGTGTTTTCTTAAAATACTACTCAGTACCCTTTGGAATATTGCTGGTGATGTTTTTAAACCAAATGAAAGACATGTCCACTGATAAAACTAACATCATATGGCAGCACATACTTCCTATTATCCTCTGTAGTAATCGAGGTTATGATTACGACACTTGTCTTCTTATCTTTTGGGGAAACCACATATTGGAATGCGAATTTCAACTTTGTTACCATTATAAACCAAAAATTGTCGTTTTGTAAGACAATTGTTATTTTGGGTAAAGTAGACCACAAAGTGTTTCTCTGTAAACAAGTTTATTATTAATTATTTACAAAATTACAGGATTAAAGAATACCTGTAAACAAGAAACGACAATTTATGTCCACTGTTACGGTATTTGTAAGTATTTCTTTTGATCTGGTCCAAACGTCTCGAATCTGTTGACTGCTGATGACAGCGCACGGCACGCGCAGATCTCGCAAAGTGCACAAAATAAATTGTATAAAGAAAGTATATTTCTTTACATATATTTTTCTAATTTTCACATTATTTTGAGTATTTTAAGGATAGCCCTTATAGAAAAAAAAATTACATATATACCATGAGTTTTTCTTTTAAGTATACATATCCCAATTATATGCGGTAAATCTTCAGATAATTGTTTTTTTAAGAGTTGAATTTGAAGCTTTAAACGAGTGTTTTCCACTCCCAGGCTAAGCATGAAGTAAAAATTCGAGTTTAGAAAAGCCTGAAAATTTGGTTTGGTCGCGTAGCGCGTAGCGCTACGCGACCAAACCAAATTTTCAGGCTTTTCTAAACTCGAATTTTTACTTCATGCGCCACGCGTATATGACACTGATTTCAAGTGAAATTCACTGGTTTACAATATTTCAGTGTTTTCAGTGTTTAATACGCGTGGCGCATGAAGTAAAATTTCGAGTTTAGAAAAGCCTGAAAATTTGGTTTGGTCGCTCCGCGCTTCGCGCTACGCGACCAAACCAAATTTTCAGGCTTTTCTAAACTCGAAATTTTACTTCATGCTTAGTCTGGGAGTGGAAAACACTCGTTTAAAGCTTCAAATTGAATTATTTAAAAAAATAGTTGTATACATATGTAAACTTAAAAGAAAAACGCCATGTACATTATAAAGTATTTTATTATGTTGTATTTTTTTTTTAAATAAAGATGTTATAGTAGTATAAGTATTTTATGTAGCAAAATCGGCATTGTATAAAAATCAAAAGTTGAAAATTTGAACAAGAGTTACAAGGACACAGATAGTCACAGTGATTGAGATAAGTAACAGGGTTGTGTTAAGGTTACGTTTATATGTTTAGGCTGAGTTAGGGAAGAGATGGTCAGCTAATTGTTTTTCTAGGGTTTGGCACTTTTTTTTTTTGGGGAGAGAGAGAGAGAGGAGGAAAATGCCTAAGCATACTTTCTGTTATCCCACCCACGTATGGGAAGGATAAAAATAGGTTATGTCCGACTTGCACGGACTAAAAACTTCCTCTTGGTCCGTCTTTTTGGGACGGGCTTTGACAGTATGATGCTGTTTTTTTTTATTATGCATCCTCACTGGAGTGTTCTGAAGTTTTATTTTTTTAGGATTTCTCAGGGTTTGGCACCCTAAGAAAACTTTAAGTGTAACAAAGTGGAATATATAACATATGCTCGAAAGCATAAACGCCATCTAATGCCCATTAGCGTAAGTAGCATCGTCATCGGTGAATGAATCAGTACTGAACACAAATTCATATATTTTCTAGAGAGATACAACTCCAGTCCTAACTTTCACATTAGCAATTACACGTTTTCCATAAAAATAATCACCATAAAACAAAAATCCATCACCCTGATAAATTTTCCAATTATGCAAATTAATTACGCTCTGCTCGTGAAACCTCCACCCGACCGATTCAAATTTATAACCTCCTCCAATAAAAAACCATTCCCATAACCATTATAATCAGACAGAAATAATTCGTCTTATTCCACTAGCCCCATTTTTTTCGGATTGTCGAAGATAAAAGCTTTTAACCCTGTTCGTTCCATGGAATATGCATATATCCGCAAATTTGTAAAGCGATCCCTCATATTTATCTTAACACAAAATGATTTATATTCCGCTCGAGGGTCTGTCAACTTGGCCCCCCCAACTCAAAATATTCAAATAAAAAATATTGCGCCCGAAAGGTCTTAACTTGCGCTCACTTGCGCCCAAATATTAAAACTTGCGCTGTTAAGGGTAGAAAGTTATAGCGATTTGAAAATAGGGGGGGCTAAGTTGACGCCAGCCCCCCCATCTCGGAATTTTTAACTTTTTCTTTCATAAATACATTCTATGGAACTTGCGCTGTCGATACCACCTAATTTTACAAGTTGCGCTGCAAAAATACACCCCCTATAAACGAAATAAAGGAGGGTGCCAGCCCCCCCACTTTACATTTTTTAAGTTTTATTGCATTGTACACAAAGCTTAGAAGTTGCGCTCACTTGCGCCATCGAAATTTCTTCAATATCACTTCTCATGAAAAAGTTATGGCATATTTTATATATACTCGAATCCAGTTCGCGTATTCCCATAATCTCCATGCAACTACAGAAGAGTAATACAATAAACATACTTCACTCACAACCACTGTACTTCTTCGTCGAAAAGCATACATTATACAACCAAAACAGTAATTTTCTATAATGTTTGCATATTTATTCCAGTGCCGTATCATGGTGGAAATATATATTTTTATTATTACTTAAATAATTTTATTTCCAAAACAAATAACAATAATTCGATTCAATTAATAAATATAACTTTAACAATGTATTTAAAATGCATTTCTGCAGATTAGAAAAGTTGCGCTGTTTTCCCAGTAGCGTTACAAATCATTTATTATTTAATTTAATTAAATATTTTCAAAACCAAACGTGAAAATTTAAATTTTTTAAGTGATTTTACTTAAACAATGCATAAGAAATACATCTATGCCAATGAGAAAAGTTGCGCTGCTTTCCCAGTGGCGTGACAATTAATTTATTATTATTTAATTAAATTAAATATTTTTCAAACCAAACGGAAAATTTTGAATTTTCTAAGTGATATTACTTTAACAATGCATCGGAAATGCATTTATGCTAATGAAAAAAGTTGCGCTGTTTTCCCAGTGGCGTCACAATTAATTTATTATTATTGAATTAAATTAAATATTTTCAAAACCAACCGGAAAATTTTGAATTTTCTAAGTGATAGTACTTAAACAATGCATAGGAGGAGCATTTATGCTAATGAGAAAAGTTGCGCTGTTTTCCCAGTGGCGTCACAATTAATTTATTATTATTGAATAAAATTAAATATTTTCAAAACCAAACTGGAAACTTTAAATTTTCTAATTGATATTACTTTAACAATGAGAAGAAAATGCATTTATGCTAATAAGAAAAGTTGCGCTGTTTTCCCAGTGGCGTCACAATTAATTTATTATTATTGAATTAAATTAAATATTTTCAAAACCAAACAGAAAATTTTAAATTTTCTAAGTGATATTACTTTAACAATGCATTTATGCTAATGAGAAAAGTTGCGCTGTTTTCCCAGTGGCGTCACAATTAATTTATTATTATTGAATTAAATTAAATATTTTCAAAACCAAACGGAAAATTTTGAATTTTCTAAGTGATAGTACTTTAACAATGCATAGGAAGAGCATTTATGCTAATGAGAAAAGTTGCGCTGTCTTCCCAGTGGCGTCACAATTAATTTATTATTATTGAATAAAATTAAATATTTTCAAAACCAAACGGGAAACTTTGAATTTTCTAAGTGATATTACTTTAACAATGAATAGGAAATGCATTTATGCTAATAACAAAAGTTGCGCTGTTTTCCCAGTAGCCTCACATCTAATTTATTATTATTGAATTAAATTAAATATTTTTAAAACCAAACAGAAAATTTTGAATTTTCTAAGTTATATTACTTTAACAATGCATAGGAAATGCATTTATGCTAATGAGAAAATTTGCGCTGTTCTCCCAGTGGCGTCACAATTAATTCATTATTATTGAATTAAATTAAATATTTTCAAAACCAAACGTGAAACTTTGAATTTTCTAAGTGATATTACTTTAACAATGAATAGGAATTGCATTTATGGTAATAAGAAAAGTTGCGCTGTTTTCCCAGTGGCGTCACAGTTAATTTATTATTATTGAATTAAATTAAATATTTTCAAAAACAAACGGAAAATTTTGAATTTTTTAAGTGATATTACTTTAACAATGCATAGAAAATGCATTTATGCTAATGAGAAAAGTTGCGCTGTTTTCCCAGTGGCGTCACAATTAATTTATTATTATTGAATTAAATTAAATATTTTCAAAACCAAACGGGAAACTTTGAATTTTCTAAGTGATATTACTTTAACAATGGATAGGAAATGCATTTGTGCTAATGAGAAAAGTTGCGCTGTTTTCCAAGTGGCGTCACAATTAATTTATTATTATTTAATTAAATTAAATATTTTCAAAACCAAACGGAAAATTTTGAATTTTCTAAGTGATATTACTTTAACAATGCATAGGAAATGCATTTATGCTAATGAGAAAAGTTGCGCTGTTTCCCCAGTAGCGTCAAAATTAATTTATAATTATTGAATTAAATTAAATGTTTTCAAAACCAAACGGAATATTTTGAATTTTCTAAGTGATATTACTTTAACAATGAATAGGAAATGCATTTATGCTAATGAGATAAGTTGCGCTGTTTTCCCTGAGGCGTCACAATTAATTTATAATCATTTAATTAAATTAAATATTTTCTAATCCAAACGGAAAATTTTGATTTTTTTAAGTGATATTACTTTAACACTGCATAATTCAATTCATAAATCAATTCTTCCAGAAAACATAATATGCTTAAATGCAGTTACGTTTTTAACTAAATTGTTAAATACATGTTTACCTTCATGTCAAACAAATATCTATAGATGTGATATATGTTCGCAAATAAAAATAAAGAATGATTGTTTTATTTTTGTAGAATTTTCAAATTACAACATTCATAACTTAGAAAACATTTTACAACATAATTGAAGCACGGAATTTAAACAAAATTGCAGTTTGTGTAATAATAAATTATTATTTGAAACACAGTTAAACAATTTCATATTCATAGAACCCATTAACACGGACAGTAAAACATTGAACTTAGTAACTAATTTAGAAAATATTCCGTTTAAACTAAATGTACAGAACAAACTGTTTATTTTACATGGTGTTGTGGGTTTTATACCGGGTCATCTTATAGCATTTTGCAGAAGACATAATGGCTTATGGGAGGAATACAATGACTTGCTTCCAAGCAAAAATCATTGTTCAAGATCAAAAGAAGTAGAGGTTAATATGTTGCTATATACAATGTAGGGTGACCGACGGGAACCATCTGATTTTGGGAATGATCACTGACGCCACAGGTAAAACAGCGCAACTTTTCTCATTAGCATAAATGGATTTCCTATGCATTGTTAAAGTAATATCACTTAGAAAATTCAAAGTTTCCCGTTTGGTTTTGAAAATATTTAATTTAATTCAATAATAATAAATTAATTGTGACGCCACTGGGAAAACAGCGCAACTTTTCTCATTAGCATAAATGCATTTCCTATTCATTGTTAAAGTAATATCACTTAGAAAATTCAAAGTTTCCCGTTTGGTTTTGAAAATATTTAATTTAATTCAATAATAATAAATTAATTGTGACGCCACTGGGAAAACAGCGCAACTTTTCTCATGAGCATAAATGCATTTTCTATGCATTGTTAAAGTAATATCACTAAGAAAATTCAAAATTTTCCGTTTGGTTTTGAAATTATTTAATTTAATTCAATAATAATATATTAACTGTGACGCCACTGGGAAAACTGCGCAACTTTTCTCATTACCATAAATGCATTTCCTATTCATTGTTAAAGTAATATCGCTTAGAAAATTCAAAGTTTCCCGTTTGGTTTTGAAAATATTTAATTTAATTCAATAATAATAAATTAATTGTGACGCCACTGGGAAAGCAGCGCAACTTTTCTCATTAGCATAAATGCATTTCCTATGCATTGTTAAAGTAATATCACTTAGAAAATTTAAATTTTTCTGTTTGGTTTTGAAAATATTTAATTTAATTTAATAATAATAAATTAATTGTGACGCCACTGGGAAAACAGTGCAACTTCGCTCATTAGCATAAATGCATTTCCTATGCATTGTTAAAGTAATATTACTTAGAAAATTCAAAATTTTCTGTTTGGTTTTGAAAATATTTAATTTAATTTAATAATAATAAATTAATTGTGACGCCACTGGGAAAACAGCGCAACTTTTCTCATTAGCATAAATGCATTTCCTATGCATTGTTAAAGTAATATCACTTAGAAAATTCAAATATTTCTGTTTGGTTTTGAAAATATTTAATTTAATTTAATAATAATAAATTAATTGTGACGCCACTGGGAAAACAGCGCAACTTTTCTCATTAGCATAAATGCATTTCCTATGCATTGTTAAAGTAATATCACTTAGAAAATTCAAATATTTCTGTTTGGTTTTGAAAATATTTAATTTAATTTAATAATAATAAATTAATTGTGACGCCACTGGGAAAACAGCGCAACTTTTCTCATTAGCATAAATGCATTTCCTGATAATTGTTAAAGTAATATCATTTAAAAAATTCAAAGTTTTCTGTTTGGTTTTGAAAATATTTAATTTAATTCAATAATAATAAATTAATTGTGACGCCACTGGGAAAACAGCGCAACTTTTCTCATTAGCATAAATGCATTTCCTCTTCATTGTTAAAGTAATATCGCTTAGAAAATTCAAAGTTTCCCGTTTGGTTTTGAAAATATTTAATTTAATTCAATAATAATAAATTAATTGTGACGCCACTGGGAAAACAGCGCAACTTTTCTCATTAGCATAAATGCATTTTCTATGCATTGTTAAAGTAATATCACTTAGAAAATTCAAAATTTTCCGTTTGGTTTTGAAATTATTTAATTTAATTCAATAATAATAAATTAACTGTTACGCCACTGGGAAAACAGCGCAACTTTTCTCATTAGCATAATTGCATTTCCTATTCATTGTTAAAGTAATATCACTTAGAAAATTCAACGTTTCCCGTTTGGTTTTGAAAATATTTAATTTAATTCAATAATAATAAATTAATTGTGACGCCACTGGGAAAACAGCGCAACTTTTCTTATTAGCATAAATGCATTTTCTATGCATTGTTAAAGTAATATCACTTAGAAAATTCAAAATTTTCCGTTTGGTTTTGAAATTATTTCATTTAATTCAATAATAATAAATTAACTGTGACGCCACTGAGAAAACAGCGCAACTATTGTCATTAGCATAAATGCATTTCCTATTCATTGTTAAAGTAATATCGCTTAGAAAATTCAAAGTTTCCCGTTTGGTTTTGAAAATATTTAAATTAATTCAATAATAATAAATTAATTGTGACGCCACTGGGAAAACAGCGAAAATTTTCTTATTAGCATAAATGCATTTCCTATGCATTGTTAAAGTAATATCTCTTAGAAAATTCAAAATTTTCCGTTTGGTTTGAAATAAATGTAATTTAATTGATTAATAATAAATTAATTGTGACGCCACTGGGAAAGCAGCGTAACTTTTCTCATTGGCATAGATGCATTTCTTACGCATCGTTTAAGTAAAATTACTTAAAAAATTTAAATTTTTACGTTTGGTTTTGAAAATATTTAATTAAATTAAATAATAAATTATTTGTAACGCTACTGGGAAAATAGCGCAACTTTTCTAATCCGCAGAAATGCATTTTAAATACATTGTTAAAGTTATATTTATTAATTGAATCGAATTATTGTTATTTGTTTTGGAAATAAAATTATTTAAGTAATAATAAAAATATATATTTCCACCAGGATACGGCACTGAAATAAATATGCAAATATTATAGAAAATTACTGTTTTGGTTGTATAATGTATGCTTTTCGATGAAGAAGGACAGTGGTTGTGAGTTAAGTATGTTTATTGTATTACTCTTCTGTAGTTGCATGGAGATTATGGGAATACGCGCACTGGATTCGAGTATATATAAAATATGCCATAACTTTTTCATGAGAAGTGATATTGAAGAAATTTCGATGGCGCAAGTGAGCGCAACTTCTAAGCTTTGTGTACAATGCAATAAAACTTAAAAAATGCAAAGTGGGGGGGCTGGCACCCTCCTTTATTTCGTTTATAGGGGGTGTATTTTTGCAGCGCAACTTGTAAAATTAGGTGGTATCGACAGCGCAAGTTCCATAGAATGTATTTATGAAAGAAAAAGTTGAAAATTCCGAGATGGGGGGGCTGGCGTCAACTTAGCCCCCCCTATTTTCAAATCGCTATAACTTTCTACCCTTAACAGCGCAAGTTTTAATATTTGGGCGCAAGTGAGCGCAAGTTAAGACCTTTCGGGCGCAATATTTTTTATTTGAAAATTTTGAGTTGGGGGGGCCAAGTTGACAGACCCTCCGCTCGAAGTGCCGTGAATAACGCGGCTTTTATGCGGAAACTGTGCAAAGAAATATATACTTATGATGCTGGCGATTCGTCAAAGGCAAAATAACTTACATTTTAAATAACGTAATTTATTTTGAAAGGAATGAAAAAGAAAAGTAAATGATACAAACAATTTAAAAAAAAGGTAGATCTTTTTATTCATACGAAGTTTTTAAAGCAACCCGAATGGGAATGTAATGTTCATGTAGATTTTAAGGCTTGCAATCGTTTATAACATCTTTAAGGCATCAACATATCAAATAAAATCATCAAAAAATCTGTTAATTTTACATTATAGTCTTTTTCATTTGGATTTCCTCTTTTGTCAATTGAATCACCTAGAAACAAAGTACACCTCTTTGTTTCTAGGTGATTCAATTGATAAAAGAGGAAATCCAAATAAAAAATACTATATCAAGATTTTATAAACGATTGCAAGCCTTAAAATCTACATGAACATTACATTCCCATTCGGGTTGCTTTAAAAACTTCGTATGAATAAAAAGATCTACCTTTTTTTTAAATTGTTTGTATCATTTGTTACAAACGATTGCAAACCTCAAAATCTACATGAACGTTACATTCCCATTCGGTTTGCTAATAAAAAAAATTGAGAAATCCAGTTTTAAAGTTCAAGTTATATTAAAACCAACAAACAAAATAGCATGCATTTTTGGCTGTTATTAGTTAGGTCCACCAAGCTCTTGTACTCATGGTTTTCTACATGCTGGTGCAATCCACCAAGTCCTTAGTTAGATTAGTCTTGATGAATTGCACCAGCATGTAGAAAACCATGAGTATAAGAGCTTGGTGGACTTAACTAACAACAGCCAAAAATTTACTTAGTGAATTTCACTTGTTATGCTATTTTATTTGTTGATTTTAATATAACTTGAACTTTAAAACTGGGTTACTCAATTTTTTTTATGTGTCACTTACACCTCTTTGTTTCATGGTGATTTTACTTGTAAACCGACGATATACTGGTTAGCAGTACCTATCAATGATAGAGCTTTCAATATCTCTTTGCTAATTAACAAAAAAACTGTTCCCCTTGCATGTACAGGGTGGTTTTTTTTCGTTGATATTATAGGGTATAGGCTAAACGCTAAGAGGTACAAAAAAACCAAGGTATGTGTCCCGTTCCCTTTTTTAGTGTTTAGTTTAATGGCGCAATCAGATCAACGCTAACTAGATTGGTTTAGAACAGTGGTCTCCAAACTACGGCCCTCGGGCCAAATCCGGCCCGCGACTTGCATGAATCCGGCCCGCGATTGTTTGTAATTTTTTTTGTAAATGTCATATTTAGGAATATTGTAACAATTGTTCCTTACATTTTTCATAATTTTATAAAATTAATCGGATCTTGGCCGACTTTATTATGTAGAACTATATTTGTGGCCCGCGAAGAAGATAGTTTGGAGACCCAGGGTTTAGAAGATACAGGGGGATTCTCAAAATCTACTGGTTTTTGTTATCTCTTATGACTCGGTTATTTATAGAGATAGACAAATATTTTAAATACAGAAGTTTTTTTACTTTTTACGTAGAATCTGGTGGTGTACTTAAAAAAAGTATAGATGTTTTCATTTTTGAGTTATTATCAAAACTAATATTTTCTTAGATGGGACACCCTGTACCTGAGTATCTCAAAATATTCATTTTTTTCTTGTGATTGCAACAATATGTAACACTTAATATTTTGGTTTGTCCTAAATAGTTAAAATACCAAAAAACAAAAAAGATTTTCTAGATGGCCATGCATTGAATGCATATTATTTTCTTTTATAATAGGTATATTAAAAATCCAGTAAACAAGAATATTGAAACATTGATAAACTACAACAACAACTACAAAAAACAAACAAAAATGTATAATAACTTAACAATTATCTCATATACTTATACATGGATTTTTTCTTTAAAGTATAGATATGCATGCGCTGCAAATTTTCCGATATACGTTGCTTCTTATAATAGTTCAATTTGAAGCTTTAAATGAGTGTTATCCACTCCCAGGCTAAGCATGAAGTAAAATTTCGAGTTTAGAAAAGCCCCGTGAAAATTTGTCGAGGGTCGCGCAGCGACCCGAGACAAATTTTCTGGGCTTTTCTAAACTCGAAATGTTACTTCATGCGCCACGCGTATAAAACACTATAATATTGTCATATTTATGTACATTTTAACTTCACTTAAAATCTGTGTTTAATACGCGTGGCGCATGAAGTAAAATTTCGAGTTTAGAAAAGCCCAGAAAATTTGTCTCGGGTCGCTGCGCGACCCTCGACAAATTTTCACGGGGCTTTTCTAAACTCGAAATTTTACTTCATGCTTAGTCTGGGAGTGGAAAACACTTGTTTATAGCTTCAAATTGAATTCCTCTAAAAACACAACGAATATTCAAAGATTTAAAGAAAATAAGCTGACTCTGTTATACGTATACTATAAAGAAAAACTCCTTGTATATTGTAGAATTAGGATATTGAGATAGATTGTCTTAGAATAAACATAAGGTAAATTAAATAGCAACGAAAGATACCTATGTTAGGATTAGGATGGTTAGATAACATATAGTGAGTTTTACATGCAAGTGTTGGTACATACATAACCCGATGTGTACTTGGTAAATTTTCAGGCATTCGTTATTTTTGAAAAGCGTTCAGTTTGAAACTTCCAACGAGTGTTTTCCTCTCCTAGATTAAGCATGAAGTATATTTCGAGTTTAGAAAAGCCTGAAAACAATTGTCAGGTACGCCACTGTCTTGCTAGCGCTAGCTATCTCGTTGCCAGTGGTAATGGACATTACTTTAGGTATTCTAACGTCGAATATTGAAATCGTACAGTGAGTTTCCGAGTTATACCGATTTAAATTATCAAGGAATAAAAAAAATCGCCAGGTACGCCACTGTCTTGCTAGCGCTAGCTATCTCGTTAGCAGTGTTTATGAACATCACCTTAGGTGTTCCAACGTGCAAAGAAATTTTGAAATCACACGATTAGTTGCCGAGTTATAACGATTGAGGTTATCACGTAGTAAAAAAAAAAACAACCGTCAGCGCTAGCGCTAGCTATCTCGTCGCCAGTGGTAATGGACATTACTTTAGGTATTCTAACGTCGAATATGGATTCGAATCATATTTATCTCTTAGGAATTCTTTATTCGACTATTCGTGATTCGAATCATATTAGGTGATTCGGATTCGTGATTCGAATCCTTTTTACCAGGATTCGTCCCAGCTCTGATATTTAGTAGATTGTTCAGTGTTTTATACGCGTGGCGCATGAGGTAAAATTTCGAGTTTAGAAAAGCCCCGCGAAAACGGGGCTTTTCTAAACTCAAAATTTTACTTTATGCTTAGTCTGGGAGTGGAAGTACTCGTTCTAAACTTCATATTGCACGTTTTTATACAAAATCGACGAATGCCTTACATTTACAGCGTAAAAATTATGTATATTTAAAAGAAAAATTCACAGGATGTAATACAATAAGTCATTCGTAGAAACTATAAAAAAGAAGTGTAGAATTTTACCTAAAATCAGCTATTAGAGTTAACTCTATAATTGCTCGACAGTGAATGGGTTAACCAAGGAGTAGAAAACCCGCTCTTCTGCAAAAAATTATAATAAAAAACACATTTTTTCTCACCTTATATCTGTGGTTGTCGAATGTGAATCAGCCCTCGATCTAGACTCCCTATGTCTCGTCTCGAACATGATGATTGCGGAATTCGTCTGCAGCTCCCTCGACGACTTCACATACAGATAAGAGATGATGGCCAAGGGGGCCGCATACCTGAAACACGGTGCGAAATTTCAGGCTGAATATCAAACGACCCTCGGCGTTTTCCAATGCATAAAAATGAACCGGCCGGCCCTTGAGTCAATAAAGATGACGACGTGTCAATAAAAAATAGGGGCCTTGTAATTAATGTAAATTATTCATACACTCATTTTCCATTCTTCTCTCGTTTTCCACCCTTCTTATTTGAACAGAGCGGGCGTAATTTATTCGCGTGCGCTTGTTATTTATCAAACAGCTTGAATCGCCGATAATTTTGATTGGGCGTGTGAGTTGTTGAGATAAATTTCTGTTCTCTTGATAAAAGGGAAAGATGAACATCGTGTTAGAATAATGCGACATCTCAGCTTGAAATGATCAGTATGATGATTACCTCTTATAGAAAACAATCACATATGTCATATTAAAATTGAACTGATGCATTACAGTTCATTTGAAATAATCAGAATACATTTATTTATGTATGCTACTACTCATTTGAAACGAACCAAACACGGGATTTTATGCTAATACCAAGTTTGTACCGTGCGATCGTTTCAATGATGATTTAGAGCAGGCGGCATTTTTTTGTGCGATTGCCCAGAATGCTAACTGAATGATGGAATAAGTTTGAGGTTATGGTACTCTGTAGCACGACAGTCAGTAGTGCCAATCTAATTAAAAATTTAAAGCCTACTCTATCAAAAAAATCATGTTTCAAATGATTTGACGAATAAAGCACTAATAACCTTTCTTCACACTTTTTTTTTCTTTTATATCAAAATGGCCAAGGCCTGGCTTTGGTTAAAATACCATTAGCGATCAATTAATTGATTTGTTAACTAAAACTTAATCTATAGTATCATGCATCCCCAGGATTTAACAGGGTCACAAAATCTTCTCGTCTAGGGACTCATCGAGACATTTTCTAGGTACACACAGAATTGAGCCACGGTACATGGGTTCCCCACAAAGGATTCAAACACAGGATTTTCATTCATACACTTAAATCTATATTTTTGTATCATATTACAATCTATATCAAAATCTTTGCATTATTAACAAATTCAAATAACTTGTTGTATATAAATATACTATTTGACCGCAAAATACATACATATGAGAATGGGAGAGCCAATTCAGGGGAAATTGCCTCAAAAAAGATCTTCCTTTCATCCGAGTGCCTAGGGCAAAGCATTATTAAATGTTCGAGAGTGCCTCTTTCTCCACATTCACAAAACGGTTGTTCTACTTGGTTGATTTTAAATAAATAAAATGGGCAGATTCCGTGGTTACTTCTCAGGCGACAGAGTGTTTTGACAAACATTTTTGAGGTAATTCCGAGTCCCAAAAACCAAGGACTGGATGGAACTTTTGGAGATATAATTTTATAAAACATCCCATAGTTACTGTTTTCAAAGTATAATTGGAATTCTTTGCGAAATTCTTTTTTAAAAGTATTCATTAAATCTTTTGATATAAAAGGATGCTTTAATATTGTATCACTATAGAGACCTTCTGTTGCTAACTTATCCGCTGTTTCGTTTCCTGGAATACCTGCATGACCCTTTACCCATATTAAGCAAATATTATTCTTAAAAGATGGTATATATTTTAATATTTCTGCAGTGATGTAATTTAGCTTTGAAGCCATATTAAATGTATTAAAATAGTCTACAATACTCTTACAATCTGTAAATATTAATATATCTGTAGTAATTGGTATGTTTACAGTGCTTAAATATTTGATGGCTTCAAGTATTGCTATGGTTTCCGCCGAATATACTGACATTATATCACCCAGAGAAAATGAACGCGTTATATTTCTAAACGGATCAACGAATGCAAAACACTTTTATTTGAATTACCAAATGTACATTTCGGACACAAAGTGACCATTGTCAATGGATTAACACTAATCCATTGATAATAGTCACTTTGTGTCCGAAATGTACATTTGGTAATTCAAATAAAAGTGTGAAGAAAGGTTATTAGTGCTTTATTCGTCAAATTAATTTGATCTTCACGTAACTCACAATTAATTTATTTATGTTTCAAATGATCGCACGGTATAATGTGAAATTTCCGATATTGAAGATAAATGAGGAGTAATAAAAAAAAAACGCGAATTGCCTAATGTTTCCACAAAATAGCCGAGTAAAATTGTAATTGTTTGTTATTTCGTGCAATGTCTAGACAAAATGCGCTCTGTCTGATGGCTATTAGATAATGCATTCCCTGATTTTACACTAAAATAAAAAGTACGGGAAAACAACACTTTATTTTATGAAAAAAGTTACAAGTTATTTATAAAGAGTATATTTTGAACTACAGTTTAAATCAGTATTTCATACGCTTGTCGCTCGCGCGCCCCAGCATCTCTATATTTTCAGGCTTTTCTAAACTCGAAATTTTACTTCATGCTTAATTTGTGATTTAAAACATTCTATAAAATTGGCTTTTATAATATACCTTGTATAAAAAATCTACTTCTCATTATTGTAAGTGATTAATTATCAAATAATTAAGTTTCGTTTATCATTTAGTCAATTAATACAAAAAAAAAACGACGAAAATCGTCGTTAAAAATACAATTTATTTCAAATTTGTCAAATGTATGCAAGAAAACATTTTTTTTTACCTACTGTTTTTACTTTCCCCCATATGCAAATCAAAGGGAAAGTATTTATTGTTTTCGCAAACATTTTCAAATTAAAATTTGTAGTGGATTTATCCATTTTAACCCATTAAGCGCCATTGATGCGTACACGCAACATTATAAATGTTTGGTTAATTATATTACTAAATAACTGTATTGTTTCGAGTTTACGTGAAGTGATTAATCACAAATAGAAAGACTGTTATTCCTTACTTCACTTTTTATTTGTATGTTACATAAAAATAAAAAGTGAAGTAAGGAATAACAGTCTTTCTATATTACTAAAAAATAAGTTAATTTAATATATACTATTTGACCTGGCTTGAAAATGTAAGGAAAAAATGTCAATATTTTGTTATTTAAATATTTCGATTATTACCCATTTAAAAAAAATAATGTGAGTGTATTTCCAACTTCACAATAATTCAGTGTTTTGTGCGCGTGGCGCATGAAGTAAAATTTCGAGTTTAGAAAAGCCTGAAAATTTGGTTTGGCGCTTCGCGCTACGCGACCAAACCAAATTTTCAGGCTTTTCTAAACTCGAAATTTTACTTCATGCTTAGTCTGGGAGTGGAATCACTCGTTATAAATTTTATTTATAATCGTTTTTATACAGAATCGACCATTGCCTGAAATTTTACAGCATATGCATTATGTATATTTAAAAGAAAAATTCACAGTATGCTATACAATAAGTCATTTATGGATATCATAAAAAGAAGTGCAGAATTTTACTTAAAATCAACTTTTAGAGTTATCTCTATAATTGCTCGGCCGTTAATGGGTTAAGGTCCCCGAGTTGACCGTTTTTGAAATATGTCTGTCTGTCTTTCTATTCTGTCCTTCTGCCCTGTCCTATCCTGTTCTTCTGTCCTATCCTTCTGCCCTGTCCTGTCCTGTCCTTCTGTCCTGTCCTTCTATCCTGTCCTTCTGTCCTGTCCTTATGTCCTGTCCTTATGTCCTGTCCGTCTGTCCTTCTATCCTGTCCTGTCCTTCTGTCCTGTCCTTCTATCCTGTCCTGCTGTCCTGTCCTTCTGTCCTTCCGTCCTTCTGTCTTTCTGTCCTTCTGTCTTTCTGTCCTTCTGTCCTTTTGTCCTTCTGTCCTTCTGTCTTTCTGTCCTTCTATCTGTCCTTCTTTCTGTCTTTCTGTCCTTATGTCCTTCTGTGCTTCTATCCTTCGGTCCTTTTGTCCTTCTGTCCTTCTGTCCTTCCGTCCTTCTGTCCTTCCGTCCTTCTGTCTATCCGTCCTTCTGTCCTTCCGTCCTTCTGTCCTTCTGTCCTTCTGTCCTGTCCTTCTGTCCTTCTGTCCTTCTGTCCTTCTGTCCTTCTGTCCTTCTGTCCTTCTGTCCTTCTGTTCATTTGTCCTTCTGTCGGTACGATAAAGTCTAAACCAATTGAGCTGTTAAGATGACACTTTAAACTTAAGCTTTTTATGACAATAGTAGTATCCGATCAACTTTTAGTAACAATGTGGAAACCGGAATTTTGTACATTTTTTTGGATTTCTCTGTAATATTGTTTCTATGTTTGTGCTGTACCAACTTTATAATTGTATTATAATTGTTACTGTACGTACACCGCAAATAAATGATGTTATTATTATTATTATTATAAAAAAACCTTGCAAAGAAAAAATTACCATTTATTGCATATTCACTTTATTTCGTAGCTCTTTATTAATATTGTTTTAAAAATGTGAATTTTACCAAATAATTAC
This sequence comes from Philonthus cognatus, assembly GCA_932526585.2. Taxonomy (NCBI): domain Eukaryota; kingdom Metazoa; phylum Arthropoda; class Insecta; order Coleoptera; family Staphylinidae; genus Philonthus; species Philonthus cognatus. Next base: position 80,031,295 of record OW052245.1, on the reverse strand, counting down.
TTTGAATAAGTGAGCTATTGCTATAAATGTCATTTTTGACCTTGTCATGATTAATATTAATATTTTGTGGTATATGCTCTTTTTTTTAAATTTAAGTTAGAGGAACGTCGAACTTTAATGTATTAATTAATCGGCACATGGCGAACTAAAACCGGCCACAACAGAGGAATCGACACGATCTATAATTCACGTCCGACGGGCCCTCCTCCCTTCCGAACTTTACTACTAATCACAATCAGGCAAATGAACTAATTACAAGGGTCATTCAATAAGCGGCTTACAACAACTAATTAATTAATTAATCGGGGGATACAAAACGTGACACAAAGTTATAAATCAAACGTGAGTTAAGTGAAATAATACAACTACAAATTTAGAAACTATTAATGAAAAAGCGTTAGTTCACACACATAAAACTTACAGGTAGTGACTTGACGTGGCTACTGTTTCTGTCATTTAAACTTGCAATTATCAAATTTACTTAATTTAGCATACAGAGAGAGAGAGAGAGAGTTACATGTAATACCGAACATTTTCATCCAATATAATTTGACACCTTTAATTTTAAAATAATGTGTAAATTGGGTTGCCTATATGACCATTACAAATTGTAGCCAATCAATCGCAATTGATGCCCCAACTTGTACACTTCTGTGCAATAAAATTAAGTACAAGTCTTATAACTATTTTTCACAATATTTTAGTTGTATAATTCGGGTCTATGTTAATTGCCTAGCAGCAGTTTCAATAAATGATGAAACACCATAACTTGAAACTAACACCTTTATTAAAAGCCTTTTAAAATAAACTTTGTACTAAGTAAAACAAAGCCGAAATAGAAAAACCATTTTCTATTTTAGTTAGAATTCGAATTTTTGAATTGTTGTCTAAATGACGCAGCATTAAGGAAATTGACATATTTACATATTTTTGTAACCAGGAAACTCGTCACGTCCGTTTTAAACTATAACATATTTTGTGCTTCATTTTATTGCACAGAAGTGTACATACAGGGAGTTTTTCTTTCAAGTATACATGTCCCAATTTCCGCGTATATGCCATAAATCTTTAGATATTCGTTTTTTCAAAAGAGTTTAATTTTAAATTTAAAATTAGTGTGTTCCACTCCCAGACTAAGCATGAAGTAAAATTTCGAGTTTAGAAAAGCCTGAAAATTTGGTTTGGTCGCGTAGCGCGAAGCGCGGAGCGGCCAAACCAAATTTTCAGGCTTTTCTAAACTCGAAATTTTACTTCATGCGCCACCGGTACAAAACACTGACATTGCGAAGTTTAAAACACACCGCAAAACTTTACATTGCATCAGTGTTTTGTACCGGTGGCGCATGAAGTAAAATTTCGAGTTTAGAAAAGCCTGAAAATTTGGTTAGGCCGCTCCGCGCTTCGCGCACGCGACCAAACCAAATTTTCAGGCTTTTCTAAACTCGAAATTTTACTTCATGCTTAGCATGGGAGTGGAAATCACTCGTTTAAAGCTTAAAATTATATTCATTTAATATGCGTCGGCAAATGTACAACGTATGCTAATGTATACTTAAAGGAAAAATTCTCGTTATGAAAATGATCGGTGTTACATAAAACTCTCTGTATGTAATGTATAAATTAAGTTGCTTATATGACCATTACAAATTGTAGCCAATCAATCGCAATTAATGGCTCAACTTGTACATACAGGGAGTTTTTCTTTCAAGTATACATGTCCCAATTACAGCGTATATGCCGTAAATCTTTAGATACTCGTTTTTTCAAAAGAGTTCAATTTTAAACTTAAAATGAGTGTGTTCCACTCCCAGACTAAGCATGAAGTAAAATTTCGAGTTTAGAAAAGCTTGAAAATTTGGTTTGGTCGCGTAGCGCGAAGCGCGGAGCGGCCAAACCAAATTTTCAGGCTTTTCTAAACTCTAAATTTTACTTCATGCGCCACCGGTACAAAACACTGACATTGCGAAGTTTAAAACACACCGCAAAACTTTACATTGCATCAGTGTTTTGTACCGGTGGCGCATGAAGTAAAATTTCGAGTTTAGAAAAGCCTGAAAATTTAGTTAGGCCGCTCCGCGCTTCGCGCTCGCGACCAAACCAAATTTTCAGGCTTTTCTAAACTCGAAATTTTACTTCATGCTTAGCCTGGGAGTGGAAAACACTCGTTTAAAGCTTTAAATTACATTTATTTAATAAACCGAGCGTCGGCAAATGTACAACGTATGCTAATGTATACGAAGCGCGGAGCGGCCAAACCAAATTTTCAGGCTTTTCTAAACTCGAAATTTTACTTCATGCGCCACCGGTACAAAACACTGACATTGCGAAGTTTAAAACACACCGCAAAACTTTACATTGTATCAGTGTTTTGTACCGGTGGCGCATGAAGTAAAATTTCGAGTTTAGAAAAGCCTGAAAATTTGGTTTGGCCGCTCCGCGCTTCGCGCTACGCGGCCAAACCAAATTTTCAGGCTTTTCTAAACTCGAAATTTTACTTCATGCTTAGCCTGGGAATGGAAAACACTCGTTTAAAGCTTCAAATTACATTTATTTAATAAACCGAGCGTCGGCAAATGTACAACGTATGCTAATGTATACTTAAACAAAAAATTCTCATTATGAAAATGTTCGGTGTTACATAAAACTCTCTGTATATAACATAAGGGTTAATTATTATGCCGGTTGTAACATTAAAAAAATATCAAATAAATATCTTTAATAATAAAAAGACTAAATGGGATGCCCTTATCCCATTTAGTCTTTTTATTATTCAAGATATTAATTTAGAATTTGGTAGGCTTGTACTAAAAATAAATTGTAGTTTAATGGTGATAAGAAAACTTTAGTCGTACTTCCAGTCTCACCAGAAGTGATATCAATTTTTAGACATTTTAAATATTAATAATAATAAGTAATAATAATTTTAAGTAAATAAATAATAAATAAATAAATTAATAAAATATAATTATATAAAATATAAATAAAAATAAATTAATAATAATATTAAATCACTATGTATTAGGGCAGAACGACCACAGGTCGATAGCCCAGACAGACTAACATATAATTTTTTTCAAAACTGTATTTAAAAATAATATAAATGCATTTGTAAAGTCTGAATAAAGATATATGTCTCTCTCACTCTCACTATACATTTTTGTTCTCGGATACAAGACGTCATTAAATATTAAAGCCTAAATACAGTTATCAATAAGGCCATAATTATTAATTTTATGCCAAATAATATTATATCTATAGAATAACAAATTGAATAATATATAATAGTATATTACGTAACGAGAGTGGTATGCAGCATATTACATATGAGCGCACATGTTGCGCACGAGCCGCGCAGCGGCGAGTGCAGATTTCCGTGAGTATGTAATTGCCAGGCCACTCGAGAAACATACGGTACTTTACCTACGCCCTAACAGAATAAACAATGAACATGAAAGAACAACTTACTTATCGCAATAATTTTTAATAGTAACATGACAATGATGAAAACTAAATTACTACTTGATCAGCTGTGAAAGCTGTACATTTTCTGACATTCGTTGTTTTTTTGAAAGAGTTCAATTTGAAGCTTTAAACGAGTGTTTTCCACTCCCAGGCTAAGCATGAAGTAAAATTTTGAGTTTAGAAAAGCCCCGTGAAAATTTGTCGAGGGTTGCGTAGCGACCCGAGACAAATTTTCTGGGCTTTTCTAAACTCAAAATTTTACTTCATGCGCCACGCATATAAAACACTGATTCCAAGTGAGATTCAAATGTACATAAAGTTCACAAAATTTTAGTATTTTATACGCGTGGCGCATGAAGTAAAATTTCGAGTTTAGAAAAGCCCAGAAAATTTGTCTCGGGTCGCTGCGCGACCCTCGACAAATTTTCACGGGGCTTTTCTAAACTCGAAATTTTACTCTATGCTTAGTCTGGGAGTGGAAAACACTCGTTTTAAGCTTCAAATTGAACTCTAAGAAAAAACAACAAATTACTAACGATTTAAAGAAAATAAGCTGAATTTTGAATACGTATACTTTAAAGAAAAACTCCTTGTACCTCAAAGAAACGTCATTTGGTTGTGCGGTAAGCAATCAGCTGTCAGCACGCAATGTACTTGTCAAAGCTATTACGTGCATGTGTACGTAATGTCAATCATACTTATCAAGATGGCAGTATGGTATGATGAGTTTACTAGATAGGGTGTAGGTAAAGGTATTTAAATTAAAAACACTTGGTATTGTTTCACAAATTAAATTTAATTTATGAAACAAATATTCTAATATGTTTCACCAAGCGCCAGATGAGAAATTAATTCAAGAAATTGAATAATAAGATGATTAACCTAATAAGTTGTATCCAAGTTAATGTGTGCCGGAGCTCTCCGAAATGATTATTTTATTTTGATTAGTTTGACCAAAAAAATCACCTTTTATGATTAGGATGTCAGAGAATGGAAAAGTGGATGATGAGAGTGCATGTTTGTGACACGAATGAAGAAGGTTGCGGAGGATTCGAAGGGAGGAAGGGATGTATAAATAAAAAGCACTTAAGGAAATATCGTCCCTCTGGGTAATACAATAACCGCGTATATAAATTCACGTGTGCGTATCTCACGGGGAAGCCAATTTATTTGATGTACGTATTCCATCAGGGGAAATTATAAGTAGATAAACAAACAATGAGTTGAAATGTGAGGTAATCACGAACGGAAATAATTCACTAACAGGGTTTTTTTCCATTAAATTTTATTTTGAACAAATTGCAAAGTTTATAATGATACAATATTTATTATTTGCACACGAATTGCTGTATTTATAAATTTAACGCGGCCGTAACTAGGGCGTGGCGAAGGTGGCATTTGCTATGGGCGCATCAATCGCAGAGGCGCACACTGGTCGAAACGCTCATTCTAGCTGAACATTTCGTTATAAAGCGTTTTAGTCTAATACAATAAAACACTTTTAACTTTGTTTGTATAACACAATTTATTTTTATGTGACTGCAGTTTCGGCAAATTCAGCTTGCCATTAGCAAACACTTCATGTTTGATAATGGCATGTTTGATAATGGCAAGCTGAATTTGCCGAAACTGCAGTCACATAAAAATAAATTGTGTTATACAAACAAAGTTAAAAGTGTTTTATTGTGTTAAATTAACATGTATAACGAAGTAGAAGCCTCCACAATTCAAAATACGTTTTACTCTACTTTAAATTGTTCAGAGTCGAAGAAAATATTTAATTAAAATTATAAATTACTCAATATTGAATATTTCTTCCCTTCTACCCCTTACCACCCGTATTTTAATTTTTATTTTTAGCGAAAAATTGTTAAATTAAAATTTGAAGATAATTTCACTATTCGCATTTATGTGATACAATTTTTATTTAAAAATAGTAATTATATTACAAGCCCTTACCTTTGAATTATTATAAAATGAACATTAAAAATTTAATAATCATGTTTTATTTAATTCCAAAATTATTCAAAAAGACAATGACAAAAAATTTAAAATTGCACACATATCTATAAATAAAAATATACAATAAATACAAGCAGTATAAAGGATCTAGGTAGATCATACAAACAATTTACACTAAAGCCAATTCATAGTCAGAATCCTCTGGTAAAAGATGCTTGTTCTGGTTCTACTAATAACTTTAACACCTCTGTATCAATTTTTTGAATGGTAAGCGGTCGTGAAATATATGTTTTACCAAGAGAGCATCCAGGTTGAGGTTCATTTGGTAAACCTTCAGTTGAGAACACTTCCATTCCGTTTAGCCACGTAGAATATTTATTTTCAAAATTTGAAATTATTCTATGAGAGGTTTGCCATACGCTAGAACAAAAAAATAAAGCAATAAAGCATGCCAATTCATTGTCAATTGTCCCGTAAAATTATTTATTTTATGTATCAATGAATCTAAATTTTCAATGTGCGATACAATATCAATATTCATAATGTCAATCACAAAGTCTATCTCTTTGTGATTGACATTGTGAATATTGATATTGTATCGCACATTGAAAATTTAGATTCATTGATACATAAAATAAATAATTTTACGGGACAATTGACAATGAATTGGCATGCTTTATTGCTTTATTTTTTTGTTCTAGCGTATTTTAAGCGCGCCAAATATCGAATAATGTCCGCCAAGAAATGGTTACGCAACCTAAAAACAATCACTGCTTGTAAACGGGCAAAAAAGGGCAGCTAAATGTTATTTATATAATAAACTAATTAGTTATTATATATAAAAAACAACGATTCATTACCAAGAACGGCCAAGAATGTATACTTTAACCTTTTTCAAGTTTAACGTTGCAAAATTTTACTGTAGGATTTTTTACTTAATTTAAATTAGTATATCTATATGTTGACTAAAGTTATATGAAAAATATTTAAATCTATGTTGTATACACACCAGTAGAATATATATCCATCTTTAAATTATACTTTGCACGAAACTCAAATGTAAAAAAAGCAATTAAACGTAGGCGTTTAGAGCGCGTAAAATCCACAACTAAACGACGTAAACGATGCACATGCACTTTGGGTACTGATAACCACTGAACCAAAGGTCGGAGGGGTTTATGACTTTACCTGCGCACCCTCTGGATATTGAACTACCCATATTTTAAGAAAAAAATCTGTTTTCTAAACAGTTGATTTTCGGCGAAATGTTCAGCTAGAATGAGCATTTCGACAAGTGCCGCGCCGCACAGTGGCCAATTTGCCATAAAGCGAAAAAAACGTAATATATTTTGAAGTAATGATTGTATTGACTTGCGGCTAATGTCGTTTGACTCATAAGGAAAAACTACAATAAGAATCATCAAACCACGTGGCCGAAAGTCGTCGATCCAGGGGAGTTTTGTAGAAATTATGCTTATTCTGGTGGTGTTATTGTGAATTAAGTTCACAAAAGAAAGATTAACAAAAGCAAGTAAACATATGTCAATAGTATCTAGAAGAAATACGACCTGCATGATGGAATATAATAACAATAATAGTAACATTTATTGTTATTATATTCCATCATGTGATTATATTGTGATTTGGTCGCAGTAATGTCACGACTAGGAAAGTTCTGATCCCAAAAATGTATCTACAGAGAGTTTTATGTAACACCGAAACATTTTCATAGCGAGAATTTTTCTTTGAAGTATCCATGTGCATACGTCGCACATTTTTCGATGCTTGCTTTATTAAATGAATTCAATTTGAAGCTTTAAGCGAGTGTTTTCCACTCCCAGACTAAGCATGAAGTAAAATTTCGAGTTTAGAAAAGCGTGAAAATTTGGTTTGGTCGCGTAGCGCGAAGCGCGGAGCGGCCAAACCAAATTTTCACGCTTTTCTAAACTCGAAATTTTACTTCATGCGCCACCGGTACAAAACACTGACATATTACGAAGTTTAAAACACACCGCTAAACTTTACATTGAATCAGTGATTTGTACCGGTGACGCATGAAGTAAAATTTCGAGTTTAGAAAAGCCTGAAAATTTGGTTTGGCCGCTCCGCGCTTCGCGCTACGCGACCAAACCAAATGTTCAGGCTTTTCTAAACTCGAAATTTTACTTCATGCTTAACCTGGGAGTGGAAAACACTCGTTTAAAGTTCTAATTGAACTCCCTTAATAAACCGAGCGTCGGAAAATGTACAACGAAATACATATGTATACTTAAAAGAAATATTCTCGTTATGAAATTGTTCGGTGTTACATAAAACTCTCTGTATATTGAGTATCAATTATATCTTATATCAACCCACTGAGCAAATACAATTAAGTAATGTTTCAACAACATTAAAACAACGTTTAATGTTGCTACAATGTTGATATAACGTAATTTGTTTGTTTTTTGCTCAGTGAGAAAGTATCGATAAGCTAAAATATCGTATCGATAAGCTAAAATATTGTATCGATAAGCAAAAATATCGCATCGATATTCAAAATATCGATACTTTTCGATACCAGATATTTGAGATTTAATATTTATTATTATTTAATACTGCAAATTAATTTTTAAAAGACCTTAACCCAAGATAAACAATATTGTCAGGAATAGCTTAATGACGGTAATGAAATGATCAAATTTCACCTTTTACAAAAAAATATATATATAATAAGTCAATGTTTAATACGCGTGGCGCATGAAGTAAAATTTCGAGTTTAGAAAAGCGTGAAAATTTGGATTTGCCGGGGCGCGACTCGCTTCGCTCGCGCGCCCCGGCAAATTCAAATTTTCACGCTTTTCTAAACTCGAAATTTTACTTCATGCTTAATCCTGGATTGTAAAACACTAGTTAGAATTTCTTAAGAACTTAAAATTGAATTGTTTAGCAACAATCACAAATAAATGACTGAATAATTAGCGAGTTTACGGCTGTTATCATAATCATAATTATAATCATAATGATACTAAACTCAAAACTGTTGACACATCATCATAATCACCACAAATCGTCAAACACTTAATTCCCGAATTTATAAAAACCATTGATATTTTGAAATGTATAATTTAGGAAATTTACGAGAAGCGTCAAGATTTAAAAAACGAACGAATAACTTTGTTCTTCTTAAGTTTCTAAAATATCCATTAATATTGAAAATTCGGACGTTTTTTCTCTCTCTATATTTTCATTAATTTTAAATATTTCGCGAGCGCAAACCAGTTTTTTGCCACGGGCGCCAAAGGACCTAGTTCCGGTTCTGAAATGTAATAATAGAATTGAGAATCCAAAATTAGTTATTCCACTCCTTGATTAAGCATGAAGTAATTATGCTGATTAACTATAAAGTAAATAATTTACATGATTATTGTAAAATAATAAGCGAAGAGTCTATATGATTCTTCCTTTGTTTAACCCCTCCCATAACTACAACACCAACAAAAATATACAGACATAAGGACTGTAACGTTGACAAAGTGACGGAGCACATGACAAGCTTTATTAATTCCCATCAAGAAATTTCCTCCCAATCCATTTCTACCTTCTTTAAATATCTCTCTGACTCAATCAAACAAAACACCACTGTTTACCAAAACACCCTATAAATACCCACTCCCTAAATATATTTAACGACTGATTAAATACAAACGACAATTATACAGGGACATCAGACTGACAGAGGATACTAATTTAAAATCAAAATTTAACAAACTGAACAAAGACATTCACCGACTGATTCAACAATACAAAACAGACCATTGGATATAAACTTGCAACGACATTAATCAAAAACAAGGAAAGACATTTTGGAACGAAGTCAAAAAACCAAGCAAATATCAAAAGACGGACTATTTACAACACTACGACACGAATGACCGTTACGGAGGACCAGTTAATAGCAGACATATTTGCAGACTACTTTAAAATGACATTTACGGCGACAGAAAACGACGCTTATGACAACACATTTTCCGAGACAGTAAATTCATGGTACAAATCCTTCAAATAAAACCCCCAAGACCATTCAACCTTCGACGACATAAAAGAAGAACAATATTATGAAATACTTCATAAAGGTAAAAATACATCGCCTGGTCACGATAATATACCCAGATTAATCCGTAAATCCCTTCCCGATCACATTCATGAATACATACTCCTTATATTTAATTCCATCTACCGATCTCAGACGAATGGAAGAAGGGCATTATCACTTGCATACATAAGCACGAAAACGACGCAACTTTGGTATCAAGTTACCGCCCAATTACCCTACTTTCTGTCCTTGGTAAATTGTTTGAATCCTTAATCCAAAATAAGTCACCACCCACATTTTAGATCTGATCCCTCCTTATCATTTTGGTTTTATTGAACATCGCTCAACTTCCCTTCCCTTAACAATCCTTACCTCGAAATTCCAGACATCACACCTCGAAGGTAAAAAATCCGCAGTACTATTTCTCGACATACAAAAAGCGTATGATTCGGTCTGGCATCGTGGTGTGCTGTTCAAGTGCAATTCGTTAGGCATCCCTCCACACTTAATTAAAATCATAGACAGTTTCCTATCCAACAGATCTTTAAGCGTCAGAATCCGTAATTCTTATTCACATCCATTCATCCCACTACAAGGTCTACCTGGGGTTCATCACTGTCCCCCATGTTTTATAACATCTTTGTCCATGACCTTTACAATCCAGATCCTCTTTATTTAAATCCTTCCGCATACCCTCTACTATACGCGCATGATACCGCCTGTAACGGGGCGGTCGAACCGGGGTTGGCTTTATATGTATTTTTGAGAAAAATAATAAATTATACTTGAGTTGTTTAAATAATTAAATTACGACATATGCCACTTCCGGTCGAAACCCTATCACGTTCCGTTAGCTCAATTAAAAAAACTGTAAACTTACCATGTTTTGAATCGTTTCGTCTCGAACCACATTTTCACTCGGGGAATTTATGAGATTCAATTAAAATTTAATAAAAAAAACTCTCTCTTTAAATTTCAACAATAAATAATAAATTTAAAAAAAAATCAAACAGTTACAACAAATATCAAAAAAAAGTTGATTAAGAGATAGCATAATTTCACAACAAAATTATGTTTAGCGAAACAAGTTAAATAATAATGATTTAAAATCTCATAAATTCAAAATAACTATTAATTGAAATTACCGTCGATCGGTCACCACCAAAAACACCACTTTGACTTGACACTTTGAAAAACACGTGCATGGGTAATACTTCGAAGAATACTTTTTGAAGACGTTTTGAATACTGAGAGAATACTTAGAGAATACTTCCTATTTTCTGGCCGTCGTGCGACTTTATAGCCCGAAAATTCACCAGGGGATGAGTTGGGGGTAGCAGAGCCCTGGAAGGGTATCTTCACCCTTACCTCATTGGTTGAGGACGTGGTAGGGATGCTTACTCCCCGAGGCCCATTGGTCAACCCTTGGCGTGAATGATCACTCTCAATTCTCATTGGCTGATCCAATGCTCGACGCTGATTTGCTGAGCGTCATTTTAGCAACAGCGGAATTGAGAGTGACACGTCTCTGATTTTGCAAATTATACGAATATTTTCAAATATTTTTATAATTTGCTTAGTCTTTTAGTTTTGTACATTTGTGTACTATTTGGTGTTTTTGTTTTTGGTGGAGCGCTGATTGACGGTCTGGTGCTCTTTTAGCACTTTTATGAATTTAAAATGAAATGTTAAAAATAAAAATGTTTGTCTAAACTATTAAAAATACATATACAAAATATACCTACATATATGATGTTCGAAAATAAACGTCACGATTAATGCGTGTACTCAAATTACGTGACATAGTTAATGAAATATATACAAAAGGAAAACTGATTTTAAAGTCTGATTGAAATTATATTTCAACTTATGAATATGTACAAATTCGATTAAGGCATCAGATTAGAATAAGTTAAATTAATTAAGAGTATATTTAATTAAATTATGTTGGAGAAAAATATGTTTTGTTAAAACTGTACACTATAGAAATATTTTACGATGCCTTAATTAGGGTCGACGTATTTTCGGGACTGGAACACCGGGCGGTAACAGTGGGCATACTCTTCCCTTTTGTTGTCTGTAAGCCGGTGTTCTTCGCAATCCGCACGTTCGGGATATTAATAATCCCGATCGGACGGATTTGGGAATTTCGAAAAATTAGGAAATTTTGGTTTTATTGCTTGTCTAGCTGAGCTTTGAAGATTTTGTTAATCCGAAACTGAAACTCGGAGATTTTGCTAATCTGGACCGAAAAGGTTTTATTACCTATCCCGAAAATACGCCGGCGGTTTATTGTTTTATGACCCTATTAACAATACAAAAAGGAAAACATTTCTTTACGAACTTAACGGATTTTCGAATTAAATTACGTTTAATTTTTCTTATAATATCAAATGAAATGAAATGCAGTGGGATCCGATGTTAAATTGAAGAAATTTATATCGCGGATTAAAAATTAAACGAGTTACGACGTGTCAAAATGACACGCCGGTAACACGCCCTTATAACCCACGCTCCCACTATTCCTAAAGCCTTAAGCACTCTTCAAGGGCTGATAGATAGCATCCGAACCTGGTTCGCGAAATGGATAATCTCCATTAATCCAAATAAAACCCAACTTCTCATCCCCTTCCACCGCCATCTAAACTCCCCATACCATATTTTAATTAATAATCATCCTATCTCACCGTCACCTAACTGCATTAGGCATTACCCTCGATCCTAAACTAACCTTTATTAACCACACTCAAAGCCTAAAAACAAAGATAAAATGCAGGGCGCGCCATTTTAGATCGCTGACATTCCGAAACGATGGAATAACTGTAAAGACCGCAGTTCATATATACAGAACTATATGTCGCCCCCTGCTAGAGTATGCCCCCATCCTATTTCACAATCCTCGTCCCAACGTTTTGAAAAATATAGAGGTCGCCGAACGATCAGCCCTAAGAGTGCTTACGAAAATCAGACACCCTAATAACCCCTTACACAACCCCTCCAATACTTTCCTATATAAAATGTGCAATATTCCCCCTATTAATCAACGCCTAGAATACCTCTCCTTAAAGTTCGCCACAAATCCTAATATCACTACTATCCTAAATCATATGTGAATACCCCGCAACCCTAATACCCACCCTAAATTCAAATATCCCATTTATTAATTCATCTCATTACATCAACCGGACCCTGACAGTAATGTTAGCGATCACGACTTTTAAAAAACAGACATAGACAGGACAAAGACAGGCTGAAAGACTGCTGGTTGATAGCTAGTTTCCAAGTTGGAAAAAAAAAACAAAATCAAAATGTATTGTATTTTATGCATTATATCTGTATTGTAGTCAACTCAGAAATAAAGATGTTTATTATATATCGTTAACTTGTTTCTCATTGATCACTTGGTAAAACATTTCTATTAATATATAGGTATTTGATTGAAATTCACTTGGTTTGTTTTACTAATAAATTGTTTTATTTTCAACTAGTTTCGGCTTAATGCTATTTTCAAGAATGATTCTTGAAGATGGCAAAATAAAACAATTTATTAGTAAAACAAACCAAGTGAATTTCAATCAAATACCGATGTTTCTTATTATTAATAAGCGAAGATATTATTCCAATATAGAAATTACCATTAAAATATAAATACTTATTTCCTTCCCATACCATTTTTCATTCAAAATTATTAAAATTACATGCATTCATCTACACTTATTTTCGCATATCCACACACAAAAAAAAAACAATACTTTCGCAACTGTCCCAAAATTAAGCTTATTATCAAACATATGCTAATTTTGCTACGTGAACGTTTAAGATTCCTTCTTTAGGATACGCCTGTAAATTTTGTTGACGCTCAATTTACATGAACACAGTTTTATTATTTTTTTGTAAAATTAGGCGTGGTGCGTAATTTCGCGAGGGAAATTCATTACGTTCAGATTTAACGAGAAACTTTTCCAGCAAGCGGCTTGCGAGGAAATGAGAAATATATTAAAATCAGCGATGTTTAATAAAAACACGTTTTGACATGAAATTTCACACAAGACGGAATGGAGGCGTGTAGACGTGAAATTAAAGAGGTATATATTGTTTTGAAATAAGATCGCAAATAAATGTAAGATTGTAGACGTGAAATTTTAGAGTGCAGATAGACATAAAGATGCCAATATAAAATTATACAGAGAGTTTGTCTTTTAAGTGTACATTTCCTAATTACGCATGTGTTTCAAATCTTCAGATATTCGTTGTTTTTTAAACGAGGTCATATTGAAGCTTTAAACGAATGTTTTCCACTCCCAGATTAAGCATGAAGTAAAATTTCGAGTTATTTTTTTTTTTTTAATCTTTATTTCCACTATAATGCTTTTTACAATAATTAAATTAACAATACATTACACAAAATACGGCAGCATAGTGAAAAAAGGCAGAGTTCAGCATATACATCTCTAGGAGATATTGCTGATCTTCCACTCAACCTTTATAGTTATAAACAAATAAATGTAATCAACGAATAAGATTTAATTGAAGTTGGCGAAACTGGACATTAGTTAATTAATTTCATTTAAGGAAGATTTCTTGAGTAGTAAGGAAACAATTTTTAGTTAATTAATTTGAAGTAGGGCACATTTCTTGATTATTGAGGAAATAATTCAAGATAATATACAGAAAGTTTTTCTATTAAGTATACATATCATGATAAATACACGTTTGGTAAATTCGCAGGCCTTCATTGGGATTATAAAACGTTTAATTTCAAACTTCTAACGAGTGTATCCACTCCCAGATTAAGCATGAAGTAAAATTTCGAGTTTAGAAAAGCCTGAAAATTTGGATTGGCCGCGTAGCGAAGCGGAGCGGCCAATCCAAATTAGGCTTTTCTAAACTCGAAATTTTACTTCATGCGCCACGCGTGTAAAACACTGATTTAAAGTGAAGCTCAAAATACACTACTTAAGATTGATCTTACGTTAATAAATGTTACAAATAATTACATAATAATTCTTTAATTGAACACAAAAGAGTTACAAAGGGCCATCGACCGAGGTCTTTCAACCGACCATTTTACAAATATTTATTTCGTTTAATCAAATCTTACGCTACCAAAATTCGAGATGTTGTTTCGAACATGTTTTGTGTTGTAGGCGTTCACTTTATGGTACTTCTTAAATACACTTGTAAATAAAACACTTTTTACTTTACTTAATCACTGTATTTTGCACTTAATTTGTGACTATAGTTTCGACTATCTAGTAGTCATTGTAAAACTAAAAGTGTAGAATATGTAAGTGTAATTAAAAAAAAAATCGAAAAGCAAATTGCTTGACGCGTTTGAATTTAAGAAGACTTACTTTTACGAAATAATAACATTATAAAACTAATAGTGTAGAATATGTAAGTCTAATTAAAAAAAAAAACAAATTACTTGACGCGTTTGAATTTAGGAAGACTTACTTATACGAAATAATTATTTTTAATATTTGCAAATATGTGATCAAACTTAAGCAGTATATTTTTAACTTCACTTTAAATCAGTGTTTTATACGCGTGGCGCATGAAGTAAAATTTCGAGTTTAGAAAAGCCTAATTTGGATTGGCCGCTCCGCTTCGCTACGCGGCCAATCCAAATTTTCAGGCTTTTCTAAACTCGAAATTTTACTTCATGCTTAATCTGGGAGTGGATACACTCGTTAGAAGTGTGAAATTAAACGTTTTATAATCCCAATGAAAGCCTGCGAATTTACCAAACGCTGTATTTATCATGATATGTATACTTAATAGAAAAAGTTTCTGTATATAATAATAATAATAATAATAATAATACGTCTTTATTTATTATAGAAAAAATATTTTACAAAATGTCTAGTAAAAGTAACAGGCGAAGTTCAGTTAGCCTAATGACTATTAACTGTTCTTCCACTTAACCTGAAGAATATTAACAGATTATTGCATAAATGGTTCATACAAATAATATTTAATTAAGAAAAAGTACTTTTTTAAAAGTAAAAGTAAAAGTAAAAGTATCTTGAATTATTTCCGCAATAATCAAAAGATGTGCCTTACTTCAAATTAATTAACTAAGAATTGTTTCCTCAATAATAAAAAAATCTAGCTTAAATCAAATTAATTAACTAATGTCTGGTTTCACCCACTTCAATTAAATCTTTTTCGTTGATTACATTTATTTGTCGATTAAAATAGACATTTTCCATGTCATAAACATCAACGTCATGTGAATTGATTAATTTTTTGACATGTATATAACTATTACTAGATTTAAATCGATGAATATCTACTGGTCGATTTAACAGACGTTCGTGAAACCCGGTATATGAATTGTCTCCTCAATAATCAAGAAATCTACCCTAAATCAAATTAATTAACTAATGTCCGGTTTCACCCACTTCAATTAAATCATTTTCGTTGATTATATTTATTTGTCGATTAAAATAGACAATTTCCATGTCATAAACATCAACGTCATATGAATTGATTAATTTTTTGACATGTATATAACTATTACTAGATTTAAATCCATGAATATCTACTGGTCGATTTAACAGACGTTCGTGAAACCCGGTATATGAATTGTCTCCTCAATAATCAAGAAATCTACCCTAAATCAAATTAATTAACTAATGTCCGGTTTCACCCACTTCAATTAAATCATTTTCGTTGATTACATTTATTTGTTGATTAAAATAGACATTTTCCATGTCATAAACATCAACGTCATGTGAATTGATTAATTTTTTGACATGTATATAACTATTACTAGATTTAAATCGATGAATATCTACTGGTCGATTTAACAGACGTTCGTGAAACCCGGTATATAAATTGTCTCCTCAATAATCAAGAAATCTACCCTAAATCAAATTAATTAACTAACGTCCGGTTTCACCCACTTCAATTAAATCTTTTTCGTTGATTACATTTATTTGTCGATTAAAATAGACATTTTCCATGTCATAAACATCAACGTCATGTGAATTGATTAATTTTTTGACATGTATATAACTATTACTAGATTTAAATCGATGAATATCTACTGGTCGATTTAACAGACGTTCGTGAAACCCGTTATATGAATTGTCTTCTCAATAATCAAGAAATCTACCCTAAATCAAATTAATTAACTAATGTCCGGTTTCACCCACTTCAATTAAATCTTTTTCGTTGATTACATTTATTTGTCGATTAAAATAGACATTTTCCATATCATAAACATCAACGTCATGTGAATTGATTAATTTTTTGACATGTATATAACTATTACTAGATTTAAATCGATGAATATCTACTGGTCGATTTAACAGACGTTCGTGAATCCCGTTATATGAATTGTCTTCTCAATAATCAAGAAATCTACCCTAAATCAAATTAATTAACTAATGTCCGGTTTCACCCACTTCAATTAAATCTTTTTCGTTGATTACATTTATTTGTCGATTAAAATAGACATTTTCCATGTCATAAACATCAACGTCATGTGAATTGATTAATTTTTTGACATGTATATAACTATTACTAGATTTAAATCGATGGATGGATCGATTGGTGGATTTAACAGACATTCGTGAAACCCCGCATATGAATTGTCTCCTCAATAATCAAGAAATCTACCTTAACCCATTAACGGCTGAGCAATTATAGAGTTAACTCTAAAAGTTTATTTTAGGTAAAATACTACACTTCTTTTAATGATTTTTACGAATGACTTATTGTATTACACACTATGATTTTTTTTTTAAATATACATAATGTATACGCTCTAAATGCAAGGCATTCGTCGATTTTGTATAAAAACGTACAATATAAAGTTTAAAACGAGTGTTTCCACTCCCAGACTAAGCATGAAGTAAAATTTCGAGTTTAGAAAAGCCCCGCGTAGAAAATTTGTCGAGGGTCGCGCAGCGACCCGAGACAAATTTTCACGGGGCTTTTCTAAACTCGAAATTTTACTTCATGCGCCACGCGTATAAAACACTAAAATATTGTAAAGTTAGAAATACACTGCAAACATTTTTTTTTAATGAGTAATATTTGAGAAATTTAAATAACAAATTATTTACGTTTTTCTTCATACATTTTCAAGTCAAATCAAATAATATAATATATCAAATTAATTCATTTAATAATTGAATTAATATAAAATTAATAATGTTGCGTATATGCATCAATGGCGCTTACTGGGTTAAATCAAATTAAGTAATATTTTCTACTCAATAATTAAGAAATCTACCTTAAAGTAAATTAATTAATAATTTGTAATAAGATCAATCAAAGCAGATACTTTAAATACAGTATTTAAATAAAGCTAGTAGTAGAATCAACGTAATAATTTTGATACGTGTTATTTGTTTCCTTGCCGAAAAGTCACACTTCATCAACGGACCGTGTAATTGAAAATTTACGGTTGTGCCCGACGTCAGCTATTTGTTACAGCCCCTGTAACGAAGCAAAGTTTGTTGAATTTACGCCGGATGCTAGGGGGTGTGTTTGTATTCATCACGCTGGTAAATCTAATTATTCATAAAGTCTGTGTACATTTTCACACAGAGTTTTCGCAAATTGACAATACGAGTTTTGTACGAGTGTAATAAAAATAGGTGCATGTGAGAATGTGATAATAAACACGAACACGATTTTTTTACAAAAATTACACAGATTTCCTACATGCAGACATTTTTTTTCAGGTATATTTCTCGATGCGTATGATTTTGAGGCATTCGTTCTTTTTTTATTTTTAATAAATTCAATTCGAAGATTTGAACGAGTGTTTCCACTCGTTGTATTAAAGTAAAATTTTGAGTTTAGAAAAGCCTGAACGTTTGGATTTGGACGCGTCCAAATTCAAATTTAGGCTTTTCTAAACTCAAAATTTTGAGTTTAGAAAAGCCTGAACGTTTGGATTTGGACGCGTCCAAATCCAAATTTAGGCTTTTCTAAACTCAAAATTTTACTTCATGCCCGACGCCTATAAAACACTTGTAGATTATTGTTATATGTCAAATAAGTGCATTAACCCATTAAGCGCCATTGATGCATACACGCAACATTATTAATTTTTGGTTATTAAATTACTAAATAAATTAATTTGATATATTATATTATTTAACCTGACTTGAAAATGTATGACATCAAGAATTTACTTTCTTTAATAACACTGCCAATGTCGTTAATAAAAAGTAAGAAAAGGATAGGGCCACAATGTGACCCCTGTGGTACACCAGACGTAACACTGATCGCACTGGAAATGAAGTTGTCGATTTTAACGAACTGTTTACGCTCACGTAAGTACCTATCAAACCACTTTACAATATTATCACCGAAACCAAGGCCCACAAGTTTATTTAATAGAACAGAATAACTAACACGGTCGAAAGCTTTGGAAAAATCAGTATAAACTGAACTAACTTCATGGCCGTTTTCCAAAGCCCTTAACAAATACATCTGGTAAGATAATAAGTTAGACTTCAAAGAATCCATGCTGCTCGTCACAAATTATATTTTTGCCGTACCACATAAGTTGGTCAGATATTAATTTGTCAAGTATTTTAGGGATTGTGGACTGAATAGAAATGCCCCTATAATTTTGTTTTGTATCACAGATAACTTCCATGTCTCTACTTTCTAAATTAATAAAAATATTATCAGTTATCAAATATAAAATGTGTTTTATTAAAAATTTAAAATGTCATTTATTTTTAGAACACCCTTTACTACAAGTAACGAATGGAATAAAAGGAATGAGTCGAATTAAATTAATATGTGTGAGAGTGGACGGGGTAAAAGTGTGATAATGGAAGTGGTAAATCAAAGACCAGGGAGGAGTAGCTAAGGAAAGAGGTGTGGAAAATGAAGAATAATTATTATTTAGAGGCATTTAACAAAGAATTGTTAATTTTAAGTTAAATAATTATAATTGTGATTGGTAGGGGTGTATGCCAAATGAAGGTTATTTAGATACTACATTCTAAGAAAATATGCAATTTTAACTGTAATTTAAATAAAGCTAGTAATAAGATAGAGTTTATTGGAATAGGGACGCACGTGAAATTAACCGCAGAATATTAACCTTTTTTTTAATCAACCTGAAAGATAGTTTACACCCCAATTATTCTAGGTATTTATTCTAAGAAACTGTTATGTAATTTTCACTCAGCTTTAAGTAAAACTGGCATTAAAATAAAGTTTATTGTAACAGGAATAGACGCGAAATTATTCGAGGAACGTTTACGTTTCTTAAATCAACCTGAAAGTTAGTTTCCTTTTTCGGGTAATTAAAAGCAGAGGCCCTATTCTTCAAGTTCCGCCTCCAGACGAGTTCGCGGAAATTAATCTCCCAGAGTTAGATTCACTCTGAAATCAGCGAAGTGTTAAACTTATAAGGTGAGTTTGTTTAGAGATATAGTAATAATTTCAAAAAAAATAACAATCTACTCCTTGTTTACGCATGAAGTAAATATTTCAAATTTAGAGAAGCCTGAAAATTTCAATTGGTCGCTTAAGGAAGCGGAGTGAAATTAATTCCTGTGATGTATGTTTTATCATTATTCCCTGCATTTTTAGTAAAGGGTTGAAGAGGTCAAGAAGAAAAAAATGTTGAGTTTTAACGGAAAAAATGATTTTTTTTTAATGATATATTTTATATTTGCAGCGAAGTTAATTTCTATGAAGCTTATTGCCTTAATGAGACTGACACCGCAAACAAAAAAATTATCAACCCTTTTATTTTCCAAAGAATATCCTCCCAAAATATCGTGCGATCGTCAAATTGTGCATTAAAAGTGCGATTCTTTTCGCAATCTACAACAAGTTAGTCTTACAAAGACTATATCAAACACTCATTGAAACAACTACTTCCCGGGCTAATACCCAGACGGACATTGAATTATACAACAAGTGTTTGCTGTTACATACAGTAACCTACTGCAAATGTAACAATTTGGGTCAAATTATTCAGGCCATCTATAGACGCGTTTCGAGATTTATCTCTCCTCAGTATAGCTTTGCCATTCCCTCTAAACAATTTGACACCTTAGACTGGCGGTCACGTTACCGTTCAAACATTAGTATAAATGAAATTGCCAATTCTTGGTTGCAGAATACTTCAAACATTAAAAGTGCGATTCTTTTCGCAATCTACAACAAGTTAGTCTTACAAAGACTATATCAAACACTCATTGAAACAACTACTTCCCGGGCTAATGCCCCGACGGACATTGAATTATACAACAAGTGTTTGCTGTTACATACAGTAACCTACTGCAAATGTAACAATTTGGGTCAAATTATTCAGGCCATCTATAGACGCGTTTCGAGATTTATCTCTCATCAGTATAGCTTTGCCATTCCCTCTAAACAATATGACACCTTAGACTGGCGGTCACGTTACCGTTCAAACATAAGTACTTATGTTTAAATTGTGATTTAGAGTAGTCGGATTTTTTTTTTGTGCGGTTGCCCAAAATGCTAGTTGAGTGATGGAATACATTTGAGGTTATGGTAAACTATATGTTAACAGTCAGTAGTGCCAATCTAATTTAAAATTCAAAACCTACTCTACATCATGTGTTAAATGATCGCACGGTATGACCAGTTTGATAGGGATATCCCCTACCAAATTAGTCATTACACTTTGCTGTTACTAGATATTTTTGAAAAACGGAGAAATGGAAAAATCAACAGTAATGTGTTTGCTTAGATTATAAAATTTCAGAGTTAGTGTTCTTTTTCCATGTGCCAGTGAACATGGAAGAAGAAAAAAATTTATTCATTATTGCAAGAGATCAACATTGTCAACTCAACGTGTATTCCTCTAGTCAGCAACAACGTATACAGTTCCTTCAAGGTAAGGATCAATGCTGACTGCTCATCTTTAATATTGCAAGCAGATAAATGGCCAGCCGATATTATTGTTCGTTCATTTACAATTCGGCAGCGGAAATTTAAATCACCTGAACCAGCTTCTAACAGTTTTTTATCTCCACACAAAACAACACCCCTCCGAGTAGACTGAATGCCTTAAAAACTAACAAAAACGTTATTCCTAACAATATTAATGTAAATGCAATCGAATTTTGTATTTATTACCAGAATGTTCGTGTTATTAGGACGAAACTATGTGAAATAAAAAAATCATTATTATTATACGAATACGATGTCATAATTCTTACAGAAACTTGGTTGCCTTCAGACTTTTATGATGCCGAATCAGGTCTATTAAATTACAAATTATATAGATGTGATCGCGATCCTCAGAAAACTGGAAAGATCCGTGGCGGTGGAGTGTGCATTGCTGTTAAGAGCTCATTCTCATCTATTATGCTCAGAAGCTAGTTACTTTGAAGAAATCTTTATTTCTGTACGCCTTGGCACCTCTGACGCTATATTCGGCGCGGTCTATACACCTCCCGCTTCTGACATTAGTATTTATGAACAACATAGTACCCAGGTTGAACAATTAGCCACCGAATATCCAAATCACAATATGTGTATTATTGGCGATTTTAATCTCCCTAACATTATATGGGAAAACAGCAACTATGGTGTCTATACTAATTCATCTAGTCAGGCAGCGAGCCAAATTGCCATTGGATATGGTTATGCGAATGCAATGCAAATAAATAACATTTTTAATCACAATGGTGTTACACTTGATCTCATGTCCATTCAATCAGATTTAGCTGAACATAGTAATGTTTCTTTAGCTGATTTACCTCTCGTCACTTGTGACAATCACCATTCTGCCTTAGTTCTAAGCCTAAATTTATCTTTAGTAGTAAGCAATACTAGATTTTATACTAGCTTCAAATACGACTTTAAAAACAGTAATTTTGGCAATCTAAATGATATTTTTATTAATATACGATGGGACTCACTTTTCATAAATGATAATGTGAATATAGACTTGGATATTTTTTACGAAGTCATATTTGAAGCTATTCATGAATTTGTTCCTGTTATTCGAGTGCGATCTTCAAACCAATTTATATTTCTAGAATGGTTTAGTCGTGATCTAATTGAATAAGTTTTAGTTAAAAAGAAACTACATAAAATGTATAAGCAACCACAGCGCAAGGATGACTATAATCTTTTTTATATTGCTCGAATTGAATGCAAAGAACTTACAGAGGCTTGTTTCAAAAATTATGTTGATTCCGTAGAATATTCTATAAACAATAATCCTAAACGTTTTTGGATTTATGTCAACTCAAACAGATCATCATATAAAGTTCCATACCGTTTAATCAAGGATGGGGTTACGTATAATGATCCTCAGGATATTGTCAATCTATTTGCTGATTTTTTTGGATCTGTCTATAACACTTCAACATTAATTCGTAACACTACTTCTAGTAATCTTAGCTATAACCACATCTCACTACACAAAATTGAAGATATTTCCATCTCCCGTGTTCTTCAGGAACTAACCAATTTAACATCGAGTGGTAAGGTGGGGTGGGATGGATTACCACCTATATTTCTAGCCAAATGCGCATTTTCACTTGCTAAGCCGTCGTGGTTACCTTTTAATAAATCTCTATATACTGGTATTCCGGACACTTTTTTCTCATTAATCACTTGGTAAAACATTTTAAAATATAATGGTTTGTAAATTAAATTCACTTGGTTTTGTTTCACTTATATGTATTTTATTTTCTACTAGTTTCGGCTTAATGCCATTATCAAGAATGATGTACAAATGGATTTGTTTGGGAATAATATATGAATTAAAATGTGATGATTGTGATGCAGTGTATATAGAACAAACCGACAGGTCTTTTGATATCAGGTTAAAAGAGCATAAAAAGACATGGAGAATAAAAAACAAACTACCGGTTTTTCTAAGCACTGTATCACATCTAATCACCATTTTTCTTCAAACGATTTAAAAATTCTGCATACAGGTAATAAGGGATTAACGCTTAACTACCGGGAGGGTTTAGAAATTGCAAAAGCCATAAAAGCAAGTAAAAATGTGGTCAACGACAACGAAGACCTTTGGAATTCCCCGATATTAAATGCCCTTATTACCCAATAAAACCTAAAACTCGAAACTGTATATATTCCCAAACAAATCCATTTGTACATCATTCTTGATAATGGCATTAAGCCGAAACTAGTAGAAAATAAAATACATATAAGTGAAACAAAACCAAGTGAATCAAATTTACAAACCATTATATACTGGTATTCTCCCAAACATTTGGAAACATTCACTTATTTCGCCACTTTTTAAGAAAGGCAGTAGAAACGTAGCAGAGAACTACCGTCCAATATCGTTATTGTCATCCATTCCTAAAATATTTGAAAAAATAGTTACAGAATACCTTTGAAATGACTTAGACTCTATCTTAACAAATAAACAGCATGGTTTTCGATCAGGATACTCTACCACAACAAACCTACTTATCTTTGGTGAGGCTGTCACTAGATCTTTGGAGGAAGGATACGAAGTAGATACCATCTACACGAATTTCTCCAAAGCGTTTGATAGTATGGATCATGGTATCCTGGTCGAAAAACTTGCTAAGTCTGGTATTCATGGCACTATGCTTGAGTGGATCTATTCATATTTAACAGATAGATCACAATTAGTGCGCATGGATGACTGCTTATCTCGTCCTATATCTATGACCTCCAGTGTCCCACAGGAATCACACATAGGACCACTGCTTTTAAATATATTTATTAACGACATTGTCGGTTTTCAGCATTCTAATTGTCTTCTTTTTGCAGACGATCTCAAGTTATACACTCCTATTAAGGATACATGTTCATATAATAATTTACAACATGATTTGAATTCCCCCAGTAGTTGGTGCATTTTAAATTGCTTAAAGTTGAATGTTTCTAAATGTTTTGTTCTTTCTTAATGTAAAAAGAAAATTAAAACGCAGAGAAATTATTTCCTGTCGAACACGCAATTGAATCATACACACTCAATAAGAGATCTTGGTGTAACCTTTAATAATCATGGAATTTTAACAACCACATTGATATAATAACATCTAAAACATCTCAGGTGTTGGGGTTTGTAAAAAGGCAATGCAGACATTTTAATAACATAAATACTTATGTCAAACTTTATGTTTTCCTAGCTCGGCCCCATCTTGAGTACTGTTCATTGACATGGTCACCCAGTACACAATTTGCAAAACATCAAATAGAATGCGTACAGCAGAAGTTTCTAAGGTTCATTGCATTTAAGTTTTATACCCGGTATGTCATACACTGAAATATTATTAAATATCAGTTTGCAAACGCTTGAGCAACGTCGGTTTAATACGGACATAATTTTTGTATATAAACTAATGAATGGTTTGACATGCTGCCCAGAACTGTTGAATTTAATTAATATTCATTTTCCAAACCGTCCACTGCGGAACACTACGACATTTTTTGTTCAAATGCACAGAACAAACTATTGCACTCAATTAAATAAAACTAGTAATCCTTTTTCTTCACTGGTTTATTTGTAACACTAAATGTACATTTCGTTCACCAAGTGAACATTTTCAATAGCTGTACTAGGGTTACCGTACACTTTCCTGAATATATTTTCCCGAATGACCTTTTTCCCGAACGCCATATTTCCTGAAAATAGAAATCCCGAATCCCATTTCCCGAATCCAATTTCCCGAAAGGTATTGTTCTTGAATAAATATATATATATATATATATATATATATATATATATATATATATATATATATATATATATAAAAGTTACAAAAGATTCCAAAAGTGTCACAATACAATATTGTGGGCTATTGCACCCAAAAATTCGAGAACGCCTTGACTTCCCGCCGTAACGCCCGCGTAAGACTCATAATCGGCTGTGATACATTGAAGTTTCTCTTGAGTTGTGAGCCACTTCTTCTTTGGCGCTGCCTTCACCATCCGACCCAAACTTAATTCCGCGAGCATTATTTCTGTGTCCGCTTGTTTCTTCTGAATTTCCTTCAGCGCGGAATACAAATCTGGGTGGTGCTTGCCGACAACCATTTGAAATCGATTGTGCCACCCTTCGCTGATGTTATTGGTCCTGTGAGAACCGGCGAGAGTCGCTTCATATTGATTCCACGTTTCGATGGGATGTCTGGCTGACACAGCTCGTCGTCGTCCTCGACCCGGTCTGCCAAGAACGTAGTATTCCGCAAAATAGTCAGTAACTGGAAGAAGCTCATCTGGTACTTCTGCCCTCAGCAACTTAAATGCTTCTCGCACATCAGAGACAGAAAGAAAAGCCAGAGACAGCAGCATGTGAGTGCACGTTTTCAATTCGCGATTGTGGCGATCGTTGTATGCTTCTTGGAGTCCCTCCGACTGAACTTTCCGGTAGACCGATTGGCCCAGGTGAAAAAAGCAACACGAGACTTGTGAGCGAGGGAAAACGTCACCACACGCATTAATGATTGCTTTCTCGAAGTCGGTAAGCAGTCTGTCAGGTTGTTTGACGGTTGCTATGGAGCTTGTTCAAATTTATTCCATTCGGGAAAACATCATTCGGGAAAGTTGATTCAGGAAAGTAGTATTCGGGAAAGTGTTTTCGGGAAATGTATTATTCAGGAAAAACGTAATTCGGGAAAAATATATTCGGGAAAATGTATTCGGGAAAATGGGCGGATACGCTGTACTAGTACAGTACAGCTATTGAAAATATTCACTTGGTGAACGAAATGTACATTTAGTGTTACAAATAAACCAGTGAAGAAAAAGGATTACTAGTCTTATATAATTTAATATCATCTTCACGTAACTCATACCGTAATATTATTATTGCACTCACTTCGGTTTAAGTAGATTATGCGCAAACTGTAATAAAATTGACTGATTTTTTTAATGGCAATATAAAATCTCTTCGATCCTTCTTAACCCTTAGTGAGATTTAAGCTAATTTTAAATTTTATACCTTAACTAATGAAATCATTGTTTTTATTTTTGTGTTTGTGTAAATGGCTACCGTTGATTTGACAAATAATATAAAATAATAAATATTATACATCAAGTGAATTAATCACGATTTTATTCACGAAAAGATTTTTGATTTCACGAGCGGCTCGGCGCGAGTGAAATCATTTCTTTGAGTGAATAAAGGCGTTTAATTCACGTGGCGTATATATGTTTTTTTTTTCAATTTTGACGAAATTGTAAAGAAAATGTACTTTACATTTATTTTTAAATAAATTTTTTAAAATAAAATATTGATAATAATGTTTACAAATAAAATAAACTAAAGTTGATATGTTGAAGTGAATTAAAAAGAAAATTGGAACAAAATACGAGTTAACAAAATATGCAGAATCAGCAGACTGTATAGGTGACATTTTTTAAGCCTTAGTTATTAGATTTAAGTTAGTTTTAAGTTTTATACCTTTTTATACCTTTATATTTATGTATTTCTGTAAATGGCTTCCGTTGATTTGACAAATAAATAAATAAATAAATATAACACTAAATCTAAACTTTGATGGTTTATTCCTCTTAAATAAAATAATGCCTGTATAATCCGAGAAACATAACCTAAATCACGTCATAGTTAGCAATTCCTCCTAGTGAAAATACAGTAGCAGGTGTCAGTTATTATCCCATTACCCGAATTAAAATCCGGCGAGGGTTAAAAGCAAAAACAGCGTTGTTTACGGCTTTCGACGTGTTTGGAATCATTAAGCAACACACCAGGATGGAGTAATGGCTTCCAGTACACCAGCACCATTAATTATCCAGAAAACGCGGCGCCGACTAGATCTCTGTGTGCGCTGCGGCCAGAGGGGGTTAATTCGACGGACGGTTAAGGGCTCTACGCCCGATTAATGCACGGCCGCATCCCCTACATAGCCCACTTTACCCGCCCGACAAAGTGTTAATTAAAGTTGAGTGCTAATTAGCATAAAGCGGTAATTGTATTGTCAATTTGATTATGGTTATGAAAGAAAATTGAAATGGACGAGAGATTGAAATATTATTAATGGGAATAAAATCTAATTAAAACGAAAATTATGCAGTGGTTTTATAAGACTTAGATATATTAACATATACTCTTTAAATTTTCAGGCGTTCGTTGTTTTTTTAAATTTTTCAGTTTGAAGTTTCAAACGAGTGTGTTCCACTCCCAGACTAAGCATGAAGTAAAATTTCGAGTTTAGAAAAGCCTGAATATTTGGTTTGGTCGCGTAGCGCGTAGCGCTACGCGACCAAACCAAATTTTCAGGCTTTTCTAAACTCGAAATTTTACTTCATGCGCCACGCGTATTAAACACTTATTTAAACGGAAGTTCAAAATATACTGCTTAACTT
The DNA here is from genome assembly GCA_932526585.2 of Philonthus cognatus. Classification (NCBI taxonomy): domain Eukaryota; kingdom Metazoa; phylum Arthropoda; class Insecta; order Coleoptera; family Staphylinidae; genus Philonthus; species Philonthus cognatus. The sequence continues at coordinate 80,003,484 of OW052245.1, read as the reverse complement.
TTATTTGACGTTAATAAATATTATAAATGCTTATTTCGTGTAACCAAATCTTCAAAATTTCAGATTTTTTATTTTAATTATACTTACATATCACAAAATTGTTACAATTTTGAAAGGGTAAGATTTGCTTAGCAAAATTAACTTTAACAAAGTTAGTAACACAAGAACAAACTAAAGCAGTATATTTTGATCTTCACTTAAACTCAAGGATTATTACGCGTGGCGCATGAAGTAAAATTTCGAGTTTAGAAAAGCCTGAAAATTTGGTTAGGTCGCTCCGCTTCGCTACGCGACCTAACCAAATTTTCAGGCTTTTCTAAACTCGAAATTTTACTTCATGCTTAGTCTGGGAGTGCACACCCTCGTTTGAAGCTTTAAATTTAACGTATTTATAAAATCAACGAATACTTAAAAAATTACTAATGTATACTCTCAGTCTGTACGATTTTTTTGTCTTTTATGTATAAATATGCAAATTAACTTTACTCGTACACAAACCGATTTTTTAAAAAGGAATTTATTTCTTAACACCCGTGTTCACGGTTTGGTCTCTAATTCATAACTAACGATACAATAATAAAATATAATATAATAAGATAAAATAGGGAAATAAGCATAAGATAACAATTATGCAAAATAAGCAGAATAATATATAAATGAATAAATAGATAATAAGTCGTATTGTTTATGATGAAAGGAGTCTGTTGTGTTGGCGTCAGGTAACTTGCATATGCTGTAAATTTGTCGACATTCGTTGTTTTTTTTTAAAGAGTTTAATTTGAAGCTTTAAACGAGTGTTTTCCACTCCCAGATTAAGCATGAAGTAAAATTTCGAGTTTAGAAAAGCCTTAAAATTTGGTTTGGTCGTGTAGCGCGTAGCGCTATACGACCAAACCAAATTTTCAGGCTTTTCTAAACTCGAAATTTTACTTCATGCGCCACGCGTATTAAACACTGATTTAATAGGAAGTTTAAAATATGCTGCTTAAGTTTTATCTCAAGTTAAAAAATATTATAACTGTTTATTTCGTGTAACTAAATTTTTAAAAACTCAGATCATTTCTTTTAATTATACTTACACTGCTCCAATTTTGAAAGCATACAATTTGGTTAACGAAATGGCCATTAGTAAAATTTGTAACATGAAAACAAACTAAAGCAGTATATTTTGATCTTCCCTTGACATCAGTGTTTTGTACGCGTGGCGCATGAAGTAAAATTTCGAGTTTAGAAAAGCCTGAAAATTTGGTTTGGTCGTGTAGCGCTACGCGCTACACGACCAAACCAAATTTTAAGGCTTTTCTAAACTCGAAATTTTACTTCATGCTTAATCTGGGAGTGGAAAACACTCGTTTAAAGCTTCAAATTAAACTCTTTAAAAAAAACAACGAATGTCGAAATATTTACAGCATATGCATATTTATACATAAACGAAAAAAAATCCTACACACCGAGAGTATACATCAGTAATTTTTTAGTATTCGTTGACTTTATAAATACGTTAAATTTAAAGTTTCAAACGAGAGTGTCCACTCCCAGACTAAGCATGAAGTAAAATTTCGAGTTTAGAAAAGCCTGAAAATTTGGTTAGGTCGCGTAGCGAAGCGGACACGACCAAACCAAATTTTAAGGCTTTTCTAAACTCGAAATTTTACTTCATGCTTAATCTGGGAGTGGAAACCTTCGTTTGAAGCTTTAAATTAAAAGTATTGTTACAAAATCGGGTTTATATGAACTCGGAAATAAGTAAAATAATGTCTATTTATTTATTTAAAATAAACTTAATAATTAACACAAATATTTATATCCTAAATTATATATCCTAAATTATAAGTTATTACTTATATGTCACTAATTTAATTATTAGCATGCACTATTTATTTATAACTAGTTGTTGACGAACTAGTTGTTGACGATGCGAATGTTTCGTACTCAATACTCCTCTCCTTCCTGCTAACGTCAACGTTCGAAAGGGCTCACCACATTATACTTCCTCATTGGGACCCGAGGTGCTCTATAGAGACCTTTGCTTTCTGCGCATACTTTACATTTGCGGCACCACTCCTCGACATTATTCTGATATCCTGCCAATAGAAACGCTCCCGGACATTCTCTGTTGTTTTCTTAACACCAAAATGTCCTCCGGAAGCACCATCATCTACTAGCTGCAGAAATTCCTTCCTTCCTATTCCTTGGAAGAATTATCTGCGATACGGATGTTCTTCCATCAGCGTTCTCTAGGTTTCTCACCAAGACCCCATCCTTCATCTCAATCGAGTCCTATTGACACCAGTATGATTTTAACGTTGGTGTCTTATTAGCCACATCTTCCCATCGGGGGCGAGTTCCCACCAATTTCCAGGTCTTCAGGAGTCCTAAATCTGGGTCAGTCTTTTGATCCTTTTCCAATTATTCGTTAGACCAAGATTCGTTCGTCTCAGTAGTTCTATTCACAACTCCAGATTTTTCCTGTTTTTCTTCTGCCACTTTTTGTGAGTATTTCGCGCACTTGGTCCTCGAGTGGCCTAATTTTCCGCAATGCCAGCATTAAATCATTTTCTTCTTGGTTGAAAAAGTGGGGTTAACAATTTCTTCGTTTCTCGTATGCGAGCCTGTGCTCTAGAAGCTTCCTTAGCAGCCTCAATCTCCATCGCGTTTAGCAGAGCATCCATCATGGTTTTCGAGCGGGCTAACCGAACAAGCTGTTGAATATTTGTATCCCGTATTCCTTCTACGAATGCTTGTACTCCTTATTTTCCAAGAACTCCTAAGGCGCAGTAGGGTAGGCATACCTGACCAGTCGTGCGATGTCTGTCTGGAACTCTTGAAGTGACTCCATCGATTTTTGCTTTCTGGCTTTAAGCTGCGATCGGTAAACCTCCTCAAGGTGTGCGTGTTCGTATTGCAGTTCAATTGCTTGTAAGAGCCTGGAATAAATAGTTACTTCGCTCTCTGGAAGGGTTTGTAAGATATCCAAAGCGTTTCCTCTTAAAGCCATCGTTAACGCGATAGCTTTCTCCTCTGTAGACCGCCCATTACTCTTGGCAGCAACTTTAAATTATTTCCGGTAATTCTCCCATGATATTGTTCCGTCAAATGTCGGTGGCTTCATATGTGATTTATTTCCTCCCACACTGCTCGTTAATGTCACATTTGGTTTGAGATTACAGAGCACAGTCGGAAACTCTTTTTCGGGAGTATTCTTTATCTCAGGATGTGTCACTCGGTCTTGTAGTTCTCCCATCAATAGGTTTAATTGGAATGTATCTGAAGCACCGTCGTCTGAGTGGTTATTAGTTTTCGCGACTTTTTCTTCCAAGACCTTTAACTTATATTCTAGTCTAGTCATCTTGTTGTCTACCTCGATTGTTTTTTTGAGCAACTCTTGCCGTAAATCTTTGCAATGTTCCAGCAGTTTATTTTCCAAACTTCTACATTGTTGAAGGGTAGTTTCGAAAACCTGATCTTTCAATTTATTAGAATTTTCTAGAAGCTCTTCTGTTTCTTCACTCATTTTATTTTCGAGGCTTCTGAATTGTTCTAGAAGCTCTCATTTTTGTTCACTTAATTTATTTTCGATCTGTCTACCCAGCCTCTCAAAGTCGCTTTCGAATACATACGTGTCAGGGTCCTCGCCATTGTCGATTGAAAATTGTTGCAATCGGTTTTTGAGCTCCTCCTTCACTCATTTTATTTTCGAGGCTTCTGGATTGTTCTAGAAGCTCTTATATTTGTTCACTTAATTTATTTTCGATCTGTCTACCCAGCCTCTCAAAGTCGCTTTCGAATACAAACGTGTCAGGGTCCTCGCCATTGTCGATTGAAAATTGTCGCAATCGGTTTTTGAGCTCCTCCTTCCTGCCTACTGTATCCAAATCCCGGTCCTCTAATTCTCGCCTTAACTCGGATACTTTAAGTTTATCCATAATTGTTTTAATTAGTTACTGCACTTTAGATTAATGTTAATTAATTAATTAATTTTTGCTCTCATATTAAATTTACTTATTCCGAGTAATCCCACTTCTGACACCAGTTGTTACGAAATCGGGTTTACATAAACTCGGAAATAAGTAAAACAATGTCTATTTATTTATTTAAAATAAACTTAATAATTAATACAAATATTTATATTTTAAATTACAAGTTATTACTTATAATGTCACTAATTTAATTATTAGCACGCACTATTTATTTATAACTAGTTGTTGACGATGCGAATGTTCGTACTCAAAAGTCCCCTCCTTCTTGCTAACATGCCCTATATTAAGGGGCTGATGATTTTCGAATGTTCGAGAAGAATCTTCTTTTACTTTCGTTACAGTATTTATAAAATCAAAAAATGCTTGAATAATTTAACGTATACTTAAAAGAAAAATTCCCTGTATATCTATTTCCAGATAGTACCAAAGAGTTTACAAATATCTAATTAGTAAAAGGATACGAACATTTTGGTTTTCAAGAGCTGAGAGTTTATTCACTATAATTATTTTGCAAATTGCTTCTATACTATTGCGACATCACTTACTTTCAGTTAAACTTCTTATTTTGTTAATTTAAATTATTTATTCACTCTGTATTCTAAATAGTACAAATATACTAATAGCTTATTAAAACTCTTCTTGCGTCAACAAAAAGCTAACTTTGTAAGTTATATATCCAGGCAAAGCCAACATCGGAGTAAAAGAACGTAAACTCAAACTAAATTTTAAACTAAGTGGATGTATCCACAAAGGGAATGGGAATAAAGATAAATTCCGACGGAAATTTCTCATCTGTCAGTCAACTCGCAAAAACCCGACTCTACTGGCGCTCCAGATATATTCACGGAGTGGAAACTTATCCCGCAAGGCGAACGTCACTTCTCAATTTCAACGTCGGATTAAGACTTTTGGAAGTAACGCGTTATAAAAACGTCTAATTATTATATAATTCTGAATATTTATTTTTTAAATAAACTACTCCTTTTTTCTGATTTAGAATAGGCGTTAAGACTTTCACATAATTTTAACACACTGGATTTCTATAACTTAATTGTTGAGGCAGTTAATAGTTGAAACTTCATTTTCACTTTGATTTTAGTTTAAATAAAACACTTTATTGTACTCGCGACAATTGTTTCGCCTGAAGAAGCCACAGTGTGGCGAAACAATTGTTTCAAATTTCAAATTTCAAATTTCAAATTTCAAATTTCAAATTTCAAATTTCAAATTTCAAATTTCAAATTTCAAATTTCAAATTTCAAATTTCAAATTTCAAATTTCAAATTTCAAATTTCAAATTTCAAATTTCAAATTTCAAATTTCAAATTTCAAATTTCAAATTTCAAATTTATTCAATAATATAATATAAATTTTACATTCGTCACAGTATATAATTTAAGACTAATAATAATTAGAAAGACAATTCAATTAGATGTAATCTAGATATTATCAGGCATCATATCGGTGCATCTTAAAAAGTGTGTCTGGGTGAATGAGATAACATAAAGGAAATAAAATTCCTTGCGAGTACAATAAAGTTTTTAAAAGTAATATGTGTTTTATTTACACTGGATTACGCAAATCAATATAAAGGGTGGGCCATCTGATGGTTTCTTTTTAAAATTGCTATTAAAACTACACCGTTGAATATTTTTAAATGATTGTTGCTTTATTCAAGAAAGTACACCTTCCGATTGATTATGAAAAATAATTTCTGTTAAATAGCCGCCGCGGCTAGCTTGAAAGTAGTTTATCATTTTTACCCAATTTTGCTGTACATTTTCGATTGTATGTGGCTCTATTTGACGAATAGTTTGACAACTGTTTTCCATCAGTGTGTCAATTGTTTGTGAATCGTTGGAGTAACAACGGTCCTTAACATATCCTCACAAAAAATAGTCCAACGGCGACAAATCGCAGCTGCGCGATGGCCAATTAATTAATGTCTTTAAAACGACGACGGCTAGTGTGGCATGTTGCTCCATCCTGCTGAAACAAAAACTTGTCCAAGTCGAAATCGTTTAATTGCGGCCAGAAAACATCAGTCAGAGCATGTCTCTATAACGCACTACATTGCGACACAGCACTTACTTTGGAAATAATATTTCAATATTACCCAACGTTGTTCCACATTAAAACGATTTATATCTTACAGTGGAGGTTTGACACTACATTTATGTGAATTTGTGAATTGTATGTGGCTCTATTTAACGAATAGTTTGACAACTGTTTTCCTTCAGTGTGTCAATTGTTTGTAAATCGTTAGAGTAAAAACGGTCCTTAACATATCCTCACAAAAAATAGTTCAACGGCGACAAATCGCAGCTGCGCGATGGCCAATTAATTAATGTCTCCAAAACGACTGATATCGGTTACCAAACTTAGTGTGCAAAAAATCGATAGTTTAACGGCTAGTGTGGCAAGTTGCTCCATCCTGCTGAAACCAAAACTTGTCCAAGTCGAAATCGTCTAATTGCGGCCAGAAAAAATCAGTCAGAGCATGTCTCTATAACGCACTAACTACATTGCGACACAGCACTTACTTTGGAAATAATATTTCAATATTTCCCAACGTTGTTTCAGATTAAAACGATTTATATCTTACAGTGGAGGTTTGACACTACATTTATGTGAATATGTCAAGCGCGTCAGTGTTGCCAATGTAGAAATAACACTTAGTTCAAAAAGAAACTAATAGATGGCCCACCCTTTATGTGTTGTTAGACTAATGCTGAACGACTACTGTAGAGGGTGTTTTAACCTAGCCTAACCTAATCTAGACTAATGCCGGGTTTCACCAACGTCAGTTAAATCTAACAATAGTTATTCATCGAATAAAATTTAGCATAAAATTATTGCATTTTATACATGCCAAAAATGTTATCAATCCACTTGGAATAAAAGTTGATGTCAATTCTTGTTGACAAATAAATTTAATCTTTAAATAAAATATAACTGGAGTTTGTGAAACTGGACATAAATGAATCAAACAAAAAAATAGTATCATATGAAATTGACTTTAGACTCAAAGGAATCCTTCCAATATCAAATCTTTGATTTGGTTGTTGTTCACTTTGTGGTACTTCTTCATAACAATTTAATTAAAACATTTAACCTTCTTTTACCACTTTTATTTAACTTTTCAGTGACTATAGTTTCGACTACAAGCTAGTCATTATCATTATGAATTAATTTCTCACTTAATAAAAGAATTTTGATTAAAACACTTGATTTGTTTCACTGATGTGAAACAAACCAAGTGTTTTAATCAAAATTCTATTAGTCATTATCAAACTAAGTGAGTTAGTTTAATAATGACTAGCTTGTAGTCGAAACTATAGTCACTAAATAGTTAAATAAAAGTGGTAAAACAAAGTTAAGTGTTATAATTAAATATCCAATATCGTTCTTTGAATCTCTTTCTATTTAATCTTTTTTAAACTTCCAATATCGTTCTTTGATTCTTTTTTAATTCAATCTATTTTTTTTTTAATAATAGAAATAATTTGCTTTAATTTCGTATTCCTTTGTATTTTCTGGGCATGTTAGGGGCATTATGTATTATTTTGGTTTGACAAGGGGTTTTATTTAACGCCCGTAGGCCTACGTTAAATTTAATCCATCCATTATCCCCCCATTTACCTTTTCAAATTCAATCTGGCACCTCATTACCTACCTCCTCATCCTCTCATCGATAATAATTCAATCACTTAATTGGAAACCAAGCAGCCAGCTGTGACATAAATCATATCATCGAAAAAAAAAAATTACTAATTAAACAATATATCAAATTGTATCAAAAAATAAGATAATTCCATAAATAAATCTAGAACGTATAGCGCAACATTTTAGCGATACCATTTATTTCCTCACTCCTGATAATGCTGTAAAACGCGAAACTAGTCGAGTAAATAGTAAAGTAAAAACTTGTGATACAAACCAAGTGTAATTTAATTTAAACCTTCATTATCAATATTTAAAAATGTTTCACCAAGTGATAAGTGAGAAAATTATTCAAGAAATTTATTTTTCTCCAAAAAAATGATAGTAAAGCTATTTACAATATCATGGAGAATATCTAAGAATTATTTTAGATTTATAGAAAAATAAAATTTGCAATTATCGTAAGGGATATGGAAGAAATAAGATTTTCACTGGAAATAAAACAGCAGTGCTCTTCATCTACGTAGAAAAGGCCTTTGATTCAAGGTCTGCTTTACAAATGTTTCCTTTTAAACCTACCCCATCACCTAATAATATTATTGAATATTATAAATAAGTGAAACAAACCAAGTGTTTTAATTTAAATTTAATTTAAATCATCCAGTATTACATTCAAAAATGTTTCACCACGGGTTAAGTGAGAAATTAATTAAAGATATATTATTAAATAGTTTCCTATCAGAAAGAACATTTCAAATTAAAATCCGGCAATCATATTCATTTTCATTACCCCTCGTACAAGGTGTCCCCCAAGGTTCTCCCTTATCCCCAGTGTTGTACAATTTATACTGCTGTGATATATACAGCCCAGACCCTGCATACTTCAACCCTGCTGCAACTCTAAAAAATGCCCAAATATCCCTTCAAAAATCCTTGGACTCCATACAAAGATGGTGCTCTAAGTAGCGAATCAAAATAAATTCAGTCAAATCCCAACTATTCTTTCCCTACCACAAAATCACTCCCTGATCACCATATGTGTCCCTTAACCCATTAACGGCCGAGCAATTTTAGAGTTAACTCTTAGAGTTGATTTTAGGTAAAATTCTACACTTGATTTAATGATTTTTACGAATGACTTGTTGTATTACATACTGTGAATTTTTCTTTTAAATATACATCATGTATACGCTGTAAATGCAAGGCCTTCGTCGATTTTGTACAAAAACGTACAATATGAAGTTTAGAATGAGTATTTCCACTCCCAGACTAAGCATGAAGTAAAATTTCGAGTTTAGAAAAGCCCCGCGTAGAAAATTTGTCGAGGGTCGCGCAGCGACCCGAGACAAATTTTCACGGGGCTTTTCTAAACTCGAAATTTTACTTCATGCGCCACGCGTATAAAACACTGAAATATTGTAAAGTTAGAAATACACTGAAAACATTTTTCTTAATGAGCAATAATTGAGATATTTAAATAACAAAATATTTACGTTTTTCTTCATACATTTTCATGTCAAATCAAATAATATAATATATATATATATATATATATATATATATATATATATATATATATATAAATATATATAAATAATATAATAAATATATAATATAATATATCAAATTTAGTAATTTAATTACCATAAAATTAATTATGTTGCGTATATGCATCAATGGCGCTTAATGGGTTAATAACACTCCAATTCACCCAGTGTATTCCTGTAAATTCCTTGGTATCCTATTCGACTCAAAATTATCCTTTAAGCTACACGTACTTTCTAAAAAATCATTTTTCATTTTCCCAAAAAATGAAATAAATAGTCAACTTTTCGCACTTTTGAAAAATGAAAGAAACTGTATAGGCAAAATTTTAGTGCTACGATTTTTGTTTTGTGGAAAAAAATCATTACAAGCTATTTCTAACACCATGGAGAATATCTAAGAATAGTTTTAGATTTAAAAAAAAATAAAATTTTTATCGAAAGTTTGCATCGTATGGAAAAAAAATAGATTTTCACTGGAATTTTTTTATTTTTTTAAAAAATTCCCAAAAAATCACAGATACTCTTAGTAACATAATCTGAGGTATTTTTTTCGAAGGAAAAAAAATAATTCGTCAAATATTCACACTTTAAAAAATACAGATGTATAGCCGAAATTTTAGTGCTACGATTTTTTTTGTGTGGAAATAAATCATTTCAATCTATTTTTAACATCATGAAGAATATCTACAAATAATTTTAGATTTTTAGAAAAATAAAATTTTTCATCGAAAATTGCAATTATCGTAAGAGGTATGGAAAGGAAAAAACTCAGATTTTAACTGGAATTTTTTTATTAATTTAAAAATCCTTAAAAAATCACAGATACTCTTAATAACATTAAATGCAATGTGAGGTATTTATTTTCCTAAGAAAAAAATAATTCGTCGATTTTTCGCACTTATAAAAATTTACAAAAAATGTATAGGCAAAATTTTAATACTAGGATTTTTTTTTGAAGAAAAAAAATAATTTTAAGCAGATTATAACATCTTGGAGAATATCTAAGAATTATTTTAGATTTTTAGAAAAATTTAAAATTTTTATCGAAAATTTGTAATTATCGTAAGGAAAAAAATAACATTTTCACAAGAAATATTTGATTTTTTTTAAATCTCCCAAAAAAAAAAACAGATACTCTCACTAACATTAAAAACAATCTGAGGTATTTATTTTCCCAAGGAAAAAATAGTTCGTCAACTTATTGAACTTAAAAAAAAGTACAGAAGATGTATAGCCGATATTTTCCTGCTGCGATTTTTTGTGTGAAAAAAAATCATTTCAAGCCATTTCTAACGTCATGGAAAATATCTCAGAATTATTATAGATTTTTAGTAAGATACAAATTCTCATCGAAAATTTGCAAATATAAGGGGTAGTACGAAAAAAATAAGATTTTTACAGAAAAATGTTGATTTTGTAAAAAAATCCCCAAAAAATCATAGATACTATTACTAATATTAAAAACAATGTAAGGTATTAATTTTCTCAAGAAATAAAATAATTCGTCAACTTTTCGCACTTCTTTCAAATATACGTACATTTTTGGACATTCGTGGTTTTTTTTAAGAGTTCAATTGGAAGCTATTAACAAGTGTTTTCCAATCCCAGATTAAGCATGAAATAAAATTTCGAGTTTAGAAAAGCCTGAAAATTTGGTTTGATCGCTCCGCGAAGCGGAGCGATCAAACCAAATTTTCAGGCTTTTCTAAACTCGAAATTTTATTTTATGCGCCACGCGTATAAAACACTGAAATATTGTGAAGTTTAAATATTTTGAACTTCACTTGAAATCTGTGTTTTATACGCGTGGCGCATTAAGTAAAATTTCGAGTTTAGAAAAGCCTGAAAATTTTACTTCATGCTTAATATGGGAGTGGAAAACACTCGTTTATAGCTTCAAATTGAACAATAATTATATGAAGTAATAAAACATGGTTTGATTTCCTTTCTTGACTATTTTTTTAATTAGTGAAGAAATGAAATGAAGCCATGTTTTATAAGTGATTCACATAACTTAAAATAAACTGTGAAAATATCTGAAGATTAACAGCATATACGCTACAATTGGGATATGTATACTTAAACAAAAAACTCCCTGTAATTATACAGAGAGTTTTTTGTTTAAGTATACACATTTCAATTGTAGCGTATACGCTGTAAACCTCTCAGATCTTTTTTCCTCTTTCTTCTTATACGTAATAATGCAGAAGAAGAAAGAAGATATGGTTAATATTCCTTTTTCCTGTCCCTCAGGGCTGATACATTTGTCCAGATTTTAATTTAATATTTTTCTCAGTTGACACTATATTATAACTAATTACTTATATCAATTTCCAATACTAGTATTATTTCCTTATATAAATACCTATAATTAATAATTAGCAAAAAAAAAATTAAAATCACTGTGACTTACTAATCAGCTCAGTTATATATCTAAGGGCATTAATTACGCAAAGAAGAAGACGAAAACATTTCCCTATGCAACAATTTATTTACTGCTGCAGATAAAATAAAACCGGTTTCAACGAATACAATCCTTCTTCCATTAACTCTTATCAAGTTCACAAAAAATTGTGGCGAATTGGTATACGGATTAATATCGCGTTGGAGAGCGGCCTTTCTGTGTAAGCACATTTGCTGCATCAGTTCAGTCGTGATCAATTATTCATACCGTGCATATATAATCCCCAGATTCTCCAAGAAAATGTGTTTTTATTTTCGAGCCCTAGTTTACAAGTTTCTGAGTAAAGTGGAGTGTTGTGTGATGGACAGTGGAAGTTATTTAAAAAAGTTCTGCCGTCGGAATTTAATGGATCGTCTTTGAATTATAAATAAGTAAGTGCTAGTTTTATTCTTACTTAAAATGCGTTTGTTATGCACAGGTTCTGGTTCTGTTTTTTTGGGAGTGCGCATTTCTGCACTGCACTAAGGCCTCATTAGGCCCATTGTGACAGCTCATGCACAGGTTTAACGATAATTTGTAATAAAAATGTGAGACAGATATTCTACAAAAGATTTGAAGCTTTGAATTAACCGTTTTCTGTAATTTTTTCCAAACATTTTATTTCAAATCAGCGTTAGTGGCTTTATGATCAAACTTGTGCCAATAAAACAAACATAAATTAAGTAGAATTGAGTTGTCGTTTCTAAAATAATTAAAATTTCAATAATTTATAAAATTACGAAAATGTTTTTCGTGTAAAATGCAAACGATGTGTCTTAATTAATAAGACAACTTAAGACAATAAATATACATTGAAACAATGTCTTCCCGTACAAATACATCTCCGGATATTAAATTATACAATGAAATATTTAAAATCCTATTTTATTTGATTTGTTACAACGCTTTATCAAAGTATATGTAACATTTAGGTCAAATTCTCTTCAAACCAACTAACAAACAAAAATCAAAAATGAACTTTTACACGAAAAACATGTGACCTGCGAACGGCAGCTCTTAATCGGCGGCGTCATGGGTCAAAAAAAATATTCACACAAAAATAATAAAAATTAACTTTTGGGCGCCACTTGGTTTCTAATTGACCTTAACTAGTTTTTCTTCCTGTAAACCAAGAAATGCAGGAAAGTTGGTATAAAGTAACAAGTAATTAATTTAAGGTTAAATAATGTTTTAATAAAAGAAATAAAAAAATAACAAATAATTGATTTCATATAAAATAATTAAATATTAAATAATCAAAAGTAAACAAAGAATTATCGAGACACAAAAATACGCAAATTTTTACCACGGTTGCTATTAATTTTCCCAAAACATAACTTAAACATAATTAAAAAAATATATAATGTTGAATAAATAAATCAGTAAATCCAACTTAATGAGCAATAGAAATAATGACGTCACCTTTCTTTACATCTTTCATATAACAAATTAATAGTTTATATTCTCGATCAAATTTCGATAACGAAAAACAAATTATTTTAATCATTATGCACATAAACGAAACATTTAATATTTCCAGCAATAAAAAAAATTGCAAATTCCGTTGGTCTCTTAAACCACAACGCAATACAGCAAATAATAATAATAAAAATGTAGCAATAATAGCTGTTCGGCTTTAATAAATATTAGTTCTTAAATGAAATGAAAATTATGTGAATTTCGCTATTATAATACACTTTTTTATCACTTATCTGAAATTCCATCAGTAATTGTCGACCGCCTCCTTCGTCTCTCAGTCCACTGCCAAAAACACCGAGAATCCACTTCTCAATTAACTTTCCAACGACTTCAGCAGCCGGAACGCCAAGAAGGGTACCCTCTCTCTCTCTAAGAAAATTCGCCCAAACAGGAAAACTGCGGAACTCCACGGGGATGAATTTAAAGGAATTTCAATACTTCGATTACAATCGAATCGTACAACGAGGCCTAAAAGTCGTATTTGAATTTTTAGTCAAATTTTCCCCCTTTTTTTTACACAAAAAAAAATCACAAAACTGGGATAAAATTAATGGAAATATGCAAAATATGGTCGATTACCTGTAGTTGTAATGCGGCCTCACGTGAATTTATTAATATTTAGAAAATCGATCGCTTCAGACACAGATACTTTCAGAAAATGAACTTCATCACACTGCACACAGCACGTGTTTTCGATTTGCAAGCACACAGCTCTTCACGAGATCACTCTCAGAATTCAAGTGAATTAATCCACGGATTACTCAAATTCCACGCCCCCTATTCGGACTAATTAACCTGTTGGTAATTTCAATATACCGACCATTAAGACGGCGCTCCACTAAACAATTATCCTTTCAATTAAAACCGATAAAATATCCGCACGGGAAATTATAAATACATGACGAAGATACGTTCGGGCAAACACCTCTCCCAGGGGATTAGTGTAATTGATTACAAAATGTGCCTGACCAGAAACCACCAACACAAATCCGCGCGACGAAATCACATAAGTGCGACTGCTCCCTATTAATCAATGAATAAAGGTTAATTAAATTAATGACAAGCTCGACAACAATGAAGTGAATCTATGTGAAGTGTTTCATAATCAGCACCTTCCAGAACCAACATTCACCACCTGGATTAATAGCGACGAAGAATTAATAACCTCCGTAATCGGAAATCAACATTTTCTATTGAGGTTAGTTTATTTTATTCGATCTCCCCTTCTTATTAATTTGATACGACACCATGCACCTAAATAAAATCCCTTCATAAGCCCTACACTATCTTTCTAATTCGATACCATTGCCTATTTACTCAAAGAAAACCATTTTTTGTAGAAATTCCAGTGACGATCCTTTTGGTGCAGTTACGTAACGAATGACTCGCAGACCGCTGGGCATTGTTATTCAATATTTCCTATTAGAGGAAACGTCGTGGAAGTGAAGAATCATTTATAATTAATTAAATAACTCTAAAACAAAATTTCATTAATGTTTTTAATTTTTAATTTAATTTTATTCTTCTATTTATCACGTTGTTTAATTATTTTACTTTCTCGTCTAAAAAAACGGAGAGTGGAAATCGCGAACGTTACAAACATTTTCGTAATTTTATATATTATAACAAGAATAATTCCAATTCAAAACTCTTTGAATTCGAGAAAATAAGCTATAGATGGCCTAAGACATTAGTTTTAATCCAAGTCCTTTCAGTTCTAATTTCTTGTAATTTGTCCTTTCATTTTTCATTTTTATTTGTTAGTTGGTTTGAAGAGAATTTGACCTAAATGTAACATATACTTTGATAGAGCGTTGTAACAAATCAATTAAAATGAGATTTTAAATATTTCATTGTATAATTCAATATGCGGAGGTGTATTTGCACGGAAAGTGGTTGTTTTAATGGATATTTATTGTCTTAAGTTGTCTTATTAATTAAGACAAATTGTTTGCATTTTACACGAAAAACACTTTCGTAATTTTATATATTATTTTATACAGGGTGAATCACTAAGCGGAAATCGGTCTGTAGTAGGCGTATCGTTGAAAATAGCAAAAAAGTTTCAAATAAAAATTGTTCAGAATCAAGTTTTTCATAACCCAAAATTATTGCTAAATATGGCGGCCTTGCGGTTATACCGGAAGTAAACACCAACTTCCTTATTTTAAATAGAACACCCGACGGTATTCTCCAGTACTTCAAACATGCATAACTTCATTTTTTTTAAATGGAACCATCTATCTTAAGATACTTTATCTGATGCAAAATTAATTTTCCTTTTTATTGATACTGGGTTGTTGCCATATCCTTAAAACAGTTTTTGAGAAATTTGCGATTTTGTAAAAATTTTAATCCACATCGTGTTATCGCGTTAGCCCTAGATACTGATGACGTTTGGTGATTTTGTTTTGACATTTAGCTAGTCATTGAGATATTTCCTGTTTTTCTTAAGTTCATTTTAAAGCTTTAAACAAGTGATTTCCACTCAAGACTAAGCATGAAGTAAAATTTCGAGTTTAGAAAAGCCCCGTGAAAATTTGTCGAGGGTCGCGCAGCGACCCGAGACAAATTTTCTGGGCTTTTCTAAACTCGAAATTTTACTTTATGCGCCACGCGTATAAATCACTCAAATATTGTGAAATTTATGTATATTCGAACTTCGCTTACAATCTGTGTTTTATACGCGTGGCGCATAAAGTAAAATTTCGAGTTTAGAAAAGCCCAGAAAATTTGTCTCGGGTCGCTGCGCGACCCGAGACAAATTTTCACGGGGCTTTTCTAAACTCGAAATTTTACTTCATGCTTAGTCTGGGAGTGGACAACACTCGTTTAAAGCTTCAAATTGAACTCTTTTAAAAATCAACGAATGTCAGAAAATTTACAGCTTACCAAAGCCATGAAGTTACCATGAAGTTACCATGAAGTAACCACATTTAAATTCAGCGCGCATTTGTGACGTAAACGATCCCTACCCTCACTCTAAAATCTTCGATTTTGTCGATTCTTCTTATCCTATACTCGACCGTCCTTGGAATACACATTAGATGGATGTTTCACGAACAAAAAAAAATAAATTTTCAACTTTTTAACGTCTGAATACACCATTTGTACTTATAATGTAAGATTTGGTTTAATGATTGGAGTAGTTTAGTTTTTATTATTTATATTATACTGGGAAACTTCTGGGGGGCTATTCACAGCACCAATGCAATTTGTCAACGGTGACAAGTTGCACTGAAATGGCGTCATTTTACTTCATACGATTTGGTAAATTTTTCCCGAAATGACTTCATTTTAGTGCGACTTCTCACCGATGACAAATTGCATCTGTGCTGTGAATAGCCCCCTGAAATGTCAAAATTTATTACATAAAAGTTAGTCATTATGTATAAATGTAGCGAATGCCGCTGAATTTGGACGTCTCCGATCGGCAAAACGTTGGGCATACATTCTTGAAGCAAGTAATGTATATCCATCAGCACTGCCCAAGGTGTAGACCCTAACAATCAGTTCTTCTTGAGAAAACATGTTCGGTTTTTTTTATTGCAAGATCTGGCCAAAATAATATAAAATAAACTGACATTTGTCCGACATGCGACTCAAAACAAAATCACCAAACGTCATCAGTATCCAGGGCTAACGCGATAATACGAAATGTATTAAAATTATTACAAAATCGCAAATTTCTCAAAAACTGTTGGAAGGATATGGCAACAACCCGGTATCAATATAAAGGAAATTTAATTTCGCATCAGATAAAGTGCCACAAGATACATGGTTCTATTTAAAAAAATGAAGTTATGCATGTTTGAAGTACTGAAGAATACCGTCGACGGACTCGGTTCAATTTAGAAAATCTGACTAATGGCAAAAACTTAAACAAATACTACATTTCTTTCCGAATCCAAAACCGTAAGCCGCACAACTCTGAATTATTTCGTTTTGAAGATATTGTTAATGGCGTCGAGCTCTAAAATCGTCAAATTTATCAAAGAAAAATGAAATAACTCGAAAACGGTTCAACTGAGACCCAATGTTGTTTGAATAAACTCATGTTTATTTTTAACGAGCAATCCAAAAATCTAAAAATATATAGGATGTTCTATTTAAAATAAGGAAGTTGATGTTTACTTTCGGTATAACAGCAAGGCCGCCATATTTAGCAATAATTTTGGTTTATGAAAAATTTGATTATGAACAACTTTTATTTGAAACTTTTTTTGCTATTTTCAACGATACGCCCACTATAGACCGATTTCCGCTTAGTGATTTACCCTGTAGATGGAGTAAGACATTAGTTTTAATCCAAGTCCTTTCAGTTCTAATTTCTTGTAATTTGTCCTTTCATTTTTATTTGTTAGTTGGTTTGAAGAGAATTTGACCTAAATGTAACATATACTTTGATAGAGCGTTGTAACAAATCAATTAAAATAAGATTTTAAATATTTCATTGGATAATTCAATATCCGGAGGTGTATTTGCACGGGAAGTAGTTGTTTCAATGAATATTTATTGCCTTAAGTTGTCTTATTAATTAACACGCATTGTTTGTATTTTACACGAACAACATTTTCGCAATTTTTTATATTATTTTATATATTATGTTTAAAGTGTGCCAACTATAAGAAGCGCAAGCTTATTTTCTCGAATTAAAATATTTTTGAATTGAAATTATTCTTGTTTCAATAGTTATTTATCTTTACAACATTGCAAGTAATTACCTTTAAATCAATCATCAAAAGTACAGTCAGAACGAGCAACACTCACTGAATATAAAATTTCGCATGATTCCCACACAAAAAAAAAACCGTTTTGACAAACACGTAGTTTTAAATGAATAGATACGTGTTTCAGTTCTGGTTTTCACACAAAGCGAGTATTAAAAAACAGCTTTGCACTCTATCAACTCGTAAATTGAAAACTGCAAAAAAACCTCGTTTGGGGGCTATCGACAAACTGCGTAGTAATCCTGCGTTATCCGGCGTTTATACGTGCCTGATTCCGAAACGATTAAATGTATCCAGTATCCAGTATCCACAATCTGAAATTGAATAATTTATACCCCCCCTCTCTTTGGATTGATTGATTAGGGTGCTTGTTGGATAGTTCAAACACCACGAGACGGGACGTGTCTGTTCAAGCATTTTAGCTGATTGATATAAACTATTTAAAAGCGTATCATTCTCACACACACACACAGATACCATATCATACATACACACATGACACACACAAACGCCAGCGCACATACACACACACACAAACGCTATCGTAGATACACACATACACAAACGCTATCGTAGATACACACATACACAAACGCTATCGCACTTACACACACGCAGACACCATAAGCACACTCACACACACAAACACTATCGCACATACACACACAAACAATCACACATACACTCGCACACCATTACACGCATGCAAATAATCTTTCAGCTTCATTGATTTCATACAAAATGATTAATCGAAATTGATAGATTATTGTAACGAATTCGAATCACGAATCCGAATCACCTAATATGATTCGAATCACAAATACTCGAATAAAGGAATCGTAAGCGATGAATATGATTCGAATCAAAGATTCGAATCCTGTTTTTTCTAATCACGAATACAAATCGTTTAAGAATAAATTTAATTTTATTATTTTTTTACAACCATTAACATATAAATATCGTTCGTTATAAGTTGTTTTAACAAAAATATTCCAAACCTAATTATTTATTATTAACACTGAACATCGTTGATAACAGACTAAATATCTGTGTTACTCTGATTAAAGATGTATTCGTGTGTTTTTGACACACACTTCAAATCAGTGGTTTATACGCGTGGCGCATGAAGTAAAATTTCGAGTTTAGAAAAGCCCCGTGAAAATTTGTCTCGGGTCGCTGCGCGACCCTCGACAAATTTTCTACGCGGGGCTTTTCTAAACTCGAAATTTTACTTCATGCTTAGTCTGGGAGTGGAAGACACTCGTTACTTTAAAATATGACACAACTTTTAAAGAATGTATCGTCGGATGCGCGTCTTCAGGGATGATATGTAAACAAATTATGGGTCCTAGGAGTTGCCAAATAAGTGAGTTACTTAACTGTTTCTAAGGCACCCTTTGAAAAACCAAAATATTAAAATTTTATATATACAGGGTGTCCCATTAGTGCGTTTTCGGAGGATATCTCCGTTCTCGTTAAAGATAGAAAAATATTTTTTAGACCAAACTTATTTGACTTAAAGAGCTGCATAACGTAAAATTATTTTGATGTATACAGGGTGTCCTATAAAAGCGGTACTGGAAGCAACATTATTTTTTTAAATGGAACACCCTATATATTATTTGATTTTTAGATATTACTAACAATTGTACATATTTATTTATTTATTTATTTATTTGTACGGAAATCTCCATTTTACATTAAATATATATATAATAATAAATGTGTGTAAATTAAACATATAACAAATAATACAATGCACATGATAGTTATAAAATTCAAGTTACAGTTAGCTAATAAATACAATTAAAAAACAACTACAAGATCAATGAGCGAAAGGTGGCGCTTAAACATATTGTAAGAATTACAAAATATTAAATATTAAATATTATATGTTTCATATAACATTGCATATACCTAAACCTAACATATTTCATAATACTTACAATTTAATGAAATAAGTTGGATATTTAGGTTATCAGATTTTAATTTATGTCTCAATTATTAGTCATTTTAAAAATAATCGGTGTGGTACTTTAATAAATTATACTAGACACTATCCTCAGCCGAAGTCAATTTTAATATTGTACTTACCTTGTAGTAATTCAAACCTGTCAATCTTAAGAAAATTCAAACAACAAAAACTTGATTTTTTTAAAAGGCACACCCTATATTTCTATACGGCATATTATTCGTCTTTCAAAGAGCTTTCCTTTTTATCAAGTATGTCCTATACCACAGTTCATATATATCCAGTTAGCCAGTCCCCATATAAATTTTGGGTACACGCGAATGGGAGCAGAGCGCTGGATGCCAAATTGGTGTATATGGCTGCCTATATACACCAGTCTGGCTTCCTGCGGTCGGTCGGTCACGACTATTTTACTCCAGATGTCGCGAAATCAAGTCTCAGAGAGAGAGTGAGAGAGAGACAATTTCTTTCTCCCACTATTCCGTGCTTCTCGTTGTAACATATTCCAGATGTTGATTTTTCAATCTTGAAAACACGTTTTTTTTTTCTTTTAACGAGCTAAGGATGCGTGTTACATTCATTCATGCGTTTCCTTCTACAATTTTATTTTCTGCGTTATTAGAGAATAGATTTTTTGAAATTATATGTGAACATTAACTTAATTGCATTAGTATATAAGCTTTTACCTGTACTTTGTAAAATCATTATTTCATCTGCCTGATGAAGCCACTGTGTGGTGAAACATGTTGCAGTGTTCAACAATAAAAGTGAAACCCTCCCAACTGTGTTGTTTTATTTCAAATAGTTATATGTGAACGTTGTAAAATTCATTAAGTATTATTTATTTTGTACAAGAAACTTAAAATACAAAACTATTTAACTTTTGATAAAAAGTAAAACAAATACACCAACTTATCATTTTATTAACTAATCAGATCAATCCTATTGATCAGATCAAATCTACTGATCGATAAGGGTTTCTTTTTTAATTAAAGGGGTCAGTGCAAAATGCAGTAAGGTCATTTTTTTTTTTAGTTTTTGAATTATTAGCGTTTGAAGTTTTTAACCCATTAAGCGCTCTTGATGCATACACGCAACATTATTAATTTTTGATAATTAAGTTACTAAATAAGTTTATTTGATATATTATATTATTTGACCTGAATTGAAAATGTACCAAGAAAAATTTAAATATTTTGTTATTTAAAGTGTATTATAAATACTTCACAATATTACAATATTTTATACGCGTGGCGCATGAAGTAAAATTTCGAGTTTAGAAAAGCCTAATTTGGCTCGGTCGCTCCGCTTCGCTACGCGCCCGAGCCAAATTTTCAGGCTTTTCTAAACTCGAAATTTTACTTCATGCTTAGTCTGGGAGTGGATACACTCGTTCTTAACTTCATATTGCACGTTTTTATATAAAATCAACGAATGCCTGAACATTGAACATTGAACAGCGTATACATTACATTGTTGAGGCACTAATTTTTTGAAAATCCATTATCACTTTAATATAATAATGATAAACTATTTATGATTTTTAACTTTTTATTAAATTCACGTATACATTATGTATATTTAAAGAAAATATTCACAGTATGTAATGCAATAAGCCATTCATAGAAATCATAAAAAGAAGTGTAGAATTTTAATTAAAATTAACTTTTAGAGTTAAAATTGCTTGGCCGTTAATGAGTTAAAATAGTTTTAAATATACTATGTGTCCCGTTTCAAGGCGCATTGTATATTTCATGTAAAGATTTCCAATGTAATTGAAATTTGATTTTGTATCGCTTATTGAACCAAAACGATTACAATAAAATTAAAATCATTTCTTAACCTACTAGCAGTGTTTTCGAGGTATTATTTTTAAGTTCTCCTCAGTTTCATTTGAAATATAGCTTGAATATAGTGAACGATTATACGAAAATAAAATCGTCAAAACAGTAGTTGCTACGAAATGTCAGTGTTTGGCATCAAATTTATTAAAACACAAAGCAATAATTCAATTCAACATGAGTGTTTATTCTGCAAAAGAAAAAAATCAGATCCCAAAATGGACTCAGTATATATTTTAATCACGATGCGTATTTTATTAAATGAACCATACTTTTAATAAATATTAACAGTTTCAGAAATTTGTCGTTTTTGCACTGACTACTTTAATTATCCGTTTACTTTGAACGATTGTTACATGATCAACTTGTACTTTTCCGATTGAAATTTTTTAAACGCTTATTGTGTGCCATTTGACCAACACCGACAACACTCAGCGGGCACTAAAATGTTACCTAATTTTTGGATTAAAATTTATGGCATCCGTCGTGCGGCTTGCTGGGGATAATTTAAAAAAGAATAAGCAGAAATATTTTTCGATATTCTCAATCCTTCCCGAGATACACGAAATGTTATATAAAAAAGTACAAATTATATAAAAATCATGAAACTTTATAATTGAGAATATTATTTGTTATTATAAAATATATTCGCGAATTTCATAATTTGGAACACGCTTGAAATCTCAAAATCAAAGAAATATTTTCGAATAGACTTTTTGTGGTGATAATAAATTTTATTATTCGTCTACCACAGTTCATATACAGGAAGTTTTCCTTTAAAGTATACATATTTCAAATTCACCTTATTTTCTTTAAATCTGTAGATATTCGTTGTGTTTTTAAAAGAGTTCAATTTGATGCTTTAAACGAGTGTTTTCCTCTCCCAGACTAAGCATGAAGTAAAATTTCGAGTTTAGAAAAGCCCCGTGAAAATTTGTCGAGGGTCGCGCAGCGACCCGAGACAAATTTTCGGGGCTTTTCTAAACTCGAAATTTTACTTCATGCGCCACGCGTATAAAACACTAAAATATTGTGAAACTTAAGTATATTTGAACCTCACGTAAAATCAGTGTTTTGTGCGCGGGGCGCATGAAGTAAAATTTCGAGTTTAGAAAAGCCCAGAAAAATGCACAGTGTATTCTGTATATTGAGTTATTTATACTTAAAAAAACTCTCTGTATAATCAATAATATAAATTATTTGCCAAATTTGATACATACCAAAGTTTTAATTGAATTTATGAAGAAAAAAAAAACAATCAAGATTAAAATAATATCAAATGAATTCTTTAATGTAAACTCATTGAATTTTATTTTTTGATTTTTAGTTAAATTTTAGGTTTATTTACGAGCTTTTTAAATATATCTGATTCCCAAAGTGCATAATTGCGAACACGCTGGAAATCTGAAAATAAATGAAATGTTTCGGAACAGTTTATTTTTTCTGAAGGTCATCAAATTTATCATCGTACAAGTGGTGTAGACGGGATCAAATTACACGACGAAATAAGAGCGAGCGCGTTTATGTGTGTGTGTGTGTAGACGCAACCGGAGCAGTTTTCTCTAGAATACTTCTACGTTTACTCTATTCATAAGTAGATGGACCCACTTCCCGACCACAGTCTCTCCTTTTCTATCCTCGAAAACTCGGAATCCAGTTCTCCCATAAGCATTGTCTACGCTTGCCTATACTTATCTTCAATAATTTTTGAGATATCACTGTTTCATGGAATTATTATTGAATTTAAAGCAACTACTGTGGTCATGGAATAAAAATAATCGAGTAATCAAAATTTATTATTTGACATAGAAACAAATATTGATAATATATTTTATTGGAATAGTTATTTACATAACTAGTGCGGGAAAACAATTTTCCCGGGTGAATGCATTTTTAAAGCACGAGCGACGAAGGAGCGAGTGCCTTCAAATGCGTGAACCGAGAAAAATTCTGACGCTCTAGTTATGTGAATAACTATTTTCAGGGACGTAGCCATGGGGGGGGGGGTTGGGGGGGACGCTCCCCCCCCCCAAAGCTAAGGCAGTTGGCAAATTTTACTTTATAATGAAAAATTGCTAAACTATGTCAGCTAATATATACAGCCAGGTTTTCAGTGGCAACAAATGAAAGAAGCTTTAGTTCATTAAAATTTGTCAAAAATTCATTGCGTTCTAGAATGAAGGAAGATCGTTTGGACGCATTAATGATTTTGAAAACAGAATCTGATATTACTGATAATATTGAATTATCAAATATTGTGAACTCCTGGGCTAAACTAAAGCATAGGCGAGTTATAATAAACTAATTCAACTTGTAAAACTCCATGTTTTATTAGGTATTGGTTAAATGTATATACATAAGCACTACACTCCTCGTGGAGTTTGGCTGCTTCTTTTCTGAAGCTTTCATGATCTACTTGTAGGGGCGGATCAGACCCCATTTACTTTTATGCTTTGTGTCTATATTATTTTTTTTTAGTTTTTAACTGTTGTTTTTTTACTTTTTCCACTATGTCCTTCCATTCTTTCCTATTTATCGCAATTTTTTTCCAATATTTCACCCCTATTTTCTTAAGATCGTCCTCCACTTCATCTAGCCATCTCGATCTGGGCCTTCCTTGCCTTCTCCTTCCTCCTGGGTTCCACTCCAGCATAATCCTTATTGTCGCGTTCGGTCCTGCTCTCCAAATATGTCCTAGCCATCTTAATCGTTTCATTTTTATATGTGAAATTATATTTTCATCGCCCATTTGCTGCCGAATTTCCTCATTTGTTCTTCTACGATAATAATTGTCGTTTTCTTTTATTGGGCCAAGTATCATTCTCATGATTTTCCTCTCCATTATGAGTAGATCATTTTGCTCTTTTTCTGTCATTGTCATTGTCTCTGCTGCATGTGTCATAATTGGTCTTATCATCGTTCTGTACACATTCATTTTTGTTATTTTTGTGATATTGTTGTTCCTTAGAATTTTTCTGTTAGCATGCACTGCTCTGTTGGCTGCTTGTATCTTTTCTTTTATTTCTTCCTGCCTTTTACCATCTGCCGTTACATGTACCCCCAAATATTTGAATTTATCAACTATCTCAAATGTGTACTTCCCGATTTTTATGTTCCCATTTCTACTGTTCCCATCGCATAACATAATTTTTGACTTGTCATTGTTAATGTTCATTCCCATTTTTTTAGCTTCACGACCTATTTCCTCCAACACATTTATCATTATTTGCCGTTGTTTTGCAACTATTACAATATCGTCAGCGTAAGCTATAATCTGTGACCCTTTAGTCCGTAGTGTTCCCTTTGTGTCAATATTTCTTAGCGTATAGTGCAGTGCTAGGTTAAACAATAGTGCGGATAGTGCAACTCCTTGACGAACGCCTTGATTTATTTCAAATTCATCTGTTTCTCCATACTCTGTTTTAACACTAGCAGCTGTTTCTTTCATTGTCATTTGTATTAGCCGTATTAGTTTATGTCCAATTTCCATTTCCTTTAATGCCATTAGTAACTTATTTCTATTTATCGTGTCAAACGCTTGCTTAAAGTCCACGAATAATAGCTTTATTTTAATATTATGTTCATGTGTCTTTTCCATTATTTGTTTAAGAGTATGGATAGCATCTGTTGTTGACCTACCCTTTATGAAGCCGCATTGGTAGTCTCCAATAATATGAACAGCTTTTTCTGCCAAACGCTTTCGAATGATAGAGGTCAGTATTTTATATGCTGTGCTCAGTAGTGTTATGCCTCTGTAATTTTCACATAATTGCTGGTTTCCTTTTTTATAAACTGTTACTATTGTTCCACACTTCCATTCGTTCCATTCACTGGTCCATATTTTCTTGATTAGGTTTGATATTGCTTCCAGTAACGGCTTCCCCCCATGCTTAATGAGTTCCATGTTTATACCATCTTTTCCTGGCGCTTTCCCATTTTTGCTGTTGTTAATCATCTCCAGTATTTCCTGCACTGTGGGCTCTTCTGTGTCGCCTTCCTCACTTATGGTGCCATCCTCACCCGGTTTTTCTTCATTTTCTTGTCCTGTCGTTAATAAAACTTTAAAATGTTCTGTCCATATTTGCTTTGTTTCTTCAGCACTTTCTGCTAATTCTCCATCTTTGCTCTTTATTCCATGTATTTTTCGTGTATGTGGTCTTTTTTGTTCATTAATTTTTTTGTAAACTTGTTTTGTGTTTTTGTTCTGTCTTTCATTTTCAATCCATTTTCTATTTATTGTTCTTAATATTCTATTGCTCTCTTTTCTTCTTGCCTCGTATTCTTGTTTATCTTTGTATTTCTTGGTTCTTAACCAATTTAGTCTGGATGTATTCTTTTTTTTTTTACTACTTCCATACACTCCTCATTCCACCATTCGTTTCTGGATATATTGCCTTTTAATCCTAAGTGTTTTTCTGCTGACTGCTCTATGCATTTTTTTATTGTATTCCATTGCGCATCGATTTGACAATCTCCTTCAATTGGCACATGCAGATGATGCTCTATTTCTCTTTGGTACTCATCTCTTCGCTTTTCAGATGTTAGTTTTTCAATTTCCCACTTATTGTTCCGGCTTCCTCTACCTTTATCTTTTTTTATCCTCTGTTTGAACTTTGCTGTTACTAGGAAATGGTCAGTATCTGCGCAGGCTCCCCTGTATGTCCTTACGTCTCTAATTGAAGATTGTCTTTCTTTTGCGATCAGTATATGGTCAATCTGATTTCCTCTACTTTGTGCAGGCGGTATCCACGTTATCTTGTGTATAATCGGGTGATTATATTTAGTGCTGGCAATTATCATTCCTTCCGTTGCCGCTAGATTGCATAACCTATTACCGTTGTCATTTGTTGATTCGTGTACTGTAAATTTCCCAGCTACTTCGTTTAGCCTATCTTCCTTGCCCACCTGTGCATTGAAGTCACCGAACACAATTTTAGTGTCCTGCTTTGGTTAAATGTAATTATGTACATATGTTATAAAATATATTAGGAAGTACAAAGCAGTATATTATTGGATAATAAATTAAGTTTAATTTATATAAATCAATGTACTACGTTATATTAATTTGTTAAAATAAAATAATATAAAAATAGACATTTTTATTTTAATTTTGAAGTTGGAAAATTATAGGTGTTTCCCCCCCCCCCCAAAAGTTAAGGCTTCGCTACGCCTCTGACTATTTTAATGAAATATATTATTAATATTTGTTTCTATGTCAAATAATAAATTTTGATTACTCGAAATGGGACTTGCGAGTTGTCAAAACGGTGTTGGAAACGTCACTTTCGAGGCGGCGAGTTCAAAAAAATAATTTTTAGAAAGAAAAATAAATCACAAGATGTTATAACATAAAATAAGAAAGAAAAAATTGCACATTTATATTAAGTGTTCAATATATCCTCCATTTTAATTTTGGCATATTTGAAGTCTTCGTGTAAAATTTTGGTTCACTTTAACTAGCATGTCAATGTTAATGTTGTGAAGAACGTTTTTAATCCTCAACTTCATATCTTCCTTTGTCGTTGCAGGTGTTTTATATACCTTTTCTTTTACAGTACCCCATAATAAAAAATCAAGTTTTGTCAAATCAGGTAACCTTGCCGTCCATACAATTGGCCTTCCTCTGCCAATCCATTTATTTGAAAAATGTTCATTTAAATATTGCCTTACCCGTCGACTGAAGTGTGGAGGAGCACCATCTAATTGCAACCTCATATTTTGTAATATAGCAAGAGGTAATTCGTCGATCCATCTTTCAAATTCATTTCTAAGAAAATTTAGAAATGATTCACCACTTACAGTGCCATCAAAAAAGTAAGGACCAATAATTATATTTCTTATAATTCCAGTCCAAACATTAAGAGACCACTTGTGTTGGTGGTTTATGGGTATAATATGTTTGGGATTATAGTCAGAATAATAATGAAAATTACGCCTGTTTACAAATGCGTTTTTATGAAATGTGGCCTCATCCGTAAACAATATATGATTTAAAAAGTTTGGTTCCAGTTCGCGTTTATGTAACGCCCAATTACAAAAGTTAAGCCTATTTAAAAAGTCGTTGTCACTTAACTCTTGGACTAATTGTACGTGGTAGGGATGGAACTTACATTTCTTTGTTATTTTATTTATTGTAGTTTTTGGTATATCAATTTGCTGCTCCAATTGGCAACGATAGACTGAAGAACTGCGTATTCATTTTCTTCATTAGTAGTCCTATTCCTTCGTTTTAGATTCTTTGTATAATCAATACTTCCAGTATTTTGAAATAGTTCCTTCAATCTAATAAATGCTGAAGCATGAGGATGGCGTTCAGCATTAGGATATTTCTGAGCGTATATTCTGCTTGCAAGAAAACAATTTTCGTCACTAGCGCCCAAAACAAATTATTAATTCTTCTGTTGTAAAATTAATTTCGAAGTAGTTTATGACTGAATCAGCAGTAAATTAAAGTATTAATGTATGTCTGTCAAAAGATAAAACAAAAAGGTACTTCAATTACGGCTTATGACAGATGGTTAATTATTGGCCGGCCACCTTAGATGCTTGGCACCATTGATACATTTAATAATATTGTAAATCTAATCACATCAAACAGTAATATCTTGAAAACTATTAAAGATAAGTATAGGACATACTTAATAAAAATGAAAGCTCTTTGAAAGACGAATAATATGCCGTATAAAAATATAAGGTGTGCCATTTAAAAAAAAATAGTTTTTATTGTTTCAATTTTCTTAAGATTGACAGGTTATAATTACTACAAGGTAAGTACAAAATTAAAATTGATTGGTTGAGAATAGCGACTAGTATAAATTATTAAAGTACCGTACCGATTATTTTTAAAGTTACTAATAACTGAGATATAAATTAAAATCAAAATTCTCATTATGAATATGTTCGGTGTTACATAAAACTCTCTGTATATAAATAGAATTAACAGTAAGAATATTATCTTGAACAAGTTTCTCATCTTTCACGTGGTGAAACATATTTAACTATGATTTAATAAAGAAAACACTTGGTTAAATTTCACTAATATTTTGGTTTTTTATTCCAACTAGTTTCGACTTTGAGTCATTCTCCTTGAGAATGACTCAAAGTCGAAACTAGTTGGAATAATAAAAAACCAAAATATTAGTGAAATTTAACCAAGTGTTTTCTTTATTAAATCAACGTAAGATTATTATTACAAAGAGTGGAAAACACTTGTTGGGAAATCAATGAACACTTTAATCAAAACACTGAATCGATTTCTAACAAATTTTATTTAAAAGAAATGAGTGGTCTAACTGCAAAACTCACATTCTCCACTTTTGAAAACTTTTGGCAAATTGCAATAAAGCACGGTAACTTTAACATGGCGGACATAACAAAACCGCCAACTCAATTTTCATAAAAAAAAGTAGAGAATGTGAGTTTTGCAGTTAGACTACTCAAATATTAAATATAAAAAGTGTTCCGTGACACAAACAGTGAAAACTTTATTTCATTATGAAATTTTAATTTATAATTATGTTTGAATGACAAACGACCTACGCAACATATGGGCTTTGCAATATTAAAAATTTGAATCTGTTAAAACCTTAATAATTATTTCACCATCCTCCTGAACATAATCAATCATGCATAAATATCAACATTATTAACAGCTCTGGCAGCTTCAAATATTTCAGTGCATTGTTGAAATTTGCATAATAACGAAGTGACGCTACTAAAACACGTAATTGAATGGGAATTCGACGTTCCTGCATTTCAATTAAATCAAAAACAGGAGAAAACATTCAAAATTACAAGCGGTAACTGTTAAATCACTGTGCCTAGTTTTCAATTTGCCAATTCGCGGAACTCGTGAGTAAATTCGCAAACCCCTGAATAATTACGCCCCTCGTGAATAACACGCCAAACTACAGTTATCTGAATATACTGTGGCTTAACCGATAATAGATTCTCGCTAGAACGGGCTAATAAATATTAAGTCGGTGATAAATTTGAGGATCGTGCACTTACATAGTCAGGAACATTCCCCTCATGTATTCTTGCATGTCGTCTATGAGGTTGTAGACGCAGATGCCGACCCCGTGGAAATAGGCGTCGTATTTCTGGAAAAAGTAAAATTGAAAAAGAAGCTTAGTTGATAAGAAAAGACGCGAGATATTTTTTTAGCAAGGGTGATTTCTTAGGGGTTGGCTGGAATATTAAACGTCGTGTGCGTGTGTGTGATATTCCGAGTCGTGTGGAAAATTATGGGGTGATTTTTCAACTAGCTCAACAATTTTTATTCGTGCATATAAAAAGAGTGTCATCTTGTCATGCTTGAATAAAATATCATATTTTTATTTAAACATACCCTAAAAAAAAAACTTGTTGGAAATTACATCCATATATACAGAGAATTTGTCTTTTAAGTAGTATACATATAGCGATGTAAGGCAGGCATTCGTTGGTTATTTAAATGCGTTTAATTTAAGGTTTCGAACGAGTGTTTTCCACTCCCAGACTAAGCATGAAGTAAAATTTTGAGTTTAGAAAAGCCTGAAAATTTGGTTTGGTCGCGTAGCGCGAAGCGCGGAGCGGCCAAACCAAATTTTCAGGCTTTTCTAAACTCAAAATTTTACTTCATGCGCCACGCGTATTAAACACTCAAATATTGTGAAGTTAGAAGTATACTGCTTATGTTTAATAATTTCATGAATGTTTATTTCATCTAACCAAATCTTGCGCTATCCAAATTCTAGCAAACTACAATAAATTTTAAGGCATACTTAACTTATTTAGCGCCATTGTTAATTATTAATCGTGCACTTATATATATTAATTAAATTACTAAATGAATTAATTTGATATATTACATTATTTGATTTGACTTGAAAATGTATGAAGACAAACTTAAATATTTAGTTATTTAAATATCTCAATTAGTACTCATTAAAAAAAATGTTTTCAATGTATTTCTAACTTTACTGTAAATCAGTGGTTTATATGCGTGGCGCATGAAGTAAAATTTCGAGTTTAGAAAAGCCCCGTGAAAATTTGTCGAGGGTCGCTGCGCGACCCTCGACAAATTTTCTACGCTGGGCTTTTCTAAACTCGAAATTTTACTTCATGCTTAGCCTGGGAGTGGAAATATTCGTTCTAAACTTCATATTGTACGTTTTTATACAAAATCGGCGAATGCCTTGCATTTACAGTGTATACATTATGTATATTTAAAAGAAAAATTCACAGTGTGTAATACAATAAGTCATTCGTAAAAATCATTAAAAAAAGTGTAAAATTTCACCTAAAATCAACTTTTAGAGTTAACTCTATAATTGCTCGGCCGTTAATGGGTTAAACTCTCCATATATCCCAAAACGAATTGCTTTAGTTAATCGAATTTTAAAAGATTTGATAAGAAGATATAAAATATAAGCGTATATTGCAAACTTTACAATATTTCAGTGTTTAATACGCGTGGCGCATGAAGTAAAATTTCGAGTTTAGAAAAGCCCCGTGAAAATTTGTCTCGGGTCGCTGCGCGACCCTCGACAAATTTTCTACGCGGGGCTTTTCTAAACTCGAAATTTTACTTCATGCTTAGCCTGGGAGTGGAAATACTCGTTCTAAACTTCATATTGTACGTTTTTATACAAAATCGACGATTGCCTTGCATTTACAGTGTATACATTATGTAGATTTAAAAGAAAAATTCACAGTGTGTAATACAATAAGTCATTCGTGAAAATCATTAAAAAAAGTGTAAAATTTCACCTAAAATCAACTTTTAGAGTTAACTCTATAATTGCTCGGCCGTTAATGGGTTAAAAAATCCATATATCCCAAAACGAATTGCTTAAGTTAATCGAATTTTAAAAGATTTGATTAGAAGATATAAAATATAAGCGTATATTGCAAACTTTACAATATTTCAGTGTTTAATACGCGTGGCGCATGAAGTAAAATTTCGAGTTTAGAAAAGCCTGGAAATTTGGTTTGGTTGCTCCGCGCTTCGCGCTACGCAACCAAACCAAATTTTCAGGCTTTTCTAAACTCGAAATTTTACTTCATGCTTATTCTGGGACTGGAAACCCTCGTTAGAAGCTTCAAATTACACGCTTTTATAAAAGCAACGAATGCCTGAACATTTCAAGCGTATACATTAATGTATCCACACTTAAAAGTAAAATTCACCAAAAAAGCCGACGTTTTTTTATTATGAATTGTAAACATTAAAAAACGGCGAGACAAATATCATGATAAATAATTTAAAAAATAGCTTTCACAATGTTGATGATAGATTCGTATTTTTGCACGATTTATCCCATTGAGCGCCATTGGCGCATAGGCGCAACATATTTATTTTTTGTTAATTAAATTACTAAATAAGTTAATTTGATAAATAAGTTATTTGACCTGGCTTGAGAATGTGTAAAGAAATATGTAAATATTTTGTTATTTAAACATTTCGATTATTACTCATTTCTTTAAAATATTTTTTTTGGTGTGTTACTAACTTCACAATATTTCTGTGTTTTATACGCGTGGCGCATGAAGTAAAATTTCGAGTTTAGAAAAGCTTAAAGGCGTTTCTAAACTCGAAATTTTACTTTATGCTTAGCCTGGGAGTGGAAACACTCGTTCGAAACTTCAAATTGAACACTTTTATAAATGCCCGAAAATGTACAGGATATACATTATGTATATTTAAAAGAAACATTCCAGTATGTAATACAATAAGTTATTCGTGAAAATCATAACAAATAGTGCAGAATTTTACCTAAAATCAACTTTTACTCGAAATTTTACTTCATGCTTAATCTGGGACTGGAAACACTCGTTAGAAGCTTCAAATTACACGCTTTTATAAAATCAACGAATGCCTGAAAATTTCCTTTT
This sequence comes from Philonthus cognatus, assembly GCA_932526585.2. Taxonomy (NCBI): domain Eukaryota; kingdom Metazoa; phylum Arthropoda; class Insecta; order Coleoptera; family Staphylinidae; genus Philonthus; species Philonthus cognatus. The sequence continues at coordinate 79,970,951 of OW052245.1, read as the reverse complement.
ACCTTAATAATTGCTCGGCCATTAATGGGTTAAACACCAAATAAATTACAAGGCGCATCCAGAATGTAAGTTTCCCGATTTTTTTCCCTTTAAAGTAAATGTAATTAGCCGTGTCAATTGCGCATGCGTAATAGATCTATGACATATCAATCATATGCCAGCTGAACAGGTGCCAGTAGCGTGGCAGCAGTGGTCCGAAATGGAAGCTCTTATTCCTTTTCCCGCCGCTTGCGAGGTTCAGTCGGTGATAAAGTTCTTTAATGCACAAGGCATTGCGCCAATTGAAATTCATCGTCAGCTCTGTCAGGTTTATGGGCCGAACATCATCAGTAAGCAGATGGTGCGTCGCTGGTGTAGGCAGTTTTCCGAAGGTCGTCAAATTGTCCATGATGAAGAGCGCAGTGGGCGACCGTCCGCGATCAATGATGATCTTGTTGAGTTGGTGCGGCAGCGCATCATGGAGAACGCATGACATTGTCGGTAAGCACCTTTTGTTCAAAAAATTTAGTGCCAGGTTGGTGCCGAAAAACCTGACACTCGAACACAAAATGAAACGTTTAGGAGCAGCACTAACATTTCTGCAACGATATCACGATGACGGCGACGAGTTCCTTAACAGGATCGTCATGGGCGTTGAGACTTGGATTTTGCACTTCACCCCGGATACCAAGCAGCAGTCAATGCATTGGCGGCATAGTGGATCTCCGATCAGGACGATTCAAACAAGCGCTTTCGGTACGGAAAGTGATCTGCACAGTGTTCTGGCACAGAAAGGGCATTCTGCTCATTGACTTCCTTCCAAGAGGTGAAACAGTGAACGCTGACCGATACCGTAAAACACTGCGGAAATTGCGACATGCCATTCAAAACAAGAGGCATGGAATGCTTACTGCAGGTATTGTGCTCCTCCATGTCAATGCTTGGCACACAGCATATGTCTCGGCACACAGCAGCTGTTTTGACGAAATTTGTCTGGGAGTTGTTTGATTGATCATCCACCCTACAGTCCAGATCTTGCTCCCAGCGATTTTCACGTTTTCTTGCACCTCAAGAAATTCCTGTCCTCCGGTGAACGTTTTGGCAACGACGAAGAGCTGAAGACGTCTGTTACACGCTGGTTCCATTCCAAGGCGGCAGAGTTCTACGACAGAGAGATACAATAGTTGATCCCACGATACGACAAGTGTCACAATTCTGGTGGAGGCTATGTTGAAAAATAGCTGAAACATTGCTGTACCTGTTGCCAATAAATTTTTTCCTGAAAGTGTCTGTTCTTTTTTTTAAATCGGAAAACTTTCTGGATGCGCCTCGTACATTTTCAATCGCCAAAAATAAACATTGGAAATTGCCTGAGGCTGCTCAAATGTCAATAGAGATTGGCAATCAAAATATAAAACAAAAATGTTAAGGGTTTTTGTTAACTAAGTTAACTAAATAATTGATTAGAATGAGTGGTAACATTAAAATAACATGTATAACAAAGACAAACAATCTTAACGACTGCCTCTAACTTTAACGGAAGAGAAATCATAGATCTTAATTTGTTAATCAATATTGAATTGAAAATATATTATACTGTATTTACAAACAATAGAGCTGATTAAAACACAGTTATATTCCTTTCTCCACTTTTATATAATAATTATTACCATTATTGTATAAAAGTGAAGAAAGGAATATTACTGTGTTTTAATTAAATTACTTAAATCTTCACGTAACTCAAATAACTACATTTATTAGAACTAAGTAAAACTTATAATTTTTTTAAGTAATAATAGAACTGATGACTGCAAGGTATAATAACTGTATTAGTTTAACAGTTTTAGTAACTGCAGAATTTATTAATTGATGAGAATTGTAGGATTGTGAAAGTACGAGTAAATCATCGAATTTATTCCATCGTTTAATTATTCCAAACGATAATCACTTTTATTGGCCATCAGTTCTAAAAATTCGCAATTCTGTAATTCGACAATTCTAAAGTTCATTACACTTTCAAATTGTCGAATTACAGAATTGCGAATTTTTAGAACTGATGACCATTGAAGGTGATTATCGTTTTGGAGCAGTTAAACGATGGAATAAATTTGAGGTTATGGTAAACGACAGGGTGTCACAGACAAATATTGAAAATCTGATGAAATATTCGAAATATTAAAAAACTCATGAAATTTTTATAAATCGTCAAAAATCTCGAAATATCAAAAATCTCATGAAAATCTCGAAATATCAAAAATCTCATGAAAAAAACAAAAGTTGCCTATGGTCCCTGGGTAAATGTTATAGTTATCTTAAAATAAAATATGTTACTAGATTTATCGTTTAAAAGTGCCTATATAATGTCAAAGTTGTAAATGTTTGGATTCAATAGTTTTTGAATAATAAAAATAAAAACGAGATAAGAAAAACAAAAGTTGGCTATGGTCCCCGGGTAAATATTATAGTTATCTTTAAAACAAATATGCTGCTAGATTTCTCATTAAAAAGTGCCTTTATTTTCTCAAAGTTCTAAATGTGCAGATTCAGTAGTTTTTGAATAAAAAAATAATAAAGATTTTTCAAAAAATCAGTTTTTTGTTGATATCTCGAAAACAAAACAAGATATTTCAAAATTGTTTTCAGATTATTATTAGGCCCTAAAATACGCAACTTTGCAACCGATTCTGTATCTCTTCAAATAACCGAGATCTCCATACATTCGGACACCCTGTATTATACAGTATATACTAAAATTTAACGAGTGATTAGAGATTATTATTAAAAGTTTTTAAAATATAATCGAAGTTTTGAAAGCGATTTCAATATTTTGTTTATGTTTTATAAACTTTTAATTATAATCTTTAATAACTAGTGCAAAACATGATGAAAATACAGTATATATTATTTCCACCCGACGAGAAATATTTAATTAGAAATTAGACAAGTAAGAAAAAAAACTCGACAAACTTAAGATAAATAATTATTGAATTTTCTCTTGCGTCGCGCTTTATTAAAAGATAGGATGAAGCGGAACAACGGCCATTCTTTGCGAAATTTATTAGTATTATGAAAATACTTTCATAATTGTACGCACAATAAAAAATGGAATGAAAAAAGTTTACAAGTCTCATTTTCTCAACCCGTCGGCATCGGGAAAAATAAGTAGACTAGTGTGCACGTAAAATTCGACAGAAAAGTTTGATATACCATGCAGAATGTAATACACTTTAAATCGTACGTGATTTTACTAAATGTGAATGCATTTAATTAAATCAGCGAGATATTTTTCTGTGAAATAAATTCATTAAATATTTTCCAGGAAAATATTGTTTACAATTCTCTCTACATATTCGTACCTAAAATTCAAGTATCAACTTGGAATTGAGTAACCCGTTATTTCCTTGAAGACATTGTTGATGATATCGTCTACACTTCACTTCACTTTATCATTTGACATTAATTAATTCGCACCACTTGAGCTGTCTGAGAACACATTAATTTCTAATTATTAATAATTACTATTATGTGTTTATTTAAAAATACGATCAAGAACGCGTTGCTTTGTTGATAGAAGGAAATTGAACGAAAAAGTCAAGTCGAAGCTTAATTTACGTTTTGTTATACCTGACATAAATGTCAGATTGTGTTAATCAGTAGCTCATTAAGAATATGAATTTGTGTTTAGTACTCATGCATTCACCGCGGACGAACAATTGCTGTATACAAACGTTTAGTTGCCAGCTATTGACGATGCTACTTAAGCGAATGGGCATTAGATGTCATTTACGGTTTCGAACATACAGAGAGTTTTATGTAACACCGAACATTTTCATCCAATACAATTTGACATCTTTAATTTTTAAGTTATGTGTAAATCGGGTTGCCTATATGACCGTTATAAATTGTAGCCAATCAATCGCAATTAATACCTCAACTTGTACATACTCTCAAGTATATATGTCCCAATTACAGCGTATATGCCGTAAATCTTTAAATAAATACGATGTTTTTATACTTACGGAAACCTGGCTCACTAACTCAATATCTAGTTCGGAACTAGGTTTTTATAATCACGTAGTATACCGATGCGATCGCGATTCTGTTCTTACATCAAAATCTCGGGGTGGTAGTGTACTAATTGCGATATCCAATAAATTTAAATCATACGTTATTCATAAGCTATGTTCTATGTATGAGGAACTTCACGTTTGCATTAAAATAGGTAGCTCTGAAATCATACTCGGTGTGGTATATATTCCACCCAATTGTCACTACGCTTCGTATCAGGACCACTGTGAAAATGTAGAAGCAATCTCGGATTCAAATTATTTATGCATGTTCGGGGACTGTAATTTGCCGCATATTTCTTGGACAAATGATGAATTTGGCGTACGAACAGAGTCAACATGTCCAAAAGCGAATTTAATCGCCAATACGTTTGGTTACATTAATTCGCATCAAGTGAATTTTGTTCCAAACGTAAATTCTGTAACTCTTGATTTAGTATTCATTCCAATTATACTTTAATATGACAGCACTCTTACTCAATTTACATCTCCTATTGCTATTGTGTGTTGCGATTTACATCATCCAGCATTAGACGTTTGTATTTAGTTAGCGCAGTCTACCACTACCCCCGATAGCCCCTGGAATGGCACTAACAATACGGTATATGACTTTCAACTTGCTGATTATGTATCTTTAAATAGCTGTCTTCTTAATGTAATTTGGGAACGACTCTTATGCGATTGCAATATTGACGAAGCGTGCGATAGATTTTATTCTGTGGTTTTTAATCTAATCGACATTAATGTACCGAAAGTACGAGCGAACAGTAACGAAAAAACCTGTCATTTCCCAAAATGGTTCTCCAGCGAGTTGGTAAACCTGGTATTACTAAAAACGAAATTGCATAAAGCCTACAAAATGTCGCATTCCGATTACGATTATTCACTTTACAGTGAGGTTCATGACAAATGTAGTCAATTTGCGAAAACCTGTCATTCAGATGTTGAAGGTGCTATCAAATGTAACCCCAAAATATTTTGGAAGTACATAAATTCGAAAAGATCCAGTGCACAAAATTCCTACATCGATTATACATGGCGAGACTCTGGTTCTGGTGCAAAGGGGAGTGTGCAGTTCTGCACTGCACTTAGGCCTCATTAGGCCCATTGTGCCACCTCCCGTAGATCACCCATCCTCAGTTTAGCCAGCCCACCTTGTTTAGGTATTCTAGCATAGCTGAGGTGGGTAGATCTCTTATGTAGGCCATCGTAGGCCATCTATCACCCAATATGGATTCCCTGATTGACGATAGTGCCGGGCATTCACAAAGAAAATGCCATGCAGTCTCATCTTCCATGCTGCAATCTCTACAAGATGGGGAGTCAACTATCCCCATCCTATAGAGGTGCCCGTTTAGTCCACAGTGACCAGTAAGGATGGCAGTTAAGCGCCTGAGATTCCCTCTAGCCAGCTGCAGGTACCGTTTCGCTGATCTCTCATTGGGATACACAAGTGTTTCCTTAGAGAGCTTGCAGCCCTCGATATCATCCCAACGCATCCTGAATTTCTCCAGGGCATTGGTTTGTAACATGTTACACAGGGAGAGAGGAGCTAACCGCACTAGCGGCTCCGGTGAGAGTAGATTCATCCCAGCCGCAGCTCTTGCCAGCGCGTCAGCACTCCCGTTACCTGTGTCTGTATCATGCCCTTTCACCCAGCAGACTTCAATGTTGTTGTGCATTGCTGCCTGTCTGAGTTTCCCGTGGCACTCTATTTCGGTCTCTGACGAAGCATAGGCTTTCTGCAGAGACAGAATCGCTTGCCTACTATCCGTTAAGATTAGTATGGCTACATTTGTCACCTTGCGGTTTATGATGTACTCAGCCCCAAGTGTTATTTCTATCAGCTCCAGTTGCGTGATGGTTCCATGAATTCCCATCGGAACCTTTGCTTGGATTTTTAGGGCTTTAGAGAAAACTCCAAGGCCCGATCCTTCTCTCCTTTTAGATCCATCTGTGTAGATCCTTATAGCAAACTCTCTCATCCGCTTAGTGGGTTGAATAGTAACGTTGTAGGGTGTGTTCCGTATTAGTGTTGGTACACAGCAGTCATTAACAGCCTCTAAAAGAGGTATATCTCTACAGACATTCTTCCAGAGGTGTCCTCTAACTTCCCCACAGCTGTTACTGTTCCAAATCCCACTGCACTGAAGGCGAAGTATAGTCGCCATGGCCTCCTTCTCCATATCGATATCAAGTGGTGGAAGGCATAGCATGACTTCCATCGCCATCGTCGGAGTAGTGTGCATGGCGCCTGTTATACTAAGACATGGCGAGACTCTTATAAAGTCACCAAAAAATGTTGTGCTGCACCGTCATATTCTCATATCAATGAACACACGCCTCCTACTTTAAAAATTACTTCCATCTTAACCGAGCTCCTGGCATTACAACATGGCCAAGTGGTAAGTCTTGAATGTAAGATGCAGGTGGACTCAATTTACACCGATTTTTCGAAAGCCTTCGACAGTGTTGACCATAAAATATTAATCAACAAGCTACGTGTTTTAGGTATCGGTGGTATTCTTTTACAGTGGATTGAATCTTATCTCTTTGAGCGGACTCAGTTTGTACGTATTGGGCACTGTGTGTCTCGTCAAATTAATATCACATCAGACGTGCCACAAGGGTCGCATTTGGGCCCCTTGCTTTTTAATATTTTTATTGATGACGTTGTCAAATGCTTTGCTAACACACAGTGTCTTATGTATGCGGATGACATAAAAATATTTAAAAACATTTGTTCATTGAATGATGCCCTGCTGTTGCAGGATGACCTTAACTTGTTTAGTGACTGGTACGCCACTAATAACCTTAGACTCAACCTTGATAAATGCAAGGTGATCTCCTTCTCGCGCAGACATACTACCCTCACTTTCAATTACTGCCTATCATCCAAAGTTCTGTCGCATGTTACGGCTATAAAAGACCTCGGCGTTACATTTGAGAGTACCTTATCATTTTCTACGCACATTTTGAATATCGTGTCAAAGGCTTACCAACGTGCTGGCTTTATGAAGCGTAATTCCAGAGAATTCTCCGACACTCGGACAGTAATCACATTGTACAATTCTCGCGTCCGTTCCCAGCTTGAATACTGCTCCAACATCTGGTGTCCCTTTACTGCTGTTAAGAAAGACAAAATCGAGATGGTACAGAGGAAATTCGTGCGGTTCCTCGGTTTCATGAGCAATACAGCTGTCGGCAGTTATGATGCTCTGCTCAAGGTCTTCAATATTGCTAGCTTAGAGCAAAGACGTCATAACACGGACATACTAACTGTCTTTAAAATCCTTCGTGGACATATCGATTGTCCCGAACTACTGAAATGTATAGGCATCCATGTCCCATCTCGGTCACTCCGAAACAAGGACGTCTTTCATATTCAGTACAAACGCTGTGATTACACGAAGCACTCTGCTATTGCTAGAATGCTTCGGCATGCAAATGAACCCTCCATCGATTTTTTTGCGGATTCTCTCGATGTTTTGAGAAGTGCTCTCCAATGAGATTATAAATATTGTTTTTACCTTTGCGACGTATGTTTCTAGTTACAATCTATCTTAATTATGAACATGTTATTTGTCGGAACTTTTAATTGTTTTTATATTTATTGTTTTAATTATGTTTTAATATGTAATTTTATATTTTTAGCTGTGTAATATTATGTAATTTTTGAATGGACTCCGTTGAATGCATAAATAAATAATCGTTGTTTTTTTTTTAAGAATTCAATTTGAAATTTGAAAAGAGTGTGTTCCACTCCCAGACTAAGCATGAAGTAAAATTTCGAGTTTAGAAAAGCCTGAAAATTTGGTTTGGTCGCGTAGCGCGAAGCGCGGAGCGGCCAAACCAAATTTTCAGGCTTTTCTAAACTCGAAATTTTACTTCATGCGCCACCGGTACAAAACACTGACATATTACGAAGTTTAAAACACACTGCTAAACTTTACATTGAATCAGTGGTTTGTACCGGTGGCGCATGAAGTAAAATTTCGAGTTTAGAAAAGCCTGAAAATTTGGTTTGGCCGCTCCGCGCTTCGCGCTACGCGACCAAACCAAATTTTCAGGCTTTTCTAAACTCGAAATTTTACTTCATGCTTAGTCTGGGAGTGGAACACACTCTTTTCAAATTTCAAATTGAATTCTTAACATAACATAACATAAAATCATAAAACTGGGTTAGATTAATATTGACTAATAATAAATTTCATAAAATAATCTACACATATTGCAATTAGTTAACCATAATAAATAATAAACCCATTAAGCGCGGTTGATGCATGCACGCAACATTATTAATTTCTTGTTAATTAAATTACTAAATAAGTTAATTTGATATATTATATTGTTTGATCTGACTTGTAAATGTTTGAAAAAAATGTAAATATTTTGTTACTTAAATATTTCGATTATTACTCATTTAAATAGAATGTCAGTGTATTTCTAACTTCACGATATTTCAGTTTTTTATACGCGTGGCGCATGAAGTAAAATTTCGAGTTTAGAAAAGCCTGAAAATTTGGTTTGGTCGCGTAGCGGCCAAACCAAATTTTCAGGCTTTTCTAAACTCGAAATTTTACTTCATGTAACACCGGTACAAAACACTGACATATTACGAAGTTTAAAATACACTGCTAAACTTTACATTGAATCAGTGGTTTGTACCGGTGGCGCATGAAGTAAAATTTCGAGTTTAGAAAAGCCTGAAAATTTGGTTTAGCCGCTCCGCGCTTCGCGCTACGCGACCAAACCAAATTTTCAGGCTTTTCTAAACTCGAAATTTTACTTCATATTTTGTCTGGGAGTGGAAACACTCGTTCTAAACTTTATATTGCACGTTTTTATATAAATTCGACGAATGCCTGAACATTTACAGTGTATACGTTATGTATATTTAATCGAAAAATTCACAGTATGTAATACAATAAGTCATCCCTAGAAATCACAAAAAGAAGTGCAGAATTTTACCTAAAATCAACGTTTAGAGGTAACTCTATAATTGCTCGGCCGTTAATGGGTTAATGTAATGAAATATTTAATATTTTAAACTTGTTTCTCAGGAAACACGGTAATATACTAATCATAACAGGTGTTCAGTTAAAAACACGAACGAGTTGGCGACTAACAAATTCAAGCACGACCAACTTCAAAATATTTTGAAAGTTTCATAGCCAACTCGATCGTGTTTTTAACTGAACACCTGTTATGATTAGTATATTACCGTGTTTCCTAAGAAACAAGTTTAAAATATTAAATATTTCATTACATTAATTATTTATTATGGTTAACTAATTGCAATATGTGTAGATTATATTATAAAGTTGATTATTAGTTGATTGGTGTAATACGCAATTACCACACTGGGCCAACTATTAGCAACTACTCAGAACGTAATATTCACGTGAAAACATCATTGCCAACCGCCTAATTAACATTAAGCGCTCCTCAAACGCTGCACAGGTAATTCCTCGAAATTCCCTCTCACTGGTGAAGCGAATGGAATTCTCTGGACACTCATATTGACGGTTATGAAAGTTTCGCGAAAATCAAATTATAGCTAATTTTCAACATGCATACACCCCGGATATTATGTAACGATCAAAGTTTCATAATCGAGTTACTTCAGGTAAAGTAGTGGCCTGGCAGGTGATTTCACGTCAAATACACGTTGATTAGACGGCGAAGTGATGCTCAGACTTACTTTACCAGGATTTTACTCGAAATATTTCAAGTATTTACCATTAGGCGTGGATCAAGAGCTTGATACAAGAACACCACAACCAATATGATAATTTTGTTAAAAAAATAAGAAGAAAAAATATCGTAATTGTAATATATTATTGTTATTCTATAAATTATGTTAATTTAATGGGATTCATCAATATATTTATTTTAATACTCGATGGTAGTTTTTTATATTGTTCTCGAGGAACGGATGTTTTTTTTGTTAAAATTATTGTATTGGAGAGGGCAGGCAGTATTCGTTTGAATGTTTAAGAATAAACATAGTTAAGTTAGCCACTCTCGACTATCATTTAAATCTCCCGTAATTCAGAATAGAAATTCTATGAAAAAGTTTAGTAAAAATCGATAGTTATTATTTTAATTAATTAATTTATTTGATCAAAATTCTTTTATTCCCTCTCATGATACAGAATGTTGTTATTTTCCCTTCTTATCATTTTGTGCCCTTAATTGGAAGTAATTTCCTTGATGGCTTTTTTTACGAAGGAGAACGCTGAAATATTAATTGAATTGAAGGATGGAGGAGAAAAGAACCGGGCGCTTTATTTCATTGTTTCCTCACATTTAATGGATCCTCGGGCAAGCTTTTATGTCCTCCACAGTGCAGGCAATTTTATAAATCGTTATTATTATCTCCACGACAAGAGAAGGATTTAGCTATCCACAATGAAAACACCTATGATTTTGTTAAATCACACACTTTAAAAAATATAAAAACGAATTAAAATTAATATCGACTTTCTGCAAAATGTTTGTCTTATTGAGACAAGTCTCCAAATATTCATTGAAACAACTACTTCTCCAGCTAATACCTTGACAGATATTGAATTATACAATGAATATTTGCGTTACACGACAGCACTGCTGTTCTATGCATAATTTATATGCAAAATGCCACATCAGGTCAAATTATTCTCTAACCAAACTAAATGAAACAAAAGGAAATTGAAATAAATTGAAAAAATTACAGGGAATGAATTTTAATTGTCTTAAGCCATCTATAGACGCGTTTCGAGATTTATCCCTCATCAGTATAGCTATGCTTTAGACTTTCAATACAAAAAATATTAAAATAAAATAAACACGAAACTTACATTTAGTTTGGTTAGAGAATAATTTGACCTGATGTTGCATTTTGCATATAAATTATGCATAGAACAGCAGTGCTGTCGTGTAACGCAAATATTCATTGTATAATTTAATATCTGTCGGGGTATTAGCTCGAGAAGTAGTTGATTCAATGAATATTTGGAGACTTGTCTCAATAAGATAAATATTTTGCAGAAAGTCGATATTAATTTTAATTCGTTTTTATATTTTGTAAATATTCTGCAAACTATTGACAAACTCAATTTTACTTTATGATAAATTGTCTTTATGTGGCACACACTTTAAGTTTGACAAAAAATGTTCGTATGACTTTATTGCTGATGTTGGAACCGAACTAAAATATATATTTTTTGGTTCAACTGCAGTTTTCGTTCGGAGAAAAATATCCATATTTTTGAGGACCTCGGTGGGAAAGTTGGTAGAGGCCCTGCCTCCCGCCGGGTGGGGTCATGTGTGTGAATGTGTTTGTGGTGTCTAAATATAGTTAAATTACAAAATATAAAGGTGAAACGGTGGACTGGCTTAAAACCAATATCTAATAAATGTATAAAAAAATCTAAAATTATTACAAATATTAGCCATGATTTTTTTTCCTCATATAGAGGAACCTCCTGGAGTCAAAAAAAGCATATTTGGAATTATGATCCCGTGTCTGTCTATCTGTCTGTCCGTCCGTTCGTCCATCTGTCTGTCTGTCTGTATATTTGTCTGTCTGTCCGTTCGTCCATCTGTCTGTCTGTCTGTATATTTGTCTGTCTGTCAGTCAGTCTGTCTCTCTCTGTTTGTCTCTGTCTGTCTGTCTATTCGTCCATTCGTTTGTCTGTCCGTCCATCTGTCTGTTTGTCCGTTTATCTGTCTGTCTGTCCGTCCATCTGTCTGTCTGTCCGTTTATCTGTCTGTCTGTCCGTCCGTCTGTCTTGAGAATTATTTATGTTGCAATTCAAGTCACTAAAAGGATATATATTTATTAAACACATTGTTTATTTGGAGACCACAAAAAAGCATATTTGGAATTATGATCACGTGTCTGTCTATCTGTCTATCTGTTAGTCCGTTCGTCCGTCCGTTCGTCCGTACGTCCGTCTGTCTGTCTCTATATTTGTCTGTCTGTCTGTCAATTAATCTGCCTCTTTCTGTTTGTCTTTGTCTGTCTGTCAGTTAATCTGCCTCTTTCTGTATGTCTTTGTCTGTCTGTCTGTCAGTTAATCTGCCTCTTTCTGTTTGTCTTTGTCTGTCTGTCTGTCTGTCTGTCTCTGTCTGTCTGTTCGTCCGTTCGTCCATTCGTCCGTCCATTTGTCTGTCTGTCCGTCCATCTGTCTATTTGTCCGTCCATCTGTCTGTTTGTCCGTCCCTCTGTCTGTTTGTCCGTCCATCTGTCTGTCTGTCCGTTCATCTGTCTGTTTGTCCGTCCATCTGTCTGTTTGTCCGTCCCTCTGTCTGTTTGTCCGTCCATCTGTCTGTTTGTCCGGTTATCTGTCTGTCTATCCGTCCGTCTGTCTTGAGAATTATTTATGTTGCGATCCAAGTCACTAAAAGGATATAGTTTTATTAAAGACATTGTATATTTGCAGACCACAATTTCCACCTTTAATAAAGAGATTGTTTATTCGGAGACCACAATTTTAACCTTTTATTAAAACCATTTTTTTGCTAAGAAATATGTACCTAATACATAAACCGTGCAAGTAAGTATATTAGACTTTTTGAAATTTATTTTTATCAGAGTTAATAATGATAACGACTTATTCCCGAGTGGAGTTTTCTTCGCGGATAGTATGAAAAATTTGTAAAAAATGCTCCGAGCCCGGCTTATTGCATTTTTGCTTGGAACATAAAAAGAATCCGCCGAGGGGAAATTGGCGTTTTTCAGTAGCGTCAGTATTAAACCACTCCAATTCAGGAAGGAGGAAATGAAAATATATAACTCATTTTCGTGTTTAGCGAAAGAAATAAAATACACTCTTACACGGAAAGATCAAAAAGTGTGTTACAAGCGGATGTTCGTAGAACGAAAATTATCTTGCTCTCTCACGAAAGGTTTTTGTAACTGTGTTGTAAAATATTGTTTATGATAATAACACGTGAAGAGCAAAAAATAATTTACAAGTTATTACACTTATATAATTCTGTAACATTTTTGATTAGTTAGATATGATAAGCTATCTAACCCCTTAACTTACGATTTAAAATTACATTTAGTTACATACACGGATTTCTAACCTTCTTCTAACCCCTTAACTTACGATTTAAAATTACATTTAGTTACATACACCGATTTCTAACCTTCTTCTAACCCCTTAACTTACGATTTAAAATTACATTTAGTTACATACACCGATTTTATCTTTTAAGTAACCTTCTTACATATTCCATATAAACATTTGTACAATAAATTACCCGGAGATCAAACCTAAGCAGTATGTTGTAAACATCACTTTAAATCAGTGTTTTGTACGCGTGGCGCATGAACTAAAATTTCGAGTTTAGAAAAGCCTGAAAATTTGGTTTGGTCGCTCCGCGCTTCGCGCTACGCGACCAAACCAAATTTTCAGGCTTTTCTAAACTCGAAATTTTACTTCATGCTTAATCTGGGATTAGAGACACTCGCTAATCTTCAAATTGAAGGAATTTTTTTAAAAAACAACGAAAACGAAAATTTACATTAAAAAATCGAAATACGTATACCTCAAAGAAAAATTCTCTGTATCACAAAATATATTTATTAATAAAAATATAATTGGTTTTCTATTTTTCCCGTATGTAAGACAAAGAATAAGTATTGGAAGGAAAACAATTTTTCATCGAAATTTGTAGATTTCGTATGGGGTAGGTAGGCCTGGAAAAATATCAAATTTTGGAAAAATTGGAAAATTTGAAAATCTCAAAATGACTTTATATTATAACCAAAATGTAAAGAATGGGAGCATAATGTGTGCAAATATGGGCCATATCCGACAAATAGTTTCTGCTCACAAGGCTCGCAAACTGGGCGCTCGAAGACGGAGCGCAAAAATTGTTCGACTTTAGTATTTTTTTTGTAGCGGTCACAAGCGGCCTACACGGACAACCATAAATTAATATGTAGCTTAATTCTTTAGGAATTGAATGTTAAAAGTCCAAATATCTTATATCGTCTGTGAGCTGGGAAATCGCACTCAGAACGACATCGCGTCCAAACTTGCCAATCAGCGGGCCTCGATAAAACCGTTCACATAAATCCCCATGTAAATGGGCCGGCCCGACCCCTTGGGGGGCCAGAAATGATTTTTTTTTGGCAAAATAAATATTTGACATACTTTTTATTTCCATTAAGGGCCTTCGTGAATTTTTCAAGATTTTTTTGAGAAAAACAATTTTTCATCGAATTTGAAGATTTCGTAAGGGGAAAATATCAAATTTTTGGCGGAAATCCGAAAATCTCAAAATGACTTCATATTATAACAAAAATGTAGCTAAAGAATTAGAACATAATCTGTGCAAACATGGGCTATATCCGAGAAATAGTTTCTCGCAAACAGGGCGCTCGAAAAGTGGGCAAAAAAATTGTTCTACTTTGGGATTTTTTTGTAGCGGCCACAGGCGACTCACAAGAATAACCATAATTGAAAATGTAGCTTAATCCTTTAGAAATCGAATGTTAAAAGTCCCAACATTCTATGTTGACTGTAAGCTAAGTAATCGCACTCAGAACGGCATCGCGTCCAAAGGAGCCAATCAGCGGGCCTCGCTAAAACTGTTCACGTAAGGCCCTGTGTAAATGGGCCAGCCCGACCCAACTGGCCCCTGGGAGGCCGGAAATGATTTTTTTTTGGGCAAAATAATTACCTGACCTACTTTATATTTCCATCAAGGGCCTTCGTGAACTTTTAGATTTTTTTGAGGAAAACAATTTTTCTACGAAATTTGAATATTTCGAATATTCAAAACATATCAAATGTTATCGAAAATCCGAAAATCTCAAAATGACTTCATATTATAGCCAAAATGTATCTAAAAAATGGAAGCACAATCTGTGCAAACATAGGCCATATCTGAGAAATAGTGTCTGCTCACAAAGCTCGCAAACTGGGCGCTCAAATAGTAGGTGAAAAAATTGTTCGACTTTGAGAATTTTTTTTTGCGACCACAAGCAAGCCACAAGAATAACCATATGTCGAAATGTAGCTTAATTCTTTAAGAATCGAATGTTAAAAGTTCTAACATTCTATGTTGTCTGTGAGCTGAGTAATCGCACTCAGAACAGCATTGCGTCCAAACTCGCCAATCAGCGGGCCTCGCTAAAACCGTTCACATGAGACCCAACTGGGCCCAGGGGGGCGGAAATGATTTTTTTTTTGCAAAATAAATGCTCCATCAAGGGCTTTTGTACATTTACTCAGACTTTTTCGGAAAAAATGTTTTTTTATCAAAATTTGAACATTTCGGCGAATTTCAGCGAAAATCCGAAAATCTCAAAATTACTTTATATTATAACCGTAATATTTATTTTTTTTATTTATTTATTTATTAACGGAATCTCCATTTTATTACATAAGTACATATACATATTGTAATATATGATAAAAATAACAACAAACATAAAAATCATATAAAGAATTACATTGAATTATAACCGACTAAGACTACTGAACAAAAATAACAAAAACCATATAAAGAGTTACAATGATTACAGCCAACAAATTATTACTGAACTAGAGATCTAACAGTCAATGACATTGGATAGCCTAATACGACGTAACTGGACCTTAAACTGATGAATTGATGGTGTAAATAAAACAAAGTTGGGATTATTGCTAATACCATTGGCATACCTCATCATACGATCGATGGGATTAGACATCCCATATCTGGTCGAATGAAAACGTAAACGGAATATAGGAATATAGCTAAAGCATGGGAGCATAATCTGTGCAAACATGGGTCATGTCCGACAAATAGTTTCCGCTCACTGGGCGCTCGAAAAGTGGGCGAAAAAACTTTTCGACTTAGGGATTTTTTTTAGCAGCCACAGCCAACCCATAAGTCAAAATGTAGCTTAATCCTATAGGAATCGAACGGTGAAAGTCCAAACATTCTAGCCAATCAGCAGGCCTCGCTAAAACTGTTCACATAAGGCCCCGTGTAAATTGGCCGGCCCGACCCAACTGGCCCCTGGAGGGGCGAAAATGATTTTTTGTTTAAAAATGCATGCTTTACCTACTTTCTAACTTTATCAAGGCTTTTCGTAAATTTTTCAGACTTTTTTGGAAAAAAATGTTTTTATCAAAATTTGAAGATTTTTTATCTTGTGACCTTCTCTGGTCAAAATCCAAGGTACGCCCCAGGACTCAGATAATATTAAAAGATAATATACATTTTTATAAATTTCCTCATTTTTGATGACTTTCACGTTTAAATCGATGTTATACGTGCATGTTCCAACATCAGCAAACTTTATTTAATTTGTTGTGAAATTGCAATCGTAAATTTTTGTAAACTTTGCGAAATTTCAACGTGCTTCTATTATGTATAAAGGTCAATTACTCTCGGCCGAAATTTCATAAAATCTGTTATAACTTCACGAGTGGAGTTTTGTGTTGGTGATTACTTTGGTGTCAGGTGTAGTCCCCCTCGTCTGCGCCCGCATAACAATTTTGGCTGGCTTCACGTTTGCCAACAAATATTTACCGTCCCTTCCCGCATTAATTACCCCCACAAGATCGCTCAGCTGGGAATAGTTAATAACATTACAGATGCTTCTAAAAATCTACAAGGAAATAATGATGCTATTAACTCATTCACATACAATGACGTAAACGAAACGGTTATTATTTTAATATGTAAAATTCGATTTTGATGTATCACAGGTATCACATACAAAGAGTTTTATAAAAAAAATTGATTGATAAAGCTGATAAATGTTGAAAGTTCATATTCGCTTTTATATAAATAAAACAATTTAAACACTTTCAAATATATATTGTAATAACGCTACAATTGTTACGCCACACTGTGGCTTCTTCAGGCGAAGAAATGATAAATACAATTTGTCGGGTCGGGTATATATACAATGTTTATGGGGGGGTGGGTTTTTCAAAAAAATGTAAATTTGAGAGGGGCGAATTAGTTAAATCTGTTTGATCGTTGAGAAGATGTCCTGAACATTTTCTTTTATTAATTTCTAAACACTCCATGATGTTGAGTTTCCGACCTTTCCTTTCTAGATGTAGGACTTGGAAATTTTCATCGAAGTGGTGGTTTTCTTCGATGAGGTGGTTGGAGTATGTGGAGTTTGTTTTCTTTTGTTTGAAGCTGGTTAAACCCAATTATCAAAAACAAATCTATAAAAAACTACTCTTCATTAACATTCACAGGAAACAATAGTAATAAAATCGGGAAAATGTTAGGAAAACTGAATATTAATATAGCATACAGGACAAATAACACCTTAGGAAAAATAATTAAAAATAATAAAGACAAAAATAATAAAACTCAACAAAGTGGCGTCTATTTACTAACTTGCAAAGACTGCCCCAAGAATTATGTAGGACAAACCGGAAGATCGTTTCAAGAGAGGATAAAAGAGCTTCAAACAAAAGAAAACAAACTCCACATACTCCAACCACCTCATCGAAGAATAACAACACTTCGATGAAAATTTCCAAGTCCTACATCTAGAAAGGAAAGGTCGGAAACTCAACATCATGGAGTGTTTAGAAATTAATAAAAGAAAATGTTCAGTACATCTTCTCAACGATCAAACAGATTTAACTAATTCGCCCCTCTTAAATTTACATTTTTTTGAAAAACCCACCCCCCCATAAACATTGTATATATACCCGACCCGACAAATTGTATTTATCATTTCTTCGCCTGAAGAAGCCACAGTGTGGCGAAACAATTGTAGCGTAATTAAAATATATATTTGAAAGTGTTTAAATTGTTTTATTTATATAAAATTGAAAGAGTTTTATGTAACACCGAACATATTCATAGCGAGAATTTTTCTTTTAAGTGTCCATATGCATATGTTGCACATTTTCCGATCCTCTATTTATTAAAAGAATTCAATTTGAAGATTTAAGCGAGTGTTTTCCACTCCCAGGCTAAGCATGAAGTAAAATTTCGAGTTTAGAAAAGCCTGAAAATTTGGATTTGCCGGGCGAAGCGAAGCGAGCCCGGCAAATCCAAATTTTCAGGCTTTTCTAAACTCGAAATTTTACTTCATGCGCCACCGGTACAAAACACTGATTCAATGTAAAGTTTAGCGGTGTGTTTTGACTTTGTAATATGTCAGTGTTTTGTACCGGTGGCGCATGAAGTAAAATTTCGAGTTTAGAAAAGCCTGAAAATTTGGTTTGGCCGCTCCGCGCTTCGCGCTGCGCGACCAAACCAAATTTTCAGGCTTTTCTAAACTCGAAATTTTACTTCATGCTTATTCTGGGAGTGGAACACAATCATATTAAGTTTTTAATTGAACTCTTTTAAATAAACAACGAATATCTAAAGATTTACAGCATGTACGCTGTAATTGGGACATGTATATTTGCGAGAAAAACTCTGTATGTACAAGTTAAGGCACTAAATGCGACTGATCGGCTAAAATTTGTAATAGTCATACAGGCAACTTAATTTACACATAACCTAAAAATTAAAGGCGTCAAATCGTATTGGATGCTTTGGTTTGATAAATAGAATACACGAAAAGAAACATTGAAAATGTTCGATATTATATAAAACTCTCTGTATATCGCGATTTGTATAGTCCAGTAAGCAAGTTTTTGGAATAAAATCCCTGGTTTTTCAAAGTATAAAAATTGTGATGTGTCCCTCATAACACTTTCCTCGTCAATTAAACAATTAATAATTGACATACTAAACATATTTCAATTGTCAATTGGTTAAGGATCATTTCACATTAAATCAGCGTTTCATACGCGTGGCGCATGAAGTAAAATTTTGAGTTTAGAAAAGCCTGAAAATTTGGTTTGGCCGCTCCGCTTCGCGGAGCGATCAAACCAAATTTTAAGGCTTTTCTAAACTCGAAATTTTACTTCATGCTTAATCTGAAATCAGATAAAAATTAAAAGGTGTCAAATCGTATTGGATGGTTTGGTTTGATAAATAAAACACACGAAATTAAACATTGAAAATGTTCGATATTATATAAAACTCTCTGTATATCGCGATTTGTATAGTCCAGTACCAAAGTTTTTGGAATAAAATCCCTGGTTTTTCAAAGTATAAAAATTGTGATGTGTCCCTCATAACACTTTCCTCGTCAATTAAACAATTAATAATTGACATACTAAACATATTTCAATTGTCAATTGGTTGAGGATCATTTCACATTAAATCAGCGTTTCATACGCGTGGCGCATGAAGTAAAATTTCGAGTTTAGAAAAGCCTGAAAATTTGGTTTGGCCGCTCCGCTTCGCGGAGCGACCAAACCAAATTTTTAGGCTTTTCTAAACTCGAAATTTTACTTCATGCTTAATCTAGGTGTGGAAAACACTCGTTTTATCAATAAACCAATTGAAAATTGACGTAATACGTGTATTTTTGTTTTCTTCACTAGAAAATTCTATGACGTTATAACAAAATGTATTTTTTATGTCAGACATCCAAAGATGCAAGTTAGTAGTGAAAATACAATCGACTAAATACTATCGCGGTCATTAGAAATTAACTAAGTTAAATTTATTGTATTAAGTGAAACTTTTAACTATACCTTCTCTTGATTAGTGTAAATATTTGTATACTAATTTATTGATAAAATACTATCGCGGTCAAAAGGGTAAGTAACTTCAAAACAAAATTATATAATAGCCAAAAAAAAAACATGAACAGAGCGATTTATTTATAATAAGTTAATAATAATAATTTCACAAACAAATTATTATTAATAACTTATTATAAGTAAATCGCTGTGTTCATGTTTTTTTTGGCTATTATATAATTTTGTTTTGAAGTTACTTACCCTTTTGACCGCGATAGTATTTTATCAATAAATTAGTATACAAATATTTATACTAATCAAGAGAAGGTATAGTTAAAAGTTTCACTTAATACAATAAATTTAACTTAGTTAATTTCTAATAATAATAATAATACCCTAATGTCACAATAATCAAGCTCATTCAAGTAATAATAATATAAGGAATATCCATCTGTATCCATTACATATGATAACCTCTTACAAACATTTAATGTCGAAAGATTAAGTGACAAGCGTACGAAATCTTCAATTCTATTTTTATATGGGGTAGTAAATTACGATATTGATGACCCTAATATCCTAGGTAAGCTGAAGTTTCAGGTTCCTAGACTAACATCTCGCAGTAATAACCTATTTTTTCAACCACATGCCAATACGCTAGCTCATTTTAATTCACCCGTTTTAAAAATGATTAGAATGTTTAATAGTTTAAATAATATAGTAGATATTTTCGTAGATACCAGAAAATCCCTCATCGAAATAATGTCAGACTTATCGGTACCAGTGATATTGGTATAAATCTTTAGGCTTTAAGGTTTTTTTTTGTCTTTTCTCTTCTTTCTCTGCGCACTGTATGTATGATTTAAAATTATGTTACATAGCATTATATTAGATTAAGTTCCCTGTAATTGAATACATGTATATCTGTTGGGAAAATAAAGAATAATAATATATTTGTAACGAATATCACCATTTACAAAATGAATACAAAACTAATTATAACTACATGTGCAAGAAAAATAATAAAAACACAAACAAATACATACCTACTTATGAGAATAATTACAATTCAAAAATATTTGAATTCGCGAAAATAAGTTACTTACTTATATCAAAATAACATTAAAGTAAGAAATGCAGACTAAATGTATAAACATAAATATATTTTTTTAAATTCTGTAGATCAAGCGATTCTATGTTTAATGACTTGACTCATTCCAAACAATAATAATTCTCTTGGAAAAAGAACTAATAACTAAAATTTTTGACTTGAAAATGTTCACGAAAATAATACTTATTTTTTGTCTTACATATAGCAAAAATAGAAAATCAATTACATTTTTAATAATTAATACATTTTGTGATACAGGGAATTTTACTTTAACGTCGTGATACGTACGATTTTTTGATGTAAATTTTCGTTTTTTATAAAATCCTTCAATTTGAACATTAGCGAATGTCTCCAATCCCAGATTAAGCATGAAGTAAAATTTCGAGTTTAGAAAAGCCTGAAAATTTGATTTGGTCGCTCCGCGAAGCTGGCTCATTTGCACAGGGCCTTACGTGAACGGTTTTAGCGAGGCCCGCTGATTGGCTCCTTTGGATGCGATGCCATTCTGAGTGCGATTGCTGAGCTCACAGACAAGATAGAATGTTAGGACTTTTAACATTCGATTTCTAAAGGATTAAGCTACATTTTGAACTATGGTTATCCTTGTGGTTCGCCTGTGGCCGCTACAAAAATATCCCAAAGTAGAATAATTGTTTTGCCCACTTTTCAAGCGCCCATTTTGCGAGCGTCTGAGCAGAAACTATTTCCCGGATGAAGCCTATGATTGCACAGATTATGTTTCCATTCTTTAGCTACATTTTGGTTATAATATGAAGTCATTTTGAGATTTTCGGATATTCACCAAAATGAGATATTTTTCCATTTTTCCACGCCTACGAAAAATTGTTTTCCTCAAAAAAATCTGGAAAGATTCACGAAGGCCGTTAATGAAAATAGATAGTAGGTTAAATATTTATTTTGCCAAAAAAAAAAATTATTTCCGGCTCCCCAGGGGCCACTCGGGTCCTGCCGGCCCATTTACATGGGTACTTACTTATGTGAACGATTTTAGCAAGGCCCGCTGACTGGCGAGTTTGGACGCGATGTCGTTCTGACGGCGATTGCTCAGCTCACAGATAACATAAAATATTTTGACTTTCAACATTCAATTTCTAAAGAATTAAGCTACATATTGACTTATGATTATCTGTGTGAACCGCCTGTGGCCGCTACAAAAAAATACCAAATTCGAACAATTTTTTCACTCCTTCTTCGAGCACCTAGTTTGCGAACTTTGTGAGCAGAAACTATTTGTCAGATATGGCCCATATTTGCACAGATTATGCTCCTATTCTTTAGCTACATTTTGGTTATAATATTAAGTCATTTTGAAATTTTCGAATTTTTGCCAAAATTTGATATTTTTCCATTTCCTTGCGAAATTTTCAAATTCGATGAAAAATTGTTTTTTTCAAAAATATCTGGAAAAATTTACGAAGGCCCTTGATGGAAATAAAAAGTAGGTCAAATATTCATTTTGCCAAAAAAAAATCATTTCCGGCCCCCTAGGGGCCACTTAGGTCGAGCAGGCCTATTTACATGGGGACTTATGTGAACGGTTTTAGCGAGGCCCGCTGATTGGCGAGTTTGGACGCGATGTCGTTCTGAGTGCGATTGCTCAGGTCACAGACAACATAGAATGTTTGGATTTCCAACATTCAATTTCTATTGAATTAAGCTACATATTGACTTATGGTTATCCGTGTGGGCCGCCTGTGGCCGCTGCAAAAAAAATACCAAATTAGAACAATTTTTTCGCTCTGTCTTCGAGCGCCCAGTTTACGAGCTTTGTGAACAGAAACTATTTGTCGGATATGGCCCATATTTGCACAGATTTTGCTCCCATTCTTTAGCTACATTTTGGTTATAATATAAAGTTATTTTGAGATTTTCCAATTTTCGCTAAAATTTGATATTTTTCCAGGCCTACCTACTCCATATGAAATCTACAAATTTCGATGAAAAATTGTTTTCCTCAAAAAATAAAAAACGCGAAGCGCGGAGCGCGGAGCGGCCAAACCAAATTTTCAGGCTTTTCTAAACTCGAAATTTTACTTCATGCGCCACCGGTACAAAACACTGACATATTACGAAGTTTAAAACACACCGCTGAACTTTACATTGAATCAGTGTTTTGTACCGGTGGCGCATGAAGTAAAATTTCGAGTTTAGAAAAGCCTGAAAATTTGGTTTGGCCGCGTAGCGCTTCGCGCTACGCGACCAAACCAAATTTTCAGGCTTTTCTAAACTCGAAATTTTACTTCATGCTTAATCTGGGAGTGGAAAACCCTCGTTTAAAGTTTCAAAAAACATTTTGTCAAAAACAACGAATGCCTGAAAATGTACAGCGTATGCATCGGGATGTGTATATTTAAAAAAAAACCTGTGTATATATTAACAAAATATAAAAACGAATTAAAATTAATATCGACTAAATATAGGTGTTTAATTGAATTCACATGGTTTGTTTAGTAAAACAAACCACGTAAATTCAATTAAACACCTATAATTAGTAGAAAGCTTTACCAAGTGAATAATGAGAAACAAGTTAATAAAATATCGACTTTCTGCAAAAATTTTGTCTCATTAAGACAAGTCTCCAAATATTTAATAAAACAAATATTTGGAGACTTGTCTCATCTCCATATGAAATCTACAAATTTCGATGAAAAATTGTTTTCCTCAAAAAATAAAAAAACTGGAAAAATTCACGAAGGCCCTTGATGGAAATAGAAAGTAGATCAAGTATTTATTTTTAGAAAAAAACATGGGCCGACCAATTTACACAGGACTTTATGTGAACGGTTATAGCGATGCCGTTCTGAGGGCGATTGCTCGGCTTACAGACGACCTAAAATGTTAGGACTTTAGCCGATTGGTACTAGCAATGAATTTAATTATGCCATTTTGAAAATACTACTGATTTTTACTTCACTGCTTTAGGAAATAATTCCAAGCTCAAACAATTAAAAAAAAAATAATTTTTTAAGTTTAGCTCTGTGTTTATTTTATTTCATTTAATTTTCTTTTTTTAACCTGTCAAAATAAACACAAAATTCAGTGCATTCTTCGTTATTTCAAATATGCTAATACATAAATAGTACACATTTCTAAAATATTCGAGAAATTTCAGGTGTTACGTTAATTTCTTGGAGCAGTGTAGTAGTAGTAGTCTCATGCATCATAGTAAGAATTTCAATGGCTTTCAAATAAAATCTAATGTGAACTTTTTCCATTATTTGCAACCATTTCATCTGACGCTTCGCTGAAGTTGCGGATCATTAATTTCCCGCCCATAAGGCTAAAAAGTTGTTATTCGCAATGGACCGTGCCGCAGGAAAATTTCCCTCCTGAGAGGAGAAGCCGTAAATTCCGCTTGAAATTTAACGATCCTCATTTTTTGTTTTTTCCTTTCTTTTCTATCATAGTTTATTGTTTACATCTATTTTTATTTCCTGATAAATCGGCAGCGATAAAAGAAACGAGGAACCATTTTTCAAAATTTGTTCAAGCAAAACATGTTCGTATGTTTTATTAAATGTTCTTCCAACGGACCCTTAAGTAATTGCTAGAAATTAGGTTTCAATTGGGTCGAAAATGCCTAGATGGGGAAATTCGTTCAAAAAGCACATACAGAAAGTTTTTTTTTTCTTTCTTCAATTTGGTTTTCATTAATCACTTGATTCACTCCTTGAGAATGACGATAAGTCGAAACTAGTCGGAGAGAATAAAAATAGTAGTAGGAGAGAATAAAAATAGTAGTGAAACAAACCAAGTGACTTTTATTTAATTATCAACAGAGAGCTTTATATAACACCGAACATTTTCATAAAATACTATTTGACACCTTTAATTTTTAGGATATGTGTAAATTGGGCTGCCTATATGAACATTACAAATTGTAGCTAATCAATTGCAATTAATGCCTCAACTTGTACATACAGGGAGTTTTTCTTTCAAGTATACATGTCACAATTACAGCGTATATGCCGTAAATCTTAAGATAATCGTTGTTTTTTTAAAGGAGTTAAATTTGAAACTTAAAATGCGTGTGTTCCACTCCCAGACTAAGCATGAAGTAAAATTTCGAGTTTAGAAAAGCCTGAAAATTTGGTTTGGACGCGTAGCGCGAAGCGCGGAGCGGCCAAACCAAATTTTCAGGCTTTTCTAAACTCGAAATTTTACTTCATGCGCCACCGGTACAAAACACTGACATATTACGAAGTTTAAAACACCCCGCTGAACTTTACATTGAATCAGTGTTTTGTACCGGTGGCGCATGAAGTAAAATTTCGAGTTTAGAAAAGCCTGAAAATTTGGTTTGGCCGCGTAGCGCTTCGCGCTACGCGACCAAACCAAATTTTCAGGCTTTTCTAAACTCGAAATTTTACTTCATGCTTAATCTGGGAGTGGAAAACCCTCGTTTAAAGTTTCAAAAAACATTTTGTCAAAAACAACGAATGCCTGAAAATTTACAGCGTATGCATCGGGATGTGTATATTTAAAAAGAAACCTGTATATATATTAACAAAATATAAAAACGAATTAAAATTAATATCGCCTAAATATAGGTGTTTAATTGAATTCACATGGTTTGTTTAGTAAAACAAACCACGTGAATTCAATTAAACACCTATATTTAGTAGAAAGCTTTACCAAGTGAATAATGAGAAACAAGTTACATATACTTTAATAGAGCGTTGTAACAAATCAAATTAAATAAGATTTTAAATATTTCATTGTATAATTCAATATCCGGAGGTGTATTTGCACGGGAAGTAGTTGTTTCAATGGATATTTATCGTCTTAAATTGTCTTATTAATTAAGACACTGTTTGCATTTTCACGAATAGTTTTTTCGTAATTTTATATATTATGTTTAAAGTGTGCAAACTATAAGAAGCGTAAGCTTATTTTCTCGAATTCAAATAGTTTTGAATTTGAATTTATCTTGTTTAAGTTAATAAAATATCGACTTTCTGTAAAAATTTTGTCTCATTGAGACAAGTCTCCAAATATTCATTAAAACAAATATTTGGTAACTTGTCTTAATGAGACAAAATTTTTGCATAAAGTCGATATTAATTTTAATTCGTTTTTATATTTTGTAAATATTCTGCAAACTATTGACAATTAATTTGTCTTTATGTTAAATTTTCTTTATATATTTTTTAGTATATCTGAAAAAACAATATGAATATTCTGTAGAGTGTTTAATTTATGTATTTTTGAAAATTCTATGAATTACCTTGACAAATAATTAAGTTAAAATAACTTATAGAATGTGTATTTTCGGAATTTTACACGTTCTGAAAAATAAATTTTGACTAAATATCGTTGAACGAAATTTATAAAAACTTTATTTTTTTACAAGGTTTTTAGCAGAAGCTAATAATTTTAATTTTTACTAAAAGCCTTGAATTTATAACGTACTTAGATAAAATGCGTATTCATAAAATTAAATTGATATGAGAGTAAGAAAAGAATTCTGTATAAATGGAAAAGTGTTGTAAGGGGCGAATTATAGCAACAGGTTTTAATGTCGAAAAATTTGAATAATGCGGGGGCGTGCGTCCTCGACAATCCTTAATTACATCCCCTCTCAACCCCGACCGCCTTTTTCCGGCGAAAGCGTGACGAGGATTGTTCCATTCAATTACAAAAATATGTCTGCGAAATTAAAAATGCATTTACCGGGTTTTAAAAGGCGTTTCAAATTTCAAAGGTAGTTTTAATAGAATCCTGTTGCTTCTATATTTGATCGAAAGAGAAAGAAAATGCACTATTGGTGAGTACAAAATATCAAGTCATGAGTATTACCGTAGCATTTTGTTTAGGCAAAGTAAATTCACATATGTTCTAAAGCGTAAACGCCATCTAATGCCCATTCACTTAAGTAGCATCGTCAAGTAATTAAATTCAGTTTATAAACGTTTTTGTATCTGTTACGCTTAAAGATCGAAAACGCTCACTGAGCGAAATAAACGATCGTAACGCGTTGCGAACGGTGCTAAACGACCAAATACCGAAATAACAAATTTATTCGCGTTGTGGCCGTTCAACACAGTCCGAAACGCGTTGCGGACAATGTTCAAACGGCCACGACGCGTTCTAGATGATTGAGGCTAGGTTAGGTTAGGTTAGGTTAGGTTCCCTCCATCGTGAAAATGATGATCGAGGACCAAAATGCTTGGAATGCCGTTAGAAGGTTTGCCGAAACAGTGCTGAGAAGAAAAGAAAGACACCTAACAAGCGAAAGAGGTACAACGAAGATCCGGGTATAATAAAACTGGTTATACGTTGCACTATACAATATAAATATGTATTTGGTATTATCAGTAGGCAGTATTATGTATAATTTAGTACGCGCTATGTTTTAACCTTGTGTATCTAGTAACATGTAATTAGCTAATTGTAAATAAACGATAGAAACGAAGGACCCTCTGGTGATGCTATACACATTTGTGTTACCACCAGATTGTCCTTCTTCGCAGGGGCCACTTGCCGCTGGTCAGCCCATAAGCGCAGCCTACGTCCCTTTAAAAAAAAAGTTAGGTTAAGTTAGGTTAGATTAGATTAGATTAGGTTAGGTTAGGAATAAGTGAATAGTCATGTCAATTACCTGCGTTTCAGTTTTCTATTATTCTAAATAAAGTTTCATGTAGAATTAAGTACACAATAAAGGTTTTCAAATTTTCATTTATTTTGTCTGTTATTCGTTAAATATTAAAAGCACGATCGGTTTATGAGCTTCCTATATCATCCAGAACCCGTCGTGGCCGTTTGAACGTTGTCCGCAACGCGTTGCGGACTGTGATAACCGGCCATGTCGCGACAAATAATGTTATTTCGGTATTTGGTCGTTCAGCAAAGTCCGCAACGCGTTGTGGCCGTTTATTTTGCTCAGTGAGCGTTTTTGATGTTTGAGTGTAACATATCTAAGAAACGTTTATTTTTTTGATATTTATAAATTTAAAAAATATTGAATAAATAAAACTACCGTTATGTTTTACTAAACTGAGATATTAAAAGAATTGCACAATTTTTAAAGTAACTTTATCCCTCTACAATTATTTAGAAATAATAAAGTTCTAAATACATGTTTGCCTCGTCTATTCAATTCACAGGGAGGTTTTCATTTAGGTATACATACATATCCCAATTATATGCTGTAAATGATCTTTTTTAAAGAGTTCAATTTGAAGCTTTAAAAGAGTGTTTTTCACTCCTAGGCTAAGCATGAAGTAAAATTTCGAGTTTAGGAAAGCCTGAGAATTTGGTTTGGTCGGCCAAACCAAATTTTCAGGCTTTCCTAAACTCGAAATTTTACTTCATGCGCCACGCGTACAAGACACTAATTTCAAGTGAAGTTCACTTGTTAGCAATATTTCAGTGTTTACAGTGTTTAGTGCGCGTAGCGCATGAAGTAAAGTTTCGTGGAGCGATCAAACCAAATTTTCTAGGTCACTTTGATACATTAAATTATTTGAGCTAACTTGAAAATGTATAAAAAAATGTAAATATTTTGTTATTTAAATATTTCAATCATTACTCATTAAAAAGAAAATGTTAGTGTATTTCTAACTTCACAATATTTAAGTGTTTTATACGCGTGGCGCATGAAGTAAAATTTCGAGTTTAGAAATGCCCCGTGAAAATTTGTCTCGGGTCGCGCAGCGACCCGAGACAAATTTTTGGGGCAGGGCTTTTCTAAACTCGAAATTTTACTACATGCTTAGTCTGGGAGTGGAAACACTCGTTCTAAACTTCATATTGCACGTTTTTATATAAAATCGACGATTGCCTAAAAATGTACAGCGTATACATTATGTTTATATAAAGGAAAAAATCACAGTAGGTAATACAATAAGTTATTTATAGAAATCATAAAAAGAAGTGCAGAATTTTACCTAAAATCAACTTTAAGAGTTGACTCTATAATTGCTCCGCCGTTGATGGGTTAACCTGGGAGCGGAAAACACTATTTTAAAGCTTCAAATTGTACTCTTTTAAGAAAAACATATGGGTATAAATATTTACAAGAAAACTTCCCTGTATAGTAGAGCAGCTGAAGAAAATGTTCAGGCTTTTCTAAACTCAAAATTTTACTTCATGCGCCACGCGTACAAGACACTGATTTTAAGTGAAGTTCACTTGTTCACAATATTTCAGTGTTATCAGTGTTGAGTGCGCGTGGCGCATGAAGTAAAATTTCGAGTTTAGAAAAGCCTGAAAATTTGGTTTGGTCGCCCCGCTTCGCGGAGCGACCAAACCAAATTTTCAGGCTTTTCTAAACTCGAAATTTTACTTCATGCTTAACCTGGGAGTGGAAAACACTCTTTTAAATCTTCAAATTGTACTCTTTTAAAAATAATATATGGGTATAAATACTCACAAGAAAAATTCCCTGTATAGTAGAATTCACGAGAGGTGTCCTATGATAACAGATTTAAAATCTATGGTACAAGTTTTCTTAAAAGAATGTTTATATTAACATCATTTCTTTTAGTTTTGTGTACTTTATTGCAACGTATGCTAAACTCTTGTAACTAGAGGGATTTATATCATTATGGTTATTTTAATTTGAACTTAAATATCACAGGACACCTCTAATGAACTGGACTGTATCTACATTTTTAGTTGCGTGAAAAAAATCAACTGATGATATTGTCATTAGCAGCGGCTTCCATCGATAAATCGACATTAATATCTAGTGTCTGGTTGCCGTTCGCCAATATGAATAATACAAGCGGCTGATCCCATTATCTTCTAAACGCGAATGTGGCGAACTAGATTAAACCGCAAGTCGTTATCGACCCGCACTCGGTTTCGCATTTTCGCTTTCCTCTTGATGCTCTTGGTTAATACACAACAGCACATTCGCCGAATTTCATCTTGAAACACGCAATGCTAATAAATACACGCGTGTGAGTTTCAATCCCAACATTGTGCACACACTTATTTGTCTATAATTAATTGAAGATTAGGCAACTTAATTTATATGCAATGAATATGCTGTGTTTATTGTGTGGAGTGTGGAGTCTGAACTGAGGTACAAAAACAGTGTAGGTAAATTAAAATGTACACTTCACTGGTTGTGATTGTAAATTTAAAACTGAATATGAATAAAGTTGAGTAAAATCTACTGGAATTGAGTTCTACAACTTTTACTGATAAAAAGGTCCAACTTTGAAACATATACAGGTATACAGTGTTACTTCTATCTATAATGGGAATTTTTCAATTAAACTGTCATGTTTTTAAGAAGAAGTAATCTGCAGTTCAACAATTCTACAGTTACTGATTTGCTCTGCAGATCATCATTTATAATATTTTGTATTGTGGAGGCTGCTACTTCGTTAATCATGTTAATTTAACAATAAAACACTTTTAACTAGGCTTAAGGAACATATCCCCTCTTTTTGGTTGAAACAATGTAATAAGTCATCTTTTGCATAAGTATGGGTTTCATCTAAAAGATGTTTTTTTTAGATGAAACCCATACTTATGGAAAAGATGTACTTACCATTTTTTCATTGTGCCGAAAAGGGTTGGAAGATGAATCTCCTTAAATCCCTAGAAATACACAAAGCCCACACTAATCCCCCTAATCAACGACCAGGTTGACTTAATGTATACCTCCATTTTTAAAGCTGTTTTGTAATCCGTTTATTTGTTTTTACTTTCCCCCGTATGTAATACAAAGGGAAAGTATTGTTTTCGTGAAAATTTTCGAATCAAAAATTTTAGCGGAAATATCCGTTTTGAGGTCCCCTGAGTCGAATAAGACCATTTTTGAAAAATGTCTGTCTGTCTGTCTGTGTGTGTGTCTGTGTGCGCTGTACCGCAAAAACCGCTAAAGATATCGAGATGAAACTTGAAACTTAAGCTTTTTGTTACAACCGGAAGAACTGAAAAGCTTTTGGTGAAAATTGGAAAACCGGAAGTGGTACTTTACTCTTAGCGTTTTTCAGTTTTTTCAGATTTTTTCAATAAATGTTCATCAAACAAAAAATTCTTTCAAATAAAAGTTGTAGATAATAACAAAGTGAAGATGTATTGTTCACTTACTTTTTGTCATAGCACTCTTAGTTTTTGAGAGATTTCAAAAGTTGTGTGTTTTATCTAGTTATTGGTGTGTGACAGTGTATGTGTCAATACAATTGAAAAATGTTTCAAATAAAAGTTGTATGAAATAAAAATTTTTTTGTAGATTCACTTTTTGTCATAGCACTCTTAGTTTTTGATATATTTAATAAATAGTGTTTTTTATCTAGTCATTGATTTGTGTCAGTGTATGTGTTGATACAATTGAAAAATGTTTCAAATAAAAGTTGTAGGTAATAAAATATTAAAGATTTTTTGTATCTTCACTTTTTGTCATAGCACTCTTAGTTTTTGAGATATTCAATAAATAGTGTTTTTTATCTAGTCATTGGTTTGTGTCAGTATGTGTTGATCCAATTGAAAAATGTTTCAAATAAAAGTTGTAGTTATCAAAAAGTTAAAGACATTTTGACAATAATAATGCTACAAATATTTTAAAAGTGATTTAATACGCAATTTACGGGGGAAAGTACTATGATGGACACATCACCATTTTTTGTATATATACCTTAAATAAAACACTTAACGATTTTCAACTAATTGTATATTTCGCGACAATTGTTTCGCAACGTTGTTGCTTCTTCAGGTGAAGAACTCATAATATTTACAGATTTTTTAAAACTACTACTTTATACAAATTTAAAAAGTGGAGGAGGAAGGTCTCGGGTTTTCCATTGGTAGCAGTGGAGAGCTGGAAAGGTCTGTTTGCTCATTTAGTAAATTTCCCGATGTGACATGCTTGTTGATTTCCATCTTTTCTAGCGAATGTAACTTTCGTCCCTTCTTTTCTTCATGGAGGATTCTGAAGTTTTTGTTGAACGTGTAGTCCTCCTTTATTAGGTGGTTCGCGTATGTTGACGTGTTTTTCTTATTAATGAAACATTTATGGTGTTCATTAAATTTTATAAATTCTTCACCTGAAGAAGCAACAACGTTGCGAAACAATTGTCGTGAAATACGCAATTAGTTGATAATCATTAAGTGTGTAATTTAAGTGATCATGGAT
Organism: Philonthus cognatus; assembly: GCA_932526585.2. NCBI lineage: Eukaryota > Metazoa > Arthropoda > Insecta > Coleoptera > Staphylinidae > Philonthus > Philonthus cognatus. Next base: position 79,939,124 of record OW052245.1, on the reverse strand, counting down.
TTTCAAAAATTAAGTGCCTCAACTATCTACGATATACAGCGTGTAATCGAACTAATGTACATCCTCTTAAGGGCGTATACACAAAATATTTTGACACCAATTGCAGCAAAAATAAAATCGGAAAAAAAATATTGGATTTTTCATAATTTTTTATGCATTCTTTACTTTTTGAGAACTTCTGGTTACCTGTGTTCATGATATTTTTCGTGGATGCGTAAGTTGTTGTATTTTTTATTTACTTTTACTACTGCGAGGCGCATAAATCACTTCGCACGCACTAAACACGCACGCTGTCTCGAATGACTAGATGAAACTAGGTCACTCATTTGTGGTATTGTTTATTTACTGTTACTACTGCGAGACGTATAAATCACTTAGCACGCACTACACACACACACACACACACTGTCTAGAATTACTAGATGAAACTGGGTCAAGTATAAAAAAAATCACAATAAGTGTTCAAATTGACGTCCGCCGCACTCAATGCACATTTGGGCTCTACGTATCCAATTTGCACGAACAGTAGCAAACATTTCACGAGGTTTTTCACGAATGGTATTAGCCGCGGCGTTTACTCGTTGTATCAGCATTTCAGCATTGTCAATTTCCGTAGTGTAGACTTCACTTTTAAAGTATCCCCAAAGAAAAAAATGGTGATGTGTCCATCATAGTACTTTCCCCCGTAAATTGCGTATTAAATCACTTTTAGAATATTTGTAGCATTATTATTTTCGAAATGTCTTCAACTTTTTGATAACTACAACTTTTATTTGAAACATTTTTCAATTGGATCAACACATACTGACACAAACCAATGACTAGATAAAAAACACTATTTATTGAATATCTCAAAAACTAAGAGTGCTATGACAAAAAGTGAAGATACAAAAAATCTTTAATATTTTATTACCTACAACTTTTATTTAAAACATTTTCCAATTGTATCAACACACACACTGACACAAATCAATGACTAGATAAAAAACACTATTTATTAAATATCTCAAAAACTAAGAGTGCTATGACAAAAAATAAATGAACAATACATCTTCATTTTGTTATTATCTACAACTTTTATTTGAAAGAATTTTTTGTTTGATGAACATTTATTGAAAAAATCTGAAAAAACTGAAAAACGCTAAGAGTAAAGTACCACTTCCGGTTTTCCGATTTTCACCAAAAGCTTTTCAGTTCTTCCGATTGTGACAAAAGATAAGTTTCAAGTTTCATCTCGATATCTTTAGCGGTTTTTGCTGTACAGCGCACACAGACAGACAGACAGACAGACAGACAGACAGACATTTTTCAAAAATGGTCTTATTCGACTCAGGGGACCTCAAAACGGATATTTCCGCTAACATTTTTGATTCGAAAATTTTCACGAAAACAATACTTTCCCTTTGTATTACATACGGGGGAAAGTAAAAATATAAGGGGTTTAAATCCGGACTTCTTGGAGGCCATGGTACAGGGCCTCCACGACCAACCCAACGTCCTGGAAACTCATCATCCAAATATCTTCTAACGCGCATAGTGAGCTGGCGCACCATCTTGCAAATACCACATTCTTCTAAGAACCGCTAAGGGTACATTTTCTAGAAGATCTAAAAGGTCATCTTGCAAAAATCGTAAATATCGTTCTCTATTCAAATTAAATGGGAACATAAATGGCCCAATTAATTGATCATTTAAAATACCTGCCTAGATATTAAGGGAGAAGCGATGCTGGAAATGAGTTCTACGCGTAACACGAGGATTTTCTATTGCATAAACATGCATATTATGGAAATTAAAACTTCCATTACGCGTAAAGCACGATTCGTCGGTCACTAAAATGTCATTGGTAAAGTTAGGATTTTGAACATTTTGTGCCAAAATCCATTGACAAAATGCAATTCTTTTGGGAAAATCATGGGGTTGAAGATGTTGTACACGCTGGTAGTGATACGGATAAAAATTATTGTCTCGTATAACACTGCTGACAAATGTTTGCGATACATTTAGCTGAGCGGCGATAATACGGGTACTTAAACCAGGATCCGCTTCCAACAGATTCAAAATTTCATCTTCCGCTCGCAAATATCGCATTGGACGGTCACCACCTCCGACGGCTCCGGCGACGGGCTGCAAACTTCCAGTGTCGCGTGCTCTTTGTAATAAATTTCTAAATCGATTTGGCGGTGGTAAGTGTCGTTCAGGAAATCGCTCTTGATAAATTCTTACAGCTTCCGCGGAATTACACCGAGTTTCACCGTAAATAAGAAACATGTCTGCCAATTCAATGTTTGAATAAACGTATCGCGCCATGTTACAAAATTTAGATGTTTCATGGAATAAGTTTCACCATAGACTAAACAGCAAACTATTTTTATGTTTAAATATCATCCACCCTCGCCACTCTTATCTAAGCATTTCAATAAGAGTGGAGATAAAGTGAAGTGTGAACCTAATAAGGAAAAATATTGAATTTCATTAACACGTTTAGAAAATATTCATAATTTAGTCAGCAATGGGTACTTATGAAAACGATAACATAGACATAATTCTTCACAATCTGACCCACTTTTCTCTAGATGGTGTAATTCGATATCCAAATCGTTTAAAAACTACCAGTCTATGTGGAATCTCTCTTAAAATACGCAATGTGCGCGTATACCAGATACCACAAACATGTGGCCTATTATTATTAATTGTTTTTAATAATTATTTGTGAGCTATCTACTAAAGGTATGGTAACTTCAAATGCAGGTATTGTTTATTTAAACGCTGCCCCTTATGTGGTAGAGAACCTGTACAGTAGTTCGTTTACACGCTGTATATACCTGTTTTGTTTCTAGTTTTATTTAGTACATGTTTCATAAGGGCATGCTAAAGTTGCCAAAACTGCAGTCACGTAAAATAACAAAGTGTTATACAAACAAAGTTAAAAGTGTTTTATTGCATTATTTATCAGTTACTGACTATAATTCATCACATTTAAAGCCTTCAATGCGGTGTTTTATTTGATTTCGCATAATTTGCATTTTCACGTCCAAAATGATTATTCCCCAGGGCTTAAATAATGTATATTTTCAGTTAACACGGTCTATCAGTATATGATTTTTGAAATTTATAATAAATCAATTATATAACCCCAACAGACCCCACCTTTATGTAAAATGAATTGTGCCCGAATTTTAATTCCACGTGTGTATTGATTTAAGTGAAGTGAACTTAAAAATTCACTTGTCCTACTTATTTCACAAAGCGAGTGGCAGGTGATGCTCATCTTAGTTTTCTAGCTCGGCTTACTTACCCCCAAGTCCACGTAGAGCGTGTATATGGGATACGGCAGAACGAGGCAAAAAGACGTCAGCCACGTGCCAACTATACAAACGAAAGCCGGCATCCTGGGCTTCGCCGGATTCCGTATCATTTTATAACGATCCCAGGCGATCAGGACGAATGTTAAAGTTGTCACGTGCAATGGAATATCCTGAAAATAAACGAAAACTCCTTGAAATGCTTCATATATGCAAAACATGTTTATTCTCGCGAATGGTCTTTTGTACATGTACGCTAACAATTTATCTAACTTTGTGCGTGTCTCTTTTTAATGCTTTTTACCAGAAATATAAATTTACGATTCGCTGATTGCTTGCGAGAATAAACTAACTAACTACCGTTCGATCGTTTAAAACATGATTTACATCATTTTACTTCATGCGCCACGCGTATAAAACACTAAAATATTGTGAACTTTATGTATATTTGAACCTCACTTGAAATTCGTGTTTTATACGCGTGGCGCATGAAGTAAAATTTCGAGTTTAGAAAAGCCCAGAAAATTTGTCTCGGGTCGCTGCGCGACCCTCGACAAATTTTCACGGGGCTTTTCTAAACTCAAAATTTTACTTCATGCTTAGTCTGGGAGTAGAAAACACTCGTTTAAAGATTCAAATAGAACTCATTTAAAAACAAAAGTTCAATTTGAAGCTTTGAACAAGTGTTTTTCACTCCCAGACTAAGCATGAAGTAAAATTTCGAGTTTAGAAAAGCCCCGTGAAAATTTGTCTCGGGTCGCGCAGCGACCCGAGACAAATTTTCTGGGCTTTTCTAAACTCGAAATTTTACTTCATGCGCCACGCGTATAAAACACTAAAATATTGTAAACTTTATGTATATTTGAACCTCACTTGAAATCAGTGTTTTAAACGCGTGGCGCATGAAGTAAAATTTCGAGTTTAGAAAAGCCCAGAAAATTTGTCTCGGGTCGCTGCGCGACCCTCGACAAATTTTCACGGGGCTTTTCTAAACTCGAAATTTTACTTCATGCTTAGTCTAGGAGTGGAAAACACTCGTTTAAGGTTCAAATAGAACTCATTTAAAAAACAAGAGCTGAAGTTGAAGCTTTAAACGAGTGTTTTCCACTCCCAGACTAAGCATGAAGTAAAATTTCGAGTTTAGAAATGCGCCGTGAAAATTTGTCGAGGGTCTAAGTAACTAATAAGTTATTTTTATCCGGCAAAATATTTTCTAAATTATAATAAAGTTGTCTGGCTAAAAAATTTTTGAATTCTGCCGCTTTTTCTCTTATTTATTATTATCTATTCGATTATACATATAAAACAATTATTTTGTCCTTTTATTGCAATACGAAGGTTCTTTTATTATTAAGGTGAAAAATCGTGACGGCATCCGAACGCAATTACCTCAAAATGAAAATTGTCGACGCTAATTTTTCCCATTTACGAACCCGCTCGCAATTAGCCTTCCTCTGGGAATTCCGGTTAGGAAAAAAGACCCGGAAATCGCGTTCCTATGAGCGGAAAGAATGCGACGACACACGCAACTGGCTCTCTCTGCCAGCTCTATTTTCCACGTTGTTTTTTTTTTTAGCCCTTTGCCAAAAGTGCAGAACGTGCACTGACATACATGCGAATTTATAAAAAATAAAATAAAATAAAATAAAAGTCACAGCGCAAATTTGTTTATCAAAAGCATCACATTCGCTTTAATCAATCGTTGCTTCTATTAATTGCGAGTGAATAACTGATATCAAAGAGAATTTAATAGTATTGCCACTGGTTTAAAATTCACGTGCACGCACGTACAGACAAATTTGTGAATAATAAAATTTAAAAAAGTCACACTTCAACGCGAGTTTGTTAACCAAACGGATCACATTCGTTTTAATTAATCATTGCTTGTAATAATTGCAAGTGAATGCTTGTTATCAAAGGGAATTGCCACTGGTTTAAAATTCACGTGCACGGACGTACAGACAAATTTGTGAATAATAAAATTTTAAAAAGTCACACTTCAACGCGAGTTTGTTAACCAAACGGATCACATTCGTTTTAATTAATCATTGCTTGTAATAATTGCAAGTGAATGCTTAATCGTGTTACTAATCATTTCCATTTAATCACTTTTATGTTGACCGATGAATGGATTATAGATTAAAATTTAATTACCTTAAACACCGCGTTAATTAAGTTCAAAAGTTTAGTGGCTACAAATTTCAAACAAAATATGTCTTCGAGAATTAAAGAAAGTTGGGCCCGTTCATCAGGGACAACAGTTAGGAGTTGACTGCCAACTGTATGGGAATTCTCTGATGACCGAATTGTTAATCGTGAACGTGTTTGGGATTTGTGCAATCGTACAAAATAGACAGACTGAAGTACCCTTCATCAGATACCAACATACACCACAAACAAATCCAAACATGTTGAATGTTAAACATTTTGGTGAAGGGGCCCATTGAGAACGCTACATGAAAAGCAGACTTTCAAATGAAACACACTTGATTTTAAAGTTGCCTACTGATTAATGTACAGGATGGGGCAGAAGAAGGAGCGATTTTAAAACGTTTGTAAAAAGCAAGATTATTATTTTATTCAATTATTTTTTTTATTTAGTTGAAGAACATAAATAAGCATTGATGTTTTTATTTTTTGGAAATTACTTCGGAGAGATGCCGCCGTTTAGGCGTACACATTCTTCCAATCGTGATCTGAAATTATTCATTACGTTCCGCAGCATTGATTGGGTAATTTGGTCCACTTCCTGTCGGATCCGTTCTTTAAGGCTTGAACTGTTTGTGGTAGGTTATCTTGAAACACCTTGCTCTTCAAGTAGCCCACAAGAAAAAGTGGCGCGTTGGGAGGTCCGGTGAATGAGGAGGATAGTTGATGTCCCTATTTCGAGAAATCATATGATTTGGAAATAACCCATTGACAATATTCATGCTTACTCTCGCTCCGTGGAAGGTTGCACCGTCCTGTTGAAAAATATTTCCTCGTTAACTCCTTACTGTGCTCCATTATTACTAATACGCAGAAAACATGGCCGATAGTGTACCCAAGGTACGTCGATGGGCGTAACACATATGAACACATATGTGTGACAAGGTGTTATGTCCGTAAGGCCGAGATGGACATACAAAATATTTTGAAGGGTTTTCTCACATACACGATTAAAACGCCGTTTCTGCTTAACTCAAACTTTATTCTCCGACGGTCGGGACAACACTCCCGTGGCTCGCAAACCTGCGCCCAATCTCTCGGGGTTTTTTGTAGCCACAAAAACTCTCAACTCAAATAATAATACATTCAATTCAATTCGTGAAATACATTACACAAGGTATTGAATCTTTTCATGTTTTCCCCTACCCATTTCCTCGCAGGCCATAGTTCGTGCAAAAGAGAACAATGACGTTGTATTTGGTTACGTTTTCAAGTCTATCATAACCTCTCTTTCCGGTTTTGCTGTACTTTTATAGATAGATTTTTTAATATTATTTTTTTATCAATATTGTAACATCATTAAATGCTGTTTTAATGTTGATAAATATTACTTAAATGTATATGCTCAATGGGTATTACCACGTTTTAAATATTAATTTCCTCTTTTCGCTCCTTTCTTAAATATGTATTTACATTATAGAAGGAGTTTTTCTTTAAAATATACGTATTCTAAATTCAGCCTATTTTCTGTATATCTTTAGATATTCCCTGTATTTTTTTTAAGTTTCATTTAAAGCTTTAAACAAGTGCTGTCCACTCCCAGACTAAGCATGAAGTAAAATTTCGAGTTTAGAAAAGCCCCGTGAAAATTTGTCGAGGGTCGCGCAGCGACCCGAGACAAATTTTCTGGGCTTTTCTAAACTCGAAATTTTACTTCATGCGCCACGCGTATAAAACACTAAAATATTCTGAAATTTATGTATATTCGAACTTCGCTCAAAGCCTGTGTTTTATAAGCGTGGCGCATGAAGTAAAATTTCGAGTTTAGAAAAGCCCAGAAAATTTGTCTCGGGTCGCTGCGCGACTCTCGACAAATTTTCACGGGGCTTTTCTAAACTCGAAATTTTACTTCATGCTTAGTCTGGGAGTGGACAACACTCGTTTAAAGCTTCAAATTGAACTCTTTTAAAAAACAACGAATGTCAGAAAATTTAAAGCTTATGCATGTTTACATAAAGTTTACTACGAAGTAACCACATTTAAATTCAGCGCGCATTCGTGACGTAAGTGATCTCTACTCCACTCCAAAATCTTCGATTCTGTCGATACTTCTTACCGTCGACCGCCCCTGAGTGTACATACCACCTCCCAACGTTTTTTTTTCTTTTCTCTTCTTTCTCTGCACATTGTATGTATGATTTAAAATTAGGTAACATAGCATTATATTACATTAAATTCCCTGTAATTGAATACTTGTATTTATCTGTTGGGAAAATAAAGAATAATACAGTGCGGTTGGCGTAATTTTTAAGATTGCTCGTTATTCTGCTCCACCGTGTACATGTGGTGAAAGTTCAGTCTAATATAAATATTTCACTAAATAAATAATTTGATTTTTTACTGGCTGTGTTCTTTTGTAAACCAGGGAGCTCTGAATAAATTGAAAATCCATTATGGCCGACGAAAATCTGACAAGATATAATTGTCAAAACTTTGCGCGCTCATTACGGCTCCCAGGGGGTAACACCTAACAAGATCTACGTTAAGTGAGTCATTGCATCCCCGGAAGGAAAGTTGTTAAATGCACTTAAAGTCACTTAATGAAATTACACCCGGGTTGGATCCGGTGAGAGTGCCGAGGGTGGCAATTTGTTGTAAATGTTATCACATCCCGTTTCTTCTTCTTTATATGTACTAATCCGCCAGCCGTTTTAATGGAACAATAGAAAACGTATAAAGATCCAATTAAGTTTCGCTCTCGAATACCTTTTAGAGTGCATTTAGTTTCGAACAATTCACATTAAGGACAGTTATTAAAATTATAATGAGCATATCCGAAGCACACGTTCATGTTTTCATATGCGTAGTTTGGATTTTATCTAACGAGTGTCTATAAACTGTCGGCTTCTCGGTTGCTTTGAAAAACAACTTTATTTTTTTAATTTATTTATTTACTGATTTCTCCCTTTTACAGCATTACAAAAAATAAGTACATATAAATTACAGTATATAAATATCGCGCTCAACACTTAATAAATTAAACTAAACAGAAATGTTAGTAATTTATAATAACATCCAAATCAATGAAAGATAAGTGGCGTTTAAACACATCATATGAGTTAGAAAATGTTATAAAATTTGGATTTAACATCAGTATGTTGAAATACCGCATTATGCGTGAAACCGGGCTGTGACTGCCATAATTTGTGTGGTGGAAGTTTAACCTGAACAATGGCCTGTTACGAACAGTTGTATTTATAAAGAAATTAAAATTCAGTAAAGAAATTAAAAGACTGGAATTCACAAGTCCATTTATCAGCTTAAATCCATAACACATATCCAGTGTTACCCTTCGGTATTGTAGGGATTTTAAGTTTATTGTAGACAGGATATGCGACCGACTGTACTGCACCCGAACAAATGAAACCAGCAATAGAAATTTATTTTGAACTTTCTCAATTGACTCAATATGGTTTTTGTAATTAGGAGACCAGATAACCGAGCAGTATTCTAACAGCGGTCTTACCAAACTAACATACAGAGTCCTAAACGTATCCAAAGAGAACTGTTTGGAAAATCTGTTAATAAATCCTAGCGTACAATAAGCTTTATTGGTAACATTTATAATATGGGGAAAAAAGGTCAAGTGACTGTCAAAAACTACACCTAAATCGCCTACCGTATCAACCCCGGGTAATCTACAATTGTTAATTGAATATTCAAATTTAATACATTTACCTCGACTAAAAGAAATAGATAAGCACTTTTTTAAATTAAGATGAAGGTGATTTCTTGAACACCAATTTGATAAATTATTTAAGTCTCATTGTAAAATATTGTGATCACTGAATTGTTAGATTTTTCTATATAGTTTTAGATCATCGGCAAATATCAAGAATTTACTTTCTTTAATGACACTGCCAATGTCGTTAATAAAAAGTAAGAAAAGAATAGGGCCACATTGTGACCCCTGTGGTACACCAGACGTAACACTGATCGCACTGGAAATAAAGTTGTCGATTTTAACGAACTGTTTACGCTCACGTAGGTAACTATCGAACCACTTTACAATATTTTCACCGAAACCAATGCCCACAAGTTTATTTAAGAGAACAGAATAGATAACACGGTCGAAAGCTTTGGAAAAATCAGTGTAAATTGCACTAACTTCATGGCCGTTTTCCAAAGCCCTTAACAAATACATTTGGTAAGATAATAAGTTAAACGTCGTAGACCTGCCTTTAAAGAATCCATGCTGCTCGTCACAAATTATATTTTTGCAGTACCACATAAGTTGGTCAGATATTAATTTGTCAAGTATTTTAGGGATTGTGGACTGAATAGAAATGCCCCTATAATTTTGTATATCATCTCTCTTGCCATCTTTAAAGATTGGATTTATATATGAATATTTCCAATGATTTGGAAATACAGCAGACTTGATAGATTTATTAAACAGTGATTCAATCGGAGTGGTAAGAGAGTATATACATATTTTTAAAAAATACGGCGGTAAACAATTTGGTCCACTGTTCAACGAATCTTTTAAATCATTTATTGAACTAAAAATGTCAGAGGTTTTTACATTAATCATCGAACAGGAAATGTTATTGTCGTAGTCGAATATTGGAGCATTCATAATGTCCTCGGTATAAACGCTACTAAAGAACTCTGCAGATAAATCAACACAGGAACTTCCTGGTTGCACTGCTTGTCATTGAAGAACATTTTTCCCGGAAAACCTTTTATGTTTTTACTTTCATTAACAAACGACCAAAATAATTTTGAATTAAGTTTAATATTAGTTTCAGATTTACTTATATACGATTGATAGAGTGCTTCACTTAAACTACGACAAGATGATCTGAGGTTTTTAAATGCTTCATAGTCTGTAAAACTACCACTAATTTTAAAAGCGATATGAGCTTTGTTTGGCTTTAATTAATTGTATTAGTTCATAATTAAACCATCTAGGATATTTTGAGGAGTTATAATACTTTTTCGGAACATACAAAGAAATGGCAGAATTAATAATATTATAAAAATCATCAATGTTCGAATTAATGTTGGGTTCAATAAATAACCGATTCCAATCTACATTACAAAGATAATCGTTGATAGCAATATAGTCGGCTGATTTGAAATCGTAATAACTAAAATTAGTGTTTAGAAAATCAAGAGATTTGCATAACGGTACAGAAATGTCATAGGAAATGTGATGATAATTATTGTTGAACAGCGGATCACTAGATTTTCTAATATTTAAGCTAATTAGGTTTGAAAATATTAAGTCAAGAAATATGCCGTGATCGTTAGATATATGATTTTTTTGACGTAAATTATTAAAATTAAAGCAATCACACAAAGCACGGGCGAATTGAGAAGTGTTAAAATCAGATAACAGGTTATTAGCTGCGATATCCCAAGAAGCAGTTGTTACGGGGTGGGTACTTCGGCTTTAAAATAGTTATTAAAAAATAGCAACTATTTCACCACCAAGTAACTACCGACTAGCAAGCTCAATTTTTAATTAAGAAAATTCGACTGAAGCACTGATTCTATTTTATATAAAAAAGAAATACGATTTGAAATAAAAATGGCTCTCAACTTTAACAAATATATTAAAAAACACGAGTAATAAATTAACAAACAAATAACAAGACAAGAATAAAAAAAAATAACAACTTACACAGAATTACAGACGACTTACACTTTTGGATGCTGGATACAGAGTGAATTCTGTGGTCCAGTGGTAGCTCTTTTATATCGAAAAGAACAAACCCTCTACCCCTGTGACTCTCAGGTACCCACCATTTCTCGCCACAGAAAAATTATGAGAATAAATATTTAATATAAAAATATTGAAATATAAAGTAGATCAACATGTGTGAGATGAAATTATGCATCCGTACATATGTCACACATGTTGATCGGAGGCTAAAATGGTGGTCTCATGAGTTTTAATTTAATAACTCCGAAAGCATAAGTCGAACGAGAATGTGACTTAGGTCAAAAAAATAGTAACTTGCAATGCGCAACTTTTGCTCTAGTTCCTATACATATGGGATACACTAAACCTTGCCTGAATCTTAATTAATAACAATTAATCCTCCTGACAGCTCGTCTTCTATAGCGTACAAAATTGAAATAACCCCCTCGTGTTTAGTGTCATTGGAATGGTCTTCCTCTCAACTATCCGATGACGTATGTGGTGTTCGCGTACGTGTGCCCCTTTCGCGACGATTCGCGAACATCGTAGGGGGCTTTGTGTTTGCCGCTTTTATTACGTTCTGACGTCATGCCCGATTCTCTTGTTCCCCGCACGTACATTTCGCTGGCACGGTCGGCTCGGCTCCAGGTAGCTGCGACCCTTCGCAGATGTGGCGAACTCGGGGGTAACCGGGAAATCCGTATATATTTTGGACAACCCTGAAACTGGAAATAGCGGATGCCGTAGAGTTCTACCATTGGATGGCCGAGAAGAGTTTTGAGCTGAGTTGAGCTGTCTGATGTTCGAGGGCGCTATTTGACGAGATTCCACCTAGATAGGCAACCTATCTAACTTAAATAACATCAATATATGGCGCGAACTTTACTCATTTGGAAAATAATGAATACATATACAAAATAGCAGTTGACGGAGCTTGTTAAAAAGTGCCGGTAACACAGTTGGTAGGTTATAATCACCGCAAAAAATATAATCCAAATTAGGATTATCTAAACAAATATGTTCAATAGCAACAGCATGCTGTTCATAAACAAATAATGGAGAGGATCGTGGAATATAAGTAGCACCCAACAGTATTTTATCATTAATTTTAACAAATAAAGGTTCAACACTATTAATGAGCGAGTCTAGTTTAAAACAATTAAGTTCAGATTTGACAGCAATAACGACACCTCTACCGCTGCGTTTATTACTGGTTAAGGATGATCTATCTTGTCGGTGACTAATGTAATTAGGTAAATTTAATTCAAAATTGGTTACCGAATCATCTAACCACGTTTCGATTAATATAATAACGTCATAGAGACAACAGTTAACTTTAAGGTGGAATTCGCGAAGTTTAGATCTAAGACCGCCAATATTCTGGAAGTAAATGGTTAGTTTTTTTGTAGGCTCTTTGAAATTTTAGCTCTATTAATGACAGAGTTTACGATGCATGGGATTCCGTTTTTGTATTTGATTGTCAAATCAGTTTCGCCTTGGTTCTTGCGTAATGTAAGCTCGTCGTTTAATGCTTTTAAATAATTACGTTGATTGTTTGTTCGATCAGCATTAAACTTCACCTCACCGATGTTTAGGGAACGCACTGCTTTAAGGATTTGAACAGCAGAGTGATGATCAGCTAAACAAACTTTTAATGGCCTAGGTTTATCGGACTCCTTTCCTAAACGCATAACCATCTTAGAGTTAAACTTCATTGAGGGCTCCAGAATATTTTTAATCGCATCGATATCTCGCTTAATCTTCTCATCCGCGTTGCCTCTATGTTCCGGAAGATTAAACACCATGATATTAGCAGCTCTTCGTTGACGTTCTTCAATTTCATTAATAATTGCAGCTTGATCTGACAATATTTCGCATGAATTGTTATTAGAGTTCTCAATTTTCTCTAAGCGATTTTTTATTTGGTGTATCTAATTTTTAATACATGCTACCGCATTATCAAATTCGGCTTTAATTAAAGCAGGTAATTCTTGTTTTAAAACATCTCTTATTGTTGCCGTGATAAAACTTTGAATTTGGGTTTCAGTAGGTAAATTATTTGAGAAATGAGGAGAGGGGCTTTTTGTTAAAGAAGTTGACTCATCCTCCGGAGTGCATATCGCACAAGTCCACATATCTCCATGCTCATTGCGAGCCTCCTCGATATAATAGTGAATGCGGTCAATATCCAGTCCAGTACAAGAGGCATGGTTCCAAGCTGCGCATGACTTACATCTAAGAGCCTGCAATTTAAGACTAATGACGCGAATACAGATGGCGCAGCTTATTGGCATGATGAGCGCAGAAAAAGTCCTGATTTTTGGTAAATAAGGCAACAGCATGTAAATGACAGCTCAGAATGGAGCGTGTGCGCAAAATGTAGAGTATTTGTATCAAAACAAAGGTTAAGGTTAATTACAATGGAACATAATATGAGTAAGGGAAACCAACAGACACTCTTGTATCAAAACAAAGGTTAAGGTTAATTACAATGGAAAATTATATGATTAAGGGAAAACAACAGACACTCAGGGTCTATTATGGCGACTTGCAACGCACACACAACTGGAAGCTGTAGACCACGGATCAAGGAATATGACTGAATATGAATATAACACGTTGATAATAAAGGTTAGATTTGTTTTTAATGAAATTTTACGGTATTCGAGGTACTTACTGTAAAGATAACACCTTAAATCAGTATTTAACCCAGATCCTTCGATATTATTCAATAATTTTAAATTATTATTATATTGGATCAAAAATAATCGCTAAATGTATTCACAGTGATTTGCACGATACACACGATATTACACAAATTCACATACATATCTTAGATCAGGGCTTCTCAACCGGGGGGCACGTCCCATTAGGGGGGCGCGGCAAGAAAACAAGGGGGGCGCGTCAGATATCATAAAGAGTAGATGAAGTGAAATAAGGGTGTTTCAATCTAACTAAAAACGAAATAAAATCAGGGAGGGGGGCATGGAGTTATGAGGAGGGGGGCGACCTGAAAAAGATTGAGAACCCCTGTCTTAGATTATGCTATACAAAACTGTGAATCTTGGAAGCGTCAAATACATTATATGTCACTATATGTCATTTGGTAGTGTCACAGTGTTGAATATAATTACTGAAGTCAAAACCTACTGAGATGCCGACACTTGTTAGTAATAATCGGCTTACTTAGGAAACATTGCATTAAAGGACATAAACTGTTACTAATATTCTATAATTATTTTCATTATAAGTTTCTGATTTTCCACATGATTGCACATACACGTATTTCAGTTATATCAAAGATTTCAAAGAAACCACATTAATAACGTAGGTATTTTTTCAAAAAGCTGAAAATGAATGTTTGTTGTTTCAAATGCATATCGCAAAGCTCTAATGATTGAAAAACCAAGCGTCTGGCTAGATCCAATGAGTCGTATTAATGAATTGTGAAGTCTACGATGAATATTCTCATCCACAAATTAAAAAAAAAACGGGTGAGAAACAAGTTATTTCACACATGGATAGACACTTACTCGGAATTAATACAACATCTGCGGTTGCTTAACGTCAGGTGGCGTTAACGTTTCCAGTTTTCATCTTTTTGCGCGCATACAAATCGCCGAATTATTCTCTTTTCCCTGGAAATCCACATGAATTTTATCCGGGCCACCTATGTTACCAAGATAGCCTTTTCAGAATGAATTCTGTTATTTCTATACAACATACAATATTTATGTCCTGCGTACGTTTCGGGAATTAGTTACAGATAAAAGTGTCATAAATAATAATGTCATCACATTTTTTTGGTCGGATTTAATTTTTGGGTTACGTTTTATTCAACTAAAATATACAATTAACCCTTTCTGCCCTAATGGTGGCATTTGACACCACTAACATTTAGTAAACATGTTAGTAATTTTTCTTTTAAGTATACATACATGTATGCATGAGCTGTAACTTTTCCGATAATCGTTTGTTTTTTAAAATGGTTTAATTTGAAGTCTTAAACGAGTGTTCTCCACTCCCAGACTAAGCATGAAGTAAAATTTCGAGTTTAGAAAAGCCCCGTGAAAATTTGTCGAGGGTCGCGTAGCGACCCGAGACAAATTTTCACGGGGCTTTTCTAAACTCGAAATTTTACTTCATGCGCCACGCGTATAAAACACTGATTTTAGTTAGAGTTCAAAATATTCTACTAAAGCAGTATGCTAAACACGTGTATTCTGAACATCACATCACATTAGTGGTTAGTACGCGTGGCGCATGAAGTAAAATTTCTAGTTTAGAAAAGCCTGAAAATTTGGTTTGGTTTAAGTATACATACATGTATGCATGAGCTGTAACTTTTCCGATAATCGTTTGTTTTTTAAAATGGTTTAATTTGAAGTCTTAAACAAGTGTTTTCCACTCCCAGACTAAGCATGAAGTAAAATTTCGAATTTAGAAAAGCCCCGCCTAGAAAATTTGTCGAGGGTCGCGCAGCGACCCGAGACAAATTTTCACGGGGCTTTTCTAAACTCGAAATTTTACTTCATGCGCCACGTGGATAAAACACTGATTTTAGGTGAAATTCAAAATATTCTACTAAAGCAGTATGCTAAAAACGTGTATTCTGAATATCACATCATATCAGTGTTTAGTACGCGTGGCGCATGAAGTAAAATTTCGAGTTTAGAAAAGCCCCGTGAAAATTTGTCTCGGGTCGCTACGCGACCCTCGACAAATTTTCTACGCGGGGCTTTTCTAAACTCGAAATTTTCCTTCATGCTTAGTCTGGGAGTGGAAAACACTCGTTTGAAAGTTAAATTTGAAATATTTGTAAAATCAACGAATATCTGAAAATATACAGCGTATACAGTTTATTGATCTAGTTTTCAGTAATTTCTGAAATTGATATTATTCTGAATATCACATCATATCAGTGTTTAGTACGCGTGGCGCATGAAGTAAAATTTCGAGTTTAGAAAAGCCCCGTGAAAATTTGTCTCGGGTCGCTACGCGACCCTCGACAAATTTTCTACGCGGGGCTTTTCTAAACTCGAAATTTTACTTCATGCTTAGTCTGGGAGTGGAAAACACTCTTTTGAAAGTTCAATTTGAAATATTTTTAAAATCAACGAATATCTGAAAATGTACAGCGTATACAGTTTATTGATCTAGTTTTCAGTAATTTCGATGGTTGCTTGAATAAAAGCCACTCTATAAATCCTCTTGTGATAGAAGATCAGTATCATCCTGCTCTATCGGGTACAGCACAAATTGTCACTAAATGCAAGCAACCAGTTTTTCCTCAAAATAGTAGTAATAAGCAGTACAATTTTCGAAAGGCCAATTATCTTACTTTGTACAATGATTTACGTAATGCAGATTGGTCTATTTTGGAATCTTACACTGATGTTAATAAAGCTGTCGGACAATTTCATAAAATTTTGTACAATATTTTTGATAAATCAGTGCCCGTTTATAATATTAATCCAAATTCTAATAAGTTTCCCTCGTGGTTTTCTAAAGAAATTATTAAAAATGTTCGCGCAAAACACTACTATCATAAAAAGTGAAAATCTTCGCAATCCTTGTTTTACCGCAGAGAAATAAATCACAAATAAATTCAGCATATAACTCCTTCATAAAAAACATTGAAAATAATCTTATAAGCAGACCTAGAGACCTATGGAAATTTGTACACCAGAAAAATGGCATATCAAGAATACCAACTGATAAAAAATTATTATAACACCTTTGATACTCCTCAAAATATCGTAAATGCATTTGCTGATACCTTTTCTGAAGTATTTCTTGACAATGATGCCTCGACAATTAACTCGGTGCATACTAATTGCGAAAGTTTCTCTATTCCTCTAATTACTGAACCACATGTTATTCGTAGTATAAATAAGTTGAAAACGTCAATAATTCGTGGTGATGATCTTTTGCCTTGTTTTATTATAAAAGATTGTAAGTATATATTTGTAAAACCGTTATTTATTATTTTTAACTTATCAATAAAATCTGCATGTTTTTCTGATACTTGGAAGAGAGCTGTTATCACTCCGGTTTAAGGAAAGATATCACTCTCTTCTTCAAAAGTATAGACCTATTGCAATCTTATCAAACTTTTCAAAGATATTTGAACAAATTATATATTATTTTCTGTACAACCATACTAATAAATATATTTCACCACTTCAACACGGATTTATGTCTGGAAGGTCGACGATAACTAATCTAGCTACAATTACCCAACACCTTAGTAAGAGTCTTGATAACAGGGGTCAGACCAATGTTATCTATACAGATCTGTCCTGTGCCTTTGATACTATTGACCACAACATTTTACTTAACAAGCTTAGTCAATTTGGTCTAACAGAACACACTCTAATATTTATGTCATCTTACCTTAAAAACCGAAATAACGACCTCAGGTGTACCTCAAGGTTCCAACTTAGGCCCTCTACTGTTTATAGCTTTTATTAACGACTTAATTACGTCTTTATCATCTCCGACATTAGCATACGGTGACGATAATAAAATTTACGCTTCGATAAGGTCTTCAGAGAATTGTCTGCTACTACAACATGATCTAAATAAAATCTCACAATGGTACTGTACAAATAAGCTTCGTCTAAATGTTGATAAATGCTGTGTTGTTTCTTATTCTCGCAAGCATCAAATTACTTATTTCAATTATAACATTGATGATACTATGGTCCCAAGAAGTTCATGTGTAAAGGATCTTGGAATAACTTTTGATTATCGCTTACATTTTACAGAACATATTGAGAATACAACTAAATCTGCAATAAAAATATTAGGGTTTTTAATGCGCACCGCTAATAGTTTCAGTAATACATCAGTTTTGAAAATATTGTATTTCTCTTAGTGCGTAGTAAGCTGGAATATGGTTCAAATATTTAGTATCCATGCTACGTGATCAACGAACTTAAAGTTGAGCGTGTCCAAAGGTCTTTTTTAAAGTATCTATCCTACAAAATCGATCACGTATACCCGAAAAGAAACGCTGACTACCAACAACTCTTGCTAAGGCATGATGTTTGCTCCTTGTCGGCTCGTCGCGAAGAATGTAGTGCAGTATTCATGTTCAAACTAATCCACAACATTATTGATTGCTCTAACATGTTAAGTGATGTAAACTTTTATGTTCCACATATACCCGTTAGACATATGAATACCTTTAAAACACCAGCTGCGAAAACAAATGTTTTAGGTAAGTCACCAAGAAGTCTTATGTGCCGAAATTCCAATAGGCATTTTCGCGACATATTTATTGGTGAACGTACTGTGTTTTTTTTTTTATTTACATAATGTTGTATTTTGTCATTTATTTTTAAGTTTCAATTATTATTATTATTTTTTTTTGTAATCCAATAATCTAATTTTTTGTACAATGTTATATTTTCTCATATATTTTTAAGTTTCATTGTATTATTATTATTTTTAATCTAATAATTTTTGTTTACATGCGAATGTTCAATCTTTCCCTGTATTGGTTCTTCCGTTGGGAAATAAAGTATTATTATTATTATTATTGAGATATTTATACTTAAAAGAAAAGCACTCTGTATATTTAAGATAGTAATAAATATTATGCAGTGAATAAAACATTTTTATAGGCACTTGAAAAATTCCAAGGCTGATAGAGTTAAACAATCTATAATTTGGTTCACATTAATCACTTGATGAAACATGTTTACAATATTGATTTAAAATATTTGTTAAAATCTAATGATAGGCCGCTGCTTTGCTTTGATAGTGGCATAACTAAAATTAAGTGATTTTTATGGTTAGAATTGAATCTATTTAAAAATATAAAAACGAATTAAAATTGATATCGATTTTCTGCAAAAATTTAGTCTCATTAAGACAATTCTCCAAATATTCATTGAAACAACTACTTCTTGAGCTAATACCCCGACAGATATATTGAATTATACAATGAATATTTGAGTTACACTACAGATTCATTGTTCTATGCATCATTTATATGTAATCTATTTAAATTGTTTTTAATTAAAAAAAGTGATTTTCATGTTTTGCATTGAATCTATTTAAAAGTCAGTAAACTTTTATTGTAGAGAACAGCATATCTTTATTTCCCTTTGGATAGCTACCAGAGTGCATTTGTGCCGTTATCAAGGCTCAAACGCACTCTGGTGGCTATCCAAAGGGAAATAAAGATGTGCTGTTCTCTACAATAAAAGTTCACTGAATCTTGAATAGATTCAAAGCAAAACGTAAACATTATTTATTTAATTGTGCCACTTGAAACGTCAAAAATATACGATTTCCTGATGCACATGCTTCAAGTATTCATAAAAGTATTAGCGTCGCTTCGGTAGTGGTGATTTTTTTTAATGAAAGAATAAATAGACGTCTAAATATACCCAAGACAGGAATAAATTATAAATCAGCCCCGGAAAAGTTTCTCAGTTTGTAAAATGTACGTCTTGTGTTTGACGTGAAATATTTGATGCAGCGAACAATTTAGCTCCGGGATTCGAAATTAAATGAATCGTCTTCCTTTTGCGTTTCACCCGATTTTCCCCCAAATAATAAAAAAATATATTAAAACCTTCGCTTTTGCGGAAAGTAATTATACTGAGTGGATATACACGTGCAGATAAATATCATCTAAAAATGTGAGATTTCATTAAAATATAATGGTATATTACCAATTCTGGATATTTAATTAAAAATATGGTTTGTTTGTTTCACTAGTTTATATTTTCTCCGACTAGTTTTGACCATTGGTCATCTTCAAGGAGGAATGTGAAACAAACCAAGTGTTTTAATTGAATATCCAGAATTATTTCATAAATGTTTCACCACGCTTTAAGTGAGAAATTAATTAAACACTTTATTTATGTCACAATATCTGACTTACTATTTAAACCCAATGCTAACAGAACATCAACATGGTTTTAGAGCTGGTTGCTCGACTGCAACCAACTTGTTGGTTTATGGTCAGTATATTGCGGATGCCTTGGAAAATGGGTCTTCGGTTGACGCCGTCTATACTGATTTTTCCAAGGTGTTCGATACCATTGACCATAAACTTTTGCTACGGAAGCTGTACCATATTGGTATTGGTGATGATTTATTAAGTTGGATTGAGTCATATCTAACAGTATTAAAGTTACCTCAGGTGTGCCTCAAGGGTCCCACTTAGAGCCTTTATTATTCAATATATTTATAAACGACGTTTCCGACTGTTTTAAATCCTGCCAGTACCTACTATATGCCAACGACATGAAGTATTTCTTAATATTAAACACTACACTAAACGCAGAATATGCAAGAGGATCTAAATAGATTGAGCCAATGGTGTGTCTCGAATAGATTGAGATCAAATATCGCCAAATTTTTTACTATATCTTTTTCGCGAAAACAAACTGCAATGCGAAGTGCTTATAATCTCGGTAGTATTCCACTAAATAGAGTATACCAAATTAAAGATCTGGGGGTTGTTCTAACCAGTAATTGGTCTTTTTCAGTTCATATTTCCATTATATTATCTAAAGCAAACCAAATGCTTGGATTTATTAAGAAAAACACTGCTCATTTCACTAACATCGAAGCAGTATTATATCTTTACAAGACATTGGTTAGGCCATAGCTGGAGTATTGCTCTGTTATATGGTGCCCTTTTACAGCAAAAGATATCTCGGTTTTAGAGAGAACTCAGCGGAGGTTTCTAAATTATATCACTTATAAATTTAATATTTTTGGAGTCTAGTTTTATTTTAGAATAATATAATACGACTGCGATTCAATCTAGTAGCATAAAAAATCGTTATTTGCTTTTGGTGAGGGCGCCGGGAAAATAAGCACCAGAGTTTATTAAGTTTTTACTCTCCCGGGGGCAACTTATCAATATTATGACTGGATTACTAATAAATGCAGAAAATTAAATCTTCTCTATCAAATCTATTAATGAAAATCATATTTACAAAATTTCAGTCTTCCAGGGGGCAAGTTATCAATATTATTACTGGAGTACTAATTAAATGCGGAAAATTAAATCTCCTCTATCAAATCTATTGATGAAAATCATATTTAAAAAATTTCACTCTCCCAGGGGGCAAGTTATCAATATTATGACTAGATTACTAATTAAATGCGGTAAATTAAATCTGCTCTATCAAATCAATCGATGACAATCATATTTACAAAATTTCATACACCATATATTATATATATATTATATTTCTTCACCTGAAGAAGCTACAGTGTAGCGAAACAATTGTAGTGAATAAAATAAAAAGTTGAAAATCATCAATAGTTTACTATTATTATTATATTAAGTGATAATGGATTTACAAAATATAAGTGCCTCAACAATCAACGAGATAAAATTTCATACTCCCATGGGGCGAGTTATCAACTGGATTACTAATTAAATGCGGAAAATTAAATCTCCTTTATCAAATCTTTTGATGAAAATCATATTTAGAAAAGAAAATTGTTGAAGTAATCAAACATTACATTGAATTTTATTTTCTGGAATTATAATTCTCCATTTCTTGAAAGTAAATAAATTAAATTTTAAATTAATTTAACTAAGGAAAAGTCTTTTTCCGAAACATTTTTCGTTTGATTTCCAAGTATTTTGTTATTAGTATTTCAAATGTGTTCTCTGTATTTTTTATTCACATCGGCATGAGCTTTTCCCATAACGGGAAAAGCTCATACCGCTGTAAATAGAAAACACACGAAATTAAAAACCTAAAAATTGGGAACGTTGTTTTGTCGGAAAAACATAGATAATTTTCACAGAAAGCGGAACATCGGGGCGAACGATTTTCTCTCACTCTCCCAGGGGCCAAGTTATCAATATTTTAACTAGATTACTAATTAAATGCGGAAAATTAAATCTCCTCTATCCAATCTTTTTATGAAAATTATATTTAGAAAAAAAAATTGTTAAAGTAAACAAATATTAAATTAAATTTTATTGTCTAGAATTGTATTCTCCATTACTTGAAAATTAATAAATTAAGTTTTAAATTAATTTAAATAAGAAATAGTTTTTGTCAGCAACATTTTTCGTTTGATTTCCAAGTATTTTGTTATTAGTATTTCAAATGTGTTCTCTGTATTTTCTATTAACATCGGTATGAGCTTTTCCCATAACGGGAAAAGCTCATATCGCTGTAAATAGAAAATACACGAAATTAAAAACCTACAAATTGGGAACGTTGTTTTGTCGGAAAAACATAGATAATTTTCACGGAGAGCGGAACACCGGGGCGAACGGTTTTCGCTCTAAATAAATTAAAATGAATAGTCGCCAGGATGCGAGTTCCGTGTTAATTCGCCAACGAACCCATATTTCATACAAACAAAAGTGAACAAAACAAAAAATACATCCAGTAGCTGTAACTCCTAAAATTGGATTAAACGAAGTTCCGCGAATTGTATTTCACATATTTCGATACCCGGAATTTTTATATGAAGTTTGGAGTTGTAGTATTATATTCAAGGAAATAGTTCGTTGGTTAATGTTTTTATTTACAGCGGTGCGTATTTACAATGGATTTATTTACATATTTACCCCCTACTGAGTGGTGGAAACTATAGAAATATAACTTGCCTATGAGAATATCGTGACTGTCGCTGTCAAACGCCTTGCTAAGGTCCAGAAAAGAAGCCAAAGTGTGCATATCAGCATCAAAACCTTCAAGGATATCTTGAAGCAGGACGTTGACTGCATCAATTGTCGATCTGTTTTTCCGAAAGCCATACTGTTGGTTCGTTAGAATATTTTTATTTTCCAGAAATGTCAAAATTTGTCTTAGGATTACTTTCTCAAAAATACAAAAATGGGTCTATAATTCCCCGTCAGTTCTATCGCCCTTTTTAAATATAGGCGTTACCCTCGCGCTTTTTAGAGATTTTGGAAATAGACTGTCGACTATACACAAATTAATCAATTTAGTAATAGGAGTGATTATAAAGTCGATCACTTTTTTTTATAAGAGTAGTTGTGAAACCATATATATCTCGAGATTTTGAGTTTTTGAGATTTGTAGTAAGGCAGACGACTATACAGGGTGAGTTACTAAGCGGAAATCGGTTTATAGGGGGCGTATCGTTGAAATTGTTTACGTCACAAATGCGCGCTGAATTTAAATGTGGTTACTTCATGGTAAACTTTAAGTAAACATGCATAAGCTGTAAATTTTCTGACATTCGTTGATTTTTAAAAGAGCTCAGTTTGAAGCTTTATACGAGTGTTGTCCACTCCCAGACTAAGCATAAAGTAAAATTTCGAGTTTAGAAAAGCCCAGAAAATTTGTCTCGGGTCGCTGAGCGACCCTCGACAAATTTTCACAGGGCTTTTCTAAACTCGAAATTTTACTTCATGCTTAGTCTGGGAGTGGAAATCACTTGTTTAAAGCTTTAAAATGAATTTAAAAAAAAACAGGGAATATCTCAATGACTAACTAAATGTCAAAACAAAATCATCAAACGTCATCTGTATCTAGTGCTAACGCGATAATACGAAATGTATTAAAATTATAAACTTTAAGTAAACATGCATAAACTGTAAATTTTCTGACATTCGTAGATTTTTAAAAGAGCTCAGTTTGAAGCTTTAAACGAGTGTTGTCCACTCCCAGACTAAGCATGAAGTAAAATTTCGAGTTTATAAAAGCCCCGTGAAAATTTGTCGAGGGTCGCGCAGCGACCCGAGACAAATTTTCTGGGCTTTTCTAAACTCGAAATTTTACTTTATGCGCCACGCGTATAAAACACAGATTTTAAGAGAAGTTCAAATATACATAAATTTCACAATATTTCAGTGATTTATACGCGTGGCGCATGAAGTAAAATTTCGAGTTTAGAAAAGCCCAGAAAATTTGTCTCGGGTCGCTGCGCGACCCTCGACAAATTTTCACGGGGCTTTTCTAAACTCGAAATTTTACTTCATGCTTAGTCTGGGAGTGGAAATCACTTGTTTAAAGCTTTAAAATGAATTTAAAAAAAACAGGGAACTAACTAAATGTCAAAACAAAATCATCAAACGTCATCAGTATCTAGGGCTAACGCGATAATACGAAATATATTAAAATTTTTACAAAATCGCAAATTTCTCAAAAACTGTTGGAAGGATATGGCAATAATCCGGTATCAATAAAAAGAAAATTTAATTTCGCATCAGATAAAGTATCTCAATAGATAGTTCTATTTAAAAAAAAATGAAGTTATGCATGTTTGAAGTACTGAAGAATACCGTCGACGGACTCGGTTCAATTTAGAAAATCTGATTAATGGCAAAAACCTAAACAAATACTACATTTCTTCCTGAATCCAAAACCGTAAGCCGCGCAACTCTGACTTATTTCGTTTTGAAGATATTGTTAATGGCGTCGAGCTCTAAAATCGTCGAATTTACCAAAAAAAATAACTCGAAAACGGTTCAACTGAGACCCAATGTTGTGTGCATAAACTCATGTTTATTTTTAACAAGCAATACTAAAATGTAAAAATATATAGGGTGTTTTATTTAAAATAAGAAAGTTGGTGTTTACTTCCGGTATAACCGCAAGGCCGCCATACTTAGCAATAATTTTAGGTTACTTGAAAAACTTCTAATTTGTTGCTATCTCTCCTTTCATTTTAAATTGTATTGTTAGTTGGTTTGAAGAGAATTTGACCTAAACGTTACATATACTTTAATAGAGCGTTGTAACAAATCAAATTAAATAAGATTTTAAATATTTCATTGTATAATTCAATATCCGGAGGTGTATTTGCACGGGAAGTAGTTGTTTCAATGGATATTTATCGTCTTAAATTGTCTTATTAATTAAGACACTGTTTGCATTTTCACGAATAGTTTTTTCGTAATTTTATATATTATGAAAAACTTGATTCTGAACAACTTTTATTTGAAACATTTTTTGCTATTTTCAACAATACGCCCACTATATACCGATTTCCGCTTAGTAACTCACCCTGTATACACCAATCACCGGTCTCGTTTCTGGATGCAGCATCCAAATGCTGTTACCAAATTTTATACAGAAACTGACTAACTGGATATATACGAACTGTGACGTTATTCTTCTTATCGACTATTTTGTTCGTTATATCCGATTGCACATTATAGCCAATATCTTTATAAACAATTTTTACTGTATTTTCACTGAGAAGAATTTAATTAATAATATTACACTTTTATTCCTCTGTTTTTTTTTTATTTAGTCGTTATAACTAGACGCATATGTACGCAACTATTGCGTTGCTTGTTAATAAAATTAAAAACAGTATTCCATAACTGTGTAGTAAACAAATTTAATAATTTAACAACATGCACATGCATTCACGTAACGACTAATTAAAAAAATATGTTTTAAATAAAATACAATACACTGCGGCAATTTTGTGTTCATTATTGCATTCATACGTGAATTTCTGTATAACAAAGTGTATTGATGTTGCCATATATCTAAACCAAATCTATTGGATATAATCACCCACACATCATTCACACCTGTAGTAATTTCCTTGGTAAATTATACAATGCATATTAGAATTCGTCGATACATGCTCATGAGTTTGGTATATGAATTTCTGGGATTGAATTCGGTTTGATTGGAAATGTTTTAATTAAAATTTGAGTTTAATGTAAGGTTCTCATTGTGGATCAAATCGTACAAAAAATTAATTAGGTCATTTCAAGTGCTAAGAAAGTTTGAAAGAGAAGTTATTTAATTGCTTTAAATGTGGTGAATAAGAAACAAAGCGGTCGATTAATCAAATTGCGAAAATGTTTTTTTTTTACATTTCTAGATGTGTAATTAAATCTTATATTATATATTTTGTTAGTTTTTGTCTTAGCAGAAACTCGGTTAAAATACGGCGCGTTATTGGCGAAATAAACATGCAAAAACTATGCAAAATTATGTAAAAAGAGATTTCGTGGTGGCCATTTGCTGGATATCCTATTTCATGTTTAATCGTAACTATTTTTCTTCACGTTGAAATATAAATATTTGCTTAGTTCGAAAAAAAAAAATGTGTTTTCCTTGAAAATCAAATCCGGCGCTCTTCTTGAAATACCCTTTATTTAAATAAATATATCATTATTAGATTAAAAAATGATTCACCGCGTGTTTAGTAAAAAGTTAATTAAATGTATTCATAGTCAAATATTACTTAAAGTTCATCTATTGGTAGATAAGGTATATGTTTTACGAATAGAGATACAATGCGTAAAAAATATACTTTATTTATAAAGCGATTTTATCGAATTGAGAAGTTTTGTTTTTGTAAATAAAACACTTTTTACTTTGTTTAACCACTGAATCTTACATTTAATTGTGTGACTAGTTTCGACTATCTAGTAGTCATTCTCACTTTAGTTTGAGAATGACTACTAGATAGTCGAAACTAGTCACACAATTAAATGTAAGATTCAGTGGTTAAAGAAAGTAAAAAGTGTTTTATTTACAAGTGTATTTAAGATGTACCACAAAGTGAACGCCTACAACACCAAACAAGTTTTGTTTTTTATTTCATAAATGTCTTTTCCTATTTAACAAATTTAAGTTTTTTTAATCTTCGTTTGCAACAGCGGCGGCTCGCAGCCTAACTTCAGGGTAGGCCAGAGACCCAAGGTAATATGTATCCGTTATTGAAAGGTGACTTTGTTGGGCAATTCCTTGTATTTATAAAGCGCGATCCTAACCTCAACTGTTTTGAATGATAACTGGACATTGCACCCTAAGGAAACATCTGCATAACATGAAACTGTTTACAGAAGATCCAATATGCAGACTATGCTATGAAGAGGATGAAGACGCCTCACAAGTACTATTCGAGTGCGAGGGACTTACTACCTGGAGGGAAGCAAACCTTGTCCAGGGGAATTCAACCCACTTCCCGAAGGAAGAGATGATTGAAAAGCTGCTGGAATGAGCTAATAAAACAGAGCTCTTTGATTAATTACGGAAAAGGAAGAAGTACAATAAGCCACACGGCTAAATAACCCTAACTTCCGTTCCTTGCCCCTAAAAAAAAAAAACTCAAATTTTGTTTGCCTTGGCGCTGTGGCCGACCCTGAAGTTAGGCTGCGAGCCGTCGCTGGTTTTCAAGTAGACTAATTACTAAAAATATCTGCAAGAAATATCTTTATAAGATGGATTATTATTGTTGGTAAATAAACAAATTACCTTCACTTAAAAGCAGTGTTGCATACGCCTGGCGCATGAAGTATCAGTAATTATTTGTATTTTGTAATAAAAGTACGCAACTTTAACAATAATTATAATATTTTATAAAAACCCAATGAAAGTAAATCGTTATTTTTTTGTGGAAAAATACCAACTCTCGCAATAATTAAAATTTGTGATTCACTCAGCAGAAGACAGCTTAATTAATTTTCGAGATGGCGAAATCGTTTGACTTTTCGGAGAAATCGAAAGATTTGAGCGCGAATTAATTGAGGGGCGGGGGGCCAAGCAGCCAACCTGAACAACTAGAAAGGATGTGCTTTATTAATTTGCTGATTTCCAGCTGGAAATTAATCTGGCCCCTATTCCTGGCATTCTTTGCTAATTGTTTCCACTCGTTTCACGAATCGCAAAACGCGAAATTTACGCTTTGTGTGTAAATATATAAAACCCTGAAAATAAAACCCTTACAAAAATTGCCCGTATATACAAATCTCGTATAAAATGTTAAAATCGAGAATCTTAAAAAAAACACTTTAAACGTTATTTAAAAATGCAGAAATAATTTAAAAATATTGTAAGTGCGATTCAGTTCGCAATCTCCAATTAATTTATTTTATAAAGATTAAATAAAACAACTACGTTTCTGGCTAATACCCCGACGGATATTAAATTGGACAATAACATGTTTGATGTTACAATACAGTAATCTACTATACCATTATTATTTTAATTCAATATTTGAGTAGCCTTGTATCAAAGACGGACATTCGCCATTCTTGTAAAAATAGTAGTAATATTAAAATATTTGAAATACCCAGTAATGGTAATATTAATACAGTTGTCATTATGAAACTAAGAAGTATTTTTTACCTTAACCTATTATGCGCCATTGATGCATATACTTAACATTATTAATTTTATGTTAATTAATTGAATTACTAAATAAGTTAATTTGATATATTATATTATTTGACTTGATTTAAAAATGTATGAAGAAAATCGTAAATATTTTGTTATTTAAATATCTCTAGTATTACTCATTTAAAAAAAAACATGTTTTCATTGTATTTCTAACTTCACAATATTTCAGTGTTTTATACGCGTGGCGCATGAAGTAAAATTTCGAGTTTAGAAAAGCCCCGTGAAAATTTGTCTCGGGTCGCTGCGCGACCCTCGACAAATTTTCTACGCGGGGCTTTTCTAAACTCGAAATTTTACTTCATGCTTAGTCTGGGAGTGGAAATACTCGTTCTAAACTTCATATTGCACGTTTTTATACAAAATCGACGAATGCTTTAGATTTACAGCGTATAAATTATGTACAAAATGTATTAAAATTTTTACAAAATCGCAAATTTCTCAAAAACTGTTGGAAGGATATGGCAACAACCCGGTATTAATAAAAAGGAAATTTAATTTCGCATCAGTTAAGTGTCACAAGATATATGGTTCCGTTTAAAAAAATTAAGTTATGCATGTTTGAAGTACTGAAGAATACCGTCGACGGACTCGGCTCAATTTAGAAAATCTGACTAATGGCAAAAACCTAAACAAATACTTCATTTCTTCCCGAATCCAAAACCGTAAGCCGCACAACTCTGACTTATTTCGTTTTGAAGATATTGTTGATGGCGTCGAGCTCTGAAATCATCAAATTTATCAAAAAAAAAAAAAAAATGAAATAACTCGAAAGCGGTTCAACTGAGACCCAATGTCTTATGAATAAACTCATGTTTATTTTTAACGAGCAATCCAAAAATGTAAAATTATATAGGGTGTTTTATTCAAAATAAGGAAGTTGGTGTTTACTTCCGATATAACCGCAAGGCCGCTATATTTAGCAATAATTTTTGGTTATGAAAAACTTGATTCTGAACAACTTTTATTTGAAACTTATTTTGCTATTTTCAACGATACGCCCCTTATAAACCGATTTCCGCTTAGTAACTCACCCTGTATTTGCATAATTATAGTGAAAATCAGAGTCGGAATTATAAGAAATTTCCAACTCCACGGCTCCGATTTCCTCATCACCTCATCACAAAAATACATAAATTCCGACTCCACAGTTTTAACTCTGACTCCGACTCAGAATCCTAAGCACTGGGTTAAACTGTTTTCCATTTACTTCTAAACACTGTTGAACTGTTCTGGTCCTAATACCATTTGCCCCAAGTAT
Source organism: Philonthus cognatus (assembly GCA_932526585.2). Lineage (NCBI taxonomy): Eukaryota > Metazoa > Arthropoda > Insecta > Coleoptera > Staphylinidae > Philonthus > Philonthus cognatus. Next base: position 79,909,580 of record OW052245.1, on the reverse strand, counting down.
CTACTTTCAAAATAAGGTAGCCATGAGATATTGATATTTGGTAACTTCAATCCAAAATTACTCAAAACAAAAGCCAGTTACAAAAATATTTTTCCTGTATAAGTTGCTTATTTTTCGAAGACCTTTCCAATGGTACCACTTTTGATCTACCATGTCATTTAAAAATCTCAAGGTATTGTCATTTTTAAGCAAACTATCAGGGATACCAACCTTTTGGCGAAAAAACAGTATCACCAGTCGATTCTTTAATACGGCATTTGTAATAAATTTTTTTGTCCCAACTCTCTAGGGTTAACCATTTTCTTAAAAAAAAAGTCTGATAAGGGTGCTCTAGACACCCTGTATAACTCAATGGTACCACTTTTGATCTACCATGACATTTAAAAATCTTAAGTTATTGACATTTTTAAGCAAACTTTCAGGGATGCCAACCTTTTAGCGAAAAAACAGTATCACCAGTCGATTCTTTAATACGGCTTTTGTTTACGCGGTTTGCGCGATTTGATTACAAAATGACTTAAACACGATACTTAGGAACAAGTTTCTTCATTCACATAAATATGTGCATCGTTAATAATAAAACAAATAGTAACAAATATTTACAAATAAAATTACACAAATTAAACAAAATTTAGTAAAGAAACAAATTAAATTATATAAGAAAATATGCACGAAAGATTAAAATGAAATGAAATACACAAGTGAAATTACACATGAAGTTAGAAAATGAATAAAGCAAAGTTTAAGTTGAAGGAACACAGACAAAAAATATAAGTACAAATATGACACAAAAATACAAGTTTCACGTAAAGAAGGAACAACTTACTCGATTAGAAGATGGTGAGAGAATGCTTGAGTTCTTCTCATTGAGGGAAAAAGTTAACACGAAAAATAGAAAAGTAGGGATGAAGGTAGGGGTGAAAGTAGGGATGAAAAGTAACAAGGACAAGAAAAAACACGCCAAATGTAAGAAAGTGATAGAAGAAAAATAGATAGAATTCGAAGAACACAAATTTCGCTTTCCCCAGGGACGCACTTTACGACTCATACCCATAAACTCAAACTCTGGATTATCTCCTAGTGCCCGTCATCGATCACGTACCCGCGGAACACCATTGTCCGGCTAGAAATTTTGAAGAAAGAGTTTATGGTCTGTTTGCTCGGGATTCAGCACATACTGGCAATAAAGTGCACACCCTGGGTGAAAGCAAGCAATAAAATACGGGCTAAAATATAATTTCTAATTCTCAAAGGTTATTTCAAATTTTACCAAAAGGTTCGCTTTCCCGAAATTAATACGATTATTTATTTGCGCAATTGTTAGGCGCGAACAACTTTTGTAATAAATTTTTTGTCACAACTCTCTAGGGCTAACCGTCTTCAGGACACCCAGTATAACTCATGAATTATTAATTTTTACACACTATTTTTTATTTTATTCACCAACTGCAAACTTAATTAACTTACTTGGCAACTGTGGTTATTTTCATACGTAACTTTCGTTTCATCAAATTATTTTTACAGTTTAAATTTTCCGCTGGAATTCCGGCTGACGCTCGGAGGGCCTACAAAAAAATTATCCAGGATTATACTTGTAAATTTTCTGGCGAATTTAATTCCACCCCTCGCGGGACGTTCACGTACATAAGAGTCGGGTTTAATTTCGTTCCCGATATTCACTCTCGCTCCGCGGAATAATCATCGGGAAATTTAATAATTTCCCTTTTCGGTTATTATTAAATATTCGATTGTAATTAATTTAATTGAAATAAGGATAATTGGAAGGAGTTATGGATTTTAATTAACTTCATGAAATTTTGCTATATTAATTAAGGCAATTATTTTGTTGAAGTTCTCGTAATTATTATTGTGAGAAGAATTAATGTTTGCATTGTAAATAATATATTTCGTTTTTAAATAATATTTATTTATTAATGTCTTTAGGAAAATATTTATTATTCGTAGACTAATACGAATAATGAATATAATTATTTATTATTCGTATTAGTGTGTGTGTTTCGCTTCGCGAAGCGACCAAACCAAATTTGTAGGCTTTTCTAAACTTGAAATTTTACTTCATACTTAGTCTGGGAGTGAAAAACAATCGTTTGAAGATTCAAATTAAACTCGCAACGCAACATGCTACGATGTATAGTTTCTGAGATACAGCCGATGGCCACGCTTAATCAAACACCCAGTATATGGACCTTACTCATATTTAATTCTTTATTTGTCAAAGTGATTTTCCACACGTGTCGAATTAATTCTCCGGGGTCGTAAAGTCGTCCGTTACCCCCCTCGCGTTTTTTCACCATTTCTCGTAAGAAAAATCTCGACGAGCTTTCCTTTTTTTTATAGACGCCCGCAGGACGTGCATTGAATGCTCGAAGTTAATTCACCATAAAGATCGGCCTTAAAATTAAAATTGCGAACGTAAAGTTAATTGCTTTGGTGTTTAGTCTGAAAAGTAATATTTGCTATGCTCAATTTGTTTATGTTAAACTTCTATAATATTAAATAATAAAATGCAGTAAATTGTAGATTTCATAAAATTAAAGCAAACTAGCAATACATATGTTAGGCAAAAACTGGTGAATGCGCAAGGAATCAATTTTTAATTAAAGAGGTTTTCTAAAAGATAATTCTGATTTTGTGTGAACTAAGTTTGAACTTATTTACACTAAGTTTTAATTTTCATTTAATATTTAGTTTAAATTTATTTGTGATTTTTATTCAGAATTGATCTTTATCTGAATTTTAGTTTACATCTAAGAAATAAATATGATTTTGTGTAAATTAATTTTCAATTTATTTACTCTAAATTTCAGTTTTGGTTCCATGTTAAGTTAAATTTGATTTATCATTTTTATTCAATATTGAATTTGTGTTCAGTATTCCAGCACCAGGTACCCACAGACGCGTTTCGGACTTCAAGGTCCTCTTCAGTGTGGTCCCGACCCAGTGCTGAGGAATACTGAACATTTCTGACTATTTCAAGCCAATATGTGAAAACTATTAATGATTTCGATAGCTAACGCCATCTAATGCTTCATAGTGGCATCGTCAGGGACCCGAATTCACAATGTGCATGTACAGGTCACTGTTTCGCCCACGAGCGAGCAGAACTCTGTTTGTGAAATCAGAAAACAAATATCAAAATTGAATTTGTGTTCAGTATTCCGGCACCAGGTACCCACAGACGCGTTTCGAACTTCAAGGTCCTCTTCAGTGTGGTCCCGACCCAGTGCTGAGGAATACTGAACATTTCTGACTATTTCAAGCCAATATGAGAAAATTGTTAATGATTTCGATAGCTAACGCCATCTAATGCTTCATAGTGGCACTGGGTCGGGACCACACTGAAGAGGACCTTGAAGTCCAAAACGCGTCTGTGGGTACCTGGGAATACTGAACACAAATTCAATTTTGATATTTGTTTTCTGGTTTCACAGAGTTCTGCTCGCTCGTGGACGAAACAGTGACCTGTATATGCACACTGTGAATTCGGGTCACTGACAATGCCACTATGAAGCATTAGATGGCGTTAGCTATCGAAATCATTAATATTTTTATTTAATGTTTAGAATTGAGCTGAGCAGATCTTAAGGTTTCGGTATCCCTGTATTCTACTCATCTCAGCCTACAATTTTAAAAATATATTGACCCTCATAACCCATCCAAAATCTATTGAAATTAAGTTTGAAAAATGCTGTCGAATGCAAAACCTGCTAAATTTCTCCGTTGCAAAAGCTAACATATTTTTTCAGTTACAAAACTTTTTATTTAGTTTTACGAAATTTTCCTTATCCCCATTCGACACAACGCTCATTCAGCATATAAATTCATATCCTTCAACTATCACAACTAATTTCACTCTGATTTGTAGATTTTACTCGTAGTTAAATAAACAAGAGGGTATTTTTTACTCGGATATAGGTGCAATGTTTAGTTGTCGTGGTAAAAACACGAGAATTAAGGGCATGAAAAAATCACGAAGCGTAGCTTCTTTATCTCTTGATTCTAGAGTTTTTACCAAGTGAAAACCTAACTGAGTGCAATAATAGCATCTATATCCGGAATAAAAAATAACCTTGAGTTTATTTTAAGGAGATTAATTACCAACTCAGGTATAACATTTTATTAGATTGATAACTATAAAATTAAAGAATTATCAATAGTAATATATTAAGTGCATTAAAAATGATCGAAAATTTTGCACGAAAAGCCGTTGCCTAGAAACTGCATGAGTCCATTTTGATTGTGGTTTGACAAAAAGTGCCCGAGACGCGAAGCGTCGAGGGCACTTTTTCAGTCAAATCACAATCAAAATGAACGAATGTAGTTTCTTAAAGGCAACGAGCTTTGAGTACTAAATTTTCAGAGCATTTTTAATGCACGAAATGTATTTAATAGACTATTTCCTGAAAAATACGATTTTTAATCAAGTTGACGTATTATTTAAAATATTAATTATCAATCAGTGTCACTTAATGTGTCAACATGAATTGCTTCGGAAGTTTTTCTTCGAAAGATATATCGAAAAATATCGAGAAAAATTCATCCTAAAATACAAGAAAGAGTAAAGAGTTCATTTGGAGACAATTTATGACATTCTGTGATGAAAGAAAATACGAGTTAGATCAAAAAACTTCAGATGCTTTCTTGGCAGAAATGCTCAAAGACTGGGCATATAACATGAGGAAGCAAAATGGAGACGACTATAAAGAAATGACAGTCAAGACAATATGGAATACAACAGCTAAAATATTAATGGACAAATATTATAAACAATATAGGCGCAAGATTGATCCGTTTCAAGCAATAGAATACAAAGAAGCGAGGGAGGCACGAAATTCAAAAAGAAAGGAGTTACAAGTGATGCCTTCAAAACGCAAGCAGAGTTCAGCCTCCCTAACTCATGATGAATTTAAAAAACTTGTAAATTTTTGCGATGAGGATACCCCAGACGGTCTCCAGAAAAAGGTTTTTTATATGCTGTCATATGAATTAGCTTGGAGGGGAGGTGAAGAAGTTAAGTGCGTACTAAATTATTTTCATGAAGAATTGGATAATTTGGGAAACAAAACCAAAAGGATTGAATATAACCCAATTTTTGAAAAAACTGCACAAGGGGGAAGTAAACGCTCAACTGCATCTACATCAAAAAATAATTCCACAATTTATAATAATTGCGTTTTTAATTGTACTAATGTAGATGGTTCCAATTTTAGTAATATGTTAGATTAATTAAAAACCTTGTTTTTAGTTCTAGCAATAGTCGCATAAATTATTCTCAATACTTTCCAGATTCTTTTAAAAGAAAAACTTTCGAATCGATTAATTTTGAAAGATTGAGAGAAATTGATTGATACCTGACTTGTGACGTCACAACAGTGCAATTTTCGTAGAATTTTCACCTACTATGCAATTTTCGCTGAAATTTAATTGTGATTGGGCAATGAAAATGAATTCTCATAATATGAGTGGTAGACATTTTTTGAAGGAAATAGTCATTATAAACATTCATTGTTTAAATGTTGAAGGTGCAGTTATTGTAGATAATGTTACTGGCAATACTCACTGGATTTCGGGATATTATTTTTAACTGCATTCGCAATAAAATCTTTAGACGCACCACCAAAACGCGTGTTATTATTACACTATTTAATTTTTATATTTTGACGTACTTGTTACTGTGCGAGAAACGTCAAATTTGAAACCCTACCTTTATATCGTATGTTCAATAAAAAAAAAATCTCTAGAGTGCCATGGAAAATATTGTAGGTTGGCAACTCTGAAAATATACATTATAATTAATATGTCCAACGTTTTATATGTCAATTCCTGAAGTGTGTAGCCAACCTAATTTAAATAGATTAAATCGTGGCACTCTAGAGGTTATTTTTTTTTTATTTAACATATTATATTATAAAAAGGAATATGGACATTTACCAGCGATAAATGCACGTTGCCTAAACAGTGTTCTTTAATCGCTGGCAAAAGTGACGTTGCTAGGAGATGTAAACAAAATTCTACATCAAAATTGGTGGATCATAAGAGGTATTTATTAATCAAAATTCATAAGTTTTTTCCACAGTTTATATTCAATGTTCACTACTTACTTAACTTTACTAAATCGCAATTTTTATTTAGAGTTGAGTACAATCTGATTTTCAGTTTTTTTTATAATTTTGAACTGAATTTACTCTTAATTTTATTCAAAAATAACATTGTCTATAATTCTAACAAGCGTTGGAACTAGTCTAGAAATAAATTTAATTTAAAACGTTTACGCAACTTGACCCTACATAATAAATCGATGAAATTTAATTTAAAGATTCAAATTAAACTTTTTTTAAAAAATAACTAATGTCGTAAAATTTATAGTGTATGCATACAATGAATTTTTCTTTCAGGTAAACATATGCATAAACTATAAATTTTCCGACATTTGTTTTTTTTTTAAAGAGTTCAATTTGAAGCTTTAAACGAGTGTTTTCCACTCCCAGACTAAGCATGAAGTAAAATTTCGAGTTTAGAAAAGCCCCGTGAAAATTTGTCGAGGGTCGCGAAGCGACCCGAGACAAATTTTCTGGGCTTTTCTAAACTCGAAATTTTACTTCATGCGCCACGCGTATAAAACACAGATTTCAAGTGAAGTTCGAATATACATAGATTTCACAATATTTTAGTGTTTTATAAGCGTGGCGCATGAAGTAAAATTTCGAGTTTAGAAAAGCCCAGAAAATTTGTCTCGGGTCGCTTCGCGACCCACGACAAATTTTCACGGGGCTTTTCTAAACTCGAAATTTTACTTCATGCTTAGTCAGGGAGTGGAAAACACACGTTTCAAACTAATGATTTACAGAAAATAGACTGAATTTTGATTTTTTTCCACAGTGTTCATTCAATGTTCACCTCTTACTTAACTTTACTAAATCGCAATTTTTATTTAGAGTTCAGTACAATCTGAATTTCAGTTTTTCTTTATAAAATTGAACTGAATTTACTCTTAATTTCATTCAAAAATAACATTTTCTATAATTCTAACTAACATTGGAACTAGTCTAGAGATAAACTTAATTTAAAACGTTTACGCAACTGACCCTACATAATAAATCAATGAAATTTAATTTAAATTAAAATCCGCGTGTGCACATGCGATAATTTCGAATGAGAGATTAAAGTTTCAGCAGATCCAGTTGCACGAGAATTTGTTTCTGGTTTTGTATCGATTGTGTAATTTAAATAATGGAGACTTACTCGAAAGTGAGAGGGGCAGTTTCCTCTCCATCTAACCAACTGGCCACAGGGCAGTCGATTCCCCCCTATCGATCTTTAATCTACTTTTCCAACGAATTATTCATGAAACGGCCGATACACCCATATTGTAATTAATGTTTAAAATATTTACAATTTTTTGCACTGGTCGATATTTTATTTGTCTCAATTCAATTCATGTTTTGTTCAAATAATATTATAAAAATCGTAAAATAACGTTATGTGTTTGTAATATTATTTTTATAAAGATCTATCCCATGGTGAATAAAAACCTTATCAAAGATTATATTTAAGTTATTAACTTATTTGTTGAGGCAGTTAACCCATTAGGCCCCATTGATGCATGTCCGCAACATTATTAATTTTATGTTAATTAAATTACTAAATAAGTTAATTTGATTTAATATATAATTTGACTTGAGCTGAAAATTTATAAAGAATAACGTAAATATTTTGTTATTTAAATATTTCGATTATAACTTATTTTATTCAATTTTGTTAATTTAAATCGACATTATTAACTCCATAACAACCGTAATAAACAAGGTTTTATTCACTAGTGAACTAAAATTTTTTTAGGTCACTAGTGAGTTAACAAATTTATTTAAAAATAAATGTAAAGTACATTTTCTTTACAATTTCGTCAAAATTGAATAAAAACATATATACGCCACGTGAATTAAACACCTTTATTCACTCAAAGAAATGATTTCACTCGCGCCGAGGCGCTCGTGAAATCAAAAATTTTTTCGTGAATAAAATCGTGTTTAATTCACTTGATGTATTATATTTATTAAAAAAATGTTTTCAGTGTATTTCTAACTTGACAATATTTCAGTGTTTTATACGCGTGGCGCATGAAGTAAAATTTCGAGTTTAGAAAAGCCCCGTGAAAATTTGTCTCGGGTCGCTGCGCGACCCTCGACAAATTTTCTACGCGGGGCTTTTCTAAACTCGAAATTTTACTTCATGCTTAGTCTGGGAGTGGAAATACTCGTTCTAAACTTCATATTGCACGTTTTTATACAAAATCGACGAATACCTTACATTTACAGCGTATACATTATGTATATTTAAAAGAAACATTCACAGTATGTAATACAATAAGTAATTCGTAGAAATCATAAAAAGAAGTGTAGAACTTTACCTAAAATCAACTTTTAGAGTTAACTCTACAATTGCTCGGCCGTTAATGGGTTAATAGTTGAAAGTCCATTTTCACTTTGATTTTAGTTTAAATAAAACACTTTATTGTACTCGACAACGACAATTGTTTCCACCTGAAGGATAATTCTTCGCCTGAAGATTAATTCTTCGCCTGAAGAAGCCACAGTTTGGCGAGACAATTGTCGTTGTCGAGTACAATAAAGTGTTTGAAATTATTTAGTGTTTTATTTAAACTAAAATCAAAATATTTAATTTAGTTTAAGGAATATACGAGCTGGGGCCCAAAAGTAACGAGAATATTGTTATAACTTCTTAATTAATCAATATTTTCACACCAAATTTTGATCACGTTCAAAATTATTCCCATTGACTGTAATACACGAATCTAATCGTTTTTTTTTATTGTTCAAAACAGTTTTTAAATTTACTTATTATTATGTTCTTTCTTAGTCCTAGCGATTTTTGTTTGACCTTCTCTACAGTCCCAAAACGTTTTCCTTTTATGTCTTTTATGTTCCTTTTGAGTCTAGGGTACCAGTGCTATCATCGACCTGTACGTGGTGGGGAGTGCAGAATCCTACAGAGAGGGAAGGGAGACGGGCGACCGTACGAAGGCTAGGCAGGCAGCACACAACAGGGCCATGGACAAGTGGCAGGAACGGTGGTCTATGGGAGAGGGCTGGACAAGGACACTAATCCCAGACATCAAACGATGTCGGAGAGGGGACACGGGCTGGTAACTCACCATCTAACCCAGTTACTCACAGGACATGGCAGCTTTGGGTCCTATCTTCATCGGATAGGGAAAGCAGATAACAAGACATGCAATTACTGCGGGAACAAAGAGTACACGGCCAGGCATACCATGACCATATGCCCGGAATGGCAGCCGGAAAGACTAGTCGTAGAAAGCAAAATTGGAAGGCTAGACGAGAAGACTGTCGTGAAGACGATGCTGGAGTCCGAGGAGGCCTGGAACGCTGTGAGCACATTCTCGACCTGCGTTATGCGCAGAAAATACGCCCAGGAACGGACAGGTTGAAAGGTAAGAAACCAAAAGGAGACCCCTGAAGAAATGCCGTGATGGCGATACCGGGGTAGAGAGGGGGAAGGGTTTTAGTCGGTAAGGAAACCCGACACTATTGGCCTAACAAGACCAAAGGCCTTTGTCTGCCAGCAGATTTCCCAATCCCCTCTATAAACTACAAAAAAAAGAGGGTACCAAAGAAGTCACAGGGGGGCAGTGTAGGCAGGTGCGTATCGTGGTGAAAGAACCAATCCTCTGTACACCAAAGATCCGCTCATTTCTTCCGGATGTTCTTCCTCAACCTCCTCAAAACCCTCAAGTAGAATTGTTGATTGACCGTTTGGCCTGGAGGAACAAACTCCTCGTGCACAACACCTTTGCAATCGAAGAAACAAATGAGCATTGTCTTGATGTTTCACATCGCTTGGCGTACTTTTTTGACGAAAGATAGCTGTTTTCCACTGGCTTGATTGCTGATTGCTGCCTCGTTTCTGGGTCATAGCACCACGATTCATTACCAGTAATAACCTAAGGAAATAAATCTCGGTCCTCTCCCAACTGATTATTCAGCTCAAGATAGGCCTGAAGTCGACGCTCCCTTTAGTCGTCAGTAAGAAGGCGAGGGGCGAGGGGGGAGGAGTTTTTCTGCAACCCTACAAATCTTTGGATAAAATCCTCTGAATTGAACTCAATGACAGTCCAGACGTCTCACACGTTTTCTGGTTCTGGTGCAAAGGGGAGTGTGTAGTTCTGCACTGCACTTAGGCCTCATTAGGCCCATTGTGCCACCTCCCGTAGATAACCCATCCTCAGTTTAGCCAGCCCACCTTGTTTAGGTATTCTAGCATAGCTGAGGTGGGTAGATCTCTTATGTAGGCCATTGTAGGCCATCTATCACCCAATATGGATTCCCTGATTGACGATAGTGCCGGGCATTCACAAAGAAAATCCCACGCAGTCTCGTCTTCCATGCTGCAACCTCTACAAGATGGGGAGTCAACTATCCCCATCCTATAGAGGTGCCCGTTTAGTCCACAGTGACCAGTAAGGATGGCAGTTAAGCGCCTGAGATTCCCTCTAGCCAGCTGCAGGTACCGTTTCGCTGATCTCTCATTAGGATACACAAGTGTTTCCTTAGAGAGCTTGCAGCCCACGATATCATCCCAACGCATCCTGAATTTCTCCAGGGCATTGGTTTGTAACATGTTACACAAGGACAGAGGAGCTAACCGCACTAGCGGCTCCGGTGAGAGTAGATTCATCCCAGCCGCAGCTCTTGCCAGCGCGTCAGCTCTCCCGTTACCTGTGTCTGTATTATGCCCTTTCACCCAGCAGACTTCAATGTTGTTGTGCATTGCTGCCTGTCTGAGTTTCCCGTGGCACTCTATTTCGGTCTCTGACGAAGCATAGGCTTTCTGCAGAGACAGAATCGCTTGCCTGCTATCCGTTAAGATTAATATGGCTACATTTGTCACATTGCGGTTTATGATGTACTCAGCCGCAAGTGTTATTCCCATCAGCTCCAGTTGCGTGATGGTTCCATGAATTCCCATCGGAACCTTTGCTTGGATTTTTAGGGTTTTAGAGAAAACTCCAAGGCCCGATCCTTCTCTCCTTTTAGATCCATCTATGTAGATCCTTATAGCAGACTCTCTCACCCGCTTAGTGGGTTGAACAGTAACGTTGTAGGGTGTGTTCCGTATTAGTGTTGGTACACAGTAGTCATTAACAGCCTCTAAAAGAGGTATATCTCTACAGACATTCCTCCAGAGGTGTCCTCTAACTTCCCCACAGCTGTTACTGTTCCAAATCCCACTGCACTGAAGGCGAAGTATAGTCGCCATGGCCTCCTTCTCCACGTGGATATCAAGTGGTGGAAGGCATAGCATGACTTCCATCGTCATCGTCGGAGTAATGTGCATGGCGCCTGTTACACTAAGACAGACTGTCCGCTGCACTTGCGAGATTTGCTTCCTCGTGGTCCTCTGTTTGGTTCTGGGCCACCAAACTGAAGCTCCGTAAGTCAGCATGGGCCTTATGACAACTGTGTACAACCACAGAGTCGTGCGTGGTTTCAAACCCCAGGTTTTCCCCACTGCCCGACGACATTGCCAGAAGGCCCTTATAGCTTTGTCTGTTTTGATGTCGATGTGCGCTTTCCAGCTCAGTTTCCTGTCGAGAGTGATGCCCAGGTATTTCACTTCGTCGCTGTACTGCAACATCGTATTCAATAATTTTGGTGCTTTTTTCGACACCTTCCTTTTCTTGGTGAACAGGACCATCTCCGTTTTGGCAGGGTTTACCGATAGGGAGTGATCATTGCACCACCTAGAAACTATGTTTAGAGCTCCTTGCATCTGGTCGCATAGGGCGTCTTCAAACTTACCACATACTAATATGGCCAGATCATCAGCATAGGCTGTCACAAACAAGCCTAGTTGCTGTAATTCGTCTAGTAGGCTGTCCAGAACCATGTTCCATAATAGTGGTGATAAAACACCTCCCTGAGGACAGCCTCTGTCAATTTTACAGGTTATACGTTCCCTTCCCTGTTCCACTGTGACTATACGATTGGCCAGTGCTCACACGTGTTTCATATCTTGAACAAGTTTTTCATCTTTCACGTGGTGAAACATATTTCACTTCGATTGAAAAATGAAAACACTTGGTTAAATTTCACTAATATTTTAGTTTTTTGTTTAAGGAGTATTCCTTGAGAATGACTTAAAGTCGAAATTAGTTGGAATAAAAAACCAAAATATTAGTATAATTTAACCACGTGTTATCTTTTTGAAATCACGTGTTTTACGTAGGGCATCATCCACATAAGCCGTCTTAAGCATCACAAGGGTTTCCGCTGGCGTTTTTCTCAACACAAACCAAAATTTCACAGCCGCTCGTTGCTGCCGGCAGTCAGCCATCTCACGCTTTCGCCAAAATGGAAAAAGGTGTTTTACTCTGTTGTTCACTGCTCAAAACCCACCGCTGGAGATCCCGATCCCTCACTCCGCCTCGCCCCTGCCGCCCCGTCCCGTTACTTTTGGATTCCCCCTCGTATCTTAAGAATGACTCAACGTTGAATAAGATAAAATAAAAATATGTGAAATTTTACAAAGAGTTTTTGTAATCATTAGACTAAAAACGTCATATTGAATATGCCCAACAATAATTATAATGATGATTATTATCATTATTTTTCAATTACCCTCATGTGTATTTGAGAAGGAACTTCTGATTCTTTTTCTCCTAATCAAGTCGGCGGAGGGGAATTTAGGGGCAGCTTTATCTCGGCCCGAGACACTTATCTAGGGGTTGAATTACTCGGTTTTCCCGGGAAACGAGTGCGCCTTATCGCTCCCAAAACACACCGAACAAGTGCAATTTTCCACAATCATTACCAAGGAAATAAGTAGAGAAATCATTATTTATTTTGAGAAAATTTAGAACCTGGCGTAACTGATTAAGCTATATTGAACACTATGTCAAATACAAGACAATTTTCGTCATACATTTGATTATTTATTTATGCATAGGGTGGCCAATTACATAGAAAAAAATAACATATATAATAAAAAATACAATAATACAATAATACAACAATACAATAACGCCACTTATGAGTTAGAATCTAAAACTACACGACACGTACGCTTAAAATACTTCAGACTAACTCCGAACATATCAATTAAGGGGGTATTACCACTAGGACAGCGTTTTTTTTTTACGGTTTTTCAGAATTTTTATTTTTGGGAAATTTAATACATGCGATCTTGCGGTTTCTTGCAACTTGTTTATAGATTCATAAACTATAAAAAATGAATTTTAATTCTTTTCAATCGTCCGGCTAAACCTCTAAATCTGGCCTCAAATAAGGCCGTGTCCGCCGTGTTTTTCCTCATGGCCGGAAAGATTTTTTCGATTCTGTGATTTGAAACGTAAAATGAAGTAGTAGTCATTAATCTGTATTAAATTATCTGGAGTTTGAACCACCGACAATAAAAAATCTCGATAAATAACAAAATGGAGGCCATTCGAAAAAAGTGGTCGCTTTTTGCCTCCCTTTTTCTGACTTTAAGGCTCTATGAAAAATATCAAATGTTAATATATTTGAATGACGGTGGTTCAAACTCCAGAGGAAAATGTGGAGAACCGAACACTAAAAGCTCAAGTTAATCCGTTTCATAGTTTGAAAAGAAAGTTTCCGGCCAGCGAAAAAAAAAGTGGTTTCGAGAAAAACGCGTTTAAAGTTTTGACACAAGTTTTAACTATTTTTAGAGATTTTTGGCTTTAGTCAGCTATGCCAGCTCCGTACACTAGGCCCTGCTCTTCCTCTAAAAACTGGGTTTGAATGATTTACTCCTGCCAGCGTTGTTGGAGTCAGGCAAAATTCGTCCCAAATCTCGCGCTCCGCGTCGGTCCGCACCGGAAAGCCTTGTCTCTATCGTCTTAAAAACTGCCGAGTATCCGTCGTTGAAAATGCTGGTAGCTATGAAAGACGCGATAGCGACGGTTTTTGCACCACAGTTGAGGTGCTTCGAAGCTAGCTTCCAGACACAAGCATTCAAACTTTCGTTTGAGTTCTGCGTATTTCCACCCAGCCACCTACTCAGCATTGTTTACTTCAACAAGCAAAAATCTAACTAACGAATTCGCCTATTGTAAAACGGCTTTCGGACATGAAACTAGATACTCTCAAGTATCAATACATGCAAAAAAAAAATCAATTTTTTAAAACTTCCGAATGGTAATACCCCCTTAAATTATAATATTTGTTAACGTTATGTATTAAGTAATTACGAGGGCTATTAAAACCAAATACAGATTTGTGAAATTCACAAGCAGGAAGTTGCTGATGCCGCGTTGCATGTCTGGGGATAAAAAATGATAGATGATAATACATCTGAGCAATCGATTAGATTGTTAAATAAGCGATAAGCAAAGCAAAGCGAATAATAAATTCTTCGTTTATATAGTGGAAGGTTAAGATATTTGAGCATCATATCAAAATTATCATAATATAAATGACAACGAGAACAAATAAGATTAACCATTTTCTTTTGGACGTGCTCAATGCTATTAATATGACATTTGTAATTAGGGGACCGTACGATGGAGCAATAATCAAGGATAGGTCTAACGAATGATTTGTATAATGTTATAAATGTTCCGATGGATGTGAAGTGTATTGGCAGTCGTTTTATAAAGCCAATTAATCGCAATGCTTTTGCCAACATTACATTTATATGACTTGAGAATTAAAGCTTACTGTCAAAAAATACACCTAAGTCTCTGATTATATCAACTCTCTCTTTAAGATATGACTGTTCAGAGAGTAATCAAAACGTAACAGTATACTTTTTTTCTTTGAGAAACGTATAAGTTTACACTTATTTATATTTGAGTTAAGATCATTGTCATCACACCATCGCATGATCCTATTTAAATCAGTTTGGATTATGTTGCAGTCTTCCAAACACCTAATGGTTTTAAATATTTTCATGTCGTCAGCATAAAGTAGAATATTGGAGCTAATGTTGCTGCCAATATCATTAATAAAAATAAGAAAGAGTAAGATACCCACATGCGAGCCTTGTGGTACCCCAGATGTTGCATTAATTATAAGATCCGACATGGTACCATTAAATCTAACAACCAACTGTCTATTGCAAATAAATTATTTTATCCATTCAAGCATGCATCCAACAACACCATAAGATCTAAGTTTATGCAAAAGTCTTGCGTGACTTACCCTATCGAACGCCTTGGAGAAATCGGTATAGACTGTATTTACCATATCGCCTTTCTCCAATGCACAAGATATATAACTAGTGTACATGAATAAATTTGTTTCTGTTGATCTAGATCAGTGATGGGGAAACTACGGCCCGCGGGCCAAGTCCGGCCCGCGGAAAGGTTTGATCCGGCCCGTTTAAGAGTGCCGTCGTGAGAATGTTTGAACGCGTTCTTACTTCGTAATGTGACGACCCGCATAAAAACTACCTACCTACGATTAAGCATTATTCTTTGGCCCGCTACGATTGTCTGGTTATTACAAATGGCCCGTCTTAAAAAAAGTTTCCCCACCACTGATCTAGATGGAAAAAAACCATGTTGTTGATTAGCTATTAATGGTTTAAAAAGCAACAATATATGCTTTGAAACAATTTTATCAAGCAGTTTTGGGATGCATGATTAAATAGCTATTGGGCGGTAGTTGTGAATATCAAATTAAATTCCCGATTTAAAAACAGGAGTCACGTAGCCATTTCTCCACAAGGACGGAAATTTCCACTTTTTGAATGGATTTATTGAATAAGATTGCTAGTGGTAAGGAGAAGGCACTAGAACAGTTTTTAATTATAGAAGGGGGAATTCCATCGGGACCAGGAGAACTACTTGTCTTAATATCAGAGCTAGAATCCAAGATATCTGAATCATTGATAGTAAGTCTTGAAAACAAATAACGCTAGATAAAAAATTTTAACGTAGTTTAATTTTGTATTAGAAATGGAAACCTTTGTCTAATTTAACCGTCTTCGTATCTGTAATAGTTTAGAAAATCCCAATGGTGAGCACGATGAAGCAAACAACCGGTATATATTTTTTAAATTTCTAATATTATTTAGTATTTTTAAAATGTGTTTTATAATGCTGCGTTGTTGCATCAGATTATCATACTATATTAATTTCACATATTAACAATGAAAAAAATTGATAATGAGTGCTTAGCACTCGAAATGTACATCTAACACATAAAAATAAAAGTGAAGTAAGGAATAAAAACAGTTTTTTTTTCATTGTGATTAAATACTCCACATAACTCAAATCAAACAATTAGTTCACATATTAACAAAAATTATACAGGGAATTTTTTTTTATGTGTACATATCAATTTGAAGCCTCTAACGGGTGTTTTTAATCCCAGATTAAGCATGAAGGAAAATTTCAACTTTAGAAAAGCTTTCAAATTTGGTTCAGGTATTTACAGAAATAAATCATATATTTATGTTGATTTTGTGTAAGCTCAAACAAAAATGATAGTTGAATCAAATGCGCATTCAGTAGATTTGGCAAATAGTCATCGGATTAATCTATTAATACAGCGATTTTTTCTTTTAAGTATACATACAGAGAATTTTCTATTAAGTACACATATGCATACGGTTTTTTAAAGAGTTTAATTTGAAGTATAAAACGAGTGTTTTCCACTCCCAGACTAAGCATGAAGTAAAATTTCGAGTTTAGAAAAGCCTGCAAATTTGGTTTGGTCGCGTAGCGCGAAGCGCGGAGCGGCCAAACCAAATTTTCAGGCTTTTCTAAACTCGAAATTTTACTTCATGCGCCACGCGTATTAAACACTGAAAGCACTGAAATATTGTGAACGAGTAAACTTCGCTTGAAATCAGTGTGTTATACGCGTGGCGCATGAAGTAAAATTTCGAGTTTAGAAAAGCCTGAAAATTTGGTTTGGTCGCTCCGCGCTTCGCGCTACGCGACCAAACCAAATTTTCAGGCTTTTCTAAACTCGAAATTTTACTTCATGCTTAACCTGGGACTGGAAAACACTCGTTTAAACTTCAAATTGACCTTTTTTAAGAAAACAACGAATATTTAAAAATCTACAACACGTACTTGGGATTTGTTTACTCAAAAGAAAAAAATCACCAGAAATTATAATTTAAAGGTTTTCTAAAAGAAAGAACACTAATATACATATGCATACGCTTTTTTTAAAGAGTTTAATTTGAAGTATAAAACAAGTGTTTTCCACTCCCAGACTAAGCATGAAGTAAAATTTCGAGTTTAGAAAAGCCTGAAAATTTGGTTTGGTCGCGTAGCGCGAAGCGCGGAGCGGCCAAACCAAATTTAATTTATTTATTATTTAAAGTGAAGTTTAAAATATACTCCTTAAATTTGATCTCACGTTAATACATTTTACAAATATATAATTCGTCTAAGTAAATCTTGCGCTTTCAAAATCCAGTCAATTTTTGTTAGGATGTGTAACAATAATTATAAAAAAGATCAAATTGCTTTATGCCCTTGAATTTTTGGAGATTTTGTTACACGTAATAAACATTTATAATATTATTTAACGTATGATCAAATTCAACCAGTATATTTTGAACTTCATTTCCAAATGGATTTTCAGGGTTTTCTGAATTTAAAATTTTACTGCATACACCATACATATAAAACACTAAAATATTGTGATATTCAAAATGGTCTTGTTTAGCAGTATATTTTGAATCCTTTTTTAGCAGTTTAATTTTAATACTGATTTAGCCGTGTATTTTTTAATTTTACAATACTTCAGTGTTTTATACGCCTGGCGCACGAAATAAAATTTTGAATTGAGAAAAACCTGAACATTTTCAGGTTTTTCTAAACTCAAAATTTTACTTCATGCCTAACCCATTAATCGCCATTAATGCGTACACGCAACATTATAAATGTTTGGTTAATTATATTACTAAATAAGTTAATTTAATATATATTATTTGACCTAACTTGAAAATGTAAGGAGAAAAATGTGAATATTTTGTTATTTAAATATTTCGAATATTACTCATTTAAAAAAAAATAGTTAAGAGTGTATTTCTAACTTCACAATATTTAAGTGTTTTATACGCGTGGCGCATGAAGTAAAATTTCGAGTTTAGAAAAGCCTGAAAATTTGGTTTGGCCGCTCCGCGCTTCGCGCTACGCGACCAAACCAAATTTTCAGGCTTTTCTAAACTCGAAATTTTACTTCATGCTTAGTCTGGGAGTGGAATCACTCATTCTAAACTTCATACTGCACGTTTTTATATAAAAATTAAAATAATTTTCTTTTAAATATACATTATGTATATTTAAAAGAAAAATTCACAGTATGTAATACAATTATGTCATTTATGGTTATCATAAAGAGAAGTGCAGAATTTTACCTAAAATCAACTTTTAGAGTTCTCTCTATAATTGCTCGACCGTTAATGGGTTAATTAAAGAGTGAAAATTCTCGTTAAATTGACCGACTTTTATAAAATCACGAATTCCTGCAAACTTACCAAACGTAATTAACGAAAATATGAATACTTAAAAGAAAAATTCCTTGTATACTAAGCATAGAGAAAATCAACCCTTAAAAATCCTTTGTCTAGAAAATATAAGTTTAATGTTCTGGAAGTCAATTATTTGTTAATAAGTAAAGAGTTTTAGGTATGCGCATTTTATTTATTCTCCTGGAAAGTTTTTAAACATTCCATTAAGTACTATTAAAAAGGGCATTTAAAGTTTTACTAACTTCTTCCGAATGATTAAAGCAGCATTGCGTAGGTAGATATTTTTATGAAAGGTGTATAACAGTTTAACTACGAACGGTGTATCTAGTTCAGTGAAACTTTTCCATTAACCCACCCCCTGGTTGAACACGAATAATTTAACTTGCAAATTCGACGCTCGCAGCATCGGCAATTTAAGCTTTACCACATTTTGAGCAATTAATAAAATCTGCCCATAAAGTTGTTTTACAACAATCAATTATGTAGAAATAATGAGAGTTAAATATAATAATATCAGAGTTAATTATGAGCTTGTTCAAGCTTAAATTTGAGTAATTTTCTCCTCAGATATATTTTTTTTTTAATGAAATTTGTCTATTTTTAAAAAGATCAAAATAGTAAATAAACCTACAAACATTAATTTTAAGCTTTTATCTTAAGCGCAATTTTTAATCTTCAAATATATTTAAAGATTAAACATTGCGCTTAAGACAAGCGCTCAAAGTTAATTTTTGTGGGTTTAATTATAATTTTGATCTTTTTAAAGATGGACAAATCTTTTAAAAATATATCTAAGGAGAAAATTACTACCTAGCCATGTTGTCCGATCGTGCAAAAAAACGCTATAAGCATATCAAACAGTACGGAATACCGGTATCGGGCAATAACACTAATAAACAGATTGTAAATACACCCCTTGAATAACCCATTAAGCGCCATTGATGCATACACGCAACATTATTAATTTTTTGTTAATTAAATTATTATATAAATTAATTTAATATATTATATTATTTGACCTGACTTGAAAATGTTTGAAGACAAATGTAAATATTTTGTTATTTAAATATTTTGAATTTAACTTATTAAAAAAAAATGTTAGTGTATTTCTAACTTCACAATATTTTAGTGTTTTATACGCGTGGCGCATGAAGTAAAATTTCGAGTTTAGAAAAGCCTGAAAATTTGGTTTGGCCGCTCCGCTTCGCGGAGCGGCCAAACCAAATTTTCAGGCTTTTCTAAACTCGAAATTTTACTTCATGCTTAGTCTGGGAGTGGAATCACTCGTTCTAACCTTCATACTGCACGTTTTTATATAAAACGACGAATGCCTGAAATTTTACAGAATATACATTATGTATATTTTAAAGAAAATTCACAGTATGTAACACAATAAGTCGTTCATAGATATTAATAATAATAATAACTTTATTTGTGTTACATAAATCAAATTACACTCGTCAAAATAATATATAATACATAAAATATCGTACATACATCATTGAGTTAGCGAAAACGTTTTATCCTCGAGATACTCTTTAGTGGTATAATATGCTTTGTCACATAGTAATTGTTTAATTGCCTTTTTAAATGGTGACAGTCCAAGAGATTTGATTGCTGATGGCAGTTTATTAAAAAATAATGGTCCGCGATAATTTGTTCCATTCCGAGGTCTGTATACCCGAGTGTAGTTTACTGGCGTATCATCTGATGATCTCGTGTTATAACCGTGTTGGTTAAGTAATGCATTATATTGTTGCATATTCTTTTTTACATATACAATACACTTATATGTGTACATTAGGGTGTCCTAAGGCATTAGGGAGAATTTTTTTCCGCGAAATCAGATACGCATACCCTTTATTTTTTTTTTCTGTTTGACCTCAAAAAAGCAAATAATAAATATTATTGAGATTGGATAAGGATTACCCGTGCCGACTTGATGCCAAACATAAGATATGATCATTTCTACTGAGTTAACATGGAAGGATCCTAGAACTGAATGTTAGTTTGGTAAATAAAACACGAATATGCCCAAATCATATATCTATTTAATATTTAGAAAACATTATTTTTTAATTTTCTTTTCAAAGTTTGCTTTTTACAGTCAGGATAAATCTTCTGATGTTCTTGTACGCAACATAATAAAAATTGCTTCTGTTCCTCATTAACCGTGATTAAACCTTGAAAGTCTTGCATCAACTTGACCGCTCTTTCAGCTGAATCGTTGACGGCCCTAAGCGTTGAAACCTTCTTTTTGGCTTCTTCAAACGAAGCATTATTTGACCACAAAGTAGGACATTCGTAGAGAAAACTGTCATTAATTTTAAGACGTTCAAACAAGGATTTGCTTTTGACCGAAATAAAGTCATAGATGTTTTTCTCTGAAATAAAAAAGGTGAAATACAGTTAACAAAATTATCATATAAATAAACAACTAAAAACCAACTTCTATATTTACTTATCAAACTAACCGTATAATGGACCACAAAGTTCCTCCTGCGATGGGGTGTAACGTTTACCTTGGGTTGACACATTTTCGTTGGTTAAATTTGCAACCATTTTTACTTTCGTTTCTTGGTCCACATCATCGTCAAATAGTGACAAACAGATACTTCATCAGTCAAATACCACAAATGCTGGCTTAACTTCTGTAAAGCTGCTTTCGAGATGGTTTTATCAACATTTTCGTAAGCCTTCATTGACTTCAAAAAGCACAAATCTTGATAAGGTGCCTTTACAGCCAAAATACATTGGATCCATGGCTTGACGTATGATGTCACGATGAATAGGCACACGTCTAACAGTGCTGTTTTATCCTTGCTTGTAATTTTCAATTGGGCACTAAAAAATGACATTTTCAGTGAATAAATTGCTCTCGCCATCCATCGAGCATGGTGCATGGCACCTGGAGGTCGAATTTTAAGTTTTCTCTCTGTGTCTCCGCCTATAAATGTAACACAAAGCTCTATCAGCTCTCGATAGTCATTTCAGTTCGGTAAAACTCAAGCAAATTGTCAATTTCGGAAAAAGTCAGGCACGATGTAAGCTTTTCTCTATAGCACTGTATTTTATCAGTATCACCACTTTTTCAGTTATCTCGGAACTTTTTGAAGAACGGACTATCAGGGCTTGTAGTCACAGGACTGAATTTCGCTTCGAACACGCTTTTTAACACCAATTCATATACGTGATGGCGGAAAGCAAAAATAAGCGTTTCTCTATCAAGTTTTTGTTCGAGAAGCACGCAAGCGCCATTAATACGTCCTGTATTTGAAGCTGTAGTATCACAACAAACAATTTGCACTTTATCTTCAAGACTTCAGTCTACAATCGCGTTCCAAACAGCTTGCGCATGCTCTCTTCCTGAAGAGCTTTCCAACCTTGGCACAGAAATAAGTTGTTCTTTGTTTCCATATGAAATAACTATCGGAAGACGTTCTTCTTTTGATTTCCGAGCATCTAAAGCAGGCAACAGTTTTCCATCCCAGTGAACAGTCACAACATCTGGTACCTCCTTTTGAAAAACAACTTGTATGGCTTCCGCACGCTCTTTCCGTTTAGTCATACGAATTCTTTGAATTGAGGACTTCCTTATTGGAAATTCGTCGGTATTATGTCCAAGTGCCTCAATGGTAGCTTCAAGAATATACACAGAATCTCTCATACTTAGCTGACACCTATCAAGCGCTGCTACTAATTTTGGAGTGATGAAATCTTTCCTCATAGATGTTTTACTAGTTCCGGGTTGTGTGTCTTCGATCAGCGTTGGCAAATTTGCTTGTAAATCCATATTTCCATTATAATCCGAAGATGAATCATTTTGTAACGGTTCATAAGATGGCGTCAACGAAGTTGGCGCGGAGAAATATTTAGTACGCCGCTTTTCTTCCTCAACAGTTCTAATGCGTGCCCTTTCCTCTTTATCAGCCAGTTTATTGTCAACCCTAGCTAAGTGGCCAGGTTGGCCTGGTTCTCTGTGGCACTCCAAGAAGGTTCTATCTTCATTTATTTTAATAATTTCAAACGCAGCCGCGTGTGCAATATCAACAGATTATTTAAGTTGTTGATAAACTCTTGTCGGCGCTCCTCAAAGATACCTAGTGTTTTTTGTGCATTTTTTTGCAAGTTTCTCCAAACTTGATATAATTTCACAAGTTTCTTCACGCAAGTAGGTAAAGATTTTGTAGGTATTCGTGCCTTTTCCCAAAAGATAATGCACTCGCGAATAGTGAGATTTGCGCTTTCATTAACAGTTAAATTCACTTCACGAATATTGTAAAATAAAACTGCTAGAATTTGTTCATTAGAAGGAAGTTTTGAACCCGTTATTTGATGATTCACGTCCCCTATTAAAAATATACTCTTTTTAGAACTGCGTAATTCCACCGACATGTTGGATTATTGAAAACGATGAGTTTACTAACGAAATAGTAAGTAATAATAAGCACATCGATGCGTCAGCTCGCGTTCGCTTTAGTCAGCAAGAACAGACATGTATCGATGCAAGTCGGCACGGGTTGCCGTGGTCCTGCGTTCACGAAATTTAATGTACAATTGTTTTGACACCAAACAAATATAATAAGAGGGTATGCGTCAAAAAAAAGACTTTAATTTTTTTGGGACACCCTAATGTACACGGCAGGGACGGTTAGTAAGCCATAGTTTTTGAAATGTTCACGAACATCAGACCTGTATTCAAGTTTTAACATGAATCTCAGACATCTCCGCTGAAGTTTAAACACTCGAGCAGAATGTACTGGGTGACCCCAAGATAATAGTCCATAATTAATTTGTGATGCAATTAGTGCATGGTAAGAAGTTATTACAATTTCGAAAGAGCAACATCTAGCCAGTTTTTTTTTATTAAGAAAATATTCTTGGACAATTTGTTACAAGTATTGTTAACGTGGTGTGACCAGGATAAACAAGGATCTAGTGTAACGCCCAGAAATTTTATTGAATTATTTGTTTGATGTGTGGACATATTTTTCAATGAAAAATACATTTGCGCTGTTTTATTTTCGTTTAGCGTTAATTGATTTGCTATGCATCATTGTTTTATTTTTAGTTTGGATTCTTCAAGTGACTGTGTTAATATAGTCTGTTTGATTTATTGTGACACAGCACATATGTCCGTTATTAGTACAGATAGAAAAATAAGTTAAAGACAATAGTTTTAGTATTTTTCATGATCTATTCAGTAGCATTGTCAGAAAAACAATTAAAAATCAAATAAACACGTGAAAGCTACTAGCTTCATTTTCTTTAAAGGAACACCCTGTATATTTTGTTTATTTCAAATAGGTAATAACCTTAGCTTTATAATGATACCACATAAGTACCCCTTCATTATACAAATAACGCGACAATTGCAAATAAATGAAATTTATCAGTTGCCATGGATAACAATTGACATAAAACAATTTGTTAACGCTTGAATGTCAAAATGGTGTAGTAACTTCCCGTCTTGCGTGTTGTTGATTCAAATCTTTAGAGATGGGTGATAATTACTATTGTAATGATGAAAAAATGGATATGCTAAAGGTCTTCGTTAGATGCAACGATAATTCTAGAGAAGCTAGTATCACTTATGGAGACATGTATCCAGAAAGAAGACAACCACATTATTGCACTTTTGCAAGACTTGAACAAAATTTACGGAGAAATGGGTGTTTTAATAATAAATTACGAAGGAGAAGACAAGAAAGAAAAGATAATAATGAAGTATTGATATTGGCCTATTTTAGAGCACATCCACGTAATTCAATACGCGAAGCAGTGGCTGACTTAGGAATAAGTATGCATAAAATATTTTCTATTCTGAGAAAACATAAAATGAGACCATATAAAATTAAGTTAGTACAAGGTTTAAGAGATGGTGATTCTGACAAGAGGATAGTATTCTGTAATTGGCTTAGCAACAATCAACATTTAATTAAATTTAATTCTTTGGAGTGATGAATCAAATTTCAACAACAACGGAATCTCCAACCGAAAAAACGACCATTACTGGGATACTGAGAATCCACGTCAAATTCGAGAATGCAGATTCCAACAAAGATTTGCAGTTAATGTGTGGCTTGGTGTGTTAGGTGATACCATAATAGGACCATTTTTTTATCAAGGAACGTTGAATGCGGAGCGATATGCCAACTTTCTTACGATAGAATTTGAAGATTATTTAGATGATATCCCCCTAGAAATACGTCGAGATATGTGGTTCCAACAAGATGGAGCTCCTCCCCATAACGCAAGAAATGCCAAAGATATTTTGGAAAGAAAGTTTGGTTTGAAATTGATTGCAAATGGTGGCCCCATAAACTGGCCAGCAAGATCGCCAGATCTGTCTATTTTAGATTTTTTTATTTGGGGATTTTTAAAGCAAAAAGTTTATGTTACTCGTCCAGAAAATCTAGACGATCTGAAAAATCGTATTCGTATGGCATGTTGCCAAATAACACCACGGATGTTGCAAAAAGCACGACGAAATTTAATGAAGAGATGTGAAGAATGTATTGCAAACAACGGACGTCACTTTGAACAGACACTTTAAATAGTTATTCATGTCAACTGATAAATTTCATTTATTGGCAATTGTCGTGTTATTTCTATAATAATGGGGTACTTATGTGGTATCATTATAAGGCTAATATTAATGCCTATTTGAAATAAACAAAATATACAGGGTGTTCCATTAAAGAAAATGAAACTAATAGCTTTCACGTGTTTATTTGATTTTCAACTGTTTTTCTGACATTACGATTGAATAGATCATAAAAAATACTAAAACTTTTGTCTTTAACTTTTTTTTCTATCTGTACTAATAACGGACATATGTGCTGTGTCACAATAAATCAAACAGACTGTATGTAAATTACAATTTTTCAGACTACAGGTAGTATCGTCTGCATATAGTGTGAAATTTATTGTATTATCACAAAACACTATATCGTTTATAAAAAAACTAAGAACAGTAATGGCCCGAGTACAGATCCCTGTGGAACACCACTTGTTATAAATTGAGGATGTGAATAGGATCTGTTAAAATTAGTTATTTGTACCCTTTCGGTTAGATATGACTCTAATAATTTAATAGATTTTGGCTGAACGCCGTAATGAGATAATTTGCATAGCAATATATTGTGTGACACACAGTCAAATGCCCTTGAAAGGTTAAAGAAAACACTGGATGCGTAATGGTTATTCTCAAATGAATTGACGATAAAATCTGTTAAGCTGTTAATAGTATCGCTAGTGGATGTAACTTGTCGGAATTCAAATTGGCAGTTATTAAAGAGATGGTTCGATTCAATAAAATCTTGAAGTTGGGTTTTAAGAATTAATTCAAATATTTTACCAACAAAGGGAATAACAGAAATGGGTCTGTAGTTTCCAGGATTATTAGCATCACCCTTTTTAAATATCGGTATAACTTTTGATATTTTTAGTGGGGATGGGAAAGTACTCTCTTTAATATTTTCATTTATCAAATTGGTTAGAGGAACCAATATGATGTTTAACACGGAGAAAATCATTTTTTTGTTTATATCATATATATCTCTGCTGTTTTTATTTTTAAATTTGGTAATAATATCGCGGACATGATTATAGCTAATTTCAGTAAATTGAAAAGTTATGTTGTTATTTTTCCTTTGCAGATAATCAAGATATTTATTTAGAGTGCCATTATTTTTAAAATGATTTATTAAAACGGTGGGAATTGAAACGAAATAATTATTAAAAACATTTGAAGATAACGCTGTAGAAGGTACTGAAGGTTTTTTTCTATTTTTATTTATGACGTCCCACATTGATTTGGGACGGTTATTTGCATTTGAGATATATGCATCATTGTTGGAATGTTTTTTCTAGTTTATAGTTGAATTATACATTTTTTTAAATTCCTTTTTAAGTTGTCTATTACTCTTAGTTGAATATTTTTTTACACCAGTTATAAAGAAATCCAAGCTGACATCTCATGCTTTTTTATTCTCCATCAAACCAGTTTGGAGTAAATGTACTATTATTTTTAAATAATTTAGGCTTCATTGGAAATGCAAGATGCATGGAATTTGTAAGAGTATAAATTAATTGCTGGCACTTGATATTTAAGTCTGTTTTTTCAGACAAAAAGTCCCAAGACTGGTCGGAAATGATATTATGAAATTGAAATAGCCCAAGTGCAGTTATGGACCTGTACTGAGATACGTTTATAGTGTTTGTCAAGTTTGTGTATTTCATTTCTATTGCAATACCACTATGGTCAGAAAGGCAAGGGTCAAATACTGCACAATTAATATCGTTTGAATCCATATTGGTTAATACATTATCTATACATCTTAATCCGCGAGTATTTTCTGAAATCAGGGCTTTAAAACCGCTACTTATATAAACATCTACAACATTTAAATGGGTTATATTTTTATTGTCAAAGTTAATATTGAAGTCACCTGTTATAATTATTTTAGAGTTATTGTTAGCAAATACTTTGTGTATAGTATTTAGGTTAGATGTTGGTGCTCTGTAAACTGTAATAACAATGATATTTGAATCAAGTTCTTGAATTGCTGATAATTCATAATCATGTTCGAGAGACATGCTTACTATATCTTCTTTATTTATGCAACGAATAGAGTTATGAGCATAAATAATTGTACCTCCATGTATCATATTTACTCTACAAAAAAATGAAACACATTTATAATTTTCAATTTGAACAAAATAAATGTTGTCATGGTTTAACCAATGTTCAGTAAAACATAGAAGATGATATGTGTGATCATTTTCTGTTGCTAAGAAAGTTTCAATTTCTCCAGTTTTATTACTGAGTGATTGGATATTTATGTAAAATATACTAATGGCATTTGTAGTTCCAACATATTCTGTATTTAGTTTCTTATTCATTTTTTTGTTAGTATAATGGTTATTATTTAACTTGGAGTTTTCTATTTATTTATTATTTTCTTATTTAAAAAAAAATGGTGATGTGTCCATCATAGTACTTTCCCCCGTAAATTGCGTATTAAATCACTTTTAAAATATTTGTAGCATTATTATTTTCAAAATGTCTTCAACTTTTTGATAACTACAACTTTTATTTGAAACATTTTTCAATTGTATTAACACATACTGACACAAACCAATGACTTGATCAAAAACACTATTTATTGAATATCTCAAAAACTAAGAGTGCTATGACAAAAAGTGAAGATACAAAAAATCTTTAATATTTTATTACCTACAACTTTTATTTGAAACATTTTCCAATTGTATCAACACACACACACTGACACAAATCAATGACTAGATAAAAAACACTATTTATTAAATATCTCAAAAACTAAGAGTGCTATGACAAAAAGTGAATCCACAAAAAATCTTTAGTTTTTTATTTCCTACAACTTTTATTTGAAACATTTTTCAATTGTATCGACACATACACTGTCACACATCAATAACTAGATAAAACAAACAACTTTTAAAATATCTCAAAAACTAAGAGTGCTATGACAAAAAGTAAATAAACAATATATCTTCATTTTGTTATTATCTACAACTTTTATTTGAAAGAATTTTTTGTTTGATGAACATTTATTGAAAAAATCTGAAAAAACTGAAAAACGCTAAGAGTAAAGTACCACTTCCGGTTTTCCGATTTTCACTAAAAGCTTTTCAGTTCTTCCGATTGTAACAAAAAGCTTAAGTTTCAAGTTTCATCTCGATATCTTTAGCGGTTTTTGCGGTACAGCGCACACAGACACACACACACAAACACACAGACACACAGACAGACATTTTTCAAAAATGGTCTTATTCGATTCAGGATATTTCCGCTAAAATTTTTGATTCGAAAATTTTCACGAAAACAATACTTTCCCTTTGTATTACATACGGCGGAAAGTAATAAGTGCAGAATTTTAGCAAAAATCAACTTTTAGAGTTATCTCTATGATTGCTCGGCCGTTAATGGGTTAAGTGGGTTGCAGTTGTTGTTCTTTACTAATTTGGGAACGTCGAATCCGAATCCGAGGCCCGTGTAGGCTCAAAGTCACCAGATTTTGAGATATCTTACCTCAAATTGGTCAAAATGGGCCATTTGGGGCATTTTTTGGGCCTATTGTAACTAAACTTCCCGTGACTTCTGGCCGACGAGTAATGGCACGTTTTAAGGACACAAATCTATACTTTTAGAATCAAAAAAGAGAATACAATTAACCCGCTTAGTCGGCCAGAAGTCACGAGAAGTTTCGTTACTGGAGGACCAAAAATGCCACAAATGGCCCATTTTGACCACTTTGAGATAAGATATTTCAAAATCTGGCGACTTTAGATCCAAACGAGTACCAGATTCGGATGCAGCGTACCCAAATTAGTAACGAACAACAATGAAAACAAACGTAACCATATTGTTGTAAATCGGTGTAATGGATTGTGTTTGACCGGTAACAAATCCTTGCTGTTCTTATTACTTAGTATATCATAAGAAACGTAGATTTTTCATAGATTGTTGTGGTTTTAAATTAATATACAGTTTACACTAAGAAAGACTGTTATTCCTTACTTCACTT
Organism: Philonthus cognatus; assembly: GCA_932526585.2. Lineage (NCBI taxonomy): Eukaryota > Metazoa > Arthropoda > Insecta > Coleoptera > Staphylinidae > Philonthus > Philonthus cognatus. The sequence goes on along the minus strand of OW052245.1, from coordinate 79,880,490 downwards.
TTTATTAAATAATAATTTTATATAATAATAAAAAGTGAAGTAAGGAATAACAGTCTTTATCTTTAATTAATTTCTCAGTTAACCCGTGGTGAAAATTTTTTAAAACTAATGCTGGAGGATTTAAATTGAAAGTTTTAAATCAAAGCAAACATAATTATGAAGAGCATAGTACCAACAATTTTCATTACAAACTGTATATGACTGTATGTTTTTGAGTTGACGTAAATTGATTAATACACTAAAAAATACTGTTATTACTGGATGATTTAAATTAAATTTAAATTAAAACACTTGGTTTGTTTCACTTATTTATATTTTCTCCGACTAGTTTCGACCATTGGTCATCTTCAAGGAGGAATGTATTATTATTAATATAAATAAGTGAAACAAACCAAGTGTTTTAATTTAAATTTAATTTAAATCATCCAGTAATAACAGTATTTTTTAGTGTATTAATCAATTTACGTCAACTCAAAAACATACATTCATATACAGTTTGTAATGAAAATTGTTGGTACTATGCTCTTCATAATTATGTTTGCTTTGATTTAAAACTTTCAATTTAGCGATTTCTAAGGAAATATAATACTTCTGTGTTGTTTGTTATATTTCTATACTTGTTTAGAACTATGCATTTCTTACCTGTAGCATAGGAAGAAAATTGCACAGCAGTTCCCCAAGGATCCAGTTTTGCACCAAAAGCACGACCAGCGAAAGCGGCAGCACCAGCACGCACTTGAAAATATCACTCAGTACATTATTAATAACAAACGCGTACGTCGGATCCTTGTACAGCCTATGCCTAACGATATGCACCAAAACCGCCAAATTCGACAGCACCCCAACGGCAATCAGCAGCGAGTACATGAAAATGACAAACGGGAAAATATTCCTGACCGCGTATCTCATATGCGCCTTCTTCAAGTCAATCTGATGATTGTGCGCCCCCACCAAATATTCGGAAATTTTCGTAAATACGTGCGGGGGGATGTCACTTTTGGGAAGGGACGGAGAGTCCCGCGTTGAGTTTCCCATTGTTGTTACTGTTAATTCTTTACATTTTATCACCATGAATTTGAGGGGTTGTTTTTGTTGTTTTGGAGTGGACACTTGTTGCGTGTGCTCGGAGAACGAGCGACCGGCGCGGGTGGGATGCGGAGGTGGAATCGGCGCTCTTCGCCGCCGGATGGTGGTTTTGATGCGTGCTGGGGGGTGGAAGTGGTGGTGGCGATGATGGAGGATGCGCGTTCTCGGAGGGTGTCGCGCGAAACACGCGCCAAGCTTTTCTCCCTAATGAGGAAATCGATTCGACTTTTCTGAAGTTCACCAACATAAATACGTTATAGAAATATTGTCCAATTATTATTAGAATTTCTCGAATTTGAGTTTAAAACATGAATACATAATTAATGATCATTATTTGTCTGAACCAAATGTTCAGGCTTTCTAAAATTTGACTTCATTATTGTAAAACTATTCACAAGTAAAGTAATTTTCGCTACATCTTGGTAAATATTGATCACCATCATATCTAAGCGTTATATATCTGTGGTTTTGAGGAAGAACCAGTTAAGTCACTTTTTGGTCAAATTGAGTTAAGTGCGGACTTTGATACAAATTCATTTATATTTTCATATTCTTACCTCCAAACAATGTTATCTGACATAGATTTTGCGTAAGTTGAACATAATCTAACCAGTGAAGTGTCATTTTTGAGGAAAAACCAGTTATGTGACATCTTTTGGGGAAAAAAGCGTTATGTTTCATTTAGATGCCCGTTAAATGATTAGCAAACATTTTTACAAGTTATCAATGATTTTAATTCTTTTTTATGAAATATAAATATTATGAGACAGATATTTGCAGCTATTTTAAGGTACTTAAGAAATTGACTTTTAAAACTTCAAACGCAAATAACTCGAAATAATGCAAAAGTGACTTAACTGGTTTTTCCTCAAAGCTACAGATATTTTTATTTCACTGTAAATCAGTGTTTTATGCGCGTGGCGCATGAAGTAAAATTTCGAGTTTAGAAAAGCCCCGTGAAAATTTGTCTCGGGTCGCTGCGCGACCCTCGACAAATTTTCTACGCGGGGCTTTTCTAAACTCGAAATTTTACTTCATGCTTAGTCTGGGAGTGGACAACACTCGTTCTTAAGAGTTTCAAATTGAAGAATCCCTCTAGATTACTAAGTTTATTACAATTTTACAAAGGCTACAGCTCGAAGGACCAATCATGGTCTTCGGAAACCGAAGGACTACAGGGAATCGAAGCTTTTTTTACAAGAAAACAACAAGTATCTGAAGGTTTACAGCACGGATAGGAAAGAAAACATCCAATTTTGAAAAAATATCGAAGTTGGGTTGGTTTTCAGTGCATTTTTAACTTCACTATGAATCAGTGTTTTATACGCGTGGCGCATGAAGTAAAATTTCGAGTTTAGAAAAGCCCCGTGAAAATTTGTCTCGGGTCGCTGCGCGACCCTCGACAAATTTTCTACGCGGGGCTTTTCTAAACTCGAAATTTTACTTCATGCTTAGTCTGGGAGTGGACAACACTCGTTCTTAAGAGTGAATCCCTCTAGATTACTAAGTTTATTATCATTTTACAAAGACTACAGCTCGAAGGACCAATCATGGTCTTCGGAAACCGAAGGACTACAGGGAATCGAAGCGTTTTTTACAAGAAAACAACGAGTATCTGAAGGTTTACAGCACGGATAGGAAAGAAAACATCCAATTTTGAAAAAATATCGAAGTTGGGTTGGTTTTCAGTGCATTTTTAACTTCACTATAAATCAGAGTTTTATACGCGTGGCGCATGAAGTAAAATTTCGAGTTTAGAAAAGCCCCGTGAAAATTTGTCTCGGGTCGCTGCGCGACCCTCGACAAATTTTCTACGCGGGGCTTTTCTAAACTCGAAATTTTACTTCATGCTTAGTCTGGGAGTGGACAACACTTGTTCTTTGGAGTTTCAAATCGAAGGATCCCTCTAGATTACTAAGTTTATTATCATTTTACAAAGGCTACAGCTCGAAGGACCAATCATGGTCTTCGGAAACCGAAGGACTACAGGGAATCGAAGCTTTTTTACAAGAAAACAACGAATATCTGAAGGTTTACGGCACGGATAGGAAAGAAAACATCCAATTTTGAAAGAATATCGAAGTAGGGTTGGTTTGCAGTGCATTTTTAACTTCACTATAAATCAGTGTTTTATACCCGTGGCGCATGAAGTAAAATTTCGAGTTTAGAAAAGCCCCGTGAAAATTTGTCGAAGGTCGCTGCGCGACCCTCGACAAATTTTCTACGCGGGGCTTTTCTAAACTCGAAATTTTTCTTCATGCTTTGTCTGGGAGTGGAAGTCACTCGTTACTTTTTTTTTTTTTTTTTTTTTTTTTTTTTTTTTTTTCCAAAGTGAGTGGGTCGCTATACGGCCCTCCACTGCGACCGCGAGGGTCTATTGTGGCTCACAATTTAAGGCCAGTCGCGTGTCCTTATAGTTCACCCTCCAGGCCCAACCTCTTGATGAAGTCTACGAGCTTGTCGGGTGGAATCTTGTCAAGGTCCTTCAGTGTTAGTATGGATTGTCCGAGCACTGTGAGCCTGAGCTGATTTCCAGCGGGGCAGGCACAAATAACGTGCTCTGCTGTTTCATCATCTTCTAGGCACAGGCGACACTCCGTGTTATCACTCAGTCCCATTTTGTGCAGATGGTGCCGTAGGCGGCAGTGTCCAGTGAAGAGAGCAGTCAGGGTGTGTATACCCGACCTGCTCTGCTTCAGCCATGACTCTGTTCTGGAGGTGGATGCTTCACTTATCACTGCTCTGGAATGTCTCATCCCAGGGCACTGTTGCCAGTAGTTTAGCATCTGATCATTCAGCCATCTCCTGTTAGTGTTCTTGGCTACTACTCTAGGTATTCCAAGAGCAGGTTCTGGTCCGATGAATGCGGTATCCGCTCCCTTCCTGGCCAGGGAATCGGCTAGTTCGTTTCCCTGTATGCCAGAGTGCCCGGGCACCCACATCAGACTGACCCTGTTGTTCTCTGCCAGTTGGCAAAGTATCTGCTTGCAGTTCCACACCAGCAGGGATGAGGTTCGGGTTGTTTCCAAAGCCTTCAAAGCCGCCTGGCTGTCGGAACAGATATTAATTGATCTGCGCACCCAACCCCTTTGTAGGAGCTCCCGAGCGCACATCTCAATGGCAAATATTTCTGCCTGTTGTATCGTGGCATGTTTACCGAGGCTGTAGGAAAGTTCAGTCCTTGGTTTACATCCGACTACTGCGGCTCCTGTACCAGATGGCAGTTTTGAGCCGTCGGTATACCAGTAGGAATCAACCTGTCCTGGGGCGGTTTTGTATCGCTCCCAGTCGTCTCTATCCGGAAATAGGACTTTGTACGGTTGATGCTCACTGTACTCTGTGACTGTAAAGTCTGTCTTCATATTCAGACTGTCTTCTGACTCGATGGCCTTAGACAGTCCGTTCGGTATGAAGACTATTCTTTGCGGGTCTATTAGAGCCGCATGATGGAATCGATATGTTGCCAATCTGGCCTCCCCCTGTATTAAGATATGTAGAGGGGTCAGGTTCAGTAGCATTTCCATAGCTGCTGACGGTGTAGTTCGGATAGCTCCCGTTACCGCCACCATTGCCATTCTCTGCAGTGCAGTGAGCCTATTTATGGCCGTTTTGCGAGTTGTAATCGGCCACCAGGCAACACAGCCGTAGGTGATAATCGGTTTAATAACCGCACCATACAGCCAGTACATTTGTTTGGGGTTAAGACCCCAAGACCTGCCACATATACGACGGCATGTCCAAAGCGAGTGTCTCGCTTTGTGTATGGTCTTGTCTAAATGGGAGTTCCAGGTTAGAGATCTATCTAGGGTGACACCCAGATATTTCGCTTCCTCCACAAATGGAATTGTTTCACCGTGTAGGGTGAGAGGTTTTATTTTCAATTTCCTCCTTCTGGTGAACGGGAGAATTAGTGTTTTACTTGGGTTTACGCTAAGTCGTTCCCCTTCACACCAGCTCCTCGTCGCATCCAGTGCTTCTTGCAGGGCACACCAGACTGTGTTTTCGTCTGTTCCCCTTGCAAGGATGACTATGTCATCCGCATACGCCTGTACTTCCACGTCAAACGTATCTAAAATCGCGAGTAGGTCATCCACCAGTAGGGACCAAAGCAGGGGAGACAAAACCCCGCCCTGCGGGCATCCCCTGGAGGTTCTTAGCCTGACAACGTCACCACAGAGTGACGTCGTAACTGTCCTCGCGTCTAGCATTGCTCGTATCCAGCCTGTTACGGCCGTCGGAGCCCCTCTATCTTTTACAGACTTACAGAGGGATTCCGTTAATGCTGCATTGAACGCACCTTCAATGTCAAGGAAAGCCGTTAACGCAATTCCCTTTGAGTCGAGGGTCTGCGAGACTTTCCCGACTAGATTGTTCAACGCCAGGTCCGTGGACTTCCCCTTTTGATAGGCATACTGATGTACATTGAGAGGGTTGGTACCCAGTACTTCCCTCCTGATGTATCCATCCAGCACCTTCTCCAGGGTCTTTAGAATGAAAGACATCAGGCTAATAGGCCGGAAGGATTTAGGCAGCGGATCCTTACGGCCCGCTTTTGGTAAATATACCACCTTTACCTCCGACCAGCTAGTCGGTATATAATTCCAAGCTAGGCTAGCTCTGAAGAGTTTTATGAGATGGCGGATGACACTCTCCAAGCCCTGTTGAATCAGAGCTGGAAAGATCCCGTCCAAACCTGGTGCTTTGTAAGGTTGGAAGGATTTTACAGCCAAGCTTACAGTTCCATAGGTAACGATTTTATTTGCCACCGCCCAGTCCTGCTTTCTGGGTCGTTTGATTCGATCCCATGAGCGCACCGCGGCAGATGTAGTGTCACCTAGAAACAAGCAATCTGGGAAGTGATTTTGGGCCAGAATCTCTAACGTTTCTTTACCAGAGCCTGTGTACGAGCCATCCGGTCGTTTTATCGATCCGAGTGCCTGCCCCGGTTCCCTGGCTAGGACCTTGTGGATTCTTGCACTGCAGGGGGTATCATTGATATCCCCGCAGAATTTCCTCCAGGACTCCCTTTTTGCCCTGCGGATTTGTTTATTATATTCGGTTAGAGAAGTTTTATAAAGTTCCCAGTTGCCTGCTTCCCTAGCCCGGTTGAATAGTGTTCGGACTTCTTTCCGCATTTTCTCAAGTGAGTGATTCCACCAAGAGGCATTTTTGCTGTCTCTTTTACATTTTAGTGGGCAGTTTTCATGATACGCTGAGACGATAGACTGGCAGATATGCTCCGCCGCCGTCTCAATGTCTTCATGGCGTTTAATTGTAGGGGTCGTTTGTCCCAGCAGATCACTAAGAGTACGCTTATATCCGTCCCAATTAGTGCCTCTGACATTTCGATATTCCACTACAGGTCTAAGACTGCCTTCAATATTAAATTGAATATTCCGATGGTCCGAACACGATGGTTCGGTAGATACCTTCCAATCGGAAATTTTTGTGCTCATAAGTTTGGAGCAGAACGTAATGTCTAAGACCTCTGCACGATTTTTCGTTACAAAGGTTGGTTCGTTGCCAGTGTTATTCACCTCTAGCCCTTCACCTATGATAAAATTTAGTAAAGACTCACCTCTCTGGTTGATGTCCGTGCTGCCCCACACAGTGTGATGGGCATTGGCATCACAGGCAACAACCAGGTGGATATTGTTCCTCCTGCTGTGGGCCACAAGTTGTCTCACCGCCGTAGGAGGTGGTAATTCTGCGCTGTCTCCCGGGAAGTATGCCGAGCAGGCTATTATGTCTAGCCTGCCGTTCCCCACCGGGAGATTCAGCTGGACGGTTACGATGTCCCTGGTGCAGAATTCTGTTAACAGAAAGTATTGGATGTTATTCCGGACTATAATACACGCTCTGGGTTTTTCGCCAGAGCCATATGATATTACCTTTCCGGATAGGTTGCTGAGGCCGTTTATTCGGCCTGAGCTGGACACCCATGGTTCCTGAATGAAGGCGAGGTCGATCCGCTCTTCAATAAATTTCTTGCCAAGGAGGAAGGATGCCCCCTTGGCGTGTTGCAGGTTTGCCTGCACACACTTCACCGGGGGAGTCATTTTCCCTCCGGTGGTTTGCGTCCTTTGAAGGTCGATTTACCGCCCTTCTTAGGATGCATTTTTCCCTTCGCAGGGCCTTTTCCTTTGGCGGATTGGGCTGCCTCAGGAACCACTGATTTTGTGGTGGTATTTGAGCCACTGCCACAGGCCTGTTCAGCTGAGGGGGGCGTTATTAGTCGCTCTTCCTCACCCTTTTTCGGCTCTGTGGCAGTGGTTTTGTCTTGGCTCTTGTCCCCTCCTTTGGTTCTGAACAGTACTTGTCCAAAACCAAAGTATGGTTTGAGCTGCATCTCCCTGAGACAGGCCATAGACCCGTCGTCCAGGGAGAATGTCCATGTTTGGCCGGGTCCTGCCGTCTCCTGACGTAGAACCGACCAATCGCGGGTATTAAGTCCCGGGTTCATAATCCTCAGACGTTTGAGGACAACATCCTGCGTAAGCCGATGTCCAGCTTCGTCATCCGGGATGTATGCCACGCAGATGTGTGGTTTGGGTAGCTCCTTACCCTGTACACATCTGAGTTTCGCGTTCTCCCATGGCTGGAGGCGTGTTATCGCGCTCCTAAGCCAGGTGACGGTCGACTCATCAGCGCACGTCAGCAGAAGCCATCCAGGTCTAAGTGAACAGGCCTGGAATCTTACCGAGGGGCCATCATCCGGGATGCTGTCCACCTCGGTTAGTATGCCTCTGCGCAGGGTCGATAGTTGTTCAGCCGTCAGGGCAGAGCCAGGATAATCAGCGTGGATAATGCCCACCCTGACGCCCCCAGCCGCTGCCCTGTATGAAGGCTTCGGCGCCGGCGCAGAGATATTTGGTGTATCCTGCTTGCAGGGTTTCTTAATATTATTTTCCTGCTCAGGTATACTGGTGTCGGAGCGTTGCCGTTTTTTGGCTGGCTTGGCAGTAGAGGGGGATTTAGCCCCCTCTGCCTCCCTGCTCTTACGGACTTGCTCCAGCACCGTATTCAAGGCAGTTTCGTATGGTATTCCGCTCTTGATGAGTTTGGAGAGTCGCTTTCTTGCAGCCCCTCCAAACCTCTTGTGTGTCAGCGAGAGGTTGCGCATTTTGTCGGCAGCCTCTTCGCTGGGCCCTGCCTCGGACACGGCGTGAGGAGAAATGATCTCCCGCTCACACCCTGCCTCGGACTCGGAGTGAGGGGAATTGGTCTCCCGCTCACGCCTTGTCGAGGTCTGGGGCTTGTTAGGAGTGGGTTCGACCCCAGTCTCCGTTTTGTCCTCAAAGTGAGGATCGAGGGTACCCCCCTCGTTGGGTTTTTGTTTTGAGTCGTTGTCCATTTTAGTCCCACGAGTCAGGAAGAAATAAAAGGTCGATCCAGGCAGTGCTCCTATACCTGGACAAGCCTATTTAGCTCTTGGAGGTCGGCCGGTATCCAGAGTTCGCTTAATAGGAACCAGACTTTCCCATCTGGCCAGCTACCGGCACACTGCCAGTAGCCATGGTCTTCGCATAAGCAGTTCCACGCTAACCATGGGGATTTGATGTTGAGGTTGTCTCCTCTCGGCCCGGGCAATTAAGCCAAGACCCCCTATACCACTACAGCAGAATGCTGTAGAAGTACGGTATGACTGCTACTGTGGTGCCAAAGCCTCACAGCAGCAGGCGCCGTTGGGAACCCTGTGCTGACCCTTAGCCACGACACGACAGCTGGGTAGGGTTGTTGGGTGACAAGAAAGGGCATTATGAGGACTTCGGACAGAAGGCTCTTTAGTCGCCTTTTACGACAAGCGAGCACACTCTGGGTTTATTCTATTCCGAACCCAGACGGGGGACTCGTTACTTTAAAATTTGTCACAAAAGTAAAAATGTGTATCGTAACTATCACAAAGAAAAATAATAACATGAGGATCTCATTATAGTTCAATTCAAACTCGTGTCAAGTTGGCACTATTGGCGCCGACTTACATTAACTGTCATTGTAGTTCAAATGTCGGCTACCGCCGACTTATATCAACTGTAATTATAGTCTAAATGTCCAAATGTGGGCGTATACAACACTGATTTGATTTGTGATTTGTAAAGTTACCATACAAATTTAAAAGTAGTTTTAAGGTTGCTTATGTATATACAAATAGAATTTAACATGTTTGCTATTTACTCGCCAATTCAACTTACAGGGAAGTTAATGGTATTGTAACATCTTTCCATAGATTCGTGGTGGTGTTAATAAAAAGCTCGGTGGTTACTTTACTAGACTGTTTATTTATTTTTACTACAATGCACAAAATTCGTAGACGATTCCTTTCATCCGTGTTTCCGTTTTATGACTTCTCTTAACTGCCTCCTTTATATCTTGAACAAGTTTCTCATCTTTCACGCGGTGAAACATATTTAACTATGATTTAATAAAGAAAACACTTGGTTAAATTTCACTAATATTTTGGTTTTTTATTCCAACTAGTTTCGACTTTGAGTCATTCTCAAGGAGTACAGGAAATTACATTTTTACAAACATTATATACAAGAGAGGTTAATTTAAATTTTAAGGTTAAGCAATAAGGGCTGTCATGATGCCTCCTTTATGTATTATTGTTTTTCCCAAACCTTGATTTCTATGCTCCCTATAAATTCGTTACACTGGTCCCCTCTTTGAGGTCATTTCGTCTCAAAATAATGACAGTGCAGTTCCAGTGTATGGGGTAAGACGATTGAAATTGATCACTCTGTTTTTATTTTGACAGCTTCTGGATCCTAAATAGTATACCATTGATTCTGTCTACTGCGGTGTACGGCCCTTGCCATGAGGTCTGTAGTTTCGGGGATTAACCTCGTCGCCTCTACGAGTTGTATAACCAAACCAAAATCCCCAGGTTGATATCCATTTTTATCGGCTTTAATATCGTAAGCCTGAAAGAGGTTAGCTCCCTGAATGCTTTATCATACTTGTTCATGGATTTTGTTCATCCTTCAGCGCAATTCGCTTACATAATCGTTTCCTGCCTCGTTCGTTCTAGGTGTATATCCAAATCGCATGGTAATCGTAGTTCCCGTTCCATAGCTATATTTGCAGGTGTTTGTCCTGTGGTCTCGTAAACTGAGGATCTATACGCTAGGAGGAATAAATGAAGGTACTTGTCCCAGTCTCGCTGTTGATCAGATACTACTTTTAATATCTATTAATTCGTTCCACCATTTCGTGAGACTGCGGATGTAGGGCGGTCGTTCTCGTTTTATGGAAGCCCAAGATGTTGCAGAGCCTCCAGAATAAAGTAGACTCGAAATTTCTGCCTTGGCCAGAATGAAGTTCTAACGGTACACATAATTGACAAGTGAATTCTTTTACAAGTACATCTGCAATTGTCAAGGCTTCTTGATTGAGCAAAGCATAGGTGCCGACCCATTTGCTAAAACAATCCTTTACTATAGCAGCGTTAGCGATTACTACAATAATGTATTTGTATAAAGCGTCAGTCTAAGGAAATGATCCCGCACAAACCATACATTGTTTGCACCATTCCTTGGCATCTTATTTGGATTTTGACCAGTAGAATCGCTCCCTTAACTTCTCGAAAGTTATTGTCACTCTAAGGTGTCCGCTGCTTATTCCATTATGGATTTCCTTTAAAACATCTGATACCCTATTCCTCGGTATCACAACCTACCTTCGTTCCAATTGACCATGAGAATCTTCTAAAACGCGTTTCAATAACCCATCAGCGGTTACCAACAATTTCCATTGAGCCCAGTAATATTTCACATATGGTGAGTACCTTGCTACCTGTTCCCAAGTTGGCTTGTAGTATTTCTTCATTCAATCGATTATTTTTTTATCTCGGGGCCAAGAAAGAGTTCTTAGCCTCTTTAGAGTTAAAACTTTCAAATATATATTGTAAACTCGCTACAATTGTTTCGCCACACTGTGGCTTCTTAAGGCGAAGAAATGATAAATTACATTTGTCAGTACAGGTATATATACAATGTTTATGGGGGGGTGGGTTTTTCAGCGAAATTTAAATTTAGGAGTGGTGAGTTTGTTAAGTCTAATTGGTCGTTCAAAAGTTGTCCTGTGTATTTTCTTTTATTAATTTCCATGCTCTCCAAGATGTTAAGTTTCCGGCCTTTTTCTTCTCTGTGAAGCACTTTGAAGTTTTCGTCGAAGTGGTGGTTTTCTTCGATGAGGTGGTTGGAGTATGTGGAGTTGGTTTTCCTTTGTTCATAAGAGGTTTTGTGCTCTTTGATTCTTTCTTTGAACGACCTTCCGGTTTGTCCTACATATGTCTTAGGACAGTCTTTGCAATTTAGCAAATAGACTCCACTTTGTTGAGTTATACAGGTTTTATCTTTGTTATTTTTAATTATTTTCCCTATTGTATTATTTGTTTTGAATGCTACCTTAATATTTATTTTTTCCAACATTTTCGCGACTTTATTGCTTATTTCTCCTGTGTATGTTAGTGATGAATAGTTTTTTATAGATTTGTCAAAGACAAATCTATAAAAAACTATTCATCACTAACATACAAAGACAAATCTATAAAAAACTATTCATCACTAACATACACAGGAGAAATAAGCAATAAAGTCGCGAAAATGTTGGAAAAAATAAATATTAAGGTAGCATTCAAAACAAATAATACAATAGGGAAAATAATTAAAAATAACAAAGATAAAACCTGTATAACTCAACAAAGTGGAGTCTATTTGCTGAATTGCAAAGACTGTCCTAAGACATATGTAGGACAAACCGGAAGGTCGTTCAAAGAAAGAATCAAAGAGCACAAAACCTCTTATGAACAAAGGAAAACCAACTCCACATACTCCAAAAACCTCATCGAAGAAAACCACCACTTCGACGAAAACTTCAAAGTGCTTCACAGAGAAGAAAAAGGCCGGAAACTTAACATCTTGGAGAGCATGGAAATTAATAAAAGAAAATACACAGGACAACTTTTGAACGACCAATTAGACTTAACAAACTCACCACTCCTAAATTTAAATTTCGCTGAAAAACCCACCCCCCATAAACATTGTATATATACCTGTACTGACAAATGTAATTTATCATTTCTTCGCCTGAAGAAGCCACAGTGTGGCGAAACAATTGTAGCGAGTTTACAATATATATTTGAAAGTTTTAAATTATTTTATTTTATTTATATAAAAGTGAAGATGAACTTTCAACATTTGTCAGCCTTATCAATTAACTCTTTAGAGTTGGTGAGACTGCAATCTACTGTCCACTATCGTTGTGCGGCAGACAGAGGTTTCTTTAGACTCAAAACGGTTGCAATATTTGCAGTCTTCTGGACAAGGTCTGAATGACAATGCATCAGCATTTTTGTGAGTGGACCCTGAATGGTGTTGCATGTTTAAATCGAATTTCTGCAGTCTCTCAATCCATCTTGTGACCTGACCCTCACAATTCTTGAATTGTAGAAGAGATTTCTACGCAGCATTATCTGTTCTTGGCAAATATTTGTTACCGTCCCAGTTACCCCCTGGGCAGCACTCCCTTATATCAACTAATATAAATCACAATTTAAAAACAAACGCTATGATTCAATAACCATGTGGCATGCAAGTCCCCGAACCGAACGATTTACCCCACTGTCAGCCGATAAAGTGGCTGGATCCCAACGATATAAAAGAGTGCCACCGAATTGTAATTAAAATCCTTCGGTCCGTCTGGAACTTACCTTGGTGAAATTCGGAAACCAAGTTGGAGAGAAAATAATTAATGGTTAATGAAATACTTAACAATTTATTGTAAATAAGGAACAAATTCTGTTGGCAACAAACCCCAACCTTTTAATTTACCGTCTTAGAATTATTTCACATCTTCCATTATAAAATGAATTGTATAATAAACTATTCAAATACGGTTTAAGATAGCTATGTAACCCGACTGATAACAATTCCAGAGCTAAAGCATACAATATTCAACGTAAACAAAATATTGCTTATCGCTACCAGAAATATTGTCAAGTTAATTGTGTTGCCTATATCCAACAACCTAATTGTCACTCACATTTAATTAAAACAAACTATTTATGACCCGTCATTTAAATATCACATGTCAAGTTCATCCCTCAGAAATAAAATATGTATCACTTACCAAAGATGATTAATAATTACTGTCAAACGATAAATCGCTGGTAGCGCTACCTCGACGATTCCACGCAGCTGTTGTAAAATACCTACGACATATACATGACGAGTAAACTAATAGGTGAACTTCAAATGCTGGTCTCTAACTCTGTTGATAATAAAAATCCATAATTTAATTTAGACTTGAATTAAATGTTTTAAATATCTATGATGTGAAATAATAGAAAAGAATAGAGAAAAGATTAACCTAGTTAAATTGACTCAAAATAGAAATTCAAATATAAAGATACACATAACCGAGCGAACGTTTTCTTGACTTCAGTCATCCTTTATGAATTTTAATTCCACCGACTACCACTCTACGACATCAATCTCAACTGCATCGACTCCTCTTCATCACACAACTAGGACTCGCAGAAATCCAATGGAATTTGAGACTCGACCGCTTACTCTTCGTCCAGAAATTTGTGAACACGCAACATAACCACTGAAGAACAAGTGAACGTCAATTAATTAATCCTTCACTAAATCCAAGAACGCAAACCCCACACAGGAATTCCAATATGTAAAACTCAGCACATTTCCATTTAGAGAAGAATTTCCAATATTAAATTCTTTCTTGGAAATAAAAACAAAACTCCAGCCCCTGAAAAGAAGTCAGGCAGAATAAAATAGCTGTGTAAAATAAAATCAAGGAAATAGAGATTTGCACGGCTAATTTGAATTGAAAAGGATTAAAGACTTAAGGCCTACCTCGGCTGAAAATAGAATCATGGATGATTGCACGTGGTTTAACATCCGCCGACGGCAATAAACTTCTCAGCAAGTTCTAACTTCCAAAGCACCAACAACTAATTAACTTAACACTAACGAAGTTAATACACGCGTGTAACTACAAAACTAGCTAATAACAACAGCTAAAACTCAACACAGAGTTCTTTAGTAACACAACCGTGCTTCACCACACACCAACCTGTTGAACCTCCCTTACCGGATATTCCAGCCATCTTAAAGAACAATCTCTCTCCCAACCCAATAACCGCGAAAAATTCAAAATCCCTAGTGCATTTCCGGTTCATTCCAAAACAAACTATATACCGACTCGAATGTGTTATACATTAAAACAGATAAGATCCACCGTCGAGAGTTAATTAAATAGATAATTATCAAACGAAATAAACAAACAGAAATTCGTTTCCAGAAATCCTAGAAAATAGTAACGAACATATGCAACGCAATTATGTGCTAGGCAATTAATTCCTATAAGTTACATCTCTAGAAATACATTTAATTACTCAAGGTTAACTACGGAAAAATATTACCATTACGGTGGCAAATTTAAATATGTAAGGAGAAAAATTGCGTATGGCAATTTTGAACCGTAACATATTTTCTACCATAAAGTTCTACTGACACAATAGTTCCGTTTTGGTTTTAACAAGGTTTTACTGAAAAAACCAAGGACTCTTTCATGCCCCTACTGCACCTGTGACAACACAGCTCCTATCCCTACGTTACTCGCATCCGTATCTAATATGAAATCTCCACTTAGCAGGAGAGAGCCCAGGATCGGTGCACTGGTCAGAGAATCTATCAGCTGCTTGAATGTTTTTTGACAGTTTTCATTCCATTGGAATCAACGTCCTTCTTTAGTCAGTTGTGTTAGAGGTTTAACAGCATTTGAAAATCCTACAACATACTTTTTATTTATTTATTTATTTATTTATTCTTACGGGTGGCCAATTACATAGAAAAAATAACATATATAATAAAAAATACAATAATACAACAATACAAGAACATTACCGACGGTAATATGTACAAAGTCCGAGAAAACTTCGCAGTTCATGTACGTTTCTTGGTACAGGCCACTTTTTCACTGTCTTAACCTTTCCGTCATCCACTGCTACACTGGAAACAATGTGACCTAAGTACCCTCCTCTGGAACAAGTGACACTTCGAGTTAAGCTTGAGTCCACAAAATTCGTCCGTGTTTTCGTTTTTTGACCTCCTTTAACTGCCCCCTTTTATTTATTATTATTTTTCCAAAACTCCTTAATTTCCATGCTCCCTATAAATTCGTTACAGTATTAACACAAATATATTATTATTGCGCATTAAATGATACTAACAAATAAGGTTAAATGTGTATGTCTTATTGTACCATATGATGTGAAAGTTTTATCCTCTAGAATGCTACGAAATTATTTCTAAAAAATATAATTTCGGTAACAAATTATTGAAAACAATAATGATTCTCACTGCAATTGTCACTGTCAATATTTTATATACAAAATACATACATACATAACCTTATCGTCGCGCGTCAAATGTTGGGGCACGTTAGATCATGCGGATTTGTCAGTGGTACCAACTAACATTTAAATGCAAAGAAAAGTCATGGCATGCTAAAGGATAAAACTTTTTGCTCATATGGTATAGTATGTTCAATAAAAAAACCTCTAGGGTGCCATGATTTTATCTTTTTTAAAGTTTAAGTTGGCTACACGCTTTAAGAATTGACATATAAAACGTCAGACATAATAATTTTAATGTATAATTTCAGAGCTGCCCACCTACAATATTTTCCAAGGCACTCTAGAGGTTTTATTTTATTGAACATACGATATAATCCTAACGTTTTTTTCTTCTTCCTGTGGGGGCGGTCTTCCTTGCGGATCCGGATGCACTGCAGCCTAGGTGGCTTGTTGTACTACTCCATATTGTCTTAGGCGATTATTCCAAACTCGATCCCACTCTGCACTAGTTTGTGCAGGTCCTTCAAGGGTTGTGTGTGGAAATCATTTGGTACCATTTGACTGTTTCCAAATATGAGCTGTCTTTTGTTTTCCAGCGCATTGCAGCTATACACAATGTGCATTGTTGTTCCTAACTTGTAAGTACACAATATTTAATGATGCAATGACTTAATTTTCTATATTTTTAAACCTAATTTTAACTTAAATCAGCTACGTTCTATGACTGACAACATTATTAACCACTTCAAATCAAGTGATAAAGCGAGAATAGGGAATACTTGCTTTACCACTTGATTTAAAGTAGTCAATTCAAGAGCGAGACATGAATCCAAACAGCATTGATTTTAGAGCCAACCATTATTTTTTCGTGTAATAAAACAGTTTTATTCAAAACGCAAGTATTGTCGAAAGAAAACATAAAAACGATGCCCGCTCCCGTTTATGATTGAATCATTTCCATATCGGTAAATTGTCGAGAAGCCAATAAACGCCGTCGCGTGGAAAAATTGCTGTCCGTCATATTAACCAAGAAACAGGACAAGAAAAATAATATCCAGTTATTTCACCCCCATCCCCTCGAACCCGGTCCCATTTATTGGACACGTCTGGCGCGCTGGAATTTACAATTTACAAGGGATGGTCTTTGCCAACAACGATTCCTCCTCTTTATCATCTCTAAGAATACCTCTATATTTCCTGCACCCTCCTCCTCGAACTAACTTCCTTCTGGGAAGTCTGAATAATGCAATATTGTTTGGGGTATTTTCAATACAGTAATTTCAGGAAATTTAAAGGATATTAAAGTTAGAGTTAATATTGGCTGCGGCTTGGGTTTGAATTTCCGGAAGTTTCAAGAGAAATGTAAACAAATTGATAATTTTGGCGTGAAATGCAAAGCTTTTCCAAACTCGAAATTTAACTTTATGCTTAACCAAGGAGTGGAAACACTTTTTACAAACTCATTAAATGCCTTATTAAAAATATTGAAAAGGAAAACAAAAACTTACACTATTTTCAGTTTTTAAATAGGTTAAAAATTGGTAATTAATTGTTTTAAAATTATTAGGTGCTGCTTACGTTCATCACTTTCAGAGTGAAAATAATTTAAAAAGTTTTATGACATTTAAACAAAATGCTAAGAATATTTTTTTACTTTCCCCCGTATGTAATACAAAGGGAAAGTATTGTTTTCGTGAAAATTTTCGAATCAAAAATTTTTTTTTTGAAAAATGTCTGTCTGTCTGTCTGTCTGTCTGTCTGTCTGTCTGTCTGTCTGTCTGTCTGTCTGTCTGTCTGTCTATCTGTCTGTGTGTCTGTGTGCGCTGTACCGCAAAAACCGCTAAAGATATCGAGATGAAACTTGAAACTTAAGCTTTTTGTTACAATCGGAAGAACTGAAAAGCTTTTGGTGAAAATCGGAAAACTGGAAGTGGTACTTTACTCTTAGCATTTTTCAGTTTTTTCAGATTTTTTCAATAAATGTTCATCAAACAAAAAATTTTTTTAAATAAAAGTTGTAGATAATAACAAAATGAAGATGTATTGTTCATTTACTTTTTGTCATAGCACTCTTAGTTTTTGAGATATTTCAAAAGTTGTGTGTTTTATCTAGTTATTGGTGTGTGACAGTGTATGTGTCGATACAATTGAAAAATGTTTCAAATAAAAGTTGTAGGAAATGAAAAACTAAAGACTCACTTTTTGTCATAGCACTCTTAGTTCTTGAGATATTTAATAAATAGTGTTTTTTATCTAGTCATTGGTTTGTGTCAGTATGTGTTGATCCAATTGAAAAATGTTTCAAATAAAAGTTGTAGTTATCAAAAAGTTAAAGACATTTTGAAAATAATAATGCTACAAATATTTTAAAAGTGATATAATACGCAATTTACGGGGGAAAGTACTATGATGGACCATTTTTTTTTTCGTTTTGAAAATCTTAAAAAAACTTGTGACATCAAAATGAACAAACTATAACAACAACAACAATAACATATTTATTGGCAATTCAATATAGTAAACTAACAGTATGACAATAATTGTAATATCATTTGAAATGACAACAGGCTAACGACCAGTGGTCTTTCTGCCCATATTTATATAGTTTATTGATTCTGGTTTCAAGAAATGTTTTGTAAAATTATAATTAAGTGTTTAATTGTGTATATATTGGTGTGTTAATAAATAGGATTTTAATTAAGTTTCTAAGGGTATTTTCAATTTTGGTTGGACATTTGGATTTCGAACTTTACAAAATAATTCATATATAAAGTATAAAAACTAATAATATCTTTTCTAAGACAACTTTTTTGCTCCTCTATATTGGATTACCAGAAGCTAAGTGAAACTAATAGACTAACATTTAAACACTATTTTCCCCTTACGAAAACTATTTTTCAAGTTAAAAGCGATTACACAATTCGCGACGATTAACGTACTTTTGATTGATGACAGCCCAAAAACGTTCCCTGTTAAATTCCACATTATTCGCCGATTTCAGCAGGATGATTTATTCCCCATTTTTCGTGGACCCTCGCCATCATCTTAGGAGTGGCGACCCCTGCCAATGCCGCACGAATCAAAGAATGATTGATGTAAGGACGCAATAAACTTTTCATCGTTTATTCCGCGCAACATTCAGCATTCATTCGAAGCCAATCAATCAGGGCAATTAATTATCTCGGAGCTAAATCGCCCGTGCATGATTTAATAAAGCAATATTGTAAGTCGGCGACTTGATTTAGTGTTGAACGCATCCGGTTTTAATTACAATGTGCAATTTTAATCAGGAAATCAGGGCTGTTTCTAGAACGGGGCGCGCTGCTGGCTGTGTTGTTCGTAAAGTTATAATTGGGATTTATTGGAAGGGATGTGCAGTTCAGTTGCATTACGATTTAATCATAGATATTTCTAAATAACATACGATTTCATTATTTATAATATAAGAAATTTAACCTTACGTATTTATTTTAATATTTCTAAAAAAATAACATAAATTTGTTATGGTCAATCGTGGTAATTTGTCTATACTGATGCTAGATTAGAATCTGGTTCACAAAAATATAACTTCAATACAAAACATAACATATCTTTGATTTGCAGTTGTTTCAATAGATATTTATTGTCTTAAGTTGTCTTATTAATTAAGACATTGTTTTCATTTTCACGAATAACATTTTCGTAATTTTATATATTATCTTTGATTTGGTTGGCGTTCACTTTGTGGTATATTTATTATTTATTTATTTATTTATTTCAACGGAATGCCATTTACATGAAAAATACAATATACAAAAAACAAGTATGTACAAACACAGAATTTAAAACTAAACAAGAAAAGTTATAAATCTTTTAAAAGACGCTTTAACAATGAAAAAGACCCATTATAAGAGTCAAATTTTAAAATATTCGCGTGACGCACAACCCGAACAGAATCGGAATATTTCGCATAATCCGTGCGCCTGTAGCCGATATGGAATGTAATGTCAGACCGAAGAGAGCGCGGTGGAACCCGTATACCAACCAATTCCAACAAATCAGGGCAATCCAAATATCCATTAAGTAGTTTGAATACTAACTTAATGTCAGCTTCTACACGCCTTTGCTTAAGGCTGCGAAGGCCAAAAGTCGTCAAAAGATCCAAGTAGGGCTGATCAGTACAAAATTTATAGGCAAGGTACCAGGGCTGTGGAGTCGGAGTCGGAGTCGTGGAGTCGGAGTTTAGGTATTTTGGTCGGAGTCGGAGTCGCGGAGTCGAAAATTAGTTACGACTCCGACTCCAGACAAATCGAAATAAAAAGTACAAGATGGACGAAAATTGAGCGTAACACTTCAGGTAACGCTATTCGTTAATCGTAATTTAAAAATGCTGTACCTATAGCTTCTTATTAAGTCTCTATAGGCATTTAAATTCTAAATATATGATTAAAAATAAGTATTTTTTAATATATTTTGTGTGAAATTATTGGTTTTACATATAATAATAAATTATGTCTAATTTGTAACATTGAAAAATTATATAGTGTTACTGGGCTTATTGAATTAACACGATTATTAGTGCATTTTTAAATAATTAATTTTGATAATTTTCTTCGACTGTTACATTTTTTTTATAGAGTGTCTTCTCTTTGTATAAAGAGCCGGTCGGTGAGTAATAGTGGCTTAACGAATCATTATTAATATGGTAGAATTTTAAAATGATCACTTATGATCATGTTAATCCTTTAAAAAAAATACATGTTAATTTTGCATTAGAACTTCTTGTACATACAGGTGGTTTTTAATAGTACCCTTTAATCCTTATGATTTCCTAATAATCACCGGAGTCGGAGTCGGACGTTGAAGCTGGAGTCGTTTTATCTTAAATTGAGGAGTCGGAGTCGGAGTCGAAGTCGGATACTGTATCCACCGACTCCACAGCCCTGCAAGGTACCTTACAAATTTCTTTTGAACTTTCTCAATTTTATTAATGTCGCATTCAGTGTGTGGAGACCAGACCATGTTAAACAATATTCCAAGTGGGGTCGCACTAACGAATTACATAGTGTTACCAGCGTTCTACTCTTTGTAAAGTTCTTACTGTTACGCTTTACAAAACCCAGCATCTGATAGGCTTTCGTGACAATGTTTAAAATATGGTGTGCAAATGACCACTTCGAATCCACAGTGACACCTAAATCCCTTATTCTATCAACACGATTTATTGCTACATCGTTGAAAACATAATTTGTAATGATCAACCTTGTAACATACTTCATGAAAAAGTAATGATATTACACTTTTTGATGTTTAGCGTTAATCTGTTATCGTTACACCAGCTATAAAAGTTATCAAGTTCATTTTGCAGGTTTGTTGCGTCAAGAGTCGATTCAATATGCATATAAATTTTCATATCATCAGCGAAAAGTAAACAATTGGCATTCTGAAAACAGCGTGTAGCATCGTTTATGAATATATTAAAGAACAAGGGACCCAGGTGTGATCCCTGAGGAACACCAAAAGTAACCTTTAGGGGTCTTGATGTTATTTGCCCAATTTTAATCACTTGCAACCTATCTGTTAAGTAGGACTCTATCCAACGTAAAAGAATATCAGTAATAATAATAATAATAATAATAATAAATTGTTTATTTGCATACTCAGTTTAGATACAGCAAATACAAACTAAAACATTATACTACCGAGCAACAAAAGCGAAACTAGATCAGCTTGTGTATCAAACGCTAGTCTGATATTGCTGTTACTTCCTCTAGTTCGCATAATAATAATAATAGTAATATAAATAAATCAGAAATAATACCTTATAAATTAAAAACAAATTCTAACAATAATAAATAATAACGTAATTTTTAATATTAAACAGTAATATAGTAATTAGTACTAACAAAACGAAAACAAAAACAATATAATGAAGCTTGTTGAGTAATAGCGTATGATCAACAGAGTCAAACGCCTTGGAGAAGTCGGTATAGATGGAATCAACTTGAAAACCGCGTTTCAGGGCGTTGACGATGTAAGAATCATATAACAATAAATTAGATTCCGTGAATGCCCCCACTCGAAACCCATGTTGTTTGTGAGAGATTGAAGATTGCAATGAATTAGTTAAGAAATCCGTCATCAATTTTTCAAAAAAAATTTGAACAAGTTTGTTATCGCCATTCTTATATATTGGAATTATGTTTGGTAATTTCCAGCAAGATGGAAAACAACCACTAGATAGTGACAATTTAAAAAGTACCCATATTGGTCTACTAAGCCGAATGCACATTTTTTTAATAGGCAGACCATCAGGGCCAGGGCAATAGTTATCTTTAAGAGTTTGTAATACATTAAGGACCTCCGTGATTTTTATGTCAGGTGTTTGATTTAAGTGAAGAGATGATGGCCCAATCGATGAAGATGTCATTTGTTTATTATGCGAACATGGAGGTCTATACACTGATTCAAAATGATCAGCAAACAAATCTTCATAACAATTTAATTAAAACACTTAACTTTGTTTTACCACTTTTATTTAACTTTTCAGTGACTATAGTTTTGACTAGAAGCTAGTCATTATCAAACTAAGTGCCTAACATTATTTGTACATTGCTTTTATATTACAGCATCAATAAGAGGGGTCGGTCTTGTCATTAATGAGGGGAATTTCCGGATTAGCTTTAAGTTTGTGAATTTCCAGCGCTTCGAGTAAATCCATTCTTCGGCCTTACATTACACACATTACATTACACATTTTAAGTGATGTGTTTATATTACAGTGCTGATGTTAGATAAGTGCTTAATATTATCCTAACTACTGATTAGGGTTTCCATTCCGGATATCCGAATATCAGAATACCTGGATTATCCGAACAATTTTGACAATTCGATAATTCGGATAATTTCTTTTATCTTTAATCTTTATTAAACGAAAGGCCAATACATAAATATAAACATACAGAATAAGAACATACCGGGTGTTGACTTGGCGGACGCAACATAGGAAATCGCATGTTAATTTTAAAGTGTTCCAAATATTGGCTTCCCTATATACTATATTACATTTATGTAGAGGGTAAAATTTTAAATTTATTAATGTTCACACTTAACACTTTACGTTTCTCTAAGGTGAAATATTGAAGAAAAAGTATTGTGTTTTTATAAAAATAATGACATTGATGCAACAATTGCGGATATTCCCTGTTTTTTTGTAAGTTCAATTTAAAGCTTTAAACAAGTGTTTTCCACTCCCAGACTAAGCATGAAGTAAAATTTCGAGTTTAGAAAAGCCCTGTGAACATTTGTCGAGGGTCGCGCAGCGATCCGAGACAAATTTTCTGGGCTTTTCTAAACTCGAAATTTTACTTGATGCGCCACGCGTATAAAACACTATAATATTGTCAACTGTATGTATATTCGAACTTCACTTAAAATCTGTGTTTTATATGCGTGGCGCATGAAGTAAAATTTCGAGTTTAGAAAAGCCCAGAAAATTTGTCTCGGGTCGCTGCGCGACCCTGGACAAATTTTCACGGGGCTTTTCTAAACTCGAAATTTTACTTCTTGCTTAGTCTGGGAGTAGAAAACACTGGTTTAAAGCTTGAAATTAAACTTTAGAAATAACAGGAAATATCTGCAATTGTTGTATCAATTCCATGGTATGTGATAATTTTTATAAAATCACATTACTTTTTCTTAATTATTTTAGCTGTTAATTTTCTGACATTCGTTGATTTTAAAAGAGTTCAATTTAAAGCTTTAAACGAGTGTTTTCCACTCCCAGACTAAGCATGAAGTAAAATTTCGAGTTTAGAAAAGCCCCGTGAAAATTTGTCGAGGGTCGCGCAGCGACCCGCGAAAAATTTTCTGGGCTTTTCTAAACTCGAAATTTTACTTCATGCGCCACGCGTATAAAACACAGATTTCAAGTGAAGTTCGAATATAAATAAATTTCACAATATTTTAGTGATTTATACGCGTGGCGCATGAAGTAAAATTTCGAGTTTAGAAAAGCCCAGAAAATTTGTCTCGGGTCGCTGCGCGACCCTCGACAAATTTTCACGGGGCTTTTCTAAACTCGAAATTTTACTTCATGCTTAGTCTGGGAGTGGAAAACACTCGCTTAAAGCTTTGAATTAAACTCTTTTAAAATCAACGAATGTCAGAAAATGAACAGCTAAAATAATTAAGAAAAAGTAATGTGATTTTATAAAAATAATGACATACCATGGAATTGATACAACAATTGCGGATATTCCCTGTTCTGTTTAAAGTTCAATTTCAAGCTTTAAACCAGTGTTTTCCACTCCCAGACTAAGCATGAAGTAAAATTTCGAGTTTAGAAAAGCCCCGTGAAAATTTGTCGAGGGTCGCGCAGCGATCCGAGACAAATTTTCTGGGCTTTTCTAAACTCGTAATTTTACTTGATGCGCCACGCGTATAAAACACTATAATATTGTCAAATGTATGTATATTCGAACTTCACTTAAAATGTGTATTTAATACGCGTGGCGCATGAAGTAAAATTTCGAGTTTAGAAAAGCCCAGAAAATTTGTCTCGGGTCGCTGCGCGACCCTCGACAAATTTTCACGGGGCTTTTCTAAACTCGAAATTTTACTTCATGCTTAGTCTGGGAGTGGACAACACTCGTTTAAAGCTTCAAATTGAACTGAAATTGAACTCTTTTAAAAATTAAAGCTTTAAACCAGTGTTTTCCACTCCCAGACTAAGCATGAAGTAAAATTTCGAGTTTAGAAAAGCCCCGTGAAAATTTGTCGAGGGTCGCGCAGCGACCCGAGACAAATTTTCTGGGCTTTTCTAAACTCGAAATTTTACTTCATGCGCCACGCGTATAAAACACTATAATATTGTCAAATGTATGTATATTCGAACTTCACTTAAAATCTGTGTTTTATACGCGTGACGCATGAAGTAAAATTTCGAGTTTAGAAAAGCCCAGAAAATTTGTCTCGGGTCGCTGCGCGACCCTCGACAAATTTTCACGGGGCTTTTCTAAACTCGAAATTTTACTTCATGCTTAGTCTGGGAGTGGACAACACTCGTTTAAAGCTTCAAATTGAACTCTTTTAAAAATCAACGAATGTTAGAAAATTAACAGCTAAAATATTTGGAAAAAGTAATGTGATTTTATAAAAATAATGTCATTTTTTGTATAGTGTAAATCATTTCGAAAGCATTTACTTTAATCAAGTGACTACTATATTTTTTGCTGTTTTCACATCCGCAGGTGTTGTTTCAATTCCATGGCATGTCATTATTTTTATAAAATCACATTATTTTTTCTTCATTATTTTAACTTAGAGAACCGTAAAGTGATAAACGTTTACACGAATGAATTCAGAATTTATACCTCTACAAAAAAGGTAAATACATTTTGTTTCTAAAATAAATAGGGGAGCCAAAATTTGAACATTTCAAAATTTACATGGGATTTCCTATGTTGCGTCCGCCAAGTCAACACCTGGTATAAATAAATAATACAATACAGAAATCAGCACAATAAAAACATGGTACTAATAATAACAGTGTATAATAATTAGGGACAAACCAAAATACGACAAAATTTACAACGATTTCAATAAGCGCAGTAAGGTGTTGTAGGAGTCAACATAGAAGTCAATATTGACTTCGTTGGCGTTCCTTAAAGTACGCGTAGAGGCCGAGTGCTGAGCGTAATCCGTCCTTCTAAATAGAACGTTAAATCACTAATTGTTTGAACAGCAATGGGCAATGTTCGGAACAGCAATGGGCAACCCTCTGTCACCCTTTTTGGCTAACATTTTTCTGAATAACCTCGAAAACTTAGCCAAAAGTAAAGTACACAATTTTCCGAGAGTCTGGTTTAGATACGTAGATGATATATTGACAATAATAAAATCTGATACCAACATTGAAGACTTACAAGCTAGTTTGAATGCGTTATACCCCAGCATTAATTTTACTTACGAGATTGAACAAAATAATCAAACCCCTTTCCTCGATTTACTATTAACAAATAACAAAATAAATAACAACATAGAATTTAATATATATAGAAAACCCACTCATATATTTAATTATATTCACAATTCATCATCCACGCATTTTAAACATAAACTCTCAGCTTTTAATAGTATGATATTTAGAACCCTAAATCTGCCTCTTTCAACAGAAAATAGAAAAACAGAACTAACACTAATAAGAAAAATAGCAATTTCATTAGGTTACAAAAACTGCACAATCAACAAACTAATTAATAAACACAAAAGAAACCAAAAATTAAACTTGACCACAAATCTCACACCGCTTAAAGAAAGAAAAAACAACAAATTTGCTAGGTTTATATACAACAACAGCACGGTTAACCAATTTTCAAAGCTCCTGAGTAAATTCAATATGACTCCTGCATTTTATAATAACAACAAATTAAGATCATTACTAGGCAATCAATTTACAAAAAGGAGCCACTTAGAAGAGTCCGGAATTTATTCAATTGCATGCAATGAGTGTGACAAATGTTACATAGACCAAACCCAAAGGAATTTGTTAAAAAGATTCAAAGAACACATATACCACGTCAAAAATAGAAACATATATAAATCCGCTTTAGCTGACCATAAATTAAAGACAGAACATTCTTTTTCGAAACATAATATTAAATTACTAAAACAATCATCACATTTCCGATTAAATATGTTGGAGGCCATAGAAATGCACAAACAGAAAGATAAATTATTGAATTTCGATTTAAGCCCGTTAGACAATCCACTCTTAAATCTCTTGAAAAACCCGAAAAATCGTAATCCCCTCAACAGTCCATGATGTAATCCCCTTAATGTTATTCAACCTTGCGACACAAATGTAATTATATTTAGGTTTTCCCGTTTCCACCATTTTTGTTCAGGTATATATAATTGCGCACCTAGTTTGTAAGAGCATTAGTTTTTGATAATGAGTGCTTAGCACTCGAAATGTACATCTAACACATAAAAATAAAAGTGAAGTAAGGAATAAAAACAGTTTTTTCATTGGGAACGTTAAATGTTTGATTTTAAAGTTCTAGCGGGAACATGCACTCCTATCCAATTTAGAAGGTTTGGGCAATCGATTTGACCATTTACGATTTGAAATACGTGACTTATGCTTATTCAATCGAATAAGCCGGATATTTTTTTCTCAACAATTTTGATAATTTACTTTTACTTTTTTTTATATCTTTACGCCTTTACGAGAGTTCCATAAATTAAATTAAAGAATTAAATCCCCACGGACGATAAATAAAAGCGAAAGTGTGCAATTTTCCTAAAAAAAATCCAAGAAGAAAATACGTGACTTATGCTTATTCCAT
Organism: Philonthus cognatus; assembly: GCA_932526585.2. NCBI lineage: Eukaryota > Metazoa > Arthropoda > Insecta > Coleoptera > Staphylinidae > Philonthus > Philonthus cognatus. The sequence goes on along the minus strand of OW052245.1, from coordinate 79,853,691 downwards.
CGAATAAGCCGGATATTTTTTTCTCAACAATTTTAATAATTTACTTTTACTTTTTTTATACCTTTACGCCTTTACGAGAGTTCCTTAAATTAAATTAAAGAATTAAATCCCCACGGACGATAAATAAAAGAGAAAGTTTGCGATTTTCCTAAAAAAAAAAAAATCCAAGAAGCTGGGAATAATTTATGGTTTCGCAATATCTGGCGTCAAGATCGATCCATCAACCTGCATCAGACAATATATAGCCTGAGCAACAACCAATAACAGCCCACCTCCATTCGTGTCAGTTTGCGAGAAGGAAATTGGGGATTTTCATCACGCGTAAACTAGCATTATATTCAAATCGATTTAATGGCCAGAGCGCCGATGCATTCGCATAATTTAATTGTAGTCTCGTAAAATTCACTTTGCTGGAAGCCAGCGAAGTGATCATGCATATTAGCGATTGCATTTACTGGAGCCAATATAATAGTAGTTTATGGAGTAGAAACTTGCGTTTGCTTTTTTGTGTGAAAAGGAAAAAACTCGCAATTTTCAATAGAAGAAAAAGAGTACAAGGTGGAGCGTGAAAATTTACTTTTTTGAAAAAGGCGTAGTAGAGTTAGCGAGAGTAACAGAAAGGTGGGGAAGGACTTAATAGAAGAGTCTGAATGGGCAATTTATGTCCCTAGTCATTTTAGTTGCAAAATTCCTTTGGTTGAACGAGCAGTGCGGTTTTACCGCAGATGCCTACTTTTCACGGTAAACGTGAATTCAGAATTGTGTTAAAAAATGATTCAAGAGTTTTTTTGGATGCTCTCAATGAACTGGACAATGTGTATGGTTTTAGTAAGAGGGGGCCACAGCCCACGCAGCTTGGACTTCAATGTATTTGTTGAAAGAAGTCTTCTCAGTGCGACTTATCTCCCTGAGAGGGGCACGCTCGCCTAATTTACCCCTTGTGATTATTTCCTGTGGAATCATCTCAAATTCCGAGTTCCGACAGAAAAAATCCGAGCAGAAATTGTCAATATATCAATCGGGATGCTTGAAAGAGTGGACTAAAACCTAAGAATTCGACTGAATCAGTCTATTGACAATTGAAGGCGATGTTAGGTCACAACCGATCGATTTTTTCTTGAAACGATAAAAGTGGATTTTGTGTGTAATATTTAGAGACGACTTACCGGAACGAATTTCTTGTAATCCTTTCTGCGTGTCGTGGATGGCGATGCTAAACGCCTAATTAACACTTGATATTGTCTATTAAAACGAAAGAGCTCTTTTCACTCGAACTCGCGAGTTAGTGTTTTCGAGTTGTCACACGTTCTTCGTCGACATCTTCTCTTCGACTGTCGCCTCTCTTACCACGCGCATGCGCGCATCAACAAATTAACCCAATAAACGACTATAATTATTATAATTTTAAATTAATAAGCGTACAGGACCGAACATCCCGCCGACCTTGGAACAACCTAGTTTCAAAATGCATCGAATTTGAAGTTTCAAAATTCATACCAAAACAAAATAATTGTTCTATCGAGAGACACTTATTTTGTGAAATGCTTGAACGAGTTTCAAGCAATAGGCGAAATTAGTTATAAACGAAATTATAACAAACGAATCAAAGAAAACGGTATTTCTAACGAGTTATAAATGAAAATTATAACAATAACTGCGGCTCAGACAATTTAACGGAACGAAAGTTATAATTCAGGAAGGGAAGGGTAGCTAATCTACTTAACCTTAACTTAACTAAATCTTCACTCCAAGGGGGATATCAAGGAGACTTTCCTAAAGAATCCCACGGAAATTAACGAACAGTCAAATTTAGAAAATAAAACGAAATTTCCGGTGTCTGAGCCGAAAAGAATTTTAATATATCTTGGGCAATGGACAGAGTTTTACTACAGGCCTAGTCAACCAGCCCTTTGTAGTAAGAATGTCAGCGACTCTGACAACACCATCCTATCCTAGGTAGACCTTCAAAACACGAGCCAATTTCCATTTTGGAGGGGATAAATTATCCTCTTTGACGATGACAAGTTCGCCTGGCTCCAAATTCGCTGCTTCAGTGGACCATTTCCCGCGAAGTTGAAGAGTAGACAGGTATTCTGATCTCCAAAATGAACGATGCATTTGCTGAAGCAACGACCATCGAGTTCTATTATCGAGATTAGCTTGTAGTGAGTCGATTTCTGGGATCATAGCTGTAGGCTCCATGTTGAGGAAGTGACCAGGCGTCAGTGCTTCAAGGTCCGTCGGATCAGAGCTTAGTGAACAGAGGGGTCGCGAGTTCAACACGGACTCTACTTGAATTAAGAAGGTGTTAAATTCTACGTACGTCAACTTCTGACTTCCCACAACTCTCGACAACAGTCTTTTAGCTGATTTCACGGCTGCTTCGTAAATTCCACCGAAATGTGGGGCTGAGGGGGGATTTAAACTCCAATTAATTCCTCTCTCTGCCAAGTAGTCAGAAATCTCAGAGTTGACCTCCTTTGATTTCTTAAGTTGAGCGAAGTCGTCGATTATACGTTTTGCTCCGACAAAGTTGGTTCCTTGATCACTGATAATTTCAGCAACTGTTTCTCTTCTGGCAACGAAGCGACGAAGTGCTGCTAGAAAGGCGGCCGTAGCCAGTTCAGAAACCAGCTCCAGGTGAACTGCCTTTGTCGCCAGGCAAACAAAAACACATACATAGCCTTTGTACATGCGATTTGTACGTAATCATCTTTATTTAATTTAGAACGGGCCACAATAATCCACGCCTACTCCACTAAAGGCCTTAACTTCCGTCAATCTAATTCCTGGAAGATCGCCCATCATCGGTTGCACTGGCTTCGGGTGTGTTTTGAAGCATCGAAAACAATTATTTACGAATTTGACTTTTCGCGCCAATTATCCAGAATTAAGTTTGAAGTATAAAGTGTAAATTTAATGCCCCCGGATGAAGGTAGGTTTGATGATAGAATTTAATTACTAATCGAGTCAATGGGTGGCGCCCTCTGTGAATCGAATTCTTCCGCCAACTCGAATTATACCCTTGTTGTCAACGAAAGGATTCAATCTTCTCAGACGGGGGGTGGCCATCTTCTCAACCCTCAGCAGATGTAATTCAGCTGAAAACTCCTGCCTTTGAGCTTTCCTAATACACACGAAGGTAGCTTCCGAAAGTTCGTGTGTTGTCAACAATCCTACATGATTATCAAGCTTACGACAGCCCTTGACAAATCGAAGGCAGTAGGCAACGACACGTCTCAATTTAGAGAATGAAGAGAATTTTTCTATGAGCGGATCCCGAAATTTATCAAATGTTGTCAGAACCAGATGTTTTTCTTCCGACTTTAGAGTTTCATCCACATCTAATTCAACAGCAAATGAATCAGGTGGCCACTGATTAGGTGGCCACTGTTTGAAAAACTCGGAGCCGCTCTGCCAGATTGGATGTTGAATGAACTGCAGTTGTAACAGGCCTCGAGATAAGGAGTCAGCGGGGTTCATTAACAAGATGTTATTTTTGTAAACGGTGTTTTTTGTATACGTGTTGTGTGACAAGTGCAAAATAACAATAAGTAGTTTTGAAATGTGCAAACCTACGACCTATCTAGTAACCGCATCATACCACACTGTCATCTTGACAAGTATGATTGACATTACGTTCACATGCACGTAATAAATTTGGCAAGTACACGTGCTGACAGCTGAACAGATGATTGCTTACCGCACAACCAAATGGCATTTCTTTGATGTACAGGGAGTTTTTCTTTAAAGTATACGTATTCCAAATTCATCTTATTTTCTTTAATTCTTTAGTTATTCGTTGCTTTTATTTTTAAGAGTTAAATTTGAAGCTTTAAACGAGTGTTTTCCACTCCCAAATTAAGCATGAAGTAAAATTTCGAGTTTAGAAAAGCCTAAGAATTTGGATTGGCCGCGTAGCGAAGCGCAGCGGCCAATCCAAATTCTTAGGCTTTTCTAAACTCGAAATTTAACTTCATGCGCCACGCTTAAAAACACTGATTTACAATGAAGTTAAAAAAACACACATACACAACAACGATTATAGGCAACCCAATATACGTTAGAGTTATTGAGTTGCCTATAATCTCTGCTTTAAACAATTGGTTCAGCGCAGAATTTGACTCACGTTTTCATCACATTTACATATTAGTTTGCTAAAGCCGTATATTTTTTACTTTAATATAGTTCAGGGATTTAAACGCGTGGCGCATGAAGTAAAATTTTGAGTTTAGAAAAGCCTAATTTGGATTGGCCGCTCCGCTTCGCTACGCGGCCAATCCAAATTTTTAGGCTTTTCTAAACTCAAAATTTTACCTCATGCTTAGTCTGGGAGTATAAAACACTCGTTTGAAGCTTCAAATTGAATTAAAAAAAAACCTAAAAATAAGCTATAAACGAGTGTTTTCCACTCCCAGACTAAGCATGAAGTAAAATTTCGAGTTTAGAAAAGCCCCGTAAAAATTTATCGAGGGTCGCGCAGCGACCCGAGACAAATTTTCTGGGCTTTTCTAAACTCGAAATTTCACTTCATGTGCCACGCGTTTAAAACACTGATTTCAAGTGAGGTTCAAATATCTATGAATTTCACAATATTTTTGTGATTTATACGCGTGGCGCATGAAGTAAAATTTCGAGTTTATAAAAGTCCAGAAAATGTTTACGGGGCTTTTCTAAACTCGAAATTTTACGTCATGTTTAGTCTGGGAGTGGGAAACACTCGTTTAAAGAGCAGATGCATAAAGTGTACGTTCAGTGCAACTGAACTGACCCAAGAGAAAATAGTTCAGTTCAACTTAGTGCACGTAACGAATGTTTTCAGTGCAGAAAGTGCAAAATGTGCTGCGCTAATTCATGTTACGAATTAACCTATTACAAGCCCTTATCACCCAAATCGCTTGCAGTAAACCGTGTAAATCAACTGGGTTCAACTAAATTTTCCGCTTGTCTAAGTGTGTTTACATTCGTGTAAGCCCCCGCACCCCCATCTTTATGCATATTGTATACACACACACACACATAATACACCCCTGACCTTCTTCTTGTAAAACACGGCAAGGTCTCGGTCGATTTCCATCCCCCAGCTCCCCAAGCGCCAGAATTGTTTGCCGATGGACCGATGGGGCGCCCGATTATCGCCGCCCCATTAAACCAAAATCACGATTAATTTCGCGTTTTCGGGGCCAGATTGTGCGCGCACATGTTTCTGTGAGTTTATTAGGTTTGCGGTCTATAAAACGGGGAAATTTGGGTTAACGGTGCACTTAAATATATTTAACGGGCAGTTGAATGCATTAAGTGGTGATATGAAAATTAGGGGAAATCAAACGAACATTTTATCAAATTGTTAAACTATTTCTACCAACCGCACACTAATCTGTAAGGGAAGTATTGTGATCGATCTAAAATTACCCCACCATGTTTGATCATAATAAAAAGTTACAAAATACCCCAATTGAGCCGGAAGATATGTTGGTTTCTTTTGATGTAGAAGCATTATTCCCCAGTATCCTTTGAGACGAAACAATTAACATATTAAGAAATATTTTAACAGAAAATTCAATTCCATCAGAAGAAATAGACTTATACATTAATCTAACAAAACTAGTGATGGAGTGTAACGCATTTGAATTCAACAATAAAATCTATAAACAGACTTTCGGAACAGCAATGGGTAACCCTCTGTCACCCTTTTTGGCTAATATTTTTACTTTCCTCCGTATGTAATACATAGGGAAAGTATTGTTTTCGTGAAAATTTTCGAATCAAAAATTTTAGCGGAAATATCCGCTTTGAGGTCCCCTGAGTCGAATAAGACCATTTTTGAAAAATGTCTGTCTGTGTGTCTGTGTGCGCTGTACCGCAAAAACCACTGAAGATATCGAGATGAAACTTGAAACTTAAGCTTTTTGTTACAATCGGAAGAACCGAAAAGCTTTTGGTGAAAATTGGAAAACCGGAAGTGGTACTTTACTCTTAGAGTTTTTCAGTTTTTTCAGATTTTTTCAATAAATGTTCATCAAACAAAAAATTCTTTCAAATAAAAGTTGTAGATAATAACAAAATGAAGATGTATTGTTCACTTACTTTTTGTCATAGCACTCTTAGTTTTTGAGATATTTCAAAAGTTGTGTGTTTTATCTAGTTATTGAGGACCACTTCGTAATATGTTATAAAAAGAAGAACGTTTTTCGGGAACTTTCAAACACAATTTTCTACAGGGTGATTCATTAGCCTCTTTTCAAACTTTAAAAAGTGATTTAATACGCAATTTACGGGGGAAAGTACTATGATGGACACATCACCATTTTTATAAATAATCTGGAAAACTTAGCCAAAAGTAAAATTCCTAATTTTCCGAGAGTCTGGTTTAGATATGTAAACGATATACTTGCAATAATAAAATCTGATACCCGTATTGAAGACATACAAGCTAGTCTGAATGCGTTGTACCCCAGCATTAACTTCACTTACGAAACTGAACAAAATAATCAAATCCCTTTTCTCGATCTACTACTAACAAACAATAAAATAAATAACAAAATAGAAATTAATGTATATAGAAAACCCACACATACTTTTAATTACATTCACAATTCTTCATCAACACACTTTAAACACAAACTTTCAGCATTTAACAGCATGATTTTTAGAGCTTTAAATCTTCCTCTTTCAATAGAAAATAGAAAAAATGAATTAACACTAATAAGAAAAATAGCTATTTCATTAGGTTACAGCAAATTCACAATTATCAAACTAATTAATAGACACAAAAGGAACCAAATATTAAACTCCGTCACAAATCTCACACCACAAAAAGAAAGAAAAAATAACAAATTTGCTAGGTTTATATATAACAACAGAACTTCTAATCAATTCACGAAGATCTTGAATAAATTCAATATGACTCCTGCATTTTATAATTACAACAAATTAAAAACATTATTAGGCAATCAATTTACAAAAAGAAGCCGCTTAGAAGAGTCCGGAATTTATGCAATTAAATGCAATGATTGTGATAAATGTTAGATAGGCCAAACTCAAAGGAATCTATTAAAAAGATTCAAAGAACATGTATATCATGTCAAAAATAAAATCATTGATAAATCCGCTTTAGCTGACCATAATTTAAAAACAGGACATTATTTTTCAACAGACAATATCACATTGCTAAAACAATCATCACATTTTCGATTAAATATGTTAGAAGCCATAGAAATGCAAAAACATAAAGATAAATTATTAAATTTTTATATAAGTCCTTTGGAAAACCCTTTGTTAAACCTTTTACAAGTTCCGAAAAAGTGTAATCCCATCAACAGTCCGTAATTTTAATCCCCTTAATGTTTTTCAACCTTGCGACACCTTATGTAATTAAAATTAGGTTTTCCCATCATTATCGGGTATATATAGTTGCGCACCTAGTTGTAAGACCATTAGTTATTGATAATGAGGGCTTTGCACTCGAAATATACATCAAACGAATAAAAATAAATGTGAAGTAAGGAATAAAAGTGTTTTTTATTGTGATTAAATACTCCACATAACTCAATAAAACAATTAATGTTTGATCAGTTAAACAAATCAAGACCCATTTGTACCCCAATGGGGTTTGTTTCACTGATTTTTAATTAAATTTGTCATAATGGGTTTTATTAAAACGGCCATATCTGGGTGTTTCTAAAATTAATGAAAATCCGTACAGGCTGTTTTGTTTTTGGCACGGGAAAAATACAAAATAAAATGAGGAATCGATGGACTGGAATCGAATCGTGTCCCGCAGTGCCGTTAATATAAATACTCCCCACTGAGAGCTTGGGGCTTTTTTTCGAACTCATTGCGGGGTTGAGAAAATGAAATGCGAATGGTGTGTGCTAATTGAATAACGACAGATAACAGATGTGTGAGAAGAAAATTTATGTACATATATTTTATATCAATAAATTGTAGATTTATTCAAATACTGCAAACATTTTTATTATTTTGAACTGCTGAGGAATACTCATTTTAGACTGTATAAAGGTAATATATAAAAGTACGACAATGTTCGTATAAAATGCAAAAAATACGTTTTAATTAAAAATACTACTTAAAACAATAAATACCCATTGAAACAACTACTTTTACTCAAACGCGGATTCACGGGAGAGATATGTGGAAAATTTCGCCCCCGTCAGCAATTTAAAAGTATTATATTTTTTTGTTAGGTTTAAAATGTTTTTTAATTGTAGATAATAGCACCTACTTTAAAACAACGTTAACAAATTAGAGCATAAAATATGTATTTAAGATACGATTCACGAGAGGTGTCCCATGTTTTCCTTGATTTGTAGTGCTTTCTGCACCAATACATGTAATAGGAAAATAGTTTGATTTTATCAGATAATAATAATAATAATAATAATACTTTATTTCCCAACGGAAGAACCAAAACAGGAACAGATTAAACAAATAGTTTGATTTTATCAGATAATAATAATAATACTTTATTTCCCAACGGAAGAACCAAAACAGGAACAGATTAAACATTCGCATGTAAATATGTAAATAAAAATTATTCGATTACAAAAAATAATAATAATAAATAAAACCTAAAAATAAATGACAAAATATGACATTGTACAAAAATATAGATTATTAGATTAAAAAATATAATAATAATAATAATAAATGAAACTTAAACTACGCGACCAAACCAAATTTTCAGGCTTTTCTAAACTCGAAATTTTACTTCATGCTTAACCTGGGAGTGGAAAACACTCGTTAAATCTTCAAATTGTGATCTTCTAAGAAAACAACGAATATTTATAAATCTACAACACGTAATTAGGATATGTATACTCAAAAGAAAAAATTCACGAGAAATTATGATTTAGAGCTTTTCTAACAGAAAGAACTAACATACTCGCAACCTAAACAATATGATATTATCATGTAACGTAAAAATTTGACACAACTAGGAAAAATCGTTGCAGATACAACTGTTGACATACTCTCGAAAAAATTTGAACCACACATTCCACATCAATATGAACACATTTAGGAATAATTGACAGTTAGCGCTATAATTTGTTCAGAAGCCGTCTGTTTAACCGTCGATAGCTTATTACACTAAGTGCTTTGGAGCAATGAATGATTGTAGCTGTCGATTTTTGGTAAGTAACTTATAGCCATCAATTTTAGCTTATATGTTTTTGAATTATTGGAGCAAAGAATGACTGTAGCCGTCGATTTTTGGTATATAATTTATAAGCATCAATTTTAGTTTTTATGTTTTTTGAATTATTATGAAATATATTCATAGATCAGATAAAAAATTGAATCCAATGTTTACAAATAAATTCATCGCGCACGTGACCCAAATAAACCTATTTCTAGGTTGTATCCATTCGATTCGTGATCGAAAGTGAGGAGGGTTCGCGGGGGGGTTGGTTGACGATGATGGAAGGGCACTTTTCATTCCGACTTTTGCCAATTTGCATTTAAACTGAAATTGGCCGCGCAGAACAAATTCGATTTCCACGATTCCCATTTTCCCCCCGCTGTGTGTGTGTCCACCGGGACGGCCGGGATTTAATTATTGCGCTCAATTTGGCGCGATGGAATCGCGAAAATAGAGCCGCAGCCGAGAGCTCGAGGACAAATATCCAATATTTAATCCCGGCGAGATTATCCGTCATTGACGACAAGGATGATGGGGGATTTCGATTCAATAAGGATATATCATTTACTGTTTCGTGAGATTATTTACCGCACGAGTATTTTTGCACATTTATTAAAATCCAGGTAAACAATACCACCAAGTGATTAAATTAATAGAAAGCGCTATTCATTGCTCCAAAGCACTAAGTGTAATAAGATATCGACGATTAGACGGTTTTCGAAGAATTTATAGCGCTAGCTGTCAATTTTTGTTAAATATGTTCATATACATATAGCTTGATAGCGACGACTAAGCACTTGAATAAAAAAAATCTTAAGATTTGCAATGTTTTGTATTGAGGTTAATTTTTCTAGAAAATTTGCTATGTATTGTATTAAGGTTAATTTTTGTAAAAATGCTTTTGCTGTGATCAATTTATACTTTTCACTTAATAAAATTCTTATAAACTAATATCGGTTCAAAATAATGCAATATATTTACATAAAATGTAAAAAAAGTTTATCTGCCAAAATACGGAAAATATGAAATGTCAAATGTGAAATATGAAAGGTCAATTTCAAATGTCAAATGTGAAATTATTGTTTTATATGGGTGGCGCATGAAGTAAAATTTCGAGTTTAGAAAAGCCCAGAAAATTTGTCTCGGGTCGCTGCGCGACCCGAGACAAATTTTCTCTTGGGGCTTTTCTAAACTCGAAATTTTACTTCATGCTTAGTCTGGGAGTGGACGACACTCGTTTTGTCGATTTATAAAATTTTAATGAGACTTCAACATATCGAGTTTTTTGTCGATATATGAAAATCTCATAAGATCTTCAACATAACGAAATTTTCGTCGATTTTTAAAAATGTCATGAGATTTTCAATACTCGAGATATTTTCAATATCAATATAATGTAAAAAAAGTCAATCTGTCTAAATACGGCAAAGCAAATGTCAAATACTAAATGTCAAATGTGAAATATCAAATGTCAATATCAAATGTCAAATGTGAAATTATTGTTTTATACGGGTGGCGCATGAAGTAAAATTTCGAGTTTAGAAAAGCCCCGAAAATTTGTCTCAGGTCGCTGCGCGACCCGAGACAAATTTTCTCTTGGGGCTTTTCTAAACTCGAAATTTTACTTCATGCTTAGTCTGGGAGTGGACGACACTCGTTTTGTCGATTTATAAAATTTTGATTAGATTTCAACATATCGAGACGATTTATAAAAATTTCATGAGATTTTCTATACTCAAGATATTTTCAATACCAATAATGTGTAAAAAAAAGTCAATCTGTCTAATTACGGCAAAGCAAATGTCAAATACTAAATGTCAAATGTGAAATATAAAATGTCAATATCAAATGTCAAATGTGAAATTATTGTTTTATGCGGAAGTAAAATTTCGAGTTGAATAAAGCCCCAAAAATTTGTCTCGGGTGATAAAAGATTATTTTGAACCGATACTAGTTTATAAGAATTTAATTAAGTGAAAAGTAAAAATTGATCACAGTAATAGCATTTTTACAAAAGTTGTCACGTTGGCGCACTTAATAGTTCTGTTTGCTGATAATTGATAATCGCCGGCCGACCCGCTTAGTGAAGATGGGGTCAGTCAAGATTATTTGTTTTTCTCTTATTTTGGGCGCCACGTGATTTGATACGATTATCGCCAGAACCTTTCAAACAAAATCACGAAAACTGCTTTTAAACAACAAAGGATATTAGAAAAAAAATCATTAATTTCCCAGAAAAAAAAAATAAAAAAATATTTAATTTATTTTCCCCCAATAATAAATCGTAAACAAAATATGATATTCAAGTGTTCATAAATAAATACAAATTATAATAATGTAATAAATTAATACAAATAATACTAGATCACAAAAAAACCTAAATGACTGCTAATATAGAGCTCCCCCGAATGAAAAAAAAACATTTTTGGGCTTTATACCAAAACAAAAACTATTCTTTTCATGAAATTTCGACGTACCTTTAGCGCTAAGGGTTCCGTTTTTTTTTTCATATAACACCTGATCAAATGTGAAACTTAATATTGTAAGAATAACTTTATATTTACGTAGTCATGTGTACGCCACTGGCTATTTAATTAATTAAATTATATAAAAAAAATAATATCTGATGTATTAATCGCTAATTAAATTATATTAACAGAATCAAAAATAAAAAGAATAAGAAGAAAAATAAAAGTAAGAGATCTTTTAGCTTATCTGGTTCCGTTGTTGCTTCCGTTTACCACTGTGCCTGCTGCTGACGACGCCGACTGATCAACTACTGTCCAGCTGCCTTACGACACCCTAACCCTCAGATTGCAGAACGATCATCCGGAATTCCAGAACTTCCATACGATAAGGAACCACCCTTTTCTTTCTTCCTTGTTTTTGCGTACTTAGCAATTAGAGGAAACAATCGGGAAATGGGTTTTTTTTAACCAAAAGTAAAGAACCTAAAACATCAATTACGTCTTAGATACTTGAAACAACCGTTATTTTATACACAATAAATTGATATTTTTTTTTTTAATCGGGAGTGAATTGAGCATGAACAAGTTACGCAACATACCTCAGATCTTGTGCGGTTCTTAGAATGGACTTAGATTGGAAGAGAAGTGAATTTCCACTAAGATTTTTCCTCTGATTCCTAGTTGAAAATAGAATCCGTTTTTATCTCCAATGGTGCTGGTAATCCCACGAAGGTAAATGTGAATTTGTACCAATTCCACCAAATCTCACAAAAATTTGGATATATTTTTACGATAATCCGAATTAAATTTCGAAATTTAAACAATTTGTCCACAATTATTTGAATACGTATAAATGTGCATCCACGGCCACCATTGAAAGAATTCTTATCGCGCTCAGAACGAGCGAATGTCACAGGCGTCAAAACGACCACGAATAAAAGACGCGTGCGCTGCTCGCAATTAAAAATTCCAAAATTAAATAAATTATAAAATGCGAATATAGTTGCATATAATAAATATCCATGAACAAATAAAAATTCTAGCGGAATTTTAAACTGTTACAAAGTTAACCTCAATAATTGTATTGAAAATTTGCAATGTATTGACATTGCAAATTTTCTAAAAAGTGTGTTTTTAAGAGCTTGAGAACTTTAAATAATACTACATATTGTTGGAATTATTAATTATTATTATAATCTTGTCGATAATTTCATGGCATTTATTTTTTAAATATGACTTCCGGCATATGTCCGCCGCGGCTACGAGTTACATGGTCCATTCGATCAGTCCAATTTCTCACTACTTTTTCTAATAAATCTGGCTGTGTGGCGTCAATGGTGGCTTGAATATTGGCTTCCAATGCTTCAAAAGTTGCTGGTCTGTTGGGATAAACCAATGACTTACCATAGCCCCATAAAAAGTAATCGAGAGGCGTTAAGTCGCACGAACGAGGGGGCCAGTTAACAGGACAACTTCTGGAAATAAAGATGTCACCAAATTGATTTTGCAATAAATTGATGGTTAAGCGCACTGTATGGCAAGTTGCGCCGTCTTGTTGCAACCAAATGTTGTCGATGTTTAGCTGATTAATTTTTGGAAGCAAAAAATCAGTCAGCATGACTCGATAGCGCTCGCCATTCACCATAACGGCAACACGTTCCTCATTACGAAAGAAATAAGGACCGATGTTGCCTCCAGCGTGTAAACCGCACCAAACAGTTAATTTTAATGGATGTAACAGTGTTTCGTTAATGGCTTGAAGATTGTCTTCGCTCCATATACGGCAATTTTGCTTATTGGCGAAGCCATTTAACCAGAAATGAGCTTCATCACTAAACACAATTCTTCGATAAAAATGCTCATCTTCGGCCAGTTTGAAATTAGCCCAATCAGCAAAAATGCGACGTAAACGATGGTCATTTGGCTTTAATTATTGCATGAGCTGTATTTTAGAGGCACGTAATCCAAGATCCTTACGTAAAATTTTCCACGTAGTCGAAGGACAAAGGCCAACAAGTTGAGAACGGCGACGAATCGACATTTCGGCGTCTTCTTCAACACTTCGCGCTACAGCAGCAATACTCTCTTCGGGACGCACATTTCTTTGTCTTATTGATGGTTTTGAATCGAGAAGAGTAAAATTAGTGCGAAAACGATCAATGCCTGCACGAATTGCTTGCTCACTAGGCCGATTATGTTGATCGTAAAATGGACGAAGTACTCTATGAACTTCGAGAACAGATTTTTTAAAGAGTTCAATTTGAAGCTAAAAACGAGTGTTTTCCACTCCCAGACTAAGCATAAAGTAAAATTTCGAGTTTAGAAAAGCCTGAAAATTTGGTTTGGTCGCTCCGCGTAAATTTCCACAATTTGGAAGCGTTGTTGTGACGTTAAACGATTCTTGATGAATTGTCTAACCTTACTGAACAGAAATGTTAACACAGTTTGACATTCTCATTAAGTATAGATAGACAACTACCATCGAAACTTCTCATGCAGCTAAAAAAACACCCTTTACAAAAATTAATTTCAATGCAAAACATAGAAAATCTTAAGAATTTAAAAAAATATGCAAGAAATTATTTAGCAGGACATTTTTTATATAAACTGGGTTATTAATACACATTAGTAGATACTTATAATATAGCATGTATTTCTTTATAAAAATATTGGCACAATATATGGCATGGGTACAATAAAGTTTCGCTAGAATACATTGAACTTATTTCTTGTACCCAAACTGAAATAATAGATTTCTTTTCTATTTTTTCGTTTAGCCACTCGTTGTTTCAAAAGTGTATTAATATTAATGCTATAGTTGTTTCTGGACGCCTCTTTGGATGTAATCCAGCAATTTCCCAGCTTGCTCTTCGCCGGATTCAAAGGCGCCGTGGGTCGTGGAGAAGTGGGTCGGGTGGGCGGCCTCTCCGGCGAAAACCACCCTGGGCGCTCCGCCGAAGTACAAGGGTCGGGTCAGGGTTTCCGCTCCGACATTGTTCGCGTCGCACTTTGGGGTCGTGTGGCTGTAACCACCCCCTATCCATTTACAAGACATCCAATTCGATCTGTAGTAAATAAATAATTAAGTTTGATAAATTAGTAAAAATTTGCTTGTATTTCATCAAGTAAGTGATCGTAAAAATCAAAAAGAAATATTCTTAAAATTAAAGGTACCAAGATAAATAATTCTCTAATAGGAGTATTAAATAAATGTTGATTTTCTTCTTTATTGTCAAATTTCATTGTTAATTTTTATAATTTTTTGTCAATCAATCAATTCGTAATTTATTAAATTAATTTATCAAATTTATCTTTTTTTACATTAGATGGCATTTTTGATATGTAGCCAACGAGACTGGAGGAATCTCGTCGGCTACATATCAAAAATGTCATCTAATGTTAAAAAATAATTGAAAAACTACGAATTGATTTTTGAAAATTGTTCTAAATCTGAATAAAATTGTATTGTAAATCTTACATAAAAACATATGCAGGGAATTTTTCACACACAAAACATATGCAGGGAATTTTTCACACACAAAACATTAAAACAATTTCAAACATTAATCATTTAATTATTCTGGTATTGAATAGTATGCTTTCTCTATTAGCAGTAATTAAGCTGATATTTGAAGTCCTTAAGTGATGATAAATGTTTTATATTTGTTGGCAAATTATTAAATTAAGTTACACACATACAATAAGGACTTTTTTAAATAGTGTCGTGGAATGAGAAGGCGCAGCAAGTTTATTCCGATTACGAGTTACTGAAACTTTGTTAAATTTAGAATTTGTACAATTGGTCAAAAATTTATTATTAAAATTTGAAATAATTAATTGTACGATTATTATTTTTTTCTTTGTCGCGTAGAATACTAGAATTATTTTTCCATTATTATTTCAACATCGATGGGGAGAAATGAAAGATAATTTTCCGTGACACCGCTTTATTCCCGGAGGGCTCACCTCGCGTTTCATCCCTTCTGTCTGTCGCTCCGGCGGCGCGCATTATCCGACCAAAAAAACAATAGAGAAAAACGCCCTTGCGCACGGATAAATGCAAACAGTGGCGAGTGTTTTTACTCTATTCTGCGGAATTAATGGTGCACACGCGAGAGAAAAAAAAAGTACATTAATTACAACAAAAAAACGCTAGATACGTAAACGCACGTAATGTTGCAGAGAACAACAGAAAAACACGAGAGCACAATAGGGAAGAAAATCTTAATGTGAGAAACACAAGATGCAAATTTTATTTGAGGTTTATAAAGAGTGTTCAAAAATAATCAGTTCAGAAAAACTTCCACTTGTCCCATGGGCGATATCAAAGTGCCCCCAACTTTGATATCGCCCATGGGTTAAGTGGAATGAAGGGTAAGAATCAACATATTTGTTAAAAACTTATGATATGTCAATTATTTTTACGTAAAACGTCAAAAATATACTGTGGACACCTGCTACAAACACTATACTTACTTGAAAGTTTTTGATGGATACGGAATTTCCTCATTTTTCAAAAAACCCCTCAGCATATCCACACAATCAATCCCAACTTGCTCCTCACTCAACTCCTCCATCACTTCAGCACCTTCGGCAGCAACCCAACCTAACAGGACTTTAGGTTGGTCCAAAACTGGATCAAAACCCGAAATATGTTTAGTCCACTTTTGCTCGCCTTTATTCCTGCGAAATATTAATTGATACCCACTCCTATTCCACCACGCTTTTTCGAAAACCAAAAACACCTTTCCCATTCCTCCAAAACCCATACTGGCAACGGCGGTTTTCAAAATATCGGGTAGTTTAAAAGAAAGGAGTTTCGGATTGTTTTGCAGGACTGATATTGAAGGGGTTAGAATCACATGATCGGCGATAATTTTAATCGAACTTGTTGAATGATGATTGTCTTTTGATTCTATTTCCATGCCTGATTCTCTATCCTTCGATTGTATTTTAATAAGTGATTCTCTTTCTTTTGATCGTTTTTCAATAAGTGATTCTCTTTCTTTTGATTGTATTTCAATAAGTGATTGTATTTCAATGAGTGATCCTCTTTCATTTGATCGTTTTTCAATAAGTGATCCTCTTTCTTTTGATTGTATTTCAATAAGTGATCCTCTTTCATTTGATCGTTTTTCAATAAGTGATCCTCCTTCTTTTGATTGTATTTTAATAAGTGATCCTCTTTCTTTTGGTCGTTTTTCAATAAGTGTTCCTCTTTCTTTTGATTGTATTTCAATAAGTGATCCTTTTTCATTTGATTGATTTTCAATACGCGATTCTCTTTCTTTTGATTGTATTGTAATAAATGATTGTCTTTCTTTTAATTGTTTTTCAATAAGTAATTCTTGGTCTTTTGATTGTAGTTCTATTGATGGTTGTTCTATGAGTGAATCTGTTTCTTTTGATTTCATTCCTATAAATGTTTGATTTTCTTTTAATGTTGGTGATTCCTTTTCTTTTAACTTTAGGTCAATGAGCAAATATATTTCTTTCGATTCTTGTTCTGTAGAGGAATCTTTGCTTTTTGATTGTTCTATAACCGCTTGATTATATTTTGATTCAAAATCAATGAGAGATTCTTTTTTCTTTAAGTGCAATTCACTAAGATTTTTTTCTTGTTCTAGAAAAGTTCCTTTTTTATTTGAGTGTAATTCACTGAGATTTTCGTCTTGTTCTAGAAAAGTTTCTTTTTTATTTGAGTGTAATTCAATGAGACTTTTGTCTTGTTCTAGAAAAGTTTCTTTTTTATTTGAGTGTAATTCACTGAGACTTTTGTCTTGTTCTAGAAGAGTTCCTTTTTGATTTGAGTGAAATTCACTGAGATTTTTGTCTTGTTCTAGAAAAGTTCCTTTTTTATTTGAGTGTAATTCACTGAGATTTTTGTCATGTTCTAGAAAAGTTCCTTTTTTATTTGAGTGTAATTCACTGAGATTTTTGTCATGTTCTAGAAAAGTTTCTTTTTGATTTGAGTGTAATTCACTGAGATTTTTGTCTTGTTCTAAAAAAGTTCCTTTTTTATTTGAGTGTAATTCACTGAGATTTTGTTCTTGTTCTAGAAGAGTTCCTTTTTTATTTGAGTGTAATTCACTGAGATTTTTGTCTTGTTCTAGAAGAGTTCCTTTTTTATTTGAGTGTAATTCACTGAGATTTTGTTCTTGTTCTAGAAGAGTTCCTTTTTTATTTGAGTGTAATTCACTGAGATTTTTGTCTTGTTCTAGAAAAGTTCCTTTTTGATTTGAGTGTAATTCACTGAGATTTTCTTCTTGTTTTGACTGCTCTATAAAAGCTCCTTTTCCCGTTGAGTGTATTTCAACAAGTGCTTCTGAATTTATTGTAATTTTATCAACAGGAAAATTTAGTTTTAAATTATTTTTCGGCAATCCATCAACCAGCAAATCCACTAGGCTTTTGTAGCCTCCTTTTAAATTAATATGCGCCTGTCCATCTTTTCCTAGACAAGAATATCTCCCCCATTCTTTAGCTGATAAATCCCTCAAGTTTCCACAAGAGTTGTCAATTAATTGAAACCTAACGTGCCAATCGTACAACTCCCAGAGCATCTCTTTTTCCTCCTCATCATCGCACTCGTCGGCGAACTTCCTGAAATTCTCCTCGAGGAAATCCCCTAATGATTTAGGATAAAATTCAACAGAATCAACGAAATTCTCGCACTTTTCCAGAATTTGTCCCACTTTAAAATCAACTTTTCTCACAAGCCAATCGTCTAGAACTCTTCCATCGTCTCTTATGTAGAGCCCTTCGCCCTCATTCGAGGTTTCCTCGTGGATTAAGTTATTTTCAACAGCTAATTTGTGTAGAGTTGTGTCAACTCCGTGCACCCACTGTGCGCCTAATTCTAGGACGCTGTTTTCAAAAGGGATCGTTTTTATTCTACCACCGGGTTCTGGTAAGGCGTCTAAAATTAGATAGTCGTGGAAATTGGATTTTGTTAAAAAGTGAGCGGCGCCTAGGCCTGCCATTCCAGCGCCTATTATCACTATTTTGGTATGATTTATCTGAAAAAATAAATAGTTTCTTGAATTAATTTCTCATCTGGCACTTGGTGAAACATATTAGAATATGTAAAGTTATTTAAATAAAAAACACTTGGCATTGTTTCACAAATTATATCTTTATTCCGACTAGTTTCGGTTTGTGAGACCATTTTCAAAGGAATGTACAGGAGAAATTTGTGTCTAGGTATATATAGATAGTCGGAATAAAGATATAATTTGTGAAACAATACCAAGTGTTTTTTATTTAAATAACTTTACATAAAATAAATAGGTTTAATTTTTTGTTAATAAATTATTTTAATAAAAACAAAACATTTTAGCTCTTTTTATTTAAATAACTTTACATAAAATTAATAGGTTTAATTTTTTGTTAATAAATTATTTTAATAAAAACAAAACATTTTAGCTCTTAGTCTGCTTTTTTAAACTTAATTATAATTTACGTTAGACATTAATTTTGTCAATAAACGTCGTCCACACGACACAAACTGACAAAATTGAAATTGACATTCAACTAATACCCAAGGACGGTCGAGTATACGGTAAGAAGAATCGACAGAATCGAAGATTTTAGAGTGGGGGTAGAGATTGCTTACGTCACAAATGCGCGCTGAATTTAAATGTGGTTACTTCATGGTAAACTTTAGGTAAACATGCACAAGCTGTACAGTTTCTGACATTCGTTGATTTTTAAAAGAGTTCAATTTGAAGCTTTAAACGAGTGTTGTCCACTCCCAGACTAAGCATGAAGTAAAATTTCGAGTTTAGAAAAGCCCCGTGAAAATTTGTCGAGGGTCGCGCAGCGACCCGAGACAAATTTTCTGGGCTTTTCTAAACTCGAAATTTTACTTCATGCGCCACGCTTATAAAAAACAGATTTCAAGCGATTTTCGAATATACATAAATTTCACAATCTTTTATTCATTTATACGCGTGGCGCATGAAGTAAAATTTCGAGTTTAGAAAAGCCCAGAAAATTTGTCTCGGGTCGCTGCGCGACCCTCGACAAATTTTCACGGGGCTTTTCTAAACTCGAAATTTTACTTCATGCTTAGTCTGGGAGTCTCAATTTTCTGGCCTTTTCTAAACTCGAAATTTTACTTTATGCGCCACGCTTATAAAACACAGATTTCAAGCGATTTTCGAATATACATAAATTTCACAATATTTTAGTGATTTATACGCGTGGCGCATGAAGTGAAATTGCGAGTTTAGAAAAGCCCAGAAAATTTGTCTCGGGTCGCTGCGCGACCCTCGACAAATTTTCACGGGGCTTTTCTAAACTCGAAATTTTACCTCATCATGCTTAGTCTGGGAGTGGAAATCACTTCTTTAAAGCTTTAAAATTAATTTAAAAAAACAGGGAATATCTCAAGATTTACCGAAAATAGGCTGAATTTGGAATAAGTATATTTTAAAGAAAAACTCTCTGTGTATGGAAATACATATTTAAGTGTTTTTTCCACTTTTTGACCTTGACGAAATTGAGTCAGCTCTCCCCGGCGGATTAGTTTGTGTAGTATTTCGACTGAATTTTACATTTTAATTTGTACATCACGATACATTTCACTGAAACCGATTGGTTTTCGCTGAAACCGGTTGGTCGACACTTATAAATGATCTAAAAGAAGAGTTAAAGCGTAAAGAGAGAGTAAATAGAATAGACGAGTTGGAGAAAGAGGAAGAAGGTTAGAGACAAAGAGAAAAGGAGAAACAACATTATAATTAATGGGTTGGAGGAAGGTGAGGATGTTAAAAGGGATCTAAAGGGATTAGTGGAGGAATTAAATCTTACCGTCCAGTATGAGGACGCAACCAGATTAGGAAGGAAGGTAGTGGGTGAAAACGGGCCGATCCTACTTGTCTAATCTCTGAGATTAGACATACATTTAATTATTAATTATTGGGATTACATCATTCAAACAGCAAAATGGAAGATTAACGTAATCATGTTGCCGAGGTTCCCAAGCAAATTCAACATGAATTCAGATTTTATTATCATTCCAAAAATAACAAAGTCCCAGCCAGTAAGCAAACTACCGAACTTAGATAGTACCTGGAACAACAATTGGATAGCTGATCCCACATTAAACATTCTAGGACAGATTGATGCACTAATCGGAATCAAAGAATACGAAGCCATCATCTTGGAAGGATTGATCAAAACAAACAACCTAATAGGGCAACAATTCGAATTGGGTTGGTTAATAAGCGGAGCTTCACGAACAGCAAACAGCTATAATATTCGTTGGTACTGTTGATCATTGGGGTGTATATTGATTTGCCTGTACATCTTTTCTATATCTGCCGTGCCATTTAAAAACCTATCTGCAAAAGAACGGAATGCGGAGATAAGGCATAGACACCTATGCATAAACTGCCTCAGAGATCATCCGATATCACAGTGCAGGAGTAACAGAGTATGCTGGTAATGCAAAGGGTTTCATTACACATTGCTGCATTGGGATAGGCCACAAAACAACACAGCATCCCGACAAACAGTTCAACAATCCACTGATAGACGACAAAACAACTACAACACAAGAACTGCTTGTGCAGTAACTGCAGATAAACAAAGTGATATTAAGATCCCTGTATTGGCTACCGCCATTATACAAGCAAGAGCTGCAAATGGCGAAAACAAATATTTGAGAGTTCTAATCGATTCAGGGTCACAAATCTCATTAATCACTGAAGAAGCTCAAATCCGTTCAAATCCACAACGTTAACATTAGAAGATTCTCGTAGCCATGCAGCCGCACGACTCATTCAATTAGAAAAGAAATTTGCGAAAAACAAAACGCTTGCTCAACGGTATTCAAGTTTCATACAAGAATAGATTGACTTGGGGCACATAATAAAAGTTGCGAAACAATCATACAGTCATGGAGCATACTAAATTCCCCACCAATCAGTCATCCCCACCAAGCAGTACAACAAAACTCCGTGTTGTCTTTGATGCATCTAGTAAAACGACATCCAAAGTAAGTCTAAATAACATCTTCCACACCGGTCCCTCACTACAACAAGATCTTTCTGAAATCATGTTACGATGGCGCATGCACAAAATCGTAATCACGGCAGATATAGAAAAGATGTATAGGCAAATCAACACATACCCACATCCAAGGAACTTATCATCGACAGAGTCCATCCAACTACGACCACTAATATCCCACATTCCCGGCGGGCAGAATGTCTAATCTCTAAGATTAGACATACATTTAATTATTAATTATTGCGATTGCATCATTCGTTCAATAATGCAATCACAACATAACACAATCCGGTTCGAAGGACCATGTAATAGTTCAGGGTAGAGTAATGGATTTAAAATAGGTAAATATTGTAACATAATAACATAAATACCTGCAAGACGACTTACTGACCAGAGTTATTTTGACTCTCAAATTGATTACAACCATGTCATGTATTTAAGTTATTATGTTACAATATATACCTATTTTAAATCCACTACTCTACCCTGAACTATTACACTACTGAAATGCAAAAATAGTGAGGAAAAATAAATTAATTGCCAAAAAGAGGGCATTAAAAACAGCGAAAAGTAGTATATACTTGGATGACGATTTGTCGAAAGAAGAGAGGGACATCCAAATAAAAATAAAAGCGAGAGCCAGAGAAGAAAGAATAAAAGGGAATGTGGTACAGGTTTTCTACCAAAAATTGCCCATAGGAGATGAATGGTGGAGATGGGATAATATAAAGGGAACGTTGGTAAAACAGGAGACGGGAACAAAAAACCCTTGGAAGAAGTAAAGAAATGAGGTTTTAACAGAGAATAGGGAAGGAAAAAAAGGAAGCGAGGAGCCTACAATATCATTTTGGAATATTGCGGAGTTGAAAAAAAAATTGAGGATAATGCTGGAAATTAGAAGCTAGAAAGTTAGGTGAGGGAAAAAAGACTTTGTGGGTGTGATAAATGAGGTTAAGGAAGGACAACAATACTCGACGAATACTAGATAACCACTGGCTCATTTTATTCTCCATCTGGACAGGTGGACACTTACAAAAAATAATATAAAGAACTTAATTACCCGCGCATTTTCAACTTAACATAAATTCACAAAACAATAAATAAAATGAGAACTATTTTCCCTGACAGTGGGTATAATAGAAACATGGGTGGAGAGCCAAGAGTGGGAAAGTATAAAAGATAGAATGCCAAACGAGTTTGTATGGAAGTGTGCGGGAGCTAGGCGTGAAAATGCTAAAAGTAGAGCTAAGGGTGGAATTATTACCGGTGTCAAAAGAGGATTAGAAGAAGGAGATGGGTCAGATGCAAGGGATCTGCAAAATGGGGTAGTATGCAGCACATTCAGTAAGGAACAACAGAGATAGAAATTAGTAACGGTGTATAACCAACAAGCGGGGAAGGATATTAGGGAGTATATATCACGGCTACAGCAGAACGCTGTTGAAGCAGGGAACATAATTGTGGGTAGAGATTTTAATGTAAGAACGGAAAATCTACAGACCAGGAGCATAGATGAGGATGGTAAAGTCGTTATAGTAAGAAAGTCCAAGGATGTGACTATAACGAAAGAAGGAGAAGCATGGATTGAATGGGCGGATTGGGAGGGATTAGAAATATTAAATGGATGTACATCAGGCGATTGGAACAGAGAGGTGACCTACAACGGACCACGAGGAAAATCAGTAATTGAGAACAAGGTTGATGCACCGAAGTTGCTTTAATCGGTATACTGCTTTCGCAGTATGTGTATCTTGTAACGGTAGTGACTCGACGTATGGTCCGCTCACTAATGATCCTAAGGATTCTAAGTGCCCCGCTGCAGAAGAAGAATGTGCGCGCGCTACCACCCCGTCGGATACTCGAGCTCAAGAGGGAAATCGCAGATTTAAAATCTTCTCAATTGACAGGAATTGCAAAATTAATAACCGATAGCAATCAATGATTGCTAAAACAATTACATTCTTTGTTGGCGTCTTACCTCAACTCGCCTATAATGTCGAAACCTAGTACATCTCGACCAACTGCAAAGATTGACGTAAATAAGATTGACGTAAATAATATTATTGCCGGGTCTCGGAATAAAACAAAGAACACAAACAAAGTTTATACAACTGCTACCATCTCTACTGCAAGCACAGAAGAGAAGTGAAAAAGTTTGTAGTTGAAGACTGTAGTGGGTCGGATCACTTTCCAGTAACGGTTAAGATTAGAAGAGGGGGGAAGGAATTGCAAACAACAGATAAGGAAAGATGGTGCTGGTCAGAGGAGGCGAAAATAAATTATATGGATAGAATTGGGAAGGTGGATTTCGATGGGGTAAGCTCAATGAAGCATGGAGTTAAGAGAGCCATGACGAGACAAAAGAAATAGGTTGGTACATCGACCAAAGGAGGCTGGTTCGATAACTGATGCAAAGACGCGAGGCAGTGGTTAAGGTATGCAACTAAGAAGTGGAGGACAGGGAGGGGGACAAAGGAGGAAATGAAGCAAGCCAAGCTCAACTACGAGAGTGTATGCAGGAGTAGAACAGAGGAATGGATGAAAGAAGTAATGAACGAAGTGCAAGAAATTACAAGGGAGATGCAACTGTAGTCGTTTATAAAGAAAGGTAGTAAATCGGGGAGGGGAAATAAAGATGGTTCAGTGTAGGAGCTAATTCGAGGAGCTATTGAGGGGAGAGGAGGAGAAGAAAGGAGGAAGGATAAAAGAAGCAGATTTGACAGAGCAAGGGACTTCACGGAGGAGGAGCTAGAAAAGTGCTTCAGAGAATGTACTTAATGTTAATTTTCCTATGTTCGATATGTGTACTGGGACGCATCAAAGCATTGAGCGCGCAGTGATTGGAGGTAAATCGGCGAGGCCGGACGGGATCCAGGGGGAGGCGTGGAAATGGTGCAGTTTAAAGGGAAAGAGTGCTATACTGAAGAAATTAAATAGTATATAGCGGGGTGACGAACAGTTCCCGGAAGAATAGAGGGAGGGGATAATTGTACCTGTGTATAAAGCAGGGGATGAGAGGGACCCAAAAAATTATAGGGGTATTACCTTGATGGACACGCTGTACAAGGTGATGATGTCAATCATCAAGGAAATATTGGAGGAGGAAGTAGAAGAATAGGCATTACTACCTGAAATACAGACCTGGTTCAGAAAGGAAAGGTCAACAGTGGATCACATAGCTACTCTGAACGGGATAATTGAGAGGGAGATAGAGAGGAAGGAAAAATTGTACTTGTTATCTGTAGATTTAAAAGCGGCGTATGATTCGGTTGAGAGAAAGTTGTTATTAGATTGTTTGAAAGGTAAGGGGGTATCAAGGCAGATTGTAGAGTGGGTGAGTGAGGTCTACAGGGAGACGTGGTGTAAGGTAAGAGTGGGTGAGTGTGAGTCGGAGAGGATTAGGGTAGTGCGTGGATTGAGACAAGGATGCCCATTGAGCCCCCTACTATTCAACCTGTTTGTAGCGGATATGGAGAAGGTATTAGAGCGGGGACAGGCAGGTGGGATCGTGGTGGGAAAAATAAAAATATGGAGCCTGGCGTATGCGGACGATGTTGCATTGATTGCCAGAACGATGAGTGAATTGAATGAGATGAAGGGGAGACTGGAGAGGTATTTTAATAAAAAGGAGCTGAGTGTGAGTGTATTGAAAACAAAATAGATAGTAAGTAAGAACGCAGGCGGAAGATGAAAGGAAGAGGAATTGAAGTGGATGGGAGAAAGCCTGGAAAGGGGGAGAGAGTTTAAATATTTAGAGTTCATTTTTTTGGAAAATGGAGGTTGGAATAAACATATAGACTATGTATGTTAGAAAGCGAGAATGGTAATGGGAAGAATACGAAAGGTGTGGGAAGAAATGT
This sequence comes from Philonthus cognatus, assembly GCA_932526585.2. NCBI lineage: Eukaryota > Metazoa > Arthropoda > Insecta > Coleoptera > Staphylinidae > Philonthus > Philonthus cognatus. Next base: position 79,828,183 of record OW052245.1, on the reverse strand, counting down.
TAGGGGGAAATGTACGGATGAAACTGGTATGGTGGAATGCGTGTATAAGAGCAATAATAAGGTATGCGGCAGAAGTATGGGGAGTAAAGGGGCATAAGAGGGTAGAAAGGGTACATCTGCAATACTTACACAGCATTATAGGAGTAGAAGTTACAACACCAAGTTATATAGTGTTGCAGGAGTGCCAACGAATGACAGTGGAATGAGAGACAGCAAGGAGAGTAGTAAAGTTTGAGAGAAAGATCAGTATGTTAAGGAAAGAGAGGTTGGTAAATGAAGCTTGGGGTGTGTGTTTAAGGGAATGGCAGAGGAAGGCGAGGTATGCACGGTGGATGACTGAGAGGGAAAGTTTATATAATAAAGTAGGGTGATCGTGGCTAGTAGTGGACCAGAAAGTAGCAAGGAGATGTGAAGCTGCAGATACGACAAGGTAGAATAGATAAGAGTAGCTCTAACCCACATTACAAAGAATTACAAGTACTTTTTTTCTCGAATAACTTTCTCATTTTTCACTTGGTGAAACATTTTGAAAAAATATTAAAGGATAAATTAAAAATTTGTTTCACTATTTTACAAATAGTGAAACAAACCAAGTGTTTTTAATTTATCCTTCAATATTATTACAAGTACTGGTGGGGCCCCCGAGTTATTTTCGAAGACTAAACAGTGAAGAAGCACGACTACTGGCACGATTTAGATGTGGGAATGAGGAAAGTGGAAGGAAATAGTGGATGGGAGAAGAATATATGAAGTGCGTGGTTTCCGGGGTGGAGAAGGACGAATGGGAACACTGGATGAAGGAATGTAGGGGTTTATAAGTAACGAATGGAATAAAAGGAATGAGTCGAATTTAAAGTATGTTTGAGAGTGGACGGGGTATGAGTGTGATAATGAAAGTGGTAAATCAAAGGCCAGGGAGGAGTAGCTAAGGAAAGAGGTCTGGAAAATGGGGATTATTTATTATTTAGAGGCATTTAGTGAAGTATTGTTAATTTTAAGTTAAATAATTATAATTGTGATTGGTAGGGGTATATGCCAAATATAGGTTATTTATTTATACAGAAAGTTTTTCTTTTAAGTATACATATCCCAATTTTGTGCTGGAAATTTTTATATATTCGTTGATTATTATTAGAGTTTAATTTATAGCTTTAAAAGAGTGTTTTCCACTCCCAGACTAAGCATGAAGTAAAATTTCGAGTTTAGAAAAGCCTGAAAATTTGGTTTGGTCGCGTAGCGCGAAGCGCGGAGCGGCCAAACCAAATTTTCAGGCTTTTCTAAACTCGAAATTTTACTTCATGCGCCACGCGCATAAAACACTGATTTCAAATGAAATTCACTTGTTCACAATATTTCAGTATTTTCAGTGTTGAATACGCGTGGCGCATGAAGTAAAATTTCGAGTTTAGAAAAGCCTGAAAATTTGGTTTGGCCGCTCCGCGCTTCGCGCTACGCGACCAAACCAAATTTTCAGGCTTTTCTAAACTCGAAATTTTACTTCATGCTTAGTCTGGGTATGGAAAACACTCGTTTAAAGCATTAAATGAATCTCTTGTAAAAGATCGTATGCATCTGTATACTAAAAAGAAAAAAATCATGAATATTAACTTAAATATAATAACTCAGTGTATGCAACCAAGTATACATAACTGAAAACACAAATGCATACATTAAAAGTGCGATTCTTTTCGCAATCTAGAACAAGTTAGTCTTACAAAGACTATATCAAAGAGTGATATAGTCTTTGTAAGAATACAAAGACTATATCACTCTTTGATATAGTCTTTGTAAGACTAACTTGTAGATTGCGAAAAGAATCGAACTTTTAATGTTTAAAGTATTCTGCAACCAACAATTGGCAATTTCAATTATACAAATGCATACGATGTTTTATTAAATAATAAATAGAATTTTATAATATGTTGCAACTCTTTACTTCCAACCATTAAAAAATTGCATATTTTAAATATAATTTAGTCACTTAGCATAAAGTAAATCACAAGTAGTAGTTAAAAATATATCGCATACATCTTCTATTATTAAATGACTAACTTCATGTTAATAACCCCACAAATAGCAAATGCCGGACGCCTCGAGGCGTCCATCAATTCCAATTAAAACGCAAAACCCAAGCGCAATTACATAATTAAAAGAAATAACACCCGCAAATCCCTTGCACAAGCACGAACATCAAAATTGAACAAATATTGATTTTTCAGAAGGAAAACAAACGATGAACACGTACCTCTGGATGAGCCATGCTGTTTACGTGTGAAAATCAACACGTAAAAGAGTTGATAAATGCCGGGCATGCAGCGCAATAAAGCCTAGTCTGTTCGTGATTAATTAAAACCTGCGGGTTTTCCTGAAATTCAAGCGCTCGCATAATAGAATAACAAATGTGTTTCGATTTACTCGAATCGTAACATAAATTATTGTTTAATTTATTGTTTCCAGTAATTATAAACATTATTTAAATATTAATGAGCTGTTTAAATTGTACAAATCGGTAAGTGCGTGCAAAATCAATAGCCTTTAGCACTTTTGTTAATTGCTATTTTTAAATTTCCCATTCATTAAATATGTTTACATGTTGACCAACATAATGAGTTACAGCTTATTTCATTTAACTAGGCGAGAAATTCAAACATATTTGGATCATTGTGGAGTTTATCTATACAATTAATTAAGTGATTTCCCAAAAAATAATGCTATTTCGTTACTTTAATTCACTTTTGATAAGTTGAATAAGTCGCATCTGATGATTTTTGGTGTTATGACCACAAATGTGTTCTGATTTCTCGCCTAGTTAAATGAACAGCATTAGCATAAACTATTTATGCATTATTTCATTGTTTCATTTACATTACTCATTTTATTGTTGATTAAAATGTTTAATAAATAGTAGATAATTAATTAATAAATTTTATTTGTTTAATTAACCCATTAGGCGCCATTGATGCATATACGCAACATTATTAATTTTATGTTTTTTTTTTTAATTTTTGGGTTTTACGTCATCTATTTCCGCTGCTATGGCCAATCATGACGCCGGAGATTAGGTCTACAGCTATCCGGGAATTTTGCCGAACCCGGTGGGAGTTCCAACCCACCGGTAGGGATCTTTAACGTGCACGCAACATCCAGGCAGTACACGGGTCCTACATGCATTTAACGTCATATCCGAGAAGACGGAGTGTTTGGCATTTTTATCCTAATCTATATAAATGCAGACAACTTGTTAAGCCGGTATTTGAAACCCGGCCCGTGGCGTGGCCGCGTGGCAGTACAACACTCTAACCACTACACCACCAAGCTGCCCTAATTTTATGTTAATTAAATTACTAAATAAGTTAATTTGATATATTATATTATTTAACTTAACTTGACAATGTATGAAGAAAAACATAAATAATTTGTTAATTAAATATCTCCATTATTACTCATTAAAAAAAAAATGTTTTCAGTGTATTTCTAACTTTACAATGTTTCAGTGTTTTATGCGCGTGGCGCATGAAGTAAAATTTCGAGTTTAGAAAAGCCCCGTGAAAATTTGTCTCGGGTCGCTACGCGACCCTCGACAAATTTTCTATGCGGGGCTTTTCTAAACTCGAAATTTTACTTCATGCTTAGTCTGGGAGTGGAAATACTCGTTCTAAACTTTATATTGCACGTTTTTATACAAAATCGATGAATGACTTACATTTACAGCGTATACATTTTGTATATTTAAAAGAAAAATACATATATGCAATATAATAAGTCATTCGTAGAAATCATAAAAAGAAGTGTAGAATTTTACTTAAAATCAACTTTTAGAGTAAACTCTATAATTGCTCGGCCTTTTATGGGTTAATATTGATGTTACTCATTCAGTGCTGCAGGTGAATTATTATTTTGATTTTAATTAATTCTTTTTATTGCTTAACAGAAGCAATTCTGTAAACTAAATAAGGGTAAATGAAACGAATACGTTATTCCTGCACTTTACATTCTAAGTGGATCTGTTGTTTGTTCTGAATACAAAACCCACTTGTAAAATAGCCAGCGACGGCTCGCAGCCTAACTTCAGGGTCGGCCACAGCGCCAAGGAACACAACATTTCAGGTTGGGATCGCGCTTTATAAATACAAGGAATTGCACAACGAAGTCGCCTTTCAATAACGGATACATATCACCTTGGGTCTCTGGCCTACCCTGAAGTTAGGCTGCGAGCCGTCGCTGAAAATAGCATTTGATGCTTAACGAGCATGTTATTTTTAACGTCTTTTTCTAGGGAATCAACCCGTATAATGTTTTTAGGATGTAGAATCAATAAAATGATTAATAATTTCAAGTAGAAAAAAATGGTAAATTTACCCACTGAGCAAAAAACAAACAAATAACGTTATGTCAACATTGTAGCAACATTAAACGTTGTATAAATGTTGATGAAACATTACTTCAATGTGTTTGCTCAGTGGGTATTTATTTTTGTATTTTATTTTATATTTATTTTTAAATTTCCCAGTGAAATTTTAAAAGATCATCTCTCAGCGTATCTAACCTTATGAATCTTAATTTTTCTAGAGCTTTTAGGATGCACATAATTATTAACAAATTTAACTAAAATTTCATTAAAAAAATGGTAAATTTATATTCAAGGAATTTTTCTTCTAGGTAAACATATGCATAAGCTGTAAATGTTCCGACATTTGTCGTTGTTTTTCAATTTGAAGCTTTGAACGAGTGTTTTCCACTCCCAGACTAAGCATGAAGTAAAATTTCGAGTTTAGAAAAGCCCCTTGAAAATTTGTCGAGGGTCGCGCAGCGACCCGAGACAAATTTTCTGGGCTTTTCTAAACTCGAAATTTTACTTTATGCGCCACGCGTATAAAACACTCATTTCAAGTATACTTCAAATATACGTAAATTTCATAATATTTTAGTGTTTTATACGCGTGGCGCATAAAGTAAAATTTCGAGTTTAGAAAAGCCCAGAAAATTTGTCTCGGGTCGCTGCGCGACCCTCGACAAATTTTCACGGGGCTTTTCTAAACTCGAAATTTTACTTCATGCTTAGTCTGGGAGTGGAAAACACTCGTTCAAAGCTTCAAATTGAACTCTTTAATAAAAAACACCGAATATCTAAAGATTTATAACAAATAGGCTGAATTTGGAATACGCCCACTGAGCTAATCCATTTAGGTAATGTTTCATCAGTATTAAAACAACGTTTAATGTTGCTACAATGTTGATACAACGTTATTTGTTTGTTTTTTGCTCAGTGGGCGTATACTTTAAAGAAAAACTCCCTGTATTTTTTATTTTATATTAATTTTTAATTGGTTAATTGATAAAGCATTACGATGTTAAAAATCCATATTCCCTTTGTACAAATGAAATTATGAATAAATTTGTAATTTTCAAAAAAGTGTGCTTATTTTCATAACAAATATTTCGCAAATTTATTGCTTTTTCAGGTGAATGTACGATTATTTTTAAATTTCCCGCTGAATGTTTCAACTTCATCCCTCAGTACATCCAACCTAACGAATCTCAATTTTTCCAGAACAATCCCGTGTTGTTTGCCGGACCGTAGAGTTTCCATTTACCGTGAAAATCAGTGTTAATTCGCCCTAAAAATGTCGATCTTAGCAAGCCCACTGTCCGTGGCGGGCACCAGGACGTCGGGGGCCCCTGTGAGGACTCAAAACGGTAAGTCTCGGCCTCTCGGCTACACCCAAGTCCCGACATAACCTCAACCGCTAATCATGCGGTGTGCAGGTGCACGAAAAAAACGAAATTTTAGCATGAAAAATTGAATAATTTTGCGTGGAACGCGTTTTGTTCGATTCAGCGGGTTGGAATTGGGGGGTTAGCTGGGTTTTTGCGTGAAAATGGGGTTTGTATGTGGTTCGTTTTTAGATAAATGAGTCACGCGTGGGTCGGTGCGCTTTTGTTTCCTAGGAGGCTAGAATTTCAATAATTTGTGAATAACATTGAAAATTAATCAATTAATTTTTTTTTTATTTGGATCGATGATCCTGGCATAGGTTCTCACCCCATCCATATCTCAATTGTATTATTTACTAGGCCCTGTTGACCAGTCACAGTAATTTTGTATAAGTTAATAAATAGTTTAATAGGCGTAAATACAGTATTATGTCTCCATGTCATTACGCATCCTAATTGGCGCGGGTTCCAGTGGCTCTCAAAATGTTCTTGTGACCTGACCGTGGCTGACTGGGTAGAGCGCCTGATTCTATTTGACCAGGCATACAAACTCCCGAGTTTAAATCTCGCATACTCATACTACACTTTTTTTGATGCAAAGAAAAGTCAAACAGTTTGTAGATGGGTATTCTTATTAATAATAATATAATAATAATATATATTGGTGTTAATACAAGATTGTTTACACAGGTCACAGGTAATTTTAAATACTACTATGTATAATAACATTCACAATGGCGACCACTTAACATATTAAAAGTATACATTATTTATAGCAGATCACAGATTATTGGTATGAAACAGACATTTACTATGAACAAACAAAACATGTTAAAAATATGGTTGTATATGATGTACTCATTATTTACACTTAATAGCGTAAAATTCTTCAATTGGTTTGGACTCTTTTTTTTTTAATTTATTTGTAAAAGGACATATATACAATATGTATTACAATGGTCATCGAATAGTAGTGGTAAATCATCAATTAAAATAAATAAATATATAAACAAAGCTACAGATAACAGTAAAACAAGGTAGTACTAAACAGTGCAGGCAGAGAAATGCCTGCAGATGTCTTGTGATTAGAGGAAGAATGTTACTGGTTAATTTTCTACTGGTTTAAGTTTCTGTCTTGGAGATACTCGCTGACTGAGTAGTATGCCTTTTCTATTAGCATATCTTTGAGCAAATGTTTAAATTTGTTAAAATGTGTCAGCATTTTTATATTGCAAGGCAGGTGGTTGTAAAGGGTCAGGCACATGTAATGGGGACTTTGATTGTATAGTGTGGTGCGATGCGTGGGTACCGCAATATCACTTTGATAACGAGTAGCAGAGCTCCTGTTGTATGTTTGATTGGTTGCAAATTTATTCTTGTGTAGAAAGACATATAAGCAGCAATTATATATGTATAATGAATAAAATGTAAGTAGATTCAGTGCTTTGAATAGAGGTTTACAGCTTGCTCTACCTTTTGAGAATGTAATTCTCCGGATAATTTGTTTTTGGAGTCTAAACAGTCTAATAGCATCAGGCGAGACACCCCATATGAATTTATAGAATAGCTAACATAAATGAATACACTCGTGGAAATTAATTTGGGCTAAATTCTAGTTTGTGTCAACGGCTATATTTTTCCGAAAAAAATGTTTGTTCGTGTTCATCTACTTCTAGGTTAAGTTAGGTTAGGAGAAAGGTTTGCAACAGAATAAATTGTGTAAATCTCTTTGCGCACGATGATTATTTTACATACTGCTAGGACTCAATATTTTCAAAATGTTCAAACTAATTTTTTTTTTATTTATTTAACAATTCCAGTCCAAATTAATTGCATATCTAGATATTACTCATCGATTACTTTCGAATAATATCATTTTTATCTATAATACCCACGGGGTGTAAGGTAAGAATTTTACCCACGGGGTGTATAGTAAATTATTACCTTAAGTGTAAATAATGAGTAATAATTAGAATAACCATCTACAAATTAATTGTTTGACTTTTCTTTGCATAAAAAATAGTTTAGTATGAGTACGCGAGATTTGAACTCGGGAGTTTGTGTGGGTGATCAAATAGAATCAGGTGCTTTACCTAGTCGGCCACGATCGGGTCACAAAATCATTTTGAGAGCCACTGGAACATGCGCCAGTTGGGATGCGCGATGACATGGAGAACACTGTATTTATGCTGTTTAATAAATAGAGTTTCGCTATCCCCGAGGAAAGGAAAGGGATTTACGGAAAATACACATGTAGTTGCAAGGATGGGTAATAAATGAAAGGGTTGTCAGGATATAGGTGATTGTAAAGGATGAAAAAGAATTAGTGAAACAACCACGTGTGGGTCAAACACGAGCAGGGATAAAACGCACAACTCACGCTCGACGTCCGCTCTGTTCGGGGTCCAGAACGGAACTCGAAGATCAAATTAATTTGACTAATAAAGCACTAATAACCTTTCTTCTCTATCCATTCTCAGTGGATTAACACACAGTGTTAATCCATTGATAATGGTCACTTTGTGTCCGAAATGTATGTACATTTGGTAATTCAAATAAACGCGTGAAGAAAGTTATTAATGATTTCGATAGCTAACGCCATCTAATGCTTCATAGTGGCATCATCAGTGACACGAATGCACAAAGTGCATATACAGGTCACTGTTTCGTCCACGAGCGAGCAGAACTCTGTTTGTGAAACCAGAAAATAAATATCAAAATTGAATTTGTGTTCAATATTCCGGCACTGAACACAAATTCAATTTTGTGTGAAGAAAGCTTATTAGTGCTTTATTCATCAAATTATTATTTCAATATTTTAACATTTATTTGAACGTCACGGCACATTCACACCATAACCAGGGACACGACGAGTTATTATTTTTAAATAACAACTTGCCATGCATGGGAATCGAACCCAGTCTGTGGCTCCCCGAGCGATATTCCATCTAGCAATGTCACCTCTCGGCCACCACCTGCCCCAATTAATTAATTTATTGAGCAAATAAGAATTTTCATTAAGGGGTTAAATAAAGTGAATGCAAAGATACGAATATTATATCGTAGAGAAAATGGAGATTGTGTTTAATGTGACGTTATTATTTTTTTATAGTTATGGCAGCATCTTCGATTGCTAACATAGTCAAGACTTCCTTGGGTCCGGTGGGTCTTGATAAAATGTTGGTGGATGATATCGGCGACATCACTGTCACAAACGACGGTGCCACAATTTTGAAGCTCCTGGAAGTCGAACATCCGGCAGCTAGGGTACTAGTCGAGTTGGCTCAGTTGCAGGATGAAGAAGTCGGGGACGGAACAACGTCAGTCGTAATCATCGCAGCCGAATTATTAAAGGTAGTAAATTCTCCACAAATTGGGAAAAAATTTACAAAAATCAATTCTTACAGAACGCAGATGAATTGGTCAAACAGAAAATCCACCCCACCTCCATTATAAGTGGATATCGTCTCGCCTGCAAGGAAGCGTGTAAATACATCCAGGATAATCTCACCATCCCAATTGATGAATTGGGAAAGGAGAGTATTGTAAATGTTGCTAAGACATCTATGAGCTCGAAAATTATTGGAGCGTATCCTTTTCTTTAGAATCTATCATCAGAACAGCATCTGATGATTACTTAACTGTTTAGGTCTATTTAATTTGAATATTCAATATTATTAAACACTGCGTGATCATTTAAAATATAAATTAGAGTAGGCTTTGAATTTTAAATAAAGTTGGGACTACTGACTGTTAACACATAAGGTTTGTTCGTTACATGAACTGGTGCTGGACTTTTTACACTTTTTGCACCGAAACTGTTCGTTACATGTACTAAGTTGAACTGAACTGTGTTCGTTTGCGTCAGTTCACTTGCACCGAACCTGCACTTTTTGCCTCTGGCCCAGAGTACGTGTAACTAGTGCAGGTTAGAAAAAGGAGAGGGTGGGAGATATACAATTTTCAAAGATGGACAGAATATGTCTGGTTGTGCAATGTGAATTAATGAGCAAATATTCTGAAATCGTCACTCAACAACCCTACATTTTTTTTATTAAATTATGAAACACGGATTTCATTCAGTTTGCTTAGTTTTATTTGTTTATAAAATACAGTAGCAACATTTTATTATTAGTGTTTCCGTAAATTGTTTTGTAGTGTATTGCAGAATTTATTTTTTTTTACATCAAAAGTGTTCGTTTGTTTCCAGTTCATGTACACTGACATGAACTGACCTGACCTTTTTTTATATTTTACATCAAAAGTGTTCGTTTGTTTTCAGTTCATGTACACTGACATGAACTGACCTGAACTGGTGATGTCACAAACTTGAACTCAGTTCAACTTAGTGCAGTACAAACGAACAAACCTATAGTTTATCATAACCTTAAAATTATTATTATTATTATTCCATTGGGCATATTCATCAGAAAAATATTCTTTCAATATGTTTGTTTTTTTTTTCTACGCTTTACGTTGATATCTAGGAAATGCTATTCTGGCCATTCTATTTTGTACACTTGCAAAAATGATGAACGTGTTTGCTGTTGACAGTGTATTAATCACAAAATTCCCCAACTGTTGGCATCAACCACCCAACAGTTTTATCTGATAAATGCACCCATTCAATTAGCACAAAACAAATGCCACCTACTCTAATTTATAATTTAAATAATCGCACGGTAGAGGAACTGTATTTCTATAATTTTAAATATATCCTTAATAAATAATCCAGTGATGCCGATCTCTTCTCCCAAATGGTAGTCGACGCAGCCTACGCCATTAAAATCACAGACTCGAAAGGAAACTCCCTCTACCCGATCAGAGCCGTCAACGTCTTAAAAGCGCACGGCCGCAGCTCCAGGGAAAGCACCCTCATCCAGGGCTACGCCTTAAACTGCACCGTCGCCAGCCAGGCCATGCCCAAGAAAATCGCCAACGCCAAAATCGCCTGCCTTGACTTCTCCCTTCAGAAAGCTAAGATGAAGATGGGCGTTCAGGTCCTCATCGAAGATCCCAATCAATTGGAAGCGATCAGAGCCAGAGAATTGGATATAACCAAAGAGAGGATTCAGAAGATTTTGTCCACGGGGGTTAACGTGATTTTGTGCACTGGTGGAATCGATGATTTGTGTTTGAAGTACTTCGTCGAGGCTGGAGCTATGGGTGTGAGGAGGGTCACAAAGACAGATCTGAAGAGGATTGCTAAGGCCACTGGCGCCGCTTACTTAACTTCTCTTACAAATATGGACGGTAAGTGTTTTTTATTGACAGTTAATTGTTGTGTTATTGGGCGCATTTACCAGAAAAATTTGCTCACAACGCGCTTGGATTTTTTACGCTTTAGAGCAGTGGTGGGGAAACTTTTTTTAAGACGGGCCATTTGTAATAACCAGACAATCGTAGCGGGCCAAAGAATAATGCTTAATCGTAGGTAGGTAGTTTTTATGCGGGTCGTCACATTACGAAGTTCAACATTCTCACGACGGCACTCTTAAACGGGCCGGATTAAACCTTTCCGCGGGCCGTAGTTTCCCCATCACTGCTTTAGAGAATGCTACTCCCGCCATTTTACTTTCCATCTAACCTAAAATTCCTTGTAACCTCTGTCAAGTCCATGGCTTCGACAAATTAAGCACTTAATTCTTCACCAATCGGACTATTTAGTTCTCTTGCTAAAATGACGAATGTGTTTGCTGTTGGAGGCACATTCACCAGAAAATTCCTTGATGGTATCAAATTTTATCTGGTGAATGCACCCATTACTAATGTCGCCTATTAGCAACTCAGTTGTCTCTGTGTAAAGACAGCTTTATAAAAGGACTAATTTAAATTGGTGCCTTATAAGAGTAAGAAAAAACAAAATTGTGGTTAAATAAAAAAAAATTAAAAAGCGAATAAATGTATCATTATTGACAACAAAAATTTTGTTTGTAGGTGAGGAAACTTTCGATGCCAGCATGGTTGGTGAAGCAGTTGAAGTCGTCCAAGAGCGGATATCAGATGATGAGCTCATTTTAATTAAAGGGTAAGCATAAAATTTAATTATAGTTAAATGCTAGTTAAACCCATAAAGTCATGATCATTGCGTGGATTTTGCAGGGATCGCTCGTGAACCGTTGTCGCCCAGTCGAGTTAAGCATATAACGCACGCGACTGGGCGTCAAATACACAAACGGACGACTTCATCTCCAGACACGACCGCAATCGTCCACTTGTGTATTCGACGCACAGTCGCACGCGTTATATGCCCAACTCAACAGAGCGGCCCCGGTGCATGAACGATCTCTGCCAAAATCCGCGCTATAGTCATGATACTAACATTTCGCATTAATAAAACAAAACCTACATGCTATAAGTTAGTTTTGAACTATTGATAAAAGGAAGTACCAACATTGCATTTTCCTATGTTGCTAATTTCATTGTAATGAAATAATTTAGAGGTTATGTTACACTGTTTTTGTTTGTTTAATAAAAATATATTTCTCCTGCTCAATTCTTTTGAGTAAAATTTACTTCTAACGAGTGTCTCCACTCCCAGACTAAGCATGAAGTAAAATTTCGAGTTTAGAAAAGCCTGAAAATTTGGTTTGGTCGCGTAGCGAAGCGGAGCGACCAAACCAAATTTTCAGGCTTTTCTAAACTCGAAATTTTACTTCATGCGCCACGCGTCTAAAACACTGATTTCAAGTGAAGTTTGAAATATACTGATCTGGTATGCAGATTTATGGTTTATAGCATTATTAAATAAATTCTAAATAACCCTATTTTATTGTGACAATTGAGGTTATATTATTCTGCTGTTAATTTATTAGTTTTAAACTAACAGTAGTAATATAATAAACCGTTTTATTAATCCGAAAGGGTTATATCATCTTTAGAACCGTGTTAAAGTTGTATGCCAACGTTTATTCTTTATCTTGAAAGATTTAATTATTCTCCTTTTCATTGTTTCAATTTATTAATAAGGCTGTAAATGTTCATTTTGTACCAAAAAATATTTATACTTTATTTAATCTGAGTAGCGTAATTTTTTTTATATTGTCCTAATTTCTGTAATAATATTTTTTTATTCTTTTAATGTATAGTCCGAAAGCACGTACAGCTGCTTCAATTATCCTCCGCGGCCCCAACGATTTCTACTGCGACGAAATGGAGCGTTCCATCCACGACGCCCTATGCGTAGTAAAACGCGTGCTCGAGTCAAAGAGCTTGGTCGTGGGTGGCGGCTCCGTCGAAGCCGCTCTCTCAATCTACCTCGAAAACTTCGCCACCACACTCAGCTCACGCGAACAGCTTGCAATCGCCGAATTCGCCAAAAGCTTGTTGGTAATCCCGAAAACACTAGCAGTAAATGCCGCTCAGGACGCGACCGATCTAGTTGCTAAACTCAGAGCCTACCAAAACTCCAGCCAGACAAAAGTCGAGCACGCCCATCTAAAATGGGTTGGTTTGGATTTGTACGAAGGTACCGTTAAGGATAACAAGAAAGCGGGAGTTTTGGAACCGACAATGTCGAAAATCAAGTCGCTAAAGTTCGCGACGGAAGCGGCGATTACAATTTTGCGTATTGATGATATGATCAAGCTGGATCCTGAGCAGAAGGAGGGAAGTCGGTACAAGCAGGCCATGGATAGTGGGGAGCTGGATTATTAAATCAAATCTCATCGTCTCTTTTTTTTTATAGCTTTCATAACAACGCTGCATTTCTATTTAATAAATTAAATTTATTTAAGCGCGAATGTTGTAACACACATTATACCGCAAATATCATTTTTAGTTAATTAAAATGGTGTTTAATAATTTCATTAACCTATTTGTTTTGATCAGAAAACTTTCCTATTTGTTGTTGCTTAGTAGATTTTGATTATTGTATCCATATTATGTTCAAAGGTAAGTAACAATGTGGAGCTCGCGCGCAAAACCCGATAAATCCAAAAAACATGTTTTGATACAAGAGCTGGGACGAATCCTCGTAAAAAAGATTCGAATCACGAATCTGAATCACCTAATATAATTCGAATCACGGATACTCGAATAGAGGATTCGTAAAAAATAAATATGATACAAATCCTGTTTTTTCGAATCACGAATACAAATCCTTTAAGAATAAATTTTTATTTTTTGCAACCATTAACGTAAAAATATCGTTACCAGTTTTAACCAAAAGTATTCAAAACCTTATTATTTATTATTAACACTGAACATAGTTGACAACAGACTAAATATCTGATTTCATGTTGCTCTGATTAAAGATGTATTTGTGTGTTTTTGAACTTCACTTCAAATTAGTTCTTTGTACGCGTGGCGCATGAAGTAAAATTTCGAGTTTAGAAAAGCCCGAAAATTTGTCTCGGGTCGCTGCGCGACCCTCGACAAATTTTCACGGGGCTTTTCTAAACTCGAAATTTTACTTCATGCTTAGCCTGGGAGTGGAAACACACGTTCAAAACTTCAAATTGAACTTTATTATAAAATCGACGAATGCCTGAAAATTCACTGAATGTCATTAAAACCGGGAAAGTCGGAGAAAAGTCATAGAATTATATTTAAATTAATCAAAACACTAACAAGAAAGCCATATGATATTATTAAATTTGTCAAAATCAGCAGGCAAATTCCTAAACACTAAAAAAATTATAAAATTAACTTAAATATTGACAAAAACAATTTTACAAAATGGAGTTTTCCCACAGAAGAAAGTTTAATTAATAGGTCGGGGAAAAAATCTTGAATCAGGGAAATGCCGGAAAAATTTAACATTTCAGATTGTGTCTACATTGTCAGTGTTCCTTCAAATAATATTAAACACAATTATGAAAACTAGATTATTATTTTTAAAAACATTTTCAGTCATTCAATGTTCTTATCAAAGGATTCAGTTTAAAGTTTCGAACGAGCGTTTCCACTCCCAGACGAAGCATGAAGTAAAATTTCGAGTTTAGAAAAGCCCCGTGAAAATTTGGCGAGGGTCGCGCAGCGACCCGAGACAAATTTTCTGGGCTTTTCTAAACTCGAAATTTTACTTCATGCGCCACGCGTATAAAACGGTGATTTAACGAGAAATTTAAAAACAAAAAGAAATTTTTCAAGTTAATTCTCATAATTAATTCGAATTATTTTTGAAGATTCAAAGTATTCGAATCCTTATACATATATATATATATATATATATATATATATATATATATATATATATATATATATATATATATATATGTATATATATATATATATATGTATATATATATATATATATATATATATATATATATATATAAAGGGTTCGCCAATAAGCGCGCTCGATCTTTGACAGCTGATGGCGGCCATGTTGTTTGTGGTAGAGTTGTCAAACCTAGTTGTTATTATTCAGTATATCTTCACAAATTACCATGAACCAATTCAGCCGCGAGCAACATCTGCAAATCATTAAAATGTATTACGAAAATCATTCATCGGTTCGGGCAACGTTCCGCCAATTTTACGGTGCAATTGGTCGTCCTGCTGAGTCGACTATCCGTCGTTTGATAAACAAATTCGAGGCAACCGGTTCGGTGAACAATAAGCCAACACCGACGCGTCGTCGAAACGTCCGATCTGCCGCGAATGTCGCCGCTGTGCGCGATAGTGTGCGTGAAAATCCGCGCCAGTCAATTTCACGTCGCGCACAGGAACTCAGCCTTTCGGAAACATCACTTCGCCGAATCTTGCATCTGGATTTGGGCATGCATCCGTACAAGATCCAGCTGACACAAGAGCTCAAAATAAACGACCATAGACAGCGCCGTATCTTCGCTGATTGGGCTTTAGAGCAGTTGGAAGTCGACCCCGAGTTTGGTCGCAAAATCATCTTCAGCGATGAGGCACATTTTTGGATAAATGGGAATGTCAACAAGCAGAATTGCCGTTATTGGGCCGAGAACAATCCACAGGAGGTCCACCAGGTCGCAATGCACCCAGCAAAGGTAACTGGTGTGGATTTTGGGCCGGAGGCATCATCGGGCCGTATTTCTTCGAGAACGACGATGGTGTGGCCATCACGGTAAACGGCGAACGATACAGATCCATGATAACGAACTTTTTCTGGCATGAAATCGACAATATGGATGTCGAGGATATGTGGTTTCAGCAGGACGGCGCTACGAGCCACACAGCGCGCGCCACAATGGATCTTCTGCACGAGCGCTTCGGAGGAATGGTTATCTCGCGCGGAGGCGACATCAACTGGCCACCGAGATCGTGCGATTTAACCCCACTAGACTATTTCTTGTGGGGTTTTCTTAAACCGCAGGTCTACGCAAACCAACCACAAAACACTGATGACCTCAAAGTCAACATACGCCACGCCATCGATGAAATACAGCCCGATTTGTGCGCCAGAGTCATTGAAAATTGGACTTCTCGTATGCGCGCCACCAAGCAAAGCCGAGGTGGCCATTTGAACGATATTATTTTCCATACATAATGCCTTCGAATACTCTTTCAAACAAAAAATAAATTTCATTTATACCTCTCACACAACTTGCTTTATTTTATTTTAAAGATCGAGCCCGCTTATTGGCGGACCCTTTTATACGTTTTTACATATATATATACATATATATATATATATATATATATATATATATATATGTATATGTATATATATATATATATATATATATGTATATGTATATATAAAAAAAATGTAACGAATCCAGTTGAACTAAAGTATTCGAATGCCTCTTTTGAATCCTCTAAAAGGATTCGAATCCTGCCCAGCTCTGTTTGATACAACCAAAATACTTAAGAAAACGACATGTTGATTTGAATTTTAAAGGAGATTTAACGAGATTTGCTCACTCATAATAATGAATTCGTGTAGATCTCACCCAAAATTATGAGTAACCGTCATAAAGTGAAAATCCCCCGCGAGTGGATATAACGGGTTTTGCCCGCGAACTCCTCAAATAAACTTAATCAACAATAAAATTTAATTGAAGATTGTGAAACCTGACGTGTCTATTAAAAAAAAATCTCGCATAAAAACACAATCGTCCCGCTGAGCAAACCAACAGCGTACAAAACAAAAATCCCTTGCAAATGTTCCAGACTAACAGCCCTAATCTTATGATCAAGTTTCATCTTCCTGCGCTTAAATTCGACCGGCACGAATTTCACCATAATCCCAGCTTCGTGAAACCTCAAAATCATTACAGAAAACCTCTCCGTGAAAATCGAACCCCTTTTAAAAGTCAACACTATCGCCCTCATGATCGACCATTTTAAAACGTGCGGCGGATCTAAATCCCTGTATTTCCCAATCGAAGCTTCGAGCAAAATCCTCGAAATTACAATCGCGTTTTTCTTCCTCACTAGAAGATTCCTCCAAATGTCATCGCTTAACTCGTGCACTATGTTAATAGTCGAATGCAGGTGTTTTATAAACGGATTATCCACGTGTGCTAGAGTATCAGCCGCTGCTTTAATCCCGAAAATTGGTAACTTGGAATCCATCAATTGCCCGAGAGTTTCCAATTTTGCGCCCGGCACTGGTTTAAACAAATATGAAATTAAAAGGCTTTGATATGAGCTGATTAATAGGAAAGCGAGGATAATCCACGCTATGTAAACTAGCCTAGTTTTAACATTTTGCGGGTTGTGATTATGCACTGAAATAAACGAACAAAAAATAAAGAGAACGCAATCTGAAATATTCACGCTCTTAACTTCGTAGTGCATGAAACAATAGTAAATCGGTGTAAAACAACAAACAGTTATCAAAAGCGCGATCCAAACTTCGATTTTGTAAACCCTGTAAAGGTTCTTCCAAGATTTAATCGGGCTTGCTTGTGGTACAGTAAAACCCACATTCACGTACATTACAGGATAAGTAATATCAAATTTGTCACTCGATGTAACTCCTGTGCCTCCTATGAGAACATCACATTGACCTTCTTGGACCTCTTTGTATAAACCCACGTAACTTCCATTCGCTAGAGGCATCTGCATGTTTACCAGGGGGCCCCTTTTTTCGATTTGCAGCGCAAAGGATTGGAAGTCGTGTGGTTTGTAGAAGTGTTTTAATTTCAGAGCGTTTGCGAGTTCTTCGAATATTTGGTTCATGAAACCTGATTTTTTCGCAGTTTTCTCATGGCTTATGTAAGGTAGTGTAGGTATTGGATATACACAAATTTCTTGATTCTCGATTAGGTAGTTGTTTTTCTTCAAACTTTCTTGATTTCATTTACGCAACAGATTTATTTTACCTTTTTTCACAAATAAATCATAATTATAAATATTCAATTTAGAATCGATAAGATGAACATCGAATAAATTAAATTCCAAGAAGATTTCGAAAATTCTCTCTAATTCATCATCGTTTTCTTTATTATGATACACCACGATTATTTTTGAAATTATTTTATAATACCGTGTCGTGTACAAAACTTCAATACATTTTTTAAAATCATTGAGATGTTCTTCTTCAAGAAAGATGATGAAATAATCGTAAATGTTAAATGCGATTTTTGTAATGAATTTCGAATCAACTTCAAAAATTGAACGGCTTATGCGATCTTGAAACATTTCATTCATTTCACTTGGAATATTTTTCAATAAATATAATACGGATTTAGCGTTAGGTTCAATTAAATTATTAATACACGCTTTTATTTCATTCATTTTTAAAAATAGTGGATTTATCGTTTTCACATCCGGAATCTTTAAATTTAATTTATTAGAATTTGTTGTATTTAAATATATAAGATAAGCAAATATTTTCAAAGCTGTTTTCATTTTTGTTTTTAATTTAATTCGTTGTATGTTATGCAAGTTATTCTCTTCCGTTCAATTTTTTAATGATACTTTGTGTGTCCATCATTTTTATTTTATTCCCTGTAAATTATCTAAACCGTTATTTTAGCTCATAAATTATTCTTTGTAATGGCGACAAAAAACCGGACCATTCAAAATCCATTATTATTGTTGTAAATAGTAGAAATTAAATGTTTCATTGTGGAATAAGTAGAGAAATAATTAAAGGAAAAAGACCCTCGAAATATTAAATTCTTTGTAACCACTGATTTTTCATAGATTTCCAATAATTGGGTGATTTTTATTAAATGCTATAAATTATAAGGAGCTAAGGTCGTAGCTAGAAAAAAAAATCGAGAGGGGGGTTTCACTAGTAAAAATATTATTTTCTTCCCACTAAGCAAATCCATTTAAGTAATGTTTCATCAACATTAAAACAACGTTTAATGTTGATATAACGTTATATGTTTGTTTTTTGGGAACCCCCATATCCACCCCTGGCTACAGCCTTGTAAAAAAAATCATCAACATTAAAACAACGTTTAATGTTAATATAACTTTATTTGTTTGTTTTTTGTTTAGTAGGTTTAATATTAATGGAAATAAAGGGAGGGATATGGGGGTTCTACCCTCCCCCCCCCCCGGAAAAATCAAAATGAAAAGTTAATTTTTTGTATGTAAACGCGGCCCTCTTTTGCATACAAAAACTTAACTTTTCATTTTGATAATTCCGGGGGGGGGGGGGAGGGTAGAACCCCCATATCCCCCCCTGGCTACAGCCTTGTAAAAAAAAAAGACCTTTATTTCCATTAATATTCTCTTTTACACTTTAACGTACAATTTTAAAACCCAGCTCTGGAAAAGGGTTATAAAATTGTACGTTAAAGTGTAAAAGAGAATATTAATGGAAATAAAGGTCTTTTTTTTACAAGGCTGTATCCTCGTAAAACGAATTCGAATCACGAATCCGAATCACCTAATATGATTCGAATCACGAGTAAAAGGATTCGTAAGAGATAAATATGATTCGAATCAAAGATTCGAATAGTGTTTTTTTAGAATCACGAATACAAATCCTTTAAGAATGAATTTGATTTTATTATTTTTTCGGAACCATTAATATATAAATATCGTTACTAGTTGTTTTAACAAAAATATTTAAAACCTAATTATTTATTATTAACACTGAACATCGTTGATAACAGACTAATTATCTGATTCCCTGATACTCTGATTAAAGATGTATCTGTGTGTTTTTGAACTTCGCTTCAAATCAGTGTTTTGTACGCGTGGCGCATGAAGTAAAATTTCGAGTTTAGAAAAGCCCGAAAATTTGTCTCGGGTCGCTGCGCGACCCTCGACAAATTTTCACGGGGCTTTTCTAAACTCGAAATTTTACTTCATGCTTAGCCTGGGAGTGGAAACACCCGTTTAAAACTTTAAAATCGACGAATGCCTGAAAATCACGTAAATAAAAAATTCACTGAATATCATTAAAACCGGGAGTCCGAGAAAAGTCATAGAATTTTATTCAAATTGACCCAAACACTAACAAAAAAGCCATATGATATTATTAAATTTGTCAAATTCAGCAGGAAAATTACAAAACACGTAAACATTTATAAAATTTACTTAAATATTGATAAAAACAATGAAAACAATTTAACAAAATGAGGGTTTCCTACAGAAGAAAGTTATGTTAAATGGTCAGGGAAAAAAATCTTGAATCAGGGAAATGCCGGAAAAATTTAACGTTTCAGCTACCATGTCAGTTTTACTTCAAATAATATTAAACAAAATTTTGAAAACTAGATTATTATCTTTAAAAACATTTTCAGTCATTTAATGTTCTTATCAAATCATTCAGTTTGAAGTTTCGAACGAGCGTTTCCACTCCCAGACTAAGCATGAAGTAAAATTTCGAGTTTAGAAAAGCCCCGCGTAGAAAATTTGTCGAGGGTCGCGCAGCGACCCGAGACAAATTTTCACGGGGCTTTTCTAAACTCGAAATTTTACTTCATGCGCCACGCGTATAAAACAGTGATTTAACGAGAAATTAAAAAACACACAAAACATATTTTTCACGTTAATCCTCACTACTAATTCGAATTATTTTTGACGATTCAAAACCTTTTGTAAGTATTCGAATCTTTTTATAAATATTTGAATCCTTTTATAAGGATTCGAATCACCCACATTTGGATTCGAATACGAATCCTCTTAAAAAAATCTAACAAATCCGGATCACGAATCCAGTTGAACTAAAGTATTCGAATGCCTCTTTTGAATCCTCTAAAAGGATTCAAATCCAGGATTCGAATCCTGCCCAGCTCTGCCCTTTTCCCCCTTACAGCCCTATTTTTTCCCTTCCTTTCTCCCTTTCCCATTCCAATCTTTCCGAAATATTTACGCCTGCCCCGTCCTCTCTCATCCATACCGTAACCCTATTATTCCCTTTTATCCATTCTTTACATACCACCTTGCATTCCTTACCCAAGTGTTCCCATGTGTTCTCATGCTAACGAATCCGGATCACGAATCCAGTTGAACTAAAGTATTCGAATGCCTCCTTTGAATCCTCTAAAAGGATTCAAATCCAGGATTCGAATCCTGCCCAGTTCTGCCCTTTTCCCCCTTACAGCCCTATTTTTCCCTTCCTTTCTCCCTTTCCCATTCCAATCTTTCCAAAATATTTACGCCTGCCCCGTCCTCTCTCATCCATTCCGTAACCCTATTATTCCCTTTTATCAATTCTTTACATACCACCTTGCATTCCTTCCCTAAGTGTTCCCATGTGTTCCCATGCTAACGAATCCGGATCACGAATCCAGTTGAACTAAATTATTCGAATGCCTCTTTTGAATCCTCTAAAAGGATTCAAATCCAGGATTCGATATCCTGCCCAGCTCTGCCCTTTTCCCCCTTACAGTCCTATTTTTTCCCTTCCTTTCTCCCTTTCCCATTCCAATCTTTCCAAAATATTTACGCCTGCCCCGTCCTCTCTCATCCATTCCGTAACCCTATTATTCCCTTTTATCCATTCTTTACATACCACCTTGCATTCCTTCCCCAAGTGTTCCCATGCTAACGAATCCGGATCATGAATCCAGTTGAACTAAAGTATTCGAATGCCTCTTTTGAATCCTCTAAAGGGATTCAAATCCAGGATTCGAATCCTGCCCAGCTCTGCCCTTTTTCCCCTTACAGCCCTATTTTTCCCTTCCTTTCTCCCTTTCCCATTCCAATCTTTCCAAAATATTTACGCCTGGCTCGTCCTCTCTCATCCATTCCGTAACCCTATTATTCCATTCTATCCATTTTTTACATACCGCCTTGCATTCCTTCCCCAAGTGTACCCATGTATCCCATCCGCATTCGCATAACACGCACCTTCTATACTATTCACCCATCCAAATCGGTCTTCCTCTCTCATCCGATCCACATCTCGCACTAGCCAACCGTACCTTCTCCTTCCTGGGTATATCTAGATTGCTCAGATACCTTGGCACATTTCCATCTACCTGCCACCGTTTGTACCATGGATTGTATCCACTCCGGTCCCTTACTCTCCTGCTGTTCCTGCCTCTCTACTTCCTTCCATTTATGCTTCATCCACGCCGCCACATCCACTCCTTTTTCGAACCACTCATTCACCACAATTTCCGACACCCCTGCCTTCTCATACATTCTTCTCTTCTCCATCCTCCACCCACTTGCTCCTTCTGTCATGCACGTCCGCCATACCTCTTCCACTAGCCTTTCATCACCAAGTTCACTTACTCTTTTCTCATACCCCGCCACTCTCCATTGCTTCTACATGCACACTTGTTCAATTCGTTCCTTATTTGTTTTCCTTCTTTAGAGGGGATTCAGCCTTTCGGCTATGACTCCTTATCCTGCTGTTCCTTACACGCAGGGTTGTGTAAGGAATTATTCGCTTACGAATATATCTTAGCAGAGCGCGCATGGATGCGGCTCTATACAAATACAAACGGGTCCTTTTAGGACCTCCACTTCGCGCGTGGATATCTTAGGTTGGTGGTAGTTCAGCTGGGTGTCATCGGATCTCCAAAGGACATCAAAGTCGACACCCACAACGATGAGATGAGATGATTGATGTGGTGAGGTGCACGACTCGTTGTGAACTCGATTCGTTTCTTGAAGCAGAATATATTTTGGTGTGGTTCTTTCCACACCCAGTACCTGTTTCAGGAAAAACCCTTGCCCTTTCTCTATACATTCATACAATACAATCGTGGGGCGTACGATTGTGTTGTATGCTAGCAGCAATCGTCCTTTAAGTAGTAGATGAAACAACTACTATTTTGTTCCTTCTACTATTACTAGGACTTTCTGCAACTAGTTGTAGTACAGGCTCCGTCTGCTGGTGGCAAGACACGATAAGCCAGAACCATCTGAACTAGACGCTCTGTTAATAGCAGTAGTTCTTTTTCCTAGTAGAAATTGTGTTTTTTGCTATAAAAAAACGACTGCTAGGTCTTTCCGCTACTAGTAGTAGTATAGGCTCCATCTGCCGGTGGCAAGATTTGTTTCTGTTAATAGAAATAGCGTGTTCTGCTAAAAAGTGAACGTTTCTATCAATAGTAGTAGGTATTTCAGCTAGTAGTACAATTTCTTTGTGCTAGTAGCGTTCGTCCTTTCAGTAGTAAAAAAGAACAACTATTATTTTGTTCCTTCTACTACTACTACGAAAAGGTCTTTCTACTACTAGTACGGACGGAACCTGTACTACAGGTTCCGTCTGCTATTGGTAAGACATCTGAAGCTAGAATCATCTGAACTAGAAGCTCCGTTAATGGCGGTAGTTCTTTCTGCTGTAGTAATTCTTTTAGCTAGTAGCAGTTGTTCTCAAGACCGTAGCCGGAGGAGGAGGGGGATGTGGGGGTTCAAACCCCCCCTGAAATTTTCAAAATGATAAATTTTTGTATGTAAAAGCGGGACTGTAAGAGCGATAACAATATTTTTCGCGCTTAAGGAAAAATATTGTTTTCGCTCTCACAGTCCCGCTTTTACATACAAAAATTTATCATTTTGACAATTTCAGGGGGGGTTTGAACCCCTACATCCCCCTCCTCCTCCGGCTACGGTCTTGCGAACAAAAATTTGTTTAACCCCCTCCGATTTTTTGTTCTGGCTGCGGCCTTGGTCGTTCTTTCAGCTTAATAATAGTTTTTTATTTTACTACCTACCACTAGTTTTTTCTGTTACTAATAGTAATAGTAGTACAGGCTCCGCCTGCGGAACTAGAAGCTCTGTCTGCTAATAGCGGCAGTTCTTTCTGCTAGTGGACAAATCGTTTTTAACTGAAAAAAAGTAAACGTTACATTTTATAGTAGTAGTTCTTTCGGCTAATAGTACTAGTACAGGCCTCGTCTGCTGGTAACAAGATATCTGAAGCTACAACTATCTGAGCTAGAAGTTCTGGCTGGTAATAATGCTAGTTGTTTCTGCTAGCAGAAATACTGTTTTCCGCAAAACAGTCTATTTTCTCACAATAAAACACTTTTAACTTTGTCTATTTTCTGTAAATCTTTAGATATTTCTTGTTTTTTATTAAGTTCAATTCGATGCTTTAAACGAGTGTTTTCCACTCCCAGACTAAGCATAAAGTAAAATTTCGAGTTTAGAAAAGCCCCGTGAAAATTTGTCGAGGGTCGCGCAGCGACCCGAGACAAATTTTCTGGGCTTTTCTAAACTCGAAATTTTACTTTATGCGCCACGCGTATAAAACAGTGATTTAACGAGAAATTTAAAAACATACAAAAGACATTTTTCATGTTAATCCTCACAATTAATTCGAATTATTTTTGACGATTCAAATCCTTTTGTAAGTATTCGATTCCTTTTATAAATATTCGAATCCTTTTATAAATATTTGAATCCTTTTATAAATAATTGAATCCTTTTATAAATATTCGAATCCTTTTATAAATATTTAAATCCTTTTATAAATAATTGAATCCTTTTATAACTATTCGAATCCTTTTATAAGGATTCGAATCACCCACATATGGATTCGAATACGAATCCTCTTAAAAAAAACGGAACGAATCCGGATCACGAATACAGTTGAACTAAAGTATTCGAATGCCTCTTTTGAATCCTCTAAAAGGATTCGAATCCTGCCCAGCTCTGATTTATAGCGTTACATGACGATTAGTATACAATATCCATGTATTTTTCGCGTTACGGTAAATTTACGACGACATCTATGAGTCCGATGGTGAGCTAATGACGTCACGTCTAAAGTCAAGGTTAATAAATCGTAGAAGGCTGACTTTTTCAATATGGTCGATCTTGTACACAATTTAAAACCCCTTGAAATGTTTGCGTGGTCCGATGTTCAACGCTACGCTACTGCTTTAAATGTTAATAAACACGATTTTTTTCGCATGTGTATTGCGAAAACATGTGCGATATTATCCCGTGTTTTGTGAGACGCAAGCGCTAAATTATCATGCAGCATCCAACGATCAATTGAGGCAGGAGGAAAAGGTAACCTACACATTTGTCATATCCAGACTTTATTCACGTGGAGCTCGGTTTATTCTCAATTTCCCTTTATTATTGATACAATTTTATTTCATATCAAACCAAATGTCGCGTAAATATCAGATCCTCTTTCTCCATCAACAAATTTTCACTTCTCAATTTCCCTTTATTATTGATACAATTTTATTTCATATCAAACCAAATGTCGCGTAAATATCAGATCCTCTTTCTCCATCAACAAATTTTCACTGATAATTCACTCCGTCTTATAAATAAGACAGAGTAAATTTTCATAAATTAATACAATAAAATATAAATACCAGATCGTCTTTCTCAACCAACAAATTTTCACTTAACATTTTCTCTGCCATATTAGTAGAATAAAATATTAACAAAAAAAGAAACTCTTCTAGGGCTTTTTTTTTAAATAATGTATTGGGACAAATTATATCGAGCATTTTTCTTTTAATTATACACATCCCGAAATACGTTGTACATTTTTATATTTTCATGGTTTTTGAAAAGTGTTCAAATTGATGCTTTAAACAAGTGTTTCCACTCCCAGATTAAGCATGAAGTAAAATTTCGAGTTTAGAAAAGCCTTAAAATTTGGTTTGGTCGCTCCGCTATGCGGAGCGACCAAACCAAATTTTCAGGCTTTTCTAAACTCGAAATTTTACTTCATGCGCCACGCGTATAAGACACTGACTTCAACTGAAGTTCACTTGTTCACAATATTTTTATGTTGTGTTTAATACGCGTGGAGCGACCAATCCATTTTTGCTCTCACGTTAATAAAATTTACAAATGTTTATTTTCCCACTGAGCAAATCCATTTAAGTAATGTTTCATCAACATTAAAACAACGTTTAATGTTGCTACAATGTTGATATAAGATTATTTGTTTGTTTTTTGCTTAGTGGGTTGGGTTATCCATCAAAAAATCCGAAAACAGCGTATAGTCACCACATTACCCTTCTGTCAGAGTAGAAAGGTAATGTGTTGAACTTTGTGTCATGAACTTTCTTCTTTGTTTACTTAATTTAGTATATTGTTTTTAATTTTAATATTTTTATTTTTTGTAATTGCAGCAATATTATTTATTTAAATATTTACTATTATAAGTTAGATTTGTTTATTTTTTGTAAAAGGAGATTCCGTTTAATAAAGAAACAACAAACAACAAAAAAAAATTAACCCACTAAGCAAAAAACAAACAATGTTGTAGCAACATTAAACGCTGTTTGAACGGTGTACCAACACTTGTCAAAATAATTAAAAATACCACGGTATAACGAGCAAGCTCAAACAGTTATTTTCAATGTTTTAAAGTTCTTTGAAAAAGAAAAGAATCGAGTTTCTCAAGGGCAAGAGTGTGGTGGTTCGTAAAATGCATTATGTAAGTCATCATATGTGCTATTAATCTTTAGATATCCATTGTTTTTATAAAAGAATTCAATTTGAAGCTTTAAGCGAGTATTCTCCACTCCCAGACTAAGTATGAAGTAAAATTTCGAGTTTTGAAAAGCCGAAATTTTACTTCATGCGCCACGCGTTTAAACATTGATTTCAAGCGAAGTTTAAAATATACGTCAAAAGCAGTATAGTTTGAACCTCACATTAAATTATTGTTTTATATGTGTGGCGCATGAAGTAAAATTTCGAGTTTATAAAAGCCCAGAAATTTCGTCTCGGATCGCTGCGCGACTCTCGACAAATTTTCACGTGGCTTTTCTAAACTCGAAATTTTACTTCATGCTTTGTCTGGGAGTGGAAAACACTCATTTAAAGCTTCGAATTGAATTCTTTTATAAAAACAACGAATATCTAGCTTTAGAAAAGCCTCGAGGAAATTTGTCGAGGGTCGCGCAACGACCCGAGGCAAATTTGCTGGGCTTTTCTAAACTCGAAATTTTACTTCACGCGTATAAAACACTGATTTCAAGCGAAGTTTAAAATATACCGCTAAAGCAATATGCGAAAGCAGTATAGTTTGAACTTCACGTTAAATCAGTGTTTTATACGCGTGGCGCATGAAGTAAAATTTCGAGTTTAGAAAAGCCTGAACATTTGGTTTGGTCTCGTAGCGCTACGCGCTACTCGACCAAACCAATTTTTTTTTAAATTTAAATACGAAAGTTTTATGACTTTTTACGTAGAATCCAGTGGCGTACTTACTTACAAAAACAAAAGCTTATAGAATTCAATTCATGGCCATCTAGAAAATCATTTTTTTGTTTTTTGGTATTTTAGCTACTTAGCACAATACAAAATATCAAGTGTTACACATTGTTGCTATCATAAGAAAAAATGCAATTTTTTGAGGTACTCAGATACAGGGTGTCTTATTTAAGAAAATACTAGTTTTGATAATATCTCAAAAATTAAAACATCTATATTTTTTTAAGTACACTACTGGATTCTACGTAAAAAGTCATAAAGCTTTCGTATTTAAATTTTGTTTGTATCTCCATAAATAACCGAGTCATAAGAGATAATTAAAACGGGCATATTTTGAGAATCACCCTGTATCTTCTAATCCATTCTAGTTAGCGTAGATCTGATTGCGCCATTAAACTGAACACCAAAAAAGAGAATGGGACACACATCTTTTTGTATCTTACCGTTTAGCCTATACCCTATAATATCAACAAAAAAAAACCACCCTGTACACTTTTTACTTGTCTCAATAAAATGTTTCCTACTTGCATCATTATTTCATAAAAAAATAGGAAACATTGGTAAACTAGCGTAATAAGGCCTTGAATATATATTTTTCTCTGGAATATCTATAAAACGTATTGAATAAGTAATTTAGTGAAGATGTAAAATACTTCTTTGCGACGATTTGTGATTTTTTACATTTATTTATTAACTAAAATTAATCCACTAGAGTTTTGCACGTAAAACAGTTACTCGAATTTTCGGAAATTTCGAAATCGTACCACATCCCAGTAAGTTTTTATTTTAGTACCGTGCGATCATTTAAAACATGATTCAGAGTAGGCTTTGAATTTTAAATTAGATTGGCTCTACTAACTGTCAACACATAGCAGTGGCGGCGCGTGGTTTAATTCTTTGGGGGTGCACAATATTGGAAAGACAGTAAGCGCAACAGGCAACATTTTTGGGGTGGTCGTTATTAACAAATTGGGTTTTGGACGACCGACACTTTTGATATTCATTTTTTCCTCTAAAGATAGCGAAGAAAATTTGATTGTCTTTAAATATTGCACGGTAATAATGGAGTTCGAACACTCCGCCATTCTGGAAATTCGTGAAATCAACCTAAAACCGATACGCCGATATCAATCCGACCACGATGTGCACTAGTTATATGTGCACACGAGCCAGCTTAAAGCATTGAACGTCGCTGGGCTGTCGCGGGGAAGAAAGAGTGCGGGGGACAGAGGTTCCACCAATTAGATTTAAAATTCACATGTGCAGTGCACGAGCGGATCAGGCGAGGTGACGCGGCCGCGGTGTTCGGTTGCCGTCGGGTCGGTGGCACTCGACGTTCTCTGCTTTGAGCTTGGATATTAGGACGACGCATCGGATAGCGGCTAGCGGAAAAAATAATGTTTGGGATTTATTTTACAAGTAAAATGGATTGATAAAATTATTTAAAGAATGAGGAAATTTAAATATGTTTGCAGGCATTAATTTGGGAGTGCACGTGCACATGTGCACTTACTGAGGAACCGCCACTGACACATAGTTTACCATAACCTCAAATTTATTCCATCATTAAATTAGCATTCTGGGCAAGCGCATAAAGAAATGCCTCCTGCTTTAAATCATAATTTAAACGATATTTATTTATTAATGCAAAAAATCACAAATCGTTGCAAAGGAATATTTTACACAGTCACTTAATTAGTTTTTCAATACGTTTTATAGATATTCCAGAAAAAAATAAATTTAGGACGTGATTAGTTTAACAGTGTACTACCTCTTAATAATGCAGGGTTATTCAAAATAAAGGAAGAGATTTCAAACAATTATTTCCAAACTACAAAAGATAGAAACACAATTCCAACGTTCCTGGAAAGAAAGAAGTTAATTTTTTATGCATTCAATATGAACACAATTTTCATGACAAATGGCTTATTATTTATTATTTCTTCCCACTGAGCAAATCCATTTAAGTAATGTTTCATCAACATTAAAACAACGTTTAATATTGCTACAATTTTAATATAACGTTATTTGTTTGTTTTTTTCTCAGTGGGTTGCCACACACGAATCAGCTGGTCTCTAGTTATCGAATTCACAGCGTCAACAATTCGATGTCGCAGATTTTAAAGTGTCAGGCATAGGGGAAAAAAAAGGTCTTTTACACAACCCCACAGATAAAAATCACATTAAAATGCATTTTTTTCTTGTGTCGCCATTTTACTACAGACAATCAACTTGACAAGCAACAGATCCAATGCTACCGTGGTTGGAACTTCTGCCTGGACTGTTTAAATTTCAAACATTTGTCTGTCCAGGAACGTTGAAATTATGGTTCAACCTTTTGTAGTTTGGAACAAATAAATGTCTAAAATCTGTTCCTTTGTTTTGAATAACCCTGCATAATCGAATTCTGATGAAACATATTTCTATAACTAACAGATTGTAAATAATTAGTTTCTTATATAATTGCAAAAAAATAAAGTCGATGTTTTGTTTGAAATGTTAGAGATACATTACATGATACAAATTAGTAGAAAATAGCAGCCGCACACACACGACTTAATAACGCCCGTCACATTTCAACAAACGCGTGCAAGATACGTCATTATACCCCACATATCCAGCATATTGATCGTTTGTTCATTCTGTTGCTTTCCATTTAACTACAATTTGCTTTGGATAACTCCTCTTGCTGGAAAAATAACAAAAGAATCGAGTCTTTATCACAAAGAAAAAACTATCATCGCGCTTGTCATGTCATGTAATGATGTTGATATATGAATACCCTGTTGCAATTGATAAATTATTTGACAAAAAAGTGGTAATTACATGCCGAAAGCGATGTTCCACCACTTAATTAATCAATAATAGTATTTTGATTAAAATACTTGGTTTGTTTCACTGATTTTTATTTTTATTCCAACTAGTTTCGACCGTAGGTCATTCTCAAGGAGAAGGATCTCCTTGAGAATGACCTACGGTCGAAACTAGTTGGAGTACAAATAAAAATCAGTGAAAAAAACAAAGTGTTTTAATCAAAATTCTATTATTAATCAAATATGTTTCACCACGGGTTAAGTGAGAAATAATTCATCATATACTTAATTAATCTTTACCTACGCCCTATCTAGTAACCGCATCATACCACACTGTCATCTTGACGCGTATGATTGACATTACCTACACATGCACGTAATAGCTTTGACAAGTGTATTACATGCTGACAGCTGAACAGCTGATTGATTACCGCACAACCAAATGACATTTTTTTGGTGTATACTGATCAAGTAGTAATTTAGTTTTCATCAATGTCATGTAACTATAAAAAATTATTGTATAAATAACTTGTTCTTTCATGCTCATTGTTTATTTTGCTAGGGCGTAAATGAAGTATCGTACGGTTCTCGAGTGGTATGGCAATTACATACTCGCAGACTACTACACTCGACGCTGCGCGGTTCGTGCGCAACATAATCGCTCATATGTAATATGCTGCATACCACTCTCTTGACGTAATGTATTATTATGATAGGGTAATTAAGCACATGGCATCCATGTGGAAAACATAACCTCAAATGTATTTTAAAGGCAAAAGTCAGAATTACAGCCAAAGTATCCAACATTATTTGTTTATCGGTGAGAACTTGCAACATAATCGCTCATATGTAATATGTTGCATACCACTCTCTTGACGAAATGTATTATTATGATAGGGTAATTAGCACATGGCAACCATGTGGAAAACATAACCTCAAATGTATTTTAAAGGCAAAAGTCAGAATTACAGCCAAAGTATGCAACCAAATATCCAACATTATTTGTTTATCGGTGAGAACTTGCACCAAAATGACGCAATTTTACTCCATACGGTTTGGTAAATTCTTTCCAAAATGACGTCATTTCATTGCGACTTCTTATCGATGATAAATTGCATCGGTGCTGTGCGATTCTCGCTGGTGAAAAATTGTATCGGTGTTGTGAATAGGGGCCCTGATCTGGTTGGCAAATAAAAAAAAAACATTATAAGTTTCAACTACTGTTTATGTTCTATTTTACACAAGTTAGGTTTAAATAACTTATTTTAGGTGACATTTACACAAATTATATTAGATTAAATTAACGAAGGTTTATTTAAACAGCACTAATCAGGTTAGGACAGCTTTGCTGAGATTAAGTAGAATCTATCAGCGGCGGCTCGCAGCCTAACTTCAGGGTAGGCCAGAGACCCAAGGTAATATGTATCCGTTATTGAAAGGTGACTTTGTTGTGCAATTCCTTGTATTTATAAAGCGCGATCTCAACCTCAAATTTTGTGTGCCTTGGCACTGTGGCCTACCCTGAAGTTAGGCTGCAAGCCAACGCTGGAATCTATACTTATTACGTGCGTCCAAAATTTATAGTCAATATTTCAAGTTAGTATTTTTATATTAATTCAGACTTCACTTACGTTTAATTATTTAACAAAGAAAAATTGAATTTGCCAATAGTTTGCAGAATATTTACAAAATATAAAAACGACTTAAAATTAATATAGACTTTCTGCAATAATTTAGTCTCGTTGAGACTTCTTCAAATATTCATTGAAACAACTACTTCTCGAGCTAATACTCCGACAGATATTGAATTATATCGTATGTTCAATAAAAACAAACCTCTAGAGTGCCACAGAAAATATTGTAGGTTGACAACTCTGAAATTATGTGTTATAATTATTATGTCTGAGGTTTTATATATTAATTTCTAAAGCGTGTAGCCAACTTAAATTTAAAAAAAGATAAAATTATGGAACTCTAGAGGTTTTTTTTATTGAACATACGATACAATGTATATTTGAGTTACACGACAGACTCACTGTTCTATTCAGAAAGTCGATATTAATTGTAATTCGTTTTTATATTTTTTTAATTACTTAAGATTATTTAAATCCAACATCTGGCATATTCGCAATAGCAACTAAGAGATGTATACCCAAGGACAGTCAAGTATACGTTTAGAAGGGTCGACAGAATCGAAGATTTAGGAGTAGGGGTGAAAATCGCTTACGTCACAAATGCGCGATGAATTTAAATGTGGTTACTTCCTGGTAAACTTTAGTCAAGCATGCGTAAGCTGTAAACTTTCTGACATTCGTTGTTTTTTAAAAGAATTAAAATTGAAGCTTTAAACGAGTGTTTTCCACTCCCAGACTAAGCATGAAGTAAAATTTCGAGTTTAGAAAAGCCCCGTGAAAATTTGTCGAGGGTCGCGCAGCGACCCGAGACAAATTTTCTGGGCTTTTCTAAACTCGAAATTTTACTTCATGCGCCACGAGTATAAAACACAGATTTTAAGCGAAGTTCGAATATACATAAATTTCACAATATTTTAGTGTTTTATACGCATGGCGCATGAAGTAAAATTTCGAGTTTAGAAAAGCCCCGTGAAAATTTGTCTCGGGTCGCTGCGCGACCCTCGACAAATTTTCACGGGGCTTTTCTAAACTCGAAATTTTACTTCATGCTTAGCCTGGGAGTGGAAAACACTTGTTTAAAGCTTTAAATTGAACCTATAAAAAAACAGGGAATATCTATTATTTTAATTGCATTTAACACTAACACTGTGTTAATGTGGTTACTTCATGGTAAACTTTAGGTAAGCATGCATAAGCTATACATTTTCTGACATTCGTTGTTTTTTAAAAGAATTAAATTTGAAGCTTTAAACGAGTGTTTTCCACTCCCAGACTAAGCATGAAGTAAAATTTCGAGTTTAGAAAAGCCCCGTGAAAATTTGTCGAGGGTCGCGCAGCGACCCGAGACAAATTTTCTGGGCTTTTCTAAACTCGAAATTTTACTTCATGCGCCACGAGTATAAAACACAGATTTTAAGCGAAGTTCGAATATACATAAATTTCACAATATTTTAGTGTTTTATACGCGTGGCGCATGAAGTAAAATTTCGAGTTTAGAAAAGCCCAGAAAATTTGTCTCGGGTCGCTGCGCGACCCTCGACAAATTTTCACGGGGCTTTTCTAAACTCGAAATTTTACTTCATGCTTAGCCTGGGAGTGGAAAACACTTGTTTAAAGCTTCAAATTGAACCTTTAAAAAAAAACAGGGAATATCTATTATTTTAATTACACTTAACACTAACACTAAGTCTTATTTTAATAACACTTATTTTTAAAACAAAATATTAAAAAATCTATTTTTGAAAGTACAGGGAAACCGGAAAGAGAGGTTATGATAGACTCAAAAACGTAATCAAAAACAACGTCATTGTTCTAGGTGAAAACATGGAAAGATCCAATTCTGTCATACCTTGTAAATTTTAACACATTTATGAAAGTACAGCGAAATCGGAAAGAGAGGTTATGATAGACTCAAAAACGTAACCAAAAACAACGTCATTGTTCTCTCTCGCACGAACTATGGCCTGCGGGGAAAGGGGTAGGGGAAAACATGGAAAGATCCAATTCTGTCATACCTTGTAACACATATGTGTTACGCCCATTGACGTGCCTTACTGCACAACCAAAATGACATTTCTTTGATGTATATTGATCAAGTAGTAATTTCGTTTTCATCAATGTTATGTTACTATCAAACATTTCTGAATAAACAAGTATATTAAAATAAATGTAATCAATCGTTAATCATTTCTCAAATTACATCCACGTAAAAATCCAATTTGATTTGTCATTTCCGTTTCATCGTCGCGACGCGCAGGCGATGCTATTCTTCTGTTTCGCATTACTCAGTAACTGCGTAATCGAAAATATTTCCACGCTGTAAGATTATCGATTTGCTAGCACATAACTTGTTTGTTCCTTCGCGTCCACTTTGTTAGAGGCTTCCAATTATACTCGTAATTTACACTTTACGTTTAACAACGTGTACACATCGGATCACATTTCTTAAACATAAAAGGAAATATAAAATGACTTTAATTTGATGAAACTTCCAATAAGTGACTGTATGTTTTTGAGTTTACATGAAGTGAATATTTTACTAAAAAAGACTGCTATTCCTTACTTTACTTTTTATTTGTATCGTTAAATGTACATTTCGAGACATTAGTGCTCATTATCAATAACTAACTAGTTTGTTATTAATAATGAGCACTTTGTGTCTCGAAATGTACATCTAACGATACAAATAAAAAGTGAAATAAGGAATAACAGTCTTTTTTAGTGTTCCAATAAGTGCTTCCATTCCTTGAATAAGCGTGAAGTATAATTTCAGGTTCAGAAAAGTCTGCAAATTTGGCTTGGTTAAATTTTCAGGCACTCGAAATTTAACTTCATGCGCCACGCGTATAAAACACTGATTTAAAATTAAGTTTAAAATATACTGCTCGAAACACTAGGCTAGAAACGTATATTTTGAATTTTACAATGTCAGTGTTTTATACGCGTGGCGCATGAAGTAAAATTTCGAGTTTAGAAAAGCCTGAAAATTTGGTTTGGCCGCTCCGCGCTTCGCGCTACGCGACCAAACCAAATTTTCAGGCTTTCCTAAACTCGAAATTTTACTTCATGCTTATCCTGGGAGTGGAAAACACTCGTTTAAACTTTAAATTGACCACTTTTAAGAA
This sequence comes from Philonthus cognatus, assembly GCA_932526585.2. Taxonomy (NCBI): domain Eukaryota; kingdom Metazoa; phylum Arthropoda; class Insecta; order Coleoptera; family Staphylinidae; genus Philonthus; species Philonthus cognatus. The sequence continues at coordinate 79,793,407 of OW052245.1, read as the reverse complement.
AACAACGAATATTTAAAAATCTACAACACGTAATTGGGGTATGTATACTTAAAAGAAAAAAAATCACCAGAAATTATGATTTAAAGCTTTTCTAAAAGAAAGAACACTAATATACGTTTTTTTTAAGAGTTTAATTTGAAGGTTAAAAACGAGTGTTTTCCACTCCCAGACTAAGCATGAAGTAAAATTTCGAGTTTAGAAAAGCCTGAAAATTTGGTTTGGGTGCGTAGCGCGAAGCGCGGAGCGACCAAACCAAATTTTCAGGCTTTTCTAAACCCGAAATTTTACTTTATGCGCCATGCGTATTAAACACTGAAAGCACTGAAATATTGTGAACGAGTAAACTTCGCTTAAAATCAGTGTTTTGTACGCGTGGCGCATGAAGTAAAATTTCGAGTTTAGAAAAGCCTGAAAATTTGGTTTGGCCGCGTAGCGCGTCGCGCTACGCGACCAAACCAAATTTTCATGCTTTTCTAAACTCGAAATTTTACTTCATGCTTATCCTGGGAGTGGAAAACACTCGTTTAAATTTCAAATTGACCTCTTTTAAGAAAACAACAAATATTTAAAAATCTGCAACACGTAATTGGGATATGTATACTCAAAAGAAAAAAATTACCAGTAATTATGATTTTAAGCTTTTCTAAAAGAAAGAACACTAATATACGTTTTTTTTTTCAAGAGTTTAATTTGAAGGTTAAAAACTAGTGTTTTCCACTCCCAGACTAAGCATGAAGTAAAATTTCGAGTTTAGAAAAGCCTGAAAATTTGGTTTGGTCGCGTAGCGCGAAGCGCGGAGCGGCCAAACCAAATTTTCAGGCTTTTCTAAACTCGAAATTTTACTTCATGCGCCACGCGTATTAAACACTGAAAGCACTGAAATATTGTGAACGAGTAAACTTCGCTTAAAATCAGTGTTTTGTACGCGTGGCGCATGAAGTAAAATTTCGAGTTTAGAAAAGCCTGAAAATTTGGTTTGGTCGCTCCGCGCTTCGCGCTACGCGACCAAACCAAATTTTCAGGCTTTCCTAAACTCGAAATTTTACTTCATGCTTATCCTGGGAGTGGAAAACACTCGTTTAAACTTCAAATTGACCTCTTTTAAGAAAATAACGAATATTAAAAAATCTACAACACGTTATTGGGATATGTATACTCAAAAGAAATAAATCACCAGAAATTATGATTTAAAGCTTTTCTAAAAGAAGAAAACTAATATACGCTTTTTTTAAAGAGTTTAATTTGAAGCTTAAAACGAGTGTTTTCCACTCCCAGACTAAGCATGAAGTAAAATTTCGAGTTTAGAAAAGCCCCGTGAAAATTTGTCGAGGGTAGCGCAGCGACCCGAGACAAATTTTCTGGGCTTTTCTAAACTCGAAATTTTACTTTATGCGCCACGCGTATTAAACACTGAAAGCACTGAAATATTGTGAACGAGTAAACTTCGCTTGAAATCAGTGTCTTGTACGCGTGGCGCATGAAGTAAAATTTCGAGTTTAGAAAAGCCTGAAAATTTGGTTTGGTCGCTCCGCGCTTCGCGCTACGCAACCAAACCAAATTTTCTGGCTTTTCTAAACTCGAAATTTTACTTAATGCTTAGTCTGGGAGTGGAAACACTTGTTAGAATTTTCAAATTGGCCGCTTCTTATAAAGAACGAATATCCAAAAATTCACAGCGTACGCTAAGCTTTGGCCACTAATATTTATTATATTATTTCAAATAACTTTTGATATTGATTGGGAAATCCTGGCTGCGCTACTGCCTGTATTATTTTATTTTGTTTAAGAGCCGTTTTTTCTTTATACCCAACAAAAAAAAATAATTTTCAATTAAAAAACGTGATGTTGAATTTTTTTTATGTAATATCAACGTTTGTATTCTAATTGTATAGATTGTGTATCTGTACTTGCTACAACAAAATAAATATCAATGAACTTGAACGTATCTGACACTAATTGCGTTTTATCGCAGTTATTTCCTAATAACAACTACTGAATCAATTATTTAATTATATTTACATGCCCAATAAAAAATTACTCATCACAATAAAATTAATTACTATTTCCTAACAACTAGTCATGTATTTTAGTTATTATCATACTAATAATAGTAATTAACAGAAATGTAGAAAATAAACCAGATGTACAAAACATTTAGACTCTATTACACCAACAAACGTTAGTTAATTAATTTCCATTTTATAAAAACCCTTAATTGTTAATTTACATGGAATTTCTATAGCTGAAATCAGAGATAACATACGTTAAATGTTGGTGCAATTAAGCATTAGCCTCCATTGTGCCAGCGTAAGTTAAATCAGTATTTCTATATATGACATCAGAGATAACTTAATTATTGGTGAACAGATTTACACGTTGGCCATTAGTTATTGATAATAAGTGCTTTGCACTCGAAATGTACATCTAACGAATAAAAATAAAAGTGAAGTAAGGAATAAAAGTGTTTTTTATTGTGATTAAATACTCCACATAACTCAATAAAACAATTAGAGATAACTTAAATTAAATGCTAGAGTAATCGTGTTATAATACAACAAGAGTATAATTAAATTGTAACTGTTAACTGAACAGTTAAGTGCAAGTAAGCATTATAATTATAACACAATAAAAATAATTTAAATTAAATGATAGAGTAATGGAGCGTTTTAGTTATAACACAAGAATAGGATAATAATAATAGTTTATTGCCCAACAGACTACAGCCCATTTATAAAGCAATTTCACAATAATATAAAAATTACAAATTAGACTAAAAATAAAACATACAAAAATATATAAATATAAATATATATGAGATAAATAAAAATACTAGCATTAAATAATTACATATTAACAAAAATAATGCAGTACACTTTGTTTAAAATCATGTAATGATTGACCGAAAATATCACAGCTGGTTTGAACATCATTAAAAATGTTACACATTTTAATTAAAGAAGAGTTTGAGTGATGATTCGTATTGGGAATAGAATACCTGAACGTATGGCAGTTTTTCATAAATGATTTTGGGACATTAATCTGAATTTCATTTAATAATAATAATAATAAGAATAATAATAATAACTTTATTTACCCAACAGATAACCAATTACAGGACAAAATTAAGTACAATATATGTGTATAAAACGTTTAAAAAATTACAGCATTAAATAGTTTCAAATAAGTAAAGAAATATAAAACAAATATATATAATAATATATTTATTCACAAAACAGGTTTAACCAACCCAATTATAGAGTAATATACAGTATATTTGTACATGTGTAAATCTTAAAACTAATTACATTTATTGTATTACACAGAAATATAAAATTCTAGAGTACATATTAAATCCTTATAATTAAATACCAAATGTGAGTCATCTATGAAATTGTTTAATATTTTAAACAGATGTAAGACTGCGATAATTAATTAAATTATAACTAATAACTGAAAAGTTAGATGCAAGTAAGAATTATAGTTATAACACAACAATAGAATTATTAAATTCTAGTTAATAACTGAAAAGTTAAGTGTAATTGTGCATTATATAGTTGTAACACAACAATCAAATTATTTGATTTTAACTAATGCATTAATCATAGTTACAACACAATAATACAATTATTAAATTGCAAATAATAACTGAAACATAAGTATAAATGAATACATGGTTGCACAATACTTCAAGACATTAAAAGTGCCGAGATTCTTTACACAATTTACAACAAATTTGTCTTACAAAGACAACTAATAATTGTAAGTTAAGTGCAATCATTCATAAAAGTTATACAGATTTTAACTAATGCATTAATTATAGTTACAACATAATAATACAATTATAAAATTGCAAATAATAACTGAAACATAAGTATAAATGAAATTACCAATACCTGGTTGCAGAATACTTCAAATATTAAAAGTGCCGAGATTCTTTACACAATCTATAACAAATTTGTCTTACAAAGACAACTAATAACTGAAAGTTAAGTGCAATCGTGCATAAAAGTTAAACAGATTTTAACTAATGCATTAATTATAGTTACAACATAATAATACAATTATAAAATTGCAAATAATAACTGAAACATAAGTATAAATTAAATTACCAATACCGGGTTGCAGAATATTTCAAAATATTAAAAGTGCCGAGATTCTTTACACAATCTATAACAAATTTGTCTTACAAAGACAAAGACAAAGTTAAGTGCAATCGTACATAAAAGTTATACAGATTTTAACTAATGCATTAATTATAGTTACAACATAATAATACAATTATAAAATTGGAAATAATAACTGAAACATAAGTATAAATTAAATTACTAATACCTGGTTGCAGAATACTTCAAAATATTAAAAGTGCCGAGATTCTTTACACAATCTACAACAAATTTGTCTTACAAAGACAACTAATAACTTGAAAGTTGAGTGAAATCGTGCATAATAGTTATAACACAATAGAATTTTTAAGTTGTAGTTGAGACCTGCAATTGTGCATTATAAAAATAATATTAGCTAGGCCGTAGCCAGAAAAAAAAATCGGAGGGGGTTTTTAGTGGTAAAAATATTGTTTTTCCTTTTAGAGGGCCGCTTTTAGATACAAAAATTAAATATTTTGAAAATTTCAGGGGGATTTGAACCCTTATATCCCCCCCTGGCTACGGCCTTGTGATTAGTGCCATTACAAAAAAGTTTATATACATCCGCAAAATATGAATTAAATTAAAGTTAATAACAAAATAAACAATATGATATAGAGAAAATAGTTAGTCTGCGTATTACATTAAACATATAATTATTTTAAAATTCAACTTAAAAGTCAATAAATAAATATTATAATAATTATGGAGACAAAGTACAAATCGAAAACGATTTACATTATCGTAATTAAAAATTGAACACAACAATAGCGCTGAGCTTATGGGGCCTTTTGAAATTAGAAGCATTATTATTATTATTAAATTGTATTTGAAAAGTGAAGTCAATTGTTCAATATAAGTATAAATGAAATTGCCAATTCTTAATTGCATAATACTTCAAACATTAAAAGTGCGATTCTTTTCGCAATCTGCAACAAGTTAGTCTTACAAAGACTATATTATTATATCAAAATGTTTCACCAAGTGATAAATGAGAAAGTTATTCAAGAAATTTAAGACTATATATCAAACACTCATTGAAACAACTACTTCCCAATCTAATACCCCAACGGAAATTTAATTATACAACAAGTGCTTACTCTTACATACAGTTACCTACTGCAAATGTAACAATTTGGGTCAAATTATTCAGGCCATCTATAGACGCGTTTCGAGATTTATCTCTCATCAGTATAGCTTTGCCATTCCCTCTAAATAATTTGACACCTTAGACTGGCGGTCACGTTACCGTTCAAACATAAGTATAAATGAAATTGCCAATTCTTGGTTGCAGAATACTTCAAACATTAAAAGTGCGATTCTTTTCGCAATCTACAACAAGTTAGTCTTACAAAGACTATATCAAACACTCATTGAAACAACTACTTCCCGGGCTAATACCCCGACGGACATTGAATTATACAACAAGTGTTTGCTGTTACATACAGTAACCTACTGCAAATGTAACAATTTGGGTCAAATTATTCAGGCCATCTATAGACGCGTTTCGAGATTTATCTCTCATCAGTATAGCTTTGCCATTCCCTCTAAGCAATTTGACACCTTAAACTGGCGGTCACGTTACCGTTCAAACATAAGTATAAATGAAATTGCGAATTCTTGGTTGCAGAATACTTCAAACATTAAAAGTGCGATTCTTTTCGCAATCTACAACAAGTTAGTCTTACAAAGACTATATCAAACACTCATTGAAACAACTACTTCCCGGGCTAATACCCCGACGGACATTGAATTATACAACAAGTACATACAGCAACCTACTGCAAATGTAACAATTTGGGTCAAATTATTCAGGCCATCTATAGACGCGTTTCGAGATTTATATCTCATTAGTATAGCTTTGCCATTCCCTCTAAACAATTTGATACCTTAGACTGGCGGTCACGTTACCGTTCAAACATAAGTATAAATGAAATTGCCAATTCTAGTTTAAAATACATCGATAGAATGATTAAATTTATTAATGTTTTTATAACAATCATAATTTTAGTAAAATCTAAACAAATCACTCTTAAACATCTTGTGGATGACATCATGTTAAAATCACTCAATGGGAGAAATATTTTTTACATCTACGAAAACGAAATTAACCAAGAAATCATTAATTCAAGCCAATCATTAATTTTATATAAATTTGAGTATTTGAAACAAACATTTAAATTTGAAAATTTTAAAGTTAATTTCAATTTATACATAATAGAATTTGAGGATAATTTCATGATTCAAAAATTATTGGAAGCTCACTACATAAACTTGAACATTAAATACAACAGCCAGATAATCCTCATATTCACAAAAGCTAATCACGAGATATTACGCGCGGATTTGTTTAAACTCTGTTGGAAGTATTATTTAATTAACGTCATTTTAATTATTGGTGAACAGATTTACACGTACAAACCGATTAATGAAAACCATTGCGATTTCACGCAACCTTTCCCATTAAAAAACATATCCCAGGCATTTTCCAACCCTGAAAAATTCACAAATTGCAAAATCCGCGTCTTCGCCATCCCGACGCACCCTTACATCAGCAGAAACAGCTTTGAAAAAAACACTGGCTTCGTCGCCAAGTTTTTCAGATCAATTGCGCAAATACTTAAATTAAAAGTGGTCAGTGTTAGACACCAGCATATATCAACTTCGATTTTATTAACAAACGGGACTTATATTAACATGCAGGATAAGCTGAGCAATGGAAGTTACACGGGGTTGTTTCGGGAGTTGCAGGAAAAAAACGGGGATGTTATTTTAGGCGCGCCTCTTTTGTTGGGCCCAATAATCGATTTTGAATATTCCTTTCCTGTGAATTTCGTGAATTTATGTTTCTTTGCACCGACTGCTTCGCAAGTGGAGCCGTGGAAGAATATCTTTAAGGTTTTCGAAAACAACGTTTGGTTTTTAGTATTTGCAACATTCCTTCTTATGATTTTAATTTGGTTTACTAGCAATAAACAAATTAGTTTAATAGATGCATTTATATTTGTGTTAAACACTCTTTTATCAGCGAGCAATTGGAAACCTAGAAAAAACCTTTTCCTCCGTTGGATTTACATCAACTGGATTATCTTCGTTTTCATGATAATCAGCTTCTACCAAACCTTACTGATCTCATTCATGTTCAAACCCAGCTACAACAAACAAATCGCCACTTTGGAAGAACTCACAGAATCGAATATCCCCATCACTTCTCTGAAAGCCGCGAGTGATTTACTGAAACCCTCAGAAAACAAGGCCATCAAAAAAATCTACAAAAACATTGAAATGACCGATGATTTAAACAGGGAGATCTGGTTGAGATTATTGGACGATAAGGAAATTGCTATTTTATCCAGCTCGATGACTGCTGGTGCTGTTATGCAGGAATTCGGAAGGCACGATGCTTATCGAATTGATGCCCACGTGCAATCGTTGGTTTCGATTTTTTCTACGAAAGGTTTGCCATACATGTCGAAAATTAACGAGGAATTAATTAGGCTCTACGAGTATGGTTTTGTTAAGAAGTACATTCCGAAAGCGTTTATGAATGTTAAGATTGTTGAGGAGAGTAAGTTCAATGCGATTGATATTGGGCATCTACTTGGGATTATTGTGGTTTATTTGGGTGGGTTGATTTTCTCGATTGTTGTTTTTATTATTGAAATTAGTAGATGTTCATATTAGAAAAATCGTAAATAAAATGTATTGTAAATATTTTGTTATTATTATTATCCCACCGCACAGTGGATCAAAATCCCGAAAAGCTGGCAAAAGTAAAAAAAAAAATTACTATCTGTGGATTTTGACGTTACTATTTCGATAGATTAGTATTAGCTCTATTAAATTCTCTGTGCACTTACCGTTTATATCTTATGCCTTACCGTAGTGCCAATTTCAAAAGTAACCCTGGAGCGGTGCACATCTGGCGAGCACAATTGCGGGATTTTTTCGAGTTTTGTATTTGTGGATTTATAAGCGTGTAGTTAACGGAATTTAGATCTGTGAAATGGATTTATCTCCTTAAAGTAAGTAGAATTATTGACGGCATAAGAAAAATTGTCGAAATAATTTATTATTTCAATAATTAACAATCTTTGCCAATGAAAATCTGTGATGGAGAAAGATCTAAGATTCCCTTCCATTTATTTTGCCCACAATAAATTGACAATAAATGCTTATTTATTTAAGCAATTAACCAGATAGGACCCTTAATAAAAAAAAGCTGCACTGCAAACGAAATGGCACCTAATGGCAGCTAGTTTTTTGCTGTTTATTTTCACAATAGCATTACAAAAAAGGTGGCGTTAAGCTTTCGACTGATCACGGCAGAACAAATACCTCTATCCTTGTTTAAAATACAACGACGGCTCACAGCCTAACTTCAGGGTAGGCCAGAGACCCAAGGTAATATGTATCCGTTATTGAAAGGTGACTTTTTTTTAAATTCCTTGTATTTACAAGCGCGATTCCAACCTCAAATTTTGTGTGCCTTGGCGCTGTGGCCGACCCTGAAGTTAGGCTGCGAGCCGTCGCTGTATTTTAAACAAGGATAAAGGTATTTGTTCTGCCGTGTTCAGTCGAAAGCTTAACGCCACCTTTTTTGTAATGCTATTGTGAAAATAAACAGCAAAAAACTAGCTGCCATTAGGTGCCATTTCGTTTGCAGTGCAGCTTTTTTTTATTAAGGGTCCTATCTGGTTAATTGCTTAAATAAATAGGCATTTATTGTCAATTTATTGTAGGCAAAATAAATGGAAGGGAATCTTAGATCTTTCTCCATCACATTAATTGTTGTTTGGAGAGTAATTACAAAAAATTACAGTCGATTCGGACAGTAAATACGGTTAGTATACGACGAAGACGGAACCTCTTCTCGGAAAACATTGCCTGTTGGCAGAAGTCCTACAGATCGCTAGAATTGTCAGAAACAGTTCAGCATACACATTTTTTGTTAAGAATGAGTGTGATTCTAAAATAGTTTATAAGAAATTAAATTCAATAAAATTACCAAAATGGCGACACAATAAAAAAAAACGTCAATTTTAACTAAATTTTTCTGCTGGTTTTTTGTAGCTAAAAAAAACTATCACACATATTGAAACAATTCTAGTCTATCATATGGAAAAAGCATTTCTAAACACTAAAAGCAAATGTTCGAATTTAATTCGGTAAAACTTATGTTAGTTATTACTTTCGCCAGATAAAAAAAAAACACGTTTTCAAGTAAACGCGTCCAAAATATTGACTGATTAAAATACATGTTTCAAAACAAGTATTTAATTCAGAAGGGCACGAAACATCAATATTATTTGTACATGCAAATGTATAAGAGGTCTAAAACAGTCTTGAATGGGATCGGCACTTGTCAGTCTCTCTTAACTTGAAGGAAGAAACAAAAAACCTCTAAAGTGCCATGATTTTATCTTTTACAAATTTAAGTTGGCTACACGTTTTAGGAATTGACACATAAAACGTCAGACACAATAATTACAATATATAATTTTAGAGTTGCCAACCTACAATATTTTCTATGGCACTCTAGAGGTATTATTTTATTAAACATACGATACAATAATTAAGAATATAAAGACTAATACAAGTTTTCAGAACTGTTATTTATATTTAAAATCCATGTCTATCATATCACTTTCCCGTTAAAGATATGATGATTTAAATATCAACAATATGAAAAAGTTGCTCAAACCAAATTTATTATTATTATTTCAAAACTATTCACAAAAAAAGTAATTCTTGCATTTTTTCGCTACATCTCGGTAAATATTGACCACCACCACATCTAAGCGTTATATATTTTTAACCTTACTATAAATCAGTGGTTTATACGCGTGGCGCATGAAGTAAAATTTCGAGTTTAGAAAAGCCCCGTGAAAATTTGTCTCGGGTCGCTGCGCGACCCTCGACAAATTTTCTACGCGGGGCTTTTCTAAACTCGAAATTTTACTTCTTGCTTAATCTGGAAGTGGAAGACACTCGTTACTTCAAAATATGTCACAAGTGTTAAAATGTGTATTGTAACTGTCACAAAGAAAAAAAATAACATGGCGATCTTATTATAGTTCAATTTAAACTCGCGTCAAGTTGGCATGATTGGTTGAATGTTGGCTTGCGCCGAATTACGTTAACTGTCGTTATAGTTTAAATGTCGGCTACCACCGACTTGTGTCAGCTGTTATATATAGCCCAAATGTCGGCTGGCGCCGAGTTGTACAAGGTGCGGCAGGGAAACTTGCTGATTTGAATTGGGCGCCAATGAGTGAGACGTAGTCAGAAAGGCGTAGAGAGGGTCTCGTTCAAGGGGGGTCTTGAAGTTTTGTTACCGCTCAAGCCAGTTGTCGTCATGCGTTAGACCAGTGGTGGAGAAACTTTTTTTAAGACGGGCCATTTGTAATAACCAGACAATCGTAGCGGGCCAAAGAATAATGCTTAATCGTAGGTAGGTAGTTTTTATGCGGGTCGTCACATTAAGAAGTAAGAACGCGTTCAAACATTCTCACGACGGCACTCTTAAACGGGCCGGATTAAACCTTTCCGCGGGCCGGACTTGGCTTGCGGGCCGTAGTTTCCCCATCACTGCGTTAAACAAAGGAGGAGCGTGCGTTCGCCGTCGAGGCCTACTTTTCCTAAAGCCGTTCGGCGTTTGCCACCTTGCCTTCCGAACTCGGTATTCATCCCACGGGTCCCGTTCCTTGCCGGCAATCAATCGTTGTGGGTGGACGCATTCAGGAAAAGTGGCAGTGTGGCAAAAAGGGGCCTTTTCGAGGAGGAAGAACACACTGTTACTGTGAATGCAGTTCGCTACAGAGAAATGATTGAGGCATTTTTTCTCCCAAAACTTAAAGAAATGGAACTTGGGGGCGTATGGTTCCAGCAGAACGGAGCCACGGCACACACAGCGAGAACTTCAACGGAACTTTTGATTGAACAATTCCACGAGCGCCTAATCTCCTTGGGGGTGATGTACTGTGGCCGGCGCGCTCCCCCGATTTGGCTCCCTGTGGCTTCTTTTAATGGGGATAATAATAAATAATAAATAATACGTTTATTTCTTTAAGATATACAGAATATACAGGAACACAATATATGTAGTTAAGAAATTTGTCATTGAAAATATATGAGGATATAAAATAGAAACGTACACATCAACTAACATCTCTTTGCAGATAAATATGAGAAATATTCATCTAACGTATGCGGTTCCATTATTAGTTGTAGGTTTTTTATTTACCGTTTAAAATTCAGCAATTGTGTAGAACTCCTGCAAAATTCCGGGAGCCCATTATATATTTTAATCATAGAATAACGAGGAGTCTTTTCAAAAATTGTTAACCTGTGTTTAGGGTATGCATAACTAATGTTACTGTTGCGTGTATTATGGCAATTTGTGTTGAGATATGTCGTAACGGGTTTCTTATTTTTAAAAACATACATTAGACATTCATATATGTATATTCCTACTACCGTAAGTATATTGTTGGATTTGAACATTACACGACAAGAAGCGATGAAATCCAGACCAAACCTAATAGTAGCCTTTTGTATTACAAAGATTTTTTTTATTTGTTTGGAAACACCCCAACATGTGATTCCGTATCTCATTTTTGAGTAGAAATATGATTTGTATACCATCGTTAAAGTTCTAAAATTTACAAAGGGTTTAATTCTGCGCATAGCATATAAGACATGGCTTAGTTTAGTGTTTAAATGAGAGATATGATTTGACCAATCTAAATATTTATTGACATATACTCCCAAAAATTAAGAACTGATGGATATCATCATCATCTGTATAATTGTTGTCGGGTCGGGGTCACCAGTTGTAGAGTTAGTGGAGTCGCCGTTCAATAAAAGTAAAAACAGGAATTAGTTGTAAGGTACAAAAAATACTCCAGATTTATAATTTACAAGGGCCCCGCCCATAAGAGGGTTACTTATACGCAGGTTACTGTTTTAGGACTAGAATTTCTTAGAATAGGCGGAACGTCGTGTCGAAACTGATTTTTACATAATTTATTATTTATAATAATTTTTATTATTCTGGTTCCATGGTTACGCCTGGCGGGCCACCGCCTATCCGATTTATCCAGCGGTGCACCACAATAGCTTGTTTTGTATTAAAAATTATTGCCGTAGTTTTATTCTCATTTAAATGTAATTTGTTGCAATTTAAATATGTCACTATCTTTTCCACTTTATCATTTACTGAATTAATTAGATCCACATAGGTATTTTTTTTTATTATGATGGTATTATCATCCACATATCCGATCATAGTTTCGGACGTTGACGTAATTTGATCGAAAATGTCATTTATATAAATTATAAACAACGTTGGCCCTAAAATATTTCCTTGAGGGATGCCTACAGTCACATCCAAGATATTTTATTCCATATTATTTCCCTCTCTAAAATATTGAACTTTTTGTCTCCGATTGTGTAGATACGAGGTTATTAAGTTATGACTTATTCCTTTAATGCCATATTTATTGAGCTTATGAAGTAGTATTTCATGATCTACACAATCGAAAGCTTCTGACAAGTCTAGAAATATCCCCAAAGGTATATCTCTATTATCTAGGGCGCTTCCAATGAATTGTATTAATTCAACCAACGCTGTATTTGGGGCCCGCCGTGGCCGAGCGGTTGAGCCGCCGGTTTCGCCAATCGGACACGGAGGTGATCTGGGTTCGATTCTCAGCGGAGGCGAGTAATTTTTCTAACGAAAAATACTCGTCTCCGGTTCCATGGATGTGTGTGAATGTGTTGTGACGTCCAAATTAGTCGAAATATATGTTAATATAGATATTATAAAATCAACGTTAGTGGCTGAATGGTAATACCTATGCCAAACAAACCAAAAAAAGAGCTGTATTTGTTGATTTGCTTTGTAGGTAATCGTGCTGTAATTTATTAACGAGATTATGTTTATTAAAAAATGAGATTAATCTACTGTTTATAACCCTCTCGAATATTTTTGAAAAGTGTGTAAGTAAATTGGTTCACCTAAAGTTCGAAAAGTTGCTTGGATTAATGCCTTTAAAAATTGGTTTCACAACAGACATTTTTAAACTGTCCGGAAATTCTCCAGATTCAATACATTTATTTATGATATTGGCTAAGGGATATTTAATTAAGTGAATACAGTGTTTACTTATTTTGACTGAAATACAATCCCAACCTGTTGAGGAAGTGTGCTTTAAAGAGATAACAATCCTAATTATTTCCTCTTCGGTAGCGGGTTCTAGGAATACTGACGCTTTATTATGCTCTATATTGTCGCTATGGTCAATTTTAGGAATAGTGTTTAAGATCTTTTTGGCGGAGTTGACAAAGTGTTTGTTAATTTAGTTTGCGTCTGCGTTAATCGTGATAGGATCGTGTAGACTGTTGTGTCTGTGTTCATAAGTTTAGTGTCGTAATATTTTTTATTGGATGATATTAGTTGTTCGTTGTATATTTTTTTCATGGCTTTTTAATATTATAATATTATTTATTGTATATTTTTTTCATAGCTTTATATTCATATCTCGAATCCATTGTTTACAATGACAAACCGCAGACCCTGCAACACCTGAAGGACAACATTCGCCAAGCCATCGCCTACATTTCCGTCGATATGCTCGAAAGAGTGGAGCTAAACTTCAAAAAGTTGATCAGTGTATCGCTAATGAGGGCCGCCATGTCTTTTCTAAAACCACTTGAAACAAAAATTCATAATGTGTACAATACGATAAAAAAGAATTAAATCGATATGTGAAATATGTGCCGCACCCTGTATATGGTCCGCCATTTTGTTTTTTGATATTTCAAAATCAGTTTCTGAATCAGCATGCTCAAAAACCCCGATATTTGCAATTTCAGACAAACATACACTTTGAGGCGCCTTAAGCCTTTATATTATGGCCAGCTTTTCTAGATTAGGGACCACTGTGCATCGGGATGTATGCTGTGAGAGCTTACAGGTGTGCAGCCAAACATTTAAAAATGTTGATACAAACATCTGATTATACAAACTCAAATGTTTATTTCATGTAACCAAATCTTCCAGAGTCGGAGTTCTGTATGATCAATACATTACCCTTTTAAAGTGACGCCACAAAAAACAAATTAAAGCGACAAAAGCGCATGTCTGTGCCCATTTATTTTTACAAATCTGTCAGCGAGAAGTCAAATTTTTAAAAAGTTTTGAAGAAAGTAACACATAATTAGGAAAATGGAAAGTTATCGACATTCGTTGTTTTATAAAAGAGTTCAATTTGAAGCTTTAAACGAGTGTTTTCCACTCCCAGACTAAGCATGAAGTAAAATTTCGAGTTTAGAAAAGCCCCGTGAAAATTTGTCGAGGGTCGCGCAGCGACCCGAGACAAATTTTCACGGGGCTTTTCTAAACTCGAAATTTTACTTCATGCGCCACGCGTATAAAACACTGATTTCAAGTGAGGTTCAAATATACATAAATTTGACAGTATTTTAGTGTTTTATACGCGTGGCGCATGAAGTAAAATTTCGAGTTTAGAAAAGCCCAGAAAATTTGTCTCGGGTCGCTGCGCGACCCTCGACAAATTTTCACGGGGCTTTTCTAAACTCGAAATTTTACTTCATGCTTAGTCTGGGAGTGGAAAACACTCGTTTAAAGCTTCAAATTGAACTCTTTTATAAAACAACGAATGTCGATAACTTTCCATTTTCCTAATTATGTGTTACTTTCTTCAAAACTTTTTAAAAATTTGACTTCTCGTTGACAGATTTGTAAAAATAAATGGGCACAGACATGCGCTTTTGTCGCTTTAATTTGATTTTTGTGGCGTCACTTTCACGGGGCTTTTCTAAACTCGAAATGTTACTTCATGCTTAGTCTGGGAGTGGAAAACACTCGTTTAAAGTTTCAAATTGAACTCTGTTCAAAAACAACGTATATCTAAATATTTAAAGAAAATAATCTGAATTTAGAATAAATATACTTAAAAGAAAAATAATCTGAATTTAGAATAAATATACTTTAAAGAAAAATAATCTGAATTTAGAATAAATATACTTTAAAGAAAAACTCCCTGTATATTCTCATATGGAATATCAAACTAAAATCATTAATTGTGAGTTCAGAGATGAATCAGATCAACGTATTTGGTGCAACTGGCCCCTAAATTTTTTTTAATGTTTTTTCTTTTGAAACCGATTATTTTATTGTATGGCGTTGATATATTACTGCACGTTTAATTTATTAAACCCTCTATTCTGTTTGACTAAATTAATTACTTGATTTGGTGCAACTGACTCTTAATCCAATTAATTTTCTTTGAATTTTTTATGTCTCTCTTTTGAAACCGAGGTTATTTTATTGTATAGCGTTGTTATATTTTTGCGCGTTTAATTTATTAAACCCTCTATTCTGTTTGACTAAATTAATTAATTAATTAATGGTGAACCCCTGGAATGGTGTATTTTGAGTAGAATAAAAATTTTTATGACAGGTAATGTGTTCTGGTTGGATGTAAAAGGGTCTCGTGGCGGTCCGCGTGACACCAACTGCGACTGCGACAACCCTCACACTCCACCCCACTTTCATTAAATTTTCTCTTAGTCTGTTCAGCAACACGATTTGATTACGTCTCAATCTTCCCAAGGCGCGTGTGTTCGAAAAAAAATCCGCCGAATCTACAGATTATGAGTACGCTAATATTGCGATACAGATTGATGAAATTAGTGATGCTGGTAAAATATAGTGCTGTAAATAGTAAGTATTGATAAAATAAAAACTTATATTTTTATTGTTATTACATTTCTGTTTCAAATTTTGGAATTTTTCAAAATGATATTCAATATCGATTTTCTAGAACAGTTATGAGCAACAAAATTCTTTTTACTTTCCCCCGTATGTAATAAAAAGGGAAAGTATTGTTTTCGTGTATATTTTCGATTAAAAATTTTTAGCGGAAATATCCGTTTTGAGGTCCCCTGAGTCGAATAAGACCATATTTGAAAAATGTCTGTGTGTCTGTGTGTGTGTCTGTGTGTGTCTGTGTGTGTGTCTGTGTGCGCTGTACCGCAAAAACCGCTAAAGATATCGAGATGAAACTTGAAACTTAAGCTTTTTGTCACAATCGGAAGAACTGAAAAGCTTTTAGTGAAAATCGGAAAACCGGAAGTGGTACTTTACTCGTAGCGTTTTTCAGTTTTTTCTGATTTTTTTATTAAATGTTCGTCAAACAAAAAATTCTTTCAAATAAAAGTTGTAGATAATAACAAAATGAAGATATATTGTTTATTTACTTTTTGTCATAGCACTCTTAGTTTTTGAGATATTTTAAAAGTTGTTTGTTTTATCTAGTTATTGATGTGTGACAGTGTATGTGTCGATACAATTGAAAAATGTTTCAAATAAAAGTTGTAGGAAATAAAAAAAGTAAAGATTTTTTGTGGACTCACTTTTTGTCATAGCACTCTTAGTTTTTGAGATATTTAATAAATAGTGTTTTTTTATCTAGTCATTGATTTGTGTCAGTGTGTGTGTTGATACAATTGGAAAATGTTTCAAATAAAAGTTGTAGATAATAAAATATTAAAGATTTTTTGTATCTTCACTTTTTATCATAGCACTCTTAGTTTTTGAGATATTCAATAAATAGTGTTTTTTATCTAGTCATTGATTTGTGTCAGTATGTGTTGATCCAATTGAAAAATGTTTCAAATAAAAGTTGTAGTTATCAAAAAGTTGAAGACATCTTGAAAATAATAATGCTACAAATATTTTAAAAGTGATTTAATACGCAATTTACGGGGGAAAGTACTATGATGGACACATCACCATTTTTTAAGCAACAACGGGCCGGGCCACACAATATGTCTCAGAGAAGGCCGGCAAGTCTGAGAAATATTGTGTGGCCCGTTGTTGCTTAAAAAAGAATTGTGTTAGGTATGAATAACAAATATGTTAAAAGTGGAAACTTTTGCTCAAAAATAATTTTGCTGACCGCAACAGTTTTTATTTTCTCTCCGGCCCAATTTAAATAATGTTGCTCGTCATTGTTCTAGAATATTCAGTAGATAGATATGTGTAGAGGTGGCCTCTTGGCCTGTACCACCGCGACCTTTGCAGATCTATTATGGAAGAATATTCAGTAGCTACTACACATTATTTTTGATTATAATATGCGTTTTAGTCTCTGAACATACAAATTCTCAGCATGTAAAATTTCCTACGTTTAGTTTTAAAAAACACATCTTAAGCGGGTATTACCATTCGGAAGTTTTAAAAAATTGATTTTTTTTTTGCATGTATTGATACTTGATAGTATCTACTTTCATTTCCGAAAGCCGTTTTACAATAGGCGAATTCGTTAGTTAGATTTTTGTTTGTTGAAGTAAACAATGCTGAGTAGGTGGCTGGGTGGAAATACGCAGAACTCAAACGAAAGTTTGAATGCTTGTGTCTCGAAGCTGGCTTCGAAGCACCTCAACTGTGGTGCAAAAACCGTCGCTATCGCGTCTTTCATAGCTACCAGCATTTTCAACGACGGATACTCGGCAGTTTTTAAGACGATAGAGACACTGGGAATCCATATCGGCCTGTAAGCCAAGGCTTTCCGGTGCGGACCGACGCGGAGCGCGAGATGTGGGACGAATTTTGCCTGACTCCAGCAACTCATAAGGCCATCCAACAACGCTGGCAGGAGTAAATCATTCAAACCCAGTTTTTAGAGGAAGAGGAGGGGCTAGTGTACGGAGCTGGCATAGCTGACTAAAGCCAAAAATCTCCAAAAATAGTTAAAACTTGTGTCAAAACTTTAAACGCGTTTTTCTCGAAACCACTTTTTTTTCGCTGGCCGGAAGCTTTCTTTTCAAACTATGAAACGGATTGACTTGAGCTTTTAGTGTTCGGTTCTCCACATTTTCCTCTGGAGTTTGAACCACCGTCATTCAAATATATTAACATTTGATATTTTTCATAGAGCCTTAAAGTCAGAAAAAGAGGGGCAAAAAGCGACCACTTTCTTCGAATGGCCTCCATTTTGTTATTTATTGAGATTTTTTATTGTCGGTGGTTCAAACTCCAGATAATTTAATACAGATTAATGACTACTACTTCATTTTACGTTTCAAATCACAGAATCGAAAAAATCTTTCCGGCCATGAGGAAAAACACGGCGGACACGGCCTTATTTGAGGCCAGATTTAGAGGTTTAGCCGGACGATTGAAAAGAATTAAAATTCTTTTTTTATAGTTTATGAATCTATAAACAAGTTGCAAGAAACCGCAAGATCGCATGTATTAAATTTCCCAAAAATAAAAATTCTGAAAAACCGTAAAAAAAAAACGCTGTCCTAGTGGTAATACCCCCTTAAGGGTTTATACCTACCTGCAAGCCTGCTTTTCATAGGTAAATTTAGGATTTATTTTTAGAAAAGCTAAAGGAGATTTTGAATTTTTTTTTTTTGCAAAATATGGCCTGTACATAGGATTACAAAATAAGTATTTGTGTATTGCGAGCGCAAAGTGGTCGATTGGCGATCGCAAGAGAAAGTTTGCGCTCGACGCGCAGCGGAGAGCGCCAATCTCTTAAGATCGCCAATCACACTTTGCGCTCAAATTACACATAAGATTTTACCTTCAACCGCCACAATAATGTTCAAAGAATAAACTTCAAAATATTTAATGGACTCAATTATAACATTATATAACATTGATTCGAAAATTTCCAGAAAAGGTAAAATTACAATTTTTACAATTTTTAATTGTTATTTTGGAATAACTGTATTGTTTTGAGTTTACGTGAAGTGATTAATCACAAATAGAAAGACTGTTATTCCTTACTTCACTTTTTATTTTTATGTTAGATGTACATTTCGAGACACAAGGTGCTCATTATCAATAACAAACTGAGTTATTGATAATGAGCACCTTGTGTCTCGAAATGTACATCTAACATAAAAATAAAAAGTGAAGTAAGGAATAACAGTCATTCTATTTGTTATTTTGGAAGTTGAACGTCCATCTATCGTTGAAACAATATGTTCTTCTGTTGATGTAGAATCAAAAACTTGCGTTGGTGTCGCTAATATTTTATGTGCAGTTTCTATTTTATTAGCAATGCTCTCGTCAATATATTCCTCTGCTACAGACAAACTTTTCCATCCTCCGTGACGTTTTAGTTGCATTAAGTCACCTCCACCATAAACCAATAATGTTGCTGATGTGTGGCGAAAACAATGGCGAGTTTATAAATTTGATTCTGGCAGTTTTAGGAATTCAGCTATTACATACGGCGTTTTACCTATCATATTCATTCCCACTACCTGTTTCGAACATTTACCTTTCGAATATCTCAGGAAAAGACGACGTGGTGTGGTCTTAAAGCAATATATCGTCTGATTAGTGATAAGAAATCAATTGCATTATTTTTATCATTAGTAACAGTAAAAGTGCGGCTTCTGTTGGTTTTGCAGATGGGGATTTTCACAATTAGTATTGAATCCTTATCTTCAACATCATCTAACATCATTTTCACCAGTTCATCCCGTCGGCATCCGCCGGCAATACCCAAAATTAATATAACCTTTTTCAACAAATAAATCTGATCAGGAGCAATACGCAGAAATGATTCAATTTCTTTCATAGTTAATATTTTCGATTTTTTGGTTTGTATCCATCACTTTGTTTTTTCAAGAAAACTATTAATTTTTTATACTGACCAATATCTCTGTCGCGATTAACTGAATTTAATTTCGGCCATAGAGTAGAGGCTTTAAACTTCTTACTCTGTTCCGAGAAATACACAAGAAGTACACTTTCGCTGGGTGTTGCAATTTTTTTTTGAGAGAAAGATAGAGAAAATACGAACGGGAATATGAAATTTTGGTAGAATGGTGCCGCATTCTACCAAAATTTCATATTCCCGTTCGTATTTTAGGCGTGACTTATCCGGGAGTAGGCTTAATGTTACCATTTTCGCGGCTTCGGCCATATTTGGTGGTGTACATGTTGAATAATCTTCATCGTCACTCATTTCCATAATTATTCGATTTGATTTACCGAGCGTTTTTTATTTTTATTTTGTCGCCTTAAAGCGACAAAGTGACGTCTCCTCGGGAATCGCCTACTTTCCTCTGAGTTTTGCGAGCGTAGAAGCCTACTTTCTAAAGGGATTGTAGGAAAAGATATATTTTTGTTTTCGAACAATAATTTTCTAGAGCTTTAAAAATTAGGTTTCTGCAGTTCAATTTCGATATTTTTAGAATATACTTTTCTGCTATTGGAATATTCTTGAACAATCGTTTTCTAGGGCTCAATAGTTCAATATTGATTGTTCTAGAATATTCAAATAAACTCCGCTTGGGAAATATTCTTGTTCTCAAACAATAGTTTTCTAGAGCGTTCAAAATTAAGTTTCTGGAGTTCAATTTAGATATTTCTAGAATATACAATTTCCCGCAACTGCAATATTCTCAAACAATCGTTTTCTAGTATTAGACTAAAAATGACTGTTATTCCTTACTTCACTTTTTATTTTTATCGTTAGATGTACATTTCGAGACACAAAGTGCTCATTATCAATAACAAAGTTTGTTATTGATAATGAGCACTTTGTGTCTCGAAATGCACATTTAACGATAAAAATAAAAAGTGAAGTAAGGAATAACAGTCTTTTTTAGTGTAATAATTACTTCACGTAAACTCAAAAACATACAGTTATTCTAGTGTTAGAATTACATTTCTGGTGTTCAACATTTATTTTTCTAAAATATTCAAATGAACTCCATTTATTTATTTATTTATTTATTTATATTTATTTATTTATTTATTAACGGAATCTCCATTTTATTACATAAGTGTACATATACATATTTAGAAACCACGGAGGGAAGTAACGGTCGTACTTGTTGGGAAAACACAAAACTTTGTAACGGGGTAATCGACCACTAATGATAGGCTAGTTGCTTAATCCAATTAATTTATTAATTTCCGAGCTTTCGGAGCTTTTTGGCTCCTTCTTCAGGGATTTCACTACAATAAAATGATACAAAAAATAAAAACCGTATTTTTTTACAGAACGGTGAGTTAATTATTGAAAAATTATTGAAATGAAAATGGCGTGAAATGATTAATATGGAGTGACTTTATATAACATTGTTTTAAGTGAAAATGAGATGATGAAATATGATTGAAAGTGACATGAAAGAATATAGATTAGTTAATTACATTTTTAATTCTATTTACCAGGGGCCAAAACTCGGAATCTCAGGTTCCATCAGACTCAAGTGCAGGTCGGACTTTTTATTGCGTTGCTACGCATCTCCATTCACCAAACTGTGGAGAAACGCTCCTTTTTGCGTTTTCTTCGGGGCCAGCCCGCGAACATCATCACTTGTAACAATTAAAACCACCACATACACGCCACACTCATCAACAAAACACGAAACTCCACAAAACAGATTAAAAACACAACCTGGTATACATATTGTAATATATGACAAAAATAACAAAAAACATAAAAATCATATAAAGAATTACATTGATTACAACCGACTAAATTATTACTGAACAAAAATAACAAAAACCATATAAAGAGTTACATTGATTGATTGATTGATTTGGGATATATTCTTGTTCTCGAACAACAGTTTTCTGGATTGTTTAAAATTAAGTTTCTAAAGCTCAATAACGATATTTCTAGAATATCCAAATTTACTGTAATTATAATATTCTTGAGCAATCGGTTTCTTGAGTTAAAAATTATATTTTTGGAGTTCAATATCGATTGATCTAGAATATTTAAATTTTCTCTACTAAGATATATGCAAAATAATTGGTTTTAAGAAGGTTGAAAGTAAAAAATGAAATTTTAACGTTCATACATTCGTTTCTCTAGTTTTCATTTAAAGCATATTTTGTTAATCCGTTTTTTCTAAATTTAAATCAAGAGTGCTAATTTATATAACAAAATATACCACATCAATAGTAGTCATATTTTCAAACAAATTGTAACCATCACCTATAATCTGTTTAATAACTAGGAGGAGCGGTTTAAATGTCACGCGCCAAGACCTACAACTCTGATTGGCCGAGAGTGCGCCCATTTTACACTATGCTAATTACGTCATTATTAGACGCAACAGCTGATATAACCTTAATTGGAAGCGTTACCGAGTTGCAACTTTGTCTGTTTCGTAATAACCTGTTGTGCTTTGTTTCTTCAGCATAGTTAAAAGTTAGTTTTGTTTATATTGTTATGATGGATTATGGATCCAGTACAAACTGGGTCATTTATATCTGTCTGAAAGACATTTGAATCGTCAAAAATAATTCGAATTAATTGTGAGGAATAACATGAAAACTTTTTTTCTGTGTGTTTTTAAATTTCTCGTTCAATCACTTCTTATGCGCGTAGCGCATGGCGGAAAATTTCGAGTTTAGAAAAGCTCAGAAAATTTGTCTCGGGTCGTTGATAACAGACTAAATATCTGACTCACTGTTACCCTGGTTAAAATGTATTTGTGTGTTTCTGAACTCCACTTCAAATCAGTGTTTTGTACGCGTGGCGCATGAAGTAAAATTTCGAGTTTAGAAAAGCCCGAAAATTTGTCTCGGGTCGCTGCGCGACCCTCGACAAATTTTCACGGGGCTTTTCTAAACTCGAAATTTTACTTCATGCTTAGTCTGGGAGTGGAAACGCTTGTTCGAAACTTCAAAGTGAATGCTTTGATAAGAACGTTAAATGATTGAAAATGTTTTTAAAGATAATAATCTAGTTTTCAAAATTTTGTTTAATGTTGTTTGAAATAAAACTGACATGGTAGCCACAATCTGAAATGTTAAATTTTTCCAAAATTTCCTTGACTAAAGATTTTTTCCCTGGCCTTTTACTTTTACTTTCTTCTGCAGGAAACCTCCATTCTGTTTAATAGTTTTCATTGTTTTTGCCAATATTTAAGTTAATTTTATAAATATTTACGTGATTTGTAATTTGCCTGCTGATTTTGACAAATTTAATAATATCATATGGCTTTTTTGTTAGCGTTTTGATCAATTTGAATAAAATTCCATGATTTTTCTCTGACTTTCTCGGTTTTAATGATATTCAGTGAGATTTTTATTTACGTAAATTTCATGCTTAAGTCGATTTTATAATAGAGGTCAATTTGAAGTTTTGAACGAGTGTTTCCACTCCCAGGCTAAGCATGAAGTAAAATTTCGAGTTTAGAAAAGCCCCGTGAAAATTTGTCGAGGGTCGCGCAGCGACCCGAGACAAATTTTCGGGCTTTTCTAAACTCGAAATTTTACTTCATGCGCCACGCGTACAAAACACTGATTTGAAGTGGAGTTCAGAAACACACAAATACATATTTAACCAGAGTAACAGGGAGTCAGACATTTAGTCTGTTATCAACGATGTTCAGTGGTAATAATAAGTAATTAGGTTTTGAATATTTTTGTTAAAACAACTGGTAACGCTATTTATATATTAATGGTTGCAAAAAAATAATAAAATCAAATTTATTCTCAAAGGGTTTGTATTCGTGATTCGAAAAAACAGGATTCGAATCGTCGAGTATCCGTGATTGAAATCATATTAGGCGATTCGGATTCATGATTCGAATCCTTTTTACGAGAGTTCGTCCCAGCTCTGATAGAGACACATTATTATATAAATTCCATATTATATTATGAACATAACGTAAATATGTTTTATTTCGCAGATAAATGGCAAATTGCCGTATAAGCATTTTAATCGAACTGACGATATCGTACGATGGAAAAGAAAATACTTAACCACAATTAAGAAGTGCAAAATGGATATTTGAATTTATTTAAAGAGTAATAATTAAATTATTTAAAATTGCCGCCAAATTTATCTAGTGATATTTCTGGTAACTTTTTATAGTGTAAATTGGGCTTTGGCACTTACTCCTTCTAGTTATTAAACAGACTATAGTAACGAAATTGTTTACCGGTAGTCATGGCAACTGTGTGAATGACTTCTTTTTGACAAGTATGCATCAGGGTTAGAAACGCTATTCAATGATATGCATATCTCTATACAGAAAGTTTTATATTACACCGAACATTTTCATCCAATACAATTTGACACCTTTAATTTTTAAGTTTAAGTTATGTTTTAGTTAAGTGACGCATGTAAATAATTTAGTTAGTTTATTGTATGACTATTCTAACTCTATTTTTCATTCTGTAACATTTAAATGACATTTAGAAAATAAAGATAATAATAATTATTATTATTATTATTGGGAAGCCTACATGACTATTGAAAATTATTGCCAATCAATTGCAATTAATGCCTTAACTTGTACATACAGGAAGTTTTTCTTTCAAGTATGTCCCAATTACAGCGTATATATCGTAAATCTTTAGATACTCATTGTTTTTTTTTTAGAGTTCAATTTGAAACTTGAAATTAGTGTGTTCCACTCCCAGACTAAGCATGAAGTAAAATTTCGAGTTTAGAAAAGCCTGAAAATTTGGTTTGGTCGCGTAGCGCGAAGCGCGGAGCGGCCAAACCAAATTTTCAGGCTTTTCTAAACTCGAAATTTTACTTCATGCGCCACCGGCACAAAACACTGACATATTACGAAGATTATAACACACCGCTAAACTTTACATTGCATCAGTGTTTTGTACCGGTGGCGCATGAAGTAAAATTTCGAGTTTAGAAAAGCCTGAAAATTTGGCCGCTCCGCGCTTCGCGCTACGCGACCAAACCAAATTTTCAGGCTTTTCTAAACTCGAAATTTTACTTCATGCTTAGCCTGGGAGTGGAAAACACTCGTTTAAAGCTTCAAATTAAATTCTTTCAATAAACCGAGCATCGGCAAATATACAACGTATGCTTATGTATACTTAAAAGAAAAATTCTCGTTATGAAAATGTTCGGTGTTACATAAAACTCTCTGTATGTGCCCGTAAGAAAAATGTGATTTTGATATAAGGAAACAAAAATAAAACGTCCTTGAAATAAAACACGTACATCATTTTAATAGGCG
Source organism: Philonthus cognatus (assembly GCA_932526585.2). Lineage (NCBI taxonomy): Eukaryota > Metazoa > Arthropoda > Insecta > Coleoptera > Staphylinidae > Philonthus > Philonthus cognatus. The sequence goes on along the minus strand of OW052245.1, from coordinate 79,768,250 downwards.
TAAAAAGTTGCCATGAGAAAGGTTTTATAGAAAAGCGACAATTTATCGTCTTTCGGTTATAGAGCGAAAACGTTGGAAGATAGATTTAAAAGTGACCCTGGCTCGCGAAACCGGTTTTTTTAATATCTCTTTAAATAAAAAAGTTTCACACATGCGGCACCTCCAAAATGCACCACCCTGTACACTTTTTCATTTGTAATTTAGTTTAACCTTTGATAATCAATTTGACGAATAAAGCACTAATAACCTTTAAAATAAATAAATAAAAGTGTGAAGTTATTAGTGCTTTATTCCACTTCCACACCCCCATTTTTACCGCTGTTTTGTAATTGTGTATATATACCTGTAAAACCTCTAGTTTAAGTTACTCCATGTTTGATAATGACAAGCTAAATTTGTCGAAACTGCAGTCACATTAAATAAAACGTGTTATACAAACAAAGTTAAAAGTGTTTCATTGTGTAATTTACATGTATAACGAAGTAGAAGCCTCCACAATACAGAATTTAGTGCTTTATTCGTCAAATTTATTTGATCTTCACGTAACTCAAAATCAATTTATTTGATAATCATCTGTAAAAACCCAAAGTTAGTGTGTTTTACGTATGATTTCCTTTTATATTCTTCTGATGTGAAGATTCTGAGTAAAAATGCATGTGAAGGTTCTGAGTAAATTTGATAATTGATTAAATTAAATGTGTTTGAAGTTGGGAGCTGGATATAGAATGGCATGGATGATGTCAAGTCCACAGATCCACAACACTCTTGGTTCACTTGGTGTTCGTCAAGGAGATACCTACAGCGTCAGCGATGACTGTCTCAGTAAGTATAAATAGAAATAAAATCCATACACAAAATGTTCCACTTAAATGTCAATTGCTGATTAAATTTCATAGAATTACAAAAATACGTATTAAGTATAATAGTTGGTACAAATGATTAAAAGCAATCAATCAGCCTATTAGTGACTTGTTGTGTTTTTTGTTGTTATGTTACGAGTAATTTTAAATAATATTTATTGCAATTAATGACTCCTTTAAAATTAACGACAGATTTATAAAAATGTATTTATTTACATTTTAAGTATTTGTTGCAATAGACCTTTTGGTAAATGCGCCAGGACAATTCAATTCGATTCATTGCGAATTCGGCTTAGCGTCCTGAAGTTCGACTTTTTCGAAAAATAAACTATTGCGCTAGACGGGCCTGAGCTGGCGCCATAAAAATTAGAGCTAGCGCCATTTAGACAAAAGAGCTTCGGGGGACTAGATTGATGCGAATTTATTAATTTTATTACTAAGAAGGCAAATATAAAAATTAAATCATAGGCTCAACCAGCAGTCGTTAATTTGTGGTCCGCTAGAAAATATTTTAGAGACGTCGATTATTCGTTGTTTTTTTCTAAGAGTTCAATTTGAAGCTTCAAACGAGTGTTTTCCACTCCCAGACTAAGCATGAAGTAAAATTTCGAGTTTAGAAAAGCCCTGTGAAAATTTGTCGAGGGTCGCGCAGCGACCCGAGACAAATTTTCTGGGCTTTTCTAAACTCGAAATTTTACTTCATGCGCCACGCGTATAAAACACTAAAATATTGTGAACTCTATGTATATTTGAACCTCACTTGAAATCAGTGTTTTATACGCGTGGCGCATGAAGTAAAATTTCGAGTTTAGAAAAGCCCAGAAAATTTGTCTCGGGTCGCTACGCGACCCTCGACAAATTTTCACGGGGCTTTTCTAAACTCGAAATTTTACTTCATGCTTCGTCTGGGAGTGGAAAACACTCGTTTGAAGTTTCAAATTGAACTCTTTAAAAAAACAACGAATATGTAAGGAGTGGTTGTGGGAAACAGGAGGGTAACCGAATGGATGAGGGAGGATGGAGCTGGTCTTAGGATTGTAGCGAGACTGGGCTGGCAGAGGGAGTTAAAAAGAAAAGACCAATAGAATAGATATAGAAGTTTTTTGTATGTAGACTTTTTTATGCCAATAAAGATTGTTTTTTTTTATAACACAAATTTTCTAGGCTTTTCTAAACTCGACATTTTACTTCATGCCCCACGCGTATAAAAATCTCATTTCAATTCAAGCCCAAATATACATAAATTTCACAATATTTTTTTTGTTTTATACGCGTGGCGCATGAAGTAAAATTTCGAGTTTAGAAAAGCCCCGTGAAAATTTGTCTCGGGTCGCTGCGCGACCCTCGACAAATTTTCTACGCGGGGCTTTTCTAAACTCGAAATTTTACTTCATGCTTAGTCTGGGAGTGGAAAACACTCATTTAAAGGTTCAAATTGAACTGTTTTAATAAACTACGAATATCCGAGGATTTAAATATATACGCTGTATATGGGATATGTATATTTTAAAAGAAACATTAATATCCTCTACTTTTATTTGATAATAATAATAATAATATATTTTTAACTGAATCACTATCTTTTACAAAGTGTATATATATCAACAATCTTTATTGACAACAAGCAATATTACATAGTATGTACCTATATATATATATAATTCAATAATATATTATTACTATTGCCAATCGGCTATCGACCCGTGGTCTTTCCGCCATCGCACAAAGTGTATAATTATTAATAAAACACAAAAAATGCGTGTAATAACAATAATGTATAACGATAAAAATATAGCTAGAATATTCTTCTTTTAGCTAAGTGAAGTTGTTTCTAGTATTTTTATTGTTTTATTGTTTTTTTTTCCACTTAATTTTGTTGTACGCTATATGCCCATTTCGAACAAAAGGTGTCGATTTTCATTAGTGACAATAGTCTTTATTTGATTAGGTAAATAAATAAATCTTTATTTGGTTAGGTAATTAGGTAATTAAATAATAAATAAAAGTAAAATAAAATGAAGAAAAATAATTAAAAAAAATAAAATATAACCGAATAAATTTTTACAAGAAATAACGAGTTTTTTTTAGTTTGTTATTGATATTGAGCGCCTTGTGTCTCGAAATGTACATCTAACGATATATAACAGTCTTTTTAGTGTAAGAAATAACGATCAAAGAAATAGAAATCGTGATATAATTATAATTAAAGATTAACATTACATCTTTAATTCCACTTGTAGCAACTAGCATGCATTAAAAGATAATTGATAATTTAATATGTGAACTTCCGAATAAATGAGTGTTGTATACGCGTGGCGCATGAAGTAAAATTTCGAGTTTAGAAAAGCCTGAAAATTTGGATTTGCCTGCGCGACTCGCTTCGCTCGCGCGCATGCTCATTGCTTATTTTGTTAGGGCGTAGGTAAAGTATCGTACGTTTCTCGAGTTGTATGGTAATTACATACTCGGGGAATACTGCACTCGCCGCTGCGCGGCTCGTGCGCAACATGTCCGCTCATATGTAATATGCTGCATACCACTCTCGTTAAGTAATATACTATTTTCGACGATTTTAACAACTGTTGTTAATTTCTTCGTTTGTGAAAATTATACATAATCAATATTGTTGAAATTAAAGCTTCGGACGAGTGTTTGCACTCCTTGGTTAAGCATGAAGTAACATTTCTAGTTTAAAAAAGCCTGAAAATTTGGATTGGTCGACCAATCTAAATTTTCAGGCGTTTCTAAACTAGTAATTTTACATTATGCGCCACGCATATAAAACACATATTACGAAGTTCAAAATATACCGCTAATACATAATTAATATTATAGAATTTTTAAGGTTTTTTGCTAATTTTATCAACGTTGATGTGAGTTTTCGTTGATTTTATTAATTTTTACTTGTTTTGTAATTACTTTAATATTAATTCATTATGGCAAATTAAATTATATATAATTATAGTGAATTTTCACCCTAATTTTAATAGGCTAATAGGCTAAAAATATTATTGTTTTTTCCGAAAATCTAAAATAATTTATACTCACTCTTCCAAATATTACAAACAACTTAAAATTCTAATTTTCGAAATGAAAAAATATGCGCCCTTCGTTTTTCCATTTTTAAAAGTTGTAGAAAATAAATAAATCAATGATAATTGAACTTTAAACGCTTGTATTCCTGGGCGGATTTGTAGCAAGCCCTAGCTACAAATCCGCCCAGGAATACAAGCGTTTAAAGATCAATTATCATTGATTTATTTATTTTCTACAACTTTTAAAAGTGGAAAAACGAAGGGCGCATATTTTTTCAATTCGAAAATTAGAATCTTAAGTTGTTTATAATATTTGGAAGAGTGAGTATAAATTATTTTAGATTTTCGGAAAAAAAATGATATTTTTAGAAATTATAATTTTTCCAAGCAAGTTTTATAAAATTATGCGTTTGTATGAAATTTCAGACAATAAAATATAAAATATACTTCAAAATTATTTAAAATCTCACAATAGAATTAAATTTAAGAAACGTTTGGAGGAAATACTTAAAACAAGAGTATATTACACCTTTTGTTAAACTTCGTTTAATGGGTTCGGGAATAAAATCCAAATTAATTTTTGTTTGTACAAAATTTGCCGGGTAGTTCGCAAGGGTTTACAAGTTGTTTTTTTTATGCGAAATCTTCGCTAGTTGTCACGAGAGTGTCAGCGCTCGTACCCTTGCAGGTACACCCCTGGTTGTGGGAGGGATGAAACTTACCCCCCATCAACAGAGGCAAGGGAGCACCGCCCATAATATTAATAAATAGAATTGTATAACAAATATACTCAATGGCATTAGAAGCGTAACACCCAGAAGGAGTTATTATTTTAACTTGATTCTTTGCCAGTATGGTCTTACATCAAGAATAAAATGATTACATTTTCAAGAAATTTTATTAAAAAACAATCTAAAAAAATTAATAATGTGTTTGGCGACCCCTTTGCTGTATACACTCCTGTAGACGTCTGGGCATCGACAAAATGAGATAGTCGATGTCTTCTTGAGGCATCTCGTTCCAAGCAACTTGAATTTCATCGATCAACTGTGCTAGAGTCTGTGGAGGATGGTGCAAAGAGAATATTCTTCTTCCCATGATATCCCACACATGTTCAATGGAATTTAAATCCGGTGAACGGGGCGGCCACGCCAAAACATTAACACCAGCTTCATTAAGAAAGTTCATAGTTCGACGAGCAATATGGGGACGTGCGTTATCTTGTTGAAAAAGTACGTCTGGGCGGCCATCTAAATAAGGCAACAAAGTCGGTCGTATGACGTCTTCAACATAACGCGCAGCTGTCATACTGCCTCGAATGAATACAAGAGGTGATCGACTAATCGACTACCATAAGCAATAGCCCCCCAAACCATTACTCCAGCAGTCCTATGTACATGCCTCTCAATAGCAAATCTAAGATCAGGTCGTTCTCCACGGTAGCGTCGTACCCTTCTACGGCCATCATGCGTGCCTAGACAAAATCGTGATTCATCGCTGAATACGACATCGTGCCATTCTGCCTCCCAATGCTGCCGTTCTCTGCACCAGTCCAACCTTTGGCGACAGTGTCTCGCTGTTAAAGGAAGCACTAATCTTGGACGGTACGAAAGAAGCCCAAAGGATTGAATGCGGCGATATAAGGTTCGCATACTAACGGGCCTACCTTCTTCTCCAATCCATTGATCACCGATTTGACGCGTAGTAGCGAAACGGTCTCGCAGGGCTATTTGTCTTAATCGCCGATCTTGACGTTCTGTGGTACGCCTTGGTTGACCAATTGGTCTTCTTCTTGCTCCTCTACCTTCTTCTGTCCATACCTAATACACACGTATTACAGTTGCTGCAGTGGAATCAATACGGCGGGCAATTTCGCGATAGGACATACCGACATCTCGATAAGCAACAACTCGACCCCGGTCAAAATCGCTCAAATGGTGATATTGTGGACGTCTTCGGACTTGAGGCATTTTATTTAAGCTTAACACACTCAACGGAAACACGAAAAATAAAAACATCTGTACTAAACAGCTCATATAAATAGTTTTATCAAAAAAGAAAAAGTGAAATATTTTTTTTTTCACAATAAATATAAAAGGCACAAGGTTGAAATTGTTATCAATGTATGCTTTAAATATAGTCACTCTGTTGCTAAAATATGAATTCAAAAAAATCACTCCTTCTTGGTGTTACGCTTCTAATGTCATTGAGTATATGTTGAAGATCATTTTAATGTTTCTACGCCAACTGATCAAAATAAAATACGTAAGAAAATTAGAGGTTTCTGTAGCACTCTTAAGAAAAAATAAATTTTTGCATCATGTTCTCACGTAAATTTTATTAAGTTAAATAGCAATTGGAATCAATAGATAATTTGTGTGCTCGAAAGCTATCGCGGTAAACAGTCGCGTTGAATAAAAAAATTATAAAAAAACCCTTACATGGATTGATAAAAAAAATTAAATTAGTAAGGTGCATTACAGAAAAGTGTGAGCGATTTTTTTGTGGTGAGTCTTAGCCCCCCGCAATTTGATATATTTTATATAAGCCATTACAATTTGAAAGGTGGGCTATAGTTTTAAATAAAGTGATGTTGTAGAGATTTGTTATCTTAGTAAAATTCGCGAATAAATAGAATGTATAAACTGCATATGAAATCTATGCAAAGGAGTGACGCGTTTGAGCGCTTTCGCGGTAAACGGTCGCGCTGAATAAAAAAAGCCCCTTACACGGATCGACAAAAATCTGATTTTGACGAGGTATGATACAGCAAAGTTTGAGCTATTTTTCGGTGGTGAGCCCTACCCTCCACGGTTCGATAAAACTTATATAGGTCACTTAGAAGTTTAAATACAATAAAATAAAGTTGTTATTTGTAAATAAAACACTTTTTACTTTGTTTAACCACTGGATCCAGTGGTTAAACAAAGTAAAAAGTGTTTTATTTACAAGTGTATTTAAGATGTACCACAAAGTGAACGCCTACAACACCAAACAATTAAAGTTGTTATGTTTAAATAATCATAACTATCGTTAAACAATATCGATTAATTTACACTTAGTGGTATATTATAGAACAATATATATTTAATAAACTTTTAAAAAGACTATAGTGATATATTAAGTGAGTGCGATGTAATCAATTATCATAACTTATCTACTTTTCGCGTGTTCTTCGCGATCTGAAATTGATCAACTTTAAACATTAATTGCACAAAAGGAGTGTGTCCCAAAAAATCGTAAATATGAAATTTTATGAGGTTTGGAGTATCTACAATATAATAGTATTTTCTTTATTAGTCAATTTTGACTTTTATTTTTTCTTCCCGAACTACCGCTGGTGCGTTCGTTCGGATCGGCCACATTGTGTGGCGCCATAAAAATTAGAGCTAGCGCCATTTAGACAAAAGAGCTTCGGATGGCTAGGTTGATGCGAATTTATCAATTTTATTATAAGAAAGACAAATATAAAAATTAAATCATAGGCTCAACCAGCAGTCGTTAATTTGTGGTCCACTAAAAAATATTTTAGAGACGTCGATAATTGTAATATGTTTTAATTTCTCTGACTTTTCCCTGATCCAAGAATTTTTTCCCAAAATCATTTTCTTTGAAAGCTCTCATTTTGTTGTTTTACCTACGCCCTATCTAGTAACCGCATCATACCACACTGTCATCTTGACAAGTATGATTGACATTACGTACACATGCACGTAATAGCTTTCACAAGTACATTACGTGCTGACAGTTGAACAGCTGATTGCTTACCATACAACCAAATGACATTTCTTTGGTGTACAGGAAAATTTTCTTTAAAAATTCAGCTTATTTTCGTTAAATCTTTAATTATTCGTTGTATTTTGTAAGAATTCAATTTGAAGCTTCAAACGAGTGTTTTCCAATCCCAGACTAAGCATGAAGTAAAATTTCGAGTTTAGAAAAGCCCCGTGAAAATTTGTCGAGGGTCGCGCAGCGACCCGAGACAAATTTTCTGGGCTTTTCTAAACTCGAAATTTTACTTCATGCGCCACGCGTACAAAACAATAAAACATTGTGAAATTTATGTATATTTGGGCTTCAGTTGAAATGAATCTTTTATACGGGTGGCGCATGAAGTAAAATTTTGAGTTTAGAAAAGCCCAGAAAATTTGTGTTATAAAAAAAACAACCTTTATTGGCATAAAAAAGTCTACATACAAAAAAACCTCTATATCGATTCTATTGGTCTTTTCTTTTTAACTCCCTCTGCCAACTCAGTCTCGCTACAATCCTTAGAGCACCTCCATCCTCCCTTATCTATTCGGTTACCCTTCTGTTTCCCCCCAACCACTCTTCACATACCCCTTTACACTCCTGTGCCAGATGGCTCCATGTATCCATTAAACTTGCGCACAGCACACATCTACCATACCTTTCTCCCATCCAAACATTCCTTCCTCTTTCCTCCGAACCGCATCTAGCTCTTGCCAGGGTTAACTTATCCTTCTTTGACAAGTCACTATTAGTCAGGTACCCTGGCACGCTCCTATGCACTTGCCATCTTTCATACATCGGATTGTATCCGCTCCTCCCGATACACCCTTGCCTCTCCTGCATCTCCACCTCCTTCTACTTCTCTTTCATCCATGCCGCCACATTTACTCCATTCTTTAACCACTCATTCACAATATTGTCTGACTCTCCTGCCCTTTCATATATTTTTCTGCACTCCATCCTCTACTTACTCATCCCTATTCCCCTGCACGATCTCCACACCTCTTTCACCAGTCTGTCACTTTCCAATTCGCACATCTTCATCTCATATCATATTTCACCACTCTCTCCATTGCCTCACCATGCACACTCATTCTATTTGCTTCCTGAAACAGAATGTACCCAGGGGTTGATCTTTCAACCCCCAAGATCTGCCTCAGGAACCAAAACTGCTCTTTCTCAATACATTCATACTCCCTTATCCCCCAGGTTTCCACCCCATACAACAGAATAGGCTTCACACACGCATCCCACAACTTGCACGCCAATTGGAAGTTGCCCGCAAACTATTTTCCCCTCCTTTGTCTCACCATGCTCCGTTTGTGTTATACATTATTATTTTTGTGAGCAAAGTATAGTGTATAACACGCATATAATGGCTCGAACGACTTGCTCTACTCGCCTTCGGCTAGTTCCGCAAACATCGTTCTCGTGATTAATAGCTATCATTATATGCTCGTTGTTCAATATACTATTTCAACTGTAGACATTCTATGCCTAAATAATAAAGAAATAGATTTTGAGTTATTTTTTAGCATTTTGCACTCACTTTTCAGACATCCTCGAGGAAATCCTCAGAAAACTCGCAGTGGAAGACCAGACCTTACGCACATTCCGCAGAGCCATCGGCTTCGGCCAGAACATCCACAAAGACCTAATTCCCCTCCTGATCTTCGTCAAAGACGACACCAAAATCACCGACGCCACCAAAATCATCGACACCACGATCAAAATCCTCGTCAACCTAACAATCCCCGTCGAATGCCTCCTCTCGATCGAAGCCGTTTCCCGCACGGACGTCGGCCGTCACACCATCTTCGAACTCAACAAACTTCTCATCACCTCCAAAGAAGCCTTCACCGACAGCCGGAGCACCAAAGCCGTCGTTGACCACATGAAGCACATGGTTGAAAAAGACAGCAACTTGAACGTCCACCAGTGCGACAGCATCCACAACTGCTTGTTGCTCCTAAGAAACGTGCTTCACATACCAGAAGATAGGTCATCCAGCACGAACAACATGGGCCATTCCAGCATGCAGAATGAAATCATTTGGAACCTGTTCACGCAGAGCATGGACAAGATTATCGTTTACTTAATGTCCTGCACACAAAAGGTAATTATATTTGGTTAATTTTGTGTATTAGTTTGGTGTGTTTTGTAAGAACACGTGGTTGCTACGATTCGAAAAATAACAAGAGGTCACTTTTAAAAACTGCTTTTATTGCTCTTTACTGTACAGAGTTTCGTATGGTAATGGTTAAAAGTATTTACAAAAATATATACAAAGAATAAAATGTCCTCAGGGTGGGGTGGTCATTTTCCGTCTAATTCTTTCCTCCCTTAAAGAGAAAGCGGGCACTGGTTGTTTTCAAAAACAGCCAGTATCTCTGATGTCAGGCGAAATTTCCAGGAAGGACGAATTGGAATGCGGCCCCCTGGTCCGGGGGATGGTCACGCCGTCCGTAGGGTTTATTGGGGGTACCGTTTGTAGCAACAAAAACGTAACCCGACAAAACAAAGGATCGGAACGCAGGCGGAAATTTATATAATAAATTTCTTGCCCTAATCCGAACAATATTCCTTTATATAATAAGTAACCTTCTTTATACTGCATAACATACGCGCACGAAAGAATAAAAGAAATGCCATCCGTCTTTCCAATTGAAGGGTTCACGTGTTTGTGACAACAGGTGAGTATTTTCATACGGTGGCGTAACTTTAAGTTTGCGGGTATTATTGGATTTATGGATTAAATTAGTGTGTGGTCTTGTCAGGTTAATTATGGAAAGTTTTCGCGAGTATTTATAGGAAGAGTATTGAAATCAATTAATTTATCATATTTATAAAAAGTACATAAGAATTTTATTTTCGGTTTATAATTTTCAGTGAATACAAAAAAGTAATCAGTGTTAATTATTTAAATATTTACAATGTTTCACAAAGTAACCGCCTCCACCACAAGATATTATAATTTTCACTTTCTTTTCAATACTTTGCGAGGATATACAAAGAGTTTTTCTTTAAAGTATACATACCCCAATATACTGGCTACGCTGTACCTCGGATCTTCCGCTCTCATCTCTCTCTGATAATTAATCTCTCTCCATAGAACAATCTTTATCTACTTCTTCTTTGATCCTTCTAGTGTCTTTATAGATAGATAGATATTCGTAGGGGTGGCCTCATTGGCCTGACCACCGCGACCTTTGTAAATCTATTGTGGATCATAATAGGGATCCACAATTGATCTGCAAAGGTCGCGGTAGTACAGGCCTAGACGACGTGCTCGAGCTTCGCCTCTTTGATTTGCCCTATTAACCCTGACAGTGAGCATTGGGTGAAGCTCTCTACGCTTAGTTTAGTGTTGCCCAGCTTTAGGTATCTAACCCTTGCTAGGGCCTCACATTGGCACAGGTTGTGGAGAGGGTCCTCCTCTTCTTCCTGGCAGAATCTACATATTGTATCCTCTGTCAGACCTATTTTGCTCATGTGTTTGTTGAGCCTACAGTGTCCTGTCAGGAGACGTACTATAGCTTTAACCGCTTTTCTCTCTTGGTTGAGAAGATCGGTCGTGAAAGCCGGCGATTGTTTTTTGAGGAACGGTTTCGCCTGCCTCTGCCCTGGTGTGTTCGTCCATCAAGTTTGAGTTTGTGTCTCCGTCTATTTTTGTATGGATTTTCTGACTGTGGTTTTTGAGATACCGCAGGAGGGTTCCGGGCCAATGAATGCGCTTGACGAGCCTTGTTTGGCCAGTTCGTCTGCTTTATCGTTCCCTTGATGACCCTTGTGTCCTGGGACCCATATCATTGTCACTTTTTTGCCCATTTTGTTGAGAGCGCTTACACAGTCCCACACCATCTTGGAATCGACCTGTGTGGTGCTTAGTGCCCTTAGCAGCGCTTGGCTGTCCGAAAAAATAGCTACTGATCGACTTTTGTTCTCTTGCCTTGCTATTTCTCCAATGGAGATGTGAACTGCGATCGCCTCTGCCTGGAACACGGTGGATTCCCTCGCCAGACTGACTGAAATCTTTGTCTCGGGTTTTGTGCTGTATATTCCGGCTCCGACTCCATCTGTCTTCGAGCCGTCAATATACCAGTTTGATTCCGCGTTGGTAGGTGGGCCGTTCTTCCAATTTTCCCTCTGCGGGATCATCACTTTGTATTCCCTGTCGAAATTATATATTTTTTGACCATGGCATCGCTTGGCATTCGCGTTGTAGGGTTTGCCTTCAGCTCGTCTTCTAACCTTTGGTACTTTTTCCCGTATGATCGCTTTATGGGAGCCAATCCTCGCATTAGTCTGTATGTTACGTATGGCCTCTCCTTGTATGAAGATGTGCAGTGGTGGTAGGTTCAGGATCATTTCTAGGGCTGCTGTCGGGGTAGTGCTTAGGTCTCCTGTGACACTGAGACATGCTAGTCTTTGTGTGCTGTTTAGGAACCTTATCGTCCTCTGTTCCTCCGTCCTTGTCTAACACACTACTGCCCCGTAGGTTATCATGGGCCTGATCACCCTTGTATATAACCAGAGGGTCATTTTGGGATTAAACCCCCAGTTTTTCCCTCACATTCTTCGACACCTTCCCAATGCCATTGAGGCTTTTTTGGCGGTTTTCGTGATGTGCGTCCTCCACGTCATTTTGTCGTCGAAGATTACCCCTAGGTATTTCGCCTCTTTAGCGAAGGGAATTTTTGTGCCCCCGAGCGTCGGTGGCCTTAGGCCTTCTAGCGCTGTTCTTTTTGTAAACACGACAATCTGAGTTTTTTCGGGGTTGACCCTCAGTCGTTCCCGTCGACACCAGTTGTCTACTATGTTTAGTCCCCTTTGTGTTCGTTGTGAGATAACTGCCGTAGACCATAGCTATGTATCTCTTTGTCCTCCACTGACTTTGTGATGAGCCTGTTTAGGTCATCCAGCACTGAGTCCGTAGACTATCCTGGCTGGTAAGCGTACTGACGTACTTGTTGTTGATTTTCTTCACTCAAGTACGACAAAGAAGGATCTAAATTCTATGAAGACACTAGAAGGATCAGAGAGGAAGTGAATAAAGATTGTTTGTTTTATAAATTTAAAACTTCTGGAGTAAACAATTTGTATGCAATTATTTTGTATTGTTTCATATAGAACGATAAAGAAGGATCTAAATTCTATATAGACACTAGAAGGATCAGAGAGGAAGTGTCTAAAGATTGTTTTTTTCATAAATTTAAAACTTCTGGAGTAAACAATTTGTATGCAATTATTTTGTATTGTTTCTTATAGACCTATTGGAGTGTAACAATGGTTCAATTAATCGCCTTAATGTACAAAGACCAGCACGTTGGCACTTTACAAAAGCTCTTAAACATCTGGCTGGAATGCTCTTTGAGTGAAAGCAGCTTCGACAACGAGAGCAACACATCTCCCCCAGATCAAGGAAGCGGTGATTCCTCCCCAATCATCACATCAGATCCAACTTCCGATAGCAGCGATAACGGTGGAAGCAGAATGTGCAATGATAGGAACAAATGCAGCACAACTACAGAAAATATGACCAACATGAGGAACAAGGCAAATTCGAATGAAGCAGTGAGGAACGTGCAGAGTAGGGGGAAAAGTTTGGCTGTTATTAAAAGGGTCAAGTCCACCGAAACTGAAACCAGCATGAGCAGCGGGGTTTCTTCAATGGGGCCTAGTACGGATAGTTCTTGTAGCGTTAAAGTAAGATTTGTTGCTAGGTTTAACGGATTGTTGGTAATTTATTTGTTTTTAATTAATTAAGTTATCTCCGCAACAACCCTTATCTCCAATTGAAAAAATGGACACTTCAAAAAATAATAACTCTCCGGGGCAAATGAAGAAAATTGGACCGTCGTCGCAAAGTGAGATTTCAGATTGCGGCTACGTGACGCAAGTGGAGAATCAAGAATCGATTTCGACTTCCAGTAACGATGATGATCAACCGCATAAGAAGCCTGTCCACCAGAAGCCGCACACTTATGTTAAATGCAGATACAATAATCAAAAAAACAGGACGATTACGATTTTGGATAAAAAGGAATTGCGGAGGAAAAAGTTGGTTAAGAGAAGCAAGACTAATATGTAAGTGACATACGTACGAGGGGGGTCTAATATTAAAGGTACCGGCCAAAATTTACTAACATATTTTTTAAAAGAAATATTTAATACATTCTACAAAAAACTATATACCTTTGTGTATTTCTCAACATACAGTGAGTTTTATGTAACACCGAACATTTGCATAACAAGCATTTTTCTTTGAAGTATCCATATGCGTTCGTTGCACATTTTCCGATGCTCGGTTTATTAAAAGAATCCAATTTGAAGCTTTAAGCGAGTGTTTTCCACTCCCAGGCTAAGCATGAAGTAAAATTTCGAGTTTAGAAAAGCCTGAAAATTTGGTTTGGTCGCGTAGCGCGAAGCGCGGAGCGGCCAAACCAAATTTTCAGGCTTTACTAAACTCGAAATTTTACTTCATGCGCCATCGGTACAAAACACTGATTCAATGTAAAGTTTAGCGGTGTGTTTTAAACTTCGTAATATGTCAGTGTTTTGAACCGGTGGCGCATGAAGTAAAATTTCGAGTTTAGAAAAGCCTGAAAATTTGGTTTGGTCGCGTAGCGCGAAGCGCGGAGCGGCCAAACCAAATTTTCAGGCTTTTCTAAACTCGAAATTTTACTTCATGCGCCATCGGTACAAAACACTGATTCAATGTAAAGTTTAGCGGTGTGTTTTAAACTTCGTAATATGTCAGTGCTTTGAACCGGTGGCGCATGAAGTAAAATTTCGAGTTTAGAAAAGCCTGAAAATTTGGTTTGGCCGCTCCGCGCTTCGCGCTACGCGACCAAACCAAATTTTCAGGCTTTTCTAAACTCGAAATTTTACTTCATGCTTAACCTGGGAGTGGAAAACACTCGCTTAAAGCTTCAAATTAAATTCTTTTAATAAACCAAGGATCGAAAAATGTGCAACGTATGCATATGGATACTTCAAAGAAAAATTCTTGTTATGAAAATGTTCGGTGTTACATAAAACTCTCTGTATGTTCCGTAAAGATTGAGATATTTATCCCAGCGTAACAGTAGTTTGAACATCTCTTCATGGTAGTGTTGCCTGTCAAGTCGGTTAAAGTAGTCCACAACTGTGTCTTGCAATTCCTGTTGATTTGCAAAGCGTTTCCCCGACAAAAAGTTCTCCAGGGGTCCGAATAAATAAAAATCGGCCTTGCTCTATGCAAAAGTTTAACTCCTTCAACATTTCATTTGCGGTGTTTGTTTCACAGGTACCTGTACCTTTAATATCGGACCCCCTCATATTATAAGTGGATTTGGTCGAAATTACCTAGTTGCCAAGACCAATAAACAAGAAAAAGAACTTTATAACATAGGGTAAAGTTAATAATGGCATTAAGCCGAAACTAGTAGAAAATAAAACACATATAAGTGAAACAAAACCAAGTGAATTTAATTTACAAACCATTATAAAGTTAAACGCTTGTATTGTTTCATGTTTCAGTTTTAACTTTAAAAATGATCGTAACGGATCGAAACACGTGTCAGGCAATAAAAATCGGTCTTGCTCCATGCAAAGTTTAACTCCTTCAGCATTTCCTTTGCGGTGTTTGTTTCACAGGCACCTGTAACTTTAATATCGGACCCCCCTCGTATTATAAGTGGATCTGGTCAAAAGGATCTAGTTGCCAAGACATTAAACAAGAAAAAGAAGAACTTTATAACATAGGGTAGAGTTAAACACTTGTATTGTTTCATGTTCCAGTTTTAACTTTGAAAATGATCGTAACGGATCGAAACACGTGTCAGGCAACTGAAAATAAAATCATGTAACAATAAAAGTGTTTAACTTTACTCAATGTAAAAATCTGGTTCCATCAAGAAAGTAGCAGAACAAGTATCGAATATATTAAGAACTTTATAACTTTTTTGTTTCAGTATCAACATGAAAGGTTTGATGCACCACACGCCAACAGATGAGGACATATCGAACATCCTGAAGGAGTTTACGGTGGATTTCTTGTTGAAAGGTTATGGAAATTTAGTCCACGATTTACACTCGCAATTGTTGGTCAATCCACGGGAACCAATCGACACGTCCCATTTCTTTTGGCTTGTGACTTACTTTCTGAAATTCGCAACGCAATTGGAGCTGGACTTGGATCACGTCAGATCGGTTTTATCTTACGATATTATCTCGTACCTGGTATTCCAGGGAGTTTGGTTGTACGAGGAATTAGAAATAAGCTGCAATATCGTCAATATTGATTTGAAACCATGTTTGAGAAGATTGCATTTGGTAAGTTATAAGAAGTTCTTGAATTTCGAGTATCCTAGAAGCTTTTGTTGCTTTGACCTTCTTTGGGATTTGGAATAGTCTAGAACAGGGTTTCTCAACCGGGGGGCACACTACATTAGGGGGGCGCGTCAGATTTCCTAAAGGGTAGGTAAAGTGAAATAAGGCTATAATAATGTTTCAATCTAACTAAAAAAAAAATTAAATCAGAGAGAAGGGGCGTGGAGTTATGAGAGGGGGTGCGACATGAAAAAGCCTAAGAACCATTGGTCTTTTATTGTTCTGACCTCTGCCGTTCTGACCTTTTTTTAGAATTTAAAATGCTCTAGAAGCTTTTATTGTTCTGATCTTCTTTGGAGTTTGGAAAACTCTAGAAGCTTTAATTGTTCTGGCCTGCTTTGAAATTTTGAATTTGGTTTCCAATTCATCCCAAAGCCGCCGCCATGCCCTCTCCTTACTACGAACTATCTCGGTTTTTAGGGCTTTGGTCGCCTGCCTTCTGGCTTCCTCCAGCTCCACAGTGACCGTTCCGTTCTTCCTAGCCCTTGTGATTTTACGCCTGGCTGCGTTTGCCTCTCTTATGGCGCTCGCTACCTCCTCACACCACCAGAAGACGCCCCTTGTTTTTCCCATCGGTAATTTTGGGATGGCTGCCTCGCATGCTCTCCTGAGGTATGACATTAGTGTGCCCGCTGCCTCTTCCGCTGCGCATGTGTCGCTGATCCAGCAAGCGTCCATAACCTTTTTGAAGACCTTCGCGTTTGTCTTGCTAATCAGCCATCTTGTCATCTTCTTGCCTAGGCGGAGTGGTATTTGCTGCCTGCACCTCGAAGGTCACGTGTCTGTGGTCGCTTAGCGATTCTAGATCCTCGTGCACCCTCTAGTTGGTGATTAGGTGCGGATGGGATTCCTTCGCAGAGGTCAGGTCGAGGTGTGAGCCACCGTTTCCCCTCACGAAGGTGTACTCAGTGCCTTCGTTTGCTATCTGCATTTGTAACAGTATCAGCCTTTCTATTAACGCCCAGCATTTTCTGTCAGTATTTGGGGAGCCCCACCATGTCGATTTTGCGTTGAAGTCGCCACCTACAACCACGTAGTCTCCCCGGCTTCGAGCTTGTTGAGCCACTGCAGGTACTGTCCCATGCTACAGTTAGGGGAAATATAGCAGCTGTAGTATGTAACGTCCCCTACATCTGCCCTGACAATTCTGTCTCCCGGGGATTCCCATTTGCGTAGTTTACCTAGGTGCTGGTTTGCAATGTAGATGGCGACGTCCTTGTTTCCGTAGTAGATGCACTTGCTTTCTGTTTTTGCTTTATTTGGCTCTGATAACAGTTATGTCGATTTTCAGTTGTACTATCGTTTGCTCAAGTAGGTCATGGGAATTTTTGCACCTGGTCAGGTTGATTTGTATCACCCGCCAGTAGTTCTTGGGCCTCTTTAAAGGCTCGACAACCCTTGCTCCTGCGAAAGTGTTCGGAATCTTCCCCTTTCTCGGCGCACAGGACTCACTTCGGTGCCTTCTCACACCCCGCTTCCTTATGGCCCTCAGCACCACATCTGCGGCATAGGTCTCGCCTATCCTCGCCTTTGCAGCTATCTGCCCAGTGCACGTAGCCTTGACACTGCCCGCATGTGGTGGGTTGCGCCAGCCTGTACCCTACAGGATGTCCAACCAATTTTGAGGCTTTTCTTGCTCAGCAGTAGCCTGGCATCCCCCCTGGTGCACTCCACCATGGAAATCCGTAGGTCGCTGGATACGCCTGACGTTGTACCCGCCTTCCCCGTTGGTGGCCTTCGCTATCGCCTCCAATACCTTTTCCGGTCCTGTGGCCTCCTCCAACCATTTTACCTCAACCACGAGCATGCTACCCCTTGTTACTTTGGCCTTGTCCACCCCAACTTTAGCGTTTACTGCCCTTGCTAGCCCTTTCCCATCAGTCTCCTTATTAATTTCTATGACTAAGTTGCCGGTCTGACTTTTTCTTGCCCCTATCACCCCGGCGCTTAATTTCGGCGATATCCCCGCTTGCACCTTCATTAGCATCTCACCGTAGCTACTGCCTTTAGTATCTACCATGATACGGGTCGGTCTGACTCTGAAAGTTGTCTTATGGGGAGGTTGCTTATCATTTCCCTCATTTGCCTCGAACTGCGGTTCCGTTGCGTTCATCTTCCGTCGCCGTCTAGGCCTATACCTGTGTCTTCGCCTGCAGTCTCATGTGCCTCCTTCCTTTTCCAGGTGCCCGCTTTGGTTGTCCTGTCCATCCTCATAGTCCTTCTCTCCAGCTTATCCTGTTCAGCCTCACGCTCTAGTTTTGAGATTTTTTCCAGGATGGCGTCCATTTTAAGGTTAACACCGATCATGTCCTTCCTCATCACAAGCTTCTCTCCATCCCCTATTTGATAATTTGAAATACCCTAGGAGCTTTTATTGTTCTGACCTTCTTTGCAATTTGGAATACCCTAGAAGAGACTCGAAAGTTGTCTTATGAGGAGGTTGCTTATCATTTCGCCTAAAAGAGACTCTGAAAGTTGTCTTATGGGGAGGTTGCTTATCATTTCCCCCATTTGCCTCGAACTGCGGTTCCGTTACGTTCATCTTCCCTGCAACGATATCGGCCAGGGTCTTTTTGCCGAAAGTTGTCTTATGGGGAGGTTGCTTATCATTTCCCTCATTTGCCTCGAACTGCGGTTCCGTTGCGTTCATCTTCCCTGCAACGATATCGGCCAGGGTCTTTTTGCCGTCTAGGCCTATACCTGTGTCTTCGCCCGCAATCTCATGTCCCTCCTTCCTTTTCCAGGTGCCCGCTTTGGTTGTCCTGTCCATCCTCATAGTCCTTCTCTCCAGCTTATCCTGTTCAGCCTCACGCTCTAGTTTTGTGATTTTTTCCAGGATGGCATCCATTTTAAGGTTAACACTGATCATGTCCTCCCTCCTTACAAGCTCCTCTGCATCCCCTATTTGATAATTTAAAATACCCTAGGAGCTTATATTGTTCTGACCTTCTTTGCAATTTGGAATACTCTAGAAGACTTTAATGTTATGATCTTTGCAGACACAAAACTTGAATGTTTTCTGAATGTTATTTATTTTACAGGTTGTTACAGCAATTCGTGAATTCCTCCAAGCGGTGGAAATGTACCAAAAGCATTGTCATCTGAACGAAGAAGACAAATCGACGCTTAAAAACCTCCAAACGCAAATAATGCAAACCCAGGATTTAAGACAGCTGTTCGTCCTGCTGTTGCGGCAGCACAACCCACTGTTGCACAGCAAGCAGTACTTACAAGACTTGATAGTCACAAACCACAATTACTTACTGTTCTTAGAAAACACACCCACATCAGAAAATCGTTCATCGATTCTGATGGAACACTTGAAACAGTAAGTGAATCCTTCCGTTTCTACGACGCACATGCATATTTATCATATTTCTTATAAAAGCAATTACAAAAAATGAGTTGAATTATTTTCAGCGAGGTGGGTAAATTTTATAGTGTTTTTTAGGGGGATGTATTAAGTAGGGTTTTATTTCGGGATCATCAAGGAGGACTTTTCGTCATCTTTTTCATTGCGGTTCATTAAACAAATAAAAAAACTTGTTTTCAGAATCATTTTCCGCCTAAATTTCATGTGGTTAGGAGTAAGTATACTAGAATTTAGGTTATCTTTAGGTTTTCAGTTTTCAACTGAAATTTTGATGAGTCGAATAAATTAACCCACTTAGCAAACATATTTATCTAATATTTCATCAACATTACAACAATGTTTTATATTATTGTAATGTTAACCCTTTTAGCACTGGAACTTTTCTGGTGCCTAAAAAAATGTTTTGTTTACTTTACTGCATATTATTTATTATTATCTCAAATATACAGAGAGTTTTCCTTTTAAGTATACTTATCTCAATATACTGTAATACGCTGTAAATCTTCAGATATTCGTTGATTTCACAAATATTTTAAATTGAACTTTTAAGCGAGTGTTTTCCACTCCCAGACTAAGCATGAAGTAAAATTTCGAGTTTAGAAAAGCCCCGCGTAGAAAATTTGTCGAGGGTCGCGCAGCGACCCGAGACAAATTTTCACGGGGCTTTTCTAAACTCGAAATTTTACTTCATGCGCCACGCGCATAAGACGCTAATTTCCATTGAAGTTTACTTGTTAACAATACTTTAGTGTTTTCAGAGTTTAAGGGTACTGGGTACTTAGGTATTGGAGTACTGCCCCCTCCCCCCTAGACTATACATTACTTTTTGTAAGATAGTTTTCTTCTTGTTTTCTTGTTACCAATACATATTAGTATTTTGTTGACCCATTAAAAAAACTTGATGCAAAAGCCTCATAAATTACCTTCAATATTTATTAAACGTTTGGGCTATCCTCGTAATTCACCTTCAAACTTGAGGCAAAACGAGGCTAGCCTTATAAGTTAATTTCAATATTTAATAAACGTGTGGGCTAGCTTCATAATTTAGCCTCAAACTTGAGGCAAAACGAGGCTAGCCTCATAAATTAATTTCAATATTTACTAAACGTGTGGGCTAGACTCGTAATATACACTCAAACTTGAGACAGAACAAGGCTAGCCTCATAAATTGCCTTTAACTTTTATAAGAGGCTAGCCTCATAAATTACCTTCAACTTTAATTAAACGCGTGGGCTAGCCTATTAAATTACACTTAATCGTTAATAAACTTAATGCAGAACGAGGCTAGCCTCTTAAACAACCCTCAATCTTTATTAAACAAGTAGGCTAACCTCAATCTTTAATAAACTTGAAATGGAAGGAGGATAGCCTTATAAATTACCCCTAATATTTAATAATCGTTTAGGCTATCCTCGTAATTCACCCTCAAACTTGAGGCTAGCCTCATGAATTAATTTCAATATTTATTAAACGTGTGGGCTAGCCTCGTAATTTACCCACAAACTTGAGACAGAACGAGGCTAGCCTCATAAATTACCTTCAACTTTTATTAAACGCGTGGGCTAGCCTCTTAAATTACACTTAATCGTTACTAAACCTAATGCAGAACGAGGCTAGCATCTTAAATAACCCTCAATCTTTATTAAACAAGTGGGCTAACCTCAATCTTTAATAAACTTAAAATGGAAGGAGGTAAGCCTTATAAATTACCCCTAATATTTATTAAACACGTACACTGTTCTTGTTTAGGTTTGTGAAAAAGTTACATTTTTTATTGAAATTTACTTCTAACGAGTGCCTTCCACTCCCAGACTAAGCATGAAGTAAAATTTCGAGTTTAGAAAAGCCCCGCGTAGAAAATTTGTCGAGGGTCGCGCAGCGACCCGAGACAAATTTTCACGGGGCTTTTCTAAACTCGAAATTTTACTTCATGCGCCACGCGTATTAAACGCTAATTAATAGTAATGTTCAAAGCATACTGATCAAGTATGGAGATTTGTAATTTATAGCGTTATTAAATAAATCTTTAATAAACTTGATACAAAAGCCTCATAAATTACCTTCAATATTTATTAAACGTTTGGGCTATCCTCGAAATTCACCCTCAAACTTGAGGCAAAACGAGGCTAGCCTCATAAATTAATTTCAATATTTATTAAACGTGGAGGCTGGACTCGTAATTTACACTCAAACTTGAGACAGAACGAGGCTAGCCTCATAAATTACCTCGTAATTCACCCTCAAACTTGAGGCAAAACGAGGCTAGCCTCATAAATTAATTTCAATATTTATTAAACGTGGAGGCTAGACTCGTAATTTACACTCAAACTTGAGACAGAACGAGGCTAGCCTCATAAATTACCTCGTAATTCACCCTCAAACTTTAGGCAAAAGGAGGCTAGCCTCATAAATTATTTTCAATATTTATTAAACGTGTAAGCTAGCCTCGTAATTTACACTCAAACTTGAGACAGAACGAGGCTAGCCTCATAAATTACCTTCAACTTTTATTACACGCATGGACTAGCCTCTTAACTTAATTAATCGTTAGTAAAATTAATGCAGAACGAGGCTAGCCTCTTAAATAACCCTCAATCTTTATTAAACAAGTGGGCTAACCTCAATCTTTAATAAACTTGAAATGGAAGGGGGGTAGCCTTATAAATTACCCCTAATATTTATTAAACACGTACACTGTTTTTGTTGAAGTTTATGAAAAAGTTATATTTTTAATTGAAATTTATTTCTAACGAGTGTCTTCTACTTCCAGACTAAGCATGAAGTAAAATTTCGAGTTTAGAAAAGCCCCGCGTAGAACATTTCACGGGGCTTTTCTAAACTCGAAATTTTACTTCATGCGCCACGGGTATAAGACTCTGATTTCAATTGAAGTCCACTTATTAATAATACTTTCGTGTTTTCAGAGTTTAAGGGTACTGGGTACTAAGGAATTGGGGTACTGCCCCCCCTAGAATATACATTACTTTTTGTAAAACAGTTTTTGTCTTGTTTTCTTGTTACGAATACATATTAGTATTTGTTGACCCATTTAAACGAAGAAATGAATTTTGGATTAAGATTACAAGAGAAATATTCCCATAACGTTCACTTAATTACTGCACATCGGGTTGTATACAATACGGACTACATGCATTCATCATATGCAACTTAACATACATTTTTCTTCGAACGTTAGCATGCAACGTTCCTGCAGCTGGACATTCAACATTCATAATACGGACTACATGCATTCATCATATGCAACTTAACATACATTTTTCTTCGAACGTTAGCATGCAACGTTCCTGCAGGTGGACATTTTGGATTAAAATTACAAGAGAAACATTCCCATAACGTTCACTTAATTGCTGCACATCGGGTTGTATACAATACGGACTACATGCATTCATCATATGCAACTTAACATACATTTTTCTTCGAACGTTAGCACGCAACGTTCCTGCAGGTGGGCATTCAACATTCACAATACGGACTACATGCATTCATCATATGCCACTTAACATACATTTTTCTTCGAACGTTAGCATGCAACCCGATAAAACACAACGTTTCGTGTTGCGCGGTAACATTGATGCAACGTGTCATGCAAAGTTTCTTTGCTCAGTGGGATGTATATTTAAAATAAAAATTCCCAGTATGTTTACTGCATATTCCCACTAAGCAAACACATAGAAATAACGTTTCATCAACAATAATTTAACGTGTAATGCTGTTACAATGTTGATATAACGTGATTTGTTTGTTTTTTGCTCAGTGGGTTAATTTAGTCAGGGCCAAAAGGGTTAATCAAACATCATAACAATATTTCATATTACTGTAATGTTGATCAAGCACTATTTAAATCTGTTTTGCTCAGGTTAAAGTGTAAAGGTAAATGTCATTATATTCTTATTGATTCGCCTTTAACCTCACGTATTTATATACAGGGTGTTTCACGTTAGAGTGCGTCCTAAGTGAACCTTAATATATAGTTTTACATGCATATAATGTATTTAGGATTACATTTTAGGCTAAGTTGCACCAGAACACATTGAACTGGTTTATCTTTTAACTTGAGTTCACGATTACAGTTCCTATTGTACTAATGTCACTTTGAACTCAAGTTCAGAGATGTACCAGCTCAACGTGTTTAGTGTAACTGGCCCTTAATTACAATTACTTTTACTTTCTTACTTTCTTTAAATCCTTTGATATTCGTTGCGTTTTTTAAAAGAGTTCAATTTGAAGCTTTAAACGAGTGTTTTCCACTCCCAGAGTAAGCATAAAGTAAAATTTCGAGTTTAGAAAAGCCCCGTGAAAATTTGTCGAGGGTCGCGCAGCGACCCGAGACAAATTTTCACGGGGCTTTTCTAAACTCGAAATTTTACTTTATGCGCCACGCGTTTAAAACACTGATTTCAAGTGAGGTTCAAATATACATAAGTTTCACAATATTTTACTGTTTTATACGCGTGGCGCATGAAGTAAAATTTCGAGTTTAGAAAAGCCCAGAAAATTTGTCTCGGGTCGCTGCGCGACCCTCGACAAATTTTCACGGGGCTTTTCTAAACTCGAAATTTTACTTCATGCTTAGTCTGGGAGTGGAAAACACTCGTTAGAAGCTTCAAATTGAACTCTTTTTAAAAAAAACAACGAATCTAAGGATTTAAAGAAAATACGTATTCCAAAATCAGCTTATTTTCTTTAAATACAACTGGCCCTTAATTACAATTACTTTTACTTTCTTACTTTCTTTAAATCCTTAGATATTCGTTGTGTTTTTAAATGACTTCAATTTGAAGCTTTAAACGAGTATTTTCCACTCCCAGAGTACGCATGAAGTAAAATTACTGGTTCGTACTCTTACTTTAAACATTTTGTATTTTTGTTTTTATTAGACTCCACAAAATATCATTTGTTTGTTATATTCTTTTAATTTTTCTAATTGCCTATTAATTGAGAACTTATGAAATATGATTACAACTTGAGCGAGTGCTAAGCGAAGAACAGTATCGAGTAGAATAATGCGTTTTAAACTTGCGCTTCCAGATTCGCGACTGTGGAGATAATGCGGCAATACGGGCTGCTTTTAGAAAAGTTCGACGAGAACGGGGAATTCGTTAACAATTGCGTCTTTACGATGATGCATCACATTGGCGGCGATCTGGAGCATATTTCCACGCTTTTCCAGCCCAATATATTGAAGACCTTCTCGCAGATTTGGGAGGCGGATTACGAGATATGCGATGTACTGTTACTTTCAGATTCTTGCTTTGACTCTCAATTGTTACTGGCGTGTTTTAGGATTGGTCCGATTTGATCGAGTTTGTGATTCACAAGTTTATCAACACTCCAAGAACGAATCGTTGCTCGTCCATCACGTCGCCTTTGGAGAGGAGCGGGGATGAGAGTATTTCGATGCCGCAAATTTCACCCAATTCTAAGTAAGTATATACATATATTAGATATGGGAAGTTCGAATCTTTCATGTGATTCAAATCAACGGAATCGTCTTTTTAAAGTGATTCGTTATTTATGAATCGTTTGTAAACGAATCACTTATAATAATAATAATGATAATAAAACTTCATAATATTTGCAAGAAAATTTCAAGGCACCAGCCTTGAAATTATCTTGCAAATATTATGTGATTTGTCTCATAAGTAGAAAACAAGCATCAGCTGATAATTACGCTACCTTATTTGCAGTGAACTAGATATGGGAAGTTCGAATCTTTTATGTGATTTGAATCAACCGAATCATTCCTTAAAAGTGATTCGTTCTTTATGAATCGTTCGTGAACGAATCTCTTATAATAATAATGATGATTTTGAAAGAGAAGAAAAACGAACGAAATGCCTACCAAGCTGGTGATCTTATATTAACAAATTTGTTGTTGAACCAAATTTAATTGATATTGTCGTTAAACACAATTCACATTTTGCCTTTTTAGTCGTAAGTTTCGTTAAGCTGTTCGAAATAAAATGTCGCTGCCTTGAATTCGTCTTGCAAATATTCTGTGCTTTGTCTCATAAGTAGAGAACAAACATCAGCTGATAATAGTACGCTGCCTTATTTTCAGTGAACAGAGAAATGTCCACTAAATTCAGACCTAAAAATAACATTACAATTACATAACAGCTGACCAGATTAAATTCGTGTAAGCCTCACGAATTCAAGCGAGCGATTTATAAAACGTACAAAATACAAATGAGGGCTGGCGCAGCGGATTCGTTTCCGCAAGTTGTGAGGAATCGTTTCAACCGATTCGACCGAAGGAATTAGTCATCCGATTCGGGCGGATTCAGATTCAGACCGCATGCACAAAGCGGAGTTGAAGATGTGCGCGGATTCGAGCGAAGGAATTAGTCATCCGATTCGGGCAGATTCAGATTCAGACCGCATGCACAAAGCGAAGTTGAAGTTGTGCGCGGATTGGAGCGAACGAATTAGTCATCCGATTCGGGCGGATTCAGACCGCATGTATAAATCCGAATCGGAAATACCATTCCGCTCGGCGCAAATCGTTCGGACAGTCGTGTCGAGTTAACGAATCAATTCTTCTTGAAATACGGAATCAGCTCATTCAAATCACCGCATAGAATCGTTTTTTTTAAACGAATCATTCATGAACGACCCATCTCTACAGTGAACAGACAAATTTTCACTAAATTTAGACCTACAAAAAACATTACTATTAAACAACAGCTTGATTAAATTCGTTTGGGCCTCACGAATTCAAGCGAGCGATATATAAGATGGCCCGACGGCCGAGTCGTACAAAATTCAAATGAAGACTGGCGCAGCGGATTCGTTTCCGCAAGTCGTGAGGAATCGTTTCAACCGAACGAGTTTCAGGCGAACGAGATTCCATCGAATGAGTTAAAGTTGTGCGCGGATTTGAGCGAACAAAATAATCATCCGATTCGGGCGGATTCAGATTCAGATCGCATGTACAAAGCGGAATTGAAGTTGTGCGCTGATTCGAGCAAACGCATTAGTCATCTGATTCGGGCGGATTTAGATTCAGATCGCATGTACAAAGCGGAGTTAAAGTTGTGCGCGGATTCGAGCAAACGAATTAGTCATCCGATTCGGACGGATTCAGATCGCATGTATAAATTTGAATCGAGAATACGATTCCGCTGGGCCAAAATCGTTCGGTCAGTCGTCCCGAGTGAATGAATCATTAACGAATCAATTCTTATTGAAATACGAAATCAAATCATTCAAATCACCGTACAGAATCTTTTTTTTAACAAAACGTGTTTTTTTCATTGAAACAGCGTTTAAAACATTAACAATAAAAAAAAACATGTTTAAAACGTGTTTAAAACAAGTTTGAAACTTGTTTAAAACAGAACATACTGTAGAACCATCATAACTTGCCGTTGCGCAGTGGCAAAATTATGGGCGGAGCGAAAGATAGGCGGTCTCGATAGGTTTCGTGAAGAGTTCGAGCGCGTGGTACATTCATTTGAAGAAGTGACAGTGCGATGGATTTTCAAAGTAAATTAACTCGTGGCCGTGCACTTGCCGGCCAATCTCGTGAAATTATTAGCAATGTATGCAAATTTACAAAAAGTGATCTTGATGCTGAGGGGAGCGAACGACCATCTACGCTGTTGAGTTATAAATGAATAGCGCGCGCGAAGAACACGTGCTTGCTTATTCCAGCGACTGTACTCGGCCGCAAGATCGCCTCTCTCTCTTGTTTCATTTTCGCTTCCTCTCTGCGCGTCTGGCCAACTTAATCTGGTTAAGCAGTACAGGGCATTTTTCTTTTGAGTATACTTATCCCGATAATTACAGCTTTTTTTAAATTTGCGGGAATACGTTGTTTAAAAGCGGTTAATTTGAGGCTTTTAACGAGTGTTTTCCACTCCCAGACTAAGCATGAAGTAAAATTTCGAGTTTAGAAAAGCCTAAGAATTTGGATTGGCCGCGTAGCGAAGCGGAGCAGCCAATCCAAATTAGGCTTTTCTAAACTAGAAATTTTACTTCATGCGCCACGCTTAAAAACACTGATATACACTGAAGTTCAAAAAACACACGCATACAACAACGATTATAGGCAACCTACTATACGTGAAAGTTATTGAGTTGCCTATAATCACTGTTTTAAACATTTTGCTCAGCGCAGAATTTGACTCACATTCAATTCACATCTACATATTGGAATACCAAAGCCGTATATTTTAAACTTTGCGATATTTCAGTGTTTTATACGTGTGGCGCATGAAGTAAAATTTCGAGTTTAGAAAAGCCTAATTTGGATTGGCCGCTCCGCTTCGCTACGCGGCCAATCCAAATTTTCAGGCTTTTCTAAACTCGAAATTTTACTTCATGCTTAGTCTGGGAGTGGAAAACCCTCGTTTAAAGATTTAACTTGAAATTTGTTAAAAATACAACGAATGTCGGAAAATTTAGAGTGTATGCATATGTATTAACGAATCAATTCTTCTCAAAATACGGAATCTGTTCATTCAAGTCGCCTTACAGAATCGTTCTTTTTAAACTAATCATTCATGAATGACCTATATCTAGTATACACAATCCTCTAGATATCGTTTAAATGGTCCTTCTGTAAATCTATCTTCCCACTGAGCAAAAAACAAACAAATAACGTTATATCAACATTGTAGCAACATTAAACGTTATTTTAATGTAGATGAAACATTACTTAAATAGATTTGCTCAGTGGGTTTGTGTACTAATATTTTTCAAGTTCAAGGGATCTTTGTGATATTCTATTTAATCAGTACCTAATGTTTATATTGTTTTAATCAGCTTACGCATTTTTCTCTTTCAACTATTTAGTTCGTCGAAAAACATGCAGCAATCCGAAACTGAAATAATAATGAACTACGAAGAAGTCGGTCAAAGCGTGACGAATCCTTTGATTCGAAGGATTTTGGAGAAAAGTATGTCCATCGAACAGGCTATGTGTGTGAACGAGGAGCTCGTGGGAATTTCAAATAAGAAAAACGCGTTGAATGAGGTGATCAATTTCAAGACGGAGAGCGTCTTAAATGGGGACGTTAAAGTTTTGCTGGGACATTTGTCCAAAGATAACAGGGAAAGTCACGTTTACTGGTTGCAAAACGCTGTGATGGAGGCGTGTTTCGTTAAACTGGTCATGTCCAATGTGCTGAAATGTACAAATTCTATTATGGAACCGACTGTTTATTATAATACATGTAAGTGGAAATGATTAGTATTCGACTAGTTCTTTTCGCAACTAGCCAAATTCATAATAATTATTAAGGAATTTGTGTTCAGTATTCACTAGATACCCACAGACGCGTTTCGGACTTCAAGGTCCTCGTCAGTGTGGTCCCGATCCAGTGCTGAGGAATACTGAACTATATCTGACTATTTAATTAAACACAGTTATATTCCTTTCTTCACTTTTATTTTTCTTGCTAGATGTACATTTCGGGTACTAAGTATCCATTATCAATAGCTAACTCAGTTAGCTATTGATAATGGGTACTTAGTACCCGAAATGTACATCTAGCAAGAAAAATAAAAGTGAAGAAAGGAATATAACTGTGTTTAATTAAGTGACTTAACACCTTCACGTAACTCATACAACTACATTATATCTGACTATATCAAGCCAATATGTGAAAACTATTAAGGAATTTGATAGCTAACGCCATCTAATGCTTCATAGTGGCATTGTCTATTGATTGCACAAAGTGCATATATAGATCACTATTTCGTCCACGAACGGGCTAAACTCTGTTTGTGAAACCAGAAAACAAATATTAAAATTGAATCTGTGTTCAGTATTCCAGCACTAGGTACCCACAGACGCGTTTCGGACTTTAAGGTCCTCGTCAGTGTGGCCCCAACCCAGTGCTGAAAAATAATGAACATTTCTGACTATATCAAGCCAATATATGAAAACTATTAAAGAATTCGATAGCTAACGACATCTAATACTGAGTTTAGCTCGTTCGTGGATGAAACATTGACCTGTATATGCACTTTATGCATTCGTGTCATTGACGATGCCACTATGGAACATTAGATGGCGTTAGCTATCGAATTCCTTAATACAGAGAGTAACATACAGAGAGTTTTTCTTTTAAGTATACTTATCTCAATATACTGTATACGCTGTAAATCTTCAGATATTCGTTGATTTTATAAATATTTTAAATTGAATTTTTAAAAGAGTGTTTTCCACTCCCAGACTAAGCATGAAGTAAAATTTCGAGTTTAGAAAAGCCTGAAAATTTGGTTTGGTCGCGTAGCGCGAAGCGCGGAGCGACCAAACCAAATTTTCAGGCTTTTCTAAACTCGAAATTTTACTTCATGCGCCACGCGTACTAAACACTGATGTGATATGGTGTTCAGAATACACGTTTTTAGCATACTGCTTTAGTAGAATATTTTAAACTTCACCCAAAATCAGTGTTTAATACGCGTGGCGCATGCAGTAAATTTTCGAGTTTAGAATATGTGAAAACTATTAAAGAATTCGATAGCTAACGCCATCTAATGCTAAGTTTAGCTCGTTTGTGGACGAAATAGCGACCTATATGTATGCACTTTGTGCATTCGTGTCATTGACGATGCCACTATGGAGCATTAGATGGCGTTAGCTATCGAATTCCTTAATACAGAAAGTAACATACAGAGAGTTTTTCTTTTAAGTATACTTATCTCAATATACTGTATACGCTGTAAATCTTCAGATATTCGTTGATTTTATAAATATTTTAAATTGAATTTTTAAAAGAGTGTTTTCCACTCCCAGACTAAGCATGAAGTAAAATTTCGAGTTTAGAAAAGCCTGAAAATTTGGTTTGGTCGCGTAGCGCGAAGCGCGGAGCGGCCAAACCAAATTTTCAGGCTTTTCTAAACTCGAAATTTTACTTCATGCGCCACGCGTACTAAACACTGATGTGATATGGTGTTCAGAATACACGTTTTTAGCATACTGCTTTAGTAGAATATTTTAAACTTCACCCAAAATCAGTGTTTAATACGCGTGGCGCATGAAGTAAATTTTCGAGTTTAGAATATGTGAAAACTATTAAAGAATTCGATAGCTAACGCCATCTAATGCTAAGTTTAGCTCGTTTGTGGACGAAATAGCGACCTATATGTATGCACTTTGTGCATTCGTGTCATTGACGATGCCACTATGGAGCATTAGATGGCGTTAGCTATCGAATTCCTTAATACAGAGAGTAACATACAGAGAGTTTTTCTTTTAAGTATACTTATCTCAATATACTGTATACGCTGTAAATCTTCAGATATTCGTTGATTTTATAAATATTTTAAATTGAATTTTTAAAAGAGTGTTTTCCACTCCCAGACTAAGCATGAAGTAAAATTTCGAGTTTAGAAAAGCCTGAAAATTTGGTTTGGTCGCGTAGCGCGAAGCGCGGAGCGGCCAAACCAAATTTTCAGGCTTTTCTAAACTCGAAATTTTACTTCATGCGCCACGCGTACTAAACACTGATGTGATATGGTGTTCAGAATACACGTTTTTAGCATACTGCTTTAGTAGAATATTTTAAACTTCACCCAAAATCAGTGTTTAATACGCGTGGCGCATGCAGTAAATTTTCAAGTTTAGAATACGTGAAAACTATTGAGGAATTCAATAGCTAACGCCATCTAATGCTAAGTTTAGCTCGTTAGTGGACGAAACAGCGACCTGTATATGCACTTTGTGCATTCGTGTCATTGACGATGCCACTATGGAGCATTAGATAGCGTTAGCTATCGAATTCCTTAATAGTTTTCACATATTCTATTAATATTGTCAGAAATGTTTAGTATTCCTCAGCACTAGATCGGGACCCCACTGACAAGCACCTTGAAGTCCGAAACACGTCTGTGGGTATCTGGTGCCGGAATACTGAACACAAAGTCAATGTTCATAATAATTAACAAATATTTCAGACTAATTAAATTGTATTAATCTTAGTTAACAACATCCTACTGAGCAAAAAACAAACAAATAACGTTATATCAGCATTGTAGCAACATTAAACGTTGTTTTAATGTTGATGAAACATTATTTTAATGTGTTTGCTTAGTGGGATGTTACAAATTAACTTCTGATGTTATTAGGTGCTAGTGGAAGGCTTAACTATACTTTTTTGTAGTGCTGCATTTACCTATACCAGTTGTGACATGGACATCGGAACAGGGAAATTCGCTAAAGCATCAGCCTTTCATCCTCCTTTTGCACAAATTAGGCTTTTATTTAGCCGCCGATACCGGAAAGGTGTTTTTAAGGATACCAAATTTTTGGACGGCGGATTATTTGTTCAGTATAGCCCAGCAATTAGGACCTATTGATACGGGTAAGAAAAATTGACAGTAAAAATTATTTATCGTTATAAATGCAATGCATTTCATGTGATTGATTAGTAATTGTCCGTACATTTTCTTTAGTGAAATTGAAATTTGATACAAGTTTGCTGGAAGGGCAACACAAAGCCGAATCACCGACTGAAGCCTGTAATTTAATAAGTAATTTTAATGCGGAGAGAAGATTTTCGTTGTCTGAACTTAGGAATACGCTGGCGTTAGTGCGATATACACCATTGTAAGTATTTTTTGCACTTGCTGAAACATTTTGAAAACAAAATGAAAGGCCAATAATAACACCTAGTTTGCATTTTGAAAACAATTCCATCTGTGCACCGAAATATAAAAAATAAGAGATTTTACGTTGATTTACAGAGTGTCTGGATTTTAAATTTCAAAAATTGAATTCTTTCAAATAACATTGATAGAGATAGAATAACATTAACCTATTAACGGCCGAGCAATTATAGAGTTAACTCTAAAAGTTGATTTTAAGTAAAATTCTACACTTCTTTTTATGATTTCTACGAATGACTTATTGTATTGCATACTGTGCATTTTTCTTTTAAATATACACAATGTATACGCTGTAAATGTAAGTCATTCGTCGATTTTGTATAAAAACGTGCAATATAAAGTTTAGAACGAGTATTTCCACTCCCAGAATAAGCATGAAGTAAAATTTCGAGTTTAGAAAAGCCCCGTGAAAATTTGTCGAGGGTCGCGCAGCGACCCGAGACAAATTTTCTGGGCTTTTCTAAACTCGAAATTTTACTTCATGCGCCACGCGTATAAAACACAGATTTCAAGTGAGGTCCAAATATACATAGAGTTCACAATATTTTAGTGATTTATACGCGTGGCGCATGAAGTAAAATTTCGAGTTTAGAAAAGCCCAGAAAATTTGTCTCGGGTCGCTGCGCGACCCTCGACAAATTTTCACGGGGCTTTTCTAAACTCGAAATTTTACTTCATGCTTAGTCTGGGAGTGGAAAACACTCGTTGAAAGCTTCAAATTGAACTTTAAAAAAAAAACAACGAATAACTAAAGATTTAAAGCAAATAAGCCGAATTTTCTGGGCTTTTCTAAACTCGAAATTTTACTTCATGCGCCACGCGTACAAATCACTAAAATATTGTGGAAAAAAACCCTTAAATATGTATTTACATTATACAGAGAGTTTTTCATTAAAATATACGTATTCCAAATTCAGCCTATTTTCTGTAAATCTTGAGATATTCCCTGTTTTTTTTTTAAGTTTATTTTAAAGCTTTAAACAAGTGATTTCCACTCCCAGACTAAGCATGAAGTAAAATTTTGAGTTTGGAAAAGCCCCGTGAAAATTTGTCGAGGGTCGCGCAGCGACCCGAGACAAATTTTCTGGGCTTTTCTAAACTCGAAATTTTACTTCATGCGCCACGCGTATAAAACAAAGATTTCAAGTGAGGTCCAAATATACATAGAGTTCACAATATTTTAGTGATTTATACGCGTGGCGCATGAAGAAAAATTTCGAGTTTAGAAAAGCACAGAAAATTTGTCTCGGGTCGCTGCGCGACCCTCGACAAATTTTCACGGGGCTTTTCTAAACTCGAAATTTTACTTCATGCTTAGTCTGGGAGTGGAAAACACTCGTTGAAAGCTTCAAATTGAACTTAAAAAAAAACAACGAATAACTAAAGATTTAAAGCAAATAATCCGAATTTTCTGGGCTTTTCTAAACTCGAAATTTTACTTCATGCGCCACGCGTATAAATCACTAAAATATTGTGAAATTTATGCATATTCGAACTTTGCTTAAAATCTGTTTTATACGCGTGGCGCATGAAGTAAAATTTCGAGTTTAGAAAAGCCCAGAAAATTTGTCTCGGGTCGCTGCGCGACCCTCGACAAATTTTCACGGGGCTTTTCTAAACTCGAAATTTTACTTCATGCTTAGTCTGGGAGTGGAAAACACTCGTTGAAAGCTTTAAATTGAATATAAAAAAAAACAACGAATAACTAAAGATTTAAAGCAAATAAGCCAAATTTTCTGGGCTTTTCTAAACTCGAAATTTTACTTCATGCGCCACGCGTATAAATCACTAATATATTGTGAAATTTATGCATATTCGAACTTTGCTTAAAATCTGTTTTATACGCGTGGCGCATGAAGTAAAATTTCGAGTTTAGAAACACCCAGAAAATTTGTCTCGGGTCGCTGCGCGACCCTCGACAAATTTTCACGGGGCTTTTCTAAACTCGAAATTTTACTTCATGCTTAGTCTGGGAGTGGACAATACTCGTTTAAAGCTTCAAATTGAACTCTTTTAAAAATCAACGAATATCAGAAAATTTACAGATTATGCATGTTTAACTAAAGTTTACCATGAAGTAACCACATTCAAATTTAGCGCGCAGTTGTGACGTATGCGATCTCTACCCCCACTCTAAAATCTTCGATTCTGTCGATCCTTCTTACCGTATACTCGACCGTCCTTAGTTTATGCTACTCTCTTAAATACAGGGACACTAGAAGGCATAAATTAAATTAATGGGTCAAAATGGATAAAAGTACTTCTTGATATTTTAAATTCATTTTATTTACTGTACCGGTTTCGAACTAGTCAGTTCATCATCAGCAGAAAACTACAAAGAAATATAAACAAGTACTTTTATCCATTTTGACCCATTATTTTAATTTACTTGATATGACGGACTACAACCAACCTATTATAAATTAAATTGTTCATTGGGTTGCATAAGTTCAGCATCACATAAAATTGCACTTCTATTTATTTGTTATTTAACGCTTACACAGAATTAATTTAAATAATACTAACTATATATTATTTTACATTGTGAAATTATAAATTACAGGCCTAATTCAACAGAATGGGTGCACACCGTTCTGCAATCAAAACCAACAGCCGAATCAACACTCCCAACGTAATTACCTAACCTCAAACCGTCAAACTCCAACTAAAAATTCAAACAATTTCAGAAACCACGAGCTAACTATAAGAATACCGCAAATCGAATCGCTCCCATGCCACTTACCTCCGCCAAAACTCACCCTCGTCAAACAATCTTCGATGGAACACACGCAACACCAAGATCCGATCGAAATGGACATATCCCCATCCGACGACGACGATGATGATGATAATCAATCTATCGTCTCCAATGATGATGATTATGTTTTACAAAACAGTGTGTACGAAACGGAATCCGTTGCTTCCGATTTAACCCGAATGTGCGTTAGTGACGAGGAGGAGAAAGTCCTCTTCGTAGACCACCCGAATAATATTTAAATAAAAACAATAGATGGGATAAATAGACTGAATTTTAATTTTTATATGTGTTTAGTTATAAGAAAAATATTATTTCATTGTAGGAGTGTTTTCTTTACTTTTTCAAATTATTCAAACCACCGACGGCTCGCAGCCTAACTTCAGGGTCGGCCATAGAGCCAAGGTAGTATGTATCCGTTATTTATTTTTTTTTTTTCCTGTGGGGGCCGTCTTCCTTTCGGATCCGGATGCACTGCAGCCTAGGTGGCTTATTGTACTGCCCCAATATTATTACACTCACGCAACTATTCCGAACTCGATGCCCTGCACTAGCTTGTGCAGGTCCTTCAGAGGTTGCGCGTGGAAATCATTTGGTTCCATTTGTCTGTTCCCAAATATGAGCCGTCTTTTGCTCTCCAGCGCATTGCACCTGCATAGAACGTGCATAGTTGTTTCCGGTGTCGTATTACACAGGCGACAGTGTGCATAGTTGTTTCCGGTGCCGTATTACAGAGGCGACAGTGTGCATAGTTGTTTCCGGTGCCGTATTACAGAGGCGACAGTGTGCATAGTTGTTTCCGGTGCCGTATTACAGAGGCGACAGTTGGTGTCGCCGTTGTATAGCCCGATTTTCCTTAGATGTTCTTTAACAGTCATGTGGCCTGTGAGCAGTCCTATGGTTGTTTTCAGCTGTGCCCTACTCAATGTTAGTAGTCCTGCAGCTTGGCTTGAGTTAGGCCCTTTTATAAGGGCCTTACTATGGTTAAGGCCTGGTCTGCTTTCCCAGTATTCCTTGTGTTTGTTGCGAGTCCACTTCCTGACTTCAAGGAGACTCGACTTTTTTGCTATGCCCAAGGCAGGTTCGGGTCCCATAAATGAAATGGTGGCTCCCTACCTTGCTAGCTCGTCAGCTTTTTCATTACCCGCAATACCAGAGTGACCCGGCGTCCAGACACGCGTAACCTTGTTCTGTCTCGCTAGGTCATTCAGGGTATTAAAGCATTCCAATACCAGTTTGGATGAAGTCTGGAGAGCCTTCAGTGCCGCCTGGCTATCGGACATGATATAGATTTGCCTGTTTCGACAGTCCTTCTCTATGTTGGTTCTCGCACATTCTATAAGTTATTGAAAGGTGACTTTGTCGTGCAATTCCTTGTATTTACAAAGCGCGATCCCAACCTCAAATTTTGTGTGCCTTGGCGCTGTGGCCGACCCTGAAGTTAGCCTGCGAGCCGTCGCTGACTCAAACTATGTACAAATAATTATTAAAAAAAAAACGTTAGCCTAAAAGGAATTTTCTTTATTCAGTAATCTTCCCTGTTCGAAATAATTGAATCTCTGAGCAAGAAGTTTTACGTAGCATTCTGCCAACATTACAGCAACGTTTCATGCTGTTCTAATTAAGGTTGGGAACTCGAATATTTAAATATCACATTTGGGCCCGTTCATCAGAGACAACATTTGGGAGTTTACTGCCAACTGTTGGAGAGTTCTCTGATGACCGGATTGTTAACCGTGAATGTGTTTGGGTTGTTTGCAATCGTACAAAATAGTC
Source organism: Philonthus cognatus (assembly GCA_932526585.2). Taxonomy (NCBI): domain Eukaryota; kingdom Metazoa; phylum Arthropoda; class Insecta; order Coleoptera; family Staphylinidae; genus Philonthus; species Philonthus cognatus. The sequence goes on along the minus strand of OW052245.1, from coordinate 79,731,683 downwards.
TAATCGGAGTGCCGTTCATTAGATACCAACATACATCACAAACAAATTTAAACATGTTGAATGTTGAACATTTTGATGAACGGGCCCATTTATCAAAAAACGAGAGCTATCGCTATCTATTGCTCGAAAGCCGTATCATCGGCGATGGCTGATTAGTACACTTGGTGTAATCAGTGATTACACTAAGTATACATACCAGCGGCGGCTCGCAGCCTAACTTCAGGGTAGGCCAGAGACCCAAGGTAATATGTATCCGTTATTGAAAGGTGACTTTTTTGTGCAATTCCTTGTACTTATAAAGCGCGATCTCAACCTCAAATTTTGTGTGCCTTGGCGCTGTGGCCGACCCTGAAGTTAGGCTGCGAGCCGTCGCTGAAGTATACATACAGATATGTTGCTCAGTGAAAAGATTAAAAAAATATTATTGTCGTTAAGATGTTCTTTGTTAAACGCTTCATAAATTGTTGATTTTTTTTAAATTAATCGTGTCGATGTGTTTAATCAGTTTGAAGGTGGTTTTGTGTGTGATGTAAACAACAAATATTTGCGTGTGGTGTTGATTTCGAGGTTTACGTGTCAAAAATATGTGTTTGGATATATGGATCTTTAACTGTAACGTGTTTGTTGATTTTCTTACGTTGGAACATTCAACGTTTGCTAAATTTTATCATTGTGTATACTTTGTGTTTCTTATTGTTTGAATAAATGAACTCGTAGAAAAAATAGATACGAATCCTTTAAATAAATGTATAGGTTAGACGTTTAAAGTGCTTTTTATGAAAGATTAGGGGGACTTTTCCCAATGTAATTTGTCATAGACGATAATTCGCACTAAAATACGTCATTTTAGGAAGAATTGATCAAACCGTATTGAGTACGACGTCATTTCAGTGCGAGTTCTGAGCGATGCCAAATTGCATCGGTGCTGTGAACAGCCCCCTAGGACCCGTATTCCCGAGATTGGTCGCACGCAAGGACGGTCGAGTATACGGTAAGAAGGATCGGCAGAATCGAAGATTTTTGAGTAAGGGTAGAGATCGGTTGTGACGGCGTACGGCAGCTCTTAGTCGGAGGCGGCGTCGGGGTTCAAAAGAAAGCAAAATTAAAAAAAAACAAAAAATGACTTTTGGGCGCCACTTGGCTTTATCACTTTACCTTTTTATGTTTATTCCTGTATAAACCAAGAAATTATAGGAATGAAAATGTAGTTAAAATTAATAATAAAAAAATATATTAATCAAAAATATTGAAAATATAAATCAATTTAATTTTAACAAAAATAAACAATTAAAAAAAACGCAACAGAATTATATCGAGATACTTGAAATATCGAAACGCTTAAAAATGAAAAATAATACTATAATCAAAATGAAAAAATCGTTATTAGATTAATTTCTCCACAACAATTATCGATTAATCAGGCGGCAAACACAACTAATAAGAAATAACCCTTATGTAATCAAAAACCTCTATCATAAATAACTAAGAAAATGTTTGATTATCAAAAATAAATAAACACGAGTAATTCATAAAAAAATGACGTCATTGTCCTTTACATTAATATTACATAAAATATTCACTCTATTTTCTTAGGGCCACATAATTAAACCTTCACCTTCTGTAAAATTGCATTCCTGATTCTCACTTCAATCATTTATTTTTAATCTTAGAAACGCATTTCAAATTAAAAAAATAATATATAAATTTTATATGGATCTTTTAAACAAAAATTTCTCAACATTTCCCAACATACTCAAAAATATAATATTACACCAATCAAAATTTTAAAAAACACTGCTAAATTTACTGAACTTGAAGTTGTATAACTCGAAACAAAACACAATCACTTATCTGAATTTCATCTGCCTCCACAGAATTATCTCCTTCCTCCTCACTTTAAAAATACTTCTTTTCTTCGCTCCGCAACTACACACGTATCCAAATCTAGTAGCCGGAACCAATCAAAGCAGTAAGTAGGTCCATCGGTAGATAGAATCGGTTTGCCCTTCGAATTACAGAATCGGTTTACCCTTCGGTTTACCCCCTCTCGGAACATAATCCGCTCGGAAAAATTCCAAATCCACACCGAAATCGGAAATTTTATTAAATTCAGTCAATTCACTTCCAAAACTTGACTGAATAAACGAGGCCTAAAAGCGAATTTTAGTCTTAGTAAAATGAAAAAAACAACCAGAGAAAAAGAACCCAAGAGGACATGAAAAATACATATTAGAAGAAAAATATTATCTACTACCTTTAGATATAATGCGGCCTCTCTCAGATTTATTATAACTTATCAAACTAGTCGAAAGATCACACAGATGATTTCAAAAATTTCAGAACACCGCACACAGCACGTGTCTTTTATTCCACCCGAGCACACAGCTCCTCACCGGTGAACACTCAGAATTCAATTCCTCAATCACCTAATTAATCTAATTTAACGCCCTCTATTCGAATTGGAAAATTGTTGGTAATTTCGATTTATCGAATATTAAGACTCCGCTACACTAATGGATCATCCTCGCCTTTCAGTCTCACAGAAACCAAAAAACTATAGGAATGAAAATGTAGTTAAACGTAATAATAAAAAAATATATTAATCAAAAATGTTGAAAATATAAATCAATTTAATTTAAACAAAAATAAACAATTGTTGGTAATTTCGATTTATCGAATATTAAGACTCCGCTACACTAATGGATCATCCTCGCCTTTCAGTCTCACAGAAAGTGAAAGTTATGCTCGAAGAATTACTAATCACAACCTCCGCCGACTACTAACTTCTTATTTAGTATTAAAACATATAAATTATTCTATGCGTCTTGCCAGAAATCCGTGAATTCATTTCGCTACAAAGTCGCAGATGTGTGACTGCTCCTTATCAGCCAGTTGCCAACCGTTGCCTGTAAAAGTGATAATTAACCAACAAATCGCTAAAGCTGAATTAAGTTAGATGAACCGTTTCTTTATAAGGAGTTACGTAACAAGTAAATAGCCTGACGGAACCCTAAACACTGCTACATCACATAGCCCTTCCCATTTAAGGATTCGTTGTTAAAAGTGAAAAATGTATTAAATTTATCGAAGCAAAAATATCAGTTTGCTTACATTTTTGTGATACTTGGGTTGCCGATAATAAATCTCTGTTTTTGAATTGAATTTAATTTAATTATTTTATATATCACTTATTTTGTTATTTCACCACTATTTCTAGGATAAAACAGGATAATGAAAAACGCGAACGTTACACGGTTACGTCACAAATGCGCGCTGAATTTAAATGTGGTTACTGCATGATTTAGATAATTACAAGTTTTTACAGTAACTGGATATTAATTCATAAAATTTTAATTTGAAGCTTTAAACGAGTGTTGTCCACTCCCAGACTAAGCATGAAGTAAAATTTCGAGTTTAGAAAAGCCCCGTGAAAATTTGTCGAGGGTCGCGCAGCGACCCGAGACAAATTTTCTGGGCTTTTCTAAACTCGAAATTTTACTTCATGCGCTACGCGTATAAAACAGATTTGAAGCGAAGTTCAAATATACATAAATTTCACAATGTTTTAGTGTTTTATACGCGTGGCGCATGAAGTAAAATTTCGAGTTTAGAAAAGCCCAGAAAATTTGTCTCGGGTCGCTGCGCGACCCGAGACAAATTTTCACGGGGCTTTTCTAAACTCGAAATTTTACTTCATGCTTAGTCTGGGAGTGGAAAACAATTGTTTAAAGCATCAAATTGAATTTTTAAGGAAGGGGAAATTATTATTTTAAAACATGTTAATAATTTTAACTATTTACAATTTATAAAATTTTCTCCTTTTTGCATTTTATTTTATTTGGGAGATTTTGCTCTTAAAACCTTTGTTATTTTTAGAAACTTGGTACTCTAATATTAAAAAAATCTATCTATGAAAGTACAGCGAAATCGGAAAGAAAGGTTATGATAGACTCAAAAACGTAACCAAATACAACGTCATTGTTCTCTTTCGCAGGGCCTACGTTCTGCAGGGAAAGGGGTAGGGGAAAACATAGGAAGATACAATTCTGTCATACACATATGTGTTCATGTGTTACGCCCATCGACGTACCTTGGATTCGTCTAACATGTGACTTTGACAGTTGGCGGGTGACCGATCGTGCGATCAATTTCAGGAATACCGCCTCAGGGCCCGTATTCACAACACCGGTGCAATCTGTCATCGGTGAGAAGTCGCACTGATATGACCTCATTTTGGGAAGAATTTACCAAACCGTGTGGAGTAAAATTACGTCATTTTGGTGCAAGTTCTCACCGATGACAAATTGCATCGGTGCTGTGAATGCGGGCACAGGTCGTTAACTGTAGATAGATATTCGTAGGGGTGGCCTCATTGGCCTGTACCATCGCGACCTTTGCGGATCTATTGTGGATCCCTATTATCGTAGACGACGTGCTCAAGCTTCGCCTCTTTGATTAGCCCTATTAACCCTGACAGTGAGCCTTGGGTGTAGCTTTCTGCGCTTGGTTTAGTGTTGCCCAGCTTTAGATATCTAACCCTAGCTAGGGCCTTATATTGGCACAGGATGTGGAGAGGATCCTCCCTTTTTTTCCTGGCAGAATCTACGTATTGTATTTTCTGCCAGACCTATTTTGCTCATGTATTTGTTGAGCCTACAAGTAGATAAGCTATGGGGGTTCGGGCTCAAAATCCCATAAGGTTTACATGGGGGGTACGATTGTACGATAACCACAACTCAACCTTCATTGCTAGAACGCTGTACGCTGGACCGGAAGTAAAGTGAATTTAACTTTACTTCCGGTCGAGCGTACAGCGTTCTAGCAATGAAGGTTGAGTTGTGGTTATCGTACAAAGCGCGACCTAATCAGTATGTGGTTAGGAGTACAGCATGCACGTAATAATATCGTAAGAGACAATGCGTAAGATAGGGCCCTATTGACACCCAAGCCCCCAGGAGCCCACCCATCCCCGGGAGCCCCAATAGTTCGAAACGTCCAAGAGAATGAACTCGCAACTACTGGGGCTCCCGGGGATGGGCGGGCTCCTGGGGGCTTGGGTGTCAATAGGGCCCTATCTTACGCATTGTCTCTTACGATATTATTACGTGCATGCTGTACTCCTAACCACATACTGATTAGGTCGCGCTTTGTACGATAACCACAACTCAACCTTCATTGCTAGAACGCTGTACGCTCGACCGGAAGTAAAGTGAATTTAGACCCCCCATGTACACCTTATGGGATTTTGAGCCCAAACCCCCATAGCTTATCTACTCCTACAGTGTCTTGTCAGTAGACGTACTATAGCTTTAACCGTTTTTCTTTCTTGGTTGAGAAGATCGGTCGTGAAAGCCGGCGATTGTTTTTTGAGGAACTGTTTCGCCTGCCTCTGCCCTGGTGTGTTCGTCCACCAGGTTTGAGTTTGTGTCTCCGTCCATTTTTTTTATGGATTTTCTGACTGTGGTATTTGCAATACCGCAGGAGGGTTCCGGGCCAATGAATGCGCTTGACGAGCCTTGTTTGGCCAGTTTGTCTGCTTTATCGTTCCCTTGATAACCCTTGTGTCCTGAGACCCATACCATTGGCACTTTTTTGCAACCGCCCATTTCGCTGAGAGCGCTTACACATTCCCACACTAGCTTGGAATCGACCTGTGTGGTGCTTAGTGCCCTTAGCACAGCGCTTGGCTGTCCGAGAAAATAGCTACTGATCGGCTTTTGTTGTCTTGCCTTGCTATTTCTCCAATGCGAAAGTGGACTGCGATCGCCTCTGCCTGGAACACGGTGGTGTCCCTCGCCAGACTGACTGAAATCTTTGTCTCGGGTTTTGTGCTGTATATTCCGGCTCCTACTTCTTCATCTGTTTTCGAGCCGTTTGATTCCGCGTTGGTAGGTGGGCCATTCTCCCAATCTTCCTTCTGCGGAATCATCACTTTGTATTTCCTGTCGAAATTATATTTCTTGACCATGGCATCGCTTGGCATTTCTGTTGTAGGGTTTGCCTTCAGCTCATCTTCTAGCCTTTTGTACTTTTTCCCGTGTGACCGGTTTATGGGAGCCTGTCCTCGCATTAGTCTGTATATTACGGCCCTGGCCCCCCATTGTATGAAGATGTGCAGTGGTGGTAGGTTCAGGATAATTTCTAGAGTTGCTGTCGGGGTAGTGCTTAGGGCTGCTGTGACACTGAGACATGCTAGTCTTTGTGTGCTGTTCAGGAGCCTTATCGCCCCCTGTTGCTCCGTCCTAATCCACCACACTACTGCCCCGTAGGTTATCATGGGCTTGATCACCCTTGTATATAACCAGAGGGTCATTTTGGGATTGAGCCCCCAGTTTTTCCCGCACATTCTTCGACACCCTCCCAATGCCATTAAGGCTTTTATGGCGGTTTTCGTGATGTGCGTCCTCCACGTCATTTTGTCGTCGAAGATTACCTCTAGGTATTTTGCCTTCTTAGCGAAGGGAATTTTTGTGCCCCCGACCGACGGTGACCTTAGACCTTCTAGAGCTCTTCTTTTTGTAAACACGACAATCTGTATTTTTTCGGGATTGACCGTCAGTCGTTCCCGTCGACATCAGTTGTCTACTATGTTTAGGGCCCTTTGTGTTCGTTGTGAGATAACTCCTGCGAACCGGCCCCTGATGACTATGGCCAGGTCATCCGCATACCCTAGGCAGTGGATACCTTCTTCGGACAATTTCCTTAGTAAGTCGTCCACAAGAGTTGCCCATAGCAGTGGAGATAGAACCCCTCCCTGCAGGCAGCCTCCACCGGCTCTAGCTTCAATGGTGTGCCCTTCTAGAGTGGATGTAATTGTCCTTTCCTCCAGGCTAGCCCTTATCTATTGGTAGAGGCTTGACGGGACGCCTTTTCTTGCTTGTGCCTCTATAAGCGAGTTGGTTGTGACATTGTTAAACGCCCCTTCTATATCTAGGAGTGTGACCATAGCTATCTCTTTGTCCTCCATTGACTTTGTGATGAGCCTGTCTAGGTCGTCCAGCGCCGAGTGCATGGGCTTTCCTGGCTGGTAAGCGTACTGACGTACTTGTTGATTCTCTTCTCTAAAGAACGTCGAAGAAGGATATAAATTCTATAAACACACTAGAAGGATCAGAGAGGAAGTGTATAAAGATTGTTTGCTTTATAAATTTAAAACTTCTAGAGTAAACAAGTCGTATGCAATTATTTTGTATTGTTTTTTATAGACCTATTGGAGTGTAACAATGGTTCAATTAATCGCCTTAATGTACAAAGACCAGCACGTCGGCACCTTACAAAAGCTCTTAAACATCTGGCTGGAATGTTCTTTGAGCGAAAGCAGCTTCGACAACGAGAGCAGCACATCTCCCCCAGATCAAGGAAGCGGTGATTCCTCTCCAATAATCATATCAGATCCAACTTCCGATAGCAGTGATAACGGTGGAAGCAGAATGTGCAATGATAGGAACAAATGCAGCACGACTACAGAAGTACTGACGGTTACTGAGGGGATCTTTCCATAGTATCTCGTCTCGTAGGTATCTGTCGACCATTCTCTTCATTGTTTTTAGTAGGAATGAAGAGAGGCTGATGGGTCTGTAAAGCTTCGTTGTTAGATCTGCTATTCTACCTACCTTAGGCAAGTAGATTACCTTTACACTTTGCCACGCCCTTCGTACGTGTCCTCATGCCGTACAGGCTTTGAAGATCTTTGTTAGGTGCGGCACCAGCTCCTCTATGCCCTTTTGTAGCAGGATGGAATAAATCCCATCCATCCCAGCGAACTTATAAGCTTGGAACCTGCTTATGCCCCATCTGATTCTGCTAGGTCTTGTGACCTCTGTGGCTAACCTCCAATCATTTAGGTCTGGCATTTTTCGCCTTTGGCCGGGGTTTTCGGTATGCCCTCCTCTGACAGGATTGTTGAGAAGGAGACAAAAAAAACAACAAGTAAAACTGCATGCTTTATTTTCAGAAATGTTGAAGATGATTCGTTTTTCAGCTAATACATGTCTAGAATATTAATATTTCATTATTTGTTATGGATGAAAATAATTCAATTTTATTCAAAATAAGGATTAAAAAGTGGTGTAGGTAGAAAATTCTAGTAGTTTTCTACAAATTTCGCGTTTTCTTGAAGAGGTAAGCTTCCCCAGAAACGCTTCTCGCCCATGTTGAATTTCTTTTTCATTGTTAACTTTAAATTCTGCGGTATAAACAAATTATCATTGTAACCGCAACCGTTTTTACAAATTGGATACCACCCCGCTATATTTGGGCGTCTGCAAAAAAAAATTAAGCCTATTTAATATTTGAAACTTAAGATATTGTATAATATTTCTCTATTGAGCAAAAGTTAATATGAACAACCTATTTTATTTGAATAAAATTTTAATTAAAACAAGCCAGTTTTTCTCAATTAGCTTTTTAGAACTTTTAATTTTCCGTTTCTAAATTGTTTACAACCCACTGAGCAAAGAAACGTTGCAAAACACGTTGCATCAATGTTACCGCGCAACACGAAACGTTGCAAGACACGTTGCATCAATGTTACCGCGCAACACGAAACGTTGCGTTTTAAGTTGCACGAATGTTGAAAAAACGTTGAATAAACGCTGAATGTGCGCCTGCAGGAACGTTGCATACTAACGTTCAAAGAAAAATATTGCCGCACCGTTGACAAAGCAACGCCTATGCAACACGAGCGATTACTCTTATTTGTATGCAACCCAACATACGAATGTATGTATGTTAAGTTGTATACGATAAATGCATAGAATCCGTATTGTATACAACCCGATGTGCAGCATTTAACTGAACTTTATAGGATGTTTCTCTCGTAATCTTAGCGCAAAATTCATTTCTGGGTTTAAATGGGCAAAAAATACAAATATGTATTGGTAACAAGAAAAAAACTGTCTTACAAAAAGTAATGTGTAGTCTAGGGGAGACAGTACCCCGGAACCTAAGTACGCAGTACCCCTTAAACTATGAAAACATTAAAATATTGTTAACAAGTGCATGAGCTTCAATTGAAATCAGCGGCTTATACGCGTGGCGCATGAAGTAAAATTTCGAGTTTAGAAAAGCCCAGAAAATTTGTCTCGGGTCGCTGCGCGACCCTCGACAAATTTTCACAGGGCTTTTCTAAACTCGAAATTTTACTTCATGCTTAGTCTGGGAGTGGAAACACTCGGTTAATGCTTTCAGTTGAACTCTTTAGCATATAGCATATAATTGGGACATGTTTACTTGAATGAAAAACTTTTTTGTATGTTAAATGTCCATGTAAAAAATTGTGTAAACCACGATGCTGCATTACAGCAACGGTTTCAACAATTATACAATGTTAAAAATGCAATGTTACCATTTCCAATATACAGAGAGTTTTATGTAACATCCAACATTTTCATAAAGAGAATTTTTGTTTTAAGTATACATATGCATACGTCGTATATTTTCCGACGCTCGGTTTATTAAAAGAATTTAATTTGAAGCTTTAAAGGAGTGTTTTCCACTCCCAGGCTAAGCATGAAGTAAAATTTCGAGTTTAGAAAAGCTTGAAAATTTGGTTTGGTCGCGTAGCGCGAAGCGCGGAGCGGCCAAACCAAATTTTCAGGCTTTTCTAAACTCGAAATTTTACTTCATGCGCCACCGGTACAAAACACTGACATATTACGAAGTTTAAAACACACCGCTAAACTTTACATTGAATCAGTGCTGTGTACCGGTAGCGCATGAAGTAAAATTTCGAGTTTAGAAAAGCCTGAAAATTTGGTTTGGCCGCTCCGCGCTTCGCGCTACGCGACCAAACCAAATTTTCAGGCTTTTTTAAACTCGAAATTTTACTTCATGCTTAGCCTGGGAGTGGAAAACACTCCTTTAAAGCTTCAAATTAAATTCTTTTAATAAACCGAGCGTCGGGAAATGTACGACGTATGCATATGTATACTTAAAACAAAAATTCTCTTTATGAAAATGTTCGATGTTACATAAAACTCTCTGTATATTGGAAATGGTAACATTGCATTTTTAACATTGTATAATTGTTGAAACTGTTGCTGTAATGCAGCATCGTGGTTTATACAATTTTTTACATGGACATTTAACATACAAAAAAGTTTTTCATTCAAGTAAACATGTCCCAATTATATGCTATATGCTAAAAAGTTCAACTGAATGCTTTAACCGAGTGTTTCCACTCCCAAACTAAGCATGAAGTAAAATTTCGAGTTTAGAAAAGCCCTGTGAAAATTTGTCGAGGGTCGCGCAGCGACCCGAGACAAATTTTCTGGGCTTCTCTAAACTCGAAATTTTACTTCATGCGCCACGCGTATAAGCCGCTGATTTCAATTAAAGCTCATGCACTTGTTAACAATATTTTAATGTTTTCAGGCTTTTTTAAACTGGAAATTTTACTTCATGCTTAGCCTGGGAGTGGAAAACACTCGTTTAAAGCTTCAAATTAAGATAAAGACAATTTATCATGAAGAAAAATTGAGTTTGTCAATAGTTTGCAAAATATTTACAAAATATATAAACGAATTAAAATTAATATCGACTTTCTGCAAAATGTTTGTCCAAATATTCATTGAAACAACTACTTCTCGAGCTAATACCCCGACAGATATTGAATTATACAATGAATATTTGAGTTACACGACAGCACTGCTGTTCTATGTATAATTTATATGTATTAGCTCGAGAATTAGTTGTTTCAATGAATATTTGGACAAACATTTTGCAGAAAATCGATATTAATTTTAATTCGTTTTTATATTTTGCTTCAAATTATATTCTTTTAATAAACCGAGAGTCGGAAAATGTACGATGTATGGATATGTATGCTTAAAAGAAAAATTCTCTTTATAAAAATGTTCGGTGTTACATAAAACTCTCTGTATATCCAATGTAAACAATACAATGTTGCATAAAAGTCAAATTGTAATGATTATATAACTTTGTGTTACTTTGCCGCAATATTTTTGAGACGTTATAAAACAATGTTGAATTTTAGTATCATGTTTAACATTTCGGTAATGTATATAAATCAATATTGCTCGTAAAACGTTTATTCAATGTTTGTAACGTTGTAAAAACTTTGTTGTAATATTTCGATTACAATCTTTTATTTTCGAATTATGTTCAATATTCGTGCAATATTTAAAATGTTTCCGTGTTCAGTGGGAAGTTAGTTTTTCGCAATTAACTTTTTATAACTTTTAATTTTCCGTTTCTAAATTGTTCACATCTTATCAATGTCAAATTTCTAAAATTTTCATCAATTTTTAAATTTTTAGATTTCACTGTTCTTTTTAACCAATTGCGCAATAGTTTGTATTATAATAATTTCACTCATCAATCCATTGATAATGGTCACCCTGTGACCGAAATGTAGATTTGATATATAATAAAAATTGTGAAGAAAGGTTAAAAGTGTTTCAATTAAAGATAATTTCACTCACCCATCTTTCGCATATGAAGCAACTAAATCAATTAACAAGTCTTTCACCTTTTCGTCCGTCTCTGACATTTTCTCTAATGGTTTCTTGCCGTTATATGAATACATTAACAATACATCTTCACCATGAGCACAACCTAAAATCATAATCAAAAAATGATACAAATGCAAAAAAATCAGTTTGTTATTCAAAAGTGTAAATTAAATGTTTATTTAAAGTGTTAAAAATTTGGTTATTTTTTCTTTTAACGTACCCAACTTTTCCGTAAGATTTGTGTACATATTATGCAGACTATCTCTATTCTCTGCAATATAATTGAAAATGTATCCATGCACTGGTGATTTAACAGCTTTCGCGTGCAAAAGTTGGGCTATTCCAATGTCAGTCACGAAAAGACGATCAGTAATCATCTGAAAATGAAAACATCTTTGCCCACTGAGTAAACACATTTAAGTAACGTTTCATCAACATTAAAACAACATTTATTGTTATTACAATGTTGATAAAACGTTATTTGTTTGTTTATTGCTCAGTGGGTGATTTTATAAAGGTAAAGGACATAAAAGTCAAATGGTTTGGCTATTACAAGAAAGGAATAATTCCAAAACATGAGAGAAACTTGTCAATTCAAATTTTCAGGCTTTTATAAGGTCGAAATGTTACATCATGCAGCAGGCATTCGGATGACGAATACTTTTTCACTGAAGTTTCAAATTCCTCTAAAGGGATTCGAATCTTCCCACTGAGCAAAAAACAAATAAATAACGTTACATCAACATTGTAGCAACATTAAACATATTTATACAGAGAGTTTTATGTAACACCGAACATTTTCATAACGAGAATTTTTCTTTGAAGTGTCCATATGCATACGTTGCACATTTTTCGATGTTTGGTTTGTTAAAAGAATTTAATTTGAAGCTTTAAGCGAGTGTTTTCCACTCCCAGGCTAAGCATGAAGTAAAATTTCGAGTTTAGAAAAGCCTGAAAATTTGGTTTGGTCGCGTAGCGCGAAGCGCGGAGCGGCCAAACCAAATTTTCAGGCTTTTCTAAACTCGAAATTTTACTTCATGCGCCACCGGTACAAAACACTGACATATTACAAAGTTTAAAACATACCGCTAAACTTTACAATGAATCAGTGTTTTGTACCGGTGGCGCACATGAAGTAAAATTTCGAGTTTAGAAAAGCCTGAAAATTTGGTTTGGCCGCTCCGCGCTTCGCGCTACGCGACCAAACCAAATTTTCAGGCTTTTCTAAACTCGAAATTTTACTTCATGCTTAGCCTGGGAGTGGGAAACACTCGCCTAAAGCTTCAAATTGGACATAAAAGTAAAATGTTTTTTCTGTTACAAGAAAGGAATAACTCCTTAACATGAGAGAAACTTGTTAATCCAAATGTTCAGGCTTTTATAAGCTCTAAACTTTACTTCATGCATCAGGCATTCGGATGACGAATACTTTTTCACTGAAGTATTCAAATTCCTCTGAAGGGATTCGAATCTTCCCACTGAACAAAAGACAAATAAATAACGTTATATCAACATTGTAGCAACATTAAACATATATATATATATATATATATATATATATATAAATATATATATATATATATATATATATATATATATATATATATATATATATACAGAGAGTTTTATGTTCTCATAGCGAGAATTATTCTTTGAAGTGTCCATATGCATACGTTGCACATTTTTCGATGCTTGGTTTGTTAAAAGAATTAAATTTGAACCTTTAAGCGAGTGTTTTCCACTCCCAGGCTAAGCATGAAGTAAAATTTCGAGTTTAGAAAAGCCTGAAAATTTGGTTTGGTCGCGTAGCGCGAAGCGCGGAGCGGCCAAACCAAATTTTCAGGCTTTTCTAAACTCGAAATTTTACTTCATGCGCCACCGGTACAAAACACTGACATATTACAAAGTTTAAAACACACCGCTAAACTTTACAATGAATCAGTGTTTTGTACCGGTGGCGCATGAAGTAAAATTTCGAGTTTAGAAAAGCCTGAAAATTTGGTTTGGCCGCTCCGCGCTTCGCGCTACGCGACCAAACCAAATTTTCAGGCTTTTCTAAACTCGAAATTTTACTTCATGCTTAGCCTGGGAGTGGAAAACACTCGCTTAAAGCTTCAAATTAAATTCTTTTAACAAACCAATCATCAAAAAATGTGCAACGTATGCATTTGGACACTTCAAAAAAAAATTCTCGTTATGAAAATGTTCGGTGTTACATAAAACTCTCTGTATATAACGCATATAATGCGCGCGACTGTGCGTCGAATGCACAAGTGGACGATTGCGGCTGTCGCGTGCGTTACATGCTTAACTCGACTGGCGACAACAGTTCACAAGCAATACCTGCAAAAATCCGCGCTATGTTGATGAAACATTACTTGAATGGATTTGCTTAGTGGGTTTGTTCGTTAATAAACCAAACGTGGTTAATTTTAATTTTGACTCACCTGTATTAAATTTTTATAAGTTTTCTCATTAACTTGCCCCTTTGGAATGTAATGGTTCTTAATTTTTTTAGACACTGCGTCGATTCTTCTTTCATCAACTACATTTCTGTAGTGCAAAACTTCTGGAACTAGATCATTCCAGTTGTCGTTTAAATCTTTCAAAGTAGTCTTATTCGCCCAAAATTCTGTAACATAACGATGTTAACAAAAATCTAAAATTACTGATTGATTTACAGCGACAGCTCGCAGCCTAACTTCAGGGTAGGCCACAGCGCCAAGGCACACAAAATTTGAATTTGGGATCGCGCTTTATAAATACAAGGAATTGCACAACAAAGTCACCTTTCAATAACGGATACATATTACCTTGGGTCTCTGGCCGACCCTGAAGTTAGGCTGCGAGCCGTCGCTGTTAATTTATTGTAAATTACCAGCACCAGGATAAAGCCCATCGTCAGTAACATAAGTAGCCATCCAAGGCACATCATAAACATCTTTATCCAACAAAATCTCAAACGGATGTTTCGGCAAAAACGGATTCGGGCTTGAACTATCAACAACCGGTCCGATTGGTGAAAACGGATTGAACAACCAAGGTCTTAAAACACGCAGACTATCCGTTAATACACCAGCCGGCTGTTCCATCAAGCAATCAACCAATTCCTTTGTGTCTTCATGCGGACATCCTAGATGCTCCGCGACAATTTTCGCCTTCTCCAAAGGCGTCTCTTCAAAAGCCCAGGAATTCAACGCGCAGCCACTATTGGAAATCCCCTTTGCGAACAACCCCTTGGATAAGGGGGAAAGGGTGTGGTAGTGAACACTAGCTCCGCCCGCTGAAAATCCACTGAGGGTAATCGAATCCGCGTTCCCTCCAAAATATTTGCTATTCTCGCGAATCCACTTCATCGCCAAAACTTGGTCCTTCAAGCCGTAGTTGCCTGGGAGGTTTTTATCTCCGGTGCTGAGGAAACCTTGGATGCCTACGCGGTAGTTGATGCTGATCAAAATTAAGTTTTTGTCCATGAGGAATTTTGGACCTCCGAAGCCCCCGTCGCCGAACATGAAGGCGCCTCCGTGGATGAACACGATCACGTCGAGATTGGCTTGAGGGTTGATTTCCTTACCCGGGATGAAGACGTTGAGGTGGAGGCAGTCTTCTGAGCCGAAGGTGATGCCTCCTTTGGGTTGCGCTGTGTGGGCGATTTGCATGCAACTCGTGGTTTGATTTGTTATTTTCGTGTCTTTCCATGGTGTAACTGGCACAGGATCCTTAATTTATTGAAATATACTAATTATTTCCTTTCTTCATTCATTTATTTTTCACTGTTAGATGTGCATTTCGGGTGGCTTGTACTTTTTTCAATAACATTCAGTAATTAAAAATGAATACATGGTACTCGAAATGTACACTTCTGTGCAATAAAATTAAGTACACAAAATATGTTATAGTTTAAAGCGGACATGATTAGTTTCCGGGTTACGTAAATATGTCAGTTTTTAAATATCAAAATACCGCGTCATTTAGACAACAATTCAAAAAGTCAATTCCTAACTATAATTGAAGATGGTTTCTATATTAGACAATTGCTCGATTGGTGAACATCAGCAAAGACACTGTTTTCAGAGTTAAGAAACGTTGGGACCGGAAAGAAGTAATATGGTGTTTTCTTATTTATTGAAACTGCTGCTAGGCAATTAAAACAAACCCGAATTATACAACTAAAATATTTTGAAAATAGGCACAAGACTTGTACCTAATTTTATTGCACAGAGTACACTTCTGTGCAATAAAATTAGGTACAAGTCTTGTGCCTATATTTCATCTATAAATTAGTGAAGAAAGAAAATCAAACCGTGTTATATTAGTGATTGATTACTTTACATATCTCAAAACAAACGGTGACTATTTAATTTTATTCTTTTCATTGCTTAATTTTGTAATTTGTTTTTGAAATATTGTTGCTGCTACCTGGGGTACAGAAATTAAACCTTAAAGTTGAATCATAAACGCATTCTGTTTGCATAATTATGCTATATCTATGAATCAACAATGTAAGTCAATGTCAACATAACCTGTCAAAAATTGTAATCTTTAAGTGGAAGATTAAACAAACCGTAAGTAATATCTTTATGAAAATACATTTAAACAATTTAGTTTTGTGAAACGATTACATATTACCACCATATTTCATTTGTTTCCGGCTGAAAACACCGTTTGAAAAGAATTGATTTTCAGCCATTTAGGGCCCCAAAATGGAGCCAAACTTGGTTTCCGTGGATTTATTTTGCCATATTCCACCATTCCCTACATGGATCTATGACAGTCAGCAAAAAAAAAATAATTTGCGTGAATTTCCCATAAACTTCATATCGACCTTAAATTATAATCAAGATATTAGCTGTGTAAATAAAGATATCATTACAAATTTGGTAGCTTTCGTCATAAATTTAAAGATAATTTCATCATGTGTGCGATTTATACTCGTAATGTGCTTACTTAGTCGAAAATTGGATGAATTATAACCTCAAAATTTTAACTTTAAAAGCGAATTGTGACCAAACGGTAAGTTTTTCTCAGACACCGTCATCGGATTCCTTCATTTCATGCATGTTTGCCCTTGATTCCGTTTTCAAAATATTAAAAACCCCGTTTCTCAAAGAAAGAACACTAATATACGCTTTTTTTATTAAAGAGTTCAATTTGAAACTTAAAACGAGTGTTTTCCACTCCCAGACTAAGCATGAAGTAAAATTTCGAGTTTAGAAAAGCCTGAAAATTTGGTTTGGTCGCGTAGCGCGAAGCGCGGAGCGGCCAAACCAAATTTTCAGGCTTTTCTAAACTCGAAATTTTACTTCATGCGCCACGCGTATTAAACACTGAAAGCACTGAAATATTGTGAACGAGTAAACTTCGCTTGAAATGAGTGTCTTAGACGCGTGGCGCATGAAGTAAAATTTCGAGTTTAGAAAAGCCTGAAAATATGGTTTGGTCGCTCCGCGCTTCGGGGAGGAAAAAGTCATAAGAAGGTTGGCGGGACGAAATCCCGAACTTCAAATCGGCCGATCCATCACCGGGCTGTGTCTGAGGACCCGCCCGGGCAACTACTCGTCTTTGGAGTAGGTGAGAAGGATCGTAAAAGTCTAAATGGCAGGGGAAATCGCTTAAGTTATAAGTGTACCTCCCTGATCTTGAGGGTCCGCAAGGATCCCAGAAAGAAGGAGGAGGAGGAGGGTGTTGTACCTCAGAGGGCGACTGAAAGCGCACCTGAGGCATCCAACTCACCGCTTCTAAGAAATATTGCCCCTCAGCAGGCTGAGCACGTGGCTGCTGTATTCATACTGAAGCAGCTATAAATCTCGCCAGTTAGGGAAAAGCCGAGACTGGAGGATGTGCTGATCGAGTCACCTCTAACGTCAGAAACGCCCGACGCCTCCCTTTCTGACTCAGACGAGTCCATACTCGTTGAGTCGAAAGGTGACTGGATTAGGACCGATCAGTCACCACCAGCGTAATGGCTAATAACAAGGTAATTAATTTTATCCAATGTAGCCTGAGTCATTCAAGAGCGGCTACGGCAACACTGTGCAGCCGCCTCGATACGACTAAGGATACTATGACCCTCATACAGGATCGTAAGATCTAGGATCTGTGGTATGGGCAAGTTAAACGGTAATTTATTTTACGGTCCAAACACGAAAGCTAGGACTGCCATCTACGCACCTAGGCAAATAGGAGCCCATTTACTGCCACAACTTTCCAATGACGACATCACCGTGATAAGAGTAAGTGGAGCAATGGGCAAAGGGAGAGACGTAGTCCTGGCGGCGGTCTACTTACCTGGAGACTCCACCCTTCCGCCCCCAACAAGGGGAATGGAAGGGCTTGTTGAGTACTGCAGGAGGGAGGGACTACCGCTTATCATGGGCTGCGACTCAAATTCGCACCATATTGCATGGGGGAGCAGGGCTTCAGAAAAAAGAGGCAAGTCCTTGCATGACTTTTTAATAAGTAACGATATAGAGATACTTAACTGCGGGACGGAACCTACTTTCGTGAACGCTCGCAGCCAGACGGTGATCGATATCACAATGGCTAGCCTAGGTATCTCTAATAAAATAGACAAATGGGAGGTCAGTCGAGAAGCGTCCATGTCTGACCACAGATGGGTCACTTTTCAGATAGGCCTAAAGACGAGTCCTGGCAAACCCTACCGAAATCCGAGACAAACGGATAAGGATGCATACATTGTGCACCTTGGTGAGGGGCTGCGGGATATAAACACGCAGTACCCAAGGACTGCGCCAGCCTAGACCTCCTTGCGGAGTAAGTGCAGGCAAAGATAATTGGAGCTTATAAATTGTCCTGCCCACTTAAAAGGAGGTCGGAGACAAGGAGAGCTACCCCATGGTGGACCCCAGATCTCGACTTCCTCAGAGATGAGGCCAGGAAAGCATATAATAGAGCTAAACGCTCTAAACAGAGCTCTGACTAGGCTTTTTACAAGGCTCTATCACAAAACCACCAACAATCTGTGGGAGTCCTGAGAAAGGACGGCGATACGACCGACGACCTCCTGGAGAGTCTGCAACTGTTGCTCAAGACTCACTTCCCTGGCTGCACCATACTTTCTAGGCAAGCCAGGGGGGAAACTGGAATCACTTCAGAAACAACAGAAGATTGGGAGCTAGCCCATAAAGTGATAAATGAAGAAAAGACAATAAAGGCAATTAACAGCTTTTCCGCCTTTAAAGCACCTGGACCGGACGGGTTCTTTCCCGCCCTGCTACAGTGAGGACGGGAAATACTGCTTGAGCACGTGGTGATGCTGTTCCGATCCAGTCTGGTGCTGGGTTATGTCCCAAAGGTCTGGAAACAAGCTAGGGTAGTATTCATACCAAAACCTGGCAAAGCTGACTACATTGCTCCCACGGCATATAGGCCTATAACAGTTTCTTCGTTTCTTATGAAAACGCAGGAAAGAATTTATGAATGGCACATAAGAGCGACAGCTCTAACTAGACAACCCCTGACAATGTCATAACACGCATACACACGGGGAAGATCTACCGACTCTGCCCTACATAACATAGTGAGCAGGATTGAGAGATCACTGGATATCAAGGAATCCGCCCTGGGTGTTTTTGCTGACATTGAAGGCGCGTTTGATAAAACGACCATACCGAAGATAAGAAACGCGCTTAAAAAGCACTCCACGCTTGTTAAGCCATCTCAAATGTGTGACTGGATTGGCAATGCACTCGCCAACCGTATAGTCAAAGTAGAACAAGGTGGGGAACGGATCACCTGTAAAATTGACAGAGGCTGTTAACAAGGAGGTGTCTTATGAGTGTCGGTCTATAGTAGTCAGTGCCAGCCTCTAAAAGAGGAATGTCTTTGCAGACACTCCTACAAAGGTGTCCCCTGACTTCCCCACAGCGGTTACTATTCCAGATTCCATCAGCATAGGCTGTCACACAGAAGCCTAGTTGCTAAAGTTGTTCGAGAAGGCTGTCCAAAACCACGTTCTATAGTAGGGGTGATAGAACGTGGTTCTGGACAGCCTTCTCGAACAACTTTAGCAACTAGGCTTCTGTGTGACAGCCTATGCTGATGGAATCTGGAATAGTAACCGCTGTGGGGAAGTCAGGGGACACCTTTGTAGGAGTGTCTGCAAAGACATTCCTCTTTTAGAGGCTGGCACTGACTACTGTAGACCGACACTCATTCGGAATGCACCCTACACGGTTACCATTCAACCATATGAGAGAGTCGGCCATAAGGATCTACACAGATGGATCCAAAAGGAGGGATAGATCAGGGATTTGAGTCTTCTCCAGGACCCTGACAATCTAAACAAAGGTCCCGATGGGAAAGAGACGATGGGTATAACATTTGCGGCTCAGAACATCATAAACCGCAAAGTGTCAAATGAAGCCATACTGATCCTAACGGACAGCAGGCAAACACTACTGTCTCTGAAGAAATCACATACAACTTCAGAGACAACAATAGAGTGCCACAGAAAACTTAGGCAAGCAGCAATGTATAACAACATTGAAGTCTGCTGGGCGAAGGGGCACGATTTGAACACAGGTAACACGAGAGCCGACGCACTGGCAAGAGCAGCGGCTGGGATGGACAGTCTCTCACCGGAGCCGCTAGTGCGCCTTGCGCCTCTGTCCCTTGTAATATGGTACAAACCAACGCACTGGAGAAATTCAGCAAGCGTTGGGATGACATCGAGGGCTCTCTAAGGAAACACTATTATATCCCAACGAGAGATCAGCGCAACAGTACCTGCAGTACTTGACCAGGGGGAACCTAAAGCGCATAGCTGTCGCCCTGACTGGTCACTGCGGGCTAAACGCACACCTATACAGGATGGGGATAGTTGACTCTCCATCCTGCAGAGTGTGTAACAGGGAAGACGAGACTGCCGGATACATTCTCAGCGATTGCGCGGCACTCTCGTCAACTAGAGGCTCCTTACTGGGTGAAAGATGGCCTACAATGCCTTACCTATACCTATACCAGGTAGGTGGGCTGAGCTGAGGCTAGGTAATCAACGGGAGTTAGCACAATGGGCAGTGCAGAAATGAGCAATCCCTCAAGAACCAGAACCTGATACGCTGTTTTTTTAAAGTTCAATTTGAAGCTTAAAACGAGTGTTTTCCACTCCCAGACTAAGCATGAAGTAAAATTTCGAGTTTAGAAAAGCCTGAAAATTTAGTTTGGTCGCGTAGCGCGAAGCGCGGAGCGGCCAAACCAAATTTTCAGGGTTTTCTAAACTCGAAATTTTACTTCATGCGCCACGCGTATTAGACACTGAAAGCACTGAAATATTGTGAACAAGTAAACAACGCTTGAAATCAGTGTCATACGCGTGGCGCATGAAGTAAAATTTCGAGTTTAGAAAAGCTTGAAAATTTGGTTGGGTTGGGTTTCAGGCTTTTCTAAACTCGAAATTTTACTTCATGCTTAACCTGTGAGTGGAAAACAGTCGTTTAAACTTAAAATTGACCACTTTTTAGAAAACAACGAATATTTAAAAATCACAACACGTAATTCGGATATGTATACTTAAAAGACAAGAATCACCAGAAATTATGATTTAAAGCTTTTCTAAAAGAAAGAACACTAATATACGCTTTTTTTAAGACATTTTACTTTATGCTTAGTCTAGGAGTGGAAAACACTCGTTTTTAACTTCAAATTGAGTTTAAAGCGAGTGTTTTCCACTCCTAGACTAAGCATGAAGTAAAATTTCGAGTTTAGAAAAGCCTGAAAATTTGGTTTGGTCGCTCCGCGCTTCGCGCTACGCGACCAAACCAAATTTTCAGGCTTTTCTAAACTCGAAATTTTACTTCATGCGCGACGTGTATTAAACACTGAAAGCACTGAAATATTGTGAACAAGTAAACTTCGCTTGAAATGAGCGTCTTATACGCGTGGCGCATGAAGTAAAATTTCGAGTTTAGAAAAGCCTGAAAATTTGGTTTGGTCGCTCCGCGCTTCACGCTACGCGACCAAACCAAATTTTCAGGCTTTTCTAAACTCGAAATTTTACTTCATGCTTAACCTGGGAGTGGAAAACACTCGTTTTAACCTCAAATTGACCTCTTTTAAGAAAATAACAAATATTTAAAAATCTACACGTAATTGGGATATGTATACTCAAAAGATAAAAATCACTAGAAATTAAGATTCAAAGCTTTTCTAAAAGAAAGAACACTAATATACTCGCGATCTAAACAGTATGACATTGTCATGTAACGTCAAAATTTGACACAACTAGGAAAAATCGTTGCAGATACAACTGTCGAGATATCTCTATAAAAATTGAACCACACATTCCACATCAATGAGTCATAGGACATCTCTCCCGAATTCTACTATATAAATTAAATTAGCAATTCTTGCTTGTACAATGTACAAGACACCTTACCTTAAATCTAAACCCACCTACTGGAGGTGTTGCATATGGAATACCAAGAAATGCCATATAATCATTTCCATTATACGATTTCGAATAGATACCTTCAATTTCACCATCTGATATCCTAACTTTAGGACCTATTTCTTGAGCATTCGTTGTGTCTTGAAAAATAAATTCAATATATTATTACAAAATAAATTTTCTGTGAATTATAAAACAAATCAGCAGGTGATTAAGGAACACTGATCTTGAATAACTCAAAATAGTAATTCGTATAATGAATACAAATTCTCTCAAAAAAAGAAACAGATGTGATTATGTCAAAATTGTTAGTCGCAAAAATATTTTTTTTATGAATTATAAAACAAAACAGCAGGTTATTAAATTATGTCAAAATTGTTAGTCGCAAAACTAAATTTTTTATGAATTATAAAACAAAACAGCAGGTTATTAAGAAACACTGATCTAGAATAACTCAAAATAGTAATTCGTATAATGAATACAAATTCTTCCCAAAAAAAAAAACAGATGTGATTATATCATATTTTATATGTACCAGGCTTATGTTTTGATTTTGTCTTGTAATTGGGAAATGTTTCCTGTTGGACAATAAATGGATTATTATTATTATATCAAAATTGTTAGTCACGAAATTAGGTAAACAATAAATACGGACTCACCGAAAACTGTGAAAAACAGAAATATCAAAATCATATTCGCAAAACTCATTCATGCAACAACCACTAATTTAAATAGACCAATAAACTTGTTTGTTCGTGCATTTTATAGTATTTTTCTGACATTCCTTATCGCAATCGCATTTAAATTTGAATAATTTTAACTTTCCATAAATTTGCACAACTTAAAAAATTACTTGAATAGCGTTGACAAGTAAATTGTATAACGCAAAACGATTCATTCTGTAATGAACGAGTACTACGTATACCATCTTCTTTTAATTTGGTATAATTTTACACTAATACGCGTTTTCATCTTTGTTAAGATGTTTCACGGCAAATTGGACGTTGCGGAGACGAGATAATTTTATATAAATTAAATAAAAAGGTTCATAAGAATCTAATTTTTTATAATTAGAAAACTGAATAACAAAACAACTTTAGATTATATAGTTATTGGGAAGAAAACACTTGATATTTGTAAACAAATTAAAAACTGGCTACGGTCTTTTATTTGTAACAGGAAAATGTTAGTTAAAGCAAATAATATCACCTCTGATATTATAATTAACGCAACCTCAGGGGGTGCCACAAGGCTCCCATTTAGGACCGTTAGTTTTTCTTATATTTGTAAATGATATTGGTAAAAATCTTGCTTCAAATGTTCTTCTATACGCAGATGATATGAAAGTATTTCCTAATAAAATCTATACATGATTGTAATACCCTTCAAAATGATCTAAATCAGATCATGGTTTGGTGTAATGAGAATAATCTATATTTAAATATAAGTAAGTGTAAGTCCATGCGTTTTTGCGTAAAAGATACTTAATATTAGATTTTGAGTATTCATTAAATAATCTTATTTTTCAGAGAGTTCACTCAATTAATGATTCGGGAGTCTTGATTGATGCCAAACTTCAATTTAATAGCCACATCAACATAATCTCGACCAAAGCGTTGCAGATGTTTGGTTTTATACGTAGGTTTACTTCACATTTTGATTCAATTAGAACTTTTGTATCTTATTGGATTTCGATAGCAAACGCCATCTAATGCTTCATAGTGGCATCGTCAGTGACACGAATGCACAAAGTGCATATACAGGTCACTGTTTCGTCCACGAACGAGCAGAACTCTGTTTGTGAAACCAGAAAACAAATATCAAAATTGAATTTGTGTTCAGTATTCCGGCACCAGATACCCGCAGACGCGTTTCGGACTTCAAGGTCCTCTTCAGTGTGTGTGTTCAGTATTTCTCAGCACTGGGTCGGGACCACACTGAAGAGGACCTTGAAGTCCGAAACGCGTCTGTGGGTATCTGGTACCGGAATACTGAACACAAATTCAATTTTGACTTTTGTATCTCTCTATATATCTTTTGTAAGGCCTATTATGGATTACTGTATAATTATATGGTCATCTTATTATAAATGTCACGTAGATCGGTCAGAAAATGTACAACGTAAAATGATAAAATTGATTTGTTTTCGCTGTCATGTATTTTATCATGATTACAATATGATACTTAAATATCTTGGGTTCCTTCCTTTAGTTAAACGAAGAATCTTCTTTTCATTATGTTTTGCGTATCGCATTTTAAATAGCAGAATTAATTGTCCTGAGATACTCTCATCTATTTCACTATATGTTCCTACGCGCATTACTAGGCAGCAGCAGCTTCTTGCAAGCAAGTATCACGCAACAAATTATGCTTATTCTAAATATGGCTGAAAAATAGGTGTTTTTCGGATTTTTTTTTAACACTAAAACAAAAGGAAATGACAACTTTGAGTATATCCGTTTATTAATAATACAAAAATCTTCCAGGCACCATTTTTTGTAACGCCATCAGCCGCTTCCCGCGACCGCTGCACCAGGTGAAAGCACCCCTTGTTCTCGAAACGCCCATTTTCGGTGGCCGGCCTGGGGGTCCTCCGATTGGTCCTGCAACAACATCAATGTTTTTAAGTTATTGTCAATTAGTAAATCTAGTCCCCTACGTAGGAGAATTGAAAAAAATCAAAATGGAACAAAATGGCGACGTGTTAAAAAAAGTTTGATTTATCACCCTAAAAATCGGTATAAAAACGTGCACCGAGCACAGACTATTCAACGGATCGGAAAACGGCTACGTAGGGGACTAGAAAATTCAATTGCGAATGCGAAACGCAAAGTCCGATCAAAATCGTATGTGTCAATAAAAAGTTATGCCGGCCACCGATTTTAAAAACACTGTTTCGAGAAAAACGCGTTTGAAGTTTCGGGTTACATTTTTTGCAGTTTCGTTCAGCATACCTCTAGCCAGCAATTCCTGGCCCATACAGCATCCCTTCCAGGTTATTTTGGAGGGCATTGTCAATCTTTTTTGCTGCCATGGACGACCGGCGGGCGTCTTTGGCAGCATCTGACATCCGCAGCTCTGCGCGCTCGATCCGCTCTTTGTCCGCTTTCGTGCAGAAGTTGTAGCAGCTGGGACCTATCTCGAGTTGGAGTTGGATCATTTTTTTTTAGTATTATTTGCAAAACACTTAGTTATATTTTACTATAATTACAATCTGATCACAAATGGATCAATGAGTAATATTTAACTAACTTAATTTACTAAAGGTTTAATACTAAGGGTTTACTCATTAGTATCCCTTAGATTTTAATAACTTAATTACACTAATTAATGTGTAAACTGGCACTATGCTCTGCTTTTGCACTAACACAATATTAAACTAACTCGAACGGTTTAGTCCGCTGTAGTCTTCTGGTCAAATTCGTGTTATCGAGGAGCTGGATGGCTTCGATGTTGACGTGTTGAGGAAGTCGCTGTTCATGACTCTTGGCAAATTTGTGTATTGTCTCATTAACAGTATCCATTTCCAAGTCCCTGTGGAGGTCACTGTTTCGGAAATACCAAGGAGCATTGACAATACTCCTCAGTACTTTATTTTGGTATCGCTGGATTATTTCTATATTGCTCTTTTTGGCACAACCCCACAGCTGGATGCCATATGTCCATATGGGCTTAAGAATTTGTTTATACAGCAGTAATTTATTGTAGATTGACAGGGTAGAGTTACGACCAAGCAGCCAATACATTTTTCGAAATTTGATGTCCAGTTCTTCTTTTTTCTTTTTGACATGAGCTCTTCAGCGTAGCTTAGCGTCCAGTGTAAAACCCAAATATTTTGCTGTATCAGCATATGGTACTTGGATATCATTCATACTAACAGGGATATGTTGATTTCTTTTATTTGTGAAATTGACGTGGACCGATTTAGTCTCATTCAATTTGATTCGCCATTGCTTAGTCCAGATGTTAATTTTATTTATCGAGGTTTGCAGATTTACTGCTGCTTCTTCGTGATCTTTGCCTACAGCCAATATAGCAGTGTCATCGGCAAATGTGGCCGTCGGCGAATGTGGAGTTGGATCATGATGTCCATAATGCTTAATAGACCGTCGTTGAAAGTACAAACCGCTACACTGGCCGCAATATCGACGATATTTTTCCCGCTGTGGATGGTTTTTGAAGAAATCGACCAGATGCAAGCGTTGAAGCTTTCGTTGGCATTCTGAGTGTATCCTCCCAGGCATCGCTCCAGCAAGTCGTCACGGCTCAAGTCTTCATATACAGGACGAATGGCATCGAAAACTTCTGTCTTCATTGGTGGTTTGTGCGTGTAGTCCTCTAGCTGACCATCGGCTTTAGCCTTCTGCCACGTGCACCAGGAATCTGCGCCTTCTAGACAATTGGTGTGTTGTGGAGCCGCATCCGTCGATGTTTTGTGATAAAGGGTTGCCCATATTTCTTTCCACTGACTGCGAATTCCTCCGAATGGCCAATCCGTAATAACTGGATAATTCGTCAATCAATTTACTAGTAAGTTTTCCCTTACCGCTGAGTCCATTTGTTATCTTTATCAGCTGTCGAGGTCGGCTGCCCATCCGCTTTTGTACATGGTCGATGCACTCTTTCTTCTTAACAATGAAGTCTTCGTACGGATCAACCTCAATTATTCCCTTGATCGTTTTGCTGTCGCCGTCACCGATGTATTGGCCGTATTTTACTCCGTGCAAATCGACCGAACGCTGGAACATTTCGACGACAGCGTCCACCTCCATTTTGCCTGACGAACCTTCGTGATTACGTTGACAAGTGCTTTCATGTGTTCTGTACCATTTATCAAATTTCGCCGTTTCTTCCTTGCCTTTCCACAGTTCGCACGCCTTACACAGTTTCGATTTTACTTCCAGGTCCACTATTTTCCCCGTCTTCCAGCCGATAAGAGAAGTTACGCCCAACAGAGACGAAAACCCTCTCTTTTTCCACGTCCCATCGCCGGAAACCGTCAACCCCCTGAATCATTGTTCTCCTTGGGACAAATCCTTTTCCTGCGTAGCTGCCTTCTTCATGGACGAATCTCGTACAGCTGTTGAGGCGATGACCATAGCGTCGACGGTCTTGTAGTACGCCGATTTTGGTTTGTTTTACTGATTTATTTTTATGTTTACTCCAACTAGTTTCGACCTTAGGTCTCCTTGATAACGACCTAAGGTCGAAACTAGTTAGAGTAAATGTAAAACTAAATCAGTAAAACAAACCAGGTATTTTAATAAAAGTTCTAATATTAATTAAACATGTTTCACCACGGGTTAAGTGAGAAATGAATTCAGCATATAGATGAGTAAGCTATTAAAAAGACCTAATTAATAAAAAAAAACTTGTTTCTATTTTATTTTATAGAAAATAATACATACATACAAAAAGGTTATTCAAAACACGTACGACAAATGTTTTACTAATGCTGGTGCGACAACAGTCCACGATGGAAATGATTCGATGAACGTCACAAATTTTTCGTTAAATTTTTCAAAATCACTATGCACTTGTAATCCTGAAATTGAAGCATCCAATAAAGTTCCACCGGAGTAATGTTCAGGATGTTGAATATCAACAGTAAACTCCAACGGAGATAACTTTCCTTGCACGTAATTTACATACACCATATCTGCACCAGACACCTCTCCTATACTGGTGTTTTTGATTGTTAAACCTTCTCTCGGTTTAAACAGAATGGTTATATGATCCGGACCTGAAATAAGTAACAGAAATGAAGAATATTGTTAAAGTAAAATAATAAATACCGTGCGATTATTTAAAACATAATTTAAAGCAGGCTTTTGAAATTAGATTGGCACTACTGACTGTCAACACATAACACAATTCGCAGAAAATTTATTTCGTCATAACATATTGAATTTATTTTTCAAGTCACAACCACTGCTCAAGAAATAGGTCCTAAAGTTAAGATATCAGATGGTGAAAGGTATCATCTATTCGAAGTCATATGATGGAAATGATTAATTTACAGGAACATCTAAGTTATCTTAATTGTTTAAATTACGAAATAACAACTAAGATAAGAATTTGTTATAAACTGAATTTTGGGTTAATTTTTATTTTCCAAATTGTGAGTTAATATTAAAAGTTAGCCAATTGCAATGCTACATGACCTAATTCTCGAGTGCACTGGAGATTACATTATTTATGAACTAAAGAGGTTGATTAAATATAAATAATTCAATTTGAACACAATATAAAAGTTTCTTGGGGCTTATCTGTATCCTGAGCAAGAGTAATTATAGCAGTATCCTCCACTTGGAATTGCGGTTGAAGACTAATTAATTACGGTTCAATTTCTTGATTTTTTCTTTTAGCACGGTCATGTTCTTTATTATCTCTCGACAATACTCTTCAAGCACGGACCGGTGACCCGCAGAAACCAACCACCGCACTAACGGCCAGTTGAGGAGTTGAAGAGTTTCAGCAGTGAAGACAAGACGAGGAGTTGAAGAGTTTCCGCAGTATTAACATTATATTCAACGGTAATCTTTAAACTTAGGTCTAGCAAGAACCCTTTCTGTAGTCTATGATGTCGTAATACCAACAAACAGTACAGCTCGTGATCGTACCAGGTTCACCGCTCACACTTTTTGCTTTTTTTTAATCAATATTTTTACTTTCCCCCGTATGTAATACAAAGGGAAAGTATTGTTTTCGTGAAAATTTTCGAATCAAAAATATCCGTTTTGAGGTCCCCTGAGTCGAATAAGACCATTTTTGAAAAATGTCTGTCTGTCTGTCTGTCTGTCTGTGTGCGCTGTACCGCAAAAACCGCTAAAGATATCGAGATGAAACTTGAAACTTAAGCTTTTTGTTACAATCGGAAGAACTGAACTTTTGGTAAAAATCGGAAAACCGGAAGTGGTACTTTACTCTTAGCGTTTTTCAGTTTTTTCAGATTATTTCAATAAATGTTCATCAAACAAAAAATTCTTTCAAATAAAAGTTGTAGATAATAACAAAATGAAGATATATTGTTTATTTACTTTTTGTCATAGCACTCTTAGTTTTTGAGATATTTTAAAAGTTGTTTGTTTTATTTAGTTATTGATGTGTGACAGTGTATGTGTCGATACAATTGAAAAATGTTTCAAATAAAAGTTGTAGGAAATAAAAAACTAAAGATTTTTTGTGGACTCACTTTTTGTCATAGCACTCTTAGTTTTTGAGATATTTAATAAATAGTGTTTTTTATCTAGTCATTGATTTGTGTCAGTGTGTGTGTTGATACAATTGGAAAATGTTTCAAATAAAAGTTGTAGGTAATATAATATTAAAGATTTTTTGTATCTTTACTTTTTGTCATAGCACTCTTAGTTTTTGAGATATTCAATAAATAGTATTTTTTATCTAGTCATTGGTTTGTGTCAGTATGTGTTGATCCAATTGAAAAATGTTTCAAATAAAAGTTGTAGTTATCAAAAAGTTGAAGACATTTTGAAAATAATAATGCTACAAATATTTTAAAAGTGATTTAATACGCAATTTACGGGGGAAAGTACTATGATGGACACATCACCATTTTTTTTGACAGATTTTCTAAGGCAGCCTTCTCAAATAAAAACATACGAAAAAAATTAGAGTAATTAAAAATCACACCGTCACAAGCTTTACAAACGCTACATGAAAATATTGAAACAAGAAGATATAGAGGCCATGGCCCGTTTGAGATGCGGAAACGAAGAAAGAGGCAATAAATGGTGGAGGACAACAACAGGTGTGCGTTATGTGTTATGAAGGATTTATTGTTTTGTCGTAGTGTTACCTAGAATATATAAATAAGGTGGGGCAATGATGCCAAATACAGGTTATATATTTTTATATGCTGTTGAACCCCCATATCCCCCCCCTGGCTACGGCCTTGACACCTCCGCTAGGTGGCTTTAAATTAGATTGGCACTACTGACTGTCAACACAAACAATACCATAACCTTACATTTATTCCATCATTCAATTAGCGTTTTGGCCCACCAGAACCACACATAAAAAATGCTGGCTACTGTAATTCCTAATTCAAATGATTCCACAGTATAATCTAAAACCAGCTTTCAAAACTACATTTTTCGATGTAAGCCCGTTCATCAAAATGTTCACCATTGAACATGTTTGGATTTTTTGTGATGTATGTTGGTATCTAATAAACGATCCTCCGGCCGGTCTATTATGAACAATTGCAAAAATCTCAAACGCGTTCACGATTAACAGTCCGGTCATCAGAGAATTTTACAACAGTTGGCAGTAAACTCCCAACTGTTGTCTCTGATGAACGGGCCCAATGTTGTCAGACATTCGTTGTTTTAAAGCAGAGCTGGGCAGGATTCGAATCATTCAGTGTACGAATCCTTTAAGAGGATTCAAGAGGGGCATTCGAATACTTTAGTTCAACTGGATTCGGGATCCGGATTCGTTACATTTTTTTAAGAGGATTCGTATTCGAATCCAAATGTGGGTGATCCTTATAAAAGGATTCGAATATGTATAAAAGGATTCGAAAACTCATAAATGGTTTTCAATCGTCAAAAATAATTCGAATTAATTGTGAGGATTAACTTGAAAATGTTCTTTTGTGTGTTTTTAAATTTCTCGTTCAATCTCTGTTTGATACGCGTGGCGCATGAAGTAAAATTTCGAGTTTAGAAAAGCCCAGAAAATTTGTCTCGGGTCGCTGCGCGACCCTCGACAAATTTTCACGGGGCTTTTCTAAACTCGAAATTTTACTTCATGCTTAGTCTGGGATTGGAAACGCTCGTTTGAAACTTCAAACTGAATGCTTTGATAAGAACATTAAACGACTGAAAATGTTTTTAAAGATAAACATCTAGTTTCCAAAATTTTGTTTAATATTATTTGAAGTAAAACTGACATGGTAGCCACAATCTGAAGAACTAAATTTTTCCTGCATTTCCCTGATTCAAGATTTTTTTCTCTAAACTTTTAATATAACTTCCTTCTGTGGAAAACGCCATTTTGTTAAATTGTTTTGATTTTTTTGTCAATATTTAAGTTAATTTCATAAATTTTTGCGTGTTTTGTAATTTGCCTGCTGATTTCGCAAATTTAATAATATCATATGGCTTTTTTGTTAGTGTTTTTGTCAATTTGAATATAATTCCATGACTTTTCTCTAACTTTTCCGGTTTTAATGACATTCAATGATTTTTTTTCTACGTAATTTTCAGGCATTCGTCGATTTTATAATAGAGTTCAATTTGAAGCTTTAAACTAGATGTTTATCTTTAAAAACATTTTCAGTCGTTTAATGTTCTTATCAAAGCATTCAGTTTGAAGTTTCGAACGAGCGTTTCCACTCCCAGACTAAGCATGAAGTAAAATTTCGAGTTTAGAAAAGCCCCGTGAAAATTTGTCGAGGGTCGCGCAGCGACCCGAGACAAATTTTCTGGGCTTTTCTAAACTCGAAATTTTACTTCATGCGCCACGCGAATCAAACAGAGGTTTAACGAGAAATTTAAAAACACACAAAAGAACATTTTCAAGTTAATCCTCACAATTAATTCGACAAATTTTCGGGCTTTTCTAAACTCGAAATTTTACTTCATGCGCCACGCGTACAAAACACTGATTTGAAGTGAAGTTCAAAAACAAACAAATACATCTTTAATCAGAGTAACGGGGAATCAGATATTTAGTCTGTTATCAACGATGTTCAGTATTAACAATAAATAATTATCACCCAGTATTAGATTCAAAAATGTTTCACCACGGGTTAAGTGAGAAATTAATTAAAGATATAAATAATTAGGTTTTGAATATTTTTGTTAAAACAACTGGTAACGATCTTTATATATTAATGGTTGAAAAAAATAAAATCAAATTTATTATTAAAGGATTTGTATTCGTGATTCGAGAAAACTGGATTCGAATCTTTGATTTGAAACATATTTATCTCTTACGAATCCTTTATTCGAGTATTCGTGATTCGAATCATATTAGGTGATTCGGATTCGTGATTCGAATCCTTTTTAAGAGGATTCATCCTAGCTCAGTTTTGAAGCCTCTAACAAGTGTCTCCAGTACCTGATCAAGCATGAAGTAAAATTTCAAGTTTAGAAAAGCCAGAAAATTTGCTTTAGTCGTGTAACTTTTAAAACTAAATAATTATAAAACTATTGGATGTTGCTATACGTTACCTTCTGCAGAAAATTCTAATCTTGTAATAGTTTTACTCAAATCAACTTTCGAAACTAATTTTAGTAGCAAGGGATCGAGATATTTTGGTTGCTCAAAAGGAATCCATGTGCTTTGATCACTAAAACAAAACACAATGCAATTCTTCCAAACAAAACTAGCCGATCTTGTTTAATACTTACAGACTTTCTAAAACCCTAGGAGAATTAGCAGGCAAGCCACAAGCTAGGAATTTTTTGCAATCGCCAGAAATTGATTCCATTTTAGAAAGTTCCGGTAAGTAAGGCAACACACTGTGAGGCGAATTTCGATCGTTGTTGTACAAATAAATCCCTGAATCTTCTTTGATTATATTATTGTGGTAATCTCTGAAAGTTCTTGAAACATGCTAAAAGAAAAACAGGTGTTTTGTTGTTATTCGTTATTGCTACAAGTTGTTCATGTATTGAATTTCAACATTGAATTTGCTATGACATTCATTATTGATACAAGGTCTAGATTCATTAAATAACTATTATTTTTATTCTGAATATAGACAATATTGTTCCTTTATTGAATATTAATATAGTAACAATATATGCAATCTACAGGGTTATTTAAATAAAAGGAACAGATTTCAAACTACAAAAGGCAGGACTATAATTCCGACGTTCCTGGACAGACAAAAGTTTGAAGTAAAATTTCGAGTTTAGAAAAGCCTGAAAATTTAGTTTGGTTGCGTAGCGCGAAGCTCTGAACGATCAAACCAAATTTTCAGGCTTTTCTAAACTCGAAATTTTACTTCATGCGTCAAGCGTATAAGACACTGATTTTAAGCGAAGTTTACTTGTTCACAGTATTTCAGTGCTTTCAGTGTTTAATACGCGTGGCGCATGAAGTAAAATTTCGAGCTTAGAAAAGCCTGAAAATTTGGTTTGGTCGCTCCGCGATTTTCAGGCTTTTCTAAACTCGAAATTTTACTTCATGCTTAGTCTGGGAGTGGAAAACACTTGTTTATAGCTTCAAATTAATCTCTTAAAAAAATAATATGTGTACTTAAAAGGGAAATTCCCTGTGTGTATACTTGAAAAAAAAAAATAAAATAAAATAAATAGAGTATTGTAACAATATAGATTGCATATAATGTTCTACATTATTATTCAATATAGAAACAATATTGTCTATATCTAGAATTAAAATAATAAATATTGAACTCTTTTAAAAAAACAACGAATATCTAAAGATTAACAGCAGAATAATTGAGATATGTATACTTAAAATAAAAACTCCTTGTATTCACATGAAATAACAGTTTCAATGTATATGCAAGAAATCAATATAGATACAATATTGCTATAAGATACATTACTACTAGGGAGGTTTTACGAAACTTGATATAAACGCGAGTGTTATACGATAATTGGAGTTAAAACAATGCAACATTTTAGTAAACGTTAGAGAAAATGATTACAAGAGTTTTAGAAATAATGCGACATTTTAGTAATAACTTACATCAACAGAGTGTCGTTGTGGAGTGGGATAATCCTGTGAATCGCTGTAAGGAAATCCAACGGGTGTAGCTACTAAAATTATTCCAACTAGAAAACATGTGCTCAGAAATCCCAGTGTGATGTATGGTTTTTTAACCATTCCAATTAATGGAGCCTACAAAAATTTGCGTATGAAAAACGCTAGTATATCAAATTAAACTTCAGATAAGTTATTGTTGACTAAAAGATCAAATGTCTCTAAAAAGTGCTGGTTTAACGTACAGTGCGATCGTTTAAAACATGATTTGGAGTAGGCTTTGAGATTTAAACTAGATTGGCACTACTGACTGTCAACACATAGTTTAGCATAACCTTAAATCTGAGTTCCGATCTGGACCCCGAACAGAGTGGACGTCGAGCGTGAGTTGCGCGTTCCATCCCTGCTCGCGTTTGACCCACAAGTGGTTGTTTTACAAATACTTTTTCATCCTATCTATTTTATCCTTTACAATCACCTATATCCTGAAAATCCGCTCATTTATTTATCGTCCTTGCAACCACGTGTGTGTTTTCTATAAATCCCTTTCCTTTTATTTATTTTACTTATATGCAAGAATTATTTTTATTTATATTTATTAAACTGTTTATTAAATTAAACAAAATTACTGTGACTGGTCAACAGGGCCTAGTTGCCAAGGCCATTAATTACACAGAAGAAGAAGATAACCTCAAAATTATTCTATCATTCAATTAGCAGTCTGGGCAACCGCGCAAAAAATACCGTCTACTCTAAACCATAATTTAAATGATCGCACGGTACTAATTTATTAATTTTATCTTTAATTTAATTCTCTTTAATCACTTGTGAAACATGTATATTTAAGATGTGACACGAAGTTTACAACTACATGTATAACACAAAACTTTAATTACCAATTATTAAGAAAAATCTGTGAACAAACAACTTACATAATATGATGTGATCATTATTGTCAAAATAGCGCAAATTGAGCTTAGAAGAATTTCAGGATTACTCAAAGCTCCCATTCTTCCAGTGATCGGAACGAATAAACTAGTGACGAGAACAGACACGTACATCGTAATAATGGTTGGAATTATTGTGCTGACTAGATAGATCACCTGCCACCAAATTGGCGAATACTGCAATCTTGCTAAGTGTATAATTATGAAGCAAATAACGTTGAAGAAAATCGGAATCATGAAAATATACGCGGAACGTACTCCAGCCACTGTAATGATGAAAAGAAGAAACGTCCAGATCATTCGTATAAGGTGAATCTGTATTTGGATTTGAATACTTTCACTTAAATTTTTCTGAAAAAAAGGTACTGTGTAAAGTAATTTATATACAACTTAAAGGGTTACACCATTGCAGAATTTAAAAAAGTGATTTTTTTTATTGTCTTGAAAGATACTCTAAGCCAGGGGTTCTTAACCTTTTTAAGGTCGCGCCCCTCTCGCATAACTCCACGCCCCCCTCGCTGATTTTATTTCAGTTTTTTAATTAGATTGAAACACTATTTAACAAGGCATAGACACAACTATACTTCAAATATATTGCGAGTAACTACCTCGCAAACTAGTATAAGCCAATTTCCATACAAATAAAATATTATCTTTACATGTGAGGCAAAAACCTACTTGTTTTCCAAAACAATTGCTCAAATGCATTGACCCGAAAGTGATCGCCATGACTGGCGCGACGTACAATCCAAAAACAATCCAAGTGTTGGTGTACCAACTCATCGTTCTGTAGCTAACATCCAAAATTAAAGCCATTAAATAAACGGTTAATGCAGATAATAACCACCCAGCGAAAATGAATCCATATGTAGTTAAGATCCATTTTAAAGTGCGGATTTTTAAACCTAAAAATATCTTTAATACTTATATCGCATGTTCATTAAAAAAAAAACCTGTAGAGAGCCATGGAAAATATTGTTGGCAACTTTGAAATTTTATATTATAATTATCATGTTTGACGTTTTATATGTCAATTCCTAAGGCGTGTAGCTCAAATTCAAAAATAATTAAAATCATGGCACTCTAGGTTTTTTTTTTTATTGAACAAACGAAGCATTATAATGTGATTATTATCATTTATTAACAAGCAAGCCATGAACTTTGAATATAAGGTGGTAGCACTTTATGAATCGAACAAATGACACATCCATCAGTTTTTAGGTTAGGTTAGGGCAAGGTACGTCGACGGGCGTAACACATATAAACACATATGTGTTACAAGGTATGACAGAATTGTATCATTCCATGTTTTCCCCTACCCCTTTCCCCGCAGGCCCTAGTTCGTGCGAGAGAGATCAATGACGTTGATTTGGGTTCGTTTTTGAGTCTATCATAACCTCTCTTTCCGGATTCGCTGTACTTTCATAGACAGATTTTTTAATATTTTGTGTTGAAAATAAGTGTTATTAAAATAAGACTTTGTGTAAGTGTTAAGTGGCGACCAAACGGTTTCAGTGAAAACCAACCGGTTCCAGTAAAATATATCGTGATTTACAAATTAAAATGTAAAATACAGTCGAAATAATGCACAAAATAATCCGCCAGGGAGAGCTGACTCAATTTCGTCAAGGTCAAAAAGTGGAAAAGGCCCTTAAATATGTATTTACATTATATAGGGAGTTCTTCTTTAAAATATACGTATTCCAAATACAGCCTATTTTCTGTAAATCTTGAGATATTCCGTTTTTTTTTTGTTCATTTTAAAGCTTTAAACAAGTGATTTCCACTCCCAGACTAAGCATGAAGTAAAATATCGAGTTTAGAAAAGCCCTGTGAAAATTTGTCGAGGGTCGCGCAGCGACCCGAGACAAATTTTCTGGGCTTTTCTAAACTCGAAATTTTACTTCATGCGCCACGCGTATAAATCACTAAAACATTGTGAAATTTATGTACATTCGAACTTTGCTAAAAATCTGTGTTTTATAATCGTGGCGCATGAAGTAAAATTTCAAGTTTAGAAAAGCCCAGAAAATTTGTCTGGGGTCGCTGCGCGATCCTCGACAAATTTTCACGGGGCTTTTCTAAACTCGAAATTTTACTTCATGCTTAGTCTGGGAGTGGACAACACTCGTTTAAAGCTTCGAATTGAACTCTTTTAAAAATCAACGAATGTCAGAAAATTTACAGCATATGCATGTTTAACTAAAGTTTACCATAAAGTAACCACATTTAAATTCAGCGCGCATTTGTGACGTAAGCGATCTCTACCCCCACTCTAAAATCTTCGATTCTGTCGATCCTTCTTACCGCAAACTCGACCGTCCTTGAGGTTTAGGTACTATCGGTGCAAAATCTATACATATTGAGAAGTTTACCCAAATCGCCGCCTTGTCATGTTACCGCCTTGTTTGTGCAGTTGCAAGGCAACAGATCTAAAATTCCATCGACTGACACATGTCAATTTTAATTAGTGACAGATATCAAATAACATAACCTTTATTAATTTTTATAATTATTATATTTCAACCCACTGACAATTACTACTGTGTATGCGCTGGTATGAACCAACCTATCCTATATTTTATTCTACCAGCCTTGCCATCAGTGGACGTGAAATGTTGGGACAAATCGAAAATTGGATAATGTCAAACATCACCAAATTTATACCGACTAAGTCAGGTTTTTTAAGGAAAGGTTATATCATATGTTCAATAAAAAAAATTGTTAGAGTACCATGGAAAATATTGTAGGTTATATATCATAATTATTATGTCTGACTTTTGATATGCCAATTCATAAAGCGTTTAGCCAACCTAAATTTAAAAAGATTAAATCATAGCACTCTGGAGGTTTTTTTTTTTTTATTGAACATACGATATTCTAGTTATCTAAACACTATTAAAAGAAAGGGATTTTTATTTTTGACACATCAAATGACAATTAACTGACAAGTCCAAAGTTTGACACACACTAAACAAATTTAATGTGTCCCAACATTTTATTTTAGCCGATAGTACGTGATAAAAGAAGTTTATTATAAATAAAAAGTGAAAAGTACAATAAAGTAGGACCATTCGCCATTTTCTGGCATTTAAACATTTCTAAAGTAACTTTTAGTCAAGAAAACCTTGGCCCGGTTGCATAAAGCTTTGTCAAGTCCGTTGTTAGCTAACATCTTGTCAGATTTAACAACATGTTAACATAATGTCAAATCTTATTTGGTTTTATAAAAAGTATTTGACATGATGTTAATTAATTAACGCTTAACAAAACGTTGACAAAAAGTACTAAGTTTTTTTTTTTGATCCAATTTACAAAGGTTGGTAACAACAGAAACCTATTTTACAACCGTTGTTAAAAGAGAACTAGAATATTGATGTAAAATTATAACTTGTGTAATATTATGGCTTAGTTTTACAAATACATTCCGGGAAGGGAAACGAGGATATTATAAGATATAATTTTACACTCCTTTCAACTTGTTTCTTTTTCTCGGTTTTCGTGCTCGGGTGTAAGTAAGCTGTGTAAGACGGGCTATAACCTCAAATTTTTACGATCGGGAAGAGCATTTGCTCCGTTTGTTTTGAACGTTTGTCTTTAGACTTGTGTGACTTGTGAGTTGTGTTACGCTGCAGTGTTCACCAAAATGCCAAAACGTGCCTCTAATTTTTCTCCAAGAGAAAAGATGTGATTAATTAAGCCAACAGAAAAGTAAGTAATTATTATTTGTATTAGAGATAATCTCATTCGACTGATTACTAAGCCTTAGTTTAGATGAAGTTTTTCCAAACATAAGCTTAATTTCCTACTTATTCAATCCTTTCCTATTTAGATACAAAAATATTATTAAAAACAAATGTGGCACAACAACGATAATCCATAATTTTAGAGCTGCTATTTGACGACTCACTTTTCTAATAATTCTGCTGACTGAAGATTTATGGGTTCTAACATTATCAGCAAGTACCTCTTGAAATGATCCAGTCTCAAGAAATGGAGAGTAATAAGTATTTCTAGTTTGGCTGGAATCACATGATTTCTAAGGATGAGTGATTTTATATTGTTACCAATTATTGAATGCAATTCTTCAAAAGTATTTTTATTAATCCTGTAACTATTTTTAGAGTATTCCTCACTATACATTTGAAATGGGTTCCTCCTTGGAAGATAAAGCCTCGGTTGACGAAGAGGTCTTGGCTCTTCATCGCTTTTGCTACTTTTTGCTACTCAATGAAGATAAACTCGATATGGACATTTTCTATAATTATGTTTACCATTCATTTTACTTACATTAGTTTTAATATAATAAATAAAAAATTAGTACAAATATTTTTTATAACCTCTTTTACTTTATTCATTAATCACTGGCTGAGCGTTGATTAACTGACAAGGGACTTAATCAAATGTTGATACGATGTTAACACTAATAAAGGCTTTATAAAACAGAAATATGGACTTGACGCAATGTTAACGTAACGTTAACTAATAATACGTCAAATCTTGATGAAATATTTTTATAAAACACTTAACAGTACCTTACGTTAACGTAATGTTAGCATATCGTCAAAGTTAACAAAAACTTTATGCAACTGGCCCATTAATAAGGTTGGATAATTCACCGCCTTGTTATGTTACCGGCTTGTTTGTGCAGTTTCGAGGCAACAGATCTAAAATTCCATTCACTGACATATTTCAATTTTAATTAGTGACAGATATCAGATTTTGTGCGATTCCGGTTAACCAATTTCTAAGATCTTGACATAACCTTTATTAATTTTTATAATTAATATATTTCAACCCACTGACAGTTACTACTGCACATGCGCGGATATGAACCAACCTATTCTATATTCTATTCTACCAGCTTTGTCATCGGTGGACAAAATGTTGGGATAATTCGAAAATTAGATAATGTCAAACATCACACAGTTTATAGCGGTTAAGTCAGGATTTTAAGGAAAGATTATATTATTGTTATTGAAACACTATTAAAAGAAAGGAATTTTTATTTTTGACACAGAAGTCGAGGTTTAATTTCTTTAGACCGATATTTATTTCGAAACAGATCATTTTTACTGTTTCGAAATAAATATGAGTCAAAAGAAGTTAAACCTCGACTTCTGACGGTACATGAAAAATTCCTCGCTTGACGTCATTGATCAAGGCCTTCACTCGCGTGAGGTCGACTAAATTCAATTGAGTCGACCCTAAAAGATTAATAACCTTGACTTTTGACGTCACAAGTGAGATTCTACTCGTGACGTCATTGATCAAGGTCTTCACTCGCGTGAGGTCGGCTTAATTGAATCGAGTCGACCTTAGAAGTTTAATTACCTTGACTTTTGACGTCATGAGGATTTCCTCGCGTGACGTCATTGGCCAAGGTCTTCAATCGCCCGAGGTCGACTAGGTTGAAATGCGTCGACCTTAGAAGTTAAATTACCTTGATGTTTGACGTCACATGAGGGATTCCACTCGTTACGCCATTGGTCAAGGTCTTCAATCGCGTGAGGTGGACTAACTTAAACTGAGTAGACCTTAGAAGTTTAATAACCTTGATTTTTGAGTGACCTAGGCTCATTTGCACCCCTACTGATTAATTTTAATCATCTACTAATCGTTGAATAAACCTCTGAATTAGTCAACATTCTAAATATACCCACTGAGCAAATCCATTTAAGTAATGCTTCAACAATATTAAAACAACGTTTAATGTTGATACAACGTTATTTGTTTATTTTTTGCTCAGTGGGTAAGAATGTTATAAATATGTAATACATTCTAAATTAGTCTTTAATTAATTAATGCGATTGTGTAATAGTATATTAAAATACAAATTTCATAAGTTTGGAAAACAAGGAGCGTAGCGACGAGTTTTCCAATGAACAAGTGGGGTAATATGCCTTATGAAATGTGTATTTTATACTATTTTTTCTATTTTGCATACACAAAATAATATACACTAAAAATTAAGCCCTTAGTTTTTAATAAAGTCACGGATAACGTATTTTTTGTTATACACCATTCCATTTGTTTCTGGATCTCGCCTAGCTATGGAAAAGTGACAGTTTAAGTATTGTAAATGGGGCTGGTTGTGTTTTAAATCAGGGTTTTTAAATGTCACTGTCAGATGTTCGATTTTAAGGTTATAATTTCTGACTATTGTGATCTTACACTGTTGCCTGTTTTACAAATTTTCAGATATAAAAGGATAATAATATGCAGTTTTAAGATTAACAAAATTTACTACTTTGATACTGTAAAAATTTTCTAAGGAAAATAATTTTAGCTGCAACAACATGTTTTTGTTCACAGAGAATTTTGCGCCCATTAATTAATTTGAATTTATACCCCATACTTTTAACAACCCTATAAAGTGTTGTTCTACTCTCATGGAACTCATAATTTTCTTTCATATCATTCAAAAGATCTCTCAAAGTAAAATACTGATTTCTAGAGTTATATTGCCAAATTAGTTGTTGCAGATCTTATCTAGCTAGGTGATTCCAAAAATGGCTGTTTTTAGATCGTTTGCCAGAAGTAGTAGATTTTAATTCGTCAGGTCTTTGTCGTAAAATTAATTGTAATGAAGATTTCCCTACCTGAAACGTAATTATCTTTAATTAAATATATATGATAATTAAAATACTAGACATACCCCAAAAATATCTATTAAAATCGTAATAATATTGTGATGCTGTAGATTTGGATTACTTTGCCTAAAATGTTTGTAGGATTTCAG
The DNA here is from genome assembly GCA_932526585.2 of Philonthus cognatus. NCBI lineage: Eukaryota > Metazoa > Arthropoda > Insecta > Coleoptera > Staphylinidae > Philonthus > Philonthus cognatus. The sequence goes on along the minus strand of OW052245.1, from coordinate 79,690,406 downwards.
AATTTGTAACCTTTTTGATTCAGAGATAATCTTTGGCATGTTAATATTTAATATGTGCCTGAAATTATTTTTCACTTTGACATTGACACAGCATTGCAACACTAGATTAATTTGATTTAATAATAAAATGCTCGAAGAAGCGACCGCGTGGCGAAATAATTGTTGCAAGATTAACAATAAACCTCTTGAAAATTAAAAAGAGGATTACTTATGATATCATAAATTATTGCAACACTGTTAAAATAAGGAATCAGGAGTGCCAATTAATAAAAAATGTAAATGTTGATACTGCAACATAACAACACGAAAGCATGGCTAGGCGAGATCCAGAAACAAATGGAATATATTATACATATCGAAATGGTTGTTGCACTACCAGCCCAATTGGAATAAATACTATTGGCAAGCTGCCCAAAATTATAGCAGCTTTTTTGAAACTACCAAATCCAGAACTATTTTCTGGACATTGTATCAGACGATCAAGTGCTTCACATTTGGCTAATACGGGTAGCGATTTATTAACATTAAAGCGACATGGGAGATGGAAATCTTTAACCGTGGCCGAGGGTTATATCGAGGTTTCAATCAAAAATAAAATATATATCGATATAGCACGAGCTTTTTCTTTCAAAACATTAACGTCTACAAGTGGTCGTTCCGAAACAACACAAAGTACGGCAAAAGCAAATACTAATCAGATACAAGTTAACAGTCAAATTGTACCAAATGGCGGAGTTACAAATCATGCCCACGAATGTAACTGTTACAGTATATAATAATTGTACAATTTCTAAATAATGTAAATAAATAAACTATTGATTTTTTTATTTGACACTGACGTTTGATTGACAATTGAAAACAGTTCGCTTATGAATTGGGTTCGCTTATGGAGCCTATAAGCGAACCGTTTTGATGGTTATATAGCAGAGCTGGGCAGAATTCGAATCATTCAGGATTCGATTCCCGGATTCGAATCCTTTTAGAGGATTCAAAAGAGGTATTCTAATACTTTAGTGAAAACAGATTCGTGATCCGGATTCGTTACATTTTTTTAAAAGGATTCGAATTCGACTCCAGACGTAGATGATTCGAATTCTTATAAAAAGATTCGAATCCTTATAAAAGGATTCGAATTATTATAAAAGGATGCGAATCCTTATAAAAGGAATCGAATCCTTATAAAAGGATTCGAATCCTCATACACGGATTCAAATCCTCCTAAATAATTCGAATCATCGCTATTAAGGCTGGGATTCGAATTCGATTAATTCAAATAGTTAAATATTCTAATATGAATATTTAAATCACTAAATTATTCATATTTGAATGTAAATATTTAAATTTTCGAATAATTCAAATATTTGTGAATGCATATTTGGTTACTTAACCATTAAAAATATCCAACGTTAATAGTATATTTTAACTTGAAATCAGTGTTTTATACGCGTGGCGCATGAAGTAAAATTTCGAGTTTAGAAAAGCCCCGTGAAAATTTGTCTCGGGTCGCTGCGCGACCCTCGACAAATTTTCTACGCGGGGCTTTTCTAAACTCGAAATTTTACTTCATGCTTAGTCTGGGAGTGGAAACACTCGTTCTTAGAAGTTTCAAATTGAAGGATCACTCTAGATTACTAAGTTTATTACCATTTTACAAAGGCTACAGCTCGAAGGACCAACCATGGTCTTCGGAGACCGAAGGACTACAGGGAGTCGAAGTTTTTTTACAAGAATACAACGAATATCTGAAGGTTTACAGCATGGATAGGAAAGAAAATATCTAATTTTGAAAAAATATCGAAGTAGGGTTGGTTTTCAGTGCATTTTTAACTTCACTTTAAATCAGTGTTTTATACGCGTGGCGCATGAAGTAAAATTTCGAGTTTAGAAAAGCCCCGCGAAAATTTGTCTCGGGTCGCTGCGCGACCCTCGACAAATTTTCTACGCGGGGCTTTTCTAAACTCGAAATTTTACTTCATGCTTAGTCTGGGAGTGGACAACACTCATTTGAATTTCAAATTTAACTCTTTTAAAAAAATCGACGTTTGTAATATAATAAATCATTCATTGAAATCATAGAAAAAGATGCAAAATTTTACCTAAAATTAACTTTTAGAGTTAACTTTATAATTTGCTCGGCTCTTAATGGGTGAATATTCTATTCCTAAAAAAAAACCGTTTTTATTTAATATTAAAGTTGCAGTTAATACAATAACAAACTGTGAATAAATCGAAAATCTCGACATGTAGAAAATCTTGACGGTCTACTCCCAGACTAAGTATGAAGTAAAATTTCGAGTTTAGAAAAGCCCCGCGTAGAAAATTTGTCGAGGGTCGCGCAAAAATTTTCACGGGGATTTTCTAAAGTCGAAATTTTACTTCATGCGCCACGCGTATAAAACACAGATTTAAAATGAAGTTAAATAACACATATATCATCATTAATTAAAATCATTATATAATCAGATATTTAGTCGGTAAATGAACATTTTTGTTAATAGAAACTGATGGAATAAAATATTACTGGTTGCAAATAATAAATTCAAATTTATTTATAATTTCTAGTGTGGAATTTAACATTTAAGGTTAAGGTTTTTTTTACACTTAATTTAATTTATTTTATTTAGCTTGTAAATTATATATACATTTCCTAATATATATAATAATAATAATAATAATAATAATAATAAAGGTCTTTTATTCAATAATCAAACAAACATCAATAAATTACATCTATTTTACAATCACATCATTATTGAATATGGCGAAGTTCAGCATAACATAATATGTTTGCTGTTTTTCAACTTGACCATAGAATTACTCCCATATATATATATATATATATATATATATATATATATATATAGTAATATAATAATATATAATAGAGTAATATATATATATATATATATATATATATATATATATATATATATATATTATAACGGTTCAATTTTATCCGAGTAAAAATTAATCATTTTGAATTTATATGGTATATTAGGCTGCCTATGGTTAATGTCCGCGCGAGGCATTCATCGTTCGCACGCCAAATTTTTTTTTGGTCTGGTCACGCTCGGTTCGGAAAAAAAATGGGAATACAAGAGATTAATTGGAGAACTGTGTGCGGGGACGAATGTTAAACCGGACGGAGTTTGAATTGTGTTCGAAAAGTGTAGTTACCCCGTGCAAAAGTTATGTGAGTTCGCCCCGCGAGTTCTCATTACACCTGAGATTGCGGATATCTTAATTTCGCCAGGTATGTTTTAATTTTTGTTTTTCCGAACCGACCGTCCATTAAAGATGTTTTTTTCTTTAAATTCAGAATCGAAAGGTTTATCTGGCGATCTAGCTAGGGCGAGATTCAACTAAGGCTAAACCGCCTGTTAAGGGCGTATGAGAAGGCTGAGTGGGTTGCGGAAGGGCACCCGTTGAATTGGGAGCGAAAGAGATAACGAGACCCTTCCAAATTTGGTTGCGAGGCATCAGGCGACTTGACAGGCGTCTAATATCCGAGTGTGACCCCCCCCCCCCCCCCTGTGATTCAGCCAAAGGGCGAGCAAATGCAGTTTTCCGCGAAGTCCAGTTTGATGTTTTTTTTTATTATTGTTTCGTAATTTGCGTTAAATTAGTGGTTGTTTTAAAATTCCATATTTTTTTGTTGTAAATTGCACTTACGCGGCCGTGCCGAAAGAAAGTTTAAGCCAATTTGCTTTAATTAATACTAATTTGTAAAATAGTAAAATTCCCCATAATAGCGGGAGAAAATATCAATAAACTAATATATAGCCCTGTTTGTTCGTACCCAAAATATTAGTTTTTATCACTAGCGTAGTGAATGGACTGGGGGCAGCGCTGCTTTCATCATCCAGGAAAATTGTGGTGATTTATATTTTTTTATATTTTTGTGATGGATAGACAGGCTGGTTATTAAGTTTAACTAGTTATTCAAGTAGGTAAATTAATTTGCGTAAGAGAACTTTTTACTTATTTTTTTGCACGGCCCTGTGGTCACTGTGATGCACTATGTGATTTAAATATTGCTATTGTTCGATTAATATTTGTAAATATTATTTATTTCACTTGTCAATTAAATTTATTTAAACCGCCCTCAATTTTTTTATTTTATTAAGTAATTTTCTCACTTGTTTCCACCGGTTACGCCCTCTCAAGTTTCTCGATTTTTTTGGGAGAACATTTATTGGCTACCCCCAAATCGAGTGATGCCCAACGATTTGTCTTACTTAGTTTGAATTATCACCTAAAAAGAGTTTATTTTCTTTGCTTACCCATGCCCTAGCCTACCGACGCGTACAGTTGCCTCTTGTAACATGTAATCAGGATTTTTTGTAAATTACTTAAATTTTAGAAGGAAAATCCGTTACAATATATATATATATATATATATATATATATATATATATATATATATATATATATATATATATATTTCTTTTTTCAACATTTTTATTCGAATGATTATTTTAGTTTATATTTGTTACTCTGTAATTGGGTTTTTGCCTGTTGGGATTTGTATCCGTGATTCAAACATGAGGATTCGAATCTTTGATTCGAATCATATTTTTCACTTACGAATCCTTTATTCGAGTATTCGTGATTCGAATCATATTAGGTGATTCGGATTCGTGATTCGAATCCTGTTTTTGAGGATTCATCCCAGCTCTGTTATATAGTTTGATAATAGTTGCATTAACCCATTAACGGCCGAGCAATTATAGAGTTAACTCTACAAGTTGATTATAGGTAAAATTCTGCACTTGATTTTATGATTTCCATGAATGACTATATTGTATTACATACTATAAATGCTTCTTTTAAATATACATAATGTATACGCTGTAAAATTTCAAAAATACGTCGATTGTATTTAAAAACGTGCAGTATGAAGCTTAGAACGAGTGTTTCCACTCCCAGACTAAGCATGAAGTAAAATTTCGAGTTTAGAAAAGCCTTAAAACTTGGTTTGGTCGCTCCGCGAAGCGGAGCGGCCAAACCAAGTTTTCAGGCTTTTCTAAACTCGAAATTTTACTTCATGCGCCACGCGTATAAATTACTGAAATATTGTGAAGTTAGAAATACACTGACATTTAAATTTTTTTGAAATTAGTATTAATTAAAATATTTAAATAACAAAATATTTACATTTTTCTTCATACATTTTCAAGTCAGGTCAAATAGAGTAATATATCAAACTAAGTTATTTAATTAACATAAAATTAATAATGTTGCATATATGCATCCATGGCGCTTAATGTGTTAAGAGTGCAAAATAGAAAAACAATTTATAAATAAAATTGTTGTGTTTTTAAGAAGCACTAATCACTGAATAATTTAATCGACTTGGGTTGGGCATTAGGCATTATTTTAATTGAAATGAACATTATCAAACTGCGAAGACGGTCCCATTTCAAAATGACTGATTCAAGTAGTATCTGCAAATCTTACCTTGTCCAAAATCTCTGAAAGCCAAGATGGTGATTCCAATTGAGATTAAAACGACTATAATGTTGATTATGTAAGCGACCAACTGAGAGTAGGTGATTATGAACAACCCTAAAATATCATAGAAGACGATTTTGCCTTCAACATTGTCATCAGAGGTAAGGACTTCTGGAGCATTAGAGAGATCTTTGACGAGGGATAAAACGTTGGCACCAGCGTGCTGATAGGAGGTAAGTGGTATGTACTTCATGTCGTCGTATTGTGTATGATATCTGTAACCATGTCTTGGAAAAGCCAAATCATAGCCTATAAAAATATGCACAAAAATTAATTGGATTTTTTGTTTTAACTTAAAAAAACTCTGACAAATATATCATTTCACTTACCAACCATGTCACCAAAATCCCTGAAAATCCTGAAATCCGTATCAGACGGAATCAAATTACTCTGAAAAATCTCCTCAGCAGCAGCTTGGGCATAAGGATGCGGAACATTATTGTAGTATCTTAACAACCACGGTAATTTTGGCCCTGATTGGAAAAGAATTTCCTTATGCCCGCTCCCAGCTGCCTCCAAATTAACAAGAATTTTGGCCGAAGCCGCCCATTTATGCTGGGTGATAAAAGCATGGGATCCTTGCAAAATAGATTCCTCTGCACCGTTGAAGAGAAATATAACATCGTGTTTTGGAGGTTTGGGGGATTTTGAGAGTTTATTCAAGACTTCTAGCATTACTGCACACATTATACCATCATCACTTGCTCCTAGAAGAAATAATAACACAAGGTCGATTTTAGTTTGAGCTTACATCTTGAATTTATTGATGTGAGCTCAAACTAAACTCTAAATTAAATTTTATCCTCATTCTTGGAGTAGAAACACTTTTTTGAAGTTTTAAATTGAACGCTTTTATAAAAAGTAAAGATAAATTCCAATTAATTTATCTGTGTGGATTTTTGTTAGATATTTCATTTGAATTGCCCAGATGCAAAACCAGCCATACACCTTTTTTGATTTTGAGGTTTTATTTATTTATTTATTTATTTAACGGTGGTCTACCATAGAATATATTACTATAAATAATACATTAAACATTAGAGATAAAATATGAACAATAAAATATAAAAACAAATACATTTAAAACAACAAAATAGATATATATATATATATATATATACAAAGGTCATTTCTATAAAAGTGTGAGCCTGTATCGCAATGCTCTAAGGCTGTTTGCAAATAAGTCAAAAAGACTGCCTATGGTATTCGCGTGTCTTAGCACTCGCGTGGCTGCAGTGTTCTGTGAGTAGTCCGTCTTCCTGAAGGGAACATAAAAAACTGCACTTCCTCGTAACATTCGAGGGGGTACGTAGATCTCTAGAAAAGCGAGCAAGTCAGGGCAGTCTATAAGGCCATAAAGAGTTTGTAGACCAAGAGAGCGTCTGCGTTGAGACGTCTTATATCAAGCGTCGCAGAATCAAGCGCAGAAAGAATTTCGGCTAGAATAAACTAAAATGAAATTAACCTTATACATTTTTCCTGTACTTGCTCTATCTTAGCTCTCTAGCATCTGGAAGGCTTTAGATGCTATATTAGATATATGCAAACTAAATGAGAGATTGGAAGTAAATGTAACACCTAAGTCTTTAATTGTAGTTACCCTAGCTAAAGATTTACCTAATATGGTATAGTTATAGAGCAGGGGAGAAAGTCGCCTAGAAAATGTGATAGCACGGCATTTTGAGAGGTTTAGTACAAGGTTATTGTTTTCACACCACCTGCCGAATTATGGTAAATCCCGTTCAAGTAACAAGGCATCGCTCAAGGAACGGGTCTTCATAAAGATCTTCATGTCATCGGCAAATAATAAGCACTCAGCATTAGTAAAACACTTGATGACATCGTTAATGAAAACATTGAAGAACAGGGGACCAAGGTGTGATCATTGAGGGACACCAGATGTTACCTGAATGGGGCTAGAAGTGCAGAAACCAATACGCACAAGTTGTACCCTATTTGATATATAAGAATGGATCAATTGCAGAAATAGGCCGTCAAGGCTAGTAAGCCGCAATTTATAAATTAATAGTTCATGGTTAACAGAATCGAAAGCTTTCGAGAAATCGGTATAGATAGCATTTACTTGACATCTTTCTTCGAAAGCTTCGTGTATGTATGACTCATAACCTAAAAGATTTGTGGTTGTGGATTTGTCAGTTCTAAAACCATGTTGGCTTGTGGAAATAATTGGCTCTAACACAGTAGTGAGGTGTTTAGTATCAAGCATCTCAAAGATCTTGGGTGCAACGATTAAAATAGAGATAGGGCGATATTTTTTTACGTGTTTTTTATCGCCAGATTTATGAACAGGTGTTATGAAAGCACTTTTCCAACACTCAGGAAATTCACCGGTCATAACATAACGCAAATACGCAGCTTTTAAATAAGGACGCGGGTAACCCGTCTGGTCCAGGACGATTATTGGCCTTCAAGGCTGATAGGGCTTCTAAGATATCGCTTATATTTAAAGTTGGAGGGGTGCTTTCACTGATGTGAGTGTAGCTGGCTTGAGAGGTAGAAGTCATATGAGATATATTGGTATTAGTTTGATAAACAGAACCAAAAACATTTGCAAAATTATTGACAATTTCGTCAGTATACGAGATAACCTCACCATTACATGTAAATGTCGATGGCATTTCGTGTGTTTGGCGCTTCGATTTAACGTAGTTCCAAAAAGACTTAGGGTTACATTGAATAGAACTTTCAACCTTATTAATATAGTTTTTATAGCACTTTTTAGCTTTACTCTTACATTCAGATCGAATTTGGCTAACATTAAAGTAATCAGATGATGAGCGAGATAGAATGTATTTTTTATGTAATTACTTCTTTAAAAATACAAGTTCTTTAAGTTGGGAAGAAAACCATTTAAGAAAACACGAGTTATTACATTGACTTTGTTTTGGAACAAATAGATCGATTAGTTCATAAAACGGAATGATAAAATCGATCACACGCTTCTGTAATATTGCAACAGGCAAATAGGTCATCCCACCGTATGTTAAGAAAAGCATCGCTTAAGGCTGGTCGTCCACTGAAAGCGACAACACGCGGCTACGTGCTCACGCGATACAAGCGACAATGGGCGTATATGCGCGACAGATATTAGAATATTATAATTTGAGTATTTTTTATAAAAAATATATTTTGGAATTCCAATCATACCCCTAATTAAGTAGGGATTTTCCAAAAAAATCCATTAAAAATGTACAACTCTTTTGACGCTGCCGACAAACTGAGCAGCGCGAAATCAAGTGCAGTGTACGACCCCTGTCGCGTGTAGCCGCTAGTCTTGCAGCCGCTTGTCACCGCTCGTATAGCGTGAGCGCGTGTGGTCGCTGCTAGTGGACGACCTGCCTAATGCTTGATAATCGGCGCGCTTAAATATATAAATAAGATCTGTAACGTTACCTAACCATTTATTTTTATTACAAGAACAAAAAGTGAAGGTTTTCGTATCCCTATATTGTACTCGTCTTAGGCTACAATTTTAAAGATAAATCGACCTTCAAAACCCATCCTGAACCTTATAAATTTAAGAAAATTCCTGTCGAATGCAAAACCTGCTACAAATCTGGGTTGCAAAAACTGATATATTTATTCAGTTGCAAAATCTATGAACTTTTTTACTTAGTTTTACATTCGATACAACACTCATTCAGCACCCGGCCTTGGTGCTAAAAAAATAGCCCCTGGTAAAAATATTGTTTTTGCTCTTTCAGGGCCGCTTTTACATACAAAAAACAGGGGGAGTTTGAACTCCCATATCCCCCCCCCCCCTGGCTACGACCTTGTTCAGCACTATTTAAATTTTTGTCATTTTGCCACAAATTTGCAAAAACATATACGGCTGGTTTTGCATCTGGGCGACTTATTTGTAAAATTACCAGGACTTGTTGGTACAGAATCAAAATGCGCATTCACAAGCACACTTTTTCCAGAACTTCCTTTTACCCTAACGAGAACATTTTGGATGTTTGCGTAAACGTTGATAAGAGCGTTCGGTTCAAACGCCAAAAAATAGGAACCCGATGCAGTTTGAAAATCGATTTCAACTTGTTGATTCGGATTAGCTTCTCTTAGCAGTTTCTCAATTTCAGTCTTGAAAAATTTCACAGTAATTTCCTCGTTTATTCGGCTTCCCACAATACGAGGCCCGTGCTGGGTCAGTGAGGTCAAATAATTTTGAGCGCGTTCTGCTATAAAACTATCCGGATATTTTTCCTAAAAAAAAAAAAAGAATAAACTACATTGGGGGCCCGCCGTGGCCGAGCGGTTGGGCCGCCGGTTTCGCCAATCAGACACGGATGTGATCTGGGTTCGATTCCCAGCGGAGGCGAGTCATTTTTCTAACGAAAAATACTCGTCTCCGGTTCCATGGATGTGTGTGAATGTGTCGTGACGTCCAAATTAGTCGAAATATATGTTAATATAGTTATTATAAATCAACGTTAGTGGCTGAATGGTAAAACCTATGCCAAACAAAACAAAAAAAAAAAAAACTACATTGCCCGTGAGCAGCAACCAGGGCCACCAGGTTGACACAGTATATACCGACTTTGCCAAGGCGGTCGATACAGTCGACTATGGCATTTTATTAACAAAATTACTCAAACTAGGTATACACGGATCACTTTTTAACTGGATAAAATCTTATCTTAGCGACAGATCACAAAGAGTTCGCGTAAGCTTGTTCGTTTCAACATCTACAGGGTCCTGCATCTCACCTCCCGTCTTCTGTAGCTCAGTTACTAATTAAGTTAGGCTTTTGATATTTGGCAGACTTTACCTGTATCCTAGGGCGTATTTCAGGAAAATATTTTTGATTATACAGGGTGTCCCAAAAAAGTTTGACGTCATTATAATATTTATTTTTAGATTACATGCTATATATTTTGTTCGTTATTTGGGTGCCTTCTATGGATACCTACATACCCCTAAAATTTTATAGAAATTGGTTTAGTAACTTTAGCAAAAAAAATACTAAATAAAATCAGTTTTGCAACATTGGTTTAAAAAATTAATAAAAAATTAAAATAGTGCCTCGTTAATAAAATTATACAATGTACTTATTAAATAAGGTCTGACAGTCCCGTTAACCAAGTTTTATTCATATGAATTAAACAGAGTGTCTAAAATTTAGTGTCAAACCTTTCAAACTTTAAAGCACTTTATTTTTCTTATTTTAAATTAGACCCCCTGTATATTTTTATGTCATTCGATGCGGATTTAAAAAACAAACATTTTTCCTAATTACAACAGTATCGCAATTCCTAACACATTAAAAGTTATTTGCAGAAAACTAATTTTATCAACTAATCCAATAGCCATTTTAATGATAAAAATCGAAGGTGGCTTTGAAAAACAATTTATTGTTTAACAAAGTGACAAAAGCCTATTTTGACTTTAGTAATGTAAAAGTTAAAAGCATTATGAGTTAAGCTCTTTATATCCAAGAATTTGTTGTCATGAAGTACAACCGAGACGATCTCGTAGATATGATTTTCATATTAGGGCAATGCGAAAAGAACTGTTTTTTGGCAAGTCGAGTTTACGCACAGCGGTATCCGGAACGACGACATCCAGACAACAGGAGCCTGGAAAACTTATTGGAGAGATTTATACATACGGGTAATGTAAACTATACAAAACCAGTTAGAAATAGGCTGGTCCGAACTGAAGAAAATCAATTGGCTGTGCTATTATCAATTATGGAAAATCCTTCCGTTAGTCAACAAGCAGTCGCTGCTGCCTTGGATGTAAGCGAAAGAACCATTCAACGAATTTTAAAGGACAAGCGTTTCCATGTTTATCATATCCAGTTCCATCAAGAACTCTTTCAACAAGATTTTGATCAACGTGTCGAATTTTGCAACTGGGCGCAAACTAAAATTAGGGTACATGTTGACTTTTTTGATAAGGTTTTGTTTTCTGATGAGGCCACCTTTAATAAAAATGGATTTGTGAATCGTCATACCTTCCATTATTATTGCGACCACAATCCAAGAGTTTTTAGGCATGTTGATCAACAACACAGATGAGCAATTAATGTTTGGTGGGGAATTATTGGTGAACATATTATTGGCCCTCACTTTTTTAACGGACATTTCAATGGACCGACGTATCTGGATTTTTTGCAAAATCAATTGCCAGATTTATGTCAACATTTACCAATGGCTGTGAGGGATGCAATGTGGCTGCAACAGGATGGAGCCCCAGCACATTATTCATTACAAGTCAGGGATCATCTCAACACAACCTTCCCGAATCGGTGGATTGGAAGAGGAGGGCCAAGTAAATGGCCGCCCCGATCACCCGACTTAACTAAATTAGACTTCTTTTTGTGGGGCTACGTTAAGGAAATCGTTTATCAAGAACCTCCAACCACACCAGAAAACATTCAGCAAAGAATCATAAATGCATTTCACAACATTACACCCGACCTATTACGAAGAGCTGCAAGGTCATTTAATACTCGTCTTCAATTGTGCCTCTAAGAGAACGGAAGACATATCGAACATAGGTAGGTGATTCATTTTAGAAATGCGTATTTTTGTTATGTTTTTTATGAAATGTTATTACTAAAACTATTTTTTATACAAAACTTAATACCACGCGATCGTAAAAAAAACATGATTAAGAGCAGGCCTTGACTAGAACAGCATGGTTGGCAAGACAAATTTCAGAATACTGTTTTGTGTTTAAATTTATTTGAAGTTTCCTGTTTTTATTGAATTGAAATCAGTGTTGCTAATCGTTTTGTAGTAGTCAATGCCTGCTCTGAATCATTTTCTTCGATCTCATTGTACTTTCACGATGTGTAATATGTTTAAACGAAAATCTGTGAATCCTTTAAGACTTTCGAAATGCAATTTAATTACAAAGCATGTTATGTCAATAAATTGTTTTTCAAAGCCACCTTCGATTTTTATTAATTAAAATGGCTACTGGATTAGTTGATAAAACGAGTTTTCTGCAAATAACTTTTTATGTGTTAGGAATTGTGATAGGGTTGTAATTTGGAAAAATGTTTGTTTTTTAATTCCGCTTGGAATGACATAAAAATATACAGGGGTTCCAATTTAAAATAAGAAAAATACAGTGCATTAAAGTTTAAAAAGTGTGACACTAAATTTTGCACACTCTGTATAATTCATATCCACGAAACTTGGTTATCGGGACCATTAGACCTTTTTTAATAAGTACCTTCTATAATTTAATTGACGAGATACTACACTTACGTGCAAAGAAAACGGCCCACTCGTTATTTATTTTTTATTTTTATTTTTTCCTAATAGCATTACTTTTGCAATGCTGCGAATTAACTTTTGGTATTTTACGATAAAATAGACAATCAGGGTATAGAAAAAAAAACAACATATCGTACTTATTACTTTATTTAATGAACAATAATTATCACAAATATAATTTAAAGATACGCATTCCATTCGACATTAGGGATAAAGTATCAAGATGTCTACGTTCTTTCACTGTTTTTGCTTTTTTGTTTTGATCTTCAGTGGCTGTGGGTATAAACCCACTGAAGATTGGTGTTCATTATGGTTTTAAGTGCTGTAGATTGTGCAAAAGCTGTAGCTCTTTTGGAATATTTTCGAAGCCAGTGGTCTGTGACCAGATGGCTTAATGTCAGCCGTTCTACCTTCGAATGTCTATTTGATAGTCTATTTTATCGTAAAATATTAAACGTTTTGTTTGTTACTTTGCAACAATCATTTTATTATTAACAATAAAAAAGAATGAGTGGGCCGATTTCTATGCACTTGAGTTTATTTTTAATTGTTATTAATTTTTTAAATTAAACCGATTTTTTTTAGTTTTTTTTTTTTTTGGCTGATATCACTAAACCGATTTCTATAAAAATTTAAGGGTATGAAGGTAACCGTAAAAGGCACTCAAATTATTAACAAAATGTACACCATTTAATTTAAAAATACAAATCATCATGACGTCACACTTTTTTGGGACACCTTGTATAATCAAAAATATTTTCCTGAAATACGTCCTAGGATACAGGCAAAATCTGCAAAATATCAAAATCCTAACTTAATTAATAACTGAGCTATAGAAGACGGGAGGTGAGATACAGGACCCTGTATATCTGTATCTTCTGGTGTCCCCCAAGGTTCACATCTAAGTCCGCTTTCTATAATACCTTTATAAACGATGTCACCGCATGTTTCCAATATGCACAGTGTCTTTTATTTGCCGACGATATGATTTTTTTTAGACTGTAGAGAAAAACAATATATCTAAACTATTTCAAGATGACTTAAATAGATTTAATAATTGGTGTGCATTAAATAAAATACAATTAAATCTAGATAAATGTAATGTGATCTCATTTTTTAAAAACAGATCGGGTGTTGACTTGGCGGACGCAACATAGGAAATCGCATGTTAATTTTAAAGTATTCAAATATTGGCTTCTCTATTTATTTTAGAGACAAAATGTATTTAACTTTTTTGTAAAGGGAAAAATTCTAAATTTATTAATGTTCACACTTAACACTTAACGTTTCTCTAAGTTAAAATAATTAAGAAAAAGTAATGTGATTTTATAAAAATAATGACATACCATGGAACTGATACAACAATTGCGGATATTAACTGTTTTTTTTTAAGTTCAATTTAAAGCTTTAAACAAGTGTTTTCCACTCCCAGACTAAGCATGAAGTAAAATTTCGAGTTTAGAAAAGCCCTGTGAAAATTTGTCGAGGGTCGCGCAGCGACCCGAGACAAATTTTCAGGGCTATTCTTAACTCGAAATTTTACTTCATGCGCCACGCGTGTAAAACACTATAATATTGTCAAATTTATGTATATTCGAACTTCACTTAAAATCTGTGTTTTATACGTGTGGCGCATGAAGTAAAATTTCGAGTTTAGAAAAGCCCTGAAAATTTGTCTCGGGTCGCTGCGCGACCCTCGACAAATTTTCACGGGGCTTTTCTAAACTCGAAATTTTACTTCATGCTTAGTCTGGGAGTGGAAATCACTCGTTTAAAGCCTAAAATTGAACTTAAAAAAAAACAATGAATATCTAAAGATTTAAAGAAAATAATGAAATAATTTCTATTAGGTAAACATACGAGTAAGCTGTACATTTTCCTAAATTCGTTGGTTTTTTAAATTAGTTCTATTTGAATCCTTAAACGAGTGTTTTCCACTCCCAGACGAAGCATGAAGTAAAATTTCGAGTTTAGAAAAGCCCCGTGAAAATTTGTCGAGGGTCGCGTAGCGACCCGAGACAAATTTTCTGGGCTTTTCTAAACTCGAAATTTTACTTCATGCGCCACGCGTATAAAACACTATTATATTGTCAAATTTTTTGTATATTCGAACTTCACTTAAAATCTGTGTTTTATACGCGTGGCGCATGAAGTAAAATTTCGAGTTTAGAAAAGCCCTGAAAATTTGTCTCGGGTCGCTGCGCGACCCTCGACAAATTTTCACGGGGCTTTTCTAAACTCGAAATTTTACTTCATGCTTAGTCTGGGAGTGGAAAACACTCGTATAAGGCCTCAAATTGAACTTAAAAAAAGCAACGAATATCTAAAGATTTAAAGAAAATAATTTCTTTTAGGTAAACATACGCCTAAGCTGTACATTTTCCGACATTCTTTGGTTTTTTAAATAATTTCTATTTGAATCCTTAAACGAGTGTTTTCCACTCCCAGACGAAGCATGAAGTAAAATTTCGAGTTTAGAAAAGCCCAGAGAAAATTTGTCGAGAGTCGCGCAGCGACCCGAGACAAATTTTCTGGGCTTTTCTAAACTCGAAATTTTACTTCATGCGTTACGCGTATAAAACACTATAATATTGTCAAATTTATGTATATTCGAACTTCACTTAAAATCTGTGTTTTATACGCGTGGCGCATGAAGTAAAATTTCGAGTTTAGAAAAGCCCTGAAAATTTGTCGAGGGTCGCGCAGCGACCCGAGACAAATTTTCACGGGGCTTTTCTAAACTCGAAATTTTACTTCATGCTTAGTCTGGGAGTGGAAAACACTCGTTTAAGGCCTCAAATTAAACTTAAAGAAAAAACAACGAATATCTAAAGATATAAAGAAAATAATTTCTTTTAGGTAAAAATACGTCTAAGCTGTACATCTTCCAACATTCGTTGGTTTTTAAAATAAGTTCTATTTGAATCCTTAAACGAGTGTTTTCCACTCCCAGACTAAGCATGGAGTAAAATTTCGAGTTTAGAAAAGCCCCGCGAACATTTGTCGAGGGTCGCGCAGCGACCCGAGACAAATTTTCGGGGCTTTTCTAAACTCGAAATTTTACTTCATGCGCCACGCGTATAAAACACTATTATATTGTCAATTTTTTTTTTTTTGTATATTCGAACTTCATTTAAAATCTGTGTTTTATACGCGTGGCGCATGAAGTAAAATTTCGAGTTTAGAAAAGCCCTGAAAATTTTTCGCGGGTCGCTGAGCGACCCTCGACAAATGTTCACGGGGCTTTTCTAAACTCGAAATTTTACTTCATGCTTAGTCTGAGAGTGGAAAACACTCGCTTAAAGCCTAAAATTGAACTTAAAAAAAAAACAACGAATATCTAAAGATTTAAAGAAAATAATTTCTTTTAGGTAAACATACGCCTAAGCTGTACATTTTCCGACATTCGTTGGTTTTTTAAATAAGTTCTATTTGAATCCTTAAACGAGTGTTTTCCACTCCCAGACGAAGCATGAAGTAAAATTTCGAGTTTAGAAAAGCCCCGTGAAAATTTGTCGAGGGTCGCGTAGCGACCCGAGACAAATTTTCGGGGCTTTTCTAAACTCGAAATTTTACTTCATGCGCCACGCGTATAAAACACCATAATATTGTCAAATTTATATTCGAACTTTACTTAAAATCTGTGTTTTATACGCGTGGCGCATGAAGTAAAATTTCGAGTTTAGAAAAGCCCTGAAAATTTGTCTCGGGTCGCTGCGCGACCCTCGACAAATTTTCACGGGGCTTTTCTAAACTCGAAATTTTACTTTATGCTTAGTCTGGGAGTGGAAAACACTTGTTTAAGGCCTCAAATTGAACTTAAAAAAAAACAACGAACATCTAAAGATTTAAAGAAAATAATTTCTTTTAGGTAAACATACGCCTAAGCCGTACATTTTCCGACATTCGTAGGTTTTTTAAATGAGTTCTATTTGAATCCTTAAACGAGTGTTTTCCACTCCCAGACTAAGCATGAAGTAAAATTTCGAGTTTAGAAAAGCCCCGTGAAAATTTGTCGAGGTCGCGCAGCGACCCGAGACAAATTTTCTGGGCTTTTCTAAACTCGAAATTTTACTTCATGCGCCACGCGTATAAATCACAATAATTATGTCAAATTTATGTTTATTCGAACTTCACTTAAAATCTGTGTTTTATACGCGTGGCGCATGATGTAAAATTTCGAGTTTAGAAAAGCCCAGAAAATTTGTCTCGGGTCGCTGCGCGACCCTCGACAAATTTTCACGGGGCTTTTCTAAACTCGAAATTTTACTTCATGCTTAGTCTGGGAGTGGAAAACACGCGTTAAAGATTAACAAAAATTTTGGAAGTTCATTAAAAATTCTCGAAACTTTGAAAATAAACTAAAATCTTTTAAATTCACGAAGCCCAATAATTATGATTATTATTATTTTAAATAAACATAATAAAACAAAATTAAAATCTTTTAAAATATCGAAAATAACAAACAAACATTCAATTTGGTAAATTATAAATGAAAAAGGAATTTTTCCGACGCAGCACTTGAATCAACATTTAATGGCATTCCACATTCCTATTCGAAACATGAATCCAGAAATGCAATTATATTTACAAAATGTATTGGGAGATATTTTAACAATGTCTTTCTTTGTTTTGTATCAATAACATAATGAATGAATAAACGGTCCGCGTCAGAAAAAATACATTCGCAACTCAAGGGCGGGAGCCAGGAGCCAGAAGCACGTGTCGCGACAAATGTACACGAATTCTACATATCAAACCTAATTTATTTTCACATGTTTTTAGAAGTCAGAGTATGTTTCATTTAAAAAATATACTCTGATTTCTAAAAACTCTGATTTACTTAAAAGGCACGATGCTGTCCCCTATTTATTGAAAGTAAAATCAAAATTTACATTGCTCTTGTGGAGATTCCTAAGCAACGATTAATTTTATTTATCATTTATTTTAGATCAATCTATTTATTAAAGATGTTTATAAAAATTACCTGAATAAATTAAAGCAATATGAAGAAAAACTAATGTTTTCTATGGAAGTAATACACGGATTTATGTGATCATTTGATAGTGTTCCGTTATTTAATTTATGTTTAACTCAAGAAATATTTTTTTGAAAAAAAATACTATCAATTTATTCGCAAAGCTTCAATGTACAATATGTATAAGCTTCAATACTCTATTTTCATTATTGTGGAAGATTAATCGTTGTTCGTTCTTGTGGCCAAATAACATGTAAATTTCCGACCTTAATACTAAAGGGTGGGCCATCTCTTGGAATCTTTTTGAACTACCACTTTATTTTTACTTTCATGATATTTGACATCAGATGTATGACAGTTCTTCAGTATACAACACCCGGTTAACACAATGGCACGCTATACGCTCGATGAACGTTGGGAAATGTTAAAAATTTACTTTGAATGTAATTCGTGTATTGCAGAATCAGTGCGAAAATTGCGTACAAAATTCGGTCGCGAATATGCACCAAAAGCAAGTGTTCTGAAGAAATTTGTGCACAAAGCTCGTGAAACTGGTATGCTGGTAGACCGTACTAAAGTTCCACACGCTCGTCCGGTTCGTACACACGAGAATATTGCTGCTGTAGCCCGTAGTGTGCAAGCCAACCCGAGAACATCGACTCGTCATCGCTCTTAGCAATTGAACATTAGTCGCACTACCTTTAGGCGTATTTTGCATAAAGACATCTGTTTATTGGCCTATAAGGTCCAAATAACACAGCAGTTAAAGAGAGTTGACCATCCACTTCGATACAACTTTGCTAATTGGGCCTTAGAGCAGCTGGAAGCCGATAGTGGATTTTGGCGAAAAATTATCTTTTCCGATGAAGCGCATTTTCAGCTCGGGGGATGTGTAAACAAGCAAAACTGCAGGATTTGGGCATCGGAAAACCCACACGTGATCGTTGAGCAGCAAATGCATCCCGAACTAGTGACTGTATGGTGCGGATTATGGGCATCATCGGCCCATTTTTCTTTGAATCTGGAGAAACAGTCAACGGAAACCGCTATAGGACCATAATAGCAAACTTTTTTTGGGAGCAAATTGCTGGTTTGGATGTGGGCAACATCTGGTTCCAACAAGATGGGGCGACATGCCACACTAGCAACGAAACTATCGACTTATTGCGGTCAAATTTCGAAAATCGTGTAATCACCCGTCGTGGAGATCTGAATTGGCCAGCAAGGAGCTGCGATTTGACGCCCATGGACTTTTATCTCTGGGGTGTCGTTAAAGAACATTGTTATGCCAACGATCCAGCAACGATTGACGATCTTAAAGTCAATATCCAAAATGCCATTGCTGAGATAGAACCGCAGACGTTGGAAAAAGTTCTGAAAAATTGGGTCGAGAGAATGGACTATTGTGAGGCTAGCCGGGGCAGCCATTTGGCTGATGTCATATTCCATGTATAACCGGATACTCTTGGCTACAAAATAAATCAAGATCATGAAATTCCATCCAGCCGTTTGTGTTTTATTAACATTTTAAAAAGATTCCTTGCGATGGCCCACCCTATATTATATGCGCATCATCGTAGTCAATAATAGAAACTTATGTCTTGCGACTCCTGAAACAATTACCGACAACAGAGCCCACCGGAATTCTGAATTCCAAAGTTCAGAATTTTGGAATTGATGACGTGAATGTCAATATTCGCAGAATAAAGTTTACCTATAAATCTTGTTTGCTCAATGGGTTAAAAAAAAACTTTCGATAGTCAAGTTCACGAGAGTTGTCCTGTGATATTTAAGTTCAAATAAAATAACTTTAATAATATGAATCCCTAGTTATGAGAGTTTAGCATAAGTTGCAATTTAGCACATACAAGTACCGTGCGATCGTTTAAAACATGATTTAGAGTAGGCTTTGATTTTTAAATTAGATTGGCATTACTGACTGTTAACACATAGTTTACCATAACTTCAAATTTGTTCCATCATTCAATTAGCATATTGAGCGGGCAGCTTGGTGGTGTAGTAGTTAGAGTGTTGGACTGCAACGTTACGTGCCGGGGTTCAAATACCGGCCTAACAAGTTGTCTGCATTTATATAGGTTAGGATAAAATTGCCAAACACTCCGTCTTCTCGGATATGACGTTAAATGCATGTAGGTTGGAACTCTAGGTTGGAACTCCAGAGTGTTGGACTGCAACGCCACGGGCCGGGGTTCAAATACCGGAATAACAAGTTGTCTGCATTTATATAGGTTAAGATAAAAATGACAAACACTCCGTCTTCTCGGATATGACGTTAAATGCATGTAAGACCCGTGTACTGCCTGGATGTTGCGTGCACGTTGAAGATCCCTACCGGTGGGTTGGAATTCCCACCGGGTTCGGCAAAATTCCCGGATAGCTATAGACCTAATCTCCGGCGTCATGATTGGCCATAGCAGCGAAAATAGATGACATAAAACCCAAAATAAAAAAAAGCATACTGAGCAACCTTACAAATAAAATGCCGCTTACTCTAAATCATAATTTAAACGATCGCACGGTACCCACTGAGCAAAAAACAAACAAATAACGTTTTATCAACATTGTAATAACATTCAACGTTGTGTTAATGTTGATGAAACGTTACTTAAATGTGTTTGCTTATTGAGTAGAATCTATTAATAATGTTAATATTAAAATACCTCAAAGAAAAGTTGGGCCATAGATTTCAAATCTGTAATCACTGTCCACCTTTTGCTAATTCTACTATAGCTGTTTTTATTAACCCATTAACGGCCGAGCAATCATAGAGTTAACTCTATAAGTTGATTTTAGGTAAAATTCTACACTTCTTTTTATGATTTCTATGAATGACTTATTGTAGTACCTACTGTGTATTTTTCTTCTAAATAAACGTAATATACACGCTGTAAATATTTAGGCAATCGTCGTTTTTATTTAACGTGCAATATGAAGTTTAGAATGAGTGTTTCCACTCCCAGACTAAGCATGAAGTAAAATTTCGAGTTTAGAAAAGCCCCGCGTAGAAAATTTGTCGAGGGTCGCGCAGCGACCCGAGACAAATTTTCACGGGGCTTTTCTAAACTCGAAATTTTACTTCATGCGCCACGCGTATAAAATACTGAAATATTGTGGAGTTAGAAATACACTTAACTTTTTTTTTTAAATGAATAATGATCGAAATATTTAAATTACAAAATATTTACATTTTTTTTCATACATTTTCAAGTCAAGTCGAATAATATAATATATCAAAGTAACTTATTTAGTGATTTCATTAAAAAAATTAATAATGTTGCGTGTATGCATCAGTGGTGCTTAATGGGTTAATTAAACATACAGACATACCTCATCGGATAACATAAGCGGTGTAGGTCCAATACTATCTACAAAATATGCCAGATAAAACAACAATCCGAGCACAGCGAACAAAACGATCCCGGAAATTGGATGCACTTTATGTTTTCCATCGCGATTTTTCGAATCGCCAATGAGGCTGTTCGCCGACTCATCATCTTCCAAACTTAGCACTTCCATCCTCTGTCTCCGACTCATTGTTAGTTCCAATACGCCGGTAACTTTGATAACAGCGTCGAAACCTTATCGCTTGTTGGTTCAGTGAGAAATGAAATAAATATATCCTTATCACTTGATTTTCAGGTGCAAAAAAAATGATAGTCGGGGATAAATGGTAGGCGTTTATTACAATGCAATAAAATTATTGATGATATTTATTGTTGTTTACAACATCATATAGCGTTTTTAATTACTTGTATGTATTAGTGAGTGCACACATAGAGACAGTTTTTCTTTTAAGTAAGCATATCCTAATACAGGGTGCGGCAGGGAAACTTGCTGATTTGAAAGGTCAATAAACGAAAAAGTATTTCACATATCAATTTAATTTTTTTATCGTATTGTACACATTGTAATGTTCGAGCGAGGAGCGGATTATTTATATTGATAATAAATTGAAATTTAACGCTTGAATTTATGTTTTTTTAATGTTTTAATATGATAGTTACGAATATAGATACAGAGAGATGTTCTTCGGATATATTAATATTTTAGATAATAAATAGAATTGCCCGAACTTAACACAAATCAATTATTAATTAACTTATATGGCGTTAGCTATCGAAATCATTAATAGTTTTCACATATTGGCTTGAAAGAGTCAGAAATGTTCAGAATTCCTCAGCACTGGGTCGGGACCACACTGAAGAGGACCTTGAAGTCCGAAACGCGTCTGTGGGTATCTGGTGCCTGAATACTGAACACAAATTCAATTTTGGAACTTATAAGGTTTTGACAATAAGTTGTAGTAAGGATAGTTCTGATTGTAGACTGAATTGAGACTGTGATAAGACTGACTCGAGAGTAAGAATAAGACTGGCTTTTGAAAATACAAATGTTGTTCTCCACGCTTCTTTACAGAAGAATCCTTACTACTTTTAGATAACAATAACCAATAGGTATAAATGATATTGCCAATTCTTGGTTGCAGAATACTTCAAACATTAAAAGTGCGATTCTTTTCGCAATCTACAAAAAGTTAGTCTTACAAAGACTATATCAAACACTCATTGAAACAACTACTTTCCGGGCTAATACCCCGACGGACATTGAATTGTACAACAAGTGTTTGCTGTTACATACAGTAACCTACTGCAAATGTAACAATTTGGGTCAAATTATTCAGGCCATCTATAGACGCGTTTCGAGATTTATCTCTCATCAGTATAGCTTTGCCATTCCCTCTAAACAATTTGACACCTTAGACTGGCGGCCACGTTACCGTTCAAACATAAGTATAAATGAAATTGCCAATTCTTGGTTGCAGAATACTTCAAACATTAGAAGTGCGATTCTTTTCGCAATCTACAACAAGTTAGTCTTACAAAGACTATATCAAACACTCATTGAAACAACTACTTCCCGGGCTAATACCCCGACGGACATTGAATTATACAACAAGTCTTTGCTGTTACATACACTAACCTACTGCAAAGTTGTTTCAATGAGTGTTTGATATAGTCTTTGTAAGACTAACTTGTTGTAGAATGCGAAAAGAATCGCACTTTTAATGTTTGAAGTATTCTGTAACCAAGAATTGGAAATTTCATTTATACTTATGTTTGAACGGTAACGTGACCGCCAGTCTAAGGTGTCAAATTGTTTAGAGGGAATTGCAAAGCTATACTGATGAGAGATAAATCTCGAAACGCGTCTATAGATGGCCTGAATAATTTGACCCAAATTGTTACATTTGCAGTAGGTTACTGTATGTAACAGCAAACACTTGTTGTATAATTCAATGTCCGCCGGGGTATTAACCCGGGAAGTAGTTGTTTCAATGAGTGTTTGATATAGTCTTTGTAAGACTAACTTGTTGTAGATTGCGAAAAGAATCGCACTTTTAATGTTTGAATAACCAATAGGATTAGAACACGCACAACATGGGAGAACAAAGTCTAGTTTCGGAACTGCAAAATATTTACTTATAATCACGCGGAACCAAATGGGCCTGAGCGATATTTACAAAATGATACAAGAAGAATAATAGAATTTGAACTAATGGGCTATTTGTTGTTTCCGATGTTATCTGTGCGGAGCAAGTCAATAATTAATTTTGAGAAATACAATACAATTTGATAAGAGTAGAAATTAATACGTAGAAATATAATATACAGTGTGTAACAAATATAATAATAATAATAATGGTTGTTATTATATTTTGGGTACATCACAACATCCTGAATTTTTGTTTCAAGTGGTTTAAAAAACGACATCGGACAAATGGCGGCCCTCATTAACGATACACTGATCCACCCGCTTTTTGAAGATTCGCACCACTCTTTCGAGTGTATCGACGGGAATGTTGGCGATGGCTCGGCGAATGCTGTACTTCAGGTGTTGCAGGGTCCGTGGTTTGTCATTGTAAACAATGGATTTGAGATATCCCCATAAAAAGAAGTCACAGGGAGCCAAATCGGCGCAGCGCGCCGGCCCTAGTACGTCACCCTTCAAGGAGATTAGGCGCTCATGGAAGTGTTCCCTCAAAAGTTCCATTGAAGTTCTCGCTGTGTGTGCCGTGGCTCCGTCCTGCTGGAACCATACGTCCCCAAGTTCCATTTCTTCAAGTTTTGGGAAAAAAAATGCCTCAATCATTTCTCTATAGCCAGTTCGCTATAGAGAAATTCACACCTGATAATGCTGTAAAACGCGAAACTAGTCGACTAAATAGTAAAGTAAAAAAAATTGTGAAACAAACCAAGTGTAATTTAATTTAAACCTTCATTATCAATATTTAAAAATGTTTCACCAAGTGATAAGTGAGAAAATTATTCAAGAAATATAGAGAAATGATTGAGGCATTTTTTTCTCCCAAAACTCCCATTCACAGTCTGGACTGGAAGTCCGTTGACCTCCAGCCCCTTTTTTGCCACACAGCCACTTTCTCTGAATGCGTCCACTGTTACCGGCGTTTTACCGCAAACGGCGAAACTTTGATTTAATCAGCGTAATTTAATAATTTTTCGGGCAACATAATTTTTGATTCATTTTTTTTTAGAGCGGCACCCATTTGTTTTTTTTAAATTCCCTTTATTTATCAGCTTCATAAATCATAATAATTATAAAATGAGTAAAGTCCGTAATACATACATTGAAAGTTGAATTTGTATATTTTGTATATTTTAATTTTAAGTTTACATAGCTTTTCTTTTTTTCTTAGGATTAGTAGGTTTTTCCCTATGTACAATTTGCACTCGCGTTAAACGCTCAATAATCCGCACGTTACGCCCACAACGCTGTACCCGAAATTTTTCCTCTAGAATTAAACCAGGTACCAGTTACGCCCCGCATTTTACGTACTAGGAATTTTTGTAATCCCTGTTTATGACGCCCGGGTATTCCAAAGACACGGGCTATTGTTAAGGGTAATAGAGGGAAAGTACGCGCAAACACGTGAGAGGGTACAGCTTATTTCTATTTTAATATGTGTCATTTAATTTAATTATAAATGACACACATATACCAACTAGTACCATTCATACAGGGAACATCGGCGATTAGTTTACCATATATGGTAAAAAGTCCTACCGTTGGTGCGGATGCTACAACCAGAACGAGTTGTCTTTCAAAGTTACATTTGGCGCCCAACTAGTTTATTACGAGGAAACCCACGACCCTGACGATTATTTATTTTCTCATGTTATTTTTCCTCCTATTACATTTTTAAAATTGTAAATACAATTATTTTGCAATCATTTTAATTTAATTATGTGATTGTACATCCGTACTGGTTCCCGGCGGTAGGCAATTTAAAGAGCGCATGTGCGCGCCCTAGCGCTGAGTGAAGCGCGATCTGTGTTTACCCCCAACCGCACGCGTCAGCCAATGGGAGAAGCCCTAGCCCTACCAGCCTCTCCCCCAACAAGTTGGGTAGTTGGAAGTAACAGTGGTTAGTTGGAAGTTGGAGTTGGTAGTTGGAAGTTGGAGTTGGTCGTGTGAAGTTTACGAGTTGTCTTTCAAAGTTACATTTGGCGCCCAACTAGTTTAGTACGAGGAAACCCACGACCCTGACGATTATTTTTTTTCTCATGTTAGTTTTCCTCCTATTACATTTGGCGACCAACTAGTTTGGTTCGAGGAAACCCACGACCCTGACGATTATTTTTTTTCTCGTGTTATTTTTCCTCCTATTACATTTGGCGACCAACTAGTTTGGTACGAGGAAACCGACGACCCTGACGATTATTTATTTTCTCATGTTATTTTTCCTCCTATTACATTTGGCGACCAACTAGTTTGGTACGAGGAAACCGACGACCCTGACGATTATTTTTTTTCTCATGTTATTTTTCCTCCTATTACATTTGGCGACCAACTAGTTTGGTACGAGGAAACCCACGACCCTGACGATTATTTATTTTCTCATGTTATTTTTCCTCCTATTACATTTGGCGACCAACTAGTTTGGTACGAGGAAACCCACGACCCTGACGATTATTTTTTCTCAAGTTATTTTACTCCCTGTTACACCACTCACGAAACGACTGATTGCCGGCCAGGAACGGGACCCGTGGGATGAATATTGAACCGAGTTCGGAAGGCACGTTGGGTGGCAACCACCGAACGACCATAGGAAAAGTAGGCCTCAACGGCGAACGCACGCTCCTTCTTTGTCCAACGCATGACGACAACTGGCTTGAGCGGTAACAACATTCCAAGATCCCCTCTATTGAATGAGACCCTCCCTACTCCATTTTGACCACGTCTCGCTTATTGGCGCCCAATTTAAATTAGCAAGTTTCCCTGCCGCACCTTGTATAAGCTGTAAGTGTTTAGAAATTCGTCGTATTTGAAAAAAGGTCAAATTGGTGCTATAAAGAAGGATTTTCCATTCCCGGACTAAGCATGAAGTAAAATTTCTAGTTTAGAAAAGCCTGAAAATTTGGTTTAGTAAGAAAAGATTAAAGTTAATATTACTTAAGAGGAAGTCGACCGCTCTCTAAACGTATAAAACTAAGCATACTGCCGTCTTAATTACATCCTTGTTTAGGGATGAAATATTTTTAAAAAATGGGCATACTTTAAGGAAAGTGAAATCTTGATGCCTGTCTTAATAACATATTTCCCACTTTGGCCGTTCTTTTATAAAAAAAATACCAAACATTGTTAAACTAGCGTAATCGCATCTTCAATATAATTTTTTTCTGCAATATTTATACAAAATATAGGGAAACTAAATCAGTCACATTGTAGAAGAATTCTTTTCGAAGAATTTTAATTTTTTCCAATTATTTCTATCGTACAATAAATTCACTGGGATGTCGCGCGATATTGAAGTTTCAGAAAATTTGAAAAACTATTTTACACGCGACATCGTAGTGACTATATTTAACCAAATAAATAAATGAAAAAATCACATATCTTTGCAAAGGAGTTATCTACAATGTGACTGATTTAACTTTTCAATACTTTTTATAGATACTGCAGATAAATATAAAATTAGGAAAGCGATTTCGCTAGTTTCCCAATGTTTGATATTATTTTATAAAATATCGGTAGAAGTATTAAATATTTTATTGAGACGGGCTTAAAGATTGTACTTTCCTTGAAGTATACCTATTTTTTTTAAATATTTCATCCCTAAACAAGGATGTAATTAAGACGGCATTATGCTTAGTTTTATACGTTTAGAGAGCGGTCGACTTCCTCTTAAGCTATACACTGTAAATCTTCAGATATTCATTGTCTGTAAAAATAGTTCAAATTTAAGCTGTAAACGAGTGTTTTCCACTCCCAGACTAAGCATGAAGTAAAATTTCGAGTTTAGAAAAGCCCCGCGTAGAAAATTTGTCGAGGGTCGCGCAGCGACCCGAGACAAATTTTCGCGGGGCTTTTCTAAACTCGAAATTTTACTTCATGCGCCACGCGTATAAAACATTGATTTCAACTGAAATTTACATTATACTACTAAAGATATGTATTTTTAACTTTATTGTAAATCAGTGATCAATACGCGTGGCGCATGAAGTAAAATTTCGAGTTTAGAAAAGCCCCGTGAAAATTTGTCTCGGGTCGCTGCGCGACCCTCGACAAATTTTCTACGCGGGGCTTTTCTAAACTCGAAATTTTACTTCATGCTTAGCCTGGGAGTGGAAAACACTCGTTTACAGCTTTAATTTGAACTATTTTCAAAAACAATGAATATCTGAAAATTTACAGGTAAGCATATATATACTTAAATGAAATATACCCTGAATAGCTTAAGTATACACTGTAAATCTTCAGATATTCATTATTTTTGAAAATAGTTCAAATTAAAGCTGTAAACGAGTGTTTTCCACTCCCAGACTAAGCATGAAGTAAAATTTCGAGTTTAGAAAAGCCCCGCGTAGAAAATTTGTCGAGGGTCGCGCAGCGACCCGAGACAAATTTTCACGGGGCTTTTCTAAACTCGAAATTTTACTTCATGCGCCACGCGTATTAAACGCTGATTAACAGTAAAGTTAAAAATATATATCTTTAGTAGTACAGTGTGTTATACGCGTGGCGCATGAAGTAAAATTTCGAGTTTAGAAAAGCCCCGTGAAAATGTGTCCTACATATTTTTAACTTTACTGTAAATCAGTGGTTTATACGCGTGGCGCATGAAGTAAAATTTCGAGTTTAGAAAAGCCCCGTGAAAATTTGTCTCGGGTCGCTGCGCGACCCTCGACAAATTTTCTACGCGGGGCTTTTCTAAACTCGAAATTTTACTTTATGCTTAGCCTGGGAGTGGAAAACACTCGTTTACAGCTTCAGTTTGAACTATTTTCAAAAACAATGAATATCTGATGATTTACAGAGTATGCATATGTATACTTAAATGGAAAATACTCTGTATAGTTTAAGTAATGTTAACTTTAATCTTTTATTACGTTAGACTATTATTTATAAAAGATATCCATTTAAACATTTTCTTAAAATATTATTCAAGAGATAATGTTTATCAACTTGGTTTAGTATTATCTAGAACTTTGTAACAAATTATTTCTTATCAACGCGATTTATCATTCGGCATCTATATTCTAGTAACATGATAAAAAAAAATCATCTCCAATTAATTTTTATCAATATAAAATTTAAATTATATTTTGCATTTAATATTCTGCAAATTAAAAGCGTGAGCAAATTATAATTTTTATCAATATTATTTAATCAATTATCTCAATTTCTACCTAATCCACTGAGCAAACACATTTAAATAATGTTTTGTCAACATTAAAATAACGTTTAATGTTGCTACAATGTTGAAATAACTTTATTTGTTTGTTTTTTGCTCAGTGGGCACTGAGCAAACACAATTAAGTAATGGGCCCGTTTATCAAAATGTTCAACATTCAACATGTTTGGATTTGTTTGTGATGTATGTTGGTTTCTAACGAACGGTACTCCGGTCGGTCTATTTTGTACGATTGCAAGAATCCCAAACACGCTTACGATCAACAATCCGATCATCAGAGAATTCCCCAACAGTTGGCAGTAAACTCTCAACTGATGTCTCTGATCAACGGACCCAATGTTTCATCAACATTTAAACAACGTTTAATGCTGCTATAATGTTGATATAACGTTATTTGGTTGTTCTTTGCTCAGTGGGAAACTTATAGAAATTATTAAAAATAAAAAACCAACAATTTGAAGCTGTTTACGCAGTTAGCGTGTAACAGAAGGGCACTCACGCTAGACAAAAAAAATTAAGTTTGACGAAATAAGCAGTGGTGCTCGCTGTTAATCTCCGGCTTGGCTCACTTGATCGGCAAGCTATAAAAAATAATGTTAGTTATTTCTGACCTTTGTTGCTCTACAGCCTGGGTCTCCAAACTATCTTCTTCGCGGGCCACAAATACAATTCTACATAATAAAGTCGGCCAAGATCCGATTAATTTTATAAAATTATGAAAAATGTAAGGAACAATTGTTACAATATTTCAAAATATGACATTTACAAAAAAAAATACAAACAATCGCGGGCCGGATTCATGCAAGTCGCGGGCCGTAGTTTGGAGACCACTGCTCTACAGTATACGACTTAGAGTTGGAGTCTTCTTTCCTCTGGATGTTTCTTCGCTGGATTGGCACAAACACTTTCACTTTGTTTATTATGAACTTCAAAAGTAACGGGGGTAAATGAATGTTTGAAGATAAAAATAAAGTAAAAAAAAAATTCATTTAGTTCATGAAAGAAAACTGTGGTTTATTCACAAACTAAAACAAAAAGGAGTAATAATTAATATTTACAAATAACAACAAAATAACAAAAGAAAAGACAAGAACTAATTGGAATAAGGGGAAAAAAATGTTGCACTCGCGTAAACAGGACTCAATAATTGTTAAATAAAAAGTTAAAATAAACAGACACGACTTAAAAGTGCTTCGTGAAATTAAACGAAAAAAACACCACTTGCACCACTCAGGCTTTTCTAAACTCGAAATTTTACTTCATGCGCCACCGGTACGAAACACTGACATAATACGAAGATTAAAACACATCGCCAAACTTTACATTGCATCAGTGTTTTGTACCGGTGGCGCATGAAGTAAAATTTCGAGTTTAGAAAAGCCGGAAAATTTGGTTTGGCCGCTCCGCGCTTCGCGCTACGCGACCAAACCAAATTTTCAGGCTTTTCTAAACTCGAAATTTTACTTCATGCTTAGCCTGGGAGTGGAAAACACTCCTTTAAATCTTTAAATTAAATTTTTCTAATAAACCGAGCATTGCTTATGTATACTTAAAAGTAAAATTCTCGTTATGAAAATGTTCGGTGTTACATAAAACTTTATGTATATATATATATATATATATATATATATATATATATATATATATATATATATATATATATATATATATATACAGTAGGTACCTACATAACAAGACATACTATATAATACAATAATGACGCCGGAATGTTTTACCTAATCAGGGCGGTACGCAGTCAATTGTTAAAATTAACATCTTAAAAAAAAAAGAAACCTGAAAAATGACCCCGATATATCCGAATCACGGTATCTCGAGGCCCGGTATAGCGAGGTTCTACTGTATACAAATTCAACTTTCAATATATGTAATACGGACTTTACTCATTTTATAATTATTATGATTTATGAAGCTGATAAATAAAGGGAATTAAAAATAACAAATGGGTGCCGCTGTAAAAAAAATGAATCACAAATTATGTTGCCCGAAAAATTATTAAATTACGCTGATTAAATCAAAGTTCCGGCGTTTGCGGTAAAACGCCGGTAACAAGCGATTCGTTTAAAAATTAAATAAACACGTTGTATAATAAACAAACAAAATATTTATTGGATAAACGTGCATCGAAATATGTACAAACAAAGCAAAATAAAGATAAATAATTAACAAATAACAAAAAAGGAAGTAGTAGAAATAATGAGCAAAGTGAACACAGAAATTGTAAGTTAAGTTAAAGATCAAAATAAGAGAAGTTACAATTAGAATTTGAACAAAGTTTTACGTCGTTTGAGTTGATTACTTACTCGTGTCGAAGTTGGCTTAAGAAGTGATTTTGGACACAGAAAGATGAAAACAGGAAAGCAAAAGGAACCACGTGACTAGGAGTGGGAGATTTAAGGGTGGTGCAAAAGTGCGGAAAGAAAAAGAGATAGACTGACACGAGATAAGCGAGGATAGTAGAGGAATTTCTAAAAATGCTCATATTTGGCTCAGCCTGCGTTTTATGACTTTGACAATTGAGCACGTCCGTAGCAAAGTCCATTGTCCAGCTCAAAATTTTCGGACAATGGTTCGCTCCTAAGTTACGACTGCATATTGCAGTCGTAACTTAGGAGCATAAAACGCAGCCCGACGAGCCACAAAATAATTTTATACAAAAGAAAGTTTGTAGCAATAAGGTTCAAAATGTAAACAAAAGAAAACGGATATTTTTGAAAATATCCGTTACAGGCAATACAGGCAAAAGCACAAACGGTTAAAAATGTACACGAACATAAAATATGATTAAAAAACACAAAATATATAAAACATATTCGCGATTTGGCGCGAACAGAAGCTTAATAACGACCGTTTCCACTCTTTGATTAAGCATGAAGTAAAATTTCAAGTTTAGAAAAACTTGAAAGTTTGATTTTCTCCTAGCTACGCTCATGGATTTGTGAGATACTTAATAAACTCCATTACAATGCTTAAAGTTTTTCAGCTTCTTCCTTTTGTTAAAAATATCGAAAAATCAATTTCACCTGCATACAAACAAGCACTTCCAAATCACATGAATCGATTTAGTTATTTTTATGTAACATATATTTACATCATAATCATTACTGCTGAGCTTTATTTTTACCATAAATGAAATAAACGTTGTCTATGAATAACTTCATTATCATTAGTAAATTTAGTCCGCTTCATAAAGCATTAGTCTGCTCATTCCACTGAACGTCTGTAACATTACAAATTTTAATGTTGAAAAATGTTCTTTTCTATAATTGTACTGCTGATTATGGTTGTTACTTCATCAAGTTTGAATATATGTAAGTATCATTTTAGTTGTACTCCTTGAGAATAACTCAAAGTCGAAACTAGTTAGAATAAAAAAAATAAAAATCCAAATATTAGTGAAATTTAACCAAGTGTTTTCCTTTTTAAATCATATCATTTTAGTGTTTTTGCTTGGGTTCTAGACAAGGCCTTAGCCAGGGAGGGGGGGGGGGGTTGGGGCTTTCAAAGCCCCAGCGAAATTTTTAAAATGTTAAATTTTTGTATGTAAACGCGGCCCTGAAAGAGCAAAAACAATATTTTTAGCAATAAAAACCCCCTGTTCGGTACAAACAAGCGGTTTTTGTAATCGCTTGGTAACATACTCGCTATTTCCTAGTGTAACCTTTTTTGCTATGCACAACACTTCCCCCATCCTTGTTTGGTCCGCTGACCGAGAGGAGAGTCGTTAATGTACAGCGACAAGCGACGGTGGTTCTCTCGTCACCCCGGCAATTTTATTTAAGTAGTGACATTCGAGTGACGATCACCCCGAAACTACACCCTCAGGAGAAGCTGTAAGCCGGGTCCTTACAGCGAGTATTGTCATCTTCCACTTGAAGCGGCATCCATGGGCGGGAGCTATTTATTCTTGAAATAGAAACATATGATACAATATTTGATACCTCGAATTAACGTGTTTAGGTTGATACTATTTACCTTTGCGAATTTTTGAGATACAATTTTGTGGCAAGTGAAACAAAGCACAACCTTTAGACCTCCTAGCTACGCCGCTGTTTGTCCGCCATATTATACCAAATACCATAGTTGTTGCTACTGTGTTTAAGGGGGTATTACCACTAGGATAGTGTTTTTTTGACGGTTTTTCAGAATTTTTTTTTTGGGTAAATTTAATACATGCGATCTTGCTGTTTCTTGCAACTTATTTATAGATTCATAAACTATAAAAAAAATGAATTTTAATTCTTTTCAATCGTCCTGCTTGACCTCTAAATCTGGCCTCAAATAAGTCCGTGTCCGCCGTGTTTTTCCTCATGGCCGGAAAGATTTTTTCGATTCTGTGATTTGAAACGTAAAATGAAGTAGTAGTCATTAATCTGTATTAAATTATCTGGAGTTTGAACCACCGACAATAAAAAATCTCGATAAATAACAAAATGGAGGCTATTCGAAAAAAGTGGTCGCTTTTTGCCCTCCTTTTTCTGACTTTAAGGCTCTATGAAAAATATCAAATATTAATATATTTGAATGACTGTGGTTCAAACTCCAGAGGATAATGTGGAGAACTGAAAACTAAAAGCTCAAGTCGATCCGTTTCATAGTTTGAAAAGAAAGTTTCCGGAGAGCGAAAAAAAGTGGTTTCGAGAAAAACGTGTTTAAAGTTTTGAAACAATTTTTAACTATTTTTGGAGATTTTTGGCTTTAGTCAGCTATGCCAGCTCCGTACAGTAGAGGCCCTCCTCTTCCTCTAAAAACTGGGTTTAAATGATTTGCTCCTGCCAGCGTTGTTGGATGGCCTTCTAAACTGCTGGAGTCAGGCAAAATTCGTCCCACGTCTCGCGCTCCGCACCGGAATGCCTTGGCTTGCAGGCCGATATGGATTCCCAGTGTCTCCATCGTCTTAAAAACTGCCGAGTATCCGTCGTTGAAGATGCTGGTAGCTATGAAAGATTCGATAGCGACGGTTTTTGCACCACAGTTGAGGTGCTTCGAAGTCAGCTTCCAGACACAAGCATTTAAACTTTCGTTTGAGT
Organism: Philonthus cognatus; assembly: GCA_932526585.2. Classification (NCBI taxonomy): domain Eukaryota; kingdom Metazoa; phylum Arthropoda; class Insecta; order Coleoptera; family Staphylinidae; genus Philonthus; species Philonthus cognatus. The sequence continues at coordinate 79,656,878 of OW052245.1, read as the reverse complement.
TCTGCGTATTTCCACCCAGCCACCTACTCAGCATTGTTTACTTCAACAAGCAAAAAACTAACTAACAAATTCGCGTATTGTAAAACGGTTTTGTGGCATGAAACTAGATACTATCAAGTATCATAATATGCAAAAAAAATAAAATCAATTATTATAAACTTTCGAATGGTAATACCCCCTTAATCAAGTCATTGTAATTGAACCCAGGCTAGCACACCACAGCCCAAGCCCATTCTCAACCCAGCCGAACCCACGGCCACGTGTGAAATGCAGGCACCGCATATTGAACCCAGCCCAGTATACACCTTTTAGATTTAGAATCCGAGTCCGAAACTGAGGACGTAGTTCTTGTTTTGCGTTATCTAGAGTTAAAAAAAGCCCAAGTGCTTACTTAAATGCAAGAAGTACTCGAGGAGAGTTTTTGTCGGGAAGTTCCAGACAATGTATTTAGTGGTTGTTTCCGGATCAAAACGTCAAAATACTTTTTTAATTAATTTTTAGGTTAATGTAAACAAAATCAATATAAACAAACTCGAGTCTCGACACCCACAACCCACGAAATCTGTGCGATTCTCGCAAATCTTTACATGCTTGGTTGACGTCATCGTGGGCTCGCCGTGGACTGGGTTCAATATGAGCCACTTCATGTTCTACTATGATTCACAGAATTAACCCACGCGTGAACCTGGGGTGTGCTGTGCTGGGCTGGGTACAATATGCGGCGGGCTTTAAACTGTTCGGAACTTACTGTCTGTCGGAGCAGTCAACTTCTGAAGTTCCTCCCACACCAGTTTCGCAGTCGTCAGCTGACGGATATGCATCTGTTGTTCTTCGCAGATCGCAAGAGCAATTTACGCGAGAGCTTTACCTTGACGTGTGATGTAGTCCTTTTCGTTCCTTTGTGGAGGCATTTTCCGCCGGCTCGGCTTCTTTGGGACTGATGATCGACCAGAGATCGCATTTTGTCAGCACCATCCTTATTTGTTACGCCCACGATACATAATTTGCGCCTTTCAGTTTCTCGATTTGAGTGCTTCGCCTCCGCCATTGGGCCCGTTCATCAAAATGTTCAACATTTAACATGTTTGGATTTGTTTGTAATATATGTTGGTACGTAATGAACGGTACTCCGGTCGGTCTATTTTGTACGATTGCAAAAATCCCAAACACGTTCACGATTAACAATCCGGTCATTAGAGAATTCCCAAACAGTTGGCAGAAAACTCCCAACTGTTTTCTCTGCTGAACTGGCCCATTATTTGTTGTTGGGAAAAATGGCAACCTAACCTCCAAACGCCACGCGGCCGGTGACTTCCTTTTGGCTTTTACGGAGCGCGCGATGCACTTTAATTCGTTCCTGGGCCCATAACCATTGTTAAAGTGTGAAGCAACATCGTACTTATTATCAGTATTAATTAAACTCTTTCTTTTTTGACGTTTACACTTTCTTGCAAAAAACAGATTGTAAGTAAAGTGATGAAAACAATTAAGAGAGCGCTTTTCTTTGCCAACTCTAATATTGAAACACTACAAGAACGTAAAATAATTATTTATTTTAGTGTTCTTAAACGATGACAAGAACGAAATTGCAGATGATTTGTTAAAAACAACTTTAGCAAAACTCAAGACTAATGATACTGTAATTAAAGTCTCTGGTAATAACAAAAACTATCAGGAATTCCAAATCAACCGTAAGTAACTCATTAAACCAAATATTATACACCAAATAAAATGTTTGCTCAACATTGTCACAGTCTTTAAACATTAGTGTAATATTGATGAAACATTGCTTGCTTTTTATATTTGCTCAGTGGACACTTACACTAAAGTTTGTTATTGATAATGAGCAGTTTGTGTCTCGAAATGTACCGGGTGGGTAAATAAGCGAGGTAAGCGGCTGTATCTCAGTGGTTTTAAAGTGGGCAAGGGAAATGCTGGAAATTATTTTCAAGTTTCCAAGATGGCTGCCTGTGGGCGTTTCCACCATCTTGAATTACATAAAGTTACGTTTCTCGCGATTTTCCCCAATGAATATAACAAAAAAGTATTTGCGTTTTAATGTTAACTTGAAGTGGAAAATTTTTTGTAAAAACATTTTTTCTCTATCTTTCGAAATAAAGTGGTGAAGGGTATTTTAATGTTGTTTTAAATAAATGCCTGTAACTTCGAAACGGCTTAATAGATTTGGATAAATTTGGTATTATTGAAAAGAGCATTTCTTGGGCTATTAGGTTTCTCGCAATTATGACAGTTGTGACCTACACGGCCGCCGATAGAGGGCGATATTATAACTAAAATATTGGATTTTCTCAAAAAATTTAAATGCGATGATATGATTTTTTTTAGACTATAAAATAGACAAATGACCAACCAATAAGCCTGCGCAAACCGCATCTTAATATCTAATAATAATAATCTTAATAATCAAGATAATAATATGCGTTTTGCGCAGGCTTATTGGTTGGTCATTTGTCTATTTTATAGTCTGAAAAAAGTCATATCATTGCATTTAAATTTTCTGAGAAAATCCAATATTTTGGTTATAATACCGAATAACGCCCTCTATCGGTGGCCGTGTAGGTCACAACTGTCATGATTACGAGAAACCTAAAAGCCCAAGAAATGCTCTTTTCAATGATACCAAATTTATCCAAATCCATTAAGCCGTTTCGAAGTTACAGGCATTTATTTAAAACAACATTCAAATACCCCCCACCACTTTATTTCGAAAGATAGAGAAAAATGGTTTTTACAAAAATTGTTCCACTTTAGGTTAGCATTAAAACGCAAATACCTTTTTGTTACATTCATTAGGAAAAATCGCGAGAAACGTAACTTTATGTAATTCAAGATGGTGGAAACGCCCACTGGCAGCCATCTTGGAAACTTAAAAATATATTCCAGCATTTTCCCTTGTCCACTTTACCTATAAATTTTTTTACCGTAACTCTCTGCGATCATTAGTTTCTGAGATACAGCCGCCTACTTCGCTTATTTGCCCACCCGGTACATCTAACGATACAAATAAAAAGTGAAGTAAGGAATAACAATCTTTTTTAGTGTATGTAATAATCACTTCACGTAAACTCAAAAACATAGAGTAATCAGTGGACACTTCATTAAAAATAAATTAACTCAACTAAATTTCAGTGTGTAGCAAATATTCGCAAATGCTAAACTCCGGAAAACCACCCGACTTGATATTGGACACAACTTTAACTGGTTTAATCTGCGATAGCGCCAACAAATTTACAGCCTCTTTGGGCTTACCAACATTCACCACTTCTTACGGTCTTGATGGAGATATGCTGGACTGGAGTGATTTAGCAGAAGACCAACAAAAATACCTCATCCAGGTGAATCCACCGAATGAGCTCATACCAGAAATTGTTAGAGCGATTGTTTTTGATCAGGGGTATTCAACAGCAGCAGTTTTGGTCGATGAAAACTATGGTAATAAACATATTTATTTGTGAGATTAACGTATTACACACAGGGATTTTTTCTTACATTTTACGAAATTCGTTGTTTTTTTCAAAAGATTTCAATTTGAATCTTTAAACGAGGGTTTTCCACTCCAAGACTAAGCATGAAGTAAAATTTCGAGTTTAGAAAAGCCTGAGAATTTGGATTGGCCGCGTAGCGAAGCGGAGCGGCCAATCCAAATTAAGCTTTTCTAAACTCGATTTTACGCGGCCAATACGCGGCCAATTCAAATTCTTAGGCTTTTCTAAACTCGAAATTTTACTTCATGCTTAGTCTGGGAGTGGAGAATACTCGTTAAAAGCCTCAAATGAACCGCTTTTAAACAACGAATTCCCGCAAATTTCAAAAACGCTGTAATTATCGGGATATGTATACTCAAAAGAAAAATGCCCTGTATGATAAATCATTTATTTATAAAGAGTAGTGATATTCACTGTTTGTTTTGAGTTATGTGAAGTAATAAATAACTAATAAAACACGGTTTGATTTCTTTATACAGTGAATGTTTCTTTCAGGTATACATATGCACACTATACATTTTTCGACATTCGTTGCTTTTTTTTAAGATTTCAATTTGAATCTTCAAACGAGGGTTTTCCACTCCCAGACTAAGCATGAAGTAAAATTTCGAGTTTAGAAAAGCCTAATTTGGATTGGCCGCGTAGCGAAGCGGAGCGGCCAATCCAAATTAGGCTTTTCTAAACTCGAAATTTTACTTCATGCGCCACGCGTGTAAAACACTGAAATATCGTAAAATTTAAGATATACAGCTTTAGCAATCTGATATGTAGATGTGAATAAAACGTGAGTCAAATTCTGCCCCGAACAAATTGTTTAAAACAGTGGTTATAGACAGCCCAATAACTCTAACGTATATTAGGTTGCCTATAATCGTAGTTGTATGTGTGCGTTTTTAAAACTTCACTGTAAAACAGTGTTTTTAAGCGTGGCGCATGAAGTAAAATTTCGAGTTTAGAAAAGCCTAATTTGGATTGGCCGCTCCGCTTCGCTACGCGGCCAATCCAAATTCTTAGGCTTTTCTAAACTCGAAATTTTACTTCATGCTTAGTCTGGGAGTGGAAAACACTCGTTTAAAGCCTTAAATTAACCGCTTTGAAACAACAAATTTCCACTCATTTAAAAAACGCTGTAATTATCGGGATATGTATACTCAGAAGAAAAATGCCTTGTATGATAAATCATTTATTAATAAAGAGTAGTGAGTTCAATAACAAATGATTGTGATTGCATGAATCCAACTCATATAAAAATTAAATTTGTGTTCAGTATTTAAGCACCAGATACACACAGACGCGTTTCGGACTTCAAGGCCCTCGTCAGTGTGGTCCTGACCCAGTGTTAAGGAATACTCAACATTTGCCTATATCAAGCCAATATGTGAAAACTATTAATGGATTCGATAGCTATCGCCATCTAATGCTCCATAGTGGCATCGTCAATGATACGAATTCACAAAGTGCATATACACACACTAACGAGGGCCTTGAAGTCCAAAATGCGTCTGTGGGTATCTGGTACCGGAATATTGAACACAAATTTAAATGTTATATTTCTCTTCTGGTTTCACAAAGTTTAGCTCGTTCGTAGACGAAACAGTGACCTGTATATGCACTTTGTGCATTCGTGTCATTGATGATGCCACTATGGAGCATTAGATGGCGTTAGCTATCGAATCCATTAATAGTTTCCAACTCATATAGTTAACGACATTGGAAACTAATTATTTTATTGAGTTATGTGGAGTATTTAATCACAATAAAAAACACTTTTATTCCTTACTTCACTTTTATTTTTATTCGTTAGATGTACATTTCTAGTGCAAAGCACTCATTATCAATAACTAACATTAGTTATTTATAATGAGTGCTTTGCACTCGAAATGTACATTTAACGAATAAAAATAAAAGTGAAGTAAGGAATAAAAGTGTTTTTTATTGTGACATTGGAAACTGTTTTATTTTTCTGTTTTAGAAATAAGTCATAAGTACAAATCCCTTTTACAAAACCTACCTGTACGCCATACGATAGCCAACATAAACATGACCCACACCATCCAGCAACTTTTAGAAATCAAGAAAAACACACTCTACAACATCTTCATCATCGCTTCGTTGAAGAACATAAGACTAGTTTTAACCAGTGCTGATGCAATCAGCCAGTTTACAGAAAGTTATTCTTGGCACGCGATAACTCACGAACGCGGAGTTTTGCAGTGTCCGTGCAAACAAGCGAAAATATTCTTCGCACAGACCAAAGTTGGTAGTAATTCTGTGAAAACTGGATTGTTTTCAATGTTTTACGCGAATTTTTTCGAAGCGGCATATAATGCTACAATGTAAGTACCGTGCGATCATTTAAATAATGATTTAGAGTAGGCGGCATTTGTTTTGTGCGGTTGCCCACTGAGCAAAAAACAAACAAATAACTTTGTATAAATGAAATTGCCAATTCTTGGTTGCAGAATACTTCAAACATTAAAAGTGCGATTCTTTTCGCAATCTACAACAAGTTAGTCTTACAAAGACTATATCAAACACTCACTGAAACAACTACTTCCCGGGCTAATACCCCGACGGACATTGAATTAGTCTTTGTAAGACTAACTTGTTGTAGATTGCGAAAAGAATCGCACTTTTAATGTTTGAAGTATTCTGCAACCAAGAATTGGCAATTTCATTTATACTAATGTTTGAACGGTAACGTGACCGCCAGTCTAAGGTGTCAAATTGTTTAGAGGGAATGGCAAAGCTATACTAAGGAGAGATAAATCTCGAAACGCGTCTATAGATGGCCTGAATAATTTGACCCAAATTGTTACATTTGCAGTAGGTTACTGTATGTAACAGCAAACACTTGTTGTATAATTCAATGTCCGTCGGGGTATTAGCCCGGGAAGTAGTTGTTTCAATGAGTGTTTGATATAGTCTTTGTAAGACTAACTTGTTGTAGATTGCGAAAAGAATCGCACTTTTAAATAACTTTGTATCAACATTATAGCAACATTAAACGTTGTATTAATGTTGATGAAACATTACTTCAACGTGTTTGCTCAGTTGGTGCCCAGAATGCTAACTGAAAGATGGAATAAATTTCAGATTATGGTAAACTATGTGTTAACAGTCAGTAGTGCCAATCTAATGTAAAATTCAAAGCCTACTCTCAATCATATTTTAAGCGATCGCACGTTATATATAAAGATAACAAAATAAAATCTCTACAAAATTCTGTTAGTAATCCTACTGAGCACCCACTCAATGAGCTTACTAAAATACAGGGTGGACCAAAACTTCGTTTACATTTCAAATTATGATTTAAAAGAAACTAGTTATGTGAGATAAAAACTTTCTATTTATTATTAAAGTACACAAATAGGGACTTTATTTTTTTTTTAAATTAGTTCATCCATATATGATCCTTGACTATTTTGACACTGCTGCAACCTGGAGCGGGAATTTTCAATGACGGCCTCACAAATGTTTCGTGAAATGTTTTGCATTTCCTCTCGAATATTTTCCTTTAATTCCTCTAGGGACACTGGGTTGCTGTTGAAAACTTTACTTTTAAGATATCCCCAAAGAAACAAGTCCAGTGGAGATAAGTCCGGGCTACAAGGTGGCCAGTTAATGGCAGCTCTTTTGGATATAACTTTTTATCCAAAAATTTCGCGAACAGCACTTAATGAGTCGTTGGAAGTGTGGCATGTTGCCCCATCTTGCTGAAACCACGTTCGTTGATTAAAACCATCGAAATCCTGTAGCGCTGGTGAAAAAAAGTTCTGTAGCATTTCAATATACCGCTCTGTATTCACTGTAACAGCATTTCTTCGGCGATCTTCAAAAAAGTATGGACCATGCCTCTTGGACCATGCCTCTTGCTGACAAAGCTGCCCATACAGTAACCTTGGGTGAATGCAGAGGTTTTTGATGCTTTAATTTAGGATAAGTGTCACTCTAATACAGTGGCGGGGAAACTTTTTTTAAGACGGGCCATTTGTAATAACCAGACAATCGTAGCGGGCCAAAGAATAATGCTTAATCGTAGGTAGGTAGTTTTTATGCGGGTCGTCACATTACGAAGTAAGAACGCGTTCAAACATTCTCACGACGGCACTCTTAAACGGGCCGGATTAAACCTTTCCGCGGGCCGGACTTGGCCCGAGGGCCGTAGTTTCCCCATCACTGCTCTAATACCTGCAATTTTGCCTATTCACATGCCCATTTAGATGGAAGTGTGCCTCGTCTGAGAAAAAAAATGTTGGTAAAGCTGGTGAACCTCTCTAACATTTCGTTTTCAAATTGGAGCCTGTGAGCGTGATCTTGAGGCTTTAATTCCTGTACCATTTGGATTTTGTACAGATATAAATGTAAATCTTTGTAAAGAATACGAATCAAAGATGTTCTGGGTACACCTAAGGCGTTAGACCGCTTCCGAGTAGAGAGTCCATGATTTTCACGAATAGACGCTCTTACACGCTCGACGTTTTCGGGATCTCTTGATGTTCTAGGTCGGCCGGATCGTGGTTGATTCATTGTTGAACCTGTCTCCTCGAACTTCTGTACCCATTTTCGAATCAATTGAATCGATGGAGCTTCATTTTTACGCCGAATGTTGTAATGAGCGCAAAATTTTCGTTGCGCTAGAGTAGAAGAATCGTTGTTGCGGTAGTACTCGCGTACACAGAACGCACGTTGTTTATCGCTGAACGACGCCATGGTATTGAATTCCCATTGGCCGCTCTTGCGCTTGGTAACCCCTCCGCCCCACCCCGCCGTCGCTGCTCGTCGCAGCTACCGATTCAAATTAAAACGGACTTTTGGTCCACCCTGTATCTGGACAGATTTTAAAGCCCCAGTTGTACCAAACACCTTGACCTGGGAAAAATATCAAACGTGTTTGCTGAGTTACAAAAGTTATTGTTTCAGAAATGCTTACAATGACATTAATCCTAATAATTTTGACTATATCAAATGTGAGGATTTTGATGGGACAAACACTCCTAATAGAAACGGTTTGGATTTAAGAACGAATTTTTTTAAGGTATGTCTTTAATTGGGCCCGTTCATCAAAATGTTGAACATTCAGAATGGTTGGATTTTTTTGTGATGTATGTTGGTATCAGCGACGGCTCGCAGCCTAACTTCAGGGTCGGCCACGGTGCCAAGGCACACAAAATTTCAGGTTGGGATCGCGCTTTATAAATACAAGGAATCGCACAATAAAGTCACCTTTCAATAACGGATACATATTACCTTGGGTCTCGGGCCTACCCTGAAGTTAGGCTGTGAGCCGCCGCTGGTTGGTATGTAATGAACGGTACTCCGGCCATTTTGAAACTTTAACCCGCCAACACTAATCGCCAACACCTATCGGTCTATTTTGTACGATTGAAAAATCTCAGACAAGTTCACGATTGACAGTCCGATCATCAAAGAATTCCCCAACAGTTGGCAGTAAACTCCTAACTGTTGTCTCTAATGAACTGGCCTATAGTTAAAAAAATGAAAAATATTCTGTCACTTTTAATATTTTTGTTCAATTATTAATACCGCACGATCGTTTAAATTATGATTTAGAATAGGCGGCATTTTTTGTGTGGTTGCCTAAAATGCTATTTGAATGGTGGAATAAATTTGAGGTTATGGTAAACTATGTGTTAGCAGTCAGTAGTGAAAATCCATTGAAAGCCTACTCTAAATCATGTTTTAAATGATAGCACGGTAGCTGATAGATTATTTTTTTAGGTGACAAACAATACAAAATTTAGCTTCGCAGAACAGGGAGCTTCCAAAATGAACTTCGAACTCTCCTTGAGCTACATTGAATTTCGCGAAGGTTCTTTGTACCGAACACAACCATTAGGAGTTTGGGTGGCAAATTTTGACGGAAGCCTAAACCTCACCGACCCAGAGCTCTTCAAGAAATACGCTTCTAAAACAATCTACAGAGTCGTCACACTAACTGTAAATACAAACCAAAAAAAAAATCATTATTTCTTGATTCTGTCTAAAAATATTAACCAAGTATTGGCAATTTTTAGAGTTGTATTTAAAGCTTTAAACGAGTGTTTTTCATTCCCAGACTAAGCATGAAGTAAAATTTCGAGTTTAGAAAAGCCTGAAAATTTGGATTGGCCGCGTAGCGAAGCGGAGCGGCCAATCCAAATTAGGCTTTTCTTAACTCGAAATTTTACTTCATGCGCCACGCGCATAAAGCACTAATATTTATTTTATTTTATTATTATTATTATTACATAACATGAGTACATATATTTTCAACAAATTAACATCCGTTCTATAATATATTTCTTTTATATTGAGCAGTGTTCTGCTCAACGTAATGAATATCCAGATGTAACAATAATAGTGAAGTTTACAGTATATTAGTGAACTTCACTTCAAACTCGTGTTTTACCATATGCGCTTGGCGCATGAAGTAAAATTCTAAACTCAAAATTTTATTTCATGTGCCACGCGCATTTACACTCATTTATTCTGAAGTTCACAATATAGTGAACTTCACTTCACACCAGTGTTATATACGCGTGGCGCATGAAGTAAAATTTCGAGTTTAGAAAAGCCCCGTGAAAATTTGTCTCGGGTCGCTGCGCGACCCTCGACAAATTTTCTACTCGGGGCTTTTCTAAACTCGAAATTTTACTTCATGCTTAGTCTGGGAGTGGAAAACACTCGTTAAAGCTTCAAATTAAACTCTAATAAAAAACAACGAATGTCGGAAGTGCATGTATATGTATATTCGTTTTTTTTTTTTATTAGCCAACCAGATTTGGGATTTATTTTTTTTTAGGTTCTTTGATTATTTGGGTGTCCCTACTGTTTGTCATAAAATGACATTGATATATGAATGCCATGTTGCAATTCATTAATTATTTAGCAGAAAAGTGGTAATAACATGCCGAAAGTAATGTTCCGCCACTTAATTAATCTCTATGATAGGGTAATTAAGCACATGGCTACCATGTGGAAAACATAACCTCAAATGTATTTTGAAGGCAAAAGTCAGAATTACAGCCAGAGTATCCAACTAAATATCCAACATTATAAAAAAATCACCAGATCTGGTTGACCAATAAAAAAAAGCAGAATATATAATGTAAAATTCCTTGTTTGTAACAGCAAACAATTATTGTATTGTATGTTCAATAAAATAAAACCTCTATATATTGTAGGTTGGCAACTCTGAAATTATACATTATCATTAGTATGTCTGACGTTTTATATGACAATACCTAAAGCGTGTAGCCAACTTAAGTTAAAAAAAAGATTATATCGTGGCACTCTAGAGGTTTTTTTTATTGAACACACGATATAATCCAATGGTTATTGGGGCATTCGCTCGGGAAGTAGTTGTTTCAATAAGTGTTTGATTTAGTTTTTGTAAGACGAATTTGTTGTAGATTGTATAACCACTTCATTCTCATTTATAAAAGTCGGAATTTTCAGTATCCTCCATTCATCTATAAAGACGAAACTTCCAAGCGAGGCTTCACCGGCTACTGCATCGATCTTCTAGATGAAATCGCGGCGATTTTGGATTTTGATTACCAGATTTTGGAAGTAGTCGACGGAGAAATGGGAAGCCTTGATGCGGAAGGCAATTGGAACGGTTTGATTCAAGAACTGGTCGCAGGCAGAGCCGATATTGCGCTAAGTGCGCTGTCGATAACTTCAGAAAGACAGCTGGCCATCGAATTCACCGTGCCTTATTACGAACTGATCGGACATTCTATACTTATCAAAGTACACGAGAGCAAAAGTTCGATGTTTCGCTTCATTCAAGTGTTTGATGATTACGTTTGGTTGGCTTTGATCGCTGTATATCTTGCTACAAGGTAAGTTAGTTTAATTTGAAGATTTAAACGAGTGTCATTCACTCCTAAGACCAAGGCCGTAGCTAGAAAAAAAATGGGGGGGGGGGGCATATAAAAGCAGACAACATTGAGCTAAGTAATTAACCTTAACCAATTGCTAACAAATCTTGATTATTTTAGTACATTCACATGGATTTTATACAAACTAAGCCCATACGGATGCAGCTATGTAAAAACCCAATCGAAAACCACACGCCATTTCAATTTCTTCGAGTGCTTGTGGTTCTGCCTGGTATCAGTCACGCCAGCAGGAGGCGGCGAAGCCCCGGTCAATTCCTCCGGCAGGACGATGGTCGCCTTCTGGTGGTTCTTCTGCTACATCATGTATTCCTCGTACAGCGCGAATCTGGCGGCGTTTCTGACAGTCTCCCGTTTCGAATCCAGCATCAAAAGTTTGGAAGATCTCGTCACCCAATACGACATAAAGTATACGACGTTGAACGAATCGGGATCACAGGATTATTTCAGGAGGATGGCTTATATTGAAGAGCAATTATTGAAGTAAGTCAAAAACCAGGTGATTCCGAATAAGATTAATGTAAGTCAAAAACAAAATGTTGGAGCTCAAAATGTAAGAACTGTTGCTAAAGTAAGTTAAAAGCAAAGTGTTTGACCACAAAACGCAGGGGTGCAACAAAGGGTGGAAACGGGGGTATTTGGTATAGAGGGGAGGGCGCATTACTGCACTGCACTTAGACCTCATTAGGCCCATTGTGCTGCCTTTCACTACGGGTCAACCATCATCAGCTAAACCATCGCACTTTATCTAGGTAACAAAGTGTTGGAGCTCAAAATGTAAGAACTCTTGTTAAAATAAGTTAAAAGCAAAGTGTTTGGCCAGAAAACACATGGGTGCAACAAAGGGTGGAGGCGGGGGTATCTGGTATAGAGGGAAGGGGGCATTACTGCACTGCACTTACACCTCATTAGGCCCATTGTGCTGCCTTCCACTACGGGTCACCCATCCTCAGCTTAACCATCGCACCTTGTCTAGTTAGTCCAGTATTACTGAGGTGGGCAAATCCCTGATGATGTCCATCGTCGGCCATCTCTCACCCAGTATGGATCCTCTCGTAGACAAGAGTGCCCGGCATTCGCTAAAGGTGTGCCTGGCAATCTAATCTTTCATTTCACACCCTCTACAAGATGGGGGGGGGGGGCAATTTGTCATCGGTGAGAACTTGCACCAAAATGTCATTTTACTTCATACGGTTTGGAAAATTCTTCCCAAAATGACGTCTTTTCAGTGCAACTTCGCACTGATGACAAATTGCATCGGTGGGGTGAATACGGGCCCAGGGCCCGGATTTACAGTACCGATGCAATTTGTCATCGGTGAGAAGTTGCACTGAAATGGCGTCATTTTACTTCAAACTTTAGAAAGGTCAACTCCCGGATACATAGTGCTTTAGGAGACGAATAGAGAGAAACTAGAGTGGAGGAAATGGTGAGAATGGCGAGGTATGAGATGAAGTTATGGGATCTGGGAGAAGAGAGATTGGTGAAGGAGGTATGGGTGACGTGTGTGAGTGGAAGAGAGCGTAGATGGAGGGGCGAGAGAAGGAAAATGTACGCGAGGGTGGGTTTGTCGGAGGAGAAGGTGATGGAATGGCTGGGGGATGGGGTGAAGGTGGATGCGTAGGTGAAGAAGGAGGTGGAAGCACAGGCAAGGCAGGGGTGTATAGAGAGGAGTGAATACAACGATGGGTACGGGAGGTGGCAGGTGCATGGGAGAATGCCGAGGTATTTGGTAGAGGGGGATGGAGTAGGGAGGAAAGGGTGATGCTGGCGAGGGCGAGGTGTGGGCTAGGGGAGAGAGGAAGGAAGGTGTGGATGGGGAAAGAGTATGAAAAGTGTGTAATGTGTGAGCGGGGGAAGGATACGTGGAGTCATTTGAGAAATGCGAGGTGGTGAAGGAGAAATGGGTGGGAGTAAGAGAGCATAGAAGAGTGACGGAATGGATGATAGAGGATGGGGCCGGGGTAAGGACGCTGGAGAAGTTGGGGGAAGAGAAGAAAAACAGAAGGAAGAGAGGAGGTAGCAATTAGTCGTAGCTAGTAAAGATGGAAACGGTGTAAAGGGTGATGCTGGGGAGGGCGAGGTGTGGGTCAGGGGAGAGAGAGGAAGGAAGGTGTGGATGGGGGAAGAGTAATGATGTGTAAGCGGGGGAAGAATATGTGGAGTAATTTGAGGAATACGAGGTGGTGAAGGAGAAATAGGTTAGGATAAAAATGCCAAACACTCCGTCTTCTCGGATATGACGTTAAATGCATGTAGGACCCGTGTACTGCCTGGATGTTGCGTGCACGTTAAAGATCCCTACCGGTGGGTTGGAACTCCCACCGGGTCCGGCAAAATTCCCGGATAGCTGTAGACCTAATCTCCGGCGTCATGATTGGCCATAGCAGCGGAAATAGATGACGTAAAACCCAAAATAAAAAAAAAAAAATAAAAAAATGGGTGGGAGTGAGAGGGAATAGAAGAATGACGAAATGGATGATAGAGGATGGGGCCCGGTTAAAGACGCTGGATAAGTTGGGTGAAGAGAAGAAAAACAGGAGGAAGAGAGGGGGCAGCAATTAGTTGTAGCTAGTAAAGATGTAAACATTATGCCAATAAAGTTTTATTTTTATTTATTTTTTTTACTTCAAACGGTTGGGTAAATTCTTCCCAAAATGACGTCATTGCTGTGCAACTTCTCACCGATGACAAATTGCATCGATACTGTGAATACGGGCCCAGTTGTTGAAGGAAGTCAGAAACAAAGTACTTGACAACAAAATGTAAGTGCAATTGTTAGAGTAAGTCAGAAAAAAAAAATCCGAATAAGATTAACTAACGTTAGTCAAAAACAAAGTGTTTCTGAACAAAATTTAAGAGCAATTGTTGAAGTAAAATGTAATAAAATTTTTATTGACTTTATGCTTTTAAAAGTGTGAAGAAAAGTTATTACTGCTTTATTTACATACCAATTAAATTTTATCTTTACGTAACTCACTCAATCAATTTAAGAAAGACCAACATCTAATTTTTTTTACTAGGAAATGGCAAGAAATGAATATGGGTAACATTTCCAATTATGAAACTGCCCAATTTGCAGTTTGGGATTATCCGCTCAGCGATAAATTCACGAAAATTTGGAAAAATATGGACGCCGTCGGGTTTCCCAACACCATCGAGGAATGTGTGAAATTGGTGAGGTCTTCGCCAGGCCCTGGAAAGGGCTACGCGATCATTTTGGACTCCATAGACACCCAATATTTATCGATGGTGAATTGTGACTTGGAGTCGGTTGATGAGTTTTTTAAAAGACCTCTGGCACTCGCAGTACAGAAAGGATCTCATTTGAAAGACAGACTGAATGATGTGTAAGTAGTAGATTACATTTCGATAACTGGACAGCTAACAGCGTTCTCTGGCCGAGGCATCATCAAATACAAATAACACTAATTACTGTAATCAGTCATCTTTGAAAAAAATTATAACTAACATCTATTGCTCTCGGGCCATGGCCAATAGACTTGATACAGCCCGAAATGTTCAGTACTCCTCAGCACTGGATCAGGACCACACCAAGGCCGTAGCCAGGGGGGGATATATTTTGTACGATTGCAAAAATTCAAAATACGTTCACGATTTACAATCCGGTCATAAGAGAATTCTCCAACAGTTGGCAGTAAACTCCCAAGTGTTGTCTCTGCTGAACGGGCCCAATAAGCCTGAATTTAAACTAAAGTGATTGTTATTTATTTATTTATTATTAATTTATCAGGTCACAACTTTGTTTTTTTTTTAAATTGTACTACCTGGGACTGCTTACCCCCCTATTTTTGTCTTAATTTTTGTTTCTGTACCCTATTTTGGTTCTACAAATGTTATTTTATCTATTACATGCTCAGTATTTTCAGTAAAACTACACTTTATTGACATATGTAAGACTTGTAAGAGTTGTTAACATGAATAAATTATATTATTATTATTATTATTGCTTTAGGATTTTGGATTTGTCAAACAAGCGAGTTTTAGCGAATTTGAAGGAAAAATGGTGGGCCAGAAACCCTGAGAGGAAATCTTGCACCTCCGAAGAGCAGTCGGACAGTGTCGATATCGCAAACATCGGAGGAGTTTTCATTTATTTGTTCTGTGCCATTTCTGGAATTATAATTGTCTCAACTGGGGAATATTATTATGGAAAACGAAGACGAAACAAAATTCGAGAAATATTTCAACTATAATGAGGAAATGATGTAAATTAAACTAACGGTGGAGGCTTCTACTTCGTTATACATCATAATTCACAAATGAAACACGATTTTAACTTTGTTTGTATAACTGAGACTGAGTTATACAAACAAAGTTAAAATCGTGTTTCATTTGTGATGTAAATCATTTAATCGATTTTTATTCTATTCATGTACAATATTTTATGATAGAGGTAATTTTTATTGTAATTATACACATCACAATTTTTTGATGTACATTTTCAAACATTTGTTTTTTTATATAAAAGCTTTATAAACCTTCTAACGGGAGTTTCAAATCCCAGATTAAGCATGAAGTAAAATTTCGAGTTTAGAAAAAAATTATGAAAAATCGTGGTGAATAAAAACTCCTGCACAATTTCTGTTAATCAAAAAATCTTGTAAGTTTCTGTAACTTTAAAAAATCCTGTAGATATTAAGGCCTTAGCTACAAAAATAAATTCGGGGTGGGGGGGGGGGGGGGGTTTCTGGTACAAATATTGTTTTTGCTCTTTCAAGACCGCTTGTACCTACAAAAATTTAACATTTTGAGGAGGAAGGAGGGTTGAACCCCCATATCCCCCCGCCCCCGCTACGGCTTTGGTAGATATGTTCAACTTTAAAAAATCCTGTGTGATAAAAATTCTTGTTCGTTTTCTGATAAATAAAAATGCTGTAAATTTCTTTAACGCAAAGAATTGTGTCCATTTTCAACTTTAAAATATCCTGTACATTTCCTGGCAATAGAAAAACCATGCACTTTCTTTGGTAAATAAAAAATCCTATTAATTCCTTCGACTTTGAAAAATGGCTTACATTTGCTGATAATAAAAAATCCGGTGGTGTGTAAAAAGCCTTGTACATTTTCTGGTGAATAACAAAATCCTGTGGTGTGTAAAAAGACTTGTACATTTTCTGGTGAATAACAAATCCTATTCATTTGTTCACCTTTGGAAAATCCTGTATATTTTTTGATAATAAAAAATCCAGTTAATTTTGTGGTCAACAAAAAGTCCTGTATATTATCTGCCAATCAAGAATTCTGTGAATACTCTAATTTTAAAAAATCCTGTAAATATATGCAACTTTCATGTATGCTGAAATGTTAGGGGGAAATGTACGGATGAAACTGGTATGGTGGGATGTGTGTATAAGGGCAATAATAATGTATGCGGCAGAAGTATGGGGAGTAAAGGGGCATGAAAGGGTAGAAAAAAAAGCATTATAGGAGTAGAAGTTACAACACCAAGTTATATAGTGTTGCAGGAGTGCCAACGAATGACAGTGAAATAGGAAACAGCAAGGAGTGTAGTAAAGTTTGATAGAAAGATAAGTATGTTAGGGGAAGAAAGGTTGGAAAAAGAAGCTTGGGGTGCGTGTTATAGGGAATGGCAGAGAAAGGCGAGGTGTGCACGGTGGATGACTGAGAGGGAAGGTTTATATAATAAAGGTCATGGCTAGTAGTGGAGCAGAAAGTAGCGAGGGGGCAGAGGCTTGAGATAGAGTATTGGAGGAGAGCAGGAGATGTAGAGCTGCAGATGCGACAAGGTAGAATAGATAAGAGTAGCTCTAACCCACATTACAAAGAATTACAAGTACTGCTGGGGCCCCCTCGAGTTATTTTCGAAGACTAAACAGAGAAGAAGCACGACGACTGGCACGATTTAGATGTGGGAATGAGGAAAGAGGAAGGAAATGGTGGATGGGAGAAGAATATATGAAGTGTGTGTTTTGCGGGGTGGAGAAGGATGAATGGGAACACTGGATGAAGGAATGTAGGGGTTTGCAAGTAGCGAATAGAATAAAAGGTATGAGTCGAATTAAAAGTATGTGTGAGAGTGGAGTAGCCAAGGAAAGGGGTGTGGAAAATGAGGATTAATTATTATTTAGAGGCATTTAACAAAGTATTGTTAATTTTAAGTTAAATAATTATAATTTTGATTGGTAGGGGTGTATGCCAAATAAAGGTTATTTATATATGTATGCTATATATTTTCTGATAATCCATGACTTGAAAAATCCCATAAGTTTGCTGATAATAAAAATTACTGTTAATTTTTTAATACGTTCATGACAGCGTGTACCACTGGTGGGACACAGGGATGACTTGTGGATCCCGTGAAATTAACGGTTTGCTTCTGACAAGACCTACGAATGTACGGTTGTTGTGATCGTGTTAAGTGATAAAAATAAATCGAACCAATTTCCGTGTTCTATCTTAAAAATTTAATTTCAAATCGAAAATAAACGTAACAATTATAAATCTTGTATATGAAATATATAATTAGGGGGGGTTCGTCTAAAAAATCCCCAAGAATTAAAGGAAATTAAGTTAAGTTGGAACAAACTGTATTTTTACTTAGTATATCACATGGGACTATTACAGTGAGCTAAAAAAATTTACAAAAATATACATCCTCCCTTCCTTTATTCCAACAGCTTCTTGTCGTACAAGAACTCTCCAAGAGAACCGTGTTTGTCCATCATCTTGCCCAACGTGGAAATCATGCCGGCGAGTTCGCGTTGGCCCTTGTATTGCTCCTCCAAGAATTCACCAGTAAGATAATCCACCAACTAAAAATAAAAGTACAGATTAGTTCTATAATTTCCTTCAACTCTTTCTGGGCCCGTATTCACAGTACCAGGGTTTAATTAAAACAAACAGTTTATTTTGCAAAAAGGTTTTTTTTCATTGAAACAGCGTTTAAAACAAACAATGTTTAAAACGTGTTAATAACTCTAACGTATATTAGGGTGCCTATAATCGATGTTGTATGTGTGTGTTTTTTGAACTTCAGTGCAAAACAGTATTTTTAAGCGTGGCGCATGAAGTAAAATTTCGAGTTTAGAAAAGCCTAATTTGGATTGGCCGCTCTGCTTCGCTACGCGGCCAATCCAAATTCTTAGGCTTTTCTAAACTCGAAATTTTGCTTCATGCTTAGTCTGGGAGTGGAAAACACTCGTTAAAAGCCCTAAATTAACCGCTTTAAAACAACGAATTCCCGCAAATTTAACAAACGTAATTGTTGGGATATGTATACTCAAAGCAACAGCACAACTAACACCAGACCAACAAGAAAATAATAACCAAGAAGAAATAGAGGAACCAACGGAAAGAGAGGTCAATAATATAATAAAGGAACTCAGGAACAACAAAAGCGCAGGAGAAAACGGTATCCCAGCTGAAATTCTAAAACATGGAGGAGATGAGCTACGCAAAAGGATATATCACGTAATATTGAGAGTCTGGAGGGAGGAAAAAATGCCAGGAAAATGGAACAATGCTGTTATTTGCCCAATCTTCAAAAAAGGAGACAAAACGCTCTGTAAAAATTACCGAGGGATAGCCTTACTGGACGTGACCTACAAAGTAATAGCCAAAATAATAAGAAACAGGTTGCAAAGGTACGAAGAGGGAAAAATTGGGGATTACCAGGGAGGTTCCAGACCAAACAGATCCACAACCGACCAAATTTTCACGGTAAAGATGCTGCAGAACAACACCTATGAGCAGAACCTGGGCTTACACATCCTCTTCATAGATTTTAAACAGGCATACGACGCTATCTCCAGAGAAAAGCTGTATGAAGCACTGGTAAGACTGGGAATGCCAAATAAACTGATCAGACTAGTAAAAATGACTCTGACAGACGCAACGAACACAATTCTAGTGGATGGAAGCTTCTCAGAGTATTTCAAAGTCAGACGAGGACTAAGACAAGGGGATCCCCTCTCTACCAATCTGTTTAACCTGCTACTAGAAGCAATAATGAGAGAAGCCAAAATCCAAACCAACGGCCTTATTTTTCAAAATAAAGCACAATGTATTGCCTACGCAGATGATGTGGCAATATTAACAAGATCGAAAAACGAACTTGAAAAGACCTTCAAAAGATTTGCAGACGAAGCAAAAAAATATGGACTACTAATAAATGAAGAAAAAACAAAGTATATGGAAATGCGAACAGATACAAGCGAGATAAATAAATTTATACACATCACAACGACGGAACGAGTGTACATTTTCGAAAGAGTAGACCACTTCGAATACCTAGGCATAACATTGACAAACAAAGGTCAAGAAGAGCAGGAAATCGATAAACGAATCGTAAAGGGGAACAGAGCGGCAGGATCCCTAAGTAACATCTTAAGAGGACAAAATGTGTCTAGAGCTGCAAAGATACGTACATATGAAACAATAATCCGACCAGTAGTTCTGTATGGCAGCGAAACCTGGACACTAACCAAACGAGATGAAAAAAAACTAGAGATATGGGAGAGGAAATTGCTGAGAAAAATATTTGGAGGAGTTAAGATGCAAGACGGTACCTGGCGAAGACGAACAAATGATGAGCTATGGGATATGTATAAGAAACCGGGAATTACACAAATAATCCGATCACAAAGAGTAAGATGGCTGGGACACATCATCCGAATGCCAGAACATAGAGTGGTAAAGAAAGTCCTGTATGCAGGAGAAGGTGGAAAAAGGCGAAGGGGACGACCAAGGAAAAAATGGCTGGACAATGTAACAAAAGACATAGAAGAGACTGGAACCATGGATTGGAAAGAAATAGCAAAGGACCGTAAAAAGTGGAGAAATGTCGCAGGAAAAATAAAAGACAAGGGCCTCTAGGGCCTGTAGTTCTGATATATATGTATACTCAAAAGAAAAATGCCCTATATGTTCTGTCTTAAACATGTTTAAAACGTGTGTAAAACACGTTTAAAATGTGTTTAAAACGTGTTTAAAACATGTTTAAAACGTGTTTAAAACATGTTTAAAACATGTTTATAACATATTTAAAACACGTTTAAACATGTTTAAAACAGATCATACAGGGCATTTTTCTTTTGAGTATACATATCCCAATAATTACAGCGTTTGTAAAATTTGCGGGAATTCGTCGTTTTAAAGCGGTTAATTTAAGGCTTTGAATGAGTGTTTTCCACTCCCAGACTAAGCATGAAGTAAAATTTCGAGTTTAGAAAAGCCTAAGAATTTGGATTGGCCGCGTAGCGAAGCGAAGCGGCCAATCCAAATTAGGCTTTTCTAAACTCGAAATTTTACTTCATGCGCCACGCTTAAAAGTACTGATTTCTACTGAAGTTCAAAAAACACACGCATGCAACATCGATTATAGGCACCCTAATATACGTTAGAGTTATTTGGTTTCCTATAATCACTGTTTTAAACAATTTATCCAGCGCAGAATTTGACTCATGTTTTATTTACATCTACATATAAGATTGCTAAAGCCGTATATTTTAAACTTTAGGATATTTCAGTGTTTTATACGTGGGGCGCATGAAGTAAAATTTTGAGTTTAGAAAAGCCTAATTTGGATTGGCCACTCCGCTTCGCTACGTGACCAATCCAAATTTTCAGGCTTTTCTAAACTCAAAATTTTACTTCATGCTTAGTCTGGGGGTGGAAAACCCTCGCTTAAAGATTCAAATTGCAATCGTTTAAAAAAACAATGCATATCGTAAAATTTATGGTGTATGCATGAAAGAAATACTTAAAAATCACATTTATGCACACACAGTTGTGGCATTTTATTCCGAATGGTAGGGTAAATTCTTTCCAAAATGACATCGTTTAGTGTAACTTCTCACCGATGACAAATTGCATCGGTACTGTGTATACCCAGGTCCAATAAAATTATTGAGTTTTAAACTGTGAAATATTTAGGTCGTGCATAAAATCCGCATATTCTAATAATTGTGGATAATTTTTATTACAAATATCCAATTAAACAAAATCAACTTACATGATAATGATTGAAGAGTTCTCCTGAGGAAACGTCTTCTTCACATGCCTTGATCACACCACGAATCGAACTTGTTACGCGGGCTTCCAAGTCGAGGGCGTCCTCCAAGGCTTTTACACCACTGACCCAGTTTGTGGTTTTCGGTGGATACTGAAAAGCAAAAAAAAAAGGTTGCTCATTATTTTAAAATCAAAAAATCCATAAGAGTGCGCGAAGATCTTCACAAGTACTAGGGGTGATCAAAAAGTAAGTTTACAAAATGTACACGTTTCATTGCGGGCTTTGTAACCTTCCTTTTTGATCACCAGAAGTCATTTAGAAATTCTCTACAAAAGAGCCTACAGGGAATTTTCCTTTCAAGTATAAGGTATATTGAACTTTTATAAAAACCACCAAATGTCGTAAAAATTGCAGTGTATGCAAATCTAAATTTTACGACATTTGTTCAATAAAACTTCATATTGAACAGTGTTTTCCACTCCCAGACTGAAGTAAATTTCAGGCTTTTCTAAACTCGAAATTTTACTTCATGCACCACCTGTATAATCCACTGATTTCAGGTGAAATTCAAAATATACTGCTTTAGAATACCACTTTAAGAAATATTTTTTTGAGCATGAACAAGAAGTAAAATTTCATGCCTCGCTACCTACATGACCAAAATAAATTTTCAGGATTTTCTAAACTCGAAATTTTACTTGGTAAATAGCTTTAAACGAGTGTTTTCCATTCCCAGACTAAGCATGAAGTAAAATTTCGAGTTTAGAAAAGCCTGAAAATTTGGTTTGGTCGCGTAGCGCAGCGGAGCGACCAAACCAAATTTTCAGGCTTTTCTAAACTCGAAATTTTACTTCATGCGCCACGCGTATAAACCACTGATATCAAGTGAAGTTCGTAATATACTTCTTAAGCGGTATTCTAAAGCGGTTTATTTAGAACTTCACCTGAAATCAGAGTTTTATAAGCGTGGTGCATGAAGTAAAATTTCGAGTTTAGAAAAGCCTGAAAAATTGTTTTTTTCGCTCTGCTTTGCTACGCGACCAAACCAAATTTTCAGGCTTTCCTAAACTAAAAAGGTCGCAATAATTTAAAAGAAAATGTCTTACGTATTCAGCGATGAGATTGCTGATGTCCTCGGTGAGCTTTCCTCTCATGAGCAGGTATGAGATCAGCTTGATGGCGTGCTCGCGCTCTTCGGAGGCGGCTTTGAAGAAGTGCTCGGCAAAGCCGGGCCTGTTGATCGTGTAGTTGGAGAAGTGAGCGCCCATCGCCAAGTATTGCATGGAGGCTTTCAGTTCTTCGGCGATCTGCATCTTCATCCTTTCCGTGCACTCGTCTTTCATGTCTATCCATCCCTTGTCAAACGGATATACTTTACCCTCACCTAAAATACAAAAAAAATATAGTCACAAATAGTAAGCCTAATATAATACAGCCTGGAACAAAATATTAGGTTAAATGGACATCTAACTTAACTCTAGTAAACTCCACTCTTAGATTAGATTAGATTAAATGACACAACTGCACTACAGTTAGTTTAATCTAACCTAACTTTGGTACACTCTAGTCGCTCTAAGGTTAGTTTAATCTAATCTAAGTTTGGTACACTCTAGTCGCTCCAAAGTTAGTTTAATCCAATCTAACTTTGGTACACTCCAGTTGCTTAACCTTTTCAGTCCTGGAATGGGCGAAGCGAAGCGAGCCCGGCAAATCCAAATTTTCAGACTCGAAATCCTAAACTCGAAATTTTACTTCATGCGCCACGTGTACCAAGTCTGTAATATGAAACCGGAATTCGCTCATAGATGACTCTAGTTGTCAATATAGTGACTGTCAAACGGCGTCTTTAGTTCAATTTTCTTTTGTACATGGTGCCGCAGAGGAATAGGGTGTTTTTGAAATGGACTAAACAACCTATGCAAGCGAGGGAGTGGAGCCACCCCACATTTTGTTCATTGGTTGACCCCATTTTTTTTCTTTTTGTTCCAGGCTTCGTCATGGAGCTGTGGCACGTTCGTCACCAGGTTTTCGCTTACGACAGTTTTGTAAGGAATGGCGAGTCCATCATCGCCATTCAGCACGAGTTTTGTCACAAATTCAATATTCTTTCTAATATAATTAAAGGATAAATTAAAAACTCTTGGTTTGTTTCACTATTTGTTTCTATTTACTCAACTAGTTTCGCTTTTTTACGACATTATTAGAGTGGATTACAGAAGAAACCGCCCTGATTATATATCTTTGGAATAATCCTTTACCGAAACGTGACACAATCCTTCGTTGGGTCAACAGCTTCCGAACAAGTGGCAGTGTATTGAAAAAAAAACCTTTCCGGTGCTAAACGTACTGTACGAACTCCCGTGAATATTGAGAGAGTCAGATAAGCCATTCTGCGAAGTCCTGGCTGCTCTGCTCGGAGACATTCAAGAGAACTTCGATTGAGCCATACAAGCTGGCTGTGGTGCAGGAATTAAATGAAAGGGATTACCCTTAATGACTAGATTTTGCACAGCAAATGCTCGCACTTTATGAAGAAGATGAAAACATGTTGGTGCTAATGAGTGATGAGGCCCATTCCCACCTAAACGGTGTTGTTAGCAAACAAAAGTGCAGGTATTGGGCTGCAGAAAGTTTATGGCTGCTACATAAATAACCGATGCACAGCCCTAAGGTGACTGTATGGTGTGCGTTAAGGAAAGTGGGAAAGTGGGTGTCATCAGTCCTTATTTCTTCGAGGAGGGGGTCACAGTTACCGTTACATCTGAGCTCTACATTGCAATGTTGAACAATTTTTTAATTCCCAAATTGAGAAGGCGCATTGCTCGTAATCGGGTATGGTTTCAGCAAGACGGTGCCACGGCGCACACAGCCCTCTGTCCCCAACCACGTCATTTTAAGATTTGGAGATGAAATTTTCACACGCTTACAAATGTAAACCTCTCACATTGGATGAACTGAAGGCGTCAATCCAACGTGAAATCGCTCTAATCAACAACAACTTACTGGAAAGAGAAGACCAACTTCCGGAAACGCCTTCAGCATTACGTGGACGAAAACGAACACCACATGCCAGGTGTGATTTTCCGGACCTAATGTTCTCAAATTGTATGTTCTTGCAATGTATTCATGTCAATAAAATCTTCTTTTCACAAAATTAACAATGTTATGATTTATTCAAAAACACCCTGTTCCTCTGCCGCACCCTGGATATATTTGTCAAAGACTTTCAACACACAATATAAGTTTATTACAACTACATGAGAATAATTCAAATTCAAAACTAATTGAATTCGAGAAAATAAGCTGTATTTGCACGGGAAGTAGTTGTTTCAATGGATATTTAGTGTCTTAAGTTGTCTTATTAATTAAGACATTGTTTGCATTTTCACGAATAACATTTTCGTAATTTTATATATTACAACTACATATATTTGCATAGCGTTAAAAAAGACTGTTTTTGAACCTGAAAACTATGATTTGCGGACATCATTGATTTTCTGTTACCACTTTAAGAAAACTGCTGCAGTATCGCGCATCGAATGCTTGTCGAAGCTTATGGTGAGCATGCTCTTGCTAAATCGCAATGTCAAAGCACTGTCAAAAAGAGCACGTCAAAATCGCTACTCTTGAATTTTTTAAACCACTCAAAAGTGGTTTAAAAAATTCAAAAGTAGGGATTTTGACGTGGGAAAATAAGAACGTGGAAGGCCACCGAGAAAGTTCGATGACGCCGAATTGCAAAAATTGTTAGATAAGTATGACGCTCAAACGCAACAACTCGTGGATCAATTAGATGTGACACGAGAAGCCGTCTCCATTCGTTTGAAAGCCATGGAAAAGATCCAGAAATTAGGAAAATGGGTTTCACATG
This sequence comes from Philonthus cognatus, assembly GCA_932526585.2. NCBI lineage: Eukaryota > Metazoa > Arthropoda > Insecta > Coleoptera > Staphylinidae > Philonthus > Philonthus cognatus. The sequence continues at coordinate 79,631,597 of OW052245.1, read as the reverse complement.
AACTGAATAAAAGACAGCAGGAAAACTGAAAAACCACCTGCGAAATGCTGCTCGTGAGGTACAAAAGAAAATCATTTCTCGATCGAATTGTGACTGGTGATGAAAAATGGATATATTTCGAGAATCCGTAAAAAAAAGGCGTAAAATATCATGGGTAACTTCAAGCAAACCAGCGACATCGACTGCAAGGCCAAGTCGCTATGGAATAAAGACAATGCTTTTTGGTGGGATCAGGAGGGTGTTGTCTATTATGAGCTGCTAAAAACTGGCAAAACCGTTAATACTCAACACTACCGACAACAAATGATGGATTTGAACCAGGCATTGCAAGAAAAACGACCAGAATATCAGAAGAGGCAGCACAAAGTGATTTTGCTTCATGATAATGCACCATCCCACACAGCAAAACCGGTCAAGGAAACAATTGAGGCGTTTAGATGGCAAATACTTTTGCATGCGGTTTTCTCACCGGACTTGGCTTTATCCCATTACTACTTATTTGCATCGATGAGACACGCACTTGCTGAGCAGGGCTTCACTTCTTACAAAAATGACTCGATGATTGGTTTGCCTCAAAGGAGGTATAGTTTACGCTACCGACAACAAATGATGGATTTGAACCAGGCATTGTGCGAAAAATAACCAGAATATCAATCACAAAGTGATTTTGCTTCATGATAATGCGCCATCTCACACAGTGAAACCGGTCAAGGAAACAATTGAGGTGGCAGATACTTTCGCATGCGGCTTACTCACCAGACCTGTCTTCATCGGATTACTGCTTATTTGCATCGATGCATCGATGACTCGATGATTGGTTTGCCTCAAAAGAGGTACAGTTTTTTTGGAGAGATGGAGAAAATGTATAGCTAATGATGGGCAATACTTTGAATAACATATTTTGTTCCATTTTCATTCAATAAATTCGTATTTTCTATAAAACATTACATATTTACAGACCTGGTATAGAACATGTTACCGGCAATCTACCGTGATCGCTGTAACTTGATTACTCAGCTGAATTTCGCTGCATCATAACGCGGACGCTAATCTCTAATTCTTAATTTCTCGGAACAGAGGACCCCATTTACATTTTCGGATACATACAATTTTAAATCTTTTAATTGCTCTCTACAAATTCATTTCAAATCCAGTTGCAATTTTTTAACACCAAATCGGTAAAGTTCGTTTCAATAGAGTTTATTGCATTGGTATTTGTACATTCCACATTCAATATTCAAACATTCTTTTGTAAAAAGTATCATAAATGAAATGCCCTGCAAACCCTCAATAAAACAGAAGAATACTTTTTCGCCTCGGACACCGAAATCCCAATAAACCGCGCGAGCTTAGGTACGCCCGTGAGCAGTACCAAATGTGCACGGATTTGTACGGGATATTTGTGACGTCACGCGCCAGTTTGGAGTTTCCAGTGACGCGACGAATTAAACTAAGTTTTTCTTAATTATTAGAAACAACCCTAATAATTAAGAAGTCACACCATCATCAGGAGATAGTGGATAGAATTTCGAATCGAAGAAGATGTCACTCGAAATACATCGGATGCTTTCCCTCGAAAGTAGTGGGAAAACTTAACCGCGGAATTGAAACATAGATTTCGAAATAAGACATCGATTTAATGAACACGAGAGGAGAATCTCACCTCCTCTCCCGAAGAGCCATATTTAAGGGAGAACGCCCCTTGAAGATCAACCAGTTCCTATCGGTATCCGAAGATGTCTTGCTGCCACATCGTCACGCATTTTTCAAGTTTTTTCAAGTTTCTTTCAAAACCTCACGAACATAATATATCATTTCCATTTTACTAATACTTTCATTTATCATTTTGTTTTGTGTATTGTAATCAATTGTTTTTTTTTATCTCTTTTGTTATTTCTTTCTTTTTCTGTTTGTTGTTAATATATTTGTTAAATTGGAGTCATTAACAATCGTTTATTCAAAACCCGTATCACTTTGGCAGTGTTTAAGAGTCAGTGTTGACCAAGTTAAATTCAGTGTTGATAGAGTTAAAGCCAGTGCTGATAAAGTTAACGTCCGTGTTTGAAGAGTTGGAATCAGTGCGTATATAGTCCGAACGAGGGGAATGCCAAAGCAGAGTCCAGGTAAAAGAACACCAACGCACTCAAATCAATGGTAAGTGGTTTATGATTATTATTTCACAAGTGTTTCATGCTTACAAGTTAGTCGGGAGTTACGCAAAAGTATTTTTGTTCCAAGTAACAATCTACCCCGTAATAAACACTAATTTAATATGGAATTCAAAATATACAAAAACATTTTTGGTAACTAAAGACTGTACTTTTACATATATTTATTTACTATTTTCATATTCCTTAGTCACTCGATGTACTCAGTACTTTGTACTCGTGTAAGTAATTAAATACTTATTGTTATGTACTTGTGCTTGGTACTCAAGTACATTTTGTGAGGAGTAATTGTACTCCAGCGACGGCTCGCAGGCTAACTTCAGGGTCGGCCACAGCGCCAAGGCACACAAAATTTGAGGTTGGGATCACGCTTTATAAATACAAGGAATTGCACAACAAAGTTACCTTTCAATAACGGATACATATTACCTTGGGTCTCTGGCCTACCCTGAAGTTAGGCTGCGAGCCGCCGCTGTTGTACTCAGTACTCGAGTACATTTTACTTGTACTCGAACAGCTCTGTAGCGGAGTAATTTCTTCAAACAGTAGAGCAATGTAAAACAAATTTAAAAAAAAACACGTCGCCTCATCAAAGTCAAATCGTTTAATTATAAAACAGCAACGAATAATTATTATTCATGTGAAAATTGCAATCACAAATTAATTCCAAGGAACTTTGATATAGGAAAAACCACATGATCACCACACCACCGGGTCGGATTACAATGACCTTTGACCCACTCTGTATGTAATTAGTTGCGGAACCGACCACCGGCGGCGTTAGCAGTCACAATTTTGTTTTTTCTAAATCATCGAATAGAATTAAAATAAAAAATGTACACACAAAAAATATTCATTTCAATGACTTTTTTTATAAATATTTGGAAGAAAAACTATTGAAATTTAAGGCTAAAAATTTAAATATCCGAGTAAAACATTTGCTAACACAAAATCATTCACTTATTCACATATTTAATTAATAAAAAAACTATTTTTCTGTATGGGTTATTTATACAGGAATAAAGCTTACATATACAATTAATTAAACTATTAAACTTACAAGTTATTAAAATATACTCCCACTGAGCAAAAAACAAACAAATAATGTTATATCAACATTGTAGCAACATTAAACGTTGTGTTAATGTTGATAAAACATTACTAAAATGGATTTGTTCAGTGTGCTATAACACTAAATTCAAATAGTTTAATTATTTGAATATGCTTTAGTTTTGAATATTCGAAAATTCAAATTCTCAGCCTAATTAAAATTGCCTTAGTAATCAAAACAACCAGATGCTACAAATTTTAAAATTTGCTAAAATGATTTTGACTAACTCAAGGCCAGTTGCACCAAACACCTTAAATTGGTTCAACTTTGAACTTGAGTTCAAAGTGACATTAGAACAATAGGAACTGTCATCTTGAACTTGAGTTCAGCTTTAACCTAAGTTCAACATTTCTGGTGCAACTGGGCCTTAATCTGTTTTATTATTAACCCATTAACTCAATAATATTACTCTAAAAGTTGATTTTAGGTTAAATTCTACACTTCTTTTTATGATGATATAATATTACATACTGGTAATTTTTCTTTTAAATGCACATAATGTAGACGCTGTACATTTTCAGCGTTCAATTTGAAGTTTCGAACGAGTGTTTCCAGTCCCAGGCTAAGCATGAAGTAAAATTTCGAGTTTAGAAAAGCCTGAAAATTTGGTTTGGTCGCTCCGCGAAGCGGAGCGGCCAAACCAAATTTTCGGGCTTTTCTAAACTCGAAATTTTACTTCATGCGCCACACGTATAAAACACTGACATGTTTTGAAGTTAGGAAATTCACTAAAAATACTTTTTTAAAATGGTTAATAATAAAAATATTAAAATAATAAAATATTTACAATTTTCTTCAAATATTCTAAAGTTCAAACAAGATAAATTTAAAACTATTTGCATTTTCAGGAATAACATTTTCGTAATTTTATATATTATTCTAAAGTTATTTGCGCTGACTTTAAAATGTGTGTAGAAAATTGTAAATATTTTATTGTTTAAATATTTTTATTATTAACCATTTTAAAAAAAGTATTTTTAGTGAATTTCTTAACTTCAAAACATATCAGTGTTTTAGACGCGTGGCGCATGAAGTAAAATTTCGAGTTTAGAAAAGCCTAAAAACCAAATTTTCAGGCTTTTCTAAACTAGAAATTTTACTTCATGCTTAGTCTGGGAGTGGAAACACTGGTTCGAAACTTCAAACAATATATCAAATTAACGTATTTAGTAATTGAATTAATAAAACATAATTATGTTGCGTTTATTAATTCCTAATTGTTAATGTTAATCAGATAATGTGATAACAGTGGTACGTTCTATTTATTAATCATCAAGTCATCACAAATTAAAACGAAAACAAGTACTATATTTACTGGATGATTTAAATTAAATTTAAATTAAAACACTTGGTTTGTTTCACTTATTTATATTTTCTGCGACTAGTTTCGACCATTGGTCATCTTCAAGGAGGAATGTACAAAAAATATCTAAACAACAATATATATACAAAATCAAACTATCATAAAACATCAGGTAATAAGGGCGGTCGTTATAGGAGAGTATAGGAGACTATATTTACATTGAAATGTATTTGTTGTTATGTAAATCAATTATTTGTTGGAAATTTTAATGAACATTAATTAAGACAAGGGAAAGTGACAATTGTGATGTATTTTAGTTACTTACTTATCAAATAAATCAATTTCTTTTGGTGTTTTTATCAAATTAAGATAAAAGAAAAAACTAGAGGGCAGAAAGACCTCTGGTCGATAGCCCAGACAGACTAACCCCTTAGTGTAATAATATATATATATATATATGTATTATACTATACTACTGTAATTGTCTGAATAAAGATGTATGTACTACTAGAAAAAAACTGGTCACAATGATTTGTACTTTATCCTAATTTGATAAAAACACCAAAAGAAATTGATTTAGTTGATCCTCAATAAAGGAAAAATTATTGCGACCAGTTTTTTCTTTTATCTTAATTTGATAAAAACACCAAAAGAAATTGATTTAGTTGATAGTTAACGTGTTTCATCATTCGGTTCTTCCTTTGTTTTATCAAATTATTCGTTGTTGAATTCCCCGAAAACACGTTCTGATTTTGCTTTTTTTTCCTATAAGCACTAAATATTTACTCACATGCTTGTGTATCGGCGAAGGCTGGGTAGATGGCCGCCGCGATCACAAAAACAACGCACAAATACTTCATCTTGGAACAATTGAATGCGAACGAAATCACGCGTGCGATTCGTAACGTCTGCCTTTACACTCACTGGTGCAGAAGGAGACCGTCTGATTATATTTTAATGGCGTTTGAACTGAAACTTATCTTTAATGCGCACTGGACGAATATCCATTAAGCCTTCGATCAAAACGCAGTGTGTTTTTCAGCGGAATTCTCCCACCTCTGGCCGTTGACTAGGCACATTTCTTTGTGTCAAAGTGCGCATTTGACGAAGAGCGCGTGCGCACAACGCGAGATCCGCCATTATCCGTCGGTTTTATCTGCGACGTCTATCCGTTCCCCTTCATATTTCGTGATTACGCTGGCGAGATACCAGGTTCGTTCAGTTCACACTCGTCTGTTTAACAAATACGTATGCCGTATTTGTCTGTTTAACAAACACGATTCAATAATCCATCCATACCCAGTGTAATAGTTGTATAATTCAATTGTTTTTTTTTCTAACACGCAGGGATCATGAGGGCTTTTATTATATTCTCCGTGCTGTTAATCGCCGCTTACGCTTCGGCGGAAGACACTTGTCAGGATGCCGTCATCAGTGCATGCGATGCCTCGGCGAAGCCAAATAAATCAGGAAAGACAAGTACGTATTTTCAAAAATTATCATACTCCTTTGTTTTTCCGCGTTGACACAAACAAAACAACCTGAGACGTCATTGATTTGTTTTCAAAACATGTGACTGTTATCTAATTGATTTTTCATGTTACTATACATTAAAATGCGTGTTTTTTTTAAATGCAACGATTAGTGCTGTTGGTTCCAAAGTGTCGATTGTGCAAAAAATTGTTAACGCAAAAAAAACGTGCATTCTCAGCATGATCTTTAAACTGTGAACAACAGCGCCTCTCGTGCTGGGTTTTTGAACGATCTCTATATTAAGAAATGTTTTCGTTTTAAAATGTTTTCCATTGATATTTTGCGCGTTTTGTTTTGGATGTACACTATGCAATAAAAATAAGCACAAGTCTTATGCCTATTTTTCACAATATTCTAGTTGTATAATTCGGGTCTGTGTTTTAACGTTACATATACTTTAATAGAGCGTTGTAACAAATCAAATTAAATAAGATTTTAAATATTTCATTGTATAATTCAATATCCGGAGGTGTATTTGCACGGGAAGTAGTTGTTTCAATGGATATTTATCGTCTTAAATTGTCTTATTAATTAAGACATTGTTTGCATTTTCACGAATAGTTTTTTTCGTAATTTTATATATTATGTGTTTTAATTGCCTAGCAGCAGTTTCAATAAATAATAAAACACCATAACACTTCTTTCCTACTCCCAACGTTTCTTAACTCTGAAAACAGTGTCTTTACTGATATTCACCAATCGAACAATTTGTCTAATAGAAAAACAAACTTCTATTTTAGTTAGAATTCGAATTTTTGAATTGTTGTCTAAATGACTCGGCATTTTGACATTAAGAAAATTGACATATTGACGTAACTAGGAAACTCATCAAGTCCGCTTTAAACTATAATATATTTCGTGTACTTAATTTTATTGCACAGAAGTGTACAAACCTTTTTTTAGCATTAACGCTAATTGCAATAAAATCTGTATGTACTATGTACTGGGCCGGTATTCCCGAAATTGGTTGTACGATTCGGTCGGAAGAAACTAAACCAAATTTTTAGGCTTTTCTAAACTCGAAATTTTACTTCATGCGCCACACGTATAAGACACTGATTTTAAGTGAAGTTCACTCGTTCATAATATTTCAGTATTTTCAGTGTTTAATACGCGTGGCGCGTGAAGTAAAATTTCGAGTTTAGATAAGCCTGAAAATTTGGTTTGGTTGCTCGGCTAAGCGGAAATTTTTAGGCTTTTCTAAACTCGAAATTTTGCTTCATGCACCACGCGTATTAACACTAAAATATTGCTAAATTTATGTATATTTGAACATCGCTTGAAATCAGTGCTATATACGCGTGGCGCATGAAGTAAAATTTCGAGTTTAGAAAAGCCCCGTGAAAATTTGTCTCGGGTCGCTGCGCGACCCTCGACAAATTTTCACGGGGCTTTTCTAAACTCGAAATTTTACTTCATGCTTAGTCTGGGAGTGGAAAACACTCGTTTAAAGCTTCAAATAGAACTATTTAAAAAAAAAAAAACGTATGCAGATGTATACTTCCAAGAAAAATTCCCCGTATAAATGTAATGCTTGTTAGTCAACAAATTTTACGAATGAATAACTATTATTTATTTATGTTATAACTTACCTCATTTTTAATAAATGGATTAATTACGCTATTTTTCAAATCCAACGGAAACTAACCTAAAATGTTATGACCAGGTGACAGTTGCGACGCAAATAACAAGAGTGAAGTTAGCTAGTTCTATAAGAGTAATTCAAGTTATCGTCTATACGAGCGTAGTTTACAGACGCGAGCCCAGAATTGCATTTTTCATAAATTTCGGATCTCAGTATTTTTAGTGTTTAATACGCGTGGCGCGTGAAGTAAAATTTCGAGTTTAGATAAGCCTGAAAATTTGGTTTAGTTGCTCGGCTACGCGGAAATTTTAAGTCTCTTCTAAACTCGAAATTTTACTTCATGCGCCACGCGTATGACACTGATTTTAAGTGAAGTTTACTCGTTCATAATATTTCAGTATTTTCAGTGTTTAATACGCGTGGCGCGTGAAGTAAAATTTCGAGTTAAGATAAGCTTGAAAATTTGGTTTGGTTGCTCGGCTACGCGGAAATTTTAAGGCTTTTCTAAACTCGAAATTTTACTTAATGCGCCACGCGTATTAACACTAAAATATTGCTAAATTTATGTATATTTGAACATCGCTTGAAATCAGTGCTTTATACGCGTGGCGCGTGAAGTAAAATTTCGAGTTTAGAAAAGCCCCGTGAAAATTTGTCGAGGGTCGCTGCGCGACCCTCGACAAATTTTCACGGTGCTTTTCTAAACTCGAAATTTTACTTCATGCTTAGTCTGGGAGTGGAAAACACTCGTTTAAAGCTTCAAATAGAACTATTTTAAAAAAACGTATGCAGATGTATACTTCCAAGAAAAATTCCTAGTATAAATGTAATGCTTGTTAGTCAACTAATTTTAGGAATGAATAACTATTATTTATTTATGTTATAACTTACCTCATTTTTAATAAATGGATTAATTACGCTATTTATCAAATCCAATAGAAACTAACCTAAAACGTTATGACCAGGTGACAGTTGCGACGCAAATAACAAGAGTGAAGTTAGCTAGTTCTATAAGAGTAATTCAAGTTATCGTCTATACGAGCGTAGTTTACAGACGCGAGCCCAGAATTGCATTTTTCGTAAATCTATAAGTACAGGAGTTACAGATTCTATAGATTTACGGATCTGTAAGCTTACAGGTTAAAAATGCAGAATTGCACCATTAGAGAGGGATTTAACATGTGAATTTGAAAGTTGGCGGGCGACCGATCGTGCGATTAATTTTAGGAATACCGGCCTTGAATTCCAGGGCCGGTATTCCTGAAATTGATCGAACGATCGGTCGCCCGCCAACTGTCAAATTCACATGTTAAATCAATATCTAAATGACGGATATCATGCGACCGAATCGTACGGCCAATTTCGGGAATATCGGCCCAGAGCTAAAGTTCATTTGATTTTTATATTAATTCTCGAATTATTCTTAAGTTGGCAAAATACAATATTTTAGAATAGGGATTTTGGTTAATGTTGGTAGTTAGTCCTAAATGTCATAGTGACATTTTCATTATTTTGATTTTGAGACCGACGGTCTTCATTCTCATTAAACTGTCTCTAAAAAGAACGAAATGTTGAAAAAAAAAAACAGCAGTGGTCAGATACATTGAAGACCTTAAAACTCAAAACAAGAATTTAAACAAGAAAGAGGTTCTCGAATTTTTTATGTAAGTTTTATGTATTTATTTTCAAATCATCATTTACAATACTAAATTAAATGAATTTGCAGAAATTAACTTTTACAGTTTTAGGCCCAGTTGCACCAAAGACGTTGAACTTGAGTTCAAGCTTGTAATGATTCGACCCTAGGTATTATACAAATTTATAATTTGTATTTTATTTACGTTGTGTTGTGTATGTAGTAACCCTTTTAATTTATTTAACAGATTCGTTGTTTGTGTCAATATGCATTATCGGAAATACTGTGTCTTTCTTCCCTTTTAATGACCAGGAGTATGTGTGGACAATAAATAAAACAGGATGTGAGTTTAACGGATGCAAAGTTTATTGACCTCAATTATGACATTTCTAATTAATTTGTGTTTCTTAAATTATTTATATTCTCGAAATACTTTATTTTCGTTTGTACTTAGAAGCCATGTGCATTTTAGTTAAACTCAAAAAGTATATGACTCTACTGTGGGAGCAAAATTTAATAACCCCTGCATTTGCATTACGAGATGGGAAACCCACAAAAACCATCTCGGAGCTTACCAGACAACCAACTAGCGGGAACACTCCTCCGTTTTCCACGCACAGCTCGACCACACCCGTCAATTGCTTTTTGTGCTGTTAACTAGCGGGAACATAACTCTGCAGTACTAACTCGGGACGACCACACCCGTTAATTGTTTTCAGGCAATTAACTAGCGGGAACACTCCTTCGTTTTCCACGCACAGCTCGACCACACCCGTCAATTGTTTTTGTGCTATTAACTAGCGGGAACATAACTCTGCAGTACTAACTCGGGACGACCACACCCGTTAATTGTTTTCAGGCAATTAACTAGCGGGAACACTCCTTCGTTTTCCACGCACAGCTCGACCACACCCGTCAATTGTTTTTGTGCTATTAACTAGCGGGAATATAACTCTGCAGTACTAACTCGGGACGACCACACCCGTTAATTGTTTTCAGGCAATTAACTAGCGGGAACACTCCTCCGTTCTCCACGCACAGCTCGACCACACCCGTTAACTGTTTTGTATTCTTTTTTGTTGTATAGTTTTTATATTTGTTGTATAATTTTGATTTTTGTTGTGTTATTCTTATTTCCCTCTGTGATTTGGAACTTGTGGTGCTTTTCGTGATGTTCTTCTTCCGAACTGTTTCTTGACTCTCATGACTCTCTTGACTCTCCTCTGGTTATAAAATACCACAAATCCCTGACGTCACGCAATTCCCCCGACTTCGCAAATTCGTTGTGTTTGCGCTTGGTTAAACCTTGAACTCTATCTTTCTGTATGCCTTAGCATTTCTCCACGCGCCGGTACTTGTTTATTATTTTAAGGCGATGCTGCATTTGTTATTTCTTTCAGATAAAAAATTTTGATCGGCGAATGTTATTCTCGTTTTTACTGAATGTTGATTTTTCTTTAATATTTTCTTGGGTGATTTTTGTATTAATATTTTATTTTAATTTCGTCAAAAATAATATTTGCACATGACCCCTACTGACCTATTACAAGCTGAACTCTGGTGGATGACTGTTCCTATTGTTCTAATGTCACTTTGAACTCGAGTTCGACGTATTAGGTGCAACTGGCCCTAAGGAATTTAAAAAAATATGTGCTAAGCGGTGAAGTTGAAGTTCAAAATAGTTGTTGTCGCATTAAATAACCTCACATTAATATGTCAGAATCGAGTAACTTATAAGGGTGGTTCAATAAAATGTATTCAATTTCAAATTAAAGTGAAACCAGAGAGGTTTGGTTGTTACATACTTTTCATGACACGTTTTGCATTTTTACTCGAAAATTGACATTTTAGTCTACTATTCAATAATCAATTTTAATTTGTTTGTCAACAGAATGTATTTATTTCAATGATATGAAAATGGTTAAAACCGATACATATAAATTGTCGTATTTAACATGATTTGATGTTTTTGACACGGAAGTAGCTGCACACTTTTGACTGTTTTGGTCAACTATGACATTTTAGTGTATGTATACAAAGATACAATTTAGCAGGCGCAACTCGTGGCCAGATTCTAGGGAATCAAATGATCAAAGATACAGAAAGTGAGGTGAAGTCTCTTTATGTACATGTTGTTATTCAATGACACGTTGTTAACAGTCGCGGTCCTAGCTAGATTTGTAGGTGGTGCAAGATCTCATGGTGGCGCCCCTCCAAACACAAAAATTAGAGCTCTTTTTTGTTTTCGGCTATTTTCGGCGTTTAATCCATGACAGCGCCCGGGGGTCGCATCGCTCTCGGGCCGCCACTGGTTGTTAAGCTACTTTAGGTAGATCTTAAGTTAGGTTACCGTTCAACTTTTAAAGATGGTTTTAGTTAATTTCAAACCCGTAAAAAAAAACCTTATTTCAATCTTTTGACTATGTGAACTGTATTTTCACTATTATCACAGTTCATATATATCCAGTTAGCCAGTCTCTGTATAAAATTTGGTAACAGCGTTTGGAGGCTGCATTCAGAATCGAGACCGGTGATTGGTGTATATAGTCATCTGTATTACTCGTTCCCCACATCCTGACCATATTCTCTCCTTTTCTACTAGAGTTCCAGTTCTCCCATAAACATTGCCCCCCCTGCTATTATGCATTTTGACATTAAGGGCCGTTTGCACCATATTAGTTAACCTCAAGTTCATCTCTTGAAGTAGTTCAATATACATTTTCTGTTGCACCATTCAGTTGAACTTGTTCAGTCGGTCATAATACAAATGATTGGTTATGTTTGACTAAAAAGTTAACCTGTCGCGATCGTCCGGTTAACCGTTTAGTCAAACAACCACAATTTTTTCTTTAATAATAATAATAATAATAATAATCCTTTTAGAAAGCATTAATTTGTTGAAAATAACATATTTTTACATGTGATTGGTAGTAATTAGCCGTTATTAATTTCGTAGATGTTAATAGTGCGTATATGTATAGACGATTTTGTTATAGAAAAGAACGTATAAAAATGTCCCGCGCTTGATTACAAACGATCACGTGCAACAAATATAAGATATATAACTGCCAACGTAAAAAAATATAAATGAACCGGTGCAACTGAACGTCTTTCGGTGCAAGCCGCACCTCGTTGAACTCGAGTTCAACATGATCGAAAGTTCAACTGAACTTGACTTCAACTCTATCTGATGCAACCTGCCGACTGTGTCTTTTTGACATCTTACAAACCAACGGATACTTTCCTCTCTAAATTGACATTCTAAACTTTGTTCACATTTTATTCTCACCACAGGGGGCTTGTTTTTGTCTTTCCTCATATTGGCATGTTGTATTTTAAAAAGTAATGATTGAAGTATGTTGTTAACCTATAATTTCGATTAAACGTTGCCAAACATTGTGGTAGGGCAGCTTGGTGGTGTAGTGGTTAGTGTTGTACTGCCACGCCACGGACCGGGGTTCAAATACCGGCCTAACAAGTTGTCTGCATTTATATAGGTTAGGATAAAAATGCCAAACACTCCGTCTTCTCGGATATGACGTTAAATGCATGTAGGACTGCCTGGATGTTGCGTGCACGTTAAAGATCCCTACCGGTGGGTTGGAACTCTCACCGGGTTCGGCAAAATTCCCGGATAGCTGTAGACCTAATCTCCGGCGTCATGATTGGCCTTAGCAGCGGAAATAGATGACGTAAAACCCAAAATAAAAAAAAAACATTGTGGTAATATCAAGGATGTTATATTTATGGATCGCTAACTTACATCATAACTTTTCAACAGCGCAGCCAGTCCGCCATTTGTCAGGTAGGACTTTTGTGTGGGAAATTTAAAATGAATGGATAAATCATAGACATAATTAACATAAAATCATAGATATATATTTAGGTTTAAACATTATGAATTCATAAATAAAATCTTTTTTGTGAATTCATGCTTTCTGCTGTCAGGATTTAAAACATTTTTGAAGTAGAATATTCCGTAAGGGCAGTTTTTCCTTATCGTGTTACGGGATTTTGAATATTTTGAAAACGGAATCAAGGGTAAACGTGCGCGAAATAAACGAATGTGAGAAAAACTTACCGTTTGGTCATAATTCTTATTCAAAGTTTCAATTTTCAGGTTATAATTGATACGATTTTCGACCTAATAAACACACTACAAGTATAAATCGCACACATGATGAAATTATCTTTAAATTTATGACGAAAGCCACCAAATTTGTAGTGTTGTTTTCATTTACACAGAAAATATCTTGATTTCAAGTTTACACCGAAAATCACGAATTATAACCTCAAAATTTTAACCTTAAATGCGAATTGTGACCAAACGGTAACTTTTTCTCAGACACCGACTTCGGATTCCTTCATTTCATGCATGTTTACCCCTGATTCCGTTTTCAAAATATTAAAAATCTCGTGACATGATAAGGAACAATTTTCCTCACCCAAAATTATAAATAACCGTCAAAAAGTGAAAATCGCCCGCGAGTGGATTTACCGAGTTTTGCGCGCGAACTCCTCAAATATACAATTGCTTATTTGTATTATATTTTATATACTAAACGTTTGTCTTAAATACGTGGCGCAAAGGCCTATTTTTTAGTAGTTTTAGTAATGTTAAAACAATTATGAAAATACTTACTGGAAAAATTGTCTTGAATTTTATTTAGAATGCCGATTTTTACAGTCTTTGACACTACACGAAACTACCATATTGTCTATTATAATTATAATATAAGAATAAATACAGAAGCTGACACAATACACAAAATAACTACTAAAAGACTGCGTTTCAATCTGTCGAGTTGACAGTAAATTAAACAAACCCGAATTTTAAACAATTGAAATTCCTACCCGGCAAATGGCGCCTTTCCCCCACCACTGGCTTCACCTTTTAGCGAAAGTTAGTGATCCATAGATACAACATCGTTGGGTAATATATTTTTACATGTGAATGAGAGATATTATAAAATGCAACATTGCACTACACATAACCAAAAAAATGCAATGACTTAACTATATTGTTAGTAACTTTGTTACTACTAACAAAAATGTCACCCTAACAAAGCGTACTACGGTGAGAATAAAATGTGATCAGAGTTTACGTTAACGTCATAAAACTTTCTCCGTCTTTGCAACAATTCATAACTGAAATTAATGTATTATCAGTTATCAATTGTTTTAATGATCAAGACATTACCACTTTTTGAGCTGTGTTTAATTGTACACTTCTAACAAGTAGTTTCCACTCCCAGACTAAGCATGAAGTAACATATTTTTACATGTGATTGGTAGTAATTAGCCGTTATTAATTTCGTAGATGTTAATAGTGCGTATATGTATAGACGATTTTGTTATAGAAAAGAACGTATAAAAATGTCCCGCGCTAGATTACAAACGATCACGTGCGACAAATATATGATATATAACTGCCAACGTAAAAAAATATAAATGAACCGGTGCAACTGAACGTCTTTCGGTGCAACCCGCACCTCGTTGAACTCGAGTTCAATATGATCGAAAGTTCAACTGAACTTGACTTCAACTCTATCTGATGCAACCTGCCGACTGTGTCTTTTTGACATCTTACAAACCAACGGATACTTTCCTCTCTAAATTTACATTCTAAACTTTGTTCACATTTTATTCTCACATAATATATTTTTACATGTGCACTACACATAACCAAACAAATGCAATGACTTAACTATATTGTTATTAACTTTGTTACTACCAACAAAAATGTCACCCTAACAAAGCGTACTACGGTGAGAATAAAATGTGAACAGAGTTTACGTTAGCGTCATAAAACTTTCTCTGTCTTTGAAACAATTTATAACTGAAAATAATGTATTATATTAGTTATTAATTGTTTTAATGGTCAAGACATTACGACTTTTTGAGCTGTGTTTAATTGTACACTTCTAACGAGTGTCTTCCACTCCCAGACTAAGCATGAAGTAAAATTTCGAGTTTAGAAAAGCCTGAAAATTTGGATTTGCCGGGGCGCGCGAGCGAAGCGAGTCGCGCCCCGGCAAATCCAAATTTTCAGGCTTTTCTAAACTCGAAATTTTACTTCATGCGTCACGCGTATAAAACGCTGATTTTATTTGAAGTTCAAAATGTACATTATCTTCAAATAGAATAAACGCGGAATCAGATAGTCTGTTATCAACGATGTTCATTGTTGATTTATTATTAACAATGAACATCGTTGATAACAGACTATCTGATTAGGTTTTCAACATTTTTTGTTAATAATCGCAATATTAAAAATGATAATGATTGCAAAAATGTAAATGTATTTTTAAAAGGATTTTTATTTGGTGATTCGGATTTGTATTTCGCATCCTTTTTTTTTGAGGAATCGTCCCAGCTCTGATACTTAATATTTTTGATTGGATAAGTCCACCAGGGTTGAAACTATAAAGAATGATTCATAAGGACGCGATCGTGTCCTTATGAATCGTTAAGGACGCGATGGTGTCCTTATGAATCGTTCTTTATAATTTTAACCCTTCCTAAAATTTTACTTGACGCATCTTATTATCGCGCAAATTATTTATTCTCTTCAAATAACTGAAATAACTAACCTTACATTCCATTTTTTATTGGATAAGTCCACCAGTGTTGAAACTATAAAGAATGATTCATAACGACGCGATCGTGTCCTTATGAATCGCTCTTTATAGTCTTAACCCTTCCTAAAATTTTACTTGGCGCATCTTGTTATCGCGCAAATTAATTTTTCTCTTCATATAACTGAAATAACTAACCTTACATTCCATTTTTTATTGGATAAGTCCACCAGGGTTGAAACTATAAAGAATGATTCATAACGACGCGATCGTGTCCTTATGAATCGCTCTTTATAGTCTTAACCCTTCCTAAAATTTTACTTGGCGCATCTTGTTATCGCGCAAATTAATTATTCTCTTCAAATAACTAAAATAATTAACCTTACATTCCATTTTCGATTGCATAAGTCCACCAGGGTTGAAACTGTAAAGAATGATTCATAAGGACGCGATCGTGTTCTTATGAATCGCTCTTTATAGTCTTAACCCTTCCTAAAATTTTACTTGACGAATCTTGTTATCGCGCAAATTAATTATTCTCTTCTAATAACCGAAATAACTAACCTTACATTCCATTTTTGATTGGATAAATCCACCAGGGTTCAAACTATAATTTAT
Source organism: Philonthus cognatus (assembly GCA_932526585.2). Taxonomy (NCBI): domain Eukaryota; kingdom Metazoa; phylum Arthropoda; class Insecta; order Coleoptera; family Staphylinidae; genus Philonthus; species Philonthus cognatus. The sequence continues at coordinate 79,615,065 of OW052245.1, read as the reverse complement.
AAGGACGCGATCGTGTCCTTATGAATCATTCTTTATAGTCTCAACCCTTGTCAATTTTTACATGGCGCATCTTGTTATCCCGCATGAATCTATAAATCTATATTTCTATGTTTTTAGTTTTGTGTATTCGTAAATAGTTTATCTATTTTATTGAAATAATTTCTGTTTTTTTATTATCAATTCCAATTAAAATACCCATCAAATATTTTTCAAATTGATTTTTTCATTGTAAAAAGATTTTTGTATTTATCTAACTTTTAAATAAAAAATGTCTAATAACATAAATATATTATATTATAAATATGTATTCTCTTCCAATAACTGAAATAACCTTACATTCCAGCAAAAACCAGACACTTGAACAGTCTTTCTTTTTTCTCTGTTTCAGAAGTGAATTGTAATTTATTGTACGGCGGAGCCAAACACGTAATGACCGATCTCCAAGAATTCGCCAACACCCACATAACCCGTTCCTACGAGTACCTCCTCATGTCCACCCACTACGCCGACTACGAAGTTAACCGCGCCGGCTTCGAGAAACTCCTCCGCGAACTCTCCGACGCCAAATGGAACGACGCCATCGAGCTCATCAAGCACATAACGAAACGCGGCGGCGCCATGGACTTCAACAAGCGCAAGACCCGCGGCGAAAACAACAACAAGTTCGAACTGTACGAATTGGAAGTCATCGCCAAGGCCTTCGACATGGAGAAAGATCTGGCCGAGACCGCCAATGAGATCCATAAGAAGGCCACTGAGAGGAGTAGCGATTTCCACGATGCTGAGATCGCGCATTACATCGAGGAGGAGTTCGTGGAGAAGCAGGCTACCGTCGTGAGGAAATTAGCTGGCTACAGCACGGACTTGGCTGGATTCTTGAACGATCAAGATCGCTCCTTGTCTTACTACTTGTTCGACGAGTACTTGCAGAAGCAGAGCTTTGGTTTCTAGTTGCATTGAGTTGCATATAGTTTATGTTTATTTTTATGTTATACAGTAAGTGAGAAAGAAAAAAAACATTGTGATGAGTGTAATATTATAAATATATTTCTTTTATAATTGTTGGTTAGCAAAAGGCTGTAAATAAATACATACAATATACATTTTTAATTTTCAATTCTTTCATATTTTTTTTATCCAAAGCCCTTTTACCTAAGGAGATAAGAGCTTTCATGTCTTTAACTGCAACAACTGAAATGAATTGGATTTACTGGCATGAAGAGTTTATTCTGCGCAGCGCGCCGACGTAAATATCTTATGTCGGCGCGGTAACGAGTACAGCACATCTGGCGTGCTCCTCGCCATTCGCGATTATTCTAGAAGCGTGTAAGAAAACGCACTCGTGCGGTAAACAATCGGCTTCGCACCGGCCATGACCATATTTAAAATTTATTTACTTCATGCTTAATCAAGAAGTGCAAACAATTGTATTGAGCACTTAAATAAAAGAGCGCAATTGATTTAAAAATTCCAAGAATTTCGCTAAGACAACTGCGTCATCTTAAAATTAATTTCTGTTTTAATATTTTGAATGCAACTGGCACCTTTTCTTGTTTGTTTTATTGTATCTCCGTTCTAAAACACCGGTCTGTAAATGTTATTATCATGAAAATGTTATGCACATACATTATAGCATTCAATGACGACTTGTTATTGTCCTGTCTTTGTGAATCATCTTGGCCTCAATAAAAAATTATTTAACCATTAATTTTGATATCCAAACATAATTAATGCAATCAACAAGCAAATAATATAACTAACTACTATCAAAGAGGATACTATATATAGTATCCTCTTCGCTACTATATATGAACATCACATCTATGAACTGCAGATCAAAATGAAATTTGCATTAGCGACCTAATAATATAGAATTATATAGAAGTTATTAGACAAAACTAACATGGAGCAACGATTTTTTTTTATATAAACGTATTTTTTTTTTTTAATCTTGTTAATGTATAATTAACATTTTGATTAGCTCAGCTTGATTTAAGCACGACGATTGTGCAACTGGCTCAAAGATCTCAACGTAGTTTCTTGTCTGAATTAAAATACATTTTGCAAAAGTTGACTATTTCATTATTTAATTTAATTGCGGTTGCCCCATATATGTATTAGTCTATATCGCGTCTTCTAGTCGGAGAGCGTCCACTCGGCTGCAATACTTTTAGGAGCGTTTTCTAATAATGCGCATGCCTGGATTTGCCGCTCAGAGAAATTTAAACTGATCAGCTGTTGTAATTATTTGTACTTTTCATCTTTAAAATAGGAAAATCAAAACATCAATATTTCAAAACAGCATTAATGAATCAATTTTAGGTTTCAAGCCGACAAAAGAAATGAATGGATAATGTTTTATTTAATATATGAATAACCTTTAAGCAGCAATATTTATAAACATTTTATGTTTCTTCACCATAGTTTGATGTTGATTATCATTCATGAAATTTTTCTATAAAATAACACATGGGTGTAGCCAAAATTTTTACTAAGTGGGGGCCAAGAAAAAATATGTCATATTTAGTTAAACGCCAGAAATGTAAAAGAATAAATTTAACATTAAATATACATTTATACAATATACATGCACGTGGAAGAGGCTTGGGATATGAATTCTGACCATTCTCCGATTGTCCTCTAAGCGATAGTATTATACAAAAGGAAATACCTGCTAGATTGACTAACAAATTTACCGATTGGCAGAGCTTTAAACTTCAACTTGAAGACACTATCAACTTGTCATCCTCACTAAGAAACGAAGACCAGCTAGACTATGAAGCGGAAAAATTTGTTGATAATATCCAACAAGCTACAAGGGATAATACCCTTATTATTACCCCACGAACCAAACGTAATATTTACCCCAAATAAATTCGAGCCCTTATTTTCGAAAAGAGAAGACTCAGAAGAATCTGGCACCAATCTAGATGCCCAGCAGATAAAACTAGAGTAAATAACGCAACACAACAACTCAAAAGAGAGATTCAAAAAATTAAAAATGACTCTATTATTATTATTATTATTAAGTGGACTAACAAATGACGGTAAAACTGATTATTCACTCTGGAAAGCTACTAAGAGACTGAAGAGACCAATCTTGCAGAATTCTCCAATTAGAAGTGCAGATGGGACATGTGCAAAAAGCAATAATCAAAAGGCTAATAGGTTTGCCGAATATCTTGAATGGACTTTCCAACCGAATGAGGGTGTAGCCATTCTGGACTGGGAAAATATTACCCAGGAAGAAGGTGAAATCAGACCCTCTACCCCAAGAGAAATTGAAATGATAATTAAAGATCACATTAACACTAAGAAAGCTCCAGGATTTGACTTAATTACTGGCGAAATTCTGAAACAACTACCTCGTAAAGCAATAGTAAAACTTACATATCTTATTTGTTCGGATTAGACGAGGAATTTTTATTACTTTAAAAATTCTCGTCCGTTTACCGAAATACGATATTTCATACACCCCCAGTGGAGAAGTACGGACAATGGCGCAGTCGCTAATTTATGCGTAAGCACGGATTCGCTTGACCAGTTCTTAGAAAAATGTGCACCCTTGTACGCCTAGGGACGAACGGGATAGTTCCTGTTGTTTCTACCTGACCCTGCAACGATGCCAAATCTCCACCCTGGAGGAAACGAAGACGTTTTTGCCCCCCACTATTAAATTCTCCCTCTATTTTTGTATATTTTCTTGTATATATTTGTCTTGTAAAAATTCATTATGTTTTTAGACCTGTAAGCGTTAGGTTGATTTTGAATATACGAGTTGTTTAGAAGTTAATATTTTATTCGGTGACATTCATTTTATTCCGGTCGTTACAAACAGTTACCTTACAAGTAACATAAGTCTCGAAAGCTACAAAATTCACATTATTAATGCATCGTTTAGATTAAAATATGTTCCTAAGATATGGAAAGTAGCACAAGTGATAATGATTCCTAAACCTGGAAAACCACCAAATGAAGTTTCTTCGTACAGACCAATCTCTTTATTACCTGTAATCTCAAAAATGTTTGAAAAAATACTTTTTAAAAGATTAAAACCAATTATTGAAGGCAAAAACATAATACCAGAACATCAGTTTGGTTTCAGAGAATGTCATTCAACTATAGATCAAGTCCACAGAATAACGAACGTAATTGAAAAGTCACTGGAAGAAAGAAAGGTTTGCTCTACTATCTTTCTTGATGTAGCGCAAAGTGTGGCACGACGGACTTAAATACAAATTAAGAAAACTTCTACCCAGACTATATTCACAAATACTAGAATCATACATTTCAGATAGAGTTTTCAGAATTAAGCAGGAAGATGCTTACTCTGAACTAAAAGAAATAAAGGCAGGTGTGCCACAGGGCAGTGTGCTAGGATCAGTCCTCTACCTATTATACACCAGCGATATACCTGAATTAGACCATGATACGATAGCCACATTTGCCGACGACACTGCTATATTGGCTGTAGGCAAAGATCACGAAGAAGCAGCAGTAAATCTGCAAACCTCGATAAATAAAATTAACATCTGGACTAAGCAATGGCGAATCAAATTGAATGAGACTAAATTGGTCCACGTCAATTTCACAAATAAAAGAAATCAACATATCCCTGTTAGTATGAATGATATCCAGGTACCATATGCTGATACAGCAAAATATTTGTGTTTTACACTGGACGCTAAGCTACGCTGGAGAGCTCATGTCAAAAAGAAAAAAAAAAGAACTGGACATCAAATTTCGAAAAATGTATTGGCTGCTTGGTCGGAACTCCACCCTGTCAATCTACAATAAATTACTGCTGTATAAACAAATTCTTAAGCCCGTATGGACATATGGCATCCAGCTGTGGGGTTGTGCCAAAAAGAGCAATATAGAATAAATCCAGCGATACCAAAATAAAGTACTGAGGAGTATTGTCAATGCTCCTTGGTATTTCCGAAACAGTGACCTCCACAGGGACTTGGAAATGAATACTGTTAATGAGACAATACACAAATTTGCCAAGAGCCATGAACAGCGACCTCATCAACATCGAAGCCATCCAGCTCCTCGATAACACGAATTTGACCAGAAGACTACAGCGGAATAACCGTTCGAGTTAGTTTAATATTGTGTTAGTGCAAAAGCAGAGCATAGTGCTAGTGTACACATTAATTAGTGTAATTAAGTTATTAAAATCTAAGGGATACTAATGAGTAAACCCTTAGTATTAAACCTTTAGTAAATTAAGTTAGCTAAATATTACTCATTGATCCATTTGTGATCAGATTGTAATTATAGTAAAATACAACTAAGTGTTTTGCAAATAATAAAAAAAAATATATACATTTATGCGTTTTGTCAATTTTTGAAGTTAACATCACAATAATATGTTTATCAAGATAAACTTTTTAAGTTTTTATTTTTTTTTTCAATTAATTCATCAAATACCTACCTAGTGTATATTTTAAACTTCTCAATATTTAGTTTGATCGCTCCGCTTCCCGAAACGACCAAACCAAACTTTCAGGCTTTTCTAAACTCGAAATTTTACTTCATGCGCCACGCGTATGTAACACTGAAGTATTGTGAAGTTAGGAACACATTATTTTTTTTAACGTGTAATAATCGAAATATTCATATATACATGATTCCATTTGTTTCTGGATCTCGCCTAGCTATGGAAAAGTGACAGTTTAAGTATTGTAAATGGGGCTGGTTGTGTTTTAAATCAGGGTTTTTAAATGTCCCTGTCAGATGTTCGATTTTAAGGTTATAATTTCTGACTATTGTGATCTTACACTATTGCCTGTTTTACAAATTTTCAGATATAAAAGGATAATAATATGCAGTTTTAAGATTAACAAAATTTACTACTTGGTTTTTGTAAATACAAACACAGCAATAATATTGTATATAACAAATATAATGAATTCGGCTCTGCAAACTTATTTCGTCATCCATTTATATTTCTCGCTTGGGTCTTCCCGTTAACACATTTTAATTACTTATGATATCATAAATTATTGCAACACTGTTAAAATAAGGAATCAGGAGTGGCAACTAATAAAAAATGTAAATGTTGATACTGCAACATAACAACACGAAACCATGGCTAGGCGAGATCCAGAAACAAATGGAATGGTGTATAACAAAATATTTACAATGCATAAAATTAACCTATTTGGTAATTTAATTTTAATAACAAAAAAATAGTAATATTGCGCTATTGCATTAATGGCGCTTAATGGGTTAATTAAAATATGGAGCTTTCATATAAATTTAACACGATATTTTGATTCTTCTGAAAACTTAGGAAAACATTATTGCTTTAGGCACCCCCCTGCCCCCCATTTGCTACGCTCACGAAATAACATATGTTGGTGATGGTTTATAAAAGAATATCGTATTTTCAATTAAAAAGAAACCTCTAGTGCCATTCAAAATATTGTAGGTTAGCTACTTTGAAATTATGTATTATAATTATTATGTCTGACGTTTTATATGTCAATTCTTAAAGCGTGTAGCCAATCTAAATTTATAAAAATATTGATTGATTCATGGTACTCTAGCGGTTTTGTTTTAACTGAACATACGATAGTTGCACATTAATACATTTATATTTTGATAGCTACATTTTTACTTGCGACAGGGCTACATTTTGACCCACGGTTAGCGGTTTAGTGTTGTGTTTTAAACTTCGTAATATGTCAGTGTTTTGTATCGGTGACGCATGAAGTAAAATTTCGACTTTAGAAAAGCTTGAAAATTTGGTTTGGCCGCTCCGCGCTTCGCGCTACGCGACCAAACCAAATTTTCAGGCTTTTCTAAACTCGAAATTTTACTTCATGCTTAGTCTGGGAGTGGAAGACACTTGTTCGAAACTTCAAAATAAATTCTTAAAAAAAAAACATAGAACGGTAAAAATGCACACGCTGTCCGGATTCAGTGTATGCATTTTTATCATTCGATGTTTTTTTTTAGGAATTTAATTTGAAGTTTCGAACGAGTGTCTTCCACTCCCAGACTAAGCATGAAGTAAAATTTCGAGTTTAGAAAAGCCTGAAAATTTGGCTCGGGCGCGTAGCGAAGCGGAGCGACCGAGCCAAATTAGGCTTTTCTAAACTCGAAATTTTACTTTATGCGCCACGCGTATAAAACACTGATTTCTATCAAGTTTAAACTATACTGCTTAGTTTAAACTTCACTGGAAATCAGTGTTTTATACGCGTGGCGCATGAAGTAAAATTTCGAGTTTAGAAAAGCCTAATTTGGCTCGGTCGCTCCGCTTCGCTACGCGCCCGAGCCAAATTTTCAGGCTTTTCTAAACTCGAAATTTTACTTCATGCTTAGTTTGGGAGTGGAGGACACTCGTTCGAAACTTCAAATTAAATTCTTAAAAAAAAAAACATCGAACAGTAAAAATGCACACGCTGTCCGGATTCAGTGTATGCATTTTTATCATTCGATGTTATTTTTTTTTTTTTGAGAATTCAATTTGAAGTTTCGAACGAGTGTCTTCCACTCCCAGACTAAGTATGAAGTAAGGGTTTTCCACTCCCAGGCTAAGCATGAAGTAAAATTTCGAGTTTAGAAAAGCCTGAAAATTTGGCTCGGGCGCGTAGCGAAGCGGAGCGACCGAGCCAAATTAGGCTTTTCTAAACTCGAAATTTTACTTTATGCGCCACGCGTATAAAACACTGATTTCTATCAAGTTTAAACTATACTGCTTAGTTTAAACTTCACTGGAAATCAGTGTTTTATACGCGTGGCGCATGAAGTAAAATTTCGAGTTTAGAAAAGCCTAATTTGGCTCGGTCGCTCCGCTTCGCTACGCGCCCGAGCCAAATTTTCAGGCTTTTCTAAACTCGAAATTTTACTTCATGCTTAGTCTGGGAGTGGAGGACACTCGTTCGAAACTTCAAATTAAATTCTTAAAAAACAAAAAAAAACATCGAACGGTAAAAATGCACACGCTGTCCGGATTCAGTGTATGCATTTTTATCATTCGATGTTATTTTTTTTTTTTTGAGAATTCAATTTGAAGTTTCGAACGAGTGTCTTCCACTCCCAGACTAAGTATGAAGTAAGGGTTTTCCACTCCCAGGCTAAGCGTGAAGTAAAATTTCGAGTTTAGAAAAGCCTGAAAATTTGGCTCGGGCGCGTAGCGAAGCGGAGCGACCGAGCCAAATTAGGCTTTTCTAAACTCGAAATTTTACTTCGTGCGCCACGCGTATAAAACATTGTAATATTGTGAAGTATTTATAATACACTTTAAATAACAAAATATTTAAATTTTTCTTGGTACATTTTCAATTCAGGTCAAATAATATAATATATCAAAATAAATACATGTTTACCTGCGACAGGGCTACATTTTGACCCACGGTTAGGCTATTCTTTGATACAACCTGCGTTAAGGCTACATTTTGACTTGTGATAAGATTACATTTGAACCTGAGACAAAGCTATATTTCGACTCGTAACAAGGCTATATTTTTATCTGTTACAATATTCTTATTGTAATAAGTCAACATATAGCCTTTTCTCATGTCAAAGTAAAACCTTGTCGCAGATGACATAGTATTGTTTTTATAACCTGTTTATCACAGGTTAAAATAAAGCCTTATAGCAGATTAAAATGCAGCATTTTATGTCAAAATGTAGTCTCGTTATAGGTCAAAGCACAGCCTTATCGTAAGTCGAACTACAATTTTGTTCTAAGTCAATATATAGCGTTATCTCAATCCAAAATCTAACTGTGCCGCAGGTCCCAATAATTAAAAAAAATCGATCTAACTTCTTTGGTCGGAATTGTTACAAGAAGTAAATTAAAGTTCGAAGATGAGTTCAATTAAAACCATTTGTATGATTGGCCTCAATTAGTAATAAAAATAACGATCAAGTTGTGAAAATGTATTTATTTATTTATTTATTTACGGTAAAAACCATTTTAACATTAACATAAAAATAAAAAAAATATACACTCTAAGTATACAAAACTAATTACATCACTACTGAACTAAACTTTACACGAGCTTATAGTATAAAACTAATAAAACAATAGCATCTTCTATTAAGGGAAAGAATAATTAATATATGCAACCGAATTAATATGGATTAAGTAAAAAGCTCGAAATTGATAAACTTAATTTTGGTTTTGAATAGATTTTCCGATTTTTGAAAAGAGTATTAAGCGTTATCTCAATCCAAAATCTAACTGTGCCGCAAGTCCCAATAATTAAAAAAAATCGATCTAACTTCTTTGGTCGGAATTGTTACAAGAAGTAAATTAAAGTTCGAAGATGAGTTCAATTAAAACCATTTGTGTGATTGGCCTCAATTAGTAATAAAAATAACGATCAAGTTGTGAAAATGTATTTATTTATTTATTTATTTACGGTAAAAACCATTTTAACATTAACATAAAAATAAAAAAAATATACACTCTAAGTATACAAAACTAATTACATCACTACTAAACTAAACTTTACACGAGCTTATAGTATAAAACTAATAAAACAATAGCATCTTCTATTAAGGGAAAGAATAATTAATATATGCAACCGAATTAATATGGATTAAGTAAAAAGCTCGAAATTGATAAACTTAATTTTGGTTTTGAATAGATTTTCCGATTTTTGAAAAGAGTATTAAGCGTTATCTCAATCCAAAATCTAACTGTGCCGCAGGTCCCAATAATTAAAAAAAAATCGATCCAACTTCTTTGGTCGGAATTGTTACAAGAAGTAAATTAAAGTTCGAAGATGAGTTCAATTAAAACCATTTGTGTGATTGGCCTCAATTAGTAATAAAAATAACGATCAAGTTGTGAAAATGTATTTTTTTATTTATTTATTTACGGTAAAAACCATTTTAACATTAACATAAAAAATAAAAAAAATATACACTCTAAGTATACAAAACTAATTACATCACTACTAAACTAAACTTTACACGAGCTTATAGTATAAAACTAATAAAACAATAGCATCTTCTATTAAGGGAAAGAATAATTAATATATGCAACCGAATTAATAAGGATTAAGTAAAAAGCTCGAAATTGATAAACTTAATTTTGGTTTTGAATAGATTTTCCGATTTTTGAAAAGAGTATTAAGCGTTATCTCAATCCAAAATCTAACTGTGCCGCAGGTCCCAATAATTAAAAAAAAATCGATCTAACTTCTTTGGTCGGAATTGTTACAAGAAGTAAATTAAAGTTCGAAGATGAGTTCAATTAAAACCATTTGTGTAATTGGCCTCAATTAGTAATAAAAATAGCGATCAAGTTGTGAAAATGTATTAAATTCTGTTATAAACAGTGATATGCGTTTTGCTTGCTGACCTTATTAATAATAGTTTGGTTTTAATGGAAATTATCAGTGACTATTGCACATGGTTTCTGTAAAATGATACGGCAGATGTTTGTTTTCCTCGGACTCGCGATAACGTTTTGCATTTGGCTTAGACTAACAATAATATTTGCTACAAAACGTGAAATACGATTAGTTTCATCTTTAAGCTTTATAAATATGTGTATTTTGTATTAATAATTATGTTTAGTTATTCAACCACAGACAAGAATATAATTGTCTGTGTTTCACATTTGTAAATATATTATTTTGTTTTAGTTGTCATTTTCTTTTATCTTTTTATTATTACAAGTGTTATCTACTATTACTTATTCATGGATTTTTCCCTTTTTTAATCAATCGAGCTGAAAACCAACATTTAATCATGAATAATGGTTGATGAGATAATAATTGTCTAGCAATTGACAATCTTGTTAATGAACACGAAAATAGCAGAAAATTAAGTACACAAAATATGTTATAGTTTAAAGCGGACATGATGAGTTTCCTAGTTACGTAAATACAAGTATGTTAATTTCCTTAATGTTAAAATGCAGCGTCATTTAGACAACAATTCAAAAATTCGAATTCTAACTAAAATAAAAGATGGTTTTTCTATTAGACAAATTGCTCGATTGGTGAACATTAGTAAAGACACTGTTTTCAGAGTTAAGAAATGTTGGGAGCAGGAAACAAGTGTTATGGTGTTTTATTATTTATTAAAACTGCTGCTTAGCAATTGAAACAGACCGAAGGATACAACTAGAATATTGTAAAAAATAGTTATGAGACTTGTGCTTAATTTTATTGCACAGAAGTGTACCTATGTTTGAGTTTTCATCATAATTCAGTTTGATTTATTAATTTTAATAATAAATAAAGTTAACTTTAAGTATTATAACTGCAAAGATTCGCCGTGTTTGGTGTACGCTGATAATGTAAACATTTACAGATCTGTAAATAATAATAATAATAATAATAATAAGCTTTATTCCAATAAATTATTAGACAACTTAACAATATTAACACATACAATGATATGAACATTACCAGCCGCTACTTAATATTAGAAATCGTCAAAATATAATGGAATTTAAATTGTAGCACATAAATTCCTCTACTGTATACGGTTCAACTTGCCGTACAATTTCATGCAAATATTTTTTGTATTTTACGAGACTAATTTCAGTTCTAATAAATACTGGTAATTTGTTGTAAAATCGCAAGCACGAATAATGAACACCCCTCTCAGTCAGTGTAAATTTATGTAAAGGGTACATAAACTTACTCTTATGCCTCGTTGCATAAAAATGTTCATTTATGTCAGATTTGAAATAATAATTGTATTTCCTGACAAATATCAGACATTCTATGATGTATATACCAGCGACCGTTAATAAACCATTATTTCTAAATAATGTCCTACAAGAATCGTACGGACTTAAACCTAACATGGTTCTCAGCGCACGTTTTTGCAGACTTAATATGTTGTTCAAATGCGTGGAGCTGCCCCAGAAAACTATGCCATAGCGAACTAATGACAGAAAATTTGAACTATATACTAGTTTTAATATACTAAATGATACATTTGGTTTTAAAATTTTCAGCATATAGCATGTTGTACATAAGCGGGAAGACAAATATCCGATATGTTTTTGCCATTTTAATTTGTTATCTATAAATATTCCCAGAAATTTTGTGTTACATGTTATATCAACTCTAGTGCTGTTGATGGTGATTTGCTGTGGAAGGTTTGTAGCCTCGGATTTTTTAAATATAATGTAGTTTGTTTTACTCTCGTTTAAAACAAGTTGATTGTTATCAAACCAGGTTTTTATTAAGTTCAACAAAACCGTGATGTTATTTTCTAAATCTGAGATATTTTTAGATCGTACACAAATATTCGTATCATCGGCATAGTTGACGATATTATATTTGTCATTGTCAATTATTTTAAACATATCATTTATGTATATATTAAAGAGGAATGGACCCAGGACACTCCCCTGAGGCACCCCCAGAACTATGTCCAAGGCATTCGATCTATATGTAGTGCTTCCCGAAATAAATGTAAGAAAATGTAAGAAAATGATGTTTACCAGAAAGCGTGAAATTATTAATCATAATTATAAAATAGGTAATATTAACCTTGAGCGTGTTACTAATTTTAAGGATCTACGTATTTTATTGGATTGCAAATTAACCTATATTAACCACATTAACACCATTACTAATAATTGCTATAAACTACTCGGGTTTTTATTCAGGAACACAAAACCACTTATCAGTGAACGTCCACTAGTCAAGTTTTATTATGCTTACATTCGCAGCCGCTTGGCAGAGCTGGGATGAATCCTCGAAAACATGATTCGAATCACGAATCCGAATCACCTAATATGATTCGAATCACGAATACTCGAATCAAGGATTCGTAAGTGAAAAATATGATGCGTTTTTAACTTCACTTTAAATCAGTGTTTTATAAGCGTGGCGCATAAAGTAAAATTTCGAGTTTAGAAAAGCCCCGTGAAAATTTGTCTCGGGTCGCTGCGCGACCCTCGACAAATATTCTACGCGGGGCATTTCTAAACTCGAAATTTTTTGATATTTCTAGATTTATGTCGATTTATTCACAGTTTGTTATTGTATTAAATGCAACTTTAATATTAAATAAAAAGGTTTTTTTTTAGGAATAGAATATTCACCCATTAAGAGCCGAACACATTATAAAGTTAACTCTAAAAGTTAATTTTAGGTAAAATTTTGCATCTTTTTCTATGATTTCAATGAATGATTTATTATATTACATACGTCGACTTTTTAAAAGAGTTAAATTTAAAATTCAAACGAGTGTTGTCCACTCCCAGACTAAGCATGAAGTAAAATTTCGAGTTTAGAAAAGCCCCGCGTAGAAAATTTGTCGAGGGTCGCGCAGCGACCCGAGACAAATTTTCGCGGGGCTTTTCTAAACTCGAAATTTTACTTCATGCGCCACGCGTATAAAACACTGATTTAAAGTGAAGTTAAAAATGCACTGAAAACCAACCCAACTTCGATATTTTTTCAAAATTAGATGTTTTCTTTCCTATCCATGCTGTAAACCTTCAGATATTCGTTGTTTTCTTGTAAAAAAACTTCGATTCCCTGTAGTCCTTCGTTCTGCGAAGACCATGGTTGGTCCTTTGAGCTGTAGCCTTTGTAAAACGGTAATAAACTTAGTAATCTAGAGTAATCCTTCAATTTGAAACATCTAAGAACGAGTGTTGTCCACTCCCAGACTAAGCATGAAGTAAAATTTCGAGTTTAGAAAAGCCCCGCGTAGAAAATTTGTCGAGGGTCGCGCAGCGACCCTCGACAAATTTTCACGGGGCTTTTCTAAACTCGAAATTTTACTTCATGCGCCACGCGTATAAAACACTGATTTCAAGTGAAGTTAAAAATATACTATTAACGTTGGATATTTTTCATGGTTAAGTAACCAAATATGCATTCACAAATATTTGAATTATTCGAAAATTTTAATATTTATATTCAAATATGAATAATTTAGTGATTTAAATATACATATTAGAATATTTAGCTATTTGAATTAATCGAATTCGAATCCCAGCCTTAATAGCGATGATTCGAATTATTTAGGAGGATTTGAATCCATGTATCAGGATTCGAATTTTATAAGGATTCGATTCCTTTTATAAGGATTCGAATCCTTTTATAAGAATTCCAATCCTTTTATAAGGATTCGAATCCTTTTATAAGAATTCGAATCTTTTTATAAGGATTTGAATCATCTACGTTTGGATTCGAATCCTTTTAAAAAAATGTAAAGAATCCGTTTTTACTAAAGTATTCGAATACCTCTTTTGAATCCTCTAAAAGGATTCGAATCCGGGAATCGAATCCTGAATGATTCGAATCCTGCCCAGCTCTGCCGCTTGGAATACTGCTCTATTATATGGACTCTTGCCTACGAAGTTCGGAGCTCGAAGGTGAAAATGTTCATAGAACATTTTTAAAATTGTTATATTATAAACAGAACCATTCATATCCTGTGCAAGGCTACCCAACAGAACAATTAGAGCAGGGGTTTGAAATCACCTCACTCTCCTACCGGCGAATACTGGCTAAAATTCTATTCGTCTATAAAATAATTCATAATAAAGTTAACGTTCCTTATCTACTATCGCAGCTCAAGTTCAATGTACCGTGTCAGAATAGTAGGCAAAAACAAATGTTTTATATACCTAATGCTAGGACAAACCAATACCTAAATTCACCTTTGTTGGGAATGTGTAAAGCGGTGAACACGAACTGCAATGATATAGATATATTTAACATTGAAAGTGAGCGCAGCCTAATATCAGAATTAGTAATGTAGTTTCTATTTATTGTTTGTTTCTTATTGTTAGTTAAGTATTAGTTTAGTTCTACAATTTTTGTAATATTCATTACTTTAAACGAAAAAGGTGTACTTTTTGGTTATAGTTATATTGTACATGTTATATTTTGTTTTAACTTTTCGGCCAAAGAGGCCGATTACAGGATAAATGAACAAAATCAAATTTACCCTGTAATCGGTCTCTTTGGCTGTTGGTCAAATAAATAATAAAATTAATTAAGACCTGACGGAAAAGAAGACTATTTATTAAGAATCTGAGAGTAAATTTAGATTCTTAGACCGATGGTGTCTTAAAGAGAAATAATTGTGAATTTTATAGAATGATTCGTTTTCAAACGTCAATCAAAATGAAGTTTCAATTTCAAGATGCAGTGCAGAAATTTTCCAAACGCAATCGCCACTGATAATGTGGAAATATTGGAGGAAGACTCTCCACTCGATTTTCCCGAGTTTTTAAAACCGGCACTCGAAACGTTGTTGCTAAATGCTGATAACTACGTACGTTTTGGAGAAGGTAATTAAACAAAACAAAAAATCACTTATTGTAATGATAACGTAAAGTATTATAGACAAAGTTTTTAAAATGTTCTATTCAATTCAATTTAGGACATTTAATTATATTGAAACAGGCAACTAAATTTATGCACCCAAGTCGTTTAACTTAATAAAACAGATTATTTTTTAAATAGTAGTGAAACAAACCAAGTGACTTTTATTTGATTATCAATATTAATCAGTGATTATTAGTTCTTGAAAACAATAATTTTAAACAAGATAAATTCAAATTCAAAACGAACAGGCAACTAAATTTATGCACCCAAGTCGTTTAACTTAATAAAACAGATTTTTTTTTAAATAGTAGTGAAACAAACCAAGTGACTTTTATTTGATTATCAATATTAATCAGTGATTATTAGTTCTTAAAAACAATAATTTTAAACAAGATAAATTCAATAAGCTTACGCTTCTTATAGTTTGCACACTTTAAACATAATATATAAAATTACGAAAAACTATTCGTGAAAATGCAAACAGTGTCTTAATTAATAAGACAATTTAAGACGATAAATATCCATTGAAACAACTACTTCCCGTGCAAATACACCTCCGGATATTGAATTATACAATGAAATATTTAAAATCTTATTTAATTTGATTTGTTACAACGCTCTATTAAAGTATATGTAACGTTTAGGTCAAATTCTCTTCAAACCAACTAACAATACAATTTAAAATGAAAGGAGAGATTGAAACAAATTAGAAGTGAAAGGACTTGAATTAAAACTAATGTCTTAGGCCATCTATAGACGCGTTTCGAGATTTATCTCTCTTCAGTATAGCTTTGTTTATGACGTTTAAAAAAATTAGGAATAAAATTAAAGCAAACTTACTTGGAAAAAGCGTTGTGTGTGAAATGAACAGGTACACAGAAATGGAATGAGTGAATAGTTTTTCGTAATTTTATATATTATGTTTAAAGTGTGCAAACTATAAGAAGCGTAAGCTTATTTTCTCGAATTCAAATAGTTTTGAATTTGAATTTATCTTGTTTGAACTGTACCGTAAGGTAAATAATAAGGTCTCACATTCTTCATACCTGCTAATGACATAATCCCCTTTTTTACCTATAAATACCGACCATCATTTTCACTCATTCCATTTCTGTGTACCTGTTCATTCCACACACAACGCTTTTTCCAAGTAAGTTTGCTTTAATTTTATTCCTAATTTTTTTAAACGTCATAAGCAAAGCTATACTGAAGAGAGATAAATCTCGAAACGCGTCTATAGACATTAGTTTTAATCCAAGTCCTTTCACTTCTAATTTGTTGCAATCTCTCCTTTCATTTTAAATTGTATTGTTAGTTGGTTTGAAGAGAATTTGACCTAAACGTTACATATACTTTAATAGAGCGTTGTAACAAATCAAATTAAATAAGATTTTAAATATTTCATTGTATAATTCAATATCCGGAGGTGTATTTGCACGGGAAGTAGTTGTTTCAATGGATATTAATCGTCTTAAATTGTCTTATTAATTAAGACACTGTTTGCATTTTCACGAATAGATTTTCGTAATTTTATAAACAATAATTTTATTTAAAAATTGTTTACACAATCGCATATTAATAAAACATGTTTAAGTTATCTTACAAATTTACAACATTCTTATATTCTAAATAAAAACAGAGGTTTAATTAATGATTTTGTGGGCAGTATGAAATCTAAAAACCTGAATTCGCCATGATTTGCTGTCAAATCCAAGGTATAATCGTTGATTGAAGTATTTACAATATTTCAATCAGCGGTATAATTCTGTATAAAGTCCATATTTCTCTGGAAAGTATTTATAAATCTCTCACTGTAATTTTCACTTCTCATACTTAACCCATTAACGGCCGAGCAATTGTAGAGTTAACTCTAAAAGTTGATTTTAGTTAAAATTCTACACTCCTCTTTATGATTTCTACGAATGGCTCATTGTATTACATACTGTGAATTTTTCTTTTAAATATACATAATGTATACGCTGTAAATGTAAGGCTTTCGTCGATTTTGTAAAAAAACGTGCAATATGAAGTTTAGAACGAGTATTCCACTCCCAGACTAAGCATGAAGTAAAATTTCGAGTTTAGAAAAGCCCCGCGTAGAAAATTTGTCGAGGGTCGCGCAGCGACCCGAGACAAATTTTCACGGGGCTTTTCTAAACTCGAAATTTTACTTCATGCGCCACGCGTATAAAACACTGAAATATTGTAAGGTTAGAAATACACTCAAAATATTTTTTTTAATAAGTAATAATCGAGATATTTAAATAACAAAATATTTACGTTATTCTGCATACATTTTCAAGTCAAGTCAAATAATATAATATATCAAATTAACTTATTTAGTAATTTAATTAACATAAAATCAATAATGTTGCGTACATGCATCAATGGCGCCTAATGGGTTAGGGTATATCTTGAAATATTAAGGCCCATTTGCATCCCGACTGATTAACTTTAATCGACCACTAATCATTGATTAAACCTCTGATTAAGTCATAATTCTAGAATATACGAATGTTTTAAATTTGTAAGATATCGTAAATAAGTTTTTTTTATCATTATGCGATTTTATAAATAATTTATACATAATATTGCTGTGTTTTTGAGGAGTACTAATCACTGATTAACTTAATCGACTTGGGTGCAAACGGGCATAAGTATGATTAATATATTCGTGAAAGAATGTGTGGACGTGTCAATAGATTTTTGACAAAATTTAGGGCTGGGAATTTGAATATTCAAATACCACATTACTTACCCACTGACCAAATCCAATTAAGTAATGTTTAAAGAACATTAAAACAACGTTTGATGTTGCTACAATGTTGATACTGCGTTATTTGCTTGTTTTTTTTTGCTTAGTGGGTTATATTAAATAACTCACTTTTTCACGTGTTTAATGCAAATGCTGCAAATAGCTAAATTTTTCAATAAATTAGTGTTTCTAAGCAATTTATAAATTGAAATAGCTCATTTGTTTAACCCCTGGGTCTCCAAACTATCTTTTTCGCGGGCCACAAATACAATTCTACATAATAAAGTCGGCTAGGTTAGGTTAGGTTTATATGGCAACAGCCGAGGCTGTTCACTTAGGCCCATAGGGCCCGTTGTGATACCATGAGAGATCCTTCCCCTATACAACCCAATTTGAGCACCTAATGAATCCGATCAGATCTCCCACCTTATAAGATCCGATTAATTTTATAAAATTATGAAAAATGTAAGGAACAATTGTTACAATATTTCAAAATATGACATTTACAAAAAAAATTACAAACAATCGCGGGCCGGATTTGGCCCGCAGGCCGTATTTTGGAGACCACTGGTTTAACCCAATAACAGCCGAGCAATTATAGAGTTAACTCTACAAGTTGATTTTAGACAAAATTCTACACTTATTTTTATTATTTTAATGAATGACTTATTGTTTTACATGCTGTGATTTTCTATTTTAAATATACATTAGGTATACGCTAAAGTGTTCAGGCATTCGTTGATGTTATATGAAAACGTGCAATATGAAGTTTCGAACGAGTGTTTCCACTCCCAGACTAAGCATGAAGTAAAATTTCGAGTTTAGAAAAGCCTTAAAATTTGGTTTGGTCGCTCCGCGAAGCGGAGCGGCCAAACCAAATTTTAAGGCTTTTCTAAACTCGAAATTTTACTTCATGCGCCACGCGTATAAAACCCTGAACTATTGTGAAGTTAGAAATACACGGACTGATTTTTTTTAACTGATTAATGATCGAAATATTTAAATAACAAAATATTCACATTTTTTTTGAAAATGTATACAAGTTAGGTCAAATAATATAATATATCAAATTAACTTATTCAGTAATTTAATTAACAACAAATTAAAAATGTTGCGTGATGCATACAGGCAACATTTTTAATTTGTTGTGAATTAAATTACTGAATAAGTTAATAGCGGGTTAAATATTTGACTAATTTGAATGTTTCATATTTTGAATATTCACGAATATTGTAATTCCTAGCCCTAACAAAATTATTAAAAATATCGTACAAACAAAAATTAGATGTTTTTCCTTTCATTTCAGACAAGCTTTTTGAGAAATTTTTAATTTCCTTTGGATTTTCCGACGCAAAAGACGTGCTGCTCAACATAAAACTCCCAATAGCCTATTTCTTTGTGATCATTTTATGCGCGCTGCTGCTTTTATTGGGTAATTCAATTAAGTTTTAATTTTTCGCGTTGTGCAACATTACGCAAAATAAATGAGTCGATTGATATTTCAGCACTGCCATTCGTCTGTTTCATAAACAAAAACAATGGAGTTTCTGACGCAGCTAAAACGCAAGCCCGCTTCGGACTGGAAACCCTCGGACTGATATTTACCATTATTTGGATAATGTAACTAAGTATTATTTTTATATAAATTGTATGAAAGATAGCTTAACATACTTTAAATTTATATTTATTCCCTGTAATTTTTTTTTAATATATTGCAATTTCCTGTTTGTTCATTCAGTTTGGTGACAGAATAATTTAAACTGATGTTACATTTTGCATATAAATTATGCATAGAACAGTAAATCTGTTGGTAACTCAAACATTCATTGTTTAAATTAAAATCTGTCGGGGTATTAGCTTGGAAAGTAGTTTTAATAAATATTTGTGTAAAGAATTAAGCAAATATAAAGAACAAACCCACTGAGCAAAAACAAACAAATAAGGTTATATCAACATTGTAGCAACATTAAACGTTGTTTTAATGTTGATGAAACATTACTTAAATGGATTTGCTCAGTGGGAAGGTAAACTTTACATTTGGAAAAGTGTCAACGAGACTAAATTTTTGCAGAAAGTTGATATTCATTTTAATTCGTTTTTATATTATATAAATTCTAATCATTTTTATGTAAATTTTAACGGTATATTTTATTATAAAATGAAATTTTCTGTCTGTGTGAATTTATTTCAGAATTGGAATTTCCATTTATCTCCCTACTGGAAATGAACTTTATAAATCCGTACGGAGATACCCGGCGATTGCGCGGAATTTGGTACGAAATATCAATAACAGCGTTTATGATTACAAGGTCCAAGTGGAAAAATTCGATTCGGAAATACATTATTTGCGTAATGAGATTGCTGGTGATATTCAATCTATTCCTACATTTCTGACCCAAAATTTGCTGGACGTTGTTAAACCAAATTTGGACGCTATTTTGTTGAATTTCGAACAAATCGAAACGTTACTAAAATTAGGTAATTTATATGCATTACTATTGCGGTAGCTACATAAGGTACGATTCGCGAGAGGTGTCCCATGGTTTTCTTAATTTGTAGTGCTTTCTGCACCAATACATGTAATACGAAAATAGTTTGATGTCATCAGATTACGTGTGTGAAAAGAGACAGAAAACTTCATAATATGTCTGCTATGGTTTTTAGATGGAACATGCGAAAACGTATGTTTCGGTATGCAGCTTTAAAATTTTAAGGTTAAACGTCACATTTTGACAATTTCTTCGTAAAACTAAATCTGCGAAAACCCACCCACTGAGCAAAAAACAAACAAATAACGTTATATCAACATTGTAGCTACATTAAACGTTGTTTTAATGTTGATAAAACATTACTTAAATGGATATGCTCAGTGGGCAGCCACAAATCATTTTAATTAATGTACACAATTGTTTTAAATGTGAGTTTAAGCTGTATAATTCTAATTTCCACATATACTAGATAGTTCAGGTACTTGTAGAAATAAATAATGCATTTATGTTGATTTTGTGTAAGCTCAAACGAAAATGTTAGTTAAATCGAATGCGCATTCAGTAGATTTGGCAAAAAGTTATCAGATTAATCTGTTAATACACGGAATTTTTACTTTAAGTAAGAATACAGTGAATTTCTATTAGGTATACATATGTATATGCTTTTTTAAAGAGTTCAATCGAAAGCTTAAAACGAGTGTTTTCCACTCCCAGACTAAGCATGAAGTAAAATTTCGAGTTTAGAAAAGCCTGAAAATTTGGTTTGGGCGCGTAGCGCGAAGCGCGGAGCGGCCAAACCAAATTTTCAGGCTTTTCTAAACTCGAAATTTTACTTCATGCGCCACGCGTATTAAACACTGAAAGCACCGAAACATTGTGAACGAGTAAACTTCGCTTGAAATCAGTGTCTTATACGCGTGGCGCATGAAGTAAAATTTCGAGTTTAGAAAAGCCTGAAAATTTGGTTTGGTCGCTCCGCGCTTCGCGCTACGCGACCAAACCAAATTTTCAGGCTTTTCTAAACTCGAAATTTTACTTCATGCTTAGTCTGGGAGTGGAAAACACTCGTTTTAAGCTTTGGATTGAACTCTTTAAAAAAAAAGCGTATGCATATGTATACCTAATAGAAAATTCCCTGTATATGTACTTAAAACAAAAATTCCGTGTATTAAAACCAAACCAAATTTTCAGGCTTTTCTAAACTCGAAATGTTACTTCATGCTTAGTCTGGGAGTGGAAACACTCGTTGTAAACTTAATATTGCAATATTGCACGTTTTCATATAAAATCGACGAATGCCTGAAAATGTACAGCGTTTACATTATGTATACTTAAACGAAAAATTCAGAGAATATAATACAATAAGTCATACATAGAAATCAATAAAAATAGGTGCAGAATTTTACCTAAAATCAACTTTTAGAGTTAACTTTATAATTGCTCGGTCGTTAATGGGTTAATAAAGGTGTTAGTTTCAAGATATGGTGTTTCATCATTAATTAAAACTGCTGCTAGGCAATTACCATAGACCCGAATTATACAACTAAAATATTCTAAAAAATAGTTATAAGACTTGTGCTTAATTTTATTGCACAGAAGTGTACCTCCTTTGAACTGCAGAACTAAAAAAAAAAAAAAATTCCTACGAGCGCTCTTGAAAACAGACATTTCGTCGGTGTACCTGTGCATTGAAAGGTCTCAATTGTATATTTGTATTATGACAAGTAATGTCGCGTTTGAAAATTGACTTTACAAAACTAGTTTTGAAAGTAAAATCCTCTAACATCGGTGTCAAAATTATTACAATAAAATGAGTAGTGACGAAGAACAATTAACCTCGCCGCTGTTTGGCCGTAGGAAAAGCAGAGTGTTAAACACGTTTTGAAAGCTGCATTGGATGCTCATACCTTGCATTTACTTGTCCTGCGGGCTCGTAAATGTAACTCGGTATTCGCATGCAGTGGCGTAGCCAGAAAGGGGTTACGGGGGGCTAGAAGTCGCTGCTATCAATTTTATTTTGTCTTTTTAAAATTGCCGCGTGTTTTAAATCATTGAAAAATTGTGCGTTAGTAAGGATCTACACACACCCTGATTTAACGCGAAATTATATTATAGTTGTTTTTAATGTAGTTTCTATAAAAATATTTTATGTTTATGCAAATTATATTATTCTGTCTAAACTGTCATCAGTTAGACACCCCCTCCATCTAAAAATCCTGGCTACGCCACTGTTCGCATGCAATACAAAGCTTTCAAAACATATCAAACAATCTACTATTAAATAACGTTATTTTGAACTGTAATTCAGCTGTAAACAGCCGAAAACCAAAAAGAAGCGCTGAAAACAGCCGAAAATAAAAAAGAGCTTTAATTTTTGTGTTTTCAGAAGCGCTGCCATGAGATTTCCCACCACCTACAAAACTAGCTAGGACCGCCACTTTAATTTCTGTGTTTTCAGAGGCGCCACCATAAGATCTCGCACCACCTACAAATCTAGCTAGGACTGCCACTGATAATAGTGTCCCTGTGTTTAAGAGAGTAGCGCAAACTGGTATCCATCTTGACGCCTTTAGGCGCCAAATTTAAACTAAACCAATGATATTGTATAATGATTAACGCGCGTCCTGTTAATTTGATTTAGTTTGAATTTGGCGCCTAAAAGCGTCAAGATGGAAGCCAGTTTGCGCTACTCTCTTAAATACAGGGACACTATTATCAGTGGCAGTCCTAGCTAGATTTGTAGGTGGTGCGAGATCTTATGGTGGCGCCTCTGAAAACACAGAAATTAAAGCTCTATATTATTTTCGGCTGTTTTCAGCGCTTCTTTCGAGACAGCCCACTGAACAAACTCATTCAAGTAATGTTTCATCAACATTAATACAACGTTTAACCCATTAACGGCCGAGCAGTGATAGAGTTAACTCTAAACTTGTGATGGGAATAATCGATATACTAATTAGTAATTAGTCGATTATTGAAATATATTGATATAATCGATTATTATGCGGAAATTAGTATATACTAATTTAAGCGATTATTTGATCGGGTAAATTAGTACTTACTAATTAGTAATTAATAATTACTAAGTAGTAGTTACTAATTTAAGCGATTATTTGATCGGGTAGATTAGTATATACTAATTTAAGCGATTATTTGATTGGGTAAAATAGTATGTACTAATTTAAACGATTATCTGATCGGGTAAAATAGTATGTATACACCATTCCATTTGTTTCTGGATCTTGCCTAGCCATGCTTTCGTGTTGTTATGTTGCAGTATCAACATTTACATTTTTTATTAGTTGCCACTCCTGGTTCCTTATTTTAACAGTGTTGCAATAATTTATGATATCATAAGTAATCCTCTTTTTAATTTTCAAGAGGTTTATTGTTAATCTTGCAACAATTATTTCGCCACACGGTCGCTTCTTCGAGCATTTTATTATTAAATCAAATTAATCTAGTGTTGCAATGCTAAATAATAAAAGTGGAATGAGGGCTTAAAAATTGTTTGACATGAAAATTATCAGTATCACAAGAGGGTGGGAATAAATTTGCAATTCTACAAAAAAATACTGAGGGCCAACAGAAGAGAGAATGACCAAAATTAAGGTGGATGGATGGAGTTGATCAAAATGTGTTAACGGGAAAACCCAAGCGAGAAATACAAATGAATGACGAAATAAGTTTGCAGAGCCGAATTCATTATATTTGTTATATACAATATTATTGCTGTGTTTGTATGTACAAAAACCAAGTAGTAAATTTTGTTAATCTTAAAACTGCATATTATTATCCTTTTATATCTGAAAATTTGTAAAACAGGCAACAGTGTAAGATCACAATAGTCACAAATTATAACCTTAAAATCGAACATCTGACAGTGACATTTAAAAACCCTGATTTAAAACACAACCAGCCCCATTTACAATACTTAAACTGTCACTTTTCCATAGCTAGGCGAGATCCAGAAACAAATGGAATTGTGTATACTAATTTAAACGATTATCTGATCGGGTAAAATAGTATGTACTAATTTAAGCGATTATTTGATCAGGTAAAATAGTATATACGAATTGACAAATTATAATAATTGATTATTATCTGGGTAGACTGGACTATTAACTATTATAAACAATTGTATCGCTTATTATCTCGGTAGACAGAACTACTAATTAGTATAAAGTAATATTAATAACTACTCATTTAACGGTTGTTTTGTATTTCATTAGATAAATCATTCAATAATTATAATTATATAAAAATTTGAATCTTCACTACTAATAAACATCACCCCCAGGGAAAAACGCTTATAAAACCACGGGCTTAAAAACAAACCCTTAAAATCACTCCCTCAAAAAACTACACATTAAAAGACCACCCCTTGTAAAAACTTTTATGGAAAATCACACCTACGAAAAAAAAATACGTCATGAAAAACTACCTCATGTAAAAATATTCCTGGAAAATCAGCCCAACTTAAGACAAAACATCTCCCGAAAGGAACAATCCCCCTATAAATCATCCTTAAGGATCCCTGAAATTCATCCCCCGAAAAAAAAACCCTCTATAAAAGTCACTCCCTGAAAAAAATACCCGTTGAAATACCATTCCCTCAAAATACCAACCCTTCGAAATACCACCCCCGAAAAACGACCCTCCGAAACAACTACCCATAAAAATCTTTGCCTGTAATATCACCCCCCCCCCACTAAAAAAAACTACTACCACTAAAAAAACGACCCCCAAAAATATCCCTGTCAAAAAATTCGTGGGAAACCCTTTATATCGCTTGTTGTTTGTATTACATAATTATTCATTTTACATTTTAACCCCCCCCCCCCCCGCGCTTATTATATTTTTAAACTGAAAGGTTAACTACTAATTTTCAATTACTAATTTAATATATATATATATATAATCGATGGCCCCTTTTACCAATTGGTGTCGGGGTTTTGGTATCTCCATTCTTTACATCTTAATGACTCTCTTCCATTTGTCTCTGTTCTTAGCAATTTGTTCTGCCTCTCTTGTGCTTATTCCTCTATCTTGCAGTGCCTTTGTTATGTTGTTCTCCCAGTTTTCTAGTGGTCTTCCTCTTCCTCTGTTCGTGGTTGTCCTAGCTTCCCATATTTCTTTAGCCGGTATTCTTCTTTCCATCCTCTGTATGTGTCCCCACCATCCCAGCTGTCTTTCTTCAACGTATTTTAGTATATCCTTTGTATTCATTTCTCTTCTCACATCCACATTTCTTATTCTATCTCTTCTAGTTATACCCTTTATTCCTCGTAGAAATTTCATTTCCGCTGCTTGTACTTTGCTTTTTGTCTTTTTGTTCATCGTCCACGTTTCACATCCATATGTTAATATCGGTAGATATATGGTTTGGAAGACGGTCAGTTTTGTTTTTTCTGATATTTCTTTTCTTCTAATAAACGTTTGGTTGAGTGCGTAATACAGTTTGGATGTTTTTTCGATTCTTTTGGTTATGTCTTGTTCTTGCTTGCCATTTTGCTGTATTATCACTCCTAAGTATTTATATTCCTTGACTTGTTCTAGTTGTATTTGTTCTATTTGAATTTGTATATTTTCCTCTTCCTGTGCTGCTATCATCACTTTTGTCTTGTCCTTGTTTATCGTCATATCGTACTTTTGTAAAACGTTCACCCATGTATTTATGTTTTTCTGTAACCCTTCCTTGCTCCCTGACATTATCACTATATCATCCGCAAACGCACATTCAGTTATTTTTATGGGACTTAATTTATGATATCCTAGATTGAGTGCTCTCAAGTGTGGTCGACATTGTTTTATAATTTCGTCTATAAATATTACAAATAAAATTGGGCTCATGACGCCTCCTTGTCTCAATCCTCCTCCTGCTTGGAATGTGCTTGATGTTCTATTCCTCGTAGCTACATAGTTTATGTTCGTGTTGTACAGGCTTTTATAGCATTTATTAATTTATTTGGTACCTCTCGTTGTCTTAGAATATCCCAGACTTTATTTCTGTTCACTTTATCGAATGCCTTTTCCAAGTCTATAAATGCCATATATGCTTTGATGTTTTTGTTCTTTCGTGTTTTTTGTATAATTTGCTTCATAGTAAAAATATGTTCTTGTGCGCTTCTACCTTTCCTAAAACCACTTTGTGCATCTTCTAGTGTGTCTTCAATGATGTTTGTCAGTCTCTGTTGCAGTATTCGTTCATATATTTTTACTATCGTGCTTAATAATGTTATACCCCTGTAGTTTTTGCAGTTTCGCCTGTCTCCGTTTTTATGTATGGGTAGGATTATTCCGATGTCACAGTCTTTTGGCAACTTTTCTTCCTTGAATGCTCTTTTTATAATCTCCCACAGCAACATTTTTCCATTTTCGCCCATATGTTTAACCATTTCCGTTGTTATTTTATCATGTCCGGGTGTTTTTCCATTTTTTAGTTTTTGCAAGGCTTCGTCCACTTCTTCCATAGTTATTTCTTCTTCTGTGTTATGTTGTGTATTATTGTCTGTTTCTTCTCCTTCTCTATTTATTGATGGGCCCAGTAGTTCTTGGAAGTATTCCTTCCATCTTTCCATGATGTCTGTATCATTGGTAATGATTTTATTGTTCTTGTCTTTTATTGTTCCTGTGTTGGTTGTTTCATCTTTCCTTATTGTTTTTATCGTTTTAAAAAATAATTTCTGATTTGTTTTCCTATCTATCTCCATTTTTGTTCCAAAACGGTCCCAGCATTTTTCCTTTTCTGTTTGTATTGTTTCTTTTGCAATTCTTCTCTGTTCTTTATACATGTTGTAATTTTCTTCTGTTCTGTTTTGTAGGTACGTTTTCCATGCTTCTTTTTTACTTTTTAACCGTTGTTTTATGCTTTCATTCCACCAAGCTGTTCGTTTCTTGCCTGGAGTAGTCCTTAGGGTTCCACATACTTCCTTGGCTGTCACTGTAACGATATTTTTGAATATTTCCCATAATTTTTCTAAGCTTGTATCTTCTATGTTTATATGTAGTTCTTCTATTCGGTTTTCTATTTTTTCTTTATATAATGTAACTAATTTAATCGATTATTAATATATCTCGTTTTAAAATAATCGATTATTAAAATATATCGATTATTCCCATCACTACTCTAAACGTTGAATTTATTTACAATAAGTCTATTGTATTACATACTGTGAATTTTTCTTTTAAATATACATTATGTATACGCTGTAAACTTTCAAGTATCCGCCGATTTTATATAAAAACATGCAATATGAAGTTTAGAACCAGTGTTCCCACTCCCAGACTAAGCATGAAGTAAAATTTCGAGTTTAGAAAAGCCCCGCGTAGAAAATTTGTCGAGGGTCGCGCAGCGACCCGAGACAAATTTTCACGGGGCTTTTCTAAACTCGAAATTTTACTTCATGCGCCACGCGTATAAAACACTGAAATATTGAGAAGTTAGAAATACGGTGAAATTTTTTTTTAATGAGTAATAAGCGAAATATTTAAATAACAAAATATTTACCGTTTTCTTCATACATTTTCAATTCTGGTTAAATAATATAACATATTAAATTAACGGATTTGGTAATTTAATTAACAAAAAAATAATAATGTTGCGCGTATGCATCAATGACGCTTAATCTCTTGCATAATAGTCAGAAGCGGTCCTAGGGCGGTGCGATCGCACTGGGCGCTCCCACTGAGCAAAACGCCAACAAATAACGATATATCAACATTTTAGCAACATCAAGCTAAAATTTTGATATATCGTTGTTTGTTGGCGTTTTGCTCAGTCTGAGCGCCCAGTGCGGTCGCACCGCTTGCACCGCCCTAGGGCCGCCACTGACTATTATGCAAGAGATTCTAATAAGTTCATAATTATAATTATTATTAACTACCAGTTAATGACGTTTCCCCTTTAACCAACGATTTATTTCAGATATTGCATCATCTTGTGAGGAATTGAATAAAACAATTTTCGATTACAATGTAAAGATAAGTTGAACTTTGTAGATAATCTAAAAAATCTACATTTATATCGATTCCAGAATAGAATTTTTAAAATCCATGCCCGATGTGATTTTGGAGACAAATTTACCGACACGTTTTCAAGACTCACACAAAAGGAGCTATCTTTAGCCATGGACGTTGCACTGGCTAATAATAATGGCGTAGGTTTTCCCCGAACGCTATCTCTCATCTGGATAAATGACTAACCAAAACCGCGTGATCGTGTTTTGTTTTAGGACGTGCCCTTTACAACCAATATCAGCCAAATTTTAAAAACTCTCCACAAACCTCTGCTGAGAATCAACGTGAGCCTTGCAGTTTTTCAAAACGCTGTTGAGGATGAAATGTTTTTAAAGTGAATTAATTAAACCCGCAGATTAGGTTTAATATTTACGCAATAGAAGATTGTAATTTTATTATTTTTAGATTTTCCGGTTGTGAAATCGATGTTTTATGGACTGTGATTTTGCTTCCCGTTTTGTACGCAGGAGGGTTTTTGAGTTTACTGGCGGTTTGTGTTTTTTGCGGTTTTAGGCGGTTGAAAATCCAGACGCGCTCAAAAGATTATTTGGGGAAATTGGATGTCACGATATCAATTTTAAATGTACTAAACTGCTTATCATATTATTTGCAATAAAAGTTCATGAAAATATAGAAATCAAAGGAATTGTTGCCTGTAAAATTTGTAAGAAAAAATATATTTTGCTTAGAAATATGATGGACAGATTTTGCACGGATTTCTTTATAGAAATCGTTAACGGTGGAGGTTTCTGTACATTTCTATAAGGAACACAAACATTCTTTTTGAGAGAGAAAACATTTACTTACCTTATATTACTCAAATGTGTTGCTCAGTAGTTTCCCACTAAGCAACATATTTGAGTAATATAAAGTAAGTAGATGGTTTTTGTTCAGTGGAACTGTTAAGTGAATATATATTATTCAATGGTGGAACAGAAAGAATTTTTGTCTGAAATATTTTAAGCATATTATTAACTTGTTTCTCATTATTCACTTGGTAAAACATTTCTACTAAATATAGGTGTTTAATTGAATTCACTTGGTTTTTTTTTTTTTTTTAGTAAAACAAACCAAGTGAATTCAATTAAACACCTATATTCTAAGCATATAATCAGTTTTCCCAATTATTATCTTTTTTATTTCTTTCTTAGTTTACTATTGGATTTTTAGTATACTTTCTATGGATGATGTTTTTCCTGACTGGAATACTCTACCTGATTTTTTGGCCAATGGCGATCGCCTGCAGAGCGTTAGCCGATGGGAATGTTTACACAAAGTACTTTGATAAGACCAACGTAAGTGATCCGTATGGAAATGATAACCCATTGACTCGACAGGTTTTTTTGTTGTCGTTCCTGAATAATGCAAACATGATGTCGTAAATGGAACATTCTACAACTATTCAATGTAGATAGTGCGTTTGAAATTGCAACTGAATTTGTGTCGTTTGGTGTTGTAGGCGTTCACTTTGTGGTACATCTTAAATACACTTGTAAATAAAACACTTTTTACTTTGTTTAACCACTGAATTTTACATTTAATTGTGTGACTAGTTTCGACTATCTAGTAGTCATTCTCAAACTTTAGTTTGAGAATGACTACTAGATAGTCGAAACTAGTCACACAATTAAATGTAAAATTCAGTGGTTAAACAAAGTAAAAAGTGTTTTATTTACAAGTGAATTTGTGTCAATTATTACATCAAATATTTTAATACATATACGAAATTATGCAATTATGATGCAATATTTAAAATCAAGAAAATGTTTATATTTAACATATTGTATACATATTTGTTGAATGGAGGATTGTTCTCAGAATAACGTATAATTGTTGAAAAAAAATCTAATAATATAGACAAAAAAAAGGTTAGACCACTCACAGGAATAATTATATTTATTTTAGTGTAGAAAATATGCGTTATGTTGAACAAATATTGTACAGGGTGGTTTTTTTTTCGTTGATATTATAGGGTACAGGCTAAACGGTACGAGATACAAAAAAACCAAGATAAGTGTCTCGTTCTCCTTTTTAGTGTTTAGTCTAATGGCGCAATCAGATCTGCACAACCTAGATTGGTTTAGAAGATACAGGGTGATTTTAAAAATCTGCCGATTTTTATTATCTCTTATGACTCGGTTATTTATAAAGATACAAACAAAATTTAAATACGAAAGTTTTATGACTTTTTACGTAGAATCCAGTGGCCTACTTAAAAAATATATAGATGTTTTAATTTTTGAGATATTATCTAAACTACTATTTTCTTAAATGGGACGCCCTATATCTGAGTACCTCAAAAAATTGCATTTTTTCTTGTGATTGCAACAGTATGTAACACTCAATATTTCGTTTGTCCTAAATAGCCAAAATATCAAAAAACAAAGAAAAATATTTTCTAGATGGCCATGAATTGAATTCTTTAAGCGTTTATTTTTGTTTGTTTACATGTCATAAAATTTAAGATTAATTGCGTATTGGTTTTGATATTTTCGATTATACTTCTTTAAAAAAGGAGTCTAAAATGAATATTTTTTAAAACTTTGAAAAATTAAACATTTGAGGTCTTTATTTTCATTACCCTTAATATAGCCGTTATAAAAATAAAGACGCAGCTTTAGACCTATATTTTGAGCGTTATCCGGACCGACGACAGCCAAAAAAAGAAATATTTTAAAGATTATATCACAATTTAAGTGAGTGTGGTTCATTATGAAAAACCAAGAGGTAAGATTTACAAAAAAGAAAATCAAGATCCGACGGTATCTAGCTGTAATATTCAGAAATATATTGGCACAAGTAGATTAAACGTTTTTGCCAAAATTGGCAGTTGGTAAGTGCCCTACCATATGGCTATTGTGTGCTGGAACACCGTCTTGTTGTAAATAAACATGATTTCTTATAGCCAATGGCATGTTATCCAACTCGATTATTACACATTCTTCCAAAATTTGGATTTATCCTTCAGCATTTAAATTTTCGTTGAAAATCCTGTAGTTAAGGACTCTGTTTTGATAAAGCGCCACCCATACATGGAACCTAATCTGTCCTTGTTGCGCCCTGGCGACCGTCTGATGAGGATTTATGTTTGACCAATATCGATTGTTCTGTCGATTAAAAATTCTAAATGCCGCTCTTCATCTCCAGGATGCAAGTTATGAACCTTTATTATTTTATACGGTTCATACGTATGCTTAACGTTTCTAAAACGTTCAATTTACTTGTGCCAATATATTTCTTAATATTACGGCTAGATACCGTAGAATCTTTATTTTCCTTTCTGTAAATCTTACCTCTTGGTTATTCAAATGATCTATACTCACTTAAATTGTGATATAAATATATTTGAAATATTTCTTTTTCTGGCAGTCGTCGGTCCGGATAACGCTCAACATATAGGTTTAAAGCTGCGTCTTTATTTTTATTACCCCAATATAGCACCCAAAATGTTTAATTTTTCATAGTTTATAAAAATATTCATTTTGGACTGCTTTTTTAAAGAAATACAATCGAAAATATTTCGTTTACAACGGAATATCAAAACCAATACGTAATTAATATTGAATTTTATGACATGTAAACAAACAAAAACAAAAGCTTACAGAATTCAATTCATGGCCATCTTGAAAATCTTTTTTTTGTTTTTTAGTATTTAAGCTATTTAGGACAAAACAAAATATCAAGTGTTACATATTGTTGCAATCCCAAGAAAAAATGCAATTTTTTGAGATACTCAGATACAGGGTGTCCCATTTAAGAAAATACTAATTTTGATAATATCTCAAAAATTAAAACATCTATATTTTTTGTAACCACACCACTGGATTCTACGTAAAAAGTCATAAAACTTTCGTATTTAAATTTTGTTCATGAGTCATGAGAGATAATAAAAACCGGCAGATTTTGAGAATCACCCTGTATCTTCTAAACCAATCTAGTTAGCGTAGATCTGATTGCGGCAATAAACTAAACAAGAGGACGGGATATACATCTTAGTTTTTTTGTATCTCTTACCGTTTGGCCTATACCCTATAATATCAACGAAAAACAACCATCCTGTACATATTTTTGAATGGTTAATGCCCGTTTGCACCCAAGTCGATTAAGGTAATCAGTGATTAGTACCCCACATCAAGAACACATTTTAAACATTGCACGAATATTGAACATGACACTAAAATAAAACATTGTATTAAAATTATTACAACAAAGTTTTAGCAACGTTACAAACATTGTATAAACGTTGTTTGTGCAATATTGATTTATGTACATTACCTAAAAGTTAAAAATGATACTAAAATTCAACATTGTTTTATAACGGTTCAAGAATATTGCGGCAAAGTAACATAACGTTATATAATCATTACAATTTGACTTATATGCAACATTGTATTGTAAACATTTGATATATATTGAAAATGGTAACACTGCATTTTTAGCATTGCATAATTGTTGAAACTGTTGCTGTAATGCAGCATTATGGTTTACACATTTAATGGACATTGAACATACACAGAGTTTTTCATTCAAGTAAACATGTCCCAATTATAAGCTGTAAAACTTCAGATATTCGTTGTTTTATTAAAAGAGTTCAACCGAAAGCTTTAAACCAGTGTTTTCCACTCCCAGACTAAGCATGAAGTAAAATTTCGAGTTTAGAAAGGCCCCGTGAAAATTTGTCGAGGGTCGCGTAGCGACCCGAGACAAATTTTCTGGGCTTTTCTAAACTCGAAATTTTACTTCATGCGCCACGCGTATAAGACGCTGATTTCAATTTAAGTTCAAGCACTAACAATATTTTAATGTTTTCAGAGTTTAAGGGTACTAGGTAGTTAGGTTCCTAAGTACTGTCTCCCCTAGACTATAGATTACTTTTTGTAAGACAGTTTTTTTGTTTTCTTGTTACCAATACATGTTTGTATTTTTTGACGCATTTAAACCCAGAAATGAATTTTGCATTAAGTTTACAAGAGAAACATTCCTATAACGTTCACTTAATTGCTGCACATCGGGTTGTCTACAATACGGATTCCATTCATTCATTGTATGCAACTTAACATACATACATGTTGGATTGCATACAAATAAGAGTAATCGCTCGTGTTGCATAGGCGTTGCTTTGTCAACGGTGCAGCAACATTTTTCTTTGAACGTTGGCATGCAGCGTTTCTCCAGGCGGACATTCAGCGTTTATTCAACGTTTTTTAACATTCATGCAACTTAAAACGCAACGTTTCGTGTTGCGCGGTAACATTTATGTAACGTGTCATGCAACGTTTCTTTGCTCAGTGGGACTCCTTAAAAACACAGCAATTTTGTGTATAAATTATTTGCGAAATTGCATAATGATAAAAGAGACATGTTTAGGATATCTTACAAATTTGAAACATTCTTATATTCTAGAATTATGATTTATTCAGAAGTTTAATCAATGATCCCACTGAGCCAAAAACAAACAAGTAACGTTATATCAACATTGTAGCAACATTAAACGTTGTTTGGTGTTGTAGGCGTTCACTTGGTGGTACATCTTAAATACACTTGTAAATAAAACACTTTTTACTTTGTTTAACCACTGAATCTTACATTTAATTGTGTGACTAGTTTCGACTATCTAGTAGTCATTCTCAAACTAAAGTCTTTAGTTTGAGAATTACTACTAGATAGTCGAAACTAGTCACACAATTAAATGTAAGATTCAGTGGTTTAGCAAAGTAAAAAGTGTTTTATTTACAAGTGTATTAAATGTTGATTTAATGTTGATGAAACATTACTTAAATGGATTTGCTCAGTGGGATTAATGGTTAATTAAAGTTTATCAGTCGGGGTGCAAATGTTACTAGAACAATGTAAAAATTTTGAAACAAAAAAAAGTTGCATCCAAAAATGTGCAAGTGTAAAAGCACCATAGCATTATAATAAATGCAATTAATTTCGCATGATTAATTGCATTTATTATAATGCTATGGTGCTTTTACACTTGCACATTTTTGGATGCAACTTTTTGTGGCACAATTCAATAGCAAGTTGCATTTACCAACAACAAAATGCGTTTAAAGTCAATCAAATCAATCTGTAATATGTCAATTTATTGTTTGAGAACAAAGTTTGCTATTTACAAATTGCGCTTCAGCAAGTTGCGCAATAAAAGTGTACTAGTGTATTTGCTCCTAAGAAATGTGTGCTACGTTGCGAATCTCATGTCGTAGGAATCCTTGCGCAATTTCGTGCGGTGATTCGATTTGTGTCAAGTGAATTATAATTTCTCCATTTCTGTACATTATTCAGCATATTATTCCGTCTTCGTTCTACACTTCCAAACTGTGTTTAATTCTTCCTTCTCTTCCATACTTAAAATCCACGAATATTTTGTTAAATTATAATTTAATCACAAGAGCAGTTAAGAGTCCTAATGCAGGCTGCAAACTAAAAATACCAATTTTCAGACACTGAATCTATGAAATATACTTTTTTTAAATTTTCTATTGGAATAGAATAGAATAATATCTACAAAATATAAAAACGAATTAAAATTAATATCGACTTTCTGCAAATATTAAACTACTTCTCGAGCTAATACCCCGACAGCTATTGAATTATACAATGAGTATTTAAGTTACACGACAAATATTAAACTACTTCTCGAGCTAATACCCCGACAGATATTGAATTATATAATGAATATTTAAGTTACACGACAAATTTACTGTTTAATGCATAATTTATATGGAAAATGCAACATCGCTTCAAATGAATCTCTCACCAAACTAAACGAACCAACAGGAAATTGAAATAAATTGAAAAAATTACTTGGAATGAATATTAATTGAAAAAATCTTAGGCAATCTTAGAGAAAACGTCTTAACGCACCTATAGATGCGATAATATCTGATAATACAATTTTTAAAAATGCATAAGGTTTTCTTTAAATTTACCTTATATACAGGGTGGTTGTTTTTCGTTCTCTTTTTAGTGTTTAGTTTAATGCCGCAATCAGATCTACGCTAACTAGATTGGTTTAGAAGATACAGGGTGATTCTCAAAATCTACCGGTTTTTATTATCTCTTATGGCTCGGTTATTTATGGAGATACAAACAAAATTTAAATACGAAAGTTTTATGACTTTTTACGTAGAATCCAGTGGCGTACTTAAAAATATAGATGTTTTAATTTTTGAGATATTATCAAAACTATTTTCTTAAATGGGATACCCTGTATCTGAGTACCTCAAAAAATGCATTTTTTCTTGTGATTGCAACAATATGTAACACTCAATATTTTGTTTTGTCCTAAATAGTTAAAATACCAAAAAACAAAAAAAATATTTTCTAGATGGCTATGAATTAAATTCTTTAAGCGTTCGTTTTTGTTTGTTAACATGTCATAAAATTCAAGATTAATTACGTATTGGTTTTGATATTTTCGATTATACTTCCTTAAAAAATGAGTCTAAAATGAATATTTTTTAAAACTACGGAAAATTAAACATTTTAGGTCTTTATTTTCATTACCCTCAATATAGCCGTTATGAAAATAAAGACGCAGCTTTAGACCTATATTTTGAGCGTTATCCGGACCGACGACAGTCAGAAAAAGAAATATTTCAAAGATTATATCACAATTTAAGTGATTGTGGATCAAAACCAAGAGGTAAGATTTACAAAAACAAAAATAAAGATCCGACGGTATCTAGCTGTAATATTCAGAAATACATTGGCACAAGTAAATTAAACGTTTTTGCCAAAATAGGCAGTTAGTAAGTGCCCTACCGTATGGCTATTGTGTGCTGGAACACCGTCTTGTTGTAAATAAACATTATTTCTTATAGCCAATGGCATGTTATCCAACCCGATTATTACACATTCTTCCAAAATTTGGATTTATCCTTCAGCATTCAAATTTTCATTAAAAATCCTGTAGTTAAGGACTCTGTTTTGATAAAGCGCCACCCATACATGGAACTCAAACCGTCCTTGTTGCACCCTGGCGACCGTCTGATGATAACAAGGGAATATCAAAACCGATACGTAATTAATATTGAATTTTATGACATGTAAACTAACAAAAACAAAAGCTTACAGAATTTAATTCATGGCCATCTAGAAAATATTTTTTTTTGTTTTTTTAGTATTTTAGCTATTTAGGACAAAACAAAATATCAAGTGTTACACATTGTTGCGATCCCAAGAAAAAAATCAATTTTTTGAGATACTCAGATACAGGGTGTCCCATTTAAGAAAATACTAATTTTGATAATATCTCAAAAATTAAAACATCTATATTTTTTTTTGAGCACCCCACTGGATTCTACGTAAAAAGTCATTAAACTTTCGTATTTAAATTTTGTTTGTATCTCCATAAATAACCGAGTTCTAAGAGATAATAAAAATCAGTTGATTTTGAGAATCACCCTGTATCTTCTAAACCAATCTAGTTAGCGTAGATCTGATTGCGGCATTAAACTAAACACTAAAAAGAGAACGGAACATATATCTTAGTTTTTTTGTATCTCTTACCGTTTAGCCTATACCCTATAATATCAATATCAACAGATTTCAAACATTTATTTCTTCCAAACTACAAAAGGCAGAACTATAATTCCAACGTTCCTGGACAGACAAAAGTTTAAAATTTCCAACCACGGCCGCATTGGCGCTGTTGCTTGTCATTTTGATTGCCTGTAGGAAAATGGCCATACAACAAGAAAAAGCACTTTGTGTGCTGCAATTAGCAAAACTAGAGTCCATTATTAAAGTTCAACGTGCTTTTTACCGTCTCATCATAAGCAGATTGACCAGTGGCATTGAATATTAGTAGACAATGGTTGCACCTACAAACAGAAAATCACGGAACGTCCACGCACATCGAATGAAAATGTCGAGCGTATTCGTACAGTTTACGAAAGAAGCCCAAATAAATTGACAGCACGGGGTGCTCATATTGAATGCATAACAAAATGAACTTTTCTCTTTCCAGGAACGTTGGAATCAGCGACGGCTCGCAGCCTAACTTCAGGGTAGGCCAGAGACCCAAGGTAATATGTAGTTGTTTCAATGAGTGTTTGATATAGTCTTTGTAAGACTGACTTGTTGTAGATTGCGAAAAGAATCGCACTTTTAATGTTTGAAGTATTCTGCAACCAAGAATTGGCAATTTCATTTATACTTATGTTTGAACGGTAACGTGACCGCCAGTCTAAGGTGTCAAATTGTTTAGAGGGAATGGCAAAGCTATACTGATGAGAGATAAATCTCGAAACGCGTCTATAGATGGCCTGAATAATTTGACCCAAATTGTTACATTTGCAGTAGGTTGCTGTATGTAGCAGCAAACACTTGTTGTATAATTCAATGTCCGTCGGGGTATTAGCCCGGGAAGTGGTTGTTTCAATGAGTGTTTGATATAGTCTTTGTAAAACTGACTTGTTGTAGATTGCGAAAAGAATCGCACTTTTAATGTTTTAATATGTATCCGTTATTAAAAGGTGACTTTGTTGTGCAATTCCTTGTATTTATAAAGCGCGATCCCAACCTAAAATTTTGTGTGCCTTGGCGCTCTGATCTACCCTGAAGTTAGGCTGCGAGTCGTCGCTGGTTGGAATTGTGTTTCTATCTTTTGTAGTTTGGAAGAAATGCATGTTTAAAATCTGTTCCTTTATTTTGAATAACCCTGTATTTTCAATTCCCACATGATGGGATTATTTAAAAAAATGTATTATCAGATATTATATCAATAACAATTAGTAATGATTTTTTATATCTCCCTATGTAGACATCAATTCACGATAAGTTGTTATTCGAGTGGTTTAATTATTAAATGTTATCTTCTTTTTTTTTGTATATAATCCAGATTATATTATAATTTGCCCCAAATCTGGGAAAATTTACTGGCGAGAAATCCAATCAACATGTTTGTTATTTTAGTATTTGCAAATAAAATATGATTAATTAATGACTGTAATCCAACTCTGGAATAATATTCTCGGTGCTTTTAATGAAACAGTAATCTAATCAACAATTTATTAGGTGTGTTTAAACGTTTTGCAATATTATGAATGTATAATAATTTTCAGAATATAACGCACTTTATTTGTTGCACATAAAGATAATCTTCTTATATTGCAAAATTAAGCTTTAACCCTTTCCGCCCTGACGGTGGTATTTGCCAAAACTAAAATTTGGTAAACATACTAGGATTTTTTTGTTAATATACATACATTTATGCATGAGCTGTAACTTTTCGGATAATCGTTTGTTTTTTTTTTAAATAGTTTAATTTGCAGTTTTAAACGAGTGTTTTCCACTCCTAGATTAAGCATGAAGTAAAATTTCGAGTTTAGAAAAGCCTGAAAATTTGGTTTGGTCGTGTAGCGCGTAGCGCTACGCGACCAAACCAAATTTTCAGGCTTTTCTAAACTCGAAATTTTACTTCATGCGCCACGCGTGTAAAACACTGATTTTAGGTGAAGTTAGAAATATTCTATTAAAGCAGTATGGTAAAAACGTGTATTCTGAACATCACATCACATCACTGTTTAGTACGCGTGGCGCATGAAGTAAAATTTCGAGTTAGAAAAGCCTGAAAATTTGGTTTGGTCGCGTAGCGCGAAGCGGCCAAACTTTCTAAACTCGAAATTTTACTTCATGCGCCACCGGTACAAAACACTGATTCAATGAAAAGTTTAGCGGTGTGTTTTAAACTTCGTAATATGTCAGAGTTTTGTACCGGTGGCGCATGAAGTAAAATGTCGAGTTAGAAAAGCCCGAAAATTTGAGTTGGTCGCTCTGCTTCGCGACCAAACCAAATTTTCAGGCATTTCTAAACTTTCGCGTTGGTTTGGTCGCGTTACTTCATGCTTAATCTGGGATGGAAAATACTGGTTTGAAAGTTTAATTTTAAATATAGTTAATGCTTGTTGTGCTACACTCTTGATGGAACCGGATGTACAGATTTGGTGAAGAAAAACACTTGTTTTGTTTCATGATTTTTTTTTAGTTTTCTGACACGTGTTTCGGTCTTTACAGATCATTCTCAAAGGTTAATTTAAAATATTTGTAAAAACAACGAATATCTGAAGATTTACAGCGTATACAGTATATTGAGATATGTATACCTAAAAGAAAAACTCTCTGTATATCTGAGATAGTAATAAATAATATGCAGTGTACAAAACATTTGTTTGGACACCAGAAAAATTCTAGGGCTGAAAGGGTTAAATATCACAACCGCTAGATGTATAGGCATGTGATTAAACGATGTTTCAACAGTATTTTGAAATATCCTCTCCTTACGAATATTAATAGTACCCAAAACACTGGATTTGTTCGTATGTACCGCACTAAGTGATCTGAGTTCACGTTTGTAACGTCACCAATTCAAGTTAGTCCAACTTCATATTAAAAATTGTAAATGTTTAGGTTATGCAACGAACAAATTCAGTGCAAAAAGTGCTGCACTAGTTCATCTAACGAACAGAGCTCAAGAAATTAACATTATCTTATTTATTACTATTTTATATTCCAACTACTTTTAATGTTCGTATTTATTATTTATTTACTGATGTAAGTGAAATTCGTTATTTTGAATAAGAAAAAGCGTTTGAGATTTTAGTTTCAAAAATATTGACGTAAAATACAAGTCTTCCCACTGTGCAAAAAGCATAGAAATAACGTTATATTAACATTGTAGCAACATTAAACGTTGTTTTAATGTTGATGAAACATTACTTAAATGGATTTGTTCAGTGGGTTGTGTATTGCAGTTCTTTATAATTCATTATTTAGTCATAAAAAAATGGAAGAGGAAAAAGCAGTAGAGATAAATTATTGCAATGAATTTAATTCAATTCTACGAAATGCAAACATATTATAAAGAAAGCATATTTATTATTAACCCATTAAGCACCAATGATGCATACACGCAACATTATTCATTTGTTAATAAAATTACTAAATTAGTTAGTTTTATATATTATATTATTTGACTTGACTTGACAAATTGTGTTAATCCATTGATAATGGTCACTTTGTGTCCGAAATGTACATTTGGTTATTCAAATAAAAGTGTGAAGAGAGGTTATTAGTGCTATATTCGTCAATTTGACTTGACAATGTATGAAAAAAATGTAAATATTTTGTTATTTGAATATTTCGATTATTACTCATTAAAAAAAAGTGTCAGTGTATTTCTAACTTCACAATATTTCAGTGTTTTATAAGCGTGGCGCATGAAGTAAAATTTCGAGTTTAGAAAAGCCTGAAAATTTGGTTTGGCCGCTCCGCTTCGCGGAGCGACCAAACCAAATTTTCAGGCTTTTCTAAACTCGAAATTTTACTTCATGCTTACTCTGGGAGTGGAAACACTCGTTCTAAACTTCATATTGCACGTTTTAATATAAAATCGACGAATACCTGAAAATTTACAGCATATACATTATGTATATTTAAAAAAAATCACAGTTTGTAATACAATAATTCATTCATGATAGAATTTTGATTAAAACACTGGGTTTGTTTCACTGAAACAAACCAAGTATTTTAATCAAAATTCTATTATTAATTAAATATGTTTCAACACGGGTTAAGTGAGAAATTAATTCATCATATAATTCATTCATTGAAATCATATAAAAAAGTGCTGAATTTT
Organism: Philonthus cognatus; assembly: GCA_932526585.2. Lineage (NCBI taxonomy): Eukaryota > Metazoa > Arthropoda > Insecta > Coleoptera > Staphylinidae > Philonthus > Philonthus cognatus. Next base: position 79,573,866 of record OW052245.1, on the reverse strand, counting down.
ACTTAAAATGCACTTTTAAAATTAACTCTATAATTGTTTGGCCGTTAATGGGTTACTAGAAATTAGATACGGATTTTAAAACTTTACTACTGAACCAACAAGTCTCAAAACCTTCTACTAATGAAAATATATATTGTTTGGTGTTGTAGGCGTTCACTTTGTGGTACATCTTAAATACACTTGTAAATAAAACACTTTTTACTTTGTTTAACCACTGGATCTTACATTTAATTGTGTGACTAGTTTCGACTATCTAGTAGTCATTCTCAAACTAAAGTAAAGTAAAGTATAAATTCACCAACACGTCATATTGCAATAGAACTAAATTCCATTTTTAACACTATCACTAACTTTAGCGACCCCCATTCTATTAAAAATTCTGTAGAACTAACCAAGTCACTAGAAAACGTAACATTAGAGAGTAATTGTAAACTTGTTTCCTTTGATGTCTCCAACATATTTGCAAAAATCCCACCCGCCGATTGCATGGACCTAATCATTAAACACTTAGATAAAAGTAATGTTAACCCCATAGTAAAATCAGATTTCATATCATTATTAGATTTAATAATTAAATCAAACTATTTTTCATTTAACAATAAATTTTACAGTCAACATGAAGGCTTAGCAATGGGGTCCCCGCTGAGCCCATTGCTAGCTGAAATATTCATGAACAATATTACAAATACCATTTTAAATTCCACGTTAGGTAAAAAACACATATTTCATTGGTTTAGATATGTAGACGATGTTCTAGCATTCTTTAAAGGTACAGATAGACAACTCCAGCAATTCCTCAATTTCCTTAACACAATACACCCTTCAATAACTTTTACAGTAGAAACAGAAACCGATAACAAAATTAATTTTCTAGACCTAACCATTACAAAAATTAACAACAAATTAAATTTTAATATATATAGAAAACCAACCTATACTGATTCCGTTATCCCTAACCACTCCCGCCACCCACAAATTCATAAAAAAGCTAGTTTCTATACAATGATAAATAGAGCATTTAAAATTCCGCTAAATATAAATGATAGAAAGAAAGAGATCAATACAATAAAGGAAATAGCATTGAATAATGGCTACACAACTTCACTAATAGACAATTTAATTCATAATTATGAAATGAAAGAGGTGCAGAAATTCTTCTACCCTAGAATTAGGTCAATAGATAATCAACATTTTAAAACAATCAGCTACTATGGTACAATAAGTGGTAAAATTAAAAACATCCTTAAAAAATGTAACATTAATGTAATATTAAAAACGCCCCATAAACTTAATAATATAATTTTCAACCCAAAAACAAAACTTAATCCCCTAGTTAGATCAGGCATTTATAAATTGAACTGCGAAAATTGTAAAGGTGTATACATTGGACAATCTGGTCGTAGAATCGAAATAAGGTTGAAAGAACACGAGCGAGCCTTTAGATTAAAACATAATAGTTCTACCTATGCTAACCATCTTTTAGAAGAGAATCACACTTTTGGCGAGGATGTACTTTCAGTAATCCATTTTGCCGAAAAAGGTCGTAAAGTGGATTTACTGGAAGCACTAGAAATACACAAGGCCCGAATTAATCCCGGAATTTCCCTTCTTAATGACCAGGTTGACCTAATGTACACCCCTCTCTTCGAAGCCGTATAAATAGTTTTTAACGTGTAATTTGTATTTACTTTAGTTTGAGAATGACTACTAGATAGTCGAAACTAGTCACACAATTAAATGTAAGATCCAGTGGTTAAACAAAGTAAAAAGTGTTTTATTTACAAGTGAAAATATATATTTTTAACTTTCTTCTTGGCATATTTTCTAAATACTTTTCTAACATTTATTTTTGGGATTTTAAGAAAATAAAAATATAATTATTTAAAATATTTATGGCAGACGGTAATGTTTAAAAACTTCACCAAGGATCACCAAAGGATTTATTTATTGATTCAGTCAGCTACATATAATATAGATTGAACATGTCAGGTGGTATATATTAAAAATACACAAAATACAAATGAAAAATAAAAAATATAAGAAACATAAGCGTGGGTACAATAATCACACATTAAAATTATAAATGCGATATAAAATCATTGAGCAAGGAATTCTTCAAATTCTGAGATTGTATAACAGCATTTTGCAATCAACATATCTTTTAGTTTCTTTTTGAAAGACTGTAGAGATTTGCTATCTTTAAAATCTCTAGGTAGTTTGTTAAATAATCGACAGCCAGCATAGATGGGGGTTTCTTATAAAAACTATGATAGTGTTTGATTAAATAAATATTATTTTTTTGCCTAGTGTTATGATCATGTATGTATTTACTTTTGTTAAATTCAGTTATATTTCGAAAAACATGGCATAATAGTTTAAATATGTAGATTGAGCATACGGTTAGAAGTTTTTCTTTAATGTTCCAAAATTCACATTTAGGCAAATGCACTATAACAAATTTTGTAAACTCAAATTCATTTTATATTGAATCCATTACTGAAGCTGACATTATTAAAGTAATTAATACATTTTCTAAAAATTCACCTGGTCCAGATGAAATTTCACTTACCACATTAAAATCAATCACAAGTAGTATTCTTCCACACTTACTATATCGATACAATGAGTCTATTAAAGAATCTGTATTTCCTGATTGTTTAAAAATAGGACGTGTTACACCAGTATTTAAAAAGGGTAGTAAGGAAGACTTGAGCAACTACCGGCCTATACAATTACTATCATTATTTTCAAAAATATTTGAAAAGATAGTAATAGAATGAATAACTACTTACGAATTAACAACATTATAAATTGTAACCAACATGGATTTACGCCTAAAAAGTCGGTCGAAACAGCACTTTGCTCATTTATAGATTTTGTCATAAATAAACTAGATAAAAGAAAATACGTTGTGCTTTTGCTGTTCGACCTGACGAAAGCTTTCGATTGTGTTGATATAAATTTTATAATAACAAAACCTGAAGCATACTGATTTAGAGGTTATTTTTCTAAATGGTTACTTTCTTACCTATCAAACCGAAGTTTCTTTGTTGAAGTCAATAAATTTAAATCTACTTGTAAACAAACGTTTTATGGTGTTCCGCAAGGGTCAGTATTAGGCCCACTTTTGTTCCTTTTATTTATCAATGACCTTCCGGAATACTTGATAGAAACCGCATTATTATTTGCTGATGACACCGCAATATTAGTGACAGCGGACAGTCGTACTGAATTAATTGACAAAATAACAAATGTCATACACAGAATGAATGAATGGTGTGCCGCCAATCACTTAATATTAAATTCGTCTAAAACGGTATGTATGCATATAGGTAAGAAACGTCAACTGCCAAATGACTTCAAAATCATAGTAAATGACATCAAATACCCGCTCGTAGACCGTGTGAAGTACCTAGGTGTGCACATAGATCGGAAATTGACATGGAGAAACCACACCGATCATGTTTGTAGAAAGTTAAGTGAGGCACATTTTGTAATCCTTAGAATGAAGGACGAAACAGAAGAAAATACTTTAATGACTCTGTACTATGCATTTGCCTACCCTCACCTGTCTTTTAATATACTGGCATGGGGAAGAGCAGTTGATGCTCATAATGTATTCATGGCACAGAAAAAAATTATTAGATCAATGTTTGGTCTTCAGAGACTAGATACATGTAAACATGTATTCATAGCAAAAAAAATGTTAACACTGTATGGAATATATGTCTACAAGATGCTATGTTACATAAAACAAAATCTTAATGTTTTCCCTACGTCAAGTCAACATCACAATTATGAAACTAGACATTGTAATCTACTGCGGTTAGATAAATCGCACACAACTCTTATGAATAGAGCATATTTTTGCGAAGGGAAAAAAATGTTTAATCTACTTCCAGATAATGTTAAGAAGTTAGATTATTCTAAATTTAAAAAATATATAAAAAATATACTTATAGCTCATCCTGTTTTCTCAGTTGACAACTACTTATTGTTATTCCCTACTTCCATCGACGGCAGTGGTAATAATTAAACATATCTGTAGTACAAATTTTTGTAACTTCTCTTCCTTGACGTTCACATCTTACAACTATGTTATTCAACATTTATTGTAGCTAAAGTGATAAATAAATAAATAAAAAAATAAAATAAAAATGAAAATTTCACGACAGGAGTCCATAAAAGGAATGTTAAATATTAATCGTAAAATTCTTTTTTGCTGTATAAAAACTCGAGATACTTTTGTCGATTGACCGTATAACACAATGTTATACGAAATATGCAAGTATACGGATGCATAGTAAACATTGAGTAGTGCTGTCATAGACACATTGTATTTTAAAGTTTTGATCATATAGAAACTTTTATTTAGCATATTACAGACATGCTGCACATTTTCTCTCCAGCTCAAACGATCATCAATAAAAGTTCCTAAAAACTTAAATGATGACGATGTTTTGAGTTTATGGTTGGGTAGTTTTATATTCAGTTTGGCCCTATTTATATTACTAAATTCAACTAATATGCTTTTCGATTGATTCACAATTAGCCGATTTTTTGTGCACCAGTTTTCAAATTCAGTCATCGTTTGCAGTACTTTTTCTTTTAGTTTAATGGAACATCGATCTGAGATAACAATACACACGTCATCCGCATACATAAATGTTTCTCCACATGAGATATTCATAGGTTAAATCCCTAGAGCTCCATATTTTGCCGGGTAATTTGAGTGAATGTGTTGCATGCCGATCGAAGAGTGCAAATTTGATAAGTATTAAAAGCCCGACAGCCGGAGGCTGGAGGGCTTTTATTATCAAATTTGCACGATTCCTCGCCATTCAACACATGCACGAAAATTACCGGATCAAAATATGGAGCTCGCGGGGTTTATGTCAAGATTATTTCCCAAATGAGCTGTAACATATTTTGAAATAAATATATTTATTTTCATATAAATTCAATAATCAAAATAACAAAGATAGTATTATCAATATCACAAGAAACAGACTTATTCTGACTTATTATTAAAATTTGAACAATTAATATAAAAAGTACAATTATTATACACCATTGGAGTAGTATTAGAGGTACTGGCTTCAGCTGATGTAATCTTCGTCCCAACAGTGGTGGTCTCATGATTGTTTCTTATTTTATTTATAATTTTTGAATGATGCTCAGTATTAAGATGGAGATATGGTTTTATTGACTGAGCGTTTGAATGCCCCGTTATTTTAATTAACTCTTGCTCTCCAACACAGTTTTGCGCTAGATTGCTGACTGCTGTTGAGCGATTTGAATGGTTAGTAAATTTAATATGTGCTGTGTCCAAACCAATTGCTTTCGCCGCATTTTTTGTCCATACTGAAATTTGGTTTCTTCCTAGAGGGCAATTTTTATACCAATATTTTTTATTGTTTGATGTCCAGTATTTGTTGCACGTCAGAAAGAGCCTTCGTGTAATTATATTTTTTGATCTTTTTGAAATTAATTTTTTAAACAATCTAACAGGGCAAATATTTTCATTGCTACTATTAGGTATCAGCCATTTGGTCTCAGCTAATTTATGTGACCCACCCTGTGAAGTTTTATTAAAAACAGTATTGTATTCAATTCTTCCTAAAAACAGAAACCACTTATAAATAATAATGTAAACTTGTATGCTTCTATTAATTTTTACCTGTTAATTCACCTTTATTGTCCCTCTCTTCTCTAAAATAATCCACAAGGCAATTGGAAGCTTCTCCGCCCCTCCAAGCTAGTTCTACTGCCGCAATGTGATAGAACTTGCGTTGTAATCCTTCAGGTTCTTCTTCGTTGAACGAATTTATTATAGAATTGTGTTCCTCTGGGGTAAATGCAACGGCACTTCTTTTTCTTTTCGAAGGATCCTGTTGTAATAGCTTTCTTTTCGCATCACGAGCACTTCTTGCTTGTTGAAATATTAAATCATTAAATGGATCAAACTTAATATTATACCTTTCGAAATAAAACTCTTGTAACTTCTTTGCTGTGATGTTCCACATGGTTTTGACTACTCCTTCTTTGTAATCGGTCCCATCGATTTTCTTCATATTAAATGCATAATCTGTTAATATCTTGTTTAAATCTGTGACAGTTTGATTTTGTGTCAACTGATATGACTTTTCATTGCAAAATGATTTAAATTGACTCCATATATAATCGTGGGTTTTCTTCGTATTTTTGGGGGTGTGGTTTTTAATAGCCTCGATGATGCTTTCTTGTTCTGTTTTCCCAAATCGCGCCATTATATTTTGGCAATTTAAGAATAAATTTTGAGAATAAATAAATTGTTGCTAGGCAAAAAGCTAGCTGCGGTTTAATCAACCCCAATATTCAAGGGAAGCTGCATGCAGTTTAATCAAGAAAGTTGAATCGTTATTGGTTGATATTTGAATTTTCTTCAAATTTGATTGGTTTTTAAAAATTGCGGGAAATAATCAATGGTAGATCATTCACATACATAAGGAATATTAACGGGCCTAGTGTACTGCCTTGTGGAGTGCCCATTGATATTTCATATTGAGAGGATATGAATTGATAAATTTTTTACTACTAGTTTTCTTTTCTCAAGATACGATAATATCCAATCATTTAGGTTTCCGAGAATTCCTAAGGAATATATTTTGTCTTTTACAAATTTATGGCGTACGGTATCAAAGGCTTTTAATAATAATAATAATAATTTATTTCTCAACAAGCATAGCCTAATTACAGAGAAATATATATAAACTAAATATAGGTTTACAGTGTAAGTAAGTAGGGTACAAACTAATAAGTTGATTAACAAATTCAGAAAACACATTCGGTAATATCACACATAAACTGTTGTATGCAGGGTGAAAAAATATCGACAAAGCATTGAATTTCGTGATAATTTCGCAGCATTTTATATAATGGGGAATACATGTAGTGATTAGTACGGGGCGTCGTCAAGTCAAAAGTAATTGTTACTACATACTCACCAATATCTAGCTTATTATTAATGTATTGTATAAAATTTATTAAGCTACTTTCGGGTGAGAAGCTAGGCCGAAACCCGTATTGATTATTAGTGAGTATATTATATTTATCCAAAAATAAGTATATTTTGTTAGCGACAATTTTTTCTATGATTTTAGAAAAAGTACCGAGCAGCGCGATGGGCCTGTAGTTATTTAAACTGTTATCTCCTTTTTTATGAATGGGTACAATAGCCGCCGTTTTTAGACAATCAGGAAACTTTCCAATTTCTAATGATGCATTTATTAGGTCAGCTAATATAGGTGATATTTCTACCGCACACGATTTAATAAGACTGGATGATATGTTATCGAGGCCAGTCGATTTTGTATTTTTCAGGTTGCGTATCGCATTAACAACACCAGATTCTAGAATGTGATCAATAAATAAAGAATTTCTTATGCCAGAAGAGGTAGTGCAACTATCTAATAAGTGGCTGTGAAAGTGATCATCTACGGTTTCTTTAATACTAGTTGAAAAATATTTTCCGAATATATTGACAGTTTTATGGCTTCTTCCACAACTTCATTGTTATAAATAACTTTGTAGTCAAATTTTGAATCTGATTTACCTTGTATTTTATTAATTATTTTCCAACTTGTTTTGGATTTATTTTCAGAATTATTTATCATTTTATTATACACTGGCGAAAGAAATTAACGCATCATTTGTGATTTTTTTGATATCTTAGAATCGAGTTTTCTTTGAACACAAACATATTTTTACAATAAGAAATCTTATCAAGCATGCTGTTTTACATGTTGTGTTTTGTCTTTTGTTCTCATGGTTTTCTGTCAATAAATAAAATGAAGCACTTTTTATTATTCTGACTGTAAGAAAGGTTCATTTAAAATTTCTTTTTGAGTTTGTTTTCAAGTAATTGTTAAAATTAAGTGCTAAATAGTGAAGAATGAATATGGATAGACGTCCGAATCTTAATTTAAGCAGTGAAGAAGCTGTGATTGTGGTTACACTTGCAGAAGAAGGTAGGAGTCAGCGTTACATCAGTCAGCGCCTTGGTGTTAATCAATCGACCATATGGGTCTTGAAGAGACATCGGAAAACTCAGGCATACTCAAGAAGGCCAGGACAAGGGAGAAAAAGGGCTACAACTGCTGTTCAAGACCGTTTTTTAATGATGCAGACGTTACGCGAACGGTTTATTACGGCTCCTAGGCTACAAAATATGCTCGCAGAAATCCACAATGTTCATGTAAGTTCCGTTACCATCAGAAAAAGGTTACGTGGTTTTAATTTAACTCCGAAAACAGCGGCAAAAGGACCACAATTAACCGCAGACCATCGCAGAGCCAGGTTAACATTTACGCTAGAACATGTAAACTGGTTACAGGCCGATTGGGCTAATGTTATGTTTAGCGACGAGTCCAGATTTTGTCTTTACGGCAGTGACAGACGAATGCATGTGTACAGACGGCCAGGTGAACGTTATGCGCAGTGTAACATTGTTCCGACTGTTATGTTTGGTGGAGGCTCTGTTATGGTGTGGGGTGGTATCACTTTAGAGGCTCGTACGGAGTTGGTGGTCATACCAAGAGGAAGCATCACGGCAGCGTCTTATATTGCAAACATTTTAGAACCATCCGTAATGCCTTTTGCTCCCTTTGGAGGAAACGATTTCCTGTTTATGCATGACAATGCAAAACCACACAGTGCCCGAATTGTACAACAGTATCTTGACCTAGTGGGTATCAACACAATGCAATGGCCAGCCAGGAGTCCCGATCTTAATCCGATCGAACACCTATGGGACGCGATGGGCAGACGCCTTAGAGCACTTCCTCGGCGTCCAAGCAATCAACAAGAGCTTGGACAAAGATTGCAGGAAATTTGGGAAGATATTAACCAGGATGAAATTGGATCATTAATTAACAGTATGAGCCGTCGCTGTCAGGCAGTTATTCGAGCAAGAGGAGGAAACACTAGATATTAAGTCTTATAACCACATGTTAACTTTTTTCCTCTTTTTATTTATGACATTATTTTAGTCATTAATGAAAGAAAATGTGTTGAAAATCATTATTATAGTTCAGTTGGTTTTGTTGTTATTTTTTTTGTTTTTAAACATCAAAACTTTATTTTTAAATTAAAAAAATTAATGTGATGCGTTAATTTCTTTCGCCAGTGTAGTATTTTTTCTTTTCCTTAGAAACTTCAGTATTAATTTCTTTTTTTAAGTGTTTGTATTCGTGATTAATATCATCAGATGGAATTGATTTACGTAGCCAATTTAGATTTTTTAATTATGAATTTTTTGTTTAAGAGTTTCAGGGAATAATATTTTGTATGAAGTTTCCAATTTTTTTATTGTCAACGATTTATTTCTCTTGAATACTAATTCACAAGACCATATAAAGTGTTCAATAAACTGTTCAAATATGTCGTCAATCTTGTCTAATTCAAGGTGATTGTGTCTGTACATATTTAAATTTTGTTTGAAATCTGTAATTCTGTTAGAATTTATATTTTTATAATTATTTATCATTTGAACATTTACTGTTGTCGGAGGAACGCAAATTTGGTGATATGAAACAAGTTGGCTATAGTGATCCGATATTCCTATATCAAAACTCTTTCTTGAGCCTCCATGAAAATAGATTTACTTGTTTTCTTATAAGATAAATTCAAATTCAAAACTATTTGAATTCGAGAAAATAAGCTTACGCTTCTTATAGTTTGCACACTTTAAACATAATATATAAAATTACGAAAAAATTCGTGAATATGCAAACAATGTCATAATTAATAAGACAACTTAAAACTAATGTCTTAGGCCATCTATAGACTATGTTTTAATTTTATTCCTAATTTTTGTAAACGTCATAAGCAAAGCGAAGAGAGATAAATCTCGAAACGCGTCTATAGATGGCCTAAGACATTAGTTTTAAGTTGTCTTATTAATTAAGACATTGTTTGCATATTCACGAATCGTTTTTTCGTAATTTTATATATTATGTTTTCTTATGTTTTATATAAACAAGTTCTATATATTTTCATTTGCATTACTTTTTCAGTTTTGGAATAACAAGACTTGGTTGGACAGCACGCTGGAAAACAACTTACGAATTGGAAATACCAAATTACAAATGGTTATAAATGCGTGCGAAAAAAATGAAACTTTAATTTCTGCTTTGAAAATAAATCAGGTATTCACAGAACACGTTCAATAATCTAGGATTTTATACAAATAAAAACTGGCTTATTGAATATTTACATAGAATATATAGGGTCAGGTAGGGTAAATGTAAACGGCGCTTCCGTGTCTCTGTTATCGGCAATATTCGAGTCTCATGCGGTTTTTCGTGTTGCCTACTTTTTTTTAAACACTCATAACATATAGGCCAGAGCTGGGACGAATCCTTGTAAAAAGGATTCGAATCACGAATCTGAATCACCTAATATGATTCGAATCACGAACACTCAAGTAAAGGATTCGTAAGAGATAAATATGATTCGAATCCTGTTTTTTCGAATCACGAATACAAATCCTTTAAGAATAAATTTGATTTTTTTTTGCAACCCTTAATTTATAGATATCGTTATATAACAAAAAAATTCAAAACATAATTATTTATTATTACCACTGAACATCGTTGATAACAAACTAAATATATGATTCCCTGTTACTCTGATTAAAGAAATATTTTTGTGTTTTTGAACTCCACTTCAAATCAGTGTTTTGTACGCGTGGCGCATGAAGTAAAATTTCGAAAAATGTCTTCTGTGTGTTTTTAAATTTCTCGTTAAATCACTGTTTAATACGCGTGACGCATGAAGTAAAATTTCGAGTTTAGAAAAGCCCAGAAAATTTGTCTCGGGTCGCTGCGCGACCCTCGACAAATTTTCACAGGGCTTTTCTAAACTCGAAATTTTACTTCATGCTTAGCCTGGGAGTGGAAACACCCGTTCATAACTTCAAATTGAACTCTATTATAAAACCGACGAATGCCTGAAAATTACGTAAATAAAAAATTCACGGAATATCATTAAAACCGGGAAAGTCTGAGAAAAGTCATGGAATTATATTTAAATTGACCAAAACACTAACAAAAAAGCCATATCCCACTGAGCAAACACAATTAAGTAATGTTTCATCAACATTAAAACAACGTTTAATGTTGCTACAATGCCTATATCACGTTATTTGTTTGTTTTTTGCTCAGTGGGATGATACTATTAAATTTGTCAAAATCAGCAGGCAAATTACAAAACACGTAAACATTTATAAAATTAACTTAAATATTGACAAAAACAATGAAAACAATTTAACAAAATGGGGGTTTCTCACAGAAGAAAGTTATATTAAAATTAAAAGGCCAGGAAAAAAAATCTTGAATCAGGGAAATGTCGGAATAATTTAACATTTCAGATTGTGGTTTTACTTCAAATAATTTTAAACAACATTTTGAAAACTAGATTTTATTTTTAAAAACATTTTCAGTCATTTAATGTTCTTATCAAAGCATTCAGTTTGAAGTTTCGAACGAGCGTTTCCACTCCCAGACTAAGCATGAAGTAAAATTTCGAGTTTAGAAAAGCCCCGTGAAAATTTGTCGAGGGTCGCGCAGCGACCCGAGACAAATTTTCACGGGGCTTTTCTAAACTCGAAATTTTACTTCATGCGCCACGCGTATACAACAGTGATTTAACGAGAAATTTAAAAACACACAAAAGATATTTTTCATGTTAATAATTAATTCGAATAATTTTTGACAATTCAAATCCTTTTGTAAGTATTCAAATGCTTTTATAAATATTCGAATCCTTTTATAAGGATTCGAATCGCCCGCATTTGGATTCGAATACGAATCCTCTTAAAAAAAATGTAACGAATCCGGATCATGAATCCAGTTTAACTAACTGGACTACAATCCTTACTTGAAAATATTTTCTCACTAGAAACTCCCATTTTGCATTGTGGTGATTTTAATATCAATTCACTGGTAAGTTCAACAAATATAATAAAATTAATCAATATGCTAGAAACTTTTAATATAAAATTAATTAACACCAAACCAACTAGGATTACAGAAAAGTCATCAACCTGCATTGATCACGTGTACTCAAATATGTCTTCTATCAAATGCGAAACAATAAGCAACCATATATCTGATCATGAAACAATATTATGTAATTTAAATATTTCAAACAATAAACAATCAACACCGTTAATTATTAAACGGCCTTTTAATGATGAAAATATGTTTAATTTCATACATAATATAAGTCAGGAAAAATGGTTCGATATGTATTCAGCCGATAATTTAAATGACAAATTTGATGTCTTTTATAACATATTTGTATATTACTTTAACATACATTTCCCTCCATTTAAATACTATAAATATAATAAAAATAAAAATTGGGTAAACACAATTGTCAAAAAATCTAGCAGCGAATTACGTAATCTCTTTCAAATACAAAAGCATTTTCCGCAGCTAAGAAGTGAATATCAAAAGCGAAAAAAACTTCACAATGACATTGTACGTAATACTAAAAAGATATATTATCAAAACGTCATATTTAAATCAGATAACATTCAACAAACATCATGGAGAGTTATAAATGAACTCTCTGGTAAACAGAAATCAAATGTGGACATAGAACTAAATTATGAACATTCTACTGTCAGTGATCCTTCAGAACTGTCGGAAATTTTTAACGAATATTTTATCAATGAACCCTTAAAATTACAAAGTTCCTTAAATTCGACTAATTCTACAAATTCACTGCCAGATATAATCGCTGACAGTATATTTCTAGAACCATTTACAGAAAATGAATTAATTAATATATTACTTTATAAATTAAAAAGTAATAGGTCGCCAGGTTTTGATGAAATCCCCGACCGGGTCATAAAAAAATCGGCATATTATTTAGCGAATCCACTATGTCACTTAATTAATTATTCGTTGGAAACGGGAACTTTTCCAATGAAGCTGAAATTAAATTTGGTGACTCCAATTTATAAAAAAGGAGATCATTCCGATGTTCAAAATTATAGGCCAGTCTCATTAGTTTCAGTATTTCATAAAATATTTGAACTTGCAATGTTAGACCGCATGTTAAAATTCATAAAAAAACATAATATATTGAGCAATAGTCAGCATGGATTTTTAAGCGGCCGATCCACTATTACTGCAATACATGCGCTTTATGATAAAGTAATAAACTATCTAGACCATGGAGAGTGTCCGATTGGATTATTTTTTGATCGTAGTCGGGCGTTCGACTGTGTAAATATTGACATATTACTCGATAAATTAAATAATTATGGGTTTAGAGGCGTTGCTCAGAGTTGGTTTAGTCAGTACTTAAAGAATAGAAGACAATCTGTCCGGATTGTTAAGAACGGTCGAATTTGTATGTCAAATACTGCATTAGTTAATATTGGGGTACCGCAAGGGTCTATATTAGGGCCGATCTTATTCATCCTATATATCAACGATATTGTAAACACAATACCTGTTTAAATGTTTATTTATTCTATTCTGAGTGATATTGATGACGAAGCTCTGAGCAACAAATCTATTGATTTGATACGTTCACTACAAACTTGGTTTTCCAGCAATAATCTATTTCTAAATACGAACAAAACATTTTGTATAAGATATAAAACAAAACAATCAACAATAAACTCAAATATCAATATTACTTTAAATGACATAAATATACAGAAGTCAAACGCAATAAAATTCCTTGGAATAGAAATGGATTATTGCTGTGTCTGGAAAAATCAATGTGATACGATTATAAAACATCTAAATAAAACTTCGTTTCAAATGAGATGTCTCAGAAATGTATTGAGTACACAACAATTGATACAGGTATACTATGCTAATGCTAATTCACGATGGTGTATGCTTATGGGGAACTTCGGTTCATTGGAACTCCGTATTCATTGCACAAAAGCGAATCATAAGATCGATGGCAAGCATTCGGCAAAACCAATCTTGCAAGCCATACTTTCAGTACTATAAAATACTACCATTTCCTTGTTTAGTCATGTATGAGCTAGTGTTGTATACTCGCAAAAATAAACATTTATTCTCAAAAAACAGTGATATACATAATTACAACACAAGGCATTGTAATACATTTAGCATTGAAAATTGCCGACTAAATATAAAAAAACGTTCACCAAACGTTCTCGGGCCAAAACTATACGATAAATTACCACATTATATTAAAAATGCAATATCCACCCAATTATTTAAAGTTAAATTAAAAGAATTTCTGCTTGATAAATTATATTACACTTTGAGTGATATGTTATAATTTTTAAATGTACATGTATGATAATTATGTTTTGATGTAATTTGTTTGCTCTCTTTAATTTTTTATTTGATTGTTTGACACTTCCAAAATTGTAATTGTATATTTTTTGTATATGATCTACAGTCAAAGGAAATAAATAAATAATAAAAAAAAAAAAGTATTCGAATGCCTCGTTTGAATCCTCCAAAAGAATTCGAATCCTGCCCAGCTCTGATATAGGCGTAAATGTGAACACGACCATAGACGAGTGAAATTATTGACGCCCATGCTGCAAGGTAAACGTGTTTACAATTACCCCTAGAATTTGTAAACGCAGTTTTACATTAGGGTAATTCTACACGTAATAATAATTTTGAAACTTAACAAGGAATCCTAGAAACGGGTAAAATATAGTTTAAACATGTTGCTTTATTGATTCGTAATGGTTAATACTCAAAAATAGAGTTTGGGTAGAATTAATTTACAATTGCCCCACCCCACAAAGCAAATCCATTTAAGTAATGTTTCAACAATATTAAAACAACGTTTAATATTGCTAAAATGTTGATATGTTTTAACGTGTTTACAATTACCCCTAGAATTTGTAAACGCAGTTTTACATTAGGGTAATTCTACACGTAATAATAATTTTGAAACTTAACAAGGAATCCTAGAAACGGGTAAAATATAGTTTAAACATGTTGCTTTATTGATTCGTAATGGTTAATACTCAAAAATAGAGTTTGGGTAGAATTAATTGAATATCTAAAAAGCACTTACAAAAATCGTTTACAATTGCCCCACCCCACAAAGCAAATCCATTTAAGTAATGTTTCAACAATATTAAAACAACGTTTAATATTGCTAAAATGTTGATATGTTTTTGCTTAGTGGGACCTGACCCTACACTTACAAATTTTTGTTCTTTCAGAGTGTTATTGAAAACTTCTACACAACTCCAATTTTTATAAATCAAAGGATATTAGAAAAAGCGTTTAACAATAGCATTGATGAAATTCCTCTGACGAAAATTAATGTTGATAAAATTATTAATGAAACGGAAAATATTATAAATCACGTATGTTTTAAAATAACAATATTTACATCAAACAAAAACGTAATTTGGAACTTTAGCGGTTCAGGGGACTCGATTAATTGGTCCGAGTCCTTCTCTAAACAGCCAAAGTTCAAAATCGCATTTTCATTTTTTTTTGTGGTGTGAAAAATTAAAAGAATTAGTCAATTCTTCTAAATGTTTTATAATTGAAGGCAATAATCACTATTTTTTTTTCTTTTAT
Organism: Philonthus cognatus; assembly: GCA_932526585.2. NCBI lineage: Eukaryota > Metazoa > Arthropoda > Insecta > Coleoptera > Staphylinidae > Philonthus > Philonthus cognatus. The sequence continues at coordinate 79,558,270 of OW052245.1, read as the reverse complement.
AGCTGAAAACAAATCTGTCTGAAAAATGTTCCTTGTTAAGAAAAAATGAAACAGAAAAGTACAGTTTAATTTTCGTAAATATTCAAGTGAGTATTTCATTAATAAACAATTTTATGATTCCACCCACTGAGCAAAAAACAAACAAATAACGTTATATCAACATTGGTAGCAACATTAAACGTTGTTTTAATGTTGATAACACATTACTTAATTGTGTTTGCTCAGTGGGCATTATAAGCATGTTAAATTTCCACTGAGCATTCAAATGTTGATATGTATCGTATGATCAATAAAAAAAATCTGAGTGCCATGGAAAATATTCTAGGTTGGCACCTCTGAGATTATGCATTAAAATTATCATGTCTGACGTTTTATATGTCAATTCTTAAGGCGTGTAGCCAACCTAAATTTTAAAAAGATTAAATCATGGCACTCTAGAGGTTTTATTTTATTGAACATACGATGTAAATGACATGTAGCTTTTACTTCTACTGTAAACATTTGAAACACATAGTATAACGAGTATCTATAAACTGTTGGCATCTGGCTTGCTTTGAAAAACAAATTACATATTTCAGATTATGCTATACGAAACGGTAAGTCTTGGAAACGTCAAATGCATTTAATTATATGTCATTGGGTAGTGTCACAGTGCTGAATTTAATTACGACGTATGTTTCTGAAATCAAAATCTACTGAGATGCTGACAGTTTATAGACACTTGTTATAATAAATATTTCCTGTTGATTAAAATAGAAAGAAAAACATTTCTTAAGCATAAAGTTTGTTACTTTATAGTTTAACTGTTTTGACAACTATCTTAGTTTCTGCTTGGTAATTACCATAAAGCATTATTTTACTCAAATGCCTGTTATAATTACTAATATAGAAAATACTGATTTAAACAAAACAACAATTTTTTTTAATGATAAATTAATAATCAGATTGAAATAAATAACGATGACTGGATTGTACTATTGATTGACAATTTCGTCCTTATTCAATCCATTCTTGCGTAAAATTAAATTACAATGTATTTGATTTTCTCGAGTGGACTTTGTAATAATAAAAAAAATCCCTTGGAGTGCCTCTCAAACCGTGAACGGTTCATGCGATTGTGCACATTGCCCTTATCTCGGCTACGTGTTTGATCGGGCATAGTTTGATAAACTCACGCACATATGATGATTATTGTCCCACAATAGGCAATAGTGTTTCCAATCAGATAAATCACGTGATGATGATCGTCCATTTTTTTTTTTATTGTAATTTTCGGTCAAGTTAAAGGACCTTGAGAATAATTAAGGATTTTGTATTACTTAATTTGTTACAAAATTAAATCGTAACATATCGCTCCGTTGATAGAAAAGTGACACAAGTTATAAATTAGCATTTTCGAGTTCACTGCACAAAATCTATCAAATACAAAGTGGAAAAACGACACATTTTTAGGTCTAATAATGTAATTTTCGGTCAAGTTAAAGGACCTTGAGAATAATTAAGGATTTTGTATTACTTAATTTGTTACAAAATTAAATTGTAACATATCGCTCCGTTGTTATAAAAGTGACACAAATCAAAAATTGGCATTTTCGAGTTAACTGCACAAAATCCATCAAATACAAAGATATATTTATGTAAAAAACGACACATTTTTAGGTTTAATAATTATTGTTAGACCTAGAAATGTGTAGTTTTCCACATAATTACAGGGAATCTTTCTTTATATGGTATGCACATGCCTTTTTAAAAATAGTTTAATTTAAAGCTTTAAACGAGTGTTTTCCACTCCCAGGTTAACTCATTATGTGCCATTGATGCATGCATGATGCGATGCACGCAACATTGTTAATTTGTGTTAATTAAATTACTAAATAACTTAATTTAATATATAATAATATTTGACTTGACAATATATGAAGAAAAACGTAAATATTTTGTTATTTAAATATCTTGATTATTACTCATTTAAATAAAATGTTTTTAGTGTATTTCTATTTCACAATATTTCAGTGTTTTATACGCGTGGCGCATGAAGTAAAATTTCGAGTTTAGAAAAGCCCCGTGAAAATTTGTCTCGGGTCGCTGCGCGACCCTCGACAAATTTTCTACGCGGGGCTTTTCTAAACTCGAAATTTTACTTCATGCTTAGCCTGGGAGTGGAAATGCACGTTCTAAACTTTATATTGCACGTTTTTATACAAAATCGACGAATGCCTTGCATTTACAGCCTATACATTATTTATATTTAAAAGAAACATTCATAGAATGTAATACAATAAGTCATTCGTAGAACTTATATAAAGAAGTGTAGAATTTTACTTAAAATCCACTTTTAGAGTTACGTCTATAATTATACAAAATCTGAGGGTGTTTTAAGACTTCTAACCGATTGTTTCATGTTTGTTGAATAGTTTTTTAACATTTCTAACGATTTTTGACGGTCCATTTATTGATGGCGTTCTAAAAACTGGTCATATATGTGAAAATGCAGCAAAAATGGTTTTTTTCAGTCAAAAATTCATTACTCCGTCATTTTTCAATATTAAGAGATGTCACTGTAGGGTTGTATGCACCACATATACCACTACCATAAAAAAATATTAGTATCCGCCGATCCGTCAAAAAGTATATTTATTTTGCAAAATTACTGGAGGGAAAAATTCAAAATCATAAAATTTGCTTTTTTCGTGTTTTATTGGCTTGTAAATAGTTATTTTCGTACAGAAAAGTGAACAAAATACTATTTGAAACATATACTGCCTTTCAAAAGAATCAAAACACCATGTATTTATTGCACGATTTTAATAAAATTTACACAATTTGATCATGTAAACAAACTGTATCGATGATCAAAAAAATCAACTTGAAAAACAAAAAAACAAATGAATAAAAATTAATAATGTGTTGGGCCTCCACGATTTCCCAAACACTCATTAACACGTCGAGGCATGCTAGAAATCAGGCTGTCAATATCGACTTGGGGTATTTCATTCCAAACTTCGATAATTTGACCTCTAAGTTCCATTACAGTGTTAGCGGGGCGCTGTAAGTTACTTATTTTAACACCTATCATATCCCAAACATGATCTATTGGCGATAGATCTGGAGAACGAGATGGCCAAGGTAACAAATTGATTTCGGCACTATCAAAAAACTGTCTTGTAATGGCCGCTGTGTGAGGTCGAGCATTATCTTGCTGAAAAATGGGGTTCTGCAAGCCATTTACATAGGGCACTAACACTGGCCGTAAAATGTTGTCAATATACCGAATCGCGTTAAGACTTGCTTCTAAAAAAACAAGAGGAGACCGACTACCATATGCTATCGCCCCCCAAACCATAACTCCCTGTGTAAGAGCCGTATGTCTTTCAACAGCAAATTGTAAAATTCTGCGTTCACCGCGTCGACGTCTCACTCTTTTGCGACCATCATGAGCCCATAAACAGAACAGAGACTCATCGCTGAAGATAATGTTATTCCATTCATGGGTCCAATGTTGTCTTTCCCTGCACCAATCAAGTCTTGCTCTGCGATGCTGCGGAGTAAGAGGTAGACACAATTGTGGACGGTAGGATCTTATACCAAAACTGCGGATTCTTCTGTAAACAGTAGCCATGGATACTCCTTGGCCATTTAGAGCCAACCGGTCATTTCCCAATGCCCGCGACGTTGTAAATCTGTCCCTTAAAGTTGTAAGACGAAGAGCTCGATCTTCACGCTCAGTGGTGCTTCTTGGACGTCCGGATCCAAGTCTACGTCGATTCTCCCCAGCTTCGGACCATCTAGACCAGCAGCGTACGATCACCGATACACTACCCTTTCAGCAATAGCACGAACCGAAAAACCCGCTTCTCGCATTCCAATAATGCGACCCCTTTCAAATTCACTTAGATGATGATATTGTGCACGCCGACGAACACGGGGCATCTTTTTATGTTTTACAAACTGAAACGTCAAAGTACTCAGAGGCTACTTGGATATTAGAAGCAATTACATTAAAAAATCAGCAGCTCTTCATAATGGTGAAATCAAGGAAAAATACCAATACCAATAGTAACCAAAACAATTGATTTTTTGATCATCGATGCAGTTCATTTACATGATCAAATTCTGTAAATTTCATTAAAATCGTCCAATAAATACTTTGTGTTCTGATTTTTTTGAAAGGCAGTATATTTGAAGAAAAGGAAATCATTTTGAATCAAGAAAATATTATTGACCAGCACATGTCGAGCACAACGGGAACCGATGTTCCTCGCAGACTGGTACTTTACACGCCGAACATCCAACACGCGTTTTTCTATCTTTCTGTCGGTTGCACAGTACGCACCTCCATCCTTGGTTCAAGGTTACTTTTTCCAGGTTGTCCATGTTTTCCGTGTCTATGTGTAGGATGCTCCTAATGACCATCCGGAACTCTTTCCGAAGACATGGCTCGGCCAATCGCCGGTGTAGCATCGGGGAGGTCAGATGAAAAATAAGTTTTTTTAGCACGATAATCGCAGACGTGGATTCCTGTGCGCCGACTTTCAGGTTCCACATAATTCGTGAATTGACCGCTGCTTGGTCGAGCATCCCAAAGGAAAATCGCATCGGCCACCTGTTGGTTCTCCGAGCGACTGAGTAGGCGTGGCACAATTGATCGAAAGTATCGGTCCCTCCTTTCGTATCATTATAGTGGAGAATGATGTTCGGTTTTCCGTCCTTTATCTCTTCGGTATGGAGATAAGTCGAAGCCACCAAGACGATTTTGTTCATCTTTGGTGTATAAGAAATTAAAGTTATATCTTTGGTGTGACAAAACTTTGTTTCAGGAGGATTCTTCGACGATATCTTTATCTCCATGGGAATCTCCTGTTTATTTTTTCTTATAGTTCCAGTCATTGACATGTCAAAGGTTGATTCAACATTCTAGTCAACAGAGGGACGGTGGTGAACCAATTATCGCACGTTACCGTGCGATTGGTGCCGTGTATTGGAGCTGTTACAGCTTGAAAAAAGTATTCTCCGCTAGGTAATTTCTGCGGATTATCAATGGTGCCGTCTTTTCCCAGGTACGGGATAGCGTGAATCAGGTACGCGGTCGAAGCGTCGTTGAGGGTTACCAGCTTCAGTCCGTACTTGTCCGGTTTCGACTTTATGTACATCCGAAATACACACCGGCCCCTGAATCCAAGCAGCTGTTCGTCGACGGTACATTTATTACTTGAATTATAATACTTGCTGCAGTTGTTGATAAAAATGGACCAAAGTTTTCTGATGGGTGAAAGTCTGTCATCTGGATCTCTATTCTCTCTTGCATCGAATCGTAGACAAGACTGAAGAAACTCAAACCTCATTCGAGGAAAGACACTCCTGTAGAAGTTTGTTCCGTTTCTTTTGTCCCAGAGTTCGTTGTTATCCACCTTGGAAGACTTCCATAAGCCAGCATAGTATAAAACACCGATGTAAGCTCTGATTTCAAGAGCGTCAGTGTGATGGTGATAGGTCTGTACTGTATCTTCAGCAACCAGCGTAGCAGCCATCTTCTCGATTTGATAATTCGTGTGCTCGACGATTGCTTCGATGATTTCTTGATTGAACAAGAGATCCCAAAAGTCCTCTAGCGAATCCACATTTACAGCATTATCCGCCAAGCTTGCTTCATACGGAACTTCACCTCTACTTACACGATCTGATCTTCGTTCAGCCGATGTCGTTTTCCAGGCAAAATTATTTTTGCCATATAATTTGTTCGATGGGCGACCACGTGGACGAGATTTTGAAGAAGAAGATTGATTTCCTGATCCACTCGCTTTACGTTTGCGAGATGCTAGGGCCCGTTCATTTTGAACTGAATCTTGCATGTCTTCTTCGTCGAGATCATCGGGTTGGTAATCGCTCGAGTCCGATGATACATCTTGTTCTGACTGCGTGTCCGATTGTTCTTCACAATCAGAATGACAGTCAACAACTTCTTCCAGCAATTCTCTCCGCTGACTTCTCGTCCGAAAATTGTACATCTGAAGAAAATTATAAATTGATAAAAATATTATTTCACAGAAACAGACAATATTCCATAACGACTAGGATTGGAATTTTTTTTTAGTATAATATCGAAAACTCACCTTTATTTTGTCGATTAACACCACAAACGAGTCGATTTGAAAAAAAAAAAATCGGTCTCGCGCAACGGTTGCGGCCACCCTGGGGTAACTCGTTACCCCGCGCCGAGAACACGAACACTCAAAGCGCCGCCACACGTTTTTTCGGCTTACCAACTGATGCAATTACATCTCACACTTGTCGACTACCAACAGATTTCGCCACTTTTATCAATTTAAAAGGTTTTAGACCTTTAATTTCACTTTTCCTGAGCCTGGGGTAACTAGTTACCCAGTGTGGCCGCTAAGGGTTAACCTGGGAGTGGAAAACACTTCTCCAAGCTTCAAATTGAACTCATTAAAAAAAAACAGCGAATATCTGAATATTTACAGCATATAATTGGGGTATGTATACTTGAAAGAAAAACTCCCTGTATATATGCTGTATGATAATTTTTTTGTAGTTATCTCGAAAATACAAATGTTTCGCTTGTCACTTTTGTATCAACGGAGCGATATCATTAGATATGTAGATCATTGCAATCGTTTTTAACTATGGATTTAAATTTAAAAAAAAATGCATTCGTCTTGAACATATCAGTGCATCTAAAACAATTTATAACTGAATAAGTTTTTAGGGATTTACGGTTTTTTAAAACTTTAATTTGAAGCTTTAAATTTAAAGCTCCACTCCCAGACTAAGCATGAAGTAAAATTTTGAGTTTAGAAAAGCCTTAAAATTTGGTTTGGTCGCTCCGCGAAGCGGAGCGACCAAACCAAATTTTCAGGCTTTTCTAAACTCGAAATTTTACTGCGCATGAATATGAAGTTTCGAACGAGTGTTTCCACTCCCAGACTAAGCATGAAGTAAAATTTCGAGTTTAGAAAAGCCTTAAAATTTGGTTTGGTCGCTCCGCGAAGCGGAGCGGCCAAACCAAATTTTAAGGCTTTTCTAAACTCGAAATTTTACTTCATGCGCCACGCGTACAAAACACCGACATATTGTGAAGTTCAAAATATACTAAGCTCAGTTTTCTGCTTGATTAATCCTGCCTTAATAAATTTTACAAATGTTAATTTCGTTTAACGTATTTTTTCGCTGTTAAAATTAGAATGTCTGAAGTATCACAATTAATGTTAACTTTAAATCTCCAGTTTTTACAAATGTCGATTTTTTAAAAATATTTAATGCCGCAAATCAATCGACATATTTAAATAATATCTGATCAATGTTTCATGTTGGTGAAATATTGATTAAACATTATTTATTAACATTACATTTTGCCTGAATAAGATTGGCTTCTCTTGTAATTTCGGTTTTTAGTGCAAAAATTAAAAATATTTTTTGTATATCTAGAGAATAAACTAATTTCAATAATATAGTTTCCTGCTGTTTTTTTTATTAATTTTGTTATGTACACTTCTGTGCAATAAAATTAAGCACACAAAATATGTTATATCGTATGTTCAATAAAAAAAACCTCTGAGTGGTATGATTTTATCATTTTTAAAATTTAAGTTGGCTACACGCTTTAGAAATTGACATTGACATGATAATTATAATGCATAATTTCAGTTGCCAACTTACAATATTTTCCATGGCACTCTAGAGGTTTTCTTTTTATTGAACATATGATAGTTTAAAACGGACATGATGAGTTTCCTAGTTACGAAAATATGTAAATATGTCAACTTCCCTAATGTCAAACTGCTGCGTCATTTAGACAACAATTCAAAAATTCGAATTCTAACTAAAAAAGAAGATGGTTTTCTATTTCGCTTTGTTGTATTTATTAAGAGGTGTTCTTTTCAAGTTATGGTGTTTTATCATTTATTGAAACTGCTGCTAGGCAATTAACACAGACCCGAATTATACAACTAGAATATTCTGAAAATAGTTATGACACTTGAGCTTAATTTTATTGCACAGAAATGTATATATATATATATATATGGTTTTAATTGTTTAGAAAATTATGGACGTAATAAAAATTTACAAACAACAATTAGAAGAACAGTTAGATTTGTTAAAACACACGTGGAATGCAAGATTGTTTAAAAATGTCACTTCTGCAATCACTTGCAGTGTCGAAAATTTGAAAAATTATGCACGATTTATGGTGAATGATAAAATTGGAAATTGTTATGTGATACCGTACACTTTGAAGAAAATAAAAACTTTATCTTGTGATCACCTGCTATTCATTATTGTAAGTATAATATAATAACACCGATTCGATTCGCAATCCAGAAATTTAATTTTATTGTAAAAAAAAATAATATGTATTTGCAACTTCGGCTTTATTGTTCACAAGACTGGGAATTTGCAGTAAATGATTTTAATTTCAGGCACAACTATATTAAACGTTTTTTTTTTGTTTATTTGTTGTAGATGGCGTTATTTGTGTCAATTTCTATCATAACATTCTCAACACTTTTCTCCCTTTTATTGTTATTCCGTTTAACAAATTACGTCAGAGGATTCATACGTAAGTATAAAAGTTAGTGATGGACATTATCGAATGATATATTGATATTTTGAGCAATCATTCAATTACCAATTGAATTCGAATCAAAACAATAAATTTTAATCTATTATTTTAACATAAAGAAAAATTGAGTTTGTGAATAGTCTGCAGAATATTTACAAAATATAAAATCGAATTAAAATTAATATCGACCTTCTGCAAAAATGTTGTCTCATTGAGACAAGTATCCAAATTCATTGTATAATTCAATATCTGTCGGGGTATTGGCTCGAGTTGTTTCAATGAATATTAATTTAATTTTAATTCGTTTTTATATTCTATTATTTTAATTCGAATTTAATTGGTAATCAAATGATTGCTCTAGAGATCGTTCAAGATATTGTTTAAATGATCCCTCAAATAATTGCTGCAGTAATCGGTTGAATTGTAGCCAAATTGATTGCTCGAATGGTTGCTCATATAATAACTCGATTGGCAATTCAGATAATAATCTATCGCAATAAAAAAATTATTATTCATCTGCCTGATGAAGCCACTGTGTGGCGAAACAATTGTTGCAGTGTCAATCAATAAACAGTGAAATCTTAACCAAGTGCTTTATTTACTAAAAGTGTAAATTATCTATCGGGAAAAAAATAGATGGCATAAAAGTTCAAACAAATCGAATTTGAATATGAAATGAGCATACAAGTGGTCATTTTAGCAATCAATCAAATGAGAAATCATTCGAGATAACTCTAAAGCAATTATTCGAGAGGTCTGTCAAGCAATCATTTAAGATATATCTAGGGCAATCATTCGAGAAATCTCCAAAAGGTTTCGAGATCATAATCGAATGAATCAATTATTTTTATAATCGAACAAATCGATTATGTTCAGCTGTAATATAAGAAGTGGTATGATTATCATTGATAATATTCATGAATGAAACCGAGTTGCATGTGCTGCTCCGGATTTGTGAATCATACCATGACTTATATTCGATGGGAGAATTTAAAGAATTTCACTGTACTTCTGGCCCAGAAACCTCACCACATCGCCCGGTCGACATTTTTAATTATCGACTGTCAGATTTGACAAATAATTTTCGTAGCAACGACCAAAACAAGGTGATAGAATTCTATCACCGCTGTGATAACATGTATCTATGGAAATAAGCAATTCTGATTGGAGAGAATGTAGTCATGTGACACTATAACGAGTGGTATGATTATTACCGAAGATATTTTGGAGTTGAAACCAAGCTGCAGATTCAACGAGTGCGCAGGACGAGTTGAATGTGCTGCTTCGGTTTCAACGACAAAATATCATCGATAATTAATCATATCAAGAGTTATATGTAGTGAGAGAATACAACTCATAGCCTACTAGAACGAATTTTAAACCAATGAGATGCAAGGAAAGCCGTAGGTACATGTCTATCACCGCGATGATAAAAAACAAAAGAAGCGGTGGGTGATAAGTTGTCCTGTCATTCGAAACGTCAAAAAGGTAAAGTTTCGTACAGTGACATTAATAGAAAAGTGAAAAGTGCAATGCCAAAAAACGAAAAAAAAATCTCAATCAATAGGGAAACAATAATATCACAGCTGTCGATAATGTTGAGGGACTCGCATTATTTTATTCGTTATATTCTCTCACTAAATATAACTCGTGATATGATTAATTATCGATGATATTTTGTCGTTGAAACCGAAGCAGCACATTCAACTAGTCCTGCGCACTCGTTGAATCTGCAGCTCGGTTTCAACTCCAAAATAGTGTGTCATCGATAATAATCATACCACGCGTTATATTACGGCTGAGAATATAACGAATAAAATAATGGAAGTCCCTGAACATTATCGACAGCTGTGATATTGTTGTTTTCCTATTAATTGTGAATTTTTAAACCGCAGAAAACTTCGTAAACTGCCGCCACTGCGATTCTTTGTTTCTGACGGTGTTTATTGGCGTTGCACTTTTCACTTCTCTATTAATGTTACTGCACGAAACTTTACCATAGCGATTTTCGTCCATTTTGACGTTTCGAATGACAGGACAACTTATCACCGCTTCTTTTGTTTTTTATCATCGCGGTGATAGACATGTACCTACTCCTTGCATCTCATTGATTGAAAATTCTAGTAGGCTGTTAGTTGTATTCTCATTTAAATAATCCCATTACTAGTAAAATTATAGAGAATATAAATAACACCAACACAGAATGTAGTGAATGAACTGCTTCGAGCCAATGAATTTTATTTTATGATACATTTTCTTACATCAACTTGAACTATTCTGAGTTGATGGTAAGAAAATGTATGATAAACAGAAATCTATCTTCTCAATATTTTCCTTTTCAGGCTACCGTGTATACAAAAACAGTCAATATTACGAAAAACAAAAAAATCTAAACCAACTATTTTCTCTCTACATTTCAGAATCGTACACATGCTCCGAATTCTCCGACCGTTACTCTAGCAACCAATCCCGGATCATAGCACTGGACAAATCAAACAGGGCAAAAAATAATTAAAGACAACAACATTTTAGTTTGGAATGCAACGGACGTGAATTCCCGTGGACATATATTTTAAAGATCGATTAAAACAGGCTCTCTCTTGAATTATTCACAATAATTAATAATAAAAAAGGAAAACAGGAGTAAACTAATAAGGCCTAATAAATACACAGAAAAATATATATAATTAACATATATATAAACTTAATCTTAGAATCCCTGCTGGAACTGTTTTGACTCTAGCCGGTTTTGCAGGATCTCCAGTTGGCGCTTGGCTTCACACTGCGGGAAGTTTTGCAGATCGTAATATTGCGGCGCTATTTTTAACAACCAGTCAGCTGAAATTAAATAAAATATTAGCATCTACTAAACAGGAAGTTTTTGTCTTACTAAATAATATAACAGTAAATTATTGGTTTAAATGCAAAAATTATTTATTTACTCAGTGAGTATTACCGAGGGGAACCAATGCTTATAGGAGAACTGGAAGAGTAGAAAATGAGAGACTGTGGGCAAGAAGTTTAGTGAAAATATTTTTTAGGGTAAGAGTAATCCAAACAGTTTCCAAATTTTATACTTCGACTACAACTAAATCATTCAATTATCAAGTAAATTCGAATCAATAAATTATGAAATCTATTATTTTAATTTGAATTTAATTGGTAATCGAACAATTGCTTGAGAGATCGCTCAATTATCAAGTAAATTCGAATCCATAAATTATTAAATCTATTATTTTAATTTCAATTTAATTGGTAATCGAACAATTGCTTGACAGATCGTACAAGATATTGTTTAAATGATAACTCAAATAATTGTTGGAGTAATCGGTCGAATTGTAGCCGAAATGATTGCTCGAATGGTTGCTCATATGATCACTCGATTAGCAATTCAGATAATAATCTATCGCAATAAAAAAAATATTTATATTTTTTAAGGTAAGAGTAATCCAAACAGTTACCAAATTTTACACTTCGACTACAACTAAATCAAAGAAACCCCAGGTGGGGGTTTATGGCCCGGGTGGACCCAATATATGGTAAGGGTGGGCTTCAACACTGGTTATATATGAACTGTGGTATTACCTTCAAACCAATGAAATAAGTCTTAAACGATGGTTAAGAGGGCTTAGAAGCTAAAGCTGTTCAGCTAAGAATAATTGAATTACCATTCTCACAAATACAAACATATTTTTTATTGTGAATGGTACTATTTAAACTGTTTTTTTTAATATGACCAAACTTAGGGTGTATTTACTGCGAACAATTGCAGTCCTGCTTTAACAGTAGAGTATTTTAAACATCAAATTTTGAGATGTTGGTAAATGATTACCAATGTGACAAATAAATCATAATTTGTTAAATAAATTGTCCCGATACAGAAAGTTTCAAAAAAGAGAACGCTACAACTTGCAAATTTACAACAGATACAGGGATTTTTTTCTTTTAAGTATACTTTGACATATTCCATATAAACATTTGTAAAATTGGGGCAGGTGGTGGCCGAGCGGTAACGTCGCCGGGCTGTATCGCTTGGCGAGCTACAGTTCGGGTTTGATTTCCGTGCACAGGGACACTTTATTTGAAAAATAATGTCTCATCGTGACCCAGGGTGTGGTATGAACGTATGTGATTGTCTGAATGAATAGTAGAATACTACAAATTGTTTCCAAGGCCAGGTAACAGCCACAAAAAAAAAAAATGTAAAATTAATTACCATGTGATCAAAACTAGGCAGTATATTTTGAACTTCACTTTAAATCAGTGTTTTATATGCGTGGCACATGAAGTAAAATTTCGAGTTTAGAAAAGCCTAATTTGGCTTGGTCGCTCCGCTGCGCTACGCGACCAAGCCAAATTTTCAGGCTTTTCTAAACTTGAAATTTTACTTCATGCTTAATCTGGGATTGGAAACACTCGTTAGAGTCTTCAAATTGAAAGTTTTTAATAAGATCACGAGTGACTAAAAATTTATATTGAAAAATCGTAACCTAAATGAAAAATTTGTTGTATTTAATTTTTTTTCCAAATTTGAACATATAAATGGGCAGATAATAAAGAAGATACATATTTCTGAGCAAGGGGTATTTACCTGATCCTCAGAGGCACTTTATTAAATTGGTAGTAGATACAAATAATTTAAGACGGTGATAGGTACATTTGTAATCGTAATCTTTGCTAAATGAATTATCTATTTTATGACTTCATTTAATTATTGTCATATTACTGTCAGATTTTCCTTCACATAACCTACAAATTAAAAGTTGATTTACAACACAACATGTGGGGAGTTGTTCTGGACCCCGAACAGAGCAGACGTTGAGCGTGAGTAATGCGTTCCATCCCTGCTCGCGTTTGACCCACACGTGGTTGTTTCAGAAATCCCTTTTTCATCCTATCTATTTCATCCTCTACAATCACCTATATCCTGAAAACCCATTCATTTATTACCCATCCTTACAACCACGTGTGAATTTTACGTAATCCCATTTCATTTTGACGGGGATAGCGAAACTCTAGTTATTAAATTGTTTAAAATTACTGTGATTAGCTAACAGGGCTTAGTTGCCAAGGCCATTAATTACGCAGAAGAAGAAGAACACGTGATTAATCTTGTCTTAACCTAAAACCCACAACCTGCATCACACCCCTAAATTCTTGAAATGTCAAATTTGATTGGTCATATTAAAAAAAACAGATTATATGTGCAGCCTTCGTCATTTGTCGGGCGTTTGTGGCGCGACATAAAGTAGCCAGTGTGAATACACTCTAAGGTTTAGTTAAAAATTTTAGGTTAAAAAACTTACGTTTGATATCTGTCACTGTCCTAATGTAATTCTTTGTGGTGAGCACAAACTCATTGTAAATAACCCATTCTGGTTTGTGGTCGAGGCATGTGGACGGGTGGAGTTGAACAACTTGGTTGTCTTTGATTGTTAGATAATGACCGGTTCTTTCCAGATGCGCTACCTATAAAAGTATTTATTTTAAAACAGTTAAAAATGCAACGAATGATATCAATAATCAAATTATGAACGGTGGAGACTTCTACTTCGTTATACATGTTAATTCAATAACATAAAACACTTTAACTTTGTTTGTATAATACAATATTTTTACTCTGTTTGATAATGGCAAATTGAGTTGCCGAAACTGCAGCCACAAAAATAAAAATATCAATAATCAATTATTGGGATTAGAATTAAATTTATAATAGAGTAATCGTCCAGCTCTCTTCCGAACAATCATTGGAATGATCTCAGGAACATTTCGATTATTATCATAATAAAACAAATTGATTATTTTTATTCAAACAATCCTATTACTGTTAAAAGAAATGTGATTTATATGTTTTGTGTTTTTTACGAACCTGCATGAAGAAACCGTTGACGAGGGCTTTCCGAATGTTCAGATAGTAGTCTTTACTAGTAAAATCTGTCGACGTTCGTTTGAGGTTAAATCTGTCCATGATTCTCGACAGCTGTTGCCTGACGTTGTCGGCAGATTTCAGCGATCTGTAGTTTACGAAGTTATCGTAACACCACTGTGGATCTTCCATATCTGGAAAAATGATTAATGTATTTTCAACACATAGGCAATTTAAGAAACAGTTGTGAATTTTATGTTGCCTAATGAGAAACGGGACATTTCTAAAAGGACTGTTAAAATAAGGCTTTACAAAACTAAAAATGGTAACAGTTAAAGCTACAAATGTTTAATCAAGGATAACTTGATTTTTTAAAAGAAATAACTTGACCTCTCAATGCACCAATAAAAAATTGGTTCTTAAGGCAACATTTACAACCTTATTAATACGAGGGGGTCCGATATTAAAGGTACAGGTGCCTGTGAAACAAACACCGCAAATTAAAATGATTGAATGTGTGTGCAGTGTGTTTTAAAAAGTCTAGAAAGTCTGCAACAAATGGATGCTATTATTATTTTGGTGCTTAGTTTAAAACTAACAGAAGATCTAAATGATTTAAAAACTGTTCAGAATCGCATAATCGCCAATTAGTTATATTGTTTGCAACTAGTTATCGATCGTATGATGAGGTATGCCAATGGTATTAGCAATAATCCCAACTTTGTTTTATTTACACCATCAATTCATCAGTTTAAGGTCCAGTTACGTCGTATTAGGCTATCCAATGTCATTGACTGTTAGATCTTTAGTTCAGTAATAATTTAGGTGGCTGTAATCAATGTAACTCTTTATATGGTTTTGTTATTTTTGTTCAGTAATAATTTAGTCGGTTGTAATTAATGTAATTCTTTATATGATTTTTATGTTTTTTGTTATTTTTGTCATATATTACAATATGTATATGTACACTTATGTAATAAAATGGAGATTCCGTTAATAAATAAATAGTTGTCTAGATCAGGGTTCTCCAAACTACGGCCCGCGACAGGCATTAATTCGGCCCGCGAATGTTTGAATATTTTTTCGTACATGTCATATTTTGAAACATTACGATAATTTCTGAAATTTTTAAAACTGGTTAACCATAAATTGGATCTTGGAAATAATTTCGACATCAATGATTTAAATTGAAAATCAACCAACTGATTTAATTAACATGTGATCAAATAATATAATTTATTTTATTCATATTATAATACAAAGAAGGGCAGAAAGGCCCCTGGTCGATAGCCCAGACAGACTAACCCTATAGTGTATATAAATAAATAAATATATATGGATTATATTATTGTATTGTAATTGTATCGTATGTTCATTAAAAAAAAAACTCCGAGTACTAAACATAAAAAAAATAAAAAAATACCAATAAAAGTAGGCATCCAAAACTAATATACATTTCCATAAACACAATACAAAACTATACACATGAAACCAAATTCCCAGCTAATCAGTTCTTCTCCTCTCCCTCTCCCACCCTAATCTTATCACAATCTTTACGCCCGCCCCATCCTCTCGCACCCACTCCTCTATCCTTTTAACACCTCTCGTCCATTCCTCACTTATGTATCTCCTTACACTCATCCGCTATATGTCTCCACGTATCCCTTCCACTTCTGCACTCTAGAGTACTATGATTTTATCTTTTTTGAAATTTATGTTGGCTACATGCCTTAGGAATTGGCATATAAAATGTCAGACATAATAATTATAATATATAATTTCAGAGTTGCCAACCTACAATATATTCCATAGCACGCTAGAGGTTTAATTTTATTGAACATATTAATAAGGCAGTAAAACTTTAAACAGCTGACATTTTGTTCAACAAAAACTGTTGAAGAAAATGTTGAAAGTTTTACTGCCTTATTAATAGATGTTAGATGTTTGAGGTTACGTGTAACACGGAAAAGAAATGAAATATCATCCTTAGTACAGTATTAAAGCTATATTTAATACTGTACTGTAGTGTATTTTGATATAAATTATAAATTGTAGCGTGTGCGCTTGCGTGAGTTGCGCAGAATTATTTTTGCGCCAGTATGTTGCAGACAGTCATTTGTAATGGTGGTGAATTTAATAAGAAATAATAAAGTTGTGTTTGGGGGTTTTGTAAATACAGTGTTTCATTTATTAAAACTAACAAACATCACATGTACTAAGGATGATATTATCATTTTCTTTCCGTGTTACACATAACCTCAAATACCATTGCAAATCGAATTTATTTAATTATAATGCTATAATTTTCTTAATTGAACCACCTGACAATGTCACGTTGTATTATTTTGGACTAAAGGGAAATCGTCAAAAAACACTTTATATCTCGTAAAACTGGACATCAAAATGAACATAATTCGTCAACCCTAGGTTACCGCAGTTTAAATTTTCCGTGGAAACGAAATTCGATCCCAAGTATATCCGTATTAAGAGACAATTTGGCAGCTTCCTTAACCCAAGATAACTCGGCTCCGTTATCTTGGGTTAATGCACTCAGCCGAGCTATAAGCAGTAATTTTTTCAGCAATTGTTTTTATTGTGATTAATTTTTGTTGTTGATTTGTATTTAATTTAAAGAGGCATTGCCCAAAAATGCTTAAATTTAATAAAAAAAAAACTAAAACCTGAAAATAAAAAATAAGGATAATTTGTACGTGAAAACAAAATTCGAATCCGCCCAATGTAATCAGTTTCCTTATCCAAGAAAACTCAACGAAGTGTGTTAAATGATTAAAAGTGTACTTACTTTGTTTGAAGGCGTGGTATACATTGAGCAGGGTGAGGTGGTCGCCGTCGATGTGCGCGAACCGCATCTTGGCGTCGTCGGCGGCTTTCTTGGCCTCGTTGGGTCGCACGAAACACTGTGGGACTAAACATTGGAGCAGGGCAGTCAGCCCGTATCCAACCAATATAGTGGCCGCACTCAAGCATCTCCTATAGAGCTACCTTAGTCAGAACTCCGAGCAAAACCAAAGCAACATCGACAACTGTCGCTCCACTCATAATATATATTTTTTGTTTTATTTTGCTCGGAATTCAATATTCTATACCCAAATATTTGTAAACAACGACGGACATAATAATATACATATATAAACACACGCCCAATTGTATGCACGTAACATATATAAAAAAAGTGTCGACAATTAAATTCACCAAGCAAAACTTTGTGTGTATAAAAAAAAATCTGAAAACAAACGAAAAAATTATAAATACCTGATAACATGGCTGTTATAGAAAGTATTTCATTGGAACAGTTATGATTACAACTGGCGATCAGCATCTTTGCCAATTGTGGATCCAATGGGAATTCCGCCATCACAGCGCCCAAATCCGTTAAATTACCGTCGTCATCCAATGCGGCTAAATAATTCAATAATTCCAAAGCCCTCATTAAAGTCTCGGGAGCCGGCGGATCCATAAAATCGAAATGCACCAAATCGTCGATGCCCAATTTTTTTAACTGTAAAACAACCGAACCCAAATTCGATCTCAAAATTTCCGCATAGGTGTTATCCTGCATTTCGTTTTTATAAGCCTTCTCCGTGTATAATCTGAAACATTTTCCGGGCTTCGTACGTCCAGCACGGCCTGCCCTCTGTTGGGCCGAGGCTTTACTAATCGGGGAAACTAACAACGACTCGACTCTGATCCTAGGGTTGTAAACCTTCTGCTTAGCAAACCCGGGATCGATCACGAAAACAACCCCGTCGATTGTCAGTGAAGTTTCGGCGATGTTAGTCGAAACAACGACTTTACGTCCGACGGCCCCGTTCGCCTTATTCGGCGGTGGCTCCTCGAAAATCCTCTGCTGCAAATTCGGCGGGAGAGTCGAGTACAACGGAATGCACTTCAACTCCCCGACGTCCGGGCCTAGATTATCGATCTCCCTCTTGATCCTCTTGCAAGCCACTTCGATCTCCTCCTGTCCCGTTAAAAACAACAAAATATCCCCCGCGATTTCCTCGCACATATGGATCTGTATAACGGTTCTTATCGCCGCTTCTAAATAATCCCTCTCGGGCTCCGGTGTGTAAAAAATCTCCACGGGGTGCGTGCGCCCGGGCACGTTCATCAAGGGGGCGTTGTCGAAGTACTGTTGGAATTTACCGGCGTCCAAAGTGGCGGACATGATGACTAATTTTAAATCGGATCTTTGTTTGATGACCTCTTTTAACACGCCCATTAATATATCGGTGGCTAGGGTACGTTCATGGGCCTCGTCGAGTAATATACATTGGTAGGCTTCTAACATCGGATCGCTCATTCCTTCTCTTAACAACATACCGTCTGTCATATATCTGAAATTATTAATTAAAAAGTTAATCGATATTTATTTTTTTTATTTTTTTTTATTTATTATTATTATTATTACATAACATGAGTACATATATTTTCAACAAATTAACATCCGTTCTATAATATATTTCTTTTATATTGAGCAGTGTTCTGCTCAACGTAATGAATATCCAGATGTAACAATAATAGTTCAAAGCACCTAAGTGAGTGAACACTTGTAGCGTGCTGACATGAAGTTCTTAGAAATTTTGTGCAATATATGATACACTTTTAATTGATGCATTACACACTGCAATTGTGATTTATGTAACAATTGCAGAAGCATTGCAATTAGGGATTCGAATACTGGTAAATCGTGCAAAATACTCATAAAAATGTGCCTATTTTTTACCGGTATATCTGTAATTTAAGCAAGAAAAAAGCCGTTTAAAGGCTGCAACCTTAGTCGCAGTTTATGAATTTTTTTCATATATCGATTTTTTTTTTAGGTATACGTACCTCGTATATGTAGATTTTAAGTTTTCAGATTTTCATTGGTTTTGACAAGCGTTCAATTTGATTCTTCTAACAAGTGTTTCCACTCCCAGGCTAAGCATGAAGTAAAATTTCGAGTTTAGAAAAGCCTGAAAATTTGGTTTGGTCGCGTAGCGAAGCGAAGCGACCAAACCAAATTTTCAGGCTTTTCTAAACTCGAAATTTTACTTCATGCGCCACCGGTACAAAACACTGATTTAGCTTGAAGTTAAATGTATACTGCTTTAGCATAGGGTTTTAGCGGTGTATTTTAAACATCACAATATTTTAGTGTTTTAAAACGGTGGCGCATGAAGAAAAATTTCGAGTTTAGAAAAGCCTGAAAATTTGGTTTGGTCGCTCCGCTTCGCTACGCGACCAAACCAAATTTTCAGGCTTTTCTAAACTCGAAATTTTACTTCATGCTTAGCCTGGGAGTGGAAACACTCAGTTCATCAATTTTTTTCATGTAGGGAATCTTTCTTTTAGGTATACATTCCTCGATATGTAGATTGTAAGTTTTCAGATGTTCGTTGTTTTTGGAGAGCATTCAATTTGAATCTTCTAGTGAGTGTTTCCACTCCCAGACTAAGCATGAAGTAAAATTTCGAGTTTAGAAAAGCCTGAAAATTTGGTTTGGTCGCGTAGCGAAGCGAAGCGACCAAACCAAATTTTCAGGCTTTTCTAAACTCGAAATTTTACTTCATGCGCCACCGGTATAAAACACTGAACTAGCTTGAAGTTAAATGTATACTGCTTTAGCATAGGGTTTTAGCGGTGTATTTTAAACTTCACAATATTTTAGTGTTTTACACCGGTGGCGCATGAAGAAAAATTTCGAGTTTAGAAAAGCCTGAAAATTTGGTTTGGTCGCTCCGCTTCGCTACGCGACCAAACCAAATTTTCAGGCTTTTCTAAACTCGAAATTTTTCTTCATGCTTAGTCTGGGAGTGGAAAGCTTCAAATTGAACGCTTTTACAAATTGTTATATGTATACTTAAAAGACAAATTCCCTGTATATGAAAGTTGGTTCTTTCCTCAATAATCTCTATTAATTTTATTTAAATTATACATTTTGCCAGGCTATTCATCATTTTCTGACATTTGATGTAAAAAAAACGTTCTTTTGTTTTAACTAAATTTAGTATATTCTATCATCGTGTTTACCCCCCAAAACAATAATATTGTGATTTACTACTAGTTCAACATTTCTGGTGCAACTGGGCCTAAATGATCGCTATTTTTGCCTCTTTTTTTCCTTCTTTCCCTGCAGCTCTCCATTCACCTCTAGCTAGCATCTCCGTTTTCTGATGATTTTTTATTTCTCCCCTACACTCTATGCAAACGTAGTGGGCTGTTGAGGGTTCTTTATCTTCCCACTTTATCTGTGGCCATTTTAGCACCTGATAGGAATTACAATGTTGACAAGGTACAAAAAAGTAACGTTTGTCTGAACTCCCAAATTCCTTCTCTATTCTGCTTATTCCGTGAACTGTTGGTGTCGATACCAAAAAAATCAGTTTGGATTTAGACCGCTTGGTGCGTTTATTTTCGGTTGCATTGGAGATAAGTACGGTAGGAGGAAAGTTTTGCTGACTTCCGTAATATTAGCTTCGATATCATCTACTGCAATTGCGGTCATACCAGGATTTAAAGAAATAGGAATATTTTCTCCTATATTACTTCTGCTTTGTAGAATAATACAAGGAATGGCAACAGGAGGGGAAACGAGTATCAACTCAGCCTTTTTAATAGAGCATTCAAGCGATAAAAAAATGGGGCACAAAGTACCCTATGGTTATAAAATCTTGGCAGAATAATTGGGAAAACTTGTCTGGTTATTTTAAGTATTCTGGTCCAGTTAGGAGGATAATCTACACCACCAATCCCATAGAGGGGCTACATAGGCAAATTAGGAAATTCACTAAGACCAAAGGCTCATTTACCAGCATAAATGCCTTGTATAAGCAGGTATATTGTGCTATAAAGAAGGCAGAGGAAAAGTGGACGATGCCTGTACATGATTGGGCATTAACTATCTCTCAACTTGATGTTTTCTTTCCTGGCAGATTGAAAATTGAGTTGAACTAAAAATGCGGTTTGACACAGTTTATTTAACCATACGCGTCAAGTTAAGGGAAAGTAGCATAAGGAAAAAGAAAAGTGGTAAAAATTATTTTAGATATTAAGCAATAAAGCTAGTAATTTATAGACTCTTCTAAAAGAATTATCTTATTTTAGATCAAAATTTCCAAAAAAATAAATGTAACAAACAAGTTTAAATGGTGCTATATTGGGCCTTAACTTGACGCGTATGGTTTATTTAACACTCCCATTTTCTGTGAAAGACAGATATAGAAAAACAAGAGTATCCACCTTAAGTTCATTGAATGTTCTTACCCTTGTTTCTTAACTTGACGCGCATGGTTTATTTAACACTCCCAATAGAAAGTGTTGGATGTAAAGTATTATTTTTGCCGCCATACTCGTCTGATTTAAATCCAATTGAGAAGTTCTGGTTTGCCATCAAGCATGCCATAAAAAAAGCGCTGCCAAGCTTTTGGCCTGATATCAATTCTGCTATTGATTTTGTTTTTCAGTATTCAGGTAACCCTTTCTTGGGTTAGCTATAGGATCATCATCTATTCTTTTTTCTCTACAAGTATAGTATTTTCTAAAACGAATGATAAACGTCTAAAATGGTATTACCAACTAAAAGGTGTAAGTCTTTACATTGATGCATTAGAGGTCTGAGGCGACTTTTGATGGTGTGCCAACAATGCTCTATCGGATTTAGATCAGGTGAATATGTTGGAAGATAAAGCAAATGACAGCCAAAAGACTCTATTAATGACTTTGTTTTGGGAGTTTTATGGAATGTAGCATTTACTGGCAAATAAGTAAAGTATTCATATAAATATAGCTAACCTAATATAGATTTACTGAAGCAAATTTATGATTATATTAAGTAATTTGAGTTGTCATGCTGTATTCGGTATTGAACTAGAGTTTTACATTGAAGGAATAGAAAAAGAATATTTATTTCTGAATAGCATCAAAAATAAAATAGCATTTCTTGAATTTTCCTGCGAGAAGGAGAATTCTACACATCAATATGAGATAAAAAGTGGTTGTTATACGAACTCCGACAATTTAATTAAGCATTTTGAGTTAGCAAAACAATTACTTACTGAAGTAGTACAAAAACTTGGTGGGAACGTTTCTTTTAAAGCAAAGCCTTATTTGGATAGAGCATTCAGTGCATTAAATGTGCATGTTAATCTCGTGAATTCAAATAACGATAACTTATTTTATATCAATGAGCAAAAGTATAGTGATTATTTGATTCATAGTATTGGCGGATTATGTGCAATGAAAGATTCCCTGTATAAAGTGTATTATTAGGTTTGTCTTACACATTCCTAACCTTACAAATGTCACAATAATCATTACAATTAGAAATTGTAAATTTATTAATCAAAACCAGTTTATTTTGATTAATAAATTTACCGCAATACCTGGAATCGAAAAAGTCGATACATTTACAATCTCTAATTGTAATGACTATTGTGACATTTGTAAGGTTAGGAATTTATAAGACAAACCTAATAATACTTCCAAGCGATCATTTAGGCCCAGTTGCACCAGAAATGTTGAACTCAAGTTCAAGCTGATCTTGAGTTCAAGATGACAGTTCCCATTCTTGTAATGTCACTTTGAACTTGAGTTCAGAGTTGAACCAGTCCAACATGTTTGGTGCAACTGGCCCTTAAAATATAAATTAGAGTAGGCTTTGAATTTTAAATTAGATTGGCTCTACTGACTGTCAACACATAGTTTACCATAACCTCAAATTTATTGCACTATTTACTAGCATTCTGGGCAACCACACAAAGAAAATGCCGCCTACTCTAATTCATGATCTAAATTAGTGATGATAATAATCGATATATTTTAATAACCGATTATTTTGAAATGAGATATTTTAATAATCGATTAAATTAGTAGTTAAAAATTAGTAGTTAATCTTTTAGTTCAAAAATATGATGAGCAGGGAGGCTGAATAATTATGTAGTGCAAGCAACCAGCAATATAAAACAAAAACGGATGATAGATTGTATATCATATATTCGAACGGGGTGTTTTTTTTTTTTTCTGAAACTGGTTTTCCAAAAATGTTTTTTACAGGGGGTATTTTTGGCGGTCTTTTTTTACAGGCAAAGTTTTTTATGGATGATTGTTTCAGGGGGTGGTTTTTCTAAGGGTTGGTATTTCAAGAAGTGATTTTTATGGAAGGGTTTCTTCGGGGGATGAATTTCAGGAATGGTTTTAAGAATGATTTTTAGAGGGATTGTTTCTTTCGGGAGATGTTTTTTCGGGAATGGGGCTGATTTTCCAGGAATCTTTTTACCTGGGGTAGTTTTTTAAGACGTGTTTTGTTTCCGTAATTGTGATTTTCAATAAAAAATTTTACAGGTGTAGTTTATAAGGGAGCGATTTTTAGGGTTTGTTTTTAAGCCTGTGGTTTCATGAGCGTTTTTTTTCCGGGGGGTGATGTTTGTTAGTAGTGAAGATTAGATTTTTTTATAACTATTATTTTTTAATGATTTATTTAATGAAATACAAAACAACCGTCAAATCAGTAATTATTAATATTACTGAATAATAATTAGTAGTCCTGTCTACCGAGATAATAAGCGATACATTTGTTTATAATACGGAGAGAACAATTCATTATTTTAGTACACTAATTAGTAATTTGCCCGACGAAATAAGCGCTTAAATTATAATATAGTATATACTATTTTAGCCTATCAAATAATTGCTTAAATTAGTATATACTAATTTATCTGATCGAATAATCGCTTAAATTCGGATTACTATTTTACCCGATCAAATAATCGCTTAAATTAGTATATATATATATTATCATTTGCCTTTTACCTTTCGGTGTAGGCTCGCTTAAATTAGTAATTACTAATTTACCCGATCAAATAATCGCTTAAATTAGTATATACTAATTTCCGCATAATAATAGATTATATCGATATATTTTAATAATGGACTTATTGTTAATTAGTATATCGATTATTCCCATCACTAATCTAAATGATTGCACAGTAATTATAATGAATTCCAAAATAGTTGAAAATTTATTTAAAATCCACTTACTTTAAAATAGTTTTCGCCGAGGAACAATCCTCGAAACGGATACTGTAACCGACCTCCTGGCCCAGGGCGACGTCCATTTCCTCCGAAACACGCTGGGCGACGGACATGGCAGCCACCCTCCTGGGCTGCGTACAGCACACCCCCTTCGTACCCATCGATCTGGCGTACTCGACGCACCACTGGGGAATCTGCGTGGTTTTTCCCGAACCCGTTTCACCGACCAGCACGATGCACTGGTTCTGGGCGAGCAATCGCATGAAATCCGACCGGTACTCGAACACGGGCAGCGTGATTCTTTTCCGGAACAGCTCATGGTACTTCGGTGTGAACGGCAGTCCATTCAGGGGATTCATCGAGGACGGAGATGTAGTCGTTACCGCTGTGCTTATACCCCGTTCCTCTCTAAATAAAATAACCCAAATTTTAATTATGATATTCTCTGTAATCTACAACCTTTGTGTTTATGTGTATGTCATTTATGAATAAAGAATACATATTATTATTAAGTAAATGAACAATGACACTCGACCTTTAAACGTTGATAAAGCTGTAGGTAGGTTGCAGCAGATTTAATAATTACAAAAATATACGCTTTTAAGGAGTGTAGATTAGATTAATGTGCGTAAGTTCATATAGTTACAAAAATATGAGCTCTTAAGGCTGTCTATTAGGTTGAGCTTTTGAGCATTGGTAGAGCTCTAGGTTAAGTTGCAATGTTTTGATAGATAGTAAAAGTATGCTAAACTTGTGCCGCCGAAAACGTAGAGTGGCATAAATCAGCTGATTGCAGTCTTATATTGATCGGTGAAATTCGTACATTTGTAGCGTTCAGGGAACTGTAGCACTGCAGCGCTTTACGAAAGCGGTGTCGCTGAACGGTTCCGCTTTTAGTATGGCGTTGCAGCGCTTTATCAAGCGGTAAAGCATATATTTTTTTCCGCTTGATCGCTTTTCAAGTCATGCAGCTGTAAACAACACATACTTTCGTGATATAAACAGCTAAACACGCTTTCGAGGTTGTAGACACTCATCGTTCTTTAATAATTTGTTGTTTAATCATGGAGAAAAGTTTTATTATATCCATTTCCTCCTCTAAGTCAACAATTTCTTTGTTTCATAAACAAACATAATATTTAAAATAGTCTTCACTTACTTGATATATTCAAAATCAGCGTTTAAACTAAACTTTTATGTTAATTCAATGTTCCATTCATTCCTCTTCGCTTTCAGAATATACCTTTAAACTTGCATGTTATGTATATGTTACACTCAAACATCGAAAACGCTCACTGAGCAAAATAAACGGCCACAACGCGTTGCGGACTTTGCTGAACGACCAAATACCGAAATAACATAATTTTTCGCGACGTAGCCGGTTATCACAGTCCGCAATGCGTTGCGGACAACGTTCAAACGGCCACGACACGTTCTGGATGATATAGGAAGCACATAAACCGATCGCGCTTTTAATATTTAACGAATAACAGATAAAATAAATGAAAATTTGAAAACCTTTATTGTATGCTTAATTCTACATGAAACTTTATTTAGAATAATAGCCAACTGAAACACAGGTAATTGACATGACTATTCACTTATTCCTAACCTAACTTAACCTAACCTAATCTAACCTGAGGTTAGGTTAGGTAAGTTTAGGTTAGGAATAAGTGAATAGTCATGTCAATTACCATCATCTTATCATCTAGAACGCGTCGTGGCCGTTTGAACATTGTCTTCAACGCATTTCGGACTTTGCTGAACGCGAATAAATATGTTATTTCGGTATTTGGTCGTTCAGCACCGTTCGCAACGCGTTACGATTGTTTATTTCGCTCAGTGAGCGCTTTTGATCTTTAAGCGTAACATATACAAACAGAGGTGAATATAGCAATTCTTTTAACTGGAATTTGGTCTGTTCATGGAATATCAACCTCTTACCGCTGCAGCGCTAAATGTCTAAAGATTTCCTGACCGCGACCATTATGAACGACTATTGACTTCCTGGTTTCCCACATTTACGTGACCACTCTACATGGTCAGCGGCCCGAATTTAGGCTGGAATTCCGCTGATACTCTAACCAAATAGCCACACCAGCAAACTTGTGTTTTAGATTCAGGCGCATAAGTTTTAATAGTTTGACAATGTAAGCTTTTGAGAGCTGTAAGTTAGGTTAGGGTGGATAAGTTTTAAAAATAAAAAAATGTGAGCTTTTCTGTTGGTAAGGTTAGGTTGCATTAAATTTGATAGGTGGTAAAAGTACGTATTGGTAGGGTTAGGGTGCATTCAATTTGATAGGCGGTAAAAGTATGCTAGGCTCGCATGCCGCTAGTGCTCTAACCAAATAAAAACTGCAGCAAACATGTGCAACAGTAATTTACAGAATAAATCGTTTATTTATAAAAAAAACATCCTCAAAATAAATGATAGACAACAGAAACATTCGCAAATTTTCCCCACAACGAACAATGTCAATTAAGATATGTTTTTTAAGCTGTATCCTATCTTATCATCCCTCTTACAAATCTGGCCCTGTTTCATGCAAACCAAACGCACTCCTTTCGTAATCACCGACCGATCGGTGTTGGAAATTAAATGTTCACGGTTTGTTGACTAACGTTATTCACAATCAAATGTTCGCTCACCTCTTTTTCATTTACAGAATAAATCGTTTATTTATTGAAAAAACTCAAAATAAATGATAAACAACAGAAACATTCGCATATTTTCCCCACAACGAACAATGTAAATAAAGACATGTTTTCCAAGCCGTATCCTCATCTTATAATCCCTCTTACTAAGCCGGCCCCGTTTCGTGCAAACCAAACGCACTCCTTTCGCAATCACTGACCGATCGGTGTTTGAAATTAAACGTGTTCATGGTTTGTTGACCGACGTTAATCACAATCAAATGTTCACTCACCTGTTTTTCTTGATGAACGGGTAAACACTGCAGCAAACATGTGCAACAGTAATTTACAGAATAAATTGTATATTTATAAAAAAACCTCCTCAAATCGTTTATTTATAAAAAAAAACATCCTCAGAATAAATGATACACAATAGAAACATTCGCAAATTTTCCCCACAAAGAACAATGTCAATTAAGACATGTTTTCTAAGCCGTATCCTCATCTTATCATCCCTCTTACAAATCCGGCCCTGTTTCGTGCAAACCAAACACACTCCTTTCGTAATCACCAACCGATCGGTGTTCAAAATTAAACGTGTTCACGGTTTGTTGACCAACGTTATTGACAATCAAATGTTCGCTCACCTCTTTTTCATTTACAGAATAAATCGTTTATTTATAAAAAAAAAACATTCTCAAAATAAATGATAAACAACAGAAACATTCGCACATATTCCCCACAACGAACAATGTGAATAAAGACATGTTTTCCAAGCCGTATCCTCATCTTATCATCCCTCTTACAAAGCCGGCCCCGTTTCGTGCAAGCTAAACGCACTCCTTTCGTAATCACTGACCGATCGGTGTTCGAAATTAAACGTGTTCACGGTTTGTTGACCGACGTTAAT
Organism: Philonthus cognatus; assembly: GCA_932526585.2. Lineage (NCBI taxonomy): Eukaryota > Metazoa > Arthropoda > Insecta > Coleoptera > Staphylinidae > Philonthus > Philonthus cognatus. The sequence goes on along the minus strand of OW052245.1, from coordinate 79,530,247 downwards.
CACAATCAAATGTTCGCTCACCTCTTTTTCTTGATGAACGGGTCCATGACTTCGATGCGCCGTTTCGACATTTCGCTAATCGTCGGGTCCACTCTCAGCGCCCCTTCGCGTTTTGTTCTCACTGGGCCGTTTTCGGTTCGTCGCGGGGAAGACGCAAAGTACGAAAATTATTCCTAACCCCAAACACAAATGTTTTCTCCGTACGCCATGGATCGCACCGGCCGGAAGTTGACCGCGATGGCCGACCACAGCTGATTGCGCGGGAATATTTAAAAATTCAACAGTTAAATGGTGATCACGGTTTTCTTATAACTGTAGGATTATCAGTTGAAATATTCGTAAATAATTTCGTTTTATTTACTTGTGATGCTTGAAATATGAAAGTTGAATTGTTTTTTTTTAATATGCGTTGGCTGACGTAATTGTTTGTGTGGGAAACTTAAAAATGTAACCATAAAAATCAAATGATCCAGCTATACTTTCATATTTTTATATTAATTAAAGTTTGCAATAATATTGCAATCAGTGTTTTCCATTTCCTAATTCAACATAAAGTAAATATTTCGAGTTTAGAAAAGCCAAAAACTTTGGTTTTAACATTTTGCGTACGAAATGACCCAAAATCAACTGCATTTTTAAATCTAGCAGAGAGTTATAACTTGACAATCACCATAAAATCATACACAAGAGTTACAAATAATAGCAATACATGCATCGATAACATCCTAACAAACCTGAATTACACAAATGCAACCACAGTAGACACAAACATATCAGACTATCGAGGTCAACTATTACAAATAGAATCAGTAACTGAGCAAAAGACAAAAACTATCAAAGTACGAAAAATAGACGAAATAATCATACAACTCATAAACAATGAACTTAGTTTAATAAATTGGATGAACTGCAATGTATAAACAAAGATGCAGAACAGTATTTTGGTGAATTCTATAACATATTCTTGACTGCTTTCAATAAATGTTGTCCACTTAAAACAAAAATTAGCAACAAGTTTAAAAGTCGGAAACCATAGAACACCGACGAGCTGAGACAACTTAGAAATAAAATGGAACTCTTTCATCGAATCTACAACAAAACCAAAAATCAATGTATCAACAATATCTACAAATCCACGAAAAAGCAATACAAAACGCTCTTATAGCATGAAATTAGAAATTACAATTCGAACCGTATACAAAATGCGACCAACAAATCAAAAGAACTCTGGAAGATCCTAAAAAACAAAACGAAAGAAACATGAACTCAAATAATAGCAATATTCAGTTTATCTATAATGCACACAATGACATAATATGTGACCCACAAAATATTGTTAACCTTATGAATGACCATTTCAGCACCATTGACTCAACAGATAACTCCGAACCAGATATCTACAACTTCAAATCGGAAAACACTGGTACTATCTTCCTTTACCCCACTACCACATCTGAAATAAACAATTAACTAATGATATTAAACCATCAAACGCTAAAGACATGGATGACCTTACTGTCATAGTCTTAAAACAAACAACGAACCATATAAGCGAACCTTTATCTGTAGCAATTAATATGTCCATGACAGAAGGAACATTTCCTTTAGTTCTTAAAACTTGTAAAATAAATCCTATTTATAAAAAAGGTTGCAAGCATGAAATGGGAAATTATAGGCCGATATCCATATTAGCAGTTCTTTCCAAAATATTTGAAGGAGTTATTAAAGACCGAATGCTAAACTACGTAACATCGGAAAATATATTGTGTGGAGAACAATTCGGTTTTAGAAAAAAGTTTACAACAAATCATGCCATATATAGATTTATTGAGTTTATCCTCAGTAACTTAGATAACAACGTATATGTGCTCTCAATATTTTTGGACCTCACCAAAGCCTTCGACACTGTACCACATAATTTATTACTTTACAAATTATCGACATACGGCATAAGAGGAAACTGCAATCGACTAATAAAATCATACCTATCACAACGTAAGCTATAACAACCGCTTACATTAACAACAACCAGTATGACTCTAAAATAGCATCTCCATCAGCCGGGGTACCGCAAGGCAGTATACTAGGTCTACTGCTCTTCCTGCTATTCCTTAACGACCTGCCAATATCATTAAATGCACATATCACCATGTTTGCAGATGACACCACGGTAAGCATTCCAAACCAAAACCTGGAAAACTCAAGGGCAGCTACTAATCGAACTCTGAATGAACTAGGCGAATGGCTGAAGAAAAATCATTTCGTAGCAAACACGTCGATAACCTACACAATTAATTTCCGAGAAAGAATGGGACATACAGGAGTGAATATGAATAATGACCCTATGTTGGAAGTAGACCATGTGAAATTCCTAGGAATAATCATACAAAGCGACCTTAAGTGGAACAGACATATACAGCTAGTATGCTCAAAAATAGCAAAATATGCCTACCTAATCTATGCCACCTACAATGACATACATCAACAAGCGGCTAGGACAGTATACAGTCTGTTTGATTTATTGTGACACAGCACATATGTCCGTTATTAGTACAGATAGAAAAAAAGTTAAAGACAATAGTTTTAGTATTTTTCATGATCTATTCAGTAGCATTGTCAGAAAAACAATTGAAAATCAAATAAACACGTGAAAGCTATTAGCTTCATTTTCTTTAATGGAACACCCTGTATATTTTGTTTATTTCAAATAGGTAATAACCTTAGCTTTATAATGATACCACATAAGTACCCCTTCATTATACAAATAACGCGACAATTGCAAATAAATGAAATTTATCAGTTGCCATGGATAACAATTGACATAAAACAATTTGTTAACGCTTTAATGTCAAAGTGGTGTAGTAACTTCCCGTCTTGCGTGTTGTTGATTCAAATCCTTAGAGATGGGTGATAATTACTATTCTAATGATGAAAAAATGGATATGCTAATGGTCTTCATTAGATGCAACGATAATTCTAGAGAAGCTAGTATCACTTATGGAAACATGTATCCAGAAAGAAGACAACCACATTATTGCACTTTTGCAAGACTTGAACAACATTTACGGAGAAATGGGTGTTTTAATAATAAATTACGAAGGAGAAGACAAGAAAGAGAAGATAATAATGAAGTATTGATATTGGCCTATTTTAGAGCACATCCACGTAATTCAATACGCGAAGCAGTGGCTGACTTAGGAATAAGTATGCATAACATATTTTCTATTCTGAGAAAACATAAAATGAGACCATATAAAATTAAGTTAGTACAAGGTTTAACTCTTTGCTGCATATGGGATTGCAATTTGAACTACCAAATTCAAGCAGTCTGTGACACATCGGTCCACAGAATAGACCACTTACAAATATGTATGTAGGAAGCTGAACAGCGACGGGAATTATGAACCACCTATCCTAACCTCTTTTTCATAGTTCCATTACCAACTGAAAGAGATCCCGCTCTTTAGTTATCAAGCATTCAACGTCACATGCAGTGTTTTTGTGAGAAAGTGAGGTTATTGTGTATATTAATTTCAATATTGAACAGAAACTAAGGTATGTTTATTTTTTATAATATCATTGTAAAGAATTGTTTATTTATATCACTAGTTAGTATTTATTATGATTGTAATAAAAATGTACATTCAATTAATTGTAATTATTTATTTTTGAGTGAGTCCCAATTATGAACCACTATGCCGCTAGGTACAATTTATTCTAAAATTTATTGTTACAGATAGACTGTATTATGGACCCTAATAAACTTATTAATTTAGCTGAATTAACTTCTGATGAAGCATATACTTTGATATATAGTACTGATCTACCTGACGACATACCGAGTGGTTCAGAATCGGAAGACGGAGATACAGATGATGAAGAAAATGAAAATATTCATGAGATCGGTGCTGTACCTGAGTCAGAAGATTCTGAGGATGATATACCCCTATCTGCATTTGTACGTACAAACTCGTTACCTCAACAGAAAGGAGGTAATTTTTCTTGGGAAATTGGAAATATTTCCTTAATAAGACCACCTTGTGATTTCCAGTCACAATGCGGCTTAGCAGACGAAGTTGAGGAACTTGACAGCATTAATCGTACACCATATAAGCTATTTCATCTACTAGTCACAGATGAAATATTGAATAATATTACTTTTCAAACTAATCTTTATGCTGAACAAGAACATCAACTTACGAATAAGCGCTACTCACAGACAACTCTTGCTGAAATAAAAAGCTTTATTGGGCTTAATCTACTTATGGGTATCAAAAGGTTACCTAGCTACCGTGATTACTGGTCGGTAAGCGTAGATTTGCACGATTCATACGTTTCACAATTCATGGTTGTCAATAGATTCAGTTGGCTTCTAAACCATATCCACTTGAATGATAATTCATCAATGCCAAGCAAAAACAATGCAAACTACGACAGACTATACAAAATACGTCCATTTATATCTGAATTAAAGAAGAATTTTAAAAAATATTACAAACCCCATCGGTGCATCTCTATAGACGAATCAATGATCAAATTTAAAAGACGAAGTGCACTCAAACAATACATGCCCAAAAAACCTATCAAACGAGGCTATAAAGTTTGGGCTTTAGCTGACAGTGAGGGCTACTTGTGTGACTTCGATAAAAGACTATGTAGAATATGGACTAGGAGACAAGGTAGTATTACGTCTAATGGAAGGTTTGGAGAAGAAACACTATTGCTTATATTTTGACAACTATTTTACTAGTTACAATTTAATGAAGGAACTAAAAGAAAAATGTATACAGAGTGAGTCGGGAGGAGCGCACCAAACTCTAGGAGTGTATTATACACGTGAAAATAATGTAAAAAAACTCATTTGTTCTTATCCGATTTTCATTTGTTTTCAAGTTATGGCGTAATTAAAAATGTTCATCTAGCTTTCCACTTCTATCTGAATTTTAACATTATCAAAGTATGCCATGTTCGAGGCTAATAAACATTTGATAATTCTGACGTTTTGATGAACTGTCAGTGTATGGTGAACAGTAACTGAACGTTTAAGTTCGAATTAATGTGATTGTTAGTGTTGCAAAATGCCACATACTTATTCAAATTTAGAATATGCAAATATGGTGTTTGTATATGGTTTCTGTAATGGAAATGCTACAGCTGCTGTTGAAAAATATCGTGAACGTTTTCCACACCAAAGACATCCTGATAAAAACATATTTATTAGAGTTTTCAACAAATTGTGCGAGACTGGTAAGCTTCCCAGTGCTAACATAACATATGAGCGTGCTGCTCGACAAGAAGTAGAAGTAGAAAATATTCTGCATCTAGTTGAAGAAGATGCAACTACTAGCTCACGGAGACTTGCCACTCAATTGGCAATTCCACAAAAAAGAGTAATGAACACGCTACACGAGCAAGGCTTATATCCTTATCACGTTCAGAGAGTACAGCACCTACAACCAGGGGATTACGCTAACCGTACGGAATTTTGTCGGTGGATAAATAATAATCATCGTAATGTATCGAAGCAGAAAATGTTTAGAAGTCAATGGCGGTATTTTTGAACATTTGTTTAAAGAACGCTATGATTAAGAAAATTTTTTTGTATAATAACTTGTTTATTTGTTAATATGCTATAACTTGAAAACAAATAAAAATCGGATAAGAACAAATGAGTTTTTTTACATTATTTTCACGTGTATAATACACTCCTAGAGTTTGGTGCGCTCCTCCCGACTCACCCTGTATATGCCTGTGGCACAGTGGTGGCAAACCGAAAAAACCTGCCTAAACTAAAAGAAGATAAGTACCTGAAACAAGGAGAATATGACTATAACATAAGCAATGATGGTATTAGTATTGTGAAATGGAAAGACAAGCGAGCCGTACACATACTTTCGAACTTTCATGATCCACAAGCCATAAACGAAGTGAAAAGGCGAGAAAAAGACGGATCGTCAAAACAAGTTCCATGCCCAAACGCTCTAATAGAATATAATAAAAATATGAATTGTGTCGATAGATTCGACCAACTTAAATCAACTTACCAAATAGACAGAAAAAGCAAAAAATGGTGGATGAGAATCTTTTGGCATTTTTTAGATTGCTCTGTTGTAAATAGTTATATATTATATAAACTAAAGAAATTGCCACCTATAACCCTAAAGGAATTTAGACGAAGAGTAATAGATGGTTTACTTGCGGAGAAACTGGTAGATCTTAAAAGAAAAGAAGAAACTTGTGGGGAAGCTATTCAGAAGAAGAGTCGCAAGGTGCCTCCAGAAGTAAGATTCACTTCATCATCCCACCAACCACTTAGATCCACCCGCAGAAGATGTGCACTTTGCAGTACAAAGGCAAATCCTGTTCGATCTGATTGGGCTTGTTCGGTATGTGAAGTCGCGTTAAGCCTCGGAAAAAATAAAACTTGTTTTCAAAAATATCATAACAATAATTAATGTTAAATATTTATCTGTTTGTTGAAATATTTGTATATTTGTAGGTATTGTTGCTAGTTGCACTATGCTGCAAAATATAGACCACCTTGTAAGTGACACTTTGGCAATATTTTTTTATTTTTTTTTATCTGAAATACTTTGTTTTGTTGTTATTTCTTGGAATAAACTTAAAAAAATATATATTTTTTTCGTGCAACTAGGCCCTTTAAAATGTGTGAAATCTCGTGCAGCAAAGAGTTAAGAGATGGTGATTCTGACAGGAGGATAGTATTCTGTAATTGGCTAAGCAACAATCAACATTTATTAAATTTAATTCTTTGGAGTGATGAATCAAATTTCAACAACAACGGAATCTCCAACCGAAAAAACGACCATTACTGGGATACTGAGAATCCACGTCAAATTCGAGAATGCAGATTCCAACAAAGATTTGCAGTTAATGTGTGGCTTGGTGTGTTAGGTGATACCATAATAGGACCATTTTTTTATCAAGGAACGTTGAATGCGGAGCGATATGCCAACTTTCTTACGATAGAATTTGAAGATTATTTAGATGATATCCCCCTGGAAATACGTCGAGATATGTGGTTCCAACAAGATGGAGCTCCTCCCCATAACGCAAGAAATGTCAAAGATATTTTGGAAAGAAAGTTTGGTTTGAAATTGATTGCAAATGGTGGCCCCATAAACTGGCCAGCAAGATCGCCAAATCAGTCTATTTTAGATTTTTTTATTTGGGGATTTTTAAAGCAAAAAGTTTGTGTTACTCGTCCAGAAAATCTAGACGATCTGAAAAATCGTATTCGTATGGCATGTGGCCAAATAACACCACGGATGTTGCAAAAAGCACGACGAAATTTAATGAAGGGATGTGAAGAATGTATTGCAAACAACGGACGTCACTTTGAACAGACACTTTAAATAGTTATTCATGTCAACTGATAAATTTCATTTATTGGCAATTGTCGTGTTATTTCTATAATAAAGGGGTACTTATGTGGTATCATTAATGCCTATTTGAAATAAACAAAATATACAGGGTGTTCCATTAAAGAAAATGAAACTAATAACTTTCACGTATTTATTTGATTTTCAACTATTTTTCTGATATTACGATTGAATAGATCATAAAAAATACTAAAACTTTTGTCTTTAACTTTTTTTTCTATCTGGACTAATAACGGACATATGTGCTGTGTCATAATAAATCAAACAGACTGTATATGTCATACTGCCAACCCCAATTAACATATGGTGTAATATTTTGGTGGTGTACCACAGAAACGAAAGTTTCGAGTTTAGAAAAGCCTGAAAATTTGGTTTGGCCGCTCCGCGCTCCGCGCTTCGTGCTACGCGACCAAACCAAATTTTCAGGCTTTTCTAAACTCGAAATTTTACTTCATGCTTAGTCTGGGAGTGGAGCACACTCGTTTTTAGTTTCAAATTGAACTCTTTTAAAAAAACAATGATTATCTAAATATTTACGGCATGGACGGTGAAATTGGGACATGTATACTTGAAAGAAAAACTCCCTGTATGTAGAAGTTCAGGTGTTATTATGGTTATTATGGTCATGTAGGCAACTCAATTCACGCATAACCTAAAAATGAAAGGTGTCAAATCGTATTGGATGCTTTGATTTAATAAATAGAATACACGAAAATGAACATTGGAAATTTTCGGTGTAAGCAAACACATTGAAATAATGTTTATTCAACATTAATACAACGTTTAATGTTGCTACAATGTTGATATAACGTTATTTGTTTGTTGTTTGCTCAGTGGGACATAAAACTCTCTGTATACAGAGAGTTTTATGTAACACCGAACATTTTCATAATGAGAATTTTTCTTTGAAGTATCCATATGCATACATTGCACATTTTTCGATGCTTGGTTTTTAAATAGAATTTAATTTGAAGCTTTAAGCAAGTGCTTTCCACTCCCAGGCTAAGCATGAAGTAAAATTTCGAGTTTAGAAAAGCCTGAAAATTTGGTTTGGTCGCGTAGCGCGAAGCGCGGAGCGGCCAAACCAAATTTTCAGGCTTTTTTAAACTCGAAATTTTACTTCATGCGCCACCGATACAAAACACTGACATATTACGAAGTTTAAAACACACCGCTAAACTTTACATTGAATCGGTGATTTGTACCGGTGGCGCATGAGGTAAAATTTCGAGTTTAGAAAAGCCTGAAAATTTGGTTTGGCCGCTCCGCGCTTCGCGCTACGCGACCAAACCAAATTTTCAGGCTTTTCTAAACTCGAAATTTTACTTCATGCTTAGCCTGGGAGTGGAAAACACTCGCTTATAGCTTCAAATTGAATTCATTTAATAAACCGAGCACCGGAAAATGTGCAACGTATGCATATGGATACTTTTTTTTAATTTAACTTCCAATTCAATTGAAAAGCCTGAAAATTTGGTTTGGTCGCGTAGCGCGAAGCGCGGAGCGGCCAAACCAAATTTTCAGGCTTTTCTAAACTAGAAATTTTACTTCATGCGCCACCGACACAAAACACTGACATATTACGAAGTTTAAAACACACCGCTAAACTTTACATTGAATCGGTGATTTGTACCGGTGGCGCATGAAGTAAAATTTCGAGTTTAGAAAAGCCTGAAAATTTGGTTTGGCCGCTCCGCGCTTCGCGCTACGCGACCAAACCAAATTTTCAGGCTTTTTTAAACTCGAAATTTTACTTCATGCTTAGCCGGGGAGTGGAAAACACTCGCTTAAAGCTTCAAATTAGATTCTATTAATAAACCAAACATCGGAACATGTGCAACGTACGCATATGGATACTTCAAAGAAAAATTCTCGTTATGAATATGTTCGGTGTTATATAAAACTCCCTGTATGTATTAGTCTAATAGGTATATGCATTCACCGCATGACGCAGAGCCATCTAGCAGTTTGGTATGAACTTAAGTGTACACCGCGAAATACACAGTTAATTTAACAGATGGCGCCTCAAAAATTGTCTATAAATTCACAGTTATTTTAATAAAAAAGGCACTCTATGTTAATTTAACATACAAAAATTAATTTTAGTTAGGACGTCAAATAATCATTTATAATTAAATATGATTATTCATATTTGAACTGAGCTTGTTTTGAAGTTTTCCGCTACACAGGAAATTTCAAAACAAGCTTAATTCAAATATGAATAAACATTAAAACAAAGCGAATGGGAGATTTAATTAATTGTGATGCTTGATGCTTTAAAAACATATTACAGGGTGGGCGAAAAAAGGCGCCGAGGTTTAAAAAATAATTTATTGGACATTTTTTGATTGCATACAGTTAAAGAGATAAAAATTCAATTAAATAAGTGCTCAAAGTGGAAACCAGACGTAGCCACTACGTGTAATAGGCGATTTTCGATCTCTTGAATAACTTTTACCAATGTTTCAGGTTGAATCGCATTCATTTCACTTGAAATTGCTTCCTTTAGCTGATTCAATGTTGTTGGAGGTGTTTTGAATATTTTATCCTTCAAAAATCCCCATAAATAAAAATCTAGAGGATTCAAGTCTGGTGAATAAGGAGGCCATTCCACGCCTCCTCCAGTATGTTTGATCGCATCTAAACCGATAATCCTTTGATCGAAATGCTCCTCAATTGATTCAAACACTTCTGCGGTTCTATGGGGTCTTGCACCGTCCTGCATAAATAAAACTCGTCAATTTTCCCGATTCCTTGGGCTGTTGGTAGGAAAAAGTTATCCAAAACTCCTTTATAAACTGCTGATTTTATAGTGGATTCGAAGAAATAAGGCCCAATAATTCCTAGAGAAGAAAGAGCACACCACACAATAACTTTTTTTGGGTGTAATGGTTTTGCTATTGCAATATGCGGATTTTCATTGCCCCAGTAACGATAATTTTGCTTGTTTACATAACCAAAGAGATGAAAATGTGCTTCATCAGAAAACCAAACCGCCCCGAAGTCAGTTTCGCCTGCTTGTTTCATGTCTATCATCTGATTTGCAAAATTAAAACGCACCTCTATATTTGGTTCAGGAATGAAATGTTTTATTTGAATCTTGTAGGGGAATAGATCTAGCTTATTTTTCATGTTATTACTAAGAGAACGTCTAGGGATTCCTAACTCTATCGATGCACGACGCTGTGATGTAGTGGGTGCTGCTTGAAAATAATTTCTAATCTCTTCTGTTGTTGTTTTGTCATACAATTTAGGTCGACCTGTTTTACCTGCATCGTTGTCATTGAGATTACCTGTTTCGTGAAATTTAGCGACCATTCTTCGGACTGTACTCTCATTCAATGGATTTCTTGACTTATGGCGTTGATTATAAATTCTTGCAGTAGCACTATTATTTTTTTTCTCACTATACCATATCTCCAACATATCTCTTCTGTTGTTGTTTCGTCATACAATTTAGGTCGACCTGTATTACCTGCATCGATGTCATTGAGATTACCTGTTTCGTAAAATTTAGCGACCATTCTTTGGACTGTACTCTCATTCAATGTATTTCTTGACTTATGGCGTTGATTATAAATTCTTGCAGTAGCACTCTTATTTTTTTTCTCACTATACCATATCTCCAACATCTCTAATCTCTGTGCAGTGAATATTTGCCCATATTTCACACTGTAGTTCACAAAATCAAAAAATAAATTCAAAAACTCAACTGAAAATTAGACTAAGACGGCTTTTAAAACAAATAAACCCCTAGGTTGTTAACTAGGGACTGTCTATTTACTAATTCAAAAATAAAAAGTACTTGGCGGGACTTTCCCGCCACCCTGTATTTTCTAAAAGAATATAATTCATCAGCTAAATCATCCTTATTAAATTTTGGTATAGTCATTAAATCCAGGAAATTTAAAATAAAAAAAAAATAGTTTATGGAGTTATGGTTCAGGGTATATTTTTTATAATTCGTTTTGAAAATATTTAGGTGAGTCTACAGTTCTTGTCTATCCTGTAGACAGATTTATTCAATGTTTGAAACTTAATTTTCATCAGGAATTATTTTAACTCTTATTGCGCAACGCGGACAATTTTTTGTGCATTTCTCAGATTATGTAAATTTTAGGCGGAAACTGCAAGAAAGCGGAGTGTAATGAATCAAATGGTTTAATTTATTTGTACGGTTATATAAGTAAATTGCAGGAATTCGAAAAATACAAATATTATTTGGAAAGCCAACGTTTAATGTACAAAATTTTGAATATTAATTTCTAAAATTTCAATTGCGTTGATTAGTACGAAATAAAATCATGTCAATGTCAGGAAGTGAATGTTCTGTATTACACTTAATATCTATTATTATTAAAAACACATAATTAATTAATTAGCGGGCACACAAATATTAATTCGATGGAATCAATTAAAGAATAATTAAAAACTATATAGACTTTATTTAATCAGGATAGCCCAGAAAAGAGCAATAGAAGTTTTGCTCTTTTCTGGGCTATCCTGATTAAATAAAGTCTATATAGTTTTTAATTATTATAAAAAATGTATACCGGCTTAATATTCGTAAACTGAACATAAGCAATTAACATGGGAAAAACGCTTTTTGCAGATTGCTGCTACCTATTTTAACTTTAAACTATAAACATTGTTCAAGACATAAAAACTGTGCTAGAACGAGCGCTTAAAATCAAATTTTAGGGTGTTTATTAGTTTTTTGTCGATTTTAAAACTCGAGAAAAGTCGAAAAATGATTTTTTCTTCGGCGGAAAGACCTCTGGTCGATAGCCAGTTATCAAGAGGAAGTTTATGTTATTTATATTTATTGATTATAAACAATAATGTAATTAATTATTTTGTATTGTCCTCTGATAATAAAGATTTGTTATATATATATATATATGATTTTTTTCTTGAAGAAATAAATAGCTCAGATTATTTCTAATACTAGTAAAGACACTCTTACTGATTATTTTTCGGATTTTTGGTGTTTATTAGTTAATTAGTAATTAATTTATGAGGCTAGCCTCGTTTTGCCTAAAGTTTGAGGGTGAATTACGAGGTAATTTATGAGGTTAGCCTCGTTTTGTCTCAAGTTTGAGTGTAAATTACCAGTCTAGCCTCCACGTTTAATAAATATTGAAATTAATTTATGAGGCTAGCCTCGTTTTGCCTCAAGTTTGAGGGTGAATTTCGAGGATAGCCCAAACGTTTAATAAATATTGAAGGTAATTTATGAGGCTTTTGTATCAAGTTTATTAAAGATTTATTTAATACCGCTATAAATTACAAATCTCCATACTTGATCAGTATGCTTTGAACATTACTTTTAATTAGCGTTTAATACGCGTGGCGCATGAAGTAAAATTTCGAGTTTAGAAAAGCCCCGTGAAAATTTGTCTCGGGTCGCTGCGCGACCCTCGACAAATTTTCTACGCGGGGCTTTTCTAAACTCGAAATTTTACTTCATGCTTAGTCTGGGAGTGGAAGACACTCGTTAGAAGTAAATTTCAATAAAAAATATAACTTTTTCACAAACCTAACCAAGAACAGTGTACGTGTTTAATAAATATTAGGGGTAATTTATAAGGCTTACCTCCTTCCATTTTAAGTTTATTAAAGATTGAGGTTAGCCCACTTGTTTAATAAAGATTGAGGGTTATTTAAGATGCTAGCCTCGTTCTGCATTAGATTTAGTAACGATTAAGTGTAATTTAAGAGGCTAGCCCACGCGTTTAATAAAAGTTGAAGGTAATTTATGAGGCTAGCCTCGTTCTGTCTCAAGTTTGTGGGTAAATTACGAGGCTAGCCCACACGTTTAATAAATATTGAAAATAATTCATGAGGCTAGCCTCAAGTTTGAGGGTGAATTACGAGGGTAGCCTAAACGATTATTAAATATTAGGGGTAATTTATAAGGCTACCCTCCTTCCATTTCAAGTTTATTAAAGATTGAGGTTAGCCTACTTGTTTAATAAAGATTGAGGGTTGTTTAAGAGGCTAGCCTCGTTCTGCATTATTTTATTAACGATTAAGTGTAATTTAATAGGCTAGCCCACGCGTTTAATTAAAGTTGAAGGTAATTTATGAGGCTAGCCTCTTATAAAAGTTAAAGGCAATTTATGAGGCTAGCCTTGTTCTGTCTCAAGTTTGAGTGTATATTACGAGTCTAGCCCACACCTTTAGTAAATATTGAAATTAATTTATGAGGCTAGCCTCGTTTTGCCTCAAGTTTGAGGCTAAATTATGAAGCTAGCCCACACGTTTATTAAATATTGAAATTAACTTATAAGGGTAGCCTCGTTTTGCCTCAAGTTTGAAGGTGAATTACGAGGATAGCCCAAACGTTTAATAAATATTGAAGGTAATTTATGAGGCTTTTGCATCAAGTTTTTTTAATGGGTCAACAAAATAATTACTTTTTTCTTGAGGAAATAAATAGCTCAGATTATTTCTAATACTAGTAAGAGTGTCTATGATTTTTCTCGGTTTTTTCGTGTTTATCAGTTTTGTGTCGATTTTAAAAGTCGAGAAAAGTCAACGAATTATTTTTTTCTTGAGGAAATAAATAGCTCAAATTATTTCTAATACTAGTGAGAGTGTCTGGGATTTTTTACGGATTTTTGTAAAAATATTTTCTTTTTGTACAAAAATCTTGATTTTTCCATACCTTACGGAAATTGCAATTTTTTGATAAAAAAAAAATTATTTTTTAAAAAAATCTAAAAAAATTCTCAGTTATTCCTTTTGATATTAGAAATCGCTTCAACTATTTTTTTCTTATAAAAAAAAATATTTAAAAAAAATTCAGCTATGTAACATCATTTTTTCATATTTGCGCGACGGTCAAGCAGCGTGTATGCATCTTCTGCAGCTACGAGATAAATAAATAAATTTATATAGTATTCGAGGCATATAAATAACAAATCAGTGCAAGTAAGTAATCAGTACCCTTGTTATTGATTTTATTAGACTTTCAACGGCTTATTTAAGCTAATTACTACGTTATTTTGATTTTACGGTATTAAATCAACGAATAAATTTCCATCGCCAATAATACAAAAAATAAATCCCATTTAACCTTTGTCTCTCTTATGTGACCCCTATCCGTGGCTTATCTTAATCCGAGTTTGTGTCTATATTGTGAGTCACTACGACGGGCCGAGTAGTGTGAAGATTTGTGTTCAGTTTTTTTTTTCCTTTTTCTTTGTGTTTGTTTTGTTTATTATCGCTATGTTCCCTATATGCACTGTTTGTAACGCTACTTTGCACCCTAAACACTTACACACCGCTATTAAATGCAACGGACCCTGTTCAAAATGGTATCACGGAAGCTGTATAAAACTCACCGAGTCTGAATTAAAATATTACCGCGACGAAGAAAATAAGGACGAAAAATGGTTTTGTAGCATTTCTTGTAAAATGGGTATCGCTAAGCCTGCTACACCAGCGTGTGATAACTCTACGCCCAATTTAGACTTAAAACTATTAATTGAAGCTAAGTTTAACGAGATTAAAAGCGAGATGCAGTCCCTCTTTGCTGACTTAACTCTAAAATTTGACTCTTTAAATGTGAAAATTAATAACTTAGAAAAAGAAAACATGAGTTTACGTAATGATTTGTCACAATTGCATGCAGAAAGGGCTATCCCAATGAAAACAGCCTTAGACATAAATTCCATCACGAATGAGATAAGAGAAAGAAATAACCGGGCTCGTAATATCATATTGTTTAACGTGAGTGACGATAATAATGACCAAGATTCAGACTTGGTAAATGATATATTCAATGCTATAAGTAATGATCCACCCGCTATTAAACAATCCATTCGTCTTGGTACTAAGACTGTCGGTAAATGTCGGCCTATAAAAGTGATGTTACATTCACCTGACGATGCTTCTAAACTCCTTCGAAACTCAGGACGTTTAAAGCAAAGCAACAACTTCAACAAGGTGGCTATAAAAACGACCGTACACCATCCCAAATTGAAGAGGAAACAGAAACTAGAAACGAATTCAAACGTCGCAGAGATGCAGGAGAAACGAATATAAAAATGAAGTATATCCGTGGTACTTTGTCGATTTTGTCGGAAAACTAATTACTTCCCAACGGATTACGGAACGCATCAATACTCACATATATTATCAAAATGTTCGTGGACTCTCAACAAAAACTAATATTTTCTTTAATAACGTCGCCGCGTCCAACTATGATTTCCTAATGTTCACTGAGACTTGGCTAAGAAATGATATACATGATTCTGAGCTATTTCCGGATTGTTTTCAAGTGTTTCGATGCGACAGAGCAAATAGAAGAGGCGGCGGCGTCATGATTGAGGTCAGCAATAACTTCTCTTGTAATTTTTGTTTCAAATCGTCCACTAACAATTATGAGATTATTAGTGTAAAAGTTTCTGTTATGTGCTCAATGTTATGTCTAATCTGTGTGTACATTGCTCCCTCGGAGCCCATAGATGTGTATATTCAACTCTTTGAAGAACTTGATCGTATTATAAACCAACACAATTCTGTTATTATATGTGGTGACTTCAACATACCTAGTTTTTGCAGTAGTTCAACCACTGAAATCCCTGATCGCAAGTTAATTGCACTACACAACTTAGTAAATCTTAACAATATTATTCAACACAACAATACCTTTAACTGTAACAACCGGATATTAGATCTTGTATTCACCTCAAAGAACATTGAAAGTACTTTTTATAATGACATGCCAATTAGTAAAATTGACAACCATCATCCTCCTCTTAGTTTCTCAATTGATCTTGTCTCCATAACCAACACCAACATTGAATGTAATGTAGTGTCAAAAAAATATAACTTTCGCAAAGCTAATTTTAATATTCTTTATAATAAAATATTTGAATACGATTGGTCAAATGTACTAAATGTTAAGAATTCTAATGAATCGTGCGATGTTTTTTACCTAACTCTCTATAACATTTTTGACAAATATGTCCCTGTTCATAAATTTAAATCTAAACAAAGCAGTTATCCTTGCTGGTCCAGTAGTCATACTAAACGTCTAATTCGAATAAAAGAACATTACCGAAAGTTATTCAAAAGACATAAGTTTGGAATTTATAAAAACAAAATCAACCGCTTACGTCGTGATATTAAAAAACGAATTGTTAAAGATCAGGAGGAATTTGTGGAGGATGCTGAATAATCTATACACAAAAATCCTAAAAACGTGTGGAATTATATCAACTCCAAAAAGTCTCGCAGCCGCATCACCGGTGTCATGACATACAAAGATAAAACAGTCGAGGGCCCTCGTGAAATAGTTAATAGTTTCATGGAATACTTTTCATCCGTTTATAGCAATGATACGCCTGATGGGGAAACAGAATTCTCAGCTGTGTTCTTAAATGACACTCTATGCATTCAAACAATAACTGAGGATGACGTAATTAAAGCTTCAAAACGGTTAAGCAACAAATTCACTAGTGGCCACGACAATATTCCATCTTTTTTAGTGCGCGACTGTATTTTGTGCTTAGCAAAGCCATTAACCCATATATTTAATATAATAATAACTTCAGGTCATCTACCAGCTATTTGGAAATCTGCTAAAATCACTCCAGTATTCAAGTCAGGTAATAGGCATTCAATTGAAAACTACCGTCCAATTTCTATCATTAACAACTTTGCGAAAATCCTGGAAACTATCATTACTGCAAAAATATATACCCATGTAGAATCGGCAATAACCACAAAGCAGCATGGTTTCATGAAAAAAAGATCAACGCTTACTAATTTACTAAACTTCACAGAATATGTATCCTGTCACTTAGATCAACGTCATCAGGTCGATGTGATACATACTGATTTTACTAAAGCTTTTGACACTATTGATCATACGATTTTATTAGCCAAGCTGAAGCTATGGGGATTTGCCGATAACCTGCTAAACTTAATGAAAAACTATTTATCTAACCGGTCTCAGTACATTGAATATAAGGGATATATGTCTACTGAATTTCGC
The DNA here is from genome assembly GCA_932526585.2 of Philonthus cognatus. NCBI lineage: Eukaryota > Metazoa > Arthropoda > Insecta > Coleoptera > Staphylinidae > Philonthus > Philonthus cognatus. The sequence continues at coordinate 79,512,835 of OW052245.1, read as the reverse complement.
CCCACTAGTGGGGTGCCCCAAGGGTCAAACCTTGGGCCTTTACTATTTCTCTTATATATTAATGACATTGTAGATGGCATAGATTCCAGGATATTAATATACGCGGATGATGTAAACATTTTTAAGTGTATCTATTCACATTATGATTGTCTAACTTTACAGCAAGATTTAATAAAAATTAATAAATGGAGTAATTTTAACAAATTAAAACTGAACGCATCCAAATGCAAAAGTATGTTCAGTATATCTCCCATAGCTATTCATTAGATAATGTAAACTTAGAACGCGTCGAGTCAGTAAGAGATCTCGGAGTACTATTTGATAAAGAACTATCGTTTAATCTACATTATCATGCATTGCAGGCTGAATCGATGAAAATATTAGGATTTGTCAGAAGAGTCAGTGAACCATTTCGTGATATTGGTACCATCATCAAATTATATGTGGCATATGTACGCTCTAAATTAGAATACTGTGCCCCGGTATGGTCACCACATTATAATGTTCACATTCAGCTATTAGAACGAGTTCAAAAAATATTTCTAAAATTTTTGTATTATAAAAAATTCCATACTTATCCGGATTTTAACGTTTCGTATAGTACATTACTTTCTATGTTTGAACTTAATCCCCTTTATATACGACGAAATGCAAGTCTCCTAAAATGTCTATACCAAATTGTACATTGCACAATAGACGATCCGAACCTACTAAAATTAATAAATTTTAATGTGCCTAGAGTAACTTGCAGACATCCAACGACCTTTATCTGCAACAGAAGTTTTACTAATGTGTATTATCATTCACCGGTAAATACTATGAAGCATTTGTATGGAAGAATTGAGCAGTCTGTTGATATTTTTAATTGTAGTCTTACAGAATTTACAAGCCAAATAGGTACGTTGTTGTAGGAGTGTACAAGTTACATCAATATAATTATTGTTATTGCGATTTATTGTTATTATTTCATTTGTGTTGTATTCTGTTTTAGTTTTTAATTCAATTTAATTATTTTTTCTTTTTATCTTATTTGTTCATAATTAATTATTATTACATCTAAGTTAAAACTGCGCACTGTTAGTAGAATGTTTTTTTTTATACCTTTTCCCTGTAATTTGATGTATTATCTGTTGGGAAATAAATAAATAAATAAATAAATAAATTTTAAAACTATTTGTAACCAATGTGACTACAATTAAGCTTCCGTAATATGCGCAATTTTCAACATACGAATACGTAATTGACGTTTATTTCAAGCTTATTTCGTTCTTAAAAACATTATCTTAAAATGAACACTATTCGTTTAGTAAATTTAACTTTAAATTCAATTTTTATTCGAAACGAACAATGAGTCGATTTTTCACTTATTGTGTTTAAAGTGCTACATTTCATTCGGTATTCGACTAATTTAATTTATTAAAAAGAAAGCAATTCAGGATTAAAAGAGATTTCATTTGATTTATAAACATTGATTGAGACTTAAAAATTGTACTTAGAACGAGGGCTCAAAATCAAATTTGGGTGCGGTTATCAATTTTTCGTCAATTTTAAAATCAGAGAAAAGTCGAAGAATTATTTTTTTCTTGAGGAAATAAATAGCTCAGACTATTTCTAATAGTAGTAAGAGCGTCTGCGATTTTTTTTGGAATTTTTATGAAAATATTTTGTGTGTATAAAAATCTCGAAAACCCTTTACGAAAATTGTGATTTTATGATTAAATCTTTTATTTTTAGAAAAGTCTGAAAAAAATCTAGCTTATTCTTCTTGATATTAGAAATCACTTGAACTTTATTTTTGGAACGTTTAAAAAGGTTAAATATTGTGAGCAGGTGTGATTTACATTTTTATTGCGTACGAAAACCGTACGTTACGAATTCTTCATAAAATTTGGATTCATTCTTGGTCGAGCAGTTGGACAAGGTCGAGGGAGAGAACGGAGAATTTATATAAACCATTGTAACACTCGCGATCCCACCAGTTGCTACCAGACATGTCGCGTCTGCTGAACTTAACCATCTTCTTTGTGGTTCTTGGTGAGTACTTTTAGTTACGAAACACAGAAACACTTTCACATTTAAAAAAAAATGGCACACACAATTTAACCAAATATATAATATATAATTAACAAAAGAGAGAAAGGTTGAAAGGCCAAGCGCCATTTGTAATTTATAGTCAGTGTATTATTTGATAGTGTTTGTTCAAGAACGGAAGTATAGTCACAAAATAGAAATTAAGTGCGCGATAAAGACTAAAAATAAACTGTTGAAGTGTTTTAAATCAACATTACAAAGTCTATTAATTTTTATTAGGAACATTCAATTTTAGATATTTTTAATCTGACAATTGACTAATGCCCACATGGCAGACCCAATTTTCCTAAAATAATAATATAATTAACAAAAGAAATGTAGGGTTGTAAGACTTAGCGGGTGGCCATTTGTAATTTATAGTCAGTGTATTATTTGATAATGTGTAATTAAGGACGAAAGAAAGTGACCAAATAGAAGATTAAGTGCATGATAAAAACCAAAAATATACTACGGAAGTGCTTTAAGTCAACATGACAAAGTTTATTATTTATTATTATAAACATTCAAAATTTTTAATCTGACAATTGACTACTGCCCATTTGCACCGCAAGTACCTAATTGTAGTTACGCAGTTAATTATGATTAACCTCTCTGATTAATTGAAAATTCTAGAGTATAAAAGTGTTTTAAATTTGCAAGATATTCAAATTAAACTCATTAAAAAAAAACAACGAATATCTGAAGATTTACAGCATATACCCACTGAGCAAATCCATTTAAATGTTTCTCAACATTAAAACAACGTTTAATGTTGCTACAATGTTGATATAACGTTATTTGTTTGTTTTTTGTTCAGTGGGTATTTGGGATATGTAAACTTCAACGCAAAATTACCTATATATACCTTTGCAATGGATGACTTCCATATGATTCAACTCACAATAATGAATGCTGTTAGAATCATTCCAAAAAAATCTAAGTAATTTTAATATGTGAAAAGTAAAGTTGATTCGTGTTTTTTTTTTTCTTTTCGTTTGTTTGAATTATGTAATGCAAAATCCCAATTGGTAAATCATTTTTCCTTACACGAGAGGATCGCTGGCGTGTGTAAATAAATAAAGGAACGTCTTGTGAAAGTGAGATGCGGATTCTTGTGAACCTAAAGGCCAACCACTGCCAGCCGGCCAGCGAATTAGTATTCAAAGTGCCGAAGAATGAACCGTAAAGTGCGCTCATGATAACGAACATCGCAGTGTAATATATTATTCAACTCTCGCATTACATAATACCAAAACATTTGACTGCACTATAATAATTAGTAGAACGTAATAAAATAACACCTCTTTCAGCAGAAAGACTTATATGTAAAGTTATTTAAATTAAAAAAAAAAAATTTATATAAATAAAACAATTTAAACACTTTCAAATATATATTGTATTAACGCTACAATTGTTTCGCCACACTGTGGCTTCTTCAGGCGAAGAAATGATAAATACAATTTGTCGGGTCGGGTATATATACAATGTTTATGGGGGGGTGGGTTTTTCAAAAAAATGTAAATTTAAGAGGGGCGAATTAGTTAAATCTGTTTGATCGTTGAGAAGATGTCCTGAAAATTTCCTTTTATTGATTTCTAAACACTCCATGATGTTGAGTTTCCGACCTTTCCTTTCTAGATGTAGGACTTGGAAATTTTCATCGAAGTGGTGGTTTTCTTCGATGAGGTGGTTGGAGTATGTGGAGTTTGTTTTCTTTTGTTTGAAGCTGGTTAAATGTTCTTTTATCCTCTCTTGAAACGATCTTCCGGTTTATCCTACATATTTCTTGGGGCAGTCTTTGCAAGTTAGTAAATAGACGCCACTTTGTTGAGTTTTATTATTATTGTCTTTATTGTTTTTAATTATTTTTCCTAAGGTGTTATTTGTCCTGTATGCTATATTAATATTCAGTTTTCCTAACATTTTCCCGATTTTATTACTATTGTTTCCTGTGAATGTTAATGAAGAGTAGTTTTTTATAGATTTGTTTTTGATAATTGGGTAAATGGAATGTATTAATTTATTTCTTTGTTTTTTCTGTACTAATTTTTCTATTATTGATTTTTTAAATCCGTTTTTGTAAGCAATTTGAAATATTATTTTTAATTCCCTATTATAATTACTTTGTGTCATGGGGACTGCTAATAACCTATGTATCATACTATGATAAGCTGCTAACTTTTGAGACATTGGGTGATTCGATTTATAATTAATCGTCGTGTCTGTGTGTGTCGGTTTGTGAAAAATCGAAAACTCGTGTTTGTTATTAGTTCTCTTTATCTTTAGGTCTAAAAAATTAATGGAATGATCTACTTCTATTTCTTTTGTAAATTGAATTTTTTTATGTTGTAAGTTTATTAAATGTAAAAACGAATCTAATTGTCTGTCGGTGCCATTGAACGCTAAAAGTACATCATCAACGTACCTATACCAATAAACACATTTCTTAAAGGCCGGCAATTGAGATAATCCCTCTTCTAAGTTATTCATAAATATCTCCGCCATTGGGGGGCTCAGTGGGTTTCCCATGGCTAAGCCTTCCTTCTGGCGAAAACATTTATTACCAAATTGTAAATAATTCTGTGACAAGCAGATTTGTAGGAGGTTTAGAATTTCCGATTTTATTATGGGGTTTGTGTTGTTTTTTATTAGCATATCTTTAATTATTGTGAAAACTTCGGTCGGCGGCACGTTCGTGAATAAATTCTTAACATCAAATGAAACTAGTTTTGTTGTATTAGGTAAATCTATATCTTTGATGTTATTAATTAATTCTAGGCTGTTTTTAATTGAATATTTTGGTTTGAATTTAGTATATTCAATGATAATATTGTTTAACGTTTTAGCTAGTTCGGTACATGGGGCAAAAAAACATTTGGTATTGTTTCACAAATTAAAACTTTATTCCGACTTATGGTCGATAGCTTTTGTGAAGAAGAAGAAGTATACATTAATTAAAACACAGTTATATTTCTTTCTTCACATATATTATTCGATACTAGATGTACATTTCGGGTACTATGTACTCATTATTAGTAGCTAAGTTAGCTATTAATAATGGGTACATAGTACCAGAAATGTACATCTAGCATCGAAAAATAAAAGTGAAAAAGGAATATAACTGTGTTTTAATTAAGTGACTTAAAATCTTACTGTAACTCAAATAACTACATTAAGAAGTAGACAACAAATAATTTTTTTTTAAAGAATGCCCCCTTTTTAAAATGTCCGATTTAAATGTAATAATAATACACTTGTAAATAAAACACTTTTTACTTTGTTTAACCACTATATTTTACACTTATATAGTGACTATAGTTTCGACTATCGAGTAGTCATTATCAAACTAAAAGTTGGATAATGACTACTAGATAGTCGAAACTATAGTCATAAATTAAGTGCAAAATACAGTGGGTAAAGAAAGTAAAAAGTGTTTTATTTACAAGTGTATTCAAGATGTACCACAAACTTACCGCCTACAACACAAAACAGTTAATAATAATACAATACAATACAACTCTATATTCTTATGTAAGTAACATATTACAATTATGTATATAAATGTACAAAACACAGACAATATATACAGAGAGTTTTATGTAACACCGAACATTTTTATAACAAGAATTTTTTAAGTATACATAAGCATACGTTGTGCATGCTCCGACGCTCGGTTTATTAAAATATTTGAAGCTTTAAACGAGTGTTTTCCGCTCCCAGGCTAAGCATGAAGTAAAATTTCGAGTTTAGAAAAGCCTGAAAATTTGGTTTGGTCGCGTAGCGCGAAGCGCGGAGCGGCCAAACCAAATTTTCAGGCTTTTCTAAACTCGAAATTTTACTTCATGCGCCACCGATACAAAACACTGATGCAATGTAAAGTTTAGCGGTGTGTTTTAAACTTTGTAGTATGTCAGTGTTTTGTACTGGTGGCGCATGAAGTAAAATTTCGAGTTTAGAAAAGCCTGAAAATTTGGTTTGGCCGCTCCGCGCTTCGCGCTACGCGTCCTAACCAAATTTTCAGGCTTTTCTAAACTCGAAATTTTACTTCATGCTTAGTCTGGGAGTGAAACACACTCATTTTAAGTTTTAAAATGAACTCCGTTAAAAAAACAAGGAGTATCTTAAGATTTACGGCATATATGCTGTAATTGGGACATGTATACTTGAAAGAAAAACTCCCCGTATGTACAAGTTGAGGCATTAATTGCGATTGATTGGCTACAATTTTTAATAGTCATATAGGCAACTTAATTTACACACAACTTAAAAATTAAAGGTGTCAAATTATATTGGATGCAAATGTTCGGTGTTACATAAAACTCTCTGTATACGCCGTTAATACAAGAATGTCGTCAAAAAAATGAATAATTAACTTTAAATCATTCTAAATTATAAGCCATGAATTCTTCGATTGAATACGGTTCTACCTGACGTAACATTTCGTAGATCATGTTTTTGTATTTTAACAATTTTTTTTCCTCTTTAATAACACCTTTTTCTGTAATTGTATATTTATGTATAGGGTAATTGAGAGTATTGGCTTTATGTCTTATTATAATATATTAATTTTCCCAACTGACAATTCTCCAATTACAGAGAACATTTCGAGTATACCTAAAATCACACGATTTTTCTTAATAGGTGTGGTGGCGAGCGCTGGCACATACAAAACCTTGAACAGGAAGCAACAGGCCGCTGAAGATGGCAGAAGACGCCAGCAACAGTTGGACACAGCAGTAGATGATGATGATGATGAAATTGCCACCGATAAGTGCCCTGAACCGAACGGATATTTCGCCGATGCCGAACAATGCGATAAGTATTACGATTGCAGGGATGGCGCCATTACAGAAAAATTGTGCCCTGATGGCATGGTCTTCAATGATTACGATATTGATGTGGAGAAATGCGATTTGCCCTTAAACATCGATTGTTCAAAAAGACCAAAACTACGTAAGTAATTTATATTCAAAATTCTTAAAACATTTTTTGGTTAAACAACCATTAGAGTAAGAAACTTTTTAGTTACATAAATATAACGTTTTTAAAAATTGAATTTGAGTTCAGTATTCCGGCACCAGATACCCACAGACGCGTTTCGGACTTCAAGGTCCTCTTCAGTGTGGTCCCGACCCAGTGCTGAGGAATACTGAACATTTCTGACTATTTCAAGCAAATATGTGAAAACTATTAATGGATATCGATAGCTAACGCCATCTAATGCTTCATAGTGGCATCGTCAGTGCACAAAGTGCATATACAGGTCACTGTTTCGTCCACGAACGAGCAGAATTCTGTTTGTGAAACCAGAAAACAAATAATAAAATTGAATTTGTGTTCAGTATTCCGGCACGCGTCTGTGGGTATCTGGTGCCGGAATACTGAACACAAATTCAATTTTGATATTTGTTTTCTGGTTTCACAAACAGAATTCTGCTCGTTCGTGGACGAAACAGTGACCTGTATATGCACGTTGTGCTAGAGGTGGATAACTATCGATAGTCGGCACCATCGATAGTGTTCGATAGTCAGAACATATACTATCGATAACTATCGATATTTATCGATAGTTGAGGAAAATTAATTAAATTATTTATTTTACAATTTATTTTATTGTGGGTCTAACAACCACTGATTCTTATTCAAAAACAGAAGCATATTAATATTTTTTTGGTTTAAGTCTTGATCTTCTGTTGCTGATGATCAGGCCAGTTGTACTAAATTCTCTTTCTGACTCCGTCGAAGATGCTGGAATGCATAGGTATTTCAGGATTAACTCGGGAATGGGCTGAAGTTCTTGGCCATTCACCTAAAAAACGAAATAAATATACACAATAATTAACCTATTATCTAATATATTTCTTACTTTCCAAAATACTAATGGATCCGTTTCTTCAGCTGCATTATCCCTTTCCAGATATTGCCTCTTCCTAATTATTATATCAGCGCCATCAGCGATAACGCTTCTGGATTTCTCTTCTACTCTTCGGGCGACGAATGACAACAATGACTTCTTTTGTAGAGTGCTCCCCTGATTTTGATGTTCTATTTCGTCAACACAACTTTCAATATGTGAATTCAGAATCATTTCCTGTTTTAACAAAGTTGCCGCCTTGTTTGCATTTTCTAAATTATTAAATCCTTCCATCTTAAATCTCGGATCAAGAAGTGTTGCAATTCTTGTTACTGATCTGGTCTCATATGCAAATAGTCTTCTTCTTGTCGATTCCATCAAGCCTTTGCAGAACTTCTTCCCTTCCGATGTAGCCATACTTGTGATAATATCATTTAAAGATGTAAAAATTCCAACTGTCAGTGGTATTATCAATGATATGGTAACATAACTGGACCCGGACACTTTTTTTGTTGCCTCATCGAACGAGAACAGTGCAGATTCAAAATCATTAAGAATAGATATTTCATCAAGAGTAAACGGAGAAGGAGCTTTTCTCATTTTCAATAGAGTTCTATTTATTGCATCACTAGTTTTTATAATTCTTTGTATCATATATAATGAACTGTTCCACCTTGTAGAAACTTCTTGAATTAATTTCAATGGCTCTTTGCTACCCTGAATACTTTTTTGCTCTTCTTTAAATTTATCAGTGGCTGAAGTGCTGCTTTTAAAAAATCTGACAATTTCTTTGCATTTGGTCAAAACCCTCTGAACATAATCACTGCTCAGATTATCTTGTACAGCTAAATTAAGGGTGTGAGCAAAACATGGGAGGTGGGGCTTCTTCAAAATTTCACATGTTTTAATCATGTTAGCAGCATTTTCAGTTACTATACAATTAATTTTATTTCCTATATCCCAATCTTCATAAATCTCCTGCAGTGCATCAGCAATATTTTGTGAAGTATGATTCGTATTTAGTGGCCTTGCTGTTAAGACAACAGACTTCAATCTAGAATCAGATATGAAGTGACAAGTGGCTGACAAAAACGACTCTGTGGAAACTGACGTCCAAATATCACATGTTATTGAAAGATACTTGATACCACTTAGTATTTCTCTTAGTTTGCTTTGGGACTTAGTATACAAATTCTTCATAACAGATTCTCGAATAGCAAATTTACTGGGGATAACATAACGAGGGTCAAGAACATAGACAAATCTTCTGAATCCGGTATCATTAACAATATTGAAAGGTTGAAAATCTTGTGCAATCATCATTGCAAGAGCACAGTCCAGCTCTTTCTTTCTCTTTGAAGAACTCTCGTATTCAATAGATCTCTTAAAGAAAGGACTTATTGATCTATTGTTAGACTGCTGAGGTTAACTGTGTACTCGAGCTGGAAGTAGAAGCAACAACAAGTTCCTCATTTTTAACATCATTCCTATTTATAGGGTGGAATCTTTTTAAGTAGTCAGCTAAGTTACTTGTATTGCCGCTAGTTTTATATTCCTTACCACATGTTATACATTTAGCTAATTTACGGTCAGATGAACGTTTGAAATATTTCCAAATTTTCGAAATCTTCGGTCTTTTATTAGATATCCGTGACACAGATGTTTCCGATTCTGACCCTGACTGCCCAGAATGGGGGTTTTCATTTTGAGGCAACACTTCCTGAGTAGAATTATTGTCCTTCCTAGTCGTACCTCCGCTACTTGAGCCTATGAAATTTAAAATGATACGTGAAATTTTGTTTCTCATAAAAAAACTTTTTGTGACTATCGACTTACAGAACACAAAATTAAACACTTTCGTGTTATACGTTGCACATATTACAATTCAATATATATATATTATTTAATAATTCAGTCTTTTAGAGACATGGCGGCTCATTATGATTTTTATGTGAGACTAATTCTAAATTATATGAAACTGAATTAAATTAAAAAATGAATTATTATAATAATCAGTGAATTAAATACCCAAAATTTTAATTTCTTAAAATTTTAAATTTACTTTACTCGAAATTCAAGCGGTTTATATAAAAAACATTATTAATATAAGATATTATATAAAAAAAATATCGGTAGAAACATAATATGGTTCCAGATTACGTGGTCCATGAAATATGTCACAAATATAAATATATACACATTTGGTTTCATTCAAATGAATATAATATTTTTTTTTTTTCAGGAAATTGTAAATATATATTAAAATCATTGTTAAGTTTATGAAAGGTTTGTAGCTACGTCGTTTGGTTTAAAATGATGATTTTTTAATTCAAGAAAAAATGTCTATTGGAGCAAAATTGTTTCCATGTTGTGGAAAATAATGCTTCAAGAATAGAAGTTATTTTGCTTTTATTGGGAATTTATCGTAGCGCAGTTTATTTAGTTAACTAACATTACGATAATATTATCCGAAAAAGTTGTAAAAATACTTGAATATTTGAGAGAAAACGGCCCATGTGTATTTTTCCACACTGTACACATGGCCGGCCCGCCCCTGTACAGTTTACTTCATAACTAACTACTCTTAACAAAGTTCTGAAGTCAAAAATTCTCGCATATTTCATGCATTCTACACCTATATTTTTAACACTTACAACAGTTAAGGTAAACACAGCTTCCGGTGATCGGTTTTTTACGATACGCTTTTTACTTTCCCCCGTATGTAATACAAAGGGAAAGTATTGTTTTCGTAAAAATTTTCGAATCAAAAATTTTAGCGGAAATATCCGTTTTGAGGTCCCCTGAGTCGAATAAGACCATTTTTGAAAAATGTCTGTCTGTCTGTGTGTCTGTGTGCGCTGTACCGCAAAAACCGCTAAAGATATCGAGATGAAACTTGAAACTTAAGCTTTTTGTTACAATCGGAAGAACTGAAAAGCTTTTGGTGAAAATCGGAAAACCGGAAGTGGTACTTTACTCCTAGCGTTTTTCAGTTTTGTCAGATTTTTTCAATAAATGTTCATCAAACAAAAAATTATTTCAAATAAAAGTTGTAGATAATAACAAAATAAAGATGTATTGTTTACTTACTTTTTGTCATAGCACTCTTAGTTTTTGAGATATTTCAAAAGTTGTGTGTTTTATCTAGTTATTGGTGTGTGACAGTGTATGTGTCGATACAATTGAAAAATGTTTCAAATAAAAATTGTAGGAAATAAAAAACTAAAGATTTTTTGTCGACTCACTTTTTATCATAGCACTCTTAGTTTTTAAGATATTTAATAAATAGTGTTTTTTATCTAGTCATTGATTTGTGTCAGTGTGTGTGTTGATACAATTGGAAAATGTTTAAAATAAAAGTTGTAGGTAATAAAATATTAAAGATTTTTTGTAGATTCACTTTTTGTCAAAGCACTCTTAGTTTTTGAGATATTCAATAAATAGTGTTTTTTATCTAGTCATTGGTTTGTGTCAGTATGTGTTGATCCAATTGAAAAAATGTTTCAAATAAAAGTTGTAGTTATCAAAAAGTTGAAGACATTTTGAAAATAATAATGCTACAAATATTTTAAAAGTGATTTAATACGCAATTTACGGGGGAAAGTACTATGATAGACACATCACCATTTTTCTTTAGGTTTTTAAATAAGGCCGCTATTAATTTGAAAATCTCTGTTTGTTCTCGAGATAGTGCCCACAGACAGACACAAACACAAACATAGCCCCCGACATTTTTTTAGAAATGACCCGATTCATCTCGGGGATATTTTTCCGTTAAAATTAAGAATTCGAAAAAATCACGATTAGAGAAGTGACAAAAATAACAATAAAAAGTAATGATACTTACATTCTCCTGTTTTGTTGTTTTTCTTTATCAGAAATCTATCCATTTTGTGCTTGCAAATATCTGGTTTGGCAAACACGCATTGATGAACACTACAATAATTTCACTTCACAAAACACGGGACTTCCCAATTCCGAACAAACACAGCTGTTACAGATATATTTTCCCTAATTTAATTGCTACTTACTAGATGGCGCCAGGCAGTAATAATCACGTCAATACTCATTACACAATTTTTTTACATATCATGTCGTCGCATGTCGATCGTGGTGTACACCACTACAGCCCATATTAAATCCGTGTAGTTAATAAAATATCGAAAACTATCGATAGTAAAAATAAAATATCGATTATTTTCGATAGTCAAAACTATCGATTACTATCGATAGCGCTATCGATAGTTATCCACCTCTACGTTGTGCACTGACGATGCCACTATGAAGCATTAGATGGCGTTAGCTATCGATATCCATTAATAGTTATAACGTTTTTAGTTCCCTTAAAGTTTAACTACTTTTTTTGAAAATATTGGATCTCAAAATAATATGAGTTTTCTACGGTTTCAAAATTACAAAAATAACTGTTGATTTTTTTAGGGTCCATTCATTACAAATCCTAGATGAGGGGTTCTCAACCGGGAAGACACGCCTACCTTGGGGGGCGCGGTATGATTTCAGGGGGCGCGAAAGATTTCTCCAAAATAGCTGACGTTTAATCAAGCTACAATGGTGTTTCAATCTAATTGAATAACACAAATTTAATCAGAATTTTCATGACTTATGAGGGGGGGGGGGGGGTGCGACTCAAAAAAGGTTGAGAACCACTGTTTTAGACTATTTTCGTACTGTTAAATTGTGGAAAGATTCTCAGACTATTTTTTTTTTATAAACGCACAAAAACATGTCATTGTATACATATGTCCGATTGTTAATTAGCATTCATTTAGTGTGCTTACTGTTAGGCCTACGGCTTAAGTCGTGCTTGCGCGTAACTGTACATTGATTAAAAGTGCGCTTAACTGTACACGGTGGATCGATGCATCTGTTCGAGTTTGCAGAGAAAAAGAAGAAACCGTTTAAAAGCAATCGATATGAAAGTCGTTTCTCTCTTATAAAGACTAATTCGATAAAGACTATTAATTAATCGTATTAAAAAGTGCAATTTCAAATTGCGATTCAAAGTGAAAAAAAGTTCGTGCAATTAACCAGCACGAAAGTTTTATTTATCACTTTGAATCGCAATTTAAAATTGCACTTTTTTTTAAAGTTAATTAAACTTCAAAAAATTTTAGTTCATTTTTTTACATTTTTGTGACATTCTGTCATTTTATGGTGTCAAGAAGTTTCATATTCATCTTATAAAATAAGAGCTTTAATAAAATCGAAAAGCTTGTCAAAATTCCAATTAGTTATACAAAATAATAAATAAGGTACATTGATGGAATTTATTATTTTGACAAAAAAAGTTCTATAAATACAAAGTTAATATTATTTATAAAATTTACAATTAAAATAAGCGGCAGAAAATAGTAAACTGAAAATTATTTCAATAAATTCGTGAAAAAAAATCGAACAAATTCGTACAAATATTTATCGTGAATATTTAATAATGTCGGTTCATATGCTTTCAATATTATTCCTTGATTAAGTATTATGAAGGTAATACTTTGAGTTGAGATGAGTTTATGTATCTAAATGTGTTCACATGTCGTGTGAAAAAAATTATGTGCAGGGTGGCCCAAATTGGATGTTACTATAGGGAATCTCGGTTATTAGAAGAGATAGAAAAAAAATCTATGGCGCATCCTCGAGCTCCTTTTTCGAGGAAAACTCAATGTCGAAAACCAAAATTAGCTATCATCTTTTGTTTTCAAGTTATAGCTAAAAAATTTAAAATAATAAAACTTTGGGCTGTATATCTTTTATTAATGAAGATTATAATGTAAATTGCATTCGATTCTTCTCGAAAAAGCACCTGTAGAACATACAATTCTTATCTTGATAAAATAATAAATGACTCAGATATTAATAAAAATCGAAAATAGAAAATATTGATTTTTTGGCTATAACTTAAAAACAAAAGACGATTGTCGTCTTAATGCTAATTTCTGTTTTTGGCATTGAGCTTGTCTCGAAAAAAGAGCTCGAGGATGCGTCATCGATTTTTTTCTATCTCTTCTAATAACCGAGATTCCCTATAGTAACATCCAATTTGGGCCACCCTGTACATCTGAATTTTAAAGGTGAAGCATAAAACAAAATTGGCTGGCACACGACGAACCGAATAGGTGAAAAAATAAATAATTTGTTGAAAAAATGCAGACTGTTTTTAAATGCTCGGTTTGTGTTCCCATGTTGGAACAAAGTTTAATATTTGTGAACAATTTCGGTGAATTTTTATTGAAATCTAACGTTCAATTGTCTTGTTATGAGAAATAGCTTGGATTTTAATAATGCTAAGACACAGGCATTATTAAAATCCAGCATTTTATGGGGAAAGGCATTAGTGTCGTCTTTACTACATTTGTAGTGATGTATTACATTATTGTTTATTGATTTTTTTAATTATAGAGACTCCACAGCCATCTGAGAATTGTCCGAGGAAACACGGTTATTTCGCGCATCACGATAAGACAAACTGCGACACATTCTACTATTGCGTGGATGGCAAATTCAACATGATCACCTGTCCGAACGGTTTGATCTACAACGATAAGGTCGGGATCTGCTCTTGGCCCGACGAGGCCAAAAAGAAAGGTTGTTCCTCAGAAGGTAAGTGAACCGAAACCATTCGAAATGGTATGAATGATCGGAAATCAGTCACTCACTTCCGGTGGAAATCATTTTAAATGCTTCAGTTAAACCATGAGAATAATAAACATCATCCCTAGCCAGAAGTTGAATTATAAGTATGATGATATGTCTTTTCTTTCAAGAAAACATGATTTATTGCCATGCATATCGCCTCTCTTCTATAGAGTGGGAGATGGGAGCTTCCTTTTTTGAAAAGGGCGTAGTAAAGTTAGTGAGAGTAACAGAAAGGTAGGCAAGGGCTCGATTAAAGGGCCTGGATGGACATTTTGGGCCCCTATTCATTTTAGTCGCACACATGATTTGGTCGAAGAAGTAGCGCGCTTTTACCTCGGAAGCCTATTTTTCAGGCTTAATTTTCACAGTAAACGCGGAATCAGATTGTTGTTGGAAAATGATCAAGGAGTGTTTTTTCACATGCTCTCAAAGAACTGGACAATATGTGTGTTATTTCAGCAAGATGGAGCCACAACTCCACACAGCTAGGACTTCAATGCATTTGTTGAAAGAAGTCTTTCCCGTGCGACTGATCTCCACGAGAGGGGCACGCTCGCTTGATTTACCTTGTGTGATTATTTCTAGTGAAGTAAGGGTCAACATTCGAGCCGAAATTGTCAATATACCGATCGGGATGCTTAAAAAATGGACCGAAACTTCCCAATTCGACTGAATCAGTGTATTCATAACAAGAAATAGTTTTTAACGATGTACAGTTTTTTTATTTCACGTTCAAAAAAAGAAGTTCCCACGCCCCACCCTGTAGCTAGCAGAATGCAAAAACTAAAAACAATCAAAATATAAAAACGAATTAAAATTAATTAAGACAATTAATATTCATTTCCTGTAATTTTTTCAATTTATTTTAATTTCCTGTTAATTCATTTAGTTTGGTGAGAGAATAATTTGACCTGATGTTGCATTTTGCATATAAATTATGCATAAAATTTGGATATAATAAGTGGTTGGTGTAACAATAACGGCCTGTCTCTTAACGTTAGTAAGTGTGTCACTATTTCATATACGAAAAAATCCAATCCCATTAATCATCAATATTGGGTAGATGGTGCCTCCATAAAACGAGACCAAATTTTCAAAGATCTTGGTATTACGTTTGATCACAGGTTGTCATTCACTAATCATATTTACAACGTCACCTCATCAGCTTTCAAGATGCTTGGCTTTGTAATTAGGACTTGCAAGTATTTTAATGATACTGATTTGATCAGGGTATTATACTGTGCCTTAGTTAGAAGCCGCTTAGAGTACGATTCCATAATTTTTTATCCATATTACACAAATCAATCCATCTTGCTAGAACGTGTACAAAAACGTTTTCTAAAATATTTAAATTTTAAGTTAACTGGTATATATCCTGATTATCTCACTGACTACAGCACTTTATTATCTATACACAGTATGATATCTTTGGCTGATCGTCGTAAGTTAGCTAGTAGTACATTCATGTTCAAATTAGTTCATAATATAATAGATGTTCCTCAATTACTCTCTATGATACCTTTTAATACGCCACGTATAGTTTCGCGGCAAAGTAGTTCGTTTCTATTACCAAGAGTTAATACCAATATACTACTAAAAGCGCCAATATATCACATGTCTATTAATGCTAATTCGCGTTTTACTGATATATTTTGTAATATTGTAAATCTTTAATTATACCAACTTTTGTATATTTTACACCATTTTATATATGATTTTGTTAACTTTATGTATTGTATGATTTTGCCCGATTTGTGGTTTTTCCGTGGACAATAAAGTATATTATTATTATTATTATTATTATTATTATTATTATAAAATAGTAAAGCTGTTGTGTAACTCAAATATATATTGTATAATTCAATATTTGTCGGGGTATTAGCTCGAGAAGTAGTTGTTTTAATGAATATTTGGAGACTTGTCTCAATGGGACAACATTTTTGCAGAAAGTCGATATTAATTTTAATTCGTTTTTATATTTTGTAAATATTCTGCAAGCTATTGACAAACTCAATTTTTATTTATGTTAAATTCTCTTTATATAAAAACACTCAATTTGTCCTACTTTATCTAGAACGGATTTTTTCCCATTACTTTATACACACTTTCTAAAGCTAAGTTTTTCGTTATTTTCAGTTTCTATTTAAAACTTAACTTTTTAGGAATATAATAATACTAACCACAGCAATAAGTAACAGTCGTACGTCAGACATAGGGACAATCGGAGAGGAAATTCCTAAAGGGTCGTTCGCCCCTTTATTAGTTTCCCCTCCGATTGACCTTGTGTATAATAATAGTAAGCTTTATTTGTCGTTTTGAAAGTACATTTAAAATACAATAAACCCTCACAATTATAAATTTGCATATTTCTTGCATTCAGGTGGCAAAATTCTCTGGCCGTAAGAGGCTGTTGGAATTTGTTGTTAAAAGAGTTGACAAATTGAGATATATACGTGAATATTCAAGAAAACATGTTTTATTACCAGCAAAATCGGGCTATTAATTATGTCTTAGTTTTTGTATTAATTAGGAATTTCTTTATAGAAAAACTGTTTACAATGCAAAAAACTCAAGTTTCTGCATGTTTTTGATTCCTAAAATATATTTGAAATAAAACAACACAGTTGGGAGGGTTTCACTTTAATTGTTGAACACTGCAACATGTTTCACCACACAGTGGCTTCATCAGGCAGATAAAATAATTATTATTTCATCTGCCTGATGAAGCCACTGTGTGGTGAAACATGTTGCAGTGTTCAACAATTAAAGTGAAACCCTCCCAACTGTGTTGTTTTATTTCAAATAGTATTATGGAGTTTCATCATGTATCCGCCTCATCAATTAAATACCTAAAATATATGTTAGTATCAATTAATATAATTTAATTGGTGTACCTGTGATCAAAATAGTAATATGTTAATTTATTTTTAATTGTCGGTTTTATTTTTTTATAGAGGTGTTCCAGTTTGAATGCATAAAGGTGAACGAGAGCATTGCCGCCACACATCCTCGCTACGCCGACCCTGAAGATTGTCAATTCTTTTATGTTTGCATCAACGGAAACACGCCTCGTCGCAACGGCTGCAAACTTGGCCAAGTCTTCGATGATGTCAACAAGAGGTGCGAATGGGCGCGTAAAGTACCTGAATGGTAAGAAATCTTCAGACTTAAAAAAACCCATTAATAATATGCAGTTGCGTATTTAGCGTTTCCTTCTGGGAGGGGTGGTTACCAACAAGAACAAATATTTATTGATATACGTATGTTTAATTTGATATCATCTCAAAAGTTTATATTTGAAGAGTACAGGGGAAAAACAAGGAATGTCACATTTTATACATTCTGAGAAAGACACGATTTTAAGTTTAACTTTTATATTGTGTCACAAATAGAAAAACTGTTATTCCTTACTTCACTTTTTATCATAAAATATAAAAGATATATATATATATATATATATATATATATATATATATATAAACATTAAAAGTGCGATTCTTTTCGCAATCTACTACAAGTTAGTCTTACAATGACTATATCAAACACTCATTGAAACAACTACTCCCCGGGCTAATACCCCGACGGACATTGAATTATACAACAATTGTTTGCTGTTACATACAGTAACCTACTGCAATTGTAACAATTTGGGTCAAATTATTCAGGCCATCTATAGACGCGTTTCGAGATTAATCTCTCATCAGTATAGCTATATATACATATATATAAAATATAAAAAGTGAAGTAAGGAATAACAGTCTTTCTATTTGTGATTAATCACTTCACGTAAACTCGAAACAATACAGTTATTTATATTGTGTGAATACTACTTAGCAGTTTTGTTTCATTTTTACCATACTATTGCTTTAATATGTTTTTAGTAGCACCATATAAAAAAATTTCAGACAGCATAAATAAAAACCTATTTTTTAAATCTTTATTAACTGAGGTGAAGAAAAAAAGGTCAAAAACGAGGAATGTCATTTATTATTATGAGGTGTTTAATCTTAACTACATTTATAAATATGGCAGGCTGTCAAAGTAGGTGCGTCGTTTTGGATCGCTAAATTGTTTTAAATCTTGTAGGTTGGCATACTCATTAAAATGTTATAAATCGACAAAAATCGAAAAGTTTACGAAAATCACGACATATCGAAAATCTTCATGAACATTTTATAAATTGATGAAAATCTCGAAATATTGATCTCATGAAATTTGTCTAAATCGACAAATTTCATTAACAATTTATAAATCGACAAAACGAGTGTTTTCCACTCCCAGACTAAGCATGAAGTAAAATTTCGAGTTTAGAAAAGCCCCGCGTAGAAAATTTGTCGAGGGTCGCGCAGCGACCCGAGACAAATTTTCACGGGGCTTTTCTAAACTCGAAATTTTACTTCATGCGCCACCCGCATAAACCAATGATTTACACTGAAGTTAAAAATATATAAAACTTCACTCTAAATGAGTGTTTTGTAGCCGTGGCGCATGAACTAAAATTTCGAGTTTAGAATAGGCTCCAAATTTTTAAGCTTTTCTAAACTCGAAATTTTACTTCATGCGCCTCGCGTATAAAACACTGATTTACAGTAAAGTTAAAAATATCTTACGCTTAGATGTGATGGTGATCAACATTTACCGAGATGTAGCACGAATTACTTTCTTGTGAATAGTTTTGCAATAATGATAGTAAAAGTAGAATAAATTTAGTTTAAGCAATTTTTCCATATTGTTGATATTTAAATCACCATATCTTTAACAGGAAAAGTGCTATGATGGATACCATCATTTTTTTACACGAGAATGCGATGATATTTCTCGTTGTTTTCCTGTCTCGCTTATTTAGAACCGTAATAATACAGTGACGTTCCAATTTTTCTCCTGAATAGACAAAACGGTCATTAGTCCTAAATTATTTTTTACCAGATGACGTTGTTAGCCAAAATTGTTGAATAAATGACTATCCTTATTTATCCCCTGTACTCTTCATTTGATGAAAAAATGACTATCCTTGTTTATCCCCTGTACTCTTCATTTGATATAAAATCTATCAACTAAAATCATTTAAACTTGGATTTTTTTTTCAATGGCAAAAATTGGGCTAGCAAGACCACGAAAATCCAAGGTGACAACTTTTCTATCCTCAAGAGAAAGCCATTCTTGTTACCAGACTAATTCTCCGGACGTGGCCTTTATGGCCTCCGTGAACTCATGAAGGTTTACAGGATTTTAATCAAGTTTTTTTCGCACGCTTTGCTAATTATAGTGATAATAAAATCGATGGAAAGTGCATAATATTATAAGGATATTACTGAATTTATTGTTTCCTTCAACATACAGGAAATATAAAAAATCTGATATCTTCAATTTGATTTTCATTAGTCAGCAAGAATCTGAATAAACAGTTAAAAAAGTGCTATTTATCTGGCAGTCCCCCCCTTTTGGTTTCGCCGAGCTTAATAGACATTGTTAGTAATTCACTAGGGAGTACATATTTTGAACTTTAATTTAAATCAGTGTTTTATACGCGTGGCGCATGAAGAAACATTTGGAATTTAGAGAAGCCTGAAAATTTGGAATTTAAAGAAGCCTTAAATTTTGGTTTGGTCGCGTAACTCCAAATTTTTAGGCTTTTGGTAACTCAATCAAGAAGTGTTCCACTTCTTGATTGAGCATGAATTAAATTTTTTTAGAAATACAGCCGATTAAATTACATCTCATCCGTTTCGAAATATCTTTTTCGAGCATATTATTATATAAATCCATCACTGAACTTCGCTCTTATATTGCCCACTGACCAAAAAACAAACAAATAACGTTATATCAACATTGTAGCAACATTAAACGTTGTTTTAATGTTGATGAAACATTATTTAAATAGATTTGCTCAGTGGGTGTATACCGCGTAATTTTTTTAAATTTAAATAGAGACAAATTATTATTATTATTAAATGTTTCCGTATATCATAAATATTTTTTTTCCTTTTTAGTGCCGATTGGTACAAAGGACAATTGACAGATCAGCAATTGGCTGATTTAGAAAACCCACCGACCCCAAGGCCAAGACCGGCCAACGCCCCAATCAGGAGAAAGGGCGCCAAGAGGCCCGCCGCGAAAAAGATCGTCGTTGAAGAAGACGAAGACTTAGATTTGTTATAAATTATTTTATAGATTTGTTTTATTTTAATATTCCATTCCTGGTTTTTTAAAAGTCTGTTTGTATGTAAATATGTTGCACCAGTTTAGTATTAAATTTCACTCGAGTCGAGTAAAAAATAGTTTATAGTTTCAATTTCCTTTCATTACTAAAAAAAAAGAAGATCGGGGTCGTTAGTGTAAAGGTCAAAGTCACTAAGTACATAGAAATTAATTAATGATTTAGAACAGGGGTCTTCCAACAACGGCACGAGGCCAGCAGTTAAATTTTGTATTGTAGAGGCTTCTACTTCGTTGTACATGTTAATTTAACAATAAAAAACGTTTTAGCTTTATTTGTACAACACTATTTTTAGGCTACTGCAGTTTCGGCAAATTTAGCTTACCATTATCAAACTTTAATTAAAACTTTTAACCTTTCTTCACAATTTTTATTATATACCAGATGTACATTTCGGTCACAAGGTGACCATTATCAATGGATTGATACTGTATCAATCCATTGATAATGGTCACCTTGTGACCGGAATGTACATCTGGTATACCATAAAAATTGTGAAGAAAGGTTAAAAGTGTTTCAATTAAAGTTATTATAATCTTCACGTAATTCACCCAAATTCAATTATTATCAAACTTGTTTGATAACGGCAAGCTAAATTTGTTAAACCTGCAGTCACATAAAAATAAATAGTGTTATACAAATATTTTTTTTATTTTCAAAAGTTAAATGACATCATTTGAAATTTTATATCAATTTTTTGTTAATTTTTCTGAAAACATTTTGTTTAATGACGAATCATGGCCCATTTATGTAAAATTGTATACGTGGCCCGCGTAGAGAAAATTTTGGAGATCCCTAAATAAGAGATTACAGTATGTGTATATGATAAATGAGAACATATTTTTCAAGTAAAGATCATTTCTTTTTAGTTATTAATACAATTTAGTAATATTTTGTAAATTTAAAACTTTAAATTATAAAATATCGAGTATGATAATAGTAATAATCCTACAACATATCTACCTGTTTCTAATTTAAAAAATATATATTTAAATGGGTTATTCGAATGGGAGAAAGCAATATTTACAGAGTTATTAAATGAATCTTGAATTAAGTTCTAACTTTAAGTGACTCATATTGCGAATAGTGTAAGTGATTAGGAATCTACAGCAATGAATTCTTTACTATTCTTCGATAGATATATTGATCTATTATAATATAAAACGAATTGACAGTTTCATCGACGTAAGTTGCTTAGTTAGGGCCAGTTGCACCAAACATTTTAAACTGGTTCAACTCTGAACTTGAGTTCAAAGTGATAGAATAATAGGAACTGTCATCTTGAACTTGAGCTCAGCTTGAACTTGAGTTCTACTTTTCTGGTGCAACTGGGCCTTAGAGTAAGTGGGATTTCCATAGATGACGTAAAACGAACGAACGAACACATTATTGATGCTGCAAAACACCTCAGCAATAATTTAACTTCGTAGCGTGTGCATCGTGTTGGCCGTTCTCGTGTATATTTGGCGGATAAGTATGTAGGCAATGTTCTGAAAAAATCACGAGGGTGAATGCACTAACAATTCTTTCTGTAAAATATAAAAACGAATTAAAATTAATATCGACTTTCTGCAAAAAGTTTGTCTCCAAATATTCATTGAAACAACTACTTCTCGAGCTAATACCCCGACATAAATATTCTGCAACCTATTGACAAACTCAATTTATCTTTATGATAAATTATCTTTATGTGAATTCTTTCTGTATTTTTTGTAAGATATCAGATCATAATTCTACATCTAGAGGCTGTCCGATGTACAATAAACAAAAATCTATTAAAGAAACGATGGCTAGACATAATATCTCTTTTAAAGAAGCCGAGCAAATTCACGGCGATCCCTCTTATGCTAATAAGCTTAAGTCAATTAATAATTATTCCAATAGATTTTCTCTGTTGGAAAATGTTAATCAATTCCCATCACTACCTGCAAAAAATTATCAAAAGAACACAAATAACAGGTCACAGAGTAACAACGTGGTATCAGTGCCTGTTTTAAATAGTAAAAAACGTAAATCATCTTCCCCGACATATTCACCAATGAGGTTTAATTTTACCAATTTATCAGAGAAAAGCGCGATCCCTAATCCTCATGGGGATGAACTTATCTCATTTAAAGAAAATCTTTTAAAGGATATCGAGAAAATTAGTGATATTATGGTTAATGCGGATGTCATAAATCAAAATAAGGGCTTTATTAAAAATGTTATACATAATATGACAGAGAAACTCAATGTATTCGGTGTAGATGGTAATGGATTGAAACCTAAAAGTAAGATAGCAATTAGCGATGGCGAATCAGAGTAATTTAAAAATTGTTCAGTGGAACGCTCGGTCAATTATTTCCAATAAACATAGTTTTACACATTTTTTAAAAAATAATAAAACACATATAGCGTTAATCGTAGAAACTTGGCTTAAGCCAGAATTTAATTTTAATATCCCTGGATATTTCTGTATTAGGAAAGATAGAAGAAATGGACATGGTGGAGTTCTTGCACTAGTGTCCAAACAATTAACCTATGAACAGATAACGTGTTCATTTAGTTTTGGAAATAAAATTGAAGTGATTGGAATTAAATTAATATTTTTTAATTCTAATATCCACCTGTTTGCTCTTTACAGACCGCCTAATATAAAAATGAATAAAATCGAATGGAACTCTTTTTTCACTAGTATACCTAATAACTCAATCATTTGCGGTGATTTTAATTATCACCATCCGATGTGGGGTTCCACATCGTCGGATAGGGAAAGTCTCGATTTTGCGGATACATTAGATGATTTCAACTTTTGCGTTATTAATACAGGAGATCCTACTAGAATTGCGCCTCATGGTGCACCTTCGGTTTTGGATTTGACAATGGTATCGTCTAATATGTCACTTAATAGCTCATGTTATGTGCATAGTGATACCTTGGGATCAGACCATTTTCCAATTATAGTTAGAGTATCTTTGTTAATGGAAAATAACGTGGGTAAATCAGATAAACAGGGTTGGTGTGAGAAACGAGCAGATTGGGAGCACTTTAGAAAAATAACTGATTTAGAATTGCAAGAGTCACTGAGCAGTCCTAGTATAGGTACCTTTATAGAGTCTATTACAAAAGCTGCTGATCTGAGCATGACACGTAAAATAAAGGGTCGTGGTCATAGGAAACTACCAGTATGGTGGGATGATGATTGTCATAGCTTAATTTTAAACAGACAAAATTGTCTAAGGGCATATAAATCTAACCCGTCCTACAACAATTTTCTAGAATATAAGAAAATTGCTGCTACATCCAAATGTAGATTTAAAGAAAAAGCTAAACAGTCGTGGGTAAAGTATTGCTCTAGTCTGAATAAAAGTACGCCTATATCACAAATATGGAAGGCCATGAAAAACATTTCTAATAGATCAGACTTTGGTTTTGTCATTCCTGTAAATTTGGTAGAGGAAATTGGTAATTCCCTAGCCCCTCCATCCGTTGGAACAAATCCTGATGAATTCAATAATTCTACTCAAGAAAATGTTTATGGTATGGACATGGAGAGACCATTTACGGAAATTGAGTGGAATATTGCACGAAAATACACTAATAATTCTTCTCCGGGTCTTGATAAAATTACTTATAACATGTTATCACAGCTGACTAAACAAGGTGTTAAGTATTTGTTAGATGTATTTAATAGTTGGTGGGTCAACTCGAAGCGCGAGGATGTAATAAATGATGCTATAATAGTACTATTGAAAAAACCAAATGACAGCTCTTTGTCTACCTCATCATTTAGACCTATATCACTAACATCTTGCATATTTAAAACGTATGAGCGTTTGATAAAGTTAAGACTAAATTGGTATCTTGAGTATAATTCTAAGTTGAATAACGGTGTTTATGGCTTTAGAAATGGTAAAAGTACGACAGATGCACTAACCGATCTGATTGCAAATATTCAAAATTCCTTCTCGAATAACAAATATCATGTTGTATTTTTTGCTGATTTTAGCAAAGCTTATGACTCAGTCAATCTGATTATTCTTAGAGATAAGCTTATAGCAATGGGCTTATCAGAGAAAGTTGCAAATAATATAGTTTACATATATTTAAATAGGAAAATATATATTAGGAACAACAATGAATTGCATGGGCCCTTGGAAACTTCCACGGGTCTAATGCAGGGATCCGTGCTTGCACCAATACTGTTTAACATTTATACTCATGATCTACATCAATTAGATATACGTGACGTGAAAAGTGTCCAATTTGCAGATGATTTTTGTTTTCATGTTGAGTGTAATAGCTTAGCGGAGGGAATGGAGTTAGCGACCAAGGTTGTAGATAAGGTTAAGAATTGGGGAGATGTGAACGGTTTTCAACTGTCTCCGAGTAAATCGGCGGTGATGGTTTTTAGTAGACATAGGGATACGTTACCGGATTTTATCCAATTTGAGCATGGACATATTCCCATTGTAAATTCGTATAAGTATCTCGGTGTAGTATTAGATAAGAAACTACTTTGGAAGCCTCACATTGTATATTTACAAAATAAATGTTCCAAAGGTCTGAATGTGATGAAAGCGGTATCTAGAGTCAAATGGGGTTGCGACTTAGGTTGTTCGTTGCTTTTTTATCGTGCATATATTCGATCAATTATGGATTATGGTAGCATATTTTATGGTCAGGCTGCTAAAACGCATCTTAAAATAGTGGACAGAATTCAGTATAAAGCTTTACTTATTTGTATCGGTGCTATGAAGTCAGTACCATGTGAAACCCTTTTAGCTGAATCTGGCGAATTGCCGTTGGAGCACAGACGAAAGGTAATTGCTTATAAGTATATTCTTAAACTAAGATCAAATAACAAGTTACATCTTTTAAACACAATTGGTTCTACGGCTATATGCAGTCTAACTAGTAGATATTGGAAAAATCGAACTGACCCTTTTATTTATCAATCATTTCTGGATACTGTGCATATTAATCTTATTAATGATCACAAATCGATTCGCCAAAATCTAAATTATTGTTGTCTAACTCAAATACCATATATAATACTTCCCCATTATTCTAATATGGCTGCCCAAAATATTACAGTGTTTAACAATGTTGTTAGCCAGTTGTCAACTATGATGCAAATTTACACAGATGGATCCAAAACATGCGATGGGACTAGTTTTGCTTTTGTGATACCCTCTGAAAAGATTAAAGTTATGAAACGATTACCTTCAATGGCATCTAATTATTCAGCTGAGGCACTGGCCATAATAGAAGCTCTTGAGTGGGCTATTAAGCACACGAATAGTGATATATTAATCTGCTCGGATAGCTTATCTGTTCTTAATGCAATACGCTCATTCCATCCACATAAATGTAATAACCCGTTGATTTTTAAAATATTTAACATTCTTGGGGACCTGCAGAGACAGGAAGTTCAAGTAAAATTTGTATGGACCAAGGCCCATTGTGGAATTAGTGGAAATAAGGAAGTGGATCGAGCAGCTAAATCTGCAATTGACAACAATAGTATAGAATATAGTAGAAGTCTACCTTATTTTGATTATGTGGCATCATTTAGGCAAACGGTATTAAAAGAGTGGGAAAGACTTTGGGAAGTTAAAATGCATAATAGAACCAACTATAGTATAATCCATCGCTCTCTGCCAAGGAATATAGTATATATTGAAAAGTCCTGTTCTAAGTATTTTACTTCTACCATGTTTCGACTTAAAACAACACATGGTGTGTCTCCATCTCACTTAAATTACATTAAAGTTAAACCAGACCCTCTATGTGAGTGCGGTAAACATGGAGATATCAATCACATCCTGTTCGAATGTTCACTAAATGTATTAAATATTAATAACTTTTTCAAGGAACTCCATCAGTTAAATGTAGATTATCCAGTAAATGCAAATTATTTATTGAGTCTAAATAATATGGCTGTGTATGACTGTATTGTTAACTTTCTCCTAAAATCGAATATTAAAATTTAAGTCAAATAGATCATAAAAATTTAAGTGTTGTCCTACGTTGTGATTCCTTTGTGGTATAAACCCATTAACCGTGGTACACCTGTTTGTTGTTAAAGTCGCCTCGATATACCCCTTGGCGTGAAGAGTATCCCTTGTATATTCCCATTTATAGTAAGTTTTGATAGAGATACATATTAAATAGGCGTTAGTGGCTGTATGGTTGGACCTATGCCAAAAACAAAACAAAAAAAAAATAATAATTTAACTTCGGGTAATGACAATGCTCCATCGTTTTTGGTAAAAGATTGTGCAAGTGCACTAGTTGCACCTTTAAAGCATATTTTCAGTGTCATTTTACAAACATCAATATTCCCTACTCAATGGAAAGCAACTCGTATCACCCCAGTCTTTAAATCAGGAGATAAATTTGATATTTAGAACTACCGGCCTATTTCCTTAATTAGCAACTTTACAAAACTGTTTGAATCTATTATAGCAAGCAAAATATATGATCAAGTTGAATCACGCATATCTGACTTCCAGCATGGCTTCATGAGGAATAGATCAACTGCAACAAACTTGATTAATTTTACTGAGTATGTGTGACATAGCCTTGACCAGCGTGTACAGGTTGATGTGATACATACAGACTTTCGGAAAGCATTTGACTCTATTGATCATGGTGTCCTATTGGGGAAGTTGTATACGTGGGGTTTTAGCAACCGTACTCTTGCTTTGATAAGGTCTTACCTCCTCGAGAGAACCAATCAAGTTGAATACATGATGTACAAGTCGAACAGTTATTTTCCATTGAGCGGGGTACCTCAAGGCTCGAACCTTGGGCCGCTTCTTTTTACTTTATTTATTAATGATATTGTTTATAATATTCAGTCGCGTATTCTCATATATGCCGATGACATTAAAATCTTTAATTGTATTCGATCTTTAGACGACTGCTTAATACTACAAAATGACTTACAACAGATTTGCGCTTGGAGTATCCGAAATAAACTTGAACTCAACATTTCAAAATGTAAGGTTATGACGTTTTATAAAACAATGCAGCATATTGTGTTTCCGTACATAATAGATAGTAATATCCTAGAGTGAGTTATTGAGGTGAATGATTTGGGAGTAACGTTTGATAAGGAACTATCGTTTACGCCCCATATCAATAAAATCTGTAAGCAGGCCTTGAAGATGCTAGGTTTTGTTAGGCGTGCGACTGAATCATTCACTTCTGTATGGGCTATTCGCAAATTATCTTATGTGAGATCGAAATTAGAGTATTGCGCCGCTGTATGGTCTCCTACGTTCAGCACGCATATAAATAAAATTGAAAGAATACAAAATTTTTTTGTAAAGTACCTTTATTTCAAGCAGTCCTCAGTATATCCGGATAGTAATGTTATAGAATACAATATGCTTTTAGAAATGTTTATTTTGCAACATCTGTCAATCAGAAGAAACATAATACTGCTTAAAACTATTTGCAACTTATTACATAACGAGATTAATGATCCAAATCTGCTTGAATTAATAAATATTTATGTTCCGCGTTATAATAATAGAAATGCGTTAACGTTCTTTTGTAATCGCAGTCGAACGAATTTATATTTTAATTCACCACTAAATAAAATGATGCGATTATACAACACTGTTCGCAACTCAGCCGATATTTTTGATCATAGTATTGTAAAATTTATAAGAGATATTATGCCTCACTTATAATCCTCGTATGTATTGTCTACTTTTGTTAATTTTACCAAACTAGTAAATTTAAACTTTAGTTAACTGTCATGTGTTGTACATGGAAATGTTCCCTGTAATTGGATGTACTTCTGTTGGGAAATAAAAGAGTTATTATTAAAAGTCAAGTCAAGGTGTGATGTATGTTTAGTTGCCTATACCCAGTAGGTAGCAAGATATATCTATGCAGCTATAGATACAATCAAACGACAGAATTGTTACATATAGTCCGCCTCACGAGAGATGTCCTGTGACATTTAAGTTCAAATTAAAATAACTATAATAATATGAATCCCCAAGTTAGGAGGATTAAGCAAAAGTCGCAATTTAGCACACAAAAGTAGAAGAAATATGAAAATACCACAAAGAAAAGTTGTACCATAGATTTTTATTCTGTAATCACAGGACACCTGTAGTGAGTTCTAATATACATGTAATTGATTAAGTATTTTCAATAATTTTAAAATTAAATTGTAACGCTTTCGGTAGAAAAAACAAAATTAGAAATGACCAGCGGCGGCTCGCAGTCTAACTTCAGGGTAGGCCAGAGACCCAAGGTAATATATATCCGTTATTAAAAGGTGACTTTGTTCTGCAATTCCTTGTATTTATAAAGCGCGGTCCCAACCTCAAATTTTGTGTGCTTTGGCGCTGTAGCCTACCCTAAGGTTAGGCTGCAAGCCGTCGCTGAAATTGACACAAAAATATAAATGACGACCCTGACAGCCAAACTTGTAGAATCGAAGTAACGAATACGGTGTTGGATTCTAGATGCATCTAGGGTAAACTATAGGTCTAGTTTTACCTATAGTTTACCCTAGATGCATCTAGAATCCAGAACCTTAATCTAAGAAATTGAATCCAATAAAGGAAATTGAATGGAAAATTTCCTTAAATGTTTTTCTTTTCTCAAATTTGAAATAGGTCGGTACCTTTTTTTAAACTCTTGTTTTATGCACTTTTATCATTTGGGTACTCAAACATATTAGTTTTCATAAAAACCTAAAATGACTTTACATTTGCTGCTACTGTTAAACCTAAATTGATAAGCAAAGTTAGAAATTGGTTCCAGGTACGCAAAAATGTCCCTGAATTAGCCCCACTCCAAAATATTCTTTTGTTTTCTGTGTTTTGATTCTGGTTGTATTTGGTATCAATGATTTTTTTTTGCATAACTGGAACCAATTTCTAACTCTGTTCATCAATTCAGGTCTAAGAGTAATAGCAGCTGCGAAGTCATTTTATGTTATTATAAACTAACATACAGGGAATTTTTCTATTAAGTATACATATCCCGATTCATCCGCAGTAAAATTTCAGTCACGCATTGTGGTTTAAAAACATTCAATTTAAAGTTTCGATTGAGTGTTTTCCACTCCCAGACTAAGCATGAAGTAAAATTTCGAGTTTAGAAAAGCCCCGTGAAAATTTGTCGAGGGTCGCGCAGCGACCCGAGACAAATTTTCTGGGCTTTTCTAAACTCGAAATTTTACTTCATGCGCCACGCGTATAAAACAATGAAATATTGTGAAATTCAAAATATACTCACAAATGAAACACCCTACAAAATTTGGCACTCCCCGATTGCAACGGCCCTTATTACCTGAAATTAGCTGTAATATTTGTATAAATAGCGGTACACTTTTAAAGTTTGTACATATCTCCTTGAAAATGACCTACGGTCGAAACTAGTTGGAGTAAAAATGAAAATCAGTGAAACAAACAAAACAAAGTGTTTTAATCAAAATTCTATTATTCAAAATATACTGCTAAATCAGTATTAACTATATACCGCTGAAACAGAAATACAATTATACTGCTAAACAAGAATAATTTTTTAATAAACGCGTGGCGCATAAAGTAAAATTTCGAGTTTAGAAAAGCCTGAAAATTTGGATTTGCTGGGGCGCGACTCGCTTCGCTCACGCGCCCCAGCAAATTCAAATTTTCAGGCTTTTCTAAACTCGAAATTTTACTTCATGCATCACCTGGGAGTGGAAACACTCGTTAGTAGCTTTAAATTGAACAAATTGAAATAGACAACCAATTTCTCAAAATGCATACGCATCGGGATATGAATACTTAAAAACAAAATTCCCCGGATATTCTAGGATTCTAGAAGCTAAGGCGACCACATCGATCCAACCAAAGATTCCTTAATCTGTCTTTTTCTTTTTTTCTATCCTTTTATTCATTCTTTAACTTATTAGGTTGACGAAAGGATAGAAGGATAACAAACTTGTTTAAACAATTCACTTTTGGGCAGTTTGAAGAAGCCCTAGAAGAACATAATATATAAAATTACGAAAATGTTATTCGTGAAAATGCAAACAATGTCTTAATTAATAAGACGACTTAAGACAATAAATATCCATTGAAACAACTACTTCCCGTGAAAATACACCTCCGGATATTGAATTATACAATGAAATATTTCAAATCTTATTTAATTTGATTCGTTACAACGCTCTATTAAAGTATATATAACGTTTAGGACAAATTCTCTTCAAACCAACTAACAAATACGCATTTAAAATGAAAGGAGAAATAACAAAATATTAGAAGTAAAAGGACTTGAATTAAAACTAATATCTTAGGCCATCTATAGACGCGTTACGAGATTTATCTCTCTTTAGTATAGCTTTGCTTAAGACGTTTTAAAAAAATTTAGGAATAAAATTAAAACAATATTACTTGGAAAAAGTGTTGTGTATGGAATGAACAGGTACACAAAAATGGAAAAAAATAGAAGAAACCTCAAAATTACTTCAAGAGCAAAACTACCATCAAGAATATTGTTTTGTTCCCTAGTACAAAGCAACTGTTTTGTTTCCTAGTACAAAGCAAATGTTTCGTTTCCTAGTACAAAGCACAAAGAACTTAATATGAGTGTATATTATGTTCTTTCCACGTTTTTTGTCTTTCTTCCTTTATGACAATGTCACAAGCGTATAAAAAAATCTGTATCACAGTTGAATTAGGTCTCAATAAGTATCAATAACGTTCGTAATAGAAATTCCTCATTCAAGGTATTGCATATCATAAATGAAGCATAAGAAATGCGGCATGGGCGGGCAAGGTCGCAAACGGACTTTCGATAATACACCATTGAATTACATCTAATTATAGTCCGAGACGGCTTTCTACCAACTAATTATATAGTATCCAAAGAAGACTTAATTTATTTTGTATACACACACATAAAAAAAATAAGATGCACCTACAAGTTTTGTAGATGTTAACGTACAGATTTTGCAGACTTTGATTAATCATGAAGTAAAATTTTGAATTTAGATAAGCTTGAAAATTTGTACAGACGCTCTTACTACTATTAAAAATAATCAAAGCTATTTATTTCCCCAAGAAAAGCTATATAATTGATATAGTATCCAAAGAAGACTTAATTTATTTTGTATACACACACATGAAAAAAAATAAAATAAGATGCACTCACAAGTTTAGTAGATGTTCACGTACAGATTTTGCAGACTTTGATTAAGCATGAAGTAACATTTCGAGTTTAGATAAGCTTGAAAATTTGAATTTGCCGATGAACTAAAGCTAACTTGTGTTTGAAGCTCATTTGAAATTAGTGTTTTGTATGCGTGGCGCATGAAGTAAAATTTCGATTTTAGAAAAGCCCAGAAAATTTGTCTCGGGTCGCTGCGCGACCCTCGACAAATTTTCACGGGGCTTTTCTAAACTCGAAATTTTACTTTATGCTTAGTCTGGGAGTGGAAAACACTCGTTTAAAGCTTCAAATTGAACTCTTTAAAAAAAAACAAAGAATATCTAAAGATTTAAAGAAAATAAAATTTCGTTTAGTTCATCTTCGATTAAGATCAAAACATTAAAGACGGCAAATTTGAGCTTTAGTTACAATTAGAACAAAAGACAATGTAATAGAGGGGCTCAGTGGAAAAGTATGGCAAGAGCTATTTTCTTAAAAATTGATATAAGTATAGATACAGGGAGTTTTCCTTTAGAGTATACGTGTTCCAAATTCAGCTTATTTTTTTTATATCATAAGATATTCGTTGTGTTTTTAAACGAGTTTAATTTGAAGTTTTAAAGGAGTGTTTTCCACTCCCAGACTAAGCATGAAGTAAAATTTCGAGTTTAGAAAAGCCCTGTGAAAATTTGTCGAGGGTCGCGCAGCGACCCGAGACAAATTTTCTGGGCTTTTCTAAACTCGAAATTTTACTTCATGCGCCACACGTATAAAACAATAAAATATTGTAAAATTTATGTATATTTGAACCTCGATTAAAATCAGTGTTTTATATGCGTGGCGCATGAAGTAAAATTTCGAGTTTAGAAAAGCCCAGAAAATTTGTCTCGGGTCGCTGCGCGACCCTCGACAAATTTTCACAGAGCTTTTCTAAACTCGAAATTTTACATCATGCTTAGTCTGGGAGTGAAAAACACTCGTTTAAAGCGTAAAATTGGACTCTTTAAAAAAAAACAACGAATATCTAAAGATTTAAAGAAAATAAGCTGTTTGAGAAACGTATACTTTAAAGACAAATTTCCTGTATCTACAAATGAGATTCATATTTAGTGATAATAAAAATAATACAATTGAATATGTATATCTCTCAATGATATGCAATGTCATTGATTAGACGTCCACAGATTTTTCTATAAAAATTAAACTTTATCTCCAATTTACACAAATCAATCTCATATAGCTTGTACTACTTTTCCACTGAGCCCCTCAATTCTAAGCTTTGATTGAAATTAGAATAATGGAGATTGTCATTTTAAAGTTACATTGAGATCAGTATTTTCTGGACACTATTAGCTCAGACTATTGTCTGTACTATTAGTGTTAAGTTTTTGATGCCCTTAAGGTTGCGGTTTACTTGAGTGAGACAGACTGCAAAGCCATTTGCTAGAGTGAGATAGACCTATATTTCTATTTCCAGCATAAAAAGGTAAACGTAATATATTGTGGACATTTTTTTAAATAAATGTTGAGCTAATTGACTGCAGAATGTACGGACACCTTTGAAATTTAGGTAGTACAAGTTTTTGTTTCCTAAGAAGGAGAAAATAAATGACTAAAAACAGCTATTTTCAGGATTTGTTTACAAAAAAAAACTAAATATCCTAATCGTTTTAAATTGGTGACATTAAAATCGTTTAAGTTTTACAATTATTTTGACTTAAACTTTAGCCCAAAACAGAACACGCTATCATGCACCAAAATTATTTAACAAAGTACCACAAGAAATTAAACTTCTCAAAGGTAAATTGTTCAAAATAAGCATCAAAAAAATATTACTTGAGAATGCATTTTATTCTTTAGAGGAGTATTTATCGCATAATTTTAATATATAAGTGATTTTATTTTAATTAATGTATATTATTTTGTTTGATTGATGATTGTGTTGTATTTTAACTTTTGAAAAAACGTTTCATATTTATTAAGCATATATTTTATATTTTATACTTGTGTGAAACAATGTTTATGTGTTTTTAATAATAATTTTATAAACTTTACAAAGATTGATTAACAATATTTATATGTATATGACTTGTGTGAACGTTTGTAAAGCAAATAAATTGATTTGATTTGATTTGATGTATTATGTAATATTGTCCCATAATCAGAACATGAATGGTGCTCGAACTAGGCAATACCAAAAACCGTTGGATTTTACCCACAATAAAACGCAACCTTAACGCAATTATTTATTTTATAATCGATTGAATTATTGTAATGAAAACTGGGTGTGAAATATTCGCCAACATGTCTACCCGCGATAAATTCAAATGGGCATTAAAATTCCACACACTCACGCAGATGGTTAGGAAACCCTAAAGCCGGCTCGGCTCAGGCGCGGCAGGAATTCTTTTTTTTTCTGTTCGTGTTCGTTTTTGTTCGCTTCATTAAAGAAAGAAAAAAGTGAAAATTCTTCGCGCGCTTTTCTTCGCTCTGAATGAAAATATGATTAATCTCCGATCTGGGAATCGATAAATTAATGCACTTTCACACAGCAGCACCCGCACGATCGGTGAAAGTTTTCCACGCGTACACACGCCATTCTTACATAAGTGCAAACCATTGATGTCTGCAAGAAAAGAAGAAGAAATCAATCAATTAGGGAACTAAGAAGAAATCAATGCAAGAATAGAAGAAGAAATCAATGTAAGAACTGGAGGGCTATTCAGAGCACTGATGCAATTTGTCATCAGTGCAGGACTTGCACTGAAATTAAGTAATTTTAAGAAGAATTTAGCAAACCGTATGGAGTAAAATACCGTCATTTCAGTGCAACTTCTTTCTCACTGATGACAAATTGCATGGGTGCTGTGAATAGCCCCCCAGAAGAAGAAATCAATGCAAGAATAGAAGAAGAAATCAATGCAAGAACTGGAGAGCTTATTATTTTACAGGTTTACATTTTTGAAAAATTAAAAAAAAATGGTTCTTCATAGTTTGCAAAATTAACAAGATTATCATTTTATTAGATTGATTTCTTCTTCTATTCTTGGATTGATTTCTTCTTCTGTTCTTGCATTGATTTCTTCTTCTATTATTGAATTGATTTCTTCTTTTATTTTTGCATTAATTTCTTCTTCTAGAGGGCTATTCACAGCACCGATGCAATTTGTCATCGGCGAGAGCTCGCACTAAAACGACTTCATTTTAGGAGGAATTTAGCAAACCGTATGGAGTAAAATGACGTAATTTCATTGCAACTTCTCACCGATGACCAATTGCATGGATGCTGTGAATAGCCCTCCAGAAGAAGAAATTAATGCAAGAACAGAAGCAGAATTCAATGCAAGAACTGTAGGGCTTATTATTTTACAGTTTTACATTTTTGAAATTTAAAAAAAAGGTTCTTCGTAGTTTGCAAAATTACCAAGATTTTCATTTTATTAGATTGATTTCTTCTTCTATTCTTGCATTCATTTCTTCTTCTATTTTTGCATTTATTTCTTCTTCTAGAGGGCTATTTACAGCAGCGATGCAATTTGTCATCGGTGAGAGCTCGCACTAAAATGACCTCATTTTAGGAAGAATTTAGCAAACTGTATGGAGTAAAATGATGTCGTTTCAGTGCAACTTCTCACCGATGACCAATTACATGGGTGCTGTAAATAGCCCTCCAGAAGAAGAAATCAATGCAAGAATAGAAGAAAAAATCAATGCAAGAACAGAAGTTTGCAAGAAACAAAACAGACGTTTGGAACGGAAAAAATACAACATGTGGAAGGAAAAGGTATAAAGCTCAAAATACTTAAGAACATGGAAATCAATAGAAGAAAATTCACCGGAAATTTACTTAACGACCAAATAGATTTAACAAATTCGCCTCTACTTAACTTATTTAACTTGTATCCTAACACCCCCCGCCCTTAATGTAATAGATATATAATAAGATTTGTACATATTTTTAACGATTATTCTTCGCCTGAAGAAGCCACAGTGTGGCGAAACAATTGTCGCGAGTACAATAAAGTGTTTGAAAGTAATAAGTGTTATATTTAAACTAAAATCAAACAAGAACAGAAGAATAAATCAATGCAAGAATATAAGAAGAAATCAATCTAATAAAATGATTATATTCTGTATTGTGGAGGCTTCTACTTCGTTATACATGTTAATTACACAATGAAACACTTTTAACTTTGTTTGTATAACACGTTTTATTTAATGTGACTGCAGTTTCGACAAATTTAGCTTGTCATTATCAAACATGGAGTAACTTAAACTAGAGGTTTTACAGGTATATATACACAATTACAAGACAGCGGTAAAAATGGGGGTGTACATTAGGTCAACCTGGTCGTTAATTAAGGGAATTCCCGGATTAGCGCGGGCTTTGTGTATCTCTAGTGCTTCTAGCAAATTCATTTTACGACCCTTTTCGGCATGATGGATTATGGTAAGTACATCTTTTTCAAAAGTGTGATTTTCGTCTAAAAGGTGTTTTGCAAAAGACGACTTATCACTCTGTTTAAGCCGAAAAGAGCGCAAATGTTCCCTCAATCTTATGTTGAAATTACGACCAGATTGGCCAATGTATATCCCTTGACAATCTGCGCAAGTTAATTTATATATTCCGGATTTATTAAATTTATCTAATTTTGTTTTACTATTAAAGATATGGTTATTGATTTTACAGTACGGTTTAAATGCAACTTGAATATTATGCTTTTTTAGGATATTTTTAACTTGAAAACTGACATTACCAAAATAAGTTAACGATTTATATTTAATTGTTTCTTTTTCAAATGATATTCCAGCGTATAATAGATGTTTGATGTTATTAAATTTCTGTTTTTTAAGAAGTCTATCAACCAAATCACAACCATAACCATTGTTAATAGCCATAGCTCTAATCAAGTTAATTTCCTTCTCGAAAAAATTAGCTGACAAAGGGATTTTTAAGGCTCTATGAATCATTGAATTGAATGCAGCAATTTTATGTTTATAGGGATGTCTGGAATGGTTAGGGATAATTGAGTCGGTAAAGGAAGGTTTTCTAAAAATGTCAAAAGAGAGTTTGTTATTTATTCTGATTATTCTGATTATATTGTTAATTTTGCAAACTCTGAAGAATATTTTTTTTTAAATTTAAAAAAATGTAAAACTGTAAAATAATAATTTTCTCTTTATAAGTTCAGTTAAACCAGAACTAGGCTAGGTTTGTGAGATTATTTACTCCTTGCTATGATATTAATTATATGATAAACTTGACCTAAATCATATCCCTTGTGGATATCTAATTACATATTGTGGATTGTATTGATTAATATCGACTTAAATTGACATTAAATATGGTAAACGGCTTTTGTTTTTGCTTTACGAGGTGAATGCGTAGGTTGAGTGTAAGTTGAATGTTGCAAATTTCATTACCTTAATGAAAGACTAAAATAAACCAATGATTTTCAACTAATTGTGTATTTCACGACAATTGTCTCGCAACGTTGTTGCTTCTTCATGTAAAATACACAATTAGTTGAAAATCATTAAGTGTTTTTTTTTAAAGTGATCATGGATTTTCAAAAATTAAGTGCATCAACTATCTACTTAATGAAAAAAGTTTGGTTTACTAATTTTATCCATTATAACAAAAATATAAAAAAAAGAGAGTGTTCTCCTCTAGACTTTTTTGTATATTATAGATTATAACTGATAAAATAACAAAAGAGCTCTAGTAAAAATTGAAGTGAGTTATGAATTTTTTGATTGTCTAGAAGTTTTATTTGAAACATTTTTCGATTGAGTCGATAATACAAGAAATGAAATATTATACAACTTTCACGTAAATGCTTTGTTTTCGAATATATCCGCCATATATTCGAAAACAAAGTATTTATATGGAAGTTGTATATTATATCATTGTCTGCGAGTTCCATCTAACACATTTTATATTCCAGGCAGTTTTAAAATATCTAAATGTATACTCATACTTAAAAAAATCATCCAGATGACATGAACAACTATCGACCCATTTCAATTATACCAGTCACTTCAACATTTTTTAAATTGTTCTGTATGGACAACTGGCTGATTATTTTGAGAATAATAAGCTATTTAATTAAAACACTTAACTTTGTTTTGCCACTTTTATAAAAGTGGTAAAAGAAAGTTAAGTGTTTTAATTAAATTGTTATGAAGATGTACCACAAGGTGAACGCCAACCAAATTAAATAATAAGCTACTCTCAAGTAATCAATTTGGATTCCGTAAAGCCAAATCAACCGTGCATGCCATGACAGAATTTATTGAGGGCATACTAAATAGTCTGTAACTGTCATAATATGGAGGCTGTAACCGGAGCAAACAATTCACGGTTGCTCTGGGGAAACATGCCTCCATCTTCCAGGCTGAAGTGGCCGCCATTGACTGGTGTGCCCACCACATAATGGAGTCGGGACTCAACAAAGGACCAATTACCATTATGTCGAACAGCCAGGCAGCCCTAAAAGCGCTAGCCTCGCCGATAGTTCAGTCCAGACTGGTTATAGACTGCATAAACAGGCTGGACGCACTGGCGACAACAACAAAAACACAGCTAGTATGGATACCCAAGGACCAAGGAATTATTGGACACTTGGGGGCCGACTTGCTGGCCAAACAAGGGGCAACAGGTGAATTTATAGGACCTGAACCCGCTTTCGGAATACCACATGAAACCGGAAAGGAAATAATCCGACGCAAGTTAGCAGAGGAGCATACAAAGGCATGGCAGAACCAAATGGGAATGAGGCACACGAGACTCTTCCTAGATGGCCCGGTACCTGATAGCGCATTAGCGCTGTCAGGATTGAGCAGAATGAAACTAAGGAAAATCACAGGACTAGTTACTGGGCACTGTGACCTGAATAAGCACAAACATAGGATGGGTCTTGAGAAAAGCCCCCTATGCCGTGGGTGCTTGGAAGAAGAGGAAACTCCCCAACACCTACTGTGCACATGCGAAGCCTGTAAACGGCAACGCACGGAGCAACTCGGGAAGCCCGTGCTTCCTGAAGAACAGCTCAAGAACATCCCCTGGCCCAAACTCCTGGACTTCTTAGAAGACACAGGAATATACAGGGAGTAAAATAACCAGAGGAGCACAAAAGGACCACGGAGACCGTAGTGCAGGGACGCTAAGCGATACCACCTCATGTGGAAAAAAAAAACTGTCATAATAAATTTCATGGATCTATCAAAAGCTTTTGATTGTGTTTCACATCAAATTCTAATTGAAAAGTTATATGGGTAAAATATATCTACGACTAGCTGCCAATTAATTGCATCATACTTGAATGATAAAAAAAACAAACTGTTATAGTAAACAATCAAAGATCAAGGAAGGTAGTAGTATCCCACTCGAATCAAATTCTAATTTAAAAGTTAATTAATTAATTGCATCATACT
Organism: Philonthus cognatus; assembly: GCA_932526585.2. NCBI lineage: Eukaryota > Metazoa > Arthropoda > Insecta > Coleoptera > Staphylinidae > Philonthus > Philonthus cognatus. The sequence goes on along the minus strand of OW052245.1, from coordinate 79,473,452 downwards.
TGAATGATAAAAAACAAGGTAGTAGTATCCCACCGTGTACCGCAAGGATCACATTTGGGTCCTCTTTTATTTCTTGTTGGTATTAATGATTTCTCTGACAACCTCTCTAAATATGGAAATATATCAATAGTGCAATTTGCTGATGCTACATCAATATTAATAAAAGATAAATCTACAGGGGAGCTTATAGCATCTGAACATTAAGTAGGGCTCCAATCTACGTGCTGGTTTAGAAGGAACAAAAAAAACGTAAAGAATCCTCCAGCTCGATTTTTACCGATTCCAATACGATACATTCTTTATCCTACGAGAAAGTAAAAATAGGAAATTATCAACATTCAGTAGTAAAATAGCAAACCCCCGTATTTGTTATTTTGCTTAATTCTTTGTCACAGGGATTTACTAATATAATATTTTTGATTTGGTTGGCATTCACTTTGTGGTACATCTTCATAACAATTTAATTAAAACACTTTACTTTGTTTTACTACTTTTATTTTATTTAGTTTAATAATGACTAGCTTGTAGTCGAAACTATAGTCACTGAAAAGTTAAATAAAAGTGGTAAAACAAAGTTAAGTATTTTAATTAAATTGTAACATAATATTGACATTTTCGACTGCAGTAATACAAACATTCTATATTTTACAAATTACGAATTTAGGTAAATAAATTCGAAAATATCCGTAACATGAAATATTATAAAAAAAATGACATCTAAAATTTACCAAGAAGCATAAACAAATTTAAAAATATACAATTCAATTAAAAATACCGAACATGTTTACATATTGTTAAATATGATGTAGAAGTAACATCTGCAGTTTTTTTTATATAAAATTACTCTATTTGCAAATCAATAATGCTTTTTCAATTTCTATAATTTTATGTCGATTATAGAAATTGAGAAAACATTTCTGATTTGCAAAAGTGATTTTATACAGGGTGAGTTTTTTCATGTTCTCTATGGGGATCTCGGAAACTATAAGAGATAGAGAAACGGTTAAATGGACAAAGTAGTGTCGATTTAAAAATCTCATGTTGATCATAGAAATTGAGAAAAATTAATTAATTTGCGAAAGGAGGAGTGATTTTATATATCAAAAATTGTAGATATAAATATAACTATCGTATGTTCAATAAAACCTCTAGAGTGCCATGATTTAATTTTGTTTCTAAATTTAAGCAGGTTACTGTTAAATCCGCAGATTTAATGTACGCGAATTTAGTATTAGTAAGTGGGGAATCACTAACGCTGTAAATAAATCACTTTATAATATGCTAAGGTGTTTATTCTTCTACTCGCTAATTCACACTGCGCGTCCGAGAACATCTGGGACGCGGCTTATCTTACAGATATAACAAAAAACTCTTTCTGTAGAACAATACACAATAATATATACAGTATAGAATAAAATAAAATAATAACCATTTAATACATATAGACATATATAACAGTTACACGTTTGATCAGTTATATAACTATCGTATTTTCAACATAACCTCTAGAGTGCCATGATTTATTTTGTTTTCTAAGTTTAAGCAGGCTACACGCTTCATCAGTTGCCGTATAAAACTTCATTAATGCAACATTTAATTTTGCTAAAATGCTGATATAACGTTATTTGTTGGTGTTTTGCTCGGTGGGTTTAGACATAACCTCAACATTTTGTTTACGTTATCACTCTAATCACTAAAAGTATAATTGAAATTGCTAATTCTTGGTTGCAGAATACTTCAAACATTCATAGTGCGATTCTTTTCGCAATCTACAACTTAGTCTTACAAAGACTATATCAAACACTCTTTGAAACAACTACTTCCCGGGCTAATGCCCAGACGGACATTGAATTATACAACAAGTGTTTGCTGTTACATACAGTAACTTACTATGAATGTAACAATTTGGGTCAAACTATTCAGGCCATCTATAGACGCGTTTCGAGATTTATCTCCTCTAAACAATTTGACATCTTAGACTGACGGTCACGTTACCGTTCAAACATAAGTATAATCACAGAGGAAAGAATAACCAGAGTAATCACGCCTGTAACTCGGAATCCACAGTTTGCATAGTGTAGCCATCTCTGAGGCAATTATCAAAACATCCACCTATTAAAACCTTCAACCAAAACAGTTTCCTGTAATTTTGATGGCGATTTAAGGCACAAAAACATATCTTAAAGAATGATTCGTTCATTGGAATGTTAATGTAAACATAAATATACTCATATTTCAATAGACCCATACACCAATTGACTGCTGACTGACAGATGTGAAATAAAAACATTATTGTTTTAATACGTTCAGTTTATAGATAATTAGATCATTTATATCTCCACTAATATATAGCCACAGAGTAAACAATAATATTGTTTCCTCTGCGATTAAGCAAAGTTCTCCGATTAAGCAAAGTTCGTTGATTCTATAAAAGAGTCTAATTTAAAATTCGAACGAGTGTTTTCAATCCCAGGCTAAGCATGAAGTAAAATTTCGAGTTTAGAAAAGCCCCGCGTAGAAAATTTGTCGAGGGTCGCGCTAGCGACCCGAGACAAATTTTCACGGGGCTTTTCTAAACTCGAAATTTTACTTCATGCGCCACGCGTATAAAACACTGACATGTTGTAAAATTCAAAAATACTAGCCTTTATTTTGTTCGGTGAATTGACAAATTATATTGAATATTAAATTTTATTTATAACATCTTGGCAAAAACTTGAAACCTGTTACAACATTTCAAAAGAAGTGGATTAATAAGAAATCGTGGAAATTAGTGAAAAACCTATTTAAAAAATCTATAAATATAAAACATGGATTTGTGTGAGTGTTTTCCACTCCCCGATTAAGCATGAAGTAAAATTTCGAGTTTAAAAAACCCTGAACATTTGGATTTGGCGGCACGAGCGAAGCGAGTTCAGGCTTTTCTAAACTCGAAATTTTACTTCGTGCGCCACGCGTACAAACACTGATTTATTATGAAGTTCAAAAACACATAATCGATCTACTATTTTTGTCAGAAGTGTAGTTGAAGATGTGAAATAAATGTACATAATGTTGATATGATTTACCAAAATACCGGTACATTTTGAAGAGCAATTTTTACGATTAACCGGTATGCCGGTATTCCAACCCCTACCTGTATCATATAACTGTATTTATTTTAATTTAAATTGCATTACATGTGAGTAAATCTAGATTTCAATATTATATGTGGAATTAAAAATTGAATGGTGTAGATTCACGCTCGATTTGTTTATTTTGATAAAATAAACAAACTTAGCGTCATCATTTTTCGTTCCGTCGGTACCGTTAGAGAGGAAAAAATATAGACATTCCTCTGCGGATCCGATATACAAATGAATTGGGAATTGATAATGAGTGCTTAGCACTCGAAATGTACATCTAACACATAAAAATAAAAGTGAAGTAAGGAATAAAAACAGTTTTTTTCATTGTGAATTGGGAAGAGTGGGGAAACCTAGTAGTTACTCTAAATCACACGCCTGCTGGGTGAGCCACCTGACAGTGCCGCCCCCCCTGACCCCGCACAGCCAGCGTGAATACTCTGTTACTCCATACTCTGTGGTATAATTGAAATTGCCAATTCTTGGTTGCAGAATACTTCAAACATTAAAAAAGTGCGATTCTTTTCGCAATCTACAACAATTTAGTCTTATAAAGACTATATAAAACACTCATTAAAACAACTACTTAATCACTAAAACTTGCAGAATGACATATAGGCAAAAAGGCAGTTAAAGTTTAATTGTCAAATTTTAGACAATGTTTTCATAGCACTCTGAATATATTTTTTTGTAAACTATAGCATGTTCAGCAAAGAAAAATACCTAGAGTGCTATGAAAAACATTTATGGCACAAAATACATTTAAAATACTTCTGATCATTTGATATTTGACTTGATTAGTATTTATGAAAGACGTAGTTTTATTGTAAACAGTGTAAAAAATGTGTTTAAGACTACAAATTTGAAATAGTTATTTAACTATCTAGTTAAATAACTGTTAATGATTTGTTGTCTTGTATGTGTCGCATCAAAAATTGAAAGTCTATTGCAAATTTTATACTTTATACAAGAAAACTGCGACTTTCATAAAGCCATTTTGTGTTGAATACAAACAATCATCTAAATAAAATGACGATCCTATTTCTTTCTTATGTTGATTACAAAAATTCTTCTGAGTAAACTGACGATCCTATATTCCATGCATCACCTTCATTACGTATTCATTTCTCGTGTATTACATGATTGGAAATAATTTTAACATGTTATTCTATTTCAATAAACGTGTATTTGAATGATTCAACAATATCCAATGAATATTCTAGTTACACGAAATAATTGAGGACATAGAAAAAAAAAAATACAAACTATCTAGATTGTTGATACAATTATTTAGCGTAAATGATTGTAGTTTTATACAATGATATTTATTTTATTGCGAATAATACGCAGTCTCACTTAAAAAAAAATATACTTCTTACAAAAATTAATTTTGAGAGAAACTGTTATAGAAATGAGAATTGTCAGGATTTGGATAAACAATTCGTTGTTTTTATCAAAGTGTTTAATTTGAAACTTCGAACAAGTGTTTCCACTCCCAGATTAAGCATGAAGTAAAATTTCGAGTTTAGAAAAGCCTGAAAATTTGGTTTGGTCGCGTAGCGCGAAGCGCGGAGCGACCAAACCAAATTTTCAGGCTTTTCTAAACTCGAAATTTTACTTCATGCGCCACGCGTATTAAACACCGAAAACACTGAAATATTGTGAACAAGTGAATTTCACTTGAAATCAGTGCTTTGTACGCGTGGCGCATGAAGTAAAATTTCGAGTTTAGAAAAGCCTGAAAATTTGGTTTGGCCGCTCCGCGCTTCGCGCTACGCGACCAAACCAAATTTTCAGGCTTTTCTAAACTCGAAAGTTTACTTCATGCTTAGCCTGGGTGTGGAAAACACTCATTTAAAACTTTACATGGAACTAATTTAGAAAAAGCGTATGCATAAGTATAAAAATCCCTGGTTATGGCTGACTTGAATAACTCTAGGTCTTTGACTCTTTAGAATGTCTCGTGGTTCGAATTAATCAAGTTTTAAACGAGTGTTTTCCAGTCCCAGACTAAGCATGAAGTAAAATTTCGAGTTTAGAAAAGCCTGAAAATTTGGTTTGGTCGCGTAGCGCGAAGCGCGGAGCGACCAAACCAAATTTTCAGGCTTTTCTAAACTCGAAATTTTACTTCATGCGCCACGCGTATACAATACTGATTTAACGTTAAGTTCAAAATACACTGCTTAATCAATATTGTAAAGCAGTATAGTTTAAACTTCATTTGAAATCAGTGATTTATACGCGTGGCGCATGAAGTAAAATTTCGAGTTTAGAAAAGCCTAAAAATTTGGTTTGGCCGCTCCGCTTCGCGGAGCGACCAAACCAAATTTTCAGGCTTTTCTAAACTCGAAATTTTACTTCATGCTTAGTCTGGGAGTGGAAACCCTCGTTAGAAACTTCAAATTGAACACTTATAAAATACAACGAATGCCTGAAAATTTATAAATTATGCATCAGGATATGTACACTTTAAAGAATTTTGTTTTTTAAATTTGTTTTCTTATTATTACATTGTAAAATAGTATACCTACCCGTAAATACATAAATAAATCTTCATTTTATTGAAACTGTTAACTGTGGAGGATTCTACTTCGTTATACATCATTATTTACACAAATAAGACATTGAAACTTTGTTTGTATAACTGAGGTTTTTATTGTGACTATAGTATGATAAGCTAAAGCTGTCGAAACTATAGTCATAATAGAAAGCTCAGTTGTACAGACAAAATTTAAGTATCTAAATAAAATTTGTGCAAAACTGTATTTCTAGTTGCAGCCATATTATTATTTTGGTAAGAATTTACTATACAACCCGTGAGTACTATAGATAAAAAATGATATTATTCGAAAGTACTCGAAGAGTACTATCTAGATATGCAATTAATTTCGACCGGAAATATTAAATAAATAAACAAAATTAGTTTGAAAAATTTGAAAATATTGAGTCCTAGCAGTATGTAAAATAATCATCGTGCGCAAAGAGATTTACGCAATTTATTCTAATGCAAACCTTTCTCCTAACTAAACCTAACCTAGAAGCAGGGCTGTGGAGTCGGAGTCGGAGTCGGAGTCGTGGAGTCGGAGTTTAGGCATTTTGGTCGGAGTCGGAGTCGGAGTCGCGGAGTCGAAAATTAGTTACGACTCCGACTCCGGACAAATCGAAATAAAAAGTACAAGATGGCCAAAAATTGAGCGTAACACTTCAGGTAACGCTATTCGTTAATCGTAATTTAAAAATGCTGTACCTATAGCTTCTTATTAAGTCTCGATAGGCATTTAAACTTTAAATATATGATTAAAAATAAGTATTTTTTAATATATTTTGTGTAAAATTATTGGTTTTACATATAATAATAAATTATGTCTAATTTGTAACGTTTAAAAATAATATAGTGTTAGTGGGCTTATTGAATTAACACGATTATTAGTGCATATACATTGGGGGTTACCTTAAATTGTGCGGGTCTTAGGGATAATATGGCTTATTTTCCTCAGATTAAATCATGATTTATCCAGCCAACGGGGAAAATTTTATATTATTGGCACTATCAATTTGAGATTATCCCAACTGTACATACAATAAACGTCGATATGTGGATACCATAATATAAAAAATGCATACCTTGTTATGATATTCATATCTTTATTTAAGCAAAGCTCTTCATTGTTTTAGGTATTATTTTAATTTATTTGGATTATTATTTTATATATAAAATTATTCTCATTTGATTATAAATACAACAACATACGTAGAGTTTCCAATAAATCCACCCTATTTAGGAGATATAATAATATATTGTTTATATTTGCTGTTATTATTTCAAACTTCAATATCAATGTATACATATACTAGTTAATTACTTGATTTAATTGTATTTTTGTATTGTTTATTATAACTATATGTATTTGTACGTTATTTTTCAAATCTACAAAATACTTACTTGTATGTACATTAAAATTATCCATCAATAACGAAAACAAAGAATTAATTTTTGTAAACAAAATATACAGTTATTAGTTATTTTTAGTTGAAAATGATACAGGTTTATTACTTTAATATGTAAAACGTTTATTTAAGTTCTGAAGTGTTAATCCTTTAAAAAAAATACATGTTAATTTTGCATTTATACTTCTTGTACATACATGTCGTTTTTAATAGTACACTTTAATCCTTATGATTTCCTAATAATCACCGGAGTTGGAGTCGGAGTCGGACGTTGAAGCTGGAGTCGTTTTATCTTAAATTGAGGAGTCGGAGTCGGAGTCGGATACTGTATCCAACGACTCCACAGCCCTGCCTAGAAGTATGTGGAATATTCAACGTGAGCAAACATTTTTTTCGGCGAAATATAGCCGTTGACACAAACTAGAATTCGGCCCAAATGAATTGCCAAGAGTGTATTAATTTATGTTAGTTATTCTATAAATCCATATGAGTCTAAATATAATGTGCTGATGTGTTATAATCGTCAGCCGGTTAAATCTAACTTTAAGTTGAAGTTAGATTGAAGTTTTTAACAAACATTTCTTTCAACTTCCCTAATGTCTCCAGTAAAGATTGCAATGGTTAACAGCAATCAGTGAGGTTTCATAGAAGTTTCTAGTAAAAATTTCAAAGTTGAAAAAAGTGAATTTTTATCATTTCCGTAGTGAATTTATTGATTTTAATTGGTGATATAAGTCAATACAGTGTGAATCTATATTATAAAGCATGTTATTCCACGGGATGTAAAGTAAAGTCGAGTCATTATATTTTTATATTCAGTGTAAGAAATCTTTTAAACAACTAGAATATTTCCATATTTATGAATAATGCCGTTGTTTAAGTCTAACAACGTTTTCTCGTAAATATCTCTAATCTGCATTAATTTCTGTCAATGACATGCACAAGGCTATAAAACGATAGTAAATTAATGAATAACGTAATTCCCGTGTGTGATTATTTTTTTTTTCTTGCTTTGCCAAGAGGAAGTTGTAACCTCTTCACCGGTCGAGCAACTGGAATTCTGTCGTTCTCGCCGGCTTAAATGTCAGGGACTCTCTCGATTGTCGCAAGAAATTTCTATAAAACCGAACGCGCTGGAAAGAAACTCTTTCGCTTTCTGCATTTTATTGTATTGGCCGGCCGATAGGAATATTGATTGATCCGCAAAACTTTTCGACCTTAGCAGCACTTTCACGGTCCATTTTTTTCTTGCTTTTCGCGTTCGATTGTAGAAAGTCCTAATTTGTTCTCTCAATTTGAAATATCCATAAAAAAACTATGTTAGAAATAGTGTTTATAATAATAAATTTTTTCTACTCATATTAACCCATTAACGGCCGAGCAATTAAAGAGTTAACTGTAAATGTTGATTTTAGGTAAAATTCAGCGTTCGATTGTAGAAAGTCCTAATTTGTTCTCTCAATTTGCAATATCCATAAGAAAACTATTTTAGAAATAGTGTTTATAATAATACATTTTTTCTACTCATATTAACCCATTAACGGCCGAGCAATTATAGAGTTAACTGTAAAAGTTGCTTTTAGGTAAAATTCAGCATATATTTTATGATTTCTACGAATGACTTATTTTATTATTACATATTATGAATTTTTCTTTTAAATGTACATAATGTATACGCTGTAAATGTTTAGGCATTCGTCGATTTTTTATATAAACGTGCAGTATAAGGTTTAGAACGACTGTTTCCACTCCCAGACTAAGCATGAAGTAAAATTTCGAGTTTAGAAAAGCCCCGTGAAAATTTGTCGAGGCTCGCGCAGCGACCCGACACAAATTTTCTGGGCTTTTCTAAACTCGAAATTTTACTTCATGCGCCACGCGTATAAAACACTAAAATATTGTGAAGTTGGAAATACACTGACATTTTTTTTAAATTAGTAATAATCGAAATATTCAAATAACAAAATGTTTACATTTATCTTCATACAGTTTCAAGTCAGGTCAAATAATATAATATATCAAAGTAACTTATTTAGTAATTTAATAATAAACAAATATTAAATATTGTTGCGTGTGTACATCAATGGCGCCTAATGGATTAATATCTCTATTGTGGTATTAGCAAAATATAAAAGCATATTTTGCTAATACCACAATAGAGATATTAATCCATTAGGCAACCATCAACTACTTTAGTTATTAATCATTTTTTCTATTAAAAGCACAGCAACAAATTATTTATTAGAAGTATTTGCTTCTAGTAAATAATTTGTTGCTGTGCTTTTAATAGCAAAAATTATTAATAACTAAAGTAATAAATTACATTATTATTTTTATTGTTTTATTGCACAATTGGTGTCAAATTTGCAAAGAAAACTTCGTAGTAATACCTTTTGTGATTTTTCATTTTGTTTATTTGTTTTATATTTATTTATTTATTGTAAATGGAGGGTAAAAATGAACTTGTTTTATACTGTCACATTTAGGTTTGAAATCCGATATATTAAAAAATATTTCTATAAGTCGATAGCCATTTTATAGAATCAATTTTAATTTCTCAAATTTTATTTTGTCTAATAATAAATAGTCGCTAAACATAGAATTAATTATTAAGTTTGGAAGTAGTAGGTTAAGTGGAAGAGCAGTAACAGGCTTAGGCCTGCCTGAACTTCGCCTACGCGAAATGTATAAAAGATAATTGTAAACATTGTATTTCTTTAAATTAAATAAAGACATAATAATAATAATAATAATAATAATATACCGAGTGAATATTCGTAAGCCGAATTTAGGCAATTAACATGAAAAAAACGCTTTTTGCTGCAACCTATTTTAACTTTTAACTATAAACATTGTTTGAAACTTAAACATTGTGCTTAGAACGAGCGCTCAAGATCAAATTTTAGGATGCTTATTCGTTTTTTTCTGTCGATTTTTGAAGTCAAGAAAAGTTGACGAATTATTTTTTTCTTGAGGAAATGAATAGCTCAGATAATTTCTAATTCTAGTAAGAGTGTCTGTGATTTTTTTGGATTTTTGTAAAAATATTTTTTTTTGTATAAAAATCTTTATTTTTTTTTTCATGTAGAAATTTGCCATTTTATGATAAAAATTTCAATTTTTATAAAAATCAGAAAAAAATCTCCATTATTTGCCTTGGTATTAGAAATCACGAACAATTTTTTTTTTCTCATAAAAAAATATTTCAAAAAAATTCAGCTATTATATATATATAAATCTTTATTGGCAAATTTTGGTAATAGTCATAATACAAAAATAAATTACAATTAAATAAAGTAAAAATTAAATAATTTGCCAATTGGCTATCGACCGTTGGTCTTTCTGCCTGGAATTATAGAGTTCTGTCCTTGTCAGTTATTGTGTAGGAAATGTCTTGATTGCTAATGTCGTCCATTGTCTAGTCAAATGAATTTAATTGTCGTGATCACTAGGGTTATGAAATGATGAAATGAAATCATGAATTGTAGAGGTAAAACGTTTACGAGTGATATTAGGGTTTCGAGAAATGCATAAAGGGTAGAGGAGATTATAAAGGGTGGGGTTTGAGGCGAATTTATCAGCTAAATAGGATAGGCGGGTTTCGATGGAGTTAACTTTTGTTAGTTTGTATAGCAGGAGGTTGGAGGGGTTGTGCAGTGGGTTTTGGGGGTGACGGATTTTGGTAAGCACTCTCAGGGCCGATCTTTCGGCGACTTGTAAATTTTTGAGTGTAGTAGGATGGGGATTGTGGAAGAGGATAGCAGCATAGTCAAGTAAGGGGCGGCATATCATTTTATATATATGAACGGCTGTTTTTGTGGTAATTCCTTGTTGTTTGAAGGTCAGTCCTTTAAAATGAGCCGCCCGATTCTTGATTTTTGCTTTGAGGATTGTGGAGTGAGCTTTAAAAGTAAGGTTGGGGTCAAAAAGGATACCTAAATATTTGCAAGTGGTTGAAGGGCGGATAACTTGATTGTTTAAAGAAATTGAAAATGGGGATTGGGATGCTCGGTGAAAAGGGATTAGAAGCTGGGTTTTATTGGGGTTTATGGAAATTCGCCATTTCGCAAACCATGTTTGAATGGTGTCGATAAGGCCCTGTAGAGTGCTGAGGGCTTTTGGGAGTGTGGGAGCATGTGCGATTAACGCAGTATCATCGGCGTATAGGAGAGGGTAGGCAGATTTATCAAAATAGTTAGGATCGGGGTTGTACATATCATGGACGAGAAGGTTGTAAAGAAATGGTGATAGCGGGGATCCTTGTGGGAGGCCTTGCTCAGGAGTAAAGGCGCTGGAAAAGGTGTGGCGTATTTTAACTTGAAGGGATCTGTTGTGCAGGAAACTGTCTAAGAGGTTGATTAGGTGTGGAGGTATATTAAGGGAGCTGCACTTAAACAGCAAGCCCTGGTGCCAAACTGAATCAAACGCTTTTTGAATGTCTAGGAATATTATGGCAGATTTACGACCTTCAAGGCTTGCTGTTTGACAGTTGGACGTGAGAATGGTTAAAGGTAGAGTTGTGGAGCGGTGTTCGAGGAATCCGAACTGGTAGGGAGGGATAAGGTCCGCTATGCAGGACATAAGTTTGTTTTTGATTATGGATTCGAATAATTTTCCGAGGACTGGGAGAAGGGTGATGGGGCGATGATTGCTAGGATCTAGTGGGTCATTTCAGGGTTTGGGTATACAGGTAATTATACCCCGCTTCCACTCTGGCGGTAACACTTGGGTAGAGTATATATGGTTAAATATTTTTAGGATATAGGTGTGGATGTTTGTTGGAAGAGATTTGATGATAATTCTAGGAATGTTGTCATAACCGGGTGCCGTGTTTTTGCCTTTTTCGAGGTTTTCAAAATATTCTTCCTCCTTTATAGCATCATTTGGGGGAAGAGGTGTTTGGGTGATTTTAAAAGACGCATACCAGGAGTTTACACTGTCGAGGAATTCATTGTCATAGTCTGTGTGTTCAGTCATTGTGTACGTGTGTTTGAAATAAGTCGCAAAGATGTTAGTAATGTCGATATCGTCCGTCACCGTATTGTTTGTCATTGAGTCTGTGATTTTTTGGATAAAATCGGTTTTCCGGTACTTGCTGAGTTTTTTAATCTCCTGCCAGTAGTGTTTACCATGTAGGTCGTTTATTTGTTCGCACGATTTTATCCAGAGATCACTTTTGTACTGTGTAATCATCGTATGTATGTCTTTATTTAGTCTGTTGAATTTTTGTTTGAGTGTCATGTCGTCAGTTTGTCTAAAGTCTCTATATAACTGTCGTTTGTATTTAATTCAGCTATTAATAACATTTAAAAACTGTTTAAAACCAATGTGACTACAATTAAGCATCCACAAAAGGCACAATTTTTAAGGTACGAATACTTAAGTAACCTTTTTTTCAAGCTTATTTGGTTCGTAAAAACATCGACTTTATTCAAACATCGTTTATTTTGTAAATTTAACTTTAAATCCAGTTCTTATTATTATAACTAATATGTATTTTTCACCCCCTCTTGACGCCTTTCTTCTTCACATTGCATGATTGTAACATTATTATTGTAATGTATTTTAGAAGAAATTGAAGATGAATTATTATTATTATTATTATTCGAAACAAAAACAAAAAAATCGTCAATTTTTTACTTATTGTGTTAAACCTGCTACATTTAACAAAATATTTAACTGATTTAGTTTATTTAAAAACTAAACAATTCGCGATTAAGCGAGCTTTTATTTGATTTATTAACATTGTTCAAGACTTAAAAATTGTGCTTAGAACGAGCGCTTCAAATCAAATTTCAGTGAATTAATTTTCCTCAATTTTAAAAGTTGAAAAAAGTCAACTAACTATTTTTTTCTTGAAAAAATTACTAGCTCAGATTATTTTTAATAGTAGTACCAGCGTCCGTGATTTTTTATTATTTTTATGATTTTTTTTTCCGCTAAATATGACTTATTGCGATTATTCGATGAAAATTTTTATTTTTAGAAATATCTGAAAAATATCTGGGTTATTCTTCATAATAATAAAAATCACTTAAACTGTTTTTTTTTCTTTATAAAAAAAAAATTATAGCACTAAAAATATGCTATTTAACATCATTTGAAAACTGTTTAGAACCAATGTGATTACAATTAAGCAACCGCAACGCGCACAATTTTTAAGATAAGATTACGTAATTAACATTAATTACGAGCTTATTTTATTGGTAAAAATATTATCTTAAAACAAACATTATTATTTTCGTAAATTTATCTTTAAATTCAGTTTTTAATCCAAACGTAAATTTTGTCGATTTTTGACTTATTGTGTTTAAAGTGCTACATTTCATTAAGTATTTAACTGATTTGATTTATTTAAAAGTAAGCAATTCAGGATTGAAAGAGCTTTCATTTCATGTATAAACATTGTCTAAGACTTAAAAATTGTGTTTAAGACGAGCGCTCAAAATCAAATTTTAGTAGGTTTATTAATGTTCCCTCAATTTTAAAATTTGAGAAAAGTTAAAGAATTATTTTTTCTTAAAGAAATAAATAGCTCAGATTATTTCGTACAATAGTAAGATCATCTGTGATTTTTTGTGGATTTTTATGAAAATATTTTTTTTGTGTTGATTTTTCCATGCTTTGCGAAAATTGCGATTTTTCGATGAAAATTTTTGTTTTTAGAAAAATCTAAAAAATATCCAAGTTATTCTTCTTGAAATTAGAAATCATTTGAAGCGTTTTTTTTTTCTTTATAAAAAAAATGATATCACAAAAAATTTGCTATTTAATAAAATTTGATAACTGTTTTACAATTAAGCAACCGTAACGAGCACAATTTTTAAGATACTAATACGTAATTAACTTTAATTACAAGCTTATTTTATTGGTAGAAATATTATTTTAAAACAAACATTATTTTTTTCGTAAATTTAACTTTTAATTCAGTTTATATTCGAAACGTTAAATTTGTCGATTTTTCACGTCTTGTGTTTAAAGTACTACATTGTGTTAAGTTTTCAACTGATTTGATTTATTCAAAAAGTAAGCAATTCTGGATTAAAAGAGCTTTCATTTGATGTATAAACATTGTACTTAAAAATTGTGCTTAGAATGAGCGCAAAAATCAAATTTTAGTGAGTTTATTAATTTTAGGTCAATTTTAAAAATTGAGAAATTTTTTTTTTGGAAAAATAAATAGCTCAGATTATTTCTAACAGTTAATAGAGTGTCTGTGATTTTTTTGGGATTTTTATAAAAATATTTTTTTTTGTGAAAAAATGTAGATTTTTTCCCTTACAAAATTTGCGATTTTTCGATGAACATTTTTATTTTTAGAAAAACCCGAAAAAAATCTGGGTTATTCTTCTTGATAATAGAAATCAATTAAACTATTTTTTTATAAAAAAAAACATTTCACAAAAAATCAGCATTTCAACATTAGAAAACTATTTAAAACCAATGTGACTACAATTAAGCAGCCGTAACGAGCACAAATTTTAAGACACAAATACGTAATTAACATTTATTTCAAGCTTATTTTATTCGCAAAAACATTAACATTATTCTTTAAGTAAAATTAACTTTAAATTCAGTTTTTAATTGAAACTAGAGACTTAAAAATTGTGCTTAGAGCAAGCGCTCAAAATCAAATTTTAGTAGGTTTATTAATTTTCCGTCAACTTTAAGAATTCATAAAAGTCGACGTTTTTTTTTTTAAGGAAGTAAATAGCTCAGATTATTTCTAATATTAGTAAGAGTGTCTGTGAATTTGTTGGGATTTTTGTGAAAACATTTTTTTTTGTATAAAAATCATGATTTTCCATGCACCCTTCCGAATTAAATTCGCAATAAATGAGTCAAGATTTATTATTGTATTCTAATCAAAATTTTATGTAAAATTTAATGACATTGTAAAATCCGGAAAACGCATTTTAAACACAAGAGAATTTTCAGAAATTACACATTTTAACGTTAAAAAAATATAAAATGATTGCCTCTTGTGATCCCCAACCCCTCCCCCCATATATAAGCCACTAATTCAGAACGTCCAGGAACATGTTATTTTTCTTTAAAAAAATTATAAAAGTCTAAGAAACGTGACATAAATCACAGATATTGTTCAGAGATAAATCAACTTTGTTCTAACGATAAAAAAAATCGATTGACTTTTGGCGAAATTACAGTCAAATAAAAGTGTAGAAAATTAATATTTTCTTGAAGTAATTGCAGACAAATCTATAAAACTGTAGATTTCGATATAATTTTTATCTAGTGCCGAGCAGTCAACTAGTTTTGTTGTAACGTTAGAAAATATACAAATGACTCAATTTTTGTGAAAGTCCAGAAACATGTTACTTTTCTTAGAAACAATCACAATGAAAATATGAAAAACGTGATACAATTCACAGATAATGTTCATAAAATAAATAAACTTTGTTTTAACGTGTTGAAAAAAAAAATTAAGTTGCTCAAAGTTGAATGAAAGTGCAGAAAAAAATGTTTCTTTAAAGAAATTGCAATAAATCTTCAATACCTTAGATTTTTCCAAAAATGTATTTAGAGCGAGTGCTGATAAATAAATAAACGTTTTCGATACACTAGAAAAAATAAAATTAATACAATTGGCAGAAGAATTTATCTGTTATTTTAGCCATCAGAATTATTTTTATGTTAATTATTTATTGTACAATCTGCCAATAAAGATTTATATATATATATATATATATATATATATAAAATTAATTGAATCCGAAGATTAATTTTCACAATTTTCTAATTTTACAAAAGATAATATATAAAATTGCGAAATATTCAAGTGAAATGCAAACAATACGACTTAATTAATAAGACAACCTAAGACAATAAATACCGAATATTTCGTAATTTTATATATTATGTTTAAAGTGTGCAAACTATAAGGAGCTAACGCTTATTTTCTCGAATTCAGATAGTTTTGAATTTGAATTATTCTTGTTTTCACAAAAGAATTTGCGAAATTGGTATTATTTCAATATCCGTTTACATTTTCTCTATTAACAAAAAAAAAACACAAAATAGAAATAAAATAACTTTGTTCTAACATTAGAAAAAACAAAATTGATTAAGTTTTAGCGCGATCACAGTTGCTCAAAGTTTGCAAAAACTTCACTTATAATATCTACATTTGTTTGAAGTGCAAGTGATCACTATTTACATTTAAAATCAATTATTAAAACTCTAACAGGCGGCAAATTTAAAAAAATGCACAGTTTGTTATAAGTTAAGCAAATTTTGTTCTAGCGTTATAAAATACAAAATGCGTTCACGAAATCATACCCTATGTTCAATAAAAATAAAACCTTTAAAGTGCCATGGAAAATATTGTTGGTTGGCCACTGTAAAAGTATATATAATAATTATAATGTCTAACGTTTTATATGTCAATTCCTAAAGCGTGTAGCCAACTTAAATTAAAAGAAATATTAAATCATAGTACTCTTGAAGTTTTTTTTTTATAATTTCGTGAATGCATTTTGTCTTTTTCTAACGCTAGAACAAAATTTGTTGAACTCTTAACAAACTGTGCATTTTTTTTTTAATTTTCCGCCTGTTGGAGTTTTTATGATTTATTTTAAATTTATGTATATTCGAAATTCACTTAAAATCTGTGTTTTATACGCGTGGCGCATGAAGTAAAATTTCGAGTTTAGAAAAGCCCAGAAAATTTGTCTCGGGTCGCTGCGCGACCCTCGACAAATTTTCACGGGGCTTTTCTAAACTCGAAATTTTACTTCATGCTTAGTCTGGGAGTGGAAAACACTCGTTTAAAGCTTAAAATTGAACTCTTTTAAAAATCAACGAATGTCAGAAAATTTACAGCTAAAATAATTAAGAAAAAGGAATGTGATTTATGTTTTTTGTCGTGGTCTGCATAATACCACTTTATTAGGAGGATTTTTTTATAGTTTAAATCATTTCGAAAACATTTACTTTATTCACGTGACTGCGATATCTTTTGCCATTCTGACATACGCAATTGTTGTTTCAATTCCATGGCATGTCATTATTTTTATAAAATCACATTACTTTTTCTTAATTATTCTAACTTAGAGAAACGTAAAGTGATAAACATTAACACAAAAGAATTCAGAATTTTTCCCTCTACAAAAAGGTAAATACATTTTGTTTCTAAAATAAATAGGGGAGCCAAAATTTTAACATTTCAAAATTTACATAGGATTTCCTATGTTGCGTCCGAGAAATCAACACCCGGTATATTTTTGTAAATGCAAAAAATTGATGTTTTCTTTAATATTTGCAAGAAAATGTGAAACCTCAAATACGATTATTTTGATTAAATTGAAGATGTAGACCGCTAAGAAATAAATAAACTTTGTTCTAACTTTACTAAAAATTGACTATAATGGATGTAATAATTATTCACCTGCCTGAGGAAGCCACTATGTGGCGAAACATGTTTTGCAGTGTTCAACAATAGCGTGAATCCCTCCAACACAGTTTGAGTTAGTATTGAGTTTCGCAAATATATTTTTCTAAAGTTATACAAAAACCAGTACAAAAAATGATGATGTGTTTATCGTAGCACTTTCTCCGTCATTTAAACAATTGATGATATTGGCATACTAAACGTATTTCACTTGTTAATTTGTTAAAGACCATTTCACGCTAAATCAGCGTTTTATACGCGTGGCGCATGAAGTAAAATTTCGAGTTTAGAAAAGCCTAATTTGGCTCGGTCGCTCCGCTTCGCTACGCGACCGAGCCAAATTTTTAGGCTTTTCTAAACTCGAAATTTTACTTCATGCTTAATCTGGGATTGAAAACCCTCGTTAGACGATCAATCATAAACTTATTTTTCAGTTTTTTTGTTGTAAAATTTATGACTAAAATAAAAAGAGTTGATAGTTTAGTCATCTTTTGGCGTATACAATTTTCTTTTCAGTTTGACAAATTTTTATACGTATTGATAGTCGAATGTATTTAAAATTCTCAAGATCTAATAAGAAATAAGCATATTTAAATATTCGACATAAAAAAAATATATAATTCTTTCACGTCGTAAAGTTTGGATACACTAAAGTAAATTTGAATAAATGAAAATAATAGATTTTCTTTTAGACATTTTTTGTATTTGTATTTGTTTATTTATTATGGAATCTCCAATTGATTCTTGATATGTCTACGTTTCTAATATAGTGTATTAGAAACGTAGACATATCAAGAATCCCTAAAGTATACTTGCATAGATAAAAATAATAGATTTTCTTTTAGACATCATTTGTATTCGTATTTGTATTTGTTTATTTATTAAAGAATCTCCAATTGAACATTAAAAACGTAGACAGATCAAGATAACGCGTTCAAATTAAATACAGGGAATCTTTCTTGTAAGAATGCATATGCATACGCTTTTTTAAAAGAATTCAATTTGAATCTTTAAAGTAGCGTTTTCCACTCCCAGATTAAGCATGAAGTAAAATTTCGAGTTTAGAAAAGCCTGAAAATTTGGTTTGGTCGCGTAGCGCGAAGCGCGGAGCGACCAAACCAAATTTTCAGGCTTATCTAAACTCGAAATTTTACTTCATGCGCCAGGCGTATTTAACACTGAAAACACTAAAATATTGTTAACAATTAAACTTTACTTGAAATTAGCATCTCAACACGTCGATGAAGTAAAATTATAACAAATAAATCGCTGACAGCAAAATAGACTTTTTTTCATTCTCTTAATATTCAAGACTCATGGGGGGGATGATCCCCTAAATCCCCCACCTATCTACGTCATTGATTCAGAAAGTCCAGAAACATGTTATTTTTCTTAAAAAAAGAATCAATAAAAAAAACTAAGAATTCACAGATATTGTTCAGAAACAAATAAACTTTGTTCTAACTATGAAAAAAAATCGATTGACTTTTAGCGAAATTACAGTTCCTCAAAGTTGACTAAAAGTGTACAAAATTAATGTTTTCTAATAATTATAATGTCTAACGTTTTATATGTCAATTCCGAAAGCGTGTAGCCAACTTAAATTAAAAGAAATATTAAATCATGGCACCCTAGAGGTTTTTTTATTGAACATGCGATAGTTGTATAGCAAAAAATGTACAAAACAGCAGATTCTAGTTAAACTTCTACAAATTATGCAGATATGAATAAACTTTATTTCAACAAATAAAAATCACTTAAACTAAAATCTCTTGAATTAATTTCTCATCTGGCACTTGGTGAAACATATTAAAATATGTAAAGTTATTTAAATTAATTCTTGAATTTTGGAGGCGTTCACTTCGTGGTACATTCTCAATTTTTGAACACTTGACTTTTTTATACCACTTTTATTTTACTTTCGTGACTAGTTTCAATTACACGGTAATCATTTTCAAACTAAGTTAGTTTGAAAATGATTACCGTGTAATTGAAACTAGTCATGAAAGTAAAATAAAAGTGGTATAAAAAAGTTGAGTGTTTTCTTTATATAAGTTATTTAAATTAAAAACACTTGGTATTGTTGCACAAATTAAAACTTTATTCCGACTAGTTTTGGTTTGTTAGACCATTTTCATTCCTTTGAAAAAGATCTAACAAACCGAAACTAAAACACTGAATATAAACTTCGTTTAAAAAAATTTATAAAAACACTTGGTTATTGTTTCACTATTTGTTTTTATTTTTGAAAAACTGAGTAGTTTCGGTTTCGGAGTTATTACAAGAATGATGTTATAAGAGGAGCGGTGTGCGTTTTATACCTAAAGGGGATTAAATCATTACCTAATTGTTGAGGCGTAAAGAGACAAACATCCTTTTTCTATTGAATTAAATAGAAAAAGGATCGCTCGTTACTAATGACAACTTAGAAACGTTTAACACCCAGCTGCTGGATATGTTTGTCTCTTTACAAACAATTAGGTAATAATTTAATCCCCTTTAGGTATAAAACGCACACCGCTTCTCTTGTAACATCATTCTTGTAATAACTTTGAAAATGGTCGTCTGACCGAAACTAGTCAGTTTTTCAAAAATAGAAACAAATAGTGAAACAATATCCAAGTGTTTTTATAAATTCTTTTAAACAAAGTTTAAATTCAGTGTTTTAAAAAATGTTTCACCAAGTGATGGATGAGTCTACAATTAAAAGTTTAAACCGAAACTAGTCGGAATAAACTTATAATTTGTGAAACAATACCAAGTGTATTTAATTTAAATAACTTTACATAAACTAAAATCATTATTTTCAACAACTTCTAGTTTGGATTAGAGAATCTAAATTTTAAAATGTTACCTTTTTTTATTGCATTTTGGAAGAATAAAAGTATTTATCCAAAATATAGTAATTTACACTTTCAATTAACATACTATAAAATTATAGAATCGCACAACGGAACACAGTTGGTATAATTAATTACAATCTCATAACACACATAATTTTATTACAATCATGATTATTTCAATTATAAATAATGAATGCTAATTAATATACATGCTTGACTAAATACCTAATTATTAGGAATGCATATTTTATAATTTCAATAAAAAAAAGGAAACACGTAAAACAAAGTGATTTACAGAAACAGGTATACATATTCAAACAACTTATATGAGCAATAAAATAGTTGTCATTGTCATAAAATGTAGAAAGCGGCAGTTTAAAAGAAATTAGTGGATAAAA
Source organism: Philonthus cognatus (assembly GCA_932526585.2). Lineage (NCBI taxonomy): Eukaryota > Metazoa > Arthropoda > Insecta > Coleoptera > Staphylinidae > Philonthus > Philonthus cognatus. The sequence continues at coordinate 79,452,727 of OW052245.1, read as the reverse complement.
TAAGTGAACGTTACCAATTTTACTAATTACATGGTTTTATTTCTATGTTTGAAATAACGAAATAGTGATAATTGCCTAACAAATTACGTTAGGAGGAGTAAAAGTGAATAGGAAATGTTTCAGTGTTGCAATATTTTAAAACAGTCAATATTTTTTTGAAAACATATTAAAACATTAAAAGTGCTAAAATATTCTTAAACAAGGGCAGAAAGACTTATGGTCGATAGCCCTTGTAAGAGAGGGAAGTAAAAAATTATTTGTAAATATATTTATATATTATAAATTGTATTTAACTATATTGTATTTCTTTCTTTTTCAATAAAGATGATATAGTAATAGTAGTATTTTTAGACAGCCAATATTTTTTTGTAAATCTTTTATCAAAACATTTAAAGTGCGATTATTTTCCCAATCTCGCACTTTTAATGCTTGAAGTATTCTACAACCAAGTATTGGTGATTTTATTCATACTTAAATTCATATCAAAAACGAAAGAGATTTTTTTATTTGGAATTGAAAATGTACCCACTTTTTTAATAATCGGTAGTTCGGTAAATTTATCAGCAAATCACAATATCGTTGTTTTAGTTAGAGGTAAAAATCATATTAAACACATGGATAATTGATAGAATTACCATTAACGAGTGTTTCCAATCCCAGATTAAGCATGAAGTAAAATTTCGAGTTTAGAAAAGCCTAAAAAATTGGTTTGGTCGCGAAGCGACCAAACCAAATTTTCAGGCTTTTCTAAACTCGAAATTTTACTTCATGCGCCAAGCGTGTAAAAAAAAACACTGATTGAATTTGTTGTTCAAAATTTTTATATTGTTTTCCACAAAATCATATAAAATTAATCTTATATGATTTTGTGGAAAACAATTATTGTATTAAATTGACACAACGAAGCAATACCTTTGTTTAATTAAAATACCGGTATAAAATCGACAAAAGCCCATTTTAGGGTGAAGTTTTGACACTACAATTCCAAATTTTAATTATAATAGCATATTTTTTTAAGAACTGTTATTTAAGATAATATAATTAAAAAAATTATTTAAATAATTATTACGTAGACCTTGCTTTCATTCGACTTATTCACAACATTGTATATTTAATTCAGAATTTTAACTAAATTTGAGGGAAGAAAATTACGAATGTAAATTTTCTTTCATGAAATTAAGTATTTCTGTAATATTATTTTCTTTTTTTCTTTGTATAAAATCATTATATTTGTCCAGAAGTATTATAATTTTGTGATATTGTAAAAGTGTATGTTTTAAATTAATAAAGAGGAAGAACGGTTATTAGTGCTTTATTTATCAATTAAATTTGATATATATGACTGTTCATTTCTTATTCATAATTGTCGAGATAAACGACTTTTCACTCCATTTACCGAAAACATTAAACCTGGAACGCGTTTCTAGAAATTGTCCACCTTAATAAATACTTTCTCCATTGTACTCACGGTCTCTCCAGTTTTTCCACGTCATTACCATTGCAAATGCCAGGCATCGGAGAATACGAAGGAAAAAAAATTGCAAACCAAAGATCAAAATTTCTTCAAAGAAAAACAATTTCTAAAGTTCATTTCGCACCTCGCGCGCAGAGCGTGCCTGGCAAATTGCGAAAACTTGCTGGATGGCGCAAAACTCGCAAATGTCAATGTCGTTACGAACCATCGTGGAAATGCAATTTTTATATAATTTAAAAAAGTATTTGAAATAATCTAAAGAGAGCTGCAGTTAAAATTTCATCTATTAAAATATTATAACAATTTTATTTTTATAGTAAACTAGTAAATAAATTCTGGATATTTAAATCAAACTTGGTTTGTTTCACTAATTTATATTTTTCCGACTAGTTTCGACCATTGGTCATCTTCAAGGAGGAATGTACAACAACCAAGTGTTTTAATTAAATATCTAGAATTATTTCAAAAGTGTTTCACCGTGGGTTAAGTGAGAAATTAATTAAGCATACTGGTAAATAAAGTTTATTATTATTAAGTATAAATGAAATTGCCAATTCTTGGTTGCAGAATACTTCAAACATTGAAAGTGCGATTCTTTTTGCAATCTACAAGTTAGTCTTACAAAGACTATATCAAACACTCATTGAAACAACTACTTCCCGAGCTAATACCGTGGCGGACATTGTCACTTGTTGTTTAATTCAATGTCCGTCGGTGTATTAGCTCGGGAAGTAGTTGTTTCAATGAGTGTTTGATATAGTCGTTGTAAGACTAACTTGTAGGTTGCGAAAAGAATCGCACTTCTAATGTTTGAAGCATTCTGCAAACAAGAATTGGCAATTTCATTCATACTTATGTTTGAACGGTAACGTGACCGCCAGTCTAAGGTGTCAAATTGTTTAGAGGGAATGGCAAAGCTATACTGATAAGAGATAAATCCCGAAACGCGTCTATAGATGGCCTGAATAATTTGACTCAATTTGTTAGATTTGCAGTAGGTTACTGTATGTAACAGCAAACATTTGTTGTATAGTTCAATGTAGAGGTTTCAATGAGTGTTTGATAGAGTCTTTGTATGACTAACTTGTTGTAGATTGCGAAAAAAATCGCATTTTTATTGTTATTATTATTATCTTGAACAAGTTTCTCATATTTCATGTGGTGAAACATATTCAACTATGATTTAAAAAAGAAAACACTTGATTAAATTTCACTAATATTTTGGTTTTTTATTCTAATTAGTTTCGACTTTGAGTCATTCTTATGGAGTACGTCCTTGAGAATGACTTAAAGTCAAAACTAGTTGGAATAAAAAACCAAAATATTAGTGAAATTTAAGTAAGTGTTTTCTTTTTCAAATCTTTATTATTATTATATTTATTAAAATTGCATCTGCGTTTTCAATTATAACATAAGAATTTAAACAAAAGAAATAGTGCTGTAGTTAAAGTTGATCAACAAATTCATTTGAGTTTACAACTTAATTAGGATTTAATCACACTTGAGTTTTCCTTGAAATTGTCACTTTGGAAAGGAGGAATGCCCCTTTTTGGAATTCAAGGTGCATCGTTGCATACACGAAATTCTCTGTCTCTCTCTTTTTCCATTCTCGACGTACTTCTTCTAGTTTTTTATTTCTTCCAGCATATATTATTTTTCAAGTCTTTCGTACGTTTCGGTCGCCGGTTGGTGCGTATGCAAATCAAGGGATAAAAGGTTAAGCACGTTAAGCGTGCGCTTTTCGGGTGGGGAGAGAAAAAGCGGTCGGCCAATAATTATGAGACCATAAATACTGCCAGAATGGGGATTTGTGATTCAGTTGGTCGCCTGTAGCAGAGATTATAAATAAAGGAATCACTATCAGTCCGACAGTCCATTCTTGGAGGTGAACACCGCATCACCTTCCTCACAGCATTTTTGGATTTTTTTTACACTTAGGAAAAAAATTATAATGAAGTTTTTCACCGCTTTAGTGACAGTTGGCCTTGTTGCAGCCGCAAGTAAGTGTTTAATCAGTTATTTCTAATTTTCTGCACCAGGAAAAAATAACTTTCTATATTTTCAAGGAATATTTAAGTAAACTTTAGTGCAATACCAGGTGTTTAATAGTAGCTTAAGTTGAATTTAGCTTAAGCTCAGTTTTCAGTTGCATTCACCGTAATACTATTTAAAATTAGCTTTAATAAATAGCCTTTCAAAAATCAGCCATACTCACTAGTGTCTTCAAAATGATTAGATTTAAATGTCTAATCACAAACGCTAACTGTTTCTTACATTATATTCCATTTTCTTGTAACTAAGACATTTTTTGTTGGGCAATAAACACGTATTATTACAATAATTATTATTAACGCGAGCCACGATTAAATACCTGGTTCTCGGTGAAATTGCATTTATTTATAATTTTTGCTCTTGTAAATAGTTGCTTAGTTTAAATTAAATTCATAATAATGGTATTTAAACCAAGATTAACACAAGCCATGATTAAACAACTGGCTGTTAATGAAATTGCAGTTTTTTATAATAGTAAAAAATAGCATTTCATACTTACAAGGAATTTTTAAGTAAACTTTAGTAAAATTAGCTTCATTTGTAATTTTAATAATTGATAGCTTTCCATCCATAGGTGTAGCCATGGGTGGGGCAGTGGAGGGCACTCGCCCCTACCCCTTATTATCAGAAATTTCATATTTTAAATCATGAATTTAAAAAATGATAGCATATACAAGCAAAAACTATGTAAATGATTTTTCATACTTTGATTATTAAATTATGAAAACTATGTTACTCGAGAGATACTATTCAACTTTTTGTCAAGTATGCTCCGCCCCTACTTGCCTCCACTTCTGAATATCAAAAATTTCATAAATTTAAATCATAAATTTTAAAAATTATTGCATACACTGGCATACATTCAAATGATTAGTTTCATTACTGTACTGTGATTTTGAAATTACAAAAAATGTATAAATGAAATTGCCAATTCTTGGTTGCAGAATACTTCAAACATTAAAAGTGCGATTCTTTTCGCAATCTACAACAAGTTAGTCTTACAAAGACTATACCAAACACTCATTGAAACAACTACTCCCCGGGCTAATAACCCGACGGACATTGAATTATACAACAAGTGTTTGCTGTTACATACAGTAACCTACTGCAAATGTAACAATTTGGGTCAAATTATTTAGGCCATCTATAGACGCGTTTCGAGATTTATCTCTCATCAGTATACCTTTGCCATTCCCTCTAAACAATTTGACACCTTAGAGGGAATGGCAAAGCTATACTGATGAGAGATAAATCTCGAAACGCGTCTATAGATGGCCTGAATAATTTGACCCAAATTGTTACATTTGCAGTAGGTTACTGTATGTAACAGCAAACACTTGTTGTATAATTCAATGTCCGTCGGGGTATTAGCCCGGGGAGTAGTTGTTTCAATGAGTGTTTGATATAGTCTTTGTAAGACTAACTTGTTGTAGATTGCGAAAAGAATCGCACTTTTAATGTACAAAAAATGTGATTCTCGAGAAAAACTATTCAAGTTTTTGTCAAATATAAAAACAAAAATCTATGATTTTAAAAAGAAAACACTTGGTTTAATTCACTAATATTTCTCTTTAAAATCATAGGTAAATATGATTCACCACGTAAAAGATGAGAAACTTATCTAAATCTAAATAAGTGAATACGCATTTTGAACTTCACATTAAATCAGTGTTTAATACGCGTGGCGCATGAAGTAAAATTTAGAGTTTAGAAAAGCCCGAAAATTCGGTTTTGTCTGGAAGTGAAATCCCACGTTAATAGTAAGTCGAGTTTACAAAAGCCTTAAAATTTGGTTTGGTCGCGACCAAACTAAGTTTTTAGGCTTTATTGTTTATTTATTTATAAAAACGGGTAAATGCAATAGTACATAATAATACAATAAAACAAATAATTTATCATTTGGCACTTAGTGGAACATATCGTATGTTCAATAAAATAAAACATCTAGAGTGCCATGGAATATATTGTAGGTTGGCAACTCTGAAATTAAACATTATCATTAGTATGTCTGACGTTTTATATGACAATTCCTTAAGCGCGTAGCCAACTCAAGTTAAAAAAAAGATTAAATCGAGGCACTCTAGAGATTTTTTTTATTGAACATACGATATTACACTATGTATAATTAAGAGTAAAAAAAAAATGGAAACCTATATTAAAATCAAGCGGTCTGGTTTTCATAAAAAAATGTGTGCGATTGTGTCGTCATTAAACATTTATAAAACATCACTGTCAGTGAATGAATTGAAGTTAGTGAGGCAACTTTAATTCGTTCATTGACAGTGACGATTTATAAATGTCCAATGACAACAGAAAGACACATTTATAAAGTTTAAATTCTAGGGTTTTTATTCTTTTGCTCCAAATTGTAAAGTTATAAAACAAATACATTATTAACGTAGTTGTCAAAAAAGTTAAAACAGAAATATATACCAATCGAATAATGATTGTGTAATGTAATTTAAAACTGTAGCAACTTAATAATTGAATACTGTCTCTTGACAACAATTGAGAAATATATATGGCGTTCTAGGAACAAATAAATTAAAATTAATAATATAATAAATGTAATACTCATTTCTTGAAATAAAGAAATTACTATTAATACTAAAGCGATATTTAATAAATTGGTTAAATTCTGTTTTCCAAATTTGAGTTAATTGACAACTTTTTATGAATCTGCGTTGATTAAATAATCTTGCTTTAATATTGAGCAAACTTTGCATATTATACAACAAATATATTGTAGAAATTTATGTATACAAACATTTGTGTAATCACTTTCTACCAGCACAAATCAATTCACTTTCATTTTAATTTTCATAACACCACTAAATATTATACACACAAATAGTGACAACTTGTTTATTGCACAATTGTTTGTCCTAAGTTTCCTGCAAATTATTTATTAAATAAGTAGTTACTTGAAAAAATTAGTTGTTTTTCCTAAGTTTCCTGCAAATTATTTATTAAATTATTCATGCTTTTTCTACATAATAAAATGTTGAATTAATAATACAAATTAATTTTTACACAATGAAACAATTTTAACTTTAAATTATTTTTTTTTAAAACCTAGCAATTTCAGAGCTTTACTGATTTCGTAATAATCTATGAAAACGTTATAAAATTTTGATGTTTAACTTTATTTTTTAAATAAAACACAAATTATAAATTTTGTCAATCTCTGAAGTTTCGTAAATTTTTGGGGATTTAAAAAATAAAATAAATTTTCATATACATTTTTAGTCAACATTGATTGACAATGACTGTGAAACATTGATTTTTTCTGCGTAAATACAAAGTTCATTAGCCTGCTAACAGTAGTATCTATGAATTGTATCAAAATCTGAAGTTTTGTAGATTTCTGCAATGTTTTTAAACTTTCATTGACTGTACCCACTAAGCAAACGCATTCAAGTAATGTTTCATCAACATTAATACATCGTTTAATGTTAATTCGGTTTTGATTTTCGTTGAGTTAATTCTATTCACATTTATTTAAAGTAAATATTTTCTTCACAGTCCTGAATATTTGGATTTTCTTTAAAATTTTTTTTTGATTTTTCATTTTTTTGAGAATAACCAAATATTTTCAATTTCAATTTCAATTTCAATTTCAATTTATTTACTCAGCAGATTTTGATAAAGTTCATAGAAATGTTTATAGATTTACTAACCGTTTCTATGAATTTGAATAAAATCTGCTGAACATTTGGTTATTTTTTATCAAATGCAAAATCTAAGATTTTTTTTATAGAAAATCCAAATATTCTAAACTTTGAAGAAAATATTTATATTTAGTAAACTTTAGACAACTGTAATTTTACTAAAAGTCAATTTATTTTTTGTTTCTGACATTAAAACAATGTTTATTTACATACTAACAATCTTTTAAAAATTTTTGTTCATTTCTATCAACACTGTTTGTAAGCAAAGATTAAATCTAAAATCTTGTGAAGATACAAACATATTTTCTTCTGCAATTAACCGATTTGTATGCACAATCTGTCTGTTTATGTGTGCAAAACCAATTAAATCCGAATAGAAATGATGATGACAAGACCGGTTCCAGTGTTACAAAATTTCGTTTTTTCTCTCTTCTTCTCGTCAAAGTTCAACCTTTCACTATTATATAATCGAGAATCGAGAGACGCTTTGTGGCCGGTACGCGTGTATATCCAAGAAATTCGATTTTGTAATAGGTTATGCTGTACGATATACAGTCACCCGATTGAAAAATTATTAATTGCGCAAAATGAAATGATCTGGTTGTGTGCTGGATGGCGAAAGCATGTCTATGTCGATAGATGGTGTCAATGACATTAAATCGTAACAAAATTTAAATTTAGAACAGTGAAATATAATAATTAAGAAAAGAAAAACAATTGAGTAATTGTGATCTCAAAAAAAAGTTTATATAAGATTGTAGAATTCTAGAAGTCGCCAATAAAAACAAAAACAGAAGTTTAATTTATACATTTTATAAAATACTCAAATTTTAAGCAGAAGTAACATGTAGTTGACGTTTAGTAACCGTATAAAGCGAGTTGGCTTAGCAATTTCTGAAAAAAAATGAAAAAAACTAATTCCGTGCCGTAATAAAATAATTTTACCTTAAATTACACGCATTGGACTATGAATTGATTTCTCACCCATCCTATTCTTCAGATTTAAAAATATCTCTCGACGAGAGGATATTCTCGTCCAATAAGGACGTCATTTTAAATGAGTACTATCAAGGGGAGCCAATGCTTATGGGAGAACTGAAAATCGAGAAGAAAAGAAGAGACTATGGTCAGAATGTGGAGTAAAAGTAAGACAGATGACTATATACACCAATCACCGCTCTTGCTTTTGGATGCAGCATCCAAACGCGGTTACCAAATTTTATACAGAGACTGGCTAACTGGATATATGTGAACTGTGGTATTATGAAGACATTCAGATAGCCGAATAAATACGACGGTATTAAAAAAATGTAAACTCACTGGACTAATTATATAGCTCTTGAAGGAGATTATGTTGAAACAAGACATTAAAATAAACGTTTTACTGGCTTTTTCACCAAACTTATCAAACATATCTTTGCTAGCCATAACGTTATTTTTTTAAATCATGTTTTTGAAAACAAAACATTTTAATTATTAACCTTAGAAGAATCATTTTGATTATAAACTTGGGAAGAATCATTTTACTTATAAACTTGGGAAGAAACGTTTTAATTATAAACTTGGGAACGATCACTCATTTTCGCATAGTACGAGTGTAAGTTAATTTTCGTTTTATTATTTCAGGTGCACAAAGTTTCAAATGCCCACCCAAGGATGGACAATACGAAGACTCTAGGCAGTGCGACAAATACTACGAGTGCGTCGACGGAGTCGCACGCGAGAAGCTCTGCCCAGACGGTCTGGTCTTCGACCAATTGATCCGTAAAATCAATAAGTGCGACCAGCCCTTCAACATTGACTGCGGAGATCGTACTGAATTGCGTAAGTAACAAAAGAAAAGAACGTAAGCTAAGAAGAAACTAATCGCGTCTTCTCTTTGTTTTTAGAACCACCACAAGCATCCAGACTTTGCCCACGCCGTAACGGATTCTTCGCCCATCCAGAACCAGCCACCTGCAACATCTTCTACAACTGCATCGAAGGCGAAGCCACCGAAATTAAGTGCACCAACGGACTCCACTTCGACGAGTTCTCCGGAACCTGTGTCTGGCCTTCTGCTGCCGGACGTGAAGGCTGCGACGACAGCAAAATCAGTAAGTATCAAAAACACCCTAGATACCAGACAGAAGACCAAATAAACTGTATGCATCCAAGAGTGCTCTAAAATCTAAAAGGCTTCATCGAGCTACTAACTACTTTATTTAAGATTTGCTTTACCAACTTTATCTAGGAGCTTTTTAAGTGCTAGTTAAAGCATTTTTTCAGACTATCCTATAAATGATGGCCAATACTTTCTAGATATCAGTCAGAAGTAGTAAAAGCTTTATAGTTTTACTAAGCAGTGAATTCAAAAACTATCCAAGTGTCATTTAAAGCATACAATTCCAAACTTCTCCAAATCCCAGTGAAAAAGCAAACAGGTTTTCTAATTACATTATTCACAGCATTTTTTTCGAAAACTATAAAAGTTCTCTATATCCTAGTCGTAAAGCCAAAAGACTTCATATTGTTTTAAGTTGTCTTATTAATTAAGCCACATTGTTTGCTTTTACACAAAAAACATTTTAGTAAATTTATATATTATGTTTAATGTGTGCAAACTATAAAAAGCGTAAGCTTATTTTCTCGAATTCAAATATTTTTAAATTAGAATTATTCTTGACTTCATGGATCTTCTAATTAGGTCATTGGCATGCTTTTTCTAGACTAGCTTTTAGATGCTTCTGAAAACTCTTTTAATGACAGCATAATCCCAAATTACTTTGTTTCCAAGTACTATTCGACTGGTATCTCAATAATTCTAGAAGATTCTATTGTAAAGACTTCACAAGTCTGCTAATCACGTTAGTTCAAAGGTTTACAGATTATTGATTAATCTATTCAAAGATTTTTAGTAGTCATTTAGTACTTAGTAAGTATTAAATACTCTTCAGATAGAAATCTAAAAAGCTTTACAGATCTGATAATTACTTTAAAAAAAGCTTTCTAATAGCCCTTAAATCTAAAAGGCTTCATCGATCTACTAACCACTTTGTTTAAAAGCTTTTCAAGTGCTATTTACAACGTTTTTTAGACTACCCTTTAGATCAGTGGTCTCCAAACTACGGCCCGCGGGCCAAATCCGGCCCGCGACTTGCATGAATCCGGCCCGCGATTGTTTGTATTTTTTTTGTGTAAATGTCATATTTTGAAATATTGTAACAATTGTTCCTTAAATTTTTCATAATTTTATAAAATTAATCGGATCTTGGCCGACTTTATTATGTAGAATTGTATTTGTGGCCCGCGAAGAAGATAGTTTGGAGACCCAGGCTTTAGATGATCGCAAATGCTCTCTGGATATGTCAGAACTCCAAAAAGCTTTATAGCTCTAGTAATCAGTGAATTCAGAAACTTTCCAAGTGTCATTAAAGCATACAATTCTTAAACTTCTCCAAATCCCAGTCAAAAGGCAAACAGGTTTTCTAATTACGTTATTCAAAGCAATTTTTTCGACAATTTTATAAGTTCTGTAAATTATAGTCATAAGGCCAAAAGACTTCATAAATCTTCTAATAAAGTTATAGTCATTCTTTTTTAAACTAGCTTATAGATGACTCCAAAAACTCTTCTAATGATAGCAGAATTCCAAAATGCTTCTTAGGTCTGCTAATTACGATATTTGGAAGCTATTTAAGTGCTAAAAAGCTTCACAGATCTGATAATTACTTTAATAAAAAGCTTTCTAATAGCCCATAAATCTAAAAGGCTTCATCGATCTACTAACCACTTTTCTTTGAAGCTTTTTAAGTGCAATTTACAACGTTTTTTAGACTACCCCTAGTATTTTTTTAACGGAAGCTCAGTTGCCTAGCAATGGAACGTGATGAAACTGTCTCTGAAAAAGACATGAGCTCTTAGAGCGAGTTACTTTTTATGACAGTTTCATCGAGGTGAATTGTCTAAGGCAACTGAGCTTGAGTCTTTCTCAATGAACGTTTCAAACAACGAGTGGTATTTGAATGATTATTTAGTGAAATTAAATGTAATCTGAACCGTCTTGTTTTTTCATGTTACATGCCCATAATTTTGAAATACTTGCCAGATCTGCTTGTGATGTTTTTGCTATCAATTCGTAGTTGTGGACGTTTCAAAAGGATATGAATTGTTACCAAACACATTTATGGTTTTCAACCGTGTTTGTTGGAATTGTTTTTTTTAATAATTTATCAATTTCTTGATCTGTGTTACATCAGAAGCGATTTGTTTTAAAATAAAAGATTAAATATGACAGGTGACAGATTTACATACGAGATACAAAAAATCGATAAGACGAATTTGGAAAGACCACTGCGATAGCAAATGTTTCCACGGAAAGACCGTAATAACTAATCAAAATCCGTTGTTTAGATTTGAATTAAATAATGACGGAAAGACCGAAATGGCAACCAATCAAAATCCGTTATTTAGATTTGAATAAAATAATCACGTCAATTCAAAGATTTTAAGATACTAGATACGGTAATATGTTTAGACTTCCCTCTTGATAATTCAACAAGCTCGAAAATCCGGAGCACTTCATCTTCCAATTATACACCTATTTAGACTGGTCCCTTGATAATTCCAGTACCTATTCCAGTGGTGGGCAAACTTTTTTTAAGACGGGCCATTTGTAATAACCAGACAATCGTAGCGGGCCAAAGAATAATGCTTAATCGTAGGTAGGTAGTTATTATGCGGGTCGTCACATTACGAAGTAAGAACGCGTTCAAACATTCTCACGACGGCACTCTTAAACGGGCCGGATTAAACCTTTCTGCGGGCCGGACTTGGCCCGCGGGCCGTAGTTTCCCCATCACTGACCTATTCAGTTGGTATTAAAAAAACTATCTTCATAGATGCCATCCACAGCAATTTATTAGATGAATCTTTTGATAGTTCCGAAAACTATCCAGATGCAACTCACTGGGTTTATTATACCAGCCTCTTATTGATTCCAAAATTCTGAGATACAATTTAGAAATAGTTCCAAAGTGGCATCGGAAGAACTTTTGCAATGATCAAGATGCTAGTACACTACACTATTTAAATGGACTCCATTGTCTGATCAATACATAAATAAAAATGCCACAGAACTTTGTTAGATTAATCTATTAATGGTTCCAAAAACTCTCCAGATGCAATTCACTAGAGCTTTTATACCAGTCTCTTGACGTTTTCCAAAGTTCTTTAGATGCTGTTTAGAAACATTTGAATAGTTCCGAAGTAGCAGCTGAAGAACTTTAGGAATATTCAAGAGACTAGTATAACAAAATTCTATAATTTGCATCTAAAAGTTTTTTGGAATCAAGAGATTATAATAGTAATAATAACAATTCTTATTACACCTTAACCTGTATTTCTACAGGCCCCAGATGTTAGGTTTTCTAGGTGATTTCTTAAAGTATCCTTTCTACAGGCCCCAGAAGTTAGCTCTTTTAGGTGATTTCTTAGACTATCCTTTCTACAGGCCCCAGAAGCTAGATCTTCTATGTGATTTCTTAGACTATCTTTTCTACAGGTCCCAGAAGTTAACTCTTCTAGGTGATTTCTTAGACTGTCCTTTCTACAGGCCCCAGATGTTAGCTCTTTTAGGTGATTTCTTAGACTATTTTTTACAGGCCCCAGAAGTTAGCTCTTCTAGGTGATTTCTTAGACTATCCTTTCTACAGGCCCCAGAAGTTAGCTCTTCTAGGTGATTTCTTAGACTATCCTTTTGCACCTGGAAATTTTTTGGAATCAAGAGATTATAATAGTAATAATAACAACCCTTATCACATCTTAACTTGTATTTCTACAGGCCCCAGAAGTTAGCTCTTCTAGGTGATTTCTTAGACTATCTTTTCTAGAGGTTCCAGAAGTTAACTCTTCTAGGTAATTTCTTAGACTGTCCTTTCTACAGGCCCCAGATGTTAGTTCTTTTAGGTGATTTCTTAGACTATCCTTTTTACATGCCCCAGAAGTTAGCTCTTCTAGGTGATTTTTTAGACTATCCTTTCTACAGGCCCCAGAAGTTAGCTCTTCTAGGTGATTTCTTAGACTATCCTTTTGCATCTGGAAATTTTTTGGAATCAAGAGATTATAATAGTAACAATAACATCCCTTATCACATCTTAACCTGTATTTCTACAGGCCCCAGAAGTTGCCCTTCTAGGTGATTTCTTAGACTATCTTTTCTACAGGTCCCAGAAGTTAGCTCTTCTAGGTGATTTCTTAGACTATCCTTTTGCATCTGGAAATTTTTTGGAATCAAGAGATTATAATAGTAATAATAACATCCCTTATCACATCTTAACCTGTATTTCTACAGGCCCCAGAAGTTGCCCTTCTAGGTGATTTCTTAGACTATCTTTTCTACAGGTCCCAGAAGTTAACTCTTCTAGGTGATTTCTTAGACTGTTCTCTCTATAGGCCCCAGATGTTAGCTCTTTTAGGTGATTTATTAGACTATCCTTTTTTTACATGCCCCAGAAGGTAGCTCTTCTAGGTGATTTCTTAGACTATCCTTTTTACAGGCCCCAAAAATTAGCTCTTCTAGATGATTTCTTAGACTATCCTTTTGCATCAGGAAATTTTTTGGAATCAAGAGATTATAATAGTAATAATAACATCCCTTATCACATCTTAACCTGTATTTCTACAAGCCCCAGAAGTTAGCTCTTCTAGGTGATTTCTTAGACTATCCTTTCCACAGGCCCCAGAACTTAGATCTTCTAGGTAATTTTTTAGACTATCCTTTCTACAGGCCCCAGAAGTTAGCTCTTCTAGGTGAATTCTTAGACTGTCCTTTCTACAGGCACAAGAAGTTAGCTCTTTTAGGTGATTTCTTAGACTATCCTTTTTACAGGCCCCAGAAGTTAGCTCTTCTAGGCGATTTCTTAGACTATCCTTTTTACAGGCCCCAGAAGTTAGCTCTTCTAAGTGATTTCTTAAACTATCCTTTTGCATCTGGAAATTTTTTGAAATCAAGAGATTATAATAGTAATAATAACAATCCTTATCACATCTTAACCTGTATTTCTACAGGCCCTAGAAGTTAGCTTTTCTAGGTGATTTCTTAGACTATCCTTTCTAGAGGCCCCAGAAGTTAACTCTTCTAGGTGATTTATTAGACTATCCTTACTACAGGCCCCAGAAGTTAGCTCTTCTAGGTGATTTCTTAAACTATCCTTTTGCATCTGGAAATTTTTTGAAATCAAGAGATTATAATAGTAATAATAACAATCCTTATCACATCTTAACCTGTATTTCTACAGGCCCTAGAAGTTAGCTTTTCTAGGTGATTTCTTAGACTATCCTTTCTAGAGGCCCCAGAAGTTAACTCTTCTAGGTGATTTATTAGACTATCCTTACTACAGGCCCCAGAAGTTAGCTCTTCTAAGTGATTTCTTAAACTATCCTTTTGCATCTGGAAATTTTTTGAAATCAAGAGATTATAATAGTAATAATAACAATCCTTATCACATCTTAACCTGTATTTCTACAGGCCCTAGAAGTTAGCTTTTCTAGGTGATTTCTTAGACTATCCTTTCTAGAGGCCCCAGAAGTTAGCTCTTCTATGTGATTTATTAGACTATCCTTACTACAGGCCCCAGAAGTTAGCTCTTCTAGGTGATTTCTTAGACTATCCTTTCTACAGACCCCAGAAGTTAGCACTTCTAGGTGATTTCTTAGACTATCCTTTCTGTAAGTCTAAAAATCTTCCTGGGTTCTAATTGCTTGTTGCAAGTCCAAATAACTGGATGCTTCACGTCCCATTTGTTTGCCACAGTAAATTTGCTGATAAACTCCTCAAGATACTCCAAAAACTATCAATAAGAGAGCTGTTTACTTTAGAAGTACTAATAATGTAAATTTGTTTCCTTTAGATAAGCTCAAGGATGGTTTCACGTGCCCGAAAGTAGAACAAACCGACGCCAACGGTCAATTGATCGTTCACCCCAAATTCGCCCACCCAAGCGACTGCCAAAGATTCTACGTCTGCTTGAACGGTATGGAACCTAGGGACTTGGGATGCCAAGTTGGAGAAGTTTACAACGAGGAGACCCAGAGGTGTGACGCCCCAGAAAATGTTCCTGGATGGTAAGTTGAACAACATGCAAAATAATTAGAAAGAAAAAAACGACTTCATCTCATGACCATATTTGAATGGCTTAAGATGTTTTTATCAAAGCTTCCAACGAGTCTTTCCACTCCTAGACTAAGCATGAAGTAAAATTTCGAGTTTAGAAAAGCCCCGCGTAGAAAATTTGTCGAGGGTCGCGCAGCGACCCGAGACAAATTTTCACGGGGCTTTTCTAAACTCGAAATTTTACTTCATGCGCCACGCGTATAAACCATTGATTTACAGTAAAGTTAAAAATATGTATCTTTAGTAGTATATTTAAATTTCAGTTGGAATCAGTGTGTTATACGCGTGGCGCATGAAGTAAAATTTCGAGTTTAGAAAAGCCCCGTGAAAATTTGTCTCGGGTCGCTGCGCGACCCTCGACAAATTTTCTACGCGGGGCTTTTCTAAACTCGAAATTTTACTTCATGCTTAGTCTGGGAGTGGAAAACACTCGATTACAGCTTCAATTTAAACTATTTTCAAAAACATCTGAAAATATTTGGAGATTTACAGCGTATACTTAAGCTATACAGGGTATGTTTTATTTAAGTATAGATATGCATACGCTGTAAATCTTCATATATTCATTAATTTTGAAAATAGTAAAAAATCGAAGCTATAAACGAGTGTTTTCCACTCCCAGACTAAGCATGAAGTAAAATTTCGAGTTTAGAAAAGCCCCGCGTAGAAAATTTGTCGAGGGTCGCGCAGCGACCCGAGACAAATTTTCACGGGGCTTTTCTAAACTCGAAATTTTACTTCATGCGCCACGCGTATAACACACTGATTCCAACTGAAATTTAAATATACCGAGACAAATTTTCACGGGGCTTTTCTAAACTCGAAATTTTACTTCATGCGCCACGCGTATTAAACACTAATTTAAATGAAGCTTAAAAATACACAAAAATATTTTTCATGCTAATAATCACAATTAATTCGAAATATTTTTGACGATTCGAATCCTTTGGTAAGTATTTGAATTCGAATTATTTATTTTTTAAAATAGTTAAAATTGAAGCTATAAACGAGTGTTTTCCACTCCCAGGCTAAGCATGAAGTAAAATTTCGAGTTTAGAAAAGCCCCGCGTAGAAAATTTGTCGAGGGTCGCGCAGCGACCCGAGACAAATTTTCACTGGGCTTTTCTAAACTCGAAATTTTACTTTTTCACTTTTCTAAAACTCGAAATTTTACTTCATGCGCCACGCGTATAAACCACTGATTTACAGTAAAGTTAAAAATATGTATCTTTAGTAGTATATTTAAATTTCAGTTGAAATCAGTGTGAAATACGCGTGGCGCATGAAGTAAAATTTCGAGTTTAGAAAAGCCCCGTGAAAATTTGTCTCGGGTCGCTGCGCGACCCTCGACAAATGTTCTACGCGGGGCTTTTCTAAACTCGAAATTTTACTTCATGCTTAGCCTGGGAGTGGAAAACACTCGTTTATAGCATTAATTTTAACTATTTTCAAAAATAATGAATATATGAAGATTTACAGCGTATGCATATCTATACTTAAATAAAACATACCCTGTATAGCTTAAGTATACGCTGTAAATCTTCAGATATTTTCAGATGTTTTTAAAAATAGTTCGAATTTAAGCTATAAACGAGTGTTTTCCACTCCCAGGCTAAGCATGAAGTAAAATTTCGAGTTTAGAAAAGCCCCGCGTAGAAAAATTGTCGAGGGTCGCGCAGCGACCCGAGACAAATTTTCACGGGGCTTTTCTAAACTCGAAATTTTACTTCATGCGCCACGCGTATAACACACTGATTCCAACTGAAATTTAAATATACTACTAAAGATACATATTTTTAACTTTACTGTAAATCAGTGGTTTATACGCGTGGCGCATGAAGTAAAATTTCGAGTTTAGAAAAGCCCCGTGAAAATGTTCACGGGGCTTTTCTAAGCTCGAAATTTTACTTCATGCGCCACGCGTATTAAACACCAATTTAAATGAAGTTTAAAAATACACAAAAACATTTTTCATGCAAATAATCACAATTAATTCGAAATATTTTTGACGATTCGAATCCTTTGGTAAGTATTTGAATTCGAATTTTTCTACAGATTGAGTAACCTTAATTCTTCAATTGACGAGAATTTTTTTTAAGATACTTTAATTCCTGCTTTACAAAATTCCAGATATAGGCTCATTTGCACCCCAACTGATTAATTTTAATCATCTACTAATCGTTGATTAAACCTCTGATTAAGTCGAAATTCTAAAATATAAGAATGTTATAAATTTGTAAAGTATGCTAAATTGGTCTCTTTAATCAATATACGATTGTGTAAACAATTTATTGTTAAGAGGTACTAATCAATGATTAACTTAATAGACCTGGGTGCAAATGGGCAATAGTATTTTCAATTAATAGAAGTATCGTATGTTCAATAACAAAAAACCTCTAGATTTTATCTTTTTTTAAATTTATGTTGGCTACGCGCCTTAGGAATTGTCATATAAAACGTCAAACATAATAATTATAATGTATAATTTCACAGTTGCCAACCTACAATATATTCCATAGCACTCTAGAGATTTTATTTTATTGAACACACGATACGTTTTCTAATCAATTAAAATTCAATTTAAAATTGTAATAAAATTATTTTTCTTTTTCAGTGAGGATTGGTACAAGGATGAACCCGCAGCGGCCAAACCAAAGAAGGCGTAAACGAAAGCGTTCTAGCTTTCCAATAATAAAAAAAACTGATTTTGTTGTATTTCTTCCTCCTAATTTCCACAACACTATTGTTAGTTAAACAACCTTCTTTCTCCTCCTCGCGCGAACAAACGAACAATTCTACCAGCCTACAAATCCTTCAATATCATATTTTCTCAAATTCAAATACACTGCGCCGCAAAATTCGAAATTTCGTTTAAAAATTAATTTTATTGTTTTTTTTTTCTCCATTTTTTCCCGAAGGGGTTCCTAATAGATACTTATTAAAACTAATTTGCTTATTTGTGAACAAAAAATGAGAAAATAAACAACAAACTGCAATAATACAAAAAAATAATGATTCTTCTGATCCGCAAAATAGCGGATCGAATTTTGCGTTAATTTTGCGGCGCAGTGTAGTTTTAAATTTGAATTTATCTTCCTTTAATCTCTTCACGACTTTCTTCCTTCCTTCCCACCAAACTTTTTTTATTTATTTTATACGTTCCTCCTTTTCTCTAGATCCTCCGTACTCGAACTATACGTGTGCCTACTTGATATTTTTTGTGTGTTTTTTACGTGTTTTATTGTATAAATAAAGATTTTTTTTATATAAAAAAAAAAAGAACGCAGACGTGTCTCATTGTGTTTTTGGAGTGAAAGTTGTCCCCGAGTGAATGAAAGATGTTGGATAACTTTCGGAATCGTTGGATAACTTCCCAATGCCCTAAAGTGCGCTGGAAACGAAAGTGGGCGTAATTAATTTTTGTGCTGTAATTTGCCACTTTCTACGTTACATACTCGGTGATAATGTGAATATTGTTTATGAAAATTCAATTACGTAATTCGTAATAAATTAATAGTGGTAATAACATATTGTAAGTGGTGAATGAATTAAAATTAAATGTTATAAGATATATTAGGTGTCCGATTCTCCTAATATTAAATTTTCGTATTACACTAAAAAAATAATAATAACAAAAACAAATTTTTCCACTCCCAGGCTAAGCATGAGCTAAAATTTCGAGTTGCGCGACTCTCGACAAATTTTCTACGCGGGGCTTTTCTAAACTCGAAATTTTACTTCATACGCCACGCGTATAAAATAAATCAGTGTAACAAAAAGGTTAAAAATACACAAAAACATTTGCTATGCAAATCCCCACAATTATTCGAATTATTTTTGACGATTCGTATTCGAATTCGAATTCTTCTACAGATTGAGTAACCTGTCTTCTTAAATTGACGAGAACAATTTTTTTTAAGATAATTCAATGTTACAATATATTGGGTGTCTGATTCTCCTTATATTGTATTTTCGTATAACTACACTCAAAAAATAAAGATAACAAAAACATATTTTTCAAAAATAAATATATTTTGACTGAAAGACGTAGTTCGATAAGCTTGAAACTAATGTTAATTATAAATTAAGCTCGTTACGGGTGCTTAATTGTAATTGCATTGGTTTTAAACAGTTTTCAAATGTTGGTAAATAACTGATTTTTTTGTGAAATGATTATTTTATATAAAAAAAAAATAGGTCAAGTGATTTCTAATACTAAGAAGAATAACCCAGATTTTTTTCAAACTTTTCTAAAAATAAAATTATTTATCGAAACATCGGAATTTTCGGAAGGGGGTAGCATCGAAAAAATAAAGATCTTTACACAAAAAAAGATTATGTAAAAATGAAAGACGCTCTTACTACTATTAGAAATAATCTGAGCTATTTATTTCCTCAAGAAAAAAATTATTCATAAATTTTTTTCAATTTTTAAAATTGATAAAAAATTAAAAAGCCCACGAAAATTTGATTTTCAGCGCAGGTTCTAATCACTATTTTCAAATTTCAAACAACGTTTATACATTAAATAAAAGCTATTTTAATCCTGAATTGCTTACTTTTTAAATAAATAAAATCAGGTAAATACTTAATGAAATGTGGTACTTTAAACACAATGAATGAAAAATGGACTCATTGTTCGTTTCGAATAAAAACTGAATTTAAAGTTAAATTTACCAAACCAATAATGTTTGTTTTAAGATGATGTTTTTACGAATAAAATAAGCTTTAAAGTAATGTTCATTAGGTGTTCGTATTTTAAAAATTGTGCTTGTTACGGATGCTTTATTATAATTGCATTGGTTTTAAACAGTATTCAAATGTTGTTAAATAGCTAATTTTTTGGTGAAATGATTTTTTTATATAAAAATAAAATAGTTTAAGTGATTTCTAATATCAAGAAAAAGAACCCAGATTTTTTTCCGACTTTTCTAAAAATAAATATTTTTATCGAAAAATCGCAATTTTTGGGAAAAATCAAGATTTTTACACAATAATTTTTTTTTTCATATAAACCCCAAAAAAATTAAAGACGCTTTTACTACTATACGAAATAATCTGAGCTATTTATTACCTCAAGAAAAAAATATTCTTCGACTTTTTTTAATTTTTTAAATTGACGGAAAATTAATAAACCCACTAAAATGTGATTTTGAGAGCTCGTTCTAAGCACAATTTTTAAGTTTCAAACAATGTTTATACATCAAATGAAAGCTCTTTTAATCCTCAATTGCTTACTTTTTGAATAAAATCAAATTAGATAAATATTTATTGAAATGTAGTACTTTAAACACAATGAATAAAAAATCGACGCATTGTTCATTTCGATTAAAAACTGAATTTAAAGTAAAATTTACTAAACGAATAATGTTTGTTTTAAAATAAAGTTTTTACGAATAAAATAAGCTTGAAAGTAATATTCATTACGTGCTTGTATTTTAAAAATTGTGCTCGTTACGGATGCTTAATTGTAATTGCATCGGTTTTAAACAGTTTTCAAATGTTGTTAAACAGCTGATTTTTTAGTGAAATGATTTTTTGGTATAAAAAAAATTGTTCAAGTGATTTCTAATACTAAGAAGAAGTACCAAAATTTTTTCAGACCATGCTAAAAATAAAAAATTTCATAAAAAAATCGGAATTTTCGGAAGGGGGTAGCATGGAAAAAATCAAGAATTTTACACAAAAAAAATATTTTCATAAAAATCCCCCAAAAAATTAAAGACGCTCTTACTACTATTAGAAATAATCTGAGCCATTTATTTCCTCAAGAAAAAAATAATTCTGCGACTTTTTTCAATTTTTAAAATTAACGGATAGTTAACAAACCCCCTAAAATTTGATTTTGAGAGCTCGCTCTAAGCACAATTTTTAAGTGTCAAACAATGTTTATACATCAATTAAAATCCTCAAAAAAAAAATTATTCTGCGATTTATTTCGAATTTTAAAATTAACGTAAAGTTAACAAACCCACTAAAATTTGATTTTGAGCGCTCGTTCTAAGTACAATTTTTAAGTTTTAAAGAATGTTTATACATCAAATGAAGGCTCTTTTAATCCTAAATTGCTTATTTTTCGAATAAATCAAATCAGGTAAATACTTAATAAAATGTAGTACTTTAAACACAATGAATGAAAAATCGACCCATTGTTCGTTTCGAATAAAAACTGAATTTAAAATTAAATTTACTAAACGAATAATGTTTGTTTTAAGATGAAGTTTTTACGAATAAAATAAGCTTGAAAGTAATGTTCATTACGTGTTCGTATTTTAAAAATTGTGCTCGTTACGGATGCTTAATTGTAATTGCATTGGTTTTAAACAGTTTTCAAATATTGGTAAATAGCTGATTTTTTAGTGAAATGATTTTTTTATATATAAAAAACTAGTTCCAGTGATTTCTAATACTAAGAAGAATAACCCAGATTTTTTTAAAACTTTTCTAAAAATAAAAATTTTCATCGAAAAATCGGATCATGGAAAAAATCAAGATTTTTACATATTAAATTTTTTTTTCATAAAAGCTCCCAAATAATTAAAGACACTCTTACCACTATTAGAAATAATCTGAGCTATTTATTTTCTCAAGAAAAAAAAAATTCTTCGTGTTTTTCAATTTTTAAAATTGACGGAAAATTAATTAACCCACTAAAATTTGATTTTGAGTGCTTGTTCTAAGCACAATTTTTAAGTTTCAAACAATGTTTATACACCAATTGAAAGCTCTTTAAATCTTGAATTGCTTATTTTTCGAATAAATCAAATCAGGTTATTACTTAATGAAATGAAGTACTTTAAACACAATGAATAAACAATCGACTCATTGTTCGTTTCGAATAAAAATTGAATTTAAAGTTAAATTTACTAAACGAATAATGTTTGTTTTAAGATGAAGTTTTTAGAATAAAATAAGCTTGAAAGTAATGTCTATTACGTTTTCGAATTTTAAAAATTGTGCTCGTTACGGATGCTTAATTATAATTGCATTGGTTTTTTTGGCGAAATGATTTTTTTATATAAAACACATAGTTCAAGTGATTTCTAATACTAAGAAGAATAACCCTGATTTGTTTCAGAATTTTCTAAAAATAAAAATTTTCATCGAAAAATTGGAATTTTCGGAAGGGAGAAAAAAATCAAGATTTTTACTCAAAAAAATATATTTTTATAAAAATCCCAAAAAAATTAAACATGCTTTTACTACTATTAGAAATAATCTGAGCTATTGGCTCATTCAAGAAAAAAATTATTTTTCGACTTTTTTCGATTTTCAAAATTGACGTAACATTAATAACCCCATTAAAATTTGATTTTGAGCGCTCGTTCTAAGCACAATTTTAAAGTTTCAAACAATGTTTATACATCAAATTAAAGCTCTTTAAATCCTGAATCGCTTACTTAATAAAATAAATAGAATAACAAAATTTTTTAAGATTTTTGTTTTAATTTTCATCAAAAAATCGCAATTTTCGGAAAGAATCAAGATTTTTATACAGAAGATAAAATATTTTTACAAAAATCAAAAGAAAATCACAGAAACTCCTACTAGTATTAGAAATAATCTGAGCTATTTATTTTCTTAAGAAAAAAATAATTCGTCAACTTTTCTCAACTTTTAAAATTGACGAAAAATTAACAAATCGACTAAAATTTAAATTAAAAAAAATGATTGTGAGTTACGTCAAGATCAAATTAAATTTCGGACACAAAGTGACCATTATCAATGGATTAATCCATTGATAATGGTCACTTTGTGTCCGAAATGTACATTTGGTAATTCAAATAAAAGTGTGAAGAAAGGTTATTAGTGCTTTATTCGTCAAATCGACTAAAATTTGATTATGAGTTGAACAACATAAAAAATTATTAGAAGAAAAATACGACTTTACCTAATAACCTTCATATTTCAATGGCTTAATTAGTCATTTGATGGTTTTATCAAAGATTCTAACGAGTGTTTCCATTCCCAGACGAAGCATGAAGTAAAATTTTGAGTTTAGAAAAGCCCCGTGTCGAGGGTCGCACAGCGACCCGAGACAAATTTTTACGGGGCTTTTCTAAACATGAAATTTTACTTCATTCGCCACGCGTATTAAACACTGATTTACATGAAGCTTAAAATTACACAAAAACATTTTTCATGCAAATAATCACAATTAATTCGAATTATTTGTGACTGGTCACTTTGTGTCCGAATTTGATTATGAGCGCTCGTTCTAAGCACAATTTTTAAATCTCAAACAATGTAACTAGTTAAAAGTTAAAATAGGTAGCAGCAATCTGCAAAACGCGTTTATCCTATGTTAATTGCCTGATTTCGGTTTACGAATATTCACTCTTACAATGTTATTTAATCCTTTAAAATAAAAAATTGTTTGTAAATTAATTTCAAGATTGGAAAAAGGAAAAATATAATCTTATCTTAGTCCAACTTTCACAACACAAGTTTTAAATTTAGAAATAAAGTTACACTTTAAATTGAATTTTATTTAATGGTGAATCTATTACGTTTTGAATTAATTAAATCCCATTAGTAGTTTGTAAACTAGGAAGAAACATCAAAATTTGAGTAAAAAAGTTTATACGAAATTGTTTACGGAAATTAAAAACGGTTTTAGAGAAATTTGTTTAGAATTAAAAGGAATTTTTGTTTTAAAATTGACGACCCACTGAGCAAAAAACAAACAAATAACGTTATATCAACATTGTAGCAACATTAAACGTTGTTTTAATGTTGATGAAACATTACTTTATTGTGTTTGTTCAGTGGGGAAAATCTTAAAAATGTAAGAAAACTTTTAAATTTTATAATAAATTTTAAAATTAAGGAGTATTTAGGAAATTTACAAAAATTGTTAAGAGCTTTTCAAGTTTTTAGCAACGTTCGTGAATTACCTAAATATTTGTGAATTTTTGTATATCTGTTGGGAAGTAAAAGTATTATTATTTCTTGAATAACTTTCTCATTTATCACTTGGTGAAACATTTTGAAATAATATTAAAAGATAAATTAAAAATATTTGATTTGTTTCACTACTTCCAAGTATTATTATTTGAAAATGCTGAAGATTGAAAATATCAAAAATTCATTAAAGTAATCAACATTTTTAATATTAACGAAAATCCAAGAAATTCACCAAAACCGTCAACATTTCCTTCAATGTTTACATTTCATGAAAATCAAGATATTAAAAATCAATTAAAATGTTGAAAATTCTGGAAATTCACAAGAACTGTCAGGGTTTTAATATTAACGAAATGTCATGAAAAGTGTTAGAATATTGAAAAATAATGAAAATTTCAGAAACTCAAGAAAAACAAAGTTTTTAGTTAATTTTTAAAATCTTTACCATTATCGTGAATTTCCTAAATTTTAACAAAAATTAGAATGTAGACGATATTTGTATGAATTTAATATATCTCCGTTAATTTAAAACAACATGATACTTCACATCAATTTCCAAAATTTTCTTTAATTAAAAAAAATTGATACTTTTCATGAATTTTCAAGATTTTTGTATATTTACTAAATATTCGTTAATTTTAAAAATGCCGAAGTTTTGCATGAAATTTAAAGATTTTGGTTGTTATTTCTAAAACATATGTTGTTTTGTTTAAAACGATTTTCTCTTGTTTTTCTAAAATTCCGACGGTGATCCTAAATTTCGTAAATTTTTGTTAATTTTAAAAATGTCGATTTTTGACTTTTCGTCAATTTTTAAAATCTGGGTGGTGACTATCCTAAGTATTTGTTATATATAAAATTTTTCAGTTTTTCATGCAATTTTACGATTTTTATTGATTTGCAAATATTTAGAAACTTTTCGTGAATTTCAAAGATTCAAAGATTTTGATTTTTATTTCTAAAATTTATGTTATTTTGTTTGTAAAATGTTTTTTCCGTAATTAGAAAAACGAAAGTAATTTCAAAAACAAAAGGGATTTGAAAAGTTTTTCTTTTGACTTTTTTAAAAATTATCTAAAAAATAAAACTTGATACTTTTCATGAATTTTCAAGATTTTCGTGTATTTACTAAATATTCGTTAATTTTAAAAATGCTGAAGTTTTTCATGAAATTTAAAGATTTTGGTTGTTATTACTAAAATGTATGCTGTTTTGTTTGAAACGATTTTCTCTTGTTTTTCTAAAATTCCGACGGTTATCCTAATTTTCGTAGATATTTAAAAAAATGTCGACACTTAACTTCTCGTCAATTTTCAAAATCTTCGTAGTTTTCGTGACTATCCTAAATGTTTGTTAAATTTAAAATGTTTCCGCTTTTCATGCAATTTCACGATTTTGATTGATTTTAAAATGCTTAGCATCTTTTCGTGAATTTACAAGTTTTTACTTCATTTCCTTTAAATTTTAAATATTTGGACAGCTTTCGTAAATTTAATAAATTTTCGTTTATTTAACAAAAATTTGATTCTTTTTATAAATTTTTAAAATCTTGAATTTTTTCGTGAATTTCTAAATTTTCGTTATATTTAAAAATATTCGCTTTTCATAAATTCTTTACGTTTTTCTTATACTAATAACTTGTAAATTCCCGAAAAAGGTGCTAATTTTCGTGAATTTACAAGTTATTAGTTTATTTTTTAAATCTTGACGGACGGCTTTCGTAAATTTCCTAAATTTTCGTTAATTAAAAATTATTTGATTGTTTTCATAAAATTTTAAAATTTTGATATTTTCTTGAATTTCTAAATTTTCGTTACATTTAAAAATATTCGCTTTTCATAAATTCTTCACGTTTTTCTTATACTTAGCATCTTTTCGTGTATTTCCGAGTTTTTAGCTCATTTTTTAAATCTTTTTTAAGAAAATGATTGAATATTAGGCGAGTTTACGGATGTAACCATAATCCTAATTATAATTAAAATCATAATTATACTAAGCTCTAGAAACCTAAAGAATTTATGAAATGCGAATATTTTTAAATATAACGAAAATTTAGAAATTCGAGAAAATAGTCAAGGTTTTCATTTCATCATCATAATCACGACAAGCCGTTTAGAACTGGAAAATTGCTGAAAAACGTAAAGAATTTATGAAAAGCGAATATTTTTAAATGTAACGAAAACTTAGAAATTCAAGAAAATAGTCAAAATTTTAAGAATTTATGAAAAGAATAACATTTTTTTAATTAACGAAAATTTAGGATATTTACGAAATCCGTTCAATTTCGTAAATATCCTAAATTTTCGTTAATTAAAAAAATGGTATTCTTTTTATAAATTCTTAAAATTTTGACTATTTTCTTGAATTTCTAAGTTTTCGTTACATTTAAAAATATTCGCTTTTCAAAAACCCTTTACGTTTTTCAGCAATTTTCCAGTTCTAAACGGTTTGTCGTGATTATGATGATGAAATGAAAACCTTGACTATTTTCTCGAATTTCTAAATTTTCGTTATATTTAAAAATATTCGCATTTCATAAATTCTTTGGGTTTCTAGAGCTTAGTATAATTATGATTTTAATTATAATTAGGATTATGGTTACATCCGTAAACTCGCCTAATATTCAATCATTTATTTGTGATCAACGCTAGACAACTCAATGTAAGTCCTTTAAAAATTCTAACGAGGTTTAAAATCCCAGATTAAGCATGAAGTAAAATTTCGAGTTTAGAAAAGCCTGAAAATTTGGATTTGCCGGGGAGCGCGAGCGAAGCGAGTCGCGCCCCGGCAAATCCAAATTTTCAGGCTTTTCTAAACTCGAAATTTTACTTCATGCGGCAGGCGTATAAAACACTGTTTTATTGCAAAGTTTAAAACATACGATTCAACTTGATTCAATGTTTCATGTCAATTTTCCAAATTTTGGCCCTTGAAAATTAAACATTTAAATTTTGCTGAAAATCAGTGGTAATCTAACGAAAACTGAGATAGGCAACATTGCATTTTCATGAGTTCCAACTTCACTGTGATCAAGTAATTTAGAGGTTGTGGTACGCTGTTTTTGGTTATGCTCATTATAATGAAGTAATTTAGAGATTGTGTTACACTGTTTTTGGTTATGTTTGTGAAAGTGTACTTCTGCGTAATTATGTGAGTTAAATTTACTTCGAACGAGTGTTTCCACTCGCAGACTAAGCATGAAGTAACATGTCGAGTTTAGAAAAGCCCCGCGTAGAAAATTTGTCGCGTGGCGCTGTATAAAACATTATCTTATTATATATTTTTTTTTTGTGTGTGAAACGCACATTTTGGTAATTTCGTAACAGTCATTAAAATATTGCTTGCAATATTATTAATCTTAGGTGAGGGTCTTTCCGAAATTAATTCACGGTATTAACTAATAATAAATTTTAAAGCTAAAATACCTGGTATCGAAAAGTATCGATATTTTGACTATCATTACGATATTTTACCTTAGACTTTACTACTTTAATATACGATATAATTGATACTCAATATCGATATTTTTTGGGATCAGAACATTTCTATTGAAAATATGATTGGATTGTGTGATTTTCAATGATGAAATATTAATTAATTTATGAAACAAATTGTAAATCAACAAACATGATGAATTTAAGGGTTAAATATCTTGTAAGCTAAATTAAACAATACATAAATGAATTTGGGTGAGTTACGTGAAGATGATAATAACTTGAAATAAAGCACTATTATTGAAATAAAACACTAAAGGTAAATTCACAAATTTATTCTATACCAGATGTACATTTCGGACACAAAGTGACTATTATCAATGGTTTGATACTCTCTACATTGATAATGGTCACTTTGTGTCCAAAATATACATCTGGTAAAGAATGAATTGATTGCGAGTTAAGCGAAGATCAAATTAATTTGACAAATAAAGCACTAATAACCTTTCTTCACACTTTTATTTGAATTACCAAATGTACATTTCGGACACAAAGTGACCATTATCAATGGGTTAACACAGCGTTAATCCATTGATAATAATCACGTTGTGTCTGAAATGTACATTTGGTAATTCAAATAAAAGTGTGAAAAAAGGTTATTGGTAAAGAATGAATTTGTGAAGAAAGGTTAAACGTGTTTTATTTCAAGTTAAACAATACATATTTTAATAATTACAATAAAATCAACTATCCTTCGATAAAGGAATCTAAAAAATGCTGTTAATGAACTCGATTTAACAACAGTTTCGATTATGAGGCAAGTAAAGGGTACTTAGCGTACGCCAGTCGCGTAAGGCCGGAGAAATTGCCCGAAACGGGATCCGTTTCATAAAAGTACGAAATACCAACCGGTACAACAGTTCACTTGTGTGGTACGACCGAGTCCAGTTCAACGATGCACGTTTCAACCGCGGGCGAAAAGTCATAACTTTCTTAAATAATTTTGAATCGACTACCAGTCGGAATATTTGTGACACACACACGCACACAGAAACGCGCGTGCTCGGCCCGCTTACCATTTTCTTTCCATTCATTTTATTTAGTCTTTACGTGGCCTGTGGTTGGTTAGTCGACATTATGTTCCTCTTGCAGTTCGCTTTCGTATTAATCCTCTCGTGTTTTGGTGAGTATTTTTGATTTTTTTTTAAGTGTGCTTTTTAATTAATTAAGTCATTACTTTTTGTAGGCGTTCACGGGCAGAGTTTTAAATGTCCCGATAGGACGGGTTTTTTCCCGGATCCAATTCAATGCGATCTTTACTATCTCTGCTCGAAGGGTGTTGCTGAGGAAAAGCTTTGTCCCGATGGGCTGGTCTTTGTTGACGGGGATCCAAACCATGAACGCTGTGATATTCCTGCTAACGTGGATTGTGATGACAGGACTGAATTACGTAAGTTGCTAGTTGCATAATCTTCAAAGAATATTGGAAGCCCATTTATCTTTAGATTGAGACCTGAAATAATGTAAAATAATTCTACAAAGAAAAAAGTTTTTCCTCCCAAAAGATAAATACTCGATGTCTATTTCTCTGCCATTTCTTTTCATATTAAAATACTTCTAAATAAACACTTTTAAGGGAAAATTGACACATTTTCTTTAGATTGAGACCTGAAATATTGTAAAATAATTCTACAAAGAAAAAAGTTTTTCCTCCCAAAAGATAAATACTCGATGTCTATTTCTCTGCCATTTCTTTTCATACTAAAATACTTCTAAATAAACACTTTTAAGGGAAAAATTACACATTTTCTTTAGATTGAGACCTGAAATAATGTAAAATAATTCTACAAAGAAAAAATGTTTCCTCTCAAAAGATAAATACTCAAAGTCTATTTCTCTACCATTTCTTTTCATATTAAAATACTTTTAAATAAACACTTTTAAGGGAAAATTGACACATTTTCATTTAAAACTTACCATATAAAATCAACCGAATAAAATTAGAAATCAAAAGATCCAACTTTGATTTCTGATTTTATTGGGTCATTTCTGATTTAAGCGTGTGAATTAATTTTATGAGCACATTCATTAAACTGGTTTTAAGTAAGTTCAGATTTTATTAAACGTTGTTTCACCCTTTCAGCCCTGGAAATTTGCTGGTGTGCAAAAAAATGCTTTGTACACTGCATATTCATTATTACTATCTCAGATATACAGAGAGTTTTTCTTTTAAGTATACATATCTCAATATACTGTAAATCTTCAGATATTCGTGGCTTTTACAAATATTTCAAATTGAACTTTCAAACGAGTGTTTTCCACTCCCAGATTAAGCATGAAGTAAAATTTCGAGTTTAGAAAAGCCTGAAAATTTGGTTTGGTCGCGTAGCGCGAAGCACGGAGCGACCAAACCAAATTTTTAGGCTTTTCTAAACTCGAAATTTTACTTCATGCGCCACGCGTACTAACCACTGATATGATGTGATGTTCAGAATACACGTTTTTAGAATACTGCTTTAGTAGAATATTTTGAACTTGACTTAAAATCAGTGTTTAATACACGTGGCGCATGAAGTAATATTTCGAGTTTAGAAAAGCCTGAAAATTTGGTTTGGTCGCGTAGCGCTACGCGCTACACGAACAAACCAAATTTTCAGGCTTTTCTAAACTCGAAATTTTACTTCATGCTTAATCTGGGAGTGGAAAACACTCGTTTAAAACGTCAAAATAACCTATTTAAAAAAACCAGACGATTATCGAAAAAGTTACAGCTCATGCATACATGTATGTATATTTAACAGAAAAACTGATGGTATGTTTACCAAATTTTAGTGGTGGCAATGCCTCCGTCAGGGCTGAAAGGGTTAAAATAAATGTATAATTTAGATTGTTAAGCGATTTGGTATGTCTTGAATACGTTTTTTTTTATACAATGAAACACGTTTTTTATCTTGGTATGTTTTACAAAATTTCACTTTTATTTGTCAATGAGAAACAAGTTTAAAGAATAATCAAGGGATACTTTTTGACCAAAGCTATCTTTCAGTTAGTGACTGAAAGATCGCTTTGGTCATGCGCCACGCGTATTAAACACTGATGTGATGTGATGTTCAGAATACACGTTTTTAGAATACTGCTTTAGTAGAATATTTTGAACGTCACTTAAAATCAGTGTTTAATACGCGTGGCGCATGAAGTAAAATTTCGAGTTTAGAAAAGCCTGAAAATTCGGTTTGGCCGCTCCGCGCTTCGCGCTACGCGTCCAAACCAAATTTTCAGTCTTTTCTAAACTCGAAATTTTACTTCATGCTTAATCTGGGAGTGGAAAACACTCGATTAAAACTTCAAATTAACCTATTTAAAAAAAACAAACGATTATCGAAAAAGTTACAACTCATGCATACATACATGTATGTATATTTAAAAGAAAAACTCCCAGTACACCATTTTAGTCAGGGCCAAAAGGGTTTTTAAATAAACGTATAATTGAAGTTGTTAAACGATTTCGTATGTCTTGAATACGTTTTCTTTTAGCTTGGTATGGTTTACGAAATTTCACTTTTATTTGTCAATGAGACACAAGTTTAAAGAATAATCAAGAGATACTTTTTGACCAATGCGATCTTTCAGTTAGTGACTGAAAGATCGCTTTGGTCAAAAAGTATCCTTTTATCTTTGAACTTGTGTCTCATTGACATCATTTTCATTAAAAAAGTTACATTGTTGGTAAGTCTTCCCAATGTTCCAAATTACCCTTTTAATAATCTTAATTATAAAAGTAGGAGGCATCAAAGATGACGCTGGTTCATACAGAGAGTTTTATGTAACACCGAACATTTTCATAAAGAGACTTTTTCTTTTAAGTATACATATGCATACGTCGTACATTTTCCGACGCTCGGTTTATTAAAATAATTTAATTTGAAGCTTTAAACGAGTGTTTTCCACTCCCAGGCTAAGCATGAAGTAAAATTTCGAGTTTAGAAAAGCCTGAAAATTTGGTTTGGTCGCGTAGCGCGAAGCGCGGAGCGGCCAAACCAAATTTTCAGGCTTTTCTAAACTCGAAATTTTACTTCATGCGCCACCGGTACACAACACTGATTCAATGTAAAGTTTAGCGGTGTGTTTGAAACATCGTAATATGTCAGTGTTTTGTACCGGTGGCGCATGAAGTAAAATTTCGAGTTTAGAAAAGCCTGAAAATTTGGTTTGGCCGCTCCGCGCTTCGCGCTACGCGACCAAACCAAATTTTCAGGCTTTTCTAAACTCGAAATTTTACTTCATGCTTAGCCTGGGAGTGGAAAACACGCTTAAAGCTACAAATTAAATTCTTTTAATAAACCGAGCGTTGGAAAATGTACGACGTATGCATATGTATACTTAAAAGAAAAATTATCTTTATGAAAATGTTCGGTGTTACATAAAACTCTCTGTATAGTTACATACAAATTTAAAGGTATTAAAGATAATAGTATTAATTTATCTGTAATACCATCTATCTTTTTTAACAAATCATGGTAGGTACTGTTCAGAATTCATTAATTTATTTTATTTGTTTATTCAACACAAGTTGTGTATTTATCTAATTTCGGGAATTTAAAATGAATTATTTTGTTGTGTCGTAAATTGAATCTTAAGTACGCAAATAGTTTAAATTTCGCGCCATATATATAGTTAATTTCGGATTATGTTGGCAAACCTTTTTATTTTTCGTTGGGATACTTTACGCGGACTTCTGCGCGAAACGTCCGCCGAGACAGTCACGTTTTCGTTTTCAAATTATTGTTTGAATATTAAGCAGCGTGTGAAATTAAGAATAATCAAGTGCATCCAAAATACAGTTCACTTCAGTCTGGCCAGACCGGGAAGAAAGAGGAATTACATCGGTAAGTGTCCCTCTTGACTTATCAAGGTTTGCCGACTTCGTCGCCAGTTTCTCCTACGTGTCGATTTATTATAATTTTACATCATATAATTAGGTATAGTTTCTTATTCCTTATCTTTGATATCTTATAATCTTTTTTGTTTAAATCTCAAATTATACTTTTGTTTTTCAATTTTTTTAGAGGAGCCACAGCCAAGTAAGGGCTGCCCAAGGGCCAACGGTTACTTCCGTCATCCAGACGTCCAAGCCTGCGACAAATTCGTCAACTGTGTTGATGGTGTCCCACATGAAAACCCATGCCCGCCAGGCTTGATCTACGACGATTCAGCCAGTACTTGCGCCTGGCCGGCGGAGAGCAAGAGGAAAGACTGCATGAAGGCGAGAAGAGGTAAGAAGAAACAACGAGATTTTATTCTAATGCTTATACAACAATAGGAAATAAATGACATACCATCAATAGGTCATTCATATGTTATTTGCACTCAAAGTTTGGATCTATCTCTTGCTATATTTCTATATCTCTAAAGTTGCGGAAATTTATGTTGGTACTAATTCTAACTACTTTCAATTCAAATTAAGTAATTAATTTATGTTTTTCTATGCGGACTTTAAGAGGTTGATGATTTATTAGTCATTTCATGAAATTTTTGAAGGTAAGGTACACTAACTTATGAGATATGAGATAATAACTCGATAAATATTTGAGTAACCGATATCTTGCTATATTTATTCAAGTTATTTTTAATAACAGCTTTAGAAGACTTATTTAAAATATAAAAAAGCCCAATCTCAAACTTCTAGTTTCTCTATTTAAATCAAAGTCTATCTAAAATTGCTGTTAAAAAAAACTTGAATAAATATAGCAAAAAAAAGGTTACTCAAATATTTATCAATCAATAAGTATCTCATAACTTAGTGCTAGACATTATACCTTCAACAAAAACTACACAAATGACTAATAAATCATCAACCTCTTAAGGTCCGCATAGAAAAACATAAATGAATTTGAATTGAAGGTAGCTAGAATTGGTACAAATATAAATTTCCGATGTAAAATAAAACTTTTTTTACTTATAAAATGTTTTTGAATACTGGTATAATGATAGCATTTGAAACAATTCTAATGCGAACAATTGGCATACCTTATATCATTAAACTTTGGCCTATTAGAGAAATCTTACATGTATACGAAATCCATACGTTTTATCTATTCGAATGAAAGTCTTTCAAAAATTTGCTGTTTCTAACTTTGTTTATCTAATCAACAAGTATCTTAAAGATAACTGTATTGTTTCGAGTTTACGTGAAGTGATTAATCACAAATAGAAAGACTGTTATTCCTTACTTCACTTTTTATTTTTATGTTAGATGTACATTTCGAGACACAAGGTGCTCATTATCAATAACAAAGTTTGTTATTGATAATGAGCACCTTGTGTCTCGAAATGTACATCTAACATAAAAATAAAAAGTGAAGTAAGGAATAACAGTCTTTCTATTTGTGTATCTTAAAGATGTTGTTAAAAAATGTACTTCAACAAATATTATTAGAATTGCATTTCTTCTTGTAATGCTTGTCGAAGGCACTCAATATTTGTTAAGCTCCAGAAAATATTGCTGTTAAACAGCCTTCAGAAAAAAAATCAAGAACAAAATAGGCATCTTAATATTTGTGTTAATCCAGAAACTTTTGATTGTGCAGCAAAAACAAAAACACGTAAAAGGTAACATTATTTTTGAATAATTCAGCAGGATTTAAGTCTTCTCTGAAGTCACTTCCTTCAGCAAAATTGGAAGGAGGAAGTCGACTTAATTTTAATTGTTCTAATCCAGATATTTTTAATATTGCTATTTTAAAATCATTAGAAGAAAATAGGCACCTCAAAATGTGAATCTGTTTATACAGCTTTGAACTTCGGATTCAAGAAAACACAGTTTTGCACTTAATCATATGATACACATAATCTTTAATATAATGACAAACATAGATTCTGTTGTTCAATACGACTCATATTGATTTTCTTCAAAATAAACAGAGGAAACATTTAAGAACTTAACTTATCTACAGTACCGTCGTTTAAATTTTGATTTAGAGTAGGCGGCATTTTTTTTGTGCGGTTGCCCAGAATGCTAACTGAATGAAATTTAAGGTTATGGTAAACTATGTGTTAACAGTCAGTAGTGCCAATCTTATTTAAAATTCAAAGCATACTCTAAATCGTGTTTTAAATGATCGCAGGTATTTGAGAGTCATTAAGTCATAAATTTATATTAAACAAAAACACAATGTTCAGAATTTTAATGAGATTTGAGATGATGGTTAATTCATCTCTGTACTGTAATTCATGCAAATCCACGTCAGTATTAATACAAAGTTAAATCCTATAAACGTGTCGGTTTCTGATTATATTCACCAAAGAAAAAAATATTCGTGATGAAAACAAGAATACTGGAAGTCTATTTTTCTCCAAAGTGAGACCTAATATGTTCGTGATCAAAACAAAAATACTTGTAAGTACTTGATGTTTAATTTTAATCTACAAAGAAAAAAAGTCGCCTAAAAGAAAAATACCTACTCGAAGTTTAATCTTCTACGAAGTTGGATCTTGTAAGCTTTTTGATTTAATAAATACGCTTATTCATGATTTTTTTTTTTATGAAAAATATAAATTTTTCGTTAAAAGTATTTATTCGGAAAAATGTTAACAGGCAAATAAAATGTTTGGCCGTAACATTGGCAATTTTCCGTATGCGCTCTTTACCGGTTTACAACCATTTCAAACTCGATTTAAAACGAAAGTCAGTGTTTCATTAAAATTCCTGAAATAGCCCGACGATAGTGAGGATGGTAATGTCGGTTGGCATTACTTTCAAAGTTCGCATACTTGAAAAGATCGCGACGTGCGGCAATTAGTAAACGTTTGAAAATGCCAAACCGAAATCGGTACATAATTCAGTTCATTGGGTGAACTTTTTCAAATAGCTCTAACCTCGTAATATATATATATATATATGTAATTTCTTTTTATTTTTGGGCAAAACTAGATTTTACAAGGTCGATCGATCTAGTTTTTGGACATTTAATCCTTAATTGATCATCAGAATTTCACAAACGACCTCGCCTTTAATTGATGCTATAGAATAATTTTAATAAACTCGTAAAATTCGGGATTATGCAAATAATTTCGTCGAATGCAAGAACTAGATGGCATAATTAAAAAAATTAATTTGTTCAGTTTTTTCCAAGTAAATGTTATTTTTGTTTTATTTGTCAAATCAACGAATGCCATTTACAAAAACACTTGTTTCTATCATTTTGTTTCTCAAACTGTGCACCCTGATGCAAATAAAATCGTTAGACTCCTTGTTTCTCAAAAAAAGATGTTCACTATCTTTTTGAACTATTAGTGCATGTAAAACAATTTAAATCGATACGCCTCTTGTTTCTCAAAAAAAAGGTTTAATACCTTTTTGAACTATTGGTGCTGTAAAACAATTTATTTGAAATTTAATTTATTTTTGGACATTCTCTGTCTTTCTAAGTATACAATATAAAGTTTCTAACAAGTTGATATAAGAAAAGCACGTAACTTTTTTATACTACTTTTATTTTATTTTATATAAAAGTGGTATAAAAAAGTTAAGTGTTTTCTTTATATCAAATTGAAAATGTACCATGAAGTAAACGCCTCCAAAAACTAAGAATGACTTCTAACAAGAGAATTTGAGCTAAATGTTACATATACTTTAATAGAGCGTTGTAACAAATCAATTAAAACAATATTTTTAATATTTCATTGTATAATTCAATATCCGGAGGTGTATTTGCACGGGAAGTAGTTGTTTCAATGGATATTTATTGTCTTAAGTTGTCTTATTGATTATTTATTTATTTATTTATTTATTTCAATCAACGGACGAATCCAGTTACAGATTGATTAAAAGATATGAGACAATATAAAATAAAGGTTGGCACTAAACAGTAAAGGAAAAAACAGTATACGCAAAATACAATACAATATGAGCGAAAATTATTCGAAATACTCAACAATCAAGTCGAAGAACGCCTTAGAAGATATGCAATTAAAAATGTCAATATCCGGATGAAGTGATAACACATTATTATATAATGAACACATTGAATACACTGGTGACTTGAGCATAATATTTGTATTTGGGATTGATAACTGGAAAAGACGTTTGTTCCTTATATTAACAGGCACATTAATATTAATTCGTGCAAGTGAGTCAGAGCAATCCATACGATTGTTGAGTATTTTATACAAGGTGGTCACTGCATGCGATTTTCGGCGACTTTCTAAGGAGTGTAAGTTGAATTCACGCAATAGTTCAATATAATTATAATCAATCCCAGGATATGAACGAAACTTCTTAAAGTGAAGATATTTGACAAATTTCTTCTGGATGGCCTCGACCATCAAAGAATATTTTGCGTAGTATGGATCCCAAACGCAACAGGCATATTCAAGTTTAGATCTTACAAACGAATAGTATAGTATTTTAATGGCATCGATATTCTTAAAAGGTTTAGTATTTCGTATTATGAAGCCCAACGAACGATTTGCGGTCGATACTACTTTCATGACATGACTATTAAAAGATAGTTTATTGTCAAATAACACCCCTAAGTCTTTGAAAGTCTCAACATGGGATAATACAGAGCCATTAATCATATAATCGAACGTTGTGACTTATTCCTAGTGTAAGACAATGTCTTACATTTTAAAACATTTAAAGTGATGCATTTAAAGTGATTAAGTGATTAAGACATTGTTTGCATTTTCACGGAATAACATTTTCGTAATTTTATATATTATATTCTAACAAGTGTTTACACTTCTCGATTGAGCACGAAGTAAAATTTGTAATTTAGAAAATTTTAAAATATACTCCCTAGATATGTAACATTGGTGATTCATAGCCGTCATTAACAATATGTCTTTGTAAATTTTATAGAAAAATTGATTTGTCCCATTTTTTAAGTCTTGAGATCACTTATTTCTTTAATTTTTAAACCTTATCCGCTCATTTTCTGCTGCTGATTTCTGCTGCTCAATTTCTTATATATGAAAAATTAAGCGTTTTCACACGTTTGTGTTGCCTTGTTTGTGTATTTAGGTGATAATTTTACTTAAATAAAATATTTAAATATAAGAATGTATTTGCATACTTATATTCATACAGTATTTACTAACTTTCAGTTAATTTTTTATTCGTACATTATTCTTTATACATGATTCACTCAATTTTAATAGATGTTTTATTTGTACACTCTTTTCGTTTTAACATCGCGATGGTTTTGACCATTACTACGTGGTAATCTTTTGGTTTTATTTATTTAACGGACATTGCATTTTACAATAGAAGATATTCTTACAGTATTTACAAATTTTTAGTTAATTTTTCAACGGGCTTTGCATTTTACAATACAATATAAATATACTCTTACAATATTTTTTTCTGTACATTATTTACTAATTTTCAATTAATTTTCTTTGCTTGGCGTGTTAAGTAATATTCTGTACATTTTTGTTCTCTACAAGGTAGTTAATTATTACAAGGAAATAATCCGCTACTATTAAATTGTGTAAGATAGGAAAACAGAAAGGTATTTCTCTGCACTGCTGATAACGAATACATTTATCAGATTACAGAAATGCGTTGTTGGAATAATTCAATTGTGATCGTGCTTAAGCGGCGTGAAATAAATTATTCAAAGAAATTCATTAAGAGACCAGGAAACCTCTCGGCGATTCGATAAAAAGGAAAGTTGAATTAAGTAATGAAAAATTTATAGTGCAAATATTTCATTTATCATTAGAATACTAAGTATTACCAATAAAATATCCTGCAATTCAATATTTTTAATACAATTTAGAAAGAATATTTTAATTTTAGAGTTTTTAAAAATAATCTACTAATCTTTATTATTAAAGCAGTTATAATGTTTCATATAAATTAATATTCAAAGTGCTGACGACAAACTTTTTGCAATTTATTAATTTGTCTGATTAAAATGAGTCGCCTAGATGCAAAACCAGTCATACATGTTTTGAGAAACTTGTGAAAAAATGACAAAAACTGATTTAAATAAATACAAATAGTGTCTAATATGCATTATATCGAATGGACACAAAAAAAAATGTAAAACTAAGTAAAAAGTTGGCAGGTTTTGTAACTGAAAAAATATGGTAGCTTTTGTAAATAAGAAATGTCGCGGGCTTTGCATTCTACATGATTTTTCAATTCAATTTCGTAGGGTATAGGACGGGTTTTAAAGGTCAATGTATTTTTATAATTGTAGCCTGAGCTGAGTAAAATCCAAGGATACCAAAATCTCAAAATCAAAACAGGTGTATGGCTGGTTTTGCATCTGGGCAACTCAAATATTAAAATTTTAAAGTTGATTGAAAATACAATATTTGTTTGCAAAATAGAGTTTATTAACTATTCTTAAATTAATTAAGTGTAGAAAGTACAAACAATCGCACTTTTTAATAATAAATCAACACATGGGGGACAACATTGGTGAATGCGCCGGGTTATTCCTTTGCAGGATTTGCAAAATTCGTTAAATAAATCAATTAAAATTTACATTAAAAAAAAAAAAAATTATTTTGAGAAAATTTGAAGCTTCATTAATGTAAAAGTTATATTATTTCTTTTGTATTAACATTACAATTCAAATAATTAAATGATTAATGATTTAAGGAGAAAATACAAAGTCGTGTTTAAGTTATCTTAGATATAAACAGTTACAGAGAGAAAAAATAATAATTAGTCACTGTATTTTATTATACACGTAATTTTTCGTTAATTAATTAATAACTATAATCTGTTCTTTTGTTTAATATAACCAATCAAATTTGACATTTCAAGAATTTAGTTGTGTGTATTTAGTTAGGACAAGATTAATCACATGTTATGTTGTAAATCAACTTTTAATTTTTAGGTTATGAGTAGGGAAATCTAACTTTAATATGACAATTTAA
This sequence comes from Philonthus cognatus, assembly GCA_932526585.2. Taxonomy (NCBI): domain Eukaryota; kingdom Metazoa; phylum Arthropoda; class Insecta; order Coleoptera; family Staphylinidae; genus Philonthus; species Philonthus cognatus. The sequence continues at coordinate 79,413,139 of OW052245.1, read as the reverse complement.
TTAACTCACAGAGATTACAATTACAAATGTTTTTACCTATCACCGCCCTAAATTATTAGTATCTACTACCAATTTAATAGTGTCTCTGAGGATCAGGTAGCGTAGAAAAATCAGGTAATATTCCTTGCTCAGGAATATCTGTCTTCTTTATTATCTGCCTATTTATATGTTAAAATTTTAAAAAAATTCTAAATAGAAGGAATTTTTCTTCTAGGTATACATGTTACGATTTTTCATAGAATTTTCAAACATTTGTGATCTGATTAAAAACGTTCAATTTAAAAACTCTAACGAGTGTTTTCCACTCCCGGACTAAGCATGAAGTAAAATTTCGAGTTTAGAAAAGCCCTGCGTAGAAAATTTGTCGAGGGTCGCGCAGCGACCCTCGACAAATTTTCACGGGGCTTTTCTAAACTCGAAATTTTACTTCATGCGCCACGCGTACAAAACACTGATTTAAAGTTAAGTTCAAAATATACTGCTTGGTTCTAATTACACGTTCATTAATTTATTAAATGTTTATATGGAATATGTGAAAGTATACTTAAAAGAATCCCTTATGTGTTGTAACTTGTAGCGTTTTCTTTTTTAAAAAATCTCTGCATCGTGACAATATATTTGACAACTTATGATTGATTAATTTGTCACATTGATAATCATTTACCAACATCTTAGAATTTGATGCTTAAAATGCCCTACTATTAAAGCAGGACTGCAACTGTTCGCAATAACTACACCGTAAGTTTGGTCATATTAAAAAAACAGACTTTAGATTCAAATTTTCAAGCTATCAAATGTTTAATCATTCTCACTAATTTAAAACAATTAATTACTGTTTATTTTTTTATCATTTTTAGATTCTCTTGATGATGGATTTTCATGTCCTGATGGAGATGTGGCCGGCCCAGATGGCAGAAATCTCCCACATCCAACTTTCGCCCATCCAGATGATTGCCAGAAATTCTACATCTGCAGAAACGGCGTTCAACCGCAAAAAGGCTCTTGTGGGGCTGGCTTAGTCTACAACGAGGATACTTTCAGATGTGATGAACCAGCTAACGTTGCTGGATGGTAAGTTTTTGTTTAAAAGTCCATACAAAAATATATTGGTATAAATGAAATTGCCAATTCTTGGTTGCAGAATACTTCAAACATTAAAAGTGCGATTCTTTTCGCAATCTACAACAAGTTAGTCTTACAAAGACTTTATCAAACACTCATTGAAACAACTACCTCCCGAACGCGTCTATAGATAGCCTGAATAATTTGATCCAAATTGTCACATTTGCAGTAGGTTACTGTATGTAACAGCAAACACTTGTTGTATAATTCAATGTCCGTCGGGGTATTAGCCCGGGAGGTAGTTGTTTCAATGAGTGTTTGATAAAGTCTTTGTAAGACTAACTTGTTGTAGATTGCGAAAAGAATCGCACTTTTAATATTAAAAATATATTGATTTTATTATGTTTCGATGTGTTTTACATTTCTGTTTCCCATTTATTATTAACAGATAATAAATGTAAAACAGGCATGCAAAACAAGAGTTAGATAATAAAATAAAACACTTCAACTTTGTTTGTATAACACAATATTTTTTATTTTTGTGACTCCAGCTTCGGCAACTTAACTTGCCATTATCACTCCGTTTGATAATGGCAAGTTGAGTTGCCGAAACTACAGTCACAAAATTAAAAAATATTGTGTTATACAAAGTTAAAGTGTTTTTTTTTTATTAAATTAACATGTATAACGAAATAGAAGCCTCCTCCGTTCATAATTTAAGAGTTAGATAACTTAATTCAATAACAAATATATTTTACATTGAATTAACCTCGTTTTATTTTACAAGTAACTAATTATTTCTTTTTATCAATGAAAAATCATCATTGTTTATGTAATATTAATCTTTTTTTGTAATTATTGTATTTTTTTATTGTTTTAGTGAGAATTATTACGATGAAAAACCAGGAAAGAAGAACTAGGAAATAGCTAGATAATTTTTCTTTGACGATTAATTAATTAATAATTAATTACGTGTTGTATCAAGTGTATAATTTTTAATTAACACCTCGTGAGTTTTACGCCCGACTTGCCAGCCTGCAGCATCTATTTATTCTCATTATTTTTAAGCTTGAGTTTTCTCTTTAAGAAGGTATTTAGGTAGAGGAACTTTTCATAGAATATTTTATAATATGCTTTTTTAAAAAAACAGAACAATATTCCTAATTATCATATTGCCGAAAAAAGAACAATATTCCTAATTATCATATTGCCGAAAACAAAACAATATTCCTAATTATTATATTGCCGAAATTATAAAATAATATTGTTAAAGTGATTTATTTCATATTTACGTAATGTGTGTTTAAAGTTGCAACGTTTCTTAGAATCGCTTGTACTTAACGTCTACCTTATTAATAACATTTAGACACATTGTTCATAACGTTAAGTAAAGTTTTAGAAATGCATAAAATGCAATTCTAAAACATAAACATAAAAACATAAGATAGTAATTGGCTTAAATATAGCCAGTAGTAGAAAGTTTTAAAACTATTTTAATAATTTCTATTATTGCCCACTTACACCGCAAGAACATAATCGTAATTAAGAAGTTAACCACGATTAACCCTCTGATTAAGTCAAAATTCGAGATTATAGAAATGTTTAAAATATGCCCTAAGCCCAACACATTTTTCTTTCAACAAAATGCAAATGTTCCAATAAATAGTGAATACATTTTTTGTGTTTTTACGAAGTACTAATCGCTGATTTGACACTGATTAAAGCTAATCAGCTGTGATGCAGTTTGGCATAACTCTAGTAAATTTTTAGTGCTACTTTCTGCCCACTCCACCAAAACCTTACTATTTTTAACGTAAAATGAAAAGTGAAGTCGGCAGAAAGTATCACTAAAGATGTAGTAGAGTCTATTAAAAATGTCAACACTATCAAAATTTTCAAATTTAGTCATTATCAGAGTGAACAATTTTGTTACTAAAGTCTATTAATAAGTAAATGTTTAACCTTCAATTAAGTTTCGTGGTTGTATTTGTGAAATGTTAAATAATAGTTCGGCAGTGAAGAATTAAGAGGCTCTTACTTGTAATTATCGTTAGAGCGAAGTATTTTTAATCTATGCTAAGCGTGTTATGTTATGCTAAGTGGAGTCCTGAATTTTAGTTCTAATATCTGTTAATAAGACAGAAATTCTTTGCTCTGTGCTAAAACATTTAATGGAAAAAGTAATGTAATTTGCGTAAAAATGTTGTATATTTCTTTCAATTTTTAAAAGTTATTACAATAAAATATTAATTAAAACTTTACTCCTTTTATTTATTTGTATGCTTATATACATCTTAAAAAATATACTGACAATAAATTCAATTTCCTAACATAGATTTAACTAATCTCACATATATTTTATAATTTATTTACTTTGTTCTTGCTTTTTTCCAGCTCATATTTGTACTGATGATGATACAAAAATAAACCAATTATATTATTTTAGTAAATGATTGGAGACATTTGTTGTTTTATAAAAAAAATCAACCGATTGTATTTCTTTGATTAAAATTTTAATAAAGCTCACCTGAGATGAGTTGATTAACTTTTTATCTTTAATTAGTTTCTCACTAAGCTATTGGCAAAACATTTTGAACTATAAGCTGTTAATGAAAACACTACTAATACACATTTGTTGTTTTTTTTTTTAATCTACCGATTGTATTTCTTTGATTAAAAGTTAAATAAAGCTCACCTGAGATGAGTTGATTAACTTTTTATCTTTAATTAATTTCTAACTAAACTATTGGCAAAACATTTTGAACTATAAACTGTTAATAAAAACAATACTAATAGTTTTAAGAGTTAATTTTTTGTATCAAATCCACTGTTCATAATACGCAAGACCGTAGCTAGAAATACATTTCGGGGGGCTGTTTACTGGTAAAAATATTGTTTTTGCTTTTTCAGGGCCCCCTTTTTATATAAAAAAATTGCATTTTCAAAATTTCGGAGGGGGGGGGAGGTTGAACCCTCTGGCTACGGCCTTGATAATATGTAATATCATTTTAAGTAGCACACGAAAATTAATATAGGGTGGATCATATGTGTTACTAACTGATTTGAATTAGCCGCTATTCGAAAATTATTACGTTCAGGATGCTAAAAACTTGAGGTTATGTTAGAGACACATGCCCTTGATTGTAAACAATGGTCATAGATTAAGAGGTTATGTATAACACTGAACTCGGGCATGTATAACATCTACTGCCATTTTTTTGTTTACGAATAATTATTATTATCTTTAAATCCGTGTATTAAGGCCGTTAATCTCTGAATCTTAATAGGGTCGATAACTATTTTTAATAATTACATCTTAGTAATTACCAATTACTTATTAGTAATTTAATCTGCATGAGAAGATTAATAACGGGTTTTACAACCGTCAATTAAATCGACCAATAGTTGAGTCGCCTATTTCCCAAAACCCATAAATCCATTTGAAAACAATGAATTTAGGCGTTATTGGAAATAGACAACTCAGTTATTAGTCGATTAAAATCTAGTATTAGTTACATATATACATGTCAAAAAATAAATCAATTCACTTGACATTGATGTTTATAACATGGAAAATGTCTATTCCAATAGACAAATAAATTTAATCAACAAATAAGATATAATTAAAGTTGGTGAAACTCTATAATAAACAATGGATTGAATTATGCAAAAAAATGCAAGGTACACATTTAATTGCCTATAAATGCATCAAATTAGGCAACTTGTTTGCCTGTTTTGATGCATTTCTATTAAAACCAAACATATTCTCAATGTGAATAAAATGTGGACTCATTTAAAGGTTATTAAATAATTAAAGTATTATTTGCAACGTAATAAATAAGATATTTAATTGTTTTTGTGCAATCAACTGATGAATTTCATATTTTATTACTGATTTATTGCATATCGTAACTGCATTTCTCATATTTCCGGTGTGGAAATATAAATAAAAGAATTGATAGAAAGCGCTTGATTAAAATGCACAAAAATAAATATATTTTATTGCTAGTTTATTCTTTTTGCGCAGTTAACTGCCGTGTATCATATTTATAGTTGGTGTATTTTACATTATGTTTAAGTTTCTTATCTTTCCTGTTTTGAAATATGAATGAAATAATTTGAAAAAAACATGTCTAAATGTTCATGATATTCAGTGATTAGAGAAGACACAAGAAATCAGTTATAAAATATTCCATTTACGATTATATTTAATCAAGTGTTTTCTGCGAATTCTTACACCTGAATTCGCACACTTGATTAAATGTAACCAAGGCCGTAGCCAGCGGAAGGGGGGGGGGGTGTATATGGGGGTTCAATCTCCCCTTCCCGAAATGTTCATAATGTAACTATTATTTAAACCAGGGGGTTTAATAGTAAAGATATTGTTTTTTCTATTCCAGGGCCGCTTTTACATACCCCTCCCCGAAATTTTTATAACCCCTCTCCGAAATTTTCTTCTGGCTACGGCCTTGAATGTAACCGTAAATGGAATATTTTATAGCTGATTTGTTGTTGTTTTTTTTTTCAGATATTTACTGTGTTAAAATTTAGATAAATGAATGAACACATAGAAATCATTTAATTAACCTTTACTAATTAATCAGTCGTTAAAAATCCATACCATTAATATTGGCGAATGTTATGACCTATACTTCAGACGATAAAATAAAAAAAAATACTAAGTATCAGTAAAAAATTAAAATATCTTTCTATTGAAAGAATATTAGTGTAATGTATTCTTTCATTTATGCTTCAATAGAAAGATATACTAATTTTTTACTGATACTCAGTATTTTTTTTTTAATTTATCGTTTTCAGCATTTGTGTTTTGAATGGCGAATCATATAGAAGTGCATGTAGCTATGTAGAACATTTTCATAATTCGCTGTCAAGAAAGAAATAGAGTGATACAATACTGTTTAACATTGACAGAGATAAAAAAATTAAATTATAGCAAAGGCCGCTATTTTGTCGAAGGGAAAAATGAACTTGTACAGGGTGGTGCATTTTGTAGGTGCTATCCATATGTAGAAGACAAGTAGTATGGCGAATGAAAAACTGTTTTGTTTGAAAAGATTATAACGCTAGATTGTTAGATGAGTGGTAGAGCAGGGCCGTGGTAAAAAATAATAATTAAACGAAAAAAGACTAATAAAAAACAATTTAATAATAAAAATAATAATTATAACAACGAAAACTCAATGGTTATTTATAAACAAACGCAATGAAAAAAATGCGAATTCTAATCTAACTTAACTAATTTATCGGACACTTTTTTCTCATTAATCACTTGGTAAAACATTTTAAAATATAATGGTTTGTAAAATAAAATTCACTTGGTTTTGTTTCACTTATATGAATATAAGTGAAACAAAACCAAGTGAATTTTATTTTACAAACCATTATAACTTAACTAATATTAATTTCGAAAATGTAAAAAACTGAACAGAACAAAATGTTGGGCGCCACCTAGGTTTGAAATTCTAGGACGATAATTTTATCGTAAATTAACTTCCGTTTGCCTGAGACTTATCTTTTTTTTTTTGTTGTTTTTGTTCCGGTCCCCTGTAGTGGAGACGCAACCGTCCTGATAGACCAAATGTTGTGATAGCGGTAACCAAGTCCCTGTCTGGTACAAATCCTGCAGGTTTTGGTAGAAATGTTTGACCGGAACGTAATACCCCAAGGCAATCGAACACAGCCTAAGAATATATATATTTTATTTATCTTTAACGATATCGGCAACGGCACGATAACCGGCGATAGCGAAAAAATATTTTTCGTGAGGACCTCTAGTCCGCCACATTCACCACAACGCCAGAAATGCCATCCTTCTTCGCCCGGCTTTGGGGAGCGCGCACGCAAAATTCACAAAAAAAAAAAACTTTAACCGCACGGGTTTCAAACGTATGCAACTTAATAATACATTTTAATTTTTAAAATAGAAATAAAATGTTACACTAAAATGTTCCAAGATATTGAAATACCGTTTTCGCTAGCCAGAGAAATAAAACATTAGGCATTTGTTGTTATTTATAAAATCGTTCAATTTGAAACTTCTAACGAGTGTTTCCACTTCCAGATTAAGCATGAAGTAAAATTTCGAGTTTAGAAAAGCCTGAAAATTTGTATTTGCCGGGGCGCGCGAGCGAAGCGAGTCACGCCCCGGCAAATCCAAATTTTCAGGCTTTTCTAAACTCGAAATTTTACTTCATGCGCCACGCGTATAAACCACTAAAATATAATGAAGTTCAAAATATATTGCTTGGTTTTATTTTATATTTGATCCCACGGTAACACGTTTTATGTTTTTTTATATTTTGTCTAACCTTTTAAAATATGTTTCGGAATTTTGGCTGTAAGTTTGTTATTTACATAGCGATTTATTTCAACTTTTTAAAGTAAGTAAATAAAAGAATAATCTACTTATCTCTTGTCTTTCATTTTTATAATAACATAATTTTCATGGCATAACTTCTAATGCTATTTTTGTGTGCGAAATTTGAAAATGTAAAACAACATAAATCTCTTCGATCCTATTTAACTCTTAGTTATTAGATCTAGGCTAGTTTAAAGTTTTATACCTAAACTATTATAATTAATATTTATATTTAAGTATTTTTGTACGTGGCTTCCGTTAATTTGACAAATAAAAATGTAGTTTATTCTATCTACTAATTATGGGTTTTTGTTAGAAATTAAAACATGCCCGGTCCTGTTGTTATAAAAGCGTTCAATTTAAATCTTTTAGCAAGTGTTTCCACTCCCAGATTAAGCATGAAGTAAAATTTCGAGTTTAGAAAAGCCTGAAAATTTGGATTTGCAAGGGCGCGCGAGCGAAGCGAGTCGCGCCCTGGCAAATCCAAATTTTCAGGCTTTTCTAAACTCGAAATTTTACTTCATGCGCCACGCGTATAAAACACTGTCTTATTGTGAAGTTTAAAACATACGATTCAACTTGATTCAATGTTTGATGTCAATTTTCCAAATGTTCGTTTCATTTAACATAATTTTGTGCCTTGGAAATTTAAAATTTAAAATTTGCTGAATATCAGTGATAATCAAATGTTCTTTATATTAATCCATTAATCGCCATTGATGTGCTAACGCAATTTTTTTTTTTTTTGTTGTGTGGGAGGGGAAAATCCATTTACGGACGAAGTGTCGGACTCCCTCCAAACCGCAACATTATTATATTATTTTTTAATTACTAATTAAAAAAAATAATTTGATACATTGCATTATTTGACCTGACCTAAGAATATGTGAAGAAAAATGTATATATTTCGATTATTACTCATTTTTAACGTGTATTTCTAACTTCACAATATTTCAATGTTTAATACGCGTGGCGCATGAAGTAAAATTTCGAGTTTAGAAAAGTCTTAAAATTTGGTTTGGTCGCTCCGCGAAGCGGAGCGACCAAACCAAATTTTAAGACTTTTCTAAACTCGAAATTTTACTTCATGTTTAATCTGGGAATGGAAACACTCGTTCGAACTTTAAATTGAACTATTTTATAAAATCGATGAATGCCTGACAATTTACAGCGTATACATTACGTATACTTAAAAAAAATCCCAGTCTGTAATAAAAGAAGGTCATTCATTGAAATCATCAAAAGAATTGCAGAATTTTACCTATAATCAACTTTCAAGACTTAACTTTATAATTTGCTTGGTCATTAATGGGTTAATTCATGTCACTGAGTAAATGAATTTATATAAAGGACATGTTTTGTTATATTTTACTGATTTTTAGCATAATTTATTATAAAGAACAAAATACAATTTGAATTTTATAAATGATCACAATTTTTGTTTCTGTCAAAGACAGTTTAATTTAAGTAACAAGTTAAATTAAACTGACTTTGACAGAAACAAAAATTGTGATCATTTATAAAATTCAAATTGCATTTTGTTCTTTATAATAAATTATGCTAAAAATCAGTTATTACATTTGCACAATCATTTATCAATTTGTAGCATTCATTGGTTTGCCTGAACCACATCGGACTCCTTAATGAAATTCTTACATTTCAATACGATTACAAATAGAAAGACTGTTATTCCTTACTTCACTTTTTATTTTTATGTTAGATGTACATACATTTCGAGACACAAGGTGCTCATTATCAATAACAAACAAACAGTTTGTTATTGATAATGAGCACCTTGTGTCTCGAAATGTATGTACATCTAACATAAAAATAAAAAGTGAAGTAAGGAATAACTGTCTTTCTATTTGTGATTAATCACTTCACGTAAACTCGAAACAATACAGTTATCAATACGATTATCTTGAACAAATAAGCTAATTAGCCAATCAACAAGTTCAAATCAATTTAAATTAAAAAAACCACAACTACAAGACAAATCTCCCACACCATGAAAAACGATCAGCACACACACACATTCAGGTAATACATAACCATAATAACAGAATGGGCATGTCTTTTATTACATAAGCAATGTAGAGTAGAGCAGTGAAAGTGCGACAAACTTTTAATTTCCCGTGCGCACATAATTAAATTTGGTTCTAAATTATTTTTTTTCCGGCATACATTTAAATACAACACCTTGAGAGGTTTTCGAAGCAAGGTTATCGCCTTCGAAAAGTCACAATTTGTGTTCCGATCGAGATTTGTTGCAAATTTCCTTGTTTGATACATTCGGAGTTTATTGATCTACTTTTCATGGCCTGGTTGTTTTCTCGCGCTCTGTTGACTCGAAGGCAGGTTTAAACGATTGTAACAGGATTTGTGTAATTGAACCGGGCGGTATAATTTCATGTGTTAATGTGCATCAATTATTGTTATATAATGTGTGCATGAGAAATTATTTGGCTTCGATTCGTAATGGCATTAATAACGAAATTACATCCGAGTGCTAGATTATTTAGGTAGATTTTCCCATAATGATAAAGATTCTCCGAGCAAATAGTATTTACTTAAATAACGTTTCATTACGCAAGCACAATGGTCCTAATGAGGCTTAAGTGCAGTGTTTCAGAGCAGTGATTCTCAAACTCTGAGACAAGATCCTTAACGTATGTTTTTAATTTGATTTTGTTTATATGTAAATTAATTTTTAAAAGTTAATAGAAATGAAAATCATTTAGTTTGTTAAAATAAATAATGCATAAAATATTAGTAAAACAAACCAAGTGATTTCCATTTCTATTAATTTTTAAAAATTAATTTACGTATGTTTCATCAAAAGATCAATGAGAACCAAACTAAATGATTTTGTGTAGATGTCTTTTTCTGGCTAGTGATGTATCTCTGAATAAAAGCAATCGCTTGAGATTAGATTTCTAAAAAGTGGGTCGCAATGCTTAAACGTTTCAGAATCGCTGCACTGAAGAATCATAGAGTAAACTAGATTTAAATATTTTGAGTTTGAAAATGACAAGTTAAAATTGTCGAAACTATAGTCACTTAATAAAGTCTCAGTTATACAAACAAAGTTAAAATCGTATTTCATTTGTGAATTATGATGTATAACGAAGTAGAAGCCTCCACCGTTAACAGTTAGATTTAAATAATGTTTGCTGAAACTTATGAACGTTTATGGTAGAAGAAGAAATTTATATATTTTTTTTCAAGTACGAAATCGCACTTTTAATACTTTATCAAGGAAGAATTAGCTACTTTGTACTTTGTTAATGATAGGTATGTAATCCTTTATTTTCAGTTTTGTATTTTTATTTATATTATTTTATATAAAAACGTTGAAAGCGCAAAAAAATTTCTTTGATTTCTATTATCCATAGTCCAACACAGGAAATGAGAGAAACAAGGTATTAGATAAATCAACTAAAATGGAAATTTTCGACTTTCTCTCTTATTTATTCTTATACAAGTGTAAAGCAGATTGCTATTTAACGTAACAAAGATATTTTTTTGTAATAAAATGAGAGATTTCAACAAAATTAAATGTTCTCCTAAATGTATGTGTTTTTTTTGTAATAGGTGTGGCTAGTCAATACACAAGTCTCGTGCAAATCATGTGAACTTTTGTAAAACGAGCCAAACACGTTTTCTGAATTTAAATACAATTTGTTGTTGTTGTTAATGCGTAGATGAATCGTTAAAACACCATTATTTAAATGGAAATTTTATAACACTTCATCCATTAAAATTCTAAACATATTTATAACAGAAATTGTGATAAATTAATATTAATAATTATTGTTAGATGAAATGATAAACAATGGTTTGAAAAAATTAATTGAAAATGTTGAAAGGATTTTCTTTCCTATGAAAATGGTTAAATCTCTATAATCAATAACAAATACAAATATTTTAACATTAATTAAGTGTAACATTTTACATTTATGTAATTCTTAACTTGTCTTTTTAATATGTGTATGTATACTTAGAATGTGATTTAAAGAATAACAAATACGTTAACATTAACATATTTCTTACAGAATCTAATGTCCCTGATTTTGTTAGAAATATGTTAATGTTAACGTATTTTTTATTCTTAAAATCACATTCTAAGTATACATGAACATACCAAATTCACTTAAAAAGACAAGTTAAGAATTACATACAAGTAAAATTTTACACTTCGCTTTCAGAATCGGCCCTTATATACAGGACATTTTTCTTTAAAGTATACATACAGAGAGTTTTATGTAACACCGAACATTTTCACAACGAGAATATTTTTTTTTAAGTATACATATTCATTCCGTTGTACATTTTCCGACGCTCGGTTCGCTAAGAGAATTCAATTAGAACTTTAAACGAGTGTTTTCCACTCCCAGGCTAAGCATGAAGTAAAATTTCGAGTTTAGAAAAAAAAGAAAAAGCGTAGCGCGGAGCGGCCAAACCAAATTTTCAGGCTTTTCTAAACTCAAAATTTTACTTCATGCGCCACCGGTACAAAACACTGCCATATTATGAAGCTTAAAACACACCGCTTAACTTTACATTGGATCAGTGTTTTGTACCGGTGGCGCATGAAGTAACCAAAACCGACCAAACCAAATTTTCAGGCTTTTCTAAACTCGAAATTTTACTTCATGCTTAGCCTGGGAGTGGAAAACACTTGTTTAAAGCTTCAAATTTAATTCTCTTAATAAACCGAGCGTCGGAAAATGTACAACGTATGCATATGTATACTTAAAAGAAATATTCTCGTTATGAAAATGTTCGGTGTTACATAAAAATCTCTGTATACAGATCCACTGTACATTTTCAGGTATTCGTTTTGATTTTTTAGTTTGAAGCTTTTAACGAGTGTGATCACTGTTTGGTTAAGCATGAAGTAAAATTTCGAGCTTAGAAAAGCCTGAAAATTTGGTTTGATCGCGTAGCGAAGCGGAGCGAAGCGGAGCGAAACGGAGCGATTAAACCAAATTTTCAGGCTTTTCCAAGCTCGAAATTTTACTTCATGCGCCACGCGTATAAAACCCAGATTTTAAGTGAAGTTCAAAATATACTACTAAAGCAATATGCTAAACCAGTATAATTTAAACTTCGCATTATTTCAGTGTTTTATACGCGTGGCGCATGAAGTAAAATTTCGAGTTTAGAAAAGCCTGAAAATTTGGTTGGATCGCTCCGCTTCGCTACGCGATCAAACCAAATTTTCAGGCTTTTCTAAACTCGAAATTTTACTTCATGCTTAATCTGGGATTGGAAACATTTGTTAGAAGCTTCAAAATGAACGCTTTTCAAAAACAAAGAATGCATTATAATTACAGCGTGTACATAGGGATGTGTATTCCTAAGAGGGGATGTGTATACTAAAATGTTTATGTTGGGACTTCGGTTTTAGCGTTGTTATAAGATAATATTTTACAAATGTTCTTTTACAAAGATATGCATTGAACCTTTCGTAAGAAAATGGCCGAAACAGATTTTTTTTAACTCTTTTATTTAACACAAAAATATTGTTTGTTTAGAGGTCTGTTTCGACATAAAGTAATTTATTGTTTATATGGAAATAAAAGTTCATATGAAGATTCTATTTTCACCATTTTATTATATAATGGTCACTCTTGACGTGTGAAAGACAGAAAGCAATACATCGAAACGTTAATCTCTCTAGATTCGGAGTAGTTTTGCTTCCATATAACCAATTTAAATGTTCCGCCATTTTATATGACGTTAAGAAGTGACATAAGAAATTTAAGTGACTTGCCCCCTTTTAATTTGAACGTTCTGCCATCATAATTGACGTTAAAAAGTGACCATAAAGTTCAAGCGACGTTTAAGCTAAAATTGACAACCAAGCACCTAACCCCCCTCTTAACCCATTAACGGCCAAGCAGTGATCGAGTTAACTCTAAAAGTTGAATTCAGGTCCAATTCTGCACTTTTTTTGATTTCTATGAATGTTTTATTGTATTACATACTGTGAATGTTTTTTTTTTTTAAATACTAAATGTATACGCTTTAAACTTTCAGGTGTTCGTCAATTTTATATAAAAACGTGCATGTGAAGTTTAGAACGAGTGTCTCCACTCCCAGACTAAGCATGAAGTAAAATTTCGAGTTTAGAAAAGCCCCGCGTAGAAAATTTGTCGAGGGTCGCGCAGCGACCCGAGACAAATTTTCACGGGGCTTTTCTAAACTCGAAATTTTACTTCATGCGCCACGCGTATAAAACACTGAAATATTGTGAAGTTAGTAATACACTGAGGTATTTTTTTAATGAGTAAAAGCGAAATATTTAATTACCTTTTTCTTCATACATTTTCAAGTCAGGTCAAATAATATAACATATCGAATTAACTTATTTAGTAATTTAATTAACAAAAAAAATAATAAGGTTGCGTAGATGCATCAATAGCGCTTAATGGGTTAAAAGAAAAATTAACTGTATCTTTAACTTGTTCCTCATTAATCACTTTGCAAAACTTTTTTTAAATTAAATTAAAATAAAAAAAAAAACCTTTATTGGCATATCTTAATATCTTACAGACTATTTACAATTCATTCGTTATTTCTCCATTTCCGTATCCCTCTTACCCTCCCTTCTCTTTTCCCTCTCCCTCCCCAGCTTTTCCAAAGTCCTTGAAATTAAAATAAATATGACGTGAAAAAGTTAAACAAATCAATGGATCTTTATTTTAATTTAATTTTAAAAACCAATAGTGAAAGTATTAGTAATATGAAAAAAATAGATTTGCACGAAATTCATTGTTAGTTTACAACTTATAAAATGATTTATTAGCAAAATCTGTGTACGTAATAATAATAATAACAATGAAATCATATTGAAAAATGATTAGTTTCTTTTTTTCCTCGTCTTTTGTGCGTATGATTTGGCAGAAATAAAGGGGACCAGACTTTGCGTTTAAACAACGATTAAAGATTGCAAAAGTAGATTATGGGCACGGCGGTTTTTATTAAAACGTGACTTTAAGGTATATAGAGAATTATGATGAAATTTTATTACCAATAAAAGTGACAGCAACAGTGTATTTTTTTAATTGTATTTCATATTTGAAAGTACTAGCTTATCAATTACTTATATAAGATTTGTCATTTCTCTTAGGCTATATAAAATACAAAAAAAACAATAATTAAACATTATTGAATTAATAAGGCAGATTCTTAAATTTTATCACAAATTAAAAATGTTGTTTAACCCATTATGTGCCATTGATGCATAACATTATTAATTTTATGTTGATTAAATTACTAAATAACTTAATTTGATATATTATATTATTTAACTTGGATTAAAAATGTATAAAGAAAAACGGAAATATTTTGTTATTTAAATATCTTGATAACTACTCATTTAAATAAAATATTTTCAGTGTATTTCTAACTTCACAATATTTCAGTGTTTTGTACGCGTGGCGCATGAAGTAAAATTTCGAGTTTAGAAAAGCCCCGTGAAAATTTGTCGAGGGTCGCTGCGCGACGCGAGACAAATTTTCTACGCGGGGCTTTTCTAAACTCGAAATTTTACTTCATGCTTAGTCTGGGAGTGGAAATACTCGTTCTAAACTTTATATTGCACGTTTTTATACAAAATCGACGAATGCCTTACATCTACAGCGTATACATTATTTATATTTAAAAGAAAACTTCATAGAATGTAATACAATAAGTCATTCGTAGAAATCATATAAAGAAGTGTAGAATTTTACCTAAAATCTACTTCTAGAGTTAACTCTATAATTACTCGGCCGTTAATGGGTTAAAAGAATTAACCATCTTGTTGTTTTATTTTTCTATTGTTAATTGTATTCAATTTATAAGAATTATAAGCATAAGTATAAATGAAATTGCCAATACTTAGTTGCAGAATATTTCAAACATTAAAAGTGCGATTCTGTTCGCAATTACAGTTTACAGTAGGTTACTATATCTAACAGCAAACACTTGTTGTATAATCCAATATCCGTCGGGGTATTAGCTGGGGAAGTAGTTGTTTCAATGAGTGCATGATATAGTCTTTGTAAGACTAATTAGTTGTAGATTGCGAAAAGAATGGCACTTTTAATGTTTATAAGAATTATTTTAAGGCAAGTTGAGCGCAAAAGTACTTTAATTCTTGAATCTTGGAAGTATTTAATTAACAAAAACACGGTAATGTTGCGGGTATGCATTAATGGCGGTTTATGGGTTAATAAAGTAACAAATATTTGCTATTTTTAATATCTGAATTTGTATTTAACACAATAACAGTGTGTTTTTTATGTTTACTAAAACTCTCATAAAGAGGTAGATAAGGTAAAAGATTAAAAATAAATCTCGCCTAATTAATTTGTAATTTAATCAGAAATAGTAAGGTCCTTTTGATATAAAGAAAAAACTTAACTTTTTTATACTACTTTTATTATTTAAAATAAAAGTAGTATAAAAAAGTTAAGTGTTTTCTTTATATCAAAAGGACCTTACTATTTTTGATTAAATTACAAATTAATTAGGCGAGATTTATTTTTAATCTTTTACCTTATCTACCTCTTTATGAGAGTTTTAGTAAACATAAAAAACACACTGTTATTGTGTTAAATACAACTTCAGATATTAAAAATAGCAAATATTTGTTACTTTATTAACCCATAAAGCACCATTAATGCATACCCGCAACATTACCGTGTTTTTGTTAATTAAATAAGTTAATTTCATATATTTTATTATTCGATCTGACTTGAAAATGTATAAGGAAAACTGTAAATGTTTTGTTATTTAAATATTTCGATTATTCCTTATACAAGAAAAAATGGCAGTGTATTTCTAACTTCATAATATTTCAGGGTTTTATACGCGTGGCGCATGAAGTAAAATTTCGAGTTTAGAAAAGCCCAGAAAATTTGTCTCGGGTCGCTGCGCGACCCTCGACAAATTTTCACGGGGCTTTTCTAAACTCGAAATTTTACTTCATGCTTAGTCTGGGAGTGAAAAACACTCGTTTCAAGCTTCAAATTAAACTTTAAAAAAACAACGTTTGTCGGAAAAATACTCGACTGGTTTCTCTTAAATACCAATTCTAAATTGAAATATCGTGAAAAAAGTGATTAACCGTATTTTGTTTAATATATGTATATTTATTATACATGGGGTTTTGCTTTTACGTATACGTATTCCAAATTTAGCTTATTTTCTGTAAATCTTTAGATATTCCTTGTTTTTCTTTTAAAGTTTAATATTAAGCTTGAAACGAGTGTTTTTATTTTTTTCTGGGCTTTTCTAAACTCAAAATTTTACTTCATGCGCCACGCCTATAAAACACTAAAATATTGTGAAATTTATGTATATTCAAACTTCAATTAAAGTCTGTGTTTTATACCCGTGGCGCATGAAGTAAAATTTCGAGTCTAGAAAAGCCCAGAAAATTTGTCTCGGGTCGCTGCGCGACCCTCGACAAATTTTCACGGGGCTTTTCTAAACTCGAAATTTTACTTCATGCTTAGTCTGGGAGTGGAAACACTCGTACTAACCTTCATATTGCACGTTTTTTATATATAATCGACGAACGCTTAAAAATTGACATCGTATACATCATGTATATTTAAAAGAAATTCATAGAAATCATAAAAATAAGAGCAAATTTTTTACCTAAAACCAACTATTAGCGTTAGCTCTATAACTACTCGGCCGTTAATGGGTTAAAGAGAAATTCTGAGTGAGCAATGAATGAACACATTTTTTGAATGCAATCAACAACGTGTTAATTATTAATTAAAAGTAGGAAGAGTTGGAAGGATAACCTTCTTTTCCACACACACAAACACACACATTTTAAACGTTTTTCAAGGAGGTTTCGAAAATCTTGCAGCCATCAATCGTGCGTGCAATTCCATAGACATATAAGAAAGAACAAGAAAACAAACAAGCCTACCACCAGTGGCGTAGCTGTGTACCGGTGCCCCCTTGTTTTTCAGAAAAGAAGTATGTCAGATTATTGAGTGAAATATCCAAAGGGTCAAAATGTGATTAAATTTCAAATATTTCAGCAAAAAAAAGTTGTAAACTTTGGAAAACAAATTAATCATTCCGAATATTTGATTTCAACTATCAATATATGCCGATTTCCTCCGTTTTTATTTTGTATGGCAACTTGTCCCAAATGGGCCAGGTTATTGAGTAAAATATCCAAAGCTTCAAAAAGTGATTAAGTTGTTAACTATCAATATACAGAACATGTCGATTTCCCCCGTTTATATTTTGTATGACAACTTGGCCTGTATTTCTGATAACAAATCCTGCATCAATGGATGTAGGATTTGACCCAATGTCTATTTGGCGGTTGATGTATGTCATTTTTGACAGTTGTATATCAAAGAGCATTCAATTTACGACAAAAAAATTCATTTAGACAAATGTGTAAATAATATCAAAGTTATCGAGGTCTATTTTAATAAAACAACCTGTTTTTTTATAACTTCATCCTACAGAGACCAAATCTTCTATAAATTATGTGATACTGACAACGTACATAAACAACTGACTGCTGGACCAGATAAAGAAATGAATTTCCGTCTCAAACTGTCTGCTGAATAAATGCCGCATAGTTAACATAAACTGTCAACAATAACAAATATTCAATTTTATCTAGACTACATCTTGGCCATACAGGGAATTTTAGGACACATTTATCAATACAATGTAATTTTTTAGGTATTCGTTGATTCTATAAAACCGTTTAATTCGAAGCTTCTAACGAGTGTTACCACTTCCAGACTAAGCATGAAGTAAAATTTGGAGTTTAGAAAAGCCTGAAAGTTTGGTTTGGTCGCGTAGCGCGAAGCGCGGAGCGACCAAACTAAATTTTCAGGCTTTTCTAAACTCGAAATTTTACTTCATGCGCCACGCGTATAAAACACTGAAATATTGTGAAGCAAGCGATATATTTTGAACTTCACTTAAATCAGTGTTTTATACGCGTGGTGCATAAAGAAAAATTTCTAGTTTAGAACAGCGTATAAAAAAATAAATTTTCGGGTTTTTTTAACTCCAACATTTACTTAATGCTTAATCAAGGATTGGAAGCTCGTTAGAAGCTTTAAATTGAATATTTTTAATTAGGGATGTGTATACTTAAAAGAAAAATTCCCTGTATAATAGTGTACACTTTCTAGATACTACAGTTAAGCGTCTTCAGACTTCAGAGTCAAACATCTAATCCATAGTCTAGAGTTTAAAGTCTACAACTATGCATCTAGATTCCAGCTTGAAATAAGAGTGTATTAACTAATCTAGATACTAATGCATGGAGTCCAAACAGATCAGTGTCCACAACTTATCTAGAGACTAACGCATGTAGAGTCTAAAGTCTAAATCCTGTAGTACACAATTTTGAATCTACTGTTTAGATATTAGTCTAGAGACAGGAGTCTAACGACAAGAGTCTAGAGACAGGAGTCTAGGGACAGGAGTCTAGAGACAGGAGTCTAGAGACAGGAGTCTAGCGACAGGAGTCTAGAGACAGGAGTCTAGAGACAGGAGTCTAGAGACAGGAGTCTAGAGATAGGAGTCTAGAGACAGGAGTCTAGAGGGAAGAGTCTAGAGACATGAGTCTAGAGATAGGAGTCTAGAGATAGGAGTCTAGAGACAGGAGTCTAGAGACAGGAGTCTAGAGATAGGAGTCTAGAGACAGGAGTCTAGAGGGAAGAGTCTAGAGACATGAGTCTAGAGATAGGAGTCTAGAGATAGGAGTCTAGAGACAGGAGTCTAGAGACAGGAGTCTAGAGACTAAAAACCAGACTGTCTAAACAAACTCCAATTTAGAGTCTAAGTCGACTGCTTAAAGTCCAAAATGTATAGCTTATAGATATTAGATTCTAAAGTCCACTGCTCAAACGGTGGACACAAACTCATGGCGCTATACATAAATACTCTAGGCGCTGGATCAATAGACTTTAAGCGCTGGACATATAGACTCTGGCCTTTACTTTCTGGACTCTAGAATTTATTGTATCTAAAATCAAGACTTTGACTTTAAGCAGTCGATCTACACTCTAAACTAGTCTGTAGACCCGCTATACTGAAATAATCTCTTAACTTTGTAATCTAGGTGCTCTAAACTCTAGACCTTAGACTTTAGGCTCTAGATTCGTGTAGCTTGCACTCTAAACTAAAATCTTCAGGTCTAGAGTTTAAAGCACCTAGATTCCAAAGTGTAGAGATTATTTCAATATAGGCTTCAAATAATCTCTAAACTTTGTTATCTAGGTACTCTAAACTCTAGACCTTGGACTTAAGACTCTATATTCTGAACCACACACTATTTAGATATCCATAATTCATTCAGTAACTACCGGTATGCTAATAATAAAGAACACAGTTTAAAATCCAGACTAGTTTCTGGATTTAATACTGGATGATTTAAATTAAATGTAAATTATAACACTTGGTTTGTTTCACTTATTTATATTTTCTCCGACTAGTTTCGACCATTGGTCATCTTTCTTGAAGATGACCAATAGTCGAAACTAGTCGGAGAAAATATAAATAAGTAAAACAAACCAAGTGTTTCAATTTAAATTTAATTTAAATCATCCAGTATCAGATTCAAAAATGTTTCACCACGGGTTAAGTGAGAAATTAATTAAAGATCTAGTTTCTGGATTTCGTACGCAAGTATGAAGATTCTAAACTACTCTCTGGTCTTGGAATAGACTCTAATTATTATTTTCTAGACTCTAGAATATAATATAAGTTCAGAAATAAATTTACGAAAATAAAAAAGCAATATTACTGTAAATGTAAAATGGAATGTATATTATTGAAAGTAATTCTCCTATCGCATAAGGCTCGATTTATCCGATAGAAGAATTAATTTCAATGATCTAACTTCTATTCAATATTCTGACGATAATCTAGTGTCGAATAACCAATAGTGTTTTGATTAAAAAAACACTTAGAACCTTTCTTCAATACTATATTTTGTAACCAAATGTACATTTCGGACACGAAGTGTCCATTATCAATGGTTTGATACTAATATTAGTATCAAACCATTGATAATGGACACTTCGTGTCCGAAATGTACATTTGGTTACAAAATAAAGTATTGAAGAAAGGTTCTAAGTGTTTTTTTAATCAAAGTATAATTATCTTCAAGTAACTCAATCAATCCAAAAAAAAAAAAAAAAAAAACCAATAGTGTGTTTTTTAGTGTCTTATTGATACTGAATTATTATTCTTAATATCTTTAAACTCTAGAGTTTCGATGTTAAGCAGTTGAAATAGACTCTAGATTGGAGCGTGAAATCTAGTCCGAAAACTCCTGTCTCTAAACCTTATCTCTAAAGATTAGATTAGTTTAAGAACAACTCTGATCTTTAAAGTCTCGACTTTAGAATAAGACTCTTGATTATTAGCGTCAGTCTCTAGATTCGTTTACGCACTAATCTTTAACTAGATGCGTCATTATAGATTAGTTTATGAACTCTGATCTCTAAAGTCTAAGCACTAAACCTTGACTCTAAATGCGTGAGTCTAGATTTGTTTATAGATTTTTTTTATACACTCTAATCTCCAGTGAAAACTTTGAGCGCCTGAAATAGTTTGCTCCACGGTAACTACGCCCCTGCCCACTACTAGCTAGTTTAAGTATTAGCAAGTACAAAATTTCGTTATCCTTGAACGAATAAATTAATTCCTACAAATCTCATGCATAATCCAAACTTTATGAAGTGTAACATCTAAAAATTAATTAATTGTACTAAGAAAGAGTAGGGGTTGAGTTTTAAAAGCAAAGAGGCGGTCCGAAAATGCAAAACGCGAAATATCCGGAGCATAACTAATAATTCGCATGCATAACAAGAGGCCAGACCGATAGATATAGGTTTCGGTGAGTGAGATACCGAATGTAGTAAATACCATAGGTGAAGGGTACAGTGGTCAGTGTAGAAAGTGCTGCTTGAAGTGTGTAGTGCTCAGTTACCAAGGATAAGCAACATGAGAGCGTTTCTGTGCGCTGCCGTTTCCGTGGCCGCCTTTGCTTTAGGTAAGTTTGAAAAAAAAAACAATAAAAATTAACCTGTAGAAAAAAAAACTGTATTAATTTTCTGGAAAACGAATTAATTCGATTTTAGAGACAGTTAAGTTGGATAGGTTGTTCCGTAATTAATTACTTATGCCGGACACGCGCGGATTATTCAATCGGTTCTTTTGTTGTGCGTTATTTAATAGCCGGAAAGTGTCACACATTTAAATGCGCTAGGGAATTGATAAAATTTCGGTTTTGTTAATTGAAATGGTGCTTTACTTTTTTGGAAAGGTTCGGAATAAATTTCTGAAAATCTGGAGCATATTGCGTCGGGTTAGGAGTGAAAGGAAGCGAATTCGCGCTGGAATAAAGAATTAAGTTTCCGTAATATTGGAAACCCGTTTGAAAACGAGGAAAAAAAACAAAAACCTGTACTAAATGTTGCGTTTATAAATAGATTAATGTTCTTTTAATCTTGTACAGGGAATTTGTCTTATAAGTTACATACCCGAATAATTACAGCTAATGCTAAATTTGCTTTTTTGAAAGTGTCAATTTGAAGGTTCTAAAGAGTGTTTCCACTCCCAGGCTAAGCATGAAGTAAAATTTCGAGTTTAGAAAAGCCTGAAAATTTGGTTTGGTTGCGTAGCGCGAAGCGCGGAGCGACCAAACCAAATTTTCAGGCTTTTCTAAACTCGAAATTTTACTTCATGCGCCACGCGAATAAAACACTGATTTAAAGTGAAGTTAAAGATAGGTAGGTAAAGATTGGTAAATTTGCATGTTTTTTTTAAAAAGTGTCAATTTAAAGCTTCTAACGAGTGTTTCCACTCCCAGATTAAGCATGAAGTAAAATTTTGAGTTTAGAAAAGCCTGAAAATATGGTTTGATCGCGTAACAAAGCAAAGCGATCAAACCAAATTTTCAGGCTTTTGTAAACTCGAAATTTTACTTCATGCGCCACGCGAATAAAACACTGGTTTCAAGTGAAGTTAAAAATATACTCCAAGCCTACACCGAAAGGTAAAAGGCAAATGATAATATATATATATATATATATATATATATATATAAAAATATACTCCATTAGTTAATAAATATTAGAAATGTTTATCGAAATAAACGAAACCTTCCAAAATTCAGGCGCCTAGAGATATTTGTATCTTTTAATTATACTTACAAATCCCAAAGAAAATTGCTCGAATTTTGAAAGCGCAAGATTTGGTTAGAACTAATAAATACTTACTAAATTTAATAAACTCAAGGAGTATATTTTGAACTTCACTTTAAATCAGTGTTGTATACGCGTGGCGCATGAAGTAAAATTTCGAGTTTAGAAAAACCTGAAAATTTGGTTTGGTCGCGTACGTAGCGCTACGCGCTACGCGACCAAACCAAATTTTCAGGTTTTTCTAAACTCGAAATTTTACTTCATGCTTAATCAGGAAGTGGAAACACACGTTAGAAGCTTTAAATTTGCATTAAAAATGCATATTTATAAGAATTGTTCACTCAAACTCAAACATTCAATTTCAATTTCCCTTAAATTCTGAGTTTAAGAAGCTCTAATTTCACGTCTGCGTGATGAATTTGATTTCTTTCGATTGAATCTTGAATTTTGATTAATTCTTAACTTATTTCCAGGAGTTTAAAGTATTGGCATAATACCTAAATTTTTGAAAAAATATTCAAACATGAAACCCACTCAAATATTCAATTTCACTTTAACTATGAGTTTAAGAGTCTCTAATTCCACTTCTGCTCAATGATTTTGATTTCTTTTGATTGTATCTTACATTTTGATTCATTCTTAACTTATTTCCTGGAGTTTGAAGTATTGGCATAAAAACTAAATTTTTGAAAAAATATTCAAACATGAAACTCACTCAAATATTCAATTTCCTTTTAAGTCTGAGTTTAAGAATCTCTAATTCCACTTCGGCTCAATGATTTTGATATATTTTAATTGAATCTTATATTTTGATTCATTCTTAACTTATTTCTAGGAGTTTAAAGTATTTGCATAAAAACTGAATTTTTGAAAAAATATTCAAACATGAAACCCACTCAAATATTCAATTTCACTTTATCTCTGAGTTTAAGAGTCTCTAATTCCACTCCTGCTCAATGATATTGATTTCTTTTGATTGTATCTTACATTTTGATTCATTCTTAACTTATTTCCAGGAGTTTAAAGTATTGGCATAATAACTGAATTTTTGAAAAAATATTCAAACATGAAACCCACTCAAATATTCAATTTCCTTTTAACTCTGAGTTTAAAAGTCTCTAATTCCACTTCGGCTCAATGATGTTAATTTCTTTTGATTGTATCTTACATTTTGATTCATTCTAAACTTATTTCCAGGAGTTTAAAGTATTGGCATAAAAACTGAATTTTTGAAAAAATATTCAAACATGAAACCCACTCAAATATTCAATTTCACTTTAACTCTGAGTTTAAGAGTCTCTAATTCCACTCCTGCTCAATGATATTGATTTCTTTTGATTGTATCTTACATTTTGATTCATTCTTAACTTATTTCCAGGAGTTTAAGGTATTGACATAAAAACTAAATTTTCGAAAAAATATTTAAACATGAAACCCACTCAAATATTCAATTTGTTTTTAAGTCTGTGTTTAAGAGTCTCTAATTCCACTTCTGCTCAAAGATTTTGATTTCTTTTGATTGTATCTTACATTTTGATTCATTCTAAACTTATTTCCAGAAGTTTAAAGTATTGGCATAAAAACTGAATTTTTGAAAAAATATTCAAACATGAAACCCACTCAAATATTCAATTTCACTTTAACTCTGAGTTTAAGAGTCTCTAATTCCACTCCTGCTCAATGATATTGATTTCTTTTGATTGTATCTTACATTTTGATTCATTCTAAACTTATTTCCAGGAGTTTAAGGTATTGACATAAAAACTAAATTTTTGAAAAAATATTTAAACATGAAACTCACTCAAATATTCAATTTGTTTTTAAGTCTGTGTTTAAGAGTCTCTAACTCCACTTCTGCTCAAATATTTTGATTTCTTTTGATTGTATCTTACATTTTGATTCATTGTAAACTTATTTCCAGGAGTTTAAAGTATTGGCATAAAAACTGAATTTTTGAAAAAATATTCAAACATGAAACCCACTCAAATATTCAATTTCCTTTTAAGTCTGAGTTTAAGAGTCTCTAATTCCACTTCTGCTCAATGATGTTAATTTCTTTTGATTGTATCTTACATTTTGATTCATTCTAAACTTATTTCCAGGAGTTTAAAGTATTGGCATAAAAACTGAATTTTTGAAAAAATATTCAAACATGAAACCCACTCAAATATTCAATTTCCTTTTAAGTCTGAGTTTAAGAGTCTCTAATTCCACTTCTGCTCAATGATGTTAATTTCTTTTGATTGTATCTTACATTTTGATTCATTCTTAACTTATTTCCAGGAGTTTGAAGTATTGGCATAAAAACTAAATTTTTGAAAAAATATTCAAACATGAAACTCACTCAAATATTCAATTTCCTTTTAAGTCTGAGTTTAAGAGTCTCTAATTCCACTTCGGCTCAATGATTTTGATATATTTTAATTGTATCTTACATTTTGATTCATTCTTAACTTATTTCTAGGAGTTTAAAGTATTGGCATAAAAACTGAATTTTTGATAAAATATTCAAAAATGAAACCCACTCAAATATTCAATTTCACTTTAACTCTGAGTTTAAGAGTCTCTAATTCCACTCCTGCTCAATGATGTTAATTTCTTTTGATTGTATTTTACATTTTGATTCATTCTAAACTTATTTCCAGGAGTTTACAGTATTGGCATAAAAACTGAATTTTTGAAAAAATATTCAAACATGAAACCCACTCAAATATTCAATTTCACTTTAACTCTGAGTTTAAGAGTCTCTAATTCCTCTCCTGCTTAATGATATTGATTTCTTTTGATTGTATCTTACATTTTGATTCATTCTAAACTTATTTCCAGGAGTTTAAGGTATTGACATAAAAACTAAATTTTTGAAAAAATATTTAAACATAAAACCCACTCAAATATTCAATTTGTTTTTAAGTCTGTGTTCAAGAGTCTCTAATTCCACTTCTGCTCAAAGATTTTGATTTCTTTTGATTGTATCTTACAATTTGATTCATGCTTAACTTATTTCCAGGAGTTTAAAGTATTGGCATAATAACTGAATTTTTGAAAAAATATTCAAACATGAAACCCACTCAAATATTAAATTTCCTTTTAAGTCTGAGTTTAAGAGTCTCTAATTCCACTTCTGCTCAATGATGGTAATTTCTTTTGATTGCATCTTACATTTTGATTCATTCTAAACTTATTTCCAGGAGTTTAATGTATTGGCATAAAAACTGAATTTTTGAAAAAATATTCAAACATGAAACCCACTCAAATATTCAATTTCACTTTAACTCTGAGTTTAAGAGTCTCTAATTCCACTCCTGCTCAATGATATTGATTTCTTTTGATTGTATCTTACATTTTGATTCATTCTAAACTTATTTCCAGGAGTTTAAGGTATTGACATAAAAACTAAATTTTTGAAAAAATATTTAAACATGAAACCCACTCAAATATTCAATTTGTTTTTAAGTCTGAGTTTAAGAGTCTCTAACTCCACTTCTGCTCAATGATTTTGATTTCTTTTGATTGTATCTTACATTTTGATTCATTATAAACTTATTTCCAGGAGTTTAAAGTATTGGCATAAAAACTGAATTTTTGAAAAAATATTCAAACATGAAACCCACTTAAATATTCAATTTCACTTTAACTCTGAGTTTAAGAGTCTCTAATTCCACTCCTGCTCAATGATATTGATTTCTTTTGATTGTATCTTACATTTTGATTCATTTTAAACTTATTTCCAGGTGTTTAAAGTATTGGCATAAAAACTGAATTTTTGAAAAAATATTCAAACATGAAACCCACTCAAGTATTCAATTTCCTTTTAAGTCTGAGTTTAAGAGTCTCTAATTCCACTTCTGCTCAATGATGTTAATTTCTTTTGATTGTATCTTACATTTTGATTCATTCTTAACTTATTTCCAGGAGTTTAAAGTATTGGCATAATAACTGAATTTTTGAAAAAATATTTAAACATGAAACCTACTCAAATATTCAATTTTACTTTAACTCTGAGTTTAAGAGTCTCTAATTCCACTCCTGCTCAATGATTTTGATATCTTTTGATTGTATCTTACATTTTGATTCATTCTATACTTATTTCCCGGAGTTTGAAGTATTGGCAGAAAAACTAAATTTTTGAAAAAATATTCAAACATGAAACCCATTAAAATATTCAATTTCCTTTTAAGACTGAGTTTAAGAGTCTCTAATTTCACTTCTGCTCAATGATTTTGATTTCTTTTGATTTCATCGTACATTTAGATTCATTCTAAACTTATTTCCAGGAGTTTAAAGTATTGGCATAAAAACTGAATTTTTTAAAAAATATTCAAACATAAAACCCACTCAAATATTCAATTTCCCTTTAATTCTGAGTTTGAGAGTCTCTAATTCCACTCGTGCTCGATAAATTTGATTACTTTTGATTGTATCTTAGATTTTAATTAAATCTAAATGTATTTCCAGGAATTTACAATATTTTTATAAAAGTTGAATTTTAATTTTTGAGCAAAGATCAAGCGTTAAACCCATTCTAATAATCAATTTCAATTCCCCTTTAGTTCTGAGTTTGAGAGTCTCTAATTCCACTCCTGCGTAATAGATTTGATTTATTTTAATTGAATCTTAAATTTCAATTAATTCTAAACGTATTTCCAGGATTTTACAATATTTACATAAAAATTAAATTTTTGAGAAACGTTCAAACATTAAACCCACTCTAATATTCAATTTCAATTACCTTTTGAACTTGAGAGGCTCTAATTCCACTCCTACATGAGGGGACCCTCGTGGGTCAGTGAGTAGAGCTCCTGCTCTTGGGCCAGAGGGTCGTGGGTTCAAATCCCACCGGGGGGTGCCAGTTTCTTATGGGGAAATTGGCACCCTCTGGAGCCATGGATGTGAGTGAATGTGCCGTGTCGTCCATAATTAGTTGCATAAGCATGTAAAGAATTAAATACTTAAATAGAATAAATAAAATAAAAATTGATGTTGGTCAATAGTCTACGTTACTAAGGCCAGGCAAAAGCCAAAAACCCAAAAAAAAAAACTCCTACATGATAAATTTAATTTCTATTGACAGTCTTAAATTTTAATTAACTTTTAACACATTTCTGCGAGTTTAAAGCATTGGCATGAAAATTGAATTTTTAAATAAATATTCAAACATTAAACGCACTCAAATATTCAATGTCCCTTGAATTCTGAGTTTGAGAAGTTTGTAGAGTTTAAGTGTACTGGGTATTTAGGTACTGGGGTACTGTCCCACCTAGACTATGCATTACTTTTTGTGAGACAGTCTATTTCTTATTTTCTTGTTACCAATATATATTTATATTTTTTGACCCATCCTTGCCAACTTTTATCTCAGTCAGTAGCATATTAAAATTTAAATATTTCTAGATATCCTAGAAATCCACGATTTTACAGTTTTATCAAAAACACGGAATTTTTGAGAATTTATTAAACGTAAACCCACTAAAATATACAAATTATTTTTTATAAATTCTATTTTGTGTGGTTATATTTCCCCTCTTACTTTCTGAGTGTCATTTGAGTTTATTTTTATGTAAAACAAACCTGAGTTTTCTTTTATTTAACAATTACACAAATGTTTTGTCGCGGTGAGTGCATTAAATGCTGTAAATCTTCAGATATTCGTTGTTTTTTTAAAAAGGTTCAATTCAAAGCTTTAAACGAGTGTTTTCTACTCCCAGACTAAGCATGAAGTAAAATTTCGAGTTTAGAAAAGCCCCGCGTAGAAAATTTGTCGAGGGTCGCGCAGCGACCCGAGACAAATTTTCACGGGGCTTTTCTAAACTCGAAATTTTACTTCATGCGCCACGCGTGCAAGACGCTGATTTCAATTGAAGTTCACTTGTTAACAACATTTTAGTGTTTTTAGAGTTTAAGTGTACTGGGTATTTAGGTACTGGGGTACTGTCCCCCTAGACTATACATTACTTTTTGTGAGACAGTTGATTTCTTGTTTTCTTGTTACCAATATATATTTGTATTTTTTGACCCATCCTTGCCAACTTTTATCTCAGGCAGTAGCATCTTAAAATTTATATATTTCTTGATATCCTAGAAATCCACGATTTTACAGTTTTATCAAAAACACGGAGTTTTTGAGAATTTATTAAACGTAAACCCACTCAAATATACAAATTATTTCCCATAAATTCTAATTTTGTGTGGTTTTATTTCCACTCTTACTTTCTGAATGTCATTTGAGTTTATTTTTATGTAAAACAAACTTGACTTTTCTTTTATTTAGCAATTACACAGATGCTTTGTCGCGGTGAGTTTCTCTTTTTCGCATTGTGTCTCGGTGCGGTTTATCGAGAGAGGATCATAAACGCATCGGTTTTGTGCAAAGACGCAGCCGAAAATCTTCGCTAAAGCTTTCACTGATGAGAGAAAACTCCTTCGCGGCCAATAAAAATCGTTTTCTAATCAGTTATATTTGTTTTTCGACAATTTAAACTAGTACTTTCCCCGCAAGGTGAATCGACCAGAACCGAAACCGCGGATACCGTCCGATGATTTGTTGACCTTTCTCTATTGGTGCGCATCTTTTTTTTTTAAATCACTTTCTCTAGATTTTATAAGAAAAAACATAACTAAAATAAACCGTTTTATATTGTTAGAATGAGCAGAAGCGGATCGATTTTACTAAATTATTGTTGACAATTTTCAAAAAAGAAAATAGTTTTGATAAGCAGAAAGAAAAACCCATCAGATTTACAGGGAAAATTCAAAATTAAATTCTAGACTCACAGGCAAAATCCATCCAGGCATTTTTGAGAATTTCGCCTGTGAGTCTAGAGTCTAATTTTAATGAACAGAAAGAAAAAACCTTCAGATTCGCAGTGAAAATTCCGAGAAATGCCTATAATTATAGGAATTTTTAAGGATTTCGCCTGTGAGTCTAGAATCTAATTTTGATAAGGAGAAAGACAAATTTTCAGATTCACAGGGAAAATTCCGAAAAATGCCTATAATTACATTTTTGATGATTTCGTCTGTGAGTCTAGAGTCCAATTTTAATAAACAGAAAGAAAAAACCTTCAGATTCACAGTGAAAATTCCGAAAAATGCCTATAATTATAGAAATTTTTAAGGATTTCTTCGCCTGTGAGTTTAGAATCTAATTTTGATGAGGAGAAAGACAAATTTTCAGATTCACAGGGAAAATTCCGAAAAATGCCTATAATTATAGGCATTTTTGATGATTTTGTCTGTGAGTCTAGAGTCCAATTTTAGTAAACAGAAAGAAAAAACCTTCAGATTCACTGTGAAAATTCCAAAAAATGCCTATATTTATAGAAATTTTTAAGGATTTCGCCTGTGAGTCTAGAATCTAATTTTCATAAAGAGAAAGACAAATTTTCAGATTCATAGGGAAAAATTCCGAAAAATATCTGCAGAGAGTTTTATGTAACACCGAACATTTGCATCCAATACAATTTGTCACTATTAATTTTTAAGCTGAGTGTGTAAATTAAGTTGCCTATATAACCATTAAAAATTGTAGCCAATTAATCGCAATTAATGCCTTAACTTGTACATGCAGGGATTTTTTCTATCAAGTATACATGTCCCAGTTATATGCCGTAAATCTTTAGATACTCGTTGTGTTTTAACAGAGTTTAATTTGAAACTTGAAATGAGTGTGTTCCACTCCCAGACAAAGCATGAAGTAAAATTTCGAGTTTAGAAAAGCCTGAAAATTTGGTTTGGTCGCGTAGCGCGAAGCGCGGAGCGGCCAAACCATATTTTCAGGCTTTTCTAAACTCTAAATTTTACTTCATGCGCCACCGGTATAAAACACTGATTAATGTAAAGTTTAGCGGTGTGTTTTAAACTTCGTAGTATGTCACTGTTTTGTACCGGTGGCGCATGAAGTAAAATTTCGAGTTTAGAAAAGCCTGAAAATTTGGTTTGGCCGCTCCGCGCTTCGCACTACGCGACCAAACCAAATTTTCAGGCTTTTCTAAACTCGAAATTTTACTTCATGCTTAGCCTGGGAGTGGAAAACACTCGTTTAAAGCTTCAAATCTTTTAATAAACCGGAGCATGCACAACGTATGCTTATGTATACTTGAAAAATTCTCGTTATGAAAATGTTCTGTGCTACATAAAACTCTTTGTATAATTGTAGGCATTTTTGAGGATGTCGGCTGTGAGTCTGAAGGTTCTTTTTTGCTTTCTGTGTTAGTAGACCTTCAAGAGACAGGATTATTTACACTTGCGTATCTTCTTCAGGCAAACAAAAAGTTAATTTAAATTCTAGTATTGAGTTATAATTATTGATTTTATTTTTTATTTAGTGCAAGGAGGTGTTTTGGTGCAAGATGCTCCAGCTTGTCCAGAACAGCACGGAGTTCAAGCGTACGCCCATCCAGAGTCTTGCAACTTGTTCTTCCTCTGCACCAACGGAACTTTGACCGTTGAGCAGTGCGAAAATGGCTTGTTGTACGATGGCAAAGGTGCCGTTCATCATCACTGCAATTACCACTGGGCTGTAGAATGCGGTGAACGCAAAGCTGATTGTAAGTACCAACTAATCCAAAATCAAAGCATATATTATAAATAAACGACACAGATAATCCCAAATTGTCTAAAAGAAGAAGCCGAATGTAAGTACGTAATTGAAAGTATGTAAACAGTCTTCATATAGAGAGAAGAAAACTGGTAAGGAATTAACTAACAGCGTATCATATTCTTAGAAACAAAACAGTGTAGAATAAAATGTAAACTAGAACTGTTTGTTTAGATGAAACAAACAACTGATTAGCTGTTAGAGTCTGCTTAAAGAAATACAAATATTTATTGGTAACAAGAAAACAAGAAGAAAACTTTGATTAAAAAACACTTAGAATCTTTCTTCAATACAATAAAGGTTCTAAGTGTTTTTTAATCAAAGTATAATTATCTTCAAGTAACTCAATCAATCCAAATAAGAAGAAAACTGTTTCACAAAAAGAAATGTAATGTAATGGGGACCCCAGTACCTAAATACCCGGTACACCTGAACTCTAAAAACACTAAAATATTGTTAACAACTTTAATTAAAATCAGCGTCTTATACGCGTGGCGCATGAAGTAAAATTTCGAGTTTAGAAAAGCCCCGCGTAGAAAATTTGTCTCGGGTCGCTGCGCGACCCTCGACAAATTTTCTACGCGGGGCTTTTCTAAACTCGAAATTTTACTTCATGCTTAGTCCGGGAGTGGAAAACACTCGTCTAAAACAGAGAGAAATTGTCAAATGTGAGCTTGGATTGTTCATAGCTAATTAACATAAAAATAAAGAAGACCCACTGAACACAGAAGCATTTTAAATATTGAACATGATACTAATACAAAGCATTGTATTAAAAATATTACAACAAAGTTTTAGCAACGTTACAAACATTATATAAACGTTTTCTGTGCAATATTGATTTATATACATTACATAACTGTTGAAAACAATACTTAAATTCAACTTTGTTTTGATGTGTTATTATTATTTTTTTGTTAGAGCTTTGGTTTTAGTTAATATATTTCCACTCAGCAAACATGTAATAATGTTTTATCAACATTCAAATAACGTTTAATGTTTTTACAATATTAATAAAACAAATGGGTTATCATAACAAATGAGTATTTCGTCTAATTAATGATTTCGTTAATGATTTTGTTTGATGCATTATGCAGTATTAGATTAAGTTAAATTAAGTTAAATAATTTTCGTTTTTTTTTTGTTTGTTTAGGAACTAAGTTTGATATGCTATAATTTTTTGTTGATTTTTGTTTTTGTCGTGTTATTGGTGTAAACTATTGAGCAATAAAGTTGATATTATTAGAGTTTTAAAAATGTTGCTGCAAAGTAACACAACGTTATATAATCATTAAAATTTGGCTTTTATGACATATCCCAATTATACTCTTTAAATCTTCAGATTTTCGTTGTTTTTTTAAATGAGTTCAATCCAAAGCTTTACACGAGTGTTTTCCACTTCCGGACTAAGCATGAAGTAAAATTTCGAATTTAGAAAAGCCCCGCGTAGAAAGTTTGTCGAGGGTCGCGCAGCGACCCTCGACAAATTTTCACGGGGCTTTTCTAAACTCGAAATATTACTTCATGCGCCACGCGTATAAGACGCTGATTTTAATTGAAGTTCACTTGTTAACAGTGTTTTAGTGTTTTTAGAGTTTAAGTGTACTGGGTATTTAGGTACTGGAGTATTGTCCCCCTAGAGCATATGTTACTTTTGTGAGACAGTTTTTTTTCTTGTTTTCTTGTTGCCAATATATATTGTATTTTTTGATCCATTAAACACAGAAATAAATATTGCATTAAGATTATGAGAAACATTCCTATAACGTTCACTTAATTGCTGTACATCGGGTTGTATACAACACGGATTCTATGCATTCATCGTATGCAACTTAACATACATACATTTGTATGCTGGGTTGCATACAAATAATAAGAACTACTCGTGTTGCATGGGCGTTGCTATGTCTTTAAACGTTAGCATGCAAGTTCCTGCAAGCGGACATTCAGCATTTATGCAACGTTTTTTCAACATTCATGCAACTTAAAACGCTACGTTTCGTGTTTCGAGGCAACTTTGATGCAACGTGTCATGCAACGTTTCTTTGCTCAGTGGATTATACCCAAAAATAAATATTGCACTAAGATTACGAGAGAAACATTCCTATAACGTTCAAGTAATTGCTGTACATCGGGTTGTATACAATACAGGTTCTATGCATTCATCATATGCAACTTAACATACATACATTTGTATGCTGGGTTGCATACAAATAATAAGAACTACTCGTGTTGCATGGGCGTTGCTTTGTCTTTAAACGTTAGCATGCAAGTTCCTGCAAGCGGACATTCAGCATTTATGCAACGTTTTTTCAACATTCATGCAACTTAAAACGCTACGTTTCGTGTTTCAAGGCAACTTTGATGCAACGTGTCATGCAACGTTTCTTTGCTCAGTGGATTATACCCAAAAATAAATATTGCACTAAGATTACGAGAGAAACATTCCTATAACGTTCACGTAATTGCTGTACATCGGGTTGTATACAACACGGATTCTATGCATTCATCGTATGCAACTTAACATACATACATTTGTATGCTGGGTTGCATACAAATAATAAGAACTACTCGTGTTGCATGGGCGTTGCTTTGTCTTTAAACGTTAGCATGCAAGTTCCTGCAAGCGGACATTCAGCATTTATGCAACGTTTTTTCAACATTCATGCAACTTAAAATGCTACGTTTCGTGTTTCAAGGCAACTTTGATGCAATGTGTCATGCAACGTTTCTTTGCTCAGTGGATTATACTCAAAAATAAATATTGCACTAAGATTACGAGAGAAACATTCCTATAACGTTCACGTAATTGCTGTACATCGGGTTGTATATAATACAGGTTCTATGCATTCATCATATGCAACTTAACATACATACATTTGTATGTTGGGTGGCATACAAACAAGACTAATCGCGCGTTACGTGGGCGTTGCTTTGTCATCGGTGCAGCAACATTTTTCTTTGAACGTAACGTTTTTTAAACATTTATGCAACTTAAAACGCAACGTTTCACGTTATGTGGTAACATTGATGCAATGTGTCATGCAACGTTTCTTTGCTCGTCTAGCAGTCTAGCAGCCAATTATAAATGGCTTCATTCCCACTGAGAAAAAAAAAACAAACAAATAACACTATATCAGCATTGTAGCAACATTAAACGTTGTTTTAATGTTGATGAAATATTACTTAAATGGATTTGCTCAGTGGGTTTGTTCACAACCTACTGAACAAACCCATTTAAGTAATGTTTCATCAACATTAAAACAACGTTTAATGTTGCTACAATGTTAATATAACGTTATTCGTTTGTTTTTTTTTCTCAGTGGGAATCTATCAGGTTACGAAAAACAATGAAGAAATGTATAGTGGTTTGAATAAGATTTGTTCGAAATCAATTAAATGTGATTCTTGTACGTTTTTTATGTTTTCTTTGATCTGTGTAAACTGTACCCACTGTATTAGCATCAATAAACAATAATAACAAAGGTCATCTTCAATCACGAGAAAATACTACAAGCACAAACCACTATTTTCTGTTTTCTTCTTTAGTCAAGAACTTCTTTTTATTTTCTTTTGTAATTTTCGATTTTCAGTAACCCCCATCAGTACTCCAGGATGCGAATACCAATTCGGAATTTACCCACACAGCGACGAATGCTCAACGCACTACGTGAAATGCGCCCACGGAGAACCGCACGCCGAAGAATGCGAACCGGGTCTCGTCTACGATGAGCGCATCCACGGATGCAACTGGCCAGATCTCCTCCTCGAAAAGTGCAACCCAGAAGGTAAGGAATAGCAAAAAAATCGAATTTTTCAAAGTTAAAACTTTTCACCAAAGAATAAATACTATAGAAGAAATCCTACTCATCAAGCAGACTCTTCCCACTGAGCAAAAAAACAAACAAATAACGTTATATCAACATTGTTGCAACATTAAACGTTGTTTTAATGTTGATTAAACATTACTTAATTATGTTTGCTCAGTGGGTTACTAGAATAGTTGTACCATTTTATCGTATTTATTATTTGGTGAGATGGCCATCTCCCGCCCAGTATGGATCCTCTCGTTGACGAGAGTGCCGGGCATTCGCTGATGTCGTGCCTGGCAGTCTCGTCTTCTATTTTGCACCTTCTACAAGATCCCCATCTTGTAGAAGGTGCAAAATAGAAGACGAGACTGCCAGGCACGACATCAGCGAATGCCCGGCACTCTCGTCAACGAGAGGATCCATACTGGGCGGGAGATGGCCATCTCACCAAATAATAAATACGATAGAACAAATCATACTCATCAAGCAGACTCTTCCCACAGAGCAAAAAACAAACAAATAACGTTATATCAACATTGTAGCAACATTAAACGTTGTTTTAATGTTGATGAAACATAACTTAATTATGTTTGCTCAGTGGGTTACTAGAATAGCCGTAATATTATCTCCCCATCTTGTAGAAGTTGCAAAATAGAAGACGAGACTGCCAGACACGACATCAGCGAATGCCCGGCACTCTCGTCAACGAGAGGATCCATACTGGGTGAGAGATGGCCATCATCAGGGATTTTCCCACCTCAGCACTACTAGACTACCTAGATAAGGTGGGATGGTTGAACTGAGGATAGGTGACCCTTAGTGAGAGACGTCACAGGGGCCCTAATAAGGCCTAAAAGCAATGTAGCAGTGCGCACTACCCTCTATACCAGAACCATTATCTAATTGCAAGATTTCTATGAGAAGTAGGACACTTATTTTAATGCAATTTTGACGTGAATATGTTTCTACTTCTTCGAACATTACTTTTTAACCTATTCAACCCATTTAACCCATTCAAAAAGTAATGTTTGAAGAAGTTAAAACATATTTACGTCAAAACTGCATTAAAATAAGTGTTCTACTTCTCATAGAAATCTTGCAATTAGATAATGGTTCTAGTATAGAGGGTAGTGCGCATTGCTACATTACACTTGTACCTTATTAGGTCCCCTGTGACTTCTCTCACTAAGGGTCACCTATCCTCAGTTCAACCATCCCACCTTATCTAGGTAGTCTAGTAGTGCTGAGGTGGGCAAATCCCTGATGATGGCCATCTCTCACCTTGTATTGATCCTTTCGTTGACGAGCAATCACTGATGACGTGCCTGGCACACACATAATCGTCTTAAGAATCATTGGAGCAATTCAAATCAAAAACACTTAGTTGTATTTTACTATAATTACAATCTGATCACAAATGGATCAATGAGTAATATTTAGCTAACTTAATTTACTAAAGGTTTAATACTAAGGGTTTACTCATTAGTATCCCTTAGATTTTAATAACTTAATTACACTAATTAATGTGTACACTAGCACTATGCTCTGCTTTTGCACTAACACAATATTAAACTAACTCGAACGGTTTAGTCCGCTGTAGTCTTCTGGTCAAATTCGTGTTATCGAGGAGCTGGATGGCTTCGATGTTGACGTGTTGAAAAAGTCGCTGTTCATGACTCTTGGCAAATTTGTGTATTGTCTCATTAACAGTATCCATTTCCAAGTCCCTGTGGAGGTCACTGTTTCGGAAATACCAAGGAGCATTGAATTTAGTAGTGAAACTTTATTCTATAACCTTCTGATATTTGTTTAGCTGTTGTTGGATTCAAATGCCCGACTAAAGTCCCCTCAAACAGCATCGCCGCCAAATTCTGGCCGTACCCACGTTTCCCGGTACCCGGAGACTGTCACCGCCTTATCACCTGCGTTAACGGATTCCCGCGCCTCATCACCTGCGGCGAGGGAAAAGTTTTGGACGAGTCTTCCCTCACCTGCGAGGACCCAGAGCACGTGCCTCACTGCGCCAACCGCCTCTAAATCAACATCCGAGTGCCAAATTTGCACGTTCAAAAAGAAGAATTCGGAAGCCAGAAATTCTTTTAAATTGCCTTATAATATTACACCACGTTTAGATTGTATTTAAAAAAGTAAACAACGCAAACACATCTCTTTAAATAAAAAATATATGATTCCTGCTAGATAATTTTTTTGTAATGTATTTTGTAAATATTTTGTAAATTTTAATAAAGGTCGTTACACAAATATTTTAAGATATTTAATATACAACCTGTTAGCTAATTACAAAAATATAAAAACGAATTAAAAAATGATGAGAAGTCGCGTGATTCGAACTGCGCGCCTCTATTACTCGACCACTGTATCTTTGTCTTGTGGAGCCACCTAGCGCCCATTGTCCTCGCGCCCACCATGTTCCTGCTCAGTTGTTTTTCTACTCTCTAACCGCTAACCGCGTGTACCACTGTCGGGTTCAATAAATGTTCTTTATTTCGGACTCGGGGCGTTTCATTGGCTTCTCCCTAACCTCGATATTCGCCATCAAAAAAATATCGACTTTCTACAAAAATGTTGTCTCATTGACACAAGTCTCCAAATATTCATTGAAACAACTACTTCTAGGGCTAATACCCCGACCAATATCTGTCAATAACAGAGCTGGGACGAATCCTCCTTAAAAGGATTCGAATCATGAATCCGAATCATCTAATATGATTCGAATCAGGAATACTCGAATAAAGGATTCGTAAGAGATAAATATGATTCGAATCCTGTTTTTTCGAATCACGAATACAAATCGTTTAAGAATAAATTTGATTTTATTATTTTTTTACAACCATTAACATATAAATATCGTTATCAGTTGTTTTAACAAAAATATTCACAACCTAATTATTTATTATTAACACTGAACATCGTTGTTAACAGACTAAATTTCTGTGTTACTCTGTTTAAAGATGTATTTGTGTGTTTTTGAACTACACTTCCAATCAATGGTTTATACGCGTGGCGCATAAAGTAAAATTTCGAGTTTAGAAAAGCCCCGTGAAAATTTGTCTCGGGTCGCTGCGCGACCCTCGACAAATTTTCTACGCGGGGCTTTTCTAAACTCGAAATTTTACTTCATGCTTAGTCTGGGAGTGGAAGACACTCGTTACTTTAAAATATGTCACAGCTGTTAAAGTATGTATCGTCGGATGCCCGTCTTCAGGGGTGATATGTAAGCAAAGTATGGGTCCTAGGAGTTGCCCAATAAGTGAGTTGCTCAACTGTTTCCAAGGCACTCTATGAAAAACCAAAAGATTAAAATTTTACATATAAAAAGTAACAATAAACTATTAGTGTGATACGTCATTAAATTCAGTAAAAAATATTTTTCCAAAAATATCAAAATCCAAAATGGCGCTCATAAGAAAAAACAAAAGTTAGCTATGGTCCCTAGGTAAATGTTATAGTTATCTTAAAATAAAATATGTTACTAGATTGATCGTTAAAAAGTGCCTATAATGTCAAAGTTGTAAATGTCTGGATTTAATAGTTTTTGCATAAAAAAATAAAAACGAATTTTCAAAAAATACGTTTTTTGACAATATCTCATTAAGGAAATAAGATATTTCAAACTTGTTTTTGGGTTATTATTGGGCCCTAAATTATGCAACTTTGCCTCAATTTAACCGACTCTATCTCTTTAAATAAACGAGATCCCCATACATTCTTTTGAAATACGGACACCCAGTATAATAATATATATATATATATATATATATATATATATATATATAATCAGTATTTCCTTTTACCATATGGTGTCGGGGTATAATAATAATAATATAAAATTTATTGTATTGTTATTTTCTAAATATTTTAACTAAATAAATATTTTACATTGTTTACCGTATATTTACAAATACATTAAAAATAAATACTTATATTAGTATAATATTGAAGGATAAATTAAAAACACTTGGTTTGTTTCACTATTTGTTTCTATTTACTCGACTAGTTTCGCTTTTTATTTCAAATTTATTTTATTTCAAATTTATTTCAAATCACTTTTCAATCAAATGTCTAAAAGTCTTGTGTTAAAAATTACCAGAAATCATTAAATGTTTATTTATTAAACGAATTTTACTATGGCTTTCGACGTCTAAGTCAAAAAATGTTTGAAACATAAGTTGTAGATAAGGAAGGGGCCTCGGTGGCCGAGTGGGTAGAGACCCTGCCCACACACCAAGAGGTCGCGGGTTCGTATCCCGTCCGGTGGAATAATTTATGAATAATAAATTATTCCATCCGGGTCCATGGATGTAGTATGAATGAGTTTGTGTTGTTTCAGGAGTAAATGGTTATTTATCGAAATTAGAATTGGTTAAAATACATTAAAAATGTTAAATATATAAATAGATTGATGGCTAATGGTCTAGATACCAAGGCCAAACAAACAAACAAAAAAAAAAGATAAGGAAAAAATATACCTCTTTTACCTAAACACTTTTCACCTCAGCTCTTTTGTTTTTGAATTAGAAACTAAAGAATCCAGTGGAGATCAACAACTCACCGATTATGGCTTTCGACGTCTAAATCAAAAAATGTTTCAAACAAAAGTTGTAGCCAACGAAAAAATAAACCACTTTTACCTAAACACTTTTCACCTCAGCTCTTTTGTTTTTGTTCAATAAACCGAGAAAGATTTCTTTGAAAATAAATACACAACTTTATGACAATATATGATTAATCGAAAATTTACGAACGCGTGTCTCCATTCCCACACTAAGCATGAAGTAAAATTTCGAGTTTAGAAAAGCCCCGCGTAGAAAATTTGTCGAGGGTCGCGCAGCGACCCGAGACAAATTTTCACGGGGCTTTTCTAAACTCGAAATTTTACTTCATGCGCCACGCGTATAAAACAGTGATTTAACGAGAAATTTAAAAACATACAAAATAAATGTTTCGTGTTAATCCTTTAATTCGATTAATTCGAATTATTTTTGACGATTCGAATCCTTTTGAGACTATTCGAATCCTTTTATAAATATTCGAATCCTTTTATGAGGATTCGAATCCTTTTATGAGGATTCGAATACTTTTACGAGGATTCGAATCCTTTCATAAGGATTCGAATCTTTTTATGAGGATTCGAATCACCAGCATTTGGATTCGAATACGAATCCTTTTAAAAAAGTGTAACGAATCCAGTTTACCTAAAGTATTCGAATACCTCTTTTGAATCCTCTAAAAAGATTCGAATCCAGGATTCGAATCATGAATGATTCGAATCCTGCCCAGCTCTGGTCAATAATTAGCTCGAGAAGTAGTTGTTTCAATAAATATTTGGAGACTTGTCCCAATAAGACAATATTTTTGCAGAAAGTTGATATTATTTTAATTCGTTTTTATATTTTGTAAATATTCCGCAAATTCAATTTTTCTTTATGTTAAATTTTCTTTAAGCTAATTAAAATGTTAAAAGTAAAGTACTAGAACACTCCATATAAATTTTAAAAAGAAATCAATATTTGATAAATAAAGGCATCTACTTCTATTATTATTATTACTAACATTTCCTAAGTATTCAGAGTGGAAGAGAGAATTAAATAAAAACTACTCACCGAGACTTCTTGGAGTTCAATCTCTTGCAGGACCTACCTTCTGTAACAACAAGAGAAGAAATCTATAGATAAATAAAAAAATAACGAAGCTGTAGAAGCAAACAAATCCTTTATGAAAAACTTTTAGTAAATAACACACTTGGTTAAGATTTCACTGTTTATTGATTGACACTGCAACAATTGTTTCGCCACACAGTGACTTCATCAGGCAGATGAATAATGATCATTATTCATCTGCCTGATGAAGCCACTGTGTGGCGAAACAATTGTGGAATTTCACCAAGTAACAGCCTCAACTATTAAATCCTTTATGCATACATAAAATTAAATCATTAAATTGAACGTGAACAATTTCCAACCGACCATTTGTTGCTGTTAGTAACACTGATTTAGAGTATATGAAATGAATTTAAGTTATTCTAACATTACGTTAAATAAAAACTCAACAAAAATAAACCGAATAAAATAAAAAATTAAAGAAATACAATTTAATTATTATTGCTTACTTTTTTGAAGTCGAGAGAACGCCGGTCTTCAAAGCTCGTTCGCAAAGACTTGTTGCTCCAAAATCAGCAGAGAATAAATCCTGTTGAAGATTCACCAGTTCCCAATTTTCTGGCCGCCATTTTTAATCTGCGCCGAAACACCGCGCACCGCCGGGTTTTCAATCTCCACATCAACACAACAAACAGTGAAAACAACACACACTTGAAGCTAAGGCCATAAATTACGCAAGAACACACACTTATTAACCGCACACAAAAAGACGTGAAATTCCATAAGGAATAAACTAACAACAAGATATTCAATCCACGAGCAAAATTTACCAACAAAAATATTAATTTATTAACAAGATGTCGGATCTGGGTAAAATAGACGATGTTTTTACCTGCGTAATTAAAGCGTCGAAATGCAAGTGCTGGGGGGTGAATTATACATCAAAATGGGCAGAATTTTATTATTAACGCGTTGATGTTGGTCGATTTTGACTTTAATTGAGTTTAACTTACTAAAAGTTGATGAAAATAGGAGCAATTTTAAAACCGATCCACTCACAACAAACTTCACCTCGAACTACGCTATGCGTCGCTGCCAACCTAAATTAAAAGATAATGGAGTAAATCATTGAACACTTATAATTCCGTTATTTTAATATTTATAATTAATTTATTTAAACCAACACGGAGTCTTCGTTGAATGGGTGCAGCAGAGAAAAGAGGAAATGCAAACACTCACAAAAAGTGGAAACGAGTTATTTATTATTTATAAATACATGTCGATCGTTTTCTATATGAAATTAAAACGCTAATGAACTTAGTTGCGTGTGTGTTTGTTGTTATTTGCCGAAAACGATGTGTAAAGAACAAGTTAGAGCTCTTAGATTTACAATTTGAGTGGATTTTGTGAAAAGAACAAGATCGCCATTGGTTGACAACCAAATTTTCAGGCTTTCCTAAACTCGAACCTAATGATTTCTTTTAAACTGTATTAAAGTCGCAATCCAAATTTATATACGATTTTAAAGTGCCTCACATTTCCATTAACCCTTTGCATTTCTATAAGCAAACTGTCATTAAAATTATCAAATTTAAATTTATTTGATACCGACATCTAGCGATGACTTCTTGAAACATTAGTTTACAGTTAAAGAGTACAAATAGTTCATTACAGGTTTCTGTAATTCAATTAATTCGCGGCAATTATGTTCACTCCAAAGCACAGATTACAGATGCACAACTACGTGAGAAAAAAAATGCCCCGTTGGGGTAACCATTTGGGTGGCGCCACAGTCGCGCAATCCAAAATATGGCGGTATATTTAAAATGTTATATATTCAATAATAATTTTTTCAATTATAAGTCCATAATAAAATTATTGCTTACATTGAAGTAAGCAATAATTCTATTATGGACAGCAAAATTACACAGAAGGGTTTAATAGAATAAAAAGCATATATCACTTTAACTTTGTTTATTTACGAAAATAATTAAAAAAGAAGTTAGCAATATAATGAAATTATATATAATTGTTAAATAAAGCAAAGCAATCTAAATTTAAAAATGTTAAAGAGTATAATATAAATTATAT
This sequence comes from Philonthus cognatus, assembly GCA_932526585.2. Lineage (NCBI taxonomy): Eukaryota > Metazoa > Arthropoda > Insecta > Coleoptera > Staphylinidae > Philonthus > Philonthus cognatus. The sequence goes on along the minus strand of OW052245.1, from coordinate 79,370,372 downwards.
ATATTAAAATATAAATATATAAAATAATTATTTAATTTTATATTGAAAATTGTAAAAAAATACTATAACAAGTCATTAAAAAAAAAAAAAAATGGGCTATCCAGTTCCGACATTTGTCGACATTTGTCGTAAAAGATTGGGAAACCCATAAAAACCAATCTGAACTATATTATTAAGCGGAGGGTGAGAATTTTCTACATTCAGGAAGCAAACTTTATGAATTAATATGAAACTATTGTTACTATTATAAACTTTTAGAACGGAATTGGTTAAAAATTGATCATAAATAAATTAATACATTTAAAATTATTGATTATAAAAAATTAATACATTAAAAATTTATATAGATCATAGTCATCCTCCTTTTAAATAATATGCTCGAAGAAAATGTAATTAACATATTAAATAAAACAATTAAACCTATATAGAAAACATGAGAAACATTCTACCGATCTACAATAAATACACGCAGCATAGCAAAATCCATAGGTTAAAACAGTATAATAGGATTTTCTGAAGTAAGAGAAAGACAAAAAATATATAGCAGATGAATCGTAATAATTGTTGTTACCAAGCCTACGTTCCTAATCAATTAATTGAAATGTCAGGATATCTGTCATTGGCCGAAAATCAAGGGAATCCGATTTTTGTTTATAATCTATCTTGCTTCCTCCTATTGTTTGTATATCTGTACTCTCCAACACATTATAATTCGCTTAAATGTGTTAAGATTTTCTGTGTTAAATTTATTTCTGATTTGTTAGTTTTCATAAATTCCTCGATGCCTGTTACAACTTCACCGACAAAAATAACTAAATTTTCTGATGGATAATGAAATTGTGTGTTATTTTGATTTGGCTCTTTAGCAAAAATCAATGAATTACAAGGCTCAAATTCATCAGAGCATAATACAGTTAAACAAATATCGCAGGAAAATTTGAGAAATAATCTTTTCACGATGTAACCAGCAACGTTCGCTACTGACAAGCATTCCATAATTCCACTTTTAACAAAATCTTCAATATCTAATGAAATACTGTCAAGAGTCAATTGTGGTTTCGGTGACAAACGTAAATTATTTAAATTTGTTTCAAAATCTCGTTGTAAATTCAATTCAATTAGTGACTGTAGGATTATCATTGCACCCACAACTGGAACGGATAGCTCCAAAGAGATTTTCCAATGGATCCTGATTAAATGACCTTGGCTTGAAAGACTCTACTCCATGCTCCTTCAGCAACTTTTCAACCCCAATGAAGGCCTGAAATAAAACAATGTATATATTAGATATGAAGTAAAATAAAAACACATAGTGGAGGCAATTCCTTAAGCTAAACGTTTAAATTAATAGATACGTTCAATTTAATAGAATTGACCCTAGACATTTGGGATAATTTTCATGGAATTGTGTAAGTTCTAGTAACTAGTTTTGTCTAACTTAGTACCTGCAAAGAATAATGTATTTATTGTATGTATGTATGAATTTGTACATATTGAAACTTGACCAGTCAAATATAACTCAATTATTTTCTTACCTCCAATGTATGTAACCAACCTATTTGACTAGGTGGTTTCCACATTGAATGCCTTGAATTGGGATTTCTCATGTAACCCCATTGACTGATATCCTCTCTAGACTTTCGCCAGAATTCGCTATGACCCGTTCCTTCCGTATTATAAACTACATTTTAATCAACATAAACATAATATACGTTAATATTAAATACAATACGTGAATAATAACATTATAAAATAAATATTAATTTTTGTGCAAAAGCATGCTTATTTAATAATATTAATGAAGCCACAACCCGTATATAAAAATTCACTTACGTCACTCGAATAATCTGTAGTAATAGTGTTTTCAAGAAAAGTAGTTATTTTTTTGAAAACAATGGAATAATTAATTAGAAATTATTTGTCGTACTTACAATTCCGGATTGCGGGGAAAACAGAACAGTTTCTCCACCTCACCTTCACTGCAGCCACAAATCTTACAATATTTAGTCCCCTTACGATCCATATTGTAAAATTCCCAAGAAATTCAGATTAATCTGCGAAAATCAGCTGAACCTGCAATCAGAACAGAAGATTAATTGCAAATGGCGAAAAATTGGGTTAGGCCGTAAAATAGGAGGTAAAGAGAAATATGTAGAGACATCTAGTGCTTATTATTACGACTTTCTAGCATATTTACAGTTTCCATTAATATTGACTAGTGGCGCTACGGAATTAGCAGTAATCCTTGGGGTAACCGTTTTACGGGATAGAGATATATGGCATTTTAACGTGTTAGACAAGGAACAAATTTTGGTTCCGATTTTTACATATGAGTTGTGGAGGCCTGCTCCAAAGCACATCGATGGGCGTAACACTTATAGAGCTTTATTTAACACCGAACATACTAAAATGTACTCAATGTTAATTTTTCTATGTTTGATGTGTACTGGGACGGATCAAAGCATTGAGTGCGATGTGATTGGCTACGATTTCTAATTGTAATATAGTCAACTCAATTTACACTTTTCCCTTCAAAAATAAATGAAGTAGACATCGAACATAGGAAAATTAACATTAAGTACATTTTAGTATGTTCGGTGTTACATAAAACTCTCTGTATGAAGACATATGTGTTACAAGGTATGACAGAATTGTATCTTTCCATGTTTTCCCCTACCCCTTACCCCGCAGTCCATAGTTCATGCGAGAGAGAACAATGACGTTGATTTGGTTACGTTTTTGAGTCTATCATAACCTCTCTTTCCGGTTTCGCTGTTCTTTCATAGATATATTTTTAATATTTTGTGTTAAAAATTAAAATAATACTTTGTGTTAGTATTAAGTGTCGACCAACCGGTGTTAGTGAAAACCAACCGGTTTCAGTGAAATGCACAAAATAATCCGCCAGGGAGAGCTGACTCAATTTCGTCAAGGTCAAAAAGTGGAAAAGACCCTTAAATATGTATTTACATTATATAGAGAGTTTTTCTTTAAAATACACGTATTCCAAATTCAGCCTATTTTCTGTAAATCTTAAAATATTATTGTGTTTTTTTTTAAGTTCATTTTAAAGCTTCAAACAAGTGATTTCCACTCCCAGACTAAGCATGAAGTAAAATTTCGAGTTTAGAAAAGCCCCGTGAAAATTTGTCGAGGGTCGCGCAGCGACCCGAGACAAATTTTCTGGGCTTTTCTAAACTCGAAATTTTACTTCATGCGCCACGCGTACAAATCACTAAAATATTGTGAAATTTATGTATATTCGAACTTCGCTTAAAATCCGTGTTTTATAAGCGTGGCGCATGAAGTAAAATTTCGAGTTTAGAAAAGCCCAGAAAATTTGTCTCGGGTCGCTGCGCGACCCTCGACAAATTTTCACGGGGCTTTTCTAAACTCGAAATTTTACTTCATGCTTAGTCTGGGAGTGGACAACACTCGTTTAAAGCTTCAAATTGAACTCTTTTAAAAATCAACGAATATCAGGAAATTTACAGCTTATGCATGCTTACCTAAAGTTTATCATAAAGTAACCACATTTAAATTCAGCGCGCATTTGTGACGTAACCGATCCCTACCCCCACTCTAAAATCTTCGATTCTGTCGATCCTTCTTACCGTATACTCAACCGTCCTTGGTTCACTCTAGAAACTCTCTACAATCGCTTGCCGTGAATTTAGCCGCAATTCCCCACCAGCGAAATTCCCATTCAAAACAAAAACTTTGACACTCACCGCAACATAACCTCAATCCCCCGCACAACTTATTTACAATTCCGCCTTCTTCAACTGAATGGACGACGATGTTATTTCGGACTTCGCCAACATACCGGCCGACCCGCCGAAAATGCGCAGCATCTGCAATAAGTGTGAGTAAGTTCAAGTTAAGAAACAATCCACAAAAAAATCCAATCGGCATTAATTCAAACCCACCCGCAGAAGACCATCAGTCGTGTGTTGGTGCACAGCCTTACCGGAGAAACCGCTGACACCAAAAAGCCGGATAATCCTCCTGCAGCACCCAGCCGAGGAGAAGCGATGCCTCCGCACCGCCCCAATGCTAAGCCTCGGCATGTCCACCGGAAAATGCCTTATATTCAAAGGAAAAAAATTCCCAGGGAAACACAATGAATTAGACGAAATACTCCAACAGGAAAACACTATTTTATTATACCCAAGCAAAGACTCGGTTGACATACAGCAGTTATCTCGCGGAGCGAACATTAGTTATAATTTAATTATAATTGACGGGACGTGGCCTCAAGCGAAAGCCATTTATGCCTCGAGCACAGCTCTACACAGTATAAAACAAGTTAAGCTAATCACATCGATGGTGAGTAATTATTCGATACGCACGCAACCTAGTGACGGTTGTTTGAGCACGTTGGAGACAGCCGCTGTTGCCTTATCTCAGTTGGAAGACGACGAGATTTACAAGAATCAGCTGATCAGGCCCCTGCAGGCGCTCTGCGAATTTCAATTAAAAAACGGTGCCGTTTCGCATCAGAGTAAGGAGTTTCGGATTAAGAACAAGACGTATCCGAAATTGATCGGGAAGAGGTTGAATAGAGTTTTAAAGGAAGCGGACGCAATGCGGGAAAACTCTTGACTTTTGAAGGGTGATAAGCAAAGAGTCTGAATGCAAAACAGACAATCTCCACGGTTACGCAAAAATTACATAATGAGTTGATATTGTTAACCCGGCATCAGACAGGTGGATTTCGTTTACTTGTTCCAACAGGTGGGGTCTGAGAAACTCCACTGGAAAAATGGTCCATTAGGATTTTTGACTTGTTAAAAATGACAACAGTAAATCTTTATGCTATAGTTACCTGTAGAATCAAACACAAATTGTTAAAATACAACTTTCAATTTATTGTAGATTTACAAGAAAAATTAATTCTAAAAATTTGGGCATTTTTTTAGGTAAATAAAACACTGTTTATCACTTTGTTTGTATAACAATTGGTTTATTTGGTGACTACAGTTTCGATACTACACGTATCATTATCAAACCGTTAGTAACAAAAAACTACAAAGGAACATTATTTATATTTGCAAATTTTCTAATAACAGCGTTAAAGAGGGGGGTGTATTTAAGGTCAAGCTGGTCGTTAATTACGGGAATTTCCCGATTAGTGCGGGCTCTGTGAACCTCCAAAGACTCCAGGAGGTCCATCTTTCTACCCTTCTCGGCCAAACAAAGTGATAAACAGTGTTTTATTTATGTTCAACAATGTATAACGAAGTAGAAGCCTCTATAATCAGTGAATTTTTTTAGGTGTTGGGGTTTGTCAGACCCCAAGTGCCAAACATGCCAATGTTTATATTATCTTATTAAAAATCTAGCTGTCAAACTTTGTTCATTAATTAGATGACGAGAGTAAATGCAGAATCTAAATTCGAAAACAGATGCAAGATCTATTCAAACACAAGATTTAAAAATAAACAATAACTGGTACCAGCGGCGGCTCGCAGCCTAACTTCAGGGTAGGCCAGAGACCCAAAGTAATATGTATCCTTTATTGAAAGGTGACTTTGTTGTGCAATTCCTTGTATTTATAAAGCGCGATCCCAACCTCAAATTTTGTGTGCTTTGGCAGTGTGGCGGCCACACTGTGGCCTACCCTGAAGTTAGGCTGTGAGCCATCGCTGACTTGCACTCAGGCCCAGTTGCACCAAAAACGTTGAACTTAAGTTCAAGCTAAACTTGAGTTTAAGATATCAACTTGAACTACAGTTCAGAGTTGAACCAGTTCAATGGGTTTGTGCAACTGACCCTTAGTAAACAAACTATAATTGATAAACAAATTGCCAAATCCGTATACCTTTTCAGATGTCAAGACTTTTTAATAATTTAACTCGCTTAATTTGGAGATAGCGTGTTTTTGCGTATAGATTTCTCAAGTATAAGTTGCAGTTATCAGTATTTTATAAGTGTAATATAGTGCAGGAAGTTTTGTAAAGGTAAATACATTTTTCATGACTGAAATTATTTATTAGTTCTTACTTGTGTGAATTATTATCTTTTCCTAGTTAACATCCCGTGCGTTAGTTATAAGCTTTCACTTTTATGTATTTTACCTACACTCTATCTAGTAACCGCATCATACCACACTGTTTTCTTGACAAGTATGATTGATATTACGTACACATACACGTAATAGCTTTGACAAGCACATTAAGTGCTGACAGCTGAACAGCTGATTGCTTACCGCACAACCAAATGACATTTCTTTGATGTACAGCGAATTTTTCTTTAAAGTATACATATTCCAAATTCAGCTTATTTTCTTTAAATCTTTAGTTATTCATTGTTTTTTTTTTTTTAAGTTCAATTTGAAGCTCTAAACTAGTGTTTTACACTCCCAGACTAAGCATGAAGTAAAATTTCGAGTTTAGAAAAGCCCCGTGAAAATTTGTCGAGGGTCGCGCAGCGACCCGAGACAAATTTTCTGGGCTTTTCTAAACTCGAAATTTTACTTCATGCGCCACGCGTATAAAACACTAAAATATTGTGAACTCTATGTATATTTGAACCTCACTTGAAATCAGTATTTATACGCGTGGCGCATGAAGTAAAATTTCGAGTTTAGAAAAGCCCAGAAAATTTGTCTCGGGTCGCTGCGCGACCCTCGACAAATTTTCACGGGGCTTTTCTAAACTCGAAATTTTACTTCATGCTTAGTCTGGGAGTGGAAAACACTCGTTTAAAGCTTCAAATTGAACTCTTAAAAAACAACGAATGTCGGAAAATGTACAGCGTTATTCCCTGTATATCGATCAACTATTAAAAATTGGTTCAATAAATAAGTTGTTCTTTAATGCTCATTGTTTATTTTGTTAGGGCGTAGGTAAAGTATCGTACGTTTCTCGAGTGGTATGGCAATTAAATACTTGCGGAATACTGCACTCGCCGCTGCGCGGCTCGTGCGCAACATGTCCGCTCATATGTAATATGCTGCATACCACTCTCGTTACGTAATATCAAGGGCGGATCCAAGGGGGGGGCCATGGGGGCCATGGCCCCCCCCTTGGGCCTTTTTTCCTAGTGAAGATTTTTTTAATGTTTCGTGATTTTATTCGATTTAATTTCAATTCATTTAAAAAAATTCAAAGTAGTGATAAATTTATTATGTTGATAAACCTGGGAGCGAAAGTGAAAATCCACTGTGAAAATGTAAAATTCTATTTTATTTTATTTTATTGTAATTTACACTTTTGTTCAACTACAGCAGACCTGGGCAAACTTGTGCTTGCGGAGCACGAGTTCAAGCGCGAGCGGGAAAACGCTTTCCTTCCATGGCCCTATCAGTACCCCAATTTTAATAAAATAAAAATTCGTTAACATTTAATATCAATTTTTACGACGGTGGGAACGTTTGATTTTAAAATATTAAAAGCAAAAAAGGTTAAAAAATCAACAAATCTAACAAATAAAAAATAACTAATCAAACAAAAACTAAAAAACATTAACTAACAAGGCAGAAAACTAACAAAGCGGAGAAAACTGACAGAACCGAAACCAACAAAAGTAACAAAATAAAAATCTGTTCATTTTGTTTTTAGTGAATTTGAACCGATTGCAGTTTAAAAAACCGTCTGAACAAGCATCCATGAAAATTTTCATGTATTTTCACGAATTTTCAACTAGTGATTGCCGAGGGAGCTTCTTTAGATGGTTTTTCAAATTAAAAACTGTTCAAATTAACTCAAAACAGATTAAGCAAATGTTCATTTGTTTACTTTTGTTGTTTCTGTTTTTTTATGTTCATTTTTTAGTCTTCTTGTTGTGGAAATTCTGGATTCGCCATTGGATTCCACTTTGTCATGTGAATATGTTTTAAAATGCCAACGAAAATGCCAACGCGGTTGCCAACCCAAAGATACTGAAAAAAACTAGTATCTAAATGCCGCCGCCTTGTGTCATGCCTTGAAGTCATAGCCTAAGTCAATGTGCGCGAACCCGCCTGCAGTGACATTTATTTTCCGGCCATCTTCGGGTTGGTGGGATTTTATCCAGGTTTGTACATTTAGTTCAGTTTTTAAATAAATATGAATTAAATAACCTAAAATCGACAACCTTAAATGCACTGCTAGAATATTTCTGGCTAGGATGGCGAAAAATGCATCACAGCCTAACAAACGACAAAAAACAATGCATGATTTCTTTAACCTGCCGACATCGACGACAGCAGCGAGAACTGCTGGAGATCAGCATGTGCCTCCGAACCCCGAGAGAAGCTCGTTACTCCCAACCCCAGGTGATTACTTCTGTATATTGCTTTTTGCGAATGTAAACAGAGAGGCAGGAACCTTGAGCCACCAAATTGAAAGCACCCGCCTTCAACTTAACACGTCGGGGTGAGTCCGATTTGGGGCCTAAGTTACCTGCCTTTCTCCTGGCTCAATCAAGACGTAGATGATTTATATTTAAATGATGTTTCTTTTGTATTGCAGAGACTTCCAACTTGAACCAAATGTCTCAGCCCGATGTTACGCCAAACCCAGCACAAGAAACCTCGACATCCCAGAATCTAGGTTATTAATTGTATTCGTTTAATACTTTATTATGTTTGGCAGTGATGTAATGTAATGAGGTCAATTTATGATTCAATTTGTTTAGAATTGTATACGTCCACTGATTACGAAAAATGTGTTTTTGATTAAAATCAGCAAAATTGACTTGATAAAAAATTATATTTAAAATTTGTTTGTTTTTTATTGCAGAGACTTCCGACTTGGACCAAATGTCCGAGTGGGATACTTCGCCGAACGCACCACAAAGCGCCTCTACATGCCAGATTCCAGGTTATTAATAGTAATATTTTTCATTCAAATACTGTTTGTCTGTAATTGAATGCAATGAGAGGTCAATTTATGATTTTATTGGTTTATAACGTATAAGTACGTTGATTTATTGAAATGTGTTTTTTATCCGCGTAATTATTTTTAGTAAATGAGATAGTTTCGATCCGGTTTTCATCTTTAGATCGAAAGCTAGCCAAAGTTGATCATATTACTATAAAAATTCGATCGCAATAGATATCGTTTAGTAATTTTTTACCAGGTTTTAATATTCCGACGTACAGATTGCTAAATTCACATAGTTTACATATGTGGTCTAAAATAGATTGACATTTAATTTATGATATTTTTACATTGCAGACGTTGAAATGGACGCAGCTTTCAACTCTTGCTCTAATCGTCCGAACGATATTGGGCGCTACATTTCCGAGATCGACTCATTGAGTGACTTCCAGAAGAAGGAGCTCCTGGACAACCCGTTTCAGCCACCGAAAAACTTTCAGTTTCCTTATTCGGAGCACAACAAAAATAACAAGGTTGTCAAAAGATACTTCAACCAGCATCATTTGGATCAGTATTCTTGGGCAGTCTTTTCTCCTTCAAAGAAGGGCGTGTTTTGCAAATACTGTCCTTTATTTGCATCGAGATTTGTCGGCGATGCGAGATGTTACACGGGAGCGGGAACTCTGGTTCAGCATGCGCTCACAAAATTTGCGAAGCTGACTGGAAAAGACGGTGTCTTAGAAAAGCATCAGAACGCCAAATACCACCGGGAAGCAGTTGCCGCAGCCAAGGAGTTCCAGAGAAATTTCGCGCGGCCAGAAAAGGAAGTGGTCAACCTGCTATCTACAGAACGGGCGAAGCAGATAGAGGAAAATCGTAAGAAGTTGATTCCAATAATCGACACAATTATAACGCTGGGGAGGCAGAACATAGCTCTTCGAGGACACAGAGACGACGGCAATTTACTGACTTCTCCCGAGGACGGCAACGAGGGAAACTTCCGTGAGATTTTGAAGATGAGGGTACGTGCAGGGGACGCAGTTCTGGAAGACCACTTGACAACGGCTGGAGCGAATGCAACTTACATCTCAAAAACTACCCAGAACGACATCATCCAGTGTTGCGGTGAAGAAATACTGGATACGATACAAAAGCGCGTTGATAAAGGGAAATTTTATTCCGTTATGTTCGACGAAACCACGGATCTCTCAACGGTGTCACAAATGAGTGTTATTCTGCGATACGTTCACGATGATTGTGTGAGAGAGGACTTCGTTGGTTTTTTTGATTTGCATGCAATGAATTTCCCTCACGAATCGAACACTGAAACTGAACCGAAAATTGACGGAAAAGTTTTGGGTCAGTCCGTGTTAACCGTTTTACAGGAAAGTAACATTGATATCGGGTCTCTTGTGGGAATTTGTACTGATACATGTAGTGTCATGACGTCTGAAGTTTGTGGAGCAGTAGCCGAAATTCAGAAAGTCGCGCCAAATGCTGTCAGAGTACCTTGTTTTAATCACTCGTTGAATTTGTCGTTGTCCAAGTGTATGGATGTGCAATCTGTGCGAAACTGTTTCGGCGTCATGCGTGAAGTTATAGCGTTCTTTCACATGTCAGCGAAGAGAACTCACGTCATGAAACAGATTGTTAACGCGAAATTGCAAAGTCTGTGTGATACTCGTTGGGTCGAAAGACATGATACGTCTATATTTTTTGATCAAAACCTCTTGTCAATCATAGATACGCTGCAGATCATTGCGAATTGGAAAGACGCAACGACGTCAACGAAAGCTTCTTTGTTGGTGCAGTCGCTGCTCACCACTCAATTTCTGATTTCTCTTAAATGCATCAGTCATTTCTTCAGTTTGACACTCCCTCTGAGTAATTTGTTTCAAAAACAAACTATCGATTTGAACACTGCGAAAAATTTGGTAACTGACATTTTACTTGTACTAAATACCGACCGAGAGAATGCTGAAACAGTGTTTTCGACCATTTATGAGAAAGCTGCGAAAACTGCGTCTGATTTAGATGTAGAACTTGTGAAACCGAGGGTAGCTGGCAAACAGAGAAACCGGGCAAATTATTCGTGTGATACGCCAGCAGAGTTCTATCGGAAAAGTACATTTGTTCCAATGCTGGATCAAATATTGTCCGATTTGAAAAACAGGTTCAGCGAGAATACGCTGGATGCACTGGTATTGAATATCGTGCTACCAGATTATTTGTTGAAGCTTGACGACGAGCAACTGAAGGTGTCAGTTACTAAATTGTGGAGCAAATACAGTGAGTTGTTAGTAGACTGCAAACCGTATAACACCGAAGATTGCGTGCGATCGGAGTTAAAGTTGTGGAAGGCGTATTGTGATCGCGAATTTAAACATAGCGGCGACCTATCTGTTGCGGAAATATTTAGAATGTGCGACGCAGACATTTATCCGAACTGTAAACTCCTGTTAAACATTTTCTTGTGTTTGCCAATTAGCGTGGCTTCTGCAGAACGAAGTTTTTCTGCCCTGCGTCGGCTGAAATCGTGGCTCAGAAGCCACATGACCCAAGATCGTCTCGTGGGACTCGCGTTAATGCACTTGCATCGAGACATCCCACTGCGTCCTGAAGCGATATTGGATAGATTCGCGAAGTCCAAAACCCGACGTTGTAATATAATAATTTAAGTACTGAATTATATATCTGTAATATAATATACCTGTAAATTTGATCCTTCACCCTTCAGCTCCTAGGTCGGTACATTTAATATCAATTTTATAACATGTCATTCTAATTGTAACATTTTCCAAACACGGAACCACACAGAATTGGCTATTAAACAACCCGTCAGCACAGACAGGGTTTTTTTGGTCTCGTTGGACCAAAAAAAAAAAAAAAAAAAAAGGTCAATGGCCCCCCCCCTTAGGCGATTTCTGGATCCGCCCTTGCGTAATATACTATAACGCTCACTACCGTTTTACCAAAGAAATACATCATTCAAAATTAGTGATGGGATTTTATAAATTCGTAAAAACTGCATACTGCTAAATGCATTGAAGTAGTTAGTATAGCAAGCGGCAGATAGCCTTACTATTCTTACCAACAAAGAGAATTAGATAGATTTTTTAATTTGTGGATTATCAAAAATAAAATTATTCAAAAATGACTTCAAGATTTTGTGAATTTTTATCAATTCCCACCATATTAGGAAAGCGTCAGCTATGAAATAAACTCCACACTGCTAAATACAATGAAGTATCTAATTGGCAGCGGCGGCTCCCAGCCTAACTTCAGTGTAGGCCAGAGAACCAAGGTAATATGTATTCGTTATCGAAAGATGACTTTGTTGTGCAATTCCTTGTGATTATAAAGCGCGATCCCAACCTCAAATTTTGTGTGCCTTGGCGCTGCGGCCGACCCTGAAGTTAGGCTGCGAGCCGTCGCTGCTAATTGGAATCGTAATGTGGCATGCATTACGATTCCAATTCGATTATCAAAGACCTATATCTATTAAAAAATGCAGATATATTTTTGAATCAAATACAAACTGTTAAATTCCTAAAAGTTGTTGGTAGCAGAGGAGTCGGTGGATGGCTTTACATTTTTTATACCAAAAATAGCTGGATTGCAGATTTAATTTGAGCTTTTTGCGTATTAAAAAAATTAAGTTAATTTATCTATGGTATTTATGCATGCACGATTATCAAAGAAATAAATGTATCACACAAGAGATTTAATGTTATTACAATACAAAAAATATGGATACCCGATATATTAACAGAATGTAAGTCCTTAAATTTATTTTAAACACAATTATTTAATTTATATTGAATTGTGGAGGCTTCTACTTCGTTATACATGTTAATTTAACATAATAAAACACTTTTAACTTTGTTTGTATAACACAATTTTGTTAACACAATTGTGTTATACAAACAAAGTTAAAAGTGTTTTATTGTGTTAAATTATTTAATTATCTCTGTGAATTAGAATTCTATTGAATTAATGAATAAGGTATTTGATTTATATATATATATATATATATATATATATATATATATATATATATATATATATATATATATATATATATATATATTACAAAGCTCTGCAATATTCATATATATTCATATATATATATATATATATATAAATCAAATACCTTATTCATTAATTCAATAGAATTCTAATTCACAGAGATAATTAAATAATTTAACACAATAAAACACTTTTAACTTTGTTTGTATAACACAATTGTGTATTCCGCAAGTTTTTAATTGCCATACCACTCGAGAAACATACGATACTTTACCTACGCCCTAACAAAATAAACAATGAGCATTAAAGAACAACTTATTTATTGTAACAATTTTTAATAGTTGATCGATATACAGGGAATAACGCTGTACATTTTCCGACATTCGTTGTTTTTTAAGAGTTCAATTTGAAGCTTTAAACGAGTGTTTTCCACTCCCAGACTAAGCATGAAGTAAAATTTCGAGTTTAGAAAAGCCCCGTGAAAATTTGTCGAGGGTCGCGCAGCGACCCGAGACAAATTTTCTGGGCTTTTCTAAACTCGAAATTTTACTTCATGCGCCACGCGTATAAACACTGATTTCAAGTGAGGTTCAAATATACATAGAGTTCACAATATTTTAGTGTTTTATACGCGTGGCGCATGAAGTAAAATTTCTGTGTTGACTATTTTAGGTTCATTTTCATATATATAGAGTGCATTTGTGTTTTTAACTTATTATTTAGAATATATGTTTGTATATCTATATATGTGTCATAGGGAACTATAAAATAAAGAATGTTTATTATTATTATTAATTGTGCTGAGGAATCAAACAATAATTACCGGATTAAATTTAAATATTTAGGTAAGCGCATCTATGAAATTAATCGCTGTAAATTATTAGTAGATAAACTTACTTTCCATCACTGCAATTAAGGGCAATTTTAATTAGAGATTTCATGCGTGCCGAATCACATTCAAAGAATATTGCAGAGCTTTGTAAATTCATAAAGTTTTAGGTAACCGCCCTCTATGATATAAACCGCATACTACTAGGTGCGTTGAAGTAGTTATTATTGCCGTAACCGGTAGATAGCGTGGCTTGTAAGCACAAATTAAAATTGGCGGGAGTTTTTAATTGTAATTTTCCCAAGCGATTTCGTAAGAATTTAGCTTTATAGGTATACATACCTATGAGCTAACTAAAATAATTGTGCTAAGGATGCTTCATGTAAATATTGCAATCATTCTTAAAAAACAAAATTGGATATCTTCAATTTCGTTCTCGTTAATCACTTGATGAAACATGTTTATAATATTGATAATTAAATAAAAGTCGCTTGATTTGTTTTACTAGTGTTATTATTCTATCCAACTAATTACTCCTTGAGAATAACGTTAAGTTGAAACTAGTCGGAGAGAATAAAAAAAATAGTGAAACAAACCCACTGAGCAAATCCATTTAAGTAATGTTTCAACAACATTAAAACAACGTTTAATGTTGCTACAATGTTGATACAACGTTATTTAATTGTTTTTTCTTTAGTGGGAACCAAGTGACTTTCATTCAATTATCAATAAAGTTGTATAAATTCCATATATTATTTATTTGCTTTGAAGAGATGTATTTTATTGTTTTCTTTAGTAACTTACTTTCCTTCATTACAATTTAGGGCAATTTTAATTGAAGATTTCATGCGTGCCAAATCAAATTCAAAGAATATTGCAGGGTTTTGTAAATTCATAGTTCCGCTCTTTTAGGTAACCGCCATCTATGATATAAACCACATACTACTAGGTGCGTTGGAGTAGTTAGTGCCGTAACCGGTAGATGGCGTAGCTTGTAAACACAAACTGGAATCGGCGGGAATTTGTAATTGTAGTTTTCCCAAGCGATTTCGTAAGAATTTAGCTTTATAGATATACCCATAAACTAACTAAAATAATAGTGCTGAGGATATTTTATGTAAACACTCTAATCATTCTTAAAAAAACAAAGTTGTATATCTTCAATTTCACTTCACTACTGTTTTTATTCTATCCAACTAATTGCTCCTTGAGAATGACGGTAAGTTGAAACTAGCCGAAGAGAATAAAAAGAGTAGTGAAACAAACGAAGTGACTCTTATTTAGTTATCAATAAAGTTGTAAAAATAACATATTTTATTTATAAAAACTGAATTCTGATGTATTTTGCTTTGAATAAAAGTATTTTAAACAAGATAAATTCAAATTCAAAACTATTTGAATTCGAGAAAATAAGCTTACGCTTCTTATAGTTTGCACACTTTAAACATAATATATAAAATTACGAAAAAGCTATTCGTGAAAATGCAAACAGTGTCTTAATTAATAAGACAATTTAAGACGATTTCAATGGATATTTATCGTCTTAAATTGTCTTATTAATTAAGACACTGTTTGCATTTTCACGAATAGTTTTTTCGTAATTTTATATATTATGTTAAAAGTATTTTATTTATTTCTTTAGTAACTTACTGTCCTACATTGCAATTTAGGGCCATTTTAATTAGAGATTTCATGCGTACCAAACCAAATTCAAAAAATATTGCAGGGTTTTGTAAATTCATAAATTTCCGTTCTCATAAGTAACCGCCATCTATGATTAAACCGCATACTGCTAGGTGCGTTGATGTAGTTCTTGCCGTAACCGGCAGATGGCGTGACTTGTAAACACAAACTGGAATCGGCGGGAATTTTTAATTGTAGTTTTTCCAAGCGATTTCGTAAAAAAATAGCTTTATAGAAATACCTATGAACTAACTAAAATAATAGTGCTGAGGATACTTCATGTAAACACTCAAATCATGCTTAAAAAACAAAGTTGTATATCTTCAATTTCACTTCACTACTGTTTTTATTCTATCCAACTAATTGCTCCTTGAGAATGACGGTAAGTTGAAACTGGCCGAAGAGAATAAAAAGAGTAGTGAAACAAACCAAGTTACATATTTTATTTATAAAAACTGAATTCTGATGTATTTTGTTTTGAATAGAAGTATTTTGTTTTTTTCTTTAGTAACTTACTGTCCTTCATTGCAATTTAGGGCAATTTTAATTAGAGATTTCATGTGTGCCAAATCAAATTCAAAAAATATTGCAGGGTTTTGAAAATTCATAAATTTCTGTTCTCATAAGTAACCGCCATCTATGATATAAACCGCAAACTGCTAGGTGCGTTGAAGTAGTTATTGCCGTAAACGGTAGATGGCGTGACTTGTAAACTCAAACTGGAATCGGCGGGAATTTTAAACTGTAGTTTTCCCAAGCGATTTCGTAATAATTTAGCTTTATAGATATACCCATGAACTAACTAAAATAATAGTGCTGAGGATGCTTGTTGTAAACACTGAAATCATTCTTAAAAAACAAAGTTAGATATCTTCAATTTCGTTCTCATTAATCACTTGATGAAACATGTTTACAATATTGATAATTGAATAAAAGTCACTTGATTTGTTTCATTACTGTTTTTATTCTATCCAACTAGTTACTCCTTGAGAATGACGATAAGTTAAAACTAGTCGGAGAGAATAAAAGAGTAGTGAAATAAACCAAGTGACTTTTACTCAGTTATTAATAAAGTTGTATAAATTACATATTTTGTTTATAGAATCTTAATTCTGATACATTTTTTCTTTGAACAAAAGTATTTTGTAGTTTTCTTTAATAAAATATATATGTATCAAAACAATTTTAAGCAATTCTATAATGAACATTTAATAGCTGAGGCTGTTACTTGGTGAAATTCAATATCAACACATTTAGTAAATTACACACTTGGTTAAGATTTTACTGTTTATTAGTTGACACTGCATCAAATGTTTCGCCACATAGTTACTTTATCAGGCAGAATAACTGTAATATTTGGTTTAAATTAGGCGGGAATAAAATTATATTGGTTGTCATTGACACCTGGGGACGTTTCAGGGAAAGAGGAGCCGGAAGAGCCATCTTGAGCTCAGTTGTATTTGAGTAATGTTAACGGTGACAAGTAATAAATTAAGTTTAAGTAATTGTGCTTTCTAATTCTTGTATGCTTTTACCACTAAACTCTTCAATTAGAAACTGTTTTACAGTTTTAACGCTATTTTCAGCGGCACAATTGGACGCAGGATGATCTGGTGGAGAATTAATAAAAGTGACATTATTTTTACTAAGAACATCTTTAAACTCATTAGAAACAAATTGTGTACCATTGTCAGAAACAAACACCAAACCTCGCAAATATATTTCTAAATTTACGTATTGCTGCTTGCGACGTAATTTTCACCATTGAAAAAACTTCTAGCCATTTTGATAATGCGTCAGCCACAACCAACATGTTAAACCCTTTGAATGGCCCAAAAAAAAATTATTCCCGCCTAATTTAAACCAAACATTACAATAACACACTTCGTTAAGATTTTACTGTTTATTAGTTGACACTGCAACAAATATTTCGCCACACAGTGGCTTCATCACGCAGATGCCTAATGAAGCCACTGTGTGGCGAAACATTTGTTGCAGTGTCAACTAATAAATAGTGATATCTTAACGAAGTGTGTTATTTACTTAAAATTCAATATTAACCAATCCTAACATTTTCTTATGCTTAATTTTTTTTTATATTCTTTATTCTCATAAAATATGCATATACAATACAGAACAGTTACATATTAGAGAGAACGTGTCATAGCAGAAGAAAATAAACTAGTAAATAAAAGTGAGTAAATACAAGTTTTCAAGAAGTGTTACAATAATCTGCAATGGAGTATAACTCCTCATTCTTCTTGACATATCTTTAAAAAATACTTTCGAAGGCTTTAATTTGTTTTTTTTTTTGGTTCTATATTATTTATCTCTACAGTGAACGAAATTCAATAGTTTCTCAATAAAACCTGAGATATTTGTATAAATTAATTCAAGTATAAATGATATTGCCAATTCTTGGTTGCGGAATACTTCAAACATTAAAAGTGCGATTCTTTTCGCAATCTACAACAAGTTAGTCTTACAAAGACTATATCAAACACTCATTGAAACAACTACTTCCCGGGCTAATACCCCGACGGACATTGAATTATACAACAAGTGTTTGCTGTTACATACAGTAACCTACTGCAAATGTAACAATTTGGGTCAATGAGTGTTTGATATAGTCTTTGTAAGACTAACTTGTTGTAGATTGCGAAAAGAATCGCACTTTTAATGTTTGAAGTATTCTGCAACCAAGAATTGGCAATTTCATTTATACTAATGTTTGAACGGTAACGTGACCGCCAGTCTAAGGTGTCAAATTGTTTAGAGGGAATGGCAAAGCTATACTGATGAGAGATAAATCTCGAAACGCGTCTATAGATGGCCTGAATAATTTGACCCAAATTGTTACATTTGCAGTAGGTTACTGTATTTAACAGCAAACACTTGTTGTATAATTCAATGTCCGTCGGGGTATTAGCCCGGGAAGTAGTTGTTTCAATGAGTGTTTGATATAGTCTTTGTGAGACTAACTTGTTGTAGATTGCGAAAAGAATCGCACTTTTAATGTTTAAATTAATTCATTTACTTTTACAAATATCTCTCTCATCACATTCACTGTCGCAATTTTATTAAACACAGATATTCAGAATTCAGTTTGAATCGTACTTGATTCATACGACAGCCTACGTGTTAAAACTGTTTTTTGATATTGGTATTGGTAGATACCGGAAGAATATTATAAATACTTGGTAACGAGTTTTCCAATCGAGAACGGCGCGAACCAGGGAAAGTTTTCCAATTGAAACAAAAAGGCAGTTGCGGAATGTTTCACTTCGTAACTCGAAGGGAGGAAGTAATATCCTCCAAGTTTTGCTGTTTCGGGAAAAATTGATGGACGTCATTTTTCCATGCGGAAATTACTTTATAAAATCCCTATGTTTTGCTTTTAAAACAAAAAAAACAAAAAAACTCTTGAAAAAATGTACGTCTTAGGTTTATATTATATTTTTTTTCAAAAGGTTTGAATTTCGAATACAAATAAATAAATTATCTTGAGAAAACATATTTTGGTAATAAGTCAAAAGGAAGAATTACGCAATCAATAGTTTCTGGCTATTTTCGTTTTACATCAAAAAACGGTAATTTCAGATCTAATAAAGTTTCAGAAAAATAAAAATCCATGGAGATATTTTAATCCAATTCAATTTGAAGCTTCTAACGAGTGTCTTCCACTCCCAGACTAAGCATGAAGTAAAATTTCGAGTTTAGAAAAGCCCCGCGTAGAAAATTTGTCGAGGGTCGCGCAGCGACCCGAGACAAATTTTCACGGGGCTTTTCTAAACTCGAAATTTTACTTCATGCGCCACGCGTATAAACCACTGATTTACAGTAAAGTTTATAATATATAACGCTTAGATGTGATGATGATCAATATTTATAGAGATGTAGCGAAAAATGCAAGAATAACTTTTTTTGTAAATAGTTTTGGAATAATAATAATAAAAGTAAAATAACTGTAAGTAAATACTGGTAAAAAAATTCTTTTTACTCTTTCGGGACCGCTTTTACATACAAAAATGTAATATTTTGAAAATTTCGGGGAGGTTTAAACCCCCATATCCCTTCCCTGGCTAAGGCCTTGCCTTGAATTAATAATAATCCTTCAATCCTACACAAACTTGGGATGTTCAGGTATGTATGTTAATTTGGAAGCACCGAATTTAATATTCAAGCATTAATATCCAGCAGGAAATGATTACAACCCCAGCGTTATTAACTACAACCAACTCACAACAAAATCTACATATACGCGAAAAAAATTAGTGAGCGCAAGTTATTTTAATTATCGGTGGTCAGATCCAGAAAATCGTAAATACCACCATTATGCGAGCGTAAACGTTGGAATTAATATGCGCCTCGATTAATCCACGTCGAACGCAATAATTTCCGTTTGTTTACCAATTATTCTCGGACGTAATAAGAACGAAACTGTCGCTTGTGCGGAGGCTGAATTTATTTGCATTGCTCGATTCATTCGAGCGATTAACGCTCCGACAGGGGCACGATTCGAGTTCATCAACGGGGGATGAATAATGCGATTTCATGTGTTTCCTGCTGGAAAATTACGTATTGACACATAAAGAGATTGTAATGGAGGGCACGGAAAAGGATTAGATCGTATAATATGAATATTAGTTCGAAATAGACAGTTATATTCGATATTTTCAAGATTTAGAAGTAAATTTGAATAATATGGAATAATTCCACCGAAACTGGCGACAGACACCGACAGACATTTTTCAACAATGGTTTTAGTCGACTTACAAACAGCGGCGGCTCGCAGCCTAACTTCAGGGTAGGCCAGAAACCCAAGGTAATAAGTATCCGTTATTGAAAGGTGACTTTGTTGTGCAATTCCTTGTATTTATAAAGCGCGATCTCAACCTCAAATTTTATTAGCCTTGGCGCTGTGGCCTACCCTGAAGTTAGGCTGCAAGCCGTCGTTGCTTACAGATATTTTAACTAAAAATATTTTAATTTGAAAATATTTACTAAAAGAACATGTATTGACTGTGAGTCACTATTTTGACTGACATTGGTCTATCGTGTTAACTTGACTTAAGACGACAATAGTCGGCGTTTAGTCCATTGTGTCAACTTGACACGAGTCGATGTCAGCCGACAATAATCTATCCAGCGCCGCACAGTGGGCGGAATCGGGATTGTAGCTGGACAAAACTCATACGATGGGCGAAAGTGGACCTATTTACTTGTATCATGTTAAAAATTACTAATATTAAGCAAATAATGGGCAATTCAAAATAGCGGACAGAATAAAACAATTATATACTAGAAAATGTCATATTTTTCGTAAACATTATTATATCGAGGTATTTTATGAGAAAATTATTTTGATATATTTATTATAACAATATAATGAAATATAATTTATCAGATTGTAATACATTTGTCAATTAATTATGAAAAAAAGAAATAACTAAACAATAAGATTATTGACAAGCAGCAGTTTCTAGGAAAAGAAAATTATTTAACAGTTTTGGAAGCATTATATTTTATTTACAGCATTATATGATTGTTCATTCTACAAAAATTTCGGATTCATCCGTTTTAACGTCAAGAAGTTGAAGTACAGCTTCTGGCAAATCCTTAATTGTGTTTTTAGGCAGATCTCTTTTGGCACTTATCACTGGATCAGACAGCTGAAGCATGGTGTGAATTAGATCAGTACTCGTGTGATTTCGAGTATCTTTGCGCGTATGCCTTAATTTCATTTGTCTGTAGATCTTATTACTCGCTTCTTGAGCTTCTTCTGACATCATGCCAATAGGCAAAAGAAAAGATTTTACTACAGTAGCTCCGTGTACAAGAATTTTGTGGATGCTGACAGGCATTTTGTACCATGGATATTTTTGGACAAATAACTTCGCCGTTGTGTAAATGCTTCAAATCGCTCGTAGTTAAGTGGTTGACCACATGACAGTGTTGTCATAACTACCCCGAATCGGCGAATAAGTTCTTCAACAACGTTCGTAATTTCTGATACAACAACAATGTTTGTTTAGACACATACTGTCGTCAAGTGAAACGAAAGTTTAATTATTTCGTTTTAATTCGAGATGTTATCTATTTATTTAATTTTTTAACGAAATACACATTTATTTAATATTTTATTTGTCGTCGAAACAAATAAGAGTTGAATGAGGAGAAAATTTCCCCCAATTTCGTACCACCGAGTTGTATTCGGTTTGACAATTTAACGAACAAATACTTATTGAAAAATTCTATTCGAAAGATAGGAATAGTAAGTAATGCTAAAAACATTGTGTTGTTGAGGTAACTGTCAAGAAACAGTAAAAACTGGAAATTTATTTAGGAAATTTTCACGTGTGAAAATTGTCGCTTAATAGAAACGTGATTAGTCCATTTTGCGAAAATGAGTGAATCTGATTGTTCGAAAAAATGTTAGTTGAATTGTCGATATTTATAGAAGAAAATCGGAAAAAAACAAAAACGCTTCTAGTAAAGACCCACTTCCGGTGTACGAAATTTTATCAAAAACTTTTCAGCTCTTCCGACTAAGAATTAAACCTTAAGTTTAAAGTTTCAGTCTAAAAGCTGTAGCGGTTTTTGAGATACAACACCCACGGACACACACACACATATACACACGCTCACACACGCGCACACACACACACACGCTCACACACGCGCGCACACACACACACACACCCGCACACTCACACACACACAAAGACACATTTCAAAAATGGTCGGAATTGTCTCAGGAGACCATAAAACGTATATATCCGTCGAAATTTCGAGTTTGAAATAAATCATGAAAACAATACTTTCCAGTATTACATGCATGGAATGTAGAAAAAATACGATATAAACCAAAGTCGCAAAAAGTCGCAAGTAATTTCTTTTTCAACCGCAATTATATATATCAAGGCATCTCGAGAATGTCCAATCACATCGGTAAAAGTCGGTAAAAAAGTTCTAAGGTTTAAAACAAATGAAACCATGTTTCTCATATAAAATATTAGTTTACATAAACATATAACTTCAATGCCATACAAAAGATGAAACATCGTGATAAGTATGATGCCTGTAACTGTTTGGATATGAAGAATACGTCATATGATGATGCAGGATCATTCGCGAAGGACCTTCGTACACACCATTATTTCTATACTTTAAACATCAAATACGATCAATAATATTTTATGACTCTGTATTAACTTACTGACGCTTTCATATAAATAAATATAGTCTCTGGAGACTAAAGAATCAGCACAGAGAACTTTCCAACGTTTATTGTTAACTTTTTTCTGGGGGTTTTGTCCAGCTATAATCCCGATTCCTCCCACTGTGCGCCGCAGTAAGGAAAAACAGGACCCGATCAAAACATCCACACAGTCTCTCTGAAGAATGCCCAAGAATGAAATGTTGTAGAACGGAGATTTCTTGTACAAAATTATTTTTTTTATAATATGTAAAATTACGAAAATGTTATTCGTGGAAATGCAAACAATGTCTTAACTAATAAGACAACTTAAGACGATAAATATCTATTGAAACAACTACTTCCCGTGCAAATACACCTCCGGATATTGAATTATACAATGAAATCGTATTTAATTTGATTTATTACAACGCGCTATTAAAGTATATGTAACGATTAAGTCAAATTCTCTTCAAACCAACTAACAAATACAAATTTAAAATGAAAGGAGAAACAAAAAATTAGAAGTGAAAGGACTTGGATTAAAACTTTGTTTTATCAAAGTGGGCATTAAAGACAAAACCAACACGATTGGTTTTAAAGAAAATATTTACAATTCGCGTAACATTAAACACACTACTTCTAATGTAAATTGCATATTTTTATAAAGAAAGCGTAAAATATACTTGTATTATTTGAATTTCTAAAAGTATATATATACGAGTACGGGTAAATATTAAAGTTTTTTTTTTATTTAAAAGAGATTATCAAAATTATTTCAAAAAATAGATAAAAGACCAGCATTACGGGTAGCAGAATAGTGCGGATGTTTTGATAGGTTCCCGGAAAAATGGCGCCTGAGGCCAAATATCCAATTGACAATCCCCCCTCCGCCCCACATTTACGCTAGGCCTTTATGATGCGTCTTTTTTACGCTACGTTTTAATTCACGATTAGACGCGCTCTAACATAAATGGCGATGAAACCTACTAAGTGAACGCAATCACAAACTAATACAATTATTTATATTTTCGGAACAAAGCGTATTTAATCATTAGTCATATTAGTATCAAACCATTGATAATGGACACTTCGTGTCCGAAATGTACATTTGGTTACAAAATAAAGTATTGAAGAAAGGTTCTAAGAGTTTTTTAATCAAAGTATAATTATCTTCAAGTAACTCAATCAATCCAAATATTAGTCAATAAGTTACAAAAAAATGATTAGCGTTAATTTTTAAGCTTTAAACAGTGTTTTCCACTCCTCGACAAAGCATGAAGTAAAATTTCGATCTTAGAAAAGCCCGAGCGTTTGCATTTGGACGCGTAGCGTTCAAATCCAAACTCAGGCTTTTCTAAACTCGAAATTTTACTTCATGCGCCACGCGTACAAAGCGCTGATTCAGTAGGAAGTTTTCAACTTTTATTCTTGCAATTTATGGCACCCAACAAGAGCCAAGCGTAAAATTAAGACGCTCGCGATTTATGGGGCCACAGCGTTGGCCTGGCCCCACGTTGGGCGCCAAAAAACCTCAAATCCAAAGGTTTCTAGGATTTTTAAACGAGTGTTTTTCACTCCTAGATTAAGCATGAAGTAAAATTTTGAACTGGTATATACTGTTCGTTTTTTTATCGTGCTCACCGTTGGGGAGATCCCAACGGTGAGCACGATAATGATACAAAGTTGGTCAAATAAGACAAAAGTTTCAATATTTGATACTCTCGCGATTTATGGCGCCCAACTAGGGGCTACAGCGTTGGCCTAGCCCCACGTTAGGCGCCAAAAAACCTCAAATCCAAGGGTTTCTAGTATTTTTAAGCGTTGGCCTAGCCCCACGCTGGGCGCCAAAAAACCTCAAATCCAAGGGTTTCTAGTATTTTTATACGAGTGTTTTTCACTCCTAGATTAAGCATGAAGTAACATTTTGAACTGGTATATACCGTTCGTTTCTTTTGTCGTGCTCACCGTTGGGGAGATCCCAACGGTGATCACGATAAACCAATAATGATACGAAGTTGGTCAAATTAGACAAAAGTTACAATATTTGATACTGAGTAAGAATACGTCAACAAATTTCAGCTAACATCATTTGTTTTAAAAATATGGCGAAAATTGTAAAATGGATATTGAATCGTTTTTACTGTAACTTTGTTATTTATTACAATAAAAATCTGTAACTTGCTGTGTGATATAAACGTCATCAGAGAAACACACAGGAATTAACAGATTTTATACAGGGTGTCCCATTTTCTAGATACAACACCTATTTTTAGTTTTTTATGGCGGCCATATTTGATTTTTATACCATTGAAAAACAAGAAAATATTGTGTCAAATCATGTGCCACAATTTTAATTAATTATTAGTTATACAATTGAATAAAATATATCAATTTTTGTTTTATCAAGTAGGCCATTTTGGATTTTTAGATAAGATCAGAAAAACTAATTGATATGTAACACGTGATTTCGTACTATTTTTTTTAATCTTATCTTAAAATCCAATATGGCTGACTTGATAAAACAAAATCTGTCATATTTTATTCAATTGTTTTAACTAATTGACATGTGGCACATGATTTCGCACTGTTTTTTACTGAACTTATCAATGGTGTAAAACTCCAATATGGCCGCTATTAGAAAAACTAAAAAATAGGTGTTGTAACTAGAAAATGGGACAACCTGTATAAAATCTGTTAATTCCTACGTATTTCTCTGAAGGCTTTAATGGTACACAGAAAATTACAGATCTTTATCGCATTAAATAACAAAGTTATAATAAAAATAAATTATCATCCATTTTTACATTTTCCACCATTCTTTTATAACAAATGATGTTAGCTGAAATTTGGTGACATATTCTTACTCAGTATCAAATATTGAAACTTTTGTCTAATTTGACCAACTTCGTATCATCATTGGTTTACGAGATCCCAATGGTGAGCACGATAAAAAAAAAAACAACGAAACGAACGAAAAGGTATGGCCAAACCTTCAGGAAACATTCGGCATACATACAGGAACAAAATATGTTATATAGCAGGGGTGTTCAACCTTTTGTCATATGCGAGCTACTTTTGCATACCAAGTTATTTGGCGATCGATAGGTTATAGTTAATAAAAACAATAAAAAACAGTTTATACACATTTTTTTCTTATCAGTATTCTTTAAAATTTATTGTAAATTGCTCGAATTTTGATAGCGCAAAATTTGGTTAAATTTTATTAAACATAAGCAGTATATCTCCAACTTCACAATATGGTCAGTGTTTTATACGCGAGGCGCATGAAGTAAAATTTCGAGTTTAGAAAAGCCCAGAAAATTTAGGCGTTTCCGTATTTCTATTTATTTTAACCTTCCCACAAAAAAGCTTTAGCAAAAATACCCCTTTTTAGGGCAGTTGCACCAAACACGTTGAGCTGGTTCAACTCCGAACTCGAATTTTACGTGACATTACCCACTGAGCAAAAAACAAACAAATAACGTTTTATCAACATTGCAGCAACAATAAACATTGTTTTCATGTTGATGAAACATTACTTAAATGTGTTTGCTCAATGGGTAGAACAATAAGAACTGTCATCTTGAACTCGAGTTCAGCTTAAACTCAAGTTCACGATTTTTGGTGCAACTGGGCCTTAAAGTTAAATTCAAAATAACTGAAAAACAATAAATGACGCATTTTTGTACAATCACATATTTGGACACAGCGTTATTTCTTTATTGTCCGAACAAAATTCGTGATTGCGATATTCCCCAAAAAAAGTTAATTATTTATTCTCCAAAAAAAAAAAAAAACGGAACAATTAATAATTTCACACTACGATTACAAACATTATAAAAAAACATACTCAAGCCACGTTTACAGCATGTGACAAATAAAAACCATCAGGCATGACACACGTATGCAGCGATAGGGTACCATAAAATAAATAGATATTTCATAGCGCAACTAAAAGGTAATAATTCTCCCCCCAAAAAAAGCAATAAATATTTTACTATTATTCCAGTGCCATTGTATTATTTCATATAAACATTCGATTAATTGATGCCTTAGTGTAAGGAGTTAACATTTATAAAGTAATTGAGTGAATTTTATTGAAAATGTATTTGCAAGCTGTGCTGTTGGGTTTGGCTAGCTTCGCCGTGGGCACTTTGAGTAACACTTGTCCTAATGGAGGCAAAATTTATGGTAAGTTTTTAAGAACAAAATTAAACATAAAATGCATGGTACCTACCCCCCTCAAGGTTTCAGTCATGAATTACTTTTAGAAGAGTTTCATGCAGTTACTTTGGTCGAACGTAGGAATATTCACGGTCAAATCTTCTTGTTTAAGTTACTACATAATTCAGTTGATTGTTTGGAACTTTTGCAAAGGATACATTTTTATGTACCTAGACTCTCGACACGTCATTGTACCAGCTTTTATGTTCAAAAAGCCAAACTAATGTCTTGGAACTGTCCCCAGTGCGTCGCATTTGTGGGTATCACAACATATTTGCCACTCATTGTGATATTTTTCACTTGGACTTACGTGAATTCAAGAACATAATTTCTGGTACTTGATATTAATCACAACAAACGGCTGCATAGACTAACTATTGTTATTTCTTAGTTATTTTGCCATTATTTTATTATTATAATTTCGAAATATTTAATTTGTTTTGTTTAAATAGAACCACGTGATCTTTATCTTTATTTTTGTAATTTTATTTTGTTTTGTTTATATATATTATTTTAAGAATTTTTACTTTTGTAATATTACTCTGTAATTGGGATGTCCTGTTGGGTAATAAATATTATTATTATTATTATTATAAATCACCAGAATGCAAGAATTAATAAAGTTAATGCTTGTTGCGCTACACTCTTGATGGAACCGGATATTCAAATTTGCTGAAGAAAAACACTTGTTATGTTCCATTATTTTAAAATAATGGAACATAAGTGTTTTTCTTCACCAAATTTGCAAGAATTAAGTAATCAAATAAGTTTTGTGGTGTATTCATAAAAACGACTTAAAAAGGTGGAAAGCAGCACAGGGTAGGATTTGATATAAAAAAAAAAACGTACAAGGAGAGCAAATTTGAAAAATGGCTTACATTTTAGACAGTGGTATTTCGACAGCTGGAAAAGCTCAAATCGTCGACTTGCACAATGAAATCAGGAGGAAAGTGGCCCATGGATTAGTTCCTGGCCAACCAAGGGGAATCAATTTAAAGAAAATGGTGAGTTAATCAACACTAAATTAATATTAAAATTGTGATCATCCCTTCTTTTAAAGATTTACGATGAAGCTCTTGGAACTTTAGCGAAAACCGTTTCTGCAAAGTGTGAATTCAAGACGTCAACTTTAAAAGATGGTAAGTACACTCGACCGCAAAAACAACGCGCCACTTGAAAATTCACGTTTTTTCGTGAATATTCAAACAGCCATAACTTCGGTCGATGTGGATGAAATTTGATGAATTTTTGAGTTTTTGGAACGCTAAAGTTTTCTCTTTAAGGACACATAAGTGGATATAAGGAAATTTAAGCACTTCTGCATTTAAAAGTCCTACCAACAAAAAAATGTTCAGAATGTTAGAAATGATAAAAGTTGAGAAGTTATACTGTGCCCAAAAAAAAATCGTAGCTCCACTTCAAAAAGAGCGCAACAAAATTCCATCATTTTCCTTTGAAATAAACGAAAAATCATGTCGATCCAATGATTTGGCTCGAAGTTATGGCAGTTTTTTTAAAAAGTGTATTTTGGGGCATAACTTTGGCGGACAGGCATAACTCTGCTCGCAAACCTGGCAGTAGTTTTTTGGCAGTAGGTTTTATCAGTAGAGGTGAAATGTAAGTTTATGTAAGGATTTTGCCTTATTTCAGGCCAAAATTAACTTCTGCTCATTGAGTTGACTCAAATTGTCATAACTTTACTCCAAATCAATTTATCGATCTGAATTTTTGCGCATATTAAAGGAGAAGGACAGAATTTATTCTGGATGTCCCTTGCTTGAAGCCACAATTTTTTTTGCGCATTGTACAAGTTAACCAAGTTAAAAGTTTTAAAGTGAAAAACGTTTCATCGCCTTTAGGGGGTGAAATGGGGTAAAATGTGCATGTTTAAAGATCTAACATGCCTCAAAGAGAAAACTTGAAGTTTTTAAATCGCATAATGTCACAGATTTGCGAGCAGAGTTATGCCTGTCCGCTAAAGTTGTGCCCCAAAATACACTTTTTAAAAAACTGCCATAACTTCGAGCCAAATCATTGGATCGACATGATTTTTCGCTTATTTCAAAGGAAAATGATGGAATTTTGTTGCGCTTTTTTTGAAGTAGAGCTACGATTTTTTTTGGGCACAGTATAACTTCTCAACTTTTATCATTTTTAACATTCTGAACATTTTTTTTGTTGGTAGGACTTTTAAATGCAGAAATGCTTAAATTTCGTTATATCCACTTATGTGTCCTTAAAGAGAAAACTTTAGCGTTCCAAAAAGACAAAAATTCATCAAATTTCATCCACATCGACCGAAGTTATGGCTGTTTGAATATTCACGAAAAAACGTGAATTTTCAAGTGGCGCGTTTTTTTTTGCGGTCGAGTGTAGATTAAGATAATTATATAAATTTTTTTTTTCCATTTACTTATCAAATAATTATACAGAGAGTTTCATGTAACACCGAACATTTTCATCCAATAAAATTTGACACCTTTAATTTTAAAATAATGTGTGAATTGGGTTGCCTATATGACCATTACGAATTGTAGCCAATCAATCGCAATTAATGCCTCAAGTTGTACATACAGGGAGTTTTTCTTTCAAGTATACATGTCCCAATTACAGCGTATATGCCGTAAATCTTTAGATACTCGTTTTTTTAAAAGAGTTCAATTTTAAACATAAAATGAGTGCGTTCCACTCCCAGACTAAGCATGAAGTAAAATTTCGAGTTTAGAAAAGCCTGAAAATTTGGTTTGGTCGCGTAGCGCGAAGCGCGGAGCGGCCAAACCAAATTTTTAGGCTTTTCTAAACTCGAAATTTTACTTCATGCGCCACCGGTACAAAACGCTGACATTACGAAGTTTAAAACACACCGCAAAACTTTACATTAAATCAGTGTTTTGTACCGGTGGCGCATGAAGTAAAATTTCGAGTTTAGAAAAGCCTGAAAATTTGGTTTGGCAGCTCCGCGCTTCGCGCTACGCAACCAAACCAAATTTTCAGGCTTTTCTAAACTCGAAATTTTACTTCATGCTTAGCCTGGGAGTGGAAAACACTCGTTTAAAGCTTCAAATTACATTCATTTAATAAACCGAGCATCGGCAAATGCACAACGTATGCTAATATGTTCGGTGTTACATAAAACTCTCTGTATATTTATAAAAGATTGATTAAGATAATTATATAAATTAATATATCGTTAACTTGTTTCTCATTGATCACTTGGTAAAACATTTATATTAATATATAGGTATTTGATTGAAATTCACTTGGTTTGTTTTACTAATAGTTTTATTTTCAACTAGTTTCGGCTTAATGCCATTTTCAAGAATTCTTGAAAATGGCATTAAGCCGAAACTAGTTGAAAATAAAACAATTTATTAGTAAAACAAACCAAGTGAATTTCAATCAAATACCTATATATTTATATAAATTAATTTGTTTTAATTTATTTATTTAATAATTAGATCGTTATGGTGTGCTCGGACAAAATCTCTACGCCCTCAGATCTTCGGTAAGATTGGGCGAAGAAGACTGGTCGCACGCCGTCAATTCCTGGTTTAACCAGCACGAATCCTTCACCTATCCAACTTTGAACAGCACTAGCGGTGCATACACACAGGTAATTAATTCTTAAACGGTCAATTCAACAACTTTTTCGGGTAGATTAAACAAATAGCGTATTTCTTTGCAAGGTTTCAAAGATGACATTTCTTACCTTCTTGCTAAATTTTAAAAACTGAACATAGGAAATTTTATGCGACGGCTCGCAGCCTACCTTCAGGGTAGGCCAGAGACTCAAGGTAATATATATCCGTTATTGAAAGGTGACTTTGTTGTGCAATTCCTTGTATTTATAAAGCGCGATCCCAACCTCAAATTGTGTGTGCCTTGGTGCTGTGGCCGACCCTGAAGTTAGGCTGCGAGCCGTCGCTGATGCTCTGAATTTATATGTTCAGAGATAAAAAAAACCGCATTGTATATTGACTGTCTTTATTTTGACAATATTGAGTGCAATACTGTCATTTGACTGTACTGAAAATCAAATCGCATATTAATAATAATATATTTATTATTACAAGTATTTTTTTCTTTTTTATTATTATTTGTAAAACACTTAGTTGTATTTTACTATAATTACAATCTGATCACAGACAAGTATAATAACAACAATTTGAAATAAAATAAATTCAAGTAAAATTTTTGGTAAAAGAACAATTATTTAATATTAATATTTATTTATTTATTTATTCACGGTAAAAACCATTTTAACATTAACATAAAAAAAAAATATACACTCTAAGTATACAAAACTAATTACATCACTACTAAACTAAACTTTACACGAGCTTATAGTATAAAACTAATAAAACAATAGCATCTTCTATTAAGGGAAAGAATAATTAATATATGCAACCGAATTAATATGGATTAAGTAAAAAGCTCGAAATTGATAAACTTAATTTTGGTTTTGAATAGATTTTCCGATTTTTGAAAGAGGTACAAGGAATTAATATCTAGTAAAATATTACCAAATCGGAATAATCTTGTTAACGGGTTATTTAAGCTATAATTGCATGTTGCACTTTGGACCTTAAATGTACAGTGTTGCCTCGTTCTTCTGTCAGTTATTGGGACTACTAAGTATATTTTGGAGACAAGAAAAGAAGAATTAATATAGCCCGAAAAAGGTTTGTGCAAGTAACATAAATCATAATAAATGCGCCTGTGAATCAAGGGTTTTAGATTTATCGTCGATTTGAATGAATTTATTTCTAAGTTATCTCCAGAAATTGCCATTCTAAAGGCACATACTCGTGCAAATTTAGATTGGACTTTCTCGAGCTTGTTTATCCAGATAGCATAGTGTGGACTCCATATAATCGAACAATATTCTAATATCGACCTTACCAATGAAAAATAAAGTAACTGTAAGGTTCGCACTGAAAATGTTTTGCCAATTCTAAAAATTAAACCTAAAACCCTACTTGCCTAATATAAAAAAATAAAATAAAGGAAGTAAAGAAAAATAGTTGGCGAACAAATCCGATAACATAAATTAATGTAATATAACAAAATAACTTAACTCAAGCATATTGACTGAATAAGAATCATTAAATGTCAAAATTAAATCAATAATAAAGCTACAGTTGGTGAGTGATTAGCAAAATATATCCGTAAATCTTTCTCAGTTTATTGAACAAAAACAAAAGAGCAAAGGTGAAAAGTGTTTAGATAAAAGTTGTTTATTTTTTCATTATCTACAACTTTTGTTCTTTAAATGTTTCGATTCGATCGATAATAACGCTAGAGTTGTTGAGTGAAAGGAATAAATCTGGGCTAGACTTTTTCGTTCCTTGAACAAGAACAAAATAGCTAAGGTGAAAATTGTTTATACAAAATTTGTGGGTTATTTCGTTGGCTACAACTTTTATTTGAGACATTTTTTGAGTTAAGTTAATGTGTTCCTATATTTTTAACTTCACTTGAAATCAGTGTTTAATACGCGTGGCGCATGAAGTAAAATTTCGAGTTTAGAAAAGCCCCGCGAAAATTTGTCTCGGGTCGCTGCGCGACCCTCGACAAATTTTCTACGCGGGGCTTTTCTAAACTCGAAATTTTACTTCATGCTTAGTCTAGGAGTGGAAGACACTCGTTCGTAAATTTTAAAATTATCACGAAGTTGTGTTTTTTTTCGTTGTCTGCAACTTTTGTTTGAAGCTTTGTTTGATTGAATCTATAATAAAGCTACAGTTGTTGAGTGATTGGTAAAGTATTTTAAAAAAAATCTTTCTCGCTTTATTGAACAAAAACAAAAGAGCTGAGGTGAAAAGTGTTTAGGTAAAAGTGGTTTGTTTTATAGTTGGCTACAACTTTTGTTTGGAACATTTTTTGATTGAGACGTCGAAAGCGATAGTCGGCGAGTTTTTGTAGAATTTTTCGATTCGATTTGACGAATAAAGCACTAATAATTTTCGATTCGGTTGATAATAATGCTACAGTCGGTGAGTGAGATTACTAAAGGAATACATCTGGGCTAGATTTTCTCGTTTCTTGATCAAAAACAAAATAGCTAAGGTGAAAATTGTTTATACAAAATTTGTGGGTTATATCGTTGGCTACAACTTTTATTTGAGACATTTTTTGATTAAGTTAATGTGTTTCTATATTTTTAACCTCACTTGAAATCAGTGTTTAATACGCGTGGCGCATGAAGTAAAATTTCGAGTTTAGAAAAGCCCCGTGAAAATTTGTCTCGGGTCGCTGCGCGACCCTCGACAAATTTTCTACGCGGGGCTTTTCTAAACTCGAAATTTTACTTCATGCTTAGTCTGGGAGTGGAAGACACGTGTTCGTAAATTTTCGAATCATCGTAAAGTTGTGTATTTGTTTATTATCTGCAACTTTTGTTTAAAGCTTTGTTTGAACCGATAATAAAGCTACAGTTGATGAGTGATTAGCAAAATATATCAAAAAACTCTTTCTGGGTATATTGAACAAAAACAAAAGAGCTGAGGTAAAAAGTGTTAAGGTAAAAGTGGTTTGTTTTCTCGTTGGCTACAATTTTTGTTTGAAAGATTTTTTGATTGAGACGTCGAAAGCCATAGTTGGTGAGTTGTTGATCTAAACTGTTTTTTTTTTAGTTTCTAGTTCATAAACAAAAGAACTGAGGTGAAAATTAATTAAATAAAAAATTTTTGTTGGGTTTTTTTATTATCTTTTGTGTAAAACTATTTTTAATTATGTTACTAATAAAGCAGCAATTTGTAAGTGATTATCAAATAAATATCTCTCCTAGGATTTTTCGTGTACTGATCATAAACAAAAGAGAACGTGAAAAGTGTTTAGTTAAAAGTTGTGTGTATTTTCATTACCTACAACTTTTGTTTAAAACATTTTTTTGAAAAACTATAAAATAATGTGATACATTGTGATACACTCCCTGACTAAGCATGAAATAAAATTTCCAGTTTAGAAAAGCCCCGCGTAGAAAATTTGGCGAGGGTCAAATTTCCACGGGGCTTTTCTAAACTCGAAATTTTACTTCATGTGCCACGCGTATTAAACACTGATTTCAAGTGAAGTTAAAAATAAAGAAACATATTAACTTAATCAAAAAAATGTCTCAAATAAAAGTTGTAGCCAACGAAAAAACCCACAAATTTTGTATAAACAATTTTCACCTTAGCTAGATCATTTGTTATACAACATTAGAAAAGTGCACCGAAAATGTCTTAAGTTTCAGTTATATATAGGCAGCATTCGCTTTCATTGCTTATACTTTTAGATTGAATAAAATGTGCATTTTATACTTTCAGATGATTTGGGCAACTTCTTTCTTAATAGGCTGCGACTACATTCACTATTACGACGCCAAGGCTGAGGATTATCCATTCACAGAAATGTACAATTGTTTGTACGCACCAGCGTTAGTATTTTTTCATTGATTTATAAAACTAGCAATAATTTCTCTTCTTCTTTTTTTATCAAATGTGTGTGCGCACCTGCATAAGTAATTTTTCATCAAAAGAAAAACAGCAATAATTTCTCTTCTTCATTTTATCAAATACCGTGCGATCGTTTAAATTATGATTAAGAGTAGGTAGCATTTTTTTGTGCGGTTGCCCAGTTCGTGTATTCCCGAAATTGGTCGTACGATTCGGTCATATGAAATTTGTCATATGGACAGGGATTTAACATGTGAATTTGACAGTTGGCGGGCGACCGATCGCTCGATAGATTTCAGGAATACCGGCCCAGAACGCTAATTGAATGATGGAATAAATTTGAGGTTATGGTAAACTATGTGTTAGCAGTAGTGCTAATCCGATTTAAAATTCAAAGCTTACTCTAAATCATGTTTTAAATGATCACTCGGTATGTGCGCGCACATGCATGAGTAATTTTCCATTGATAAACAAAAACAGCACTGATTGTTTTTTTTTTAATATTTATTTCAGTGGAAATATTGAAGGAAGAAGCCCATACAGAACTGGCGATTTCGGCTGTGAAGACTTGTGCTAAGCAAGATTTGAAGAGGAATAAAGGTTGATTCAAACCGACGCGCTTGCCTACTCAATCAATCATATTCAGTGTGATGTCACATTTAATTACTTTCATTGGTTGCATCGGCAAACGTCACCGCGATTACATCGGTTTGAATCAACCTTGAACATTTTATTTTGTAGTGTAATACACCTAATTTTTGATTTACGATAAAATATTTTGAAATTCGATTTTTATTGACGTTATACACAGAACAAGCGAATCAAACAATTGCACAACAGAAACTTGCATTTTAAAGTGTACAAAACATTCAAATGAATGTTCATTCGATGTTATACGAGTAAATATACAGGGTGGCTGAGTTTTTAGTGTCCAGCTTATATATGTTAAAATATTGATGATACAAAAAAAGGTTATGAAACTCTCCCTTAATATGAAATTTTCTCCGTTGGAATATTTCATTGTATGCAACGTGATCTGTAAGATGGAACAAATATTTTGTTTCCAAGGGTAACCTATTTTACAAAAATTCAACTTTTTTTAAATGGGATGCGCTGAGTATTTTTGAGCACAAGATTCTTAATGAAATTCTCTTTACAATGATGTACCACAAGTACCATTTTACTTGAAGAATTATTTCGAAAAATGAAAACCTGTTGATAGCACAGTACATGAAAGTTTTAGACATTGTTAATTTTTCTTAAATAAGTAGCTACAAATACACCAATAAAAGATTATAATTGTCAAATGTGACAAGTATTTGCTAATATGATCAAATTTGACAATGAAACAATATCACATGCCTACAACAATTCCGTTATAGTGTGTTGCACCTTGTAGATCACGTTGCATATGATAAGTTTTATATTAAACTTTTTTCTATATCTTTGATTTTTTAACAGATATAAGCTGGACACTAAAAAATCAACCACCCTGTATATGGAATAGCAAAAAATGGTTCGCTTTGTGATTAATCCAAATTTTCAGGGTTTTCTAAACTCGAAATATTTCCTTCAAGATTAAAAACGGGGTGCAGACACTCGCTAGTATAAAAGTTTATAGAAGTTTTTGATAACTTGACGGCAAAAAACTACTAAATGTCATTTCATGAAAATACTATAAATGGAAACGTATTATTTCTTTCCATTTTCAGTGTAGGATTATTTTTACCCTCTTTCATTAAACAAATAGTCCGTTTGAATTAAACTTAAATGAACTTGGGTTAATTAATAAAATAAATTAAATTTTAAATATTTCCTTAAATAAAACATGATAAGTTCTGTGCTTAAATTATTTTTTTAAATATATCTCTTTTTATTTATATGTTTATAAAACCTTTTTCCTTACATGAAGAGAAACTTTAATAAAACTTTCCGCAATTTCGCATAATACGTCGAAATAATGGGATTTTCGAGCCTGGCAGCGCGTTTAACAATTCAAATTTCAAGTCGGGGCGCGCTTTATGTATTCCGGGAGTCGCTCCCTCTCTCCCCCTTGGAATATTTAAACAAAACTGGCTGCCACGTAAGCATCCCACGTCGTCGGTTAATTTGCTCGCAATTCGATTTTCGGTTCATTTTCCCTGTCCCCGTGATGAGGCAATGAAATGCTCTGGCATTTGGAATATGTGTATGCTCATAAATCGCGCTTCCTATTGTTTTTCCGAGAAACTGAGCGAATAGTTTATTAGTTATTGTATTTGTGGAGAAATTGTGGTTGAATAATGAATCGGAATCGATGAAATTTAGATTGAAATTGTTCATTCGAAGAGCTAGTTGATTCAATGAAAATTTCACGTGGAATCTTCTTTGATTCACTATGTAAAGTTATTGAGAGGAAAAACAGTTGGTATTGTTTCGCAAATTATTAAAACAATACCAAGTGTACATGCTGCGACAATAAACGTATTACGTTAATTTTCAATTGTTTCAATGATGAAACAAACGAGTGTCTTCCACTCCCAGACTAAGCATGAAGTAAAATTTCGAGTTTAGAAAAGCCTGAAAATTTGGCTCGGGCGCGTAGCGAAGCGGAGCGACCGAGCCAAATTAGGCTTTTCTAAACTCGAAATTTTACTTCATGCGCCACGCGTACACAACACCGATTTAACGTGTAATTGTCTTTAACCGATTTGACAGGTGAAATAAGTGTAGTATGCCAGTTATCAATTATTTAGGTGGACGTATTACGTTAAATTTCAATTGTTTTAATGATGAAACAAACGAGTGTCTTCCACTCCCAGACTAAGCATGAAGTAAAATTTCGAGTTTAGAAAAGCCTGAAAATTTGGCTCGGGCGCGTAGCGAAGCGGAGCGACCGAGCCAAATTAGGCTTTTCTAAACTCGAAATTTTACTTCATGCGCCACGCGTACAAAACACCGATTTAACGTGTAATTGTCTTTAACCGATTTGACAGGTGAAATAAGTTTAGTATGCCAGTTATCAATTGGTGGTAGGGAAAGTACTATAATAGACTGATTGCCATTTTTTTAACCGTTTCGATTAAATCGAAAAATTGACATTCAATTTTTAAAAATAAAAAAGGATTTCTGATAGTTTGTGTATTACAGACAACACAAAATCCAATCACTGCAAGTCAAATTATATTGAATTATATTTTATTATTCAATATAATTTGACTTGCAGTGATTGGTTTTTGTGTTGTCTGTAATACACGAACTATGTTAACTCTATTAGGATATATTTTTCTATAAAGGCCCTAATATATTGCTCCTTGTATATTAAAAATTCTTTTTGTGTATCAGCATTTTTGCAGTGCAATGCGATTCAAATCTTATCAACGTTTTCAGGCCGCACAATTGAACTCCAATCGAATAAAATACCCTTTTCCCCTTTTATTGAATGTTACGCAAATCCCGCGGTCTTACATCCACAAACGTAAAATGTGCTGGGATTTAAATACATACAGCTTATGTAAGCAACACGTCAGAGACGACGTTAATCCTACGGATATTGTATAACCCACAAACAGGGGTTGTATAACTCGAACACGTACAAAATTAACGATGAATATTTTCTATTCGTAAATATATATTATTTTTTTATAACATACATGACAATTCATTAGCCTTTTTACAAACTTTCATGAAGAAATAAACACAGATTCAATTGTTCGGAAGTAATAATTTAAAAAAAAATCAGGTTCTCTATTTTATTACACATAAAAAGAAAATAGCAGATTTTAATTAAATTAATAAAAATTGTCAAGAAATTAATGAACTTTATGTAATGTAAATAACGACCAAGTTTGAATAATTTAAAATCTGCAATTTTAATTGAAATTATTGGAAAATTAAATTGTTTATTTATTTAATCATACGTGAGGGAAGTTGTCGGACCATCTGATATGGGATGCCGTCTGGACCTGGGGCTTTAGACTCGCCTATCGATCCAACTGCCTCTTCAAATTTTTCGAAGAAGTTACCTTAGAATTTGAAGAGGCAGTTGGATCGATGGGCGAGTCTAAAGCCCCAAGTCCAGACGGCATCCCATATCAGATGGTCCGACAACTTCCCTCGCGTATGAGGAAGTACTTGTTGGCCATCTATAATATGATATAGGATAGGGGCGTTTACCCCAGCCGATGGAAAGTCGCCGCTGCACTGTCTCTTTATAAACCGAGTAAGGACCCCACAAACGTCAACAGTTACCGGCCTATATCACTTACGACCTGCTTGGGAAAAGTCTTGGAGAGAATGGTCAACAACCGTCTGGTATGGATGCTGGAGACGAATGGTCTCCTGGCGGGGTTTAGAAAGTACCACAGTACCGTTGACCAATTAGTCTGGAGAACTTCATTCAAGATGCCTTCCTAGAGAGAAAGCACCTCGCAGCGGTGTTTTTCGACCTAGAGAAGGCATATGACATGACTTGGAGGTACGGAGTTCTCCAAAAGTTACATGAATGGGGATTTAGTTGCCGTCTGCCTCTTTTTATCAAATCCTTTATGTCTAATCGTTCGTTTAGAGTGAAAATTGGGGACACCGAATCAGCACAATCTGTGCTGGAGAACGGGATTTCCCAAGGTTCTACTATCAGTGTCACACTATTTGCAATCGCCGTAAATGAAATCGCTGCATCAGTAAATTCCCCTGTAAAAAAATGTCTATATGTCAATGACCTAGTAATATACATGGCGGAAAATACTATCCCCGCCATAAATCGTCAACTCCAAGTGGTTATCGACAAGGTGAACAGCGATGCTGAGTCCATAGGTTTTCGTTTCTCTGAAACGAAAACCTCATGCGTCCACTTTTGTAGACTCAGACATCCACACCGGGACCTCGGACTATCTCTCCGGGGCACTAGGATACAAGTTGTCGAAAGTATCCGTTTTCTAGGGCTAAGGCTCGATAGGACTCTTACTTATCGGGCCCACATCGATGAGCTGGTCTAACGCTCTAAAAAAGCGTTAAATGTAATCAAATGTCTGGCCAGCATCAACTGGGACGCTAGAAGTGCTGCTGCAGCTTCACACGGCTCTGGTTTTATCTAGAGTCGACTATGGCTGCGCAGTATACTCTTCGGCAAGAAAGTCCTAGTTGAAAGCCCTAGATGCTGTTCAACATGCCGGAATTAGGTACGCCACAGGTGCTTTCCGGACGAGTCCCGCACCGAGTCTCTGCTGTGAGTCGGGTGTCCCTCCACTACCCGCACGCCGCAACCGCTTCGTATTACAATACGCGGCGGCAATGCGTGCGAGGAGGGGACACACTAACCGACGGTATTTTATTTCGATCACAGAGCAGCAGAGAAAATACGCTAGAAGACCTACCGTCAGTAGGCCGGTGTGCGTCCGTGCGAAGGAGTTGTTGGAGAGTATTAATTCTGGTCTCCCAAGGGTATTCGAGGTCGGATTCCTGGAGGTACCTCCTTGGCTCACGCCAAGAGTAAGGTGTCGGCTGGATCTGACCTCAGTCAAGAAGAGCGATATGTGCCCCTACGTCTTAAGGGGCCAATTCCTCCAAATTATCGTTGAATACCCGGACTCTCCGCGGTTGTACACAGACGGCTCGAAATCCGATCACGGTGTGGGCTCTGCCTTCGTTATCGACGGCATCCCACATTTGTGGTCACTTCACGAGTCAGCCAGCGTGTACACCGCCGAACTGTATGCAATATATCAAGCCCTTTGTTTCTGTATATATATAATAACCATCTAGCTCGTTTCTCATCTGCTCCGACTCTCTAAGTGCCATCCAGAGTATAGCGTCATTATACTCGGCCGATCCGCTGGTCCAGCTCATACAAGCCTCGATATTTGAAGTGCCTTGAAAGCGAAAGACGATCGTCTTCATCTGGACTCCGGAACATGTGGGTATCGAGGGCAATGAGCTGGCCGACAAAGCTGCTCACGTACTCCCGTAATGTGGTGAACCGAGGAGGAAGAGAAAGAGATATAAGGTTGGAGGAATCTTAATTTGTTTTTTTTAAACCGAAAGTCTATAGATTCAATTTTTATTTTTTTTTATTATTCTTTTCTCAATTTATCACATATTAACTTAAATTCAATTAAATATCGTATATACAGGGTGAATAAGATATACATATATAGAAAAGCGCATTTTTTTGTTTTTTTTGTTTAAAAGG
The DNA here is from genome assembly GCA_932526585.2 of Philonthus cognatus. Classification (NCBI taxonomy): domain Eukaryota; kingdom Metazoa; phylum Arthropoda; class Insecta; order Coleoptera; family Staphylinidae; genus Philonthus; species Philonthus cognatus. The sequence continues at coordinate 79,329,991 of OW052245.1, read as the reverse complement.
AAACAACATCAATTCTTAAATAGAGAAGTGTATGTTTAGTTGTGATGATTACCTAGATTCTAAATCATTTGATGCAATTTTGGTTCCTTTCAAATAAACAATTATTTTTTTTGTATGCCGAATAATTTGGGGGTTTTGTAATTGGAATAACGTTATACCAAGGTACCCGTTTACGAAGATCAATACATATACTTGTCATCAGTATTTTGCGCCCTAATATAAGATATGCCGAACTTAGTACACATAATTTTTTTTCCTTTGTCTATTACATAATGTTCTCTTAATTTTTTTCTTATTATGAATAAATACCATAAGTCTCTTTCTCTCTGTAAAAGGTTGTTTCCATATTTTGATTTTGCCCCTAATTCGTTTGTTACTTTCTCCACAAAAGGTTCATGGTTACTTATTACCATTTCGTACTTATCTGCTAACTAACCATGTGGCGCCCCTTTAGTATCGTTTAAGTTAATTAAACCCCCCCTACTCTACTGACTTTAGCTAGGCCATCAGCGGAAGCGGACGGCACAGATGATGTACCCGTACGTCCAGACGATGTTAAAGGATACATCAAAAGGAAAAGTATAGAGGATTGTTCTGTCTGATTTATGTACAGTGGCATCGAAGTCTCTTTACAACTTTCGGTGTCACCTTTTCATTTTGTGTCTGTCTGCTCCAGAGTCTTTTTACCACTCTGAAGCACGTTTTGTATATAGTTTTATGATCCGGCATCGGGGTCTTTTACAGCCTCGATACCGTATATCTGTGATATAAGGTTGTGTTGTCCGTTTCGTGTAAGCTCCGGCATCGGGGTATTTTTACACACCCGGTGTCGTCCTTTGTGATATTAGGTTTAGGTTGTGATTATCTTGTGTGTGTTGGTTCCAGTATTGGGGTCCTTTACAATCCCAATGTTGTCTTTTTTGTGATAATAGGCTCCGGCATCGGGGTCTTTTACAACCTCGATGTCTTCCTACTTGTGATATTAGGTTTAAGGTGTGTTTGTCTACTTTATGTATAATCGGTGCCAGGGTCTTTTACAACCCTGGTACCACAAAATCTGTGATTTTAGGCTTAGGTTTATTTGTGTATTATATATTTTATTACTTATTTATTTTATTGTGTTAGTTGTTTCTTTTGTGCTTAAAGTTGGTTGGAATTGTTTAAAACCACAAAATCTTTAATCAATTCAGTTCATAACTCGGCTTTTGTTTCGTTCTTAAAGCTCTCTGTACTCAATCAAATTTAAAACACGGCTTACACTTCGTTCTAGAGTGTATCTTTACTTAATCCAGTTCAGAACTCGCCATTCTGGAGAGTCTCTTTAACTCAATCCAGTGCCGAACTTAGCTTTCGTTTCATATTGAGAAAGAAGAAGATGAAGCGTGTTGTTTTTTTCGAAAATTATTTTTGATCTTGTTTGACAATTTGTGTCTTTAATAATATTTACAGTTTTGATCATCGCTTTATTATGTGCTCAATCCAATTGAAAAAACGGCTTACGCTTCGTTCGGGAGTGTTACTTAATCCAGTTCAGAACACGGCATTCTGGAGTGTCTTTTTAACTCAATCCAGTGCCAAACTTGGCTTTAATCTCGTCTTGAAAAAGAAGAAGAAGCCTGTTATTTTATTCGCAAATTATTTTCGATCTTCTTGTCTTTAATAATATTTACAGTTTCGAGCATCGCTTCGTTTTGGAACACATCCAGTTCAAAGCTCGGTTTTCATTTGTTCTGGAAAGACTAAAGCCACCTCAGTACTCGGCTTTCGTTTCGTTCTGAAAAGTCTCTGTACTCAATCTAATAAAAAAACGGTTTACGCTTCGTTCGAGAGTGTTACTTAATCCAGTTCAGAACACGACATTCTAGAATCTTTTTAACTCAATCCAGTGCCGAACTTGGCTTACATTTCGTTTTGAAAATGAAGAAGGAGCCTGTCGTTTCTTTTTTTCGCAAATCATTTTCGATTTTCTTGGACCATTAGTGTCTTTAATAATATTTACAGCTGCGATCATCGACTCGTTCTGTAGCACATCCAGTGGCTTTAGTCTTTCCAGAATAAACGAAAGCCGAGCTTTGATCGGCTTTCGTTTATTCTGGAAAGACTAAAGCCACTTCAGTATTCAATTTCCGTTTCGTTATGAAAAGTCTTTGTACTTAATCCAATTGAAAACTCGGCTTGCGCTTTGTTCTGGAGTGTTGCTTAATCCAATTCAGAAGTGGGCATTCTGGAGAATCTCTTTAACTCAATCCAGTGCCGAACTTGGCTTTCGTTTTGTTTTGAAAAAGAAGAAGGAGCCTGTTGTTTTTTTCGCAAATTAATTTTGATCTTTTTTGACAATTTGTGTCTAAAAATATTTACAGTGTCAATCATCGCTTTATTTTGGAACACATGAGTTCAAAGCTCGGCTTTCGTTTGTTTTGGAAAGACTAGACCTAGTTTAATACTCGGCTTCCGTTTCGTTCTGAAAAGTCAGTACAGAGACTTTTCAGACCGAAACGGAAGCCGAGTATTAAACTAGCTTTAGTCTTTCCAGAACAAACGAAAGAAAAATTGAAAACTCGTCTTACACTTCGTTCTGGAGTGTTACTTAATCCAGTTCAGAACTCGGCATTCTGGAGAGTCTCTTTAACTCAATCCAGTGCCGAACTTGCTTTCGTTTCGTCTTGAAAAAGAATAGGAAGCCTGTTATTTTCGAAAATTATTTTTGATCATTTTTGACAATTTGTGTCTTTAATAATATTTACAGTTTCGATCATCGCTTCATTTTGGAACACATCCAGTTCAAAGCTAGTTTTTCGTTTGTTCTGGAAAGACTATAGCCAGTTCAGTACTCTGCTTCCGTTTCGTTCTGAAAAGTCTCTTTACTCAACCCAACTTTCGTTTCGTTCTTATGGGTCTCTGTACTTAATCCGATTGAAAACTCGGCTTACGCTTCTTTCTGGAGTGTAACTTAATCCAGTTCAGAACTCCGCAATCTGGAGAGCCTTTTTAACTCAATCCAGTGCAGAACTCGGCTTTCGTTTCGTTTTGAGGAAAAACAAGAGGGTTGTTGGTTTTTTCGCAAATTATATCCAGATCAGAACTCGTTTGTTCTTGAAAGTCTATAGCCAGTTCAGTACTCGGCTTCCGTTTCGTTCTGAAAAGTCTCTTTACTCAACCCAATTCATAACTTGACTTTCGTTTCGTTCTGAAAAGTATCTACTTAACCCAATTCATAACTCGACTTTCGTTTCGTTCTTATGGGTCTCTGTATTTAATCCAATTGAAAACTCGGCTTACGCTTCGCTCCAGAACGAAGTAACTTAATCCAGTTCAGAACTTGGCATTCTGGAGAGCCTTTTTAACTCAATCCAGTGCAGAACTCGGCTTTAGGTATGGGTCTCTGTACTCAATCCAATTAAAACTCGGCTTAGGTTTCGTTCTGGAGTGTTAATTTATCCAGTTGAGAACTCGGCATTCTAGAGAGTCTTTTTAACTCAATCCAGTGCAGAACTCGGGTTTTGTTTCGATTTGAGGAAGAGCAAGACGGTTGTGGGTTTGTTTGGAAATTATTTTTAATCTTCTTTAACAATTTGTGTAATAATTACAGTTTCCATTGAAGAAATTTGAAATAAAAAATATTAAAAGCACGATACCAATGGCAATCTGCAACTAATTTTAAGTCAGTTTGTGTAATATTTACAGTTTCTAACGAAAAAATTTAAAATAAAAAATATTTAAAGCACGATACCATTCGCAATCTGCAACTAATTTTAAATACTTCCTTCCACTGGGCGTTTCATTTGTTTTTTCAGCATTAACTGGTGTGCATCTGAAGTGATAATTTTTCATAACGACCCCGCATAAAAATAAGCAAATTTCCGTTAAAATTAGCCGAAAACGCGACGATATAGCACACGATCCGCGTTATAAATAGACCGACAGCACCTGTTGTCAACCTACTGGACCGTCTATTTCGACCTCGCAGATCGTTAAAATATAACAACGCAGGATATATAAAAAAAAAACAACTCGATAATCGAATCATCTGATGAATTAGTCCCCCTTTGTGGAAACTAAACTATCGGGCGTCGAATCGATCGCGAACGCAACAGATTCGCAGACTGATACGTCGCGATGGAATAACTCGGCAATTGACGTGATGGTCTTTAATAGGACAATAAAGAAAAAAAGCGCGTGCATGAATGGACCGAACAACAAAACCAAACAAGAAAATTGTAAATGGCTAAATGCGCATTTCCGCCATTCGGCGCTTTCAATTACTAAAGATTGTTGGTGTTTGTGACTAAATTTGGTCAGTCTGATGTCAGGACGCTTTCCCAACAAGGTTGCGCTTGTTATATAAGAAGAAAATCATTTAGAACCAATCGTTTAAACTGAATATTTTCTAACGATCATGTGAAAGAATCCAGGAGAGCCGAGTTCTGCACTGGATTGAGTTAAAGAGACTCTCCAGAAAAAAGCGTAAGCCGAGTTCTGAACTGAATTAATGAAAGATACATTCCTTACGCCGCTTTTTTAATTGGATTGAGAATAGAGACTTTCCAGAACGAAACGAAAGCCGAGTTATGAACTGGATTGAGTAAATAGACTTTCCTGAACCAGGCGTAAGCCGAGTTTTGAACTGAATGTGTTCCAGAACGAAGCCTATGCCGACGGTCAGTCTAAAGGGTTGCCACTCCCAGGATAAGCATGAAGTAAAATTTCCGACATTCGTTGTTTTTTAAAAGAGTTCAATATGAAACTTTAAACGAGTGTTTTCCACTCCCAGACTAAGCATGAAGTAAAATTTCGAGTTTAGAAAAGCCCCGTGAACATTTGTCGAGGGTCGCGCAGCGACCCGAGACAAATTTTCTGGGCTTTTCTAAACTCGAAATTTTACTTCATGCGCCACGCGCATAAAACACCAAAATATTGTAAAATTTATGTGTATTCGAATTTCAATTGAAATCTGTGTTTGATACGCGTGGCGCATGAAGTAAAATTTCGAGTTTAGAAAAGCCCCGTGAAAATTTGTCTCAGGTCGCTGCGCGACCCTCGACAAATTTTCACGGGGCTTTTCTAAACTCGAAATTTTACTTCTTGCTTAGTCTGGGAGTGGAAAAGACTCGTTAGAAGCTTCAAATTGAACTTAAATAAAAACAAGGATTATCTAAAGATTTAACGCCACGCGTATAAAACAGAGATTCTAAGCGAAGTTCGAATATACATAAATTTCACAATATTTTAGTGTTTTATACGCGTGGCGCATAAAGTAAAATTTCGAGTTTAGAAAAGCCCAGACAAATTTTCTGGGCTTTCCTAAACTCGAAATGTCACTTCATGCGCCACGCGTATAAAACACCAAAATATTGTGAAATTTATGTGTATTCGAATGTCACTTGAAATCTGTGTTTGATACGCGTGGCGCATGAAGTAAAATTTCGAGTTTAGAAAAGCCCAGAAAATTTGTCTCGGGTCGCTGCGCGACCCTCGACAAATTTTCACGGGGCTTTTCTAAACTCGAAATTTTACTTCATGCTTAGTCTGGGAGTGGAAAACACTTGTTTAAAGCTTCTAATTGAACTTGAATTGAAAAAAACAGGGACTATCTAAAGATTTACAGAAATTAGGCATATTTTTTTAACTTAATTACACGTAACACAAACTATTATTTTATTTACACTTAACCTAACATAAAGTCTTATTTTAATAACACTTATATTTAACACAAAATATTAAAAAATCTACCTATGAAAGTACAGCGAAACCGGAAAGAGAGGTTATGATAGACTCAAAAACGTAATACAACGTCATTGTTCCCTCTGTCAGAAACTAGGGAAAGGGGTAGGGGAAAACATGGAAAGATCAAATTCTGTCATACCTTGTAACACAATGTGGTACGCCCAATAAATAATATTGAAAGATATGGTCGTCCTCGTTTCTTAGATAACAACTCAAATATGAATGGATTTCGTGACATTTATTTTATTGTTTTTTTAGTGAATTTGTAAGTTTCACGTCCTTGGGTATCACTTACGTTTTGTCAAATTTAATTGCTGAAATATGACTCCATTTAATTCTAACCGAGTTGTTTTCACCAGTTGCTATGAATGACAAGTTTTATTTACCGTTCCTTAAACGGTAAGTAAAACTAAAGTTCCGTTCATTATTACAATTTACAAATTCACTAAAAAAACAATAAAATAAATGTCACGAAATCCATTCATATTTGAGTTGTTATCTAAGAAACGAGGACGACCATATCTTTCAATATTATTTATTTGAATCGCTTCCAAGATATTTATTTAAATTCCGGTTATTTTTGTTTGTAGTTACTCCTTTTCGATTTCGGTGGGTTCAACAGTCGAGCGCGTGGAACAGATTACTGCGCGAAGAATAAATGTGTTTTTGAAGAGTTGCTATTTGGCTTTTGTGAATTTGACGTGGGGTAATGTGTTACACGCTATAAATATGTTTATTTTGAATAACAAACAAAAATTGGCCGCTGATGGTGTGATATAATTTAAGACGCTAAATATTTTCGCAACTAAATGTCTGTTCGCGTAACAAATAAAAATCTAATAATAATCTTAACACTTGAATGATGGAATTTTATACTACTAGTAGTACTTTTCAGACAGTATCATCAATTCTATTTATTAAATTTGATTATGCTATAAATAAAATGATAATAAAATTTTAATATTTGTCTAATGGGTGTTTTCCACTCCCTGGTTAAGCATGAAGTAAAATTTTGAGTTTAGAAAAGCCTGAAAATTTGGATTTGCAGGGGCGCGCGAGCGAAGCGAGACGCGCCCCGGCAAATCCAAATTTTCAGGCTTTTCTAAACTCAAAATTTTACTTCATGCGCCACGCGCGTAAAACATGGACTCACTGTGAAGTTACCAAACACACACTTTAAATTTAATTAAAATAACACAAGATTAATAAGTATCAAAAAGTGTTTCTGTATACTAAGAATTTATCGCTATTATTCAGATCAGCGTAGTATTGTCTATTTTTTGTTGAATATTTTTTTAATGCATTGTTGTGTTCCTGGGATGTTGACACGTCGAAATTAAACACAGTAGTCCACTTAACTAACCAATATATATTCACAATCACAAATAACAGTTTACAACGAATTCTTTGCGTAATACTCGGATTAACAGTAATATAGTTCGGAACAAGTTGAAGTCACTTTGTTTGGAACTAGTACTTAGACGTTTATCGCGGAGTTTGACTTTTAGGAAATAGTGCGACACGATTGTTAACTGGAAATAGCTAGACTCGATTACTGACTTAACACTGACTTAAACTTGCTCTGTTCTTTAGTTTTAAATGAAAAGTAAGTTTTGATAGCTTAATTTCTATTGGGAAGAGATGTTAGAAACTGGAGGTGGAGACATGTATTTATCAATCAGCTTTAAAGTGTTTGATGTGGGCGTGTCCGAAGGGTGGTACCCTTCTTGTCACGTTCACATTGAGTTTGAGGTACCTGGAAGCTATGCCCTTTGAATTTATAATCAAGTTAAAATTTGGAAGATCTTCCCTTTGAATTAATAATTAGATTTGAAGTACAATCGGAAGATCTGTCCCTTGAATTCATAATTAGGGTTGCACGTGTACTGGCGGGTGCACCGTAATAAACACATCCGTATTACATAAGGGATGTTTAGGGTTTAGAATATCTAATGCACTCACGCAAATCTCCAAAAATAAAAATAGTACGTGATCGATGTTATTAATAACGAGGTGATTAAATAGATACGTGATGTCTCCTAGTAATGAAATGATCGGAATCTAACAGCATTGCAGTCTTAAATACTGAACGTCTAAAAATTAAATATAGAGTAATGTAATTAAAAAAAGGTTCACACTGGGAGCCCTGAGGCACACCAGATGAAATATGAATACATTTATAAAGAAATAACTCAAAAACAATCAATGTTTATATATATTTACCTACGCCTTATCTAGCAACCGCATCATACCACACTGTCATCTTGACGCATATGATTGAACCTACACATGCAAACTGGGCGCTCGAAAAGTAGGCGAAATAATTGTACGACTTTGGATTATTTTTGTAGCTGCCATAAGGATAACCATACGTTAAAATGTAGCTTAATCCTTTAAGAATCGAATGTTGAAAGTCCCAAAATTCTATGTCGTCTGCGAGTTGAGCAATCGCACTCAGAATCGGGATCGCATCCAAAAGGAGCCAATCAGCGGGCCTCGCTAAAACCGTTCACATAAGGCACCGTGTAAATGGGCTGGCCCCCTGGGGGGCCGGAAACGATATTTTTGGGAAAATAAATGCTTTACCTAACTCCATCAAGGGGTTTTATTAAAAAAAAGGTTTACACTGGGAGTCTTGAGGCATACCAGATAAAATATGAATACATTTATTAAGAAATAACTCAAAAACAATCAATGTTTATATATTTTTACGTACGCCCTATCTAGTATCCGCATCATACCACACTGTCATCTTGACGCATATGACTGACATTACCTACACATGCACGTAATAGCTTCGACAAGTATATAACATGCTGACAGCTGAACAGCTGATTGATTACCGCACAACGAAATGACATTTCTTTGATGTATATTGATCAAGTAGTAATTTAGTTGTCATCAATGTGATGTTACTATCAAAAACTATTGAATAAATAAGTTGTTCTTTCATGCTGATCGTTTATTTTGTTAGGGCGTAGGTAAAGTATCGTACGTTTCTCGAGTGGTATGGCAATTACATACTCCCGGAATACTGCACTCGCCGCTGCGCGGCTCGTGCGCAGCATATCCGCTCATATATAATATGCTGCATACCACTCTTGTGACGTAATATATTATTACATATTCTGAAAGAGTAATGTCTTCTCAAAATCCACAGCGTTTTTTAATTGATTTAAAACACCTGTTTTGTTTTAATAATTTCTCTTTGAAGTAAAAATTATGTTGAATTCCTCCCGATTTTCGTGTATATTAAATGTTTAAAAATCCATACGTTAAAGGATTTTTCAATATTTAATATCTAAGAAAACCGGGCTGAATTTAACATAATTTTACTTCAAGCAGAAATTATTATAAAAAATCGGAATAGACAATTGAATTTGCCAATTCTTTGTAAAATATTTATAATAATCTTTATACAGTGAAATTAAACTTGCCAATTATCCAATTAATATTTCTTGAAGCATATTAAAGAAATATATATATCTTCATAAGTTGGGGGATTATTCGAAGCTCGCAAATCGGGCGCTCGAAAAGTGGGCGAAAAAATTGTTTGACTTTGGGATTTTTTTGTGGCGGTCACAGGCGACACACAAGGATAACTATAGGTAAAAATGTAGCTTAATCCTTTTGGAATCGAATGTCAAAAGTCTCAACATTCTAGGTCATCTGTGAGCCGAACATTCGCACTCAGAACGGCATCGCGTCCAAAGGCGCCAATCGGCGGGCCTCATATAAATGGGCCAGCCTGACCTAAGCAGCCCCTGGGGGCAAAATATGATTTTCTTGGCAAAATAAACGCTTTACCTACTTTCTATCATCATCAAGGGTCTTCGTAAAGAATAACCATAAGTCAAAATGTAGCTTAATCCTTTAAGAATCGAATGTTAAGGATCCCAACATTCTAGGCCCTCTGTAAGCCGAGCAATCGCACTCAGAACGGCATCGCGCCCAAAGGCGCCTCAGCGGGCCTTCCTAAAACCACCCCTAGGGGGCCGGAAATGATTTTTTGGACAAAATAAATACTTTACCTACTTTCTATCTGCATCAAGGGTCTTCGTGATTTTTGTCAGATTTTTTCAGGAAAGAGAAATGTTTATCAAAATTTAAAGTTTTTGTAAGGCATGAAAAAATTTCAAATTTCGGCAAAACTTCGAAAATCTTAAAATCACTTTATATTATAATTAAAATATAGCTAAAGAATGGGAGTATAATCTATGCGAACATGGGTCATATCCGACAAATAGTTTCCGCTCACCAAGCCCGCGAAGCTCGTGCTCGAAAAGTGGGCGAAAATTGTGTTCGACTTTGAGATTTTTTTGTAGCGGACACAGGCGAAAGACAAGAATAACCATAAGTCGAACTGTAGCTTATTCCTTTAGGAATCGAATGTTGTAAGTCCTAACATTCTAGCTCGTCTGTGAGTTGAGCAATCGCACTCAGAACGGTATCGCATCCAAGGGCGGCAATCAGGCGGGCCTTGCTAAAACCGTTTACATAAGGCCCCATGTAAATGGGCCGGCCCGACCCAACTGACCCCTATGGGGCAGGGAAATGTTTTTTTTTTGACATATAAATACTTGACCTACTTTTTATTTCCATCAAGGACCTTCGTGAATTTTTTAAGAAAAACAATTTTTTATCGAAATTTGAAGATTTCTTAAGGGTAAAAATTCGAAAATCGCAAAATGACTTGATATTATAACCAAAATGTAGCTAAAGAAAGGAAGCATGGGCCATATCCGACAAAAAGTTTATGCTCACGAAGCTCGTAAACTAGGCGCTCGAAAAGTGGGCAAAAAAATTGTACGACATTGGGATTTTTTTGTAGCTGCCACAGGTTACCCATAAGGATAACCATAGGTCAAAATGTAGCTTAATCCTTTAAGAATCGAATGTTAAAAGTCCCAAAATTCTATATCGTCTGTGAGTTGAGCAATCGTACTCCGAATCGGCATCGCGTCAAAAAGGAGCCAATCAGCGGGCCTCGCTAAAACCGTTCACATAAGGCCCCGTGTAAATGGGCCGGCCCTACCCAACTGGCCTCTGAGGGCCCGAAAATGATATTTTTTGGCAAGATGAATACTTTACCTACTTTCTAACTCCGTCAAGAGCTTTCGTAAAATTTATCAGATTTTTTTAGCAAAAAAAAATATGTAACCAAAATTTGAAGATTTCGGCATGGAAAAAATTCAAATTTCGACGAAAATCCGAATATTTCAAAAAGATTTCATATTATAACCAAAATGTAGCTAAAGAATAGGAGCATGATCCTTGGAAATGTGCTCCATATCCGACAAATAGTTTTCGCTCACGAAGCTCGCAAAGTAGGCGCTTCAAAAGTGAGCAAAAAAATTGTTCTACTTTTTTGATTTTTTTGTGGTGGTCACAGGCATGACATAAGAAAGACTGTATATCAAAATGTAGCTTAATCGAATGTTGAAAGTCCTAACATTCTAGGTCGTCTGTGAGCTGAGCAATCGCACTTAGAACGGCATCGCGTCCCAAGGAGCCAATCAGAGAGCCTTGCTAAAATCGTTCCCATAAGGTCCTGTGTACATGGGCCGGCCCAACCCAAGTGGCTCCTGGAGGGCCGTAAATGATTTTTTTTTTTTGGCAAAATAAATGCTTTACCTACTTTATATCTGCATCAAGGGCCTTCGCAATTTTTTCGTCGAAACAATTTGTTTACCGAAGTTTAAAGGTTTTGTAAGGCATGGAAAAGTTTAAAATTTAGGCAAAAATCTGAATATCTTAAAATAACTTCATATTATAACCAAAATGTAGCTAAAGAATGAGAGCATAATCTGTGCAAACATGGGCAATATGCGATAAATAGTTTCCGCTCACAAGGTTGCCAGAGTGGGTTGTCGAAAAGTGGGCAAAAAAATTGTTCGATTTTGGGATTTTTTTTGTGGTGGCCACAGACATGATACAAAGAAGACCATAAATCAAAATGTAGCTTAACCCTTTAGGAATTGAATGTTGAAAGTCTTAACATGCTAGGTCTTTTGTGAGCCGAAATAGTTTCCGCTCACCAAGCTCGCAAAGATCGCGCTTGAAAAGTGGGCGAATAATTTTTTCGACTTTGGGATTTTTTTGTAGCGGACACAGGCAAAATACAAGAAAAAGCAATCGCACTCAGAACGGTATCGCATCCAAGGGCGGCAATCAGGCGGGCCTTGCTAAAACCGTTTACATAAGGCCCCATGTAAATGGGCCGGCCCGACCCAACTGACCCCTATGGGGCCGGAAATGTTTTTTTTTGACATATAAATACTTGACCTACTTTTTATTTCCATCAAGGACCTTCGTGAATTTTTTAAGAAAAACAATTTTTTATCGAAATTTGAAGATTTCTTAAGGGTAAAAATTCGAAAATCGCAAAATGACTTGATATTATAACCAAAATGTAGCTAAAGAAAGGAAGCATGGGCCATATCCGACAAAAAGTTTATGCTCACGAAGCTCGTAAACTAGGCGCTCGAAAAGTGGGCAAAAAAATTGTACGACTTTGGGATTTTTTTATAGCTGCCACAGGTTACCCATAAGGATAACCATAGGTCAAAATGTAGCTTATTCCTTTAGGAATCGAATGTTGAAAGTCCCAATATTCTAGCTCGTCTGTGAGTTGAGCAATCGCACTCAGAACGGTATCGCGTTCAAAGGCGCCAATTAGCGGACCTCGCTAAAACAGATCACATTAAGCCTGAGCCAAGTGGCCCTTGGGGTGCCGGAAATATTTTTTTAAATAAAAATAAATGCTTCACCTACTTTCTAACTTCATCAAGAGCTTTTGTGAATTTTTTGAGATTTTTTAGGGGAAACATTTTTTGAATGAAGATTTAAAAATTCGAAGGGAAAAATATAAAATTTCAACGAAAATCCGAAAATCTCAAAAAGACTTTATATTATAACCAAAATGTAGCTAAAGAATGGGAGTATAATCTATGCAAACATGGACCATATTCGACTAATAGTTTCCGCTTACGAAGCTCGCAAAGTAGGCGCTGGAAAAGAGTCCGCAAAAATTGTTCGACTTTGGGATATTTTTTGTGGCGGCCACAAGCGACTCACAAGGATAACTAGAAATGAAAATGTAGCTTAATCCTTTTGGAATCGAATGTCCATCGCACTTAGAACGGCATCGCGTCCAAAGGCGCCAATCGGCGGGCCTCATAGGCTGACCTATGTAAAAATATCAAATTTCGACGAAAATCTCAAAAAGACTATGTTATAACCAAAATATAGCTAAAGAATGGGAGTATAATCTCTGCAAACATGGGCCATATTTGACTAATAGTTTCCGCTTACGAAGCTCGCAAATTAGGCGCTCGAAAAGAGTCCGAAAAAATTGTTCGATTTTGGGATTTTGTTGTGGCGGCCACAAGCGACACACAAGGATAACTATAGGTAAAAATGTAGCTTAATTCTTTTGGAATCGAATGTCAAAAGTCCCAACATTCTAGGTCATCTGTGAGCTAAACAATCGCACTCAAAACAGCATCGCGTCCAAAGGCGCCAATCGGCGGGCCTTATATAAATGCGCCGGGCTGACCTAAGTAGCCCCTGGGGAGCCAAAAATGATTATTTTTGGCAAAATAAACTCTATACCTACTTCCTATCCCCATCAAGTGTCTTTTCGGGGGAACAAAAATTACAAATATCATTCCGGCCTTGTCTTTACTGGATGTGTCAAAAGTCCCAACATTCTAGGTCATCTGTGAGCTAAACAATCGCACTCAAAACAGCATCGCGTCCAAAGGCGCCAATCGGCGGGCCTCATATAAATGAGCTGGGCTGACCTATGTAAAAATATCAAATTTCGACAAAAATCCGATAATCTCAAAAAGACTTTATATTATAACCAAAATGTAGCTAAAGAATAGGAGTATAATCTATGCAAACATGGGCCATATTCGACTAATAGTTTCCGCTTACGAAGCTCGCAAAGTAGGCGCTCGAAAAGAGTCCGAAAAAATTGTTCGACTTTGGGATTTTTTTTGTGGCGGCCACCAGCGACACAAAGATAACTATAATTAAAAATGTAGCTTAATCCTTTTGGAATCGAATGTCAAAAGTCCCAACATTCTAGGTCATCTGTGAGCTGAACAATCGCACTCAGAACGGCATCGCGTTTAAAGGCGCCAGTCGGCGGGCCTCATATAAATGAGCTGGGCTGACCTATGTAAAAATATCAAATTTCGACAAAAATCCGAAAATCTCAAAAAGACTTTATATTACAACCAAACTGTAGCTAAAGAATGGGAGTATAATCTATGCAAACATGGGCCATATTCGACTAATAGTTTCCGCTTACGAAGCTCGCAAATTAGGCGCTCGAAAAGAGTCCGAAAAAATTGTTCGACTTTGGGATTTTTTTTTGTGGCGGCCACAAGCGACACACAAGGATAACTATTAGTACAAATGTAGCTTAATCCTTTTGGAATCGAATGTCAAAAGTCCCAATATTCTAGGTTATCTGTGAGCTGAACAATCGCACTCAGAACGTCATCGCGTCCAAAGGCGCCAATCGGCGGGCCTCGTATAAATGACCTATGGAAAAATATCAAATTTCGACAAAAATTCTAAAATCTCAAAAAGACTTTATATTATAACCAAAATGTAGCTAAAGAATAGGAGTGTAATCTATGCAAACATGGGCCATATTCGACTAATAGTTTCCGCTTACGAAGCTCGCAAAGTAGGCGGTCGAAAAGAGTCCAAAAATATTGTTTGACTTTGGGATTTTTTTTTGTAGCGGCCACAAGCGACACACAAGGATAACTATGAGTAAAAATGTAGCTTAATCCTTTTGGAATCGAATGTCAAAAGTCCCAACATTCTAGGTCATCTGTGAGCTGAACCATCGCACTCAGAACGGCATCGCGTCCAAAGGCGCCAATCGGCGGGCCTTATATAAATGCGCCGGGCTGACCTAAGTAGCCCCTGGGGAGCCAAAAATGATTATTTTTGGCAAAATAAACTCTTTACCTACTTCCTATCCCCATCAAGTGTCTTTTCGGGGGAACAAAAATTACAAATATCATTCCGGCCTTGTCTTTACTGGATGTTCCAAAAATATGAGTTGTTTTAAGTCTGTTTTAATGATTAATAAGTTTTCAAGAAATAGTCTCTCAAATAATTAAGCGCATCTTTTTTGAACTTGATATTTTCTGAAAACAAAAGGCGAACGACAGCCGAAGAATGTGGCTTTGAAGTTACGTAACGCTCGGTTAATTTCAAACTTAAATCAAGGCTTAAATTTTTAGTGCAAGTCCGTGTTTTAATTAGAGTAAATACAAATAGGCTTGCTCAAATACTCTGCACTTTATAAACGATAGAATAAATCTGTTTTTATCCAAGTTCTCGATGTCATTCTAATGAGCGTCTTCCAATCCTTGATTGAGCATGAATAAATATTTCGATTTCTGGGCTTTTCTAAACTCTAAATTTTACTTCATGCGCCATGCGTATAAAACACCAAAATATTGTGAAATTAATGTATATTCGAATTTCACTTGAAATCTGTTTTATACGCGTGGCGCATGAAGTAAAATTTCGAGTTTAGAAAATCCCAGAAAATTTGTCTCGGGTCGCTGCGCGACCCTCGACAAATTTTCAAGGGGCTTTTCTAAACTCGAAATTTTACTTCATGCTTAGTTTAAAGCTTCAAATTGAACTCGTTTAAAAAACAACGAATGTCGGAAAATTTACAGCTTGTTAGTGTGTTTAATTTCAAGGAGATCTTTTTTGTATATATTTGTTTGTCTCTTTTAAAAAATGTTCGTCTTTGTGCGACCAGATCGTAACCTCTAAAAATCGGTAGGACCCCCGACCGCTATGTAATGGATACATTTCTGCGGGGGATGGGCCCGAATTTCACGCCTTACCGAATGCAAAATAGGAAAGGGTCTTGAAAGGGAAATACTACCTGATGCCATTGACACACTTTTACTTATATGAATTGTAATTACTACAATTAACTTAACATAAGTTAATAAATTCCTCATAGTAATTATTTTGCATTCGGTTCCGGAACGCCAGATGTTATAATAAGGCGTGAAATTCGGGCCCATCCCCCGCAGAAATGTATCCATTACATAGCGGTCGGGGGTCCTACCGATTTTTAGAGGTTACGATCAGGTCCTCGTCTTTGTAAATATGTTTCTTTTCGTCTAGATTTATTTCTGTAAATAGTTTAGTTAAAATCAATTATTTCCGCCCTTTTTTGAAGGCGTAACGGACTGAGTGCTACAGACCCTTTTTTAAGGACCTGATCGTAACCTCTAAAAATCGGTAGGACCCCCGACCGCTATGTAATGAATACATTTCTGCGGGGGATGGGCCCGAATTTCACGCCTTGCTATAACATCTAGCGTTCCGGAACCGAATGCAAAATAGGAAAGGGTCTTGAAAGGGAAATACTACCTGATGCCATTGACACACTTTTACTTATATGAGTTGTAATTACTACAATTAACTTAATCCAATAAAAACCAACATGGCATAAACATTTTATACTTTTGTAAACTTCTTAGAAAAAACCTAAGTTAGTCATAATACTCATATCAAGTTGAAATTATACATTTAGATTAATTCTAATGGCGGAATTAATCTAAATATATGATATACCGGGTGACCCATTAAAATGGGTCACCCGGTATATATATTTTTTCTTTAAAAATGTTTCTCAAAAATTTTAATTTAAGTGACATCTCTTATAAGGTAAATTCTTATAAATAACCTTTTGTTGAAAAATGTTTAATAAAAATCTTATATCTATCCAGGTAGTTATCACTGTTTTTATGCGATATTTCAAATAAAACTAAAGAGAAAACAAAAATTAAACTTAGAAATGAATGCTAGTAGGCAACGGAATTATTCGAATTTTATTCTGATCATTTTAGTTCAATAATAGAGATAAAAACTCCCTATTAAGCGAGATGCACGGTATATTTTTTTAGTTTTTTATGTTTTTATTTAAATATGGTTTAATCAAATTTGATTATCGAGTAGTGCTATGCAAAGCTTTTCACTCATTCTCTGGCAAATCCCGTATGTAGTTTATTAGTCTCTTTCATGTAGTTCGAGGAATTATTTTTCCTATTCACATTACAGAAAATTTATAAACGAGCATTTTCCTCTCCCAGGCAAAGCATGAAGTAAAATTTCGAGTTTAGAAAAGCCCGAATTTGGCTCGGCCGGTCCGCTGCGCTGCGCGACCTCGCCAAATTCTCTGGGCTTTTAGAACAATTAAAATATTTTTTTATTAAATCAATATCTTTTCATTACCCGTAATCTGCATTTTTGTTGTTTTCGTTGCTCACTTCCTTTTTCATTTTCTTTATATTAGGTTTTAAATATGAAACGAATTATGTGTCATATTTAACTTACTATGAGGAATTTATTAACTTATGTTAAGTTAATTGTAGTAATTACAATTCATATAAGTAAAAGTGTGTCAATGGCATCAGGTATACACGATTCCATTTGTTTCTGGATCTCGCCTAGCTATGGAAAAGTGACAGTTTAAGTATTGTAAATGGGGCTGGTTGTGTTTTAAATCAGGGTTTTTAAATGTCACTGTCAGATGTTCGATTTTAAGGTTATAATTTCTGACTATTGTGATCTTACACTGTTGCCTGTTTTACAAATTTTCAGATATTAAAGGATAATAATATGCAGTTTTAAGATTAACAAAATTTACTACTTGGTTTTTGTACATACAAACAAAGCAATAATATTGTGTATAACAAATATAATGAATTCGGCTCTGCAAACTTATTTCGTCATCCATTTGTATTTCTCGCTTGGGTCTTCCCGTTAACACATTTTAATCAACTCCATCCATCCACCTTAATTTTGGTCATTCTCTCTTCTGTTGGCCCTCAGTATTTTTTTGTAGAATTGCAAATTTTTAAGCCCTCATTCTACTTTTATTATTTAGTCAAGAGAACCTGCATCTGAATCTTCTGATGTTTATTCTGAGCCAGATTCCCCAAGCGAAATAATAAAAGGAGGAATGGTTTCAAAAGAAAGGTTCCCCATGTGTTTTGTCCAGTCATCCGAAATAAGTTTTTCACAATGATCACAGAAATTTTGCCACATATCGGATGTACATTTTGAGAGAGACTCAAGCCATAAATTCTGAACACGATCCTTAGATGGTTGCTTAGAATTTATGTGCTTATTGTAGTAAGTCTTACAAAACCCCCATGTCATTTCAATTGGATTGTATTGACAATGGTATGGCGGTAATCTAAGAACTTCGTGCCCGTTCTTTCTCAAAATGTCATCAACTACGTAAATTTTGTCATTTGATCGAAAAGGTATAAATAAAGCCCATAGTTCCTTTTTGGTTAATTTTGGATTGAATTTTACATTGTGTTTAACCAACCACTCCTGCATTTCGCATTTCTTACAAGAAAATGAAGGAGTTTTGTCTAATTGCACAGAATGGTATGCAGCGCTATCCATAATAACTACACATTTCCCTGAAAGCTTAGCCAAAGCAGGAAAATTAAAAAGAGGATTACTTATGATATCATAATTATTATTATTGCAACACTGTTAAAATAAGGAATCAGGAGTGGCAACTAATAAAAAATGTAAATGTTGATACTGCAACATAACAACACGAAAGCATGGCTAGGCGAGATCCAGAAACAAAGGGAATGGTGTATAGTATTTCCCTTTCAAGACCCTTTCCTATTTTGCATTCAGTTCCGGAACGCCAGATGTTATAATAAGGCGTGAAATTCGGGCCCATCCCCCGCAGAAATGTATCCATTACACAGCGGTCGGGGGTCCTACCGATTTTTAGAGGTTACGATATGGTCGCCTTTTTTATAACAAAAGAAAGTGACCGTTGCTGGGGCAAGTTTCCTGGAAATAAAAGAAAGTTGTGCACTAGTTCACATTCCAGAGATTTGCACCCGCATCGAGTCAAAGTAGGTAGAAAGTACACCCTATTGGTGGTGTATTTCGAACCTACCAATAACACACCAGTTACCCGCAATTTCAGGGCGGTCCCAAAATTTGCATTTTTTGATCGTAGCACTTAGTCCAAAAATTCACACAAAAAAATTGTAAACTTTATGTAAAAAGTGTAAATAAATAGTTGATGTTGTTTTGCCGAAAAATCTACGTTTTTATTGTCACTCAACCGAACCAGTATCTCGGGCACGCGACTAGAATCTAATCGTAAAAGGTTCAACGCGTCCCACCACAGCTTATGCATATGTTTAGCTAAAAGAAAAAATCACTGTAAATCTTTAGATATTTCTTGTTTATTTTTTAGGTTTAATTTCAAGCTTTAAACGAGTATTTTCCACTCCCAGACTAAGCATGAAGTAAAATTTCGAGTTTAGAAAAGCCCCGTGAAAATTTGTCGAGGGTCGCGCAGCGACCCGAGACAAACTTTCGGGGCTTTTCTAAACTCGAAATTTTACTTCATGCGCCACGCGTATAAAACACGAAAATATTGTGAAATTAATGTATATTCGAATTTCACTTGATTTCTGTGTTTTATACGCGTGGCGCATGAAGTAAAATTTCGAGTTTAGAAAAGCCCAGAAAATTTGTCACGGGTCGCTGCGCGACCCTCGACAAATTTTCACGGGGCTTTTCTAAACTCGAAATTTTACTTCATGCTTAGTCTGGGAGTGGAAAACACTCATTTAAAGCTTCAAATTGAACTTAAATAAAAACAAGGAGTAATCCATATTTTCAGGTTTATTTAAACTTACTTCATGCGCCAGGCGTATTAAACACTGATTTAAAGTGAAGTTCAAAAACAGATGACATATTTTATTACCCAATGTTACTAAAAGTAGTTAATAGTGAAATGGAAGTAGGGGATATTGACACGAGAAATAATAGTTTTTTTGTGTAAAACTAAAGTTACAATGCATTTAAAGACTTTTTACTATACAATAACGATATTACCGGTATTTGAAAAAGTCGTTATATTTCCAATCCCTAAGTTGTACTGGTTTTCCAATCACGTGAAAATATTTGACATAAGGTTTAAATTCATTAGATTATTAGATGATTTTGTAGTTATATAGTTCTTCCATTAGTCCACTAATCAATTTAGTCTTTGGCAGACAAGTACAAATCTAAAAATATCAAATTTGTCTATTTCTATTATATAGATATATAAAAGAATATATCATCGGATTGATTTGTTAATACAGGGAATTTTTCTTTTAAGTATACATACAACGAATTTTCTATTAGGTATACATATGTATACGCTTTTTTTTAAAGAGTTCAATTTGAAGTTTAAAACGAGTGTTTTCCTCTCCCAAACTGAGCATGAAGTAAAATTTCGAGTTTAGAAAAGCCTGAAAATTTGGTTTGGTCGCGTAGCGCGAAGCGCGGAGCGGCCAAACCAAATTTTCAGGCTTTTCTAAACTCGAAATTTTACTTCATGCGCCACGCGTATTAAATACTAAAAGCACTGAAATATTGTGAACGAGTAAACTTCGCTTGAAATCAATGTCTAATACGCGTGGCGCATGAAGTAAATTTTCGAGTTTAGAAAAGCCTGAAAATTTGGTTTGGTCGATCCGCGCTTCGCGCTACGGGACCAAACCAAATTTTCAGGCATTTTTAAACTCGAAATTTTATTTCATGCTCAGTCTAGGAGTGGAAAACACTCGTTTAAACTTCAAATTGACCTATTTTAGGAAAACAACGGATATTTAAAAATCTGCAACACGTAATTGGGATATGTATACTCAAAAGATCCACCAATCAATTTAGTCTTTGGCAGACAAGTACAAATCTAAAAATATCAAGTTTGTCTATTACTATTGTATAGATATATAAAATATATATAGATATATAAATATATATATATATATAGATATATAAATATATATATATATAGACATATAAAAAAAATATATATAATTGATATATAAAAAAAACTTAATTCTAGTATCCAGCTGTTTACCTACATACATACATAACTTTTCAATCAGACCACTTTAGAGAGAAAGTATTACTCAACAGCTTTAAAAACTCGTTTTTATCAAACCCAATTTAGAAATAGAATAAATTACGTTTCGGGCACAACAAATAAAACTAATACGCGATGATAAAACACGCTTCGTAATTTTAACCAACGATATGAATTAATTGGAGTGATGGAAATGCCGGAGCGCGAAATCGATTAGCCGCTTTTGGCATCTCCTCTCCTCTTCCCTTTTTAGAAGAGGCTGAGCCCTAATGGATAAACCTAGTTTGAACTAGGCTGTGGGGTTCGGGGCCGGCACACGTGCAAAGGCGAAATCGTTCAATATTTCGTGTGTGAACGCGAAAAGGCCCGTGTTTGAACGTGAACATTCACAAACGTGTGGCTGTTGGATGTGTGGGCGAACAGATTTGATTGTTCCAGTTTGAGAATACAATTCGGTTTTAAATCAAATTGTTAATTTGAGAGGCTAAATTTAACTAAATAAAAGAGCACAATTTCAATCGTCCAGCTTACCAATACATTTTATTTCAATCAAAACTGCAAAATGCAAATAGGTTTGCTTTCAAAAAACAATATAAGGTTCGATTCACGAGAGGTGTCCCATGGTTTCCTTATCCACAATAGATCTGCAATGGTCGCGGTGGTACAGGCCAATAATAATAATATGTCTTTATTTTCAAAGTGTCAAAATTTGTACAAAGTGAAAATTGCGTCAGGTTAACTAAATATAATAACAAAGCAGAACAAAATAAGTAAAGTATACATTCACACTACATTCCTATACATAAACACACACATACATAAATACTCAAAGTAATAATAATGTTAAAGACACAAAACTAATTATAATAATAAATTAGTTATAACAATAAGTCTTGCAGTGAGTATGGTTCCTTCTCAATTAAAAAATTTAATAAGGATCTTTTCAATCGTTTTAGGTCATTTTTTAAAGTTTTTTTGTTCTCTGGGAGAGCATTAAAGAGCTTAATTGCCGAATAATGTATTACATCTTCTGTAATCTTTCTTTTATGGCGAGGAATCATGTAGTTGTTAGTTCTGGTTTTATATATGTTTAATTTGTTATCCCCTCCCTTTACGTGTTTATGATAAAATATTAGGGTTTCCAAAATGTATATTCCATAGAAGGTGAGGATGTTATTTGATTTGAAAACCCCGCGGTAGGATTGTCTATTTTTCAAACCATATATGATGCGGTGCTTTTTTCTGTAGTATGAAAATTTTCTTTGCGTATGACTGCTTTCCCCAAAAAATTATGCCATATCTCATGATGCTTTCAAAATTAGCGTTGTATGCTGTTTTTACCACCGATTTAGTAAGATATTTTGAGAGCTCTCTAAGAGTGTATAGAACAGAAGTGAGCTTACTCTATGTTTTTTGTATGTGATTTTTCCAGTCTACTCTGTTATCAATGTGAACACCTAGGAATTTTACTGAGTCGGATATAGTTGTTTTTTGATTGTCTAGATTTATGGTTTCAATGTTATAGGATTTATTAGACGGACTGAACAGCAGAACATTTGTTTTTTGGTTATTTATTAATAGTTTATTTTTTTTAAACCATTTTTGAATCTGGGTAAACAGAAAGTTTGTGTCAGTTAACAATGTGTTGATATCTTTACCTACAACAAGTACATTTGTGTCGTCGGCATAGTTGACCACCCCTACGAATATCCCATAGTTTTCTTGATTTGTAGTGCTTCCTGCACCAATACATGTAATACGAAAATAGTTTGATGTCATCAGATTACGTGTGTGAAAAAGACAGAAAACTTCATGTGTCTGATATGGTTTTTAGATGAAACATGCGAAAACGTATGTTCCGGTATGCAGCATTAAAATTTTAAGGTTAAGCGTCACATTTTGACAATGTCTTCGTAAAACTAAATCTGCAAAAACCCAACCACGAATCATTTTAATTAATGTGCACAATCGTTTTAAATGTGAGTTTAAGTGGTATAATTCCAATTTCCACATCTATTAAATAGTTCAGGTATTTACAGAAATAAATAATGCATTTATGTTGATTTTGTGTAAGCCCAAACAAAAATGTTATTTTCAACTTGTTTCTCATTGATCACTTGATGAAACATGATTAATTATTTTCAAAAAATTAAAATTCAAAATAAAATCACTTGGTATGTTTCAATAATTTTACGTCTTTATTCCGACTAGTTTCGGCTATCAGCCATTTTCAAGGAAGGAATTCCTTGAAAATGGCTGATAGCCGAAACTAGTCGGAATAAAGACGTATAATTAGTGAAACATACCAAGTGATTTTATTTTAAATTTAATTTTTTAAAAACAAAAATCTTAGTTGAATCGAATGCGCATTCAGTAGATTTGGCAAATAGTCATCGTATTAATTTTTCTTTTAAATATACAAGTTAACTGTTCAAAGCCGAAAAACAAGTTTTTAAAAAGTATTTCATTTATGTAACGCAGTTACAGTACGTTCTAAATGCAAACTAATTCTAATTAATAATTATAATTCACTCCTATATATAACATTTCCTAATCTAAAAGAAAATATGATTGTGTGGGTGTTGCAGGTGCTCTTATGCATCTGCGACACAGAATTAAACAAAGGCTTATTTATTATAAAACAAAAGGGGTTATTATTGTTAGTTGATATAACTTACATACAGGGAATTTAATAAATAAAATTACGAAAAAACTATTCGTGAACTATTTATGAATAGTTTTTTCGTAATTTTTATATTATGTTTAAAGTGTGCAAACTATAAGAAACGTAAGCTGGTTTTCTCGAATTCAAATAGTTTTAAATTTGAATTTATACTGGGAATTTTCTATTAGGTATACATATGCATACGCTTTTTTTAAAGAGTTCAATTCTAAACTTAAAACGAGTGTTTTCCATTCCCAGACTAAGCATGAAGTAAAATTTCGAGTTTAGAAAAGCCTGAAAATTTGGTTTGGTCGCGTAGCGCGAAGCGCGGAGCGGCCAAACCAAATTTTCAGGCTTTTCTAAACTCGAAATTTTACTTCATGCGCCACGCGTATTAAACACTGAAAGCTCTGAAATATTGTGAGCGAGTAAACTTCGCTTGAAATCAGTGTTTTATACGCGTGGCGCTTGAAGTAAAATTTCGAGTTTAGAAAAGCCTGAAAATTTGGTTTGGTCGCTCCGCGCTTCGCGCTACGCGACCAAACCAAATTTTCAGGCTTTTCTAAACTCGAAATTTTACTTCAAGCTTAATCTGGGAGTGGAAAACACTAGTTTAAACATCAATTTGACCTCTTTTAAGAAAACAACGAATATTTAAAAATCTACAACACGTAATTGGGATATATATACTCAAAAAAAAATAAAAATTCACAAGAATCTATGATTGAAAGCTTTTCTGAAAGAAAGAACACTAATATACTCGCGACCAAAACAGTATGACATTGTCATGTAACATCAAAATTTGACCCAACTAGGAAAAATCGTTGCAGATACAACTGAGTCGCCTATTTCGCTGAGTCGCCTAAATCCATTTGAAAGCAATGAATTTAGGGCTTTTTGGAAATAGGCGACTCAACTGTTGACATACTCTCTAAAAAATTTAAACCGCACATTTCACATCAATGAGTCATTGGACATCTCTCCCGATTTCCACTATACACGAGTTAACGCGTTTTAATTAAATATAAAAACTAATTGATATCGACTTATTTTTCATTTTAATGAGTAAAGTTAAATCGTCTTAGGCTCAGTTGCACCATAAAAGGTAAACTTGAGTTCAAGTTAAACTCCAGTTCAAGATGACAGTTCTCATTGTTCTAATGTCACTTTAAACTAGAGTCAAGAGTTGAACCAGTTCAACGTATTTGATGTAACTGGCCCTTATTATATATATTCAGTCAAGTTTTTAGATACGCGAGTTAACTCATCTTAATATTTAGTAAACTTTTTTGATACCCGAATAAACTCGTCTTAATATCTAGTAAATGTTTGTTGATATCCACGTTAACTCATCTTAACCGTTATTGTTTGAATAATATAATAATAATGCTTTATTAATGTTGGTAGCAGGAGATTACGTAAGTCATACTAAAAATCCACTAATAATATCGTATGTTCAATAAAAAAAACCTCTAGAGTGCAATGATTTTATCTTTTTAAAAATTTAAGTTGGCTACACGCTTTAGAAATTGACATATAAAACGTCAGACATGATAATTATAATACATAATTTCAGAGTTGCCAACCTACTATACTTTCCATGGCACTCTAGAGGTTTTTTTTTTATTGAACATATGATACAATCACCAATAATAAATATAAACTAAATAAAAATACAATAAGTACACAATAAAAAACATTTGGAGTTGGATATCAGAACATGTGATTCAGAAAATGTTCTAAACTACAAATAGTATATTGTACAACGAGCCTATAATGATAGCTATTAATCACGAGAACGAGGTTTGCGGAACGAGCCGAAGGCGAGTGGAGCAAGTTGTTCGAGTGATTAATAGCCATTATATGCGAGTTGTATACTATACTTTGTTCACGACAACTACAATATGTAGCACAACATTTATTATTTATATCTATCAAATACGCGTCAGTCTTAATGGTCGGTTTTGTTTTATAGTAATTTGACAGATAAATGATGACAGATTGCGGTACTATGATTTGAATGTGTAATAGGGTCAATTCCACGTTAACACAAATATCAACAATCGTTCAACAATAAATAATACTCACACAATCTACCTGTTTCGTTGCACTTTTTCGTTGCGTTGGGTTTTGAGTAAAAATTAAACACGATTTACGTTTTGTTGTTTTTCCTTTTACTTCTCGAGAGTCAATCACAAATATATATATTTACAAGCTATTTAATAACTTACCCCCACAGATCGAGGGTTTGGGTGCATTCTCCTATTGGTCAAAGTATTTAGTGGGAGGACACTGCTAGATAGGGATAAGGCTAGGAGACGGAAGATAAAGGGTGTATTGGCAACAAGGCCCAAATTTCAGAAAATCTCTGCTACAGCAAATTAGAGATCTGCGTACCATAACAAGATATTTACAATAGATATATATATACATAAATTCCGTTGGCCTTAATGACCCACCAATAAATCTTTCTCCAGAATGTCTTTCACGGTCGCTGTGGATTAGGGAACAAAATAAATGCCCTGTGGCGACGGATGCTGGTCAGGATCCCTTTTCTGACCTGCTCTGGGAATCGCGATTATGAAACGCGACACTACCCTTTCGCCTAAGTTACATAGACACACGCTCTTTGCACAAAAAACGAAAAATGTTTTGCTTTAGGATTAGAAATTTCAGGCGAAATTTCTAATCCTAAAGCAAAACATTTTGCGATGAATAAAAAAAAGAATTAAATGTATTTATGGCTAATAAACATTTGAAATTGGTTTTTTAATACGAATTAAATGTTGCTTGGCCGTACCTTGAGTACTCGAAGTTGTTTCATGGGCGTAACTGCAGTTAGTTATACGTCTTTACTCCTCCCAGGCCAGGATCTCCGGTGGCCCCCCTTCCATAGGATCGAGGGCAGCATGATACCGTACTTGATACTCCTGATCTGGGCATCAGTCCCCCCGTTTCATAGGATCAAGGGCAACTCAATGTGGCCAGTTGCACCAAGTGTATAAGTGTCAAATTTTAACATGGTGCTACGCAATGCAGTCAATTGTTATTATACAATCTGTAAAACGGCTACGTGTAACCAAATGTTACTTTACAAGGCCGGTATAAAGTTTACGGGAGATTCACGAAAAATTTTTTTTTTTGCTGATTGTTGTAGATGCATGTAGGGAATGGTCGAATATGGCAAAATAAATCAGCGGAAACCACGTTTGGACCCATTTTGGGGCCCCGGAAGGCTGAAAATCAGTTCTTTTTAAACGGTGTTTTCAGCCGGAAACAAATGAAATATGGAATCACACAACTAAATGGTTTAAATGTGTTTTCATAAAGATAGGACTTACGGTTTGCTTAATACTTCCACTTAAAGATTACAATTTTTGACAGGTTATGTTGACATTTACTTCCATTGTTGATTCATAGATATAGCATAATTATGCAAACAGAATGCATTTATGATTCAACTTCAAGGTTCAATTTCTGTACACCAGGTGGCAGCAACAATATTTCGAAATCAAGCAATCAAAAGAAAATTAAATGATTTGTATCCACAAAATTTCGAATTCTACCGTGTTGGATCTATTTTTAATGATAAAAAGGATGGAAAAACACTAGTTTCATGAGCAATAAAGCAACATTTTGCTCACAAATTGTGTCTGAAAGTTACGTCTTTTCGGAGGTTTTAATCGTCATTACTGCGCCAGTCTAGTACTAATTATGCAATTATCACATATGGTTCTTTTTAATAGTAGTGTCTTCCTTTCGCGAGATTTTACAGTCGCTTTGATATAAAATAAAGCTTTTAAAAAACGAACTTTCAATTTATGTTTTGAGGTTATGTACAAACATTAAATAGATTAGTGATCATTAAATTTTAAATTTGTTATGAAATTATAAGAAAATACTAAACCATATACACCACCAGTGGAGCAGGTGCTAACATGGCGGATTATTTTAAAAAAAATTGTTTTAATTTAAATAGAATTTCATAAAAAATAAGTTTAAAATTGAAAATGTGAGTTTGAAAATAATTAAAAATTATTTGTGGTTATAGGATATTGAGTTGTGCATGTAGGTTGCCTTATACCGTTATATTTATTTTTATGGTGATTAAACTGTTACATATATGAAATGCACACATTCATGAAAAATTTACAAGATCATTTTAATACATTTTCTTAATTTCGATTAATGTCGTATGTAGTTTAATCAAAAATTCAATTATTTTATTTTTGTAATTTTTACTATTCACTCTAAAATTATATAGTTTTATCAAAAAATGTTCTACCTAAAATTTGAATTAAGACTTAAGTGATTAATAGTCCGTTTGAGTTAATTACATATTAACTAATTAATAGTCCGTAGCATCAGCCGCACCAACTTAGGCCACAGTTTTAGTTTTTCCCCCCTTGATGGTTACACTTATTCCCCACTGTCGGCCAGGATTTGTGCGGGTGACCATTGCTATTTATTTGGGGCTTTATTTCATAGCACCGTGTGCCTTGTCTTTGACAGCACCAGACACTCGTAAAGAACGTGTCTCGCTGTTTCTTCTTCGTTGCATTCTCAACAAAGGTCAGAAGCTATAGTGACCAGTAATGTAGCTGATTAAGGTTGGAAGTTTCTGTTTTGTGAGGTTATAAACTGCTTTGTTTTTTGTGACAGTCAGGTGCCAATCGAAATGTCTTCGTTTGACCGCATGTATTGAACTGTAGCGTGCGTTTGTCTAGGGTAAGTTAACAATATACTCTCATGATAGTACTAATATTTTTACCTGTCCTTATAATTATAAATTGTAATTATAAATAACACACACCGTGGTCCTGATCTGGTTGCCAGCTGGACAGGCACATATGACGTGCTCTGCTGTTTCATCATCCTCTAGGCATAGGCGGCACTCAGTGGTGTCGCTCAGTCCTAGTTTGTTAAGGTGATGCCTTAGACGGCTGTGTCCAGTGAAGAGAGCAGTTAATGTGTGAACATCTGATCTGCTCAGCTTCAACCATGAGGCCGTCCTGGCCGCAGATGGTCCACTTGTTACCGCTCTGAAATGTCTCATCCCAGGGCGGTTTTGCCAGAAATCCTGTGCCTCGTGTCTCATCCATCCGTTGTTACGGTCTCTAGCTGTTGATCTGGGTATCCCCAGAGCGGGTTCTGGTCCGATGTAGGCTGTACGCGCCCCCTCTCTGGCTAGGGAATCGGCTAATTCGTTTCCCTCCACGCCAGAGTGGCTTGGCACCCACATCAGACTGACCCCGTTTACCTGTGCTATTTGGCAGAGGGCTTCCTTGCAGTTCCGTACAGCCAGCGAGCAGCATCTAGAAGATGCCAGGGCCCTAAGGGCCGCCTGGCTGTCCGAACATATTTTTATTGTCCTGCCCGCCCAACCCTTTGAAAGGATTTCGTGGGCGCACATTTCAATGGCGTATATTTCAGCCTGAAGTATGGTAGCATACCTGCCAAGGCTGTAGTAAAGTTCAGTCCTTGGTCCGACGACTGCGGCTCCTGTTCCAGTGGACAGTTTTGAGCCGTCAGTGTACCAGTAGGAGTCAGCCTTTTCTGGGGTGATTTTGTGTCGCTCCCAGTCGTCCCTGCTTGGGAACAGGACCTTGTACGGCTGATCCTCGCAGTAGTCCGTGACTGCGTAGTCAGCCCTCATACTTAGGGTGTCATCCGTCTCAATGGCAGTTGACAGCCCATTTGGTGTGAAGACTATCACCTTCGGATCCAATAGGGCCGCGTGGTGATATCGATACGTTGCCAATCTGGCCTCGCCCTGTATTAGGATATGCAGGGGGGTGAGGTTCAGTAGCATTTCTAGCGCCGCTGATGGGGTAGTGCGTATGGCTCCAGTTACCGCCACTGTCGCCATTCTCTGCAGTGAGGAGAGCCTTGATATGGCCGTTTTTCGAGTTGTAATCGGCCACCAGGCGATACTGCCATAGGTTATTATTGGTTTTATGACCGAACCATATAGCCAGTACATTTGCTTGGGGTTAAATCCCCATGACTTCCCGCAAATTCTATGGCACGTCCACAGGGCGTACCTTGCTTTGCGGATTGTCTTGTCCAAGTGGGAGTTCCAATTCAGCGATTTATCCAGGGTGATTCCTAGATACTTCGCCTCCTCCACAAATGGTATGGTTTCTCCCCGTAGAGTAAGAGGTCTCAATTTCAGGATCCTCCTTCTCGTGAACGGGACAACTGATGTTTTTATTAATTTAATATTTTATTTTAATATACAAGGTGTCCTAAAACATTTTTCATTCAGCTAAGGTGAATGTGTAAATATGTTTTGGAATTATTCCAAATATTGGAAATGTTTACTAGAGATAAATTTATTTTAATTTATTATTTTTTTGTCGAAAAATATTTCCCTTTAGGATTAGAAATTTTACGCGAAATTTCTAATCCTAAAGCCAAATATTTTTCATTTGGTTACGATCTCCAACAGGCCTCCCCTAGCATAGCCCCCATAAGGGGGGCGACTGGCAGGGCTCTAGCCTCAGGGATCAGGTGGGTGGCTTGGTGGACGCCCAAGCCTGGGGGCCCTGTATAACCGTTACAGCTGCTGCAGTAAGGTATGAGACTGGTCCGGGAATAATACTATCATACCGGCCTGTTAGTAGCTAAGGCGAGTTTTCACGCTGTTAATGTTTGTTCCGCTTTAAAAAACACTCGCGACGGATAGAAGCACAATTGTTTAACCAATTTACGAACCATTTATGTTTTCCAACGCGTTTTACGCGGGTCAAACTAGTGAGAACGGCGGAGATGTCGACTTCGTACTTTAACAAAATGGCGTCGACGCCGTCATCACCACCATGGTCAAATATAAGACAAAAGAAGCTGATTTGACTCTGTGCTAGTCAAATCAGCTTCTGTTACTGCACAGCGGCAAATAATCGAACTAGGGAATTATTTATATTCGTGTTAAAAAACCACATTTATCACGCAAATCCCGTGTTAAATGCACTCCATTTATGCTGCCCACATAATTAAATAATGCACATATTATAAGATTGTTGTGAACAAAAAACATTTGGAGTTGGATATCAGAACGTGTGATTCAGAAAATGTTCCAAACTACAAAAAGCTTTTTCCAGTAGTAGTATAAAAATAAGATCTAGTCAATTGTTTGATCTGCGCGTTAAGTCGTCTTAATATTTAGTTAATTTTTTTTGATGCACGAGATATCAGAACACGTGAACTTCTTAGGAGTGACACTATCCCACAACCTAAAATGGAACGAACACTGCACCAAGCTTATAAACAAACTGAATAAATCGGCCTACAAAATACGAGCCCTACATCACTATTTGAATACCTTAGCGCTAAAAAAAATTACTTTACAGAGGTTCAATCAAGAATGCTGTACGGAATCCTCTTATGGGGCTGTACGCAATGGATAAACAAAGTCTTCATTACACAAAAGCTCATAGTTCGCAAAATAAAAAATAATAATCGCACCGATTCATGCCGTCCACATTTTAAGGATCTATCGATCCTAGCACTACCATCCCTCTTAATACTAGAGCTCTGTAAATATGCATATATACACCAAAATGACATAAATAATAGAACAAGCCACAACCATAAAACGCGATTCAGCAATTTACTGTTACCGAGAAAGGTCCATCTTGAACTGTGCAATAGATCTTGGCAGATACAAGGCATTAAAGTCTTCAACAGAATTCCTCAAGTGTTATGTAAATTAAACTACACGCAATTTAAAATAAAGCTAAAGTCTGTTTTACTTAGCCATGCGTTTAATTCCATTGATGAATATCTCAACTGCAACAGTTTAACCCATTAAGGGCCGAGCAATTATAGATTTAACTCTAAAAGTGGATTTTAAACAAAATTCTACACTTTTTTATATAAATTCTACGAATGACTTATTGTATAAAATTCTATGAATTTTTCTTTTAAATATAAATAATGTATAGTCTGTAAATGTAAGACATTCGTCGATTTTGTATAAAAACGTGCAATATAAAGTTTAGAACGTGCATTTCCACTCCCAGGCTAAGCATGAAGTAAAATTTCGAGTTTAGAAAAGCCCCGCGTAGAAAATTTGTCGAGGGTCGCGCAGCGACCCGAGACAAATTTTCACGGGGCTTTTCTAAACTCGAAATTTTACTTCATGCGCCACGCGTATAAAACACTGAAATTTTGTGAAGTTAGAAATACACTAAAAACATTTTATTTTAATGAGTAATAATCAATATATTTAAATAACAAAATATTTACGTTTTTCTTCATACATTTTCAAGTCAAGTCAAATAATATAATATATCAAATTAAGTTATTTAGTAATTTAACTAACACAAAATAATAATGTTGCGTATATGCATTCATGGCACATAATGGGTTAATTTAATTTCATAATTAAACATTTACAATACAATATTTATATTTATATTCAATTGTTTGACGTTCCTGTACTTTTAGTGTTTTATGGTGAATAAAGTATTAGTATTATTATTATTATTACTATTTAGTCAATTTTTATTGAAAGACGACTTGACTCATCTTGATTTTTACTTAACTCTAAGACACACGTGTTAACTCAAGGCCCGGGGCAACTAATATTTTCGATCACCTTTAAAATTGGGTCTTAAAACAAATATTTCTTCAAACGAGAACTAGGTTTATATTCTCGTATCTTAAGGAATTGTATATTTTTGACGTTTCACGTAAAAATAATTGACATAAGTTTTTAATGAATATTTTTATCGTATGTTCAATTAAAAACACCTCTAGAGTGCCATGATTTTATCTTTTTTTAAATTTAAGTTAGCTACACGCTTTAGGAATTGGAATATAAAACGTCAGGCATAATATTTATAATGAATAATTTCAGAGTTGCCAACCAACAATATTTTCCATGGCACTCTAGAGGTTTTTTTTATTGAACATACGATATCTCTCCCCCTCCTCATCCTTTTGGACACAATATTTTGTCTATTGCCCCTCCCCCCCTTGATATCAATGCTGGCTACGCCTATGTTTAACACCATTTAATTTCAGATGTAAAATTTATTATTTTTCGATTAAACAGCTCACAAATATTCATCACTTTTGTTAGCTTCTTAATTTTTTTAGGGGCAAGGAACGGAAACTACGGTTTAGCGTAGACACCCTGTATAGACATGCAGATTATAATATAAAAGCAGTGGGAGTGCAAATAGGGAAAAAACGAAAATTAAGAGGCGAACCGAAGGAATGAGGGTGGCGGTACAACCAGGTAAAGTGGATTAGGGGAAAACACAAATTAATTGGTGCAATTAAATCTAATGTATTGTGAAGTGGACTTAAATCAAAATTCAATAATTTATTTTCATGTTTTTTTCATTTCAATGGCTTCTAACATGTTTAAACGATAATTTGAAGATTGTTTTAATAATTTTATATTCTTTATTGTGATTTTGTGGCCAGTTTCCAGTAAGTGGTTAGCCACTGCAGATTTTTCGTAATTAAGATATTTGGCGTGTGGCTTATTATACTTCGAGATTGACGTGCGTGAAGCTTTAATGTCTTTAAAAAACTCAAATGCTCGAGACGTGTACGGTATGACATGTGGCTCAATTAAATATGCGATAGACGTAATTATAACTCCTCTAACCAAATTATTAAATGGTTGCATTCGCAACAACGTATTCCCAACCTGCCTAAAAATAGCAACGGTCATACCTGTACATAAAAAGGGCTCCGTTGCAGATATCAATAATTACCGCCCGATTTCTCTATTGCCCATCATTTCAAAAATATTTGAGAAATTGCTTTTTAAACAAATTTTACATTTCTTGGACGAAAATGAGATACTAACGGATAACCAGTACGGGTTTCGCGGTGGACGTTCTACGGGGAGCGCGGTTATTGCTTTTGTTGAGGAAATCATGACTGGTTTCGAATCTGGTCAATATTCAGCGGCCCAATTCTTCGACCTCAGCAAGGCTTTCGACTGCGTTCCTCATGACGTCTTGCTGCGAAAGTTGTACTTTTATAATTTTAGTCCAGAATGTTGTCGGTTAGTGTGCTCATATCTACAAAATAGGACACAGCTTGTCACATTTAAAAACCGCACATCAGCACTTGCTGAAATCACATGTGGTGTACCCCAAGGGTCTATTTTGGGACCACTGCTATTTTTAATATATGTCAACGATTTACCTCCACATATCAGCACCGGTACAATAATCATGTATGCAGATGACACAACTTCAATAAACAAATCTAGTAACTATGAAAATGCGCTGCAACACAGAGATTATATAAATAACAAAGTCGCGATATGGTTCAACTCCAATAAGCTCTCTCTCAATGCAGCAAAGACGGAAAAACTTACTTTTTCACTCAATGCTGGCAATGAAGAACACGGGTCTTGCAAGTTCCTCGGTTTATGTCTTGACACCAAGCTAAGTTGGAGAGAGCATGAAAAAGACCTGAGCAGTAAGCTTAATGGCGTCACTTTCTTACTTAGAATGCTAAGTAAGTCTGTACCTTTATCAACACTTATGGCTGCGTATCATGCTCTCTTCCAATCGAAAATCGGGTACTGTATCTTGGCCTGGGGACACTCGAGTATTGCTTCTCGTGTGTTCAGTTTACAACGTCGAGCAGTCCGTATCCTAGCGGGTATAGGATATAGAGATGAATGCAAGAACCACTTTCAAAGCCTGAAAATCCTTACATTGCCAGGCCTGTTCGTTTTAGAATGTCTACTGCATGTTCATAAAAATGCAGATAATTATGTCACACATAACCAAATTCATGGACACAATACCAGAAGTCGTGATCAAATTTGTCCCCTAAAATTAAGACTATCTAGGTGCCAGAACAGCTCAAGATTTTATGGGCCAAAGTTATTTAACATCCTGCCACAGACAGCGAAATATCTCCCCAATAAGAAGTTTAAGAATATTCTTAAAAATTACTTAACAAATAAAGCATTTTTTTCAATTGATGATTGTATCTCAAACAACTTTTCCGATCTTGGATTGTAACGTGTACCCTATTTTATGTGATCAATGCTTAAAGTTTTATTCTAAGCCATTAATTATCTAGTCTGATGGGCCGCCTCTTTTTTAAAATGTCTGTGCTTGTCTGGTGGATTTGTGATTTTGTGTTATTTATATATACACTGATTTTATTCTACTTCACTTGTACACCTATTTTCTAGTTTTAATTAATGTATTTAATCATAAATAAGATATTTAAGCCATTAGTCTAGTCTGATGGACCGCCTAAATTTTGAAATGTTTTGCCGGTCTGTTTAACAGTGATCCGTATTTTATTTATATATACACTGATCTTATTTTATTTTACTTGCACACCTTTCTTATAGTTGTTTAATGGCCCATATATATATATACTTAGTTTATCTTACTCATTAATACATTTTAAGTTTGCAATACTGCAATGTATATCCAGTTTAGGTATTCCTTCTCATATATTTACTGACATGTGTAAACCTGTAAGTCTTAGCACGAATAAATATTATTATGTGGCTTATTGTACTTCTTCATTATTTTAGTTATCCGACATAATTTTATTCAATGAGTGAAAAAGGAAACAAACGCGCATGTGACAGTTTTACTTTGGATAACATCTATACTTTACTTTTCCAGTATATATTCTGTCGATTTAAACGAAATAATTCTATTTATAGCCGGTATGAAACTTTATCGAATGAGCGGTGATTTATCGTCGCAAATAAATTAAATCGAAGGCCGGCCGCTAATTATTAATATTATCAAATATTTCAGCTGCCATAAAAATTTTATACGCTCCGCAATTACGTATGCATGTTTCACACTTTACCGACTTTTTGCTTGACAAATTTACAACGCAAAAACTAATCTGTCAGTATGAAAATATGTACAGGGTGGCCCAAATTGGATGTTACTATAGGGAATCTCGATTATTAGAAGAGATAGAAAAAAAAAATATAACATCAACATATTATATATCAATGAAAAGAGAAAAACTTTTTATCTTCAAGTCGGAAGAAAATCGACATATTTGCACCGAAAGTCGACGTGACTTTCTGTTGCCTGCAAAATGCAAATTGTGATTATTTTCTTTCTTTTTTTTTTGGTTATTATGTAAATATTTGGCGCGCAGCGAGAATCGTAAAAATGTTTGGCCGCGCAACGTCTTTCTTTTTCGCGCTTGTAAAACTTTCCACGGAATTGGCCGTTTATCAAAAAATACGTTTATTTTCGGATATTAACTTGCTGAAAATAGTTCGTGTAATTCAAAAATTATAACACGGTCTAAATACCGTTATTCTTAAATATTTTCACACATTTAAAGCGCATTTTATTTCGAAGCCAGAGTAACTTGTCCTGTTTTTTTTTTATTATCTAACAAGTTTAATAAACGAACATTGAATTGAGTTAATTTAATTTTAGAAATCTCCAATCATTAAAAGGCTGCTTAAGTATTAATAAGGTAATGGCTTCTTAGAAGAAAAAAAAGTATATATTTAGATATAAAGATTTATGCCTATTTTTGGTTTTAATGAATTGTTGGAGTGAATCAATAACAAAACGAATAAATATAGAAACGAAAAAGGATGCGTTTCCGAATCCCGACCCTCGTGTTCGTACATACATTATATCGATTCACCTCGGCGGAAAATTTACAACCGGCCATAATTGGCTTTCAGCAAACCGTGCATTAATTCCTAAGCCGCACGGAGAATCCGGGGAATCCCTGGGAGTGTCGTACGGGCAAAGGTGGGGATAATTTCATCGACTTAGACATGTACGTAACTTACCTACACACTTCCCCACTCCAATTAATTTTCTTCATTAGGTATTCTGCATGAAAATTGGATTTTCCTTGGTTAGTTAGTTTCACCTTTATAAATGCAAGATAGAGATACTCAATGTTTAGTAACTTAGTTTTAACTTTACAAATATAAATAAACCCAATGTACTTAGTGTAATGAATTCAAATTTTTAGTATTGATAATTAAATAAAAGACACTTGGTTTGTTTCACTACTATTTTTTTATTCTCTCCGACTAATTTCGACTTATCGTCATTCTCAAGGAGTAATGACGAATGACATTAAGTCGACTTAATGAATTAAGTCATTAAGTCGGTTTTATGAAAAATAGATCAACTGTATCAAATCTTACTTGCTACCATACATACCTGTCGAACGCTTTAGAGAAGGGCTGTCAAGTTGATGCTATTTATACGGACTTCTCTAAGGCTTTCGACCGTGTTAATCATCGAATTTTGTTACATAAATTAGCGTCTCTCGGTTTTGCGGGCACTATTTTTAAATGGTCAATAAGCTACTTAACAGATAGAAAACAGGTAGTCAAGATAGGTAATACAATATCTTCAGAAATTAGTGTTACTTCTGGGGTCCCACAGGGCTTCCATTGCGGACCAGTATTATTTGTACTATTTATTAATTATATTGGCCAGTATATTAAATATAGTAATTATCTTCTATTTGCTGATGACCTGAAATTGTTTAAATCTATTAAATGCCTGAATGACCAACATAAATTACAGTTGGATCTGAATAGTTTGTCCACGTGGTGTGAAACTAACAAATTATATTTTAACTTACAAAAATGCAGCTCAATTTTATTTTATCGCCGTAACAGAATGGAATTTAATTATGCCATATGTAATCATGCATTGCTTTGCGTTGATAACATCAAAAAACGTCCAATAAAACCAAGGACTCCCAGTGCATTGTTAGATATGCGTTTAATATGATGGTTAAAGTTTAAATAATACTTAAATATGACACCCAGGATTTAATTATAATTTAACTTTAGCCATCATATTAAACGCATATCTAACAAAGCACTGGGAGTCCTTGGTTTTATTGGACGTTTTTCGAAAGATTTTGCTGTTTCCGTTTTACTTAAATTATATACTTCCTTGGTCAGACCTCACTTGGAATACGCATCTGTCGTTTGCTCTCCTTATACGAGGGTACTCTTAGCAGAGCTGGAGAAAGTACAGAGTCGCTTTTTGCGCTTAGTTTCTGCTACGCTAGGCAACACTAGATACCAATTTAGCAATAGTACTATGCATAATATGTTGTGTCTCAGCTCGTTGGAAAATAGAAGAATAATAAATGATTTGTGTTTTCTATTTAAGCTTATACACGGCGAGATAGACTGCCAAAGCCTATTAGAACAATTAGACTTTTATGTGCCTTCTAGAGGTCCCAATAGATCAAAATTATTAATTTATTTGCGCTATCATGCAGTTAATTACGCAAAATTTAATCCAATATGCAGAATGATGAGTTACTGTAACGAATTAAACAATAACAATTATTTTCTATTACATCGTTCTTCATTTTCAACATTTAAGGCTAATTTGAAACGAATCAATTTATCCGCTATTGTTAATAATGTTTTATCTTAATTTCAATTGCTTAGTTTGTGAACTCATATATTTTTTTCGATATTATATTATTCAATCTAGTCTTTACTGTGATATTTTGCTCATCAGTTACTGATATTAATTTCAATCTGTTATTTGTACAATTTATTAGTTGTTTATGTATTTGTCTTTGTGCCGATTTGTTGATTTTATCTCTAAATAATGTATTCACTCTTTAGTATTTTTTATTATTGTCATTTTAACTCGCGTAAAGTAAGAGTAACATGAACATGTCTAATACAATTGTTATTTTTCTGTTATCCACTCTGTATATATAAATATACTAATATTATAAATTAACGTAAAAGGAGATTCCGTGAATAAATGAAATGAAAGAGAATAAAAAAATAGTAGTGAAACAAACCAAGTGACTTTTATTTAATTAATATTGTAAACATGTTTCATCAAGTGATTAATGAGAAC
This sequence comes from Philonthus cognatus, assembly GCA_932526585.2. NCBI lineage: Eukaryota > Metazoa > Arthropoda > Insecta > Coleoptera > Staphylinidae > Philonthus > Philonthus cognatus. The sequence continues at coordinate 79,291,779 of OW052245.1, read as the reverse complement.
CAAATTGAAGACAAATTTTTAGACTTTTCTAAACTCTAAACTTTGTTATAAATGCAAAATAGAGATACCCAATGCTTAGTAACTTAGTGTAATGTACTAAGGTGTTGTTTGTCGTTGCGGTTCTTTTATATATTTTAGATTTCCTGTATTTGTCGTTGAAGACGCGAATTAATCAACTTGGGTTCAATCACAGAGATTCAAAGTTTATAGTTTTACTTGGTATTTAATTTGATACTTAATAAATGAATTTACAGATTGAAACAGACTTAGATTTAAGATTTAGAGTTCGAAGATTTGTAGTTTAAGATTTAAGATAAAAATTTAGAATTGACTATCTTGATTAACTGCCAAAGTAGAAGGAGAACACTTCTACTTTGGCAGTTAATCAAGATAGTCAATTCTAAATTTTTATCTTAAATCTTAGACTCCAAATCTTCGAACTCTCAACACCAGAACAACTCCATTTCTTTAGTGATAAGATAAGATACTGATTATGTGTACGCATAACATGGAATAACAAAACGAGATTATAATTACTAAAAAAAGATTTAGAATGGGAAAAATATTTGAATAGCGGATTATTTGCTATTTCCAATATTATCTGTAGAAGAAGATAATTCACTATGATAAATATACAGAGAGTTTTATGTAACACCGAACATTTTCATAACGAGAATTTTTCTTTGAAGTATCCATATGCATACGTTGCACATGTTTTGATGCTCGGTTTATTAAAAGAACTCAATTCGAAGCTTTAAGCGAGTGTTTTCCACTCCCAGGCTAAGCATGAAGTAAAAATTCGAGTTTAGAAAAGCCTGAAAATTTGGTTTGGTCGCGTAGCGCGAAGCGCGGAGCGGCCAAACCAAATTTTCAGGCTTTTCTAAACTCGAAATTTTACTTCATGCGCCACCGGTACAAAACACTGATTCAATGTAAAGTTTAGCGGTGCGTTTTAAACTTCGTAATATGTCAGTTTTTTGTACCGGTGGCGCATGAAGTAAAATTTCGAGTTTAGAAAAGCCTGAAAATTTGGTTTGGCCGCTCCGCGCTTCGCGCTACGCGATCAAACCAAATTTTCAGGCTTTTCTAAACTCGAAATTTTACTTCATGCTTAGCCTGGGAGTGGAAAACTCTAGCTTAAAGCTTCAAATTAAATTCTTTTGATAAACCGAGCATCGAAAAATGTGCAACGTATGCATACGGATACTTTAAAAAAAAAATCTCGTAATAAAAATGTTCGGTGTTACATAAAACTGTCTGTATATAGAGTTATTCATAAACACATTAAATATAAATTAAACTAAGGGATACATTACATTAGCTTTAACTTTACAAATATAAATAAACCCAATGTCCTTAGTGTAATAAACATAAATTTTCAGACTTTTCTAAACTCTAAACTTTGTTATAAATGCAAGATAGAGATACCCAATGCTTAATAACTTAGCTCTAACTTTACAATTATAAATAAACCCAATGTGCTCAATGTAATGAATGACATTTTCAGGCTGTTCTGAACTCTAAACTTTGCAAATGTTTAGGCTTTTCTAAACTCTAAACTTTGTATTTTGAGACATTCCTTGTTTTTAATCAGTTCAAATTGAAGTCTCGTACGCGTGTCTTCCACTCCCAGATTAAGCATGAAGTAAAATTTCGAGTTTAGAGAAGCCTGAAAATTTGGTTTGGTCGCGTAGCGCGAAGCGCGGAGCGGCCAAACCAAATTTTCAGGCTTTTCTAAACTCGAAATTTTACTTCATGCGCCACGCGTATACAACACTGAAATATTGTGAAATTTGAAATACTCTTGTTTAGCACTATATTTTTAATCCTGCTTTAGCAGTATATTTCAAATACTAATCTACCAGTGCATTTTTAATTTATTTTAACATTGTGAAATTCAAAATACTCTTGTTTAGTAGTATATTTTTAATCCTGCTTCAACAGAATATTTAGAATACTGATCTGCCACTATATTATTAATCAAATTTAATTATTGTTAAATTAAAAATACTAGTATATAGTTTAGAACTATATTTTTGCAATCCTGCTTTAGCAGTATATTTTAAATACTGATATAACAGCGTATATTTTTAACTTTATAATATTTCAGTGTTCTATACGCATGGCGCATGAAGTAAAATTTCGAGTTTAGAAAAGCCTGAAAATTTGGTTTGGTCGCTCCGCGCTTCGCGCTACGCGACCAAACCAAATTTTCAGGCTTTTCTAAACTCGAAATTTTACTTCATGCTTAATCAGGGAGTGGAAACACTCGTTCCAAACTTTAAATTAAAAAATAACTGCTCATCTCTGAACCAAAATAAAAATTGTCATTATTACATTTATATATTTTAAGTTAAACTCAATTAAATTTGCATTAATATTAATTTAATTTTGGTTCGCGTATAAATAAACTGAACATAAAATGGCTGTACAACTGGCCTCTCATTAATATTTGTTCATCTCTAGACAAAAAAAAATTACAGGTCAAAGATAGACTCACTTATTAAAGTGAGAAACATTTGTAAAATTATCTTCGAGTAGTAAAAATTATCTCGTTTTTTTTTTAATAATGTAGTGAATTCAAATCCAAATTCAAAATAATAATAGGCTGTATACTATTTAAATATCGATCGATTAAAATATTTTTTTTTTTTTTTTATTGGGTTTGGCTTTTGCCTGGCCTTGGGAACTTGCCCATTAGCCAACATCATTTTATTTATATTTATTTTATTTCTTTAACTTATTGCTAATTACCTATAACTATATATTTGGACGTCACAACACATTCACACACACCCATGGACTCCGGGACGAATATTTTTCGTTAGAAAAATTACTCGCCCCGGCTGGGAATCGAACCCAGATCACCGCCGTGAACGATTGGCGAAACCAGCGGCTCAACCGCTCGGCCACGGCGGGCCCACGATTAAAATATGATTTTGCTTTTTAAGAGTTTACATATTTTTTTAATTATTTTATTATCTCTTATCAAATTTAAAATTATGTGAATAATGCGCAATACGGATATAGGCTTTATATTATTTAAATATCGATCGATTAAAATATGATTTTGGTTTTTAAGAGTTTACATTTTTTTTATTATCTCTTTGATTTCCCGTTTTTGATTATTCAATTCATATTGTGTTGATAATATCCTCTATCTATATTTTTTTGTCGCTGAAAATATCAGTAACGTCTAATCTATACATAATTGACAGTAGATTAAATAAATATAATAATTTAAAAATATAAACAGTTATCTTCAAATGTAATCCTAAAAAATATCTTTATCAATTATCAATAATCTGTAAATAATCCAAAACGTAAATATTTTGAAATACTTGATTATAAATATTACAAATAAAGTTCAAAATAATTAAAGTTCAACTATTAATAAAATCACTAATGAAGGTGGCAACATAGAATTTGCATGTGTTCCAACTTAACTCTAGTTAAGTTTAGAGGTTATGTTATTTAAAACACGTTCGTGTATTAATAGGGCTGTTAATTATTAAAGTAAATTTAGTTGGTGCTTATTTCTTTCTTAAGCGTCGTAGATTAAATTTTAATTTGTTCATTTCTATCTATTCATTATCAGTTTGAAGCAAACGATTCAAACTAATTTTTTGATACTTTTTCAACTGGCGCTCTGCGTACAACACCAACTACCTCAATGGAGACCCTATTAAACCTCCAACCACTAGATCTAGTGGCTAAAAGTGATGCCAGACTAGGGGCATATAGGTTTAGGACAACTGGAAACTGGCACCTTACAAGAAACCACTCTAGAATAGAGCAGGTAGTTACCAAACCTCTACTGCAAATGGGAAGTGACTACATACCACGCTACTCCCTTAATAGACCCTTCACAATACACTGTGAAGGGGACATTAGAGTGCGCTCCGGTTTTTACCTTGCGGTGTATACCGATAGAGCGTCCGTTTTAGGGAACGGTGGATCACCGCCATACCGGCGAAACCACTACCCGTCGGAGACCAACCCACATGTGGACCGGAGGGGCGGATAGACACCCCTGGGCTTTACAGGCCCACCCCCGACTCCTCATTTAATGGCGACAAGCACCAGGGCTAAGTGAACCCCGCCGTGTGTAGGTTAGCCTTATCCAAGATAGGGACACAGAGGTTACCTCAAGAAGGTCTACAGCTCCGACTTGGACAATCGTCCCTTTCAGACATCCATCGTCCGAAGACTCAGGTCTGCCCCCGCCGTCTCCTGTTTAGGTGCTATGACGGGACCCCTTGTGAAGGGGACAAGGAGAAGCGCAACCCTCCAAATAGAACCTTGATCTGGTACACCGATGAATCAAGCAAAGAAGGTGGAGCTGGCGCTGGGATCCACGGCGTAACCCCAAAATGTGACATCCTTGTGTCTCTGGGGAAAATAGCAACTGCACATCAAGCCGAAATCTTTGCGATTAACCAATGTATTATGGAAAACCTGCGACGGGGATATAGGAGGCAAAAGATCTTGATCCTCACAGACAGCCAAGCTGCTCTAAGAGAACTTGATAGCTACAAGAGCCAATAAGCTAACATGAGAGTGCATTCAAAACCTGACGAAACTGGCGACCGTAACTCTACGGTGAACGCCGGGACACACAGGATCGCGTAGACCCTACATTGGACCAAAACCGATGCTATCGATCCCCAAAAAGTCAATAAGACCAAGCGTAAGAGAGTGGACTCTGGAAAGGCACACCGAGCGCTTAAAAAACCTGACAGGGCACAGACACAGTAAACTACTGATGGAAAAACCCTGCCAAGAACAAGCAACTAAGGCCCTCAGACTCAGTAGAAACAACCTTAGAATGGTCACAGGAATGATAACTGGACACTGCACCCTAAGGAAACATCTGTATAACATGAAACTGTTTACAGAATATCCAACATGCAGACTATGCTATGAAGAGGATGAAGACGCCTCGCACTATTCAAGTGCAAGGCACTTACTACCTGGAGGGAAGCAAACCTTGTCCAAGGGAATTCAAACCACTTCCCGAACGGAAAGATAATCGAAAAGCTGCTGGAATTAGCTAATAAAACAGAGCTCTTTGATTGACTACGGAAACGGAAGAAGTACAATAAGCCACACGGCTGCGGTGCTAGGGCAGAAATAACCCTAACTTCCGTTCCTTGCCCCTACATAAAAATAACTTGTTAATAGGCACATACTAATATCGTATTCAATCAGTATAAAAGCAATTAAGATCTTTAAATAAAACAATAAAATGATAGTGCTTTAAACAAAATTTAACCGTCACAGAAATGTATAAATTCTAGTATTTTCACCGTATTACCTAACACCTGTGTATTAGGTGATATTTTATAACTGGTAAAAGGTATGTGTGCATAATACTGTGATTTGTATGCTAATATTCTTTGTGCTAATTAGTAAACCTACACAAATTCAAAAATTATATATTATTTCATCCAAGTAAAATCGGTGATTTACAGGAAAAACAAAATGTATATAAAAAACATACCTCGATTTTAATTTTGTATATTATATTATATTATATTAAAAAAAAATCGTATCTCTTAAAACTCCTATTTTCATTTACAAATTTCTTTACTAATTGTTTAAACAATATATCTAGAACGACCATAGATGATCAAAATGTTGTCACTCTCATTTGTTAATTATTTAAATAATATATTGCTGTCCCGCGTATAGCACCGTTCATTCAAAATATTAAAATTTTGTATAATAATAAATTTGTATAATAATAAAAAATAATAAAATGAGAAAGACAACATTTTGACCATCTATGTTTGTTTTAGATATATTGTTTAAACAATTAGTAAAAAAAAATTTGTAAAATAAAATATGAGTTTTTAGAGACATGATTTTTTTAATATTTGGTATGAACGGTGCTATACGCGGGACAGCAATATATTATTTAAATAATTAACAAATGAAAGTGACAACATTTTGACCATCTATGCTCGTTCTAGATATATTGTTTAAACAATTAGTAAAGAAATTTGTAAAATCAAATAGGAGTTTTAAGAGATATGATTTTTTTAATATTTGGTATGAACGGTGCTATACGCAGGACAGCAATATATTATTTAAATAATTAACAAATGAGAGTGACAAAATTTTGACCATCTATGCTCGTTCTAGATATATTGTTTAAACAATTAGTAAAGAAATTTGTAAAATAAACTAGGAGTTTTTAGAGATATGATTTTTTTTAATATTTGTTATGAACGGTGCTATACGCGGGATAGCAATATATTATTTAAATAAATAACAAATGAGAGTGACAACGTTTTGATCATCTACAGTTATTCTAGATATATTGTTTAAACAATTAGTAAAGAAAATTCTAAAATAAAATAGGAGGTTTTAGAGATATGATTTTTTTAATATTTGGTATAAACGGTGCTATACGCGGGACAGCCATATATTATTTAAATAATTAACAAATAAGAGTGACAACATTTTGATCATCTATGGTCGTTCGAGATATATTTTTCAAACAATTAGTAAAGAAATTTGTAAAATAAAATAGGAGTTTTTAGAGATATGATTTTTTTAATATTTGTTATGAACGGTGCTATACGCGGGATAGCAATATATTATTTAAATAAATAACAAATGAGAGTGACAACGTTTTGATCATCTACAGTTATTCTAGATATATTGTTTAAACAATTAGTAAAGAAAATTGTAAAATAAAATAGGAGGTTTTAGAGATATGATTTTTTTAATATTTGGTATGAACGGTGCTATACGCGGTACAGCAATATATTATTTAAATAATTAACAAATGAAAGTTACAGCATTTTGATCATCTATGGTCGTTCTAGATATATTGGTTAAACAATTAGTAAAGAAATTTGTAAAATAAAATAGGAGTTTTTAGAGATATGATTTTTTTTATATTTAGTATGAAAGGTGACATAGGCGGGACTGCAATATATTGTTTAAATAAAAAACAATTAAGAGTTACAACATTCTGGGTATTTTACTCGCTCTATGTATATTGTTCAATCAATTAGTGAAGAAATTTTGAAAATAAAATATGTGGTTTGGGAGTTATGAAGTTTTGAAATTCTAGGGAATCTGTTTCATAATTCGTGTGATAGTGTAGGCGCCAAAATCCGTGGCTGGAAAATCCGTATCTATCTTCACATCGGTACATTTATTAACAAAAGTTTCTTGCTTTGCTGTGATTTGCAAGCCCTAGAGCGACACACTTCTAGGGCTTGCAAATCACAGCAAAGCAAGCAACTTTTGTTAATAAATGTATAGATAATTCATTAATACGCTGTATATATCGAGTGCATCAATGATTATGAGCAACTCAATACATACCGGGCTTTCATTAATTCCCGAACCCCACGTGACCAAAAATAATAGGCAACCAAATGTACAAGGTGGTATGGCTCACACAAAAATTCCCTAGATTTAAAAATATTTATTCGCCGGCGTATTTTTATGACGACTGAAAATATTATATTTAAAATGATTAAAAAAATAGGCTCATCTTCAAAAATGTAACTAATTTTTATTAATTTTTTCGTTGTAAATACCATTTTCGCAGTATTTGCTTATCCTAGCAAATTGACTCTGCAAAATAAATAGAAATAAAACTCAATGTTTCAGAATAATTAAACAATTTTTGCTTACCTGAAAATTCCGGGCGAATCTTGTAAGATCTCAAAGGTTGGTTTAACGATGCACCGCGCATAAACGTTTATGTCAAATTTGACTTTAGTAACGTTTGGTTACTTTTTTCAAAGCCTCCAACGTACAAATACACTACATTTACGCGGCAATTTTAAATTTAGTCACGTGGGGTTCGGGAATTAATGAAAGCCCTGTACAATACATTTACGCGGCAATTTTAAATTTAGTCACGTGGGGTTCGGGAATTAATGAAAGCCCTGTATAAACGGCAATGGGTTGCCTATAATCACTGTTTTAAAAAAATAGTTCAATGCATTTGACTTGCGTATTACTCAGGATATGTATACAGGCAAATAAGCTCTCAAACAGCTAAAACGGTAAATCATCGTTATATTTTGGAAAGCATTTTTTCAATTAACTCCAGTTTATTTTGTAAATTACTTCGTGAATGGTCGTTATTGGCCGAAACGCGTGCGTATAACTAAATAGAACAATATGAAACTAAACAAGTGTTTCAATTTAAAATTACCTATTATACAGAATTTATCAATAATACACTTTATTGACCTCCTTGCCAAAACCAGGACTAGGTCTTTTACCCTTGAGGAAATATAATTTTCTTACCTTGAATCCTGTAAATCACTAATTACATTCCGTACGAAAGACAGATCGTGTTTTCCAAATCCACTGGACACTTTTTCACAAACACTCGCTTTACCATTTATAACAATACTAAGATGACTGTTGATTTTAAGAAAACACGGAACGGTATTTTCACGGCAACGATTGAATGCAAACTGATGATTATTCTTCTCCGATGCAGGAAAAACAAAAAACGTATTGTTAAGCGTCGAGTTTGCAAAGGCGCAAAAAACGATGAATATCTGAGAATGAAATTAAATAAAGAATCGCGTCTGCTGTTCATCCAGTCGTTTCGGGTATTTATGATGTGTTTCTACAAAACGTAGTTGTGTGCCCAATTACACCAACTCTGATTGACTTTTCGATTTACTAATCACGGTTCACTTTAATCGACGGATTTCTGTTGCGACAAAGGTAATTGGATAACACACATATATAATCTACTCGATACTTGTTCTGCTGCTTTCTTGATGGAACCAGATTTTCATATTGGGTAAGGTTAAACACTTGTATCGTTCCATAAACTGTTTTTAACTTTGAAAATGATCGAAACACGTGTCAGGCAACCTAAAAATTAAAATATGAAACAATACAAGTGTTTAACTTTACCCAATGTGACATACAGAGAGTATCATGTAACACCAAACAATTTCATCTAATACAATTTGACCTTCAATTTTAAAATAATGTGTAAATTACATTACAAATTGTAGCCAATCAATCGCAATTAATGCCTCAACTTGTACATACAAGGAGTTTTCCATTCAAGTATACATGTCCCAATTACAGCGTCTATACCGTAAATCTTTAGATACTCGTTCTTTTAAAACAGTTCAATTTGAAACTTGAAATGAGTGTGTTCCACTCCCAGACTAAGCATGAAGTAAAATTTCGAGTTTAGAAAAGCCTGAAAATTTGGTTTGGTCGCGTAGCGCGAAGCGCGGAGCGGCCAAACCAAATTTTCAGGCTTTTCTAAACTCGAAATTTTACATCATGCGCCACCGGGACAAAACACTGACATACTATGGAAGTTTAAAACACACCGCTAAACTTAACATTGCATCAGCGTTTTGTACCGGTGGCGCATGAAGTAAAATTTCGAGTTTAGAAAAGCCTGAAAATTTGGTTTGGTCGCGTAGCGCGAAGCGCGGAGCGGCCAAACCAAATTTTCAGGCTTTTCTAAACTCGAAATTTTACATCATGCGCCACCGGGACAAAACACTGACATACTATGGAAGTTTAAAACACACCGCTAAACTTAACATTGCATCAGCGTTTTGTACCGGTGGCGCATGAAGTAAAATTTCGAGTTTAGAAAAGCCTGAAAATTTGGTTTGGCCGCTCCGCGCTTCGCGCTACGCGACCAAACCAAATTTTCAGGCTTTTCTAAACTCGAAATTTTACTTCATGCTTAGCTTATGCGCAACGTATGCTTATGTATACTTAAAACATTCTCGTTATGAAAATGTTCGGTGTAACATAATATACCGGGTGGTGCATCGGACGACGCACCATAGGGATTTCAATGTATTTTTTTAAATTCTCAATTATTTACTTCCCACGTCATTTTATCAAAAAATCATAAGATAGGTTTTTTGTGGAGATCAAAAAACTGAGTCTAATACACCCACTTGAGATATTTTAAATGTATCTTTTTTGAAGATATAAATTATTTTGAAATCATTAGTTTAAAAATATAAATATGCCGTACCTGTCATTATTTATTAAATGTATTAACATCTACAAATAAACACACTGTTAAAAGTACTCTTAAAATCTACGTATTGAATACGTAACGAAAAATTATAAATGGTTTTACGGGTGAAACAGTTCTCGACAAGAAAATGCCAATTTACGGTTAAATACCTAAAACCGACTTAATAGAACTGATGGTCATTGTAAGTAAAAATAAGTGTGGAAATAGATTACAAGAATCTTAAATAGCTTAATTACTCGTAATTATCATTGGCGCAATAAATTATAAATGTAAGCGCAAGACATTATTATTTAAAACTAATGTATATCCTACATTTAGAAAATAAATAAATATTTATAATAGGTAACATGATTTTTTGATAAAATAGCATGGGAAGGATATAAAGGACCATGTATTTATTTAAATCTCAATTATTTACTCCCCATGTGCTTTTATCGTAAAATCAATAACAGTTTTTATGTAGAGTATACAAAAATATTTCTTAATAGTTTTATTTTATAGATTTTAAAGACAATTAATAAAACTCATTATGTAATATTAAAAACTGAATAATCGTTTAATTAACACCAAAATAAAAAATTACTATAAACTAGATTCCGAAGCCAAAACAAGAAAGAATAAAATATAACTATATCAAGTGTTCGAATACATTTCCTTCGGCAGCTTGGCAATATCCCAATCGATTATAAAATTCACGTCTAACATTTGCTAACTGATAGCGAGTTATTTTTCCACACTCGGCACAAATGGCAATTTTAAGATCCTCCACATTATTGAATGGTATTCCATTATAAATTTTGGATTTTAAGTGTCCCCATAGATAATAGTCGTTAGGAGAAAGGTCAGGTGAACGAGGAGGCCACTGAATATCGTAATTAGGTCCAATTATTTTTGGATTAAAACTGTCGTTTAAAAATTCACGAACAATGCGGCTGTTGTGCGCAGGGCAGCCATCCATTTGAAACCATATTTGTTGGTCTTCTTGAGCCACTTCAGTTATTGCTGGCGCTATTTTTTCAATCAACAATTCCAGAAAACTTTCTCCTGTCAAGTTTCCATCGATAAAAAATGGTCCTATAATGTGTTGTCCTAAAATTCCAGCCCAAACGTTGACTTTTACAGGATACTGTGTTTTTGTGTTAATCACTTTATGTAGATTTTGTGTAGCCCACATTCTAACATTTTGCACATTGGGTTCGTTATGCAGAGTAAATGTGCATTCATCCGTAAAACAAATATTTTTAAGAAAGTCACGATCATCGTTTACCTTTTCCATAATTTCGTAACAAAACGCACTTCTTTTAAACATATCTTTTTCGAGAAGTTCTTGGTGACACTGGTATTTGTAGGAGTGAAACTTGTTTGCTTTCAAAATACGCAAAACTGTGGAGTGGTGTACGCCAACGTTTGCAGATATTTGTCTTAAACTCAATGTTGGATTTTCTATCGTAGTGGCCACAACATTAAAAACACTCTCATTTTCTACTTGAGGACGTCCAATTTCTTTATGACACTTGCAATGATCAATTAGTGTATAGATCTTCCAGCGCTATATGAAAAAAATGACTTCAAATTTGCAATAAATTTTTATACTTTTATAACACCATAAACCATAATCCTCAATAAAAGTATCCCTCAGCAAACAGCTTATTGCATGCTCGGCGAGTCGGCTGCATCATTTCAGGTCCGTATTAGAACATTTCATTCCAATGACTCACGTAGATATGTAAAAATGCACAGGTATTGGGGATATCCCAGATTAACTCAAATTCTGAACTTCCCGACAAAATGATTGTTCATAACAATTTCTACTAAAAGTATACTTTTTCGTGTGATTTATAATACATATTTAGAGTTGTTTTTTTTTTTCATTTTTATTTTTTTGATTATTGCTTTCATGATTTTAATTAAATAATCGATCATTTTAAATAAAACTGTCCAATCCAACACTCTATACAAACAAATTCTATCAATTAAATTATATTATAACTTATTTCTAAATGTATTTTATTGCCATCTTTTAAACAAAAGTAAAACTAAAATGTTTATTGCTTTTATGGAGGTTTTGAAACAACAGCTCATTTTATTTAATATTTAACTTAGAATAATCTAATTCATACACCCTATTTATAACAAGTATTTCAATAAATTAAAATAATATCACACAGGTAAACCAATTCGTCTATACAATATCTCAACATTTATATGACATCTTTTTAGTGTCACAATTAAATTTATATTTATTTTAGTTATAATTCCTTTTACGTGCTCGGATATTTTTTAAGATTTTTTGTTTTGAAAATACAGCACTTCAAAGTGAGGCGCCTCACTTTTTGAAATGGATGTAGGTATTTTCACATGTTTGATGGTTTAATATTAGTTAATGTTAAAAGAGCATAAATGTTTTGAACTTTTCATTCTTACACTTAAATGAACTCGGTTAAACAATCAACATTTTTAATCTCAACATCTCTGAACATTATTGATAATGAAGGTTTAAATTAAATTACACTTGGTTTGTTTCACATTTTTTTTACTTTACTATTTACTCGACTAGTTTCGCGTTTTACAGTATTATCAGGAGTGATAATGCTGTAAAACGCGAAACTAGTCGAGTAAATAGTAAAGTAAAAAAAAAAATTGTGAAACAAACCAAGTGTAATTTAATTTAAACCTTCATTATCAATATTTAAAAATGTTTCACCAAGTGATAAGTGAGAAAATTATTCAAGAAATATCTCTGAACATTTTTTCTTCCGCTGTTTACCTCGCGCCCCGGGGACAACACACCTTGTAGCGGCCCTGTTCATTTCGGTCGTGAATTTTCTATGCAAATCATCTGGCCAGCGCAGGTTAGTTTTATTGCAGTTATGGTCATAAACCCCCAATTATCATTTACAAGTTAACCGCAAACTGAAGTCATTTTTTTCATATAGCGCTGGAACTACTATACCAGCATTTTCAAACTTTTTAACAAATCTACTAACTGTTGTGTGATCAGGAATATTTCGATCTGGGTATTTTACACTAAACATTGCACTTACTTCTCGAGAACTGTTTCCTCCGTAAAACCATTTCACCATTTCTATTTGTTCGTCAATTAGGTTAGTTTTATTGCGGTTATGGTCATAAACCCCCAATTATCATTTACAAGTTAACCGCAAACTGAAGTCATTTTTTTCATATAGCGCTGGAACTACTATACCAGCATTTTCAAACTTTTTAACAAATCTACTAACTGTTGTGTGATCAGGAATATTTCGATCTGGGTATTTTACACTAAACATTGCACTTACTTCTCGAGAACTGTTTCCTCCGTAAAACCATTTCACCATTTCTATTTGTTCGTCAATTGAATACATAATTTGATTTTAAAAGTTCTTTTAACACAGTAGGTAATATTACTTTTACTATTTGATGTCAATAGAGATAATTAAAAATGTCAGTTGTAAGCGCGACGTTATTATTTTTCCAAGGCACGGTATATTTATTTTTTTTTAAATTGTAATTTTAAAATAATGTGTATCTCGAATTTAGATAATAAATATTTTAAATGGGTGTATTAGACTCAGTTTTTTGATCCCCACAAAAAACCTATCTTATGATTTTTTGATAAAATGACGTGGGAAGTAAATAAATGAGATTTTAAAAAAATACATTGAAATCCCTATGGTGCGTCGTCCGATGCACCACCCGGTATAAAATTACAAAAATGTTATTCGTAAAAATGCAAACAATGTCATAATTAATAAGACAACTTAAGACGATAAATATCCATTAAAACAACTACTTCCCGTGCAAATACACCTCCGGTTATTGAATTATACAATGAAATATTTAAAATCTTATTTAATTTGATTTGTTACAACGCTCTATTAAAGTATATGTAACGTTTAGGTCAAATTCTCTTCAAACCAACTAACAAATACAAATTAAAAATGAAAGGAGAAATAAAATTGATCTTGTTCGGGTTAACAAAACTCTCTGTATGTATTATGTGTATAAGGTATGGCACGATTTGATGTTTTCACTGGAGAAGCAAGACAGGGGGGGGGTCGTGACGTCAGTAGTTATAATGAATGAAATGTATCGTGTGTAACTTACTCGATACATTATACTCTATTTCATTCTCTGGGTCCGATTTTCTATACAAATAATTGTGATAAAAATTTAATTTGATTACTGTGACGGTCACCAGGGCCATTTTTTTTTTTATTTTGGGTTTTACGTCATCTATTTCCGCTGCTAAGGCCAATCATGACGCCGGAGATTAGGTCTACAGCTATCCGGGAATTTTGCCGAACCCGGTGGGAGTTCCAACCTACCGGTAGGGATCTTTAACGTGCACGCAACATCCAGGCAGTACACGGGTCCCACACACCAGGGCCATTAATTACGCAAAAGAAGAAAAATTATAAGGTGACGTCATAAATCCAATGACAATAAACTAGTCGTGGAAAACTCGGCATATTGTTGGAACAAAACTTCATGTCTCAACAGTCACAAAAACACACAAATGAAAGCAATAAAGGAAACTCTAGGATAGTCTTGTTTTTATTTTTATAATTGTTCAAAACAACAATTGAAAACTGGTTCTTACAGAACAGCGGACTAAATGACATATGTTATTTCATACATAGCATTAGTAGAGGATAAAATCACTATTACAAATATGAACTTAAACGAGATAATACGACAAACAAATACACATCCCTTCTTTTCACTTTTTGCAAAAACACGTTTTATTCTTCTCTTCTTCAGAAAAGTTTCATTTTTCTTTCATACGCATCATCTTGAATACATTAATTAACGCAATTACTGATTGACTATTTTTTTTTTGTTTTCATTTTACCCCCGTCAAGGGAATCCGGGCGCCGCCGGAAACTTGCACTATTTATTAATTAATAATGATTTAATGGTTGAAAAATAATAACACTGAAATGTTTTTGGGTTTTGTGTTTTTGTTTCTTTTTTTTAGAATATGATTCGAATGTGCAATGACCCGTTTTGAAAACCGGCGCGCGCCTGGATCCCGCTGTTAAGGCCTAGATCTATATATAGATAAATATACACAATTGTTTACCAATTCCTATAAAGGCTAACTACTAAAAACTGATCAGCTTATTACTTATCAGAGCTGGGATGAATCCTCAAAAACATGATTCGAATCACGAATCCGAATCACCTAATATGATTCGAATCACGAATACTCGAATAAAGGATTCGTAAGTGACAAATATGATTCGAATCAAAGATTCGAATCCTCATT
Organism: Philonthus cognatus; assembly: GCA_932526585.2. Lineage (NCBI taxonomy): Eukaryota > Metazoa > Arthropoda > Insecta > Coleoptera > Staphylinidae > Philonthus > Philonthus cognatus. The sequence continues at coordinate 79,276,492 of OW052245.1, read as the reverse complement.
TTTGAATCACGGATACAAATCCTTTAAAAATAAATTTGAATCTATTATTTGCAACCAGTAATATTTTATTCCATCAGTTTGTTAATAGAAACTGATGGAATAAAATATTACTGGTTGCAAATAATAGATTCAAATTTATTTTTAAAGGATTTGTATCCGTGATTCAAAAATGAGGATTCAACATGTTCATTTACCGACTAAATATCTGATTATATAATGATTTTAATTAATGATGATATATGTGTTATTGAACTTCATTTTGAATCTGTGTTTTATACGCCTGGCGCGTGAAGTAAAATTTCGAGTTTAGAAAAGCCCCGTGAAAATTTGTCTCGGGTCGCTGCGCGACCCTCGACAAATTTTCTACGCGGGGCTTTTCTAAACTCGAAATTTTACTTCATGCTTAGTCTGGGAGTGGACAACACTCGTTCTTAGAAGTTTCAAATTAAAGGATTACTATAGATTACTAAGTTAATTACCAATTTACAAAGGCTACAGCTCGAAGGACCAATCATGGTCTTCGGAAACCAAAGGACTACAGGGAATCGAAGTTTATTTACAAGAAAACAACGAATATCTGAAGGTTTACAGCATGGATAGGAAAGAAAACATCCAATTTTGAAAAAATATCAAAGTTGGGTTGGTTTTCAGTGCGTTTTTAACTTCACTTTAAATCAGTGGTTTATACGCGTGGCGCATGAAGTAAAATTTCGAGTTTAGAAAAGCCCCGTGAAAATTTGTCTCGGGTCGCTGCGCGACCCTCGACAAATTTTCTACGCGGGGCTTTTCTAAACTCGAAATTTTACTTCATGCTTAGTCTGGGAGTGGACCGTCAAGATTTTCTACATCTCGGGATTATTGACATTTCTAGATTTATGTCGATTTATTCACAGTTTGTTATTGTATTAAATGCAACTTTAATATTAAATAAAAACGGTTTTTTTAGGAATAGAATATTCACCCATTAAGAGCCGAACAAATTATAAAGTTAACTCTAAAAATTAATTTTAGGTAAAATTTTGCATCTTTTTCTATGATTTCAATGAATGATTTATTATATTACATACGTCGATTTTTTAAAAGAGTTAAATTTAAAATTCAAACGAGTGTTGTCCACTCCCAGACTAAGCATGAAGTAAAATTTCGAGTTTAGAAAAGCCCCGCGTAGAAAATTTGTCGAGGGTCGCGCAGCGACCCGAGACACATTTTCGCGGGGCTTTTCTAAACTCGAAATTTTACTTCATGCGCCACGCGTATGAAACACTGATTTAAAGTGAAGTTAAAAATGCACTGAAAACCCACCCAACTTCGATATTTTTTCAAAATTAGATGTTTTCTTTCCTATCCATGCTGTAAACTTTCAGATTTCCTTGTTTTCTTGTAAAAAAACTTCGATTCCCTGTAGTCCTTCGTTCTGCGAAGACCATGGTTGGTCCGTTGAGCTGTAGCCTTTGTAAAACGGTAATAAACTTAGTAATCTAGAGTAATCCTTCAATTTGAAACTTCTAAAAACGAGTGTTGTCCACTCCCAGACTAAGCAGGAAGTAAAATTTCGAGTTTAGAAAAGCCCCGCGTAGAAAATTTGTCGAGGGTCGCGCAGCGACCCGAGACAAATTTTCACGGGGCTTTTCTAAACTCGAAATTTTACTTCATGCGCCACGCGTATAAAACACTGATTTCAAGTGAAGTTAAAATATGCATTTACAAATATTTGAATTATTCGAAAATTTTAATATTTATATTCAAATATGAATAATTTAGTGATTTAAATATTTATATTAGAATATTTAACTATTTGAATTAATCGAATTCGAATCCCAGCCTTAATAGCGATGATTCGAATTAATTTGGAGGATTTGAATCCATGTATCAGGATTCGAATTTTATAAGGATCGAATCCAAACGTAGATGATTCGAATCCTTATAAAAGGATTCGAATTCTTATAAAAGGATTCGAATCCTTATAAAAGGATTCGAATTCTTATAAAAGGATTCGAATCCTTATAAAAGGAATCGTTTATAAGGATTCGAATCCTTTTATAAGAATTCGAATCCTTTTATAAGGATTCGAATCCATTTATAAGAATTCGAATCCTTTTATAAGGATTCGAATCATCTACGTTTGGATTCGAATACGAATCCTTTTAAAAAAATGTAACGAATCCGGAGCACGAATCCGTTTTCACTAAAGTATTCGAATACCTCTTTTGAATCTTTTAAAAGGATTCGAATCCGGGAATCGAATCCTGAATGATTCGAGTCCTGCCCAGCTCCGTTACTTATGTATGTTTTTTTTTTAAATTTATTTTTTGGACACAACGGGACTTGGTAAAGCACAAATACTTTATTTTTCTTATTATATTGAATATTTGATAAATATAACAATAAAGAGCGGTGTTTTTTTTGTTTTCTTCGCCTTCTTCTTCTTCTTCGGTGTGTGATTTATAATGAGGATGACGTGTGAATGAAACATATACATACTCTAAGTTTTTTTATGGATTCTGAATTTCGGCGCGTTCAACGCGCGTGGGCGCATGCGGAAAAATAGGTTAAATACGCGCGCGCGCATGCGCGGTGAGGGGAGAAAAGTTAAACTTGGCAACCGCGCGCGCGCATGCGCGGTGAGAGAGAAAAAGGGTTACACTTGGCAAACTCGCGCGCGCGCATGCGCGGTGAGAGGGAAACAGGGTTAAACTTGGCAAACTCGCGCGCGCGCATGCGCGGTGAGAGGGAAACAGGGTTAAACTTGGCAAACTCGCGCGCGCGCGCATGCGCGGTGAGAGGGAAACAGGGTTAAACTTGGCAAACTCGCGCGCGCGCATGCGCGATGATAGCGAAAAAGGGTTAAACTTGGCAAACTCACGCGCGCGCGCGCGCGCGATTTCTCCAAAATTCAAAGCGTTGAAAGCGCCGATTTTCTTATTTATCATTAAATTTATTTAAAAAGCGCGTTCATATTTTCTACAGTACATGATCTTGTTGTTTTTTTTTTGTTCCTCCCCCCATACGGGGAAAGAATTATTCTTTATTCTTATGCGAAATGGAAATTAAACTACATTTTTTTATTCTTTTCCACACATACGTTTACGCACATCAAGACAAAGCCGTGATTATAAATAATATGTACAACTATAACTATTCTGGATTAATATGTCCATTCCAAGGTATGCCCATTGCACCAACCCGATGATCACAACGAAAAAAAAGGGTGTAACTTTTTTTTTATTTCCTCGTTTCGTCCGTTTCCCCCACAAAAAATGTTAATCAAGGAAAATTCACACTATTCATTTTCTTATAATTTTATTTTAGAGGATATGCAGTGTATTTGTCACTAAAAATGATTTGTTGTTTTAACGGAAAGGATTGGCCCTCTCACGTATTTAATAAATTAATTTGCGAGCCATCGATTTGTTGATTAATAATTACGAAATTTACGGGGCTTTATAAATTTGATTGGGTTTAAATAAAATGTGTTTTTATTTCCTTACGATTGACAAAAATAATACATTTTTAAACACTAGTTGCATAATGAGTTATTCAACATAAGATTTTCTCTTGTTCTCACACTTTGAACTCAACCTTAAGACTTGTAAGATTCAATAACCTAAGATGAACTCAGCTCACTCTCCAGAGGTAACCTTCAGAAGTAAACTAGCCTTAAACTTCAAAGATGGATTTGGTTTAGATTTCGGAAAACTTAAGTCAAACCTCAGAGATGAGCTAGCTTCAAACTTGTGAGGTAAACTTAGTTCAGATTTTAGAGAACTTGACTCAGATTTCAGAAATATACTAGACTCCAAGGGTTATTTCATGTCATTTTAGATCTCGGCTAGTTTCTAAAATCTAGAGATTACTTTAGTTCTAAGATGAATTCACCTCACACTTCGGAGATGAACTAAGCTTAGACATCAGAGAAAAACTAGCTTCAGCCTTTGACTTTAGCGATGAGCTAGCTTCAAAGTTCCGAGGTGAACTTGGATTAGATTTCAGAGAACTTGACTCAGATTTTAGAGATATGCTAGACTCCAGAAATTATTTCATGTCATTTAGATCTCGGCTAGTTTCTAAAATCTAGAGATTACTTCAGCTCTAAGATGAACTCACCTCACACTTTCATGTTATTTTAGATCTCGATTAGTTTCTAAAATCTAGAGATTACTTTACTTCTAAGATGAACTCACCTCACACTTCGGAGATGAACTTAGCTCAGATTTCAGAGAAAAACTAGCTTCAACCTTCAGAAATGGACTTGGTTTAGTTTTCAGAGGACTTAGCTTAGACTTTAGAGATGAGCTGGCTTCAAAGTTTCGAGGTGAACTTGGTTTAGATTTCAGAGAACTTGACTCAGATTTTAGAGATATGCTAGACTCCAGAAATTATTTCATGTCATTTAGATCTAGGCTGATCTCGGCTAGTTTCTCAAATCTAGAGATTACTTCAGTTCAAGATGAACTCACCTCACACTTCGGAGATGAACTTAGCTCAGACTTCAGAGAAAAACTAGCTTCAACCTTCAGAAATGGACTTGGTTTAGTTTTCAGAGGACTTAGACTTTAGAGATGAGCTAGCTTCAAAGTTTCGAGGTAAACTAGGTTCAGATTTCAGAGAACTTGACTCAGATTTCAGAGATATACTAGATTCCAGAAATTATTTCATGTCATTTTAGATCTCGGATAATTTTTAAAATCTAGAGATTACTTCAGTTCTAAGATGAACTCACCTTACACTTCGGAGATGAACTTAGCTCAGACTTCAGAGAAAAACTAGCTTCAACCTTTAGAAATGGACTTGGTTTAGTTTTCAGAGGACTTAGCTTAGACTTTAGCGATGAGCTAGCTTCAAAGTTCCGTGGTGAACTTGGTTTAGATTTTAGAGAACTTGCCTCAGATTTCAGAGATATACTAGACTCCAGAAATTATTTCATGTCATTTTAGATCTCGGCTAATTTTTAAAATCTGGAGATTACTTTAGTTCTAAGATGAACTCACCTCACACTTCGGGGATGAACTTAGCTCAGACTTCAGAGAAAAACTAGCTTCAGCCTTCAGAAATGGACTTGGTTTAGTTTTCAGAGCACTTAGCTTAGACTTTAGAGATGAGCTAGCTTCAAAGTTTCGAGGTAAACTTGGTTCAGATTTCAGAGAACTTGACTCAGATTTCTGAGATATACTAGACTCCAGAAATTATTTCATGTCATTTAAGATCTCGGCTAATTTTTAAAATCTGGAGATTACTTTAGTTCTAAGATGAACTCACCTCACACTTCGGAGATGAACTTAGCTCAGACTTCAGAGAAAAACTAGCTTCAACCTTCAGAAATGGACTTGGTTTAGTTTTCAGAGCACTTAGCTTAGATTTTAGAGATGAGCTAGCTTCAAAGTTTCGAGGTAAACTTGATTCAGATTTCAGAGAACTTGACTCAGATTTCAGAGATATACTAGACTCCAGAAATTATTTCATGTCATTTTAAATCTCGGCTACTTTCTAAAATCTAGAGATTACTTTAGTTCTAAGATGAACTCACCTCACACTTCGGAGATGAACTTAGCTCAGACTTCAGAGAAAAACTAGCTTCAACCTTCAGAAATGGACTTGGTTTAGTTTTCAGAGGACTTAGCGTAGACTTTAGAGATGAACTAGCTTAAAACCAGAAATGGACTTGGTTCAGATTTAGGAGAACTCGGCACAAGCCTAAAAAAATAACTCAGAGAAAAACTAGCTTCAACCTTCAGAAATGGACTTGGTTTAGTTTTCAGAGGACTTAGCGTAGACTTTAGAGATGAACTAGCTTAAAACCAGAAATGGACTTGGTTCAGATTTAGGAGAACTCGGCACAAGCCTAAAAAAATAACTCAGAGAAAAACTAGCTCCAACCTTCAGAAATGGACTTGGTTTAGTTTTCAAAGGACTTAGCTTAGACTTTAGAGATGAGCTAGCTTCAAAGTTCCGAGGTGAACTTTGTTTAGATTTCAGAGAACTTGACTCAGATTTCAGAGAACTTGACTCAGGTTTCAGAGATATACTAGACTCCAGAAATTATTTCATGTCATTTTAGATCTCGGCTAATTTCTAAAATCTAGAGATTACTTCAGTTCTAAGATGAACTCACCTCACACTTCGGAGATGAACTTAGCTCAGACTTCAGAGAAAAACTAGCTTCAACCTTCAGAAATGGCCTTGGTTTAGTTTTCAGAGGACTTAGCTTAGACTTTAGAGATGAACTAGCTTAAAACCAGAAATGGACTTGGTTCAGATTTCCGAGAACTCGGCACAAGCCTAAAAAATTAACTCTGCTCAGATTTAACAAAACTCAGCTCAGATTTCACAGATGCACTAGCCTCAAACTTCAAACACAATTTTACTCAATAAAACAGAAATTGTTTACCTGTTTGAATCACTTTAAAAAAAATCAATAAAATTACAATCAGTGGAACAATTTCTCGATTTCCAATTTTATATACATGTACAATAAACCGAATCAAATTGAATCCACCCCATATTATAAATATATAATATATACATCATATATATAACAAATAACGAATTACAATGATAATAATTACAATAAAAACATACGCATCATTTTATACCTATATATAATATATCCACGAAGAAATTAAACAAAGCAAAAATTCAAGTACAAATTTGATCCTTACAAGGTAAAACTATTCATCATCAATCGAAATCAATCAAAAAAAAATGTACAAGTTTACATTTACAAAAACAAAAAATAATCTTTGTTACATTTACAGAAACGAAATAATCTTTGTTACATTAACAAAGGCAAAATAATCTCTGTTACATTTCGAAAACAAAAACAGAATAGAAAAAAACAAGGAAAAACGCGCTACGTTTCAATTATCTCTCCCGTTTTTCCTTTGTTTTAATTTAATTTAAACAAAATCATCTTTGTTACATTTACATAAACAAAATAATCTCTATTACCTTTAAAATGACAAATAATGTAATTGAGATATTTCTAAAAGAAAAACAGAATTTTAAAAAAATAAGGAAAAACGTGTTACATTTTAGTTATCTCTCTCGTGTTTCCCTTGTTTTTTTTAAAGTTAAATTAATTTAATTTAAAGCTTCGTATTATTTTTTAAAATAATTATTTACTTTCATCCTCCGTTTCCTTACATTTCCATTTGCAACTTCTTGACTATTGTTTTCTTCTTCTTTCATTAAGGGCGCTCTTATATGGACGTTTTGAACGCGAGGCGGAACGGGAGCAGGCGCAAGCGTTTGCGTTTTAACACATGGGCTTATATGAGAGTTCCTAGACGGACGGGTGCGAGGCGGAGAAAAAGCCAGCACCCGTCCGTCTAGCTGGCTTTTTCTCCGCCTCGCACCCGTCCGTCTAGGAACTCTCATATAAACCCATGTGTTAAAACGCTAGCGCTTGCGCCCGCTCCCGTTCCGCCTCGCGTTCAAAACGTCCATACAAGAGCACCCTAAAGCACCAAAAATTCTAAAAAATACGCGCCGGGTCCTAGCTCTCAAGGAAAAAAAACAGCGTCAGTTTAATGATTTTATGTATATTGCACTATTTACTTAAAAATAATTGATTAAGTTTTTTTTTAAAGCTCGTATTTGTTTAGTATTTTTTTTTAATTGTAATTCTTTTATTAATTCAATTAATCGGCTCTTGTTTTTTGTTTGCTTTATTATCAAGCTTTAGAAGGGAGTTTTATGACTCGATTAACCCATCGCTTATGACGCAAACGTTGCGCCAAGTAAAAAAAAGATTTTTATAAAAGTTCGTATTTGTTTTTTAAAAAAGTACAATTTTAATATCGGATACCTTTTTTTACTCATTAAACACATTTTCAAATATATTGGTTTTGTAATTTGCCTTCTTTCTATTATTTATTTTATTCAACAAAATGAAAATTCCAATTTTTAAATTAAAATCAATGATTTTCATCTTGATTCTTTTTCTTCAATAAGAGAATAATTCCAATTATTACATTGGAATCAATCATTATTAAATTTAAATAATTCTCTTGTTAAATAAAAAAATATGAATCATATGTTGTTATTAAATAAGAGAATAATTTTAATCATTAGTCCTTCTTTCTACAATGTATTGGATTCAAATTAATTATTATCACGTTTAATTACCTTTTATTTTTACTTAAAAAAAACTTAACAAATTTAATTAATGTTTGAACTTATGTGTCAAGAGCGTAGTTTGGATTAATTCACCTCAATTTTTAATTCGTTTATTTATATTAATCTTATATAAAAATACAATTCTTAATTTGTTTGACTAATTCAAATAGAAGCTCAATGTTTTCTTGTTTTATTTTTTGTTTCGATTATTCTGGATAAAACTAGTTTTTTTTTTTAAATATTCGAGATTAGTTTAAATTTAATTTCAAAAGTCGAAACGCTAGATTTAGATTGTTTAAAGTGAATTTTTTTCAAAGCCTTAGGATACTCTAAAAATTTGTTTGGAAGAAGTGTTGTTTTTTTGAGGGGCGCGTTTTTTTTTTTAACGACCTGTTCTCCTGGGAATGGCGTTTTTTGAAATCCATTGATTTTTTTTGTTACCTACTAAAAAAGATTTATATTTGTTTGTTTTGTTGTTACCTTTTAATCGGCATATTTTGTTATTAATAAAAATTATAATAAAAATTATATTTTTTTAAATTTAATAAATATTAATTCATTATTTTTGTTACCTATTTAACAATAATTACTCAATTTTTCAAAATAGTTCAATTTAAATTTTCAAGCAAGTGTTTCCACTCCCAGACTAAGCATGAAGTAAAATTTCGAGTTTAGAAAAGCCCCGCGTAGAAAATTTGTCGAGGGTCGCGCAGCGACCCTCGACAAATTTTCACGGGGCTTTTCTAAACTCGAAATTTTACTTCATGCGCCACGCGTATAAAACACTAAAATACTGTGAAATAAAAAATACACTTAATAGATTTTGCAAATATTCTGTAAATTTAATTTCACTTTATGATAAAAAAATATACTGCTAAATTGATTTAAAAAATATACTCCAAAATCGGTTAAAAAAAGTATACTGCTAAATCAGTTTAAAAAATATACTGCCAAATCAGTTTAAAAAATATACTGCTAAATCAGTTTAAAAAATATACTGCTAAATCAGTTTAAAAAATTAAAATCAAAAATTCTAGTTGTATAATGCTAAAAATATTGCACTTTTAATATATCTTAAAAAAATATTTTACAATTAAGAATTGACAATTTTATTTATCTCATCATAATTTTCTAACAAATATGTTTTATGCTCAAATAAGTAAAATTCCTGGTGTAAGAGTGAAATGCTATTTTGATTTAATCAAATAACGTTTAAGAATAAATTAGTGAAATTCCTGGCGTGAGAGTGAAATGTTGTTTTTATTCAATTAATTTATTCAGACGAAAAAAATCTCTACAAATAAATGATTGAATAAAAAAAGCAATTTACTCTAACGCCTGGAATCTCACTAATTCATCCATAAAACTTGTATAAATTAATCATATTCCAGGAGTTAGAGAGAAATGCTTTTTCTATTCAATCATTTTTCTATAGAGATTTTATTCGTGCTTGAGTTTTAAAGTTGGCACAGTTGTATTCCCTGTTTTTTCGTTCCGCGTTCGGAATGGAATTTTTATCGGTGCAAACAAAAGTGGACGCGGGCAAAGTAAACTTAATTGAGTGTTTGTGTTTCTAATTAAGATAATTTGCGCTAATTAAAAACGGGACGATTAATTTTCCCGGCCGAGTGGGATGCCAACTTTTAAATGTCAGGAATTATTCCGTGAGTTTCCAAAAACTCCAAAACAAACCGTACTCGAAATTCAGATGGGAATACTGAATGAAATTGTTCCCTCTTAATTAAGTTTGTATTTTGTATTCCGACACAGACGCATTTCAGACTTCAAGGTTCTCGTCAGTTTTGAAGTCTGTCCGAATTGAATTTGTGTTCAGTATTTTGGCATGGACGCGTTTCGGACCTTTAATCCTCGTCAGTGTGGTTCCGAAGTCCGTCTAAATTGAATTTGTATTCGGTATTCCGGCACAGACGCGTTTAAGACTTTAAGGTTCTCATCAGTGTGGTTCTGTCTGTTTTGAAGTCCGTCTGAATTGAATTTATTCTTTTGTCAGTGTGGTTCCGTCTGTTTTGAAGTCTGAAATTGATGGGTTTCTGATTTTATCGTGCGGTTGAATAAAGCGATCTGAAAACTCGAAACCAAAACAAAACAGAGAAATTGAGATAGAATGCTGAATGAATATTTTTCGTCCGTTTTAAAGTACGAAACGGACGCGCTTCTGAGTTTTTCCCCCTCATCTGTACGGTCTGAATCGGTAAACTGAAAGCTCTGAAAGAAATCAAACTGTAATATCCGCTAGAATATCAATTTTTTAATATTCCATTGAGTTTGTGTTTAGTATTATCTGGCACAGACGCGTTCCGGACTTTAAGGTCCTCGTCTGTGTGGTTCCGCCTGAATTGAATTTGTGTTCAGTATTCTGGCATAGACGCGTTTCAGACTTTCAATTTTCTTATCAATGTCCGTTTGAATTGAATTTATTCTTTTGTGAGTGTGGTTCTGTCTGTTTTAAAGTCTGAAATTGTTGGGTCTCTGATTTTATTGTGCGATTGAATCAAGCGATCTGAAAACTCGAAACCAAAACAAAACAGAAAAATTGAAATAGAATGCTTAATAAATATTTTCCGTCCGTTTTGAAGTACAAAACGGACGCGCTTCTGGCTTTTTCGCCCTCATCTGTACAGTCTGATTCGTGAACTGAAAGCTCTGAAAGAAATCAAACTGTAAAATCCGCTAGAATACCAATTTGTTAGTATTACATTGAGTTTGTGTTTAGTATTTTCCGGCACAGGCGCGTTTCGAACTCTAATGTCCTAGTCGGTGTGGTTCCGCCTGAATTGAATTTGAGTTCAGTATTCTGGCACAGACGCGTTTCGGACTTCAAGGTCCTCGTAGGTGTGCTTCTGTCTGTTTTGAAGTCCATCTGAATTGAATTTGTGTTCAGTATTCCGGCATAGACACGTTTCGGATTTCAAGGTTCTTATCAATGTGGTTCCGTCTGAATTAAATTTATTCTTTTGTCAATGTGGTTCCGTCTGTTTTAGTCTAAAATAGAAGTCTGAAATAGTTGGGTTTTTCATTTTATCGTGTGGTTGGATAAAGCGAACTAAAGGCTCAAAACAAAAACAAAACCAAAAATGAAGATAGACTACTGAATGATTATTTGCCGTCCGTTTCGTACATCAAACTGACGGCAAATATTCATTCAATACGAACGGACGCGTTTCTGACTTTTTCGTTGTCAGAAAATTTGGTATTTACAGTTTGATTTCTTTAAGAGCTTTCAGTTCCCCGAAACTCCGAAAGAAATCAAACTGTAATTCCGCTAGAATATCAAATTTTTAGTATTTCCCCTCTGTTTAGGATTTAGAAACGGACGCATTTCGGACTTCTTTGCACTCATCAGTGTAATTTGTTCCGGTGCTTCGCGAATTTTCAAAAACCCAAAAAAAACCGGAAATTCCGCTGGAATACTAAAACAATCTTATCCAACTGTTTGTAAATACGAATCGGGCACGTTTCGGACTTACATATTCTCATCAGTACGGCCTGATCCAGTAAACTTAGAACTCGAAAAGAAAACAAACTGTAAATGCTGCTAGAACACAGTATTTTCCGCCTGTTTTAAAGTCAGAAACGGACGCGTTTCTGGCTTGTTCGTTCTCGTGAATGTGGTTTGATCAATTAAACTTAACAACACGATTATTTGCACGAGTTCTCGATTTTTCTCTCTCGTCGAAACGAAAAACAACAAATTACAAAATTACAATCCCTAGTTCAAGGCCGTAGCCAGGGGGAGGGATGTGGGGGCTAAAACCACCTCAGAAATTTTTAAAACGTTAATTTTTTGTATTAACAAGCGTCCTGTAGGGCAAAAACAATATTTTTGCCATTAACCGCCCCCCTCCCGCCACCGAAATTTTTATCTGGCTACGGCCTTGACCTAGTTGGTTTCAAACTTGATTTTCCGAATATTTAAACCTATGCGTGAACCATACTTATTGAGAAAATAGCACAGCTCCATCTCTTATGAAATAATCTCACAATTGTTAATTGAGCGTTGAATTCTCTCATGGTAACGAAAAAAAAAAATTGCAATCAGTGTTGAGAACTAAAAGTAAATAGATTATACCTCAGGAAAACGTAAAATATCCCTATTTAAAACAGAAAATACCTCCCACTTTTTATTTATATGGGGTAGACCAAAAAACACCTTTGATCTTGTAATTTCTTCAGATTTCTAATGAGCTTATAAATTTAAAAAATCCTTTTTTAATATTTTATATATTATGTTTAAAGTGTGCAAACTATAAGACGCGTAAGCTTATTTTCTCGAATTCAAATATTTTTGAATTGGAATTATTCCTGTTAAAAAAATCCCTCTGTTATACAAAATTATTCCTCTTGTGGTAAAAAAAAATCCCTCCATAAAGGGAATTTCCCTCCTAGTTCCAAACACTGATTACAATCCCTATTCGAGTGAGATTTTCCGCGTATTTAAACCTACGCGTGAATCATACTTATTGAGCAAACAGCACAGCGCTATCTCTTGTGCACATTTTTGAAATAATCTCACAATCGTGAATTCTCTAGTGGAAACAAAAAATACTTTATACAAACTAATTTAATTAAAACAAACGATTTGTACTTCAATTTGTGCCGATTAAAAGGTATCCTAAATCCTAATAAAACTTCGAGATATTCTATAAATTAATTAGTTCTTCTGTTTCTTTTTTTTTTTTTTCATTTCTCCCTTTTTGTTTGAGCCGGAACGATCTACGCAATGACAGTAAATCTACCACATTTTCTGAACACTCATCTAGAATAAGCCTAAAAAGTTCATCTAACCGCATTTTATCGAAAAAAGGAAAAAGGAAAAATCCAATTCTCATTCAAGTTGATTAGGTAATTTAGAAAAGTTTATCTGACCGTATTTTATCCAAAAAAAGGAAAAATCGAATCCTCACTCAAGTTGATTAAGTAATTTAGAAAAGTTCATCTAACCGTATTTTATGAAAAAATGGAAATATCTAATTTTCTTTCAAGTCGATTCGGTAATTAGAGAATCGTAAACAATTCAAGAATTTTGAAAGAGATGCTGTTGATTGAGTTGAAATGGCGATTAAATCAAGGGAATTTAAATTCTTTTAGTTTGATCGCAATTTTAACTCAATCAACAGCTTATTTTTTAATATTCTTAAATTTTTTATTGCATGCAATAAAAAATCTAAGAATATTAAAACAGAAGCTGTTGATTGAGTTAAAACTGCGATCAAACTAAAAGAATTAATTTAAATGCAGTGAAAATTGGATTGTCTTTTAGTTTAAAATTTGTATTATCAAGCACCAGTTGCACACAAAACAAAAAAAACCGAGCCTAGTTCATGAGTTTAAAATGACATTAGGGACAAAATGCCTGAACTACAGTATAGAGATGAAATAATTTAAAATGTCGTTAAAACAATTTAAATAAATGTCGCATCTTTTCATGGTGACGTTTTAAAGGGTCCGTACAGTTTATTGTTGTCTCCGGGCATTTAGCAGCACCAACAAAATATCAGTGAAGCAAGTGTTGTCTTTGAAATTCCGAATTTCACTCATGTTGTACAGTGATTCCACGTCGCATCCCGATGTGTTTTTAAAATATTTAGAAATTCGTTGTTCTTAAAAGGCTTTCAATTTAAAGCTTCTAACGAGTGTTTCCATTCCCAGACTAAGCATGAAGTAAAATTTCGAGTTTAGAAAAGCCTGAAAATTTGGTTTAGTCGCGTAGCGCGAAGCGCGGAGCGGCCAAACCAAATTTTCAGGATTTTCTAAACTCGAAATTTTACTTCATGCGCCACACTTATTCAACACTGAAATATTTGGAAATTCAAAATATTCTTGTTTAGCAGTATTATGTTAATCCTGCTAAAGCAGTATATATTTAATACTGATTTAATAGTATATTTTTCATTTCACAATATTTCAGTGTTTTATACGCGTGGCGCATGAAGTAAAATTTCGAGTTTAGAAAAGCCCCGTGAAAATTTGTCTCGGGTCGCTGGCGCGACCCTCGACAAATTTTCTACGCGGGGCTTTTCTAAACTCGAAATTTTACTTCAGGCTTAGTCTGGGAGTGGAAACACTCGTTAGAAGTCTCGAATTAACCTATAAAAAACAATTGACACAACATTTACATACATCAGTATAAGTATACTTAAAAGAAACATTCCTTGCATTATTATTTCAACTAGAATATTCTCAAATGAATTTGGATGAGATACCTGGAGATAATAATAACTTGAAATTAAACACTTTTAACTTTGATTAAAACACTTAGAACCTTTCTTCAACACTCTAACTTTGTAAAGTGTTGAAGAAAGGTTGTGTTTTACAACCTTTCTTAAACACTTTAAAAAATTAAAGTGTTAAAGAAATGTTGTAAGTGTTTTAATCAAAGCAGTGAATTTTTAATCCTGCTAAAGCAATATATATTTAATACTGATTTAGCAGTATTTTTTTCATTCCACAATATTTCAGTGTTTTAAACGCGTGGCGCATGAAGTAAAATTTCGAGTTTAGAAAAGCCCCGTGAAAATTTGTCTCGGGTCGCTGCGCGACCCACGACAAATTTTCTACGCGGGGCTTTTCTAAACTCGAAATTTTACTTCATGCTTAGTCTGGGAGTGGAAACACTCGTTACAAGTCTCAAATTGACCTATAAAAAACAATTGCCACAACATTTACATACATCGGCATAAATATACCTAAAAGAAACATTCCTTGCATTATTATTCCAACTAGAATATTCTCAAATGAATTTGGGTGAGATACCTGAAGATAGTAATAACTTAAAATTAAACACTTTTAACTTTGATTAAAACACTTACAACCTTTCTTCAACACTTTAAAAAATTAAAGTGTTGAAGAAACGTTCTAAGTGTTTTAATCAAAGTTATAATTATCTTCAAGTAACTTAATCAATCCAAATAAGCACTTTCAACATTTCTTCGCAAAGTTATTAAAGAACCGTTAAAAGTGTTTTATTTTGAATATTTAGAATATTCTCTTTGCGATTGATTAAACGTCAGAATTAGTTGGAAAGAAATTGCCGCCCAGGCGACGTAGATTTTCCCCGGATTTAAAGAGTCCGTACCATCCGTTATTGTCTCCGGGCATTTAGCCGCGACTAAAAAAAAAATGAAAATGCGTCTGAATGCAGTTTAAAAGTGAAATAAGTTTAAAAGTGTTTTATTTTGAATATTTAAAAATGTGTCCGAACTGCAGTTTTAAAGTGAAATAAGTTTAGTTCTTTTCGACAAAACAATTGAAAATGTGTCTGAACTGCAGTTTCAAACCGAAACAAAACGATTGAAAATGCGTCTGTACTGCAGTTTCAAAGTGAAATAACTTCAGTTTTTTCAACAAAACAATTGAAAATATGTCTGATTTACAATTTTAAAGTGCAATAAGTTTAGTTTGTTCAACAAAACAATTGAAAATGTAATTTTTTATCATTTTGTTAAAAAAGTTAACTTATTTCGGTTTGAAAGTGCAGTTCAGGCACATTTTCAATTGTTTTGTGAATAAAACACTTTTTTACTTTGGTTAACCACTGTATGTTGCACTTAATTTGTGACTATAGTTTCACTTTTAGTTTAATAATGACTACTAGATAGTCGAAACTATATCCACAAATTAAGTGCAAAATACAGTGGTTAAACAAAATAAAAAAGTGTTTTATTCACAAAACAATAGAAAATGTGTCTAAACTGCAGTTTCAAAGTGAAATAAGTTGTTTTTTCACCAACACAATTGAAAATGTGTCTGAACTGTAGTTCCAAGCCGAAATAAGTTCACTTTTTTAACAAAATGATGAAAAATGTGTCTGAACTGCAGTTTTAAAGTGAAATAAGTTCAGTTTTTTCAACAAAACAATTGAAAATGTGTCTAAACTGCAATTTTAAAGTGAAATAAGTTGATTTTTCACCAACACAATTGAAAATGTGTCTGAACTGCAGTTCCAAACCGAAATAAGTTAACTTTTTTAACAAAATGATGGAAAATGTGTCTGAGCTGCAGTTTTAAAGTGAAATAAGTTCAGTTTTTTCAACAAAACAATCGAAAATGTGTCTAAACAGCGTTTTCTGAGTGAAATAAGTTCAGTTTTTTCAAAAAAACAATTGAAAATGTGTCTGAGCTGCAGTTTCAAAACGAAACAAGTTCAGTTTTTTTAACAGAATGATATTAAAAGTGCCGAGATTCTTTTCGCAATCTACAACAAGTTAGTCTTACAAAGACTATATCAAACACTCATTGAGTCTAAGGTGTCAAATTGTTTAGAGGAAACGGCAAAGCTATACTCATGAGAGATAAATCTCGAAACGCGTCTATAGATGGCCTGAATAGTTTGACCCAAATTGTTATATTTCTACTGTAGGTAACAGCAAACACTTGTTGTATAATTCAATGTCCGTCGGGGTATTAGCCCGGGAAGTAGTTGTTTCAATGAGTGTTAGATATAGTCTTTGTAAGACTAACTTGTTGTAGATTGCGAAAAGAATCTCGGCACTTTTAATGTTTGAAGTATTCTGCAACCAAGAATTGGCAATTTCAATTATACTTAACAGAATGATTGAAAATACGTCTGAACTGCAGTTTCAAAGAGAAATAAGTTCAGTTTTTTTAACAAAACAATTGAAAATGTGTCTGAACTGCAGTTTTAAAGTGAAATAAGTTCAGTTTTGTCAACAAAACAATTGAAAATGTGTCTGAACTGCAGTTTCAAAGAGAAATAAGTTCAATTTTTTTAACAAAATGATTGAAAATGCGTCTGAACTGCGGTTTCTAAGTGAAATAAGTTCAGTTTTTTCAACAAAACAATTGAAATAGTGTCTGAACCGCAGTTTCAAAACGAAATAAGTTCACTTTTTTAACAGAATGATTAAAAATACGTCTGAACTGCAGTTTCAAAGTGAAATAAGTTCAGTTTTTTCAACAAAACAATTGAAAATGTGTCTGAACTGCAATTTTAAAGTGAAATAAGTTCTGTTTTTTTCAACAAAACAATTGAAAACGTGTCTGTACTGCATTTTAAAAGTAAAATAAGTTGAGTTTTTTTTAACAAAACAATTAAAAATGTGTCTGAACTGCAGTTTTAAAGTGATATAATTTAAGTTTTTTCAACAACAAAAATTAAAATAAGTTTGAACTGCAGGTTCAATATGAAATAAGTTCAGTTTTTTTTTAAGCGTGGAACTGGCTCTGAATAAAACATGCTTATAAAATCAGCTGGGAAGTTTCATGCGAAAAATGTGTATATTATTGAAAATTTAAAAAAAAATGTATTTGCATGCGTTTTCTTCCTCTATAAATCCAATCCACATTTATTTATTTTTTCTATATTTCATTTTAAAATAAAGAAAGATGCTTTTCACAATTATAGGCTATTCAAGATGTGAAATACTTTACAGATATCTTCCTACATTTAGGTAATCTAATAAATAATCCCTTATTTTTAAATAATCACAAGTGTTTTTTTTTTTCCTCAATATTTACAAACAAATTCTATTGAAACTCATTTTGTTTTATACACACACACTTCTTTCCTTGAGTCGCTTTTTTCTTTAAATTCAGAGGACTTGGCTTCATTTAGTCATGCAATTTTAAAACACGGCGGTCGGTTTAAGCGAGAAAGAGAAAGCCTGTTTTTGTTTATTTAAATTTTCGATATTCGGCATTTAGAAAAGCCCGTTTTCTGTTTGCTTTTCAATATTATATATATATAGAAATCTGAGGCGCAACGAGGAGCTCGGATTACTAATAATACCTTTTTAAAGTTCGTATTTTACCAACAATAAGAGTTGGATTTCGAAATGTTCTTAATAATTACACAATGAAAATTGTTATTCTTATAATTCGTAGTTTTCCAACCAATAAGGGTTCGAAATAAACAATCAAAATGTTAAACTTGGCTCTCAGTACTAAAATATTACTGACGTATTGGTTGGTAAACTACGAATTTTAAAATCAAAAATTTGCTAATTTTTGATGTTCGAAAGTTTTGAAATTCGTAGTTTAGCAACAAATACGGGTTGGAATTAAAGAATATTTTGCTGATATTAACATTTTATATCGGTAGAGGGTTTGAGTTGCTCAAGCTAGTAACTATTAAGGTTTGAACTGAGTTACTTAGCTTCACTCCAACCAAGACTTTTGCTTTTAATACTTCAACTAAACAGAGTTGCTCAAGTTAGTAACTATTAAGGTTGAAACTGAGTTATTCAAGTTACTAACAGTGAAGCTCAAACCGCAAGTTATGCTTTTAATACTTGAACACTTTCCAACTAAACAGAGGTGCTCAAGTTCGTAACTATTAGGGTTCAAACTGAGTTACTGACTTCAACCCGTTGAAGGATCGAGCTAAACTTTAAATACTTGAACACTATCCAACTTAGCAGAGTTGCTCGAGTTAGTTACTGTTACGGTTAAAACTTGAGTTACTGACTTCAACCCGTTGAAGGATCGAGCTAAACTTTAAATACTTGAACACTATCCAACTTAACAGAGTTGCTCGAGTTAGTTACTGTTACGGTTAAAACTTGAGTTACTGACAGTGAAGCTCCAACCCCATGAAGGATCGACTTATGTTTTTTAATACTTGAGCACTTTCCAACTAAACAAACAAAAAACATTTGAGGCTTCAATCACACGCGTGATATCCAACTGCGCGATATTACGTAGCAACTTAACAATAGAACTCCAACTCTCCTATTGTGTTCGCAACTTAACAATTCCACGAGTTACTAACACAATAAAAGAATTGGAGTTCAAATATTAATTGCCCAACAGAATAAGCGAGTTGAATTATTAAGTTGCTAACACAATAAGAGAGTTGAATTCTTAAGTTAAAGTTACTAAAACTATAAGAGAGTTGAATTCTTAAGTTGCTAAAACAATAAGGTAGTTGTTAAGTTGCGTTACAATATTGTTGTTTGTTCTTTTCTTCTTGTTTTTGTTGTTTGAAGAAGATCAGGAAGACTTGGCAACCTGTGAGGGGATGAGTTGGGTTTTTTTCGTTAGTAACTTACGACGACACTTTTTTTAGAGTTTTTTGTTTTGAGATTTGTTAATGTTGTTGTTGTTGTTGGGTTGGTTGGTTTTGTAGATTCAGCTCCCCCGGATTCCGCCAGCGCCACGGATTTCTAAACGACGTAACGGGTTGCTACTTGGATGACTCTTCCACACTTATTAGCCGCCGTATTTAAACTGAAAACAAAAGAAACACAGTGATAAAAATTTAATTTAAAAAACAAACGCGCAAACAAGGTTGTCAAATCAGTGATTTTGTCATATTTCTGCTAAAACACAATAATTACTTTATTGACTTTAAGATGAAAAACAACTACTGTACAAGACAAAAATATATATATGTAATCCATAAGCACAGGCTTGCGGTATATGAAAAGAGTGTACTCTACGCTTCCATTAAAATTTGGAACAGAATGCCACTATTTATCAAGGAATCCCAATCTTTAAAACAGCTAAAAAAACAGCTATTTAAATACTTATGTGATCTGGAACCATATACCGTCATGATTTTTTTAAACAATTAGATATCTTTTGCCTATGATTTACTCAAAATATTATGATTACCTTACTATACCTCTGACACTATTTTAAGTTCTTATCATGTACATCGGCTGACTATATTACACATAATCTGTATTTGTATATAATGTATTACGTGTATCTGGTGAACTTTAAAATAAATAAATATTATTATTATTATTATTATGCCAATCAAATCAATAATATTCCAAATTCACGGGGCGTTTTTTTAGATTTATGTTTTACGTCTGCTGCTAATGCAGTAATCTCATCGTCTGCTGAGCCACTTCTTTCTACTAGTATTCATCACTGTGCTTATAACATTAACTTATCAGTCGATCATGTAAATAACATAGCCACATATGAAAAAAAAATTTTGTTTCAGTTAGCTGATTACGATTTAATAAATATGCACTTTAACACATTTAATTGGGATTTAATACTATCAAATGATGATATAGATCAGGACGTTGACAAATTTTACACAATTATTAATTCAGCAATTGAGAGCTTAATTCCCTGCAAATATATTTATAGTAGTAATAAATCGTATCCTCGCTGGATGTCTAGCGAATTAAAATCCTTAATACGGATAAAAAAAGCAGCTCATGCAAAGTATAAAGATAGTGGTTCATACGATGATTATTGTTTATTTTCTGATATTCGTAAGCAGTGCAAAACTTTATCAAGCTTAAATTATAAGGATTATTTATCACATGTTGAATCATCTCTAAAATCAAATCCTAAATATTTCTGGCGATACGTCAAAGAACTTAAAAATTAAAATAGTTATCCTTCAGAAATGTCTTACAATGATACCACTGCTGACTCCGGTTCTGGTATTGTCGACCTATTTTCGGAATATTTTTCGTCCGTATATACAGTTTCAAATTACACCTCTGATTCACATAACGTAAGCCATTCATATTCTATTCATGATAACCGGCTGGTTGTTAGTATTCAAGATGTTTTTAACTCTATTGCAAGCCTTAAACCATCATTCTCATCAGGACCTGATGCCATCTCAAGCTACTTTCTCCAGAATTGTTTATATTCACTTTTGTCGCCCTATTTATTTACTGTTTTTAAAATCGCTTAATTTGGGTGTAATGCCTTCAAAGTGGAAAGCCAGTTACGTCATTCCAATTTTTAAAAAAGGATCTAGGCATCTTGTTGAAAATTATAGGAGTGTAGCTATTCAGTCAGTAATTCCAAAATTGCTTGATAGAATAGTAGCACGCCAATCGCAATGGTTTTCCCGGCAATTTATATCTGACAACCAGCACGGATTTATGCCTAATAGATCAATTACATCCAATCTATTAGAGTACAAACAGTACCTATCAAATGCCTTGGAATCACGATGTCAAGTTGACACGATATATACAGATTTCTCCAAGGCATTTGATCGAATAGACTGCAATCTGTTATTAGAAAAATTAAGAGCGTATGGTGTAAACTTGGATACTGTAAAATGGCTGTCATCGTTTTTGTCCGATCGAATTCAACATGTTCGTATAAATCATTTTATTTCAAACCCCTTTCCGGTAACATCAGGTGTTCCCCAAGGCTCACATTGTGGTCCTATATTATTCAACATGTTTATTAATAACTTAACAACGACCATTAAACATTGTCAATGTTTATTGTATGCTGATGACCCCAAACTATTTAAAATAGTAAATACTATCGACGATTGCGCCTTGATACAGGAAGATTTGGGTCGTATCAACGAGTGGTGTTTTTCAAATAAGTTACGTTTAAATACCGCTAAATGTTATTCAATGTCCACTACAAGACGCCAAACCCAAGTCAACTTTACCTACACCATCGGATCATCCAATCTCACAAAGATTAATTCAATCAAGGATTTAGGTATTACCTTCGATTCTAAACTCTCCTTTGCCACACACATTCAAAATATTTCTAACAAAGCTCTACGAATACCCCACATTCGTGAGGCAGTTTGGAAGAAACTTAAGCATTGAATGTATGTACACCTTATACTGTTCGCTCGTACGATGTCATTTGGAATTCGGAACCTGTATCTGGACACCATCAACTTCTTTGCATATCAATTTGGTAGAATCAGTTCAAAAGAAATTCCTTCGTTTCATGGAATACAAGAAAGGATATCAACATGTCCCCGGCGACTACGAGATCATCTTGAACGAACTAAACCTTTCAACACTTCATGATCGCCGGATAACATCTGACTTATGTACACTACTAACGATAATTAATGGATCTTTGGAATCACCTTTCCTCTTGGAGCAAATAAATTTGTTGGTCCCATGCAGGACAACAAGATCAAAACAATTATTTTATCTTGAGTCTCACAGGACAGTTTCCGGATCTCACAATTCGATGACTCGCTTAATGGCTCTTGCGAATGAATATTGT
Source organism: Philonthus cognatus (assembly GCA_932526585.2). NCBI lineage: Eukaryota > Metazoa > Arthropoda > Insecta > Coleoptera > Staphylinidae > Philonthus > Philonthus cognatus. The sequence continues at coordinate 79,254,424 of OW052245.1, read as the reverse complement.
GCCCATCCATGGTTTGACCTTTTCAACACAACTCTATCTAATTTAAAGTTTAGGCTAAAACGTCATTTCTAGTTTGTGCAATTTATGTTATTTCTATGATTTATGTTATTCAATTTATGTTATTTCTATAATTACTATATATACACGCACAATTACGTCGATTAGCTGTTATATTTGATTTTTATATACTTTTTTTTAATTAATTATATTACGTTGTAATTTTATGTACAAATGGTGTTTACCGTAAATAAATTTACTTTACTTTACTTTACTTTACTATTATATCTGGTGTTTTTAACTTTCGGATCCAGACCAATTATTTCTGATTCAGACGTGAATAAATGCTGGTGTTTGTTGGAGGTTGGAGCGTTTAGTACGCGTGGCGCATGAAGTAAAATTTCGAGTTTAGTAAAGCCTCAAAAGTTGGTTTGGTCGCGTAGCGCTAATAGTTATTATTAATAGTGTCCAGTTTTATAGTCAGTAGGCATATTTGGTTTTAGATCACCATTTTGAGGAATATTCTTTTCTTAATTATTTTTTGTTGAGACACGCTGAATATTTCAATTACCCCGTGGGATGTAACGTATTTCCTCACCACAGTGAAAACAATCCGTCCCGTCGCCCATTTTTTTTCAGTACGTCATGAGAGAGAAGCCCTTGTGTACACCCTGGCCCTTATAGCTGGAGATGAATTAAGGTCTTGCAAATAAGTCTAAAAATAGTTGGGAAAAGTCAATACGTCAAGTGGACTCGGGCGCTCATTTTGTTTTTTCTTTGCCTCCGCTCTCTAATTAATCGGCCGATTTTTCTTCGCTCTCAATATATTTTCCATAATTACGTACTCTTTTTATGTAGAAAACTGTTCGTAATGATTTGTTATACGTGTGTGTGATGATTTTAAATCAAGGAGTGGAAACACTCGTTAAAAGCATTAGGGTGCCAGTTTTTGTGTTTAAATAAATATTGCAACTGACGAAAAGTTGGCCACACATTTCTAGCCACGGATTTCGGCGCCTCCACCATCTCACTTATTATGAACAATCTCATTAAAAAAAATATATCTCCCAAGCCACATACTTTATTTTCAAAATGTCTTCTCTAATTGTTTGTTCCGTATATACAGGGTGAGTCACTAAGCGGAAATCGGTCTATAGTGGGCGTATCGTTGAAAATAGCAAAAAAAGTTTCAAATAAAAGTTGTTCAGAATCAAGTTTTTCATAACCCAAAATTATTGCTAAATATGGCGGCCTTGCAATTATACCGGAAGTAAATACCAACTTCCTTTTTTTAAATAGAACACCCTATATTTTTTTTACATTTTTGGATTGCTCGTTAAAAATAAACATGAGTTTATTCACACAACATTGGGTCTCAGTTGAACCGTTTTCGAGTTATTTCTTTTTTTTTGGAAATTTGACGATTTTAGAGCTCGACGCCATTAACAATATCTTCAAAACGAAATAAGTCGGAGTTGTGCGGCTTACGGTTTTGGATTCGGGAAGAAATGTAGTATTTGTTTAGGTTTTTGCCATTAGTCAGATTTTCTAAATTGAACCGAGTCCGTCGACGGTATTCTCCAGTACTTTAAACATACATAACTTCATTTTTTAAATGGAACCATCTATCTTGAGATACTTTATCTGATGCAAAATTAAATTTCCTTTTTATTGATACCATATCCTTCCAACAGTTTTTGAGAAATATGCCATTTTGTAAAAATGTTAATACATTTCGTATTATCGCGTTAGCCCTAGATACTGATGACGTTTGGTGATTTTGTTTTGACATTTAGTTAGTCATTGAGATATTCCCTGTTTTTTATTAAGTTCATTTTAAAGCTTTAAACAAGTGATTTCCACTCCCAGACTAAGCATGAAGTAAAATTTCGAGTTTAGAAAAGCCCCGTGAAAATTTGTCGAGGGTCGCGCAGCGACCCGAGACAAATTTTCTGGGCTTTTCTAAACTCGAAATTTTACTTCATGCGCCACGCGTATAAATCACTCAAATATTGTGAAATTTATGTATATTCGAACTTCGCTTAAAATCTGTGTTTTATACGCGTGGCGCATGAAGTAAAATTTCGAGTTTAGAAAAGCCCAGAAAATTTGTCTCGGGTCGCTGTAAATTTTCTGACATTCGTTGATTTTTAAAGGAGTTCAATTTGAAGCTTTAAACGAGTGTTGTCCACTCCCAGACTAAGCATGAAGTAAAATTTTGAGTTTAGAAAAGCCCCGTGAAAATTTGTCGAGGGTCGCGCAGCGACCCGAGACAAATTTTCTGGGCTTTTCTAAACTCGAAATTTTACTTCATGCGCCACGCGTATAAATCACTCAAATATTGTGAAATTTATGTATATTCGAACTTCGCTTAAAATCTGTGTTTTATACGCGTGGCGCATGAAGTAAAATTTCGAGTTTAGAAAAGCCCAGAAAATTTGTCTCGGGTCGCTGCGCGACCCTCGACAAATTTTCACGGGGCTTTTCTAAACTCGAAATTTTACTTCATGCTTAGTCTGGGAGTGGACAACACTCGTTTAAAGCTTCAAATTGAACTCTTTTAAAAATCAACGAATGTCAGAACATTTACACCTTATGCATGTTTACCTAAAGTTTACCATGAAGTAACCACATTTAAATTCAGCGCGCATTTGTGACGTAAACGATCCCTACCCTCACTCTAAAATCCTCTCTCTACCCCCACTCCATAATCTTCGATTCTGTCGATCCTTCTTACCGTATACTCGACCGTCCTTGGAATACACATTAGATGGGTGTTTCACAAACAAACAAAAAATTCAAATTGTCTGTTCTAGATATATTGTTTAAACAATCAGTGAAGACAATTTAAAAATAAAGTATGTGCCTTGGGAGATATGAATTTTTTAAATTTGGTATGTGTGGTGGCCATACGCGCGACAAAAATATATTATTTAAAAATATAACAAATGAGAGTTATAACTTTTTGATCATTTATAACTGTTCTAGATATATTGTTTAAAAAATTAGCAAAGACATTTTGAAAATAAAGTATGTGCCTTGGGAGATATGCATTTTTTAAATTTGGTATGTCCGCTGGCCATTCGCTAACAGAAATATATTGTTTAAAAAAAAATAACAAATGAGAATTATAACTTTCTGATCATTTATAACTGTTCTAGATATATTGTTTAAACAATCGGTAAAGACAATTTAAAAATAAAGTATGTGCCTTGAGAGATATGATTTTTTTTAAATTTGATATGAGGGTCGCCATACGCGCAACAGCAATATATTATTTAAAAATATTACAATTGAGAGTTATAACTTTCTGATCATTTATAACTGTTCTAGATATATTGTTTAAACAATTAGTAAAGACATTTTGAAAATAAAGTATGTGCCTTGGAATATATGCATTTTTTAAATTTGGTATGTCCGCTGGCCATTCGCTAACAGAAATATATTGTTTAAAAAAAGAAAAAAATGAGAGTTATAACTTTCTGATCATGTACAACTGTTCTAGATAAATTGTTTAAACAATCGGTGAAGACAATTTAAAAATAAAGTATGTGCCTTGGGAGATATGATTTTTTTAAATTTGATATGAGGGTCGCCATACGCGCAATAGCAATCAATATATTATTTAAAAATATAACAAATAAGAGTTAGAGCTAACTAAACACCTACAACGGCGGTAGATATATTGTTTAAGCAAGCAGTGATGACAATTTAAAAATAAAGTATGTGCCTTGGGAGATATGATTTTTTTTAAATTTGGTATGTGTGGTGGCCATACGCGCAACAGCAATATATTATTTAAAAATATAACAAATAAGAGTTAGAGCTATCCAAACACCTACAACTGCTGTAGATATATTGTTTAAGCAAGCAGTGATGACAATTTAAAAATAAAGTATGTGCCTTGGGAGATATGATTTTTTTTAAATTTGGTATGTGTGGTGGCCATACGCGCGACAGCAATATATTATTTAAAAATATAACAATTGAGAGTTATAACTTTCTGATCATTTATAACTGTTCTAGATATATTGTTTAAACAATTAGTAAAGACATTTTGAAAATAAAGTATGTGCCTTGGGATATATGCATTTATTAAATTTGGTATGTCCGCTGGCCATTCGCTAACAGAAATATATTGTTTAAAAAAAATAACAAATGAGAGTTATAACTTTCTGATCATGTATAACTGTTCTAGATATATTGTTTAAACAATCGGTGAAGACAATTTAAAAATAAAGTATGTGTCTTGGGAGATATGATTTTTTTAAATTTGATATAAGGGTCGCCATACGCGCAACAGCAATATATTATTTAAAAATATAACAAATAAGAGTTAGAGCTAACTAAACACCTACAACGGTGGTAGATATATTGTTTAAGCAAGCAGTGATGATAATTTAAAAATAAAGTATGTGCCTTGGGAGATATGATTTTTTTAAATTTGATATGAGGGTCGCCATACGCGCAACAGCAATATATTATTTAAAAATATAACAAATAAGAGTTAGAGCTAACAACACCTACAGCGGCGATAGATATATTGTTTAAGCAAGCAGTGATGACAATTTAAAAATAAAGTATGTGCCTTGGGAGATATGATTTTTTTTAAATTTGGTATGTGTGGTGGCCATACGCGCGACAGCAATATATTATTTAAAAATATAACAATTGATAGTTATAGCTTTCTAATTATTTATAACTGTTCTAGATATATTGTTTAAACAATTAGAAAAGACATTTTAAAAATAAAGTATGTGCCATGGGAGATATGAATTTTTTAAATTTGCTATGTCCGTTGGCCATTCGCTAACAGAAATATATTGTTTAAAAAAAATAACAAATCAGAGTTATAACTTTCTGATCATTTATAACTGTTCTAGATATATTATTTAAACAATCGGTGAAGACAATTTAAAAATAAAGTATGTACCTTGACCGATGAGAAGTTGGCATACATTCTCCAACCACGGATTTAACCCGGCGCCTCTACAATCGGACATTTCATTATTACATGTTTAAACATTTATAAATCCTTTTTGGCGATCTATCCAATTAATTTTACAAATATTACAGTATTCCAAATGATATTAAATAACAAACATTTAAAATAAATGTCTATGCCACACATATTATCTAGACACAATTCTTTGATTTATCGTGGCTGGACATAAAAAAATAAAAAAGTCATTTTCACGGTGTTCTGATTGGTTAAGATTGTTAACAATACCCCACAGAAACAATTGACACAAAAAAATGGTTTCTATATGGGGACAAATAAAAGTTAGGAATTTTTGAAAATTTCTGGATTAATAATCGTGGCTTCAAATAAAAAAAATAAAAAAGTTACTTTCACGGTGTTTTGATTGGTTGAGAATGTTAACAATACCCTATAGAAACAATTGACACAAAAAAAATCTTTCTATATGGGGACAAATAGAATTTATACATTTTTGAAAATATTTGGATGAATAATCGTGGCTGGAAATAAAAAAATAAAAAAGTTATTTTCACGGTGTTTTGATTGGTTAGGATTGTTAAAAATACCCCATAGAAGCAATTGACATGAAAAAATTGTTTTTATATGGGGACAAATAGAAGTTATGAATTTTTGAAAATTTCTGGATGAATAATCGTGGCTTCAAATAAAAAAAATAAAAAAGTTATTTTTACGGTGTTTTGATTAATTAAGATTGTTAGCAATACCCCATAGAAACAATTGACTCGAAAAAATTGTTTCTATATGGGGACAAATAGCAGTTATGAATTTTTGAAAATTTTTGTATGAATAATCGTGGCTGGAAATAAAAAAAATAAAAAGTCATTTTCACGGCGTTTGATCGGGGCAGATTGTTAACAATACCCCATAGAAACAATTGACATGAACAAATTGTTTTTATATGGGGACAAATAGAAGGTATGAATTTATGAACATTTTTGGATGAATAATCGTGGCTGGAAATAAAAAAAATAAAAAAGCAATTTTCACGGTGTTTTGATTAACTAAGATTATTAACACTACCCCATAGAAACAATTGACACGAAAATATTGTTTGTATATGAGGATAAATAGAAGTTATGAATTTTTGAAAATTTCTGGATGAATAATCGTGGCTGGAAATAAAAAAAAATCAAAAAGTCATTTTCACGGTGTTTTGATTGTTTAAGATTGTTAACAATACCCCATAGAAACAATTGACACGAAAAAATTGTTTCTATATGAGGACAAATAAAAGTTATGAATTTTTAAAAATTTCTGGATGAATAATCGTGGCTTCAAATAAAAAAAATAAAAAAGTCATTTTCACGGTGTTTTGATTGGTTAAGATTGTTAACAATACCCCATAGAAACAATTAACACGAAAAAGTTGTTTTTATATGGGGACAAATAGAAGTTATGAATTTTTGAAAATTTTTAATTCAAGAATTGTGTCTAGTTAATATGTGTGGCATAGACATTATTTTTTAAATGTTTGTTATTTAATATCATTTGGAATACTGTAATATTTGTAAAATTCAATTTAATTGAATAGATCGTCAAAAAGGATTTATAAATGTTTAACCATGTAATAATGAAATGTCCGATTGTGGAGGCGCCGGGTTAAATCCGTGGCTGGAGAATTTATGGCCAACTTCTCATCGGTTGTGCCTTGGGAGATATGATTTTTTTAAATTTGATATGAGGGTCGCCATACGCGCAACAGCAGTATATTATTTAAAAATATAACAAATAAGAGTTAGAGCTATATAAATACCTATAACTGTAGTAGATATATTGTTTAAACAACCAGTGATGACAATTTGAAAATAAAGTATGTGCCTTGGGAGATCAGATTTTTTTAAAATTTGGTATGTGTGGTAGCCATACGCGCGACAGCAATATATTATTTAAAAATATAACAATTGGGAGTTATAACTTTCTGATCATTTACAACTGTTATAGATATATTGTTTAAACAATCAGTGAAGACATTTCGAAAATAAAGTATGTGCCTTGGGAGATATGAATTTTTTAAATTTGGTATGTGTGCTGGCCATACGCGCGACAGCAATATATTGTTTAAAAATATAACAAATAAGAGTTTTAACTTTCTGATCACTTATAATCGTTCTAGATATTCTGATTAAACAATTAGAGAATTCATTTTAAAAATAAAGTGTGTGCCTTGGGAGATATGATTTTCTTTTAAGAGATTTTACATAATAAGTGAGATGGTGAAGGCGCCAAAATCCGTGGCTGGAAACTTCTCGTCGGTAATATTGCAAGTGCATTTTAAAAGTGTTTTTTTTTTAAAATAAACATAGCGCTCTGTACAACTAGTAAAAATATGAATGGAAGCGGAGATAAAAGAATGAATGCGCTAAAAATAGATTTCGCATGAAAATGAGGGATGCCAAAGCTCATCCTCAAATCAATACGTGTTTACATTTTACAGAGATCAACAGGTGATCTGGCTGCCAATTGAAATTGAAAAATCCACATTTCCAGGCTTTCCTAAATTCTAAAATTTAGTTCATTTAAGCATGAGCAGGGGTCTGCAAACTATTTTATTTGCGGGTCACTATACGATTCTAAATGATCGAGTAGTCCAAGAACCATCTAATTTTATAACCATTTTTTGAAACTTTAACAAAAAAATTTATAACATTTTTACTGGTAAATTTTGTAATAAGATCGACAAAAGAATTGAATAGTGCTTTTTGCCGGTTTTGTCGGTGGAGACGATTTTAGTACGTCGCGGTCTGGAGACAAATTATTATAATTATTGAAAAACGCTCCGTAACATCCGGATTTTTTTCATTGACTTTCTCTCAGTATTTTCAATCCCCCACGTTGATTTAACTATCCACGCGCGTTTTCCGATTGGTATCGATCGCGAATCTAGTTAGCGGCGGTCGCAAAAGAGAGAGACAGCGTCCCCATTCCGCTCCGGCACAATCGAATCCCGATTGTGTGTGTGAGAGCTGATCAAAGGTGGCGATCACAGTCGGCTGCTTATTTATCTTACGCTAGATTAGACTAATTGTCAGCCTCTCGAGCATACCGTGTAATAGAACAAAATGCGATAATTTTTTTTTTAACTTGCTACACACATTAAAAAATGTACATATTCCGCAGCAAGCAAAGTCGTATCGTAAAATGTGCGCAATAGATTTATTGAATGTTTTCTTTTTCTTCTTCTTCCGTGTTTTATGGCTTTTATAGATCAGGGCCAGTATTCCTGAAATTGATCAAACGATTTGTCGCCCGCCAACTGTCAAATTCACATTTTAAATCCCCATCTAAATGACAGATTTCATAATGACCGAATCGTAGAACCAATTTCGGGATCACCGGCCCTGTTGCAGCAGAAGATTGGTTTTTTGTTTAACAAGCAGTGGCGTAGCAAGGTCAGGAGGTACCCGGTGCGGAAATATTGTGTGACGTTCCATATACAGTATTGTGTTGCCTATAATCACAGTTTTAAACAATTGGTTTAAAGCATTTAACTAGCGTTTTATTCAGGTATATCGGGTGTGTCAAAATCAACGGACACGCTCCATTGGCTATGGTACATATAAATTTATCAAAAAAATCGATGTTCAAGTCTTCTATTAGGAGTAATTTGTTAAAAACCAAAGAATAAAATGGCAACGCTGTCATAAGCTTACTTAATAAAATAATCATTAAGGATGACGTTACCATAACGACACTAAGGTAGTAACAAAAATAAAAATTCATAATTAATTAAAAACAGCACACAGTTTTTTTTTAAATCAACCAAATGTTAATTAAATAAAATATTAAAAAATACAACAACTAAGTAAGATTACAACATATGAATGAACGTTTGACCATTACAAAGAATGCAAGCCTTAGCACGTCTTCTCATATTGTCTGGAATTCTTTGCAGCATTTCCCCAGCAACTGCATTCGATGCAATAAAAATATGCTCTTCCTAAGCTTGTGCTGATTCCGGTATAGTTTGGTAAACTTTATCTTTCATGAATGCCCAGAAAAAAAAATTCATTGGGTTAGAGTCTGGCGATCTGGCAGGCCATGGAGTAGGTCCACCTCATCCTATCCACAAATCAGGGTAATTTTCATTTAACCAACCTCTAACAATCCTGGCATAGCCACATATCTCTTCTTGTAATAAGAGGAATATCGTCTAATAGATAATTTTCCAAATCATTTCTCAAAAAAAAATAAAAATCTTTACCCCGTAAACGATGAGGCAGAATGTATGGACCTATAATTTTAGTGTTGATTATTCCAGCCCATACGTTTACGCTAAATATGTGTTGATAACCTGTTGCAAAGGTACAATGTGGATTATTTATCGAATAAAAGTGCTGATTATGCCTATTGAAATTACCATTATTTGTAAACAGAGATTCGTCCGTCCATAGAATATTTTTTAGTAAGTCTTCAGGTTAGTCTAAAAACCACCTTGAAAATTCCATTCTTGGTCGATAGTCTTGTGGCAGCAAAGCTTGAATCTTTGTAAAATGGTACGGATGTAATTCTTCATCCCGAAGTACTCTGTTTATGGTTTTATACGGTATTTCCAGCAAGCGGCCAATTTGACGTACGCTTATCTCAGGGTTATCTATCACGGCATCAATGATGTTCTCTTCTACACCTACCGTTTTTCTGGATCTCGTCCTTTCAGGATGTATGCTTTTTAAGCTTTGAAGAGGAGCTCGGTTGTCCCTCAGCCTTTCGTCTAACCTTCTAAATGAATTAACGCTGGGGTGTCTTTGATTAGGGTACCGTCTAGCGTAGAGTCTTGCAGCTAATGCCGCATTCTGTTCAGCTGCCCGGTAGATGAGATACATGTCGCAATATTCAGTCGTAGACAAACTCATGTTTAGACGTTAACAGTTATCAACCTTCAAAATTTGATACATGCAAAATATGTTACTTAGTTAGCCATGGCAAGGAATCACACGTTGCCAGATTGTAAATTTGGATCTCTTCATTAAAATTAACACAATGAAATCAGAAAATGTACCCCAATATTGTGCTAGAAATTCGACAATCTCAATTTTATTAGATGTCATATAAAACTAATTTGAAAATTTGGATAGGATTATTTAGTTTTAAAGGGTTACTTCTTTTGGATTCAACAGTTTTCTGTTAACCAACAGAGGGTCAAAATAAAAAAATGTTTCCTTTATTGTGTTTCGTTGATACTCTAAATTCAACCCCTTTAAGCATGTCCGTTGATTTTGACACACCCGATATAGGGGATATAAATACAGACAAAAAAAATCCAAAAAATGCTAAGAGTAAAGTACCACTTCTGGTTTCAAGATTTTGATCAAAAGCTTTTCACGATCAAGGATTGTAATAATAAGTTTAGTTTTTTTTTAATACATTTATTGGATATTGGTTTTAAACCATCTTTTTCTTATATTTTGTAATTTAACTATATTTAGACGCCAAAAACACATTCACACACATCCATGGACCCAGGTGGAATTATTTTGTACTTTGAAATAACTCCACCCGGTGGGACTTGAACCAGGAGCAGGAGCTCTACCCACTACCCCACCGGGGTCCCCAAGTTTAGGTTTATTGTGTCACCTTAAGGGGAATATAACAGTGGTCTGAAATTTAATGTTAGGTTTATTTAAAAACTAAAGGTCCTAGAAAGTTGAAATTTTGACAGCGTATATTAAGCCCAATTATCTAGTAAAATATCGAAGTACTTTTTTTTTAACAATTTGCTTTCAGAGGTATGAAAAAAATAATGTTATATTTTTCAAAATTAAAAAAAATATTCCCATATCTTACTAGTTTATACTATAAGAAATATAATGTGAACATTTCATAAAGATGCGATAACTCATGCCCGAGTCAGGTTAAAATAAAAATCTTGAAAAATAAGACCGTAAAATACCGCCGCCTTGCGGATCCTCTCTTAGTTGAACGCGTTGTACACTCATCTGCACAATTATTGGAGGGGCGAGCAGCGTGCGGCCAGCCTTTATCCCTGGGCCGGTGAACGCTCGCGGCTTCGCGTTTGTTTTCTTTTCTTTTCTCAATCATAGTTAACAAAAACGGCTCGCGTCGTTAGCATTTGTTCTCGTAAAATTAATATTTCTCAATTATAATCGATATTTTATTGTACTAGTGTTTTATTTTTATGCTTTCTAACTACTAATGGAATAAGTATTTTTTTATACTGCATGTTCACTAATATAGAAAACACGAAATATTTCACTAATTTAAATAAAGATGTGTAATATACCTTTAATATTGGCTTCCCTAATTATTTGACAGTGTCGGTATTATTAAATTATTTTTAAAGTTTTTTAAGCTGATTAATAAGCCAGAAGCAATCAAATAACAATCAGTCTTGTTCAAATCATTATTTCGTCTTAAATCTTTCGTTGTTAAAGCAGTTGTTAAATGCCATTAAACTTCTCGCAATAAAACAATTAAAGTAAATTGTAAAGTTTCTAGCAATCGGACCTATTTAAACCAACTGCGACTTCATGAACGAATCAATGATATCAAAACTATAAGAATAGTAAGAATAACGTCAGTAATATGACGTTGTCGTAGATTAATGTTACAAATCAACTATATTTTACTGAGCACAGGTAATATATGTTTGACGAATGTTTAAAAACAATGTAGGGTTTAACTGCGTGCATATTCATTGTTAATTATTTTAGAAAAAATAGAACTACAATAATAATAAGGTAGTTATTATAATGCATTTCAAATAACAAGTTTCTTGCTCAACATTGCACCGAGCCCAATATATTTTTTAAGGCCCGGCTTGGCCCGACTCGGTCATAAAATAAGAGAGATTGAGTTTTGCCTGACCCGGCCCGGTCAACATTTCAGGTCTAAATATATAAAAAATATACTTATCTCATTATAGGCGTAGTATTTAGAAAAAAGTAAAAAAAATATATAAAATTAAGATAATTTAAATATTGAATATGATACGGGAAAATCGCCTAAGAAAAATTCAGGCCCGTGCTCCAATTGACATATCTTCCCTAAATATTTTAGATGACAAATCTCAAATATATTTTTTGTGTTGAGTATAAAATGTCTGCCTGAAGTCATTTTATTATTTATTTGTTGCATTCATAAAAACTAGAATATTTGATAAAATCAAAATTGAAATTCTCCCGAAAATTTGGGGTATTTACCCAATTTGGCAGAGGCCAAATTAATACACATTATTTTCATGGCCATAGCAGTTAGGAAAGATAATATTCCTATAAAAAAAATATCATTGAAAATCCTATGTTCCGCGTTTTTCATACAGGGTGTCTACGGTAAACCATTCGTTAGAAGTTTATGGGGTTGCCGTTAAACTAAAAATTTGAAAAAAAACACCCTATATATTAGTCATTTTTTAGATTCCTCGATTAAATTGCAACATATTTTTTTCAAATATATGTACACTTATCTCATAGTTTTGAAGCAAAAAAAAATATTTCTAAAATTTTGACCTCTAAAAGGCATCTTGAAATCTGTCTGTAACTTCTCTTAAGAATAAGATAAAAATATGATTTAAATCTCTACTTGTACCTAGGGGATGCCTCTATAGGTATATTAATTCGCAACTGAATTTTAGTAGGCAAGTAGTAATGTTTTTGTTTTGTCGCGTATGTAATGCAAAATGTCAAATAATAACAGTATATTACGTAACCAGAGTAGTATCCAGTATATTACATATGAGCGGACATGTTGCGCACGAGCCGCGCAGCGGCGAGTGCAGTATTCCGCGAGTATGTAATTGCCATACCACTCGAGAAACGTACGATACTTTACCTACGCCCTAACAAAATAAACAATGAGCATTAAAGAACAACTTATTTATTGTAATAATTTTTAATAGTACCATGACAATGATGGAAACTAAATTACTACTTGAATAATATACAGGGAATAAAGCTGTTCATTTTCCGACATTCGTTGTTTTTTAAAAGAGTTCAATTTGAAGCTTTAAACGAGTGTTTTCCACTCCCAGACTAAGCATGAAGTAAAATTTCGAGTTTAGAAAAGCCCCGTGAAAATTTGTCGAGGGTCGCGCAGCGACCCGAGACAAATTTTCTGGGCTTTTCTAAACTCGAAATTTTACTTCATGCGCTACGCGTATAAAACACTAAAATATTGTGAAATTTATTTATATTCGAACTTCACTTAAAATCTGTGTTTTATACGCGTGGCGCATGAAGTAAAATTTCGAGTTTAGAAAAGCCCAGAAAATTTGTCTCGGGTCGCTGCGCGCCCCACGACAAATTTTCAAGGGGCTTTTCTAAACTCGAAATTTTACTTCATGCTTAGTCTGGGAGTGGAAAACACTCGTTTAGAACTTAAAATTGAACCATTAAAACAAACAACGAATAACTAAAGATTTAAAGAAAACAAGCTGAATTTGGTATACGTATATTTTAAAGAAAAACTCCCTGTACATCAAAGAAATGTCATTACCCTGCATAAATGCGACGAAAAACGAATTTTCGAAATAATTCGAAAACTACTCGCTTTAGAAGTATATTTGTATAATACTTTTTTGTAGGAAATTTCCCCCCCAATCGTACTACGTGATAAAAATTGGATCATTCCATTAAAAAAAAAATTACTTGATATTGAAGAGAGCACTTAGATATTGACATTTTAAGAACACTTATGGTCAAAATTGACAGTTTCCAATTAATTTACTCATAGAGGCATTCTCTAGGTACAAGTAGAGATATAAATCATATTTTTATCTTATTCTTAAGAGAAGTTACAGACAGATTTTGAGATGCCTTTTAAAGGTCAAAATTTTAGAAATATTTTTTTTTCTTGAAAACTATAAGAGATAAGTGTACATATGTTTGAATAAGGTTAATTAAAGGAAAGGCACTTGGTATTGTTTCACAATTAAATCTTTATTCCGACTAGTTTCGGTTTGTTAGACCATTTTCAAAGGAATGTACAGAAAAAAATATTTCCTAAGTATATATACAATATTTTTGTTTCAGGTAATAAGAGAAGTTAAAATTGGGGAATTCCAAATCTCCTCGTTGTCGTTTACGATATTTTTCCCCATTTTTATGGCCCTGTTAATCTCCAGGCCCTCTTTGAGGTTTAGTGCGTATCCCTTATTACCTGAATGCAAAATCTTAAAATTATGCGGATTAAAGAAGTGATTGAATGCGATGCAATGTTTGGAAAAGCCAGTTGTTGGTTTATTATCTAAAACAGATTTTTTATGTTCTTTCATTCTGATTTCGAAAGATCTGCCGGAATAAAGATTTAATTGTGAAACAATACCAAGTGCCTTTCCTTTAATTAACTTTACATAGTGTAATATGTTTCACCAAGTGCCATATGAGAAATTAATTCAAGAAATTGTTTGAATAAAATATGTTGCAATTTAAACGAGAAACCCAAAAAATTACTAATATGTAGGGTGTTCTATTTAAAATAACAAATTTGGTGCTACTTCCGGTGGAACCGGAAGTGATATAAAGTTGAAATATTTCACATGAGGAGAACTGGTTCAACCATATGCCAAGGATTGTTTTCAAATTTTTAGTGCAACGGCAACCCCATAAACTTTTAACGAATGGTTTAGCGTAGACACCCTGTATATATCCGGCATATAAATATTTACAAGGACCTTATGAACATGAGAAATAATCTCTATTTAATAAAATAAAACACATAGTTTGTGTACTGGAGTCTTAGAAGAAAAAATAATGTGTTATAATGACAAGAATAAGAATCATCAGTTTTGTAAATACCGAAAAATAACACAGGATCTGATAACGCTTTCTAACGAATTGAAAACAATACATAGCTTGTATGTATTATCAGCGTGTTTAAATAATACGAATCGACACTTTCCTTCGATCCGTCTTTTTTATACGCTTTTTTTTTTCGTCTATTCCACGCGACGCGAGACCCCATCCGTTCATGCCAAGGAGCAATGCACAAATGCACAGCGAACTGCCGCTTTTCTCTCTGACTGTATTCGCCCCACTTGTGCTGTAAATTTGGCATCGGATGAGCTACTCTAAACTATGTGGGTCTTTCCAACACGATCGACGTGTTACACTGCAATAATCCCCTTAAGCATGTCCGTTGATTTTGACACACCCGACATAGGGGATATAAATACAGACAAAAAAAATCTAAAAAATGGTAAGAGTAAAGTACCACTTCTGGTTACAAGATTTTGATCAAAAGCTTTTCACGATCTAGGATTGTAATAATAAGTTTAGGTTTTTTTTTAATACATTTATTGGATATTGGTTTTAAACCATTTTTTTCTTATATTTTGTAATTTAACTATATTTACACGCCAAAAACACATTCACACACATCCATGGACCCAGGTGGAATTATTTTGTACTTTGAAATAACCCCACCCGGTGGGACTTGAACCAGGAGCAGGAGCTCTACCCACTACCCCACCGGGGTCCCCAAGTTTAGGTTTATTGTGTCACCTTAACAACTCTATTGGTTTAGGCTATACGGTCTTGACAACAGACAGACACAGGATCTTAAAATCCATATAACTACTGACATTTTTGATTTTAAAATGTTCACTAAAAACAATACTTTCTCTTTACTTTTAATATGAAGAAAGCAAAAAGGTCTCTGTAAACCAATAAAATAGTTTTACTAATTTACCAAAATACCAATATTAAATAAAAATATTTTTAAAAAATCAGTAAACCAGTAATTTGTACCAAATGCGTTCCAATATTTACTGTTAATTTGTCGAACATTTCTTAGGATTTACTGTTAAACTGATTTACCGGTTTACTGATAAATTGTAAAGCATGCTCTTAAAAATATAAAACCCTTAAAAAATTGATTGATAAGGCTGATAAATGTTGAAAGTTCATATTCACTTTTATATAAATAAAACAATTTAAACACTTTCAAATATATATTGTATTAACGCTACAATTGTTTCGCCACACTGTGGCTTCTTCAGGCGAAGAAATGATAAATACAATTTGTCGGGTCGGGTATATATACAATGTTTATGGGGGGGGGTGGGTTTTTCAAAAAAATGTAAATTTAAGAGGGGCGAATTAGTTAAATCTGTTTGATCGTTGAGAAGATGTCCTGAAAATTTTCTTTTATTGATTTCTAAACACTCCATGATGTTGAGTTTCTGACAAAAATAATAAAACTCAACAAAGTGGCGTCTATTTACTAACTTGCAAAGACTGCCCCAAGAAATATGTAGGACAAACCGTAAGATCGTTTCAAGAGAGGATAAAAGAACATTTAACCAGCTTCAAATAAAATGAAAATCGATGAAAATTTCCAAGTCCTACATCTAGAAAGGAAAGGTCGGAAACTCAACATCATGGAGTGTTTAGAAATCAATAAAAGAAAATTTTCAGGACATCTTCTCAACGATCAAACAGATTTAACTAATTCGCCCCTCTTAAATTTACATTTTTTTAAAAAACCCACCCCCCCATAAACATAAACATAAACGACCCGACAAATTGTATTTATCATTTCTTCGCCTGAAGAAGCCACAGTGTGGCGAAACAATTGTAGCGTTAATACAATATATATTTGAAAGTGTTTAAATTGTTTTATTTATATAAAAATAAAACCCTTAGTCGTAAACTATTAGAGCCATTTTGCACCCACAAGAATTCTAACAGAAATTCATAATATATTTAATAAGAAAAAAAATATTATAATTTATCCAAGTGTAATACAGCAATTCTTACAATATTTTTCTCGCGAGAATCCTCGCGAGAATAATATTGGGCATGTCAAAATAATTTAGAACATAATTTTCAACAGATGCAGCTTACATAACCTAAAAATTAGTCGATACTATACCTTTTCAACAGCAAATTGAGAACAAACAACTTTAAATTGGGAACAAACAATTTCAAATTGGGAACAAACAACTTCAAATTGGAAACAAACAGTTTCAAATTGGGAACTAACAATTTCAAAATGGGAATAAACAATTTCAAATTGAGTTGACCGTAAAACAATAAAAAATGTAAAAACAGGAAATAATTTGACAGTAATTTTTTACTTAAGTTTTATCTGCCCTATACCATCCGTTTAAAAAAAAGGCCATATACAAAAAAAAAGCTCAAGCCAATATTAAAATGGAAATTTGTGCAATGTACAACAGTGTATTTGCTTTTTTTCCAATTTGAAATTAACTGTATTGTTTCGAGTTTAAGTGAAGTGATTAATCACAAATAGAAAGACTGTTATTCCTTACTTCACTTTTTATTTTTATGTTAGATGTACATTTCGAGACACAAGGTGCTCATTATCAATAACAAACTAAGTTAAATTTGTTATTGATAATGAGCACCTTGTGTCTCGAAATGTACATCTAACATAAAAATAAAAAGTGAAGTAAGGAATAACAGTCTTTCTATTTGCAATTTGAAATTGTTTATTCCCATTATGAAATTGCTAGTTCTTATTTTGAAATTGTTTGTTCTCAATTTGAAATTGTTTGTACCCAATTTGAAATTGTTTATTCCCAATTTGAAGTTGTTTGTTCTCAATTTGAAGTTGAAAAGGTATAGTTATTATTACAAACGGTAGTGAAGTATTTTTATTTATACCAGTTTGTGCAACTAAATCTGTGCTTTGCCGTTTTGTAATATATTTCCTACAGCGGCCGCAGCAACAGATGGAGAACACCTGATGTTGAGCACATATGATATTTTCAGTAGTGCGCATGCCTATGGCAGTAATTCTTTGGAAAATAATTTTTTGCTGTGTAATACAGGGACAAATATTTTTATATATAAAATTATAGCGAAACTTTTACATAAAATTCTCAAATTCCTTCAAGAATTCTTGTGTGTAAAGCGGCTCTTAGAGATACGAGGACAGTTTTAGGAAAATTAGCATTTTTAATACAAAACAAAACTACGTTTACAAATTTTCCTAAAGCCCAGTTGCACCAGAAACTTTGAACTAGAGTTCAAGCTGAACTCAAGTTCAAGATGACAGTTCCTCTTGTTGTAATGTCACTTTGAACTCAAGTTCTGGTGCAACTGGCCCTAAGTGTTGTTTGTTTTGACATAAAAATTGTGCATTAAAATATGTCTTAAAGGGTTAATGAACTTGAATTATAATGAACAGATAATTTCCTCGATTTCGTTGTAAACCAAAATTAGCATGAACACAAACAATGCACAACAACTCGAAACATGTGTATTTCTACAAGAAACTAAAACTGCGTATGCTATGACTTATTTTCAAGGTCAACGCATATTCAACTTGTTCATCGTGAAGTGTTAATTTATCGTAATTAATAGAATAAAAAAGTGTGTGAAATACAGTGCGATCGTTTAAATTATAGAATAGAATAGGCGGTTTTTATAAAAATGTTCAATTTGAACTTTCAAGCGAGTGTTTCCATTCCCAGATTAAGCATAAAGTAAAATTTCGAGTTTAGAAAAGCCTGAAAATTTGGATTTGGGCGTGGAGTGAAACGTGCGCCCAAATCCAAATTTTCAAGCTTTTCTAAACTCGAAATTTTACTTTATACGCCACCCGTATAAAACAATGTTTTATTGTGAAGTTTAAAATATACTACTAAAGCAGTATGCTAAAGCAGTACATATTAAACTTCACATTCAATCAGTGCTTTATACGAGTGGCGCATGAAGTAAAATTTCGAGTTTAGAAAAGCCTGAAAATTTGGATTTGGGCGCTCGCTTCGCTCCGCGCCCAAATCCAAATTTTCAGGATTTTCTAAACTCGAAATTTTACTTCATGCTTAACCAAGGATTGGAAACACTCGATCTAAACTTTAAACTGAACACTTTTCAATAACAACGAATATCTGAATATTTACCGAAAACGCATTGGGATGTGTATACTTTAAAGAAAAACTCTTTGTCTTATAATACCGTGTGATTTTTTAAGGACAGTTCCACCAAACACGTTGAACAGGTTCGTTCATCTCTGAACTTAAGTTCAAAGTGAAATTAGTCAAAACAAACTGTCATCTTGAACTCAAGCTCAAAGATAAACCAGTTCAACGTGTTCTGGTGCAACTGAGCCTTAAAGTATGAATTAAAATAGGCTCTCAATTTTGAATTAGATTGGCACTACTGACTATTAACACATAGTTCACCATAACCATGATTTAATTAGCATTCTGGGCAACCGATCAAAAAAAAATGCCGCCTATTCTAATTTATAATTTAAATCAGGAGTTCTCATCCATCTTTAAGGTGGCGCCCCCCTCATAACTCCACACCCCCCACCCCCCTGATTGAATTGGGGTTTTTGGTTAAATAAAAGAGTATTATAGCCTTATTTCACTTCACCTACTCTATAAGAAATCTGTTGCGCCCCCTTAATGTGACGTGCCTCCCCGGTTGAGAAACCCTGATTTAAATTATAGCAGGTATTTCACACACTTTTTAGGAAGACACACTATTCTATTAATTGCCTTAAATTAACATTTCACGATAAACATAAATTATGTTATTTCATGGGCGTAGCAAAGGGGAGGCATGACACCAAGAAACCGTATATTTTTGGCGTTGCACATGAAAATAATTGACATATCATAAGTTTTATGTCTTATTTCACTATTTCTTGTGAAACAAAATATTGTCGTTCACACAGTACAGTGTTTGTAAATGCACTGTAACGAGACTTAAGAAATAAATAAATTAACTCCAAAAATATTGTCGTTCACACATTACATTGTTTGTAAATGCACCGTAACGAGTCCCAAGAATTAAATCAATTAACTCCAATTCATGCAATTGTCGTAACCGACTCGTCGGTTGTCCCATTAAGTGAAAATCAATTTTTTTTTTGTAGTTACGCATTTTCCCGGAACAAGTTACAATTAAAATGAATATTCAGCGGCCAATAAAAAAATTACAATAGTATTTATCAGTTACACGCGTTTGCGTCGAAATTTCTACAAAAAGATAATGACGTGCACGGTTCTGCCCGATCGGTTATAATGCTCGGAAAAGATAAATTATTTGTGTTTTCTGGAATATCCTCGCGGTGAATGTCATTAAGTACTCTGCATTTCCTAGCCACTTGATCACAATTAATTTTTAATATTCTCTCGATTAGAAAACAAAATTTGAAGACTATCTTCTTCAAAGCGGCCGTGATTTCAAATTTTATTTTCAAATCGAATGAATAACAACTTTGATTTTTGATCTTTCCAATTCTTTCACACTTTCTTTCATCAATTGTAATTATTTTCTTTCATCAATATTTATAATTTGCAATTCACTATCAATTATTTAAAAGAGAGAGAGATATATCTTCATTCAAACTTTACAAATACATTTATACTTAATTTATATAGTTTTTAAAAAATAGTGGGTTAGTCTGTCTGGGCTATTGACCTGTCTTTCTACCCTGTTTGAATCTATTTGTTATTGATAAATAATAATAATTCAATTTATTTAACTGTCTTGGTGAATCGAATTAATGAATTGATGAATTAATTTCTCATCTGGCACTTGGTGAAACAGATTAGAATATGTAAAGTATTTAAATTAAAAAACACTTGGTATTGTTTCACAAATTAAAACTTTTCTCTGACTAGTTTCGGTTTGTTAGACCATTTTTAAGGGAATGAAGAGAAAAAATATTGTCTAGGAATATATACATATTTTTGTTTCAGGTTTTTCAGGTTAGTGTAATAAGGGAAGTCGAAATTGGTGAAATCTAAATCTCCTCGTTGTCAATTACGATATTTTTCCCCATTGATGAAGTGTAGCGGGGGGAAATTTGTATTTCGGAGGCATATTTGGATTGGGAGGGATACAGAATTTATTTAAAATGTTGATATTGTTAGGATTCGAGGAGAATTTGGTGCTTAATTGTAGTATACGTTACGATATTGGAATAACTTTTGTAGTTTCATAAAGTAGTTAATTTGAAGGATTGTGGAGTGGGTTGTTGGGATATCTTAATTTGGTAAGGGTTCTAAGGGCTGTTCTTTCTGCTACTTGAATATGCTGGAGAGTGGAAAGGCGGATTTGGTTAAAGAGGATGCATCCGTAATCCAACAAGGGGCGACAAATCGATTTATAAATATGTGTTGCCGATTTGATGGAAATACCCTGGTTATTAATTATTTATTAATCAATAAAAAACGTTTTAACTTTGTTTGTATAACACTGTTTATTTTTACGTGACTGCAATTTTGTAGTATTTAGCTTGCCATTATCAAATATGAAGTTTATTTAGACGTTTTACACATACAAGAATTCTCACAGAAATCTTTATTTACTAACACATATACATAACCTAAAAATGAATCTTCACTGGTTATTATTACGAAGTGTGCCGTTAATAGTTTGCTTTGCCATTTGAAAATTTCTTAACTATTCACTAAAAAAAAATATATTTTAACAGTAAGAATTTTTGGGAGAAATCTATTGAACATATTAGGTTTGTTCGTTTGTACTGCACTAAGTTGAACTGAACTTCAAGTTTGTGACTTCATAGTTAATAATAATAATAACTTTTAATAATAATAACTTTATTTATGCCCACAGGTACATAAGTCTATACAAAAAAAACAATAATACATCTAATATTTAAATTTAACAAAGACATCTTCTATGGAATAAAACGCATTTTCTATTAACATTGACTTAATTTCATACTTAAAATCATTTGGCGTTAGCTGTTTATATTTTTCTGGAATTGAGTTATATAAACGTATTCCAAAAAATCGAGTGCTGCTTTGAGTACGTTTCAATCGGTTAAATAAAAGACGTATTGCACCTGCATTTCTTGTTTTTATTGTACTGTTACTTAGATCTTCAAGTTAGTGTAACTTTACATTCACAACTGCAGGCGTCCAATTCATGTAACGAACAGATTCAGTGTAAACAGTGTAAAAAGTGTTGCACTAGTTCATGTAACGAACAGACCTATTGAAAGTGATTTAGAAAATAAGTTTTGACAGCTACAACTTTCACACTGGTTCATAACCCAAAAATAAGTCTTCACTGGTTATCGTTGCAAAGTGTGTAGTTAAAAGTTTGCTTTGCCATTTTGAAATTTCTTTACTATTTACTAACAAGAAATATTTTAAGTGTAACACAATAATTTTTGTGAGAAATCTATTGAACATGTTGTAAGTAATTTAGAAAAGAATTTTTGACAGCTGTAACTTGCGTGCTGAATTATAACCTAAAAATGAGTCTTTACTAGTTATCATTACAAAGTGTGTATTTAAAAGTTTGCTTTGCCATTTTAAAATTTCTTTACTACTTACTAACAAAAAATACTTTAAGTGTAACACAATAATTTTTGTGAGATACCTATTGAACATGCTGAAAGTAATTTAGAAAAGAATTTTTGACAGCTGTGACTTGCGTGGTGAATTATAACCTAAAAATGAGTCTTCACTTATCATTACAAAGTGTGCAATTAAAAGTTTGCTTTGCCGTTTTAAAATGTATTTACCATGGAAAGAGATGAAGAACAGCAGATTTTGAGGTTAACCTATCACGTGTTATTGTTTTTAGTACGGGTGCGTATGGTAGTAATTCTTCACTGTGTAATACAAGGAAAAATATTGTTGTTTATAAAATTATTGTGAAAACAAATTTCTGCGAGAATTCTTGTATGTGTATGTGTTATTATGTGTGCAAACGGTTATAAGATAAACCAATGTCCTTCACAAGTCGGAGCAAAAATTTAAATTGAGTTCTGGTTCTTTGGGGAGTGCGCATTTCTGCACTGCACTTAGGCCTCATAAGGCCCATTGTGCCTGTAAATTGAGTTTTTTTTATAGGTTAAATCCGCGCAGCATTCACTTGTGCCGCAGTTAAATTTGCGTTTAGGCCCCACAGCATGTATCTTGTGCCGCATCCAGAAAGAACTTTTAAAGCATCTTGCTGCCCGTGCCACAGAACTAGTATAACTATATAGACATATAAACTAGGGAATGGGACGTTTCATCGCCGGGCCAGTTCATCGCCTGGCCAGTTCATCGCCGGCTGTTTCATCGCCAGGCCAGTTCATCGCCAGGCCAATTGCGATAAGATATGTCAGGATAGGTTTGGATGGGTCAGGATAGGTTAGGATACGTTAGGATAGATTAGGATAGGTTAGGATATGTTAGGATAGGTTAGGATAGGTTAGGATATGTTAGGATTGGTTAGGATTGGTTAGGATAGGTTAGGATAGGTTAGGATAGGTTAGAATAGGTTAGGATACGTCCTACGTGGTCACACCGCCAAAATTTAACACATTGGTCAGACTTACTGTTTTTGTCAAAAATATACATATGTCCTCCGTGGATAAACTTTTCTTTCCCTCTTTTGGTCAAAATTTGTGTTTCCATACTTGCGAATAGTAAACCTTAATCTGAGTTGCACTCAATGACATATATTAAAAAATGACAGGATTCTCATTCGATTTTTATTAAGTTTGAGTAACGATTACTTGGTTATAAAACCTAATATTAAATTAGTGGACAATTTCCAGAATTGGATAATATTTGAAATTATATCATTAGATATGATCTTTCTTTCAAAATTTATTTTATAAAAATATTGGCGATGAACAGGCCGGCGGCGATGAATCGGTGGCAATGAATCGGCGGCGATGAAACGTCCTAGACCGTATAAACTAGGTGGCTTTAACGTGTAAAAATGTTTATGTGCCTTCATATGTTTGCTTTATTGTTCTGTGTAATTGAAACAAAAACTTAAGCAGCGGCCTGAGGTAATATTTTTATTGCTATAAAGGTGGCTATCAACGTGTTAATAAAACTTGTAAATTTTGTACGTGTGTGAGCAGCACTAAGATAAATCAATGTTCTCCGAAAATTGGATAGAAAAATGAAGATTTTAGGTTAAATTTAATAAAACTCATAAATTTTGTATGTGTGTAAAGTGGCTCTAATATAAATAAATGTTTTCCGAAAGTCTTCTTCTACTTCTTTCGCGTATTTAATGGCCTTGGCATCTAAGCCCTGTTCACCAGTCACAGTAATAATTAAATGAATGATTGTTCAACCATTTAAACAAATAAATAAATAATTATAGGGGTAGTTATTAAAGCAAAAGGTTACAGGAATGATAGTAATTATTTTAGTAATTAGATTACTGGAGTGTCGACTGAATTTGAAGTTTGGACTAACGCCCTTCCCGAGGGATAAGAAAAGGAAAATACACGTGCAGTTAGCAGGATGAGGTACACTAGAAGGGAATGTATGGAATAGAAATATGAAAATGGATGTGACTGAAAGGATGCAAAAGAATAGGAGTCTAACCACGTGCTGGCTTCGCGTTTTAGTTTTTGCGCAGCGGTCCGACCTGCTCGGGATCTGGACACGGACTCCTCTCCGAAAGTCGGAGAAAAAATGCAAATTAAGTTTTGTTTTAGGTTATATTTAATAAAACTCAAAAATTTTAGTGACTTGACTTACTCCATTTTCATATTAACTTAGTTTTTAAACAAGATTTTGAAACTGTTATGTTTCGTTTTAGAGTCGCGATTAAACTAACTTAATTAACTGGATGATTTAAATTAAAACAATGGTCGAAACTAGTCGGAGAAAATATAAATAAGTGAAACAAACCAAGTGTTTTAATTTAAATCATCCAGTATTAGATTCAAAAATGTTTCACCACGGGTTAAGTGAGAAATTAATTAAAGATATAACTTAATTAACACTAAAATATCTAGATAATAGTAATAAAGAGGACACAAAACAGCGACTAATTGAATAAATTTGTACAATTGTTTGCAAATGTGCGTCTACTATAAAAGAATTCAAACTGGCGTTGATAACAGGCGATTCAAGCTCGAAACAAATGAATTTTCTGTAGTTAGTGAAACAAACTAAGTGTTTTTTAATTTAAATTGTTATTCATGAATTTTCCTTTCATACAAATCTAAGCAGTATATTTTAAACCTTACTGGAAATCAGTGTTTCGTATGCGTGGCGCATGAAGTAAAATTTCGAGTTTAGAAAAGCCTGAAAATTTGGTTTGGCCGCTCCGCGCTTCGCGCTACGCGACCAAACCAAATTTTCAGGCTTTTCTAAACTCGAAATTTTACTTCATGCTTAGTCTGGGAGTGGAAATGCTCGTTTGTAACTTGCAATTGCACACTTCATAAAAAGATTATGTTTCATTAACTACATCAAAAAATTAACCGATTTCATTCAATTTTTGTTATTTATAAAACATAAGAATTGGTAACATTTTTGCGATTCCTTCCTTTTTTAAAAGTGTTCAATTGCAAGTTTCAAACGAGCATTTCCACTCCCAGACTAAGCATGAAGTAAAATTTCGAGTTTAGGAAAGCCTGAAAATTTGGTTTGGTCGCGTAGCGAAGCGGAGCGACCAAACCAAATTTTCAGGCTTTTCTAAACACGAAATTTTACTTCATGCGCCACGCATACGAAACACTGATTTCCAGTAAGGTTTAAAATATACTGCCTAGATTTGTATGAAAGGAAAATTCATGAATAACAATTTGAATTAAAAAACACTTACGTTTGTTTCACTAACTACAGAAAATTCATTTGTTTCGAGCTTGAATCGCCTGTTATCAACGCCAGTTTTAAGTGGAAATAACAACAAAATAACAAAATTTGAATAGAATTAGTTAATTTTTTGATGTGGTTAATGAAACATAATCTTTTTATTAACTAATTTGTTTTATGAGTGAAATTTTTTGCTGTCAAATTGACAATATTAATTATGTAATTGGTTATAGCGGCGGTAGATTAATTTAGAAAAAATAAAATGGAGACTTTTTTGTAAAAATTAGGCCCGTTGCACCAGAAATGTTGAACTCAGGTTCAAGCTGAACTCCAATTCAAGATGACAGTTCCTATTGTTCTGTCACTTTGAACTCAGGTTCAGAGTTGAACCAATTTAACGTGTTTGGTGCAACTGTCCCTTAGTATGTAATTTATTGTTTTATTCTGCTTATCGATCAGGGTTAGTTATTTGGTGATGATGAAACAGCAGAGCACGTCATATGTGCCTGTCCAGCTGGCGACCAGATCAGGACCACGGTGTTTGGCACACCGAAGCTAAACCTGAAGGACCTGGAAAAAACTTCACCTGACAAGATCCTCGACTTCATCAAGAAGATGGACTTGGAAGGTGAGCTGTAAGGTCGGATGTTCGACCTTAATTGTGAGCCACAATAGATCCTTGCGGTCGCAGTGGAGGGTAGCATAACTATCCACTCACTTTCAATAGAATAGAATATTTGGTGATTTAACACTCTCGAAAAATAGCCAAACTTGTCTTGAACTTGAACATTTAGTGACCAGATGCGCACTTTTCCAGGAAAAAGGACAATGCATTTCGTACACCCTCGGTCGAGGGATTTTTCGACCATTGTAAATATGTTTTTAGTTTGTAAGATCACTTGTTAGCCAGTCGTTGAAGGGAGCACATTTCCCAAATATACACATTTTTATCAAACACTCCGTTGAAGTTTTTCACTCCTCGAAGAAGCTTAACTCGACCGCTTACGACGGTCAGTGAGTGTTTAGTGGTTAAACCTGAGCACCCAATATTAACAATGGTAGGTTTGTGATATAATTGTTATAACCTAATCGGTTATTTATTGTAAAGTTTTGCTACTTTGTACAGTAGAACCTCGCTATACCGGGCCTTGAGATACCGTGATTCGGATATATCGGGGTCATTTTTCAGGTTTCTTTTTTTTTTTTAAAGATGTTAATTTTAACAATTGACTGCGTACCACCCTGATTAGGTAAAACGTTCTGGCATCATTATTGTATTATATAGTATGTCTTGTTATGTAGGTGGCTACTGCACATATGTATATATATATATATGTATATATATGTATATATATATATATATATATATGTATATATATATATATATATATATATATATGTGTGTGTATATATATATATATATATGTGTGTGTATATATATATATATATGTGTATATATATATATATACATATATATATATATATGTGTATATATATATATATACATATATATATATATGTGTGTGTATATATATATATATGCGCGTGTGTGTATGTCACTAATATACAAATTACATATATTCGGATATACCGTGTTTTCCTTATATCGTGCTAGGTATAACCAAAAGCCATCCCGGTATAAGGAGGTTCTACTGATATGTATAATTAATATTTTGTAAAACGTTTAGTGGTTAAACCCGAGCACCCAATATTAACAATGGTAGGTTTGTGATATAATTGATATAACCTAATCGGTTATTTATTGTAAAGTTTTGCTACTTTGTATATGATTAATTAATATTTTGTAAAATGTTTAGTGAATAAAAGTAGATTACTTACAAACAGACACGTAATGACATTCAAAACTCGGCGAACTCTTTGGCGCACTTTTCCGTGGACGAGATGCGCAGTACCTCCTCCTCGTAGTCGTCGAAGTTACTCGTGTCGCCGGGCCCCTTGCAGCGGGGGATGAACGGCGCCTCGATTTTCTTCTGGAAGATCGCTATCCAATCCGTCGAGGCGAACCACTTGTGCCCCTTAATATCATTCACGCCCGCCTTCAGGTTTCCGTAACGTTTAGTCAAATCCACCTGGAGGAGGTTACGCAGGAGATCTTTGAGATCCGAGCCGAAGTGCGACGGGAAGCGCACCTTCCCCGACACGATCTTCTCGTAGATCTGGATGGGCTGATCGGCGAAGAACGGAGGGTAACCGGCGGCCATTTCGTAGACGAGGACGCCCAGGGCCCACCAGTCGACGGCCTTGTTGTAGCCTTTGCTGAGGATGATCTCGGGCGCGAGGTACTCGGGGGTGCCGCAGAGGGTCCAGGTGCGGCCCTTGACGCGCTTCGCGAAACCGAAATCCGTCACTTTTAAATAGCCTTGGGAGTCTATGAGGAGGTTCTCGGGCTTCAGATCTCTGTATATCAGATCGAGGTAATGGAGGTACTCGAAGGCGAGCACTATCTGCGCGGCGTAGAACCGGGAGTGGGGCTCGGAGAACCGGCCGACTTTGCGTAAGTGCGAGAACATTTCACCGCCCGGCACGTACTCGAGCACCATGTACAAGTTGGAATTGTCTTTGAAATGGAACTTTAAACTCACGAGGAAGGGGAAGCTGATGGCCTGGAGGATGCGTTTCTCGTTGAGCGTGTGCTCCACCTGCTTCAACTTCACCACCTTCTGCTTGTCCAGGATTTTCATCGCGTAGTACTCTTTCGTGGGTTTGTGCTGGACGATCATCACCCGGCCGAACGACCCGGTCCCCAAAGTTTTAATCCTGTCGAAATCCTCCAAGCCCGCGGTGTTAGTCGGGTTCTTCTTCCACTTCTCCTCGAAATCCTCCTTGGCCTGATCGAGGAACTCCTTGACACTCTCGGCGGAGTCCACCTTCTTGTTAGCCGTAGCGGCATTGTTGCCCATTTTTAGGACTTTAACACCTTCCAGGGTTTTTAAATAACCTCTCTACGACCGCGCGATCCGCTCAAAGCACCTAGTGGAAGGCTCCGCGGATGTTGCAATTCGACCTATGTCAACACAAACCGTACACATACATTTTTCCACCCCGAAATCCTCGCGAAATCCCGTCCCGCACTTTGCGCCCCCCTGCGCCCTGCTCGCACTCGACACACACGCACACACCAGTCTTTTCGTTAATCCGCTGGTTTATCGGAAAATCCGCCCGGTTTACAAGTATAGACGAAACTATATAAAATGGCTTCCAGGTGCCCAGATTTTCATTTCACCGACCGAAGATTGCGCGACGCTCCCGCAGCTCCACCAAGAAACGGATAGTCGATCGCAGAACTTGCGCCGGAACTCCAAAGATGACACCACTGCCGCCGCTCAGCGCTTTTCCCCCACACATTCTAATTTTCAGCACTCTCACTAAGTAGTCAACTTTATGTACACACAATGTACTTTACGCACACTATTCGATGCGCGCAATTACGCTTTTCCATTGAAAGCGCGTTCAGCAATTAATTGATCATTGCGTTTCACTTTCGTTTATTTAATAATTGTCTACCTCGTTTAAGACAACTGTATCGCTTACCGACGTTACTTGCGCTAATTGTCACCAGTCATACCATTTTAATCGATTCAATCAAATCTTATTGAAACATTCCAATTTTAAACTAATAACAACCATGAACTGCTTTTTAGCGGGATTAATCTGATTAAACATTTCACTTGCTTTTAAATATTAAGGGCATTTTTTCCTTATCATGTCACGGGATTTTGAATATTTTTGAATATTTTGAAAATGGAATCAGGGGTAAGTAAACATGCACGAAATGAACGAATCCGAAGTCGATTATTGAGAAAAACTTACCGCTTGGTCACAATTCGCATTCAAAGTTCCTATTTTGAGGTTATAATTGATCTGATTTTCGACCTAATGAGCATGTAAATAAAACACTTTTTTACCACTTTCATAATAATAATCTAAATAATCTTTATTTAGCATATACCTGAGCATTTGGATTTGCCGGGGCGCTTTTTTAAACTTCACATTAAATCGGTGTTTTATACGCGTGGCGCATGAAGTAAAATTTCGAGTTTAGAAAAGCCTGAAAATTTGAATTTGCCGGGGCGCGACTCGCTTCGCTCGCGCGCCCCGGCAAATCCAAATTTTCAGGCTTTTCTAAACTCGAAATTTTACTTCATGCTTAGTCTGGGAGTGGAAACCTACGTTAATAAATATAACGTCAATTATTCTTGACATTTATTTATTATGATTATAAGGAAACGCAAGGACGGTCGAGTAAGAAGGATCGACAGAATCGAAGATTTTAGAGTTGTGGGAAGAGATCGCTTACGTCACAAATGCGCGCTGAATTTAAATGTGGTTACTTCATAGGCTGTAAATTTTCTGACATTCGTTGATTTTTCATTGAGTTCAATTTGAAGCTTTAAACAAGTGTTGTCCACTCCCAGACTAAGCATGAAGTAAAATTTCGAGTTTAGAAAAGCCCCGTGAAAATTTGTCCCGAGACAAATTTTCTGGGCTTTTCTAAACTCGAAATGTTACTTCATGCGCCACGCGTATAAAACACAGGTTTTAAGCGAAGTTCGAATATACATAAATTTCACAATATTTGAGTGATTTATACGCGTGGCGCATGAAGTAAAATTTCGATTTTACTAAAGCTTAGAAAATTTGTTTCGGGTCGCTGCACGGGGCTTTTCTAAACTCGAAATTTTACTTCATACTTAGTTTGGGAGTGGAAATCACTTTTTTAAAGCTTTAAAATGAACTTAAAAAAAAACAGGGAATATCTCAAGATTCACAGAAAATAGACTAAATTTCGAATACGTATATTTTAAAGAAAAACTCTCTATATAATGTCAGCTCTCCCTGGCGGATTATTTTGTGCATTATTTCGACTGAATTTTACATTTTAATTTGTACATTTCTGAATATTGAAAATCTATCTATGAAAGTACAGCGGAACCGAAATGAGAGGTTATGATAAACTGAAAAACGTAACCAAATCAACGTCATTGTTCTCTCTCGCACGAACTATGGCCTGCGGGGGGAAAGGGGTAGGGGAAAACATCGGAAGATACAATTCTGTCATACCTTGTAACACATGTGTTACGCCCATCGACGTACCTTGAAGGAAACGTTACTCACACAAGCATAATTACAAACTTTTCGCCACGTTCGCCAAAAATAGACTATTATCTACGACACCACTAAAAAGACAACATTTATGCATCGATTAATATGCGCGAAGCTCTACTTTTAAGCACTAGTGTCCAAATGACCAATGCATTTTAAATGGGAGTTACTTTTTTAAACAGTTTGTATTATCTGTCATTTTTGACAGTTCTTGCGCCGAACATATTAACGACTCTAATTAAAATATAAAGCAAAATTATTGTTGCAGAATATCTAAATCATCATAAATATTAATGAAATTTATAATCTTAATTAAATTTAAATGGATAAAAAACAAAATATTTGTTTATTTTATTTATCTTCTATTACTATGAATATAGCGCCAATGACGCCACGCGACCGGAGTATCAACTAAACGGGAATGCAAAATAAAAAACAAACGTCACAACTTTTCTTTAGAGACGTTGGCTTTGTATAAACAAACTGTGTTATTTCGAATCTGGTTGTAGTAAAAGTGTCACGAGTGATTAATTAATTATTCAATACAGTGATTAGAAATCAAGAATTAGAAATGGATTCAGAAGACAATTAATTTATGTGTACGCCTCCGGAAGTGGCAGAAATTGCAAGAAACGTCATTTTAAATTTACTCCCGGATAAATCAAAAGGTATACATGAACACATACAAGGAGTTTATAAATTGGTGCGGAGGTAAAAACATACAAAATTATTCAGAAAACGTACTGCTAACGTATTTTTCTGAATTATCCGCAAAATACAAACCACCGACATTGTGGTCACATTACTCTATGCTCAAATCGACACTAAATCTAAATAATAATATCGATATTAGCAAATTTTCAAAATTAATTACGTTTATAAAACGCGAGAATGATTCATATCAACCAAAAAAGTCCAAGATATTTACACAAGAGGAAATTAAAAAGTTTATTGAAGATGCTCCAGATGATTTATTCTTAATGATAAAGGTAAGCAAATAACAGAGCTGGGACGAATCCTCGTGAAAAGGATTCGAATCACGAATACTCGAATAACGGATTCGTAAGAGGTAAATATGATTCGAATCAAAGATTCGAATCCTGCTTTTTCGAATCACGAATACAAATCCTTTAAGAATAAATTTGATTTTATTATTTTTTTTTTCAACCATTTATACAGGTATTTGCCCTAATTTAACCAACTCTCTAACTCTTCAAATAACCGAGATCCCCATGCATTTCATCGAAATACGGACACCCTGTATATAAATATCGTTACCAGTTGTTTTAAGAAAAATATTTAAAACCTAATTATTTTAATTAACACTGAACATCGTTGATAACAGACTAAACATCTGATTACCTGTTACTCTGATTAAAGATGTATTTGTGTGTTTCTGAACTTCACTTCAAATCCGTGTTTTGTACGCGTGGCGCATGAAGTAAAATTTCGAGTTTAGAAAAGAACGAAAATTTGTCTCGGGTCGCTGCGCGACCCTCGACAAATTTTCACGGGGCTTTTCTAAACTCGAAATTTTACTCCATGCTTAGTCTGGGAGTGGAAAACAGTTTTGTATATAATATTGATAACTTTTGATAAACACTCGCCTTCTTTATTTAAAAAAAAAATTGACTTTTTCTTTTAGATACTTTATGGATCACCCTGTATTAAAACAAATACGCCCATCTTGTAGATCTCGCCACAATAGCCTAAATGCATGTATTATATTTTTCTGTAGATTGAATAGTTTTTGAGTTATAACGTTTTTTGTCAAAGTTGAAAAATGCCGAGAATTTACGCCAGCGCGCTCGCTTTTTTTGTATTTCGCAAAAGTTGGGAATAACTCAATAACTAATGGGAATGCAGTTGTTAGAATGAAAGTTTTAGATAATAAAATTTAGGATAATTTTTCTATCTTTAAGTTTTTTCGTAACTATCTTCTTTCTTAGAGAACAATAACAGTTTGTTGAAAGATTCTTAAAAACTTATAATTTTTAAAAATCATGGAATAACTTGATTTTTCGCATTACTGAAAAAATATATCATTAGATAATTCCATTCCAACCTAAAATCATGCATATTTGCTAACAAACAAAATCGCAGAAGTAAAAATGCAAGTGGATATTTTAAAATTATCTTATTTACGTTCTCCATGCCAACGACTGTACGATCGCGCTGAATTAGTGACGTTAATTTCAATCCGTCAAATCACTACGTAATGCATAATTGTCACACAAATCGTTTCGGAACAATTTCCAAGGAGGAAATTATAAGTAATATAAATTTAACAGTGCCGCTAAATACCAAAAAAAGTAAATCGTCAAATTGGACCCAATTTGAACATTTTTGCAAGGAACAAAATTTTGACATAACTACGCCACAGAAAATTGACGACATGGCCAATATTTTGATGAGCTGGAGTTACAACATGAAAAAAAGGAATGGAGAGGACTACAAGGAGTATGTGGTAAAAACAAGGCCGATGTGAAGTTTACGGGATGTTCTCGAAAATTGATTTTTTATATTGATACTTGTAGAATCGCGTATGGAATGGCCGAATATGACGAAAAAAAAGTGCGGAAACCACGTTTAGCCCCATTTGGGGGCTCCGAAAGGGTGAAAATTGGTGTATTTCAACAGTGTTTTTTGGTGTGTACAAAATAAAATGTGGTGATTATATGTATTCGTTTCACAAAACTAAATGGTTTAAATGTGTTTTTATAAGGATAGGACTTACAGTTTGCTTAAAACTTTCACTTAAATATTACGATTTTTGACAGGTTATGTTATCACCTACTTCCATTGTTATTCATAGATATAGCACAATTGATGCTAAGGGACCATGGTTTTGAATCAAATTTAAGGTTCAATTTCTGTACACCAGGAGGCAGCAGCAATATTTTAAAAAACATCTTATACGTCTTATAAACCCGGCATAACAAACACGAGAAATTAGATTGTTGCTCCAATTTCATATTTAATGATTGTTTTTAAATTTATAACGCTGTCAACTAATCTAACAAAAACGAAAAATGAAATCAATGTTCCCATCACATATTCTTTTTTTTTTTTAATTTATAGTGAGCGTTGGTACTTTACTCCTGGAAATGACACCAGGGTGCGCCTATCTCTTGTTCTGGGCAATTGTGAACCAGTTATCACATTCCATTATAGTATTATTGGTATCATTATGTTATATCTATAAATCAACAAAAGAAGTAATTGTCAACAACTTAACCTGCCAAAAATCGTAATCTTTAAGTAGAAGTTTTAAGCAATCCGTAAGTCCTATCTTTATAAAAACACATTTAAACAATTGAGTTTTGTGAAACGAATACATATTATCACCACATTTGATTTTTTTCCGGCTAAAAAACACATTTTAAGTAAACGGATTTCCAACCTTTCGGGGCCCCAAAATGGGGCTAAACGTTGTTTCCGCACTTTTTTTTCGTCATTTTCGGCCATTCCATCCGCGATTCTACAAGTATCAATATAAAAAATCAATTTTCGAGAACATCCCGTAAACTTCACATTAGCCAAAAACAATGTTCAACACGGTAGCAAAATAAAGAGAAAAAATAATCCTCACTTTCTAATAGCGGTTTGCTGTTTAATTTAAAAGTGCGTAGCTGATTAATTATTACTAATGCATTGAATATAAATTATTCTTGCGCGAAACGTTTCTACAAACTAAAAGAAATTTAATAGGACATTGGCAACGCTGCAAGAGCGGATGACAGATTTTAGAATGACAATGCACCTTTGTCATGGAATTATCTTATCAAATACCACTCGAGGTTTGGTTTTGGGAGGATATTTTTTCATTTAATAACTCGTGCGTGGTTTTCCAATTTTACTCGAGAAAACTTGTATAGACAAAAACACTCGAGCTTCGCTCTCGTGTTTTTGTCATCCAAGTTTTCTCTCGTTAAAATTGCTAGGCAACCACGCACTCGTCTAAATAAAAAAATAGCCGGCCAAAACCAACCTCTTGTGGTATTACATACGTAATTAGTAATATTTAATGTCGCTTTTATTGTGCTCGTTGATAGAGATGATAAAGTTTGTTAATAATCTAAGCATTATAACATAAAAACATTTTATATGTACAGAGAGTTTAAAGTTTAGTGACCACGATTTTAGCGTAACAACAATTTTTCAACACTTTTAGTAAATAACACACTTGGTTGAGATTTCACTGTTTATTAGTTGATACTGCAACACTTGTTTTGCCACACAGGCAGATAAATGATGACAATTTTTCAGTTGAAACAATTAAAAATGTTCAAAATGAAAATAAACACATTAATCACTGCACGCTGTATAAGTTCCAATTGGAAAAAAAAACAAATTGGCAAGAAAATAGTTGCAGTCCTCTCGATGAAGGTGCTATGACAATTGAAAATGTCAAAGTTGGTTTACAAAATTTCGTCACAGAAAAATGTCATTAGATTATGAAAGCAACCATTGCAGTGTATTCAGCCATGGCAGTGTAAACTGAACAAATAGTCATAATGAAGAGACACTAAAAATGGACTTGCCAACTGCTTTTTAATCAAAACTTGAAGAATTTTATAATAGAGAAATAAAAACTTTATCAAAACGTTGGCTAGAAGTAGTTGCAAATGATATCAATTAAATTATAACTAGTTTCTATAAACTGTCGGCATCTCGGTTGCTTTGAAAAACAAATTACATATCTCAGATTATACCATAAGAAACGGTAAAGCGGGGTAAGTGTGTTCTTAATTATCTAGAAATTGTCCAATACTTGCATAGATTTGAGATTTTTTTGGCGCCCAACCTGGGGCCATGCTAACGCTAGGCCCTTGTTGGGCGCCATAAATTGTGAAAGTTAAAGTTAAAAACTTTACACTGATTAGTGTTAAGTACGCGTGGCACATGAAGTAAAATTTCAAGTTTAGAAAAGATTGAGTTTGGACGCTACGGGTCTAAATCAAAACGCTCAGGCTTTTCTAAACTCAAAATTTTACTTTATGCTTAAGCTAACAGTGGAGAACACTCGTTTAAAAATACTTAAAATGGTTGCATTTGAGGTTTTTTGGTGCCCAACCTGGGGCCAGGCTAACGCTGCGGCCCCTAGTTGGGCGCCATAAATCGCAGCATCTAAATTTAGAATTTTCCACTGAATCAGCGTTTTGTACGCGTGGTGCATCGAGTCAAATTTTGAGTTTAGAAAAGCCTGAGTTTGGATTTGGACGTTCAGGCGTTTCTAAACTCAAAATTTTATTTCATGCTTTGTCTGGGAGTGGAAAACACTCGTTTAAGCTTCAAAATGAACGCTTAATAATTTTTTTTAACTTATTGACTAATAACTAAATACGCTATAACTTAATTCGTACATTTTTTATACAGAGTAATTATACGCGTAATTAACCCGATATTCAATAAATTAATGAATCTAAACCGGTTTACCGATATTTCACCGGGAAATCATGATTTCGTTGTTTCGGGAGTAAAATTTATTAAGTACGTTATGTGGATAATTAATAGAATTTAAAGATTTACCTTTACCAAGTGTTTTCCACTCCCAGACTAAGCATGAAGTAAAATTTCGGGTTTAGAAAAGCCCCGTGAAAATTTGTCGAGGGCCGCGCAGCGACCCGAGACAAATTTTCTGGGCTTTTCTAAACCCGAAATTTTACTTCATGCGCCACGCGTATAAAAGAGTGATATAACGAGAAATTTAAAAACACACAAAAGACATTTTTTATGTTAAAC
The DNA here is from genome assembly GCA_932526585.2 of Philonthus cognatus. Classification (NCBI taxonomy): domain Eukaryota; kingdom Metazoa; phylum Arthropoda; class Insecta; order Coleoptera; family Staphylinidae; genus Philonthus; species Philonthus cognatus. The sequence goes on along the minus strand of OW052245.1, from coordinate 79,218,083 downwards.
CTCACAATTAATTCGAATTATTTTTGACGATTCAAATCCTTTTGTAAGTATTCGAATCCTTTTATAAACATTCGAATCCTTTTATAAATATTCGAATCCTTTTATAAAGATTCGATTCCTTTCATAAGGATTCGAATCCTTTTATATGGATTCGGATCACCCACCTTTGGATTCGAATACGAATCCTTTTAAAAAAATGTAACGAATCCGGATCACGAATCCAGTTGAAGTAAAGTATTCGAATGCCTCTTTTGAATCACCTAAAAGGATTCGAATCCAGGATTCGAATCCTGAATGATTCGAATCCTGCCCAGCTCTGGCAAATAATAAGTTAACGAATAAATTTATTACGCTTCATAATTTGTTTAGATTGTTGCAATATTTGGAATTTCGGGAGCTTGTCGTATCATGCGTTATGTGACCTGCAGATAGATGGCATTCAAAATGCAGGGACTACATTAATTATAAAAATCAGAGAATGCAAAAATAAAATTCCGAGAACATTAACAGTTGTTGATGACACATTCATTAAGATGTATTTAAAATATGCCTCATTACGACCATCGTCATGCAATCATAAGCGATTTTTTGTTTTTTATAAAAACGGAAAATGTTCGAAGCAACCAGTTGGGATTAACCAGTTTGGTAAACTACCATCTTTGATCGCCCAGTATTTAAAATTGCCACAATTTAAAAATTATACTGGTCATTGCTTCCGTCGGTCGTCTGCTTCATTATTAGCTGATTCAGGAGCAGATATAACAGCAGTCAAAAGACACGGCGGATGGAAATCCTCGCATGTGGCAGAAGGTTATGTGGAGAATTCACTGAACAACAAGAAACAAACATCTTGTAAAATTTTTGGCAACATAGATGATTCAAAACCTTCAACTTCTACTTCATTCGTCAACGTGACCAAAGAAACCATAATCACAGAAAAATAAATCGAAGAGGATAAAATACAGAAAATAGTTATATCAAATATATCGCATTGTTCTAATATAAGCATAAATATTAATATTAATAAATAATTTTTTTAAGGTCGTAGATAAAGTTTTGTAGATAACTCGTGTGTGAAGGGCTTTTGCGCACTCTTTGCGATTATGGCACTCGCCTAACGGCTCGTGCCTTAAACTCGCAAGTCGTGCGCAAAAGCCCTACTTCACACACTAGTCACCTAAATAACTATTATTTAGCATATACCTGAACATTTGGATTTGCCGGGGCGCTTTTTTAAACTTCACATTAAATCGGTGTTTTATACGCGTGGCGCATGAAGTAAAATTTCGAGTTTAGAAAAGCCTGAAAATTTGGATTTGCCGGGGTGCGACTCGCTTCGCTCGCGCGCCCCGGCAAATCCAAATTTTCAGGCTTTTCTAAACTCGAAATTTTACTTCATGCTTAGTCTGGGAGAGGAAACCTACGTTAATAAATATAATGTCAATTATACTTGACATTTATTTATTAGGATTATAAGGAAACTAAAGGACGGATTGACAGAATCGAAGATTTTAGAGTAGGGGTACAGATCGCTTACGTCACAAATGTGCGCTGAATTTAAATGTGGTTACTTCATGGTAAACTTTAGGTAAGCATGCATAGGCTGTACCTTTTCTGACATTCGTTGATTTTTAAATGAGTTCAATTTGAAGCTTTAAACAAGTGTTGTCTACTCCCAGACTAAGCATGAAGTAAAATTTCGAGTTTAAAAAAGCCCCGTTAAAATTTGTCGAGGGTCGCGCAGCGACCCGAGACAAATTTTCTGGGCTTTTCTAAGCTCGAAATTTTACTTCATGCGCCACGCGTATAATACACAGATTTTAAGCGAAGTTCGAATATACATAAATTTCAGAATATTTGAGTGATTTATACGCGTGGCGCATGAAGTAAAATTTCGAGTTTAGAAAAGCCCAGAAAATTTGTCTCGGGTCGCTGCGCGACCCGAGACAAATTTTCACGGGGCTTTTCTAAACTCGAAATTTTACTTCATGCTTAGTCTGGGAGTGGAAATCACTTGTTTAAAGCTATAAAATGAACTTTACAAAAAAAACAGGGAATTTCTCAAGATTTACAGAAAATAGGCTAAATTTGGAATAGGTATATTTAAAAAAAAAACTCTCTGTATAATGTAAATACGTATTTAAGGGTCTTTTGCACTTTTTGACCTTGACGAAATTGAGTCAGCTCTCCCTGGCGGATTATTTTGTGCATTATTTCGATTGAATTTTACATTTTAATTTGTACATCACAATATATTTCTGAATATTAAAAATCTATCTAAGAAAGTACAGCGGAACCAAAAAGAGAGGTTATGATAGACTCAAAAACGTAACCACACTAACGTCATTGTTCTCCTCGCACGAACTACGGCCTGCGGGGAAAGGGGTAGGGGAAAGCATCGAAAGATACAATTCTGTCATACCTTGTAACACATATGTGTTACATCGACGTACCTTGAAGGAAACGTTACTCACAGCATAATTACAAACTTTTCGCCACGTTCGCCAAAAATAGACTATTTCCTATTAGTCCAACACTTTGTAACGGTTAAATTCTGCATTAGCGCTTATTATTTCAAACTCGGGAATTAATTCGCCGAATTTAAATGAGAGGTGGACTTTTAACATAGGCAACTTAATTAGCGGCCGTTTTGCCAAGGTAAATAGTGTTACTCATCCGTTTGTGTCGAAAATTCGATACATCGAATTTGGTTATTCTCACCTTGACTACTGGGTTTTCGCTACTGTGGAGTACTATAACCGCTTAGCTACCGTACGTCGCGGCTATTTCAATCGGAAAAGTTCGAGGGAAGGAGTTTTTTTGTGCTTGTCTGTTTTCCGCAGTCGTCCGTTTTGTATTGTTGTACTTTTGTTCACGTGAAGATCAAATGTGTTTCTGTGATTCAGTCTGCGAATTAATTATTAATTACCACGAAGTGGGATTATTGCTGAACACAGAGTTCAATCAATCCGTGGTTATTGTTAGTGTTGGATATCTGAGAGGATCTCAGGGGTAAGTAAACGTGCGCAAAATGAACGAATCCGAAGTCGATTTTTGAGAAAAACTTACCGTTTGGTCACAATTCGCATTCAAAGTTCCTATTTTGAGGTTATAATTGATCTGATTTTCGACCTAATGAGCACATTACGAGTATAAATCGCACACATAATGAAAAATGTCACTTGTCACTTGTAAATAAAACACTTTTTTACCTCTTTTATAATAATAATCTAAATAATCTTTATTTAGCATATACCTGAACATTTGGATTTGCCGGGGCGGTTTTTTAAACTTCACATTAAATCGGTGTTTTATACGCGTGGCGCATGAAGTAAAATTTCGAGTTTAGAAAAGCCTGAAAATTTGGATTTGCCGGGGCGCGACTCGCTTCGCTCGCGCGCCCCGGCAAATCCAAATTTTCAGGCTTTTCTAAACTCGAAATTTTACTTCATGCTTAGTCTGGGAGTGGAAACCTACGTTAATAAATATAATGTCATTTATCCTTGACAGTTATTTATTACGATTATAAGGAAACGCAAGGACGGTCGAGTATGCGGTAGAAGGATTGACAGAATCGAAGATTTTAGAGTGGGGGTACAGATCGCTTACGTTACAAATGCGCGCTGAATTTAAATGTGGTTACTTCATGGTAAACTTTAGGTAAGCATGCATAGGCTGTACATTTTCTGACATTCGTTGATTTTTAAATGAGTTCAATTTGAAGCTTTAAACAAGTGTTGTCCACTCCCACTCCAATTCCTTGTATTTATAAAGCGCGATCCCAACCTCAAATTTTGTGTGCCTTGGTGCTGTGGCTGACACTAAAGTTGGGCTACGAGCCGTCGCTGCGGATCATCATATGTTAGATTGCATGATTGCATGAATTGAGAGTAATCTATGCAATCTAACCTAACCTCTATGTAATCTATGCAATCTAACCTAACTTCTGCTGTTTGATTAGGTTAGATTGAATCAAATACAATCTAAGCTAATCTATCTAGCGGATCAATTAAATAAAAGTATATTTTACTGTTAGCGATTTATTTAGTTATTATTTTTATTTCATTTACTTCTAAGTGAAAAATAGTACAATTTTTTTGTACTTGTTTGTGTAGAACTAGAAAAATACATTTCAAATCAAATAGATTTAAAATCACTGTCTACGCCACTGGTTAAATGAAACGACAGATTATTAACTTCAAGGCCCGTATTTACAGCACCCATGCAATTTGTCATCGGTAAGAACTTGCACCAAAATTACGTCATTTTACTCCGTACTGTTTGGTAAATTCTTTCCAAATGGACGTCCTTTCAGTGCAACTTCTCACCAATGACAAATTGCATCGGTGCAATTTGAATTAAGATTTTTTACGTTTATTTATTACTGATAGTTTAGAAGAATTTTGGATCACCCTCATTAAATTACACGCTCTTTTAACTTTAATCAATAGAGGCCAGCACTAACCAATAACATAGCAATTAGTTCGTTCAACCGACAACAGATGGCAACACTTTATTCAAGAATGGATTAATCCCAGGTAGGTTAGTTTAAATAAGAGAATGTAATGTCAAGTTATGTTGGTTATAAGTTCTTTTATCGGGTGCGATCTTCGCTAACAACTTGAATTAGGATTTTATCACGCTTATTTATTTATTACTGATAGTTTAGAAGAATTTTGGATCACCCTCATTAAATTACACACTATTTTAACTTTAATCAATAGAGGCCAGCACTAATCAATAAATAGCAATTTGTTCGTTCAACCGACAACAGATGGCAACACTTCACTTAAGAATGGAGTAATCCCAGGTAGGTTAGTTTAAATAAGAGAATCTAAAGTCAAGTTATGTTGGTTCTAAGTTCTTTTATCGGGTGCGATCTTCGCTAACAATCTGAATTAAGATTTTATTACGCTTATCTATTTATTACTGATAGTTTAGAATAATTTTGGATCACCCTCATTAAATTACACACTCTTTCAACTTTATTCAATAGAGGTCAGCACTAATCAATAACATAGCAAGTAGTTCGTTTAACCGACAACAGATGGCAACACTTTATGCAAAAATGGATTAATCCCAGATGGGTTAGTTTAAGTAAGAGAATCTAATGTCAAGTTATGTTGGTTATAAGTTCTTTTATCGCTTGCGATTTTTAGTTAACAATCTGAATTAAGATTTTATTACGCTTATCTATTTATTACTGATAGTTTAGAAGAATTTTGGATCACCCTCATTAAATTACACACTCTTTTAACTTTAATCACTAGAGGCCAGCACTAATCAATAACATAGCAAGTAGATCGTTCAACCGACAATAGATGGCAACACATTCAAAAATGGATTAATCCAACCATAGACATTTTACGCGTTCTTATTAAGTACAAAATCCTTGAAAACGTAACTGTAACCAAAAGTAACTATACAATTGTATTTCCCACGTACTTTGGTGCGTAACGTGCACGTATGTAATGTCCGCATGATGCACAAGACCAATTAAATACAGAAAAGATTCAATGAAAATGCTGTATTGGTCAATGTAGTAAGTTGTAATTAAATCAAGAACAGCAACTTTCCCTTTTCTATAAAATAATTTAGTTTGCTATAATATATTCCATTTGTTTCTGGATCTCGCCTAGCTATGGAAAAGTGACAGTTTAAGTATTGTAAGTGGGGCTGGTTGTGTTTTAAATCAGGGTTTTTAAATGTCACTGTCAGATGTTCCATTTTAAGGTTATAATTTCTGACTATTGTGATCTTACACTGTTGCCTGTTTTACAAATTTTCAGATATAAAAGGATAATAATATGCAGTTTTAAGATTAACAAAATTTATTACTTGTTTTTTGTACATACAAACACAGCAATAATATTGTATATAACAAATATAATGAATTCGGCTCTGCAAACTTATTTCGTCATCCATTTGTATTTCTCGCTTGGGTCTTCCCGTTAACACATTTTGATCAACTCCATCCATCCACCTTAATTTTGGTCATTCTCTCTTCTGTTGGCCCTCAGTATTTTTTTGTAGAATTGCAAATTTATTCCCACCCTCTTGTGATACTGATAATTTTCATGTCAAACAATTTTTAAGCCCTCATTCCACTTTTATTATTTAGTCAAGAGAACCTGCATCTGAATCTTCTGATGTTTGTTCTGAGCCAGATTCCCCAAGCGAAATAATAAAAGGAGGAATGGTTTCAAATGAAAGGTTCCCCATGTGTTTTGTCAGGTCTTTGTCGTAAAATTAATTGTAATGAAGATCTCCCTACCTGAAACGTAATTATCTTTAATTAAATATATATGATAATTAAAATACTAGACATACCCCAAAAATATCTATTAAAATCGTAATAATATTGTGATGCTGTAGATTTGAATTACTTTGCCTAAAATGTTTGTAGGATTTCAGAATTTGTAACCTTTTTGATTCAGAGATAATCTTTGGCATGTTAATATTTAATATGTGCCTGAAATTATTTTTCACTTTGACATTGACACAGCATTGCAACACTAGATTAATTTGATTTAATAATAAAATGCTCGAAGAAGCGACCGCGTGGCGAAATTATTGTTGCAAGATTAACAATAAACCTCTTGAAAATTAAAAAGAGGATTACTTATGATATCATAAATTATTGCAACACTGTTAAAATAAGGAATCAGGAGTGGCAATTTATAAAAAATGTAATAGTTGATACTGCAACATAACAACACGAAAGCATGGCTAGGCGAGATCCAGAAACAAATGGAATATATTATAGTTATATCAAATATATCGCATTGTTCTAATTTAAGCATAAATATTAAACGGGTGTGATGTTAGCAATAGATCCAGCAATAGATTTTAAAAATTCATATCTCGGAAAAAACAAAAGCAAATTAAATGAAATTTGAAGAAATACACTTCAAATAGCCTAAATTATTACCCCAAGAAATATAAAACCCTTAACTTTTACCCTTCATATTTTTTCACCCCTTCCAAAAATATGTTATGATTTTTTTTTAATTTGGCAATATTTCATAAAGTTACTTTTTAGCTCAAAACATCTCTATAATACCTTCTTTTGATAAGTGAAATCAAAAAAACGTTTCGACACCCCGTTCGCCACTAAACTATTGTTTTTCCCTAAGATTTCAAAAATTAATATTTCAGAGAAAAAAAATACAAATCAAATAAAATTTAAAATACACGATAAGAGATGTCTAAGTTATCACCCCACAAAAAAATTGACCCATAATTTTTACCTATAATATTTTTTCACCCCTTCCAAAAACGTAATCAATTTTTTTCTACTTTGGCAATGTTTCATAAAATTCATTTTTATCTCAAAATATCTCTATTCTACCCTCTTTTAATACACCTAATCAAAAAAACGTTTCGTCACCCTGTTCACCCCTAAAATATTTTCTTTACCCCGTGAATATGAAAATCAATATTTCCGAGAAAGCAAAATCAAATCAAACAATATATTACTAAGGAATACATCTTAATTAATAGCACAAAGAAGATCAACCCCTAAAATTACCCTTTCATTTTTTTCTTGTCTGTAAATGTGATATATATATATATATTTTTTTAAATTCACAATCTTCTTAATTGTTGATATGTATCATATATTATTTCTTTTTATCATGAGTGTGTTTACTCTAATAAGCATAAGTAACAAAAAAAGTGTCAGGCACTTTACCCCCATATAATAAAATAATAATCTCCTGCTCGTCGTATGGATTTATATGCGTATGGAATTATGTGCAACGATTTAAACATTATTTTTTCTGAATTTGGCAAAAGGCCATAGATAAATAAAAATTGTTATTTTTATCATTAATGTGAGTACTTTCATAATCAAAAGTCAAAAAAACGTTTGGAGCACTTTTCCACCCCCGAAAAAAAAATCTCCCACTCGTCACGTATGGATCCATATGCAATAAATTAAACATTATTTTTTCCGAATTTTGCAAAGGGTCATAGATAAATAAAAATTGTTATTCTTATCAATAATGTGTGTACTTTCATAATCAAAAGTAAAAAAAAAAACGTTTGGAGCACTTTTTCACCACCAAAAAAAAAATCTCTTGATTATGAAAGTAGCCACATTAATGATAAAAAATACAATTTTTATTTATCTATGGCCCTTTGCCAAATTCGGAAAAAATAATGTTTAATTTGTTGCATATGGATCCATACACGACGAGCGGGAGATAATTTTTTTTTTGGGTAAAAAAGTGCTCCAAACGTTTTTTGCCTTTTGATTATGAAAGTACACACATTAATGATAAGAATAACAATTTTTATTTATCTATGGCTCTTTGCCAAATTCGAAAAAATTAATGTTTAATTAATTGCATATAGATCCATACGTGACGAGCGGGAGATTTTTTTTTTTTTTCGGGGGTGGAAAAGTGCTCCAAACGTTTTTTTGGCTTTTGATTATGAAAGTACACACATTAATGATAAGAATAACAATTTTGATTTATCTATGGCTCTTTGCCAAATTCGAAAAAAATAATGTTTAATTTATTGCATATGCATCCATACGTGACGAGCGGGAGATTTTTTTTTTTTTTTCGGGGGTGGAAAAGTGCTCCAAACGTTTTTTTGACTTTTGATTATGAAAGTACACACATTAATGATAAGAATAACAATTTTTATTTATCTATGGCTCTATGCTAAATTCGGAAAAAATAATGTTTAATTTATTGCATATAGATCCATACGTGTCGAGCGGGAGATTATTATTATTTTTTTTTCGGGGGTGAAAAAGTGCTCCAAACGTTTATTTGACTTTTGATTATGAAAGTACACACATTAATGATAAGAATAACAATTTTGATTTATCTATGGCTCTTTGCCAAATTCGAAAAAAATAATGTTTAATTTATTGCATATGCATCCATACGTGACGAGCGGGAGATTTTTTTTTTTTTCGGGGGTGGAAAAGTGCTCCAAACGTTATTTTTACTTTTGATTATGAAAGTACACACATTAATTATAAGAATAACAATTTTTATTTATCTATGGCTCTTTGTCAAATTCGAAAAAAATAATGTTTAATTTATTGCATATGCATCCATACGTGACGAGCGGGAGATTTTTTTTTTTTCGGGGGTGGAAAAGTGCTCTAAACGTTTTTTTTACTTTTGATTCTGAAAGTACACACATTAATGATAAGAATAACAATTTTTATTTATCTATGGCTCTTTGCCAAATTCGAAAAAAATAATGTTTAATTTATTGCATATGGATCCATACGTGACGAGCGGGAGATTATTTTTTTTTCTGGAGTGAAAAAGTGCTTCAAACGTTTTTTTGACTTTTGATTATAAAAGTACACACATTAATGATAAGAATAACAATTTTTATTTATCTATGGCTCTTTGCCAAATTCGGAAAAAATAATGTTTAATTTATTGCATATAGATCCATACGTGACGAGCGGGAGACTTTTTTTTCGGGGGTGGAAAAGTGCTCCAAACGTTTTTTTGACTTTTGATTATAAAAGTACACACATTAATGATAAGAATAACAATTTTTATTTATCTATGGCTCTTTGCCAAATTCGGAAAAAATAATGTTTAATTTATTGCATATGGATCCATACGTGACGAGCGGGAGACTTTTTTTTTTTCGGGGGTGGAAAAGTGCTCTAAACGTTTTTTTGACTTTTGATTATGAAAGTACACACATTAATGATAAGAATAACAATTTTTATTTATCTATGGCTCTTTGCAAATTCGGAAAAAAATACTGTTTAATTTATTGCATATATTCTTACATACGTGACGAGCGGGAGACTTTTTTTTCGGGCGTGGAAAAGTGCTCCAAACGTTTTTTTGACTTTTGATTATGAAAGTACACAAATTAAAGATAAGAATAACAATTTTTATTTATCTATGGCTCTTTGCCAAATTCGTAAAAAATAATGTTTAATTTATTGCATATGGATCCATACGTGACGAGCGGGAGATTTTTTTTTTCTTCGGGGGTGGAAAAGTGTTCCAAACGTTTTTTTTACTTTTGATTATGAAAGTACACACATTAATGATAAGAATAACAATTTTTATTTAACTATGGCTCTTTGCCCAATTCGAAAAAAATAATGTTTAATTTATTGCATATGCATCCATACGTGACGAGCGGGAGATTTTTTTTTTTTTTTCGGGGGTGGAAAAGTGCTCTAAACGTTTTTTTTACTTTTGATTATGAAAGTACACACATTAATGATAAGAATAACAATTTTTATTTAACTATGGCTCTTTGCCCAATTCGAAAAAAATAATGTTTAATTTATTGCATATGCATCCATACGTGACGAGCGGGAGATTTTTTTTTTTTCGGGGGTGGAAAAGTGCTCTAAACGTTTTTTTTACTTTTGATTATGAAAGTACACACATTAATGATAAGAATAACAATTTTTATTTATCTATGGCTCTTTGCCAAATTCGAAAAAAATAATGTTTAATTTATTGCATATGCATCCATACGTGACGAGCGGGAGATTTTTTTTTTTTTTCGGGGGTGGAAAAGTGCTCTAAACGTTTTTTTTACTTTTGATTATGAAAGTACACACATTCATGATAAGAATAACAATTTTTAATTAACTATGGCTCTTTGCCCAATTCGAAAAAAATAATGTTTAATTTATTGCATATGCATCCATACGTGACGAGCGGGAGATTTTTTTTTGGGGGGTGGAAAAGTGCTCTAAACGTTTTTTTTACTTTTGATTATGAAAGTACACACATTAATGATAAGAATAACAATTTTTATTTATCTATGGCTCTTTGCCAAATTCGAAAAAAATAATGTTTAATTTATTGCATATGCATCCATACGTGACGAGCGGGAGATTTTTTTTTTTTTTTCGGGGGTGGAAAAGTGCTCTAAACGTTTTTTTTACTTTTGATTATGAAAGTACACACATTAATGATAAGAATGACAATTTTTATTTAACTATGGCTCTTTGCCCAATTCGAAAAAAATAATGTTTAATTTATTGCATATGCATCCATACGTGACGAGCGGGAGATTTTTTTTTTTTTTTCGGGGGTGGAAAAGTGCTCTAAACGTTTTTTTTACTTTTGATTATGAAAGTACACACATTAATGATAAGAATAACAATTTTTATTTATCTATGGCTCTTTGCCAAATTCGAAAAAAATAATGTTTAATTTATTGCATATGCATCCATACGTGACGAGCGGGAGATTTTTTTTTTTTTTTCGGGGGTGGAAAAGTGCTCTAAACGTTTTTTTTACTTTTGATTATGAAAGTACACACATTAATGATAAGAATAACAATTTTTATTTAACTATGGCTCTTTGCCCAATTCGAAAAAAATAATGTTTAATTTATTGCATATGCATCCATACGTGACGAGCGGGAGATTTTTTTTTTTTCGGGGGTGGAAAAGTGCTCTAAACGTTTTTTTTACTTTTGATTATGAAAGTACACACATTAATGATAAGAATAACAATTTTTATTTATCTATGGCTCTTTGCCAAATTCGAAAAAAATAATGTTTAATTTATTGCATATGCATCCATACGTGACGAGCGGGAGATTTTTTTTTTTTCGGGGGTGGAAAAGTGCTCTAAACGTTTTTTTTACTTTTGATTATGAAAGTACACACATTAATGATAAGAATAACAATTTTTATTTATCTATGGCTCTTTGCCAAATTCAGAAAAAATAATGTTGAAATCGTTGCACATAATTCCATACGCATATAAATCCATACGACGAGCAGGAGATTATTATTTTATTATATGGGGGTAAAGTGCCTGACACTTTTTTTTACTTTTGCTTATTAGAGTAAACACACTCATGATAAAAAGAAATAACATATGATACATATCAACATTTAAGAAGATTGTGAATTAAAAATATATATATATTACATTTAAAGACAAGAAAAAATGAAAGGGTAATTTTAGGGGTTGATCTTCTTTGTGCTATTAATTAAGATGTATTCCTTAGTAATATTTTGTTTGATTTGATTTTGCTTTCTCGGAAATATTGATTTCCATATTTACGGGGTAAAATAAATATTTTAGGGGTGAACAGGGTGACGAAACGTTTTTTTGATTAGGTGTATTAAAAGAGGGTAGAATAGAGATATTTTGAGATAAAAATGAATTTTATGGAACATTGCCAAAGTAGAAAAAAATTGATTACATTATTGGAAGGGGTGAAAAAATATTATAGGTAAAAATTATAGGTCAATTTTTTTTGGGGTGATAACTTAGACATCTCTTATCGTGTGTTTCAAATTTTATTCGATTTGTATTTTTTTTCTCTGAGATAATAATTTTTGAAATCTTAGGGTAAAACAATAGTTTAGTGGCGAACGGGGTGTCGAAACGTTTTTTTGATTTCACTTATCAAAAGAAGGTATTATAGAGATGCTTTGAGCTAAAAAGTAACTTTATGAAATATTGCCAAATTAAAAAAAAATCATAACATATTTTTGGAAGGGGTGAAAAAATATGAAGGGTAAATGTTAAGGGTTTTATATTTCTTGGGGTAATAATTTAGGCTATTTGAAGTGTATATCTTCAAATTTTATTTAATTTGCTTTTGTTTTTTCCGAGATATGAATTTTTGAAAATCTATTGCTGGATCTATTGCTAACTTCACACCCGTAAATATTAATATTAATAAATAATTTTTTTAAGGTCGTAGATAAAGTTTTGTAGATAACTCGTGTGTGAAGGGCTTTTGCGCACTCTTTGCGATTATGGCACTCGCCTAACGGCTCGTGCCTTAGACTCGCAAGTCGTGCGCAAAAGCCCTACTTCACCCACTTGTCACCTAAATAACTATTATTTAGCATATACCTGAACATTTGGATTTGCCAGGGCGCTTTTTTAAACCTCACATTAAATCGGTATTTTATACGCGTGGCGCATGAAGTAAAATTTCGAGTTTAGAAAAGCCTGAAAATTTGGAGTTGCCGGGGCGCGACTCGCTTCGCTCGCGCGCCCCGGCAAATCCAAATTTTCAGGCTTTTCTAAACTCGAAATTTTACTTCATGCTTAGTCTGGGAGTGGAAACCTACGTTAATAAATATAACGTCAATTATTCTTGACATTTATTTATTAAGTTTATAAGGAAATGCAAGGACGGTCGAGTATACGGTAAGAAGGATCGACAGAATCGAAGATTTTAGAGTGGGGGTAGAGATCGCTTACGTCACAAACGCGCGCTGAATTTAAATCTGGTTACTTCATGGTAAACTTTAGGTAAGCATGCATAGGCTGTACCTTTTCTGACATTCGTTGATTTTTAAATGAGTTTAATTTGAAGCTTTAAACAAGTGTTGTCCACTCCCAGACTAAGCATGAAGTAAAATTTCGAGTTTAGAAAAGCCCCGTGAAAATTTGTCGAGGGTCGCGCAGCGACCCGAGACAAATTTTCTGGGCTTTTCTAAACTCGAAATTTTACTTCATGCGCCACGCGTATAAAACACCGATTTTAAGCGAATTTCGAATATACATAAATTTCACAATATTTGAGTGATTTATACGCGTGGCGCATGAAGTAAAATTTCGAGTTTAGAAAAGCCCAGAAAATTTGTCTCGGGTCGCTGCGCGACCCTCGACAAATTTTCACGGGGCTTTTCTAAACTCGAAATTTTACTTCATGCTTAGTCTGGGAGTGGAAATCACTTGTTTAAAGCTATAAAATGAACTTTACAAAAAAAACAGGGAATTTCTCAAGATTTACAGAAAATAGGCTAAATTTGGAATAGGTATATTTTAAAGAAAAACTCCCTGTTTAATGTAAATACATATTTAAGGGTCTTTTCCACTTTTTGACCTTGACGAAATTGAGTCAGCTCTCCCTGGTGGATTATTTTGTGCATTATTTTGATTGAATTTTACATTTTAATTTGTATATCACAATATATTTCTAAATATTAAAAATCCCTCTAAGAAATTATAGCGGAACCGAAAAGAGAGGTTATGATAGACTCAAAAACGTAACCAAATCAACGTCATTGTTTTCCTCGCACGAACTATAGCCTGCGGGGAAAGGGTTAGGGGAAAACATCGAAAGATACAATTCTGTCATACCTGTAACACATATGTGTTACGCCCAACGACGTACCTTGAAGGAAACGTTACTCACACAAGCATAATTACAAACTTCTCGCCACGTTCGCTAAAAATAGACTATTTCCTATTAGCACAACACTTTGTAACGGTTAAACTCTGCATTAGCGCTTATTATTTCAAACTCGGGAATTAATTCGCCGAATTTAAATGAGAGGTGGACTTTTAACATAGGCAACTTAATTAGCGGCCGTTTTGCCAAGGAAAATAGTCTTACTGATCCGTTTGTGTCGAAAATTCGATACATCGAATTTGGTTATTCTCACCTTGACTACTGGGTTTTCGCTACTGTGGAGTACTACAACCGCTTATCTACCGTTAACTTTAATCAATAGAGGCCAGCACTAATCAATAACATAGCAAGTAGTTCGTTCAACCGACAACAGATGGCGACACTTTATTCAAAAATGGATTAATCCAACCAAAGACATTTTACGCGTTCTTATTGAGTACAAAATCCTTGAAAACGTAACTGTAAACAAAAGTAACAACATAATTATATTTCCCACGTACTTTGGTGCGTAACGTGCACATATGTAATGTACGCATGATGCGCAAGACCAATTAAATACAGCCAAGATTCAATGAAAATGCTGTATTAGTCAATGTAGTAAGTGTTCTTGTAATTAAATCAAGAACAGCAACTTTCCCTTTTCTATAAAATTATTTAGTTTGCTATACGCATTGAATTGTAATGTGAAATTAATTAATTACGCACAGTTTTCACTATTTTTTAATTAAATCTTGTTGCCTTATACATAGAGAATTATAAAGGTTTTCTTTAAATAAACTATCGTATTATTCCCTAATAAACGACATTTTAAATAAATTATTTAAGGTAACAATTGATAATTACAATAATATAAGAAACAGTAAGGTTACAAAAAGTGAAAAGCACGGAAAAACCAACGTTGAAAAATCCCGCTGCGCTTATGGCCCAAGGAAAATTGTCTATTTGGCGAAAAAGGGCATAACAATTTGTCCTAACGTTTGAACTTTGCGTTTTTTCCGAAAGCGCAATTGTTACACTTTGCAGAAGCTTTTTCCTTTCATTTATAACCTCTTGACACTCTAATATAATAAACAAGGCTTGAATCTAAAAAAGACAATGAATAATTCAGAATTATTTGAATACTTCAAAACTATTTAAATTTAAATGAAGAAGCTTACGCTTTTTTTAGTTTGTAAAACTTTAAACATAATGGTGCGTATGATTTCCCCTTCGTTAAAGTTAAAGACAGTCGGTAATTTTGTTTGTTTTTGTCATACAGATTAATTTTGATATGTTTTGACTCACTCTAATCATTTACTTAGGGCCAGTTGCTTCAAACACTCTTCAAACTCTAGTTCAAAGTGACATTAGAACTGTCATCTTGAACTCGAGTTCAGCTTGAACTCAAGTTAGAATTTTATGGCGTAACTGGGCCTTAGTTAACGAAAGCCTTAACAAAGGGGAAATCATATGGCCCAATATGTATAAATTATACGAACATTATTGTAATTTTTATATATTAGGCGGAATTATTTTGTTGATATTAATATTAAATAATAAGTACTTACAGAGACTGATTGTTGATAAATTATTACCGTACTAGCTACATCATTTTTTATAAACCCAAATTTCATAAGAACATCAGCAATTATCATGATTTTAAACAGCATGTGCACCATAATTACAAAAATTACCCATCCGAACATTTCATTAAAAACATCCAAACACGCGCAGATGTCTCTGTGAATGTTGAAGAGTCCATCGACAATTTCCCCATTTTCGAAATTAGCAGACCCGCCCAAAACCACCCGCAAAGCAACCATTCTAGCCCTCAAACCGTTAATTAACAGATAAATCAACAACACTACTAGAGTCACAAAAGAAGGTATGCTCAGCGTGTAAACAAACAAAGGTATTAAAACCCCTAACTCGTTTGTTGAAAGTATTATTAACAAAAACGTAACAACTAATATTGGAAAAATTATCAAGAAAATCACGAGGTAATTAACCTTTTTATGTTTGGCAATTTTGTAATTGAAAATCACTTCAAACATTCGATCGCATTTTTGTAAACACTCCGAATATTTATTAAGCAAACTTGCTGTTGTGAATTTATTGACCGCCGAATAAGTTAATCCAGAAAAGAGTGTGTCAAACTTGCTTAAATTTGATTCTGACATCAACAAAAAAAATGCGCTGAGCATGAAGAGTATCCCGTTAATTCGGCAGATTTTCAATGTGCATCCGGATGTGAATTTGTTTAATTTGTTTTTGTATAACGGAATGATGCCCATGTGGCCCATTATTTTTAGTAAGGGTTCTATATTTTTCATTTTCTATTGAATAAATACAAATTCACGTATTTAATTTATTAATAAAAAAAACGTTTTAGCTTTGTTTGTATAGCACAATTTATTTTTATGTGATTGTAGTTTCGGCAAATTTAGCCTGCCATTATTGAACATGAAGTGATTTTATTTTATTATTTTATTTACTTTCACTTGCTGGTTGGTTAACTGATTAGTACTTCTTAAAAGCACAACAATTTTATTCACAAATTCTGTACACATTTACATTTTGATGAAAGGGACATATTTGAGATATCTTATCTCTAAATTTAAAACACATTTACATGTTGATGATTAACTTTTTAGCCACGATTATCTGCCTGCGGTGCAACTGAGCATTACTTATTGTTGATTTATTGGGACATGAAGTTTAATAAAGTAATGCACGTTTTTAATTAAATTAAGTATTGAATTTTTTTCCCCTCTCAAAGCAATCAATCATGTTTAAAAAATATACATGTACGTACGTAGGTGTTTAAAACAAATGATTATTTCATTGTTTAATTGAGTTGTAAAAGTTATTATAAAAAAAAATACCTTTATTGTCATCCAAAAGTAATATACATTTCCATAAACACAATACAAAACTAAACACATGAAACCAAATTCCCAGCTAATCAGTTCTTCTCCTCTCCCTCTCCCACCCTAATTTTATCACAATCTTTACGCCCGCCCCATCCTCTCGCATCCACTCCTCTATCCTTTTAACACCTCTCGTCCATTCCTCACTTATCTCCTTACACTCATCCGCTATATGTCTTCCACTTCCGCACAACACACACCTACCATACTCTTCACCCATCCATACCTTTCTTCCTCTCTCCTCCGACCCACACCTAGCCCTCGCCAGTGCTACCTTCTCCCATATTTTTAGTAAATTCCTGCTGAGGTACCCTGGCAGTTTCCCGTGTACCTGCCACCTTTTATATAGAGGATTATAGGTACTTCTCTCAATATACCCTTGACGCTCCGGTTTTTCCACTTCCTCCCATTTTTCCTTCATCCACGCTGCCACATTCACTCCTTTTTCCAACCACTCATTTACCGAACTTTCAGACACCCCTGCTCTTTCATACATTTTTCTCCTCTTCATTCTCCAATTACTCTCTCCCACTCCCACACATGTTCTCCACACCTTTTTTACCAGCCTTTCACTACCCAATCCAATCAATTTCATCTCATATCTTGCCACTCTTTCCATTGCCTCTCCATGCATACATGCTCTGTTCGTTTCCTGAAGCAGAATATAACTGGGCGTTGATCTTTCCACCGCCAGTAGCTGCTTCAGGAACGTCAGCTGCTCTCTCTCAATACATTCATATGCTCTCATTCCCCATGCCTCCACCCCATACATTAAAATTGGCTTAACACACGAATCCCACAGTTTGCACGCCATCTGAACATTTCCCTCCAGCCACTTTCCCCACTTGTTCTTTACCACATACCACGCTTTCCTTGCCTTCAATTGGACCCATCTAGCGTGCTCCCTGTACCCCCCACCACATCTAAACACAAAACCCAAATATTTAAACTCTTTCAATCTTTCGATCACTTCACCCTTCCATGCCAATTCTTTCACTCTGCCTTCTCTTCCTCTATTCCTAAATCTCATCCACTTCGTTTTGTCTACATTTACACACAATCCTCGCTTATCCATATACCTCTCCACCCTTTGTAACATTTCATTCATTTCTCCCCATGCCTTCGCCAGCAACACCACATCATCCGCATACGCCAACATCCACACCTTCATTTTCCCTATCACAACCCCGCCCGCTTGCCCGTTTCTCAGGACCTCTTCGAGTTCACTCAGATATAAGTTAAATAGTAACGGGCTAAGCGGACATCCCTGTCTCAATCCCGTCCATACTCTAAACTTTTCCGATACCTTTCCGTCCACCTTTGCTCTCCCCCATGTTTCCTCATATACTCCTCTCACCCATTCCACTGTTACCTTGCTCACACCTCTCCTCTTCAAACACTCCATCAACCTTTCTCTCGGAACCGAATCATACGCTGCTTTCAAATCGAGAAACACTGCATACATACTTCTCTTTTCCTCTAACACTCTCTCAACTATTCTTGCTAGCGTAAAGATTTGATCTCTAGCCCCCCTCCCTTTTCTAAACCATCCTTGCGTTTCCGCCAATAACCCCTTTTCTTCTACTTCCTTTTCTAGCCGGTTCTGAACAATTACCATTGCTATCTTGTACCCGATACACATAATGGTTATCCCCCGATAATTTCCCGCGTTCTTTTTATCTCCACTTTTGTGTATCGGGCACATTACTCCCATACGCCATGTGTCCGGAATCTGCTTCTGTCCCCTCCACATCTGATTTAGCAGCTCTCCAAATCTTCTTTTTCCCTCAACTCCAATTCTCTTCCACATTTCCGCTTTCACTCCATCCAGCCCCGCCGCTTTTCCTACTTTCACCTCTTCAAAACCCTTTTCTACCTCCTCTTCCGAAAACTGCTCTCCCTCTGTTCTCAACTCTCGTCTCCCTACCTCCATCGGTTCCCCGCAGTTTTCTAAACATTTCTTTTTCCATTCTTGCAGAGGTATCTCTATCTGTCCCCTTACTTCTCCTCTCCTTAAAATACTTTACATTTCCCTTTTGTTCTGGCAAGATCTCATGTCCTCTGCAATTTTCTTGATAGCCTGCGCCTTCTTCTCCTCGCAAACCTTCGTGTATTTCTTTATTGCCTCCCTCACCCACTTCTCCTCCCCTCTTCCACTCCTCCATTCATTTACTGCCCTCCTTATTTATCTCTTTGTCTCTCGACACTCTTCGTCAAACCATGGACACCCCCCTCCGCTGCTCCTTCTCATCTTTCTTCCGCATCCTGCTATAACCTCTTCCATCTCCTCCATGTTTTCCACCTGACTCCAAATCTTAGACCCATTCTTTCCATTTCCTTTGCCCCGTCTGCCAATTTCCACCAGTCTAGCCCCTGCTGCTGTTCTTTTTGCTTCCCCATCCATATTTCTACCACTATTGGTAGATGATCTGAGCCTAGTGCTTCTTCCACCTCCATTCTTCTCACTATTCTCCTATCTATCCCCTTTATTATTACATAGTTTATCACCGACGAACCCTATGGCCCAATATACGTTTTTTCCCATCCCAATCGCCTTCTATACACCCGGTTAACATATCCCACCCCTCCTCCAATACCCACTCTTCCATCCTCCTTCCCTCACTATTGATCACTTTGTCTTGAGATGTCCGTTCCCCCCATCTGCCCCCACAACATATCTCTTCCCTTCGCTGGCTTTCCTATCTAACTTATTCCGCACTTCAACCCAGTTCTTGATCACATATACTACTCCTATTTCCAATTGCCACGGTCCCTGGTAGCAACTCACCCATACCATGCCTTCTACCTCCTCACGAAATTCTCCTTTAACTCATTCCTTGTCCCCACAACCATCCCGCCCTTCGCCCTTCCTTTTGCTGCACTATTTTCTGCCCCTTTAATTGACCATCTAAACCCCACTGGTAGTGCCCCTTTTACACTTTTCCACTCCTCTTCCCTTACCCACGTCTCCACTAATCCCACCACATCCTTATCAACCATCCAATTCTCGAACTCCATTTGCCACCTTGCTCCCCTACACTTAGACTTCAATCCTGCCGCATTCCAAAAACCCACCCTTACATAACTCTCCTCGATTCCTCCTTTTCATTTAAGATTGAGTTTTTTGCCTTCAATCCAGTAATTCGCTCACTTATTTCGTTCCACGACACCTTTTTGCTGTTTATATCGAGTTTTCTATATCCTATTTTAACTACGTTCCCTTTATCTTTCTCTTCCCTGGCAACTTTCCTTACTTTCCAACTTTGAATATGTCTTTCCTTTATAGTCAAGTCATTTGAGTCTCCACTTGTTAGTCATAACTTTGATTTTGTCCTTCGTGTCTTTTACTTTCGCTAATATTATCCCATTTTTCAACTCGAATGCGTCTACAATATCCAAAAGTTATTATAATAAAAATTCAAAGTACGATTCTTTACGCAATCTACAACAAATGTGTCTTACAAAGACTAAATCAACCACTTATTGAAACAACTACTTCCCGAACTAATATCCTGATGAACATTTTATCATTCAACAAGTGTATTATATTTTATGATATCAAAAAGTGTTTCAAATTTAAAAAAATTAATAAATTTACACTTAAACGCGGTTTTGTGTTTCCAGACCAGTACCATATTAACGTGTGTGTCATTTTTCGTAGTAAATTACCGCTCAGCAAGATTTGACAACTCTGACGTCTCGTCAGGTTTTGGTCGGCTATAATGGATTTTGTTGTTTCACAAAATTCGGTATAAAATTGGGGAAAAGGGGAAGACGAAATTTAGGGAACTGTTGAATCAGATGTGGAGGGGGGAGATGAACTTGCCGGAAGAATGGAGGGTTGGGATGATGTGTCCGGTGTATAAGAGAGGGGATGAGAAGGAGGCCAGTAGTTATAGGGGTGTAACGATCACAAGTATTGGGTATAAGCTGGCAATGATGATAGTGAGGAATCGGATGGAGGTGGAGGTGGAGGAGAAGGGGATACTGCCAGAGACGCAGGGGGGGGGGGGGGGGTTAGAAGGGGGAGGGGGACGAGGGAGCAGGTCTTTACCCTGGCGCGAATGGTGGAGAGAGTGATGGAAGAGAAAGGATGTATCTATGCGGTGTTTATGGACCTGAAGGCAGCATATGACTCGGTGCCGAGGGGAAGCTTGATAGAATGTTTGAGAAGGAGAGAGGTGAGTGAGGGGATGGTGGAGTGGGTGAGGAGAGTGTATGAGGAGACATGGGTGGTGGCGAAAGTGGGGAAGGAGGTGTCGGGGTGCTTTAGGACGTGGGAGGGTTTGAGGCAAGGGTGCCCGCTGAGCCCGATGCTATTTAATGTATACGTAAGTGAATTGCAAGAGGTGATGAGGAAAGGGCAGGCGGGGGGAGTGGTGATGGGTAAAAGGAAGGTATGGATGCTGGCGTATGCGTATGATGTGGTGTTGGTTGCAAGAGAGTATGAAGGGATGAAAGAGATGTTGAAGAGAGTGGAGAGGTTTATGGATAAAAGGGGAATGAATGTGAATGTAGGGAAAACGAAGTGGGTGAAGTTTAGAAATAAAGGGAGGGAGGGGAAGGTGAAAGAATTGGAGTGGAAGGGGGTAGTTATTGAGAGGGTGAAGAGTTTCAAGTATTTGGGGTTTTGGTTTAAAGGAACGGGAGGGTATAATGAGCATGCCAGGTGGGTGCAGGGTAAGGCGAGAAAGGCGTGTTGAATGGCGTGGGGCAAGTGGCGGAAGTGGATGGGGAACAATGTAACGGTTGCGTGTAAGATATGGGATGCGTGTGTAAGAGCGGTGCTAATGTATGGAGTAGAAGTGTGGGGGACGAGAGGGTACGAGGTGATAGAGAGGGAGCAGATGTGGTTCCTGAAGCACATGTTGGGGGTGGAAAGGTCCACGCCCAGCTACATAATGCTTCAGGAGACCAACAGAGAGAGGCTAGAGTGGGAGGCAATGGTGAGGGTGGTGACGAGTGTGGGTGGGGGTGAGGGTAGATGGAGGTGGAGAGGAGGAAAATGTATGAGAGGGTAGGGCTGTCGGAGGCGAAGGTAATGGAATGGCTAGGAAATGGGGTGAAGGTGGATGAGTGGGTGAGGGGGAAAGGGAAGGAGGTGGAAGGGCAGGAAAGACAAGGGTGTATTGACAGAAGCCAGTATAATGATATGTATGGGAGATGGCAGGTGTATGGGAGGGTGCCGAAGTATTTGATAGAGAAGGGATGGGGTAGAGAGGATAGGGTGATTGCGGCAAGGGCGAGGTGTGGATCGGAGGAGAGAGGAAGGAAAGTATGGATGGGGGAAGAATATGGAAGGTGTGTGTTGTGTGGACAGGGTAAGGATACGTGGGGACACTTGGCGGAGGAATGTGAGGGGGTGAAAGAGGAGTGGCTGGGAGCGAAAGGGAAAAGAAGGGTAGTGGAGTGGATGAGGGAGGATGGGAGCGGGGTAAGGACGTTGGAAAAGCTGGGGAGGGAGAGGGAAAAGAGAAGGGAGGGTAAGAGGAATACGGGAATGTGGGAGAGGTAATCAAATGTAAATGTGTAATTAATTGTAAAGGTGTAGAGATTATGCCAATAAAGGTCTTTTTTTTACAAAAAGTGTAATAAATAGAATTGAAGATTTCGACGAGGCCTACAACATTTATCCATATATTGTATTATCGGCCATTCCATAAATGAGTGCACACTTTTTAGGGGTACATCAGGGATTTTAGCAAATTTTACATATATTATACCCACTGAACACGGAAACATTTTAAATATTGCACGAATATTGAACATGATACTAAAATAAAATATTGTATTCAAATTATTACAACAAAGTTTTAGCAACGTTACAAACATTGTATAAATGTTTTTCGTGCAATATTGATTTATATATATTACCGAAATGTTAAACATGATACTAAAATTCAACATTGTTTTATAACGTTTCAAAAATATTGCGGCAAAGTAACACAACGTTATTTAATTATTACAAATTGACTTTAATGCAACATTGTATTGTAAACATTGGATATATATTGAAAATGGTAATATTGCATTTTCAATATTGTATAATTGTTGAAACTGTTGCTGTTGTTTACACATTTCATGGACATTAAACATAGAGAGAGTTTTTCATTCAAGTAACATGTCCCAATTATATGCTGTAAATCTTCAGATATTCGTTGTTTTTTTTTAAAGAGATCAACTGAAAGCTTTAAACGAGTGTTTTCCACTCCCAGACTAAGCATGAAGTAAAATTTAGAGTTTAGAAAAGCCCCGTGAACATTTGTCGAGGGTCGCGCAGCGACCCGAGACAAATTTTCCGGGCTTTTCTAAACTCGAAATTTTACTTCATGCGCCACGCGTATAAGCTGCTGATTTTAATTGAAGTTCATGCACTTGTCAACAATATTTATATGTTTTCAGAGTTTAAAGGTACTAGGTACTTAGGTTCCGGGGTACTGTCTCCCCTAGACTATACATTACTTTTTGTAAGACAGTTTTTTTATTGTATTCTTGTTACCAATATATATTTGTATTTTTTGGCCCATTTAAACCCAAAAAAATGTGCATTGAGATTACGAGAGAAACCTTCCTATAACGTTCACTTAATTGCTGCACATCGGGTTGTATACAATACGGATTCTATGCATTCATCGTATGCAACTTAACGTACATACATTCGTATGTTGGGTTGCATACAAATAAGAGTAATCGCTCGTGTTGCATAGGCGTTGCTTTGTCAACGGTGCAGCAACATTTTTCTTTGAACGTTAGCATGCAACGTTCCTGCAGGCGGACATTCAGCGTTTACTCAACGTTTTTTCAACATTCATGCAACTTAAAACGCAACGTTTCGTGCTGCGCGGTAACATTTATGCAACGTGTCATGCAACGTTTCTTTGCTAAGTGGGTAAAGGCTATCAAGACTTGGCTTTTGGTTGTTACTAGAGGTTAAACAAATGATTGTGGCAAAAGCTGAAACTAATCAATCCACATAAACTAATCAAGCCACATAAAAGTATAAATACTTTTATTCAATTTTGTTAATTTAAATCGACATTATTAACTCCATAACAACCGTAATAAACAAGGTTTTATTCACTAGTGAACTAAAATTTTTTTAGGTCACTAGTGAGTTAAAAAATGTATTTAAAAATAAATGTAAAGTACATTTTCTCTACAATTTCGTCAAAATTGAATAAAAACATATATACGCCACGTGAATTAAACACCTTTATTCACTCAAAGAAATGATTTCACTCGCGCCGAGGCGCTCGTGAAATCAAAAATCTTTTCGTGAATAAAATCGTGTTTAATTCACTTGATGTATAATATTTATTATGTGGCTTGATGTAATTGGATTTATCTGTTGGGAATAAAGGTTATTATTATTATTATTATTATTAGTTTCAGTAATGTTTTAATCAATTTTCTATTAATGAAATGGTTGCTTTAATGTTCTATGAAATGTCATATCGTCGACTCAGTTTAAAGGTAAAAGCCATTCAATGTACAAAAATTTAAACAAAAAACTATATTAAGAATTGTGGTAATAACTTGAGTTGAAGAACTTTTTAATAAAATTCTCAAATGACCTAATTTCACAACCCTTTATTGATAAGTTTCGATAAGCAGGTACAATTAAATGCTATTAACCACGTAGAATTTAATGGAACTGATCTTTATTCATGAGCGGTTGATTAATTCAGAATTAGGGTGGAATATAAAATATTTCAAAATAGACTTAAAAATATATACAGAGAGTTTTATGTAACACCGAACATTTTCATAACAAGAATTTTTCTTTTAAGTATACATAAGCATGCGTTGTACATTTTCCGACGCTCGGTTTGTTAAAAGAATTTAATTTGAAGCAGTAAACGAGTGTTTTCCACTCCCAGGCTAAGCATGAAGTAAAATTTCGAGTTTAGAAAAGCCTGAAAATTTGGTTTGGTCGCGTAGCGCGAAGCGCGGAGCGGCCAAACCAAATTTTCAGGCTTTTCTAAACTCGAAATTTTACTTCATGCGCCACCGGTACGAAACACTGATGCAATGTAAAGTTTAGCGGTGTGTTTTAAACTTCGTAATATGTCAGTGTTTTGTATGGGTGGCGCATGAAGTAAAATTTCGAGTTTAGAGAAGCCTGAAAATTTGGTTTGGCCGCTCCGCGCTTCGCGCTACGCGACCAAACCAAATTTTCAGGCTTTTCTAAACTCGAAATTTTACTTCATGCTTAGTCTGGGAGTGGAAAATACTCGTTTAAGCTTCAAATTAGACTCTTAAACAAAAACAACAAATATCTAAAGATTTGCAGCATATAATTGGGATATGTAAAAAAGGCTCCCTGTTGGTTAATATCCATAAAATGTGTAAACCACAACGCTGCCTTACAGCAACAGTTTCAACAATTATACAATATTGAAAATGCAATATTACCATTTTCAATATATATCCAATGTTTACAATACAATGTTGCATTAAAGTCAAATTGTAATGATTATACAACGTTTTGTTACTTTGCTGCAACATTTTTAAAACGTTATAAAACAATGTTGACCCTCTCGAATGTGGTTGGGGCCTTGACGTGGTGAGGGTGCTCCTCGCCTCCAAGGGCAGCGTACTATATCGCTCTTCCTGGTGGCGAGGCTAAATACCAACCCCACGTGTTTGGGCCGTGCGTGGCGACCCGTATCGACGGATGAAGGGGTCCTGGTTGCTGAGAGGAAGCTTCACCTGCGGGGGCGTGGAATCAATACGCCACTTTGGCCTGGATTTCGTCTAGACGAGCGGTTGGAGCTACTCAGCTCCAATCAATCGGCTGCGTCGTCCCGTCAGAGGGCCGACAGGGTAGACCCTGGGTTGTGGTAGGCGCACGGTGGACCGTGCTGTAGGCCCTCGGTTTATTAGCCGAGAGTCTGCTTCGGGGACCCCTCTTATGCT
Organism: Philonthus cognatus; assembly: GCA_932526585.2. Lineage (NCBI taxonomy): Eukaryota > Metazoa > Arthropoda > Insecta > Coleoptera > Staphylinidae > Philonthus > Philonthus cognatus. The sequence continues at coordinate 79,192,119 of OW052245.1, read as the reverse complement.
GCAGACCACTTCCTGGGGACTATATCGGACCGGTAATCCTGGGTATCAGGTGGACACTCCCCTCTGTGGACTCCGTGGTTGGTGGGAACCGGAAAAATGAAGTTGAGAATTCACTCTATGGAAGCCAACAAAACCTTGTTGAGAGTGAACGAGCCTTCTGGTACTCCACAACTGATGCCAGCAATGGCACATAGCACCCCGACTAGAGGTGGGGCTGGGCCCTCGGGCGGGCAAATCCTCAGGTGAACCTGCAAGTGGTTAACCTGCGGCTGGTCCCCTTGGATCACCACAGGATGATCTGGTAGGATTCATCACTGCTCGCAGGAGGAATAGTCGGATCTGCGGGTCTGAGGCCAAACGCTGGAAAATTAAGAGGGAAGCGGATGCTCGTGCGAACCTAGTCTAAGACTAAGACAGCCGCCACCAGAACGCCTCAAAAAGACGGGAAAAGACCCCGAAGGGTTGAGCCTGGACCGAGTCGACCGACCCAGGATAAATCGAAAGCCGCAAATCAGCAGGGTGCGGCTACAGCTAAGGGTACGAAAAGGCTGCACTCCGCCATGTCCTCTGAACCAACCCCGAAACGACATCTATGCCAGCGGGTGGGGGCTGCAGCGGGAAGAAGGCGAAATCACCTTCAGGCATCCTACAAGGATGCAGCTGGAGTCATCTTAGACTGGTGATCACGGGTGGGTCTAACCCGTTTGGAAGGCTTTCCCTGAAGAGAGCCACCTTAATAAGGCAGGCACTTTTCAGGGAGCTTGACTCAGTCGTGTTGGGCTACTGCGTTCTCCGCCGAGGTTCAGGGCCTGGTCGTATGCAGGCGAGTTTGTCAAAATTCACTGTGAGCACCAGAGTGAATTGGCTTGTGAAGATGGTGGCGATGATAAAAACGTTACCTGAGGCTCGACTTTTAGCCATAGCTGAACACCGCCTCCCCAAAATCGCGAAGTCCACCCTCTGGGTTCCTATGGAGGTTCTGGTGCAAAGGGGAGTTCTGCACTGCACTTAGGCCTCATTAGGCCCATTGTGCCACCTCCCGTAGATCACCCATCCTCAGTTTAGCCAGCCCACCTTGTTTAGGTATTCTAGCATAGCTGAGATGGGTAGATCTCTTATGTAGGCCATTGTAGGCCTTCCTAGGGAGGATTATGAGATTCCTGAAGGGGAGGAAAGTTATTAGAAGGTTGGCGGGACACAATCCCGAACTAAAAATCGGAGAATGGCCGATCCTTCACCGGGCTGTGTCTGAGGACACGCCCAGGCAACTACTCGTCTTTGGAGTAGGAAAGGAGGATCGTAAAATTCTAAATGGCAGGGGAAATTGCTTAAGTTATAGGTTTACCTCCCTGATTATGAGGATCCGCAAGGGTCCCAGAAAGGAAGAGAAGGAAAAGAGTGTTGTAACTCAGAGGGCGACTGAAAGCGCACCTGAAGCATCCAACTCACTGCTTCTAAGAAAGATTGCCCCTCAGCAGGCTGAGCGCGTGGCTGCTGTATCCATACTGGAGCAGCTACAAATCTCGCCAGTTAGGGAAGAGCTGAGACTGGAGGATGTGCTGATCGAGTCACCTCTAACGTCAGAAACGGCCGACGTCTCCCTTTCTGACTCGGACGAGTCCGCACTTGTTGAGTCAAAAGGTGACGGGATTAGGACCGATCAGTCACCACCAGCGTAAAGGCTAATAACAAGGTAATTCATTTTATCCAATGTAACCTGAATCATTCAAGAGCGGCTACAGCAACACTGTGCCATCACCTGGATACGACTAAGGACACTGTGGCCCTCATACAGGAACCCTGGATCGTAAGATCTAGGCGTCCAAATGCAAGGAGCTCTAAATACAGCTTCGCGGTGGTGCAAGGATCACTTCCTATCGGTAAACCCTATGAAGACGGAGATGATCTTGTTCACCAAGAAAAGGAAGGTGACGAAAAGAGCACCAAAATTATTGAATACGATGCTGCAGTACAGCGACGAGTAGAAATACCTGAGCATCACTCTCGACAGGAAACTGAGCTGGAAGAAGCACATTGACATCAAAATAGACAAAGCCATAAGGTCCTTTTGGCAATGCCGTCGGGCAGTGGGGAAAACCTGGGGGTTAAAACCGCGCACGACGATGTGGTTATACACAGCCATCATAAGGCCCATGCTAACATACGGCACTTTAGTTTATTGGCCCAGGACCAAACAGCTAACTACGAGGAAACGACTCTCGCAAGTGCAGCGGGCTAAGCATAACAGGCGCCATGTATACTACTCCAACGATGGCGATGGAGGTCATGCTATGCCTTCCGCCACTTGATATTCACGTCGAAAGGGAGGCCGCGGCGACCATACTTCACCTTCAAGGCAGTGGGACCTGGAACAGTAACCGCTGTGGGGACACCTCTGGAGGAGTGTCTGCAAAGACATACCTCTTTTAGAGGCTGGCACTGACTACTGCAGACCGACACTCATTCGGAATGCATCCTACACGGTTACCATTCAACCCACTAAACATATGAGAGAGTCGGCCATAAGGATCTAGACAGATGGATCCAAAAGGGTTGATAGATCAGGGATTGGAGTCTTCTCCAGGACCCTGAAAATCCAAACAAAGGTCCCGATGGGAAAGCATGCCACCGTCACACAATTCGAGACGATGGGTGTAACACTTGAGACTGAGAACATCATAAACCGCAAAGTGTCAAATGAAGCCATACTGATCTTAACAGACAGCAGGCAAACGCTACTGTCTCTGAAAAAATCACATACTACTTCAGAGACAATATTAGAGTGCCACAGAAAACTCAGGCAAGCAGCAAGTATAATAACATTGAAATCTGCTGGGTGAAGTGGCACGACTTGAACACAGGTAACACGAGAGACTGGCAAGAGCAGCGGCTGAGATGGACATTCTCTCACCGGAGCCGCTAGTGCGCCTTGCGCCTCTGTCCCTGTGTAATATAGTACAAACCAACGCACTGGAGAAATTCAGGAAGCGTTGGGATGACATTGAGGACTGCAAACTCTCTAAGCAAACGCTATTGTATCCCAACGAGAGATCAGCCAAACAGTACCTGCAGCTGACCAGGGGAAACCTTAGGCGCATAACTGCCGCCCTGACTGGTCATTGCGGGCTAAACGCACACCTATACAGGATGGGGATAGTTGACTGTCCATTCTGCAGAGATTGTAACATGGAAGACGAGACTGCCGGACACATTCTCAGCGATTGCCCGGCACTCTCGTCAACTAGAGGCTCCTTATTGTGTAAAAGATGTCCTACAATGGCCTACATAAGGGATCTACCCACCTCGGCTTTGCTAGACTACCTAAACCAGGTAGGCTGGCTGAGCTGAGGCTGGGTAATCGACGGGAGGAAGCACAATGCCTAAATGCAGTGCAGAAATGCGCACTCCCCAAAGAACCAGAACCAGAAAACAATGTTGAATTTTAGTATAATTTTTAACATTAAGGAATATATATGAATCAATACTGCAGCGAAAACGTTTATACAATGTTTGTAACGTTGCTAAAACTTAGTTGTAATATTTTTAATGCAATATTTTATTTTAGTATCATGTTCCACGAATATTGCACATGATACTAAACAATGTTTAAAATGTTTCCGTGTTCAGTGGGTAGTAGTAGTATTACCCCTAGTACCTGTTTTAATACACTTGATCGTTAAATAACTATTACTAATATCTACTCACTGACCATAAAAGAAACAAATAACGTTGTATCAACATTATAGCATCATTAAACGGTGTTTTAATGTTGATGAAACATTACTTAAACGGATTTGCCCAGTGGGTAATAATAAGGCAAATTATCATTAGGTCTTAATTGATTTTTTTAAATTAATTTTAGTAAAACGAGTCTACTGTTATCATGTTACTTTAGGCTAAAAATCGTTACTAAAGAATTTAATGCCCACTGAACAAACTCATTCAAGTAATGTTTCATCAACATTAATATAAAGTTTAATGTTGCTAAAATGTTGATATAACGTTGTTTGTTGGTGTTTTGCTCAGTGGGTGGACTTTACTTAGCATGATATTTTACGCTTAGCCGAGTTTAAAATGTCTTTATCATTATTAACTAACAACAACTAATAATGCTAAATTAAGATTTAAATGATTTCGCATAATTAATGCTGTATTTTTTAATAAATGGAAGTTTTCACATAAAATATAAAACAACGATAACATTCGAAGTTTAATTTAATTAATATAATAATCAATCAATTTTCCCCTAATAAAACCGTAAAAGTGTCCATTATGTCTATTATTATTCAATTGGCGATAAAACCACCCTTTTTACAAATATTATGCAATTAGTCGAAACAGGTTGTTTTTGTTGCCGTTACAAAGCCATTAATTGTCCCATCCTCATCCTTTTCCCTTGGATGTAACGAAAAAGAGAGAGAGAGAATAGAAACGTGACCAGACATAAATCGATGTATTTTGTATTTGTATACCTGCTAACGAATAGAACAATACCGGACGAGTTTTTTTTTACACACATACAAAATAGGATCGATAATACGTTTACAAACAGATTATAAGTAAGCAACAAGTTAACATTATTAAAGTATTGCTATTACTATTAATACAAAAATTAATTAATTTTATTAAAAGAAAAAAAATTAGATGTATGGTAAAACTGTTTACAATCTAAATTTCCACACAATTATTCATTATATTTTTTTTAATTCACTCCACGTAAAAGTTATCTCTGAGCGTCGGCGTAGCTAAGGGGGGCAGAGGGTTGGGACCTATCCCCCCTGGACACCAAGAAATCGAATTTTTTGACGTTTCGCGTAAAAATGATTGACATAACATGAGTTTTTAACTGAATTTGGCTACTGACTCTTGCAAATCGTGCCGAAAAGTCTTACTTTACACACTAGTTACCTAAACATGACATAACATGAGTTTTTTACTAAATTTGGCTACTGACTCTCGCAAATCGTGCCGAAATGCCTTACTTTACACACTAGTTACCTAAATAACTATTTGCTCAAAGCAATAGCCGACAACGTAATCAAACTCAGCTAAGGTGTGCTCTTGCGAAAGAAAAAGGTTTCTGTTTCGACATAGGTCAAACGAACATAGACCGGTTTTCCGTCTCTCTTTGGAGCGTTGCTCTGCGTACTGCTCGGCCGTTTTTCTTTAGTGGGGCGCATTCCAGGAAGAGCGAACGCCGACCGGATTATAAAAATTACACACACACACATGACACATGCACAAAAAAATGATTTCCTCATTTTAGGGACGCCAAATCCAAATCCGTCCTGTCGCTCACCCGACCGATTAAAAATAACCCTTGCTTGGCGCGCTCAGCTCGGAAAATTCGCGTTTCCGGATTACTCACGTGGAATTTTTCCTCTCCGTCTGGTTTTCAGGTGTGACTGAAAATAATTATATTGTGTACAAAATGAGTAATTCTACAAATAATTGTGTGATAAACCAACCGGGAAAGTCAGGGAAAAGACAGCGGATTTTATTCATCGGTAAAACTCATGGAAAACTCAGGGAGATTACCTACTGAACAAAAAACAAACAAATAACGTTATTTCAACATTGCAGCAACATTAAACGTTGTTTTAATGTTGATGAAACATTACTTTAATTTGCTTGCTCAGTGGGTTAGGTATTTTTAGCAAAAAGTCAAGAAAATTTTAAATAAATTATCAATAATTATGTAGATAGTAGAAAAAGAATTGACAGAATTGTTAGTTTTGTTCGGAGCACGAATTTGACACAACAAATAATTTTCAGGCTTTTCTGAACTCAAAATTTTACTTCATATAAAACGCTGATTTCATTTAAAATGACCTTTAACCAATTAACAAATGATATAAGTTTAGCATGTCAATTATCAATTGTTTAAAGGACGGGGAAAGTGCTATGATAGACAAAGCACTATTTTTTGTTTTAATTTTGTTTAATATCGTATGTTCATTTAAAAAAAACCTCTAGAGTGCCATGGAAAATATTGTAGGTCGGCAACTCTGAAATTATATAAAGGGTTGTCCATCTGATTGCTATTAAAACTACACTGTTTAGAAAGTTTCGAAAGTTTAGAAAAGCCCAGAAAATCTGTCTCGGGTGCTGCGCGACCCTCGACACATTTCCACGGGGCTTTTCTAAACTCGAAATTTTACTTCATGCTTAGTCTGGGAGTGGAAAACACTCGTTAAAAGTTTTAAATCAAGCTCTTTTGAAAAACAACGGATGTCGGAAAATTTACAGCTTATGCATATGTTTACCTAAAAGAAAATGTTCACGTTGTTTTTCTTAGAATAGTTCAATTTGAAGCTATAAACGAGTATTTTCCACTCCCAGACTAAGCATGAAGTAAAATTTCGAGTTTAGAAAAGCCCCGTGAAAATTTGTCGAGGGTCGCGCAGCGACCCGAGACAAATTTTCTGGGCTTTTCTAAACTCGAAATTTTACTTCATGCGCCACGCGAATAAAACAGTGATTTAACGAGAAATTTAAAAATACACTAAAGACAATTTTCATGTTAATCCTCACAATTAATTCGAATTATTTCTGACGATTCAAATCCTTTTGTAAGTATTCGAATCCTTTTATAAATATTCGAATCCTTTTATAAGGATTCGAATCACCCACATACGGATTCGAATACGAATCCTCTTAAAAAAACGAAACGAATCCGGATCACGAATCCAGTTGAAGTAAAGTATTCGAATGCCTCTTTTGAATCCTCTAAAAGGATTCGAATCAGGGTTCGAATCCTGAATGATTCGAATCCTGCCCAGCTCTGCTAGAATGTTGATATAATGTTATTTGTTTGTTTTTTACTCAGTGGGTAAATGCTCAAAATTGACGATTTGTTCAATATTTGAGTGGGCTAGTGTTGTAAAATTTGTAAACATGTTAATTTTTTTGATCAAAGTGGTGAAATCCTGGAAATAACTTTAGCTTTAATAAGAGTTTAAGGTAGAATAAACAGAAATTAAATTTAGTTAGTAGATGTGAAATTACAGCCACTCATAATTAGACTTTTAGGCAAATAAGTGAATAAATATTAGGTTTATATTTGAACATTATTAAAAAATGTAATTTTAATGTTGTAGCTTTTAAATCCCGGAAATATATGTAGAACTGATTAGTGTCTAAGATAGAATTAATAAAAATTCAATTTAATTAGCAGAAATCAAAATACTGACACTGAAGTTGAGAATTATTGAATAATTATTGATTATCTTGATGGACACAATAATTCGATTTTGTTGCACCAATATAATTTTTATATTCTAAAAATGTATGTAAAATTAATTGTATTCTAGGATACAATAATCATAAATTAAATTAACCCATTAACGGCCGAGCAGTAATAGAGTTAACTCTAAAAGTTGAATTTGCATTTTTTTTCTATGAATGACTTATTGTATTACATACTGTAAATGTTTCTTTTAAATATACATAATGTATACGCTGTAAACAGTAGGGGTACAGTTTTACCACTCCAAATTTACCAATCCATTTTTACCACCGCATTTTTACCACCATACTTTTTTACCGCTATACAGTTTTACCACTAATATTTTACCAATAATTATACAATAAAACACTTTTTTGCAAATAAAATCAGTTTTATTCAAAATTGTATGTTGTGACCGATCGCCCTTAAGTATTCTGCAATTTCCCCTTCTTCTTTTCTGACATCGTAATCTCGGACTATATTTGTAATCCTATCCTCAGTTTTAATTCTGGCAAGGTTTTCCGTACGTTTAATTTTTCGCCCAAGGTCCAATTCCCGGAACACTGCCTCGGTGTCTCCCTGTTCTTTTTGAAGCTCGACGACAAAAGCATATAAGCTAGGATGATCCCGGCCGACGACTACAGAAAAACGGTTATGCCATCCTTCAGACATGTTGTTCGTGCGTGCCGTATTCTGCAGAACTGCCTGATACATGTTCCACAGCATTGGCGGATATCGCGGGGATGTGGCACGTCATCTTCCTCTTGCTGGTTTGCCTCGTACGTAAATGTTCTCGAAGTAGTCGGCAATATCAGCAAAGGCAGGAGTGACCAACGATTTAGGCGAATGACAAACCGATAATGACATTGACAGGTTACGAATTGAAGTTGTCAGTTGTTATTCTAATTCGATTTTAAATAGCGGTAAAATATTGGTGGTAAAAAGAATACGGTGGTAAATACGTTGGTGGTAAAAAGAATTCGTGGTAAAAAAGGGACGGTGGTAAAAATGGAGTGGTAAAAATGGGGGCCAATCGCTGTAAACTTTTAGGCATTCGTCGATTTTATATAAAAACGTGCAATATGAAGTTTAGAACGAGTGTTTCCACTCCCAGACTAAGCATGAAGTAAAATTTCGAGTTTAGAAAAGCCCCGCGTAGAAAATTTGTCGAGGGTCGCGCAGCGACCCGAGACAAATTTTCACGGGGATTTTCTAAACTCGAAATTTTACTTCATGCGCCACGCGTATAAAACACTGAAATATTGTGAAGTTAGAAATACACCGCCTTTTTTTTAATGAGTAATAAGCGAAATATTTAAATAACAAAATATTTACCTTTTTTGTTCATACATTTTCGAGTCAGGTCAAATAATATAACATATCAAATTAACTTATTTAGTAATTAATCGGTTAATCCAGTGATGGGGAAACTACGGCCCGCGGGCCAAGTCCGGCCCGCGGAAAGGTTTAATCCGGCCCGTTTAAGAGTGCCGTCGTAAGAATGTTTGAACGCGTTCTTACTTCGTAATGTGACGACCCGCATAAAAACTACCTACCTACGATTAAGCATTATTCTTTGGCCCGCTACGATTGTCTGGTTATTACAAATGGCCCGTCTTAAAAAAAGTTTCCCCACCACTGGGTTAAACAAATAGAAGTTAAAATACACACGACTTAATCAAAATAAAAATTTATAAGAAATATTTAGGATTTGCCTGGGATTTTATTTCATAATTTTTAATTAATTCAATTTTTGTGCCAAAGCTTTGATATTTTACAAATATCTTTAGAAATCATTATAGTTTAAGATACAATTAATACAAATTTAAATCAATTAGCAGAATTCAAAATACAACCACGCAAGTTGAAAATGTATAGAAAAGAATTAAATTATTTGGGTGGATTTAACCGTTTCTCAAAAATCGCGTTTTTCTGTCAATATTTTAATTTTATTTTACGGTAATTACCTTTTACATAAATTAACAAAATAATATTGTGAATCTACTTTGACGTTCTAGAAATATGTGTAAAATTAAACATATAGTAAGATACAATAAATATATATATATATAATCAGTATTCCCTTTTACCATATGGTGTCGGGTACAATAAATATAAATTAATTTAAATGAACTGAAATCGAAATACACACGACTCAATCAAAATGAAAATTAAAGAGAAATTATTCAATATTTGCCTGTAAAATTAATCGTATTCTAGGATACAATAATCATAATCATAAATTAAATTAAACAAATAGAAGTTAAAACACACACGACTTAATTAAAATAAAAATTTATAAGAAATATTCAGAATTTGCGTGGAATTTTGTTTGATAATTTTTAACTAATTCAATTTTTGTGGCAAAGCTTTGATATTTTAGAAATATCTTTAGAAATCATCATAGTTTAAGATACAATTAATACAAATTTCAATCAATTAACAGAATTCAAAAAACTGCTACGCAAGTTGAAAATGTATGGAACATGATTAAATTATTTGGGTGTATTTGAACATTTCTCAAAAAATCGTTTTTATGTGTCAACTCTACTTTACAATTCTAGAAGTATATGTAAAATTAAATGTATTTTAAGATACAATAAATATAAATTCATTTAAATGAACAGAAATTGAAATAAACACGGCTCAATCAAAATGAAAATTTAGGAGAAATTATTCAATATTTGCGTGGGGTTTTGTTTGATAATTTTTAATAAATTCAATTTTTGTGGCAAAGCTTTGATATTTTAGAAATATCTTTAGAAATCATCATAGTTGAAGATACAATTAATACAAATTTAAATCAATTAACAGAATTCAAAATACAGCCACGCAAGTTGAAAATGTATGGAAAATGATTAAATTATTTGGGTGGATTTGAACATTTCTCAAAAAATCGTTTTTTTCTGTCAGCTCTACTTTAAAATTCTAGAAATATATGTAAAATTAAATGTATTTTAAGATACAATAAATATAAATTCATTTAAATGAACAGAAATTGAAATAAACACGGCTCAATCAAAATGAGAATTTAGGGGAAATTATTCAATATTTGAATGGGGTTTTGTTTGATGATTTTTAATAAATTAAATTTTTGTGGCAAAGCTTTGATATTTTACAAATATCTTTAGAAATCATCATAGTTTAAGATACAATTAATACAAATTTCAATCAATTAACAGAATTCAAAATACTGCTACGCAAGTTGTAAATGTATGGAACATGATTAAATTATTTGGGTGTATTTGAACATTTCTCAAAAAATCGTTTTTATGTGTCAACTCTACTTTAAAATTCTAGAAGTATATGTAAAATTAAATGTATTTTAAGATACAATAAATATAAATTCATTTAAATGAACAGAAATTGAAATAAACACGGCTCAATCAAAATGAAAATTTAGGAGAAATTATTCAATATTTGCGTGGGGTTTTGTTTGATAATTTTTAATAAATTCAATTTTTGTGGCAAAGCTTTGATATTTTAGAAATATCTTTAGAAATCATCATAGTTGAAGATACAATTAATACAAATTTAATTCAATTAACAGAATTCAAAATACAGCCACGCAAGTTGAAAATGTATGGAAAATGATTAAATTATTTGGGTGGATTTGAACATTTCTCAAAAAATCGTTTTTTTCTGTCAGCTCTACTTTAAAATTCTAGAAATATATGTAAAATTAAATGTATTTTAAGATACAATAAATATAAATTCATTTAAATGAACAAAAATTGAAATAAACACGGCTCAATCAAAATGAGAATTTTTTTGAGAGATTTTTTTCTTTTGAGTATACATATCCCAATTACGTGTTGTAGATTTTTAAATATTCGTTGTTTTCTTAAAAGAGCTCAATTTGAAGTTTAAACGAGTGTTTTCCACTCCCAGGTTAAGCATGAAGTAAAATTTCGAGTTTAGAAATGCCTGAAAATTTGGTTTGGTCGCGTAGCGCGAAGCGCGGAGCGGCCAAACCAAATTTTCAGGCTTTTCTAAACTCGAAATTTTACTTCATGCGCCACGCGTATAAGACACTGATTTCAAGCGAAGTTAACTCGTTCACAATATTTCAGTACTTTCAGTGTTTAACACGCGTGGCGCATGAAGTAAAATTTGGAGTTTAGAAAAGCCTGAAAATTTGGTTTGGCCGCTCCGCGCTTCGCGCTACGCGACCAAACCAAATTTTCAGGCTTTTCTAAACTCCAAATTTTACTTCATGCTTAGTCTGGGAGTGGAAAACACTCGTTTTAAGCTTTAAAGTGAACTCTTTAAAAAGGCGTATCCATATGTATAGCTAATAGAAAATTCCCTGTGTGTATAGTTAGAAGAAAAATTCCCTGTATTAACAGATTAATCCGATGACTATTTGCCAAATCTACTGAATGCTCATTGTATTCAATATTTTAAGATGCACTAAACATAAATTGCATTAAACAAACAGAAACTGAATTATACTCGGATTAATCAGAATGAGAATTTAAGGGAAATTATTTGATATTTGTGTGGGTTTTTGTTTGACTCTTTTTAATGAATCCAATATTTGTACCAAATCTTTGTTATAATAGAAATATGCTTACAAATAGTAACAGTTTAAGATAAAATCAATAGAAATTAAATTCAACAAACATAAAAGTAATTACAGCTACTCAAATGAGAACAGAGAGAGAAAAACGATAACACTTTGTAAATTTATGTTGTTTTTTTTTCAATTTATTAAAATTATAAAAAGATTTGCTTTATTTTAGTCATGAAATATGAAAACTGAAGCTACGCTGACGTAAAGCTTTTATTTAACCTTCATTAATTCAATGTTAGACAAATATTTATTTAGAAAATCAAACATTTACACAATCGATTTTTTGTTTCGGAATAAATGCAACAACTGGGCGAATTAATAAAAAATTAAGTCCACTTTTACTAACACGAATTACAAAAAAAGCAAAAGCATCGTTCGGGGAAACCGGAATTTACATAACCCGATAGGAAAGCGCTTTTATGAATATTATCGATTGCACGTGCTCGTCCGGGTCGCCCCGAAAAGACCCATTTCCCGCCATGCACACACACGCAGGCATTCAACAAGCGTACAATTCCTGTTTACATTTTTTCCCACTTTCGAAATCGATAAGATAACAAAACCGGCGAATGAAATAATGAGGAACTGAGGTACGGGAAAAAATCGCGCGCGTTTTTTCGTATCCTCGGCGGGGCGAGAGCGGGCGGAAAAGCCCGAGCGCCACCCGCCGGCCAATCAGCGCGCGCGTACCCGAGCCCGCTTCCTTTATTCATCTCCCTCGCGCCAACTCTCTTTCATTTCGCGTGCTTCTTTAGTTGACGTGCGTCGTTAGGCTGCTTCTCGCCAATTTATATCATTTCCGTGTGGGAAAACTCTTAACACCCGAAAAAAGAAAACCCAACCCGCAATAATGGCCGACAAAACCTGCGAGAAACCGTAAGTAGCGTGACACAGTGTTTTTCCTGCGGATTTTGTGTTATTTCGATGCCGGGGGGCCGACGACGCTTTGTTTTCGCGGCACAGTGGCAAGATGGCGTCTTCCGAGAAAATAGAAAAGCCGGGCCGGTTCCGGCGTGGTTACCGCGGGACCTTGAGCGCGTTTTCCCATTCCGTTTATTAAACCCGCGCTTATTTATAACCGGCGCGATTTCCCAACAAGCTCGTAAATCCCAACTTGTGTAGAATACGCAAACACGCTCCTCGCAATTTTTTGCTTTCAACAAATTTTGTTTCGTGAAAATCACAACACGATTGTTTTGCAAACACGCTTCTCCGTCAATAAAACAAAAATTGTTTTACGAAGCGTAATTGTTTGATGATAAACATGAATTAGTTTATCATCAAACAATTACGCTTCGTAAAACAATTTGTATTTTTGCCGGGAATCACGACCCAATTGTCGAATCACTCGTAAAATAACAGTTATTCAAATGTTAAAAGCGGATTTCGGGGAAGATAAACGCAACGCTCGAGTGAAACTCTCTTCACACTTCACCTTCCCTCCTTTTTCTTCTTTCGGCGCTTTCGGCTTTTGGGAATTGGAACGTGTTAATAGAACAATGCGGCAATAGACGCGCGCTCGGCATTAGAGGTGTAGGGGGGTCTGGAAAGTTCGTTTGTTGTTCGGGACGTAAAACAAAGAAAAAGTGTTTTTGGCGCAATCTCTTGTCTTACGAAACAACCGGTGTCTTCGATCCAAGCGATTGCAACACACACGCGCGGAATATGTTGCTTTAATTAAAAAAGCGGCTCGAATGAAAGTATAATTAATTTCATAATTATGTTAATGTGATTGTTGAGTTCAAACCACGGTTTTTAATGCTGGGCAATTATACTTGGATTAATTTTACACACTAGCACACGAAATTAAGAAAATTGAAAGTTTTATGAAGCACAAACGATTACATTTTCAGGAACAACTGTGTGATTATGTTGTTTGCAATGTTGCCATGTTTCCGGCAAATTTGACGGACTCTAAATTGAAGTTGTATAATTCCAGTTGTTAGCTAGCCTAGTTTAGTTACTTAATTGAAATTGCATAATTCCAGTCATTAGCTAACCTAGTTTAGCTACTGTATGATTTTGAGTTCTCGTGAAGTGATTATTACACTAAAAAAGACTGTTATTTCTTACTTCACTTTTTATTTGTATCGTTAGATGTACATTTCAAGTTATACGTTGTAAAAAAGGGTCTGAGAACGATAATTAAAGCGATAAATACAAGAAAAAAACGGTTTTTCTAAGTGAGTCCAAACTTCTGCAGGGCAGTGTATATACCACGCAAATAGTTGTAAGAATTCAGTTTGTTATTGATAATGAGCAATAACAAACTGAATTCTTACAACTATTTGCGTGGTATATACACTGCCCTGCAAAAGTTTCGACTCACTTAAAAAAACCGTTTTTTTTTTATTTATCGCTTTAATTATCATTCTCAGACCGTTTTATACAACGTATATGTTTAGAATAACATTTTATTAATAAGTAATAAACATTTACTTGTGATATTCTTGGGTTTTTTTCTGGAAAAAATTGAGAAAATCATTCCAGCCGTTTTTCATCAATAAGTTGGCCTTTCGATTTGATGATTGCCCTACAAATTCTGGGCATTCTTTCCAACAATTGCTAAAGTCTTTCTGGTCGCAATCGTTGCCAAGCCTGCTGAAGACATTGCCACAAGTGAGATTCGCTGGTTGGATGAAGATTCCGCACTTCTCTGTCCAGCTCATCCCACAACAGTTCGATGGGATTTGCATCCGGAGATTGTGGTGGCCATTCCATGAATTTTAGAGTGCATGTAGCTTTTTTCAATCTTAAATAGTTCGTACAAAGTTTTGAAGTATGTTAAGGGTCGTTATCTTGCTGAAATACAAACCCCTCCCCTATCAAATCGATGCCAGATGGAATAGCGCTTCGCTGAAGTATGAAGTGATAGTCTTCTTTCCGCATGTTTCTGTCGATTTTGACCAAGGTGCCGACACCAGCGTAGCAGAAACAACCCCATACCATCACACTACCACCGCCAAACTTAACTGTTGGCTTTACACATTGAGGTGCATGCCGTTCATCAGATTTTCTGCGGCAGTACATTCGCCGTTTGCTACCAAAAATTTCAACTCATCGGTCCATAACACCTGTTTCCATTGTTCGATAGACCAATTTTTGTGTTCTTTTGTCCATTTGAGTCGTTTATGGACGTTTACCGATCGCAACAATGGTTTTTTGGTAGTGACTCGTCCATACAAACCGACATCATGCAACCGACATGTGACTGTTGTATCGGAGATCGGCTTCAGTAGCGTTTGATTGATCTCGCCTCTGATATCTGGCACTGTTTTCAGTCTGGACCGCTTACTTAACACTTGTATAATTCTATCATCACTTTTTGTCGTCTTTCTGGGTCGGCCCGAGCGTTTCCTGTCGGAAAACAATTTGGTTTCAGCAAACCTCTCCAATGTTGTACGGACTCCTTTCTGTGAAACTCCCAGTATTTGTGCAATTTTTCACTGCGAATGGCCGGTTTCACTTAAAATTACCATCTGAGCACGTTTTCCTTTCGGTATTTCCTTTGCTCTTGCCATTTTCAAGACTATAGACACAATTTTGAAGGAGCAATATTGATGAAAATATTGTGCAATGAGCAACTGTCTTTCAAGTGCCAAAGTGAAGAAATTTGAGGTTATTGTACAGACAGTCGACGGCAGATAGGGTTCGAAATCATTGGTGCGCATTTTGAAGTATCGATACATTGAGCAAAAATTGATTCGAGGTAAAAAAAATGTTGAAGTAATTTAAAATGATATATTTTAATATTGTCGATTTTTCAATATTTTAAAATTAACATACTTTGATACAATAAATAAATGATAATTAAAAGAAAACGCTCAAAAGTTATCAATACAATATTGTTCTAAACAAATACGTTGTCTAAAACGGTCCGAGAACGATAATTAAAGCGATAAATACAAATAAAAACGATTTTTCTAAGTGAGTCCAAACTTTTGCACTGCAGTGTATATCTTAGTTTAGTTATTTAAAGTTGCATAATTTCCAGTCACTAGCTAGCCTAGTTTAGCTTCTTAATTGAAGTGGCATAAATCCAGTTGTTAGTTAGCCTAGTTTAGTTACTTAATTGAAGTTGCATAATTCCAGCCGTTAGCTAACCTTGTTTAGTTACTTAGAGCCATATTAATAGATGTTAGCACACACTTTTAATGCGGATATAGCGATATTAACATTTTTGCATTAGTCCAGCGACGGCTCACAGGCTAAGTACAGGGTCGGCCACAGCGCCAAGGCACACAAAATTTGAGGTTGGGATCGCGTTTTATGAATACAAGGAATCGCACAACAAAGTCACCTTTCAATAACGGATACATATTACCTTGGGTCTTTGGCCGACCCTGAAGTTAGGCTGCGAGCCGTCGCTGCATTAGTCAAACATTTTAGTAGATTACTATTGTTATTTTACAACTAATAATTTAATAACTTGGTAACCCTAGTTTAATGCATAAGATTCGTGTATACAGAACCTCAATAGCTACGGCAAAACATGATTGTATATATATATATAATCAGTATTCCCTTTTACCATATGGTGTCGCGTAAACATGATTGTTTACATCCTTATTAATAGAATTACCGTTATTATCATTATTGTTTAACTTTAGTTAATTTCTACTAGACCTGTAGAAACCTGATACTAACATTTTGTATTAATAAATCAAAATCTACATGCTATAAGGAAGTTTTGAACTATTGATAAAATAAAGGGAAAGTGGCAACATTGCATTTTCATGTATTTCAACTTCACTGTAATCGACTAACTTAGAGGTTATGTTATACTGTTTTTGTTTATATTTGTGAGCGGGTACTTCTGTGTAATTATTTGAGTTGAATTTCCTTCGAGCAAGTGTTTCCACTCCCAGACTAAGCATGAAGTAAAATTTCGAGTTTGGAAAAGCCTGAAAATTTGGATTT
This sequence comes from Philonthus cognatus, assembly GCA_932526585.2. Classification (NCBI taxonomy): domain Eukaryota; kingdom Metazoa; phylum Arthropoda; class Insecta; order Coleoptera; family Staphylinidae; genus Philonthus; species Philonthus cognatus. Next base: position 79,175,395 of record OW052245.1, on the reverse strand, counting down.
GCCGGGCGGAGCGAAGCGAGCCCGGCAAATCCAAATTTTCAGGCTTTTCTAAACTCGAAATTTTATTTCATGCGCCACGCTTATAAAACAGTGATTTCAAGCGAAGTTTAAGTATTTGAAGTATTCAATTATTTATCTAAAAAACGTAGTTAAATATTCGAATTATTCAAATGTTTGGATATTTGTGTATTTAAGTTTGTGATTTTTTTTTGATTCAAATATTAAATTTGAGTATTCGACTATTTAAATTATTCGTATTCGAATCCTAACCTTACTTGAAATCAAGCAACTTTGGTGAAAAAAGTTGTTGTTTATATGTGTAAACGTGTACTTCTGCGTAATTATTTGAGTTGATTATTGTTTAACTTTAGTTAATTTCTACTAGACGTGTAGAAACCCGATACTAACATTTTGTATTAATAAATCAAAATCTACATGCTATAAGTAAGTTTTGAACTATTGATAAAATAAAGGGTAGGTGGCAACATTGCATTTTCATGTGTTCCAACTTCACTGTAATCAACTAATTTAGAGGTTATGTTTTGCTGTTTTTGTTCATTTTTGTGAACGTGTACTTCTGCGTAATTATTTGAGTTAAATTTCCTTCGAACAACTGTTTCCACTCCCAGACTAAGCATGAAGTAAAATTTCGAGTTTAGAAAAGCCTGAAAATTTGGATTTGCCGGGCGGAGCGAAGCGAGCCCGGCAAATCCAGATTTTCAGGCTTTACTAAACTCGAAATTTTACTTCATGCGCCACGCGCTGATTTCAAGCGAAGTTTAAGTATTTGAAGTATTTAATTATCTATTTACAAAACGTAGTTAAATATTCGAATTATTCAAATATTTGGATATTTGTGTATTTAAGTTTGTGAATTTTTTTTGATTCAAAGTTTAAATTTTAATTTTCGACTATTTAAATTATTCATATTCGAATCTTAACCTTACTTGAAATCAAGCAACTTTGGTGAAAAAAGTTTTTTCTATCTATCTAGGCAACATTGCATTTTCATGTGTTCCAACTTCAGTGTAATCGACAAATTTAGAGGTTGTGTTACACTGTTTTAGTTTGTTTGTGAAAGTAATTATCATCCGAGACAACCTAACCTAACTCATTGTTCATGCTCTGTGATTATCATCACTATAACTTATTCTTCTTGCTTTGTGATTATCATCCAAGATGACCTAACCTAACCTAACTCATTGATTTAGCTCTGTAATTCACATCCGAGACGACCTAACCTAAATAATTGCTCTTGCTCTGTGATTATCATCACTCTAACTCATTCTTCTTGCATTGTCACTATGTTACTCTGTTTTTGTTTATTTTTGTTAACATGTACTTCTGCGTAATTATTTGAGTTGAATTTCCTCCAAATCCAAATTTTCAGGCTTTTCTAAACTCGAAATTTTACTTCATGCGCCACGAGCATTAAACCTTTATTTCAAGTGAAGTTAAAATATTTGAAGGACTCAATTATTTCATTAAAAAACGTAGTTAAATATTCGAATTATTCAAATCTTTGATATTTCAATACATAAATTTTTGAAAAATTTTTATTCAAATATTTGGATATTTGTATATTCAGGTTTGTGAAAAATTTTATGATTCAAATATTACATTTGAATATTCGACTATTTAAATTAATCATATTCGAATCCTAACCTTACTTGAAATCAAGCAACTTAGGCAAAAGAAAGTTTTTTCTATCTATAACGAGAACTGAAATAGACAACATTGTATTTTAATGTGTTCCAACTTCACTGTAATCAAGTAATTTAGAGGTTGTGTTAGACTGTTTTTGTTTATGTTTGTGAAAATTCTTGCTTTGTAATTATCATCCGAGATGACCTAACCTAACTCATTGTTCTTGCTCTGTGATTGTCATCACTCTAACTTATTCTTGCTTTGTGATTATCATCCGAGATGACCTATCCTAACCTAACTCATTGATTTTGCTTTGTTATTATCATCCGAGATGACCTAACCTAACTCATTGTTCTTGCTCTGTGATTGTCATCACTCTAACTTATTCTTCTTGCTTTGTGATTATCATCCAAGATGACCTAATCTAACCTAACTCATTGCTCTGTGATTGCCATCACTATAACTTATTCTTCTTGCTTTGTGATTATCATCCGAGATGACCTAACCTAACCTAACTCATTGATTTTGCTTTGTTATTATCATCCGAGATGACCTAACCTAACTCATTGTTCTTGCTCTGTGATTGTCATCACTCTAATTTATTCTTCTTGCTTTGTGATTATCATCCAAGATGACCTAACCTAACCTAACTCATTGCTCTGTGATTGCCATCACTATAACTTATTCTTCTTGCTTTGTGATTATCATCCGAGATGACCTAACCTAACCTAACTCATTGATTTTGCTTTGTTATTATCATCCGAGATGACCTAACCTAACTCATTGTTCTTGCTCTGTGACTGTCATCACTCTAACTTAATCTTCTTGCTTTGTGATTGTCATCACTAACTTAATCTTCTTGCTTTCTGATTATTATCCCAGATGACCTAACGTAACCTAACTCATTGATTTTGCTTTGTTACTATTATCCGAGATGACCTAACCTAACTTATTGTTCTTGCTCTGTGATTGTCATCACTCGTAACTTATTCTTCTTGCTTTGTGATTATCATCCGAGATGACCTAACCTAACCCAACTCATTGATTTTGCTTTGTGATTATCATCCGAGACGACCTAACCTAACTCATTGTTCTTGCTCTGCGATTATCATCATTCGGATGATATTTAACATGCAAGAAGAATGAGTTAGCTTCTTGCATTGTAACTATCATCCAAGATGATCTAACCTAACCCATTGAAACAATACCAATTGAATTTAATTTACAAACTAATATATTTTTGAAAATGTTTTACCAAATGATTAATAAAAAAAAAGTGTCCAATATAACCACCCATTGTTCTTGCTTTGTGATTATAATCCGAAACGACCTAACCTAACTAATTGCTCTTGCTTTGTGGTTATCATCCGCGATACGAAACTAAAAATTGCTCATTCATCGCCAGTAATCAGGATTTCCGCATATACCAAACATTTCGTTCGTTTTATGATCGCAGAGAAGTTGCCGCTCCCGAAACTCCCGAGAAGGAGAAGAAGGCGGTCGTAGAAGAGAAGAAGGTGGTCGAGGACGAGAAGACGGAGGTCGAGGAGACGAAAGAGAACGGCGATGCCGAGAAGGAGAACGGCAAGGAAGAATCCAACGGCGACTCCACACCAGCTGGTACGTAACGGACAAACATAAAAATTACAATCGTAATTTTTATGTGTGTGTAAATGTTTTGTTCTTGGACATTCGAATAATTACAGTATGTTTAAATAGATATTCAATTATCACATAATCCAAATTATATAGTATGTTCAATAAAATAAAACCTCTAGAGTGCCATGGAATAAATTGTAGATTGGCAACTCTTAAATTATACATTATAATTATTATGTCTGACGTTTAATGTGACAATTCCTAAAGGGTGTAGCCGACTTAAATATAAAAAAAGATTAAATCATGGCACTCTAGAGGTTGTTTTTTTATTGAACATACGATATCTTACAGTACAAAAGTACCGTGCGAAAATTTAAAATATAAATTAGAGCAGGCTGTGAATTTTAAATTAGATTGGCACTACTGACTGTTAACACATAGCTCAGACCAAGGCCGGTATTCCCGAAATTGATTGCACAGTCGGACACCTGCCAATTGTCAAATTCACACGTTAATTCCCTATCTAAATGACAGATTTCGTACAACTAATCTCGGGAATATCGGCCCCTTTCCAATGGCGGAATAAATTTGAGGTTATGGTAGACTTCTTCTTCTTCTGCGTAATTTATGGCCTCGCCTACTAGGCCCTGTTGACCAGTCACAGTAATTTTGTATAATTTAATGAATAGAGTTTCGTTACCCCGAGAAAAGGGATTTACGGAAATACACACGTAGGTGCAAGGATGGGTAATAAATGAAAGGATTGTCAGGATATATGTGATTATAAAGGATGAAATAGAGAGGATGAAAAAAGATTTGTGAAACAACCACGTCTGGGTCAAGTGCGAGCAAGGATGGAAAGCACAACTCACGCTTGACGTCCGCTCTGTTTGGGGTCCAGAATGGAACTCCTTATGGTAGACTATTTCTGAAAGAGGTTGAATAGACTATTCTAGTCTATTCTACCTCTTTGAGACATAGTCTACCATAACCTCAAAATTTATTCCATCATTCAATTAGTATTCTATTGGACTGCACAAAAAAAATGCCGCCTACTCTAATTTATAATCTAAATGATCGCACGGGTATTTGTTGTTTTCAATATTCTTATTTTATTACGTTTGAAAGTGATTAAGCTGATTTACATTCCTCCACTGCAACTGCAGGGGCTGTTGTGGCTCATTTTTTACTAAAGACTGTTGAACACTAGAGGCAGAGAGAGGCCAGTCAAAACAGAATAAGGAAAGCCTTCATTTGCCTAATTTAGACGTCTGCCGCTTGTGTGTAACGAACTTATAATTATCCAAGCCTCCTCTACACTATATAACTCGTTTCATTTAACTAGGTGAGCAATTGGAAAATATTTGTGCAAATAAAACCAAGCGCTCTTAAAAATGACTTGTTTACCTTATCAAAAGTTCATCGAAATGTCATTATTTTTAGGCAGATCACTTAATTAGGCATACGTTTAAACTCAATAGAGTTTAAGCCACAATAGACTCTTGCGGTCGCAGTGGAAGGCGGCTAAACGGACCTATCACTTTAAATAGAAACTCAATAGAGAACTTTAACACTTGAACAAGTTTCTCATCTTTCACGAGGTGAAACATATTTAACTATGATTTAATAAAGAATACACTTGGTTAAATTTCACTAATATTTTGGTTTTTTATTCCAACTAGTTTCGACTTCATTCATTCTCAAGAAGTACTTTAACATGTTTATCGCCACTTTTATAACAATAAAAATATTACGTCAGGCCACTGCTTAAGTTTTTGTTCCAATTATACAGAATAATAAAGCAAAAATTTGAAGAGACAAACATTTTTAAGTGTTCAGGCCATCTAGTTTATACAGAGAGTTTTATATAACGCCGAACGTTTTCATAAAATACGATTTGACACCTTTAATTTTTAGGTTATGTGTAAATTGGGTTGCCTATATGACCATTACAAATTGAAGCTAATCAATTGCAATTATTGCCTCAACTTGTACATACAGGGAGTTTTTCTTTCAAGTATACATGTCCCAATAACAGCGTATATATCGTAAATCTTAAGATAGTCGTTGTTTTTTTTAAAAGGAGTTAAATTTGAAACTTAAAATGCAGATGTGTTACATTTTACCACGTTCGGTTTATTAAAAAAATACAATTTGAAGCTTTAAACGAGTTTTTCCACTCCCAGACTAAGCATGAAGTAAAATTTCGAGTTTAGAAAAGCCTGAAAATTTGGTTTGGTCGCGAAGCGCGGAGCGGCCAAACCAAATTTTCAGGCTTTTCTAAACTCGAAATTTTACTTCATGCGCCACCGGTACAAAACACTGACATATTACGAGGTTTAAAACACACCGCTGAACTTTTCATTGAATCAGTGTTTTGTACCGGTGGCGCATGAAGTAAAATTTCGAGTTTAGAAAAGCCTGAAAATTTGGTTTGGCCGCTACGCGACCAAACCAAATTTTCAGGCTTTTCTAAACTCGAAATTTTACTTCATGCTTAGCCTGGGAGTGGAAAACACTCGTTTAAAGCTTCAAATTGTATTCTTTTAATAAACCGAACGTGGTAAACAACATGTACAAAGTTTGCATATGTTTACTTAAATAAAATATTCTCGTTATGAATATGTTCGGTGTTACATAAAACGCTCTGTATGTCTATATAGTAATACTAGTTCCGCGGCATGGGCAGCACGTTGCTTTGAAAGTTGTTTCTGGATGCGGCACATGGTACATGCTGCAAGGCCTAAACGCCAATTTAACTGTAGCACAAATGAATGCCGCCAGGCGATCAACGTGTTAAAGATAAAAAGTTGTTCTCATTTCTTGCCTACTTATATCGAATAAGAGATAAATATTTTGTAAATATTCTGCAAACTATTGACAAACTCAATTTTTCTTTATGGAATAAGAGATATGATTTAAAGTTCAAGTTGGCACTAAACAAAATTAAATTGGCACCCCACAAAATCAATTTGAATTTGTTCAAGTCGGCACTAAACAAAATCAAATTGGCACTTGTCTAAATAAGTTGGCACTTGTCAAAATCAAGTTGGCAATCGTCAAAATCAAGTTCTTTTAAAAATGACTGTATAAACACACTTGCAAACAAAACGATTACCTTTAAAATGAAACTATTTAAATATACTGTAAACATATACGAAATAATTGGACTGTATTTTGATTGCACAACGTCGGACGGAATTAATTCCAACTTTCGGTGAACGGTGGCGGCCAGTGTGGTAACTATCCAATTAAATACAACAAAAATAATCATTATAAAAAAATGCACAAGACGCTTCTGACCTTTACTACAAAAAAAAACAAATTCAAAAAAATGTAATCGTGTACTTTACGCTCTAGTAAGTCAAGCTTTTTTTAGGCTTCCTTAATTAGTTCTGTATAATTCCGAAATGATAATTTTAGTGTAATCCATGATGCATGAATTGTTTTATTTAATTGTCACGAAAACTGCGATGAGTTATTTTCCTTTATAAATACTTTTATTTCTTGTCATTTGTTATAGTGATGGGGCCAGTCGATTGAAAGTAATCGAAATTATTAAATTCATAAAACAATTTGACATCTTTTATTATCATTTTTCCGTACCCAGGGGGGCAAATGAAATCAAACCCCCCAAAATTGTAAAAATGTTACATTTTTGTATCTAAAAGCCCCGTAATGGCAAAAACAATATTTTTACCAATAACTATCAATTATTTCTTTACCGATAGATTATTTTTATTAACCCATTAAGCGCCATAGATGCATACACGCAACATTAATAATTTGTTGTTAGTTAAATTACTAAATAAGTTAATTTGATATATTATATTATTTGACTTGATTTGAAAATATATGAAGAAAAATGTAAATATTTTTTTATTTAAATATTTCGATTATTACTCATTTCAAAAAATATATATATCAGTGTATTTCTAACTTCACAATATTTCAGTGTTTTATACGCGTGGCGCATGAAGTAAAATTTCGAGTTTAGAAAAGCCTGAAAATTTGGTTTGGCCGCTTCGCTTCGCGAAGCGACCAAACCAAATTTTCAGGCTTTTCTAAACTCGAAATTTTACTTCATGCTTAGTCTGGGAGTGGAAACACTCGTTTTAAACTTCATATTGCACGTTTTTACATGCTATCGACTAATGCCTGAAAATTTACAGCGCATACATTATGTATATTTCAAAGAAAAATGCACAGTATGTGATACGATAAGTCGTTCATAGAAATCATAAACATAAGTGCAGCATTTTACCTAAAATCAACTTTTAAAGTTGATATAATAATATAATTGCTTGGCCATTAATGGGTTAATGCTATTATTTTATTGTGAGAGATCAATATCTGAAATATCAATCTAGTGATCGTACAAGCAATCATTTCGGCTGCTATTCAACTGATCACTCGAGCAATCATTTGAGTGATCTCTCCAGCTATCATTCAAACGATCTTCTTAAATCTTTATTTAACGGAAGGCCAATACATAAATATAAACATACAGAACAAGAACATGTAAATAATTAATTCAATACTGATATCAGCACAATAAAAACATAGTACTAATAATAAAAAAATATTCGAGTGATCGCTTGAGCAATCATTGGAGCAATTGTTCGATTGTCAATTTAATTCGAATTAAAATAATCGATCATTCGATTATGCCCATCACTAAAATCAACATTCGAATGACTAATTTCGGCTACTTTTCAGCCGATGACTCGGGCAATCATTTAAGTGATTTCTCCTGAGGCCATTCAAATGATCTTTCGAGCAATCATTTAAGCGATAATTCGCTGATCAATTTCATTTGAATCAAAATAAAAATATAAAACCTTTATTGGCATACTATCGTATATTCAGTAAAAAAAAAACTCTAGAGTGCCATGAAAAATAGTCTAGGTTGGCACCTCTGAGATTATACATGTCTGACGTTTTATATGTTAATTCTTAAAGCGCGTAGCCAACCTAAATTTAAAAGAAGATTAAATCATGGCACTCTAGAGGTTTTATTTTATTGAACAAACGATATGATGAATTAATTTCTCACTTAACCCGTGGTGAAACATATTTAATTAATACGCTTTGATTAAAACACTTGGTTTGTTTCACTGATTTTTTATTTTTACTCCAACTAGTTTCGACCTTTCACATATCTCCTTGAGAATGACCTAAGGTCGAAACTAGTTGGAGTAAAAATAAAAAATCAGTGAAACAAACCAAGTGTTTTAATCAAAGCGTATGAACAAACGATATATTTACATAAATATGTATGTAAATATATCGTTTGTTCAATAAAATAAAACCTCTAAAATCTAAACTAGCTACAACTAATTGCTACCCCCTCTCTTCCACCTGTTCTCCTTCTCTTCCCTCAACTTCTCCAGTGTCCTTACCCTGCCCCCATCCTCTCTCATCCCTTCCATCACTCTTCTATTTCCTCTTACTCCCACCCATTCCTCCTTCACCCCCTCGCATTCCTCTGAAAAATAACTCCACGTATTCATCTGCTGCTCACACATTACACACTTCCCATACTCTTCCCCCATCCACACCTTTCTTCCTCTCTCCCCTGACCCACACCTCGCTCTCATCAGCTTCACCCTTTCCTCCCTACTACATCCCCTTCGCTTATCAATTTAATTTGAATCAAAATAATCGATCATTGATATCATTTGATTATGCCCGTCACTAGAATCATCATTCTAATGGCCAATTTAGGTTACTATTCAATCAATCACTCGAGCAATCATTTAAGTGATCTCTCCAACTATCATTCAAACGATCTTTGGAGTGATCTCTTGAGCAATCGTTCGATTATCAATTTAATTCGAATAGAAATAATCGATAATTGAAATCAAATTCAATTATGCCCATTACTAGAATCAACATTCAAATGACTAATTTCGGCTACTTTTCAACCGATCACTCGGGCAATCATTTGAGTGATTTCTCCAGCGGTCATTCAAATGATCTTTCGAGCAACCATGCAAGTGATTGTTCGCTTATCAATTTAATTTGAATCAAAATAATCGATCATTGATATCATTTGATTATGCCCATCACTACAATCATCATTCGATTGGCCAATTTAGGTTACTATTCAATCAATCACTCGTGCAATCATTTTGAGTGATCTCTCCAGTTATCATTCAAATGGCCAATTACGGTTACTATTCAACCGATCACTAGAGCTATCATTTGAGTGATCTCTCAAGCTATTATTCAAACGATCTCTCCAGCGATCGTTCGGTTATCAATTTAATTCAAATCAAAATAGTTGGACATTGATATCATTCGATTATGCACATCATTCAAATGTCTAGTTTCGGCTACTATTTAACTGATCACTCGAGCAATAATTTGAATGATCTCTAGCTATCATTCAAACAATCTCTCGAGCAATCATTAAGTGTCAATATTCGAATGACTAATTTCGGCTACTTTTTAACCAATCACTCGGGCAATCAATTTTGAGTGATTTCTCCAGCGGTCATTCAAATGATCTTTCGAGCAATCATGCAAGTGATCGTTCACTTGTCAATTTAATTTGAATCAAAATAATCGATCATTGATATTATTTGATTATGCCCATCACTAGAATCATCATTCCAATGGCCAATTTAGGTTACTATTCAAACAATCACTCGAGCAATTATTTTGAGTGATCCCTCCAGCTATCATTGAAGCGGTCAACTTCGGATTCTATTCAACCGATTACTCGAGCAATCATTTGAGTGATCTCTCCAGTTATCATTCAAATGGCCATTTATGGTTACTATTCAACCGATCACTAGAGCTATCATTTGAGTGATCTCTCCAGCGATCGTTCGATTATCAATTTAATTCAAATCTAAATAGTTGGACATTGATATCATTCGATTATGCACATCATTCAAATGTCTAATTTCGGCTACTATTCAACTGATCACTCGAGCAATAATTTGAATGATCTCTAGCTATCATTCAATCTTTCGAGCAATCATTAAGTGTCAATATTCGAATGACTAATTTCGGCTACTTTTCAACCGATCACTCGGGCAATCGTTTGAGTGATTTCTCCAGCTGTCATTCAAATGATCTTTCGAGCAATCATGCAAGTGATCGTTCACTTATCAATTTAATTTGAATCAAAATAATCTCTTATTGATATCATTTGATTATGCCCATCACTAGAATTATCATTCGAATGGCCAATTTAGGTTACTATTCAATCACCCGAGCAATAATTTTGAGTGATTTCTCCAGCTATCATTGAAACGGTCAACTTCGGATTCTATTCAACCGATTACTCGAGCAATCATTTGAGTGATCTCTCCAGTTTTCATTCAAATGGCCAATTATGGATCACTAGAGCTATCATTTGAGTAATCTCTCCAGCTATTATTCAAACGATCTCTCCAGCGATCGTCGATCGTTCGATTATCAATTTAATTCAAATCAAAATAGTTGGACATTGATTATGCACATCGTTCGAATGTCTAATTTCGGCTACTATTCAACTGATCACTCGAGCAATCGATTGATTGTTCGATTGTGCCCATCACTAGATAATTGACTCATCATTCGAATAGTAATAGAATGATCATTCCAATACTTTGAATATGATGTTTTAATTGGTCATTCGAATGATGATTTTCTTGGTCATTTGAATGATGATTCTATTGGCCATTCGAATGATGATTCTATCATATGATGTTTTAATTGGTCATTCGAATGATGATTTTCTTGGTCATTTGAATGATGATTCTATTGGCCATTCGAATGATGATTCTATCATTCGAATGGCCAATAGAATCATCATTCAAATGACCAAGAAAATCATCATTCGAATGACCAATTAAAACATCATATTCAAATTATTGGAATGATCGTTCTATTACTATTCGAATGATGAGTCAATTATCAGGATCATTCAGGTACCAATTATTAATTTTTAATGTTACAATTATTATAGGATTTTTTTTTATTTCTTCTCAGAAAATATGATTGATTCTTTTTTTTTATGAAAACAGGCTCCTAGATTTAATCAGTTTATGTAGAAGCGGGAATGTGTACATATAAATAAATGGTTTTTTTTTTCACGGCTATGTCAGCAAAGCAACAGCAATATTTTTTTACATTGGCTTTGTATTACGATACAGTTGCATATAATTTTACGCTAATCTGCATTCATTCTGTGCACAGGCTCAAGTTTACATTTAAAACATCCAGGGATTCGTTTTATTGTCGATCTTATTAATAAACGTAAAATAAGCAAATTTTTCTCATTGATAATTAATTTTCATAAACTCAAAGTAAGCAAATTTTTCTCATTGATAATTAATTTTCATGAACTCAAAGTAAGCAAATTTTTCTCATTTGTAATTAATTTTCATAAACTCAAAGTAAGCAAATTTTCCTCATTGATAATTAATTTTCATGAACTCAAAGTAAGCAAATTTTTCTCATTTATAATTAATTTTCATAAACTCAAAGTAAGCAAATTTTTCTCATTGATAATTAATTTTCATGAACTCAAAATAAGCAAATATTTCTCATTGATAATTTCCAAGAACTCAAACTAAGCAAATTTTTCTTATTGATAATTTTCATGTCGAATCAACATATTCTTAGTAAGGCTGGGAATTTTTATTATTCGAAAACATCAAATATTTGAATATTCGAATTTGAATGTTTTTGAATGAATACTTCAATTTAATAAATTCTCAGTTTATTTTAATTATCTAATGAATTAAGAATAACTTAGTATGTTTTGGAACTTCATTATAATCAGTGTTTTACACACCTGGCGCATGAAGTAAATATTTCGAGTTTAGAAAAGCCTGAAAATTTGGTTTGGTCGCTACGCGACCAAACCAAATTTTCAGGCTTTTCTAAACTCGAAATATTTACTTCATGCTTAATCTGGGAGTGGAAAACCCTTGTTCCAAAAACCACTAAAATCTTTAATCACAACACCGAATTTCAAAAAATCTAATACAAAATATTTAAAGAAACTAATAAAGATAGTAAAAGTAACTACAGTTTGTTTGTTTCCAATTTTCTTTAAGAAATCAGTATCGTCATTAAAGGTTCTAATTGCTGTCGAACAAGTGTTTTCCACTCCCAGATTAAGCATGAAGTAAAATTTCGAGTTTAGAAAAGCCTGAAAATTTGGATTTGGGCGCGGAGCGAAGCGAGCGCCCAAATCCAAATTTTCAGGCTTTTCTAAACTCGAAATTTTACTTCATGCGCCACGTGCGTAAACACTGATTTAATATGAAGTTCAAAAACCTACCAAGTATTCTTAATCCATTACAAGATTAAAACAAATTGAGAATTTTTTAAATTAAAGTATTAATTCAAAAACATTTAAATTCGAATATTAAAATATTTAAATAAATTGAATAAGTATAAAATATACTACTAAGACTAGGATTTTTCAAATTTTAGTATTCAATTAAAACATATTCAAATGTGTGAATAATTAAGTGATTGAAATATTCATATTTTGAATATAGTTCAATATTCAACTATATTCAAAATATGAATATTTCAATCACTTAATTATTCACACATTTGAATATGTTTTAATTGAATACTAAAATTTGAAAAATCCTAGTCTTAGTAGTATATTTTATACTTATTCAATTTATTCAAATAATAATATAACAAGTGGTATGATTATCATCGATAATATTCATGAGTGACACCGAGCTGCAGATTCAACGAGCCTGAAGGGCGAGTTAAATGTGCTGGTCCGGTTTCACGAATAAATATTATCGATTATTAATATACCACGAGTTATATTCGATGAGAGAATATAACGAATTTCATTGTATTTCCGTCTTGGAAATCACCCCATCGCCCAATTTACATTTTTATTTGAATATGTTTAAATTGAACACTTGAATTGTTCGTATTCGAATCCCAGCCTTAATTTTTAGTACAAATTCACCACCTGATGAACGAGTTGTTTGTCGGACATGTTGTAGTGTCAATAATAATACTTATTATATGGTTTATTATTCAATTTACGAGGGGTAATCAAAAAGTAAGGTTACAAAGTGTACACGTTTCATTGCAGGCTTTGTAACCTCACTTTTTAATCACCACTCATATTTGTAATTAATCAGATGACAATAAAAGAAAAATTAAAATGGATTATGCACACTATAAACTATTTCAATATATCGATAACAGGATTTTATTTGTGATGAATTATTCTAGAAGACGATAAATGCTCCGTGAAGAGGAAATCGACGGGAGCGACGGAGACCGCCGAGGAAAAGAAGGCGGAGGGAGCGACGCCCGAGAAGAAGGCCAAGCTGGACGAGCCCGCGGAGGCGGAGTCCAACGGCGAAGCCGAAGTGGCAGCCTAAATCCCACCCCGACAAACGTATTTTTAACACATCATGACGTACTAGTGGGCGCCATCCCCGCCGGTACATCAACACACAAAACACTAAAACATGATTTTTTTTTATTTTTTTAGGAAAAAAAAAACGCATTTATAATTTTAGATAGTTGGCACATTAACATTCCTACTAGGAAAAAGCTGTTTATATTATCTCATTTAGTTTTCTCGTTATTTATGTTAAGTGAGTTTTCGGTGCATATTTTCGTGTACTTAAGTTTTTACGGTATATTACGATTAAGTTCATTTTGTAACTTGTAAGATAATAGAGTTTCTGTTATTACTAGAATGACACACGTGAGTGTATATCTCGAATTTCCCCAAAACGCGGAAAATTTACAAAGTAAACAAAATTAAGTAAAAAAAAATAATAAATTAGAATATTCGCGAGCTCTGCCATTACCTCATTAACAATGCCGGTTTTCAGAATGTGTTCATATCAAACTAACAAGTATATATTTTGTAAGTTGTGCTTAAAGAATTTTAGCGGAAAGGATTTAATGACGATGTAAAGAAATAATAAGATTGAAATTCGTGTATTGCCAGTTACTTACTAACAGTATTTATTCGTGTATACTATTTTTGTGAAAAATGGTTGTTAATACAAAGGTACAAATTGTAATAATTCATAGGTATGGCAATAAAGAGTTTAGTTTCCAATATTAATAATGCATTTTTTTTTTGTTTATCTACCTTAAAAGCAATAATTTTATTCTGTTTAAAATATTGTTGTCAACCCCATGAAAATATGTTTTTTCCCAAAAACAGACATTTCGTCGCTATACCTGTGCATTGAAAGGTGTCAATTGTATATTTGTATTTTGACAAGTAATGTTACGCTTGAAAATTGAATTTTCAAAACCATCTTTGAAAGTAAAATCCTTTATTTGTCTCTCATTTGTAAACGTCAATTTATCAATAGACAGTATTAAACAAGTAAGGTTAAGTTTTCAAGCTACTGACTTGTAAAATTTTAACAAGTCAGTATACTAACTTGTTAAAATTTAACAGGTTAGTACTGGAATAGTAATTTATAGTTTTTCGTGAATTGAATTTATTAAAGAAAAATACAATAAATACTATTATTCTTAAAATAATAATTAAGAAAATATATATTTTCTTAATTATTATTTTAATAATGCACTGCAACGATAAAACACAATTTATTCACTATTAATCTCTTTTATTTGCCATATTTTAAAGTCCGTATACTCCCGCTCATATCTCGTCGTTGACTTTACTGGCAGCAAGCTTGAAACAACTCTTGCGGCTGCCTCAGTAATTGCTGCAGGCACTTTCGGAGGCACGCTCATGTTAAACGACTTGCGAAATAATTTAATTTGATTTAATCATAACTTACTACATTTTTTTTGTAATTCCAATTTGATTAAATTTACCAAATAATTGTATTTTAATTAATTACAAATGATTGACAAATAAAATATATAACAATATACGCAAGTTAACGGGTTTTACTGGCTCCAGAAGGTGACTGGCTCGTCTAGCGACTCGCCAGTCATATCCTTCTGTCCGCCAGTGAAAACCGTTTTAACAATGCTAATAATGTTAAATACTATAAACGTCAGTATCAAAATTAATTAAATAAAATGAGTAGTGACAAAGAACAATTAGCGTTGCTGCTGTTTGGTCGTGGGAAAAGCAAACACGTTTTGAAAGCTGCATACCAATTTGGTATTTGCATGCAAATATTTTTGGATGTCTCAATTTCTCTGCAATTGAAAAATAGTAGATTGTTTGACAAGTTTTGAAAGCTACGTATTTCAAAACTTGTCAAACAATCTACTATTTTTCAATTGCAGAGAAATTGAGACATCCAAATATTCAGGCTTTTATAAACTTGAAATATTCACTTCATGTTTGGTCTAGGATTGGAAAACCCTTATTATTATTATTAAAACCTTTAATGATTCTTAAAAAAACATAACAAAATGATTAACGAAACTTACAAAAATTATAAAAATAACCGGTTTCTTTTTCATTTTTTTTTTATATTAGTGTTATTGAAGGTTCTAAAAGCTGTCTAACGAGTGTTTTAGTTTTTTTAGTTTTATGTAACACCGAACATTTTCAATGTTCATTTTTGTATGTTCTGTTTATCAAATCAAAGCATCCAATACGATTTGACACCTTTAATTTTTAGGTTAGTTGTAAATTGAGTTGCCTATATGACCATTACAAATTGTAGCCAATCAATTGCAATTAATGCCTCAACTTGTATATACAGGAAGTTTTTCTTTCAAGTTTACATGTCCCAATTACAGCGTATTTGCCGAAAATCTTTAGATAATCGTTGTTGTGTTAAAAGAGTTCAATTTGAAACTTAAAACGAGTGTGTTCCACTCCCAGACTAAGCATGAAGTAAAATTTCGAGTTTAGAAAAGCCTGAAAATTTGGTTTGGTCGCGTAGCGCGAAGCGCTACGCGACCAAACCAAATTTTCAGGCTTTTCTAAACTCGAAATTTTACTTCATGCGCCACCGATACAAAACACCGACATATTACGAAGTTTTAAACACACCGCTAAGCTTTATATTGAATCAGTGTTTTGTACCGGTGGCGCATGAAGTAAAATTTCGAGTTTAGAAAAGCCTGAAAATTTGGTTCGGCCGCTCCGCGCTACGCGACCAAACCAAATTTTCAGGCTTTTCTAAACTCGAAATTTTACTTCATGCTTAGTCTGGGAGTGGAAAACACATACTTTAAGCTTCAAATTGAATTCTTTTAATAAACCGAGTATCGGAAAATGTGCAACGTATGCATATGTATACTTAAAAGAAAAATTCTCGTTATGAAAATGTTCGGTGTTATAAAAGACTCTCTGTATGTACTTATTACGTTAACCCTTACTCTTGAAAAAGGAGTGGACAAAATGTTCTTCGCATTCAATGAAGAAATAAATTCAAATTCAAATAAGTATCATGGCGCACTTTCATCTTCGGCACTGTTTTAACTTCTATTGATTCCATTTCAACAATAATTTTAAACATTGATGAAATTGATATTCCCATTTCAGCAAGCGTAAGATTTTTAGCTTCGCTTTTCAATTTTCCCACATACTTGTACTTTAAATAAATGTTGAGAGCCGTTAGTTTCTACTCACCTTGAGTTATTTTCCCTTGTTGATGTTTAGAAAAAGAAGCAGTCGTTAGTTTTTCGCTATCAGACATATTAACCAAAAATTTGTAAGCGCAGTGACAATTTTGAGAATTCATTTTCCACTATAAGTAAGAGTGAGTGGGGAATAGAACGAATTGTCTATTTTAATTAAAAAAACACTTAGAACCTTTCTTCAATACTTTATTTTGTAACCAAATGTACATTTCGGACACGAAGTGTCCATTATCAATAATACTTGTATTAGTATCAAACCATTGATAATGGACACTTCGTGTCCGAAATGTACATTTGGTTACAAAATAAAGTATTGAAGAAAGGTTCTAAGTGTTTTTTAATCAAAGTATAATTATCTTCAAGTAACTCAATCAATCAAAAAAAAAAGAATTGTCTATTTATCGGCTTTGTGAGTTTTCCTCGAATTTCGGCCAATCAGCGATTAAGGTCAAATAAGCCCTATGTTTTCCTAACATCAATCTTAACTCGAATGAAGTACACATTATTTAAATTCATAAACGTTGCAATTAACTACACACATATTCAAAAATTTAATTTATGTGCATGTGTCTTCATTTATTAATAATAACCACAGGCACCTCAAGAAACTTCAGTCGATAAAGTAGAACACTCTATTTATTTAAAAAAAAACACCAGGCCATAAAATAGTTTCCTTCTTTTAGCAAATGTCAGTCGATAAAACAGTTTGCTTCTTTTAGCAAACGTCAGTCGGTAAGACAGTTTGCTCCTTTCGGTAAACGTCGGCCGACAAAACCAGACCCAGTCGACTCCATATGATTCTGTAAGTTCACTTATATAGTTGACCGACCCACTCGATGGAAGGGCGCATTTGTCGGAATTTCAAATTTCCCGCAATTTCTAACGTGGGCTTGTTTTCAATCAACAGCTGTCAGATCTGAAGGCACAAAAATGCCGATAAGACAAAATCGTCTCGAGATAAGCGTTAATAAATATAAATAATTAGAACCATAAGTATATAAAATATATTCACTATATCCCAAATATCATCCACCTTGTCAAATATAAGTCAAAAGATTTGTCGATTTACGAAAAGAGTTTCACTATTATTATATATTCCATTTGTTTCTGGATCTCGCCTAGCTATGGAAAAGTGACAGTTTAAGTATTGTAAATGGGGCTGGTTGTGTTTTAAATCAGGGTTTTTAAATGTCACTGTCAGATGTTCGATTTTAAGGTTATAATTTCTGACTATTGTGATCTTACACTGTTGCCTGTTTTACAAATTTTCAGATATAAAAGGATAATAATATGCAGTTTTAAGATTAACAAAATTTACTACTTGGTTTTTGTACATACAAACACAGCAATAATATTGTATATAACAAATATAATAAATTCGGCTCTGCAAACTTATTTCGTCATCCATTTGTATTTCTCGCTTGGGTCTTCCCGTTAACACATTTTGATCAACTCCATCCATCCACCTTAATTTTGGTCATTCTCTCTTCTGTTGGCCCTCAGTATTTTTTTGTAGAATTGCAAATTTATTCCCACCCTCTTGTGATACTGATAATTTTCATGTCAAACAATTTTTAAGCCCTTATTCCACTTGTATTATTTAGTCAAGAGAACCTGCATCTGAATCTTCTGATGTTTGTTCTGAGCCAGATTCCCCAAGCGAAATAATAAAAGGAGGAATGGTTTCAAAAGAAAGGTTCCCCATGTTGCAAGATTAACAATAAACCTCTTCAAAATTAAAAAGAGGATTACATATGATATCATAAGTTATTGCAACACTGTTAAAATAAGGAATCAGGAGTGGCAACTAATAAAAAATGTAAATGTTGATACTGCAACATAACAACACGAAAGCATGGCTAGGCGAGATCCAGAAACAAATGGAATTGTGTAAATATATTCCATTTGTTTCTGGATATCGCCTAGCTAAGGAAAAGTGACAGTTTAAGTATTGTAAATGGGGCTGGTTGTGTTTTAAATCAGGGTTTTTAAATGTCACTGTCAGATGTTCGATTTTAAGGTTATAATTTCTGACTATTGTGATCTTACACTGTTGCCTGTTTTACAAATTTTCAGATATAAAAGGATAATAATATGCAGTTTTAAGATTAACAAAATTTACTACTTGGTTTTTGTACATACAAACACAGCAATAATATTGTATATAACAAATATAATGAATTCGGCTCTGCAAACTTATTTCGTCATCCATTTGTATTTCTCGCTTGGGTCTTCCCGTTAACACATTTTGATCAACTCCATCCATCCACCTTAATTTTGGTCATTCTCTCTTCTGTTGGCCCTCAGTATTTTTTTGTAGAATTGCAAATTTATTCCCACCCTCTTGTGATACTGATAATTTTCATGTCAAACAATTTGTAAGCCCTCATTCCACTTTTATTATTTAGCATTGCAACACTAGATTAATTTGATTTAATAATAAAATGCTCGAAGAAGCGACCGCGTGGCGAAATAGTTGTTGCAAGATTAACAATAAACCTCTTGAAAATTAAAAAGAGGATTACTTATGATATCATAAATTATTGCAACACTGTTAAAATAAGGAATCAGGAGTGGCAATTAATAAAAAATGTAAATGTTGATACTGCAACATAACAACACGAAAGCATGGCTAGGCGAGATCCAGAAACAAATGGAACGGTGTATATATACCAAATACTTTTCCCTTTAATATTTTTGCAGAGTATTTTTGCAGTAACAATAACTTTCTTCTGGAAATATTTTATTTGTATTTATACATACAGGGAGTTTTCTTTTAAGTATACGTATTCCAAATTCAACCTATTTTTTGTGAATCTTTAGATATTTCTTGTTTTTTTTATTTTAATTCAATTTGAAGCTTTAAATGAGTGTTTTCCACTCCCAGACTAAGCATGAAGTAAAATTTCGAGTTTAGAAAAGCCCCGTGAAAATTTGTAGAGGGTCGCGCAGCGACCCGAGACAAATTTTCTGGGCTTTTCTAAACTCGAAATTTTACTTGATGCGCCACGCGTCTAAAACACATATTTCAAGTGAAATTCGAACATATATGAATTTCACCATATTTTAGTGTTTTATACGCGTGGCGCATGAACTAAAATTTCGAGTTTAGAAAAGCCCCTCGAAAATTTGTCTCGGGTCGCTGGCGCGACCCTCGACAAATTTTCTACGCGGGGCTTTTCTAAACTCGAAATTTTACTTCATGCTTAGTCTGGTAGTGGAAAACACGCTTTTAAAGCTTTCGATTGAACTCTTTTGAAAAACAACGAATGTCTGAAAATTTACAGCTTATGCACATGTTTACCTTAAAGAAAAATTCACTGTATGTAACACTACCTACGCCTGCAACCATTCTCCGGATAAGGAGTCCTCTAATTTCATTTCTAAGATGCATCTTTTGGCGAACTGCAGCCATTTTGTTGAGAAGTGAAATGCAATTGACAAACCGTGATAAGGTTTTGACATATAGCGAAATATATTTGTGATACCTTTTAAAATATACATCTAACATGTTCATTATGTCTTTGTTATTTTTCGCATCGCACGGCAATTTATGGTAATGTTATGACCCCCTGCACCGCGCATCCCGCTTAGAAGAAGCCCATCCGCTCCCCGCACCCAATGACGTCATTTGCGATTGCAGCGCCGCCCCATCGAGTGGGTCGGTTAACTAAAATCATGATACGTAGGGACCCCTAGGAGTTATCAATCTAATTTAATCTATGGATAAAACAGCTTGATTCTCTAGCAAACGTCAGACGGTAAAATAATTTTTTAAAAATAGTCCCAGACTAAACTCGAAATTTTACTTCATCCGCCACGCGTGTAAACACTGATTTCAATTGAAGTTTAAAATACACTACTAAGGCTGGAAGTTCAATTCAAATATGTGAAAAATGTATACGGGGAAAGTAAAAATTGGTTGTAAACAGTGGCGGCTAGTAGAACATTCTGATGGTAGAGCCAGTCAACATAAAATATACCAGCGACGGCTTGCAGGCTAACTTCAGGGTCGGCCACAGCGCCAAGGCACACAAAATTTGAGGTTGGGATCGTGCTTTATAAATACACGGAATTGCACAACAAAGTCACCTTTCAATAACGGATACATCATAAAAAACTAATATCAATAGAAGGCCCACTCCCATATAGTCGCCGAGACTGCGTTCAGCGCCATTGGTGGTCCTTTCTCCGTACTAAATGCCGAGCCAGCGGACTAGGCGGGAATCTCGTATATTTAAAATAAACTGTGCGCTTTGAAATATATTATATGTTTATTTATTATGACAATTTTTTTCAATTATACAATCATTATTTTCAAACTGAAAATTTGAAATTATAATTGTATAATAAATATTGTCAGAATAAAAAACAAAAATGATATAAAAGAATTTTTTTAGTGAATTTAAAAGTTCAATATTCCTTTTAAGGTCAAATAAATGTGTTTATTGATATAATGAATTAATTAAAAAAAATAATTACTTACCTTAGTATATCCTGCATGAAAAAAATATTTTGATAAATTGGAAAATAAATATAAAATTAAAGTTTAGTTTTATACATTTATTATTAAATTAACAGTTTATTGTTTGTAATGCACAAACATCGTCCAGTAGTGCATCGGGCTCGTCAATTAAAAACTCTTCGTTGTCATCAACTGTTTCTTGTACAGTCTCCTGACGTTTTGGTAAAAATAATGTCGGAATAGCGTTTAACAATATGAAGTTGTTACTTCCACAATACTTCTTCGCAAAATGAATGTGGCAGATTTTTTTCGTTGCATAAATCCTATCCGGACCTAAATTCCTTAATTCTTCATTATCACAAGCATCAACCCATATTTGGAATCTTGCCATATGCTTTTGTGGTTTTGGAAATTGATGCCTGGGTGAAGTTTTATCTTCACATTTTTTAACCATACAAGTATGGTATTTAGGCATTTTTTTATTAATTTCACACACGCACACAATAAATATAACACAAAAACACAAACTATACTAGCACTAAAGACTTAAAATTGTGTATTAATAATATAAAACAAGACTACAAACAAACCTTATGTAATAAAGAAAATTAAAAATGACTTACACCACCGCTGATATCTGGGAAATCGCAATGAAGACACAAATAAACGTTTGAGAATACTTTCAATCGAATAATTTGCTAATAATCGCAAAATAATGCTATTGCAGTGATTATAACCTACAAAATGCAAATATAATCTCTCTCAACAACAACAAAGAATGAGCCGAATCATAGAAAACTAAACCCGAATGAGCGGAAATATCTAGATGTTACATTTTCTATGGAGCATATGGCAGGACATTCAAATCCTTCAAATCTAGTACTGGACGCGCTACCTGCTGGTCCTTTCCTCAACTATTTTTATAATATAAACAAGTCCCTCTTTTTAAGAATTGACGATTTATCTTTTTAATTCAATATATTGAGTAGTTAAACAAATGTTTCATTATATCTGCAAAACCAATTGTTTTTTAAGATATATCTGGATTAAACGTTCTCGTTCAAATTTTACGAGTATTTGAAGTTGACGCACTAGAGCTGGAAGGTGTTGCCAAAGTCTGTTTTTTCACGATGATCAAATTAGGCAGGGGTCTGCCTAACTGTTAAATTTGCACTTTTTCCTCAATAGTACATGAGTGAAAAGGCTTATTTCGTAATGCACTAATTTTATTCATTCTGTATGATGCGAAGTGGAGCTTTTCGTCCTCTAGAGCCTGGGTCTCCAAACTATCTTCTTCGTGGGCCACAAATACAATTCTACATAATAAAGTCGGCCAAGATCCGATTAATTTTATAAAATTATGCCATTTAACGAACAATTGTTACAATATTTCAAAATATGACATTTACAAAAAGAATTAAAAACAATGGCGGTCCGGATTCATGCAAGTCGCGGGCCGGATTTGGCCCGCGGGCCTTAGTTTGGAGACCACTGCTCTAGAGTATTGTCTTGGCGTTGTCAAAATATAATTGCACATCGGCATCGCACGAGATGAGCCAGCAGGCGCTTTGCTCCAAATACTCGTTCAAAACGCGCCCTCTGACCCACACTCCGTTTGCCACCACCATTATTCTATGGAAATGCTGACCCAGAACTAAGTTGGCCCCGGCGCGGCGTTGCGTTGGGGAACAAATGCAATGTGGTGAGGAACAAATGCGTCGTAATTTTTCTTTACTCGTTAAACTTGCACAGACATTATTTAACATTTAAAATGAGAAAAAATGTATTTTTAGAATGAATTTAAAATTCTTGCTGAGATTTAAATTACAAGTAGTGCCATGGCTACTTGGCTCTATTGGGCGGGCCGCCCCTGGTTGTAAATAAAACATTTTTCCATTAACGGTTAGTGAAGAGGTATAACCTGTGAAATATAAATCAAAAATAATCAAAAATTTTCTATTTATTAACCATTCTCGATATACAAAAATAAAATTACTTGTGCTAAATAACTTAAATCAAATCTTTTTGAAATAATCAGTAATTTTCTTTTTATCCCCCTTATTCCTCCCGACCTTCTCCAAATTCCCTATAATTTCATCCACGGCCGTCTCTTCGTTAGCACTCGCAACCTTCTCCTCCACTTGTTTCTTCGTCATCTCATCGATGCTCTCTAAAAACGAGCAATTATCCAACCTCTTACACTCCTCCACAATATCCTTTTTAACGCCCCCATCTATTTTTCCTATAATATTCAACAAATCACTCGAGCTCGATCTTTTCCTCTTCCCTGAAACTTGTACATTATCTGTTTCCTTCGAGCCTGTCTCAGTGTCCATGTTAAGGGCTACATAATCCTCATCTTTAACAACAATATCCTCGTTATTCGATGTCGACGGTTTTACTTCAGCCTTGCTCTCTTCCGGTTTTTTATTAACAGCGAAGAAAGTTTTGATGGTCGGTTGGTTTTTCATGTCGAAGAAGGCCTGCTGGATGAACGGGAAGAATTTATCCGGCGACAGGTTCGAGATTACATATTTGCACAAAATTTGCCACAACTGGTAAATTGTGACTTTGTTGCTGGCTATGAATGTGTACATGTTGTAAATGCTGTCTCTTAGGTCTTCGTCTCCGAACGTGTAGTAAACCATGTCTCTGTCGGCGGCTGAGCATGCCATTAGTTGGATTATGAATTTTAAGTGGACGTTGCCGCGGAAGGCTCCACAACCCCAATTGCCTGTTGCCACTGCTGGTAAGGGTACGTTGTGTCTCGAGTGATAACCGACGTATGCCTGGAAAAAATGTTGGGATTGATGATTGGAAATTGATCGAATCTTTTAATTATCGGTATTTTGATAGATTTGCAAATCAAACAAATTAAAATCATTAGTATATTTGTTTTTTTTTTTTTTAATTGACCCATCAGATCTGACGATTTTTTCTTAATGTTGAGGTTATGTTTTCCACGTGGTTGCCATGTGCTTGCTTAATTACCCTATCATAAAGACTAAGTGGCGGAACATTGGGCCCGTTCAGCAGAGACAACAGTTGGGAGTTTACTGCCAACTGTTGGGAAATTCTCTGATGACCGGATTGTTAATCGTGAAAGAATTTGCAATGGTACGGAATAGCCCGACTAAAGTACCGTTCATTAGGTACCAACATACATCACAAACAAATCTAAACATGTTAAATGTTAAAACTTTTGCTGAACATTGCTTTCGGCATTTTATTACCACTTTTTTGTCAAATAATTACTTAATTGCAACATGGCATTCATATATCATTAGTATCTTTAATTAAAACACTGTTAACCTTTCTTCACAATTTTTATTACATACCAGATGTACATTTCGGTCACGAGGTGACCATTATCAATGGATTGATACTATCAATCCATTGATAATGGTCACCTTGTGTACATCTGGTATATAATAAAAATTGTGAAGAAAGGTTAAAAGTGTTCTAATTAAAGTTATTATAATCTTCATGTAACTAACCCAAATTCAATTATCATTAGTATATTAGGTTTTTTTTATTGACCAACCAGATCTGGTGATTTTTTATAATTTTGGATACTCTGGTTCTCTTCTTCTTCTTTTGCGTATTTAATGGCCTTGGCATCTAAGCCCTGTTGACCAGTCACAGTATTAATTAAACAAATGTTTGTTTAACCATTTCAATAAATAAATATAGGGGTAGTTATCAAAGGAAGAAGGTTATAGGAATGATTGTAGTTGTTTTGATAATAGATTTTTGGAGTATCGATTGAATTTAAAATTTGGACTAACGCCCTTCCCGAGGGATAGGAAAAGGAAAATACACGTGGAGTTAGCAGAATGAGGTACACTAGAAGGGAATGCAAGGAATAGGAATATGAAAATGGATGTGACTGAAAGGATAGGAGTCTAACCACGTGCTGGCTTTGCGTTTTAATTTTTGCACAGCGGTCTGACCTGCTCGGGATCTGGACACGGACTCTCATGCTCTGGTTGTAAATTTATTTTTGATTCCAAAATAAATTTGAGGTTATGTTTTCTACATGGTTGCCATGTGCTTGCATAATTACCTTATCATAAAGATTAATTGAGTGGCAATAGTCGCGTTCAGGGAACTGTAGCGGTGTATGAAAGCGGTGTCGCTGAACAGTACCGCTTTATGTGTGGCACTGCAGTGCTTTATCAAGCTTTATTTAATGGCCTTGGCATCTAAGCCCTGTTGACCAGTCACAGTATTAATTAAACAAATGTTTGTTTAACCATTTGAATAAATAAATATAGGGGCAGTTATCAAAGGAAAAGGTTATAGAAATGATTGTAGTTATTTTGATAATTAGATTTTTGGAGTATCGACTGAATTTAAAATTTGGACTAACGCCCTTCCCGAGGGATAGGAAAAGGAAAATACACGTGGAGTTAGCAGGATGAGGTACACTAGAAGGGAATGCAAGGAATATGAATATGAAAATGGATGTGACTGAAAGGATGCAAAAGGATAGGAGTCTAACCACGTGCTGGCTTTGCGTTTTAATTTTTGTGCAGCAGTCCGACCTGCTCGGGATCTGGATACGCTCTCCCATACTCTGGTTGTATATTTATTTTTGCTATCAAAATAAATTCCAGGCTATGTTTTCTACATGGTTGCCAAGTGCTTGCTTAATTACCTTATCATAAAGATTAATTAAGTGGCAATAGTCGCGTTCAGGGAACTGTAGCGCTGTATGAAAGCGGTGTCGTTGAACAGTACCGCTTTATGTGTGGCTCTGCAGTGCTTTATCAAGCGGTAAAGCATATATTTTTTCTACTTGATCGCTTTTTAAGCCGTGCAGCTGTAAACAACACCATATTTTCGTCATATAAACAGCTAAACACGGTATCGAGGTTATACACACTCATTGTTCTTTAATCGTTGAAAACAGTATTATTACTTCCAA
Source organism: Philonthus cognatus (assembly GCA_932526585.2). Classification (NCBI taxonomy): domain Eukaryota; kingdom Metazoa; phylum Arthropoda; class Insecta; order Coleoptera; family Staphylinidae; genus Philonthus; species Philonthus cognatus. The sequence goes on along the minus strand of OW052245.1, from coordinate 79,149,218 downwards.
TTTCTTTTATAAGTCAACAATGTATCCATTTCATAAACAAACATAATATTTAAAATAGTCTTCACTTACTTGATATATATTTAAAATCAGGGTTTAAATTAAACTTTTATGTTAATTCAATCTTCTGTACGAAATAAAACACGATCGTTTGAGAATTTTCACAGTTTTTAATGTCGAACACTGCGACAATTGTTTCGCCACACAGTGGCTTCATCAGGCAGATGATCATTACTCATCTGCCTGATGAAGCCACTGTGTGGCGAAACAATTGTCGCAGTGTTCGACATTAAAAACTGTGAAAATTCTCAAACGATCGTGTTTTATTTCGTACAGAAGATTGAATTAACATAAAAGTTTAATTTAAACCCTGATTTTAAATATATATCAGGTAATTTATTTTTTAATTTCCTACATATTATGGAATTTCACCAAGTAACAGCCTCATCTATCCAATACAAAATTCCATCTTCGATTCATTCCCCTTGACAATGCTTTTTCATTTGCATGTTATGTATACGAATAGAAGTGAATACAGCAATTCTACCAACTGGAATTTTGTCCGTTCAGGGAACATTTTGTTTTTATATAATGTTATATTGTGTCATTTATTTTTAAGTTTCATTTATTATTATTTTTTTTTTTGTAATCCAATAATCTAATTTTTTGTATAATGTTATATTTTCCCATTTATTTTTAAGTTTCGTTATTATTATTATTTTTAATCTAATAATTTTTATTTAAATGTTTACATGCGAATGTTTAATCTTTCCCTGTATTGGTTCTTCCGTTGGGAAATAAAGTATTATTATTATCAACCGCTTAACTCTGCAGCGCTACATGTCTAAAAATTGCCTGACCACGACCATTGCTTTCAGCATTTTATTATCACTTTTCTGTCAAATAATTAATAAATTGCAACATGGCATTCATATATCAAGGTTATTATATGACAAACAGAAGGGACACCCAAATAATCAAAAAACCCAAGAAAAATAAATCCCAAATCTGGTTGGCCAATAAAAAAAACCGAATATAGGCCTGTTCGTTACATGAACTGGACGCCTGCAATTGTAAACGTGAAGTTACACTAACTTGAACGGTAACGTCACAAACTTGAACTTGGTGCCGTACAAACCTAATGTCTTTTCTGGTTGCAAAAACTTTAACAAAGTCGTTAATGTCGCTCACCTTATTCAATTCCCTCAAAATTTGCGAAGTGTGAAACTGATCCGCTGGCTTCGGATAATAAGTCGCGTCAATCGCCACGATCGTCGTCTGTCTCCTCCCCGAACTGTCAAACGGAGTCTCGTCCCGGTAATCTCCCTCCCATGTAAAAGTGTTACTGTACCCGCTATATTTACTAAATCGTTCAACACCTAAAATAATTATTAATATAGTGAAATTTTTCAAATTAGGCACTCTCATCCGCAGAACGAGCGCCGTTCGTATATTTCTGCTGCTCAAAAAATGAGAAGGTGGAACCTGACTACGTTGGTTGGGGGCACATTTATTTGAAAGAAAGGAACTCGTGCACACATGTAAGGTGGTGCATCGGACGGGATTTCAATGGTGTTATCTCTGCGAAAGCCAGCACCAAATGAAACATTTACGGCCCGTTTTCAGGACTGTCTTGCCTACGTTCGTCAAATGCTGTTCTACCGCGCAAGTGCCTAATTTGGAATGAGTTTGGGTGAGTTACGTGAAGATGATAATAACTTGAAATAAAACACTTTTTCTCCTTTCTTCACAAGTTTATTTTATACTAGATGTACATTTCGGTCACCATGTGACCATTATCAATGGTTTGATACTGAAGAGAACAATGAAATTACACAATATATATACAAAATGGGGGCGGATTAACTAGTGTTGGTACGGACAAGTAAAGGTTATTAGCGGAAAACATCATTAAGATTAACAAGTGGCGTAAGTGGGGTTACAATTATTAGTTGACACAAACAATTACGGATTAACAAATTCTAATAACATAATATATAAAATTACGAAAAAACTATTCGTGAAAATGCAAACAGTGTCTTAATTAATAAGACAATTTAAGACGATAAATATCCATTGAAACAACTACTTCCCGTGCAAATACACCTCCGGATATTGAATTATACAATGAAATATTTAAAATCTTATTTAATTTGATTTGTTACAACGCTCTATTAAAGTATATGTAACGTTTAGGTCAAATTCTCTTCAAACCAACTAACAATACAATTTAAAATGAAAGGAGAGATAGCAACAAATTAGAAGTGAAAGGACTTGGATTAAAACTAATGTCTTAGGCCATCTATATTCAGTTGTTTCAATGGATATTTATCGTCTTAAATTGTCTTATTAATTAAGACACTGTTTGCATTTTCACGAATAGTTTTTTCGTAATTTTATATATTATGTTTAAAGTGTGCAAACTATAAGAAGCGTAAGCTTATTTTCTCGAATTCAAATAGTTTTGAATTTGAATTTATCTTGTTAATTCTAATAACATTATCTAGGTAGCGCAGATGGGATTACAAGTTATTAGGTGAACAATTAGGGAGGATTAACAAATTCCAAAAACACATTATCTAGGGGGCTTAAGTCAAAATTGAACAGTTTGTTTTCGTGTTTTTTCATTTGTATGGCCTCTAGCATGTTTAATTTACAATGTGCTGATTGTTTTAACAATTTAACTCTATCTAAAGTGAATTTATGCCCCGTCTCTATTGCATGGTTAGCTACTGCGGATTTGTCTGGATTTTGATATCTAATGTGTGCTGTATGCTCTTTAAATCTTGTTAATATGTTACGTTGCGTTTGTCCAATGTACATTTTATCGCAATTGCTACAATTGATAGAATAGATTCCTGATTGTTCCATGTCGTCTATTCGATCAAAGGTGCTACCCAGTAACATATTTACCTTTGTATTAATGTAGTAAGCTGGTTTTAGATTGAACATTTTATAAAGTTTGTTGAAATGGTTTTCGTTTTCCGGGGAATAAATTAGTCTGACGTATTTCGTATCTTTTTCGTTGTTTGAAGGTGTTAATGTCGTTGTATTTAGCATTATGTGGTTCTGTGAATGTCGATTAATCAGTTTTTGTATCGTTTTTCTATCATATTTTAAACTATTTGCAATTGAATAAATGACGTTGAATTCCTTTTCCCTATTTTGGGGGGATAACGGAATGCTGAAGGCACGATTCATAGAGGATTTAATTTTTCAAGAGGTTTATTGTTAATCTTGCAACAATTATTTCGCCACGCGGTCGCTTCTTCGAGCATTTTATTATTAAATCAAATTAATCTAGTGTTGCAATGCTAAATAATAAAAGTGGAATGAGGGCTTAAAAATTGTTTGACATGAAAATTATCAGTATCACAAGAGGGTGGGAATACATTTGCAATTCTACAAAAAAATACTGAGGGCCAACAGAAGAGAGAATGACCAAAATTAAGGTGGATGGATGGAGTTGATCAAAATGTGTTAACGGGAAGACCCAAGCGAGAAATACAAATGGATGACGAAATAAGTTTGCAGAGCCGAATTCATTATATTTGTTATATACAATATTATTGCTGTGTTTGTATGTACAAAAACCAAGTAGTAAATTTTGTTAATCTTAAAACTGCATATTATTATCCTTTGATATCTGAAAATTTGTAAAACAGGCAACAGTGTAAGATCACAATAGTCAGAAATTATAACCTTAAAATCGAACATCTGACAGTGACATTTAAAAACCCTGATTTAAAACACAACCAGCCCCATGTACAATACTTAAACTGTCACTTTTCCATAGCTAGGCGGGATCCAGAAACAAATGGAATATATAATATCAAAATCCAGACAAATCGGCAGTAGCTAACCATGCAATAGAGACGGGGCATACATTCACTTTAGATAGAGTTAAATTGTTAAAACAATCAGCACATTGTAAATTAAACATGCTAGAGGCCATACAAATGAAAAAACACGAAAACAAACTGTTAAATTTTGACTTAAGCCCCCTAGATAATGTGTTATTGGAATTTGTTAATCCTCCCTAATTGTTCACCTAATAACTTGTAATCCCATCTGCGCTACCTAGATAATGTTATTAGAATTTGTTAATCCGTAATTGTTTGTGTCAATTAATAATTGTAACCCCACTTACGCCACTTGTTAATCTTAATGATGTTTTCCGCTAATAACCTTTACTTGTCCGTACCAACACTAGTTAATCCGCCCCCATTTTGTATATATATTGTGTAATTTCATTTTTCTCTTCAGTATCAAACCATTGATAATGGTCACATGGTGACCGAAATGTACATCTGGTATAAAATAAACTTGTGAAGAAAGGAGAAAAAGTGTTTTATTTCAAGTGCCTAATTTGGGTAATACATTTATATTAATTTTTTTCCGAGTAGGCTATGAGAAAATGACATACTGGTTACGTCTAAGTAGAAAAAACAAAAATTGTTCGGTTTGTGTTGGCTATGAGAAAAATGGGTCATCTTTTGTTCGTTTAAATTTGACATTTTAAGTTCATATAGATAAATAACTTCCTATATGTCAATTGCCATTAATCATGAAGATGATAATCTAACCTAGCCATATAGTTTTTATTTTGCTAAATAAAAATTATTGTGATAAAAGTATTAGGGTTTTCATTCCAAGTTTATGAAAGTAGTTTGCATCAAAAGTTCCTATTTAATGTTTTAATAATTACATACAGTAGTGGAAAAATATAGAGCAACTTTAATATATTGCTAAAATAAAATTTCTGATGTTACCTTTGGCCATAATTTGTCTGTAGATAAAAACATACGATATATATAAATAGTTTGCTGATAAAAAATCCCCATTCTTCTTTCGTTGTTCCATTGGATATAAAAAAGAATATTTTAGAATGGAAATAAATAAAGCAACTTTTTCAATAACCTGATAAATTTGCAATGTATTTAGTTTAGTATAAGTTTAAATTCATCAGTTTAACGTATTTCACTTGTCAACATGCCCAGAAGCAAACATTTATCCACTGATATTAAAAATCGGATTGTTGATTTATACAATAGTGGTCAAAAACAGATTACCATTGCAAACATGTTTATGTTAAATAAATCTATTGTGTCGCGAATAATTAAGCAATATCGTGTAAAGGGAGATACACCCGTCAAAATAAAAATCAGGGAGACCTAGAAAAACCACTCACTTTACGGATAAACAAATTATAAAAATTGCCAAAACCGAGCCTTTTCTCGGATCTAACATGATAAAGCACCGTATATTTGAAGAACTTGGAGTAAATGTGACCTCTAGGACAGTGAGAAACAGACTACTAGAAGCTAAATTATTTGCTAGAAGACCAGCAAAAAACCCATGCTGTCTAAGAAAAACAGACGATCCCGTTTAAGTTTTGCCAAAACGCATCAACACTGGACTGAGAATTATCTTTAAATATAAAAATACTTCATACAAAAAATATTTATTTTTACCCCCAAAATAAATTGCTTTTGTAGTTGTGGATTATTATAAATAAAATATGGCTATGTCATACATTACTGATTAAAAAAATAAACGATTTTCAAAAGTTGCTCTACTTTTTTCCACTACTGTATTTTTGCTTTTAGATATGATGCAAAATCTTTTCATAATTATAAAACAACAACAAAGAATATTTCTTTTAAGTACACATAAGCAATTTTCCGACATTCGTTCTTTTTTTAAAAGAGTTAAATTTGAAGCTTTAAATGAGTGATTTCCACTCCCAGACAAAGCATGAAGTAAAATTTCGAGTTTAGAAAAGCCTGAAAATTTGGAGCGCGGAGCGAAGCGAGCGCCCAAATCCAAATTTTCAGGCTTTACTAAACTCGAAATTTTACTTCATGCGCCACGAGTGTACAATACTGATTTGATGTAAAGTTTAGAATATACAAGTGCAGTTGTTTGATTTACATCAGGTTTACAAACATAACCCCAAAAGTAACATCACGGGCCATGTGTCCACATACAGAGAGTTTTATCTATCTCAATATACTGAATATACTGTAAATTTTCAGCTATTCGTTGTTTCTGAAAAGATTTCAAATTGAAATTTAAACAAGTGTTTTCCACTCCCAGACTAAGCATGAAGTAAAATTTCGAGTTTAGAAAAGCCTGAAAATTTGGATTTGGGCGCGGAGCGAAGCGAGCGCCCAAATCCAAATTTTCAGGCTTTTCTAAACTCGAAATTTTACTTCATGCGCCACGAGTATACAATACTGATTTGATGTAAAGTTTAGAATATACGCCTTTAGCACACTGCTTTAGTAGTATATTTTGAACTTCAGCTGAAACCAGTGTTTTATACGTGTGGCGCATGAAGTAAAATTTCGAGTTTAGAAAAGCCTGAAAATTTGGATTTGGGCACTCGCTTCGCTCCGCGCCCAAATCCAAATTTTCAGGCTTTTCTAAACTCGAAGTTTTACTTCATGCTTAGTCTGGGAGTGGAAAACACTAGTTTAAGTTTCAATTTGAAATCTTTTTTGAAAGAACGAATAGCTGAAAATTTACAGTGTATTCAGTATATTGAGTTAGATAAAACTCTCTGCATGTCGACACATGGCCCGTGATGTTACTTTTGGGGTTATGTTTGTAAACCTGATGTAAATCAAACAACTGCACTTGTAAATTCTAAACTTTACATTAAATCAGTATTGTATACTCGTGGCGCATGAAGTAAAATTTCGAGTTTAGAAAAGCCTGAAAATTTGGATTTGGGCGCTCGCTTCGCTCCGCGCCCAAATCCAAATTTTCAGGCTTTTCTAAACTCGAAATTTTACTTCATGCTTAGTCTGGGAGTGGAAAACACTCGTTTAAGTTTCAATTTGAAATCTTTTTTGAAAGAACGAATAGCTGAAAATTTACAGTGTATTCAGTATATTGAGTTAGATAAAACTCTCTGCATGTCGACACATGGCCCATGATGTTACTTTTGGGGTTATGTTTGTAAACCTGATGTAAATCAAACAACTGCACTTGTAAATTCTAAACTTTACATTAAATCAGTATTGTATACTCGTGGCGCATGAAGTAAAATTTCGAGTTTAGAAAAGCCTGAAAATTTGGATTTGGGCGCTCGCTTCGCTCCGCGCCCAAATCCAAATTTGCAGGCTTTTCTAAACTAGAAATTTTACTTCATTCTTAGTCTGGGAGTGGAAAACACTTGTTAAAGTTTCAATTTGAAATCTTTTTAGAAAAAACGAATAGCTGAAAATTTACAGTGTATTCAGTATATTGAGATAAATAAAACTCTCTGTATGTGGACACATGGCCCGTGATGTTACTTTTGGGGTTATGTTTGTAAACCTGATGTAAATCAAACAACTGCACTTGTATATTCTAAACTTTACATCAAATCAGTATTGTACACAGTGTATATAGTATACTGAGATATATAAAACTCTCTGTATGCACACATGACCTGTGATGTTACTTTTGGGGTTAAATTTGTAAACCTGATGTAAATCAAACAACTGCAATTGACTCCCATGTTAAATGATGAAAATAGAACATTACATACATGAATTTAGTTCCGTCACATTTTATGTATTACACGGAATTAAAATATTAGATCCAATTTTTTTCCTTCAAAAAATAGTATCCTTTCATACCAGCGACGGCTCGCAGCCTAACTTCACAGTAGGCCACAGCACCAAGGCACACAAAGTTTGAGGTTGGGATCGCACTTTATAAATACAAGGAATTGCACAACAAAGTCACCTTTCAATAACGGATACATATTACCTTGCGTCTCTGGCCTGCCCTGAAGTTAGGCTTAGCCGCCGCTGTTTCATACAGCCCTAAGTATCTTATAAAACCCAACCTCCTTTACTCCTATATCTTAGGAATTAGTAATACATTTCTTGTGGTAAATACTCAAATATTTCTCATTGCCAACTCACAAACAAAACTTGTGTACCTGTAATAATCAACGATTCCAAATTTCCTAATTTTTCTGTGAACAATCGTGACACGAGCAACTCGGGACATATGACGAAACGAATTTCTTCTTGGACACATCCGGAATTCAAAACTCCGCCGCCTAAATATCTAGAAAATATTATAGAGTATTGCAGAAATCCTATTTAAAAAAAAAATTCACTTATTTGCAAAATCGACTTGCAGCAATCCCAAGCCGTCGTCTTCTATAGTGCCCGCACTACAGATGTGTATCCGAGTGTTGCCTAAGTTATTCTTCAACTTATCCCACCTAGGCATATTTCCACGCCTTATATGCTGCCTTTCAAACGTTACAACTCCGACAGGTGCTGTAAGTTAATACAAAAGCCAAGTTTTCATACCTTCTTTATCCATACTTAAAGTAATTCATGGCTTCAATCAATTTCAAATCAGTGTAAATAAAAACAAAAGTACTGACCCTTCTTTTACATAATTTAACCTAACCTAACCTACATTATTATAAGTGTCATAATTATTGTTATCTTTCATTGCTTTTTCTTTTATATAACCTAACATATTTTCACGCCCATTTGCACCCAAGTCGATTAACTTAATTAGTTGAATGAAATAAAACACTTTAACTTTGTTTGTATACCACACTATTTTTATTTTCGTGACTGCAGTTTCGGCAATTCAACTTGCCATTGTCAAACAGAGTAACTTAAATTACGGTATGGTACAGGTATATATACACAAAATGGTTATTTACAAAATAGCATTAACGAAAATAAAAATAGTGTGTTATACAAACAAAGTTAAAGTGTTTTAATTCATTGAATTAACATGTATAACGAAGTAGAAGCCTCCACAGTTCATAATTTAACTTAATTAGTGTTACCGGCGTTTTATTCAAAACGTCGAAACTAGATTATTTTATTCACATTCACTAAAACATCGGACTCCATTTGTTTTGCTCATTTCATTTCATAATCATTTTAATTCCAAATGGCTCAAGTTCGTAACAAATCATTCGGTGTTCTATTGTATATATTTTTTTCTTGTAAATATGTAAATTAGTCCAACATTGAATTCCCCCGAACGTGACACGACAATAACGGCTACGAATTGCAAACCACCCCATCATAAACCGCGCGGCCAGCACCGGCCGATGTTTACAACCCCGAGGAAAATCATAAAATTCTGCACCTCGAGGAACAGCGGCATAAAACCCAAGGCGCGCTGTAGATGTTTACGATCATGAAAACAAAGCCTTTGGGAATTTCTCAAAATTTTGGAAAAACAGCGAGAACAATGGTTTATGGTTGTAAAATATGCAGCACAAACTTCGACACGCCGGAGCAGTCAAAAACCAGAGGCCCAAAACTTTTTGGCCTCAGGTAAACGTAAAAACTCCACCCCCTCTGCTTCCTCCACTACGTTCTCGACCAATCACCGCCACCCCCAGATACATGGCGGGGGTGAAGACAGCAGTGGTTGGGAAGATAAGAGACATCGGAAGACAGAGGAAGATCAGTACAGTTCGGAACTTCAGTACAGTTGGAAAACTTGATTCAGTCATCACAAATCAGTCGAACTTCTGACATCATCGAGTCAAGCTCGAATCATCATCGGAGTTATCATCATCAGAGTTATCATCAACAAAGTTTCACCAAGTTTCCATCAAATCATTAAGTGTCGCGAATTAGTCAGTTCATAAGTCGTTGCGTTCGTTCATTGTTTATTATTGTTATTTTATTTTCTTTTTTTTTATTTATTTATTTATTATTATTATTATTACATAACATGAGTACATATATTTTCAACAAATTAACATCCGTTCTATAATATATTTCTTTTATATTGAGCAGTGTTCTGCTCAACGTAATGAATATCCAGATGTAACAATAATAGTTCAAAGCACCTAAGTGAGTGAACACTTGTAGCGTGCTGGCATGAAGTTCTTAGAAATTTTGTGCAATATATGATACATAAATGTTGTTTTAGTTTACATAATGAGTACGGAAAAATAAATATATGATATGTGTTTATTATTCTAATATTTTTGAGAATTGAGGATAATTTTCGAAGATATAAGATTTTGAAAGTTGTGAGAATTTTTTTTTGTTATTTTGTTTGATATGTTGGGGAAGGAGAGTATAGGTTTTGGGGATTGTGTAGGTGAATGATCTGAGGCTAAAGGCTGATTTGCAATTAGGGATATAGAGTCTAGTCTTACTTCGTGTGTCATGGTTTGATCTCATGTAGTTTAAGGCATTACGATGTTTATAAGCATATGTACAGAGACTGTGGAAGTACAGGCATCTAATATTGGGTACATTCACAGAATATAATAGATGGGATGGGTAGCGTCTCTTTTGTTTAAAAATAATCTTAAGGATGTACTTTTGAATTATAGTTAGTTTTTGTATTTGTGTCATTTATTTCATTTATTATCATTCTTGTGTTATTTTGCTTTGTGTGTCGTGAATAAATATATTATCCTTGTTTTTGGAAGTCAGAGGTTAATTTATAAATCATTTTAAATTAAACATAATAAAAGTGAGTGTCTTTTGAACTAGGATTTTGGTAAGTTTCTTTTGTTATTATTGTGTGTGTGTTAAAGTACTGAGCTAATCGGAGTTGTTACGGAGGGACGTTGTTTTTATGCAGAACTTATGCTCTCTCAAATTATCTATTAAATTTAGCACAAACAGCAAGCGACGTCCCGCGCTCCGATAACATTAGTGATTAGTACTTTTTAAAAAACAACAATTTTATTAACTTGCCTCTCATTATTCACTTGGTAAAAAATTTCTACTAAATATAGGTGTTTAATTGAATTCACTTGGTTTGTTTTACTAAAAATATTTTATTTCAATTAGTTTTGTTTCTTTTGTACATCATTCTTCAAAATGGCATTAAGCCGAAACTAGTTGAAATAAAATATATTTACACCTATACTTACAACAATTTTATTTAAAAATTGTTTACACTATAGGACCCTTTTCACGTACACTCTTTCGTCGACGATTGAAAGCGTGGCTCGTCGGCTAAAAGAAGTACCTTTTCAACCCCACTTTTGCGTCGAGGATTGAACACTGTTCGGGAGTGGTGTTCAACCCTCAACGAAGTTAAGCGCCCCGGTTTTGCGTTAGTAATCGCCGACTCTTGCGTGGTGTGCAGTGTTTCCACCATGTTGCCGTTCATTCGTCTACGCAAAACTGTGATGCGGAATTGAACTGGAGTGCGTCTTTGCTCACCTCTTCCCTCGATGTAGTGGCATTTACACATGCAATTTTGATTCCATTCTTTCCTCGACGCAAAATTTGCATTTACACGTACAATTTTGCGTCGACTCTGGGCGTGTGCCATTCAATCGTCGATGAAAGAGTGTACGTGTAAAGGGCCCTAATCGCATATTGATATTTAAGATATCTTACAAATTTATAACATTTTTATATTCAAGAATTCTGACTTAGGGCCGTTTCTATCATCCATAGTTCTTCGGCAACTCAACCCACGGATCAATCCTTGGGTGGTGATTCCACAATTGCAAGGTAAAGCATTGTTGGGAGTAAAGCAGAGTTACCTCAATGTCAGTCTAGCCCGTGCTTGGAGCATGAGGTAAACCTGTGTAAGACCAGACAAGTGCGCGCACCGTTCCTGCTCGTGAATTCCACCAGTTTGGTTTGTTGTAACGCATCTCATAATTTGATTGTAGAGTCGGAAAACCGTTTGCCAATGGTTTAAACCCTGGGTCTCCAAACTATTTTCTTTGCGGGCCACAAATACAATTCTGCATAATAAAGTCGGTCAAGATCCGATTAATTTTATAAAATTATGAAAAATTTAAGGAACAATTGTTACAATATTTCAAAATATGACATTTACAAAAAAAATACAAACAATCGCGGGCCGGATTCATGAAAGTCGCGGGCCGGATTTGGCCCGCGGGCCGTAGTTTGGAGACCACTGGTTTAAACTAAAAAGCACAGTACCAAAGGACTACTTTGACAGAGCTGCAACTATCGATCGTAGAAACCGCCCTTAATCAGAGGTTTAATCAACAATTAGTGTTTGTTTCAAGTTAATCAGTCGGGGTGCAAATGTGCCTTAGTGAGGTAATGTAAAGTGTCATAACTTTATTTTCCCTTCGCTGATTTTCCAACTTACCTGAATTAAACACTCGTCGAAAGTAATGCAAGATGCATTTCAGTTTCTCCACGACGTAACCGTCCTGATCGGCCGACATGAACGCTGAAAACAAACTGTAACATATCGACTGACGTACCGAAAACGACAAAAACTCGGCTTAAATACCTCGAAAAATTAACGCCCGGATACGTCTCTACCATATCCTTTTTCCAGGGAAACGTGCAGAGGAAACAATTGGCTAAAATGCTCGCAATCTGCCACTGACTCAAGCTTATCGACTTGCAAGCGTCCATTTTTAACAGAGGGATGCTACCCGGTAGAATATCGGGCAGTTGCAGGGCTAGATTAATTATTTTCGGCAGGAGGGTTTTGAAAAAGTGTTCGCCTTCGTCCTCATTTAAACCCTAAAAATTATGATTAGCTCAAAAATGAAAGAATTAAGAAAATGAGACTCATAATAGTTTCAAGTTGAATCAAAATATGATAAAATTTAACTCACAATTACTTCAACTTGTTGACTAACTTCATCAACAAATATAATAAGAACTATCATACCTCTTCAAATAAATAATGTAAAGCGGTGAATTTCGGCAGATTAATATTGTAGCAACGGATGGCCGCTTCTAAATCCCTACTAGATAAAATCGGTCTCAATAAAGCTTCCTGTATAACCTCCCATCTTGGAATAATCGAATCTTTTCCGTTTTTCTAAAAAAATTAAAATTATCAGGTTCATAGATTATTGCATATGCTAGTTTTTCTGATATTTGTGTAACTGGCACTATAAATTTAAGCTCCACTTGCATTTTTATGTTAAAATCAATCCTGGATCATTCACAATTATGTTAATACTCACAATTGTGTTAACACGTTGGCTGCCGTGTGAATCAAATACGATTCACGTTTAATGAAAATCTCCATGTGTAAAAACATTGTGGCAGCCAATGTGTTAACAGTCACATTTGTAACACGATTTTAACTTTGTATAACTGAGATTTTATTAAGTAACTATAGTTTCAACAACTTTAACTTGTCATTTTCAAACTTAAAGTTGTCGAAACTATAGTCCTTTAATAAAGTCTCAGTTATACAAACAAAGTTAAAATCGAGTTTCAATTGTGAATTATGATGTACAACAAAGTATAAGCCTCCACCCTTAACAGTTTAGTCACAATTGTGTTAATAGTAACAATTGTGTTAATAGTAATAATTGTGTTAATAGTAATAATTGTGTTAATAGTAACAATTGTGTTAATAGTAACAATTGTGTTAATAGTAACAATTGTGTTAATAGTAATAATTGTGTTAATAGTAATAATTGTGTTAATAGTAACAATTGTGTTAATAGTAACAATTGTGTTAATAGTAACAATTGTGTTAATAGTAATAATTGTGTTAATAGTAATAATTGTGTTAATAGTAATAATTGTGTTAATAGTAACAATTGTGTTAATAGTCCCAATTGTAAACCAATTCAAGGCAATCTTTGTTCGATTTTTTGTATATTGATTGCGCCTTTACCAGTGTTCCACATATGAGCCATTTTTTTTGTTTGAGCAAACCATGTGGCTCATATATAAGGAATTTTTTTTTAAATATACATATGTATACGCTGTAACTTTTCAGACACTCGTTGTTTTTTAAAAGAGTTTAATTTGAAGCTCTAAATGAGTGTTTTCTACTCCCAGACTAAGCATGAAGTAAAATTTCGAGTTTAGAAAAGCCTGAAAATTTGGATTTGGGCGCGGAGCGAAGCGAGCGCCCAAATCCAAATTTTCAGGCTTTTCTAAACTCGAAATTTTACTTCATGCGCCACGGTATACAACACTGATTTGATTTAAAATTCAAAATGCACGTCTTTAGCATACTGCTTTAGTAGTATATTTTGAACTTCATCTGACATCAGTGTTTTATACGGGTGTATTTTTTTTTAAATATACATATGTATACGCTGTAACTTTTCAGACACTCGTTGCTTTTTAAAAGAGTTCAATTTGAAGCTCTAAATGAGTGTTTTCTACTCCCAGACTAAGCATGAAGTAAAATTTCGAGTTTAGAAAAGCCTGAAAATTTGGATTTGGGCGCGGAGCGAAGCGAGCGCCCAAATCCAAATTTTCAGGCTTTTCTAAACTCGAAATTTTACTTCATGCGCCACGGTATACAACACTGATTTGATTTAAAGTTCAGAATGCACGTCTTAAGCATACTGCTTTAGTAGTGTATTTTGAACTTCATCTGACATCAGTGTTTTATACGGGTGGCGCATGAAGTAAAATTTCGAGTTTAGAAAAGACTGAAAATTTGCATTTGGGCGCTCGCTTCGCTCCGCGCCCAAATCCAAATTTTCAGGCTTTTCTAAACTCTAAATTTTACTTCATGCTTAGTCTGGGAGTAGAAAACACTCATTTAGAGTTTCAAATTAAACTCTCTTAAAAAACAACCAAATCCAAATTTTCAGGCTTTTCTAAACTCGAAATTTTACTTCATGCTTAATCTGGGAGTGGAAAACACTCGTTTAAGCTTTAATTTAAAAACATTTCAGAAACAGCGAATATCTGAACATTTGCAACGTAAATGATATACTGTGTAGTTATGAATACTTAAAACAAAACTCTCTATATTGCGTGAGTAAAACTTGTAAATTCAACAATTAAAAATGATACTATCAACAAACTTACATCTTTATACGGAAACAAATTTTTACTCGAATAAGGCATCCGAACGTAGCCTTTATCCCAGTGAAATTTCTGCGAGCTGATGTGCGGTTTCGGGGGAGCCTTTAAATTGGGCGGCATCTCGAAGAGGATACTGTGGTACTTCGATGGGTAGATCGGGGGGATTTCGTAGTTCCAAGGCCCTTGGCCTTTATGGATGTCCTTCATGGACGTGCCTTTGAAGGGCGGAGAATCCATTCTGTGGCTGGTCGTGTATAAATCTTGTTAAGATTGTTATGTCCAATAAGTTCATTACTTCTTTAAAGGGTTTTAAATACTTATATTTTAGAATGATTGTAAACAATTATTTAACCTTAAAATTTAAATTAACTCAGTGTTGCAAACTGTGGGGAAATGAAAAATTATTTGCTGTGAATCAAAATAGTCTATTGTCCCCGGTTTTAGAAAAGTTAAATTTAATTATGTGATTGATATTAAATTAAAAGGGTTTTAAATACTTATATTTTAGAATGATTGTAAACAATTATTTAACCTTAAAATTTAAATTAATACGTGTTGCAAACTGTGGGGAAATTTATAATATATCTCTATGAGTTAAAATAGTCTATTGTCCGGTTTTAGAAAAGTTAAATTAAATAAAGTGATTGATATTAAATTAAAAGGGATTTAAATACTTATACTTTAGAATGATTGTAAACAATTATTTAACCTTAAAATTTAAATTAGTTTAGTGTTGCAGTCTGTGGGGTAATGAAAAATATTTCTCTATGAGTAACAATAGTCTATAGTCCGGTTTTAGAAATGTTGAATTAAATGATGTGATGGATATTAAATTAAAAGGGTTTTAAATACTTATATTTTAGAATGATTGTAAACAATTATTTAACCTTAAAATTTAAATTAATTTAGTGTTGCAGTCTGTGGGGTAATGAAAAATATTTCTCTATGAGTAACAAACAATAGTCTATAGTCCGGTTTTAGAAAAGTTAAATTAAATGATGTGATGGATATTAAATTAAAAGGGTTTTAAATACTTATATTTTAGAATGATTGTAAACAATTATTTAACCTTAAAATTTAAATTAATTTAGTGTTGCAGTCTGTGGGGTAATGAAAAATATTTCTCTATGAGTAACAAACAATAGTCTATAGTCCGGTTTTAGAAAAGTTAAATTAAATGATGTGATGGATATTAAATTAAAAGGGTTTTAAATACTTATATTTTAGAATAATTGTAAACAATTATTTAACCTTAAAATTTAAATTAATTCAGCGTTGCAAACTTTGGCGAAATTAAATATATATCTCTATGAGCGAGATAGTCTATTGTCCGGTTTTAGAAAAGTTAAATTAAATAAAGTGATTGATATTAAATTAAAAGGGATTTAAATACTTATACTTTAGAATGATTGTAAACAATTATTTAACCTTAAAATTTAAATTAGTTTAGTGTTGCAGTCTGTGGGGTAATGAAAAATATTTCTCTATGAGTAACAATAGTCTATAGTCCGGTTTTAGAAATGTTGAATTAAATGATGTGATGGATATTAAATTAAAAGGGTTTTAAATACTTATATTTTAGAATGATTGTAAACAATTATTTAACCTTAAAATTTAAATTAATTTAGTGTTGCAGTCTGTGGGGTAATGAAAAATATTTCTCTATGAGTAACAAACAATAGTCTATAGTCCGGTTTTAGAAAAGTTAAATTAAATGATGTGATGGATATTAAATTAAAAGGGTTTTAAATACTTATATTTTAGAATGATTGTAAAGAATTATTTAACCTTAAAATTTAAATTAATTTAGTGTTGCAGTCTGTGGGGTAATGAAAAATATTTCTCTATGAGTAACAAACAATAGTCTATAGTCCGGTTTTAGAAAAGTTAAATTAAATGATGTGATGGATATTAAATTAAAAGGGTTTTAAATACTTATATTTTAGAATAATTGTAAACAATTATTTAACCTTAAAATTTAAATTAATTCAGCGTTGCAAACTTTGGCGAAATTAAATATATATCTCTATGAGCGAAATAGTCTATTGTCCGGTTTTAGAAAAGTTAAATTAAATGATGTGATTGATATTAAATTAAAAGAGTTTTAAATACTTATATTTTAAAATAATTGTAAACAATTATTTAACCTTAAAATTTAAATTATTTCAGTGTTGCAGTCTGTGGGGAAATGAAAAATATTTCTTTATGTGGTACAATAGTCTATAGTCCGGTTTTAGATAAGTTAAATTCAATTATGTGATTGATATTGAATTAAAAAAATATAGAATAATAATTATTTACAAATATAGTGATAAATAATAAACAATTATTAGTGAATTAAAGAACTTAATTATTTCATGTTGTACTTTTACGAAAATTGGGTTGCCTACATTACATTATCAAATAGAGAAATACGTTTATTTACTAAATGCGTTTTTTAAAATGTATTAGAATTATAATTGTTGATTTATTATATTAATTGAAGCCAAATTTAATACAGATTTGAGCTCTATTAATTGTGATAATTAATCAATCTAGGGACTTTATTCAAGATAATTGCAGCGCCCTCTATTATATTTTTTTTAATGATGGAACCATTTCATTTGAGCGGATCGCTTAAATATTTTTAGTAAATATCACAGGTTAATATTTATCAGTTTTGTCAAGTTTGCGAATCGACGCGAACCCGATGCGAACAAAAATTTCCAAATATTCGGTTGGCAAGGCAGAGCGAATATATTATATATTCCATTTGTTTCTGGATCTCGCCTAGCTATGGAAAAGTGACAGTTTAAGTATTGTAAATGGGGCTGGTTGTGTTTTAAATCAGGGTTTTTAAATTTCACTGTCAGATGTTCGATTTTAAGGTTATAATTTCTGACTATTGTGATCTTACACTGTTGCCTGTTTTACAAATTTTCAGATATAAAAGGATAACAATTTTTAAGCCCTCATTCCACTTTTATTATTTAGTCAAGACACAGCATTGCAACACTAGATTAATTTGATTTAATAATAAAATGCTCGAAGAAGCGACCGCGTGGCGAAATAATTGATGCAAGATTAACAATAAACCTCTTGAAAATTAAAAAGAGGATTACTTATGATATCATAAATTATTGCAACACTGTTAAAATAAGGAATCAGGAGTGGCAATTAATAAAAAATGTAAATGTTGATACTGCAACATAACAACACGAAAGCATGGCTAGGCGAGATCCAGAAACAAATGGAACGGTGTATATATTGGAAATTTGTTGCGAACATATCGTATGTTCAATTAAAAAAAAAACTTTAAGAGTGCCATGACTTACCATTTTAAAAAATGTAAGTTGGCATACATGTTAGGAATTGATTTACAAAACGTCAGATCTTTTTAAAAGTCAAAATGGTTATCAGCAACCAGCAAAGAAAAAACACGTTTTTAGATGGAAGTTATTTCTGAAATGGGACTAAAGTTGATGGGAATTGGGTATATTCACTGTACGCAGCTTTGACGGAGTTTCAGGACATTTTGGAATATGGACCTACGACTTCCCTGCGTTGTTTATCACAGCAAATTAATTGATCGGTAGGAACATGCCACAAGCTTTTACGAAAAGATTTGCAAGTATACCCTTATCGCATAATATTGGTGCAAGAGTTATTACCTATTGATTACCCCAGACGGCTGAAATTTTGTCAGTGGTTTTAAAAAAATGTAAACAAGGATGGGTACATTAATTCCCAAACTATGAGAATTTTGCCGGATGAAAATCTTTGTACATACCGAGAGAAATCATTACATCCAGAGAAAATTAGAGTTTGGGCGACGATTAGTTGGAGCGATATTCTTTGAAGGTAAAATCATATTTTTATTATTAATAAACAAAATTCTAGAACTCTGCATACGTTTTAGCTAGGATAAATGCAGACCATTACCGTACAGAAATTAAGTATAAATGAAATTGCCAATTCTTGGTTGCAGAATACTTCAAACATTAAAAGTGCGATTCTTTTCGCAATCTACAACAAGTTAGTCTTATAAAGACTAAATCTCGAAACGCGTCTATAGATGGCCTAAATAATTTGACCCAAATTGTTACATTTGCAGTAGGTTACTGTATGTAACAGCAAACACTTGTTGTATAATTCAATGTCCGTCGGGGTATTAGCCCGGGAAGTAGTTGTTTCAATGAGTGTTTGATATAGTCTTTGTAAGACTAACTTGTTGTAAATTGCGAAAAGAATCGCACTTTTAATGTTCGTACAGAAATTGTATTGTATTGCCTTATATACTTCATGATGACGAACTGCAAAGTGCTTATTTTCATCAGAATGGAGCAACTCCTCATTGCACAGTAAACAATTTGGCCATTTTGGAGGATTTTTTTGAGAACTAAACACAAGTCGAAATGTAGGGATTCCCTGGCCGTTGCGTTCATGCAATTTAACACCATGCGATTTTTTCTTGTTGCCATACCTAGAAAATTGCATTTATGCACAATCAGTACGCATCTAGAAGACATATGGCAACGAATTTGAGGTAAATTTGAAGAAATTAACAATAATCCAGTATTGTTGCAAACCGTACTGGAAGATGTACGATGAAGATTGTTATTATAATTTGCAAGTGATAAATTAAACGAAATTGCAGACTTTAATTTAATGTTTTACGTTTGACAAGTAACATAACCAAAGAGCTATGTCTGATGTATGTATATGTTAATTTGTGATATATGTGCCAACTTAAATTTTTAAAAATAATAAATCATGGCACTTTTGAGGTTTTTTTAATTGAAGATACGATATTTTGCTAACGCGTTTGCAAAGGAAAAGACAGAGCATTTTCGCATACACCCATATCTCTCACTTATATTGCTAATTAATAGGAGATCATTCTTCAATTTTTAAAACATTTTTCGTGAATTTCCTTGATTTTAAAAAATATATTAAATTAAAGTAAAACTTGGATTGAATAATAGTATATTACGTAACGAGATTGGTATGCAGCATAATACATTTGAGCGAACATGTTGCGCACTCGCCGCGCAGCGGCGAGTGCAGTATTCCGCGAGTATATAATTGCCACACCACTCGAGAAACGTACGATACTTTACCTACTCCCTAACAAAATAAACAATGAGCATGAAGGAACAACTTATTTATTGTAATAATTTTTAATAGTACCATGACAATGATAAAAACTAAATTACTACTTGATTAATACACAGAGAATTTATTTTAGGTAAACATATGCATAAAGCTGTCCATTTTCCGACATTTTTTGTTTTTTAAAAGAGTTGAATTTGAAGCTTTAAACGAGTGTTTTCCACTCCCAGACTAAGCATGAAGTAAAATTTCGAGTTTAGAAAAGCCCTGTGAAAATTTGTCGAGGGTCGCGCAGCGACCCGAGACAAATTTTCTGGGCTTTTCTAAACTCGAAATTTTACTTCATGCGCCACGCGTATAAAACACTGATTTCAAGTGAGATTCAAATATACATAAAATTTACAATATTTTAGTGTTTTGTATGCGTGGCGCATGAAGTAAAATTTCGAGTTTAGAAAAGCCCAGAAAATTTGTCTCGGGTCGCTGCGCGACCCTCGACAAATTTTCACGGGGCTTTTCTAAACTCGAAATTTTACTTCATGCTTAGTCTGGGAGTGGAAAACACTCGTTTAAAGATTCAAATTGAACTCTTACAAATAAAAACAACGAATAACTAAAGAATTAAAGAAAATTTGCTGAATTTGGAATACGTATACTTTAAAGAAGAACTCCCTGTAGATCAAAGAAATGTCTTAATGTAGTTGTATGAGTTACGTAAAGGTGTTAAGTCACTTAATTAAACACAGTTATATTCCTTTCTTCACTTTTATTTTTCTTGCTAGATGTACATTTCGGGTACTAAGTACCCATTATCAATACATCTAGCAAGAAAAATAAGAGTGAAGAAAGGAATATAACTGTGTTTAATTAAGCAAAGAAATGTCATTTGGTTGTGTCAGCTGTCAGCACGTAATGTACTTGTCAAAGTTATTACGTGCATGTGAACGTAATGTCAATCATACTTGTCAAGATGACAGTGAGGTATGATGTGGTTACTAGATAGGGCGTAGGTAAAAACCATTCATTTATTAAGTAAAGTCAGTGACGTGTAAACAAAATCTGTTGGAATTTCTATGAGTGAAGTCAAATGTCAAGGTGAGTTAAGCGCGTATAAGGTTAGCTCAATTGAGCGATTTTTAAAATCTGGCGCCTCCTACACAGAACTTGATGAGTCATGGATCGAAATTTAACTTGAAAGGCAACTTAAAAGTCCTCCCGTACTCGAAATTATTTGAAAGTTTGCATACAAAAAAACATTTTTTTCTCAGTTTCAGATTCTTCTTCAATCGCTTAACACAACTTCTTGCCCATTATCTCGAGAAGCCATCTTCAAATGAAAAAAAGGGTTGTTTTTAGAACCACCAAAACTCACAAAGAGAACTTATTCAAAGAATTGTATATCAACCTAATCCTAATTTACATACAAAATATGCAAAGACTAGAATGGAGCGCAAAATGCATTAAGAGACTTAAACTGGTTACGTAAAAATGATAATTCTGATTACATAAATAGCAGATATAAAATCATGATAAATAGCTATCGAAAGGAAATTACCTTTGGAAAAAAAAACAATATCACTCGAATTTAATATCATCTTCTTCAAATATTATAAGAACTACATGGAATATTGTTAATAAACAAACCAACAATTCAAGAAAAAAATCAAATATCCTTCATAAAATAATAGTAAATGGTTGAGAAATCACAGGTATAAAAAAATTATTCAACCACTTTGGAGAATATTTTTTAACAAATGTTATGGCAATAAAGAATAAGCATTTTAAAGGAAACCTATCTACTACTTGCACTGTAGATGATACAGATTTTGGTTCACTGGCCTTGATGCGCCAGTGAATAGCATAGTCTTTTAGCGATATTGATATGTTGTTTAGACTATCATGGAGTTTCTTAGTGGCTATTTCTGGTTGGCTATCTGCTGCTAATACTGCAGTGTCATCAGCAAAGGTGCCTATTATTGTTCCTGTAGTAGTTGGGTTATCAGCTGTGAATAGCAGATAAAGAGTATGTCCTAATACGCTCCCCTGCGGAACCCCTGCCAGGATTTGCCAGAGCTTTGAGGTTTCGTCCCCTTGCTTAACGAAAAAGTGTCTGTTATGAAGATGTAGTAGCTCGAAGGTATCAGTGCTTTGATTTTCAGTAGCAGGCCGTCATGCCAGACACGGTCAAACGCCTGGGCGATATCTAGGAAGGCGGAGGTACACTATTGTTTGAGTTCAAAGGCCGAGTTGATTTTGTTTATTAATCTGTGAACTTGCTTAATCGTGCTGTGATTGGAATAAGAGCCAAATTGGTCGGCAGGAATTAGATTGTCCTTTTGGATTATCGGTTGAAGCCTGTTAAGGAATATTATTTCTAAAACTTTAGATAGTATAGGCAGGAGGCTGATTGGGCGGTACGACTTTGGTTCGTCAGGTGGTTTTCCCGGTTTCAGGATTATTTTAACTTGTGCGACTTTCCATTGTGGTGGGATTCTACTTTTCTGCAGGACGGCGTTGAAAATATTTACTAGAAAGGTGAATCCAATCTTTGATAGTTCTTTAAGGACCTTGGCCGTAATAAAGTCGTAGCCAGGTGCTTTCTTTGGTTTAAGTTTTTGAATATTTTTTGCAACCTCTTTGAAGGTTGTTTTAGGTATAGGTAGGTTGAGTTGGTAGGGCATGGTTAATGAGTCCTTTATTTCTTCGGTTTTAGAGGATCCTTCATCAGGGTTTGGGATGAAAACAGTGGATAGGTGGTTTACAAACTCCTGCGCCTTTTCTGCATCACTTCTGGCCCACGTGTTGTCAGCTTTACGCAGTGGGGGGTTGTGGTGCATTGGGGCCTTTAGCTTCCTAGTCGCTTTCCAGAGCGAATAATCTGTAGCCGCAGTGGGGTCAAGGTTTATTAGATAATGCTCTATGGAGTTATCTCTTTATTTTGTTAACCTCTCTTTTAGCTCGGAGGTGAGTCTGTTTAGTGTTGTTTTGTCGCTGGGGAATCTGGTCTGTTGCCAGCGCTTTCTAGCCAGTCATTTTTCGCAATCAGTTCTCTGGTTTCAAGAGAATTGGGATGAAAACAGTGGATAGGTGGTTTGCAAACTCCTGCGCCTTTTCTGCATCACTTCTGGCCCACGTGTTGTCAGCTTTACGCAGTGGGGAGTTGTGGTGCGTTGGGGCCTTTAGCTTCCTAGTCGCTTTCCAGAGCGAATAATCTGTAGCCGCAGTGGGGTCAAGGTTTATTAGATAATGCTCTATGGAGTTATCTCTTTATTTTGTTAACCTCTCTTTTAGCTCGGAGGTGAGTCTGTTTAGTGTTGTTTTGTCGCTGGGGAATCTGGTCTGTTGCCAACCCTTTCTAGCCAGTCTTTTTTCGCAATCAGTTCTCTGGTTTCAAGAGAATCTGTTTTACACATCAAGTCGGTATGTGGGTTTGTAGCCATCCAAGCAGCAGTTTGGATGCTGGTATTAAAATGTTCTAATCCTCCTCGACATCGGTAGCAGTTATTAGGGGGAGATGAGTGTTGATGGTGGAAGCTATATGTTCTCTGAAAAGTGACCAGTTCGTTTTTTACTTTCCCCCGTATGTAATACAAAGGGAAAGTATTGTTTTCGTGAAAATTTTCGAATCAAAAATTTTAGCGGAAATATCCGTTTTGAGGTCCCCTGAGTCGAATAAGACCATTTTTGAAAAATATCTGTCTGTCTGTGTGTCTGTGTGTGAGTCTGTGTGCGCTGTACCGCAAAAACCGCTAAAGATATCGAGATGAAACTTGAAACTTAAGCTTTTTGTTACAATCGAAAGAACTGAAAAGCTTTTGGTGAAAATCGGAAAACCGGAAGTGGTACTTTACTCTTAGCGTTTTTCAGTTTTTTAAGATTTTTTCAATAAATGTTCATCAAACAAAAAATTCTTTCAAATAAAAGTTGTAGATAATAACAAAATGAAGATGTATTGTTCACTTAATTTTTGTCATAGCACTCTTAGTTTCTGAGATATAAAAGTTGTGTGTTTTATCTAGTTATTGGTGTGTGACAGTGTATGTGTCGATACAATTGAAAAATGTTTCAAATAAAAGTTGTAGGAAATGAAAAACTAAAGATTTTTTGTAGATTCACTTTTTGTCATAGCACTCTTAGTTTTTGATATATTTAATAAATAGTGTTTTTTTATCTAGTCATTGATTTGTGTCAGTGTGTGTGTTGATACAATTGGAAAATGTTTCAAATAAAAGTTGTAGGTAACAAAATATTAAAGATTTTTTGTAGATTCACTTTTTGTCATAGCACTCTTAGTTTTTGAGATATTCAATAAATAGTGTTTTTTATCTAGTCATTGGTTTGTGTCAGTATGTGTTGATCCAATTGAAAAATGTTTCAAATAAAAGTTGTAGGTAATGAAATATTAAAGATTTTTTGTATCTTTACTTTTTGTCATAGCACTCTTAGTTTTTGAGATAATTAATAAATAATGTTCTTTTATCTAGTCATTGGTTTGTCTCAGTGTATGTGTTGATACAATTGAAAAATGTTTCAAATAAAAGTTGTAGTTATCAAAAAGTTGAAGACATTTTGAAAATAATAATGCTACAAATATTTTAAAAGTGATTTAATACGCAATTTACGGGGGAAAGTACTATGATGGACACATCACCATTTTTTTGCTATGCAGTCGACAGGGTTTCGCGCATAGGGTCACCCGCCTGTTTATTATTATCACTGGTGAATGATCCGATGAGAGTTCATAGCTAGAGTAGCAGGTAAAATATTTTCTGTTTATTCCTTTACAAATACAGAAATCGAGTAGTTGGAAAAATTGGCACCAAAAATGTTTAATCATACTTTTTTTGAAAAGTATGAATGCGCGGCTCATTGGTCGTCATTTTGGCTTTATTTTTGGCATCATTTTTGGCCATTCTGACCATTGCATGTTTTTATGTGTAAATGGGGATTACGTTAATTCATTGTTAAAGTTTTCTTTGGAAGTTTTGGTGTTTTTTTTATGTTGCATTTGAAGATGGCTTCTTAAGATGATGGTCAGGAAGTGGCTTGGAATTTTGAAGACGATTTTGATGTTGAATTAAACGATTGGCGAGGAATCTGAAACAGAGAAAAACAAGTGCAAAAAAAAATTGCAATTTTGTCAATCTCGGCTGTTAACTCCGAGAGTGAGTAAAAATCGCCAACCGTTAAAAGTATTTATTGCGGTTATTAAATGTTAGAGTACAATTGGATTGATTAAAATTATGTTGGTGTTCTTAACTAACTAAATTAATGAAATTATACAAAATGATTACACTTCACAAAGAAACAACAAGAGTATAAACGGTATTAATTAAACCGAACGAATGCATAAAACCCATCGACAACGCGTTCACTCAGAGGGGATGAAAATCGGCGGACTTCCTGCTTTCCTCCGCATACACACACACAGCATTGTGAAAAGGATCCAAGTGACATCCGGTCATCCGGGACACTGTGGGAACCGTCGCACGTCCGGCCCTCCAGTTGGCCGGCGTCGGTACCGCCCTTAAATAACACCGCTCCGCCCCCTCCAGCACGCACAAACTACCCTTTCGGGGGTGCTTTTCTTCATCTCCGAAATTCCGTTTGTTTACTCTACCTCTTTCCACGATGATGATGGACAACAAGACCACGAGCACCGTCACGAAGACCAATCAGCCCTCGACGCCGCGCGATTTTTTCGAGCGTCTCTACGGCCATTTGGAGGATAAGAGTCCTGCGGCGTGCGCGGATGGGAGTGAAAGTGTTGATAAACGGATAAACGATTGTAATGTTGTTAATAACAATAATATAGTAGCGCCGATTCCGGTTTTGGCGAATCCTTTGCAGTTTTTGCTGCCCAGTGCGAGTGATTCGCATTTAAGTGCAGCGGCTGCAGCAGGATTATCAGCGTTTTGTAAGTACTTTAAAATATTTCATAAATATTTAAAGAATTGATTTCAAACTGACTTTTGAACGTAAAAGATATACATGCAGGGCAATTGAGGGGCTCAGTACAAAAGTGGTATAAGTGCTATTTTCTAAAAATAAACAAACAAGGCTTTATTCCAGAAAGTCGATATGGATTGTAATTCGTTTTTAGATTTTGTAAATATTCTGCAAATTATTGACAAACTTAATATTTATGTTCAATATTAATTCAACAAACACTTGTTGTATAATTCAATGTCCGTCGGGGTATTAGCCGGGAAGTAGTTGTTTCAATGAGTGTTTGATATAGTATTTGTAAGACTAACTTGTTGTAGATTGCTAAAAGAATCGCACTTTTAATGTTTGAAGTATTCTGCAACCAAGAATTGGCAATTTCATTTATACTTATTAATTTATGTGAAACAAGGCTGTAGTTAGAAAAAAAAAATCGGGGGGGG
The DNA here is from genome assembly GCA_932526585.2 of Philonthus cognatus. Classification (NCBI taxonomy): domain Eukaryota; kingdom Metazoa; phylum Arthropoda; class Insecta; order Coleoptera; family Staphylinidae; genus Philonthus; species Philonthus cognatus. The sequence continues at coordinate 79,122,991 of OW052245.1, read as the reverse complement.
TTTACTAGTAAAAATATTGTTTTTGGTCTTTCAGGGCCGCTTTTACATACAAAAAATAACATTTTAAAAATTTCAGGGGTTGGGGGGGGGGGAGTTGAACCATCATTAAAAGTTAAAGTATATTTCCAATTTACACAAATAAATCTTATGTTACTTGTACTACTTTTTCACCAAACCCCTCAATTGTTTTCTAAAAACAGTTTCAAAATATTTTCTAAAAACAGTTTCAAAATATATATTGTTTATTAACGCACCATTCTTAATTTTTTGTTAACTAAATTAATAAATAATTTGATATATTGTATTATTTAACCTGATTTCAGAATGTGTGTAGAAAAATGTAAATATTTTGTTATTTAAATAATTTTATTATAACTCATTTTAAAAAAGTATTTTTAAGTGTATTTCTAACTTCACAATACTTTAGTGTTTTATACGCGTGGCGCATGAAGTAAAATTTCGAGTTTAGAAAAGCCTGAAAATTTGGTTTGGCCGCTCCGCTTCGCGGAGCGACCAAACCAAATTTTCAGGCTTTTCTAAACTCGAAATTTTACTTCATGCTTAGTTTGGGAGTGAAAACAATCGTTCTAAACATCAAATTGAGCAAAAGATTTGACATGCGTTATATTTTAAACTTCATTGTAATCAAGTAATTTAGAAGGTATGTTCCACTGTGTTTCTTATGTTTGTGAAAATGTATTTCTTCCTTATCAGTTTACTTTAAACTTCACTTAAAATCAGTGTTTTATACGCGTGGCGCATGAAGTAAAATTTCGAGTTTAGAAAAGCCTAATTTGGCTCGGTCGCTCCGCTTCGCTACGCGCCCGAGCCAAATTTTAAGGGTTTTCTAAACTCGAAATTTTACTTCATGCTTAGTCTGGGAGTGGAAACAATCGTTCTAAACATCAAATTGAGCAAAAGATTTGACATGCGTTATATTTTAAACTTCATTGTAATCAAGTAATTTAGAAGGTATGTTCCACTGTGTTTCTTATGTTTGTGAAAATGTATTTCTTTCTTATCAGTTTACTTTAAACTTCACTTAAAATCAGTGTTTTATACGCGTGGCGCATGAAGTAAAATTTCGAGTTTAGAAAAGCCTGATTTGGTTCGGTCGCTCCGCTTCGCTACGCGCCCGAGCCAAATTTTAAGGCTTTTCTAAACTCGAAATTTTCCTTCATGCTTAGTCTGGGAGTGAAAACAATCGTTCGAAACATCAAATTGAGCAAAAGATTTGACATGCGTTATATTTTAAACTTCATTGTAATCAAGTAATTTAGAAGGTATGTTCCACTGTGTTTCTTATGTTTGTGAAAATGTATTTCTTCCTTATCAGTTTACTTTAAACTTCACTTAAAATCAGTGTTTTATACGCGTGGCGCATGAAGTAAAATTTCGAGTTTAGAAAAGCCTAATTTGGCTCGGTCGCTCCGCTTCGCTACGCGCCCGAGCCAAATTTTAAAGCTTTTCTAAACTCGAAATTTTCCTTCATGCTTAGTCTGGGAGTGGAAACAATCGTTCTAAACACCAAATTGAACAAAAGATTTGCCATGCAAAAATACTTTTTTAAAATGAGTTATAATAAAATTATTTAAATAACAAAATATTTACATTTTTCTACACACATTTTGAAATCAGGTGAAATAATACAATATATCAAATTAACTTATTTATTAATTTAGTTAACAAAAAATTAAGAATGGTGCGTTGATAAACAATCTATATTTTGAAACTGTTTTTTGAACTTCATTGTAATCAAGTAATTTAGATACCTTCCCCTGTGTTTCATGTTTGTGAAAATGTGTTTCTTCTAATAAATTATTAGATTGAAATTTATTTCTAACGAGTTGTCTCCACTCCCAGACTAAGCATGAAGTAAAATTTCGAGTTTAGAAAAGCCTGAAAATTTGGCTCGGGCGCGTAGCGAAGCGGAGCGACCGAGCCAAATTAGGCTTTTCTAAACTCGAAATTTTACTTCATGCGCCACGCGTATAAAACACTGATTTCAAGTGAAGTTTAAAATATACTGATAAGGTTTACACATTTATGATTTATTGGATTATAAAATAAATTCTAAATAACACTATTTCGTTACGAAAATTGAGGTTAGGATAAAATTTAAACTAGGGCAATTAAATTATTAGTTGTAAACCAACAATAGTAATCTACTAAAACGTTTTATTAATCCAAAAATGTCAATATCATCCTTTGAACTGTATGCTTAAAGCTGTATCCCACTGAACACGGAAACATTTTAAACTTTGCACGAATATTACACATAATACTATAATAAATCATTGCATTAAAATTATGACAACAAAGTTTTAGCAACGTTACAAACATTGTATAAACGTTTTCCGTGCAATATTGATTTATATATATATTAACTAAATGTTAAAAATGATACTAAAATTCAACATTGTTTTATAACATTTCAAAAATATTGCGGCAAAGTAACACAACTTTATATAAAGTTGTGTTACTTTTGCCTTTGATTATATAATCTTTACAATTTGACTTTTATGCAACATTGTATTGTAAACATTGGATATACAGGGTGTCCTTATTTCGAGGAAATGCATGGGGATCTCGGTTATTTGAAGAGTTAGAGAGTTGGTTAAATTAGGGCAAATATGTGAAATTTGTAGCCCAACAATAATCCGAAAACAGATTTAAAATATCTTTTTTTGTTTTCGAGATATTGCCAAAAAACTATTTTTTTCAAATTTCGTTTTTATTTTTTTATTCAAAAACTATTGGATCTAGGAATTTGCAACTTTTACATTATACAGGAACTTTTTAATCAGGAATTTAGTAGTGTACTTACATTTAAAATAACTTTAATATCTTCCCCGGAACCATAGCCAACTTTTGTTTTTCTTATGGGCGCCATATTGGATTTTCATATTTTTAGAAAGAACTTTTTTTTCTGAATTAAACGGTATATCACACTTATAATTTATTCTGCGTTTCATTTGAAACATAGCAAGCTTTTGTTTTTTGTAAAGAGTGCCTTGGAAACAATAATATTGATACGTTATTCAGTTATTGACGTGTCAATAAGATACGATCATTATACATAATACATAAAATAAAGTTAAAAATGGTGTTTTCGAACCAAGAAAAACGAGATATGATCGAAGTTTATTATACTTCAAACAAAAATGTACGTATTTCATCCGAAGTCTATCTACAGCGCTATCCAGAAAGGCAACAGCCAAGTGAAAGTCATTTCATAAAACTACATACAAATTTATTGGAATATGGTTCCTTCGTAAAGCCACGACAAAGATATGGATATCACCAACCCCATGAAAATGAAAACCAAATTTTGCAAGCGGTAAAATGATTTCATTTTAATTACAATAAGATAATATTTATTCCCCTAGATTCAAGATAACCCTTCTTCCTCAACGAGAGAACTTGCGAACCAGTTTGGTGTGACGTTTCAATACGTATGGAGAATTTTGAAAAAAAATAAATATCGCCCATTCAAAATTAAAGTTACTCAAGCTCTCCATCCTGGAGATGCTAGACGAAGGATGGACTTTTGTTGTATTTTATTGGGAAAATTAAACGAAAATCCGAATTTCTTGTCAAATGTGATATGGTCTGACGAATTGCCGTTTTACCAACACAGGGATATTCAATAGGCATAATGAACATGTGTGGAGTATAAATAATCCTAGACAATATGAAGAAAGACGACGACAAGTGCGATTCGGACTAAATGTATGGGTCGGTATTTTAGGAGACAATATTGTAGGTCCATACATTTACGAAGATACATTAAATTCACAGAGATATCACGATTTTTTAAGAACATTTTTAAGTGATTACGTAGACAATAACATCCCCTTAAATATGTTAAGAAATGTATGGTTTCAACAAGATGGTGCACCACCTCACAACAGCCAAATTGTCGTTTCCAAATAAAGTTATGGCAAATAATGGTGATATACGTTGGCCAGCTCGCTCACCTGATTTGTAACCTCTAGATTATTTTCTTTGGGGGATTGTGCGACGCAACTTCCACTCCATTTCTTCCACTGACCGTTACTTCCACTAGTTCTTATTTCCACTAACCATCACTTCCACTAGTTCTTTTTTCCACTCCATTTCTTCCACTCCATTTCTTCCACTCCAGTTCTTCCACTTACCAATACTTCCACTACACCTTTACTTCCACTAACCACCAATTCCACCATACCTTTTTTCCAATTCAAAATAATTGTACAATTTATTCAAATTACATTATATTATTCCACATTTTATACAGTATAAGAATCACAGAGAGATATTGTGGCCTACAGCTTGTAGGTACTCCAGAATCCTATTTTCTTCGTCGAATTTACTAAATTTTTTGACAATGTTTGCTATTCGTTCCTCGGCTTTAATTTTCGATTGTAATTGCCCTTTTTTGATTTTTTGTCCCAAGTCAAGTTGCTGCATCATCGTCTCTGTATCGCCCTGCTCTTTTTGCACTTCCAAAAGGAATGCATACATGCTGGGATGATTGCGCCCCACCACCACGGAGAATCGGTTGTGCCATCCTTCTGAGGCGTTGATCCAATTTTCGAATTTCGAATTATGGAAGAACTAGTGAAAAAAAGAACAACCGATTCTCCGTGGTGGTGGGGCGCAATCATCTCAGCATGTATGCATTCCTTTTGGAAGTATTGGTAAGTGGAAGAACTGGAGTGGAAGAAATGGAGTGGAAAAAAGAACTAGTGGAAGTGATGGTTAGTGGAAATAAGAACTAGTGGAAGTAACGGTCAGTGGAAGAAATGGAGTGGAAGTAAAGGTGTAGTGGAAGTATTGGTAAGTGGAAGAAATGGAGTGGAAGAAATGGAGTGGAAGAAATGGAGTGGAAGAACTGTCCCCCTACGTCTTTGGGGAGCTATAAAAGAAAAAGTTTATAAAACTATTCCAGAGGACAAAGACGATTTAAGAAGAATTATAATAGTTACCATTCAGCAATTAAGAAGAAGAGACATTTTTCGGGCAGTCCAAAATTTAAGGAAAAGACTAGAATTATGTTTGGAGGTCAATGGTGATATATTCGAACACTTACTCTAAGTTTGTGATAATTTTAGTTCAAAAGATATTTAATTAATTTGTTTATTATTATTTAATATTATGAAAAACTTCATCAAGCAGCAGAGTGATTATTCTGGTTCCTTCCCTAAAAAAATATAGTTGTAGGCCTCAGGAATTTTAAAATGTGCAACTGTTTTCAAGGCATTCTTAAAAAAAACAAAAGGTTGCTTTGTTTCAAATGAAACGCAAAATAAATTATAAGTGTGATATACCGTTGAATTCAGAAAAAAAAGTTCTTTCCAAAAATATGAATATCCAATATGGCGCCCATAAGAAAAACAAAAGTTGGCTATGGTTCTGGAGAAGATATTAAAGTTATTTTAAATGTAAGTACACTACTAAATTCCTGATTAAAAAGTGCTTGTATAATGTAAAAGTTGCAAATTCCTAGATCCAATAGTTTTTGAATAAAAAAATGAAAACGAAATTTGAAAAAAATAGTTTTTTGGCAATATCTCGAAAACAAAAAAAGATATTTCAAATCTGTTTTCGGATTATTGTTGGGCTCCAAATTTCACGTATTTGCCCTATTAACCAACTCTCTAACTCTTCAAATAACCGAGATCCCCATGCATTTCCTCGAAATACGGACACCCTGTATATATAAAATGGTAACATTACATTTTTAACATTGTAAAATTGTCGAAGCTGTTGCTGTAATGCAGAATTATTGTTTACACATTTCATGGACATTGAACATACAGAGAGTTTTTCATTTAAGTAAACATGTCCCAATTATATGCTGTAAATCTTTAGATATTCGTTGCTTTTTTAAAAGAGTTCAACAGAAAGCTTTAAACGAGTGTTTTCCACTCCCAGACTAAGCATGAAGTAAAATTTCGAGTTTAGAAAAGCCCCGTGAAAATTTGTCGAGGGTCGCGCAGCGACCCGAGACAAATTTTCTGGGCTTTTCTAAACTCGAAATTTTACTTCATGCGCCACGCGTATAAGACGCTGATTTCATTTGAAGTTCATGCACTTGTTAACAATATTTTAATGTTTTTAGAGTTTAAGGGTACAGGGTACTAATGTTTCGGGGTATTTTCTCCCCTAGACTACACATTACTTTTTGTAAGACAGTTTTTTTACTTGTTACCAATACATATTTGACCTATTTAAACCCAGAAATTAATTTTTCATTAAGATCACGAAAGAAACATTCCTATAAAGTTCACTTAATTGCTGCACATTGGGTTGTAAACAATACGGATTCTTTTTTTTTTCTTGAATAATTTTCTCACTTATCACTTGGTGAAACATTTTTAAATATTGATAATGAAGGTTTAAATTAAATTACACTTGGTTTGTTTCACAATTTTTTACTTTACTATTTACTCGACTAGTTTCGCGTTTTACAGCATTATCAGGAGTGAATTACAAAACCTAAGCTTGTCAGTATCTTTTGTAATTCACTCCTGATAATGCTGTAAAACGCGAAACTAGTCGAGTAAATAGTAAAGTAAAAGATTGTGAAACAAACCAAGTGTAATTTAATTTAAACCTTCATTATCAATACGGATTCTATGCATTTATCGTATGCAACTTAACATACATACATATGTTGGGCTGCATATACATAAGAGTAATCGCTCGTGTTGCATAGGCGTTGCTTTGTCAACGGTGCAGCAACATTTTCTTTGAACGTTAGCATGCAACGTTCCTGCAGGTGAACATTCAGCGTTTATTCAACGTTTTATCAACATTCATGTAATTTAAAACGCAACGTGTTCCGCGGTAATATTGATGCAACGTGTCATGCAACGTTTCTTTGCTCAGTGCTAACGTCTATTAATAAGGCTAGTTATGTTTTAAGCACATTTTAAACATTTACAGTGTAAACATTTTGCATATTTAAAAGAAAAAAATCACGGTATGTAGAATTTTTCTTTTTAATATGCAAAATGCATACACTGTAAATTTTCAGGCATTCAACGATTTTTTATAAAAACTTGCGATATAAAGTTTAGAATGAGTGTTTTCACTCCCAGACTAAGCATGAAGTAAAATTTCGAGTTTAGAAAAGCCCCGCGTAGAAAATTTGTCGAGGGTCGCGCAGCGACCCGAGACAAATTTTCACGGGGCTTTTCTAAACTCGAAATTTTACTTCATGCGCCACGTATTAAAAACACTGAAATAATCGAAAAAATTAAATAACAAAATATTTACATTTTTCTTCATACATTTTCAACTCAGGTCAAACAATATAATATACAAAATTAACTCATTTAGTAACTTGGTTAACGAAAAATTTATAATGTTGCGTGTATGCACCAATTTTAAACAAAAGTGAATGGGTTAATCAAAAAGTGAAAACACTTATTAGAAGTTTCGAAATTAACGCTTTTTAAAGACCACGAAATCTTGAAAATGTACACAATCTTAAATATTTGGTATTGAAAAGCAGGTGCGCACTCAGAAATTTGTCTTAAGGGGTCTTGGGGGCGGCTCACCCCGGTCTTATGGGGGGCTTACGCATTTAAACCTGTGTATATACGTTGAAATACTAAAATTTAGTTAGTCTTGAGGGGGGGGGGGGGGTGTGTTGATTTTTCAATAGGATATTTTGCCGTATCGATACTTTACTATAAGATATAATCGATTCTGAATATCGATACATTTTTGGGATCGCAACATCCCATGTAATAAGTCATACTAATTTCTATCTACGCGCCGAGATTTCTCGAATGTATGCACGAGAGATCTCTTGGAGAGATCACCTGAATGATTACTTGAATGGCTGCTTAAATAATCCACTCTATTGCTCGTATGATTCACTCGTATACTTATTTCATACTCAAATTGAATTTGTATAAACTTTTTAATCATTATTTTTTATTGCCATTATTTTATTGCCATAGATTTTAATATGAATTATTATTTGAGAAATCATACGAGCGATAATATAAACAATCATTTGAGTGATTTCTCGAGCGATCATTCGAGCAATCATTTGAGTGATCACTCGAGCGATTTCTCAAGCAAAACTCGAGCGATCGTTCGATTATCAATTTAATGCGAATCCCATTAATCAATTTAATACGAATCCCATTAATCGATCCCATTAATCGGTTATTGATGGGCCTACCAAGAGTGTTTTGGCTTGCCACAGCTACGATTAAATTTGTAGAATATAATTGTAACTAGAACAAATACACACAAAAATCAAGTTTTTTTTTTTAAATTAAGAATTAGTCATTCTTTTTATGCATGTGTAATAATTGCGTATAATTTGTATTGAAATCAAGATATTCGAGTGGTCTTTAATCCCCGGATTAGAATCCGAACATGTGTTGCCGATTTGTACGAGAGCGCACCCTTCACGCAAAATTAGTTTTTGACAGCGACAAGATAAATATCGAACGGTAGTAGTATTACTCATTAATGCACTCCCCATCATGTAAAAAAAATATTTAGTGGGAGATGCACGTGGATTTTTAATGGGGTGCGAGGGATGAACATCACCTGGTTAATTACCCATGAAGAAACATTCCTTTTTTCACAATTTAATCAATAACTTTAGTATATTGTTATATTAACTATTAGAAATATTTGTTCAGGAGTACTGACAATTACAATTATTATCCTAAATATTTATTTATTCATTCAACGGAGTCTATTTAAAAAATACATAATATTGTATAACTAAAAATTTAAAATTACACATTAAAACATATGTATCTAGTTATTTTGGTAATATTTTGTAAGAAATTGGAAACGCGAAAATGCAAAATCTACACTCGTACTTGTTAACAATATCAAAATAGTGATTTTTGTGTATATCATTGCCAAAAAATCTAAAATATAATATAGAATACAGCAGTGCCACAGTACAGAGGGGCCTAAGGGAGCGAGGGCTACAGGCGCATCAAGCGGAGGGGCGCCATCTAAGCCCATGGTCCAAAAATTCGTAAATTTAAAATTATATAAGGAATCTGCATTTTAAACTAGGGCTGGGAATTTGAATATTTGCGAATATTTACATACCACATTATTAAATCACTCACTTTTTCAAATATTTTATTAAGGCCCAGTTGCACCAAAAACGTACAAGCTGAACTATGTGAACTCGAGTTCACAATTGAACCAGTTCAACTTGTTTGGTGCAACTGGCCCTGATTAAGCTATTTGAATATTTAAATAAATTAGTGTTAGAAAATGACTAATTTATTTTCTAAAACTAAACAATATATAAATTTAATTAGTTTATTCGTTTAAATATTTGACTAATTTAAATGTTTCATATTTGAATATTCACGAATATTCGAATTCCTAGCCCTATTTTAAACTTCACATTAAATCAGTGTTTTATACGCGTGGCGCATAAAGTGAAATTTCGAGTTTAGAAAAGCCCAGTGAAAAAAACCCGAGATATAATTATATAATTATGATACATTTGCGACATTTTGTTGGTATTTAAAAATAAAATATAATAAAGTGTTGTAAAAATAGGAAATAGTCTATTTTTAGCAAACGTGGCGAAAAGTTTGTAATTATGCCTGTGTGAGTAACGTTTCCTATAATCTTAATAAATAAATGTCACGAATAATAGACATTGTATTTTTTAACGTAGGTGTCCACTCCCACACTAAGCATGAAGTAAAATTTCGAGTTTAGAAAGGCTTCGCGTAGAAAATTTGTCGAGGGTCGCTACGCGACCCGCGACAAATTTCACGGGGCTTTTCTAAACTCGAAATTTTACTTTATGCGCCACCCGCATAAAACACTGATTTCAACTTAAGTGAAAACTATATCAACAATGTCAAAATTGACAAATTAGGTGAGAAATATTGACAGATTAAAAATCGATAAAATGTCAAAATTGACAAATTAGGTGTAAAATATTGACAGATTAAAAATTAATAAATCGTCAAAATTGACAAATTAGGTGTAAAATATTGACAGATTAAAAATAATAATATGTCAAAATTGACAGATAACAGTTGACACAAGTAGGCGCTAGCCGACATTTACTCCAAACGGCTAAAACTCTGACATTAATTGAAGTTCATTAGACATTTGACATTCCACATTGACATTCCTGTCACAGTTGACATACCTTCATATGTCACTTATAAATTACCGAAAAATTGTAAATATTGAAAATCTTATAAATTGATAAAAACATAAAAATATTGAAAATCTGAAATAAATCACAACATTTTCAAAAACTCCTGAAGTTTTTAATAAATCGACAAAAATCACAAGTATTGAACATTTTATAAATTGACGAAAGTCTTCGGATATTAAAGATTTTAAGAAAATTTTATAAATTGTTGAAAATATAGAAAGCTGATGACAATTTTATAAATCGGCAAAAATCATAACAATATCGATAATATATAAAATAACGAAAATATAGAAATTATCAAAAATTACAAAAATGTCGAAAATACAAAATTGTTAAAATATCGATAATGTTAAAACGATCAAAAATTTAAAAAATATCATTAATTTTCAATGTCAAAAGTAACATTTAATGTGAAAAACTTAATTTAATGTCTAGACCACATATGGGCAACACCCGGCCCGCGGGCCGGATCCGGCCCGCTGTAAGATATGATACGGCCCGCGAGACATTTTGAAAAAACCCAATTAAAAAAATATTACATTAGGTACTTATACTCACGGGAGTGACAGCGAGGCGGCAAACATCAAATTCTTTGATGTTTGCCGCCTCACTCTTTGATAATCGCCGCCACTCGACTTGCTCGATCAAATTCTTTGAGGTTTGTCGCCTCACGGGCGACACATCAAAAGATTTATTGCTTCTCAATTATTCTAAACTAGTTTATTCCAGATTATTCGTTCATTTTGCCTATATAAGGGGGTGGATGACCCGAACGTTAGTTCAGTTCTATTTGAGCTACCGAGGTGATAACTTGGACAAGCGATATCCTAGCAAACTGCTCGAGCCGTCAACTTGCTTTGTGACTTTGTGTGCATCTTAAGTGGTTACTAACTATAGTTTGTTATTAAGTTTATTGAACGAAAAGTAAACAAAAATGATGTCTGGAAAAGTGGAAAGAAAACGAAAAGTAGATACAGAGGGTCGCCATTTTCAAGAAAAATGGACTGAAGAATTCTTTTTTATCTTGCACAATGGTAAGCCTATTTGTTTGCTGTGTAATGAATCCATTTCAGTAATGAAAGAATTCAATATAAAGAGGCATTACTCAACTAAGCATGCTATGCTGCACTCACTGACAGGACAATTAAGAACAGACAAAATCCAGAAGCTTACCGCAAATTTGGAAAAACAGCAACAAATGTTTTATAAACAAAGAACACAACTTGATAATGTTGTGAAAGCTAGTTTTATAGTTAGCTCAAAATTGGCAAAGACATTAAAACCATTTGCCGAAGGAGAATTTATTAAGGAGTGTATGTTAGAAGTTTGTGGTATTATGTGTCCTGAAAAGAAGAAAGAATTTGAAAAAATTAGTTTGTCAAGACGAACTGTTGTTCGACGTATAGAAATGATGGCTAATGATATAAAAACAACATTGACTGACCGTATGGCTGGTTTTGAATCATTTTCCATAGCATTAGACGAGAGCACCGGCACCGATTTGTCTGACAGCTCAACTGGCTATATTTATTCGAGGTGTTGATAAGGAGTTCACTGTTACTGAGGAATTGCTTGATTTACAACCGCTAAAAGGAACCACTACAGGAGAGGATATTTTTATTGAAGTTCAAAAGGTATTCACAAGTTTTGGCTTGCCATGGTCAAAATTAATTGGAGTATGCACTGAAGGTGCACCTTCTATGGTCGGCTTACGTAAAGGTTTCATCGGAATTTTGAATGAAAAAGCAACAGACATAAATGTGCAAAAAGATGATTTGATAGTCCTTCATTGCATTATCCACCAACTTGTGTTCTAAGTCCATTCGACTCCAGAATGTTATGAATGTGGTAGTAAAAACCATCAACTTTATTCGATCCCGAGGGCTTAACCATCGTCAGTTCAAGGCGTTTTTGGATGAAATGTCAGCTGAATATAACGACGTAACATATTATTGTGAAGTCAGATGGCTGAGCAAAGGAAAAAGTTGAAACGGTTTTACGAGCTTAGAAATGAGATAGCAGACTTTATGAAAATAAAAGATAAACCACTATCTGAATTAAGTGACCCAAAATGGATATGTGACTTAGCATTTCTGGTCGATCTTACAGGCTATTTGAATGATTTAAATTTGAAACTTCAAAAACAAGGACAGTTAGTAAATGATTTGTACAGCCATTTAAAAGCGTTTCAGATCAAACTACGCTTGTGGGAGTCACAGATGCTGTCTGGTAACAGTTACCATTTCAACACGCTCTCTGCGTATGAAAATATTGCTTATGCTTAATATGCTGAAGAACTCAAGTTACCTTCGGAACAATTTTCGAACAGATTTTGCGACTTCATAAACATGGAAGACTGTTTCAGTTTATTTGCTACTCCTACAACATATATTGTACAAAATGCTCCAATACACTTACAAATGGAGTTGATCGAGATTCAAGAAAACTCACTCCTAAAATCCAAATTTGAAGACGTAGAGTTGTGCGATTTCTACAAAAAATACCTAGAAGAAGACAATTTTCCGCAGCTTAGAAAATTCGCAAGAAGATTGATTTGTGCGTTTGGCAGTACTTATAAATGCGAAGAGTTCTTTTCATTGATGAAAGTTAATAAATCAACACATCGTACAAGACTGACTGACGATAATTTGGAAAATTCTTTACGTCTTTGTGTCAGTGGAATTAATCCAAATATCGATGGATTCGTTTCCCAAATTCAAGCTCAAGTGTCTCGTTGATTTCGGTGTATTCAACTTTCGTAGTTTGTAACAATTGCAAATTTAACGATTTAATTATAATGTACCATTTTTTTAAATTTCATTTTGTTATTTTAATAAATTGTACTATAATAACATTGTCGTATTATTTAATGTCTAATATCTATCGCAAAAAATATTATCACTAGTTTAAAATGCACTAAGTACTTTTAAACGCGGCCCGCGAACGTATTTGCACGCTAAAGTTTGGCCCTCAACATGTCAAAGGTTGCCCATACCTGGTTTAGGTCATTTTCATAATATAACATTTTGTGTGACATTCGACGTATTTAGTCGATTATGACATATTTCGACATTTTGTGTAACATTTGGCAAATTTTCTTGGATTTTGACATATTTATACATTCTGTGTAGCATTAAGTGAATTTCTATAATTATGACATTTTCAAAAATTTTATGTGACATTCGACATATTTTGACGTTTGTGACTTTTGATATATTTTGACATTTACTTGACGTGAATGTGAGTTCAATAATTAAAAATTGATTAATGAATCAATTAATACAAACTTTAATTTTATAAATCGACAAAAATCTTTAAACAAAATACAATTCATGTACATTTTATGAACTGATAAAATAAATATCGAAATATCGAAAATCTCCTAAACGTTTTATAAATCGACAAAGATCTAGAAATATCGAAAATCTGGACATGTTGAAAATCTTGACGGTCCACTCCCAGATTAAGCATGAAGTAAAATTTCGAGTTTAAAAAAGCTCCGCGTAGAAAATTTGTCTCGGGTCGCTGCGCGACCCTCGACAAATTTTCACGGGGCTTTTCTAAACAATGAAATATTGTAAATTCTAAAAAATACTAGCCTTTATTTTGTTCGGTTGGTTGACAAGTTGTGTTAAATCTTCTGAGCTGATTTACATATTAATTCTATTTATAAATTTTGATCAATTTCGATTGCTTTTAATCAATTTTCAAGTAGATAATTTTATTAATGAAAAATATTTTATTTTCTAATTGTTCGATACATAATTCAAGCGCTAAGCACTCATTATCAATAACAACTCAGTATTAATTAAAAATTCATTTTTTGGTGAAAACTTGCCTGCAACAATGGTTCCCAGGGAAAACATTTTATTCTTCACATTAAAAGTTACATTGTATTTTTTCTGTACAATAAATGTTTTATAATACTTATAATAATTACTTTTTATTTATAATTTATTCTTTCTTTTCATGTCAAACATGAAAATATTCAAACTACACTACAAGGTATCGTATGTTCAATTTAAAAAAAACCTCTAGAGTGCCATGATTTAATCTAATTTTAAATTTAAGTTGGCTACACGCTTTAGGAATTATCATATAAAACGTCAGACATGATAATTCTAATGTTTAATTTCAGAGTTTCCAACCTACAATATTGTCCATGGCACTCACTCTAGAGGTTAAATTGAACATATGATACAATTACTTTTGTTATTATCAAAATCGGGATCCGCCAAAAAAGTATGATCAATTAAGGTTACGTGGCCAAGAGAAATTGGAAACCTCTGGTATAGAAGATAGAGTGATTTGAAATCAATCGGCAGACATGTGAAATGACATTTAAAGGAGTGATTTTATCCACATACAAAGTCAAAAATAACATAATACTGGCGAGGGAGTGTTTTTATGTCTACTGATATAAATGAGAAAATATGGCCAGCCAAGGAATTAATGTCAAAATTGACAAAATTTGAATTCCAAATAGATAAAAATACAGTCGACTAAGTGATTTAACCTCAGAAACTTATACAGTTTCAATTAAACTCTGATTACGGAAATTGTAATTTAGAGTAAAATAGTTGGATAATTAAATTAGAACACTTGATCACATTGACCATATGGCAGTGACAATCAGGGCTTCTCGTTTCCGTCAATCACGGCATATGCTGTAATATCACACACTCGAAACCGTTCCATCCAGCGCGCCAACCCCAAATACAAGACAACCGTGCCGAATCGACCATAATTCCTAATTTCGCACTTCCTGTTCATACCCCACTGGTCACCTTTTAAACACCATTAAACCGATAATTGCGCTCGCATTAATTAATGATTCTATTAGCTATTATTTATGGGAAACTGGGATGAGAGGGGCGTGAATTGTGCGATTTAATTGAAATTGCGCTGTGTCGGTTGGGGGCGGTGGCGGCGTCGCCGAGGAGGGTGCGAACGCTAAACACGTGTTCGCAATCCCACAGCGCGGCGCATTCGGAATTGTTCAACTGTGCCGCCTTAATCTCATCATAATAATATTTTACATTTGATATTGTGAAGGAGTTATTCTTCGGCGATGCGAGAAAGAGCCCCTCTCCCGAGTCGACGGGAAAAGTGTGTCGACTTCATGGTAACCGCGTCGCGACGCGCTCCGCGCGGTGTTTCCCCCAAATCTGGAAAAATGGAAAATATCGGGATGCATTGTCCGGGATGGGGCGGGAAACGGCTTTTCCCGGTAATCGCATTACGGCCATTCAAATATAAATACAAACAAACGCGAGCGTTTAAAACTATATTAAATAACAGAGCGCTACACAAAGCGCCACTTCCGGACTAAGCCGATTTGAGCCACGCGTGGGCGGGCCGTTACTCTATTGTTTATCGCGGAGCGAGCCGGGCTGTTAAATCCCGCAAATTGTCATCGATATGCGATGAATTTCAAGCCCGATTTGAAACTAATGTCCCACAATTATTGGAGCGCATACAATACAATTAATATTATTATGTTAATCATTACTGTTCAAATTATTATCTCACATATATTCAAACTAATACCGTCTGAACTGTAGTTTAAAATGAAATTTAGAATGCAAATTTGAACTGCACTTTATTAAATGTAATAATATTATGATAAAAGAACCCACTGAGCAAAAAACAAACAAATAACGTTATATCAACATTGTACCAACATTAAACGTTGTTATAATGTTGATGAAACATTACTTAAATAGATTTGCTCAGTGGGAAAACACTTATCAATAAAAGTAGTATAAAAAAGTTAAGTGTTTCTTTATATCAAAGGCGAAAATGTACCACAAAGTGAACGTCTTAAAAAATACAGAAGTAATATGTTTTTTAACTCGCCGCCTCGAAAGTGAGGTTTAAACACCGTTTTGACAACTCGAAAGTAGCATTTCCAGTACCACACTTTTGGCACGAGTCATGTTAAGTGAAAACTAGAGATGCACCGAATATTCGGTATTCGGTATATTCGGCACGTTTTTCACTATTCGGCCGAATACCGAATAGTTGGCGTCACTATTCGGCATTTGCCGAATAGTGACGCGTTATTTTTTTTTCTAATTATACAATTTAAAAGGTAAAAATGAATCATTTAAAACAAATTTGGCAAAAGAAAACAAACTCGTGTATTATTTATTAATAAATTATACAATTTAAAAGGTAAAAAAGAATCATTTAAAACAAATTTTGCAAAAGAAAACAAACTCGTGTATAATTATTAATAATAATGAAATATATAAACTTATAAATGATAATATTATTCTTATTTTTAATACATCTATTATAAATCAAATATTATATTCAAAATTGATTAGTGGTGCAGAAATACTAGTTTTTCTGCATTTGATGGCAATAGTCGGTTTCTTTTATCTTCATATACGTTCCCAGCTTCTGAGAAAAGTCTTTCACTATAAACACTGCTCGCAGGAGCAGACAGATAAATGGCAGCAAATTGTGTTAAATATGGGTATTGATTTCGATTGGATGCCCACCAAGTATAAGGATTGTCATTTCTTGCTATGCGTGCAGTTTCCAAATAACTGTCAAGTTCAGTTGCAATATTGTTTCTCTTTTTAGGAGATTCTCTATTATTTTGCTGTGCTGTGATCTTCTCCACTTCATTATAGCAGTCCCAAAAACTTAAATGAGTGTCAGACTCAAGGCTAGATTTGTTATCAGTCCTAATATTATTTTTATTCGCAGGTGTCACAGCGTCAATATCAGTATCGCTCTCAGTACTTGATTCGTCACAACTGTTTTTTAAAGCTTCTAGCATTATTAACTGCCGAGCCTTTTCAGCTTGATTCTGGCCCATGAAAAAACTCGTCTTAAACCTTGGATCGAGTAGAGTAGACAGCAAATACAACTTTTCTGTTTTGAGCTTGGCGAAGCGGTTTTCCAGCTCCGCTTTAATAGCAAGTCTTGTACTCTGCAATTTGTTGGTGGCCCGTGCAGTTTCTTCTTTATTTACATAGCACATAAGCGTTTCTACATGTGGTATGTTCTCTGACACATAGGATAAGCCTAAACTTATGATTTTTGTGATCTCCTCAAACGGTTGTAACAGTCTCAATATCTGTTGTAGAAGCTCCCATTGCGATGAAGACAAATTGGGAATTTTTGAATTATCCGTTAGATACAATGAAATAGAACGCTTTTGCTCGAGCAGTCTTGCTAACATATAATAGCTTGAGTTCCAGCGCGTGATAACATCTTGAACCAACTTATGTTGCGGAAGGCTTAACTCTCGTTGAATAGTTTGCAGTTTTTCTTGCGCTGAATTAGAGTGATTAAAATGGGTTACGATTCTTCTTCCTGCACTAATCGTTTCAGTAACTTCACTCTGGATTTTTAATGAATTTACGATAACTAGTTGGAGTGTGTGTATGAAGCAGGTAATAGATCCATATCCTGTATCTCTCACACCTTTAACCATATTGGCACCATTATCATGTATAACAGCATGTATTTTGAATCGTGGAATATCCCACATAGATGAAATTTCCATCAAAGCAGAGGCAATATTTTCTCCAGTATGTGCTCCTGCGAAATGCTTCATATTGAGAACTGCATGGTTTAATTCAAACTGATCATTGAGCCAATGGCCCGTAAAACTCAAAAAACTGGCGCCAGTATGGGTACACGTCCACATGTCAGATGTAATCGATATTGCATAAGTTCTTGTTATTTTTGATTTTTATCAACAGTTTTTTTTATATATATCAGGTATTATGTTTTCAATAAAGTATGTTCTGCTAGGTATGTTATACCGAGGTAGAGTCTTCTTCATCAATCTTATAAATCCTAGTCTCTCAACCATAGCTATAGCTTCGTTATCTACTGCTATCATTTCCCCTATTAAGTAGTGGTATTATTTGGCCCTCACATCATTTATGTCCCACAATTTGGACTTCTCTAGGCATTCTGATAAACATGGTTGCTTAAACTTTAAAAGTTTTTGATTGGTTGCTACAGCAACTGATGAGCATTCTTGTAGTTTTAGAAATTCGTGGTTATGTTTATTTCTTACGTGATTAATCAATCCAGTTGCTGTGGCTTTTCTACCTTCTTCTCCACGCGAAATCTTTACATCGCACAATCTACACTGGACCAGCCTAGTACTCTCCGTGCACTCCACAAAATAATTCCATACAGGCGATTTTTTACACTTTGCAGAAGACATTGCGCAATATTATACAACGAAACAACACGCGGTGAATGGCGAGTGCGGTGTCTGACTGTAACGCCGAGCGGAAGACAGACTAAAATGCCGAGCGCAACGCGACGGCTAACGCCACGTGGCCACTTCGCTGATCTGCCGAATAGTTGCCGAATATTCGGTATTCGGCACGTTAAATCCGCCGAATATTAGATATTCGGTTATTCGGCAAAACCGATATTCGGTGCATCTCTAGTTAAAACCATGCACGCAGAACCTAAGTTGGCAGCACTGATAAAGTTATTAGCTGGACCGTCAGTTTCAGTTGAATTATCACAAGGACGGTCGAGTATACGGTAAGAAAGATCGACAGAATCGAAGATTTTGGAGTGGGAGTAGAGATCGCTTACGTCACAAATGCGCGCTGAATTTAAATGTGTTTACTTCATTATTTAGATAATTACAAGTAATTACAGTAACTGAATATTAATTCTTAGTATTAAATTATATTAATGATATAAAAATGATCTCAGGTAAAAGACATAAATCGATTTGGAAATAGTATTCCAATAGCAACATAATGTATTTCATATTTAATTCGTAATATTGCTATCCATGTGTTATGACTGTAGTTTTTATTATACAATACAATTTTACATGGAATTTTTCTTTTAGGTAAACATGCATAAGCTGTAAATTTTCTGACACTTGTTGTTTTTTTTAAAGAGTTCAATTTGATGCTTTAAACGAGTGTTTTCTACTCCCAGACTAAGCATGAAGTAAAATTTCGAGTTTAGAAAAGCCCCGTGAAAATTTGTCGAGGGTCGCGCAGCGACCCGAGACAAATTTTCTGGGCTTTTCTAAACTCGAAATTTTACTTCATGCGCCACGCGTATAAAACAGTGATTTCAAGTGAGGTTCAAATATACATAAATTCACAGTATTTTTGTTTTGTACGCGTGGCGCATGAAGTAAAATTTCGAATTTATAAAAGCCCAGAAAATTTAGCTCCTTCGTCGTTCGTGCTTCAAATATGCGTTCACTCGGGAAAGTTGTTCCTCCGCACTCGTTTTGTAAATAACTATTTAATAAGCAGACATTTCTAAAAATTGAACAATTTCGTTTTAATGTAATATTTTATTTATTTTTTAATAAAATATCAATTTTTTTCATTTAGTGGCACGGAGAAGACGTAAAGAAGGCAGACCCCGTCGACAGCGTACAACTTTCAGCAGTGAACAGACTTTACGACTGGAAATAGAGTATCAAAGATCAGAGTACATAAGCAGAGGGAGGAGATGCGAATTGGCGGAATCGCTGCGCTTGTCGGAGACCCAAATTAAAATTTGGTTCCAAAACAGGCGGGCCAAAGACAAACGGATCGAAAAGGCGCACCTCGATCACCATTACAGGTAACCACCCTCCTGACTCAACTCTGCTATCATTTATTACCATCAAACAATTATATCCGAGCATCTGCGTGCCAGTAGGCAATATCCTATTAGTTTCTTTTTAAATTGAAATGATAATCATGTGATTGTGCTTTTGTTAATTATTACCAAAGAATATACGAGTAATACATGCTATATTTGTGCCCCATAAATTTGTTTTTTTAGTCCAGTGTGGACTTATATACAGAGAGTTTTATGTAACACCGAACATTTTCATAACGAGAATTTTTCTTTTAAGTGTACATATGCATTTCGTTGTACATTTTCCGACGCTCGGTTTATTAAGAGAATTCAATTAGAACTTTAAACGAGTGTTTTCCACTCCCAGGCTAAGCATGAAGTAAAATTTCGAGTTTAGAAAAGCCTGAAAATTTGGTTTGGTCGCGTAGCGCGAAGCGCGGAGCGGCCAAACCAAATTTTCAGGCTTTTCTAAACTCGAAATTTTACTTCATGCGCCACCGGTACAAAACACTGACATATTACGAAGCTTAAAACACACCGCTAAACTTTACATTGAATCAGTGTTTTGTACCGGTGGCGCATGAAGTAAAATTTCGAGTTTAGAAAAGCCTGAAAATTTGGTTTGGCCGCTCCGCGCTTCGCGCTACGCGACCAAACCAAATTTTCAGGCTTTTCTAAACTCGAAATTTTACAATTTGAATTTTCTTAGTAAACCGAGCGTCGGAAAATGTACAACGTATGCATATGTATACTTAAAAGAAAAATTCTCGTTATGAAAATGTTCGGTGCTACATAAAACTCCCTGTATGAATAACTATAAATAACTAGAAGTTCTTAAAATGTGAATAACTAGCAAAGAGGCAAACGTAGAGGCTTAAGGCTTGCGTATAAGCTAGCGGGGAGCTGGGAAGATCCCCTCAACTCCCCGCTAGTCAACATGCAAGCCTCGTGCCTCGACGCTAGGCTCCTTGTGCCGCGTTACCATACGCATAATCCAATGCCCAATAGCACCGCAGGTACTTAATCGTGGTTACGAAGTCAATCACAACTAACCCTCAGAATAAGTAAAAATTCGAGAATATAAAAATGTATAAAATTTGTAAGATATCCTAAATATGTAAAGGGTGGGCCATCTAGTGGTTTCTTTTTAAAAAAGCAATAAAATGAACAAAATTATTTTTTCCCCATATATTATGGCTTTATTAGTAAGAGCAAACATTCCCATTAATTATGGAACACAACTTCGTTCAAGTGGCTGCCTCGGCTGGCTTCGCAGTAGCGCATTCTGTCACTCCAATTTTCCAAGACCTTGTTGATGGTTTCGAGCTGTAGCTCACGGATTGCTTGGATGATATTGGCCTGAATCGTTTCTGGATTGTTGGCATAACATCCGTCCTTTACGGTTCCCCACAAAAAAAATCCAAAGGGGTTAAATCGAAGTTCCGAGGCGGCCAATTGGCATCGCCAAGACGGCTGATAACACGATTTGGGAATTTGGTGCGCAAAAGATCGATTGTGGCATGGGCTGTGTGACATGGCGCGCCATCCTGCATGAACCAGAGGTCGTCCAAATCCATGTCTTCAATTTCATTAAAAAAAAGTCGGATAACATGGCTCTGTAACGCACACCGTTGACCAAAACGTTGTTTCCAGCCTCATTTTCGAAGAAAAATGGTCCAATGATGCCACCATTTCACAATCCGCACCAAACTGTCACTCTCAGGGGATGCATTGGCTTCTCGACAATAATGTGCGGGTTTTCCGAGCCCCAGATGCGGCAATTTTGTTTGTTAACGTAGCCGCCAAGATGAAAATGAGCCTCCTCAGAAAAGATGATTTTTCGCCCAAAATCGCTGTCCAATTCTAGCTGCTCTAAGGCCCAAACTGCGAAGCGATAATAGAGCGGATAGTCATGCGCCTACAATTGCTGAGTCAATTGGACCTTGTAAGCGAATAATCCGAGATCTTTGTGCAGAATTCTCCTCAGGCTAGTGCGTGCAATGTTGAGCTGTTGAGATCGACGGCGAGTTGATGTTCGTGGATTGAGTCTCACCACTCTCGGTTACAGCAGCCGCATTCTCGTCTGTGCGCACCGTACGAGAACGAGGACCATGATTGTTGTCCACTAGCATGCCAGTCACAAACTTTTTGCACAAACTTGCGTACAGCAGGCGCGGTGGGTGATTCATTTCGGCCAAAACTTCTTTTCAACAAACGCACTGTTTGGGCTACACACCACTCACTTTGGAAATAAGTTTGCAATATTTCCCAACGTTGTTCAAGCGTAAAGCGACTCATTTCGTACCGCTGTAACGTTTCATTTTAAAAAGAGCGCATATTTGGTTGCAGACGCTAAATGTCTGCAATTGAGAATATTGTTTTTAGAGTTTTTTTTTTTTTGGGTTTGACGGTCTGCCAGGTGTCGAGTCAGTTTCGTTAGGGTAGAGCGAGAGGGCGTACGCTAGCGCAGTTTTCAAGTAATAGTTGTGATATTTTATTACCGTTTCGCGAGGTTTCTCTTCGACAGAGGAACCTCCAGTTTTGGGTCTCAAGATAAATCGTTTTTATTTGGGGCTCCATTTTAACACCGGTCGCCGTGTTGCCAGAACAGGTGTTGCCGTGGTGCTACAATTTAACACCAGGTGCGGTGTTGTCAATTCCTCGACCTTGCTGCGTTCCTGCGTTGCCGATTTCATTCGCAGTGTTCAAAATAACAACAGTTGCGTGTACCTATGGACCCTTTTTGAGCTCTGTGGTCATATTGGGGAGGATTGTTACCTGTGGAGGAGGATTCCTGATTGGGAGTAGAGGAGCATCGGGAGAGAAATTAAGATAAGTGCTAATTTAATTCGAGTTTCCCGACAATTACTGTGTGCGGCGTGAATCGCGTAAGTGACTTTTGTAAAATACGCGTTACTGCAGAAAGAAAAAAAAAGGACAATTTTAGATATATACCGCCCTAGACCGGTGAAGCTCTAGGTGGCGCCCAACTTGTTTTGTTTCTTTAGTTATTTAGTATTATTTACTAACATTAGATACGTAGGCATTTTTTTTGTTTGTTTGTTAAACCGAACAAAACTTTAATTTACTTTCCACTTTTGTTTTGAATAAAATTTTTTGTTGGTTCTATAAAAAAATAAAAGAAAACTATTATTCACGATAATCCCATACCCACGCCCGCCCTGCAATTTAATGAGCAGCCGGAGGTCACATCGCGGAGGAATGATACCGACTTTCTGTCAAGATTTCGAGCGGGAAAAAGATGTCAGTGTCAAAATAACTTATGATTTAAAAAGAAACCACTAGATGGTCCACCCTTTATATATCATAAAAATGAAAATATGCAAACAATTTGTGAATTAAATTGTTGTTTTTCAATAGTACTAGTCACTGATTAAAGTTAATCAGCTGTGGATCAAGTGGGCCATCGTCTTGAAATCTGTTTGCCCTTTGTAATTGGTTATTGAAATCTTGTGAGCCATTCTTACAAAATATAGGAAGTTTTTAAATATTTATTGAACATAAAATTAACGTAATTAATTTATTTTCAGAAAACTATTGGGAACATTTCCTGGAACATTGTGTCCAATCTGCGTAGATGGCCCTTGTTATCACGCCTCAATGCTACCATCCACACTACCCTTCCTGAGGACACAAAACATCGAAACGGAAATCGAAAACAACGAAAACACATAATTAAAACTATTATTTATTTATTATCAAAATATTTGTAAATAGCTTCGAGCACAGATTGTATTTATTTTCTATGATAAGGCACCGTCGATTAATTAGTCTAGTCAACGAATATATTACCCAATAAAAAGCAAAAATCAAAGCAACAACATATACCCATTATCCCTTTTAAACGTTAAAGAATGAGGAGGGTGATTTATGTACGGGTGGGTTTTGTAAAGATGTAAGTTGAGGGAGTTGTTATATAAATATCGTGTCCGACAATCATCGAGGTGAACGAAGCGTGCAGATGGCGCACAAAAGGGCAGATTAGCGTCGTCCAGGTGGAAGTTCCCGCGATCGTTTAAATACTTGACCCCTCAATTCATATTATTCTTTTATTTCCCGATGGCGATGGCCGATATTAGTATTTTCGTGAGCGCCATTATGTACGTACAACACGGATCCGTAAGCATCGCGAGATTAAGATTTGCACAAGATCGAGGGAGTTGGGGGTTGCTTCGGCCCCCGTGGATTTTGTTTGTATGGAGATATTTATATAGGGGGGGAAATGCGAATAATCGGCTAGATTACAGCAAGTTAACAGTACAATTATTAAGGGGGAATTATTTTGCTTTTTGGTATTGAATACCTTATACATGTAAATGCCTCTATACGTAATATATTACACAACTTGTGATGTAAAATTAACGGTAATTAAACATTGGTTAATATTTTCGGTTATATTACCGGCAATATGGTAATACTTATTTTTTTTTAGAAAATAATTTATTTATTTCAGTGTTTCAATTACAGGTATATGTATGTATATTATTTGTATGATATTTATTTGTTTGATGTATCGTCTGTAGTTGTCGCTGTTGGAGTTCCTTCCTTCTGTCCTCGCCTCGTGATTCTCGGTTGTAGGACCAGATCTCGGGCTAGCGGTATTGAAGGATGTTTGCATGTTTTCGTTCTGTTTTATTGTAATTTGTTGTTTAGTAGTTTATTCTTTAATTTCAATTTGTAGGGTATATATTTTAATGATTTTATGTATTGTGGTATGTTATTGTATATTTTGATTATGTCTGTTTTAAGGTGTTGGGTGTATTTTTTTGTTCTATATTTTTCTGTTCGGAGGTCTGACTTTCTTCTTGTTTTATATTTGTGTGTATTCTTGTTCGGGTGTATTCTGATTCGCGTTTTAATTTACTTATTTTACTTAAAAACAAAAGTTGTACTTACAAAACAAAATTTCTACAATTATATTATTGCAGCAGCTCAACCCAGCTAACACACACTAAGCAAAAAAACAAACAAATAACGTTATATCAACATTGTAGCAACATTAAACGTTGTTTTCATATTGTTGAAACATTACTTAAATAGATTTGCTCAGTGGGATGATATGTAAATAATATGTAAAGATATACGGAGAGTTTTTTGTAACACCGAACATATGCATAAAGAGAATTTTTGTTTTTAATTTTCAGGCTTTTCTAAACTTGAAATTTTACTTCATGCGCCACCGATACAAAACACTGACATATTACGAAGTTTAAAACACACCGCTAAACCTTACATTGAATCAGTGTTGTGTACCGGTGGCGCATGAAATAAAATTTCGAGTTTAGAAAAGCCTGAAAATTTGGTTTGGCCGCTCCGCGCTTCGCGCTACGCGCCCAAACCAAATTTTCAGGCTTTTCTAAACTCGAAATTTTACTTCATGCTTAGCCTGGGAGTGGAAAACACTCGTTTAAAGCTTCAAATTAAATTCTTTTAATAAACCGAGCGTCGGAAAGTTTACGACGTATGCATTATGTATACAATGCACATGTAGTACATTTTCCGACGCTCGGTTAATTAAAAGAATTTAATTTGAAGCTTTAAACGAGTGTTTTCCACTCCCAGGCTAAGCATGAAGTAAAATTTCGAGTTTAGAAAAGCCTGAAAATTTGGTTTGGACGCGTAGCGCGAAGCGCGGAGCGGCCAAACCAAATTTTCAGGCTTTTCTAAACTCGAAATTTTACTTCATGCGCCACCGGTACACAACACTGATTCAATGTAAGGTTTAGCGGTGTGTTTTAAACTTTGTAATATGTCAGTGTTTTGTACCGGTAGCGCATGAAGTAAAATTTAGAGTTTAGAAAAGTCTGAAAATTTGGTTTGGCCGCTTCGCGCTTCGCGCTACGCGACCAAACCAAATTTTCAAGCTTTTCTAAACTCGAAATTTTACTTCATGCTTAGCCTGGGAGGGGAAAACACTCGTTTAAAGCTTCAAATTATTTTTTTTAATAAACCAAGCGTTGGAAAATTGACGACGTATGCATATGTATACTTAAAAGAAAAATTCTCTTTATGAAAATGTTCGGTGTTACATAAAACTCTCTGTGTACTTATTACAGGGAATTTATCTTTTAAGTATACATATGAATGCTCTGTTAATTTTCCGATATTCGTTGTTTCTTAAAAGAGTTCAAGCTGAAGCTTTAAACGAGTGTTCTCCACTCCCAGACTAAGCATGAAGTAAAATTTCGAGTTTAGAAAAGCCCTGTGAAAATTTGTCGAGGGTCGCGCAGCGACCCGAGGCAAATTTTCTGGGCTTTTCAAAGAATGGGCTTTACTAAGAATGGCTAAAGGTAAATGGGACTCCTACCAGTCAGGTCCATAAACATGCCGATAGCCAAGCTGCTATTAAATCACTAACAAGTGTAATCAGCACCTCGAGTTTAGAAAAGCCTATAAATTTGGTTTGGCCGCTCCGCGTTTCGCGCTACGCGACCAAACCAAATTTTCAGGCTTTTCTAAACTCGAAATTTTTCTTCATGCTTAGCCTGGGAGTGGAAAACACTCGTTTAAAGCTTCAAATTGTATTCTTTTAATATACCAGAATTGGTAAAATGTACAACATCTGCATATGTATACTTAAATGAAATATTCTCGTAATGAATATGTTCGGTGTTACATAAAACTCTCTGTATAATTAGAAAAGGGATCTTTATAGGATTGTTTTTTAATCTTGGGTGTGTTACTCCTAATAGATTGGGATAGCGTGTAATTAAATTGGGTTATAATATTGGAGTCGATCGTGGGATGGTCGGATATGAAATGAGTGATGTCTTGGGCGATATTATCAATTTTACAATTTTTATGGTCAAGTATAAATTCACGGTTAGGAAAAGGTAAATTTTGTGTGATATATAATAATAATAATAATATTTTATTTACGCTAACTGCATTTACAAGATAGATTAAAAGTAGATATATTTACACAATATAAAACAAATTACTATACTATAGATAAATTAATAATAAATAAGGTCATTCAATATGTCTTAGCTGGGCCTTGAACGTTGAAAAGGGAATCCCAACCACCTCCAGTGACGAACCCGCGCTGTTAACGTTTCTGGCGATCCGAGTCATGGAACCATGCATGCCATAATTAGTCCTGTGGTGATTCACGTACAAGAAGTTCTTGCATCTCAACTCACGACTTGGTACATTAATATTGACTAAATTTAAAAGATGTTCCGAGTCAATTCGCCCATTCAGTAATTTGAATGTAAATGTAAGGTCCATTCTCTTCCTCCGAGTATTCAGCGAAGGGAGGCCTACGTATGCACTGGATTGCTGGGGTGTAAGGTATATTCCCGAAGTACTAAGTTTAAATGCAAGAACTTTAGTAAATTTGTTTTGTACCGATTCTAATCTATCTATATGGGTTTTGTATACAGGTGACCATATAAGGCAGCAGTATTCAAGATGTGATCTTACCAACGAGTTGTATAAAATAACTAGGGCACGTATGTTGCTAAAATCACTCGTACTCCGCTTAACGAACCCTAGCATTTTATTGGCCTTATTTATAGTGTGGTCAATATGAAAGTTATATGTCAGCTTAGGATCTAATATTACACCGAGGTCCCTTATGTAATTCACCCTACTAAGTGAAATACCGTTTAAATTATAGATGTAATTAATGGGTGTTTTACTGCGTGAGAAAGGCATAAACTGACATTTATTAATATTAAGTTTCATATTGTTAGACACGCACCAAGTGTGAATTAAAGACAAATTACTCTGGATAATAGAACAATCATCTGCTTCACTGATTTTCAAAAATATCTTTAGATCGTCTGCAAATAGCAAATGCGGGCAGGTAAGTTCTTCAGATAAGTCGTTGATAAAGATGGTAAATAGTAATGGTCCCAGATGGGAACCTTGGGGTACACCCGACGTTGCGTAAAATGTATCTGAGATAAAATTGTTTATCTTAACAGACTGAGCCCTTCCTGTTAAATATGACTTTATCCATTTCAGTAAAGGGTCGCCTATACCATAACCACACAATTTTTGCAATAAGATAGAGTGACTTACGCAATCAAAAGCTTTGCTGAAGTCTGTGTAAATAGAATGCACTTCAGCTCCACTTTCGATAGCCTTGACAATGTAATCAGTGAAAACAAGAAGGTTAGTTTGTGTTGAACGACTCCTAACGAACCCATGCTGGTTTTGCGTGATAATATTACGAAAAGCGTCAGCCAACTGATTATATAATAATTTCTCAAAGACCTTGGGTATAACTGATAGTATCGAAATTGGCCTATAGTTACTTACGTTGGATTTAGAACCGGATTTGTGGATTGGTGTTACAAATGATAATTTCCATTCATCCGGGAAGATACCGGAAGTTAAGGATAGAAAGAACAGTTTGTATAGTGGATTGTAAAGCGATCTACTACAATTACGAAGAAATAACGGAGGAATATTGTCAGGGCCAGGGCCAGAGGTAACCTTCAACCTTGAAAGTTCAAGTAATACTTGATCGGGAGTTGTATACACGTTATTTAAGTTTGTTGTTAAATTAGGAGTAATAGCTGTCGGTGTTTCATCAGTATCTGGATTGTAAACTGAGGAGAAGTACTTCGCAAATAAATTTGATATGTTGACATCTATCTAGTTGGAATTGAATGGTTAGGTGGTCGGAGTAAAGATCAGGGATTAATGTAAGTGAATAGATTAGATGTTTTAGGTTTTGGGTGCACAGCAAAACATCAGATGTAGAGGATTGTTTAACATTCATTACGAAGGTAGGTGGTGTGTGGATGCGGATAACCTGGGAATTTTCAATGAAATTGGTGTGGTGAGGCTTTTGTAAATATGGTATCATCAATTGGGGAATATGGGTCAATACAAACTAGGAATATGTGAATTGTGATGGAGGATGAATTCAGGGTTGCGTGTATGCATTCGTTGAGAGGATCGTTGATTTTGGGTGGGTTAGCTTTTCCAAGTTTTAGGGAGGGATGTACAGCAATTATAGATCCGCCTCGGTACTTGTGATTCTGCATAGTGGACAGAATTTGCAAGGATTGCCAATTGTTGAAAGAAAAGGGGGTGATTGTTTTAGATTCGACTGAAAGATTAACATGAACGGGATTGTTTGATAGGTAATTGTAGAGGGCGTGGGATTTGTTGTTAATGGAATTTATATTTGTATATAAAATACCTATACTTGTATTAGCCATTGTAAATTACTGCTTAAGCTGTTTTGACGCCTTGGATAGGAACTGTTGAAGGGATACTATTGGGATCATCCAAGTCAAACATCACGACAGACATTCTGTTCCCTGAAAAGGATAAGTGGGTATCTATTTGGAATGAATGAATGAAGCGCTCGCGTAGTTTTTTAATAAAGGCCTGTCTGTTGGTGTTTTCGGGGTTGTTCACTTCTGTAATGAATATATCAAGGATATGGTCATGAAGGGTAATGGGTTGGTGGATGCGTAAATGTTGCTTAATGCTGTTGTCAATTTCTGCAGATTTCTTGTTGGCAAGATGGATTTTAATATTTGGAATTCCTTGAATTGGTTGTGTAGGGCGGTTTGGACATTTTGTTCACCAGGCGCCATGATCTTCTTTTCCGCAGGAATTGCATTTGATGGGTAAGTCCGTTGGGCATGATGAAGTGTGGTGCTCTCCTGAGCATTTAGAGCAGATTATTTTTTCTCTACAGTCTTCAAAAGTATGATCAAATTTTGCGTATTTTTTGTAAGGTGCGGGTAACGGTTGCGGCGGCATACTTTCTTCAACTGCGTATACTTTGCACATAAATATAAAATGCTCAAACAAGATAAATTCAAATTCAAAACTATTTGAATTCGAGAAAATTAGCTTACGCTTCTTATAGTTTGCACACTTTAAACATAATATATAAATTTTCACGAATAGTTTTTTCGTAATTTTATATATAAAATGCTCTTTCAAAAGTCTTATGTACGATTCATGTGAAGCAGTGATAACCCTGATTAGGTAGGTAGTTTGGTTTGTCGCTTTTGAAATTATACGGCGACAGAAGCGGTGTTGATAGCCCATAGAGTTAAGATGCGAGCTGATGGTGGCGTCTTCAATTTCGCGCTCCACTCCCCGTATCACGCAGCAATAGGAGGGGGCAACAGTGTTTGTGCGTCTGTGCGGCGTGAGTTTCGCGGGCTCGCTGTACGATGTCTTTATTTTGCAGCACAAGATAGTTATGTAAGCAAGTGGCCTTGTCTTTGTTGGATTTAATTATAAAATCCTTCTGCGTTTTTATAATGAGAACAATTAATATTTGATTGGGTAACATTTTGCAGCAATTTTCACAGCACAGTTTATGCTACACTCTCTGGGGCCACGGATAAGGTTTTGTGATAGTCTTTCCCATTTACTCAAAAAACATCGAATAAGTCATCTTCCTTTTCTTAGTTCTGGTCCCTATTCTTTCCTAAATTCACACCACAGATGTTTAATATTGGTCTGAAAATTAACGGCCACTGAAAAATATCGGATGAAGAAAACACCCGACTTGTTTTATACCACTTTTATTTTACTTTTGATTCTCGTTTTAATTACACGGTAATTATTATCAAACTGTTTTCTTTATCTCATAAAGTAGATTAATCTTCTTATTCTTGATTAATGGCCATGAACCAGTTTTGTTTGGATGTTAAGAATTGAATGAAATAAGGTTTAAAAATAGTGTTTCCAAATGTCACTATGATCGATCAATACAGAATGTAATGTATGGTGGGTTGCCTATCCCAGATATCAGTGACAGCTGACGTTTCCAACAGTAGATCGTCAATTGTCTGAAATTCTTAACTTTGAAATATCAGAAATATTAACTCGTGTTTTCCTAAAGTTGTAAATAAAAGGGTATTTATCAAGACACAAAGCAAAGAAAAAAATATATGCAAAATTCTCAGGATTAATTAAGAAAACAGTGATTAGAAAGGCCATAGCTAGAACATATATCGGGCGGGGTGGGGGGATATAAACATTTCGGGGGTGAGGTCTACTGGTAAAAATATTGTTTTTGCTCTTTCATTTCGTGGGGGGTTTGAACCGCTTTTTCCCCCCTCCCCTGGCTACGGCTTTGGTGATTAGTGACGACAATATCAAAATCAAGATTCCAGCAACACGAAAGAGTTTCCAAAAAATGAAACTGCATGTAAAATATGAACTATTGTAAATATGAACTCTTGTAAATATAAACTCTCGTAAATATAAACTCTTGTAAATATAAACTCTCGTAAATATAAACTCTCGTAAATATAAACTCTCTTAAATATAAACTCTTGTAAGATATAAACAAATACTTCTTATGAAATTCTTAGGTTTTAAAGAGGAAAAATTAATCTTTTTTCTATGAAAATCAAAACCGAGATTTCTATACAGGTGGTTACAAATTCTAGCATCACATTGATGCAAGAAATATAGGATACGTTTGAGTTCAGCACTCTGCAGTATTAACATAATAATTGCAACAAGGTCTGTAATTTTCTTTTGTTTCCAAAAGTGTTGTGCTCATGAAAGGATTAACAGATGTCAGGGGGGCTCTTCATACTGAACATCTTGGGAAACATTGGTACAAATGGTGTGAAGACTCCAATTCAATTTTTGTTGATTAAAAAAACATGCACTTACCAGCTGTTCGTTGTAAATTATATGATTAATAAACAGTAAAAGTATAAAACAAATACACACGAAAAAAATAATGTAATCTTTTAAGAAAAGGTATTAGTAAAATTTGTTTTATTAACTCAAATAAGTTAGGTCACAACTTTCTTTTCAAATAACAATAACAGATTGGGTTCGCTACACATAGATCTCTTGTGTATGTACAACTCTCGCTTGTATCATCATTATCATCATCATCATCATATTTGTATTGGCAGGGAAACCTTCAAATATACATACACTACAAAAAACATTGATAAAACTACCTAAATTTAACAATTGGCTATTATATTATAAATGTATCATCTTGTTTTCATTTTTTTAATTTAATGTTTTGGCTCTATATATATTTATATTTATATATAATATAATAAATTTGTTAGAGATATAACACAAGTGCGATGTATGTGAAAAAATTGTAAAAACAAACATATCGGATAGAGTATTCCACATCTATACAAAGCTGTCATCGGGTTCTTCTCCTTTATTTTATACCAGACACTAAGAGGTTACTTTTTTTCTTACTTTTATAAGTCGGGGACTACTTGAGATAGAGAGAGATAGTTAGAAGGGAGGAGGTCTTCAACCAACGGGTAGAACTGAGCTGACTTGCAAGCATGCATACAGGAGGCACTGCACATATAGGTTATTTCTTTTTTTTTTTTGTTTGTTTGAGGTGTGTTCCGTCGACTCTCTTAGTGCAGGCATGAGCGTGGCGGCATCGTCCACACCGGCGGGGCCGCGTGTCACAGTTTCTCCTTCGTCGGCACCCAGATCTTCGGTCCGGCCTGTTCGGATATTACGTCTTTCACCGCAGCGTAAATGTCTTCTGGTGTGTCTCCTTGTACAACAGCTAAAAAAATTAAACATTTTAAAGAATTATTTCAAAACCCTGACTACGCCCTAAACATCTAGATCAGTGGTGTGCAAACTTTTTCAATTTCCGACCTCTTATTTTGTATATTAAGTTGTCACGACCCTAGGATAAACATCAGACGAGTAGTTTCCAACAGGGGGACAATTTGAGTTTTAAGGCGGGCAATTAAAAATTAATAGAATTGCTATAACCAAATGCATGAAAATCAACAAAATATATCAATTAATGCAATCATTTATAAATGTACGTAATCAATATATTTTGAACTTTACTTGAAATTTCTGTTTTATACGCGTGGCGCATGAAGTAAAATTTCGAGTTTAGAAAAGCCTGAAAATTTGGTTTGGCCGCTCCGCTTCGCGGAGCGACCAAACCAAATTTTCAGGCTTTTCTAAACTCAAAATTTTACTTCATGCTTAGTCTGGGAGTGGAAAACACTTGTTACAAGTAAATTTCAATCAAATAATTCAACAGATGAAATACCTTCTGACAAACAAAAACACTGCAACAGAATTTCTAAATAAATTAAAATTAAATTAGAGTGAAGTTGGAAAACATGAAAATGCAATGTTTTAATTTTGGCTGGAAATTATTTAAAGTTAATAACTTCATTATTTTGGTGTTGAAATCTGAGTATTGCAAAGTTATTAAAAAACATATTAAATTTTCATAAAATTCCCAAATAAATATCTTTACAAATTGAGCGATTATTGAAGAAAATTTCAACTTGATTTCCGTAAAAAAAGAAGAGAAAAAACAAACGATATATTTCTATTATTTCATTAACCCCATAAGAATCAATTAATTTGAGGTTTCACGGTTAAACAAAAATCATTTTCCTTTTTTTTAGGTAGTTATTTTGAATACCATCACCAACTATGGACCTAGTATACTCTAAAACTATCAAGTATCCATTTAATATTATTATCATGCCTCCGCCGCGCATAAATAAAAATTCTCGATTAAAATATGCGAACATTTGCCAATAGCCTTTGCCTGTGCTGGACACAGGGATGCACGTTAAGGGGTTAAACTACATTCAATAATTGTTTTATTGAGTTATGTGGAGTATTTAATCACAAATAAAAAACACTTCTATTCCTTACTTCACTTTTAAAAAGTGAAGTAAGGAATAAAAGTGTTATTTATTTACAATCAATATTAAATAACAATTGTGAATCGCTTTTATTAATGTCAGAAGTGAAGTTAACGAGGTGGAATAAATAGAGGAAAAAGTAGACATTTAATTAATCGACATCGTACGATTATAAAACGTTTTAAAGAAAAGCTTCAAACAAATGTCTTTGTACATTGGCGCACCACTGATCTAGATCAATTAGATACAAAGTATAATGAAGTTACCTGTGAAGTATTCTCCGAATTCTTGCTCCATCTTCAGAGCCCTCTCGTAGGTCTTCTTTGCTTGCTCCTCAGTCATACGTTTATTCATTTCCCTGTCAAAGAAATGTCGTTTTTTAATGGATATAAATACAGAAGAAAAAGTGAACGCGTTTTTGTGTCTTTTGATTAACACTTACATTATTGATTCCACCGATTTCGGCTTGATGAATATTGCGACAGGGAACAGCTGCGCCACCTGCAGTCGTTTGATGGCGTTGCCGCTTACGTCTAATATACAATGTTTACCCTGAAATCAAAAAAATGATATACATTCACGGAATTTGTACAAATAGCTTGATATTTATATTTAAGAGGCAGAGGTGAAGGAGAGTCATGTTGTGGATAGGGTTGGAAAGTTGGTGGTGGTGAGACTTGGGAAGCTAGAAGACAAAATTAAAATAATGAAGAATAAAAGTAGGCTAAAAAGTGCACAAGAAACAATTTTCATAGATGATGATCTAACGAAGGAAGAGAGGAGGGTGCAGAAATGCATAAGGGAGGTAGCTAGACGGGAGAGGGAAAGGGGAAATGGGTGAGGAAAGAAAGTTATAGTTAATGAGGAAGAGTGGAGATGGAATAAGGAGAAGGCGGAAGTAGAGAGGAGGGAGGAGGCCTAAAAGTAAGAAGGAAGGAGGTAGTAGGTGTGGAGGAGAGATTTGGAAAAAGTGCGGAGGTAAAACAAAATGAGAGGCAGGGAGGAAGAGGGCAGGAGAAATGGGGAGAACATGTATAGAAGGGACGAAGGGGGAGAGGTAGGACAGCGTGTATATTATTCAAAACAGCAAGATCAAACATTGAAACACCAGTGGGAGAAACTGTCGGGAATTCTTTTATAAAATATATCAAAAGTGCTCATTTCCTGGGTCTAAGCATAGATGAATTTCTGAATTGGAAAACTCATATAAAAATTACTATTACCTAAAACTAGTAGAGTTGTGTATGCCATACGAGTAGCCTCGCGACATATGCACATGGATAAACTATTCACAATTTACTACGCAAATTTTTATAGTATTATAAAATTTGGGATATTGTTTTGTAGTACATGTGCAGATGCAAAACAATTATTCATTGTTCAAAAAAGAATCGTAAGAACTATAACCAAATTAAAATACAATGCATCGTGTCGTACTGTGTTTAAAAGACTTAATATTTTAACGATCCCGGCAATTTACATGATGGCAGAAAGGCTATGAGAGGAGCAGTGGACTAGAGAGCAAATGTGGGAGAGTGGGGAAAGAAGGGGCGATAACGATAGGGTTTTGGAATGTAGTGGAAATAAAGTCTAAAGGGCAGGAGTGCAAGTGGAAGAAAGACTTTTTTTTTTTTTTCCACATGAGGTGGTATCGCTTAGCGTCCCTGCACTACGGTCTCCGTGGTCCTTTTGTGCTCCTCTGGTTATTTTACTCCCTGTATATTCCTGTGTCTTCTAAGAAGTCCAGGAGTTTGGGCCA
Source organism: Philonthus cognatus (assembly GCA_932526585.2). Taxonomy (NCBI): domain Eukaryota; kingdom Metazoa; phylum Arthropoda; class Insecta; order Coleoptera; family Staphylinidae; genus Philonthus; species Philonthus cognatus. The sequence goes on along the minus strand of OW052245.1, from coordinate 79,087,833 downwards.
GGGGATGTTCTTGAGCTGTTCTTTAGGAAGCACGGGCTTCCCGAGTTGCTCCGTGCGTTGCCGTTTATAGGCTTCGCATGTGCACAGTAGATGTTGGGGAGAAAGACTTTAAGAAGTAGGTAATTGGGAAGGACATAGTGGAGATAGTAGAAACTGGGATGGTGAAGAAGGAATGGGGAGAAGTGAAAGGATGGTTACCGAGGAGGTTTAGATGGGAGATGATAGAGGCAGTAAAATGTGCGAGGAGAGGGGGGGCCAAGGAGGGAATGATTGTTGGATGGAGATAGGATAGGAATGGAGGCAAGGGGGAAATGATGGAGGGATGCGAAGGGCTAGTGTGGGTAAATTATCAGCAGGGAGGATATCGGGTTGATGTGTGGGTGGTGTACGTCAACAAGAATTGGACAGACATAAGAAAGAAAATAGATGAGAGAGCGGGTGAAGAAGGAAAATGGATGGTGGGGGGGGATTTCAATGCCAGAATAGGAGAAGCAGGGGAGGGATTGGAGAGGACAGTTCGGTAGTGAAGAGGAGTAATGTATAAATGGGGAGGGCAGGAGGATGAAGGAGTGGGTGATGGAGGAGATTTTGAATGGATGCACGGAGAGCGATTGGGAGAGGAGAAAAACGTGCATTCTACCAAGAGGGGTATCAGTACTTGATTAAGTGGTGGTCAAGGGAATAGAAAGAGGAGATATAAGAGGCATGGAGGTGGAAGAGGTGCTAGGATCTGACCACCTACCGTTAACTGTGGGGGTGTGGATGGAGAAGGGAAGAGAAGAGGAAAGGGGCAAGAAAACAAATACCTTGAGTGTGGGGTAAAGGCGATGGAGGATGTGAGGAAAAGGCTGGCGAGGATTCAATGGGAAGAGGTCAATACAATGGAGGAGATGATAGTGGGATGTGGAAGGAAAAAGAAGGGAGAGAGAAGAGGGGGGAGTACGTGGTTCGATGAGGAGTGTAGGCAGGTGAAGAGAGAGTTGAGGAAGGCAGTGGGAGAATGCATAAGAAATGGAGAAGAAGAGTAGAAAGTGGTGGCGGCAAGGAAAAGATATGATGGTATATGTGAGAGGAAAAAGCTGCAGGCGGTGGAAACAGAATAAAGGTCATTTTTTTGTTTTTTTTTAATATTTTCCTTTTAAAAAATAATTTCACTCAAATTTCGACAATATAAAGAGAGTATTCACACATGGCCTCTAAAAAAAAAGCACGTACGTGTGTATGTGTCAATTTGATTCTGTACTTCGTGAGATGTCACGCCAGCTGCGGCTCGCAGCCTAACTTCAGGGTAGGTCAGAGACCCAAGGTATTATGTATCCGTTATTAAAAGGTGACTTTGTTGTGCAATTCCTTGTAATTATAAAGCACGATCCCCACCTCAAATTTTGTGTGCCTTGGCGCTGTGGCCTACCCTGAACTTAGGCTGCGAGCTGTCACTGTGTCACGCCACTTTTTGCAGCTAAGCCGTGTGTGAATGCTATCATTTATGTCACATGTCGAGAGTTTGTGATTCATAGTGAAAAATTGTAACAATTTTTTCAACCAAACGAGTTAAAATTTGGTAAAAAAAAGACCTTTATTGGCATTCTCTATCACAAACAACAAACAAAACTTTACATTTTATAAAACTAAATCCCCTTTCTTCTACCCTCTATACGATTTTCCCTCTCCCTCCCTAGCTTCTCCAACGTCCTTCCCTATCCTCTCTCATCCACTCCATCACCCTTCTATTCCCTTTCGCTCCCATCCATTCCTCGTTCACCCCCTCACATTCCTCCGCCAAGTGGCCCCACGTATCCGTCCCATGCTCACACAATATACACCTTCCATATTCTTCCACACTTTCCTTCCTCTCTGCTCCGATCCCCACCTCGCTCTTGCCACAAACACCCTCTTCTCTCTACTTCATCCCCTTTTTATCAGATATCTCGGCACTCTTCCATACACCTGCCACCTCCCATATATATGGTTGTACTCACTTCTCTCGATACGCCCTTGCCTTTCCTGCCCTTCCACCTCCTTCACCCACTCATCCACCTTCACCCCATTCCCTAGCCATTCCATTACTTTCGCTTCTGACAACCCTACCCTATTTAATTAATTTCTCACTTAACCCGTGGTGAAACATTTTTGAATCTAATACTGGATGATTTAAATTAAATTTAAATTAAAACACTTGGTTTGTTTCATTTATTTATATCTTCTCCAACTAGTTTCGACCATTGGTCATGTCCAAGGAGGAATGTGATTCCTCCTTGAAGATGAGCAATGGTCAAAACTAGTCGGAGAAAATATAAATAAGTAAAACAAACCAAGTGTTTTAATTTAAATTTAATTTAAATCATCCAGTATTAAACCCTACCCTCTCATACATTTTTCTCCTCTCTCCCCTGCATCTACCCTCACCCCCACACACGCTTTTCACCCATACAATCTCATCTCATACCTCATCACTCTCACCATTGCCTCGCACTCTAAACTATTTAGTATTATCAACATTTCTGGGATACAAGTTCAAACCTTCTCTGGCTTTGATCTCGATTGACTTGCACATATTTTTACGATACATTTTTATATAATTAATTAATTTACACATACCTTGTCAGCTACTTCCCTTACGGAAGCGACAGACGTGCCGTACAAATTGTCGTTATATTGGCCAGCCTCGATGAACAAGTGATTCTGAATGTCTTTCTCCATTTGTTCTCTGGACGCCACAAAGTGGTAATCCCTTCCATCGACCTCGTATTCGCGTTTGGGTCTAGTTGTATCTGTTACACAGAAAGAAACACCATGCAATCAAAGAAAAAATAATCCGAAACTAATTAATACGTTCAGTAAATAATTATGGTCAGAATGACGTCAAACTGATCTTGTAACGCGTTGGACTGTTCTTTAGGGAGTGCGCATTTCTGCACTGCACTTAGGCCTCATTAGGCCCATTGTGATATACTAAAGGGTGATTATGATTAAATTGTCGCGTGTTCAAAGGTCAACAAAACAAAACGGAAGAGACATTTTAGAAAAAAAAGTTTATAACATGAAAATTTAATCTATTTAACATAACTTACTGAAAAATAATTAATGCTTTAATGTTTGTAAGCTAAATTTCCTCACATAAGAGTTTACTTGACTCATATTTTTTTGCACTGAACTGCCAAAGATTAGTTTTGTGCATCACACTATTTTTTCTTTTAATATTCTAGAGAAGTACAAGGCTTACATGTTCTTCTGAGTTTACTTTTTGTTGTATTAGGCCAATATTTTTGGATAGGACGTAGTTTAGTCTGCTTTGACGTGTGTTTCAGATGAGTTAATGTGTTTTTTTGCAATAAATGAAAATAAAATAAACAAAGTATGGGTATTCTACCGTGCGATCATTTAAATTATGATTTAGAGTAGGCGGCATTTTTTTGTGTGTGGTTGCCCAGAATGCTAATTGAATGATGGAATACATTTGAGGTTATCTTTTTCTTCTGCGTAATTAATGGCCTCAGCTACTAGGCCCTGTTGACCGGTCACAGTAATGTTATATAATTTAATAAATAGAGTTTCACTAACCCCGAGGAAAGGTAAGGGATTTACGGAAAGTAAAGGGATTTACGGAAAGTAAAGGGATTTACGGAGAGTAAAGGGATTTACGGTAAGTAAAGGGATTTACGGTAAGTAAATGGATTTACGGTAAGTAAAGGGATTTACGGGAAGTAAAGGGATTTACGGAGAGTAAAGGGATTTACGGAAAGTAAAGGGATTTACGGAAAGTAAAGGGATTTACGGAAAGTAAAGGCATTTACGGAAAGTAAAGGGATTTACGGAAAGTACACACATAGTTGCACAGATGGGTCATAAATGGAAGGATTGTCAGGATATATCATGATTGTAAAGGATGAAATAGAGAGGATGAAAAAGGATTTGTGAAACAATATCGTGTGGGTCAAACGTGAGCAGGGATGGAGCGCACAACTCACGCTCAACGTCCGCCTGCTCGGGGTCCAGAACGGAACTCCCACATTTGAGGTTATGCTAAACTATGTGTTAACAGTCAGTAGTGCCAATCTAATTTAAAACTCAAAGCCCACTCTAAATCATCTTTTAAGGGGGTATTACTGTTGGTAAAATTGAAAAAATCACTTTTTCAATTTTTGCATTTTTGGATACCTTATAATGTGTACTTTAATGCCCCGAAGCCATTTGAACATCGGCGAAGTCCTTCATAAGTTTTTCGCATGTTTAAGAATGCAATTCACCAGCCTGAAAACGACCCGAGCGCGTAGCTGTGCGGTCGGGCTGATATGGCGCCGCAGGTATAATAGTTTCTGTCACATCGATTTACCGACGCTTTTAGTGAATTCGGTCCAGCGTGCAAAATTCGGTCCAGCGTGCATTCATAACCTCGAAAATGCCACGGAAAGGCACGAAAGTTTCCAGCGGTTTCGTAAAGAGGAAAAGAAGACGGTTTTCGGCGAACCAGCACACGAAGGAAAATGACACTTCCTACGCGAGCACGTAGGCGGAAAAGTTACACGACACCGACGACGATATTTCGGTAGACCCCAGCAGTTCCTACGTGCTGCTGAACTTTTTGTTGGTGTTCAACTTCTTGTCACTCCACCTGAAGTGCAAATCCTGCGATGGTGACGTCTCGTTCTCTCAGACTGCAACGCGAGGCCTCGGATTCAAGTTGGAAATCATCTGCAAGTGCCCCCGGTATACCAGTTCTGTCGCGTCTTGTCCCTTGATAAACGGCGCGTATGAAGTCAATCGACGTCTGATGTTCGCGATGCGTCTGCTTGGCTTGGGACAGCGAGGAGTCAACGTTTTCTGCGGGCTGATGGACTTATCAACGGGCTTCGGTAATTCCACGTACTACGCGTTTCTGGATAATCTTTATTCCGCGTCGAAGGCCGTTTTTGACTACGTTCGCAGCAAAGCAGTTCGAGAAGAAATCGCGAAAAACCGGGAACACGGAAATGAACCTACGCATCTGTCAGTGTCAGGCGACGGCTCATGGAAAAAGCGCGACTTCTCATCATTGTACGGCATTTGCTCACTGATAGGGATTTATTCCAAGAAAGTTGTCGATGTCGTCGTCAAGTCAGCATTTTGCCAGGGGTGCAATTTGAAAAAATGCGCTGTGGGTTCACCTGAGTACGAAGAATGGCAGGAGATTCATCAGGAGACATGTTCGATCAATCATCAAGGCAGTTCAGGAAAAATGGAAGTCGACGCAGTTCTGGAGATGTTTGGCAGATCCGAGGAGTTGCATGGAGTCAAGTACAGGTACTACATTGGTGACGGAGACACAAAGACGTTCAAATACCTCTTGGATATGGATCCCTACCCCGACTTAACTGTAGAGAAGAGAGAGTGTGTCGGGCACGTCCAAAAGCGTATGGGAACCAGACTACGTGCGGCCAAAAAGCAGAACAAAGGCGTTGGCGGAAAAGGACCAGGTAAACTGACGGACGGTTTGATCAAGCAACTCACAATATATTACGGCTTAGCTATTCGACGTCATCCGAATTCCGCAGGCGACATGAAGAAGGCAATTTGGGCTACGTTTTTGCACAAATGTTCCACCGACCAAAACCCGCAACATGACAATTGCCCAGCAGGCAGCCGCAGCTGGTGTCAGTGGTAGGTGGCAAAAGCTAACGGTACACTGGAGAAATTTAAGCACGCTCCTCCGCTTGCAGACAAAGTTCAAGAGATTCTTCGCCCGATCTATGAATCACTTTCAAACGATGTTTTGTTGAACCGGTGCCTTGGTGGAAACACCCAGAACTCAAATGAAAGTTTGAATGCGTGTGTGTGGAAGCTAACTCCGAAACACGTCAACTGCGGTGCCAAGACCGTGGCTGTGGCGACCTTCCTGGCCACCAGCGTCTTCAATGAAGGCTACAAAGCAGTGTTGAAGACGATGACGACGCTGGGGATCCGGGTTGGTCTCCAATGCAGAGCTTTTGCTGCCCAAACTGACGCAGACCGCGAGAGGAGGGCGGAGCTGCACTTGTCTCCGGCGGCGATTGAGGCTCTGCAGCGACACCGGAGCGACAGACTTCTGCAAGACGCCTTCTACGAGGAGGAGGAAGGCCTGATGTACGGGCCCGGCATCGCAGACTGAAGGTAAGACACCGGAAACCAGTTTAAAATCGTTTGAAAACTTCAAACGCGTTTTTCTCGAAACCCCATTTTTCCTGCTGGCCGGAAAGGTTTTTTTTCCCCTATGGGACGGATCGACTTGGGCTTTGGGAATTTTGATTAAGAACATTATTGCCCTGGGATTGGACCACTCTGAAGCCAATTGATCGATATTAAGTATTTTTCCGTCAGCCTCAAAGTCTAAAAAAAGGGGTAAAAAATAACTTTTTTTTTCACCATTATGGCAATTTTCAATATTTTGAAGCCAAACTGGTCCAATCCCAAGAGAATTCAATATAGATTAAAGGACCGAAACCCATTTTGTGTTTCAGATAACCCACACGAAAAATCGTTTCCGGCCGTGTACCAATTCCCGGATAACATTGGTGCAGTTGACCCGACTTTTCTCGGAACCCAGTCGCCGGAAGCGGGTGAAAAATTCAGATTTTATAGATCAACATTGACTTAATAAAACCCAAAAAACTCCAGTCTTGTCGGTGTTTAATTAACCCCGAAAAAAAATGTTTACAAAAGCCTAAAAACAGGGTCCACCAACGGTAATACCCCCTTAAACGATCGCATTGTATAATTAATAAAAAAACATAAATATTGATATTTATGAATAAGAATAATTATCAAATAGTTGATATATATCTGATATTTTGATAATGATATAAATATTATGATATTTCCGAACATTGATATTTACAGAAGCTAAATTTAAATAAAAATGATTGAATAGTAAATTATAAAAAAATAATTCGCGCTGCTTTGAAAAGACTATAAAAAATTACTGAAGCCGTATATTTCCTTGAAAATTTCGGAATTTATAAAAGGAAAGCTTAAGCTTTCTTTATGTGTAGGCACAAACAAAATCTCTCAGGAAAATAAATGACAGAAGCTCAAAGTAAGCAATAATTATTAAATTTTCTGATATTCGTTGTCTTTCAACAGAGTTCAAATTCAAGCCTTAAGCGAGTGTTTTCCACTCCCAGATGAAGCATGAAGTAAAATTTCGAGTTTAGAAAAGCCTGAAAATTTGGTTTGGTCGCGTAGCGAAGCGGAGCGACCAAACCAAATTTTCAGGCTTTTCTAAACTCGAAATTTTACTTCATGCGCCACGCGTATTAAACACTGGTTTTAAATGAAGTTCCAAATATACATCTTTAGTATACTGTTTTAGTAGCATGTTGTGAACTTCACAGTATATCAGTGTTTTATACGCGTGGCGCATGAAGTAAAATTTCGAGTTTAGAAAAGCCTGAAAATTTGGTTTGGCCGCTCCGCGCTTCGCGCTACGCGACCAAACCAAATTTTCAGGCTTTTCTAAACTCGAAATTTTACTTCATGCTTAGTCTGGGAGTGGAAAACACTCCTTTAAAGTTTCAAGTTGAACTTTTTAAAGAAACGAGGAACATCTGAAGCTTTAGCAAATACGTTGTAATAGGGATATATGTATACTTAAAAAAAAACACCCTGTATATGTTTATTAATGTGCAATTAATAGTAATGTTACTAATGATAATAAAAAATTACTGAAGCCACATATTTTATTAACATTTTCGGAATTTATAAAAGGAAAGCTTGAGCTTTCTTTTTGTGTAAGCACAAATAAAATCTCTGGAGGAAAATAAATGACAGAAGCTCAAAGTAAGCAATAATTAATACATTTTCTGACATTCGTTGTTTTTCAATAGAGTTCAAATTGAAGCATTAAGCGAGTGTTTTCCACTCCCAGACTAAGCATGAAGTAAAATTTCGAGTTTAGAAAAGCCTGAAAATTTGGTTTGGTCGCGTAGCGAAGCGGAGCGGCCAAACCAAATTTTCAGGCTTTTCTAAACTCGAAATTTTACTTCATGCGCCACGCGTATAAAACACTGGTTTTAAATAAAGTTCCAAATATACGTCTTTAGTATACTGTTTTAGTAGCATATTGTGAACTTCACAGTATATTAGTGTTTTACACGCGTGGCGCATGAAGTAAAATTTCGAGTTTAGAAAAGCCAGAAAATTTGGTTTGGCCGCTCCGCGCTTCGCGCTACGCGACCAAACCAAATTTTCAGGCTTTTCTAAACTCGAAATTTTACTTCATGCGCCACGCGTATTAAACACTGGTTTTAAATGAAATTCCAAATATACATCTTTAGTATACTGTTTTAGTAGCATGTTGTGAACTTCACAGTATATCAGTGTTTTATACGCGTGGCGCATGAAGTAAAATTTCGAGTTTAGAAAAGCCTGAAAATTTGGTTTGGCCGCTCCGCGCTTCGCGCTACGCGACCAAACCAAATTTTCAGGCTTTTCTAAACTCGAAATTTTACTTCATGCTTAGTCTGGGAGTAGAAAACACTCCTTTAAAGTTTCAAGTTGAACTTTTTAAAGAAACGAGGAACATCTGAAGCTTTAGCATATACGCTGTAATAGGGATATATATATACTTAAAAAAACACCCTGTATATGTTTATTAATATGCAATTAATAGTAATGTTCCTAAATAAAGATTAAAATTATTGATATTATTTAAAATATCCGGATACAAACCGGTTTGCACAAGTTTAACTGACGTAAAGGTTAAGCATGTAGTCAGCCATTAAAACACTAGTTATTGAAGTGATAATAAAGCTATATTCAAGTATGCATTTAAATTATAACTAACATTATAAACACATTGGTCTGCATGTTTTCCCTTTCGTTAAAGTTAGAGACATTCGTCAAGTTTCTTTGCCTTTGTCATGCATGTTAATTTTGATATATATCTTTAATTAATTTCTCACTCAATTTAATTTAATTTAAATCATCCAGTATTAGATTCAAAAATGTTTCACCACGGGTTAAACATTTTTGAATTTAATACTGGATGATTTAAATTAAATTTAAACTAAAACACTTGGTTTGTTTCACTTATTTATATTTTATCTTTAATTAATTTCTCACTTAACCCGTGGTGAAACATTTTTGAATATAATACTGGATATTTAATTAAAACACTTGGTTTATTTCACTAATTTATATTTTCTCCGACTAGTTTCGACCATTGGTCATCTTCGGGGAGGAATGTACAAAAAAATATCTAAACAACTATTTATATACAAATACAGGCTATCATAAAATATCGGCAATAAGGGCGGACGCTATCGGAGAGTTCCAAAGCTCTTCCATATTATTTACAATCGGTTTTCCCCGCTTTAGCGCCTTCCTAATTTCTAGTCCCTCACGGAAATTTAAGTATCGACCCTTATTGCCTGGGTATAAAATTTTACAATCTGTTGTGTTAAAAATATGATTTTCTTCTATGCAATGCTGTGCGAATCCGGTTGAACATTTTTTATTAATTATTGATTTTTTATGTTCTTCTAAGCGTGTTCTAAAATTTCTTCCAGTCTGACCTACGTATATGTTATCACAATCACCACACTTAATTTCATAAACGCCGCACTTGTCAAGTTTATCGACCGCTGATTTGTTATTAACTAGAAGTCTTTGTAGGTTTATTGGATTAGTCATTATAACATTAAAATCATACCCCTTAAAATTTTGTGTGATTTTTTCTGAAAGATTATTAACAAAATCCAATCTATGCCAAATTGTTTTAACTGATTTTGTTTCGCAATAAAAATATTTTTTGAATTGTTTTAATTTTTTCTTTTTTACTAAGTTATTAATTAGTTGCTCATTGTACCCATTATTAGTAGCTATAGTTTTTATTGTATTTAATTCTAAATTAAAGTTATTTTCGTTAAGTGGAATATGTATAAGCCGGTGAATTAAAGAGTGAAAGGTACTGTTTTTTATTTTGTGGTGAGTATTGGAGCTACTAGGGATAATTACATCAGTAAAGCTGTCTTTTCTGTAAATTTTAAACTCTAGGGCGTTATCTATTGTTTTAAAAATGGTCAAATCTAGAAAATTTAGGCTATTGTTGAGTTCCATTTCTGTGGTAAACTCAATATTATTATTTATGGAATTTAAAAATTTTGTGAAAGCGTTTAATTGTCGTGTTGTACCATCCCAAATGCAAAACACATCATCTACGTATCTCGCCCAATAAACAATTTTTTTACACCTGTTATCTTTAAATAAGTGTTCTTCAAAATTAGACATGAAAATTTCCGTTAATAGAGGCGATAAAGGCGAACCCATCGGCAGACCGTCTGTTTGGCAAAATATTTCGCTGTTAAATTCAAAATAATTTTGGTCTATACAAATGTTGACAAGAGTTTTCATCTCTAATTTGTGTGTATCAGGTTGATTTGTATTATCAATTAATTCGACTAATATTGTTTTTAATTGTTTAGTTGGTATAGACGTAAAGAGATTTTTTACGTCGAATGATAAAAGTTTTGCATTTGGCGGGACTTTCACACTTTTTAATTTCTTTACAAGTTCTATTGAATTTTTAATTGAGTATGGTGAAGAAAAGTTAATAAATCCCGGCAATATTTTAGTTAAATATTTACATAGTTTGTATGTTGGTGCATATAGATATGAGACCACCGGTCTCATCGGAATCCCGTCCTTGTGCAATTTCGGTAAACCGTATAAAACCGGGGCTCTAGGATTCATTTTTATGAATTTATAAAGATCTGATTTTGGTATTAAATTCTGGCACTGTTTTAACTTTGTTTTTAATTCTCTTTGATATTTGTTAGTTGGGTTATTTTTTATGCATTTAAAGTTTTGAGAGTTTAATAGGGTTTCTAATTTGTTTACGTAATCTTTTTTACTTAAAATTGTTACAGTGTTCCCTTTATCTGCCTTTGTTATGATTAAGTTTTCGTTTTTTAATTTCTTTTTTAGGCTTTCTATTATTCTGTGTTCTGATATTTTTGATTTTTTACTTATTCTATGTTCTCTTATCAATTTGGCTATTTTGTTTTTTGTCAATAATCTGTCATTTTCTTGTTGGATGTTATTACATATTATTTCTGAATTAAAATGTTCAACCGGATTCGCACAGCATTGCATAGAAGAAAATCATATTTTTAACACAACAGATTGTAAAATTTTATACCCAGGCAATAAGGGTCGATACTTAAATTTCCGTGAGGGACTAGAAATTAGGAAGGCGCTAAAGCGGGGAAACCGATTGTAAATAATATGGAAGAGCTTTGGAACTCTCCGATAGCGTCCGCCCTTATTGCCGATATTTTATGATAGTCTGTATTTGTATATAAATAGTTGTTTAGATATTTTTTTGTACATTCCTCCCCGAAGATGACCAATGGTCGAAACTAGTCGGAGAAAATATAAATTAGTGAAACAAACCAAGTGTTTTAATTAAATATCCAGTATTATATTTATATTTTCTCCAAAACATTGTCGCCCAACGTGGGGCACGAGAAAATATCAATAAGTGAAACAAACCAAGTGTTTTAATCTAAATTTAATTAAAATCATCCAGTATTAATTTTGATATGTTTCCACTCACTCTAATCAATTATTTAGTTAACGAAAGCCTTAACATAGTGGAAATCATAAAGCTTATTAATTTTTCAAAAAATTATAATTAATGAAAAATGAAAATAAATACTTACGTGGGACACAGCTACCGAATTTGTCGGGAAACTCGGAAATGAGATCGTCATTGATGCGATCTTTAAGCGGGCCAAGAACGATAACGGGCCTAGTGTAGTTAATTTGCATTTGCTGGACCGCCTCGTACGAGAACACGTTCTCCTCGTTGCCTGCAAAAATACACAGCGCATTCAACAGCCGATGTCAAGAGCCCGAACACGAATCGACGATAGGCAATCGAACTCGTCCAAATATTCAATTCAGTAATAATAATAATAATTAAAATGAAAACCAAGAAAAAAAGTTTCAAGTACTAACAACTCTCTAAAAGCCAATCAAATAAACTGAATAAGATATATATATCAGTTCGATTCTCCAATAATCACAAAATCAAAAATTCAACTACTGGTGGACAGAACTGGGTGGATACAGTAATAAAAGTACATTTTCAAAAAAAATAAAAATAATAAAACAGCACAACAACAAGGGTTGCGACCGTGTCTGGTGTTTTAAAACATCATTACTACCAAGTGATATCTTTTTTTTTTCAAACACATCTGCTGAAAAACTTCGTGTGTTTTGTCAAGACCGTAGCCAAAAAAACATTTCGAGGGGGGTTAAACAAGTTTTATGGGGGAGGTGTTATGGTAAAATTATTTTTTTAGCTTTTACAGGGCCGCTTTTACATACAAACATTTAATTTCGGGGGAGGTTTGAGCCCCCATATCCCCCCTTGGCTACGGCCTTGTGTTTTTTTGATTTTACAGGGCCGCTTTTACATACAAAAATTTAATTTCGGGGGAAGTTTAAACCCCCCTGGCTACATCTGCTGAAAAACTTTGTGTGTTTTGTCAAGACCGTAGCCAAAAAAACATTTCGAGGGGGGTTAAACAAGTTTTATGGGGGAGGTGTTATGGTAAAATTATTTTTTTAGCTTTTACAGGGCCGCTTTTACATACAAACATTTAATTTCGGGGGAGGTTTGAGCCCCCATATCCCCCCCTGGCTACAGCCTTGTGTTTATTTGCTTTTACAGGGCCGCTTTTACATACAAAAATTTAATTTCGGGGGAGGTTTAAACCCCCCTGGCTACGGCCTTGTGTTTTTTGTGTGTTACACATGTGGAAACTAATTCTCTACCAATTGAAAATCACAAAAAACAAAAAAACTGACACATTTTCTCAACGTTTTTATTTTTAATTAATTACTCGGTCAACTGTGTTCTCGAGGTATGCATGTATCCACCCCTAAACGAAAAAAGTCTAAATTAAAAAACGGTACCTTGCAAAAAACAGATCTGTCTGAAAATAAAACGTTGCACAAAACGCATACTCCTAGAGAAAGAAGCTTGTTTAAAACGCACACACGCACGAAACACACACGGTGTGCCGTTTGAATCGAAGGGTTTTACGTTTCGTAATTAAAACAATAATAATAATAATAAAAACGTGGAAATTATAAAATTGAGCAAATTCGCAAATTAAATCGTAATCAAAACAATAGAACACGCAACACCTACATACTTACACAATTCAAACAAATCTATCTAATTAAATACGGTTTTTATGCATTTAATTGTAATTTAAAAAGAAAAAAGTTCTTCAACTACGCAACATCCATTCTATTTTATCAGCATGGTAAAAGCTAATTTTATCTTTCCAAAAAACTAATAAAACAAAATAAAAACAATGAGAGAGATAGAGAGAGAGTAAGTCTAAGTTCTAAAGATTGTGATTAAAGGGAGGTGAATTAATAAACAATATATTGTAAAGAAATTAAAACTAGTGCGCTCTGAATTTAAGTTGTAATAGGTTTAAAAATAAGGAAAACACACAAATAGAAATGGAATAAGAAAGTATCAGTACAAATATTACAAAGAGTGATTTATCATCTAGTCAGCTGTGACTTTTTCAACAAATCAATCAACACACATTGTTTTTTTTGTCGCCTATGTTCAGATGTCAATAATATTGTATTGTATAAGATCATCTAATCTTTTGCATTTTTTAAAAGGAATCATAGGTTACGGCGCTTTTCTTTATACAGGGCTTTCATTAATTCCCGAACCCCACGTGACTAAATTTAAAATTGCCGCGTAAATTATTGTATTTGTACGTTGGAGGCTTTGAAAAAAGTAACCAAACGTTACTAAAGTCAAATTTGACATAAACGTTTATGCGCGGTGCATCGTTAAACCAACCTTTGAGATCTTACAAGATTCGCCCGGAATTTTCAGGTAAGCAAAAATTGTTTAATTATTCTGAAACATTGAGTTTTATTTCTATTTATTTTGCAGAGTCAATTTGCTAGGATAAGCAAATACTGCGAAAATGGTATTTACAACGGAGCAAGACGCGTTTATTTTCATGGCACATTTTCGTAGTGCTTCACGTAATATTGACGGCAACTGGAGTTATTCTCTGCAGTCTTGCATTGAGCAGTTTCATGAAGAATTTCCAGATGCGGCGAATAAATATTTTTAAATCTAGGGAATTTTTGTCTGAGCCATACCACCTTGTACATTTGGTTGCCTATCATTTTTGGTCACGTGGGGTTCGGGAATTAATGAAAGCCCGGTATATGGAGGTAAACAAAACTGAAAAATAAGTACTCTTTTTCAGGCGTGCACCTAGGGGGGTGGCTCGCGGGCTTGAGCCCTCCCCCAACACTAACTTTATTGTACTATGTCAATGTATATGTTGCGGACAAAACACGAAATATGGACAAAAACCGTTTTGTCTAGACCCTGGGTCTCCAAACTATCTTCTTCGCGGGCCACAAATACAATTCTACATAATAAAGTCGGCCAAGATCCGATTAATTTTATAAAATTATGAAAAATTTAAGGAACAATTGTTAAAATATTTCAAAATATGACATTTACAAAAAAAAATTACAAACAATCGCGGGCTGGATTCATGCAAGTCGCGGGCCGGATTTGGCCCGCGGGCCGTAGTTTGGAGACCACTGGTCTAGACAAAAAGCGAATTGTCTAATGTTTTTAGACAATAGCCGAATAAAATGGGATTCGTCTGTCATTTTGCACATTGTCTAGACAAAATGCGTTGTGTCTAAAGGCTATTAGACAAAATGCGTTGCAAGATTTTTCATTGAAAAAAAAAAAGCAATGGAAAACATAATTTTGTTTCATAAACAAAGCGACAAATTATTTATAAGGAATATATTTTGAACTTCACTTGAAATCAGTGTTTTATACGCGTGGCGCATGAAGTAAAATTTCGAGTTTAGAAAAGCCTGAAAATTTGGTTTGGTCGCTCCGCGCTTCGCGCTACGCGACCAAACCAAATTTTCAGGCTTTTCTAAACTCGAAATTTTACTTCATGCTTAATCTGGGAGTGGAAACACTCGTTAAAAGTTCAAAATTGAACCTTGAAAATCTACTTTTTATAAGTTTTACTTCAAATAATATCAAATCAAACTGGATTATTTAACAATGTATCACTTTCAATTATGAGAAGTAGATTCTTTTATACAAGGTAATTATAAAAGCGTTCAATTTGAAGCTTCTAATGAGTATTTCCACTCCCAGACTAAGCATGAAGTAAAATTTCGAGTTTAGAAAAGCCTGAAAATTTGGATTTGCCGGGGCGCGCGAGCGAAGCGAGTCGCGCCCCGGCAAATCCAAATTTTCAGGCTTTTCTAAACTCGAAATTTTACTTCATGCGCCACGCGTATAAAACACTGATTTAAAGTGAAATTTAAAATATACTCCTTATAAATAATTTGTCAATTTGTCAGAAATTAATATTTTCTTACAAATTGTTCATTTGTTTTTATTTCTTTAAAAAATACTCCTTATAAATAATTTGTCAATTTGTCAGAAATTAATATTTTCTTACAAATTGTTCATTTGTTTTTATTTCTTTATTATTTTGCGAGCGTCAAAATAAAGCACAATGTTCTTATATTTTTAATAATTTCGATTAAGGTTGAACTTTTGTTATTGCAATTTTGCAAATTTTACATTTTTATGACACCGTTGCCCGTTTGCACCCAAGTCGATAAAGTTAATCAGTGATTAGTACAGCAATTTTATGTATAAATAATTTACAAAAACGCATAATGATGAAAGAGACATGTTTAGGATATCTTACAAATTTAAAACATTCTTATGCTCTAGAATAAGGAAGGTAGCTAGACGGGAGAGGGAAAGGGGGAAATGGGTGAGGATCGGGTATCAGAAAGTTATAGTTAATGGGGAAGAGTGGAGATGGAATAAGGAGAAGGCAGAAGTAGAGGGGAAGGAGGAGGCAAAAAAGTAAGAAGGAAGGAGGTAGTAGGGGGGAGAGGAGGGATTTGGAAAAAGTGAGGAGGTGGAACAAAATAAGAGGGAGAAAGGGGGCAGGAGAAATGGGGAGAACATATATAAGAGGGATGAAAGGGGGGAGGTAGGACAGGGGCAGAAGGGCTATGAGAGGAGCAGGGGACTAGGTAGCAAATGTGGGAGAATAGGGAAAGAAAGGCCGATAACGATAGGGTTTTGAAATGTAGCTGGAATAATAATAATAGAGGGCAGGAGTGCAAGTGGAAGAAAGACGGCAAGTGGTGGCGGCAAGAAAAAGATATATTGGTATATGTGAGAGGTAGAAGCTGCAGGCGGTGGAAAGAGTGAGCGAGGAATTGAGGCGGAAATGTGGAAGGTGCTGAGAAGAGGGGAAAGGAACAGGCACGGAGGGATATCGTTGAAAGAATGGACAAGAAAGTGCAGAGAAGGTAGTGGAGTGCCAGTGGGGATGGGAGAAGACAGGCGAGGGGATGGAGAGGAAGAGTTCATGGAGGAGGAGGTCGAAAGAGCGTTCAAGGAGGTGAAGGGAGGGAAAGCAGCAGGAAGGGATGGGCTGAAGGCAGAGATGTGGAAGGAGATTGGTGCAAGGGGGAAGGAGATTGGGGAAAGGGGACAGAAGAAATTCAGGAAGCTACTGGACCAGATGTGGAGGGGAAGAGTGAACATACCGGCCGCATGGAGGGTCGGGAGGATGTGTCCGATACATAAAGGAGGGGATCAGAAGGATGCGGATTGCTATTAGGGGATAACAGTGATGAGCACGGGATACAAGATAGCTATAATGGTGGTAAAAAATAGGCTAGAGGAGGAGGTGGAAGAGAAGGGGCTACTGCCGGAGACGCAGGGAGGCTTTATGAGGGGTAGGAGGACGAGGGAACAGGTCTTTACCCTGGCAAGAATGGTAGAGAAGGTGATGGAAGAGAAAGGGAGCGTGTATGCGGTGTTTTTGGACCTGAAGGCGGCGTACGACGCGGTACCAAGGGTAGGATTAGAGTATCTGAGGAGAAGAGGGGTGAGTGAGGGAATGGTCGAGTGGTTGAGAGGAGTGTATGAGGAAACATGGGCAGTGGCAAAAGTGGGAATGAAAGAGTCGGAGAAGTTAAGGACGTGGGAGGGGCTTAGGCAGGGGTGCCCATTGAGCCTGCTGTTGTTTAACCTCTATATGAGTGAATTAGAGGAGGTGATGAGGAAAGGACAGGCAGGGGGGGGTGGTGATTGGTAGAAGTAAGGTGTGAATGTTGTTGATATGGTGCTGGTGGTAAGAGAGTGAGAAAGGATGAAGGATATGCTGAAAAGGGCGGATAGGTTTATGGATAAGATGGGGATGAGCGTGAATGTAAGAAAAACGAAATGGATGAGATTCAGAAATAAAGGGAGGGAGGGGAGGGTGAAGGAATTAGAGTGGAAGGGGGGGGGGGGGGATTGAGAGGGTTAAAAAAATTCAAGTATTTAGGGCTTATGTTGAAAGGGACGAGAGGATATGAGGAGCATGTGAGGTGGGTGTAGGGGAAGGCTAGAAAGGCATGGGGGATAGCGTGGGAAAAGTGGGGGAAGTGGATGGGGAACAATGTAAGAGTGACGTGTAAAGTATGTGTGCATGTGTGAGGTCAGTGTTAATGTATGGGGTGGAATGGATATGGTGCTGGTGGTAAGAGAGTGAGAAAGGATGAAGGATATGCTGAAAAGGGCGGATGGGTTTATGGATAAGATGGGGATGAGCGTGAATGTAAGAAAAACGAAATGGATGAGATTCAGAAATAAAGGGAGGGAGGGGAGGGTGAAGGAATTAGAGTGGAAGGGGGGGGGGGGTGATTGAGAGGGTTATAAAAATTCAAGTATTTAGGGCTTATGTTGAAAGGGACGAGAGGATATGAGGAGCATGTGAGGTGGGTGCAGGGGAAGGCTAGAAAGGCGTGGGGGATAGCGTGGGAAAAGTGGGGGAAGTGGATGGGAAACAATGTAAGAGTGACGTGTAAAGTATGGGATGCGTGTGTGAGCTCAGTATTAATGTATGGGGTGGAACTGTGGGGGGGGGCGAGAGGGTATGAGTGTATGGAGAGGAAGCAGTTGTGGTTCTTGAAGGGTATGTTGGGAGTGAAAAGGTCGACACCCGGATACATAGTGCTTCAGGAAACGAATAGAGAGAAACTAGAGTGTGAGAAAATGGTGAGAATGGCTAGGTATGAGATTGAAGTTATGGGATCTGGAGGAAGAGAGATTGGTGAAGGTGGTGTGGGTGGCGTGCGTGAATGGGAGAAAGGGTAGATGGAGGAGCGAGAGAAGGAGAATGTATGAGAGGGTGGGTTTGTCGGAGAAGAAGGTGATGGAATGGCTGGGGAATGGGGTAAAGGTGGATGCATGGGTGAAAGACAAGAAGAAGGAGGTGGAAGCACAGGAAAGACAGGGGTGTATAGAGAGGAGTGAATACAACAATAGGTACGGGAGGTGGCAGGTGCATAGGAGAATGCCGAGATATTTGGTAGAGGGGGGATGGAGTATGGAGGAAAGGGTGGTGCTGGCGAGGGCGAGGTGTGGGTCAGGGGAGAGAGGAAGGAAGGTGTGGATTGGGGAAGAGTATGGGAAGTGTGTAATGTGTGAGCGGGGGAGGGATACGTGGAGTCATTTGGCGGAGAAGTGCGAGGGGGTGAAGGAGGAATGGGTGGGAATAAGAGGGAATAGAAGAGTGACGGAATGGATGAGAGAGGATGGGGCCGGGGTAAGGACGCTGGAGAAGAGAGGGAAAGCAGGAGGAAGAGAGGGGGTACCGATTAGTGTAGATGTAATATAGTATTATGCCAATAAAGGTCTTTTTTTTACTCTAGAATTATGACTTAATCAGAGGTTTAATCAATGATTAGTGAATTTAACGAATAAAGCACTAATAACCTTTCTTCACACTTTTATTTGAATTACCAAATGTACATTTCAGACACAAAGTGACCATTATCAATGGATTAATACATTGATAATCGTCACTTTGTGTCCGAAATGTACATTTGGTAATTCAAATAAAAGTGTGAAGAAAGGTTATTAGTGCTTTATTCGTTAAATTAATTTGATCACAATCACAATCACAATTTTTTTTTTTTCAATGATTAGTGGTTGATTAAAGTTAATCAGCCGGGGTGCAAATGGGCCTTAGCATGTTAGGACTTGTCTAAACTCATGCGGACAAAACGCGATTTGTCTGGACAAAACCCGAAATTATATTTTAATTCGAACTATGTCGATAAGCAGTAGACATTGCGCGTTTTATCCAATATCGTGTTTTGTCTGTAACATATACAGAGAGTTTTATGTAACACCGAAAATTTTCATAACGAGAATATTTCTTTTAAGTATATATATCCATACGTTGTACATTTTCCGACGCTCGGTTTATTAAGAGAATTCAATTTGAAGCTTTAAACAAGTGTTTTCCACTCCCAGGCTAAGCATGAAGTAAAATTTCGAGTTTAGAAAAGCCTGAAAATTTGGTTTGGTCGCGTAGCGCGAAGCGCGGAGCGGCCAAACCAAATTTTCAGGCTTTTCTAAACTCGAAATTTTACTTCATGCGCCACCGGTACAAAACACTGACATATTACGAAGCTTAAAACACACCGCAAAACTTTACATAGAATCAGTGTTTTGTACCGGTGGCGCATGAAGTAAAATTTCGAGTTTAGAAAAGCCTGAAAATTTGGTTTGGCCGCTCCGCGCTTCGCGCTACGCGACCAAACCAAATTTTCAGGCTTTTCTAAACTCGAAATTTTACTTCATGCTTAGCCTGGGAGTGGAAAACACTCGTTTAAAGTTCTAATTGAATTCTCTTAATAAACCGAGCGTCGGAAAATGTACAACGAAATGCATATATATACTTAAAAGAAATATTCTCGTTATGAAAATGTTCGTTGTTACATAAAACTCTCTGTATATATAGGTTTAATTGGGTGAGCCCCCCCCCTTTCCCATAAGACCGAGATGGGCCCTCTTCAAGACACGTGAGTCACCCCCCCCCCCAGATAATAAGTACTCGTAAAAATGCAATATTCTTTATTGTATGAGATTTTTAGTCAGTATTGCAAGATTGGGGTTTTAACTTTGGGGTGTGTTTTGGGGAACTGCTTAAAAATATAATATTTTTACGACATATTTATTTGGACTGGCTAAGGTATACCAAACTTTATGAAAAAAGGTTATTTATTGAAAATACAATTATTTTTAATTAATAAACGTCAAAAATATACGATTAAATCAACAAAATTAATAAATTCAAACAAATATAAGCATGGACGTAGCCTTGCCCCCCTCTCCTCTGTGGATAATGACTACTAGATAATCGAAACTATAGCCACAAATTAAGTGCAAAATATAGTGGTTAAACAGTGTTTTATTTACAAGTCAACTAAATCAATATGTCATAAATGTTTCACAAAATTTGGCATATGTTTTGATTCTTGTGAAGCAATTTGTAGTGTTTAATTATTTTTATTTATATTTTGCGTGCTTTATTTCTTTATTGACTTTGTGGTGATATCCGGCGTGCGCGGATTAATTGTGAGCGATCGGGATGAGCACACCAGTCGATCTAAAGTTGTATTAGCGAATGTACCGAGTATGAGTTTATCAGTGAATAAAAGTTAAGTTATTGTTTAATTGTTGGTGTTTTACTTAGCCACCCGGTAGAACACTACACAATTGATATTGATACAATCAGTATACAGTCTATGTCGAAAATAAGAATTTGAGGTTATGCACTAACAACACGTATTGTCAGCAACTATGTAACTCACAGCTGGCTAGATGATGAATTCAAAGTATCCACTTCGTTACGTAAAATTAAAAGGGCATAGGAAACACGAATTATCTCAATCCTAAATATTTCAAGAGGTGCGTGAATTAATATACATTACTTTTGATTTGTTCTAATTGGTCATATATATGATGGACAAAATAAAAACAATACAGGAAGCACACGAAGCGCATCAAAATAAAAATAAAAATTGATGCTCTTTTGAAGACTTTTTTTTGTTTGTTGAAAGACAGAGACGGTTTCGGTGTTAAATAAATGGATGATAGATATAAGAGAGACAGATGTGGCCTAGACATATTTGTTGTGACTATATGCAGATATATAAACACGCCCCTTTTACTTATACATGTTCTTTACAATTATTATGATAAGGAAAAGGGGGCACAATTGAATGAGCTGTTTTTGTTTTTCAAGAATGACAATCGTCAACATTTATATTTGATTTTAATTTTGATCTCAGGTCAATAAATTCTAGAAATACTTATTATGTCTAATACAAGGTGGCGCAAAAGTAATGACACGATGGGCCTATTCAGCAAAATGTTCAACATTCAACATGTTTGGATTTGTTTGTGATGTATGTTGGTACTTAATGAACGGTACTTTGGTCGGTCTATTCTGTACGATTGCAAAAATCCAAAACACGTTCACGATTAACAATCCGGTCATCAGAGAATTTCCCAACAGTTGGCAGTAAACTCCCAACTGTTGTCTTTGCTGAACGGGCCCGATGTTCTAAAGCTATAATTTTTTTTTAAATGACAACAATTGCTTGTATTTGTGGATTATGTTTATTTGGTCCTTGACATTTTTGTCTGTCAAGTCGAGAAAATAAAATCGGTCAAGTAGCCGCCGCTAGAGTTGATGCACATTAGGGCTTGTTTTTTGAGTATTTTCCATCACTTTTGGCTATAGATTTGCCACTTCTTTTTTAATGTTAATTGTTAGGGCCTATAAAGTCTGTGGCTTGTTCGCATGGAAGCGTGACTTTGCAATATCCCAAAGAAAGAAGTCGGAAACGGTCAAATCGGTTGATCTTGCGGCAAATGCAAATCGCCAAAACGAACGTTTCCGGGCTGCACAATCTCTTTTTTGAGGAATGTAGCGCGTTCTTGAGAAGTCTAGGGCTGGATTGTTTGTTGGTGTGTAAATTACATCTATCTACTTCACAGGAGGTCCCGTCATAGCACCTGTCAAGGAGGCGGCGAGGGCAGACCAGAGTCCTCGGACGAAGTGTGAGAGGGACGATGTCCAAGTCGGAGTTGCAAACCTTCTTTAGGTAACCTCTGTGTCTCTATCTGGAGGTCTAGCATAGCACCTAAACAGAAGGCATCTAGGGCAGATCTGAGTCTTCGGACGATGGTTGTTTGAAGGGGACAATTGTCCAAGTCGAAGCTGTAGACCTTCTTGAGGTAGCCTCTATCTTGGATAGGGCTAACTTACACACGACAGGGTTGACTCAGCCCTGGTGCTTGTCGCCGTTAAATGAGAAGTCAGGGGTGGGCCTTGAAAAGCCCAGGGGTGCCTACTCGCCCCTCCGGTCCACACGTGGGTTGGTCTCCGGCGGGCAGTGGTTCGCAGATATGGCGGTGATCTACCGGTCCTTAGACGGACGCTCGAAAGGTATATACTGAAAGGTAAAAACCTGAGCACACCAAGTCTGTGTCTCTCTTGTATAGGGCTAACGTGCACACGGGGGGGTTCACTCAGCCCTGGTGCTTGTTGCCATTAAATAAGGAGTCGGGGGTGGGCCTTGAAAAGCCCAGGGGTGTCTTTCCGCCCCTTCGGTCCACATGTGGGTTGGTCTCCGACGGGCAGTGGTTCGCAGGTATGGCGGTGATCCACCAGTCCTTAGACGGATGCTCAATGGCATACACCGAAAGGTAAAACCGGAGCACACCCCAGTCTGTCTACTTCACAAATATCAAAATCCCGATGACATAAATCGCCATTTTTGAAAATAAGAGCATCCCCTGATAGGGTCATTACTTTTGCGCCACCTTGTAGTTTTTACACTTGTACATTTTAAGATGCGATTTCTATTACACAATTTGCTACTTAAGCCAATTGCATTTTCAATCAATAAATTTTCAGTTAAATGTCACTTAAATAGATTAGTAAATTGACAACTTAAGTGTGCAAACCAATTTCACTATTTAAAAATTGCGCAGTAGCAAGTGGTACCACAAAGGTGTACATAACCTAATTTAATAAACAATTGCCATTCTTATCGCAGCTCACTCGATTGCAAATTTAAATTCAAGACCTCTTTAAATGTGTGCGAATTGAAAGTTAAAATTACAAAAACATAAAAAAAGGTAAACGTAAATAAGATGTTTAAAAACCAAGTAAAGAGACCTGAATATATAAAAATATATATATAGTAGGGACTAAATAATTTGTATGTATATCGAAATATATATAAATAACTCATCTGCTTTAAAAGTAAAACTCACTAAGGGCCAGTTGCACCAAACACGTTGGACTGGTCCAACTTTGAACTTGAGTTCTAAGTGACATTGGGCCCGTTCATCAAAATGTTCAACATCCAACATGTTTGAATTTGTTTGTGATGTATGCTGGTATCTAATGAACGGTACTCCGGTTGGTCTATTTCGTACAATTGCAAAAATCTAAAACAAGTTCACGATTAACAATTCGGTCAACAGTTGGCAGTAAACTCCCAACTGTTGTCTCTGATGAACGGGCCCATTGGAACAATAATAACTATTATCTTGAACTCAAGTTCAGCTTGAACTCGAGTTTAACGTTTTTGATGGAAACATTCTTAACATTAAGTGATTTTTGCTTTTAAATCAATGATGTTTAAATCAAAGATTTTTGGTATAATTTATATATATGTATATAATAATGTGCAAAAGGGGGGCACTGGCGATTGCCATGCAGTCACAACACTAACACTTACTATAGTTGTCATAATTATCATTATTCTCCAGATATATTAACGTGATTTCTTCCATGTACGGGAGCTCAACGCGATATAATATTTCACCTGTACTATGAAACACAGAAAGAAGCCAAAAAAGAAAAATTCATATAGTAAACCAAAATGACACCGCCATTTATAATAATAATAATAATAAACATTAATAATATAAAGTAATAAAAATAAGTTTATATATTTAGTATTCTGTCGTCACATGAACAGACTTGACTGACTGACTGACTGAATGACTGACTGAGAGACTTGACTCGACTGACTTTCTTAACTGTACTAAGTGTAAATAGTAGGAGAGTAAAAGTGTACTGTACCTTCGGTGTTTGCGTCTTCTTGTGTGTAGCACAGCATGAACGCTATAAAAAAAACAAAGGAACAATTAATATTTTTGTAAAAAAAAACTGCGGTTTAAATGTGCAAAGTATCAAGTACAAGGAAAATTAAGGGTACTTGATAATTTTCGCCATTAAACCAAGTTAAAAATTGTTCACAGTTATTTCAGACAATAGTGGCTTTTAAATTTATATTATTAATTTGAATTGAATAGTGGTTTGAACCTTGATTAGTTTAAAATTTAAGCTTGGGTCAATATTCAAAGTGCGTAAACAGTAAACATTAATTGAATAATACGTTTTAATAACAATCATACTGATTTGTTGAGGAATGAACAAACTTTGTTTTAATGTGTCTGAATATGTACAAGTCTAGTATGATAATGACTAGCTTATAAACTAAACTATAGTCACTGGAAAGTTATTATCAAACAAAGTTTAGTTTTACGAGCCCTAACAACTATATATTGGGACAAAATCAAATTCATATAAAATTCAGGTATTGGACAGTTTATTTAAGCTTTCTAGTATTGTTTAATTTAATACTATGTAATTAGTTAATTAGCAACAGTTATGGCCAATCAACAACACAAAAAACAAATTAATTATTCAATCACCTCTAATTTACAAGAAAAATGTTAATTTTCTTTGTCAACTAAATATTGGGACATTGCACGAATTTTATTTCTAAAAAGGAGTAACATCGCCCTTATATTTTATGACAGCTCGAATTCGGCTAGGCATTGACTCAACTAAGGATCTGCACGTTTCATGAGAAATTTTATTCCAAATATGCTCTATCTTGTCTCCAAGTTCAGGTAATGTCCATTGTGGGTTGTTCCTCTATGTTTGTTTCATTTTATGCCATACTGTTTCAATGACATTAAGGTCAGGACTGCTGGAAGGCCAAGAAAGAACATTTACGTTGTGGTCGCCAAACCACTTTTTTGTGGTTTTGGCCGTATGACAGGCCGCCCCATCCTGTTGAAAAATGTAATTTTCGTCAACATTTAACTTGGCGATACTTGGTAGCAAACTGTTTTGCAGTATTTGTTGATATTTCGCAGCATTCACGGTACCATCAATAAATTCAAAACATCCTAATCCTGAAGCTGTCATGCAGCCCCAAATCATCACTCCTTTAGGAAATTTTACGGTACGTTTTAGGCAATCCTTGTGAAATGCCTCATGTTTTGAGCGAATCACGCGTTTGCGGTAATCACCAACACATACGTCGAATTTTGATTCGTCACTAAAAATTACTCTGGACCAGTCTGTAACTGACCAAGATAATTTAGATTTTGCCCATGTGAGTCTGGCTTTCTTTTGTTTTTCTGTCAACAGTGGTTTTTCCTTTGCCTACAAGAAAATATTTCTTTTTAAATGCACTTTTAAATTGCTACTTGAAATTCAACCTTATAAAACTTAACTCCACATTTATGAATCCACTGTTGGCAGCATTCCCTTGACAGATTCAATCCAGTTTCGTGATTCCATTCAGTCGTAATTTGCCTTAAAGTATTTCTTCTCCCTTTTTTGCACAGCTTTACTAATAATCTCTTGTTTCTATCAGAAACTAATGTTGGACGACCCGAACTTAAGCTTTTTTTGTCTAGGATATTTCCGGTTTCTCCATAATGCTTAATTATATTCCACACTGTTGTTTTAGGAATATTAAGTTCATCCGCCATTTCACGTATCGTTGTATTTCGGCAATAATTTTTAATCACTAACTCACGAATTTGGGAACTTGTAGAGATACCACGCACCATTTTGTTCAATAAAAGCAGCGATTCACCCGATACGATAAAAAAGCACCTACCAAGTAATCTGACGTTTCGTTCTGCATTGTTTTCACAGCTTACTTGTCTTATTTTGTTTCATTTTTAACAATTATTTTATACTGTCCCAATATTTAGTTGCCACACAAAATGAACATTTTCCTTGTTAACTAGAGATGATCGAATAGAATAGTATAATAATTTTGTTTTTTGTGTTGCTGATTGGCCCTCATTGATGTTAATTAACTAATTACATAGAATTAAATTTAAAAAAAAAGAAATAAACTGTCTAATACCTGAATTATACATGAATTTGATTTTGTCCCAATATATAGTTGTTAGGGCTCGTATAATGACTAGCTTGTATTCGGATTTATAGTCACTGTGAAGACTAACACTATAGTCACTGTGAAGTAAAGACATTAACAAACTGTGTCTAGTTTTATTATGAATATTTTGAAGTTGAATCAATAGTCACGGTAAAGTTTAAAGGAAACTGCAAAACAAAGTTAAAGTGCAAATAAATGTGAACTACTTGTAAATGAAATTGCAATCAGATAAAAATGATTACAATGAAAACCAGGGTTGTTATGTTTAAAACACTTTGTTTTAAAACAGTGTTTTAAACATGTTTAAAAACAGCCGTCCTGTTTTAAACAGTTTAATTTGTTCAAAACGTTTAATTTATTATCTTAAATTTGCTATTTTATACTACTTCATTAAGATTTTTGTTTACGTTTTAAAATGTTAGTTAAATTGTTGAAGGCATTTCAAATTACATTATGAAACATAACATTTTATTACAATAAAATATCACAACATAAATGTGATTTTTAAATACACTGTAAATTTTACGACATTTGTTGTTTTTTTTAAGATTTCAATTTGAATCCTTAAAGGAGGGTTTTCCACTCCCAGACTAAGCATGAAGTAAAATTTCGAGTTTAGAAAAGCCTGAAAATTTGGATTGGCCGCGTAGCGAAGCGGAGCGGCCAATCCAAATTAGGCTTTTCTAAACTCGAAATTTTACTTCATGCGCCACCGCATAAAACACTGAAATATCGTAATGTTTAAAATATACGGCTTGAGCAATCTAATATGTAGATGTGAATAAAACGTGAGTCAAATTCTGCGCTCAACAAATTGTTTAAAACATTGATTATAGGCAACCCAATAACTCTGACGTATATTAGGTTGCCTATAATAATTGTTGTATGTGTGTGTTTTTTTAACTTCAATGTAAATCAGTGTTTTTAAGCGTGGCGCATGAAGTAAAATTTCGAGTTTAGAAAAGCCTAATTTGGATTGGCCGCTCCGCTTCGCTACGCGGCCAATCCAAATTCTTAGGCTTTTCTAAACTCGAAATTTTACTTCATGCTTAGTCTGGGAGTGGAAAACACTCGTTAAAATCCTCAAATTAACCGCTTTGAAACAACGAGTTCCTGCAAATTTAAAAAAGTTCTGTAATTATAGGGATATGTATACTCAAAAGAAAAATGCCTTGTGTGTTTTAAACATGTATTAAGCAGGTTTTTAATTGTTAATGTTTTAAACGCTGTTTCAATGAAAAAACAGGTATTGTAAAAAAAACTGTTTGTTTTAATGAAATTGAAAAAAAAACAACGTTTTTTTAACAACCCTAATGAAAACCGTAAAAAATGCTGAAATATCAAATTTTGCTGAAAAAACAACAACAAAGATTACTAGTTTTAGCGTACAGTTTTAGTAGAAAATGATTGAAATATTAACATTTCACTAAAATTAAACTAGAAGTAACTACTGTCTGAAATAATTGTGAACGTTTGCTACACATGTAAATATAATTTAAATATTGCACCACTTATACTTAAAGTTAAAGTATATCTTAGATTTTGACAACTTTTATTTAAAATTTCAACACTAGCTGATTTTTTTATGTCAACTTTAATGTTTTCGGAACGTCAATAAGACTTAAACTTAACCTAAGAAAAGTCAAGTAGAGTTTAACAATTGAAGTTGACCTAAAAATAAAAAATAAATATAGTTTGTCCGAGAATGCAAGCAATATCTAGTTGTTTTCATTGCCAATTCGACACCTCTAAACTCCCTAAACACAACGCTAAAGCAAGTGTTAAATATATGATGTTTTGTTGAGAATATAACTCAAGCGTCACATGACTACATTCCCTCCAATCAGAATCGCTTATTTCCATAGATACATGTTATCACAGCGGTAAAAAAAAAAAAAAAAAAGACCTTTATTGGCATATCCTACAGTTATTTACAATGTCGACACTACATCACATCTTGCCCTCTTTCTCCCGTCCCACTTTCTCCAGCGTCTTTACCCTAGCTCCGTCCTCCCTCATCCATTCTGTCACCCTCCTCCACGTATCCTTCCCCCATTCACAGCGGTAATAGAATCCTATCACCATGTTTCGGTCGTTGCTACAAAATTATTTGTCAAATCTGGCAGTCGATAATTAAAAATGTCAACCGGGCGATGGGATGAGGCTTCCAAGACGAAAATGTAGTGAAATTCGTTATATTCTCTCATCGAATATAACTCGTGGTATGATTAATAATCGATAATATTTATTCATGAAACCGGAGCAGCACATTCAACTCGCCCTTCGGGCTTGTTGAATCTGCAGCTCGGTTTCACTCATGAATATTATCGATGATAATCAAACCACGGGTTATATTACAGCTGATAATACCCCACAGCGTTGCCGCTTCACCACTTGTAATAAATCCAGGGGAAAACTCCGAGTCCGATGAAAAGTGAATTTGTGCGAACATATCATATTGATAAATGGCAGTTTTATGTTATTTGGTGTGGAGAGGGCCCTCTCTTTGCTGCGTCACTACAGCTTAACCATAATTTACCACTTTTTACCCATTCATAACTCAGCGTTAGGCATCTAGCACCTAACTTATTCGGACGGGTTTTTAGGTTATGTTGAATGTTTATGTACTCTTGGCAACAATGCGGGGACTTTAAACCAATTAACATATTGCCAGGATTCTTGGGTATACTATAGTATAGGAATTAAACTTAACCTTAAAAAATCAAGCAGAGTTTCAGAATTAAACTTGACATACAAAAATCAAATTAAGCACACGTTTAAAGTAAAAGTAATATTAATTTGCGTTTAAATCACATAAATGTTTAAACTTTTAGCGCTTATGTTGTTAGTTTTAACATTTCATATTGATAAATGGCAGTTTTATGTTATTTGGTGTGGAGAGGGCCCTCTCCCCGCTGCGTCACTACAGCTTAACCATAATTTACCACTTTTTAACCATTCATAACTCACCATTAGGCATCTAGCACCTAACTTATTCGGACAGGTTTTTAGGTTATGTTGAATGTTTATGTACTCTTGGCAACAATGCGGGGACTTTAAACCCATTAACATATTGCCTAGATTCTTGGATAAACTATAGTTTAGGAATTAAGCTTAACCTTAAAAAATCAAATAGAGTTTCAGAATTAAACTTGACATACAAAAATCAAATTAAGCACACGTTTAAAGTAAAAGTAATATTAATTTGCGTTTAAATCACATAAATGTTTAAACTTTTAGCGCTTATGTTGTTAGTTTTAGGTTTTAAAAGTGTTATTCTACTCATTTCAAGTAAACTAAATTTAGATAAATTTAATGAAGATGTATTAAATGCATTTAGTCGAGTGGTTTAGTCTTGTTAGTACTTACATGGTAAGTTCGATTCATTATCAGTTATTGGGGTTTCGGATGCAGGGGCTACATAACGGGCAACAGGAACGAAACAAAACACAATAAAATTAACAACAAAAAATAAAACAAAAAGCAAAAGCAAATGAAGTATACAAGGTGTTCTAAATTGAGGGCACACCATTGCTAACTTTGCCATTATTTGACATAGTCAGTTAAATAGGCAAAGTTGTAGGAATTTTAATGGCAATTACAGTGGTCAATTCAGAAAATCAATTGACCTTCGTATTTTTAAGGTATAAATGAAATAAACGTCTTAAAAAATGGAACGGGCTGTGTTTTATAAGCACTTGATAGAGGAGATTATTCTTAAGTTATAAATATAATACATGATTACAAAAAAAAAACATACAAATAAGGAAAAAATAACAATAAAGAGAAAACTCTGTGCACTTAATTTAGAACACCCTAGAAAAATAAAATAATAATAATAAGGTACGATTCACGAGAGGTGTCCCATGGTTTCCTTGATTTGTAGTGCTTTCTGCACGGTACTTTCATATAAGGTCGAATGCCATAAGATCGAATCCTATTAGGTCGAAGCGAAAAGGTAGACGTCCCATAAGGTTGAATTTGTATTGCAAAAACAACAACTTTTTTTGTGAAATAACTTTTATTTAATTAGTTTGAACAATATTAGTGTCAATCGCAACTGTTTCGAAACAAGTAATGATATCTTCGTCTATTAAGTATGAGGCCTGTCTAATAAAGCACAAAGGCTTGATGTGGAAGGTTTCAAATTGAATACATTGTTTAAGTATCTTTGCACACGCTAACGATTTTACATACTTCTAGGTTCGGTTAGGTTAGGTTAGTAGAAAGGTTTGCAATAGAATAAATTGCGCAAGTCATTTTGCGCCTGATGCCTGTTCCACATGGACGTGGAGTGTGTTTTTGTTTGGCACATAAAAATTCAAACAACATTTTTAGGATTAAGAAATATTATCTCAGGGTTGAGAATGCGTTTATAAAGCCTCTCCTCAATCAAGACCCTCTGTGGATGGCAAATGTTGTTTTTTTTGCAATACAAATTTGACCTTATGGGACTTTTTGCTTCGATCTAATGGGTATTGATTTTATGGTATCCGACCTTATGGGGGGGATCCTTCTGCACCAATAATAATACGAAAATAATTTGATGTCATCAGATTGCGTGTGTGAAAAGAGACAGAAAACTTCATAAAATGTCTGCTATAGTTTTTAGATAGAACATGCGAAAACGTATGTTCCGGTGTGCAGCTTTAAAATTTTAAGGTTTAATGTCCCATTTTACAATGTCTTCTTAAAACTAAATCTGCGAAACCCAGCCACAAATCATTTTAATTAATGTGCACAATCGTTTTAAATGTGAGTTTAAGTGATATAATTCCAATTTCCACATCTACTAAGTAGTTCAGGTATTTACAGAAATAAATAATGCACTTATGTTGATTTTGTGTAAGCTCAAACGAAAATGTTAGTTGAATAGAATGCGCATTCAGTAGATTTGGCAAATAGTCATCTACTCCCAGACTAAGTATACAGTAAAATTTCAGGCTTTTCTAAACTCAAAATTTTACTTCATGCCCCACGCGCCACATTAAACACTGAAAGCACTGAAATATTGTGGACAAGTAAACTTCGCTTGAAATCAGTATTTTATACGCGTGGCGCATGAAGTAAAATTTCAAGTTTAGAAAAGCCTGAAATTTTACTTCATCCTTAACCTGGGAGTGGAAAACACTCGTTTAAACTTCAAGTTGACTTCTTTCAAGAAAACAATGTATATTTAAAAACAACACGTAATTAGGATATGTATACTCAAAAAATAAAAATCATAAGAAAGCTTTACTCATTAGTATCCCTTAGATTTTAATAACTTAGTAAATTAAGTTAGCTAAATATTACTCATTGATCCATTTGTGATCAGATTGTAATTATAGTAAAATACAACTAAGTGTTTTGCAAATATTAAAAAAAAAATAAAAAAAAATAACTAAATAAGAAAGCTTTGATTTAAAGCTTTTATAAAAGAAAGAACACTAATATACTGGCGACCTAAACTGTATGAAATTGTCATGTAACGTCAAAATTTGACACAACTAGGAAAAATCGTTGCACATACTCTCTCAAAAATGTAAACCACACATTCCACATCAATAAGTCATAGGACATCTCTCCCGAATTCCACTATACACAATAATCTACAAATTATACAGAAAATTAATAAATAAAAATAAAATAAAGCAATGCGATTGGATTTTTGAATAAAGGCACAGGGTACTTAGGGCCAGTTGCATCAAATATGTTGAACTGATTTAACTCTAAACTCATGTTCAAAGTAACATTAGAACAATAGGAACTGTCATCTTGAACTCGGGTTCAACGAGTTCAACATTCTTGGTGCCACAGTTGAAGTCATATATTTCCTTCCGGATATGTTTGCCATTATTTTATTGCAATAGATCATTATCTGAATTATCATTCGAGTGATTATACAAACAATCAGGGTGAGCAACAATGTTTGCAGACAAGTTAAATTTACCGCCGAAAAATCTGGGAAATTTATTCGCTTCAAGTTCATGCCAAGGAAAAATTAATAAAGAGTAACTAGATTCGATACTAGCAGCAGAACAAAGATTTATGCAAAGTAATCCTGATAAGAACTGATGTCTACGAAACAGAAGGTAACATAACTAAATTCGAAGAATTAATGAACAATGAATTAATGAATATATATATATATATATATATATATATATATTGAATATTGAACAATGAATTAATGAATATATATATTCATTAATTCATTGTTCATTAATTCTTCGAATTTAGTTATGTTACCTTCTGTTTCGTAGACATCAGTTCTTATCAGGATTACTTTGCATAAATCTTTGTTTTGTGGTAAGTGATTTGCTGTTTTTAAGTTTAGAAAATTCTAAATTTACAGAGTTTAATTAAAATCGCATTTGTTTACTGTGATATTTACACCACAGATGATGTTTTTATCTTGAAGGCTCATTATCGAAGTGGAACTAATTATGAAGATGGCATATGGACATACTCGTTACAATCGTGTCTGAATCCATTTAATCAAGCCTATTCCAATGTCGACTTTCCTTACAAAAAATGTTCGTTTATTATTTTCAAATACACAAAACCTTAACTTACTTCAATTTACTTTGTAGATTTAACTAAAATGGTAAAATTACATTTATTGTTATGATTAAATAGTTAATTTATTTTGGGAAAAAATGTTTGCTACGCCATTGGAAAAATAATCTAGGGGATTTTCTTCTCATATGATCAGTTGTACCAACATGCGTATTTGGTTGCCTACCTATCAATCTGCAACCATTGTTGGTCACTCTGTACAAACAATCATTGAAATGAGCATACAAATGAATTATCATTCAAGTGATCATACAAGCAATAATTAAAATAAGCATACAAATGGATCGAATGGATTATTTGCAAAGTCATTCGAATGATCATTCAAGAGATCTCTCAATAAATCGTTTGAGTCAGCTCTCGAGCGATCTCCAGAAGATCTCGAGATGTTTGATTATTTTATTAATCGAATGAATTAATTATTTTCATTTAAATGATCTTATCACTAATAAACTGTAAACACTCACTTAATAAATCAAATTTATTTCATCAACTTTGGACTTTAGTGGGTTAAATTATATAATCGTATTAATTGTGTAAATAATTCTACGGTTTAAAGAATGTAAACAGTTAATAAGTTAGTTTTATTTAAATATTCATGTATTTAGATTATTACTCATGATGTAAAGAGAAATGTATACACAGTTATTAAGTTAGTTTTATTTACATATTCATATTAGTCATGATATAAAGAGGAATGTATAAACAGTTAATAAGTCAGTTTTATTTAAATATTCATATATTTAGATTATTACTCATGATATAGAGAGAATTAAAATGAATGGAGACTTACGTTCTTGGTCTGAGCCGTCCTCCGACTTGTCATCTTTGCTTTTCATGAACGGGAATTTCCGACTGAACGAGAAGTTCTTCTTTTTCCTGTCCAGCGTCGATTGCTGCAATTGTTCAAACATCTCGTGTAAATCTCGCAAAAATTCACGTATAAACGCAAATCTGATGGAATCAACCTTGATGATTGTTTAATGGCCGTCAGTTAATTAAATCCGATTTTTCTTTTACAATAATCCCTAAGTTGTTTACACAAGAAATATTTTTATAAACCGCGGAAATACGTTCTTGTAAATATGAATTATGACAAACCTTTGGATTCGTCTGTGAATGTGTAATTCCATACAGGTTGATTCAAATTTACTCTAGAGCTTATTTTAAGACAATGGGTTGAACAAATATTCGTTCGATTTTCTTTATTTATAAAAGTATAGCTGATTTAAATTTTGCGTTATTTAACAATTTAAACCTAACTGATTTTTTACGATTGAATTGTTAATAAGATTTAATATCAGGTGTTTTGCTTGGTTTATTTTTGTTCTTACCTTTTCGAGGATGTTTGGCATATGTCCTTGGAACTTAACCGATCTATCTCGCGCCCTCTGTTTCCTCTCCCACCGCTTTTTCGAGGGGATGATTCCCATGCCCTGCTCGTCGCCAGTGTTAAGTACCCTCCTGGCCTGCCACCATTCGTCGTCGCTTGCGTTGGTGACGTGCAGGATATCGCCATAGTGGAAAGCTAGACCCCGGCTGGGCAGGCCGTCGTCTTTCATGGGATCATAATCGAACAGTGCACTAAAACATGAATTAATCGTCAGGAACAGAAACAAAATATCATATTTTGGTGGATCCCAATTGGAGCGAAAACAAGGGTAAATGCCAGAACCAAAACCGTAACCAGAACGATATTTGCTACCGTTGATTTTTTTGTTCATACAGACAAATATTAAATTTCCATATATTCTTTTTATTTTTATTATCTTTTATACAATCACACTACTTCAGGTTGTAAAATGAAAAATCTAAACCAGAACAATTTCTATACGGAACCGGAATTCAAGATATGGCAATATCTCACATGTCATCTATAAGCGTCACATTAGGGGTACCTCAAGGTTCCCACCTTGGACCCTTATTCATTAATGATGTTGTTAACTGTATTTCATATGCCGAAACTCTGTTATTCGCGGATAACATGAAGATCTTTTTACGTATTAATTCATTGCAAGACACAAATAATCTTCAAGTAGACCTTACTTCTTTTTCTAATTGGTGTAGGACAAACTGTATCTAAATGTGGATAAATGCAAAATCATTTCATTTTCAAGACAAGCATCCTCAATAGATGCCGTTTACCATTTAAATGATAGGAATATAGAGCGAGTCAATTTTATAAAAAAACTTGGAATAATAGAAAACAACAATTGGAAATATTCAAGCCATATTTCAAAAATTGTTTCCAAAGCATATCAACTGCTAGGTTTTATCAAGCGTAAGAGCAAAGATTTTACTGACGCAAAAACAATATTACTCCTCTACAATTCCCTAATACGTCCACATTTGGAGTATTGTTCAGCTGTTTGGTCGCCAGTGCAACATAAATAAAATTGAGCAGGTACAAAAGACATTCTCGAAGTATCTTGCATCTAAATTCGATGTGCAGGATACATATCAAGGTTTGCTATATAGATATGGTCTTATGAGTCTGGAGCAGAGACGCATTGACGCTGATATACTTTTAGTTTTTAAACTTTTGTATGGGCATATGGATATTCCTGATTTACTATCAAAAATTGGCATTCACGTTCCAGCTAGAATGCTGCGCAACGATGACACTTTTCAAGTGCAGATTATGCTAAATATTCGGCCTCTGTGCATATTCTGCGCCATGCTAATATAATACAATTCGATATGCTTGCGAAAGAGTATTCTACTCTAAGAGCCCATTCGCGTAGCCAATAAAATGTTATTATGTATTTATCCTTAAGGTGATTATATTATATTTTTACATTTCTACATTTACTTTTTATTTATTGTTTATTTTAAGTACTTTAATATTAATTATATATTGTGGTATTACTATTGCAAATTAATGTTTTTAATGGTCCGCCATATATATTAATAAATAAACATGTATATTTTCTAAGACGCCACAAAAAACTGAAAAATGTAATATACAAAAAAAAGCTCTCAAGTATCATTACTGGTACAAACAAATTCAAAAATTGTGATAAAAGTAAGTAATAATTAATTTTGATCATAATTTGATTTCATCATAAAAAAATGAACCAACTAAGGGCCAGTTGCACCAAAAACGTTGACCTGGTTCATCTCTGTACTCAAGCTCAAATTGACACTACAATAATAGAAACTGTAACTTTGAACTGGAGTTCAAAGATGAACCCAGAATAACATCCATAGAGAATGTCCAAGAATAACATTTTAATGAGCGGAGAATACTTGCAAAAAGTAGATTTTTTGTTTTAGTATAGTGGGATTTGAAAACAAAATTAACACAAATGGTTTTAAATAAAATATTTACAATTCGCATAACATTAAGCACAATACTTTTTATTTAAATTAGCATTTTATAATAGAGACACTGCGAAATATTACAGATATTTCATTTTCTAAAAGTCACTACATACAATGTTTTTTAATTATTTATTTAGAAGAAATGATCGAAATGGAAAAAAAATGGTGTAGTTGAAAGTGGCAAAAATATTATGGATGTTTTAACAGGGTCGGGGATCCTATGAATATAAATTTATTACAGTTTTTGAAATAGTATTATTTTCTGCAACAAATATGGTATATTAATTCAATTGATTTGGTTTGTTGATAAATTAAGATGAAAATGTAGTAATAAACAGTGGATATTTGTGTTTTGCACTTTACTTACCGGACATAGAGAGACCTCTTTTGGGAGGTGCGCAACAGCGTCCCGCCCGTGACTTGTTGGGACATTTGTTGCTTGAGGTCATGGATTTTCGCCTCGAAACGGTTGTATTCCTCTGGCTTGTACTGAACTACTATTGTCACTTGTTGGCTTGTACCCTAAAAAGGAGAAAGCAAAAAAAACAACACGTTACAACTAAACAATAACATATACAGAGAGTTTTATGTAACACCGAACATTTTCATTCAATACAATTTGACACCTATTATTTTCAAGTTACGCGTAAATTAGGTTGCCTATATGACCATTAAACATTTTAGCCAATCAATTGCAATTAATGCCTCAACTTGTACATACATTCAAGTATACATGTCCCAATTACAGCGTATATGCTGTAAATCTTTAGATATTCGTTGTTGTTCTTTTCAAAGTTCAATTCAAAATTAAAATGAGTGTGTTCCAATCCCAGACTAAGCATGAAGTAAAATTTCGAGTTTAGAAAAGCCTGAAAATTTGGTTTGGTCGCGTAGCGCGAAGCGCGGAGCGGCCAAACCAAATTTTTAGGCTTTTCTAAACTCGAAATTTTACTTCATGCGCCACCGATACAAAACACTGACATACGAAGTATAAAACACACCGCTAAACTTTACATTAATTTAGTGTTTTGTACCGGTGGCGCATGAAGTAAAATTTCGAGTTTAGAAAAGCCTGAAAATTTGGTTTGGCCGCTCCGCGCTTCGCGCTACGCGACCAAACCAAATTTTCAGGCTTTTCTAAACTCGAAATTTTACTTCATGCTTAGCCTGGGAGTGAAAAACACTCGTTTAAAACTTTAAATTGAATCCTTTTAAAAACCGAGCGTCGGAAAATGTACAACATATGCATATATATACTTTACTAAAAATTTCTCGTTATAAAAATGTTCGGTGTTACATAAAACTATCTGTATATTATAAAAACAATCCGAAAAAATATCATGTATTCGCCTCAAATTTCAATGATAATCAAATTCTATGGTAATTTATCTTTTTAGAACAATGAATAGTAGTTAGTGTCTTAATCAGCAGTGTTCGGTTTTAAAAAAATGTGAATTAATCGATG
Source organism: Philonthus cognatus (assembly GCA_932526585.2). NCBI lineage: Eukaryota > Metazoa > Arthropoda > Insecta > Coleoptera > Staphylinidae > Philonthus > Philonthus cognatus. Next base: position 79,050,332 of record OW052245.1, on the reverse strand, counting down.
TTTCCTGTTAAGAATAATAGAACAGTTCAAACTTGAATCATCTTTCGAATAAAATTAATAATCAATTATTAGGATATTATAACAACAATTGCAATATACATATTTTGAACTTCAAAACACTAATGTGTTGTTTTAATTTCAAAATTTTTCAAATCCTCCAAAATGTTGGTCGGTAAACTTCGCTTCGCGACCAATCCACTTTTTAATAACTCGAATTAATATTAGTCAATTTTGAGTTCCTGCAATTTTACTTTCCAAACTCTATTTATCTAAATCAGACTCAATTTTGAGTTCCTGCAATTTTACTTTCCAAACTCTTTTTATCTAAATCAGACGTTTGTTTCTTTGACTTGTTGCAATTGACAACAAACTACAATATTATTGTATGTTTCTTCTCAATTTAGTTCACTTTGATTTTTGTTTTATCTACGACACCACTAAAAAAGCTTCATTCATGATTCGATTAATATGCGTGAAACCCTACTTATCAGCACTAAGGTTAAAATGGCCAATGCATATTAAATGGGATTTACTTTTTTAAACAGAGTTAATTTTCTGTCAATTTTGACAATTTACGCATCACCGAAAAAAAAAAAAAACAACAGAATCGTGCATCTATCCAAAATGTAATTATATTACGGGTGTGAAGTTAGCAATAGATTTCAGCAATAGATTTTAAATTTATATTTTAGGCCAAGTATTGTAGATAAAAATCTGAATTAACTATTAATCAATAAAGGATGGATCACTATAGTAACTATTCATAATATCACCCCAAATTTTCAACCCCTACATTTTTAAAGTACCCATAAAATTAATACAATTTTTAAATTAATTTTGACAAGTTTCTAAATAATAATAATAATAGCCTGTATTGTCCAACAGGATTTCCCACTTACAGGACAATATAATAGAAGGTACAGTGCAAATAAACTTAAGTATTACAAGAAAAAAATATACAGAAAATTAAATTACATTTTATAAAAATAAATCGTCGAATGACTTTTCTGCGCAACGACACATTGTGAAAATTGGCGACCGCTGCAGAACACACGTCCTTGGTGTTCTTTAAGAAAGATAAGGGCATATCTGCATTAAGCATACATCAATTAACAAAACTAAACAATAAAATTAGGATCACCACCTCCAAAACATAGAAAAAAAATCTTCCCCTGACACTATTTATAGCCGAAATAATTTCCATTTTCTTTTCAAGTTTTGCGACAAACTATAAGTTCCATAAACAAACTAAGGCCATTTTTAGATTCAGCATATATCAATTAACAAAACTAAACAATAAAATTAGGATCACCACCCCCGGAACATAAAAAAAAATCTTCCCCTGAGACTGTTTATATCAGAAATAATTTCCATTTTCTTTTCGAGTTTTGAGACAAACTAAAGATTCCATAAACAAACTAAGGTCATCTTTGGATTCAGCATATGTCAATTAACAAAACTAAACAAACAAATTTGGATCACCACCCTCGGAACATAGAAAAAAAAAATCTTCCCATGACACTTTATATCTGAAATAATTTCCATTTTATTTTCGAGTTTTGTGACAACCTATAAGTTCCATAAATAATCTAAGGCCATTTTTGGATTCAGCATACATCAATTAACAAAACTAAACAATAAAATTAGGATCACCACCCCCGAAACATAAAAAAAAAATCTTCCCCTGGCACTATTTATATCCGAAATAATTTCGATTTTCTTTTCGAGTTTTGCGACAAACTATAAGTTCCATAAACAAACTAAGGCCATTTTTCGATTCAGCATACATCAGCTAACATAACTAAACAATTAACTTAGGATCACCACCTCCGGAACATAGAAAAAAAATCATTCCCTGAGACTGTTTATATCCGAAATAATTTCCATTTTCTTTTCGAGTTTTGTGACAAACTAAAGGTTCCATATACAAACTAAGGTCATCTCTAGATTCAGCATACGTCAATTAACAAAACTAAACAATAAAATTAGGATCACCACCCCCGGAACAGAAAAAAAATCTTGCTATGACACTGTTTATATCTGAAATAATTTCCATTTTCTTTTCGAGTTTTGTGACAAGCTATAAGTTCCATAAACACACTAAGGCCATTTTTGGATTCAGCATACATCAATTAACAAAACTAAACAATAAAATTAGCAACACCACCCCCGGAACATAGCAAAAAAAAAAATCTGCCCCTAACACAGCTTTTATCCGAGACATTTTCAATTTTCTTTTCGAGGTTTGTGACAAAGTATAAGTTCCATAAACAAACTAAGGCCATTTTTGGATTCAGCATACATCAATTAACAAAACTAAATAATAAAATTAAGATCACCACCCCTGAAACATAGAAAAAATGCTTCCCCTGACACTATTTATATCCGAAATAGTTTCTATTTTCTTTTCGAGTTTTGCGACAAACTATAAGTTCCATAAACAAACTAAGGCCATTTGTGGATTTAGCATACATCAATTAACAAAACTAAACAATAAAATTATGATCACCACCCCTGGAACATGGAAAAAAAATCTTACCCTGACACTGTTTGAATCAAAAATAATTTCCATTTTCTTTTCGAGTTTTGAGACAAACTATAAGTTCCATAAACATTTTTTTCTATGTTCCGGGGGTGGTGATCCTAATTGTATTGTTTAGTTTTGTTAATTGGCGTATGCTGAATCCAAAGATGACCTTAGTTTGTTAATGGAATTTATAGTTTGTCGCAAAACTCGAAAAGAAAATGGAAATTATTTTGGATGTAAATAGTATCAGGGGAAGATTATTTTCTTTATGTTCCGGGGGTGGTGAACCTAATTGTAATGTTTAGTTTTGTTAATTGATGTATGCTGAATCCAAAAATCGCCTTAGTTAGCGTATAAAACTTATAGTTTGTCACAAAACTCGATAAGAACATGAACATTATTTCGGATATAAACAGTGTCAGGGGAAGATTTTTTTCTATTTTCCGGGGGTGGTGATCGTAATTTTGTTTAGTTTTGTTAATTGATGTATGCTGAATCCAAAAATGGTATTAGTTTGTTTATGGAACTTATAGTTTGTCACAAAACTCGAGAAGAATATGGAAATTATTTCGGATATAAACAGTGCCAGGGGAAGATTTTTTTTTTCTATGTTCCGGGGGTGGTAATTCTATTTTATTGTTTAGTTTTGTTAACTGACGTATGCTGAAACCTAAAATGGCCTTAGTTTGTTTATGGAACTTATAGTTTGTTGCAAAACTCGAAAAGAAAATAAAAATTATCTCGGATAAAAACTGTGTTAAGGGAAGATTTTATTTTATGTTCCGGGGGTGGTGATTCTATTTTATTATTTAGTTTTGTTAACTGACGTATGCTGAAACCAAAAATGGCCTTAGTTTGTTTATGGAACTTATAGTTTGTCGCAAAACTCGAAAACAAAATGGAAATTATTTCGGACATAAATAGTGTCAGGGGAAGATTTTTTGTTTTGTTTTGTGACAAACTAAAGGTTCCATATACAAACTAAGGTCATCTCTAGATTCAGCATACGTCAATTAACAAAACTAAACAATAAAATTAGGATCACCACCCCCGGAACAGAAAAAAAATCTTCCCATGACACTGTTTATATCTGAAATAATTTCCATTTTCTTTTCGAGTTTTGTGACAAGCTATAAGTTCCATAAACACACTAAGGCCATTTTTGGATTCAGCATACATCAATTAACAAAACTAAACAATAAAATTAGCAACACCACCCCCGGAACATAGCAAAAAAAAATCTGCCCCTAACACAGTTATTATCCGAGACATTTTCAATTTTCTTTTCGAGGTTTGTGACAAAGTATAAGTTCCATAAACAAACTAAGGCCATTTTTGGATTCAGCATACATCAATTAACAAAACTAAACAATGAAATTAGGATCACCACCCCTGAAACATAGAAAAAAAATTCTTCCCCTGACACTATTTATATCCGAAATAGTTTCCATTTTCTTTTCAAGTTTTGCGACAAACTATAAGTTCCATAAACAAACTAAGGCCATTTGTGGACTTAGCATACATCAATTAACAAAACTAAACAATAAAATTTTGATCACCACCCCCGGAACATGGAAAAAAAATCTTACCCTGACACTGTATCAAAAATAATTTCCATTTTCTTTTCGAGTTTTGAGACAAACTATAAACATTTTTTTCTATGTTCCGGGGGTGGTGATCCTAATTTTATTGTTTAGTTTTGTTAATTGACGTATGCTGAATCCAAAGATGACCTTAGTTTGTTTATGGAACTTATAGTTTGTTGCAAAACTCGAAAAGAAAATGAAAATTATCTCGGATAAAAACTGTGTTAGGGGAACATTTTTTTTATGTTCCGGGGGTGGTGATCCTATTTTATTGTTTAGTTTTGTTAACTGACGTATGCTGAAACCAAAAATGGCCTTAGTTTGTTTATGGAACTTATAGTTTGTCGCAAAACTCGAAAACAAAATGGAAATTATTTCGGACATAAATAGTGTCAAGGGAAGATTTTTTGTTTGTATGTTTCGGGGGTGGTGATCCTAATTTTATTGTTTAGTTTTGTTAATTGATGTATGGTGAATCCAGATATGCTCTTATCTTTCTTATAGAACATTTGGAAAGTTGTCAAAATTAATTTAAAAATTGTATTATTTTTAGGGGTACTTTAAAAATGTAGGGGTTGAAAATTTGGCTTTATATTATGAATAGTTACTATAGTGATCCATCCTTTATTGATTAATAGTTAATTCAGATTTTTATCTACAATACTTGGTCTAAAATATAAATTAAAAATCTATTGCTGAAATCTATTGCTAACTTCACACCCGTAATTATATTTTGTTATTTAGTGTTCCTATATGAAAGAGAATACAGCAAATTGGCATCCATTTTGAACCCTAAAAGTGCCAAATTCAAACTAAATCATTGTTTATTAAATTAAAACATAATTTTTACTACCCGTGGTAATGGGGTAGATGAATTATGTGCGAAAAGAACTTCTAAATCGCCCAACACATCTATATAAACAAATAAAACGCACGCGTTATTTTCGGCGAAATGACGTTTGTACGTGACGTTTGTTGAAGCATAGTGTTCCAATTAATGTTAGAAAATTACAAATTATGAATATTTTATCAATTAATAAATCAATGAAATAAAACACTTTAACTTTGTTTGTATAACACACTATTTTTTTTTCGTGACTGCAGTTTCGGCAATTCAACTTGCCATTATCAAACAGAGTGTTTGATAATGGCAAGTTGAATTGCCGAAACTGCAGTCACGAAAATAAAAATAGTGTGTTATACAAACAAAGTTAAAGTGTTTTATTTCATTGAATTAACATGTATAACAAAGTAGAAGCCTCCACAGTTCATAATTTAATTAATAAATCGTATTTATTGTTTATTTCTTTATTTCTGTTACATTCTTTTATTAATAAATATATCGCACCTAATGTTTTACTGGACATGCACACGACTGATTCAAGCGTTGTGATGGAATAGTCATGACGCCATGTTGACGCCCTTACATTAGCAAATTGCGGTACTCTCTTACATAAAGCGACACTATTATTATTTAGTGTTTTACCTTTTGCGCAAAAAACAAGAATATATTGTTATATTGTTTAATTGTGTTTAAAACAACAGCCTATTAGATTTTACGTTATTTTTCTAGAGTGCGTGGTGTAAAATAACCTCATTCTGTCAAATTTTCACTATATCTCCGGCTAGGATAAAGATATCAAGATGCGGTTTTCACTAGTTTTAACAGTATTTTTCACTTTAATTTACTAACGTAACTAAAGTGCACCTTCTAATTTGGAAATTTTAAGAACATCTAAAAAATAGGACGATTGCCTCAATCGCGCCCTCTGGCGCTTCATACCTAAGCGAAAGTGAATCAGAGGAACTAACGTTTTAAAGTGCATTTAACTGTCAATCAAATAAGCCAAATATTATTAAATTCGATTTGAAATAAAACAACACAGTTGGGAGGGTTTCACTTTTATTGTTGAACACTGCAACATGTTTCACCATACAGTGGCTTCATCAGGCAGATGAAATAATGATTTGACAAAGTACAGGTAAAAGCTTATATACTAATGCAATTAAGTTAATAGGAGGGGGGGGGGTAATGAGGTAATTAGGCTGAAACTAATACAAACAATTTTGAGCGACTAAATATTGATTAAGGGTGAATTGTTTACTTCTATTTGGTCATTTAATAGAATACCTTTTTTGTTATATTTATTAATTTCTAATTCTTCTAATAAGTTTAATTTACGACTTTTGTTACATTCGTGCAAAATTTTGAATTTAGGGTTAAAGTTATGTTGGTATTCGATTAAATGATTGGCGTAGGTTGAGGAGGTTTTCTTAAATTGAAAGGATTTTTGATGTTCTGAAATGCGATCTGGGAAGCTACGTCCAGTTTGTCCAACGTACACCTTAGGGCAATCCCCACACTCCAGCAAATACACGCCAGAGTTCGTAGCTTTATCAGATTTGTCTTTAGAATTATTAATGAATTTATTAAGTGGATTGACCGTTCTAAAGGAAGGAGTTAGGTTTAAGGATTTGAGTTTTTTGCTGATGGCAATCGAAGGGGGATCGTTAAATGTTAATGAGCAATATTTATTATTCTGATTTTGAAAATTGGTAGGATATACTAATTTCAGGGCATGTTGTTTTTGTTTTTTAAAAAGGATGTCTAAGATAAGCTTTTAAAGAAAGCCGCTGAAGCCACTGTGTGGTGAAACATGTTGCAGTGTTCAACAATTAAAGTGCAACCCTCCCAACTGTGTTGTTTTATTTCAAATAGTATTATGGAGTTTCATCATGTATCCGCCTCATCAATTAAATAATTAAAATATTATTTTGTGAAACAATACCAAGTGTTTTAATTTAAATAACTTTACATATCAGAATATACTTTTAATGTTATTTATCTCTACACATAAATGTAATTAATTCAATTAAATTTACCATTAAATTGACGATATGTGGAATTGTCTTTGAAGATGTTATTATTTTTTCAGAGTTGCGTGTCAGGATGGTTTTCACATTACAGCTTTACATGTCAGCCTGTAGATTACTCAAATGCTTCTTTAGCTATGAGAGTAAGTAAAACATAATGTGCTTTAAGTAAAATAAAATATTAATTATAATTATATTACCAATTTATAATTATCTTGGCTATTAGAAGTTCTATAAGAGTTCTATCAGAAAAAATTAAAATCAACGACACGTCAGATTTTTGCAACTTTGTCAGAGATTGTTAAAAAAAATAATAAACTTTGTATAAACAATACCTATCTTTTTACTTTCCCCCGTATGTAATACAAAGGGAAAGTATTGTTTTCGTGAACATTTTCGAATCAAAAATTTTAGCGGAAATATCCGTTTTGGGGTCCCCTGAGTCGAATAAGACCTTTTTTGAAAAATGTCTGTCTGTCTGTCTGTCTGTCTGTGTGCGCTGTACCGCAAAAACCGCTAAAGATATCGAGATGAAACTTGAAACTTAAGCTTTTTGTTACAATCGGAAGAACTGAAAAGCTTTTGGTGAAAATCGGAAAACCGGAAGTGGTACTTTACTCTTAGCGTTTTTCAGTTTTTTCAGATTTTTTCAATAAATGTTCATCAAACAAAAAATTCTTTCAAATAAAATTTGTAGATAATAACAAAATGAAGATGTATTGTTAACTTACTTTTTGTCATAGCACTCTTAGTTTTTGAGATATTTAATAAATAGTGTTTTTTATCTAGTCATTGATTTGTGTCAGTGTGTGTGTTGATACAATTGGAAAATGTTTCAAATAAAAGTTGTAGGTAATACAATGTTAAAGATTTTTTGTATCTTCACTTTTTGTCATAGCACTCTTAGTTTTTGAGATATTTAATAAATAGTGTTTTTTATCTAGTCATTGATTTGTGTCAGTGTGTGTGTTGATACAATTGGAAAATGTTTCAAATAAAAGTTGTAGGTAATACAATGTTAAAGATTTTTTGTATCTTCACTTTTTGTCATAGCACTCTTAGTTTTTGAAATATTCAATAAATAGTGTTTTTTATCTAGTCATTGGTTTGTGTCAGTATGTGTTGATCCAATTGAAAAATGTTTCAAATAAAAGTTGTAGTTATCAAAAAGTTGAAGACATTTTAAAAATAATAATTCTACAAATATTTTAAAAGTGATTTAATACGCAATTTACGGGGGAAAGTACCATGATGGACACATCACCATTTTTTATAACACTTTTATTTTTCTGTTGTGACTAGTATCAATTACAAGCTAATTATAATTAAACTAACTTTAATAAAGATTACCGTGTATTTGAAACCAGTTACAACAATAAAGTTTTGGATTTTTATACCATTATGTAAAGCAGGAAAATGTAGTTGGAAATCATGTGTCATGACAATTGCATTTTTAATTTGACACATTATTACCAACTCAAATTTGCTGCTCTATTCAACGACATAAAAATCCAATACGGCTGCCATTACAAAAATTCGACAATTATGTCGTATCTTGAAAATGAGGCACCGTGTATAAAATTTTGTTGTCTTTCTCGGATGTCACTTGAGGTACACTTCTGTGCAATAAAATTAAGCACAAGTCTCATAACTGTTTTTCACAATATTCTAGTTGTATAATTCGGGTCTGTATTAATTGCTTAGCAGCAGTTTTAATAAATGATAAAACATCATAATTTAAAAATAACACTTTTATTAAAAAACTAAAATTAAAACCTTTTGAAAAAAACGCTCATAATAAATACAAAAATGCCAAAATAGAAAAACTATATTCTATTTCAGTTAGAATTCGAATTTTTGATTTGTTGTCTAAATGACGCACCATTTTGGCATTAAGGAAATTGGCATATTTACATATTTTCGTAATTAAGAAACTCATCATGTCCCTTTTAAACTATAACTTATTTTGTGTACTTAATTTTATTTGAAATGTACACTTCACATTTCAAATTGCAGCTACTTATCTATCTAAATAACAAAGTTATAGTAAAAATTAAATTTCGGCGATTTTTACTGACGCTAAATGAAAATTGTCAACGCAATTTTATTTTGTATTCGAAATGGAAACTTTTGTCTAATTTAACCGTCTGCGTATCTATAACAGTTTAGAAAATTCCAATGGTGAGTTTAATAAGACTTAGTACCATTTTTCTATTTACAATTTTCCAATATGGCATATATAGCATAATTTTACAATTCGGGTAATATTAATATAAACAATATTAATTTATTCATAGAAAATAAAATTTAAAAATAATTACAAAAATGCATATAGAATAAAATTAGAAATTAATAAATATAACAAAAAAGGTATTCTATTAAATGACCAAATAGAAGTAAACAATTCACCCTTAATCAATATTTAGTCGCTCAAAATTGTTTGTATTAGTTTCAGCCTAATTACGTCATTACCCCCCCCCCTCCTATTAACTTAATTGCATTAGTATATAAGCTTTTACCTGTACTTTGTCAAATCATTATTTCATCTGCCTGATGAAGCCACTGTGTGGTGAAACATGTTGCAGTGTTCAACAATAAAAGTGAAACCCTCCCAACTGCGTTGTTTTATTTCAAATAGTATTATGGAGTTTCATCATGTATCCGCCTCATCAATTAAATATTATTAAATTCGGTTAAACCTAACTAAGGTAACAGCCATTTAAATCAGTAGGCTTTTCCATTCTTCCCTGCATCTTATGTGAAAGCAAAAGAAACGAGAAGATAGTTGATACCATGTAAAAATTTGAGTAGATTAAGATTTTCATATTTTTGACGTAGCTTATTGTGGCATTTATTTGATAAAAACTTGTTTTTATCTTGTACAAAAGCGATTACGCCCTCTAGCGGCAAAGCTAGAAACTTAAAAAAATATTTCCAGCGATTTCTCACGGCCACTTTTACTCAGAATTTTGTTACCGCAATATGTGCAATGCATAGTTTCTGAGATACAGCCGATGGCCACCGTTAATCAAACACCCGGTACAGTCAATAAAGTGATTTAATGACAAAATACCAATACGATACATATTTTAGTAGTTGTGATGTATTTTAAAGTAACGAGTGTCTTCCACTCCCAGACTAAGCATGAAGTAAAATTTCGAGTTTAGAAAAGCCCCGCGTAGAAAATTTGTCGAGGGTCGCGCAGCGACCCGAGACAAATTTTCACGGGGCTTTTCTAAACTCGAAATTTTACTTCATGCGCCACACGTATTAAACACTGATTTAAAGTGAAGTTAAAAATGCACTGAAAACCAACCCAACGTCGATATTTTTTCAAAATTGGATGTTTTCTTTCCTATCCATGCTGTAAACCTTCAGAGTTTCGTTGTTTTCTTGTAAAAAAAAACTTCAAATCCCTGTAGTCCTTCGGTCTCCGAAGACCATGATTGGTCCTTCGAGCTGTAGCTTTTGTAAAATGGTAATAAAGTTAGTAATCCTTCAATTTGAAACTTTTAAGAACGAGTGTTGTCCACTCCCAGACTAAGCATGAAGTAAAATTTCGAGTTTAGAAAAGCCCCGCGTAGAAAATTTGTCGAGGGTCGCGCAGCGACCCGAGACAAATTTTCACGGGGCTTTTCTAAACTCGAAATTTTACTTCATGCGCCACGCGTATAAACCACTGATTTACAGTAAAGTTAAAAATATATAACGCTTAGATGTGAGGGTAATCAATATTTATTGAGATGTATGTTGAAAAATAAGAAAGTGTAATCTTGGAACGATTAGTAATTTTCGAGCTTATCAATCCATTCTTGTAATAATTTTGCAGGATATTCAAGAATCATTAATTACATAAAGAACATTAAGGAAATATTTATATATTATGAACGGTGGAGGCTTCTACTTCGTTATACATGTTAATTCAATAAAATAAAACACTTTAACTTTGTTTGTATAATACAAATATTGTATTTGAATTTGTGTTCAGTATTCCGGCACCAGGTACCCGACGATGCCACTATGAAGCATTAGATGGCGTTAGCTATCGAAATCATTAATAGTTTTCACAAATATTGTGTTATACAAACAAAGTTAAAGTGTTTTATTTTATTAAATATTTATAAATACGTAAGTAAAAATATGTGTAAAGAAAGAATAATCAATTGTCACAGGTTTCTAAAACCGTCTGTTTTAGAAATGCATGTTACTTTTATCTAATTAGAAAATTACCTTGAGCGCCTGGGCAGCTTCTTCGTGGGTGGCGTTGCGTAAATTGACCCCATTAACGCTGATGATTTGGTCCCCTCTGCGTAATTCGGCGCAGAGGTCTGCGGGTCCCCCGGCTAAGATGAATGATATGAAGATGCCCTCGCCGTCCTCACCCCCAACGATATTGAAACCCAGACCACTGTTGCCCTTCGATAATATCACAGTGCGTACGTCTCTGCAACAAAAGAAGCAACCCACAATTAACATCAACCTCAATTAAACCAATGCAATTTGCAATAAAACCACAGATAAATCAGCGATCAAAGTGTTAAAACAAGGCTCACAGAGGAACGTTTCACGGCTCGACTCTCGCCAGGGTTTTTCTCATCACGTAACCGTAACCGTAACCGTAACCTTACTAGTACTCCATATGGCAAGGTTTTGCCCTTCCCTAGATAACTCGGGATGCCAAGGAAAGTACTCACGTTTTCTGCAGATGTTGGCTGCGTTTCATCCCATGATGAAGAATCGCCCCTTGATTTCTTATTTTTTTTCTTTTTTAAGGGAGGAACACACGCAAGTACATGACCTACGGCAATCGCAATCCGAGCAACTGTGCCCTTCGGGATCAGGGACGCAAGACGCCTGCGCCCTGCGACCTTAAAGCACACAGGTGGTGTGTGCAGAAATCAATATCGCGCACAAAACATTTCTAAATTTAAATCGCGTACGAACAATTAGGGCCCGGGCGCAGCGCGCGCTGGGTCCGGCCGACGGGGAGGGTACTCACCCTTGCATAACGGCACCCGACACCTGGTGGTTTCGTTTTTTTTTTTTCAAGAGCCGCATTCTCGAATTAATCCGTTCGAGAGTTGTGTTGGGAAACGCGAGGTAAAACCTTCGGATTATGCTAAGTCGCCGGATCTAGGCCGGAGAGGAGTTTAGGAGAATTTCCTTTTCATACATTATTTATCGGGGAATGGATTGAAATGTGTTTCTTGCGCTCGCGGGGGTTTTGACTACGCGGAATCTCAAGGCTTCACTGGATGTCTGGGTCTTTAAATAACTCTTCTTAGTTAAATATTTCATATTATATTTCATAATGGGTACACAGTACCCGAAATGTACATCTAGCATCGAAAAATAAAAGTGAAGAAAGGAGTATAACCGCGTTTTAATTAAGTAATTGATAAAAATTTAAAAAAGTCCGTAAGTTTCTTATTCTTTGATAGAATAAGAAACTTACGGACTTTTTTAAACTTTTATCAATTACTTAATTAAAACGCGGTTATATTCCTTTCTTCACTTTTATTTTTCGATGCTAGATGTACATTTCGGGTACTGTGTACCCATTATCAATAGCTAACTGCTATTGATAATGGGTACATAGTACCCGACAGTGGCGTAGCCAGTATTTTTACATGGGGGTTTCTAACTGAAGCACAGAAAGAAAAAACAGTTTAGACAAAATATAATTTGTATAAATAAAATATTTCTATAGAAACTGCAGTTTTCCACCATTTGCATTTAAAATAATCATAACTCAGAAAATCAATCATGAATTTCCATGCAACTTTCTGCTGATATTGAGAAAACTATGCTCTTTCAAAGTACGTAAAAATGAGAAAAAAAACATTTTTTTAATTTTCAACTTATTTTCACTAAAAGTCAAAATTTATGTTTTTTCACCCTGGTTTTTTGTAGAAGAAGATTAAAAGACCGTCATTACTCAAAAAACCAAAGATGAATTTTTAAAAACTTTTTGTGGGTGTTAAAAAAACTATGCTCCTTCAAAATATGTAAAATTCAGAAAATACCCATTTCATAGTTTTCAAGGTATTTTCACTCAAAGTCAAAATTTGTGTTTTGTTACCATTAGTTATCTAGCATTTGGATTTAAAATAACCATAACTCAGACAATTATTCATGGATTTGCATGAAACATTCTGCTGATATTGAAAAAACTATACTTTTTCGAAATATGTAAAAAATAAACAATACCTATCAAATAGTTTTCAACTTATTTTTAATCAAAGTCAAAATTTGTGGTATTTTACCCTGATTTTTGTAGAAGTTGGATTAAAAAACATCATTACTCAAAAAACCAAGAATGAATTTTTATAAAACTGTCTGTAGGTATTACCAAAACTATGCTCTTCCAAAATATATAAAAGTTATAAAATACCTACCTCATAGTTTTTGAGTTATTTTTACTTAAAAACAAAATTAGTGTTTTATTGTTCTTTATTTTTGTAGAGTTTGTATTTAAAATACTTCATAACTCAAAAGAACATGCATGAATTTTTATTAATCTCTCCCTGGGTGTTAACAAAACTATGTTCTGTCAAAATATGCAAAAGTTACAAAATACCCATATTATAGTTTTTCAGATATTTTTACTCAAAGTCAAAATTTGGGTTTTTCACTATGATTTTTGTAGCATTTTTATTTAAAAAAACATCATAACTCAAAAAACCAAGCATGAATTTGCGTGAAACTTTTTGTAAGTATTAAGAAAACTATGGTCTCTCAGAATATGTACAAGTTAAAAAATACCCTTATCATAGTTTTAAAGTTATTTTCATTCAAATTTAAAATTATTGTTTTTTTACCCTGACTTTTGCAGAAGATGGATTTAAAAAACATCATAATTAAAAAAACAACTACAATTTTTTTAAACCTTCTGTGGGTGTTAATAAAGCTATGCTGTTTCAAAATATGTAAAAGTCATAAAATACCCATATCACAGATTTGAAGTTATTTTCTCTAAAAGTCAACATTTGTGTTTTTCACCCTGATTAGAAGAAGTTGAATTTAAGAAACATCATAAATCATAAAAACAAGCATGAATATTTATAAAAGTTTAGTTCAAGAAATATTCAAGAAATATAAAAGTTTATGTGGGTATTAACAAAACTATGTCTTTTCGAAATATGTAAAAGTTAGAAAATACCCATATCATAGTTTTGAAGTTATTTTTACTCAAAATCAAAATTTGTGTTTTTTCACCATGATTTTTGTAGCATTTGGATTTAAAAATACCTCATAACTCAAAAACCCAATCATGGATTTGCATAAAACTTTCGGCGGGTGTTGAGAAAACTATGCTCTTTCAAAATACGTCAAAATTATAAAATTCCCATTTGATAGTTTTCAACTTATTTGCACCTAAAGTCGAAATTGTGTTATTTTAACGTGTTTTTTGTGTGAATTGAATTCAAAGAAAATATAACTAAATTAATCAAGAATGTTACAAAGTCATTAAAAAACAACTATTTATAATATAATTTCGCGTTAAATAAATAAGTTTTTAATGATTTTAAACACGCGGCGATTTCAAAAATACAAAATAAAATTGATAGCAGCGACTAGGGGGAGAGGTGTTCTAGCCCCCCGTAACCCCTTCCTGGCTACGTCACTGGTACCCGAAATGTACATCTAGCATCGAAAATTAAAAGTGAAGAAAGGAATATAACTGCGTTTTAATTAAGTGACTTAAAATCTTCACGTAACTCAAATAACTAAATTAATTTTATCAATCACACAACTTTATAGAAATCAGAGGTTAAAATCAAAATTCTAAATGGAATTAACTGGTAACCCGAACCGAAACCAAAACGAAAAATTAAGGAACCGGAACGATATTTTTAAAAGTCTGTTTTGTAAAATTTCTGATCCAAAATGCTTTAGGTAATTTTTTTTTGAAATATTTTCGCTGAATGTAAAGTAAAGTAAATTTATTAACGGTAAACACCATTTGTACATAAAAATTACAATATAATATAAATAATAAGAAAATATAAGCATTGTAATTAATTGGTGGTGAATACTTTGTTCACTATAAAAAAAAAGTATAATCACATACTTGGACCAATAGAATATATTTTGTTCCTATTCAATTTTCAATTGACATATTATTTTTTCTATGGTTTATTTTTTTTTATTGTTGATACAGGGTAAATAACAATGGGCCCGTTCATCAAAATGTTCAACATTCAACATGTTTGGATTTGTTTGTGATTTATGGTTGTTTTGTACAATTGCAAAAATTCCAAACACGTTCACGATTAACAATCTGGTCATCAGAGAATTCCCCAACTGTTGTCTCTGATGAACGGGCCCAATGTTTGCAGACAAGTTAAAATTCCCGCCAAAAAAATCTGGGGAATTTGATCGGTTTAAGTTCATGCCTAGAAATAATAAATAATAAAGATTTGACACTAGCAGCGTCGTGCGTTGTATTTTGCCATTGTGTTCATTAATTCTTCGAATTTAGTTATTTTACCTTCTGTTTCATAGACATCAGTTCTTGTCAGGATTACTTTTGTAATCATTGCTTTGTGGTAAGTGATTTGCTGTTTTTAAGGTTATACAATTATAAAATTTAAGTTTCATTCTAAATTTACAGAGTTTAAGTGAAATCGCCCTTGTTTACCCCGATGTTTACACCACAGGTGACTTTGTTGTGCAATTCCTTGTATTTATAAAGCGCGATCCCAACCTCAAATTTTGTGTGCCTTGGCGCTGTGGCCTACGCTGAAGTTAGGCTGCGAGACGTCGCTGATATATATACATATTAGACTCTTTACAATCGTGTCTGAATCAATTTAATCAAGCCTTCCGCGATCTCGACATTTCTTAGGCCTGCAGTACACACTCGCCGAGGCGCCTGCTGAGCCCCTCGTGCGAGACATTTGACGCGAGGCGAGAGGACGAGATGTCTCATAGTCTAGGATAAACAAACCCACGCGGGTGTGATGGGTTCCATATTAATAATTCTGCATAACCCTCAAAAAAATCGAATGTTTGTTCATTAGTCCACTCCATTTATATTTAATCAAAATAATGGCGTCTGTTTTATATAAATGCTTGACACTCGTCTCGGCTTGTGTCTCTTGGGCGAGCGGTTGCGAGGCGAGCTAAGTCAAGGCGAGGCGAGCTAAGTCAGGTGAGGCGAGACGAGCTAAGGTGAGGCGAGGCGACCAAGAACACGATCGCGCTCGCTTTATCTCGCCTTGGCTCGGCGAGTGTCTACTGCGGGTATTACAAAACATTTAACTCGCATAAAACCCGCATTTTTTTGTATAGAGTTAAATACTCTGTGATGAACACTCTCTACGGATCCGGAATCATTTCTCCACGAAAGCGAAACGATTTCCCCATAAAACGGGAACGATTCCTATACGGAACCGGAACGATTTCTACACGGAACCGAACCGATATCTCCACGGATCCAAAATAATTTCTCCGCGGAACCGTAATGATTTTCTCACCGAACCGAAACGATTTCCCTCCTACGAAATCGGAAAAATTTCTCCCTAGAACCGGAACTGTTTCCCCACAAAACCGCAAATTAACAAGCAGTTTGTATAGTGTTAAATACCCTGTGATGAATACTCTCTACGGATCCGGATTAATTTCTCTTTAAAACCGGAATCATTTCTCCACGACAGCGGAAAGATTTCCCCATGGAACCGGAACGATTTCTATACGGAATCGGAACGATATCTCCACGGATCTGAAATAATTTCTCCGCGGAACTGTATCGATTTTCTCACGGAACCGAAAAATTTCTCCCCGGAACCTAAACTGTTTCCCCACAAAACCGCAAACTAAGAAACATTTTGTATAGTATTAAATTCTCTGTGATGCTTATGTATTTTTGTGACTCGACCCGAAAGTGAACTAATTATCAGTTTTAGTCAAGACACAGTTTAATTTACCTTGTTGCAGTTTTTACTAGGTGGATCAAAAAGTTTGGAACAAACCTAAGAGATGGCGAGATGGCACTAATGTAAACCATACGCAACAAGCTTCATCCTTCATCAGACGTCTGTAAAAATTTCAGCCATTTATGTTTACGCATTGACAAGTTACAGCAGTGAGAAGCAACCAACCTTCGTGTTTATTTTTAAATGGAAGACTCCGAGTTTCGTGTTCTGATTTAACACTATTATTTACGCAAGAAAAGCCAAGCTAGATAAGTATTATCCGGACTCTGCACCGTCAATGAAGATGATTCAAAAGTGGTTTTCTGATATTTGTTGTGGCCGTACAAGCACCAATAACGCTGGACGATCTGGACGCCTAAAAGACGCCAGAACACTAGAAAACGTGGAAAAAAACCATGATATTATGTTGAACTACCCGAAAGTGAAATTGAGGGAGCTAGCTGAGACCACAAAGATGTCGTATGGCAGTGTGTCCAATATCATACATGATATTTTGGGTATGAAGAAGCTCTGCGCGCGATTGGTGCCGCGTTTGTTCACAGTGGACCAAAACGAATTGCCAGAATTCCCAAAAAAATTTAGCAATGTTTACGTGAAATCCAACAGAGTTTTTGCGCCGATTAATAACCATGGATGAAACATGGATCCATTTCTACACACCAGGGTCCATGTAACTGTCAAAACAATGGGTTTCTCCAGGTGAAAGTGTTCTGAAGCGTCCAAGAACGCAACAAGTTTAAAGTTTTAAAAACGTTCAGTTTGAAGCTTCTATCGAGTGTTTCCATTCCCAGACTAAGCTTGAAGTAAATTTTTTTCATGCATTCCTTGTTTTTGAAAATCCTTCAATTTAAAGCATCTAACGAGTGTTTCCACTCCCAGAATAAGCATGAAGTAAAATTTCGAGATTGGAAAAGGCTGAAAATTTGGTTTGGTCGCTCCGCGAAGCACTATTATTTACGCAAGAAAATGATCACCGAGACCAAAGCCAAGCTAGTCAATGAAGATGATTAAAACGTGGTTTTCTGACTTTTGTTGTGTCCGTACAAGCAGCAATGACGCTGAATGATCTGGACGCCTAAAAGACGTCATAACACCAGAAAACGTGGAAAAAATCCATGATATTATGTTGAACGACCCGAAAGTGAAATTGAGGGAGCTAGCTGAGACCACAAAGATGTCGCATGGCAGGGTGTCCAATATCATACATGATATTTTGGGTATGAAGAAGCTCTGCGCGCGATGGGTGTCGCGTTTGTTCACAGTGGACCAAAACGAATTGCCAGAATTCCCAAAGAAATTTAGCAATGTTTACGCACAATCCAACGGAGTTTTTGCGTCGATTAATAACCATGGATGAAACATGGATCCATTTCTACACACCAGAGTCCATGCAACTGTCAAAACAATGGGTTTCTCCAGGTGAAAGTGCTCTGAAGCGTCCAAAAACGCAATAAGTTTAAAGTTTAAAAAACGTTCAGTTTGAAGCTTCTATCGAGTGTCCATTCCCATTCCCAAGTAACATTTTTCCATGCATTCCTTGTTTTTGAAAATCCTTCAATTAAAAGCTTCTAACGAGCGTTTTCACTACCAGACTAAGCATGAAGTAAAATTTCGAGTTTAGAAAAGCCTGAAAATTTGGTTTGGTCGCTCCGCGAAGCGGATCGGCCAAACCAAATTTTCAGGCTTTTCTAAACTCGAAATTTTACTTCATGCGCCACATGTATAAAACTCTGAAATATCTTAAGGTTCACCATATACTGTTTAAGCAGTAGTTAAAGCAGTATATTTTAAAACTCACTCAAAATCAACGTCTAGCAAAATAAAAATTGTAGTAAAGAAAGTGTTAGTGTTTTCAGTCCGGGTTTGAAATCAGTGTTTTTTACGCGTGGCGCATGAAGTAAAATTTCGAGTTTAGAAAAGCCCGAAAATTTGTCTCGGGTCGCTGCGCGACCCTCGAAAAATTTTCACGGGGCTTTTCTAAACTCGAAATTTTACTTCATGCTTAGTCTGGGAGTGGAAACACTCGTTAGAAGCTTTAAATTGAAGGATTTTCAAAAACAAGGAAAGCATACAAATTTTTTCTTCATGCTTAGTCTAGGAATAGAAACACTCGAATAGAAGCTTTAAACTGAACGTTTTTTAAACTTTAAACTTAAAAAACGTATTCATATGTATAAAAAAAAATCTTTGCATATCCCTTACTTAACTATGTAAGATATTATTACATAACTTTTCTTTAACCTTCAAACGAGTGTCTTCCACTCCCAGACTAAGCATGAAGTAAAATTTCGAGTTTAGAAAAGCCTGAGCGTTTTGGATTTGGACGCGAAGCGTCCAAATCCAAACTCAGGCTTTTCTAAACTCGAAATTTTACTTCATGCGCCACGCGTATAAGAAGCTGATTTCAAGTGAAGTTCACTTGCTCACAAT
The DNA here is from genome assembly GCA_932526585.2 of Philonthus cognatus. Taxonomy (NCBI): domain Eukaryota; kingdom Metazoa; phylum Arthropoda; class Insecta; order Coleoptera; family Staphylinidae; genus Philonthus; species Philonthus cognatus. The sequence continues at coordinate 79,030,974 of OW052245.1, read as the reverse complement.
ATTTCAGTGTATTCAGTGTTCAATACGCTTGGCGCATGAAGTAAAATTCCGAGTTTAGAAAAGCCCCGTAAAAAATTTGTAAACAGAAGGTAAAATAACTAAATTCGAATAATAATTGAACACAATGGCAAAATACGACTCACGACGCTGCTAGTGTCAAATCTAGTTACTTTTTATTATTTATTATTCCTTGGCATGAACTTAAAGCGGTCAAATTCCTCAAATTTTTTGGCGGGAAATTTAACTTGTCTGCAAACATTGTTGCTCGCCCTCTATAAACAATAAGAAATGTAAAACAATAGAAAATATAATATGTCAATTGAAAATTGAATGGGAACAAAATACATTTTCTTGGTCCAAGTATGTGATACTTTTTTTTTATAATGAACAAATCATCTACCACCAATTAATTACAATGCTTATATTTTTTGTGAAATTTATTATATTACATTGTAATTTTTATGTACAAATAGTTAATAAATTTACTTTACTTTACATTTAGGGAAAATATTAATTTAAAAAAATGACCTAAAGCATTTTGGATCAGAAATTTTACAAAACAGACTTTTAAAAATATCGTTTCCATGCATTCCTTGTTTTTGAAAATCCTTCAATTAAAAGCTTCTAACGAGCGTTTCCACTCCCAGACTAAGCATGAAGTAAAATTTCGAGTTTAGAAAAGCCTGAAAATTTGGTTTGGTCGCTCCGCGAAGCGGAGCGGCCAAACCAAATTTTCAGGCTTTTCTAAACTCGAAATTTTACTTCATGCGCCACGCGTATAAAACACTGATTCCAAAATCGGAATGAAAACGCTAACACTTTCTTAACTACAATTTTTTGTTTGTTAGATGTTCAATGAATTTTAAAAGGTACTGCTTTGGAATACTGCCTAAAAGGTATATTGCGAACTTCAAGATTTTTCAGAGTTTTATACGCGTGGCGCATGAAGTAAAATTTCGAGTTTAGAAAAGCCTGAAAATTTGGTTTGGCCGCTGCGCGCTTCGCGCTACGCGACCAAAACAAATTTTCAGGCTTTTCTAAACTCGAAATTTTATTTCATACTTAGTCTGGAAGTGGAAAACCCTCGTTTAAAGATTCAAATTGAAATCTTTAAAAAAAAACAACGAATGTCGTATAAATTGCAGTGTGTGCATATGTATACCTGAAAGAAAAATTCCCTGCATTTAAAAATCACATCACAATAGCATAACAACCCTGGTTTATAGACACTCGTTAAAATACAATTACAATACAATATGGCGTCGTTGATAGATACGCCGCAGTCGATTGCAACGAGAATCAGGGGGCTGCTGTTGATTATAATATGTACATTAAATTAAATATCATCAGAGGAGTGTTATCGTGTCATAACAGACAAGAATAGTTAGTTGTATGTGGTTTCATTCAGATATTATAGCAATTCATTTCCAAACCCACTTCATCTCAATCCATTCATTCGCCAAGCTGTTTTTATAATTAATTAATCTCATTGCTTATTCAAACTAAGATAACCTTACATTAATTATTCCCCATTTAAGAAATAACCAATGTTATATCATACACCTATATTCCCAACACGCCCAGACAACACAATTCACTCGCATTAGTCACCGCCCAAAAATGTATCTACTATTTCCAACATTTCGCATATAAAGGTCGACGAGCTAGACATTTGCATACAAACGGTTCACCTTGCGCTCTCCGTAGTTATATATTTTTTGGGTCCTTCCCAATTACGTCGGGATTTTCCCCAGATCACGCTCCGGGCGCAAATCAGCCCTCGGAGCGGCGATATATTCCCATCCGGAGAGGAGATTCCAGAGGATCGCAATTCGATACGTAAGAGAGGTGACGTCTAAACGAATCAATTTGATGTAAGGGCGGAACGTGCATTTCCCCCTCATCGAATGCGATACGGAATTGTGTAAGGACTGTGCAGCGGATGTCGTAATGTAGTTTAGAGTGCATCGATTTCGTATATTGGTTGAGAATATTGATGGAATTATCTGTGTTGATTATTATATGAACCAGTAAAGAGGCCATGTTCGAGTCATATCGCTCCACTTGAAAATATTTAAGTCTTGAAAAGCAAATACTGCTCGTTCCAGCTTACAGTTACATACATGTAAAATGCTTTTGTTCCATTTGTAATATATGGTATTCCAGCAATCTACATCTACAAAATGGTTTGTTACATTAAATCTAATTTAAATCAGTTCGCTACCCATAGCGAAAAATCATAATTACAAAACAAGACACTGTGACTAAATACGAATTGATAAACACACTACTACTCTATATAATAAATCATTTATAAACGAAGGTAAAAAAGTTTACAACACATTAGATAACGACATTAAAAATCTTGGTTTTCCACAATTTAAAAAGGTCATAAAAAATATGCTACTAAATAGAGTTGTATACACAATTAATGACTTCAAGTTTTAACCTCGATCGGTGGCAAAAGTGTACCTGTACATACTATACAAAATTTGTTTTGATATTGTTTTGACGCTTCACATCTATCATATACAATGTATTGTATCATAGCATTATGTAGCATACGTGAATAAAGCTATTATTATTATAGTTTTAGTTCGGTTCTATATAGAAATCGTTCCGGTTCAGTTCCGATTTGTAACTAGGGGTGTTTCTTATAGGTATGTATATCACGATTTTGGGATGTAAGACATTCGTTTTTTTATAAAAACTTCTAACGTTGAATTTTACTCTTCTAACGAGTGTATTCCATCCTATGTTAAGCATGAAGTAAAATTAACATTTACTACCATTTCAGTCCTTAATAGGCATGTACAGCTTTAAGTCGTCCGCAAAAAGAAGGCAATTGGAATATTTTAAACACTTTACAATATCATTGATAAAAACATTAAATAGTAATGGACCAATACGTGATCCCTGCGGTACCCCCAAAGTTACAGGTATGGGACGAAAAGTGAAGTTACTGATGCGGACTGTTTGAGTTCAGTTGCTGAGGTATGATTTAATCCAATCGAGCAAAGACCCATATACACCAACCCCTAAAAGTTTTTCGACCAAGATTTGATGGTCAACACTATCAAACGCTTTAGAAAAGTCGGTGTACACGGTATCAACCTCGTACCTCTCTTCCAGCGATGTAGTAATTGTTGCCCCAAAGATTAGTAAATTAGATACTGTAGAATATCCTGGCCGAAACTCATGTTGTTTACCGGTTAAAATAGCGTTCTAGTCCTTACTAACGCAATCAGTAACTAGCTTTTCAAACATCTTGGGATAGCAATGATATTGGTCTGTAGTTCTCAACGAGGTTCCTCTTGCCTTTATTGAAGACAGGTGTTATTAGTGAATTGTCGTTCGGGTTGTATATGTAGAAATCATTCCGGTTCAATGTGTAGCAATCGTTCCGATCTAAGTGTAAGTGTAAAAGACGCTCCGGTTCTATGTGTAGAAATCGTTACGGTTCTGCGCTGGTTTTTATTAGTAATTACCATTTCGGTTCAGACTTAATGTTTATCATTTATTCTCCCACAGGATCAGTTATGCTATGAGTAGAAATCGTTTCGTTTCAATGTTGAATTGTATCTACAGGGTGTCCACAAATTTTCCAAAACTTTGTCGAAAAATTAATATAAAATTTTATTTTTATGACTTTTTTTTGTTCAATTTACAAATACCCCTTTATTTATAAATTGAATTAAAAACAAGGAGTCAGAAAAAAATAAAGTTTAAATTAATTTTTTGACAATGTTTTGGAAAATTAAGTGCCAAAGAATACTTTGTCCAAATGTTGACCCTAACGCTCCTGGCACTCCTTTAACCGAAAACGGAAATTAGCCGCTACGCGTCTACACATCTCTCTGGAAACTACAGCCATTTCGGTAACTCTAACGTACATTAGGTTGAATGTAATCGTTGTTGTATGTGTGCGTTTTTTGAACTTCACTGTAAATCAGTGTTTATAAGCGTGGCGCATGAAGTAAAATTTCGAGTTTAGAAAAGCCTAATTTGGATTGGCCGCTCCGCTTCGCTACGCGGCCAATCCAAATTTTTAGGCTTTTCTAAACTCGAAATTTTACTTCATGCTTAGTCTGGGAGTGGAAAACACTCGTTAAAAGCTTCAAATTAACCGGTCTGAAACAACGAATTCCCGCAAACTTAAAAAACGCTGTAATTATCGGGATATGTATATTTAAAAGAAAAATGCCCTGTATGTTCTGTTTTAAACGTATTTTGAACATGTTTTTAATTGTGAATGTTTTAAACGCTGTTTCAATGAAAAAAACACGGTTTGTAAAAAAAACTGTTTGTTTTAATTAAAATGAAAAAACCCTTTTTTAACAACCCTGCTATAAATTGTCGGCATCCTAGTAGGTTCTGACTTCAGAAACATACGTCGTAATTAGACATACAGTGAGGATTTTTTTTCGCTGAACATAGGTTTCCTGTGTTCAGTTTTTGAAAGTCCATGTCAATAGATTGTTTCATTTATTTCACGGTAAATCTTCTCGATACAATAGGAGAGTTAACGTTTGAGTTGGAATAGTTGACACTATCCTTATTGGTTCCTTTTTTATTGAAGGCAACCAGCAATTAGGTTGCCTTCAATAAAAAAGGAATCAATAAGGATAGTCTCAACTATTCCAACTCAAATATTAACTCTCCTATTGTATTGAGATGCTTTACCATGAAATAAATAAAACAATGTATTGACATGGACTTTCAACAACTGAACATAGGAAATCTTTATTCAGCGAAAAAAAAAAAAAAAAAATCCTCACTGTATGTCTAATTACATTTTTGGAACTTCTTCGAAGAGACATTATACAACAACTACAAGTTTTCAATATTGAGAACGCATGGTTTTAAATGGACGGCGCTCCACCACATTCCACAGGCCCTGTTGCACGTTTCCTGAATAAAACCTTCCAGGATCGCTGGATTGGAAGATTTTGACCCATAGCTCCCCGATTTATCGCCAAGCGGGGTTATCTCCAATCCAAAATCAACAATAATATAGTCTAAGGTGTCAAATTGTTTAGAGGGAATGGCAAAGCTATACTGATGAGAGATAAATCTCGAAACGCGTCTATAGATGGCCTGAATAATTTGACCCAAATTGTTACATTTGCAGTAGGTTACTGTATGTAACAGCAAACACTTGTTGTATAATTCAATGTCCGTCGGGGTATTAGCCCGGGAAGTAGTTGTTTCAATGAGTGTTTGATATAGTCTTTGTAAGACTAACTTGTTGTAGATTGCGAAAAGAATCGCACTTTTAATATTTGAAGTATTCTGCAACTAAGAATTGGCAATTTCATTTATACTTATGTTTGAACGGTAACGTGACCGCCAGTCTAAGGTGTCAAATTGTTTAGAGGGAATGGCAAAGCTATACTGATGAGAGATAAATCTCGAAACGCGTCTATAGATGGCCTGAATAATTTGACCCAAATTCTTACATTTGCAGTAGGTTACTGTATGTAACAGCAAACACTTGTTGTATAATTCAATGTCCGTCGGGGTATTAGCCCGGGAAGTAGTTGTTTCAATGAGTATTTGATATATAGTCTTTGTAAGACTAACTTGTTGTAGATTGCGAAAAGAATCGCACTTTTAATGTTTAATAATATAGCAATAGAGTACAAAAGAACTAAAAAAAAGTACCGCCTGCAATAAAATAAATCTTGTGAAATTAATAAAATATTGTATTGACATGGACCTTATAATACTGAACATATTTAGCGAAAAAATCCTCACCGTATAATTAAATTTATTCCACGTTTCCGAGACTCACCGAATCGACACCTACAGTTTATAGACACTCGTTAGTATAGGGTCGATAATCGACTGCCACGATATGCCATGTCTCGTGAATCAGGGGGTAGATCAGTATATGTTTTATGTCATTTTAATTCCTTGGAGCAATAGATAGAGTTAGCTGTAGACATTTCTATTGTTTTAAATTGACAGCAAATGTTACCACTTTTAGTTTTAGTAAAGAAATAAGATAGGGAAACCATGAGTGACGTACATTTTTAATCTTTCTAGTTGTTTTTGGTGGTATGTAAATGTGCATTCAGCAAACGCAAACTGATTATAATACGGGCAGGGGGGAGGATTTAAGTGAACTCGGTCTAATTACAGTGGGATTCCGCTCCGGCCTCTCGTATTTGGTTCGCCGCATCAGAGGGTGGACCTAGCTTAGTGGTGGCAATGTTTAAGCCTATCGAGTGGCCTCTTTGAGGCACTCGGACTCGATGGTTAATTGCGCAAATTCCATTTTACACTCTCCGCGAAATTTAACCTACACGGTTTGCACAAACACCGAAAATTTAACAGTATCCTTACTGCAGAAGTTAGTATTTGTTGTAGACATAAATCAACCCGATTTTCAAACCGCGGCAGCAATATATTTTTTAAATAATTAACACATAAAAGTTACAACATTTTGACCATTTATGCTCGTTCTAGATATATTGTTTAAGCAATTAGTAAAGAATTTTGTAAAATAAAATAGGAGTTTTTAGAGATATGATTTTTTTAATATTTGGTATGAACGGTGTTATACGCGAGACAGTAATATATTATTTAAATAATTAACAAATTAGAGTGACAACATTTTGACTATCTATGCTCTTTCTAGATATATTGTTTAAACAATTAGTAAAGAAATTTGTAAAATAAAATAGGAGTTTTCAGAGATATGTTTTTTTTTTCATATTTGGTATGAAAGGTGACATACGCGGGACAGCAATATATTGTTTAAATAAAGAACAATAAAAAGTTACAACATTCTGGTTATTTATACTCGCTCTATATACAGGGTCGCTACAAAGTATGGAAACACGGCTCTCACGTGAAAACGGCTAAAAACAGAACCACCAAAATTGGGATTTCTAAATGGCATATTTTCTTGAACAATTTGTCGTGAAAAAATCAAAAATGATTCTCAGGATTTTCACATACGGACGCCATCTTGAATTGTTTTAAATGGAATTCGATTATTTTTTATTTTACAACTTTTATAGACCTTATAATTCTGATTATAACCATATACCTTTTTTTAAAAATACTTGTCTTTTCATCGATAAACCGGACTTTGAAAAGTATGGAAACAGCGAAATATTTTGAGAACGGTTTATCGGAATGTCCTGAAATTTTGCAAAGGTTTAGAGTACGTTAAGGCCTTCAACTTACTCTAAACCCTTGCAAAATACTTGTCTTTTCATCGATAAACCGGACTTTGAAAAGTATGGAAACAGCGAAATATTTTGAGAACGGTTTATCGGAATGTCCTCAAATTTTGCAAGGGTTTAGAGTAAGTTGAAGGCCTTAACGTACTCTAAACCTTTGCAAAATTTCAGGACATTCCGATAAACCGTTCTCAAAATATTTCGCTGTTTCCATACTTTTCAAAGTCCGGTTTATCGATGAAAAGACAAGTATTTTGCAAGGGTTTAGAGTAAGTTGAAGGCCTTAACGTACTCTAAACCTTTGCAAAATTTTAGGACATTCCGATAAACCGTTCTCAAAATATTTCGCTGTTTCCATACTTTTCAAAGTCCGGTTTATCGATGAAAAGACAAGTATTTTTAAAAAAAGGTATATGGTTGTAATCAGAATTATAAGGTCTATAAAAGTTGTAAAATAAAAAAAATCGAATTCCATTTAAAAAAATTCAAGATGGCGTCCGTATGTGAAAATCCTGAGAATCATTTTTGATTTTTTCACGCCAAATTGTTCAAGAAAATATCCCATTTAGAAATCCCAATTTTGGTGGTTCTGTTTTTAGCCGTTTTCACGCGAGAGCCGTGTTTCCATACTTTGTAGCGACTCTGTATATTGTTTAATCAATTAAAGAAGAAATTTTGAAAATAAAATATGTGGTTTGGGAGCTATGAAGTTTTGAAATTCTGGGGAATCTGTTTCATAATTCGTGTGATGGTGAAGGCCCCAAAATCCGAGGCTGGAAAATCTGTGGCTATCTTTACATCGGAGTCTAACCGGAACGTAAAAATGCTCCATACGAAACGAATAAAAATTGAATATGTTTGAACTGGATCAAAAAGTTTTAAGATCTCAATCCGGACCATTTTTGGTCCCAACGGAATGAGGAATGAGCAAAGCGACCAAACCAAATTTTCAGGCTTTTCTAAACTCGAAATTTTTCTTCATTGCCACGCGTATAAAACAATGATTTACAGTAAAGTTCAAAATATATTGCTTAGGCCTCCTTATTGTATGTGACTTAATATAAGCTTAACTGAAGTTACTGTGTTTTCAATTAAGCTTAAGCTTCATATAAAACACATTGGGCCACATGTAATTTAAATTGAGTTTAAGGAACGCTTAGTTTAAGCGTTGAATGACGAATAAATAGAAGTACAATTGAATGCTTAATTTAGTCGGCGCTAAACTTATGCAACCCAATGAACAAATACATTTTTCCTTTTCAGAAAATAGCGTCCTCTGCTTTAATTTTATTCTATCTCTATTATACCGTATTATATGGCTCGCTTTATTCCTTGAATTGGCATATTCTGAAAATGTTAGTTCACTATCAGACACTGATGTTAAATTTACGATAATATGAAATATATCTTGAACAAGTTTCTCATCTTTCACGTGGTGAAACATATTTAACTATGATTTAATAAAGAAATATTAGTGAAATTTAACCAAGTGTTTTCTTTATTAAATCATATGAAATATACTTGGAGTTGCACTTCTGGATGATTCGTTATTGAACGGTTTAAGCCAGAATTGGCTCTTAGTGCAATACTTGTCTATGTCTATGCATCCTAGGGCCAGTTGCACCAAACACGTTTAACTAGTTCAACTCTGAACTCGAGTTCAAAGTGACATTAGAACAACAGTCGTTTGAAGCTTCAAATTGAACTCATTTAAAAAACATACTATACTTTAAAGGTAAACCCTATATGTATGTTTTTATAAAAGTGTTCAATTTGAAGCTTTTAACGAGTGTTTTCCACTCCCAGACTAAGCATGAAGTAAAATTTTAGTTTAGAAAAGCCCCAGCGACCCGAGACAAATTTTCTGGGCTTTTCTAAACTCAAATTTTCACAGGGCTTTTCTAAACTCGAAATTTTACTTCATGCTTAGTCTGGGAGTGGAAAACACTCTTTTAAAGTTTCAAATTGAACTCTTTTAAAAATACAACGAATATCTAAATATTTAAAGAATTTAGAATACATATACTTACAGAACGGGCGACCCTCGACAAATTTTCACGGGGCTTTTCTAAACTCGAAATTTTACTTCATGCTTAGTCTGGGAATGGAAAACACTTGTTTAAAGCTTTAAATTAAACTCTTTTAAAGCACAACGGATGTCCGAAAATTTACAGCTAATGCATATGTTTACCTAAAGGAAAAATTTCCTGTATTTCATTCATTCGCACGGCGCTATGTAAACAAACAAACAACACGCTTTGCACCCATAATTGTTATTATTCGTTGTGATAAAATTCGGCAGGCACTATAAAAATTCAATTTGAAACTTTAAAGTAGTGTTTTCCACTCCCAGACTAAGCATGAAGTAAAATTTCGAGTTTAGAAAAGCCCCGTGAAAATTTGTCGAGGGTCGCGCAGCGACCCGAGACAAATTTTCTGGGCTTTTCTAAACTCGAAATTTTACTTCATGCGCCACGCGTATAAAATAGTAAAATACTGTACAATTTATGTATATTTGAACCTCACTTGAAATCAGTGTTTTATACGCGTGGCGCATGAAGTAAAATTTCGAGTTTAGAAAAGCCCAGAAAATGTTTAATCAATTTTGCTATCTCTGCGCCATCTCGTACCACAGAAACACAACCAGCAAAAATTGGCTCTCTTAAGCCAGAATTGGCTCTTAGTGCAATATTTGTCTATGTCTATGCATCATATTGATCATATTTTATATCGTCTGTTATAGAAAAATAATTTAATGTATGACACACTTACTTATCAAAGTTTTGATGAAGAGATAAAATCAATATTTAACTACGAAATGAAAGTAAATCATCGCAGAATGATAATGTTTAATAAATAAATCCATTTGAAAAGCCTGGCTCTTTTAAGCCAGAATTACCGATGTTAAGATAGCCATAGATTTTCCAGCCACGGATTTGCCCGGCACATCCACCATCGATCGTAAATTAAAATAAATGTTTTTCTTAATTTAAGGCATATTATTGATGAAACAAAGAAAACTAAACTAATTCCAGCCCTAAACTTAAATTTATGTTCGTATATAGGCTTTATCAAACACAAATAGATAGTCTTCCCAAAAGCATGTAATAAAAAGACCAGATTTCAAACTTAAATTAGAAGTATGTAGTTGTGATTAAAATTATTTCTTTTAACTCTGACTTGTAGCTTAAAGCCTATCTAAGCCAGTTAAGCAATAAAATGTTGGCAAAAATGTTAAATACATTTTTGATAAATTTTTTCTATCCTAACGACTCCAATAAAATGACCAGATTTCAAACTTAAATTAAAAATATGTAGTTGTGATTAAAATTATTTCTTTTAACTCTGACGTGTAGCTTAGAGCCTAACTAAGCCATTTAAGCTATAACATTTTGGCGAAAATGTTAAATGAATTTTTTATAATTTTTTTCCATCCGAACGACTCGAATAAAATGACCAGATTTCAAACTTAAATTAAAAATATGTAGTTGTGATTAAAATTATTTCTTTTAACTCTGACGTGTAGCTTAGAGCCTAACTAAACCATTTAAGCTATAACATTTTGGCGAAAATGTTAAATGAATTTTTTATAATTTTTTTCCATCCGAACGACTCGAATAAAATGACCATATTTCAAACTAATTTTTACGTCACCTGTGGAATCCCTACGTCTTGTCAAAAATATCAAGATAATTTAAATCGTACGAGATCGGCTATCTTTTAATGAAGTCATCCTTATACGTGATTTAATCACCTTGATTTCGACGTCATACGTGGAATTTCTCACGTGACGTAAAAAATCAAGGTAATTAAACAATTCAATGTCGGCTCAATTATACCTTGTACGCACTTAAATCGTAGCGTAGCTTGAGTTGAGTGGGCTATTAATAAACAAAAAGTCCACCACTTTTTTACATCTTTTTACCAATACCCAATTTTACGTTAGGTGATGAGATAAACAGAAAGGTTTACCACTTTTGTCATCAACTGCAGAATTTCCAAACGGACCCCCTGACCTACCCCAGCACTCCTTACCCATGGGAAGGGGGGGCTTGTTTAACTAATACAACTGCTACAACAGTAGTTATACCCCTGTATTGACGTCGTACATCAAAATCCTGATGTGAAAATCAAGATAACCTAAATCGTACGAAGTTGACTTTGTTTTAATTGAGTCAACCTTATAGGTAATTTGATTACCTTGATTTATGACAGCAAGCTTAAATGGCTTAGTTGGGCTCTAAGCTACACGTCAGATTTAAAAGAAATAATTTTAATCACAAGTAAATATTTTTAATTTAAGTTTGAAATCTGGTCATTTTATTCGAGTCGTTCGGATGGAAAAAAATTATAAAAAATTCATTTAACATTTTTGAAAAAAAATTATAGCTTAAATGGCTTAGTTAGGCTCTAAGCTACACGTCAGAGTTAAAAGAAATAGTTTTAATCACAACTACATATTTTTAATATAAGTTTAAAATCTGGTCATTTTATTCGAGTCTTTCGGATGGAAAAAAATTATAAAAAACTCATTTAACATTTTTGCTAAAATTTTATAGCCTAAATGGCTTAGTTAGGCTCTAAGCTACACGTCAGAGTTAAAAGAAATAATTTTAATCACAACTACATATTTTTAATTTAAGTTTTAAATCTGGTCATTTTATTCGAGTCGTTCGGATGGAAAAAAATTATAAAAAATGTATTTAGCGTTTTTGCCAAAATTTTATAGCTTAAATGGCTTAGTTAGGCTTTAAGCTACACGTCAGAGTTAAAAGAAATAATTTTAATCACAACTACATATTTTTAATTTAAGTTTGAAATCTGGTCATTTTATTCGAGTTGTTCGCATGGAAAAAAAATATAAAAAATTCATTTAACATTTTTGCCAAAATTGTATAGCTTAAATGGCTTAGTTAGGCTCTAAGCTACACGTCAGAGTTTAAAGAAATAATTTTAATCACAACTCCATATTTTTAATTTAAGTTTGAAATCTGGTCATTTTCTTCGAGTCTTTCGGATGGGAAAAATTTATAAAAAATTCAATTAACATTTTTGCCAAAATTTTATTGCTTAAATGGCTTAGTTCGGCTCTAAGCTACACGTCAGAGTTAAAAGAAATAAATTTAATCACAACTACATATTTTTAATTTAAGTTTGAAATTTGGTCATTTTATTCGAGTCGTTCGGATGGAAAAAATTTATAAAACATTCATTTAACATTTTTGCCAAAATTTTATAGCCTAAATGGCTTAGTTAGGCTCTAAGCTACACGTCAGAGTTAAAAGTAATAATTTTAATCACAACTACATATATTTAATTCAAGTTTGAAATCTGGTCATTTTATTCGAGTCGTTCGGATGGCAAAAATGTATAAAAAATTTATTTAACACTTTTGCCAAAATTTTATAACTTAAATGGCTTAGTTAGGCTCTAAGCTACACGTCAGAGTTAAAAGAAATAATTTTAATCACAACTACATATTTTTAATTTAAGTTTGAAATCTGGTCATTTTATTCGAGTCGTTCGGATGGAAAAAATTTATAAAAAATTCATTTAACATTTTTGCCAAAATTTTATAGCTTAAATGGCTTAGTTAGGCTCTAAGCTACACGTCAGAGTTAAAAGAAATAATTTTAATCACAACTACATATTTTTAATTTAAGTTTGAAATCTGGTCATTTTATTCGAGTCGTTCGGATGGAAAAAATTTATAAAAAATTCATTTAACATTTTTGCCAAAATTTTATAGCTTAAATGGCTTAGTTAGGCTCTAAGCTACACGCCAGAGTTAAAAGAAATAATTTTAATCACAACTACATATTTTTAATTTAAGTTTGAAATTTGGTCATTTTATTCGAGTCGTTCGGATGGAAAAAATTTATAAAACATTCATTTAACATTTTTGCCAAAATTTTATAGCCTAAATGGCTTAGTTAGGCTCTAAGCTACACGTCAGAGTTAAAAGTAATAATTTTAATCACAACTACATATTTTTTAATTCAAGTTTGAAATCTGGTCATTTTATTCGAGTCGTTCGGATGGCAAAAATGTATAAAAAATGTATTTAACACTTTTGCCTAAATTTTATAGCTTAAATGGCTTAGTTAGGCTCTAAGCTACACGTCAGAGTTAAAAGAAATAATTTTAATCACAACTACATATTTTTAATTTAAGTTTGAAATCTGGTCATTTTATTCGAGTCGTTCGGATGGAAAAAATTTATAAAAAATTCATTTAACATTTTTGCCAAAATTTTATAGCTTAAATGGCTTAGTTAGGCTCTAAGCTACACGTCAGAGTTAAAAGAAATAATTTTAATCACAACTACATATTTTTAATTTAAGTTTGAAATCTGGTCATTTTATTCGAGTCGTTCGGATGGAAAAAATTTATAAAAAATTCATTTAACATTTTTGCCAAAATTTTATAGCTTAAATGGCTTAGTTAGGCTCTAAGCTACACGCCAGAGTTAAAAGAAATAATTTTAATCACAACTACATATTTTTAATTTAAGTTTGAAATCTGGTCATTTTATTCGAGTCGTTCGGATGGAAAAAATTTATAAAAAATTCATTTAACATTTTTGCCAAAATTTTGTAGCTTAAATGGCTTAGTTAGGCTTTAAGCTACACGTCAGAGTTAAAAGAAATAATTTTAATCACAACTACATATTTTTAATTTAAGTTTGAAATCTGGTCATTTTATTCGAGTCGTTCGCATGGGAAAAATTTATAAAAAGTTCATTTAACATTTTTGCCAAAATTTTATAGCTTAAATGGCTTAGTTAGGCTTTAAGCTACACGTCAGAGTTAAAAGAAATAATTTTAATCCGAACTACATATTTTTAATTTAAGTTTGAAATCTGGTCATTTTATTCGAGTCGTTCGCATGGGAAAAATTTATAAAAAATTTATTTAACATTTTTGCCAAAATTTTATAGCTTAAATGGCTTAGTTAGGCTTTAAGCTACACGTCAGAGTTAAAAGAAATAATTTTAATCACAACTACATACTTTTAATTTAAGTTTGAAATCTGGTCATTTTATTACATGCTTTTGGGAGGACTATCTATTTGTGTTTGATAAATCCTATATACGAAAATAAATTTAAGTTTGGATGAGTTATATATTTAGGGCTGGAATTAGTTTAGTTTTCTTTGTTTCATTAATAATATGCCTTAAATTAAGAAAAACATATATTCTAATTTACGATCGATGGTGGATGCGCCGGGCAAATCCGTGGCTGGAAAATCTATGGCTATCTTAACATCGGTGCCAGAATTGGCTCTTAGTGCAATACTTGTCTATGTCTATGCATCCTAGTATCATATTTTATATCGTCTGTCATAGAAAAATTATTTAATGTATGACACACTTACTTATCAAAGTTTTGATGAAGAGATAAAATCAATATTTAACTACGAAATGAAAGTAAATCATCGCAGAATGATAATGTTTAATAAATAAATCCATTTGAAAAGCCTGAAAATTTGCCGTCACTCGCTTCGCTCCCGACGGCAAATCCAATATTTTTCATCGTCGACTGATACATTTTTAATAGGAAACCGATTAAAATTTTAAAATTCCTGCTTGGTGGGCGCGAGCAATCGTGTCGCCGACACCAGAGGATGCAATACAAATAACTGGAATACCTAGTCGTCGCCCTCTTATCACTTCCGGGTTAGTTAATAAAACCCGAACGTATTTGCCGACCTGTTCAGGCGGCGAAGGGAGGAATTTTATCAACTTATTTACACTGGCCCGAAGGCCCTTTCTAATTACCTCTTCAGCTTGTCTTTGTTCCTGAAGCGTTTGCTCAGCGTGGCGAAGGTGCTCCTCAGTGGAAACGTCTGCTGCTTGTTCTTCGTCATCACTAACATTTTTTTCCTACTTATGCACACGATGAAATGATTTTTGTGTTATAATAAATAAGTAATCACTAGCACTAATGTTGTTAACGGTTAAGACACTTAATTAAAACGCAATTATATTCACTTTTATGAAGATACTTGATGTATTGTTTGGCTCCAAAATAAACTTGATATTCCATACAAACCAAAACTACTTTTTTGATTATATAAACCAAAATGTTGCTCAGTCTTTGTTAACTTTCGACTTTGATTCAAATATTTTATCACAAGATTTTTGCGTTGCAAAAATACGCTTGAGATTATGGCAGTCCCTGGATATTAATCATCCTGAAAACTCTTCCTTCAATTAATTTTGAAACCGTTTTTGGTTATTACAATTTATATTGCAATTAATCCCTAACTACTAAATTCTTGGATAATGTTCATCTAACAATCCAGATTTGTTGTTTTCTTCTGCAAACTCGTTAACTCCTCTTCTTCGTATTTCACTCCTCCCTCAATTCGTCTTCTTCGTATTCCAGTTTTCTTCAATTCGTCTTCTTCGTATTCCAGTTCTTCTTTAATTCCTCTTCTTCGGATATCACCAAACGCGACTATCGTTCTGAATAGCCGGGGGAAATCCTATTGAATGGTTTTTTCTCGGAGCACTTTCATCTCGGTCGTCACCTGGTGGCACACTAAACGAAACATTGCACGCGTGTAAGTAAAACAATAATTGTTTATTCGATCGCAACACGAAATGATATTCAAGACCAGCCTATATCTCTCACTCCTCCATGAATCACCGAGTCGCGGTTAATCGAAACGTGAAGTCGTTTCACAATCTACACCGGTGTCATAATTGATGCTAATTACGAAACCTATTAAGTGGGATAATTTAGTTGCCTGTACAAATACGGGAGAGAATTCTTTGTTAGCATTTTCGATTAAATAATAATAACGAAGAAAACAGGCGATAACTTTTCTCTAATACGGCGTGATTCGAAAAAAAATAGTCGCAATATTCGAAAATTGTATTTCCAGTAACGGACCAACCTCGCTGCAATACTCAACATCAATTCAATTTTAAAAAAGGATTAGTTTTGAATAAGGAAAGCGCATTAACATACGTGACAATACCCTTTGGACCTAGTTTTTATGTATGAATTTTCGGGAAGTTGGTTGGTTAAGTTCATGGTTGTATAAATTATCATGAATTATGAGGTTTAAATCATATCAGCGAGGTTTTACTAGGAAGTTTCCAAAGCGTCATAACGCATAATTTGTTGGATATTCAAGTGATTAGGCGTAAATGGGCTCGTTTGACACGTGTCCAATCAATCAATCGATTTATGTGATTAAAATAATTAAATATCAATTGTTTTTGTTTTAAGTATACATATCCTAATTATATGCTGCAAGTCTTCAGATATGCGTTGTTTATTTAAAGAGATCGATGTGAAGATTTAAACGAGTGTTTTCCACTTCCAGACTAAGCATGAAGTAAAATTTCGAGTTTAGAAAAGCCCCGCGAAAATTTGTCGAGGGTCGCGCAGCGATCCGAGACAAATTTTCACGGGGCTTTTCTAAACTCGAAATTTTACTTCATGCGCCACGCGTATAAAACACTGATTCTTAGTGAAGTTCAAAATATACTTCTAAATCATAATTTAAAGTAACTGCTAAAGCAGAGTTATAAATATACTGTTAAACAATAATATTTTGAAATCACTGATTTGGCTAGCATTAATTTTTTGGTACATCTTTATATGAAATAATATTAAAAACCTTTAACTTTGTTTGACCATTTAATTTAAAAATCTAAATAAAAGTGGTAAAACACAGTTGAGTACTCCTAAGAATATTTTGAACATCACTTTAAATTAGTGTCTTATACGCGTGGCGCGTGAAGTAAAATTTCGAGTTTAGAAAAGCCCAGAAAATTTTCACGGGGCTTTTCTAAACTCGAAATTTTACTTCATGCTTAGCCTGGGAATGGAAAACACTCGTATAAAACTTCTAATTTAACTCTTAAAAATTAACAAATGTGTACACTGAAAAAATAATTCCTTGTATTTTATCTTTTAGATTATTTTTTAAATGAAATGATTACAAAATCTACGTATATTAATAGAAAAATTGGCAATAAACTAATAGGAAAAAAGAAATGTATTACAAATTATAATATCAAAAATAATATTATAATTTGTAATACATTTCTATTTTGATATTTAATTTATCCAGCGTTAGAAGTGTGTTTTCGGGTCAATGAAAATGTATATTGTATTTTTTTTGCGAATGTCAAAAATATAGGTGCAAAGTGGTTTCGGTAAGGCCGGCGAGTTTTCTGGTCGGTTTGAAGGAAAAAATAACGACCTTGAAATTTTCGCGAGTTATTTAGGCCGACTGTGCGTTATCAAAAGAAAGCCGTTCGTTCGGCCTCATTACAAACTTTACAATCACCAACAATGATGATTAATAGCAAAAATATTTACCTGTGAATAAAAGGAAATTTCGGAAAATGTTTAATGCAATATCAAACAAAATTTCGTATTGAAAATTTAATTAATTTTAGAAATGGGACAGAAAGACCAAAAGTCGATAGCCCAGACAAGGACATACTAACAAACTCATTTATTTATTATAGTATTTTTGTTAATCTTGAATGTATATTTTTAAGATTTAGGAATTAAAATTAATGAATCTTTAGATCGGTTATCATTAAAATTGAATTTGTGTTCAGTATTTCGACACCAGATACCCACAGACGCGTTTCGGACTTCAAGGGCCTCGTCAGTGTGGTCCCGACCCAGTGTTAAGCAATACTGAACATTTCTACTTATAAACATTAAAAGTGCGATTCTTTTCGCAATCTACAACAAGTTAGTCTTACAAAGACTATAGCAAACACTTATTGAAACAACTACTTCCCGGGCTAATACCCCGACAGACATTGAATTATACAACAGGTGTTTGCTGTTACATACAGTAACTTACTGCAAATGTAACAATTTGGGTCAAATTATTCAGGCCATCTATAGACGCGTTTATAAGTGTTTGATATAGTCTTTGTAAGACTAACTTGTTGTAGATTGCGAAAAGAATCGCACTTTTAATGTTTGAAGTATTCTGCAACCAAGAATTGGCAATTTCATTTATACTTAATTCTACTTATATTAAGCCAATATGTGAAAACTATTAACGGATTCGATAGCTAACGCCATCTAATGCTCCATAGTGGCATCGTCAATGACACGAATGCACAAACTGCATAAAGGTCACTGTTTCGTCCGCGAAAAAGCTAAACTCTGAATACTGAACACAAATTCAATTTTGATATTTGTTTTCTAATTTCACCATCAGATTTTAGCTCGTTCGGGGACGAAACAGTGACCTCTTTATGCACTTTGTGCATTCGTGTCATTGACGATGACACTATGGAGCATCAGTTGGCGTTAGCTATCGAATCCATCAATAGTTTTCACATATTGGCCTGATATAGTCAGAAACGTTCAGTATTCCTTAGCACTGGGTCGGGACCACACTGACGAGGACCTTGAAGTCCGGAACGCGTTTGTGGGTATCTAGTGCCGGAATACTGAACACAAATTCAATTTTGATATTTCTTTTTTAGTTTCACAAACAAAGTTTACTTCGTTCATGGACGAAACAGTGACCTGTATATAGACTTTGTGCATTCGTGTCATTGACGATGCCACGATGGAGCATTAGATGGCGTTAGCTACCGAATCCATTAATTGGTTATCATTGATCACTTAAATCAATCATAACCAAGTTAAATTTATTAATTGTAATACGAGTAAATCTTCAAAACATATATTCAAGATTAACAAATTTGAGAAACGTTGCTAGATCAGTGGTTTTAAACCATTTTTAACTGGCCATACCCAAAACACAAAGTGTAAAGATTTGAAGCCTCCAAGTTTTCTAAAAAGCTTCAAACCTCCGAATTTTCTAGGAGCTTGAATTTAGAAGGCATAACATTTTGGATTTCACAATATTTGTTTTATACGTAAGTAAAATTTCAAATTTAGAAAAACCTGAACATTTGGTTTAGTCCCGTAGCGATCAATCCAAATTTTTAATCACGGAGTGGAAACATTTGCTAGAAGTTTTAAATTTAACATTTTTATGAAATTAGGCTGACCTTTGGAATAACAAAACATTGAAATAATAAAAATCACTTTAACTTTCTAGACACGAATTGTTGCAGCTAACAAATTGATTATTATTGTAATGATTTTTTTTTTCAATCATCTCTTGAAATTAATATTTGCAAGCTTATTTGCAAAGTGAAAATTTAATTAAACTTTCTACTTGTAACTTAAATATCAACATTCACGTGACATAATATGATGATTGTATTTTTAGACACGATAAACAGGATGATTAATAAATAAAAATGTAATTACTAAATTGCCCAACGCACACCTTTTTTATGTCGTTCCATTAGCGAATTGGGACATTTACATAATTCTGCGTGCGATTTCAAATACGAAGATTAATAAAGGCTAATAGCATTCACGAATAATTGTCCTTGTTTATGTCCCATCCATTTTTTATCAGCGTTTCGCAGTTGAAAAGGGAATCGAATTGATTTAACATTTTACTAACACAATTTCGAAATGATAGGTAAGAATTATTCGAATTCTTTCAGAAAGTAGTTGAGTTTGTTGATTTTTTGAGAAAGAATTCTTGTTATCAAAAATCTCTTAAATCAAGATTTATCATTCGAAATGGGAGAGATTACTCTTGATTTGAAGGATTTTTAGGTACACAAGGGAATTTTAGCAACACAAGGGGTTTTTAGGCCCACGAAGGATTTATAGGACCATGAGGCTTCGCGGAGCGGCCAAACCAAATTTTCAGGTTTTTCGAAACTCGAAATTTTACTTCATGCCTAATCAGATAGTGGAAACACTCGTTAGTAGTTTCAAATTGAACTCATTAAAAAAAGAACGAATGACTAAAAATTAATATGCATCGGGATTTGTATACTTGAAAGAAAAATTGCCTGTATGTTTATGTCTGCAGCCCTACCCATAAAAATTCTCACGCCCCTGCGAAAGTCTTATAAAAGTTATCTGAATTAAAATATAATTTTAGCTTGAAGACATTGTAAAAACAATTAATTAAAATATAATCATTCAACGCCTTAGCCAGGGGGGGGGCATGGGGTTTAAAACCCCTCTCGAAATTTTCTATATGTTAAAATTTTTCTATGTAAAAGCGGCCCTGAAAGAGCAAAACCAATAGTTTTACCCCCCCCCCCCCCAATTTTTATAACCCCATCTAAAAAAATTTTCTGGCTACGGCCTTGTAATCACTTGATTTAATAAAAAGTTTCATGAATGAAAAATATGGTAAAGATATTGGAAACATTTTTGAAGGAATTTTAAAGTATTTCTCTCATCTGATTTTTTTTTATAATCTCGTGGCAAAATTGTTATGTATTTAAGTACATGTACACTTCTAGTTAAGTAACATGTTTTGAGAAAAAGTAATGGCATATATTTTATAAAAGCATTAATTCCTTGTACGGCTCAATATTGGGTATATATTTCACGCAATAAAAAATAAAGAAAAAAAGAAAACGGGCATTATTTACGTCTATTTATCGTAGTCGGCGTTTTACAAATCGGAAATCTCGTCCCGAGAACGAGGCTGTCTATCATGGCCGAAGAAATTAAGGAGAGGTCATCTGGTCCCCAGGTGATTTTCGAAGACTTAGGAGGTCATCTTCCAAATTGGGAAGGTTTCCGCGCGCGCGAAACTCTCACCGCTCTGGCAGATAGATAAATGATCCGAGTATCTACGTGAGGATCATTTCGTCCTAATGATTTATTCAACGAGATACTGTTGTTGTATTCGCAATTTAGGACTTTTATGTTAAAAAGATTTACCCACAGTTACGAAGGATTGCTCATAAATGTTCAATCTTGATCTGAACTAATTTCATAGTAGTACAGACTGCGCCATGTTATTTTCTCTAAATTATTGTGAAGAAGTATAGCATACTTTTTATATATGTTTAATTAATTTCTCACTTATCCCGTGGTGAAACATTTTTGAATCTAATTCTGGATATTTAAGTAAAACACTTGGTTTGTCTGACTAATTTATATTTTTTTCGACTAGTTTCGACCATTAATCATCTTCACAATCCTCCTTAAAGATGACCAATGGTCGAAACTAGTTGGAGTTGTTGTTGTGAAACAAACCAAGTGTTTTAATTAAATATCCAGAATTACATTTCATATATCTTGAGAATTATGCTTTATTTCATGCTTCAGCGACGTATACTATTGTATTTTGTAAATATTCTGCAAACAATTGGCAAAGTAAATTTATCTCTATGTATTCTATTGTATTCTAGCATAGGGTCGATAATCGACTGTCACTTTATTTCTTTCATGCTTGAGCGACGAATTCAATTGTATTTTGTAAATATTCTGCAAACAATTAGCAAATTCAATGTATCTTTATGTATTCTATTATAGGGTCGACTGTCACGACATGCCATGTCTCGTGCGACTAAACTAAATTAGGGGGCAGGTATTTGATTTATATTCAAATAATTTCAAACCATTTCTCATAAATATTCCATTTTTGTCTGTACAAATGTTCATTTTGTAAACTTTTATTCACCCGAAGAAGCAATGAATACATTTTTCGCCTGCCTCTACCGAAACCATATATTTCGGCCATAAAAATCGGGCCCAAACGACGACTTCGCGTATCTAGGGCCGAAAAAATAATATGCATAATCTAGACAACCTTTCGCGGAAGGCTATGCAAAAATCTGACAGTGACTTTTCAATTTCAATAGTGCAACGTATGTAATATTAATTACTAGCAGAAGTTATTAGTGAATTAAGAAATCAATTAGTGTGGAATGTCAGAAAAGGGCGACAGCGATGATCTGATGGAGCGTACTCCTCCAGAATTACAAAACATCGCATCCAGTGTCAGCGACAATCTACTGCCGGATAAATCAAGGCAACGATATGAATAAAACTATGCCGTATTTTCTAAGTGGAAACTCCGTAAAAAGGCAAAAAAACACATCAGAAAATGTAATTCTGGCATATTTATCGGAAAGAAGCAAGGTAGTGAATAGTGCAACTTTATGGTCAGAATTTTCAATGCTAAATATTATTTGTAAGTCCTCAAGAATTACAAAACATCGCATCCAGTGTCAGCGACAATCTACTGCCGGATAAATCAAGGCAACGATATGAACAAAACTATGCTGTATTTTCTAAGTGGAAACTACGTAAAAAAGCAAAAAAACACATCAAAAAATGAAATTCTGGCATATTTATCGGAAGGAAGCAAGGTAGTAAATAGTGCAACTTTATGGTCAGAATTATTAATGCTAAATATTATTTGTAAGTTGGTATAAATTATAGACAACTTTTCATAGAATATGAGTAGGCTACAAGGATAAACTCTGTTCACTTTCAATGGTGTGCGATAGAAAACTTCCTGCAACACTATTTTTACTTAAGGCAGGCGAAAAAATATAGAGTGTAACTCATGCCAAAATGCTTTAGCAGCCCTTCACTTTTAGCAGCCCTCGCTCGCTTCGCTCACTCGAACTGCTAAAAGCAGCAGCCTGCCGCTTTTAGCAGCTCGAGTGAGCGAAGCGAGCGAGGGCTGCTAAAAGTGAAGGCCTGCTAAAGTAATTTGGCATGAGTTACAAAGCTTATTTTCGGCCCTTGATACACCTTATACGATTGCAGAACGATTATTGTAAAAATAAACATACTTTTTTTTTAATCAAAAAGTTATTAAGTGTTTTATTTAAACAGAGTGAACAAATATCCGTTTGGTAAAGTGCTACGTCTTTTCGGTATTTCTTTACGGCGCCTAGGCATGGACATGTGCAAAAAAAACGACTAGAGGCATTCGAGACGTGGGCCTATAGAAGGATGCTCCGCATTTTCTAGGTCGATAGGGTGACGAATATGTCGGTGCTGGCTCGTTTAAGTAAAAATATAGAGATCCTTAACACCATAAAAAAACGTAAGCTTGGGTACCTAGGTCATGTAATGAGGCGCAAGAAATATCGACTCCTGCAGAATATCATAGAAGGCAAAATAGCGGGTAGGCGGAGACCGGGTAGAAGGAAGACGTCTTGGTTAAAGAATTTGCGACAATGGTTCGGAGTCAGCACCACAACATTGTTTAGACGAGCAGTTGAGAAGACGCAGAAAAGGCTTATGATCACCAACATCCTAGGAGGACACAGTACTTGAAGAAGAAGATCAAATGTCATATTAGTACGACTGCGCCATGTTTTGATATTCATTAAAGTACCAAAGAAGTAGGTTATTTACAGCACCTAAACTCACACCACATTCCATTGCAATGCGTCTCTTTGTCATTGAGGTATGCTCACTAAGCGTGAAATATCAAAAACTCTCAAACATAACCTAAAAATAATAGTCCTAGGAGGACTCGGTACTTGAAGAAGAAGATCAAATGTCATATTAGTACGACTGTGCCATGTTTTGATATTCGTCAAAGTACCAAAGTAGTAGGTATAGCATAATTTTCATATAAAACGAAACTTGTGTTATATTCCTTTCACACTTTAAAGAAAACAAAAACATAGCGCAGCTGGTAACGCATTTCTATCATGCTTTCTTTAAAACTTAAACCAACTCCACTCTCTTTTAAACTCATCCCTTCTCAATTCCGTATGCGTTTTCGTTTTAGGGTGAGGTTCGTTAACCCTCTCCCCGTGTGTCGAACAGGATTACACACACCCCACCCTCTCTTCAGCATTTCTAGGGAGTCAGTGCTTCCCCTTTTTACAATCGATTCATTTATCGGATTAAAATTCCGTCGACCGTCTAGACATGCAACACCGTACCGTGCCCTGTCGGACGCTAGATCCATCAAAACGTTTTGGGGAATTCATCACGCTGCAGAGTCGGAGTTCTGGTCTAATCCCCGACAGCATTTATATTTATGAGACGACGTTTTTTCGGGAGAATTCGAAATGAATAAATCAAATCGTTGTTACGTGCCCTCGCATCCGACTCGCATGATATAAATCGATTTGCATACTTAAACGCTGTTGTTTTTATAAATTAAACTTAAGTTAAGGAAACGTTTAAATTGTGTAAATTATTGGCTTTACAGAAGAACTTTATATGATTAGAAGTTCGAGGAAGGACACGACACAACAGATATTTGAGTTTGTGAGGAGAATTTTGATTATTATTTTAACCAAGTGTTTTCTTTTTCAAATCACCTCTTAAAACTCAAATTGCGCAACTACTTCATGCGCCACGCACATAAAACTGTGATTTAAAGTAAGATTCAAAATATACTGCTTATGTAGCGACTGCGCCATGTTTAAGTTAACAAATAATTTGCAAATATGCAAAGATTTGTTTACTAAAACATGGCGCAGTCGCTACATAAGGAGTATATTTTGACAAATAATAACAAATAATTTGGAAACAAGCAAATTATTTGTTCACTAAAACATGGCGCAGTCGCTACATAAGCAATATATTTTGAATCTTACTTTAAATCTCTGTATTATATGCGTGGCGCATGAAGTAGTTGCGCAATTTGAGTTTTAAGAGGTGATTTGAAAAAGAAAACAGTTGGTTAAATTTCTCTAATATTTTGGTTTTTTATTCCAACTAGTTTCGACTTTGAGTCATTCTAAAGGAGTATTTGAAATTGACTCAAAGTCGAAACTAGTTGGTATAAAAAACCAAAATATTGGTAAAATTAAACCAAGTGTTTTCATTTTCAAATCATATTTAAATATGTTTCACCACGTGAAAGATAAGAAACTGGTTTAGGATTTTAAGAGGTGTTTAAATTTATTTTTATCATGATTTATTTTTAATTTATACATGTACCACACACCTAATCAGTATATTTTAAACTTCACTTTAAATCAGTGTTTTATACGCGTGGCGCATGAAGTAAAATTTCGAGTTTAGAAAAGCCTGAAAATTTGATTTGGTCGCGTAGCGAAGCGAAGCGACCAAACCAAATTTTCAGGCTTTTCTAAACTCGAAATTTTACTTCATGCTTTGTCTGGGAGTGGGAAACATTCGTTAGAAACTTTAAAATGAACGCAATTATAAAAACAATGAATGCCTGTACATTTTACTGCGTATACATCGGGCTACTTAAAAGAGTGAGTGTTAAGTTTGCCGTTCGACCCACAGATGTCGAAATTTACATGTACACTCACGGGTAAACGGCCCACCCATTATTTGTTTTTTTTTATAATAGCATCACTCTTGCAATACTGCGAATAAAACTATTGGTATTTTACGATAAAATAGACTAACGGAGTATAGAAAAAAATAATAATCATCACAAATGACATTTAAAAATATGCTGTCTATTCGACATTATGCATAAAGTATCAAGATGTCTAAATTCTTCCACTGTTATTGCTTTTTTGTTTAGATCTTCAGTAGATGTGGAAATTAAC
The DNA here is from genome assembly GCA_932526585.2 of Philonthus cognatus. Lineage (NCBI taxonomy): Eukaryota > Metazoa > Arthropoda > Insecta > Coleoptera > Staphylinidae > Philonthus > Philonthus cognatus. The sequence continues at coordinate 79,005,435 of OW052245.1, read as the reverse complement.
CCACTGAAGATTCGTGTGTTTATTACAGTTTCAAGTGCTGCAGATTGTTCAAAAGCTGTAGCTCTTTTAGCAGATTTTTTTTATCATGGTTTTAAGTGCTGTTGATTGTTCAACAGCTGTAGCTCTTTTAGAAGATTTTCGAATGCGGCCAGAGTGCTTAATGTCATTCGTTCTACCGTCTAATGTTTAATTGATAGCCTATTTTTTCGTAAAATACCAAACGTTTTGTTTGTGGTATTGCAACAGTGATTTTATTATAAAAAATATAAAAAAAAGGATAGGCCGTTTTCTATGCACTTGAGTTTATGGTCAACACCACCACAAAAAACAAAATAAAGCGACGAAAGCGCAAGTCTGTGCCTATTTTTTTTTTTAAATCTGTCAGTGAGAAGTCAAATTTTTATAAGGTTTTGAGTATAGTAACTTCTAATTAGAAAAATAAAGTTATGTACATTCGTTGTTTTATAAAAGAATTGAATGTGATGCTTTAAACGAGTGTTTTCCACTCCCAGATTAAGCATGAAGTAAAATTTCGAGTTTAGAAAAGCCCCGTGAAAATTTGTCGAGGGTCGCGCAGCGACCCGAGACAAATTTTCTGGGCTTTTCTAAACTCGAAATTTTACTTCATGCGCCACGCGTATAAAAGACTGGTTTTAAATGAAGTTCTAAATATACGTCTTAGAAAAATTAGAAAAATAAAGTTATGTACATTCGTTGTTTTATAAAAGAGTTCAATGTGATGCTTTAAACGCCACAAAAAACAAAATAAAGCGACGAAAGCGCAAGTCTGTGCCTATTGTTTTTTACAAATCTGTCAGTGAGAAGTCAAATTTTTATAAGGTTTTGAGTAAAGTAACTTCTAATTAGAAAAATAAAGTTATGTACATTCGTTGTTTTATAAAAGAGTTGAATGTGATGCTTTAAACGAGTGTTATCCACTCCCAGACTAAGCATGAAGTAAAATTTCGAGTTTAGAAAAGCCCCGTGAAAATTTGTCGAGGGTCGCGCAGCGACCCGAGACAAATTTTCTGGGCTTTTCTAAACTCGAAATTTTACTTCATGCGCCACGCGTATAAAACACTGGTTTTAAATGAAGTTCTAAATATACGTCTTTAGCATACTGTTTTAGTAGCATATTGTGAACTTTGCAATATTTCGGTGTTTAATACGTGTGGCGCATGAAGTAAAATTTCGAGTTTAGAAAAGCCCAGAAAATTTGTCTCGGGTCGCTGCGCGACCCTCGATAAATTTTCACGGGGCTTTTCTAAACTCGAAATTTTACTTCATGCTTAGTCTGGGAGTGGAAAACACTAGTTTAAAGCTTCAAATTGAACTCTTTTATAAAAACAACGAATATCTAAAGGTTCATAGCAGATGTGATAACTTTAATAATACAATTTACGAACAAATACACTCTTGCCCTTGAAAAACTCGATTCTTTTCTTTTTTAAAGAACTTTGAAACATTGAAAATAAGTGTTTGAGCTTGTTTGTTGTATCGTGGAATTTATAATTATTTTGGCAAGTGTAGGTACTTACATGACACTTGTCAAAAAAAAATGATGCAAGCGTTTTTAATTTAAATATCGATATGCCAAACAATTGCGTATTTTCTGTTTTAACGAACCTTCATTAAATAAACCAAGAAAAAAGTTCATGACGTCAGGATATAAAGGTAATATGTTGACTATACTTTCATATGATTTTTCATTCAACGGATTTAAAGAAAATTATATTTTGCATTTTCTTTTAAACGGCCTTTATTTATTAATGAGTAAATCAGTGTTTTCTAAAAACAATCTGCGGGCTTTTAACAGTTTGTTTGTTGTTATTAATCAACCAATTTCGACCCGAGACTAATTTTCTGGGCTTTTCTAAACTCGAAATTTTACTTCATGCGCCACGCGCATAAAACACTGGTTCTAAGTGAAGTTCCAAATATACGTCTTTAGCATACTGTTTTAGTAGCATATTGTGAACTTTGCAATATTTCGGTGATTAATACGCGTGGCGCATGAAGTAAAATTTCGAGTTTAGAAAAACCCAGAAAATTTGTCTCGGGTCGCTGCGCGACCCTCGACAAATTTTCACGGGGCTTTTCTAAACTCGAAATTTTACTTCATGCTTAGTCTGGGAGTGGAAAACACTAGTTTAAAGCTTCAAATTGAACTCTTTTATAAAAGCAACGAATATCTAAAGATTTATAGCAGATGTGATAACTTTAATAATACAATTTACGAACAAACACACTCTTGTCCTTGAAAAACTCGATTCTTTTCTATTTTAAAGAACTTTGAAACATTGAAAATAAGTCACTCTTAACTTTGTATAACACAATTGTGTTATACAAACAAAGTTAAAAGTGTTTTATTGTGTTAAATTAACATGTATAACGAAGTAGAAGCCTCCACAATTCAAAATTTGAAAATAAGTGTTTGAGCTTGTTTGTTGTATCGTGGAATTTATAATTATTTTGGAAAGTGTAGGTACTTACATGACACTTGTCAAAACAATCGTGTAAGCTTTTTAAAGTTAACTATTGATATGACGAACAATTGCATATTTTCTGTTTCAACGAACCTTCATTAAGTAAACCAAGAAAAACGTTCATGACGTCAGGGTAGAAAGGTAATGTGTTAACTATAATTCCACATGATTCTTCATTCAACGGTTTTAAAGCAAATTATATTTTGCATTCTTTTTTAAACGGCCTTTATTTATTAATGAGTAAATCAGCGTTTTCTAAAAACAATCTGCGGGCTTTTAACAGTTTGTTTGTTGTTATTAATCAATCAATTTCGATAGAAAGGTAATGTGTTGACTATACTTCCATACGATTCTTCATTCAACGGATTTAAAAAATATTATATTTTGCATTCTTTTTTTAAACGGCCTTTATTTATCAATGAGTAAATCAGTGTTTTCTAAAAACAATCTGCAGGCTTTTAACAGTTTGTTTGTTGTTATTAATCAATTAATTTCGATAAAAGGGTAATGTGTTGATTATACTTCCATATGATTCTTCATTCAACGGATTTAAAGAATAACCGTATGTTATTGAGTTTACGAAAAGTGATTATTACACATAAAAATAAGAAATAAAAGGATTTAAAGAAAATTATATTTTGCGCTCTTTTTTAAACTACCTTTATTTATTAATGAGTAAATCATTGTTTTCTAAAAACAATCTGCGGGCTTTTAACAGCTTGTTTGTTATTATTAATCAATCAATTTCAATCCCGTATTTATTTCGCGCGTAACGGATCCGGGCATTTCGGATTTCCGCTCGGACATTAATTCTGGGGGCGTAGCCCCCTTCGGAACGACGACTAACTGTTCGGCATAATTAAGCGCCCGTCGCATTTGCATAATTTATTACTGAAATTTCGAGGGCCGGCCGATTATTAATTCCGGCGTTTCGCAAAAAGAGTTAACTCGAGCTTTAAGTTCCTGCAAGCTCGCTCGAACATTGTTTACAACAACGACAATAAATACTCAAAACATGATTCGAAATTGCCATGACCAACAAACATTCTATTTGATTGATTGATTTTCTATAACAATTTAAAGTTCATTTTTAAATTTCTATTGCAAAAAAAAAAAAAACTAATGTACACCCCTCTCTTCGAAGCCGTATAAATAGTTTGTAACATGAAATTTTAACTTACTTTTAGTTTGCTAATGAATACTAGATAGTCAAAACCATAGTCACAAATTAAGTGCAAAATATAGTTAAAATAATAATTACAATATTAATGTGAAGTAAGGAATAACAGTCTTTCTATTTGTGATTAATCACTTTACGTAAACTCGAAACAATACAGTCACTAAATTTAGTATTATTTCAAAGTATAAATAATTAAATAATTGTTTTTTACTAACCTACGATTGTTTTGTTATTTAAAAAAAATAATTATTGTAGATACAAATTATTAGTTTAAATAACAGTATTATTGTGGAGCACTAAATTTAGCATTATTTCAAATAATAAATAATTTAATATTTGTGTTTTGGATTAATTAGTTTAATAAAAAAATATAATAATTGTAGATACAAATTATTAGTATCAAAGGGAATTTTTCTGAAAATTTAAAATAATAATTTTTGTAGGTATAGATTACTATTATTGCAAGGAATATTTCTTCTAGGTATATTACGATTTCTTAATGTAAATTTTTAAGGATTCGTTGTTTAACGTTAAATAAAGTAAAAAGTGTTTTATTTACAAGTTTAGTGAGTTTGTTAATTTTTCGTCAATTTTAAAAGTTAGAAAAGTCGATGATTTATTTTTTTCTTGAGGAAATAAATAGTTTAGATTATTTATAATATTAGTAAGAGCGTGTGTGATTTTTTTAGGATTTTTATGAAAATAGATCTATTTTTTTAAATCTTGCCTTTTTCCTTCCAAAAATTGCGAATTTTTGATAAACATTTTCATTTTTAGAAAAATCTAAAAAAATTCTGGGTTATTCTTCTTGATTTTAGAAATCACTTGAGCTATTTTTTTTTTTATAAAAAAAGCATTATACAAAAAATCAGCTATTTTACAACATTTGAAAACTGTTTAAAACCAATGTGACTACAAATAAGCATCCGTAAAGAACACAATTTTTAAGATACGAATACGAAATTAACATTCATTTCAAGCTTATTTTATTCGTAAAAACATAATCTTAAAACAAACATTATTGTTTTAGTAAAGTTGACTTTAAATTCAGTTTTTATTCGAAACGAAACATTTGTCGATTTTTCACTTATTGTCTTTAAACTGCTACATTTCATAAAGTATTTAACTGATTTAGTTTATTTAAGAAGTAAGCAATTTGCGATTAAACGAGCTTTCATTTGATATATAAATATTGTTTGAGACTTGAAAATTGCGCTTAGAACAAGCGCTCAAAATCAAATTTTAGTGAGTTTGTTCATTTTCCGTCAATTTTAAAAGTTAGAAAAGTCGATGATTTATTTTTTTCTTGAGGAAATAAATAACTTAGATCATTTCAAATATTACTAAGAGCGTCTGTGATTTTTTTGGGATTTTTTAAAAATATTTATTTTTTGTAAAAAATCTTGATTTTTTCCATGCACACCCCTTACGAAAATTGCGAATTTTAGATGAACATTTTTATTTTTAGAAAAATCTGAAAAAAATTTGGGTTATCCTTCTTGATTTTAGAAATAAGCTTAACTAGTTTGTTTTTATAAAAAAAAAACATATCAAAAAAAAATCAGCTATTTAACAACATTTTAAAACTGTTTAAAACCAATCTGACTACAATTAAGCATCTGCAACAAGCACAATTTTTAAGATACGAATACGAAATTAACATTAATTTCAAGCTTTTTTATTTGTAAAAACATTATCTTAAAACAAACATTATTGTTTTATGAAATTTAACTTTAAATGCAGTTTTTATTCGAAGCGGAACATTTGTCGATTTTTCACTTATTGTGTTTAAAGTGCTATATTTTACAAAGTATCTAACTGATTTAGTTTATCCAAAAAGCAATTTGCGATTAAACGAGCTTTCATTTGATGTATAAACATTGTTCGAAACCTAAAAATTGTGCTTAGAACAAGCGCTCAAAATCAAATTGTAGTGAGTTTGTTAATTTTCCGTCAATTTTAAGAGTCAGAAAAAAGTCGACGATTTATTTTTTTCTTGATACAATAAATAGCTCACATTATTTCTAATATTAGTAAGAGCGCCTGTGATTTTTTTGGGATTTTTATGAAAATATTTTTTTTTGTAAGAAAATCTTAACTTTTTCCATACATACGAAAATTGCGAATTTTTGATGAAAATTTTTATTTTTATAAAAATCTGAAAAAAATCTGGGTTATTCTTTTTGATTGTAGAAATCACTTAAACTATTTTTTTCATGAAAAAAACATTCCACAAAAAAAATTGCTATTTAACAACATTTAAAAACTGTTGAAAACCAATGTGACTACAATTAATCACCCGTAACGAGGACAATTTTAAAGATACGAATACGAAATTAACACTAATTTTAAGCCCATTTTATTCGTAAAAACATCCTCTTAAAACAAACATAATTCTTTTAGTAAATTTAACTTTAAATTCAGTTTTTATTCGAAAAAGACAATTTGTCAATTTTTCACTTATTGTGTTTAAAGTGCTACATTTCACAAAGTATTTAACTGATTTAATTTATTCAAAAAGCAAGCAATTCGCGATTAAATGAGCTTTTGTTTAATGTATAAACACTTAAGAAAATAAATAGCTCAGATTATTTCTAATGTTAGTAAGAGTGTCTGTGAATTTTTTGGGATTTCTGTGAAAATATTTTTTTTGTGTAAAAAATCTTGATTTTTTCCATGCACCCTTGCGAAATTTGCGGTTTTTCCGATGAAAATGTTTATTTTTTACAAAAATCTGAAAAAAATCCTAGTTATTCTTTTTGATATTAGAAATCACTTGAACATTCTTTTTTCTTATAAAAAAAACATTTCAGAATATTTAGCTATTCAACATTTGAAAACTGTTTAAGGTTGCGATTTATTATGGTAGCCAATCACATCGTACTCAATGCTTTGATGCGTCCCAGTACACATCGAACATAATATAAAGAATTCAATTTGAAGCTTTAAGAGAGTGTTTTCCACTCCCAGGCTAAGCATGAAGTAAAATTTCGAGTTTAGAAAAGCCTGAACATTTGGTTTGGTCGCGTAGCGCGAAGCGCGGAGCGGCCAAACCAAATTTTCAGGCTTTTCTAAACTCGAAATTTTTCTTCATGCGCCACCGGTACAAAACACTGATTCAATGTAAAGTTTATCGGTGTGTTTTAAATTTCGTAATATGTCAGTGTTTTGTACCGGTGGCGCATGAAGTAAAATTTCGAGTTTAGAAAATCCTGAAAATTTGGTTTGGCCGCTCCGCGCTTCGCGCTACGCGACCAAACCTAATTTTCAGGCTTTTCTAAACTCGAAATTTTACTTCATGCTTAGCCTGGGAGTGTAAAACACTCGCTTAAAGTTTCAAATTAAATTCTTTTAATAAACCGAGCACCGAAAAATATGGAACGTATGCATATGGACACTTAAAAGAAAATCCTCACCAATTTAAAACGATTAAGATATTCAGTTTTTTTGTAAAAAAATCCCGCAAATAGCTATTTTTTGAATCATTTATTTACTTCTTATTAGGCAATAAAAACTTGTACTACGTAAAATTCAGGGGTGTCCGTACATTCTGCATTCAATTAGCTCAACATTCATTGAAAAAAATGTCCATGATATATTACGTTTATTTTTTTATGCTGGAAATAGAAATACAGATCTATCTCACTCTAGCAAATGGTTGAGCTCACTCTAGTAAACTGCAACCTTTTTTTTCCGCGTCTAATGATATCCAAATTAATCAATTTTTAGTAATACTTCGTTATTATTTTATTGTCAAATAGATGCTGAATGTTTCATTATTTAGCCAAGGGGTGTCCAACCTTTTGCCTTCACTGGGCCACATTCGCCAAATTAGACTTGCCTTAAGCCACAATAAGTAAAAAAGCAATAATACAGTTCATATGTATTTTTAATGGACTCCATTGATTGAATAAATAAATAAATATTATCACCCAGAATATGTGACTGTTTACATATTTTCCCTCATAAAGAATTTTTTATTTTGCGTTTTGCTCGCGTTGCACAACCCTGGTTTAGCCAAATCTCGGAAATTATTCCAATTCAAAGAGTTTAAAAATATACTAAGCTTTTGTGTATTTCTCATCCACTGTTGTTAATTGATGGCCCTTAATTTTAGGTGACGCGGTTAAATCAACAATGTTCGATTGCGCTCGCTTTCGAGTGCCGAAGAAAGAAAGTTCACGATCTGATTACCATAATTAACAACAATGACTACCTAGAGTCCTTCTTGACAAGAACTTTTACTTAAAAGGCTTCTGGCGAGCCCGAAAATCCGACATTCCACTTTCGACTTTTTTCCAGCACCTTTCAGTTTCATCATCATCCGATAAATTGACGCATATAAATCGTCCAACGTTTAATCTCAGTTTTGATACACTTACAAATAATTTTATAACTATGATAAAAAATAATGCAAATTATTCCTTAAAAGCCTGAACATTTGGTTTGGTTTAGAATGTGTTTTCAAACTTCACGTAAAATCAGTGTTTTATACGCCTGGCGCATGAAGTAAAATTTCGAGTTTAGAAAATCCTGATTTGGTTTGGCCGCTACGCGTCCCAGCCAAATTTTCAGGCTTTTCTAAACCCGAAATTTTACTTCATGCATAATCAAGGAGTGGAAACACTCGTTAGAAGTTTCAAATTTAACGATTTTCAAAAGAAACGAAAGCACGAACAAATACAGAGTATATATCGGGTATGTATACCTAAAAGAAATATTCATATCATTTTGTAGCTATAAAAATCGGCACTTTCTTCTAATGTAACATCTTTATATCTGAATTTAGAATCTTTCTGATATTCCCTTAATTAACGTAATATCTTGTTGGAAATTATTCAATCAATATTAGTTATCTATGCATGATAAGGATGCGACAGTTGGAAACTTGCAGTGTCATTAAGGAATCAGCAAGACGTGATTGATGAGATCTAAATGGTGTTCGTATTAAATTAGGTGTCTAATTAGACCCCCAAGAAAAATAGAAGATTTATTATTTTTTTATTTTCTAATCTTTAGATTAGAAAACTATTATAATTATTATTGATAATAGGTGCGTAGCACTCGAAATATGTATCTAAAGGTTAGAAAATAAAAGTGAAAAAGATCCAACAGTGATATTTTTTATTGATTATACTTTTCACGAAACTTCAAAACATACTATTTAATTAAATAACACTTTTAACTTTTTTGTTTTCACTTTTGTATTTTTACGGTGACTAGATTCGACTCGTCAGAGAGCCATTCTCAAACCAAGTACTTAAAATTAACATTGAGGTCCTTATATACAGAGAGTTTTCTGTAACACCGAACATGCCACAAAATATTCAATGTAAATTTTCCTATGTTCGATGTGTTCTGTGATGCATCAAAGCATTGAGTGCGATTTCATTGGCTGATTTTAGTAGTTCTAACGCAATTTTAGTTTTTAGTAGTTCTAACGCAACTTACATTTAACGTCAAAATGAAATGCGTCATTCAATAATCGCCTACATCACTAATTGAATGTTAATATTAAACAGAAAAGAAAAATGAGAAAGAGGAGAACAGATTCAGCTTAATCGCAGAAATAATAGAAAAACAGATTCCTGTTACTTCCGTTTGCTAATATTTTAAGATAAGTTGATACATTGCTTCAATTTCACTCGAGATTATTAAGAACTTCGATTCAGCGTATTGTGTAAACCATTTGATCAGGACCACCCCCCAAGTATGTTGCTTTGGATGTACCAGCAAAAATGCCGCCCAAAAACTGCCTGGTCCTTTGGGGAGTGCGCATTTCTGCACTGCACTTAGTCCTCATTAGGCCCGTTGTGCTAACAAAACGGCCTCTCGGCAGCTTTAAATATAAATATTCAAAATTTGAAGAGCGTGGCGAGGCAGGTTTGCAAGTACTGCACCTAGTACTGCTGTCAGCACAACACTGGGGTGTTAGGTGTGCTGCTTTATTTGGCAAACATTGCAATTTATTTGCTAACATAATACTCAATGACGATAATGTAGGTATATTTATTACTTTATTGACAGCGTAACTTACAATGAATTGAAGATACAGTGATTTAGGTAAACATGCATAAGCTGTAAATTTTCCGACATTCGTTGTTTTTTGAAAGAGTTCAATTTGAATCTTTAAACGAGTGTTTTCCACTCCCAGACTAAGCCTGAAGTAAAATTTCGAGTTTAGAAAAGCCCCGTGAAAATTTGTTGAGGGTCGCGCAGCGACCCGAGACAAATTTTCTGGGCTTTTCTAAACTCGAAATTTTACTTCATGCGCCACGCGTATAAAACACAGATTTCAAGTGACGTTCGAATATACATGAATTTCACAATATTTTAGTGTTTTATACGCGTGGCGCATGAAGTAAAATTTCGAGTTTAGAAAAGCCCAGAAAATTTGTCTCGGGTCGCTGCGCGACCCTCGACAAATTTTCACGGGGCTTTTCTAAACTCGAAATTTTACTTCATGCTTAGTCTGGGAGTGGAAAACACTTGTTTAAAGCTTTAAATAGAGCTTAAAAAACAAGGAATATCTAAGGATATACAGAAAATAGGCTGAATTTTAAATAAGTATACCTAAAAGAAAAACTTCCTGTATGTTTCAGAACAGTATTAATCTTGATTGTCTTGAAATGCTGATATCTTGCTTTGGATAAAAAAGTATGTTCCATATTCCCACACACTGCATTTACCATAAACGCACAAGATTTAATAACTGACATATTTTATTTTGACGTTACATGTACCCTATTTACATTAGTACTAATTTGCATTAGAACTACTAAAAATCGTAACCAATGAAATCGCACCCAGGAGAATGTAAATTGGGTTGACTATATTACCATTGGAAATCGTAGCCAATCACATCGGACTCAATGCTTTGATGCGTCCCAGAACAAATCGAACATAGGAAAATTTACAGTAAACATTTTCTGGTATGTTCGGTGTTACTTAAAACTCTCTGTATACTTAAAAAATGTAGGAAACTAGTCACCATAAAAATAAAAGAGTGAATACAAAAAACTTAAAAGTGTTATTAAATAAATAGTTAAAATGTTTCACAAAGTAACCGCTACCACCACCAAATAATCCAAAACATACGTTAATAAAATTGTTGATTGAATAGTTGCAATTGAGAAACAATTGATTTATAAGATAGAAATTATAAAAGAAAACATCGAGTGAGTCTGCATTTCATACAGCTCATGATTTTAACCTTTGAAAAGTGGATCCGTGCTGATCTTCAAAATTAAATAGCCCAAAGCCGGGATTAGAAATTCGCGAACGAAGATGGCTATCTTTGAAAAAAAAAAAACGAAGGTTTGTTTGGCGGCAAAAGAGAGCGTTTACATGTCCAAGTTCGAACTCTCTCGGAAATTCCGAATGTTTTCTTCATTCTTCGGGTAAACGTGTTAAATACCAATTAGATGGGTGCAGTGAAACGTGGGTGTGGAACTCATGACAGACAGGAAATGCGAAAGAATCATCACCAATCATTCATTCATGAAACATTCGTTTCTAATTGCAGCAATAAAATCCAATCATTTATCATAATAAGACAAAAAATAAATCTCGAATGAAAGATTTAAGAAGAAATCATAATAGCCTTTATTTTGTTCGTTTCATTGACAAATTGTGTTGAATCTTCTAAGCTGATTATACATACTAATTCTATTTATAAATTTTGATCAGTATTAAAAGTACAATTTTGTTTTAAGGCACACTACATTTATTGCAAAAAAATCATGTCAACAAGATTTATTATAATTTTTTTCTAGCATAAATATTAAATTAAAATCAACATATCAAGCATAATTGGATTCAGAAAAACAATGTCCAATATAATAAAATAAGAAAAGTATATGCAGCCGTTTAAACATTTAAAGTTGACTATTATTTGGCAATGAAGTTAATTTTGAAATAATATATAATTAGTGTCAATGTATGGTATTGAAACTGCGATTGACTTTGTTTTCTAGTTCATTCAAATCGATCAATAAATAACAGAGTTATGGCGTTGGGCGATTTTTTATCAATCACCCGGTATATACGTTGACGTTCAAGGTGTCAAATTGTTTAGAGTGAACGGCAAAGCTATAGTGATGAGAGATACATCTCGAAATGCGTCTATAGATGGCCTAAATAATTTGACCCGAATTGTTACATCTGCAGTAGGTTACTGCATGTAACAGCAAACACTTGTATAATCCAATGTCCATCGGATTATTCGTTTGGGAAGTAGCTATTTCAATAAGAGTTTGCTTTAGTTTTTGTAAGATATATTTGCGTAAAGAATCGCACTTTAAATGTTTCGATAGAATTCTTTTTTAATGAATCAAATTTAAGTTGTTGAATTGATGAAACAAAATGCATCTTATTAGGCAGATTATTGCAGTAATGTATCATTATCAATAAACAATTCTCAAGGCTTATTTAAAACCATCGCATTAAATTAGTATTCTCTCCTCAAACCATCATTCAATTCACTCCTTTTTCTCAATGCCAGCCGACTCGACTCTGGTGAAATCATCCGATCAATTAAGATCGGAAATTAAGGTCTCTTAATTAGCGCGTGTGTTTGTGACTCGGCATCTAATTTCAGCTATTTTTTTGCGGGATCGACATTGTCGCATGCATTACCGTCTGGGTCGGACGTGCTGATGAGCGTTTTTTGCAAAAAATCACGAGGATTTTGCATGACCGAAGTCCGTTTTTGTTTTCCCAAGGTTTCGCGTCCCAAATATTTGTAATTGTGATTTCGTTTCGATTCGATTGTAATTATTGTAACTGTTACTTTCGTCTGTAAGATTTTTTTTTGTAATTTGCCAATTGAAACTGGAATTGTGTTGCGTCTAAGTTGGTCAATGATTGTAACCAGAGTGCACAGTTTTATCTATAGTGTGGTTTGTAACAAGTTTGCGAGTCACTTTTACAATTCTATATTACATTCATTTCAGCATTTTTTTTTTAATTATGATAGGATATTAGTATTTAACCATTCCACCATATACCTTTATTTCTTTGTTATTTTACTATATTTAAGTATTAAGAAATTTTTGGAGGCCACAGACACATTCACACACATCCATGGATCCAAGTGGAATCATTTTGAGTTAGGAGGCAAGGCCTCTACCCATTACCCCACTGGCGTTCCCCAAATTAAGTATATTATCACTAAACCAGTGTTTCCCAACATTTTTTTGACCTTTTAAGTTCAAATGCAACCTACATAGTTTTTCTAAATCTCTAAACCAGTGTTTCCCAACATTTTTTTGACCTTATAAGTTCAAATGCAACGTACACAGTTTTTTTTACTACAAATGTGAAGACAATTACTTTAGGTCACATGAATTTAACCAGAGAACATGAGTCGTCTAGTTCCAAAATCGGCTATCTCCTATAAGCATATTTTTTCAGGAGAGGTAAAAAAACGTTCAACATAAAGGCCGTTGAATAAATAAATTTTAGATTGCACAGAAATAAATAAATAATATTTATTGAAACACTTAGTTTTATCTCTAATTGAATTATTGTGAGAGATGCTAGATTTTTATGGTACGAATATGAAAGATGATCAATTTGTTTGGAAAAAAAGGGGGGGGGGGCATTCGTGTTTTTCGTTTTCATTTCTCCCAAAAATAGCAGAGCGGGATCTATAATTGCATCTGGGGGGGCCGTAAAATTGCACCGGCAAACCGTTCTATTTCGGGCGTATTCAATGAACTTGGGTAATAATAATTATAGTTGTTGAAATTATCATTTAATTAAATGATTCATTTTATGCAGAATAAAAGGACGTCATCAAATAGTACTTTCTTTTATTTAGATAAAAAGTAAATACCTTTCCATTACATGATGATTCTAACAATTATAATAAACAATTAATTGAGATTCTTTTGCTTGTACTATTAACCAAAGATATGAATCTATAGTTATTAATACAATTTAAACGCATCTCTAGTTATTATTTTTTGTCTTGGTAAAAAATAAACTACTCTACCTTGGCAGGATTCGAACCAGTGACTTTCGGACAAGGTATACAGAGTGTCCCGTTAATATAGGGAAATGGTTCCCGTTAATATAGGGAAATGGTTTACCCATAGATTCCTGGGATAAAAATATGATGATTTACCACAATTGTGATTTTTTTTTTAGGTAAATATATGTATAAGGTGAACATATGTAAATTTTAGGACATTCGTTGTTTTTAAAAGAGTTCAATTTGAAGCTTATAACGAGTGTTATCCACTCCCAGACTAAGCATGAAGTAAAATTTCGAGTTTAGAAAAGCCCCGTGAAAATTTGTCGAGGGTCGCGCAGCGACCCGAGACAAATTTTCTGGGCTTTTCTAAACTCGAAATTTTACTTCATGCGCCACGCGTATAAAACACTAAAATATTGTGGAATTTATGTATATTCGAATTTCACTTGAAATCTGTGTTTTATACGCGTGGCGCATGAAGTAAAATTTCGAGTTTAGAAAAGCCCAGAAAATTTGTCTCAGGTCGCTGCGCGACCCTCGACAAATTTTCACGGGGCTTTTCTAAACTCGAAATTTTACTTCATGCTTAGTCTGGGAGTGGACAATACTCGTTTAAAGCTTCGAATTGGACGATCTCCTATAAGCATATTTTTTCAGGAGAGGTAAAAAACGTTCAACATAAAGGCCGTTGAATAAATAAATTTTAGATTGCACAGAAATAAATAAATAATATTTATTGAAACACTTAGTTTTATCTCTAATTGAATTATTGTGAGAGATGCTAGATTTTTATGGTACGAATATGAAAGATGATCAATTTGTTTGGAAAAAGGGGGGGGGGGCATTCGTGTTTTTCGTTTTCATTTCTCCCAAAAATAGCAGAGCGGGATCTATAATTGCATCTGGGGAGGCCGTAAAATTGCACCGGCAAACCGTTCTATTTCGGGCCTATTCAATGAACTCGGGTAATAAACTATGGAAGCGTGGCGCCTTCTGAAATTAAACCTTCAGCAAATTCCGGGCATTGTACACATCTACATTTAGAATCGTTTGCGTATCATGTCTTTACAACTGTTCCCTCCATTGATGAAGAAGATTGTACGATTAGAGCGCGGGCGGTTTCACAAAAGTCTAGCCGTTTCAATCAAGTTTTATCACTTTATTGAAGCCAGTTAAGTGTTTAATAGGAATCCAACACTTGAGTTATCAGAAAAGTGTTTAGGAGTGATCTAATTCTAAAAACTAATTGGACCAATTAGGTTTGTTCAATTAGTTTTTAGAATAAGATCACTCCTAAACACTTTTCTGGTTTCAAGAAAGTCATCAAAACCAATTTATTCAAATAGTTTGTAGAATGAGATTACTACTCTCAAACACTTTTCTCAACATAGTCATTACAACTAATTGAATTGATTAGATTTTATGAACAAGAGACTGTGGTCAGGAAGTAGGATAAGCATAAGATAGTTGTAATATACACTAATTACCAGTCTCGTATCCAGCAATAGCATTCAAACACGGTTTTCTAATTTTATATAGAGGTTGTCTAACTAGATATACATGTACCAGGTCTATAAATATGAAACCAGAATTTTTTAATAGAATATACACATTTACTGTATGAAAATGGTACAAAATATTTTATTTATTGTATTAAATCACTCAAAGCACTGTGATTTACTAAGAGCATGCTCACCGTAAGCTTCGACAAGCATTCGATGCGATTCTGCAGCAGTTTTCTTCGAATGGTAACAGAAAATCAATGCTGTCCACGAATCATAATTTTTAGGCCCAAAAACAGTGATCTTCAAAGCTATGAAAACATATGTAGTTGTATTAAACTTGTATTCTTATGAGTTAAAAGTCTTTGACAAATGTAAACACAATAATAAGGGACCAATAACGCGACTTAACAGTCACTATATTGACAACTAGAGGCATTTATAAGCAAATTCCGGTTTTATATTTACAGACCTGGTATATGAACTGTGGTTTTCCACAGTACTTTTTAAAATCGAATAGAAGCGGAAAGACTGTAGTCATGAATTGGGATAAGAGTAAGATAGTCGTAATATACACTAATCACCAGTCTGGCATCCAGCAACAGCATCCAAACACGGTTTCCAAATTTTATATAGAGGCTGGCTAACTAAACTGTGGTAACAGCTTACCTAACTTTAAGGGAGTGGTCTTAGGTTATTTTAAATTACAGTTACTAAATTAGGTTTAATAACATGTACTAAAGATCGATTATGTTAAATAATAGTCACAAAAGTTTAACTTTGGGCGATTTAAGCTAACGAAACTCTTGTTGGAGCTTTCGCCTATTTAAGCCAACATGATTTTTGTAAATGCTTTACTCTAAACATCCGTTTACTCTAAACATCCATTAACACAGTTTTTACCAAACTCCCATTAGGAACACGATTTTCTCATGTATACAAAATCCTATTATTCGCACACCAGATATTTACCTAGCGCGAATGTTTGGCGAATGGCCTGTAATTTGCGGTGTGGAAATCGCCGACCATTTTATGGACACAGCGCGAAATAATTGCGCTAATTGGTCCGATTGATGGGTTTTGCGGGCGTTCAATTATCGGAATGGAATTTTTCAGCTCTGGCCGCAAATAAATTATTTCCCAATCCCCCCTGGGGTAACTAACGCACCTCTCACACATGCACCTACGCAATTTGTAATTTTGCGCATAAATATTGACAAAACAGTGTGTAAACACATTAAATGTAGGACGACATGATCGATCAAGCGGGTTTAACAAAGTGATGTTTAATAATGGACTATTAGAGTTTTAACGTATTTTTTTTTTAATAATTGTTGTTAGTAGTAATGGGCATAATCGATTATAGCTGTTGTAATCAACATTTAATTAAATGATTCTACATTTTATGTAGAAAAAAGTACTTCCTTATATTTAGATGAAAAGCAAGACCTTTTCATTGCATGGTGATTTCAACGTTTATAATAATCGATTGATTGATATGATTTTTCTTCTACTATTAACTAAAGATGGGAATCTTTAGTCTTTAATACAATCAATCAAAGCGCAACTCTAGTTATTAGTACAATCAAAACGCAATTTGTATTTTTAGTATTTTTTAGTTTTGGTAAAAAAATTAAATACTCTACCCTGGAGGGATTCGAACCAGTGACTTTTGGACAAGGCATATTATTTGACCAATATTAGGTCTATTCGTTACATGAACTAGTGCAGCACTTTTTGCACTGAATCAAGGGGAGCTAATGTTTATAGGAGAACTGGAAATCGAGTAGAAAAGGAGATAACCATAGTCAGGATGTGAGGATACGAGTAAGACAGACTGGATGCAGAATCCAAACGCTGTTACCAAATTTTAAACCGAGACTGGCTAACTGGATATATATGAACTGTGACTGAATCTGTTCGTAATATGAACTGCACTGTGTTCGTTTGTACAATCTGCCATTCGCTATACACCAATACATTTCGAATGAAACGGTGGAATGACACGACTGGCTTGATGCCAATCGCGATTGTGTATGCCCACCCTAAGATTGATTCACGTCAAAGCAAAGCAATTTATTCCAATGAAATGAGCGCACATTTTCAATTATTACTCCTTGTCTATTCAAATCAAGGTTTACTCTTAAACAAAAAAAAACTCGAGATTTTCCCTCATCGATGAGCATACACACAGACGAAAAAAAAACAAGCCCTTGTTCATTATCCCGAAGGAGGATGGGTGAGAGAGTCCGGAGATCATTGAAACATTCCACTTGGCCGCACACAAAAGACGCCCCCTTCGTATCAATTTCTTTGAGACGGTCTCGAGACCCTCTCACTCCCGGCTTCGAGTTACTTTTTTCCAACACGGCGACATGAATAGAAATAACGAACGCGACACACAACGAATTCACAATGACATTATTCACGGGGCGCACAGCGCGTTCCGTTTAGTGCCTCGTTAGCATCGCGAAAATATGCTTTATATTATAGTAATCAGATAAGAATATGAAAACCGTTTAATCGCGATGAATATATTTCTTTTTCCTACTCCTATTCTGAAATGTCTTACTTATGGGTCCAACGCAGATTAGTAAATGTAGTAATACCTTATATGCGACTTTTTATTATGTGGCCGTTGCCATAGAAACCATTGTAGTTTTAGTGTTGCAATAAGTGTATTGTAACTCTAGAACTGTAATGGTTTCTATTGCAACGACCAAATAACAAAAAAAATCTTAATTGAGTGCGACCTAGAATACAAGAATCTGACAAAACGTCAGTAATTCTAAATTTGACACGCTCGGCATGCGATACAGACGAATGGGGCCCCCGAATCGGTTAATTTCGAAATAAGTCAGTGTCTCCGATAAATAAAGACTATTCGCAGCGTCCAATGTGCCGAATAAAATAGCACCCTGAATAGTTAAGTATTAATCGGAAATTAACACACCTCAAAACCTTCTACGGTCGCCTTGCGTTACAAAGACCGAATGAGGCCCCCGGACGGGTCAACTTCGCCAATTAAAAGTTTAGATGGCGAAACGTTGTAAAGGAAATTAATTATTCTCAAAAGTTTCGATTCAAGGAATGCGGTTTACATTTTCCTGATCAAATAAGAAAAATGTAAAAATAAATATTTAATCTTGATGAATCGATTTCATATTTCAAAATTAATTTCACAATTGCTCCGGAGTTCTCTGTGCTCACGATTGCAAACTTTCGATTGGATTTTGGCAATCGCAAAGCAATCTCATCCGTGAATCCAATCAGTAAAAACGAAGTACGACGTTTGGCCAGAATTGGCATACTTTTCGGTTTCGCGGACCGCATAACGAAACGATATTATTGCTCTCTCTCTCTCTGAATCCGCAATTACTCAACGATTAGGCGGAGAGTGAAAAAAACCTTTAATTTCCGCTGCATTACACGTTTCCTACGCCGGAAATGCAAATCCCCTGATAGGTTACATTAAAACTTGATTGCTGTTTTGTGGTGGTAAAGGTAATTTCCGTGTTGGTGCCTTTGAATACAAAAAATAATTGTATAAATCAAATGAAACTGGAAATAGCTGCAAGCTCAAATTTTAAAAGCGCAAAATTAGGTCCAAATAAAATATTTTTTTGGAAAATGAGGTAGTCGACGGCTATCTAAACTAGACATACCGGATAAATTAAAAACACTTGGTTTGTAAATAAAACACTTTTTACTTTGTTTAACCACTGGATCTTACATTTAATTGTGTGACTAGTTTCGACTATCTAGTAGTCATTCTCAAACACTTTAGTTTGAGAATGACTACTAGATAGTCGAAACTAGTCACACAATTAAATGTAAGATCCAGTGGTTAAACAAAGTAAAAAGTGTTTTATTTACAAGTGTATTTAAGATGTACCACAAAGTGAACGCCTACAACACCAAACAACACTTGGTTTGTTTCACTGTTTGTGACGCGTAATAGTGAAACAAACCAAGTGTTTTTAATTTATCCTTTAATATTATTTCAAAATGTTTCACCAAGTGATAAATGAGAAAGTTATTCAAGAAATAGACATACCGTGCGATCATTTAAACCATGATTTGGAGTGGGCTTTGAATTTTAAATTAGATTGGCACTACTGACTGATAACACATAGTTTACCATAACCTCAAATTTATTCCATCATTCAATTAGCATTCTAGCCAACCGCACAAAAAAATGCCGCCTACTCTAAATCATAATTTAAACGATCGCACGGTACTTACAGCTCGAGTTTTGGATATGAGGAAGTCGACCGCTATCTAAACGTATAAAACTCAGCTTATTTATTTTAGGATAAAATATTTTCAATAAATTGATATATTTTAAAGTACAAACTTTTTAATCATCTGATTAAAATGTTTTCTAATCTCACGGTTGTTTAATAAAAAAATATTAAACATCGCTAAGTTAGCATAATATATTAAATTACATATTTTACTATAATATCTACAACATATAATAAAAAATAATTCAGTCATATTGTAAAAGATTCATTTGAGAAGATTTCTGAATTTTTTCATTCATATATTTACTTAAATAATGTCACCAGGATGTCGTCTGTAACATATTTGAAAATTTTCGGAAAATTCAATATCGAGCGACATTCTAGTGAATTTATTGTAGTGTAGAAATGAAAAGAAAAAATTCAAAATTTATGACGTACTTTACCAATGTTTGTTATATTTTAATGGAATAACGGCAAAAGAAGGAAACATTTTATTAAGACAAGCACAAAGTTTGTACTTTTCTTAAAGTATACCTATTTTTTCAAAATATTTTATCTTTAAATAAGGCTGTAGTTTAAACGACAATATGTTGAGTTTTATACGTTTAGATCAGGGTTTCTCAACCAGGGGAGACACGCCCCATTAACCCATTAAGCGACATTGATGCATACACGCAACATTATTAATTTTTTGTTAATAAATTACTAAATAAATTAAATTGATATATTATATTATTTGACCTGACTTGAAAATGTATGAAGAAAAATGTAAATATTTTGTTATTTAAATATTTCGATTGTTACTCATTAAAAAAAAAAAAATAATGTGAATGTATTTCTAACTTTACAATATTTCAGCGTTTTATGCGCGTGGCGCATGAAGTAAAATTTCGAGTTTAGAAAAGCCAGAAAATTTGGTTTGGCCGCTCCGCTTCGCGGAGCGACCAAACCAAATTTTCAGGCTTTTCTAAACTCGAAATTTTACTTCATGCTTAGTCTGGGAGTGGAATCACTCATTCTAAACTTCATACTGCACGTTTTTATATGAAATCGATGAAAGCCTGAAATTTTACAGCATATACATATACACTAAGTGTATTTTAAATAAAAATTCACAGTATTTAATACAATAAGTCCTAAAATCAACTTTTAGAGATAACTCTATAATTGCTCGGCCGTTAATGGGTTAAGGGGGCGCGGCAAGTTTACAGGGGGGCGCGACAGATTTCCCAAAGAGTAGGTGAAGTAAAATAAGGCTATAATACTGTTTTAATCTAACTTAAAAACCCAAATTAAATCAGGGAGGGGGAGGGCGTAAAGTTATGAAGAGGGGGCGCAACCTGAAAAGGGTGGAGAACCCTTGGTTTAGATAGTGGTCGACCTCCTTTGGTGTGTGATGGATATGTAAATAGTATCTTCGAAATGAGTGAAAAGTTAAGAAGATGAAGACTGGTTACTTCATCTTCACTTCTCGAACACTTTTCACTCATTTCGAAAATACTATTTACATATCCATCACACACCAAACACAAAATTACGTGTTTTGAATCCTCCATACCGTGAAAGTGCTGCTTATTTACACTTCCACTTAATTTACAGCTACCGGAAAGGATGTCACTCATTAACCGACGATTAGACGTCTCAATTTCGAGCGCGGGCGGCAAGTAGAGAGTTTTATTGCAAGCTTTTTCTTGAAAATCTGTTTAGAAATTCGCGTCGCCTCCCCGGGCGACGCAAATCGGGCTTTCACCGAAAACGTTTCATCAACGGCTCGTCGGAAAAATGCTTTCACTGCACGGAGGTGAATTTTATCGATCGATTATTAAGGATGAAAGTAAAAACGTCGTTAATAAGCCGCGATAAAAAAAAAACTTGATCGATTAATTTCGGTTTTGGTTTACTAATTTTAATTGGGCTTGTTAGTTCGATACCTGTGTTTCGACACAAATGAACAGCAATTTAAGAAAGATAAACTGTAATTAGGAGCTGATTATTAGTGAGTGTGAAATAAAGATTAATTTTTGTTTGTTGCCGGTGTTTAAGTTGAAATTCTCGTGGAAAACGTTAGATTATTTCTTGTAATTTACGTGCGTTAGATATTGGCCATCTTCAGCCAATCCGCTAATCACCTTTTTAATTTACATATAGGAGAGAATCAAAGCGCAAGTCATGTGACTATCCAACACAATCCCAAATTTTGCATTGTTCTTTGTGTTGGTAACTTTTGAGAGACTGAATGTCGGGCATTTAGTTTTATCGTTATTAAGTTTCAGCCTATTGTTGACGAACAACTAACCTAATGCCTTCTACTGCACTTCCGTTTCGATTGGCTTATTAATGTCGTATCATCAACAAATAAGACAAGTTTTCTGTCGCAAGCAACTGCCAGGTAAGTCGATGTAAATTAAAAAAAGGAGTGGGCCAAGAATGGAGCCCTGCGGCAACCCGTGTATAACCGGTAAGAAGTCTGATAAGCTCTTACCATCGAGAGATACGACATTAATAATCCACAACTGCCAGGGTGCAAGTTATAGAAACTAGGTCGAAAGCGATATCATTGAAAACTGCTCGAATGGTTTCTCGTATGGCAACTCGAATAATGATTCAAAAAATAATTTATCACAATAAAATGACAATACAAATATATATATATATATAATCATTTAAAATCCCTTTTACCCTTTAGGGTGTCGAGATACAATACAAATATTATGTATTAAAAGTTTAAACAAATTCAATTGAGCGATATCTCCGGATCTCGAGATGTTCAATTATTTTCATACTCGAATGAATCGACTATTTTCATCCAAATGATCCCATCACTGTAAATATTCAAATTAATAGGGCTAATTGCAAAGAGTTTCCTCCATGCTGAGGATTTCTGTCAATATTCATTTCTACTTTTCTACTGTTTTGTTGCTTATTTATCAAGTATACATATCTTAATATACTATACACCATGTCCAAGATAAAAATGCACAGCATGGGGATCTTGAAAACGGTAAAAGATACAGGGTGGCTTAAATTAGGGAAAACGTTCCACTATTTAGAGTACGTTTACATGCCGATCGCAGAAATTCATGATTGTTTGTCGTTTTCGAAATTTTAATATTTTTGTAGGTTCTTAATCTAGTAGGCGTTGGAAAAAGAATTCAAAGATTATTGCAAGTGTTAAAATAAGTTTCCATTATTTTCAGCAAGATGGTGCCCCAGCGGATAACTCAAGAAATGTACGGAAGTATTTGTCGCAGAGGTTTCCTGAAAAATGGATTGGAACTCACAATAAAGTAGCTTGGCCAGCCCGATTACCAGATTTGAGACCGTTAGACTTTTTCCTGTGGGGTTATGTAAAAAATAAAGTGTATGACTCAACTTTTGAAAATGAAGAACAGTTATTGGCATCGGTTGGCATAGCAGCATACTTTGTACAGTTGAATTTAAAACATTGTCCAACATTTCTGAGGAGATTCTGTTAACTGCTGCTATAACAGATGCCAATAACTGTTATTCATTTTCAAAAGTTGATTCATACACTTGATTTTTTACATAACCCCACAGGAAAAGGTCTGACGGGTTCAAATCTAGTGATCGGGCTGGTCAAGCTACTTGACTGTGAGTTCCAATTCATTTTTCAGGAAACCTCTGCGACAAATACGTCCTTCATTTCTTAAGTTATGAGCTAGGGCACCATCGTGCTGAAACCAGCAGCTGTTAATTATTACTAGAGGTAATTCATCCAAGGCGTCTTCCAATTTAGTCTGCAGCAGGTCAAGATACCGCTGGGAATTTAAATTGTTGTGATAAATATAGGATCCTATTATTCTGCTACCAAAAATACCTATCCAGATATTAAATCCAAATCAGTGTTGATGCGTTGAATATTTTTTTTAAAATAAGGATTGTTTGTTGTTTAGTAACGTTTGTTACGCCGGTTGAAAATGCCATTGTTGGTTATCATGCTTTCATCAGACGAAATTACTTGAAAAGGAAAAGTTTGATTTTCTTGACATGTTCTGGTGTGCCATTCGCCTTCTCTCGTCACCCGGTCTAAGACTCTGACAAATTATAAATGTATATGGATGAAATTTATTCTTTTGTAAAATGAAGTGGGCTGTAGATCCTGGCGTAGCTAGATCTACAGCCCACTTCATTTTACAAAAGAATAAATTTCATCCATATCCATGTGACGTTCAGTTTTGTCGATATTTCAGGATTTTCAACAACGGCTAGTAGAACAGTATTCGCTTTTTCTTTGTTGGATTGTTTGTTACTAGATGAACACGGTTTTTTGAATGAACCAAATTCCTTTAAATTAGATACCTTTATTTATCAAAACAATTTAAATTCCGAGCGGTATATTGACCTGCTGCAGACTGAATTGGAAGACGTCTGGGATGAATTACCTCTAGCAATAATTAACAACTGCTGGTTTCAGCAAGATGGTGCCCCAGCGTATAACTCAAGAAATGTACGGGAATATTTGTGGCAGAGGTTTCCTGAAAAATGGATTGGAACTCACAGTGAAGTAGCTTGGCTAGCCCGATCACCAGATTTGAGCCCGTTAGACTTTTTCCTGTGGGGTTATGTAAAAAATCAAGTGTTTGACTTAACTTTTGAAAATGAAGAACAATTATGGGCATCGGTTAAGCATGAAGTAAAATTTCGAGTTAAGTAAAGCCTGAACATTTGATTGGGTAGCTGATTCCATCTGGATCCCCAATATGAGATTATAGAGGGAGTTTTTCTTTTAAGTATACATGTGCATACGCTGTGAATTGAAATAAATTAGAACTTTAGACGAGTGTTTTCCACTCCCAGACTAAGCATGAAGTAAAATTTCGAGTTTAGAAAAGCCTGAAAATTTGGTTTGGTCGCGTAGCGCGAAGCGCGGAGCGACCAAACCAAATTTTCAGGCTTTTCTAAACTCGAAATTTTACTTCATGCGCCACGCGTATAAAACAGTGATTTCAAGTGAAGTTTAAAGCATACTACTAAAGTAGTATGCTAAATATGAATATTTTCAACTGCACATTAAATCAGTGTTTTATACGCGTGGCGCATGAAGTAAAATTTCGAGTTTAGAAAAGCCTGAAAATTTGGTTTGGTCGCTCCGCTTCGCGGAGCGACCAAACCAAATTTTCAGGCTTTTCTAAACTCGAAATTTTACTTCATGCTTAGTCTGGGAGTGGAAACACTCGTTCTTAACCGAATATTGCACGTTTTTATATCAACAAATTATCGACAAATTCCTGAAAATTTACAGCGTATGCATACATTATGCATGTTTAAAAGTAAATTTACGGTATGTAATACAATACGTCAATTTTAGAAATTATAGAAAGAAGAGCAGAATTTTTCCTAAAATCAACTTTTAGAGTTAACTCTATAATTGCTCGGCCGTTGATGGGTTAATTGTTCACGACAATCTTATAATATGTGCAATATTTAATTGTGTGGGCAGCGTAAATAGGGTGCATTTAACACTCACAAACATTAAACACGGGATTTGCGTGTTTAATGCGGTTTTTTAACACGAATATTAATAACTGCCTAGTTCGATTTTTTGCCGCTATGCAGTAACAGTGCTGTGCTAGCCAAATCAGCGTCTTTTGTCTTACATTTGACCATGGTGGTGATGACGTCGTCGACGCCATTTTGTTAAAGTACGAAGTAATCGCGTCAACATCTCCGCCGTTCTCATTAGTTTAACCTGCGTAAAACGCGTTTGTAAACATAAATCATTCTAAAATTGGTTAAACAATTTGGCTTCTTTCAGTCGCGAGTGTTTTTTTGAAGCGGAAGAAACGTTAACACCGTGAAAACTCCACCCAAACGGAAGAGTTCGTTTTTTGTGCAAAGAGCGTGTTTCTGTGTAACTTAGGTGAAAGGGTAAACTATGTGAGTATTATTTATTGTTGAACGATTGTTCATATTTGTGTTAAAGTGGAATTAAGCCTATTATACATTCAAATCATAATACCGCAACCTGTCATCATTGTCAAATTATTATAAAACAAAACCGACCATTAGAATTGACGCGTATATGATAAATATATATAATAATTGTTGTATAACATATTATAATTTTCGTGAACAAAGTATAGTGTATAACTCTCATATAATAACTATTAATCATTCGAACGAATTGTACCACTCGCCTTCGGCTCGTTCCGCAAACCTCGCTCTTGTGATTAATAGCTATCATTATATGCTCGTTGTACAATATTCTATTTATTTTAATAATAATAATAATAAATCTCTTTATTCCTATAAAAATAAAACACATACATACAGGCGCGTCAATAAATAAACAGAAATAATATATTAGTACTACGTAAACTTAAAATTTAAGTAGTCTTCTAAACTGTATGGTTCGATCTCCAACAACACTTCAACAATCTCTCCCCTAAATGTGTCCACGCTATTGGCTGATTATAATTTTGTTGGTAAAATATTATAAAATTTCATGCTAGAATACTCTGGGCTTTTCTCAGTAAATTTATATTTATGTATTGGGTAGGCATAGTTACTTTTATGTCTTGTGTCGTGTGGGTGAGTGTTTCTGTTTTTCATTAATAGCTGTCGTTGCTTTCAAATGAGCAATAGACATTCGAGAATATATATTCCAAATACCGTAAGCAATCTATTTGCTTTGAATATGTTTCTGCAGGAAGCAGTTGGTTTTAATCCAACCATTGCTCTAAGTGTTCGTTTCTGGACGATAAAAACTTTATTAATTTGGGTAGAACTACCCCAATGAATTATACCATATCGTATTATGCTTTCAAAATTTGCATAATAGACGGTTTTCAAAACGCTAAACGAGACATAGTCTCTTAATGTGCGGAGCATAAAATTGGTTCTACTTAATTTTTTTAACATATTGTTTGTGTTAATTTATCGTCCATAATTACGCCTAAAAATTTTGCGGACCGTGTTATATCCAAACTAAAATCACTTGTGTTGTTAATCTGTAATAATTTTATTACAGATAAACAACGATTCAAAATAAAAACAAATTCCTTTGAACTTACCCCCTAATAGTATTAACTTTTTTTTTTATTGTGGTTACTAATTACCTCAAACAAAAATACTTGCTTTTTCCATTAGACCCTACCGGATTAATATTTTCCGATCAATTACCATCAAATACCTGTATTCCTTTTATCCCCGGCGCCGCTAATTAACCCCCCCGGGCATGATTCATCGCACGCAATTCCTCCCCCAACCGAAAATTGAAACGAATTTCGGGGCGATTTTTTCGCATTTTTATCATTCGCAGTGTTGGTGATGTTGATTAATCCGCCCCGCCATTCGATTAAGTGAGGCCGCTTATTGTCGGACCGAAAATTGCATTTGCCAGACGATATTTCATTATTTCGCAAATTAACGGTAACAAATGGAGTCGGCAGTGTGTTTTTATTGCGCCCAGAGAGAGAGATAGAGAGAGAGAAAAAAAAAATAAGGGTTGAATTGGATGGAAAGTGGTTTTCTCTGAGCGATGTTTATCTACACACATTATTCTTTCAATTTTACCAAAATATATTTTAATGCGTAAATAAATTGACTAAGTACTGAATTTTATATAAATCTTCCAGGTATTAGAAATTCGTAAATTAATAAATGTAAAAACTATTAATGGATTCGATAGCTAACGCCATCTAATGTTTCATAGTGGCATCGTCAATGCGTTAGCTATCGAATCCAATAATAGTTTTCACATATTGGCTTGAAATAGTCAGAAATGTTCAGTATTCCTCTGCACTGGGTCGAGACCACATTGAAGAGGACCTTGAAGTCCGAAACGCGTCTGTGTGTATCTAGTACTGGAATATTGAACACAAATTCAATTTTAAATAAATGTTATTTTAACTCACTGAATAACTGAATAAAACACTTACTATGTTTTTTACCACAAAATATTTGTTGTATGTATTATATTACACAAATATACACATAAATTAACGACTTAAGTTTCGACGTTTGACGGTCATTTTCAAGTGAAACAAATTACAAAAAAGGTTACATTTATACAGGTACAGTATTTAGAGTGAGGGTAACAAAACAAATTATTTTAACTATTTGGAAAGGAAACTAAAAAAAATAATATTTTGTTTTATTTTATTGGCCTTGGTAACTATGACCATCAAGGCCGTAGCCAGGGGGTTCAACACGCCCCTCCCCCGAAATTTTGTAAAAGCGGCCCTGAAACAACAAAAACAATATTTTTACCAGTAACCCCCCTGATTTATTTTTCTAGCTACGGCATTGATGACCATTAGCCATCAATCTATATTTAATTTTTAAACCAATTCTGAATCAAAATTACCTCTAGGACTCTACAACACATTCACAATTACACTACAACATATGGTCCTAGATTCCATCCATCTTTAATTTTAAAGTGACCCCACCCGCAGGACTCGAACCCGTGACAGACAGGGCCTCTACCCACAAGCCCACCAGGGCCCCATAAAATAAATATAAAACACTTTTACACTTTGTTTGTATAAACTGAGCTTCATTAAGTCAACTATATATAAAGATAAATTGAGTTTTGTTGGTCTTTATAAGGCCATTATGGAGGGCATACACTTGTACACTTTGATGGCGCAACTTGCCGTTGCGCAATTTCTAAATAGCAAACTTTGTTCACAAACAATGAATTGTCAATTCACAGATCGATTTGTGTGACTTTAAACTGACATTTTGTTGTTTGCAATTGCAGCTTGCTATTGAAAATTTGCTCAATTAGTTGCGTAAGTATATATGAATTAAATAAAACTGCATATTATACTAGCAAAACAAGAAATGTTTTATTATGCAGAAAAAAACTGGCAAAGAAAAAAATGACGAATTATGTAAAATTCCAACTTCTTGTATTGTCGCGATACTGACTGAGCATCGACATCGGTGAGTCTGACGGTGAGCTAAATATTTCAGAATTCGCTAATTAAAAAAAAAAACAGAGCGATGTAATACTTTATAACATTAAAAAATATAGAATATATTTTTTAATTTTATATATACAGGGTAGGTCACTAAGCGGAAATCGGCGTATCGTTGAAAATAGCAAAAAAAGTTTCAAATAAAAGTGGTTCAGAATCAAGTTTTTCATAACCCAAAATTATTGCTAAATATGGCGGCCTTGCTGTTATACCGGATGACGTTTGGCGATTTTGTTTTGACTCGCTTGTTCGACAAATGTCAGTCAAAACAAAATCACCAAACGCCATCAGTATCCAGGGCTAACGCGATAATACGAAATGTATTAAAATTTTTACAAAATCGCAAATTTCTGTTGGAAGGATATGGCAACAACCCGGTATCAATAAAAAGGAAATTTAATGTCGCATCAGATAAAGTGTCACAAGATAGATGGTTCCATTCAAAAAAATGAAGTTATGCATGTTTGAAGTACTGAAGAATACCGTCGAAAGACTCGGTTCAATTTAGAAAATCTGACTAATGGCAAAAACTTAAACAAATACTACATTTCTTCCCGAATCCAAAACCGTAAGCCGTACAATTCTGACTTATTTCGTTTTGAAGATATTGTCAATAGCGTCGAGCTCTGAAATCGTCAAATTTATCAAAAAGAATGAAATAACTCGAAAAGGGTTCAACTGAGACCCAATGTTGTGTGAATAAACTCATGTTTATTTTTAACGAGCAATCCAAAAATGTAAAAATATATAGGGTGTTCTATTTAAAATAAGGAAGTTGGTGTTTACTTCCGGGATAACCGCAAGGCCGCCATATTTAGCAATAATTTTAGGTTATGAAAAACTTGATTCTGAACAACTTTTATTTGAAACTTTTTTTGCTATTTTCAACGATACGCCCACTATAGACCGATTTCCGCTTAGTGACTCACCCTGTATAGGCAGAGAGTGTTATATTGTGGAAGGAACTAAGACATTGTAAATTGAGTTGCATAAGTTTAGCGTCACCTATACCAGTTGCACTTCTATTTATTTGTCATTCAACGCATTAAGTATTTAATTTTTTCAAATGTAAGCAAACCAAAGCACACTTTTTTCTTTGATTAATACTTTATAACATTGACAAAGATAGAATGGAATTAAAGCAGATAGTGCTATATTGTGGAAGGGACTAATTAAATTGGGTTGCATAAGTTTAGCGTCACCTAAACCAGTTGCACTTCTATTTATTCGTCATTCACCACATGAAGTAATTTTTTTTAATTTTTAAATTTAAGCAAACCAAAACACACTTCTGTTTTTGACAAAATATCTTCCACAAAATTATTGTCGCAGCTTTAAATGTTTTAATATGAAATGTTCGAAAAGAATTTTCATCTTGCATATAAAAAAACAATAAATATTGCAAGTTTTATGTTTTTCTGTTCGTAATGAAAAAGGTTTTAATGTTACGACGTGATACAAATTAAAACAAAAGTGCACCAGAAGCGGAAATATTATCGCAGTCTCCAGGGAAAGACGCGAAATTAAATCTTGAAAGGGTCCCTGGCACCCTTGGGAAATTGCACCGGGTTTTTCTTGCAGTGAATGCGCTTTCTGTTGTTGCGAACGCAATTCTGCCCCCCGCTGTTTACAAATTAGCGACCTTAATCAACACGAATTGCATATTCAAAGCACGCGGACTAATTATTTTCCGAACTCGGTTTTGAATTCATTTTTAGAAAAACATCAAAGCTTTCGTGCAATTCAATTTGGTTTAAAATAATTTGTCTATAGAGTTTTAACAGATTGTGGGGATTAACTATTGTAAAGAAGACAATTTAATTTGTGCCATTTAAATATGTAAATTACTGTTCGAATAAATACCCAATATGGATGTCAAAAGAACTGATATCTCTAATTCGTGAAAAGAAAATAGCTCACGCGCAGTATAAAAAATATGGAAGATATAATGATTACTACAAATTCTTCAGCTTGAGAAATGATTGTAATAAGTTAGCTAAACAGTGTCATAAAGACTATATGCTTAAGGTTGAATCTTCAGTAAAATCGAACCCATATTTTTTTTCGAAGCATGCTAAGAATCTTAAAGATGAAAACTTATCCCAATCTTATGACGAATGAGGATGTGGATGCTGATAGTGGCTTGGATATTGCTAATTTATTTTCGGACTATTTCGCTACTGTGTACACTAATTATCCAAATACCTCTTACAGTTCTGAGATATGTTCTGGTCTATTAACTCAAACCAATAAATTAGTGATAAGTGTACAAGACGTATTTACTGAAATATGCAACCTAAAGCCTAAGCACACCACTGGCCCTGATAAAATACCCAGCTATTTCCTCCAAAATTGTATATATATTCTCTCTGTAAACCAATTTACGATCTATTTAATTATTCCATTAGTCTTGGTATTGTACTATCAAATTGGAAAGACAGCTTCATAATTCCACTTCATAAATCTGGTAAGAAGGACACTGTTCAAAATTACAGAGGGATCTGTATACAATCTACCATACCAAAAATATTGGATAAAATTGTGGCAAATCAATTAGCTTGGTTTTCTAAGCAGGTTATGTCAAACAAACAACATGGTTTTGTAAACGGTCCACGATAACTAATTTATTGGAGTATAAACAGTTTGTATCAAGTGCTTTGGATGATGGACACATCAAGTAGACACAGTCTATACTGACTTCACCAAAGCATTTGATCGAATCAATATCAATTTACTGCTTCATAAATTGGAATCTATCGGGCTGTGCCCTAGTACTGTAGTATGGTTATTATCATACTTAAAAGAACGTAAACAGTACGTCAGAATTAAGGAGTTCGTATCTAAGCCGCTATACGCTACATCCGGTGTTCCCCAGAGATCTCACTGCGGACCGATACTCTTTTCACTATTTATCAACGACTTACAAGATGCCAATCCCGATTCAAACTTCTTATTGTTTGCCGACGACCTAAAAATTTTTTAAATTATTCGCTCCATTGATGACTGCGATCATTTGCAGAATTCGATTAGGCGCTTAAACGAATGGTGTATTGATAACAATTTGTATTTAAATCTTTCAAAATGCTACTACATGTTTGTATACAGATCTAGGACGTTCGTAGATTATCAATACACCATCAACTCATCTGCTCTTGCAAAAGTGGATAAAATGAAAGACTTGGGAGTAATATTTGACAATAAATTCACATTTAATTTTCAAATATCAGCGGCCGTTAAGAAAGCCTTCAGAACATGGGGATTTGTATGGCAAATAGGAAAAGATCTGAGCACGGACTGTTTGAAGACATTGTACTGTTCACTGGTAAGATCTCAGGTGGAGTATGCTTCTCAAATTTGGACACCTTTTACAGTAAATAATATTGCTAATTTAGAAGCTGTACAGAGAAAGTTCTTGAGGTGTATAGAATTTATGCTTCTTTTTGGTTCCATTACTTTTATATTTAGGGTTATTAGTTATTTTTATATTTCTTTTTATATTAGGGGTTTATAGTTTTACATATAGTTTTACATTTACATTTATCATTATTTTTTGTAAAAGACGATTGCCGTTAATAAATATTATTAAAATTATTACTATATTTTCTTGAATTAATCTCTCATCTGGCACTTAGTAAAACGTATTAGAATATGTAAAGTTATTTAAATTAAACACTTGGTATTGTTTCACAAATTAAAACTTTATTGCGACTAGTTTCGGTTTGTTAGACTATTTTCAAAGGAATATGATATATTTGTCAATTAATTATTATTATTATTATAAAAAATGTTTAATCTAAATTTAGAACATAAGTGACTTAATAGGTAGAGATCCTTCCGATGAACTCTGAGGTCACGGGTTTGAATCCCCTCCGGTGAAATGTATGAGTAATAAATGATTCCATTTAGGTCCTCAATGTGAGATTATGAAGGGATTTCTTTCATTTAAGTAAACATACAAAGAGTTTTATGTAACATCGAACATTTTCATAACGGGAATTTTTCTTTTAAGTATACATATGTATACGTTGTACATTTTCCGACGCTCGATTTATTAAAAGAATTCATTTGAAGCTTTAATCCAGTGTTTTCCACTCCCTGACTAAGCATGAAGTAAAATTTCGAGTTTAGAAAAGCCTGAAAATTTGGTTTGGTCGCGTAGCGCGAAGCGCGGAGCGGCCAAACCAAATTTTCAGGCTTTTCTAAACTCGAAATTTTACTTCATGCGCCACCGGTACAAAACGCTGACATATTACGAAGTTTAAAACACACTGCTAAACTTTTCATTAAATCAGTGTTGTGTGCCGGTGGCGCATGAAGTAAAATTTCGAGTTTAGAAAAGCCTGAAAATTTGGTTTGGCCGCTCCGCGCTTCGCGCTACGCGACCAAACCAAATTTTCAGGCTTTTCTAAACTCGAAATTTTACTTCATGCTTAGTCTGGGAGTGGAAAACACTTGTTTAAAATTCATAGGTCTCGCTTCTGGATGCAGCATCCATACGCTGTTACCAAATTTTATACAGAGACTGGCTAACTGGATATACAGCGAGTTTTATGTAACACCGAACATACGTCGTACATTTTCCGATGCTCGGTTTATTAAAAGAATTTAATTTGAAGCTTTAAACGAGTGTTTTCCACTCCCGGACTAAGCATGAAATAAATTTCGTGTTTAGATAAGCCTGGAGCGGCCAAACCAAATTTTCAGGCTTTTCTAAACTCGAAATTTTACTTCATGCGCCACCGGTACAAAAACTGACATATTACGAAGTTGAAAACACACTGCTAAACTTTTCATTAAATCAGTGTTGTGTGCCGGTGGCGCATGAAGTAAAATTTCGAGTTTAGAAAAGCCTGAAAATTTGGTTTGGCCGCTCCGCGCTTCGCGCTACGCGACCAAACCAAATTTTCAGGCTTTTCTAAACTCGAAATTTTACTTCATGCTTAGCCTGGGAGTGGAAAACACTCGCCTAATGCTTTAAATTGAATTCTTTTAATTAACTGAGCATCAGAAAATGTGCAACGTATGTATACGCTGTAAACCAAAATAAATTGAAGCTTTGAACGAGTATTTTTCACTCCCAGATTAGGCATGAAGTAAAATTTCGAGTTTAGAAAAGCCAAAAATAGTGTGGGTGTTTTGATAGGGTCCCCTTTGTTGAGCCGATGTGGACGGGCCGTAAAGTTTTAACACGTATCTGATGGAAATTTCAACCCCCTTTCGTCTTTTGTCAATATTTGACATTTCGTCAAGAGATGAAAGACAACCTGCATATTTGTTCAAGAAGATCATTTATGTTTCTGTAATTTTGATTACATTTCTTAAATTTTAATTTTTAAATAATCAACATGTTTCGAGGGCCCCTAAGTCCCGAGGCCCTTGGCTTTCACCAGGTGTGTCACTCATTAAATTCGCTACTGGATTTGATATTAGTTTAGTCAGCTCTTGAGTTATTTTTAGGTTACGAATTGATTATACAAGAATTTAAGGAGTGTGCTAGTTAATTTTTAAGGAGTAAGTTAGGTTCTCCGATTTGTTTGTGCTCTTAGGTAAAGTAGGCTTTAGGGTTTTCTGACTTAAAGAACAATCCCTTAATAAAATTCAATAGATTTTACGTCATTTTACCTTAAGTTGTTTCGAGCATCAATGTTTTGGTATATTTAGGTTAAGACTTTTTCTACAACCACGTGGTTTTATAAAATGTGGATGTCTACTATTTCGAGACTTTAAACATAAACCTTTGGACATTTGATCAATATCGATATTTGATCTTTAGCTAGAGACCTAGAACCGATGAATTAACATTCAATTAAACGGTCATTCGAGTAAGTTGTCTTAACAGGCCGATCGAATATCATTTCGCAGAAACGCAAACATACCATTATCCACCACGCACAAAACATGCACACCGCACACGGTCGATTACTCACAAAAAGTGTCACTTGTCACGTCCGATTTTTTTCCTTTTTCGTCACGGAAAGCTTACAAAAGAAAGCACGCACGAGCAGTCCAGCGGACCGACACACACACACCAACCACACCGCGTCTCGCCTAAAACTAATCAAGTAAACAAGACCGTCTATGCTTCGAGCGTGCTGGCGACTACCGTTTGTGTGCATTCATGGCGGTCGCTTTCCCATTGGGCGTTGCGACCTTCCGAAGTGGCCCAAGTTCGGAAAGGCCGCGATCGGAAAAGAGATGGAGATAGTTGGGTATGTGTGTTTTTAGTTCTTTTGCGGCACCCCTAGTCAGCTGCGTCAACCACCGTTGCTCGAATACAAGAGGTCTGTGTTGTCGGGTGGATGGGGAGAGGGGCTCATAAAGCACGCCAAATGGATGTCTGTTGCTGCGAGGACATTAAAAAGTAATATCACGCTTTGGTGATTAATGAAAAATGCAGTCTAATAAGAACGGGGCATATTGTTTGCCAAAATATCAAGCCAGATGTTCGAATGGGGGATGATAAAAATAATTGCATCCGCCTTTACATAATGTTATAATTATATCAAAAACGTATTATTTATACAAATTTCGACTAGCGGGAACAAAATAAAATTATTTATAGCCAAATTTTGACTAGCGGAAACAAAATACTATTTTCAGCTGCAATATTACAAGTGGTATAATTATCATCGATAATATTCATGAGTAAATATCTCGTTGAATCTGCATTCAACGAGCCCGAAGGGCTGCTCCGGTTTTACAAATAAATATTATCGATTATTAATCATACCACGAGTCAGAGCTAGGACGAATCCTCGTAAAAAAGATTGGAATCACGAATCCGAATCACCTAACATGATTCAAATCACGAATACTCGAATAAAGGATTCGTAAGAGATAAATATGATTCGAATCCTGTTTTTTCGAATCACGAATACAAATCCTTTAAGAATAAATTTGATTTTATTATTTTTTTGCAACCATTAATATATAAATATCGTTACCAGTTGTTTAAAACAAAAATATTCAAAACCTAATTATTCATTAATAACACTAAACATCGTTGATAACAGGCTAAATATCTGACTCCCTGTTACTCTGATTAAAGAAGTATTTCTGTGTTTCTGAACTTCACTTCAAATTAGTGATTTGTACGCGTGGCGCATGAAGTAAAATTTCGAGTTTAGAAAAGCCCGAAAATTTGTCTCGGGTCGCTGCGCGACCCTCGACAAATTTTCACGGGGCTTTTCTAAACTCGAAATTTTACTTCATGCTTAGCCTGGAAGTGGAAACACCCGTTGAAAACTGAACTCTATTATAAAATCGAAGAATGCCTGAAAATTACGTAAATAAAAGAGAAATTACGTAAAAAAAATTGTCATTAAAACTGGGAAGGTCAGAGAAAAGTCATGGAATTATATTCAAATTGACCAAAACACTAACAAAAAGCCAGATGATATTATTAAATTTGTCAAAATCAGCAGGCAAATTACAAAACCAGTAAAAATTAATTAAATTAAATTAAATATTGACAAAAATAATGAAAACAATTTAACAAAATGGGGTTTTCCATAGAAGAAAATGATATTAAAAAGCCAGGGAAAATAATCTTGAATCGGGGAAATGTCGGAAAAATGAAACATTTCAGATTTTGGCTACTTTGTCAGTTTTACTTCAAATAATATTAAATCAAATTTTGAAAACTAGATTATTATCTTAGAAAACATTTTCAGTCATTTAATGTTCTTATCAAAGCAATCAATTTGAAGTTTCGAACGAGCGTTTCCACTCCCAGACTAAGCATGAAGTAAAATTTCGAGTTTAGAAAAGCCCCGTGAAAATTTGTCGAGGGTCGCGCAGCGACCCGAGACAAATTTTCTGGGCTTTTCTAAACTCGAAATTTTACTTCATGCGGCACGCGTATAAAACAGTAATTTAACGAGAAATTTAAAAACACACAAAAAACATTTTTCATTTTATACTTCGCAATAAATTCGAGTTATTTTTGATGATTCAAATCCTTTTGTATGTATTAGAATCCTTTTATAAATATTCGAATCATTTTATTAGGATTCGAATCACCCACATTTGGATTCGAAAACAAATCCTCTTAAAAAAATGCAACGAATCCGGATCACGAATCCAGTTGAACTAAAATATTCGAATGCTTCTTTTGAATCCTCTAAAAGGATTCGAATCCTAAATGATTCGAATCCTGTCCAGCTCTGCCACTAGTTATATTCAATGAGAAAATATAACGAATTTCACTACATTTCCGTCTTGGAAACCTCACCCCTTCGCACAGTGGACCATTGCATAAAAAAACCTGGTCAAAATATGAAGTTGTGTAGGAATATGCTTCAAATGATTACGAATTTAATGTGAGAATTCAAAATAGCGGATCCAATATGGCGAATCAAGTATTCAGAAACCTGTACATAGATAGTAAATTTCCATATTAGTTTTCCACAACGTGTACATTAGGGTTTTTGAGGTCTCCTATGACGGATTAAATGTAAGCGACCCGAGACAATTTTTTTACGCGGGGCTTTTCTAAACTCGAAATTTTACTTCATGCTTAGTCTGGGAGTGGACAACACTCGTTCTTAAAAGTTTCAAAGTGAAGGATTACTAAGTTTATTACCATTTTACAAAGGCTACAGCTCGAAGGACCAATCATGGTCTTTGGAGACCAAAGGACTACAGGGATTTTAAGTTTTTTTACAAGAAAACAACGAAAAAGTAAAAATGACGGATCCAATACGGCGGATCAAATATTTAAAAATGAATGAATGAACGAAATCGTACACAATTTACAACATACAGGTTTTCGAGGTTGCTGATTGCGAATTTGATGTCGAAATTTCAAAATTTAAAATGGCGGATCCACTATGGCGGATCAAATATTCAAAAACCTGTACAAAACTAGTAAATGCCTATACTGATTTTCCAAAACGTGTATATAGGTTTTCGAGATCGAGATCACTAATTACGAATTAAATGTCAAAAATTCAAAATTAAAAATGACAGATCAAAATTTAATAAACTATGAAATCGCACAAAATTTAC
This sequence comes from Philonthus cognatus, assembly GCA_932526585.2. Taxonomy (NCBI): domain Eukaryota; kingdom Metazoa; phylum Arthropoda; class Insecta; order Coleoptera; family Staphylinidae; genus Philonthus; species Philonthus cognatus. Next base: position 78,968,084 of record OW052245.1, on the reverse strand, counting down.
AACACATAGGTTTTCGAATCGAATCGAATTACGTATTCAATATAATAAATGACACTCGAAACAGTGGACTTAATATAGAGGATAAAATCATAATTGTGTTATATACATTTTACTGGCAAGTCAAAAATCGAAATCACAAACGGAGACACATTCTTCCGCGCCTTCATCGCTCTCATTATTTCGCTCGATATTTTCGGCTGAAGGCGGTGCAATTAACAATTCCGCAACTTCAGGTGGTAATGGTTTTCCATCATCTGCTTGTTGAGGTTGCAAGTTTCCGTCACGTATGTAAATAAATTTATAAATTCATTCATTCATTCAAATAAATAATGCGTACAAAATATTAATTGGGATGCTAGAACATTAATTTATTACTATTGTGGAAACAAATTAAACATTACAAAATCGAGAAAATTTTGTCGTTTTGAAATACTCGACATTTGATTTTGATGTGAATATTCTACCAGCCTAAGAGCAGTCATAAAACTTTGGGACACCCTATATATTAATCCGTTTTATGTATTTTTGCCCGTTAGGTATAAGGTATTGTCTGTTGACAAATAACGCAATTCCCGCCAACGATACCCGTGGCATAGCATGGCCGGTAGATACGCGCTGCAGCGAGCTGCTCAGTAAAATCGTTATTGTAAGAAAACTAGCAGGTAGTAGCAGCTAGTACTTAATTCTTCCTTTTCTGTATAAAAATACGAAACAGGGAAGCTATTTTTCCAAGCGGAGAAACGCAGAGAAATTTTTGTACGCTATAATTTGTAAATATTTTACACTACAGAAATGAGGTTCAAAGGAACGCGAGATTTGTGAAGATATATTCAATAAATTCGTGTATATATCTGTTAAAGTTACCGATTAGAGTGCAATCCATTATTGGAAGACACGAATTGAGGCCAGGATCGCAAATTATTCGCGCAGCACACTCGCAATTGCAGCTTTTAAAACGATCACTTTTCACTATTTTGGTTTCACTTGTCTTCAGCGGGTCATTCAAAGGAGATTGGCGACTGGAATGTTATTCCAACACTGAATTTTATGAAATATAATTCGGTCGGTGAACTTTTTATTTTTACATTTTGGCCAGGTTTTTTAATGCTCTGGCCTACTGTGCCCCGCCCGGTTGACATTTTTAATTATCGACTGCCAGATTTGACAAATAATTTTCGTAGCAATGACCAAAACAAGGTGATAGGATTCTATCACCGCTGTGATAACATGTCTCTATGGAAATAAGCGATTCTGATTGGAGGGAATGTAGTCATGTGACGCATGAGTTATATTCGCATATTCATATTGAAGAAATTAAGAGAAATTACGAGACTCATTTGGACATTCATAAATACGAAACCAGAAATCAAATGCTCCTCCGACCCAATAAACTGCGCCTCTTTAAATCACGGGTCAGAACGAATTATTATGGAATAAAATTCTTTAACTGTATCACGAACGGCATTAAATATCTGTTAGTCAAAAAATTCAAAATCAAAATGCAATCGTAATTGGAGAAGAAAGCTTTTTACAACTTCGCTGAGTTATGTAAAGTTAATTAAAGGAAAGGCACTTGGTATTGTTTCACAATTAAATCTTTATTCCGACTAGTTTCGGTTTGTTAGACCATTTTCAAAGGAATGTTTATTATTTATATTAGCTGAGTTCTTAAAACAACGATTTTAGTGACTGATTCATAATGTATGTAGTTTAATTGATTTTGTAATTGGTATTATGTTTACGAATTTATTATGTTTATTTAGTTTATAACTAGTGTCTATTTTTTATACTATGTATTTTTCTTTCTAGTCGAAATTTGGCTATAAATAATAATAATAATAATTTATTGATGTGCTAAACATAGCTTTTACATAAGTCAGAAAAAAAATATCTGACTAATGTAAAGGCTATGCTTAACACATCAATAAATTATTATTATTATTATTATTTATAGCCAAATATCGACTAGAGGAAACATAATAAAAAAATAATTTCCTTAATTTGTAATATATTAATTAATTCCTTTTTACTTTCTCGTATACTTATACTTGTTTACTTATACTTTTTGGAATCGTCGAAAAAAAATCTATATCCAGATTTTAAATAATCTTCACGTTTCGGACCTGCCTGAGTCCTGAAAACCCATTTATGAAATTGTATTGGTTTTTTTCTTTTAAGTAAACATAACCCGATGCCAGATCTGGGCAGGATTTGAATCATTCAGGATTCGATTCTCGGATTCGAATCCTTTTTTTAGAAGATTCAATAAAGGTATTCGAATACTTTAGTGAAAACGGATTCGTTATCCGGATATGGTACATTTTTTTAAAGGATTCGTATTCAAATCCCGGGGTAGGTGATTCGAATCCTTATAAAAGGATTCGAATCGTCATAAAGGACTCAAATCCTCCTGATTAATTAATTATTTTAATAAATGATGATATATAAGTTATTGAACTTCAGGATAAATCAGTATTTTATACGCGTGGCGCATGAAGTAAAATTTCGAGGCTTTTCTAAACTCGAAATTTTACTTCATGCGCCACGCGTATATAACACTGATTTATCCTCAAGTTAAAAATGCACTGAAAACCAGATATTTTGATATATTTTTTAAAATTGGATGTTTTCTTTCCTATCCGTGCTGTAAACCTTCAGATATTCGTTCTTTTCTTGTAAAAAAAACTTAAAATCCCTGTAGTCCTTTGGTCTCCAAAGACCATGATTGGTCCTTCGAGCTGTAGCCTTTGTAAAATGGTAATAAACTTAGTAATCCTTCAATTTGAAACTTTTAAGAACGAGTGTTGTCCACTCCCAGACTAAGCATGAAGTAAAATTTAGAGTTTAGAAAAGCCCCGCGTAGAAAATTTGTCGAGGGTCGCGCAGCGACCCGAGACAAATTTTCACGGGGCTTTTCTAAACTCGAAATTTTACTTCATGCGCCACGCGTTTAAAACACTGATTTATTGAAATGCAATAACTCATATATCATCATTTACTAAAATAATTAAATAATCAGATATTTAGTCTGTAAATAATTAGGTTTTGAACAGTTTTGTTAATAAAACTGACGGCGATATTAAAAATGTAACCACTAACATTTTTAATGTTATAATAGATTCAAATTTATTTTTAAAGGATTTGTATCCGTGATTAAAAAAAGAGGATCATATTTTTCTCTTAAGAATCTTATATTCGAGTATTCGTGATTCGAATACTGTATTTAAGGATTCATCTCAGCTTTGCCCGATGCTTAAGCTGTACATTTTCAAGCATTTATTGATTTTATTTAAAAAAAAACTGTTTATAGACAAATGTTTAAAATTAAATTTAATAAATATTTATTAAATAATGTGTGAACCAAGGTTAGACAAAATTCAGAAAATACAATATTTCACATACAGCACGGAATATTTATTTACAACCCGTCGTAAACAAAACAATTGAAACTCTCACGATTATCCTCGAAAGGAAGAAAAAATCACTCAAGGGTGGTAATTTAACGTTACATAAGCGCAACTGACGCAGTCTCATCACGCGAAAAGGCCTCGGGTGCGCACGTGCCCGAAGGACGATCGCTGGATCGCGTGTCGACCGTAAATAAGACACATTTTGCATAAATAAAGCGGAAAAGTAACAAGTTTGGCGGAAAAACGTGCCCACGTTCACTGCGGTGTAAATATTGAAATGGAAAGGTGGATTCAGGCCTTCGGTAATGATTGATAAGAATGCTGGGAATGTTTCTATTTTATTTTTATTTTTGGCGTGTTTGCATATCTTGGAGGGATTTGCATAATTAATAGGATTGGTTATTTTTAGAAAATTTTATGTGGGGATTATCTATTGTTTTCCTATCTTGGTAGAATCGCTATCAGTTTCAATCTTTGTGAGTTTTATTAGCTCTGGTTAGCTTTCTATCGCATGAAAGGCTCAGAAATGAAAAGGTCTTAACTTGAATATACCAAAAAATTGATATCTTCAATTTGGTTCTCATTAACCCATTAAGCGCCATGATGCATACACGCAACATTATTAATTTTTTTTAAATAAATTACTAAAGAAGTTACTTTAATATATTATATTATTTGACCTGACTCGAAAATCTTGGAATTTAACTATTTCGATTATTACTCATTAAACACATTTTTTGTGTATTTCTAACTTCACAATATTTCAGTGTCTTATACGCGTGGCGCATGAAGTAAAATTTCGAGTTTAGAAAAGCCCCGTGAAAATTTGTCTCCCTCGACAAATTTTCTACGCGGGGCTTTTCTAAACTCGAAATTTTACTTCATGCTTAGTCTGGGAGTGGAAACATTCGTTCTAAACTTCATATTGCAAGTTTTTGCATAAAATCGACGATTGCCTAAATATTTACAGCGTATGTATTATGTTTATACCTGGAGTCTACAGTCTGCAAAATAAAGTTTATAAAAGCCTCTAACGAGTGTTTCCACTCCCAGATTAACCCATTAGGCACCATTGATGCATGTACGCAACATTATTAATTTTATGTTAATTAAATTACTAAATTAAATAAGTTAATTTGATATATTATATTATTTGACTTGACAATGTATGAAGAATAACGTAAATATTTTGTTATTTAGATATTTCGATTATTATTTACTCATTTAAAAAAAATGTTTTCAGTGTATTTATAACTTCACAATATTTCAGTGTTTTGTACGCGTGGCGCATGAAGTAAAATTTCGAGTTTAGAAAAGCCCCGTGAAAATTTGTCTCGGGTCGCTGCGCGACCCTCGACAAATTTTCTACGCGGGGCTTTTCTAAACTCGAAATTTTACTTCATGCTTAGTCTGGGAGTGGAAATACTCGTTCTAAACTTCATATTGCACGTTTTTATACAAAATCGACGAATGCTTTACATTTACAGCGTATACATTATGTATATTTAAAAGAAAAATTCACAGTATGTAATACAATAAGTCATTCGTGGAAATCATAAAAAGAAATATAGAATTTTATCTAAAATAAACTATTAGAGTTAACTCTACAATTGCTCGACCGTTAATGGGTTTAGCATGCAGTAAAATTTCGAGTTTAGAAGAGCCTGAAAATTTGGGTTGGTCGCTCCGCGAAGCGAAGTAATTTATAAACAATTGTGGTTGGTCGACGGATAAATAAGAAGAGACTGTATTGTTACGTCTATCTGCCCCAACTAGCACACTGCCGTAAGGTGTCAATTCTGTTGATTGAAGAAGTCTTCTACAGTTATCTGTATATTTACTTCAGACTCAAAAGATAAACTTTTAACACCCTTTTCATCGGTCCAAAAATATGTAAATCGCAAAGCAAATAGATCTGGCTCTAAAAGCCTCAATTTCTTTTATTCATGATTTTCTATTACATTAGCAACATAAGGCCTAGCATTGTCATGCAGAAAAATGACCCTACCCATAACTTTTCCCGGACGTTTCCTTCTTTTTCTTTGATAAAGCCTGTTCAAAGTTTCATTGTAAAGATTTGCATTGACATTTACTACAGGTTCTTTAAACGTCACCAACAAGGGTCCTTCTTAGTCGAAAAAAAATGTTAAAATGTTAGTTCAGTAATAATTTAGGTGGCTGTAATCAATGTAACTCTTTATATGGTTTTTGTTATTTTTGTTCAGTAATAATTTAGTCGGTTGTAATCAATGTAATTCTTTATATGATTTTTATGTTTTTTGTTATTTTTGTCATATATTACAATATGTATGTACATATACATATTGTAATATATGACAAAAATAACAAAAAACATAAAAATCATATAAAGAATTACATTGATTACAACCGACTAAATTATTATGTAATTATGTAATAAAATGGAGATTCCGTTAATAAATAAATAAATAACATCGCTCAGCTCATAAAAATTCCAGGACCGCACGCTGATTTTTAACAAAAAAAGCCATTTCAAAGGTTAGCTCTGATCTAAAGCAAGCTTAAAGCGGCCATCCACTGTCGTGCAAGTACGACGGATGTCAACGTACATGCAGGTCGTACATGAACGAATAGTGGATGGGTGGGTTCGAGGAAAAGAGAACGTCTAATTGAAACACGTATACCGTGTATACGGCACGATGGAACGACGGGCCAAAATTCAAGCGGCGACAGAAATTTGGTCCGTCGTACAAATTTGCTTATCCATTATCGTACATGCACGAACAAACGTGTACGTCGTGCATGCACGATAGTGGATGCCCCGCTTAAAGATAGAATCAACGTATACCGTATATTATTCGCTTGAATAATACAATGTCCTGCGGCGCAGATGGAATTCCAAGTTTTTTAATAAAAGATGCTGCTTTTCTCTTAATAAAACCACTGGAAACAATTTTTTAACCTTATTCTTAAATCATCGATATTTCCGTCAGTTTGGAAAGAATCAAAAATATGTCCAGTGCTTAAGTCTGGTGATTCCAAGGAAATCGCTAACTATCGACCCATTTCCTTCCTGTCAAATTTCGCAAAAGTATTTGAAATAGTCATTTACAATTAAATTTATCCAAAGGTTAAAAATTATATTTCTACAAATCAGCATGGCTTTATGGAAGGTAGATCTATGACGACCAATTTGTGTTGCTTTAGTGAATATGTCTGCAGTGAGCTCAATCGTAAGGGTCAGGTTGACTGTATATATACGGATCTTACTAAGGGATTCGACCGTGTCGATCATACTATACTCCTAAATAAACTTGGAAATTACGGATTTCATGTCAACCTGATTAACTTATTCAAATCTTATCTATCTGACCGCCATCTATATGTCTCAATCAATGGTTTCTCATCTAAAGCGTTTGTTGCTCGTTCGGGTGTACCCCAGGGATCCAATTTGGGGCCATTATTATTCCTTCTCTTTGTTAATGACCTTAGTGTTTTACTAGATTGTAACCATTTATTATTTGCAGATGATCTTAAAATATTTTCTAATATTGAAACACAATTTTCCTGTCTAAATTTACAAAATATGCTTGATACAATTGCTGCATGGTGCTGTGATAATCATTTAACTCTAGACATTGCTAAATGTAAAGTAGTTATTTATTCGCGTAAAGGTAATCCAATGTTATTCAGATATTCCATTGGAAATCAACCTTTGGAAAGACTCTCAACTTTTAAAGGCCTTGGCGTTACCTTCGGTGCTCACTTCAATTTCAAAACTCACTACAATACAATCATATGTAAAGCCAACAGAACTCTTGGGTTTATTATTCGTAATACTAGGTCTTTCAAAAATGTAGAAGCAGTAAAAGTTCTATACAATTCGTATGTACGTTCTGTACTTGAATACGGTTCGATCATCTGGAATCCGATATATCACACACATAATCAATCTCTTGAAAATATCCAACGTCAATTCTTCAAGTACCTGTGGTATAAAAGGCATGGAAAGCAAGTCGTGGCTGAAACCCTGCGGAGGATGGGTTTCAGCCACGACTTGCTTTTAAATGAGTTTGATGCGGTCTCGCTACAATCACGGAGAAATATTCTGGGTCAATTATTTTTATTTAAAATCCTTCCTAACATGATTGATTGTCCAGACCTTTTATTTAAAATTAACTTTAATATCCCTAGGTTATCTAGTCGACATTGTATGTGCTTCCATATCAACACTGCGCGGTCTAACGTCCTTGAATTCTCCCCATTGCGTCGTATCTGCGCATGTCACAATAATCTCGATTGTGACATATTTAACTGTAGTCGGAGA